>OY747095.1:44712024-47279219 GCA_963556455.1 Epiblema foenella
CGAATGTTTTAAGTATTTCACGACAGTGGTTATAATAGTAAACGCGTATTTAATTTGCAATGAGGTTTATTAACACCTGTGCCTTTACCATGAGTTTGCATGACCGTACTCACTAGCGACTGCGTAAACGATTTAGTATGCCGATTCTTAGTTCTATTGCGTAACCGCCAGAGGCGCTGTACTTTTGCCCATACAAATTTTTACGCAGTCGCTAGCGAGTACGGTCAGGTAAACTCATGGTAAAAGCACTGTTTTTAAACGATATTTATGAAGTAACTAGCCCTCTGTGGGCCAGCGTGTGGACTACTGCCGAGTCATGACTAAAAACTGTAACTCGAATTTAATTCTCGTTACTTTTACATTAATTAAAATACTCTGTATAATTAACACACACAGCTATATGAAGTACTGATTGTAAAAAAGTGACAGAATGAAATGAACGAGTGAATGTGAATTTTGTAAAACTATTTTTTAAAATGCAGATTTTGGATTACTTGGCGGCCCTCACGTCATATTTTTGTTGTTATTTAGAAATTCCGATAGTTTTGATTATTACCGAACCACAGCTAATATCCATAGATCGAGTAACTCACTCCTTGGATGTCTCATCATTTGTATGTAAAAATGAATTTTACTACTGCGTTACCCACCTTTTACAGCAATATGTTAAAATTTAAGTATTTTACCAATAAATTCCTTTCATTAGGTTCAGGTATTTCGAAATCCTATTTTTGTACACTAATTCATAGCACAGTTTTTTTTTGTAAAGAAAACTGGTCATAAAAAAGTAGAATGAGGCAAATATTTTTTTAATAAGTATAAAAAAAGTAAAAATTATACATATGTGACCTTTGTTGATATTCATTATCTATATAAATCGTACTCCTAGCGTTATCTCAGTACAGTTGCATCCTGAAGGATGCCCGGGGTCCACATCCTAACCCCACGACTTGGGGTAGCTACTAGTTTTTACGGAAGCGACTGCCATCTGACCTTCCAACCAGAGGGGAAACCTTATTGGGATTAGGGTTGTCTCATGAGTGGGCAAATTGACTGTTAGAAGTTCTCAAGCCACCCGAAGGCTGATATCTTAGACAGCAGCCGAGATCAACGGCTTATCGTGCCTTCCAAAGCACGGGCACTCAGTTAATAACCACTCAAAGCGGTCACCCATCCATGAACTGACTTGAGCCGACATTGCTTAACTTCGCATACCGCACGCGATGCGCGTGAGCAGCCGGGCCACGAGCGCTCCTTTTCGAAATCGTTATCTATAAATATTTAAATAAAATAGATTGAAGTTGTTTTTTTTATTGTTTTGTTTAAATTCGATGTATTTATGTAAATAATACTCAATAAATGATATTTTTTAACTAAACGCTTGTATAACAACATTGGTAGAACTCAGTACTTTATTTTATCTTGTCGAATGTTTTCACCATTCTTCGTAAATATATTTTTTACTTACTTAGGAATAGTTTCAAGACACTTTTTGGTCTATCTTGCAATACACTGTTGAACTTGCTATCGGTACGAAAAAAGAATAGTAATTTCAAAATTCATTACATGACATGTTGTGTGAGTGATCCCAACTCTGGTGGTCAAAGAGCTAGTCCTTACGAATGTTTTTTTTTTTGAACCTGACTGTGGCTTTATAGGCCGGGCCCAATAAAGCGATAGGAGTGCGCGGTTGGAGAGTAGCCTGGGGAAAATCCAGGGGAAAACCTCCGGCACGACCACGCGTGTGGTTTGGAACACTGAAATACTCTAAGAGCCTTACGAATGGTTTTTGGACACATAAAAGAGGATTTACTTTATGGATGTAGATAGATTATGTTATTATTTATTACTGAAGATAATGTTGATTATGGAGGCGCAGTCAAAAACGTGTCAAAACACATTTTTCATTATCAAAATTTAAAACAACGTCCTTATTCGGGCCTCGAACACAAAACAAAAGACTCGAGGGCTCTTGTTTGCAACAACAGCGCCACTCGGCAGCGTGGTGAACTAAAACAAACTTCGCACAAACTCACATGTCAATGTCAAGCGAAATATGACCTTATAGCGAAGTGTATTTTTGTATCGAGGCTTGAATTTGGCGAATGCATTTCGGTTCATTTTTCAATAACACGTAATTAAAGCCAGTTTTGACTTTATTCTTTGGCGTGCCGTATCTACATCGGATACTTATCGACTGTAGTAGCAATATTGCTAATAAGCTGACGAAAGGTGGTCTCTTAGAATAGCTAAGGGTATTAGCCTTTTACATTAAATAAATCGATATTAATATTTATGGATAATCTCATACTACTCGACCTGGTACCGATCACAAACTAAGCAAAGCTTGATGGGTACTAGGTGACGATATAAATACTCAAATACATTGAGAACATCCTAGACTCAAGAAATAACCGTGTTCAACACATAAATAAATGCCCTGACCGGGATTCGAACCCGGGAGGACCAACTTCGTTGGCAAGGTCACTGCCAAGCTAATGTGGTCATCACATTAATTCCATACTAATAGTAATGTTATACAGGGTGTTCGGCACATTGACCGTCAAAATTTTTCGAGTGCTGGTACGGTCATTTGCTACCTTTCCACCCTTAGACCCTGGGTCCTGAGAGTCACGGTCATGAAGGTACGATTTTTTATTTGTTTTTCCTAAATTGCTATGCTACCCTTAATTTTAAAAAACGTACCTGATAAAAACCTCGTAAGTCTTTCTCTGTCTTTCTTCCTAATACTACAAGAACAAGGTATAGACAGATTGCATTGTCATGCATTTCTGACGTGACTGACGTGAAAAGAGTTGTATTATAGCACACGGAATAATTAAAGGCAAAGTTTTTTAGTGCCTAACCTACTTAGATGTAAGTATGAGTTCATACTCATAGAATGACCCTAAAATTGAGTAATGTAAACTCATGTTTACATTACTCAGTTTTAGGGTCATTCTACTTTTTCATGACCATTTTTTCTATTACAAAAACAATCTATGACATATATTGAATTAGTGTACAAAAATAGGACTTCGAAATAGTACCTGAACCTATTAAAAGGAATTTATAGGTAAAAATACTTGAATATTAACATATCGCTGTAAAAGGTGGGTAACATACAATAAAAACCATTTTTCAAACAAATGGTGAGACATCCAAGGACCACTGAATTACTCGATTTATGGATATTAGCTGTGATTTGTTAATTACCAAAACTATCAGAAATTATACTGTAACTAAACCTCTTTCTAAATTACAGTACAAAAATATGGAGTCAGGGTAAAGTATTCCAAAATCTGCACTAAAAGTGTCTGGAAATTATGTACATGAAAAAGCAGAATGGCCCTTTAATTGCTGTTAATCAAAATTGAAAAAGCCTTTATGAAATAGTCAATAATTTCCCTAAAATACCACCGTATTACAAAATAAGTAATTCGAGATTGGAGACCAGCCATATGCCATGATTAATTATTTATTTATCATATGGTAATTATTTAGATCCGTTAGATCTTCCAGATGGCAGTACGATTGCCAGTTAATATGCCATAGTGAAAGACCTTTCTAAAAGGCTGGTGGATTCCACCGGGGATCATAGAGCTGGCAGCTTCCTCGCTCAACGCTCATAGCGATTCAGCGAGAAATGTTGCCAGCATCTTAGGGACTGTACCTAGTGGACCAAATGTTTTTAATATATTTTAGTTTAGTTTAGTTATATATTTTTTAATTATAATTAGTTCGATATAATATTAATATTTTATAAATGTTTAAGTACAAAGGTATATTAAAAACATGCCATAATGTGTAGTTCATTGAAACGTTTACCTTACATACAAAACATACGAACCATAATAAAGCGTGCAAGTATATCTAACATTCGAATTTCTTAGGTGCGGTCAACCAAGTTGATTTCTGGACCACTTCGTACCTTGTCATAGTGACATTAATATGAGATCTCTAGCGGCTTCCATATTAATTTTCACTGTGATAAGGTACTATCAGCATCATAACTAACTGACTATCCATAAACCGTCTTGCAACGAGATAAGGTCTACCAATGGTGAGTTAACCGTGATTTATTACGTAAAAATTAAATACGACACAAAAACGCTTTAACGGTAAATAACGAACTGTTTTCGCGTTTAAATCAGGTCGAGAATATATACCCATATAGATATATACGCTCAACTTGTCTCAAGCGAATACGGCTCAAAATCGCACAAGTATTTTCAGAGTTGACCCTACACCTCAATGAGTGCTTCGCATTTCGCTATGAAAAATAACCTTGACGGACCCCAGGCGCGAGCCCAACACCGTAAAACATAGCTAAACTGCTCTTGCTTACCGGCTAGTTTAAAGCGGGAAAGAGACGCCGCCACGTTTCGCATACCGCCGTCTATTCATTAGTAGATTACAGAAGGATGAATTGACATTTGGGACGTGGGGTAGCCGCGATTTTCCTTTTTTGAGGTTTTCTAAATTTTAAGCGGGCCGCCTACGATGTCTAGGGCTGTCTTTAATGTTTGCGCCGTTACGTCGGCAGCCAGCTTCTAGTGGATATTGTGTGTGGATACTCATATCGCAATAAATATCACGATAATTTTTAATGACTGTTTTGAATGCGTGTGACGGAGTAAAGAGATCTTTAGGATGTAGGTAGAGGAAAGATGTCTTCTTAAGTGTTTACTTATGTACTTATGTATAATGTTGTACAGTGGACGGCAAAAACATGTTTACATTTTTGCACCTTATTCCATTGTAATAAGGCGAAAAATTAAACATGTTTTTGATGTCAACTACGAGTATACAGCCTGTCCATATTCTCTCAAAAACCTAGGATAATTCGTGGACTGCTCATAATTTTCAATAATAGGCGGTCATTAAACTTTTTCATGACCAGTTTTCTATCACAAAAAAATCTACGGTATGTTTTGAATTAGTACTTGTACAAAAATAAGATTTCGAAATAACACTTGAACCTAATAAAAGGAATTTATATCTTAGAGTATTCCAGTGTTCCAAACCACACGCGTGGTCGTGCCGGAGGTTTTCCCCTGGATTTTCCCCAGGCTACTCTCCAAACGCGCACTCCAATCGCTTTATTGGGCCCGGCCTATAAAGCCACAGTGAAGTTCAAAAAACAAAAAAAAAAAGGAATTTATAGGTAAAAATACTTAATATCAACATATTGTTGTAAAAAGAAAAGGTGTGTAACAGCGGTAAAAACCATTTTTTCATACAAATGGTGATATATCCAAGAACCGGAAAGTGGTACTGCAATTAAACCTCTTTCTAAATAACAGTACAAAAATATGAAGTGAGGGCCAAGTATACCAATATTTGCATTAAAAAAAGTGTGTAAATTATGTACATGACAAAGTAGAATGGCTCTCAAGATAACAACACAAAAAAAGTAGATTCCACCGGTATAATAAATGTCGCTTAAGGTTACTCTTTCACTACTTCTGGCAACGCTAAGGAAGCCGAGCTTTAGTCTGGTCATATTTCAAAGACTACTGTACCGACAATACATTCCAGGAATTATTTAGCCCAGGTAATAAATACCTTAATTTTTTAAATTAATCGCAAATAGTAGGTACCCAGATTTTTACATTTTTATTAAACCGCGAGTCCTATCTAGTTGTCAACAGATTATTCTCGTTTAAAAGAGGCCTTATAAATTTCAAAATATTTTGATTTCAGACAAAAGAATAGATTTTACCAATAAAGTTATTAAAGGCTACGATATTTTTATCAAACTTTTAGATAGTAACATAGCAATTTTTTGATTTTATTGTGTGTAGTAGAATTTAAGCGGAAAAAACAAGTTTTTAGCTCGGAAATGGTCGATTTGGAGTGATGTTTTACACGATATTTCATAATGAAACATCCAAAAATTACATTTAAAGTTTGTGACATAAGGTCGCAATAGTCTTTTTCTAGATAGTAGCATTGAGAAAATGTCAAGATACGTGTCAATTTAAATAGAAAATGGCGTAAATAAATGAGCGTTTTTAACTGATAAGGACCCTTGAGACTTACTATAGTTATTTCTTATACAAGGGTGCAAAGTTGTATTTTAACCACGAGTGTGGAATTCAAACACGAGCTAGCGAATGGATTCTAGGGTTCAAAAATAAAATCCTGAGCGTAGCGAGTGTTGCATCACACGAGACGTAAAATAACTGCAGCCATGTATAACACAAATCTCCTCACCTCACTAGAGCGAGGACTTTTTTTGCTCCTCCTCGTCCTAGCGTTATTCCAGTACAGTTGCATCCTAAATATAGTTGAAAGCCCGGTGTTCACGACCTAATCCCGGGATTTGGCGTAGGTACTAGTTTTTTAACACAACAGCACGATATAAAATTATTGTTGCTGGACTGTCTAGACTGGCTTTTACATGTTATTGTGTTTTAAAAAGTTACAAATAAGTAGCAGGTTTGAATTTCAAATACTATTTGCACTCTTGATAAAATGCATTTTTGCTGTCTGTTTTATAAAGAATAAAAAAGGGTTTTCCGAGCTAGTGTGGTGAAAATTAATATACTTAGGGTGGGTTGCACCAAACCATCTGTAATCGTAAGCGGTGTTCGTTAAAATCTGATTGTATAGAAAGTTTGACAAGTTTCTATGGGATGACAGCTGCCGGCGCCATATTTGGCGATGACCGACCCGGGGCGCTACCGCGAACAGCAAACGAAGTTTTCCCTCTCTGTCGCACTTACGTTCGAACGTGCAAGTGCGACAGAGAGCGAAAACTTCGTTCGCTGTGCGCGGTAGCGCCTCCGTGTGATCGTATGTTGGTGCAACAGACCCTAAAGCAGTCTGCTGCGCCATGTTTTCGTTGTTTTCAAACATCTAACATGTTTTTGAACAGAAATTTACGCATGCCTTCAATGTTTTTTGTTTAAAAAACACTCAAACATGTTTTCCGCTCCGGATGAAAAACATTCGTCACACAGCGTCTGAATTTAAATTTCGTCATGTAGTGGATAAGACGTATTTTATACAATTAATAAAGGACCGGCCCTTCATTGGGACATGCAGTTTTAAATGGTTTATATTTAGAAGGTTCAAGTTAATTATTGTAGGTTAGAATCGTACTGGAATGACAGCTGTCAAAAGAAAAGAAGCACTCGAAAGTCGCAACGGGCGGGCAGTTGTAACTAACATGTTTTGTAATCATGTTTTGTTACATTTTTGGCGTAGTAGACTCGCCTTTAGGTGCATTAAAGTAGTGCGCGCGTAAACGCGGGTGATGTCCATTGCCGGGAACATTAGACATTTTCCGACAATGTTTCCGATATCAATGGCATTCCCTGTAATTTCAAGAATACCTACAGCTGTTACATATTATATTTTGTATAAAACTGTTCAAAGTTTCATCATAAAAGCAACCAAGCCTCATTCATAAAACTTAACAAACCTCTGGCCGCGAGTGCCGGGAGGTCGCAGGTTCGAATCCTGCTCGGTGCCTAAATTTTTTAAATTTTTCCTTTATTCTAAATTTAAAATAGGTGAAATTTTAAGGAACCCGTATTTTTTCTTTTTCACGAAAACTGATTTTTTGATACAAAAAAAGCGTTTTAAAAGTGGGTAATTCCAAAAGGGCGTAAGTAAAATATGACGTTATGCTCCCAACAAGAATCCAGAGGTGCAAATTAAAAAAATACCTGACAATAATTGACACTGACGGTAGTGACAGTTTGGGACTTGTTACAGTTGTTATTTTCGTTAGCGGTTTGTTAATTTTAAATATATGGTAATAAAAACGTTTAAAATTAAGTAGTAAAAGCTAGTCCGATCCGTATGTCGTCCTTTCCTCACAAATATAAATTTCAAAGAGAAAGATAAGGACAAACGAATTGCAGCGGCAATTTAACTGAAATAGGTTTGCTGAACGATGCATAAGGGTTTAGAAGTAGTCATGGACACCTCGCAATAGGTGTAGCTACTAGCTACTTTCTTCTTAGGGTTCCGTAGTCAAAACGGAACCCTTAATTTTGCTATAGAATTATTATTTTGCAATTAAACTCAAGCAATTCAGCAAATAGTCCCTATTACTGAACTGCTCTTTAGGGTTCTGTACGCAAAGGGTAAAACGGGATGCTATTACTAGACTCCGCTGTCCGTCTGTCTGTCGGTCTGTCCGTCTGTCACCAGTACCTTTACCATGAGTTTGCATGACCGCACTCGCTAGCGACTGCGTAAACGATTTAGTATGCCGATTCTTAGTTCTATTGCGTAACCGCCAGAGGCGCTGTACTTTTGCCTATACATTTTTTTACGCAGTCGCTAGCGATTACGGTAGTGTAAACTCATGGTAAAGGCACTGGCTCTATCTAATGAACCGTGATAGTTAGACAGTTGAAATTTTCACAGGTGATGTATTTCTGTTGCCGCTATAACAACAAATACTAAAACACAGAATAAAACAAATACCTATACAACAAACGTGATATTTTTGCCGTTTTTATAGATAATGGTACGGAAACCTTCGTGCACGAGTCCGACTCGCACTTGGCCGGTTTTTTTAATATACCTCAAGACTAGAATAATGTACATCACAAGAAAGCTAATATTTTTTTCCTGTAAATAAGCACAGAGCAAAGAAGTCAACTAAGCTTCTTAAGAAATTGAGTTACATAAATAACATTTCGCTTTGCAAATCGCTTCAAAGAGGAAAATAAAATACTAACCCCCTTATTCATAAAACTAACAAACCTCTGCTAACTTATTTGTTAACATATTTAAAGATTTGTTTAAACGGGTCTAACGCAGTATTTATGTATTTACCTTTGTTACCGACGTTTCGACACGGGTTGCACCGGTCTTGGTCGCGGTTAAACTGTCGTCTCAGCAAGTTGTCAACGGAGATATGGGTGCACAACATTTGAATACCCTACAAAAGTCTATAAAAATGTGAAGGGTAGACCCGAAAAAAGTTTTCTACCCGTCCACTATGTTTTTAATTGTCTAGGGCACGTACACAACACTCACAGTATCCGCACACAAATCCGAAGATTTACCCCGAGATTTTAGGTTTTGTATCACTAGTCCCCAAGTTGCCGATAGATTGAAACTGTCTTCCCTATTGAAGTTTTTTGGGTGTTTTTTGATCTCAATCGCTTCTCGTACCACTCGCGGGTAATCTCTCTTAACAGGAAAGAATTCCCCAACCCGCATAATGGGTCATACACGGATTTAGGTTTGCGTCTTTCCTGTGGACATACCAAAAGTTAAGGGCTAAAAATCTTAATTTTGGATTGGACCAGTAACCCGCATAAACAGTGTCTCCGTTTCTATAAATCCCTGTAATAAAAACATAGCTAACATGCACATAAGCCGTTAACTATTGGCCACAGGAGGGACGACTTTTGTTTTTTTCAATTAAGTATGACCCTAATGCCAGCAGCAGGCAAGTGAGAACTACTATTTTTTTTTGACTGTGGTTTTATTGGTCCAATAAAGCGATAGGAGTGCGTGGTTGGAGAGTAGCCTGGGAACAATCGAAGGGAAACCTCCGATACGACCACGCGGGCAGTTCAAACACTGGTATACTCTGAGAGCTTACGAAGGGATACCCGTTTTTTCGGTTCCCTCATTAACGAGCGGCCTATGCCCTGCAGTGGGTCGCATATAGGCTAATTATGATAATGTTGGCAGGATCATCTTTTATAACGCGCACTTCTAAGGTTTGGAATTCTCTGCCGGCGTTTGTGTTTCCGAGCTCATATAACGTAGACCTTTTAAGGCACGAGTGAATAGGCACATTCTGGGTGAGCTCGCTTCATCGTCGGCCTCATCTTTGCCCCCTGGCTAGATGCTGGCCAAGAGCGATCCCATTTTTAATAATAAAAAAAAAGGATAACGGCGTGTCATCATCATCATCATCATTTCAGCCGAAAGACGTCCACTGCTGAACATAGGCCTCCCCCAAGGCTCGCCATTTAGACAGGTCCTGTGCCGTTCGTTTCCACCGGATTCCCGCGACCTTCACCAGGTCATCACTCCACCTTGTCGGAGTCCTACCGACAGCTCGTCTTCCGGAGCGTGGACGCCACTCAAGCAGTTTCTGGCCCCATCGACCGTCAGTCCTGCGAGCAATGTGCCCTGCCCACTGCCACTTAAGTCTCGCAATTTTGAAGGCTATGTCGGTGACCCCAGTTCTGCTACGGATAGCTTCATTCCTAATTCTATCACGCAGAGAAACCCCGAGCATATCTCTTTCCATTGCTCTTTGGGTGACCTTGAGCTTTCTTATGAGGCCCATCGTTAGCGCCCATAGCAGCGTGTATGACCCACCAAACTTACCTAAAGCCGTGCTCGCCATCCGCATAGTCTGCACTTGCATGTCGTCTGCTGACTGCGCCAATTTCCGTTTCCTGGGTCGACCCTTCTGACTCGGCCCTCCGTAGTACTGGGAGGGCGAGTTGTCGCTGTCCATTTCTTGGCACCTAAATAAGATAAGTACAATTAATTGACGATGTAATCAATTATATGTAGATAAATTATTTTAGCTTAAGAACATTAGAATAAATTTAGAATGAAGGAAAAATTTAAAAATTTAAGCACCGAGCAGGATTCGAACCTGCGACCTCCCGGCACTCGCGGCCAGTCGCTCTAGCCAACTGAGCTATAGGTGCAATCGCTACCCAGCCCCAAATTCAACAACCGTTCCTTCGTATTAAGCAGTACCGCTCTTAACGTAAACTATTTTTATACATACGCCTTAAGGGAGGCGTACAGCGACATCTACCAGAAGACTCATGCTTCATTAACGGCACTAACGTCTCAAATCATATTGAGAATCGTCAGTTACGATGCGCCATCTCATACCCAAATTTAGTATGAAGGAAAAAATTAAAAATTTAGGCACCGAGCAGGATTCCAACCTGCGACCTCCCGGCACTCGCGGCCAGTCGCTCTAGCCAATAAAAAAAAACATTAGAATAGCTAAAAATAGAGGCTAACGTAATATGTCAGATTCTTACCTTCATAAAGAGATAAATAAATTGTATTTAAAGGAATCAACTCTTATCCATGACTATTTATATAATAGGTTTTTGCAACGTGATCAGACAATAAACCAAAAAGTTCAAAATGGCGGTCACTTTATCGGATTTGATAATCTGTATGAGGTCAAACGAGGCTGACAAGAAGATATCTCACCATATTCTGGCGGCCTAGATTATGGGGCGACCATTATAAGTGGGTCATACACGGATTTAGGTTCGCATCTTTTCTTGGACTTACCAAAACTAAGGGCTACAAAGCTTAATTTTGGATTGGACCAGTAACCCGCATAAACAGTGTCTCCATATCTATAAATCTCTGTAATAAAAACATAGCTAACATGCACATAAGCCGTTAACTATTGACCACAGGCACGACTTTTGTCTTTTCAACTAAGTATGACCCAAGTACGCACAGATCGTTATTCGCCAACCATCACACCATGTGCTTGTTTAGTGCAGACTAAAATGAACCTTACCTGTAAACGTTAACGTCCTCGTCAAAGTCGGCAAGCGCCGCGCTGTCGTAGTGCGGTCTGCAGAACACCAGGCCATCCCGCATGCCGAACACGTCCCCCTTCGACAGCAAGCTACCGCACGCGGCACACGTGAAGCACGTCAGATGGTATACCAGTTCGCGCGCTCGCATTACCAGCTCGTTAGCGGTAATACCGTTGCCGCACCGAGCGCAGCGCTTGACGCAGAAAAGTCTGGAAGAATAAGATAATTGCAACCCACTGGGATTCTCAGTTCAATATTAGTGGACTAAAGGTCTAGGTTATTCTGTACAGCCAGTTGTATTCGTAAAACAATTTTTCTTCGTTTTACAAGGATATCAGAGAAAAGAGTGTACGAAATTCACTAATTTCTGTAGCTTATTAGTGAAATCTTATGGCGTAAACCTAACACAATGTTTTTGTAATTTTTAAATAAATATAAAGAAACTCATTACACTTATGTGTAACCTCACTCACTCTTTTCTTAACCTCTTTAGTTTTTATAAGTTGACAGCTTGTCGGTGGCAATACGCAAACCGCGTTCAGCCAAAACGAAAAAAAAAGTTGACAGCTGATGTCTGACAGCTACGGTTGATTGACATTAGATTTTCTTTAGATTGAATACGGCAAAAGGTTATTATGTTTTTATTGGTGTACGATTATATTATTAATGTGTTATAAATAATTAACGAGGCCAGAAGTAAAGGTTTAAAATGTTGTTTCTTTATTGTTTACAGATGAGTGAATGGTTTATTTGATGAAGATAGTAAATAAATATTTATTGTTTACAGAGAAACGCAATTTAGTTTTTATTTTAATAGTTACATCGAAAGAGTGTATCAATACGTAGGTGCTAGTTATGGCAAAGTAAGACAAATATTTTAGATAAATATAGACAACATATTAGACCGATCGATATGGCTAGACAGACACCGTATATCCTTAGCGTAAAAGGGCAGTCTGCTAATAGATAAATAATTAATATAATTATAGATGATAAAAGGGAATTTTAAGATGGCTAAGATCTATACATTCATCTTATTCCATTGAAATAAGGTCCAAAAATAATACAAATGAATGCCCACGACTGTATATAAATATTTATAAACTCGACTAACAAATTTGCTGTAACATCGCGGGCATACGGTCTAATTGCGTTATTGTTATCATTGGAAACAAGTGTCAAACCTGCGGCCATGACAGCTGACACGTCCGATGGCAGGGTGGCGCGGTAATGGGGAACCTCTGACAGGTGACATTTCGATTAAAGTACCGTAGAAAGAGGATTAGCGAATCACTCTCTCATGTTATACACTATATGTGAGTGAAGGGGACGGCACGATACGTAGTTCGGATTTCGAACTTCGGAGCACAGACGCCGCTCGGTGTACCTACCCCTCGCGTTTTGTTAAAGGTTCGACCACACCGGAGCTCAAATACGCTGACGGGAAACAGTTCTGTGCCTCTAGTATAAGTTTTTTCGGAACAAAACAGAAACTAACACGTTTGCGTTTAGTCTCAATTTCTATGGCAAAAAATAGTTACCACCAAAAGCCATCAGAGGCGCTGAGTTAAAAACGTAACTCATGAGCCGCGTCACTGCATCAGTGTTGCCAGATGGTTACATTTCTTACATTTTTCGTAACTTTTGAACGGCTCGCGTAACATGTAAGTAACTTCTGTTGTAAAGGAAATTTTTGTAGCTTTTGAGAATAATGAAACTCTATTTAAAAAGAAAGGTCAATTGTATCTAACCGGGACGAAGCGAGACAATTTATAGGCTTCCATACAGAAAAGGTGACAAAAGAACCTACGTGGTACGTATCAGTCTGTCCGTCTGTTGTAACTAAGTATGACATTCGAGATACCGCCCATCAGACTGGCGTAATTCTGTCGCCGAACTCGCCGAATTACAAATTATATGTGGCTGCTCATTTCTTAAAATCGAACGCTACGTTATTAATTATGAAAAATATAAAAAATGTAACTTTTGCATCAAAAATGTAACTTTTCAAGAAAAGAAACGTAATTTTCGCCCTAACGGTCCTGGCAACACTGCACTGCATTTACATTGCGTCACTGCGTTTTGAGCTCCGGTGTGGTCATACCTTAAGTTGTTGGCTATGTGGTACTCGTTTGGCACTTCGACTCCACGCCGGCCTCCTTAAGGTCTGAGACACCAAATTGGAAAGAGGGAAAGACTTATTTATAGTATAATACCTTTAATAAGACCGCTAGTAAAAATACCTACATTAATTAGAGTCGGTGTCAAGATATTATTGAGTGCATCAATAGTGCCTATATTATTGCAGCTGACTATAAAATAATCAAACAAACAGGTGTAGCAGGGTTTGACTCATGCTACCCCTTAATTGATCCGAAAATAATCATAATATTAAACCTTAAAGTTATGCTGTTAGGTTCAAAATAGTTTGAATATGGCGCTTTGGTATAAAGTTGAGACCTTTTCAAAGGCAATTTCGAGACTGGGTTTAATTTGACATGTTCTTAGAAATTAGTGACATAGCCATTATAACGCCGAAATTGTGGCATGTGACCATAGATCTTTTTAAAATGTTTACTATCCGAAATTCATAGAGTATAGACACCATTAAACAGTATTCAAGAATTCTCCCTTTCATAAGCTAATTAAAACTGGTGCCTACGCCAAACCTTGGGATTAGGTAGCGGACCCCGTGCATCCTTCAGGATGAAACTGTACCGGGATAACGCTAGTATAGTGATGATGATAAGCTAAATAAAAGGGACTAATGCGTTTTAGTTAACGGAGACTTGTTATATCATGAATAAAGTCATTATTAAAAATATTTACTTATCTGTAATAAATGATATTCTTGTTTTTTTTTCGATCATCGCACGTAGGTAAATACAGCTTGTTTAATGCTTGAGCATCACTCTGTTTTCATCCATTAAATTTCCCCAAATGAGCGTGCCGTACGCCATATCAGCAAAGACTTAGGAAAATCTATTTTGTTAGTAGTCGGGGGACTTAATATTTTTGTTATATGCACTTAAGTATATGGTGGTCCCCCGACTGCAAAAAAATAGATCTCCTTTTAAGTAATTCATTCTGAAACTTGTTTTGTATCATGTTAGTTAAAAACTTAACTTTTTTCAGTGCAGTCGTGGTTTTAATTTTTAATTATTATTTTATTTAGTAATATTAGATTTTCATTTTAAATAGTATCTTAATCCGAAAAATCATGTGTTATATATATAAATTATATATGTTTTTGAAGTAGTCTTTTCTAATGCTTCATTTTGATACCCTACTTAATGATATCGAAATTTTTTTTTCTTCAGAACACACAACATGGAGCACATAGTTCGCCATATTGTTTTTATTGCAAAGTAACGTCTATGTTACTCGGAATGACGTAAGGACTCCAACGATACCTCACACATCTAAATCAGTTAAGACGTTGAGAAGTTCTGGGGGAACATATAATCTCACACACATACATTACATGGGCTTTAACTTACGTTAAAGCAAATACTGTGCTATACAAAGGTACTCAATCTGTGGCATGATTTGTGTACATAGCACTTCTACTGAAGTACAATACAATACGAAATACATATTAAATACAAAAAATACATATAATGTCAGAAGCAGACACATTTAGAACCAATCGCAGCGCTTTTAATAATTCGCAATGTATTTCGCTTTGCTGATACAATTCAATAATAAAATTATTATAGTTAGGTCGACCTTATTCAATAAAGCAGTAGGTACTAACAATCCTACAATGATTTTGTAAGTAAGCGATACCAATAATGATAGACTTATTCCTAAACTAAAACTAATCTCAAACTAAACCTCCCCGTAGTATTTTATTTTCCCGCTTACACCTGTACCACTAGTATAAAACGCAAACGAACGCGTTTGAGTTCAGTCTCAATTTGTATGGAAAACAATAGTTACCACCAAAGGCCATAGGAGGTGCTGCTAGCGTTGCCATACAAATTGAGATTAAAAACAAACGCGTTCGTTAACATTTTGTTTCGACGAAACTTATACTAGAGGTACTAACGTAAGCATATAACCACTGTACATAGAAACGATGTCCACTAGGGCGGCATTCATTATGAAATTGGTTTTACTACCAGGTCACCAGGATACACCGGAATTTAACCAAAGCAGACCACAACCTTCAAGCATTAACTACATGGATTCTACACCATAGGTTCAAGCAACAGCCACCAAAATCGCGTGCAAAGAATCCTCACCTATAATAGTCTTCCTTGCAATAGATATTTCCGTCGCGTGAGAAACAAGTGAGCTCCGAGTCGAGGGGCAGCCGGCATTCACAGCACCGGAGACAGGAGCCATGCCATTGCCTGTCCACGGCTAGGAGGTAGTACCTAGGAAAAGACTTAGTTAATGTACATCAGCTAGGTAGGTAGTACCAAGGAAAATACTTAGTTAATGAGCATCAGCTAAGTAGGTAGTACCAAGGAAAATACTTAGTTAATGTACATTAGCTAGGTAGTACCAAGGAAAAGACTTAGTTAATGTGCATCAGCTAAGTAGGTAGTACCAAGGAAAAGACTTAGTTAATGTACATCAGCTGGGTAGGTAGTACTTAGGAAAAGACTTAAGTAATGTGCATCAGCTAGGTAGGTAGTACCCAGCATAAGACTTAGTTAACGTACATCAGCTAGGTAGGTAGTACCTAGGAAAAGACTTAGGTAATGTGCATCAGCTACGCAGATAGTACTCAGCGTAAGACTTAGTTAATGTACATCAGCTAGGTAGGTAGTACCTAGGAAAAGACTTAGATAATGTGCATTAGCTAGGTAGGTAGTACCCAGCATAAGACTTAGTTAATGTACATCAGCTAGGTAGGTAGTACCTAGGAAAAGACTTAGGTAATGTACATCAGCTAGGTAGGTAGTACCTAGGAAAAGACAGGTAATGTACATCAGCTAGGTGAGGTAGTACCAAGGAAAAGACAAATTTAACCTACATACGTTAGGAAAAGATAAGGTTTGGCGACTTTCCAATAGGGGGGGCTAGGTAGCTATGTGTTCTGTTCTTTGACGTCTTTCGTCCGTTACCGTTACTGTCTTCTCAAAGATCTCATGGTTCGAAATAATTTCCATACGATAAATATAATAAACTGTGCATATGCTAAGGGAGACAGAGCACTCGAGCATGCGTTGTTCCAAATAGGGGATCTGCATTCGTCTGGTTGTCATTATAACAAATCCTCAAATCAGTAAAGTCGGCAACGTGCTTTTGGTCCTTTCAGTCAAAAGCGTCTATAGGTTTCGGTGCCTGCTTACCATTAGGTGGGCCATATGCTTATTTGCTACCGTGTAAACTCTAAACAAATAGCTTACGCTGTTATACAATAGTTCATTTGGAGTGGTGCAAGATGTTGTATTTTAGGGTTCCGTATCCAAAGGGTAAAACGGGACCCTATTACTAAGACTTCGCTGTCCGTCCGTTCGTCCGTCTGTAACCAGGCTGTATCTAATGAACCGTGATAGACAGTTGCAATTTTAACAGATGATGTGTCTGATGCCTATATAACAACAAAAACTAAAAAAACAGAATAAAATAAATATTTAAAGGGGCTCCCTTACAATTAACGTGATTTCATGCCGTTTTGTAATGGTACGAAATCCTTCATGCGCGAGTCCGACTCGCACTTAACGGGTTTTTCAACACAATTTACGTCCGAGCCACGTTGTAAACGATACTGCGACTTATCCTACTCACACTGTATAAATTAGATTAGATTCCCGTCATATCAGTTTTGCTCAGAACTCAACAAATACTATGAGGTATACCAAAGAATTGCACAAAAACCAACCTGTCCTGTATCCTCTCCCCGCACCCCGCGCATTCGTCCGGCACCCCCGGGGAAACCGAGTTTCTCTCCTTTAACATAGCTTCCTGTTTCGTCTGCGCCTCTAATTTGGACTTTATGTCTCAAATAACAAGGTTCAAGCCCTGCTGTGGTTCAGTCGAGTCGGCCATCTTTACGCCGGATTCCTGGCTCCTGAATCAATAAGAATAGGGTTCGCTATAGTATGTTATATATTGTGTTTGGTTTGGGGATAAAGTCGTTACAGGGTGTCCCTAAAGACAATGCCAGAACTAAGAATGCTATGAGCAACTCACACGCTATCAAACTATAACCTGACCAAAAAATATGATCTGAGGGCTGTGTTGCGATTTTATTGGAACTAATTTCTTACACTGGCAATAATTTCTTACATTGGCAATAATTTCTTACACTGGCAATAATTTTATTCATAGGTTGTCACTGTGGTTTAGGTTAAGTGTTTCAAATTTAATAATAAATGACAATGCCAAAAACGATTCATTCTCAAAAGCGGAACATTATTAAGAGGCATTATTAAGTTTTAAAATGTTTTGATTTCAAATTATGACAAATCTATTGATAATACCAATAAAGTCATTAAAGGATACGATGATTTTATTAAAGTTTTAGATAGTAACATAGCCATTTTTTGATTTTATTGTGTGTAGTAGAATTTAAGTGGAAAAAACTAGTTTTTAGCTTGAAAATGGTCGATTTGGAGTGATGTTTGAAACGATATTTCTTAATGAAAAATTCAAAAAATACATTTACAATTTATGATGTAAGGTCGCATAACTCCTGTTCTAGATAGTAACATTGAGAAAATGTCAAGATACGTGTCAATACAAACAGTAAATGGCGTAAATAGATGAGCGCTTTTTAACCGATAACGACCCTTAACAATGTGTGTTATTAAATTCTGAAAAAAAAAACTCGGGAAATTCGCTACAAAACATTTCAAAATTAACATCAGAATTGACAGGTAAACAAGTCAAAATGTCATTATTCCGACTATACTGACATAACTGACATGTTGCAATATTAATGAGAGTAATACCGCCCTCTTGATAAAGGCCATATATTTCTGGTAAAGCTTTAAGGCTCGGTTTTATAAAGATCCGTTAGATCTTATGTCGGTTTGTTATGTCAAAAAATGTACTGAGTTACTGATATTTGATCTGACATTTGGTCTAACAGATCTTTATAAAATCCGGCCTAAGTGAACTTGACTTCAATTAAATGTTTAGTTGCCGTGTTATTGGCATCTATTTTCAAATCAGTGGATGAGATGGCCTTTAATGATAAGTAGCTAATATGTCAAAAACGGTTAATTTTGCAATAATGTCAATTTTTTACTTAATTTGATAGCATAGCATATTATTAGCAGCTATTAGTCATCTCAGTCTTGGTGATGGTTTTAGTGACATTATCTGTATACTTGAGATTGTTTGAGTGGGGCGAGTTGTGTCAAAGTAATCCATACACAAAAGCGACTTAAATTTGCATACCAGAACATTCAAAATCCAATATAGTCTTTGCGATTCACGAAGGCGAGTGGAGAGGTTCCTATTACTATGCCATTAAAGTCTTACTTAGTCAAAGCTTAGCGATAACATTTTTATAAAGAATTAGCCAGGAAAATAGATCATAACTATAATTTAAACGTCGCATATATAAATAGTCAACCAATTTGATTTCTGAGCCACTTCGTACCTTGTCACAGTGAAAATGAATATAAAAACAGCTAGAAA
The DNA here is from genome assembly GCA_963556455.1 of Epiblema foenella. Lineage (NCBI taxonomy): Eukaryota > Metazoa > Arthropoda > Insecta > Lepidoptera > Tortricidae > Epiblema > Epiblema foenella. The sequence goes on from OY747095.1 coordinate 44,731,152, forward strand.
TCTCATATTAATGCCACTGTGTGTTCAACACGTTTCCATCCATCTTTTTATGTGAATTATACTTTTTCTACGTCTACGAATTGAATATATCAAACAGAACAGAAAATTTAACTGTCAGTCACTTATAAATATGACATGAAAAAAAACGCACTTTTTTGCGAGAAATTGAGTTTTTATTATCATCAATGGAAAACGCAAGCAAACAGGCCGAACATGGTCCTTTGTAACACGGAAAAACCAGAAAAATTGTAAACAAAAACAAGAATAACGAAACATAGGGGACCTGTAAAAATCGATGGTTTCTGAGTTCAGAATACACCTGTCTCTTGAGACCCGAAAGGTATGGGAATTGAGTTCTGCAGATGTCGGAACCTCAAATACTTGAGTTTCGTGAATTTTTGACCAACCGTTTCCGTGCTTTAAAGTTTGTTCCTCTAAACCTCGTGTTATTACACCATGCACAGCACTTAATGTCCTTGTTTTGTAAACAATTTATCATATTTGCTTAATTTTATTATATGTATGAAGATCAATATTTTATTAGGCGCTGAAGTATATAGTCATATAATTGAAGCAGGTATACAAAAATAACAAATACAACAACTTTGGGATGGATTCTTTCTGGGACGGTTGAGTCACAGATACAATCGACGTCAAACGTAATAGTGTTGCACACCCAACTGAACGACGATGATATTCTGAAACAATATTAGCAATTAAAAGCGGAGACAAGATACAAATACAAGCGGTTAACTACAGAAGGAAAGGCGTGAAGTACTATTTGATGTCAACACCAGAAGAAATGAAGAGGCAGATACGTCGTTCGACTCCCATTTAAAAATGATAATTAAAGCTGCAAATACGGGCACCTTCGGGCTGTATCTGAAAAAAGATTGTATTCTTTAGAAATCAGACTGAACAAAGACAAGGAACTGAAGTCAAAATACAAAGTAGTGATTGATGATTACGAAAACTTAGGACATATGGAAGACTGAAGGTAAAAAATAAAATGTTGGATCGGTCTACTTACCACATCATGCCATTGTAAAACCAGAGAGAGACACAAACAAAGTTCGTGTCGTCTTCGACGCGTCTTGTAAGGGAACAAACGGCGTCTGACTAAATGATAATTCATAATTGCCCCCTGTTTGCAACCTGACCAGCGACATATAATACTGAGACTGAGATTGCATTAAATTTGACTTATATCTGACATTATAATAATCTATCACCAGCTTAAGTTACATCAGAAAAACTGACTTTCAAAGACTCTTGGGGAGAAATAATGCTGAAGACGAATTGAAGCATTATCGTTTACTCCGGCTAACATTGGAATGAATGAACCTACACATCGTTTGCTGTCTCTGTCATAGTTTCACTTTCTTTGTCGAGCACAACCTATTTGATATGACAGTTGTGCCCAATTGCGTCAGACAAACGATTACCCGCCCAAGTTAAGGAGGTAATTTATGGTAAACCGTCAGCCATTTTAAACGAATTCTCAATTTATACGCATTAGACCTTTTCTGGCCCTCTTGGTGGCACAAGGTAAGTAGATACATTAATAATATAAAATAAAACTCTCTCTAAGTGTGTAAATCTATAATAGACGTATTATGGATTGCTATACTGTGTTGCTATACAATTTGACATCTAGCTGTCAAGCAAGCGACATGTCAAATATAATAAAAACACAGCTAAGAACAATCTCCGATGAATATTCATCCTTAAGAGGCTTTAAATCTTTTTAAATGTTTCGAAGTCGAATTATAACAAAAGTATTGATTATTCTAATAAGCTGCTTAAAGAATAGGTACAATGCTTTTATAAAAAAAATAAGTAACTAGATAGTTTCTAGTTGTATTCTGTCGATTTGGAGTGATGTTTGAGATGATATTTTAAATGAAAACTCCATAATACCCATGTAAAATTAAAAGAATAATCCTAAATATCACCGAGGAGAAAATTTCAAGATATGTATATGTCAATTAAAATAGCAAATAGGCTTGAGAACTGAGCATTTATATACGGATAAAGGCTCTTAAAACCATTTACTCGAATGGCTATATCAGAAGACTTTATATTCATATACACATTGTGTAGGATAAAAAATATATATTTCTATATGTTGAATAAGAATTTCATCTGAATCCAGACATACATCTTCACATAAATGCACACAACATTACCATACCTAGGCCAGCTTCAGAGACGCAAAAAAAAACTCCCCATTGTCTTTCGAGCTCGGGAGATACGACATAAAGACAAAAAGACGTAAGCGGCGCCATTCTGTGTGTCACTTAAATACTTTCATTTTGAATGAATCGACTGTATTTTCCCCATTGTATACAGAAGGAATAATAAGTGATATGCTAAAGGATATTATATATGGCAAAAGGAATATCAGTTTGTGTAACTGGTAATTTATTGGGTTCGCCGCATAACCTCAAAGAATATTGAATATGTTTGACTTCCTTGATTTAAAAATTACCTGAGAAAATATACCCGTATGTCTGTACTAATAGCTCAAAAGAACAAACGTAGACTTTTGTAAATGTTTTTAAAATAATACTAGATTTCATCTTGTTTCTGTTTACTAATTAAGTAGTATCGTTGACTGTAGTATAAAGTGGTAGTCAAGTACCAAACAAGTATAAATTACCAAAAAATATTGTTTTATTTACTTTAAAAACATTTTAATTAACAGTAATCGCCAATACCACGCCTCGAGATGACTAAAGTGTTGAAAAACCTATAATTACGACAGTTTAATAACGAGTTATTTACTCGCGGCAGTTTAAGGATTAATTATAAAAAAGTGTAATGACAGTACTTGACAGTCAATTTATCACACGCAACACATCATACTATTATGCCCACTTCATCTGGTAATGCTCTTTGAATGGAAAAAGCAGGGGCCCAATAATGTCAATGCGACCATTCAGGAATGGAGTCTAGTATTTTCAAGAATGGTTTAATAAATTTTGTTTATCCACATAAAAAACTTTTCTAAAAAGCGCAATTTTAATGCAACTGTTAAAATGAAACACTTTTTCGGAATATCAGTTATTAATATTTTTAATAAATAATTTGCCATATTTATTTGAAAAAAACTATATACAGTCAAATAACGTGACCAAACTGCGTACAAATCTGTGTATGATAATGATTTAAAAGTCTATCAAAAATTCACACGAAATACCTAAATAAGTTTATTATAAATACATCCTAAGACATAAAATTACTTTACCGCACAGCCTTATAACAAGACCGGCATTAAACACTCATAGGAAAATAATTAATTATATCACAAGACCGTTGGACACGCTTCTTGGTTCTGTTGAAAAAATTCCAACAAAAAATTCAGCTTCCACTATAATTGGACAACTGACACGAAATTTAATTTTATATCTGCTATTGTTACCAAGAAGAATGGCCGTGATGCAATGATATATATTGTCTTACGGGTGTCTGTAATTTCTTGGTATTACAAACAACTTTATAAACATAAACAGTGTATATAATGAGCATATAATAAGTATATTTAGGGTATATAGGGTATTTTACTGATAGTAAAATCAGCAACGTTTAGTGATCTTGTCAAAAATGCCCGGGTTAATATGAAATTTGTAGGAAAATGTGACTAATAACGTCACAATTTTGTATGGTCAAACAGAATCATTGTATATAAGTACGTATATTTAAAGTATATAGGGTATTTTATTGATAGTAAAATCAGCAACTTTTAGTTTTCTTGTCAAAAACGCTCGGGTTAATATGAAGTTTGTAGGCAAATTTGATTAATTAAGTCACAATTTTCTATGGTCAAACTGAGTCATTTTACATTTAATAAATTACCCAATTTTTTAAATTCAACAAAACTACATAAGTTTAAAACAGTTTTGAAAAATTTTGTTTCTCATAATAGCTGTTACATAATTAATGACATTTTAAATGATAAGAAATTTGACATGCTCAACAAAATGTAAACCGTAAGGCGCGACCTATCTCCCGGTGAAAAAAAAACAATAGCATTCTTTTGTAATGAGCCCTGGGATCCCAGGGACTGGTAGACAACGGCGTATCCTATGTTGGACAAATAATGATTATATCTTTATAGGTTGATGTTTTATTAGCAGTTTCATAATTTATGTCTATTGGTAAGGTTAAATAATTATATTTGTACTGTTGTTTAGTAACGTAATGTATTAAGAGATGTACTAGATCATTAATAGGTATACAAATTGTCCAAGTCCACTAAATTATAAGACAATCATTATTGGAAACCAGCACAAAATAACAACACCGACTGAGAATTCTTTGAGAAATTTTATTTAATTTCTTCAAGTATAAGATACAGCTAATTTTTAAGTTCTATATCGCATTGATAGTGGCGCCAGGTGGCCAAATCTAAGAAGTATAAGTGTAATGTTCGTTCGAAAACTTTAACAATGATGACCATATAAACTTACCCAATTCCATTTTATTAGACAAAAACACTTTTTACAGAAGTAACTGGACAATTTGGCTGTTAATTATTATTTTGGCACAATGAAAAGTACACAAAAAATAATTATATTTCGCATACGAAATAAAGGTTATATTGTATTATAACATTCACAATAACATTTTATCAAGTATGTAAAAAGTTTTTTTTTTAATGAATATGGGTGTTAAGACTTGCAGTTTTAGTAACAGTTTTATAACACACACTGGCCTAAAAACCGGGACTTTAACCACAAATATATCGTATAATTGCATAACACCAACTGCCAATCAGCAAAACCAAACATGGACATAAAATACGAAAAACTTTTGAACAAAAACGCTATCAAAATTTAATTGTACAATATGTACGATAACGGTTTACGATGTTTTAGCGCAATCAATAGTTTTACGAGCCGACTGTACCAGTACAAACAACTGAATAACCGTCCAAATTAGTCGACACTTATTTTTCACCGCAGCTTTTTCCGAATTTAGGACCTTATTTGAAAAAAAATGGGTTTTTGAGAGGAATATAGGGTTAATTATTTTAGGACTTTCCGAAGTTAAATGGTAAAATTGTTATTAATATTGTAGCTTAATAAATACACTCTGATTAGTTCAACCATTATTAATACAGTAAAATAATTACCTTAATTTTCTTCATACTGTTTATCTTCTTGACATCCAGATTTTATTCTAGAAACTGTCTAGACTACTATTTTTATTTATTTATTTAATTTGGAGATCCAACAGCTATCATATTACATTAAACAATCAAGTAGATAGACACAGTGTCAATTACAGGAACTCACAGGTAGTGCCATGATACTTAACTAATAGGTACTAATGTTACGCACTAACGTAACCACACATGCGAACAAAAAAGGGAAATAATCTATTACAAATTAAAAATGTAAATTAAAACTTTGCAGAAAATTATTTGATGTTTTATTTATTTGTATTTTTCGTTTAGACAACCTTTTTGTAAATTTATTACACTCTCTTTTGACATACCTACAGCAATTCATTTTTTTAAGAATTTTAATTACGTCAATAAATTACTCTGCTGATTAATTTTAAATCATGTGATAACTGAAGATTGAAAATTTCTTGTTTGAATAAAGAATATTTTGAGTTTTACTTCGTCAACCGCACTTGTAGAAGGCCAAAGTCTCAGCCTAGTTTGGTCGCTGACAGAATCTATCTATTTTTGAATAATAAACCGTTTGTAGTAGTTTTTTCGGATTATGTACTTGTTTTCTAATTTATAAAAATATCTTTCAGATTTTAGTTTTTTTAGTATATTCAGAAAGTTTATATTCTATTTATAATTTAGCTTATTCAGAATGTTGGGCGTCTTATAGGATAATTATAAAAAAGTGAAACAAAGCTAAAAACTAACTTGATATCTAGGATAGGCATAGCCACCCAGCGGAAGGAATCTAGCCAGCCTCCAGGGCAGCCTGCCACAGGGGCTAGATTTGGGGGATTTTGATTAGGTTAATACTCATACTGATACTCAAAAGTTTTATACATTTTGGAGTCGTTTTAATACTAGAACTCATATAATTCGTTATAATTCGATATAAATAAGTAAATAGTAATATCTAATTTCCAATATTTAGTAATAACTACAATAAATGGTAACCTAGTAAAAATGTCCAACTAAACTAACATTAGTTTTAAAGTTATATTTTATTTAATTACCTTCGTAGATTCTGTTGAATATATAGAAGTTATTTCAAAGGATTTGGTACCAAAATTTATCAGGTTCAATATACCTACCATCTAGAAGCTACTTACAAGTTTATCACAATGTAACTAACCTAAATGTTAGATAATTATAAAGTCCAGAAAGTTATTTCAAAATGTTTTTTTACTAGCATTATTTCGATAATATACTAGGAAACTGTGGTAATTAAATTTAAATTCAGTCTGATAAGCTTTATTATAGCACAGTGATAATAAAAACCGGCCAAGTGCATGTCGGATCACGTACAATGAAGGGTTCCGTACCGACACGTATTAGTCCACATTCAAAACCAATATCCAATGCATTGAATCTAAAAAGTACGTATCTTTATACGGAACTCACTTACTACCTTTTGTTTGAGCGAGACAGTTTTTCAACGAAAGCTGTGAAACCGTAAAACCTATCTTAATCAAATTAAAAATCGTAGAAAGTATTTATTAATGCACGCTACCTGAATTTTTTTCGAATTTAAGCTTCATAGTTTGAAAATTAGAGAGCGGGGGAACACTTTTAATGACTTTGGCAGCTTGTATCTCAAAAAATTCTTTACAATCTTCCATATTATTTTGAAAGGGCTATCCATGGATACCTCACAACTACTATGCGCGTTGAATTTTTTTTTCATCCACCGTTTACATGTGCCCTCCGTAAAATATTTTTTTTTTGTGATTTTACATCACTATTACGTAGCGGTTCATAAAATACACTTTCCTACCAGATTTCATAATTTTAGTGCTTATAGTCTCCGAGTAAATCGGCTGTGACATACGGACGGACGGACAGACATGACGAAAATATAAGATTCAAGATTGAAACATTTATTCGTGACAAACAAGCGATACATAATAATGGGACAGAAGCATAATACAATAACAGTCGTGTCACAAAATGGACCCAACTCAGCACAATGCTGGCATTACAGCCGGCGCTGGTCTTCCGTTAGACCCATTAGATGTTGGCACGGTGGATAACACACAGTAATAGAAAAAAAACAGGGTTTTTTTACACACGTACACTGCCAACAAAAATAACAGGGTTTTTTTACGCCATTTTGGCTACAGAACCCTAAAAATCTGTATCTAAAAATAAAATAACAATAAGTTACGGCCTTTTGTCAAATGGCGTTAGTTTATTATTGTTCATGTTATCGGTTTACGCAGAAAAAGCTCTTAAAAACACGTTTTTATTGTTTGATACCGTGTTTAATATCAACAGAATATCGGAATGTTGTTTAAAATGATTTACTGTACTGGAACAAAGTGTTATTTAAACCGATCCAGACTACAGGCGTAAAAAGCCTTTATATCCTAATACTAATGTTATAAATGAGAAAGTTAAGATTATTGGTTGTTTAGATGTTTGTTGGCTCGTTCTATTTTTTCATGACCAGTTTTCTATTACAAAAAAAAATCTATGATAATTATGTATTGAATTAGTGTACAAAAATAGGATTTCGAAATAGTACTTGAACCTAATAAAAGAAATTTATAGTTAAAATACTTCAATATTAACATATTGCTGTAAAAGGTGGGTAACACAGTGTTAAAAGAGTCATTCTACTTTTTCATGACCAGTTTTCTACTACAAAAAAAATCTATGATATGTATTGAATTAGTGTACAAAAATAGGATTTCGAAATAGTACCTGAACCTAATAAAATAAAATTATAGTTAAAAATACTTCAATATTAACATATTGCTGTAAAAGGTGGGTAACACAGTGGTAAAAACCATTATTTCATACAAATGGTGAGACATCCAAGGACCAATGAGTTACTCGATTTATAGATATTAACTGTGGTTCGGTAATTACCAAAACTATCGGAAGCGATACTGCAATTGAACCTCTTTCTAAATAACAGTACAAAAATATGAAGTGAGGGCCAAGTGTTCCAAAATCTGCATTTTAAAAAAGTGTCTGAATATTATGTACATGAAAAAGTAGAATGGTCTTGTTACTTAATCACACAAGAACGGCTGAACGGATTAAAATGAAACTTGATATACAAAGAGTCTATCCTGGATTAACATACAGGATAATTTCTATCCCAAAAACCATCCCTCGAAAGGATCATTTACGGATCAAAAATAGGGAATGGACGTTTATGCGGGACGAATTGAGAACTGAAGCATTAAGGTACACTTCCCAGTGGTCGACACCTTACATATATACTAATATTAATCACCTCCGCGTCATGACATACCTACGATTGACAGTGAAATTTATTGGGTCACACGAACGTTTATCTGATAAATTTGGTGTGAAATATCTTAATATAAATAACATTAAGTGAAATGTGGACACGGACAATTTAGGGAAGATAATATTAATACGAATGGGTCATACTTAATTGAAAAAACAAAAGTCGTCCCTCCTGTGGTCAATAGTTAACGGCTTATGTGGATGTTAGCTATGTTTTTATTACAGGGATTTATAGAAACGGAGACAATGTTTATGCGGGTTACTGGTCCAATCCAAAATTAAGCTTTTTAGCCCTTAACATTTGGTATGTCCACAGGAAAGACGCGAACCTAAATCCGTGTATGACCCGAATGTCTTGAAAACAAAAGCGCGGAAAAAACTTGATAATTAATTAATTATATACAGTTTTTTAAATGAAGGATCTAATTGAGTGTAAATGAATGGAAGTTTTCCAAACCTTTACGCTATTGTTTTTGTAATTAACTAGGTGAGGATAAAATTGATAAAATATTTCGTTTTACCGTAACGTTTTCCTCATTTTCAATCTCATTAACGTTATTTACATTTAAGAGTGCCGGCAGTCAAGGGCACTAATAGGATTTTCTCACGTAATTCCATTGAAATAAGGTCCAAGAATGTATACAATATTTATGCCCTAACTCCACGCCAAGGAAACCTAAAAAAACCGATAATAATAAATGAAATACGTACATAATGTACACGATATGACAGTTATCCACGTATCTATAGCCACTTCATTTTCCGTAAACATATCATTGCTTAAACGGCCATTATACTTTTTCATGTACATAATTTTCAGACACTTTTTTTAAATGCAGACTTTGGAATACTTGGCCCTCACTTCATATTTTTCTATTGTTATTTAGAAATAGGTTTAATTGCAGTATCACTTCCGATAGTTTTGGTAATTAACGAACCACAGCTAATATCCATAAATCGAGTAACTCAGTGGTCCTTGGATGTCTTACCATTTGTATGAAAAAATGGTTTTTACCACTGTGTTACCCATCTTTAGTCTAATATTTAAGTATTTTTACCTATAAATTCCTTTTATTAGGTTCAGGTAGTATTTCGAAATCCTATTTTTGTACACTAATTCAATACATATCATAGATATTTTTTGTAATAGAAAACTGGTCATGAAAAAGTAGAATGAATGTTCAATTGGAACTTACCGTTACCGTTAAGTTCGCACGTTCTAAATACAAATGAGTGTCAAGGACTTGAAACTACAAAATTAGCGTCACTACGTAAGTTTCACAAACACTTTTCCACGGTCGTTTATACATTTACTTTACAGTAAAATCTTAGTCATACATACATAATGAAACGATGTAAGTACTTAAAAACTCGAAGAGTCATTTTACTTTTTCATGGCCCGTTTTCTATTACAAATAAAATGATATGTATTGAATTAGTATACAAAAATAAGATTTCGTAATAGTATCTCAACCTAATAAAAGGAATTTAGTAAAAATACTTAAATATTTATTATGATAAACATAGGTACATAGGTCTTATAATAACATTATAAATAACCTAATAAAAGCAAAAACTAAACTAAAATTAAAAGTAAATAACTTAAATATTAACATATTGCTGTAAAAGGTGGGTAATACACCGGTAAAAACCATTTTTTCATACAAATGGTGAGACATCCAAGAACCACTGAGTTACTCGATTTATGAATATTAGCTGTGGTTCGGTAATTACCAAAACTATCGTAAGTGATACTGCAATTAAACCTCTTTCTAAATAACAATACAAAAATATGAAGTGAGGGCCAAGTATTGCAGAATCAGCATTAAAAAAGTGTCCGAAAATTATGTACATGAAAAAGTAGAATGGCCCGAATAACACCACTAAGGCGGGGTTTTATAAAGATCCGTTAGATCAAATGTCAGATCAAATTTCAGTAACTCAGTACATTTTTTGACATAACAAACCGACATAAGGTCTAACGGATCTTTATAAAACCGAGCCTAATTCTCACCAGCGTGTTTATAAGTGACTTGAATCCGCGTGTTGTTTAAACGGTCTATGAAATCTAACACAACAAATGCAGGAACTAAAATAGTCTATAGCACTTTATCAATACGTTCGTCACACATAGTGCGACTAGACTGTGTCCGAATATTCGGCATTTGTCAAATGCAACCCAGCCTCCCCAATCCCCCGGAGGGGCGGGCCCTCTGGCAGGGACGGATCGAGTTGCTATGGACCGAGGACCCTTAACACGGATGCGAGGAACCCGCCTAGGGGACTCTGCTCGTAAACGCGTCGATACCATGCGATTTCCTGTATGTAGAGGGATTAGCGTGTCGGTAGGATAAGGTCTAACGGTTCTTTATAAAACCCGGCCTAAGGCTCGGTTTTATAAAGATCCGTTTAGACCTCATCTCGGTTTGTTATGTCAAAAAATAAAATAAAATAAATAAATAAATATTTGTGGACAATCTTACACCAATCAACCTGGTCCCAAACTAAGCAAAGCTTGTACTATGGGTACTAGGCGACGATATACATACTTATATAGATAAATATATACTTAAATACATAGAAAACATCCAAGACTCAGGAACAAATATTCGTGTTCATCACACAAATAAATGCCCTGACCGGGATTCGAACCCGGTACCTCCAGCTTTGAAGGCAGGGTCACTACCAACTAGGCTAAAGCGGTCGTCAAAATGTACTGAGTTACTGAAATTAGATCTGACATTTGTTCTAACGGACCTTTATAAAACCCGGCCTAAACGATTCCATTCATCCTCACATAACAGTTAACGTTGACGGTGGACAGGCTAACTAATTACTCGACACGTTTAATTACGACACTTGTACTTATGCGCCATTTGTGTATGGGTATCAGTACAAAGTGATTAATGATAATCGCAGTGTTAAAAACGTGTTTAACAAGCGTTATTGCCACATCGAAATATAATAAACGTTGTTTTTTTAAAGTGACTGTGGTGGTGAGTATTTTTACCTATAAATTCCTTTTATTAGGTTCAGGTACTACTTCGAAATCCTATTACTGTACATTAATTCAATAAATATCATAGTTTATTCTTTGTAATAGAAAACTGGTCATGAAAAAGTAGAATGACCCAGTCGACCTCCGGTTTTTTTTTTTTGAACCTGACTGTGGCTTTATAGGCCGGGCCCAATAAAGCGATAGGAGTGCGCGGTTGGAGAGTAGCCTGGGGAAAATGTAGTGGAAAACCTCCGACACGACCATGCGGGCGGTAAAACACTGGAATACTCAGTGTTGCCAGGACTGGAATTTGATACCATCCGATTTCAGCCTTGAAAAGATCCGAAAACCGTCGCGAGAATCTGCCACGTACAGTTTCATTATTTTCTCATACGTTATTGGGAAGCGGCCCGATTTGATCCGTGGTCCGACAAGATCCACCAAAGGCCTGAAATATCCGAAACCGGACCAAAAGATCCGCACTGGCAACACTGGGAATACCGTAAGAGTTTGCGCTCCAGTGAGATTGGTTGAGCGGCTTCAACCAAATCTGAGTTGTGATAATAACGGGTCACTCACGTCTTAAGGTCGAGTATCGCTCGTTATTGCCACAATTAAATAATAAATAAATAAATAAATATTAGAGGACAATCTTACACAAATCAAACTAGCCCCACAGTAATCTCAAGAAGGCTTGTGTTATGGGTGCTAGACGACGATATATTTAATAGATATAAATACTTAAATACTATTTTTATACTTATTATGAAATAAATATACTATTAGAGGAAAAAAATACATAGAAAACATCCAAGACTCAGAAACAAATATTCATGCTCATCACACAAATATTTGCCCTGACCGGGATTCGAACCCAGGACCGTCAGCTTCACAGGCAGGTGCACTACCCACTAGGCTAAACCGGTCGTCAAAATTAAATAAATATATATCTGTGGACAATCTTACACAAATTAACATAGTTCCAAACTAAACAAAGCTTGTACAATGGGCACTAAGCGACGATATACATACTTATATAGATAAATACATAGAAAACATCCAAGACTCGAATTTATTTTCATTGTGATAGGGTTTGAAGTGGCCCAGATATCAAATTGGTTCGCTGTACCCACATGAATGTTACCACAATAGCTTTTTACGCGCCCATTCAACAAAACGGGTTTTCCCGTTTAGTAATTGATAGAGTCTGGATTTCCTCGAGTGTGGAATTGAAACAAGTGCCAGCGAATTGATTCTAGGGCTGATTCTAAAATAGAACCCGGAGCGAAGCGAGAGGTTCAAAATAGAATGCTAAGCATAGCGAGTGTTGCAACAGATGAGACGTAAAATAACTTTGCAGCCGTGTGTAACACGAATCTTTTCATATCACTAAAACAAGGAAAATACTACATGAGAATATAAGATTTCAAGCTTACATGGTCATTTACATTAGAATTACTATTTGAAACGGGATATTTACCGTGTATATTTGTATTTTTCAGTTCCCGATATTACAAATATACATGGTAAATATCCCGTTTCAAATCGTAATTCTACATGAGAATAACAACTGAAATATGTAAAACACCTCTTTTTTGTATTCACTATACGTTTTTAATTAAATACTAAAACAAAAAATATCTTTGCGTAGAAACCACCTGATTTGACAAGACAATTTAATCAAATGGGCGAAAATTGTCCTGTCTGGACTGTGCCTTTACCATGAGTTTACATGACCGTACTCGCTAGCGACTGCGTAAAAATTTGTATGGGCAAAAGTACAGCGCCTCTGGCGGTTACGCAATAGAACTAAGAATCGGCATACTAAATCGTTTACGCAGTCGCTAGCGAGTACGGTCATGCAAACTCATGGTAAAGGCACTGGCCTTTACATGTTATTATGTTTAAAAAAATGTAATGGGTCATTGTCAGATTTAGGTTCGCGTCTTTTCGGTGGACATATCAAAAAATAAGAGCCAAAAAGCTTAATTTTGGATCGGTCTAGTAATCACAAACGGTGTTTCAGTAACTATAAATCAATATAATAAAAACATAACTTACATGTACAATAAGCCGTTAACTATTGACCACCGGGTGGACAACTTTTGTTTTTACAACTGACAATGACCCTAATACGTTCGAATTTCAAATATTCTTTGCACTCTTATGGATGAAATGCGGTTTTGCTATGTGTTTTTAAAGAATGAAATAGGGCTTTCTGAGATAGGGAGGTGAAACATATAATCATACCACTAGTTTTCACCTCGTTAAATAAAACTGATACTAAGGTAAACACCGGCCCATGAAGGTCCCTGGGGCGCTGGGGCGCTACCGCGAACAGCACACAAAGTTTTCCCTCTCTGTCGCACTTACAAGTTTGCACATAAGTAAGACAGAGAGGGAAAACTTCGTTTGTGGTTCGCGGTAGCCCCTCTGTGCTCGACGCCAGGGTTAGGAAACCGTTAGCAATATCAATCTTACGTCATGGTGATAGAGGTGATTAATAGATGTCATCTATTGAGCACTAATGTGTTGAGCCAGTCGATTACCTTATTTACTTGATGCTTAATCTTCAGTCATAATGATAGAAATGTTTTGTAGCAAAATAGTTTTTATTTCCGAAGAATTGTCAATACGTTATATTTGAAATTATTAGGTATTGTTCGTATAGTGGAATCCGGATAAAGCAACAGTCAAAGGACTGTGCCTTTACCATGAGTTTACATGACCGTACTCGCTAGCGACTGCGTAAAAATTAGTATGGGCAAAAGTACAGCGCCTCTGGCGGTTACGCAATAGAACTAAGAATCGACATACTAAATAATTTACGCAGTCGCTAGCGAGTACGGTCATACAAACTCATGGTAAAGGCACTGGTGATATTACGTCGCACTAACAGGACGTCGCACAAAACGGACTCATTTACTTTGAAAATGTATGGTATAAAATCTAATGTGTGGTGATTTCGAAGTCGTTAAAAGCTGTCAAATGTTATATGCGGAGTCGTTATAAGCGGACTCTACTGTGTTAAGTACTATTATTATTTTTATGTCATGTAATAATTATGACTACGCCTTGTGATAAGTAAGTACTTTCTTGTTGTTTACCAATGAACTGAATGTAATGTAAGTCCGAGTCCGAACTCTAGCTGTAAATAAGCCATTCATGGCTTTAGCAGTTAAGCAATTTCAAACTCTGCGTTAAATTATTTGGAACTTTAATAATAAAAAGAAAAAGAAATTATAATTTTTATTGATGGTTTTTAATATTTAACACGTACAATTTAATTAATACTTTTATAACTACAGTACATACCTAATTATTTCTAATTTTTTGACTTGTGACTTTGAACCTGTCATTATAATTATTGCCAGAAAGCTCGGAACCGGTTTTTAATATTTTTGAAATATCTCTTAAAGTATTTTATCCCCATTTTTATTTTGTTAGCCTTCATCTAGGAAATAAATGATTCAAAATACGAATAAATATCGTAAAACGAAATTAACCGAAATTTTTAACCGGTTAATTATTTATTGTGTGAAGGCGAAACCGGTTTGCGGGCCCTGATTGCCAGTGTATGAAATTAGTTACAATTAATTCCGCAACATGGCGCCGGGTCTTTTTCTGGTTGGAGTTTAAAGTGGGATGAGTTCCAGAGTTAATGCGGAATGCCCTCTTGTTCTATATAAAGGTTATTTACGTTTTTAACTAGTGTAAGGTACTTTCGGGTATTAAGGCCTAGCTAAGGGAGAATGTAAATAAAATGAAAAATAGCATATTTAATCAACATATTTATATTTTAATCAGTCATTAATTTCAATTAGTATACAACCAACGTGAAAAATGGTATAAATTGCTATAAAGAGACATACAGTGACAGGTTTTTTAAAACCCTACCAATAGGCCTTATTTAAATATGGTAGCATAAAAAGGCCTAAGACCTTAACATACTTCAATAATTAAAACAAACTTGTTGTCGAGATCAATAATCACTTAATTATAACAAATACGTTTATATTCTTCTATTGAGATATAATATTGCTCATTGAATGGCTATTAAGTACAAAAAGACATCAAAATATTCCGCTATCTAACCTGCAATCTAATTAACATGTATAGAGATAATCAGTCTCAAACTTTAACTAACATAACAAATAACCAAAACAGTAATCCTTGCTATATAAATGAAATAAAAATTGAGTATTTTTTAGAATTTGCCCTAAAGGCCTTATTTTACTGTAGGCTATTTTATACTATAGGTAGTATAAGAAGGCCTACTACGTTTTCAACATAAAAATAAAACAATTACACGTTCTAAGCGTTCTCTGCTAAGCGTTCCTCTTTGAACTGCTCGAACTGCATACACTAGGGCATCTTTTCACCACAATGCTCGTTTGGGAGGCATCGTGATCGAAAACTGAAAATATATCAAGTAGGTAATTAATTGCACACTAAGTCAGTAGTTATAACTTAAAATACATTATAAGAACCAAACAAAATTCGACATATGAAGTAGGAGGATAACAAGGCCTAAAACATATTCCAAGTCATAGAGGGCAATAAGGCCTATAGGTAAATTTTGTAGGCCTTATTCACCGCTGACCACGTGTATAAATAAAACGAAATATAAAGTATTTGCATCACAATATGTTATTGAAACCTGTACCACATTAGAAGCGTTAATTAGGGAGAACAACTGTGTGCAAATTGATATTATTAATGCAACATTACAATAAATACTCACGTTTGTTTCGGCCCGATTTTTGTACCACGTGCCGCGCAGCCACCTGCTGAAATGTATGACGCAACACTGGCGGCGGGAAGCGGGGCATCGAGCCAGTTCGAACTTGTAGTTCCTTATTTGTCCGCTTGGCGTCAGGGACGCATTGCCTTGAGCGCGAGCGCTCGTATTTAATACGATTTTGGTCACTTAGGCCTTATTAGCCGACAGGCTTTATTACCCGCAGGTACCTTAGGCGTTGTCTGTCGTAGACTTGGCTATAAATAATCTTTGGTAGTATCAGAGGTAAGATCGCTCGTGTACGGCCTTGGCCATGACTTTGTAGAGTAAAACAAATGATTGTGTAGTGTAAAACAAACGACTTCGTATAGTTAAACTATTTTTTAAATGGTCGTACCTCTGCTAGTAATTGATCGAGTGTGTGTTTCTTGTATTACGCCTATACCTACGTCAGATGTGAGCAAAAACACACCAGGGGCGGATTTTTGAGTGTCGAACGTTTCTCTCGAGATCTGTCAAAAAACTATGATGATTTGACAGATGTCGAGTGAAAAACCGAGCGTTCGACAATCAAAAATCGACCCTCAGATCAAGATATAGTTTAAGATATTATGTTATGTTTAATTATACTAAGGTATAATATCTCATGTTGTAAAAGAAAACTTGAAACAAGTATTGACGGACTTATAATTAAATTGTAAAATATAGTATAAGCCTTAATTTGTCCACTGAATAATTCCAAATGCTGTTTCTAATATAATGTCAAATTGTAATATTGTCATCTATATTATACATACTTGCAAAGCTTATGCTGACTTGTAAGATTCGATTATATTGATAGGCAAATTTCCAGGGATTGACACTTTCAATCTTTATTCATGACAATAGTGTCATCTATTGGTAAGGCTTGTACTAAATCGTTTCAAATAAGATTCTAATAGGAAACTGTAAGTCCCAATTTTCGTTCTAACACTTACCTAATTTCATACGTCATACTTTCGATTTGCCACGGAAATTCAACTTCACAAATTCATAAATTTAAATTTACCTCCAACGAACTGGCAACGTTGCGTCAACAACACGCATTCAGCTGTTACCACGGCACTGTTCGAATTTTGAAACTGAAGGGGCCAAGATCGTCAGCGACGTTGGGCCCGCCCATATCCCCAATCTACCAATCAGGGCGCGGGACGACGAGCATACAATTCGAATGCCGAGCGGAGGCAGCACACCCGTCTCTTTCTGTAACAAAAAAATGTTGCGCTAAGCGAGATGAAACCGGTATTCGGATTCGACTTCGATCGAAATTCAAACATTAAACGGCCGAGGAATAACTACGCAAGTGCCGAACGCCGCTTTTCTTTTTCCAACCTTAATACTTTGGAATTAGGTTGAGTTTGGTTCGCAAACGTTTGTTATTGATTTAAATATTATTCAAAGAGGCTGCCAATGCAAACTTAACTGAATAAATACATTGCAATTTTGATGGCCAAATCGATGTTCCTGAAGCAAATTGGGTGCGTTCTATGTTGACATTGTTTATTTTAATTTAAGTGTCATCGTTGTGCTATTTTAATGATTGCCAAATACTTATTTTTGTCACTTTTATAGGTTTTGAGACTTCCCTCACTCGAGTTTTAAATGTAGACTAAATGTACCTACAGCCAACCTCATATGTATACCTACCTACCTTACCATAAAATTAAAAATAGCGTGGCAACCTTAAGAGCGCTTTAATAAAATGTAACAGGTCCACTAGCGCCACTCGTAAATAAGTGTAATTATTTAAATTTAACGATATATAACTAAAAAAGGGGACCGCTACATACTGTAGTTTGTATTTAAGTACTTTTTGAATTCATCAAACTAGTTTTTACGTTGCTAGATTCGTCTCTCTATGAGCTCAAAATTGAAACAGATTTTACAAACAAACAACCTCGCACCCTAAACGCATATACCTTCTCCGTTCCGTCGTGGGTAAAACTAGAAAATACAATTCCAATAACATGGCGAGTTACGAAAATTCTTTGGCGGACTGATTGATTCTGTTTCTAGATAAGCAGCTATGGTTTTTCTTTATTGTCTCGCAAGAGGTGAAAAAAGTAGTGTACTACTCGGGGATAAAACGATTTTAGTCTTGGGCGCGCTTAAATCTCTCACTACACTCAAGACTCAGTCTTAATTCCAGAGCGAAGCGAACGTACTATAACTCTAGAGTTAGGCGGACTGATTGATTCTGTTTCTAGATAAGCAGCCATAGTTTCTCTTTATTGTCTCGCAAGAGGTGAGAAAAGTAGTGTACTCCTCGGGGATAAAACTGTTTTAGTCTTGGGCTCGCTTAAATCTCTCACTACACTCAGGACTCAGTCTTAATTCCAGAGCGAAGCGAACGTACTATAACTCTGGAGTTATAGTACGTTCGCTTCGCTTCCCCTAGAAGCATCGCGTGAGCGTTGCCGACCCTTTAAAAATTTAACACTCCTTGAAGAACCCCATACTGTGTAGTACGTCAGGAGAATCTGCAGGGAGCTCATTCCATGCACAACCAGAGCGTCCGTGGGAGGAAATTCCTCTGAAACCGAAAGATTTAAGTACTTTTTGAATTCATCAACCTAGTTTTTACGTTGCTAGATTCGTCTCTCTATGAGCTCAAAATTGAAACGGCCGTTTTAACTTTGGAGCGAAGCGAACGTACTATAACTCTAGAGTTATAGTACGTTCGCTTCGCATCCCCTAGAAGCACAGCGCGAGCGTTGCCGACCCTTTAAAAATTTAACACTCCTTTGTATATAGTCCGGGGGAGGAAATTCCTCTGAAACCGAAAGTGAAGTACCGCTTGTATTGAGCACATATAGCTTTTTGGATGCCAGCTTCAGCTTGGCTATGCTTGGATACTTATTTGGACCCCAGGAAGACCAGAGCCGAAGCTAAAGCGGCTAGAGAAACAGGCCTTCTAATATACCTAGTGATATAATAAATAAATAATAAAATAAAAATAAATAAATATTTTTGGACAATCTTACACAAATCAACCTAGTCCCAAACTAAGCAAAGCTTGTACTATGGGTACCAAGTGACGATATACATACTTATATAGATAAATAGATACTTAAATACATAGAAAACATCCAAGACTCAAGAACAAATATTCGTGTTCATCACACAAGTACATGCCCTGACCGGGTTCGAACCCGGGACCTCCAGCTTCGAAGGCAGGGTCAGTTCGATATCGATAAACGTCAATACACATTGTTTTTTTTAATACGAGTTATTCCGAGATCACAGATAAACCTAATTAAGAGCATTGTTAATAAAAAAAGTATTTTGTTTAACTTTAACGGTTCCATATATAGAGCAGGTGGACCCCCCGTTGTGTCAAAAAACACAGGTATTGAAAACTTTCCACAGTTCAAGCGAAATTAAACTTTATATCAATGTTATAAGAGTCATAGTTTTCTCAGTTTATTTGTGCCATTAATTAATTAGAAACTTGCTTGCGTGGGGCGTTAAAAATGTTACTTATGGTAATTTTTTATGTGTATTATTTAGTGTATAAAATTATGATGGTTTTATATCTTATGTGTAGACAGGCCTGCCTCACTAGCTATTCGGCTAAACTCAGCTCTGACACACCTCTGTGGTGTCCAGAAGGACTACTCCGAACTTCGTATCGTGCTTCCTTTCACTCATATAGTGTACAACATTAGAGCGAAAGGAATGGCACGATAGGAAATTCGAATTTCGAAGTTCGTAGTAGCCCCACAGATACCCTATCGAGAGAATGAGCGCGAGCTATGCGGCGAACGAGTGCGAGCGAAATGCCATGATTAGCTGTCAAACATCGGTTTTGTTAAACTGAAACCCTTTCGTATATAAGCACTGTTAATATTGACTTAAATTTTGACTACTCCATAAGGCTACCCCAAAAGAAATAAGATAAAAAAATATGGCTAATGGTGAAACCATCACAGTCAAATATCTCAAGAAATAACAAAGCTATAACCGTTTTAATTTTGCTGGTTAGAGAGAGAACGCGACAGATCAGTGACGCCATTGTCCACGAGCGCCATAGTAAATGACGATCGTTCCAATACAAAGGTGCGTTTTGCGAAAAAGGGACAAAGTATGCCTCCCCACTTAAAACTTTGAAGACTTATGAAACTTTGAAGACTTATAAAACTTTGAAGACTTATAAAACTTTGAAGACTTATAATTATATAATTTTTTTTCGAGTTATGTTTTCGCAATATTTGATTAAGACTTTGATCCTTTTGCTAGAAAATCCTTATTAAAACAGGCCCTTGGGCAGTGGCAGATTAGCCATATAGCAAGAGTAGCAAATGCTACGGGCCCCGCGCATTTGGGGGCCCCGCGCACCCACGCTTTCTGACCCTATTATAACAAAATTATCTAAGTGTTATGAATGCGAATATCTTCCGGATGGAGTATATTTTCCTAGATAGCGGAGGATCTAGAAGGTCCTGGCCTGGGGACTTGGGGACGAAAACAGGGCTATCAATGAACATTCGTACCAAATTTCATCAAAGTCACGAACGTTTCGAGGTCTTGCTTCCTTGACTGGATTGTAACCAGGTGACGGTTAAAATGCTTACTAAGACTCGCCTTTACCGAAAAAATATCTCCATACGTGAACTTCCCTACAGGACGTAGTCAGGTCCCACTCGTATTTGCCCAAATGAAATCCAGAAAAGTTTTGTTTTATTTTAATACCATAAACTTGAAAACCTAAAACAAACCAAGGGCCCCTTGATAGATTTGCTACAGGCCCCGCGCTAGCTTAATCCGGCACTGCCCTTGGGGCATTGTACTGAGGATACTGGCGGCATTATCTCGCTGTATCGCAATGCTGATACGTTGTGCGAGGAAGTCGCCAGCTCTTCCCTCACCAGTTACGTCAATCAAACGCTTCGCGATTTCAGTAAATGACTTGTGCGCGCTGGGACCCCATGGACCAAGAGTTTCAACACCAAAAAGTACAAAATTGTACTCTCTAATTTTTGAATTAGATAGTTATGTCGCATCAAATGGCTTATCATTTTCCCTCTTAGAGTTTCTGTTCTAAGGGGGTGGAGTAACGATAATTAGGTATGCCTGAAACAAAAGAATAGCAGTTAAATTATAAAGCGATTAACGAGTTTTAAGCGCACAAAGTCGCGGGCAAAAGCTTAATTATTACAATAATTATATCCAAACCACATTTTATTGGAATTTGTGATAACGGATTATAGGTATGAGGAAAATGTAAATAAATATATTATTAATTTCTTATCATTCCATATTGATATCCATTTCCTCTGATAAGGCATGCCCTATTTAAATATTGTAAACTAGCTTTAGCCCCCGACTCTATCTGCATGGAATTTGTTCATTGCGTTAGAATTGTATTGCTATTCTGTTATATCAGGTGCTTACCTATTTATCTTCCATACAAAAATTGGCCCCCTTAAGGGATCATTTCCGGGATAAAAAGTATCCCCTGTCATTCCCCGGGACTTAAACTAGCTCCATTCCAAATTTCATCTCAATCGGTTTAGCGTTTTAAGCGTGAAAAGGTAACAAACAGATAGACACATGCATTTATGTTATTATGGATATTGCTTTATTAATGTTATTGATAATGTGTGTTACACTTTATATTATTTACAGTAGCTGGGCTCTTTGTTAAGATAAACGTCCCAATTTTAAACCCTTTAATAGATGGGCCACTCTCATTTCTGCGTACATTGTCACATCCGTGATCGTATGTTGGTGCAACCGACCCTAAGAGTGAGTTGCACCAACTTACGATTACAGACCTATCATCGTTAAATATGGCGCCGGCAGCTGTCATTCCATAGAGACTTGTCAGACTTTCCATATAAACAGTCTTTAACGAACTCTTACGGTTACAGACGGTTTGGTGCAACCCAGCCTTATTAGAAAATGGTGTGTTTTTAACGCCAATCGGATATGCAATAAATCACGCGTTCTGGACTTTGCTGTAGTACTAACATTCAACAGTGCCTTTACCATGAGTTTACATGACCGTACTCGCTAGCAACTGCGTAAAAATTTGTATTGGCAAAAGTAAAGCGCCTCTGGCGGTTACGCAATAGAATTAAGAATCGACTTTTTACATCTCCTTTTATTTTCTTTTGTAAACATTTTTTAATTTGACACTAGAGAGTCTTTACATCTCTTAGTTATAGGTTAAGTTTACACTATAAAGAAAAAGGAAAAAAAAGTAAAGCTACATATTGTAATACCTATAGTAGTCAATACGGTTTTTTGTTCTTTTTTCTCTTGTCTCGGTTGTTGTATCCGTTTTTCATATAGTCTCTGTAATGTTTTAGAACGTAAGTCCTTAATGTCTTGAGGTGGGCGTAGTCACTGCGACACAGTCTCCGACTACTGCAGCTGATTACGATTATTTAATTACCATGTAAAACTTGTTTTATTATGTTCAAATAAATAAATAAAATAATAAAATATTGAAAGTTATTATAGACCCTGAGACTCTATACATCTCTCTGCAAACGCGTGCCCAGGTTATGCATGTCTGATGTATTGTTCACTTATTGCTGTGTACTTTCACTATAGGTACTAACTATGTTTTTGACTTGTGAAAGAGCCCTTGAGTGAGGTCTACTTACAGAATAAATGATGTTTGATGGCATACTAAGGGTGGGTTGCACCAAACCGTCTGTAATCGTAAGCGGTGTTCGTTAAAATCTGATTGTATGGTAAGTTTGACAAGTTTCTATGGGACGAAAGCTGCCGGCGCCATATTTGACGATGACCGGCCTGTGATCGTGTGTCGGTACAACCGACCCTAAATCGTTTACGCAGTCGCTAGCGAGTACGGTCATGTAAACTCATGGTAAAGGCACTGCTGAGAGTTCCGGGGCCCAGTTGAGCCTCCAGATTCGCCGCTCACCGACCAGAAGAACAATATGTGATAATCCATATTGAAAGGGACCTTATGGCGGCCGGCACTTACGCCTTTATTGCCGCTGTTCCAATACAATAGTAAATAGGTGCAACGTAAGCGCCTGCCGCCATAAGGTCCCTTTCGATGTGGATTATCACATATTTGTTCGTGACTTTTTTGGACATTATTAATTTAGTACCCTTTCAATTGTTTTTGTATACTTTGTTTTATTGTACCTGTCTTGGTTACCTGTAAATGTATACAATCATTGAATAAACGTCTTATTATTATTTTCTTTATTTATTTTTCGCCTTAGGCTAGGTTTTTACAATATCTTCATAAAAAGTAAAATATAAAAATACACTTACAAAACATAGAATCATTATAAAAACCTAACCTAGTGTGCCGCCGGCAGCGAGGCGGGGCCTAAGCTACCGGTGGTGTCGGGCGACAGAGAGGAACTGACTATCCGCGCCGTGTCCAGGAGCGCCCCAGCCATCCAGCGAGAGTCCCTTCAGGTGTTGGTCGAGACTCTTCGCTATTAGACCGTTCGCAGAGACGACTATCGGGACAATGATCGTTGAATCAACATCCCACATGGCGATCACCTCGTGTGCCAAGTCTATTATTATTATTATTGTATGTCTTTTTTCATATCTCGGGACCATGGGGTCCCGGACCTTTGGAAGGCATGCGTGGGGCCGAAGCCAACAGCGCAGAGGCCCCTTTAAGACAAAAATAATCTAAAAGCAAGGGATACACATGGCGGATACCATCTCCGAACGCACAACATGATACATCCGGAGATGGTCCCCGCCAGGTGCAAAGACTATTGGAGTTCAGCTCTTTGGCTGCGACGGGAACTAAGGTCATTGGGATATTGAGTTGAATGTTGGATGGACTGGATAATGGGTTATGGGAGGAGACTAGCGGACACCTGCCGTGACAATTAGTCTCGGAATTGTAAAAAGGCAGGCGGTGACTTGCCTGCTCGCTGAGTGGGCCCCACATAACAGTCGCACGTACAGTGCGACAATGAGGCAACATCCCTTTGAGCGGCTGTAAGGTTGTCGAGAGGTGAGTCTGCGGTAGCCAGATCCCGGTAATCCGTTCAGCAGGCCGCCGGCGTTATGACATTTTACACTTCCAACCTGGAGCATAGGTTCCGCTCTTGCGAATCCACTCTGACCAGCCGGTTGAGGCAAGCACAGAGGCGAGGGCCGGATACACGGGCCCTCTGGAATAGGGGTCCGCGGTGTCGCCACTCACCGTCAGCTCGCCACAAGCTGCCCCCGCGGGTTTATTATTATTATTATTTAAGTCCTTAAACTACTAAAATTAGCTTCCGCGAACCGCGGGCTCTTGTTACCCCCTCAATCCTTTGGAGTTATCCAGAAATCACGTGAGGTATTTATGGGCCACTTTTAGAACCCCCACGAAACCTCACATGTATTTTTTCACTTGTGTTAATTGATATTGTGTTTTTCCAAAAAAACGTTAAGAGACTCGCTGTTTTTGACGTGCGAAATGATGATTTATGTGAAATTACCTACATGAGTAGATATTAATTACCCCCCCCCCCCCAACGTGATTAGTCGTGAGGTTTTCATAACCCCTCCCCCCCTTCGGAACCCCTATGCCACCTTATTCTACCTCCGCAGCTCTCTATCGCTAACTCATCTCGTGTGAAGATGGACTCCCTTTGTAGGACTAACCACCATTAAACGCAGTCATTAGTTCCGCGCGACACCCCTACCGATATACCAATAGTTAGAAATATCAACGCGCTGCGATTTAGCGCCCTCTCTGTATGGGGGTGCGGCTAGGGTTGGCAATCTGATTCAGATGCAATTATTCTTAAATATTGATATAACAATGAACAAGTCGTAAAAAAAATAGTGCGAACTATTGAGAAGTCTTTTTTTTTAGTTTTAGCTATCTCTTTTTTTATGGCTAATCTGTTGACTCCTGACCAGCATATTTACAAGGTCATTCACTCGAGATTAAAGGGTTCGTGTTAATCAATAAAAAGGGGTCAAACGTCACTAATGTCAGTGCGTATCGTCAAATCAAATAACAAGTGTAAGGCTCGGTTTCATAAAGATCCGTTAGACCAAATGTCAAATCAAATTTCAGTAATTCAGTACATTTTTTTATATAACGAACCGACATAAGGTCTAACGGATCTTTATAAAACCGAGCCTAAGGGTACTTATTTTGGTCCTGCATTGCGGCGTTAGTGACTTTAGGTGTACATTTTGGGTTTAATATTAAAAATATCGTTATAAATCTCTCAAAAATTTAAAAATTTCAAACGGTTGATTGATTTTTTCGGATATAATTCTACCACACGCATTACTCGTAGCAAAAAATGTACCGTTATTACTGTTACTATCTAAAACTTTAACAAAATCATCTAGTAATCTTTCTTTTTAAATTACTGACCGAGTGAAACGAAGCTTGAGCTTTGATAAAAATGCTTTGATATGTCCGGATTTCCGGTAGTTCTCCTCCACAGATCGCATTTGTCAATCGATTTTCAAGATTTTGTGAGCTGCAGGCGAATCACGTAACTTTATGTACGTACAAACGGTAGATAGATTTTACTCTCAATTTTGAAGTGTAAATGTATGAGCTGACAATTAAAATTTGACATTAAAAACTATCTAACGGTAGTACAAAAGTTACGTGATTACCCCGCAGGTTCGATAATTATATAGAACTTTTTTGTTACTTAAAGTTTAAGTAATTAAAAAAAAGAAAAACACTGGCTAGGTCTACAGCTCACAGAGCCACTAGTCAACACTTGCTGTAACTTATATTATCATCATTTAAAAATGTATTTATTAAGCCCTCTGAAGCACTAAAGGTACATGAAAACACTTTTCCAAAAACTGTGGTGACATTTTTTTTGTTTCAAAATTGAAAAATAAATCTCTGCAGTGGCAACCCTAGTAACAACCAGACTGGAAACATCAAAGCGCTCGCGTGTGTCTCCCCGACTCGTAGGGCTGGATCGAACGTCAGTGCGGATGGTCAGATCTGATAATTAATTAAGGGCCATGATAAGTTAAGTGATCATCATCATCGTCTAAGGTAAACGTCTCAGTGATCGACACTACTGCCTAATAGCTGGCACCTGTTAATCATCTCTGCCATCCGTAAAAATAAAATAAAATAAATAAATAAATAAATATTAGAGGACAATCTTACACAAATCGAACTAGCCCCACAGTAAGCTCAAGAAGGCTTGTGTTATGGGTACTAGACGACGATATATTTAATAGATATAAATACTTAAATACATAGAAAACATCCAAGACTCAAAAACAAATATTCATGCTCATCACACAAATATTTGCCCTGACCGGGATTCAAACCCAGGACCGTCAGCTTCACAGGCAGGTGCACTACCCACTAGGCTAAACCGGTCGTCAAAAAAAATCCAAAAAAAAAAAAATCCATGTATTGGGTCAGTTTCTTAGCGCCCAACTAACGGTCCAACACCTAGACATTTTTTTCTTTTTTTTTCTTTTTTCTCCTTGTTTTGTTTCCTATAATAATAACATTGGTTTTTAAGTTGTTTCTTGCTACTAACAAGATATGGATTGGTGTTCAGAGGCAAAGCAATTTATACGAGCCTTGGGCAGACGTTTGCAAGATAGGGGTTGCGATCCTAGATCCGGTGCGTACCTGGTTCAACGTATCTCTTTAGCAATCCAGCGCGGGAACGCGGCGAGTATATTTGGGACGTTTGAGCCAGGCGAGGATACAGGGGGGGGGCAACAGGGGCAATTGCCCCCCCCTGAAGCCTGTGTCAGGGCAGGGCAATTGCCTATGTCCTGACGTAGGAAATATGTTCTGACAACAGTTATCAAAAGTCAGTTTTATTTTCGGAAAGTTCGGAAGTGCCCCCCCCCCCTTGAACAAAATCCTGGATCCGCGCCTGGTTTGAGCCGGGTACTTATCGGACAAGTCATTGTTAATGGAGTATGTAGCACTAGCATGGGTGACGAAACGTGTTGTGGATGATTCTTTGTAGCATAAATTGAAAAACCTGTGGTGGATACTTTTTGTTTGATATAATTAGTTTACATATATTTCATTAATAAATAATACTGTTCTATTACTAAATTAAATACAATGAGAGATGGATCAATGTGTCTGAAATAAAAGATTTTTATTTTTATTTTTATTTTTTTTTACCTTGTGGGTTGCTCTGGCAGTGGCACGCAGTAGCGGACGCACAGTGCGGGTTGGAGACTTCACATACATCTCTCTCCATAACCAACTAACTTTTTCCTGCTTGGCCACCACTTTAGCCTAATCACTGCCTACGAAGCTGGAGGTCCCGGGTTCGAATCCTGGTCAGGACATTCATTTGTGTGATGAACACGAATATTTGTTGCTGAGTCTTGGATGTTTTCTATGTATTTAAGTATGTATTTATCTATACAGGGTGTAACAAAAGTAGCGAGGATCCGTTCAAGCGCATATACGGTATCTTGCTCTGATTAGGAAAAAGTAGAATAATTTTTTTTTGACGCAATACATTTTTGGCCTTTGTATGGACAGTCGGCTGACTTGCACCAACTGCCCCATAGAAAAAAAAATGTTTTTTCTAGTCAAAAATAATTTTCTTCTACTTTTTCCTAATCAGAACACGATACCGAATATGCCCTTAAACGGATCCTCACTAGTTTTGTTACACCCTGTATAATTATGTCATCGCTTAGTACACATAAAAGGTCGGCAACGCGCACGTGACTCCTTTGGGATTGCGGGCGTCTATAGGCTGCTGTGGCCGCTTACCATCAGGTGGATCGTACGCTTGTTTGCCACCGACGTTTATTTATTTATTTAATCTTTATTGCACGAAAGTAAAACTTATCGTACAAAAGGAAGACTTAATGCCATAAGCATTCTCTACCAGTCAACCTTAGAGCAAAGCAGACAAATTGTGGGCGGTGCAACTCCAAATATAAAAACGAACATACTAAGTGTCACTCACTACACAGTGTACCAATACATACATAAATAACGAATAACAAATATATACACATACATACAAACATAGACGTTGTATTAAAAAAAAACATACTATAAGCTTTACTTAGTTTCGGACTAGATCGATTTGTGTAAGATTGTCCACAAATATTTTTTTTTTGGCTAGGTTTTTTGTCTGACTTTATATGGTTATTTGACAGTGACATGTCATAATATGATTTACACGTGCGTGATACACGTGTCTGAGGGACTACTACTAACTTCGATATCCGAACTTCGTATCGTGCCGTCCCTCTCACTCATATAGTGAATAACACGAGAGTGAAAGAGACGGCACGATACAAGTTCGGATTTCGAAGTTCGGAGTAGGCCCTCTGTGGATGCCGTGGTCAAAGTTGCGCGGCGCCGACAGATTTATAATAATTAGATCGGTACACACGGGCGGCGCGGGCGGCGAACGAAGCTTCACCGACTGCCTCGTCTTCTATCTGAGGGGCTGCTCCGAACTTCATATCATGCCATACCTTTCACTCATATAGTGTATAACACAAGAGTGAAAGGGACGGCATGACACTAAGTTCGGAATAGCCCAAGTAGCCGGTTTTAGTGGATATGCTTCTAAGTGAGTCCCACATAACGCCCATCAGGTTTCCCAGAGGGTTATGCATAAAGCATTTCCACGTCGTGAAATAAAAATGCGATAACAATTTTTTTTTGTGGAGTAAGTATTCGAAAATTAAAAAAAATTACTCGCTAGGTCTACAGCTAACAGAGCCACTAGTATTAAAAATTGTGATTGCTCTTGGCCAGCGTCTAGCCAGCCCCTTACTCCTTACAGATAACCGTGGATAACTGGTGAACTGTGAAGATTTTTTTTCCTTGGAGATAACTGGTTATCATTTTTAACACTAGTGGCTCTGTTAGCTATAGACCTAGCGAGTATTTTTTTTTAATTTTCGAATACTTACTGCACAAAAAAAATAGTTATCGCATTTTTTTTTCATGACGTGGAAATGCTTTATGCATAACCCTCTGGGAAACCTGATGGGCGTTATGTGGGACTCACTTAGAAGCATATCCACTAAAACCGGCTACTTGGGCTATTCCGAACTTCGTGTCATGCCGTCCCTTTCACTCTTGTTTTATACACTATATGAGTGAAAGGTACGGCATGATATAAAGTTCGGAGCAGCCCCTCAGATAGAAAACTGCACCTTGTTTTTTTAGCATTAGAAAGAATGACTCAGAACGACTAACAAGGTTTTTTATCAGGCACGTTCGATTGTAAAAGTGTCAAATAACTCTAAATGAATATTTTTTTTTAATGCATATTACATGCTTAACATTATATTATGTTATTCAAAAAGAAGAAAATATGCCTTAATTTGTATTTACTTATTATAAGGATTTTTAAATAAAAAGGCAACAATTTTTTAAAATAAGGTTTCGGTTCATTCATCTAAAAGTTGTAACAATAAAAAACCCAAAGTGGTAGAGATTGTAAGAAGTTGCTTCGTGATTTTAAAAAGTTATTTGTCATAGTCACTAACTGTCACTTATTCTGATATTGAGAATTCAATGTTTGTGTGTTTACGACTACTGCTTCTTTCTTTACTTAATTTCTAATCTTTAAAATAACAAATAATTATAATATACATATATTTAAGCAGGTAAAAGCAAATTAAGAAATATTCTCTTATTTTTGAATGTCTAAGCATGGACTAATGAGATGAGATAATTTGACACATTTACCGAAGAACGTGTCTGTTAAAAACCTCGTACCTAAGTCATTCTGTCATTCTTTCTAATGCTAAAAAACAAGGTTTACGGCAAGCTAAGTAGCATTTATATGCGCAGAAACTACACTAACTAGACGACAGAGCACACGCTATGCGATAGAGCGGGATCTCGCGATTACGTGAATTTAGTTGTCAAACATTAGTTTTGTTCTATTAATTTTGTGCCCGTGTGTATCACGGCCCCAAAATACTCCCTGCTTTCATCTCATTATCTGTCTACAATTATATCTTTGCTGATTGACAGCGTCACCTATATCCTTTAACACAATAACATAAGGTGCACAATTGCGTGGCTAACTATAAATAATCTTCAAAGAGAACTGTATCCAAGATTTCGTTAGGAAAATGCGCGATATTGAATTACTTTCAATAATAATCGTTTCTTGTATAATTATAGTGTCTGTTAGTCGATTGCACGAAAGCTCATTAAATTTAATGATTATTAAATTAATGTTTTGATTGATCATGTAAAATGACCACATTGGCCTAGTTATATCCTCAGCTCTGCGAAGGTCACGAATTCGAATCCCGATAAAGACATTTATCAATGTCACACTTGGCCATAAAGTGGCAATTACCACAAGCTACGATTTCGGCAAATCCACCACTTAGCCAGGGGGAGACAGCACTTCGTACTTACCATGGGCAGTAATAAAGAAAGCCCCAGGTCGCATATCTATCGCGCATGTCTTCGGCACGGGCGTCAAATACCTGCTTTTTTTTTCAACCTGACTGTGGCTTTATAGGCCGGGCCCAATAAAGCGATAGGAGTGCGCGGTTGGAGAGTAGCCTGGGGAAAATCCAGGGGAAAACATAATATCCAGGGGAAAACAGGGAAAAACGTCAAATACCTGCGTTCTGAGACTGAGGGTCGGTTGCACCAACATACGATCACAGGCCGGTCATCGTCAAATATGGCGCCGACAGCTGTCATCCCATAGAAACTTGTCAAACTTTTCATACAATCAGATTTTAACAAACACCGCTTACTATTAGATTCAAGATTCAAACATTTATTCATGACAGACAAGTATATAATAATGGGACAGAATACAAAAACAGTCGTGTCACGAAATGGACCCAACTCATCATAATGCTGGCATTACCGCCGGCGCTGGTCTTCCGTTGGACCCATTAGGTGCAGGGATCGGATACCGGTATTTTCTCCATAGAAAAATACCGGTATTATTACGGTCACCGGTTCATTATTTCGTTTTTAATGGGACAATCTAATAATACGAAGTTGTTACCTAAATACATGATTCAGCCCTACGTAAAGAGCAAAAAATAATCCAAAATATTGGGCTAATTTAGGGTTTTTTACAAATACCGGTATCGGTCCCTGATTAGGTGTCGGCACGGTGGGTAACACACAATAATAGAAAATATATTACAGACGGTTTGGTACCCACCCATATACTCATGCCTGTATACTCATACTCATACTCTTTATTGATAATATTGTTAAATATTACATGTCACATTACAATTTTACACAATATACCATTGGGTTAGGCAGAGACCAAAGAGCGCCAGTTACTAAAATCCTTAATACATACTTATTTTACTTCAATCACCTGCATCTCTTCATACATGCTCATCGGTTGCTGGCACTTCTGACCTGCAGGCGAATCATGTAACTTTATGTACTAACGGTAAATAGATTTTACTGTCAGTTTTGAAGTATAAATGTATGAGCTGACAATTAGAATATGACATTAAAATCTACCTAACGGTAGTACAAAAGTTACGTGATTACCCCGCTGAGAGTCTAATGCGAACCGAAAACGAACGAAGTTCGAATATCTCCCTCTCTGTCACAACTCACACATACTTACTTAATTACCGGGCTCGGTAGGTTAGATGACGAGATGTTTAGACTTTTAAGTTTATCTCACGAGGGCCGAAAGCGTGTCTTTTGATAAAAGCTATAAACACATATACCGTCACTATTTTTTTACACGTGGCAACATCTAATCTGTCAGTTTACTTCACCTAATTGTGTATTTTAGTTTAGTGAATGTTTTCTATGTATATCTTTATGTTTAACGACCGGTTTAGCCTAGTGGGTAGTGCACCTGCCTGTAAAGCTGACGGTCCTGGGTTCGAATCCCGGTCAGGGCAAATATTTGTGTGATGAGCATGAATATTTGTTTCTGAGTCTTGGATGTTTTCTATGTATTTATATCTATTAAATATATCGTCGTTTAGTACCCATAACACAAGCCTTCTTGAGCTTACTGTGGGGCTAGTTCGATTTGTGTAAGATTGTCCTCTAATATTTATTTATTTATTTTATTTATGTTTATCTGACTCTGTCTACTCCTTCATTTACTAACACTTTTTTCCTTTATTTGTTTCATCTAGTCTTCCCGTTACTTTCTATCAACATGTATTTTATAGTGTTATTTATAAAAACGTCATGTCCTATAAGGTGACCAATCATTTCCCCTCTCCTATTTTCTATACATTATTTATTTCAAGTTGTATAGGATTTAATATTATGTATCCCCCCTTCCCTTCCACCTTCTAGGCCCTGAGCCCAGCCGGTCCTTCCACCCTGTTATTTTATCTTCCGCATACATTTATTCGGCCTCAGTATCTGAGAGATCAACAATTTCAAAGTGAAATAAACGCTCGATTAGATATTACACACTACGCTAGTGAGGAGTAACAAATACGACGCTGGCCATCAAGTTTAGGGCTTGATGGTAAGCTGACACCTCACCCTCTGGGTGTTGGCAACAAACAATTCACAAGCGCGTTTCTGGCGGTTTATCGGTTTGAAGATTTATTGCGTTGACAGTTAGAGATAACACTTACGTATACGTGTTGTAATGAATTATCTTTTGGATCGGTCAATATCTATCCAAATGATAATTCATTACAATGACAGGTTCCGAGAATGACATCACGTTAATTATTATATAAACATTTTTCTCGAGTTGCAAGTGTCCATTGGCTACAGTATCTGTTTACGACTATGCAGGCCGTAAACTTGTTTTTAACTGTCATAGTATTAAAAAACCTGCAAAGGGCGAGTCGGACTCGCGCACGAAGGGTTCCATACCTCATAAAAACAAAAAATTACACGTTTGTTGTATGGGAGGCTAAAATATTTATTTTATTATATTTTTCAGATATAGCGGCAACACAAATATATCATCTGGGAAAATTTCAACTGTCTAATTATCACGGTTCATGAAATACAGCCCGATGACAGATGGACAGACGGACGGACAGACAGACGGAAAGCAGTGTCTTAGTAACAGGGTCCCTACGGAACCCTAAAAAGCTATTTCCAATTATCATTTAGGTTAGATTTAATTTTTAAAGGATTTTTATGTCCAATGACATTTTTTTTAATGGAGAAAAAAAGACGCTGCGTTTTTTCTCATCAACCAGGCCGCGATATCCGTTTATCTCTTAACCAAAGCGTACCACGTCCGCCATATGTGTTCGGAATAATATATTATACGTATATGAAACAGGATTGTGGCAAAAAGTGAGCTATCTTGTCGATCACATATAAGGCGGTGGTTCGTTTTTCTCGCAAAACCACATCATGAAATTAATATCAATTGTGGGCCCTCCTTCTACGGGCGGAGTAAAAACTATGTGTCATCAAATATGTATGCGGTGCGCAATGCACGCATGCATTTTTTTACCTGACTGTGGCTTTATAGGCCGGGCCCAATAAAGCGATAGGAGTGCGCGGTTAGAGAGTGGCCTGGGGAAAATCCAGAGAAACCTCCGACACGACCATGCGGGCGGATAAACCAGGGATCGGATACCGGTATTTTCTCCATAGAAAAATACCGGTATTATTACGGTCACCGGTTCATTATTTCGTTTTTAATGGGACAATCTAATAATACGACGTTGTTACCTAAATACATGATTCAGCCCTACGTAAAGAGCAAAAAATAATCCAAAATATTGGGCTAATTCAGGGTTTTTTAAAAATACCGGTATCAGTCCCTGGGATTAACACTGGGGCTTTAAATATTCTAAGAGTTTTTAATTTGACACCATCCGATTTCAGCATTGAAAAGATCCGAAAACAGTCGCGAGGATACGCCACGTACAATTTCATTATTTTCTCATACATTATTGGGAAGCGGCCCGATTTGATCCGTCATCCGACTTGATCCCCACAAGATCCACCAACGGCCTGAAATATCCGAAATCGGACCAAAAGATCCGCACTGGCAACACTGGGAATACTGTAAGAGTTTGCGCTCCAGCGAGGTTGGTTGAGCGGCTTCAACCAAATCTGAGATGTGTGTAATCGAGCTACTGGGAGTTTTTTGGCTGGCTCACTAAACCTAGCTGAGAAGAGTCCAGCAAGAAACTCAGCTAGGCCCGATCTGGGTCGGACTGACTCTACCCGATATACGGCGGTACTGGGACGAATAGGGAGCGCGTAATGCTGGTGGACTTTAATGAATTGGGTTTTTATGAAGTTATGGGTATATGGGTTGTTTAGTTTTGCGAGTGATGCATCAGATCTCTGAATGGACCTTGCCTTAAGGGTCCTTATCAGTTAGAAAACGCTCATCTGTTTAGACCATTTTCTGTGTGAATTAAGACATCTGACATTTTCTCAATGTTACTATCATAACGGGAGTATTGCGACCTAATGTCATAAATTTCAAATGTATGTTTTTGATTTTCCATTAAGAAATATAGTTCCAAACATCACTCCAAATTGACCACTTTCAAGCTAAAAACTGTCTTTTTCGGCTTAAATTCTACCATACACAATAAAATCAAAAAATGGCTGTGTTACTATCTAAAACTTTGCTAAATTAATCGTATCCTTTAATAACTTTATTGGTATTATCAATACTTTGGTCATAATTTGAATTCAAAACATTTTAGAACTTATAAGGCCTCTTAAAGAAGATTCATGTTTTATGCATATGCTTTCAAAATAATGACATAAAATTAGCACTTGCCACAGGTAAGTTTCATCGGTCGTGCATTTACACCTAACCAAAAATTTGTTGTAGGAACTGGTTTTACAAAAGCGACTGGCATCTGACATTCCAACCTAGTATAAAATATAAACAATTAAATGTATAATTGAGTAATATACTTGTTTATTTAAAAACAGTAATAATAGTTAAACAACAGTAATATAAATCTAAAACAGGCCCTTGGGGTATTGTACCGAGGATGCTGGCGGCATTTCCTCGCTGTATCGCAATGCTGATACGTTGTGCGAGGAAGTCGCCAGCTCTTCGGTCACCAGTTACGTCAACCGAACGCTTCGCGATTTCAGTAAATAAATTGTGCGCGCTGTGACCCCATGGACCAAGAGTTTCGACACCAAAAGGTACAAAATTGTACTCTCTGCCGAGGCCTCTATATTTATTAGTTTATTACGCTTCATTATTCATTTAAAGAAAGAAAGAAAACATGTTTATTTAGCATATACAATATTAAAATAATAATAAAACAAAAGGAAATTAAAATACAACTAATATATGCTAAAATGGTCGCCACTCAGCTTGGTGTCACGAAATAAGTTATTAGGCATTAAGTCGTGGCGCTGATTTTCAGTGGCGCCTGGTAACCGGAGTAGCTGCCACTTATTTAGTATACCACTTACTTAAAGGTCCTTATCAGTTAATAATATATATCTGTGTGACTTAACACTTATCTAGAACTTTTCTCATTGTAATTATATTAGATATTGTACAGAGTTTTTTTCAAACAAGTACCACTGCAAACAACACTTCAAATCGCTAATATCAGACCAGAAACTTGTACTTTATATTTCGGCATTTTCCGCCGCTGCACCAGCTTTTACTGTAGTTCCAGTCTAACTAAGCGATTTTATTGCATCTCATCATCATCACCATCAAAAAGGAATGTGTAATTTTTTTTGTTGATGTTTGGTAGTGCAACAATATCACTTAGTTAGACAGGAATCTGTTATTTTTGGAATTAACCAACATTCGGAATTACCCGAAGACACTATACACCTAATTTAGTTTTGAATTAGTTAGTAAATTGTTAATTAAGATTTCAAGCTTACATTTATATTAGAATTACGATTTGTTCTGGGTAGACCACAACTAAAACTCGCAGCACGTTAGTTAATCCTTGATAATGGCGCTTGTAACAGTGCCGAAATATCGGGAACTCAAAAATACAAATATACGTGGTAAATATCCCGTTTCAAATCGTAATTCTATTGTTAATTAAGATTCATAATATGAGTAAATAGCGTGGTAACTAGACCTAGACCTACTAAAATTTCGCGTTAGTATTCATGTACCTTTAGTTCAAAAGTACATATGACTGAATTGCGTATATTGTTGCAAAATCGTAGTTAAATTGTATGAATGCTTTACCACGTGAATACAAAGTTAGTTTGCAATGAACAATGAATTACTTATCTAATTAAAAGTTATCTGCAGTTTCTGCTTCACCACTGCTTTTGTTTTTAGTTTCAAATTTAACTACTAAAGTATATTGTCAAAGTGGTCGGCACTGACCCAACACAGGGCACTTTCAATCTTATATCACACTGATAGAGAGGAGCAATACGTGTCAACTATTAGTCATTAAGGCGGTTAAAACTGTATTATAATTAAGAAGTGATTAGTATATAAGAGAGCCACTATGAGGGTGGCATTTGTGAAACACTCTTTAATATATAAATAAATATGAAATAAAATAAATATTTTTTTGTGGACTATCTTACACAAATCGACCTAGCCCCAAACTAAGCAAAGCTTGTACTATGGGTACTAGGCGACGATATACATACTTATATAGATAAACATATACTTAAATACATAGAAAACATCCAAGACTCAGGAACAAATATTCGTGTTCATCACACTAATAGGGTCATTGTCAGTTGTAAAAACATAAGTTGTCCACCCGGTGGTCAATAATTAACGGCTTATGTACATGTAAGTTATGTTTTTATTACATGGATTTATAGTTACGGAAACACCGTTTATGCGTGTTACTAGACCAATCCAAAATTAAGCTTTTTGGCCCTTAACTTTTGATATGTCCACCGAAAAGACACGAACCTAAATCTGACAATGACCCAATAAATGCCCTGACCGGGATTCGAACCCGGGACCTCCAGCTTCGTAGGCAGGGTCACTACCAACTAGGCTAAAGCGGTCGTCAAAAATAAAGAATTTAAAAAAGGCGTCTAGTATTGGCACGTTACCTAATCACACTTTCAGAGGAAATTTCACACGATTCTAGGCTCTAAATGAATTGATTTATAAGTGGGATGTACAGCGAAACACAGTTAAAAAGTAACTTTTTAATCAGTGAACATTTTGGTTGCGTATAGAATCAACCCATTTTTGATCCTCTCTTCAACATAGGCTTTTAAAAACTGGCCTAATTTTAGGACCAGATAATTCAGCCCTAACAGCTCAATTCCTCAAATTGTAATTAGATTTTAACCCTTTTTGGGACCCATAAAATTCAATATAGAATTTTATACATGACCTTTTTTTACTTTTTCAGGACATTGGGTCGTAATTACAATTTAATCGTCCTAAAATAGCTTGGACCTTATTACGATAGTTACTTAAATATACCACATATTAACCACATAATATAAACAAAACATAACACAGTTCTAAACCAATCACTCCCAAACCGAATTCCTAAACAAAAAAAATAGTTTATAGCATTGTAAAACATATTATATTATTTTACAATACTAACCTGCAATCGAGAATTTATAACACAGTTCGGAAAAGTAATGCATTATCTGCCTACCACGCCTACATACACTTACATCATTTCAGAGGACTACGTCAAAACTTTATAACTTTGACACTTGATATGAAAATGTCGTATCTCCTTAGAGTTTACATGAAGTTATGACGTTTTATTGGACATTAGACTACTCTATCGAAATTAAACTCGCTCGTGAGAAGCTGAGAAGTATTCTGAGAACTCAGATTCGATTTTTATTGGACTATTGAGATTGGAGTTCCTTTTTTTGAGTACCGCTGGCCTTAGGGTTCCGTTAAGACAACATTTTTGTTGCAAAAAAGTGAACAAAAAAAAAACGCAGTCGGCGGCCCAATATTTGGGTTTTGTATGAAGTAGCAAACAAAATAGATTTTCATTATTTTAAAACTTGTTTTATTTCTTTTTAGTTTACTTTTATCCAGTGCGATCGTGTTTTTAATATTATATTATTATTTAATTGCGCAATTTATGCATTGATACACGGGCCCATTTTAGATATAATTTAATTATTTTTAATTTTAGTTTAGTTTTTGCTTTTATTTGGTTATTTATAACTTTATTATAAGACCTATGTACCTACCTATGTTTATTTTGTTTAAGATATTCAATATGATTTATTGTTCTTTAAATACACCAACAAATTTTCATTAATATGTTGTCAACATGAAATACGTCGCTCCGCTTGCAAAAGTTATAGGTATAAAATTTATGAATTTAATTATAAAGTATCTTATGCTGTAAAATCATGTTTTAAATACATACAATATAATATATTTTTAAAATCGCCTTTTTCAATGCTTCACTTGGGGTATCAAACCCACTTATTAAGAAGCTTTTTCTTCAGAACACACAAAATGGAGTACATAGTCCGCCATATTGTTTTTATTGCTACGTCTCACATCCTATGTTACTCGGGATGATGTAAGAATTCCAACGATACCTCACACATTTAAATCGATTAAGACTTTGTGACATTATTGGGAAACAAATAATATGACATACATACAAACAAGAACCCTTAAACTCCTTTTTTTGGACAGTCTTGTAAAAAGCTAAATTTTTTTTACTCACACAATCAAACCGAGCCCTTGGTCCACTGTGACACTTAATTCCAAGAATTGATGTGGGCGCTAGTTTTACGAAAGCAAATACCATCTGACCTTCTAGCCCAGAAGAAAAATCAAACTTTTATGGGACCATATCGAAAAATTATTACGTAAGAACGTACTTCAGTTTTTTGAAAGACCTCAGTGGGGTTTTTGTCACAATTTTTGTTTTCTAAATCGGTGCAGCGATTTAACCATGAGTAGGTAACAGACAGATATCGCATTTATAATATTTGTATGGATCTGCTACGGAACCCGCAATAAAGCGCTAAACTCTAGCTTGCATGTTTGTTTCTCGGCTTGTATCTCTAAGCCGCCTTTGACTTCAGTAGCGATTGTTATTTTAGGCCCAATTCAAAATTCGCAGTACCTTTTTAACATTACTCCATTACTCATGCAATAACCGATTTCATCCCTTTAATATAAGGTCTAAAATAGAACGTCGATGTTCAAAATGTATAGTCACTTCGAATTTGCAAATCATATTCTTTTGTTTCGTGAAGAATCTTGACGTAGCTAAATCAACTTGTCAGGTGAAATGCTGTTCAGACGTTGTTAGTACATAATTGTATTATATTATAATCTTCAAGCGGCTATGCGTGTCTAAAGGACGATATAATATAATACACATAATTGACCGAGTGAAACGAAGTTCTCTGCTTCAGTTTCGACAAAAATGCTTTCGTATGTCCGGATTTCCGTTTGTTCTCGTCTACAGGTCGCAATTCTCAACCGATTCTCGTGAAATTTCGTGAGCAGGTTCGATAGTTATATAGATTTTTTTTTCCGAGACGGTTTTTGGATATTTCAAAAAACAATTTTTTATTAAGGGACCATACACAAACTACGTGACCCGTTTAGGGGGGGGAGGGGGTCGTCAAAGTACTACTCTTGGTCACCGGGGGGAGGGGGGGGGTCGGTTTCTTGTCACGTAGCCGGTAGAATACTTTTGAGAAACATTCTAATTGAAGCGGACTCACGCGCCACGGTTTAACCCCATCACTTGTCCAGTTTCGTCACATCACTAATTGTACTGTTTCTTCTTGATATATTTTTTACTAAATACAATTACAATTGAATAGCTACGCTATACCACGTTTGCACTCTCGAAGTATGCATTTTTAGGGGCCGTATGAGAAAATACAAAGAAAAGCCATTATTTTTTCAACTTTCTGCAAATTTTTTTTTATAAAATATACTACGTGAAAACTAGAGGGGGAGGGGGGGGGGGTCTTGGCATATACTACGCTTGGTCACCTAGGCGGGG
This sequence comes from Epiblema foenella, assembly GCA_963556455.1. Classification (NCBI taxonomy): domain Eukaryota; kingdom Metazoa; phylum Arthropoda; class Insecta; order Lepidoptera; family Tortricidae; genus Epiblema; species Epiblema foenella. The sequence continues at coordinate 44,771,193 of OY747095.1, forward strand.
AGGGGGGTAAAAAACGCAAAAAAATTGGTCACGTAGTTTGTGTATGTTCCCTAATGATTTTGTAAGTTTCTGGGGGCGAATTTCGGTTAGTTCTCCTCGTCGTCGTCGCCATAATAATTGCCATAAGATACGATAAATGAATAAAACTTACATAAACAAATTCTAAATTTGTGCAATGCTCACTACGCCCAGTTCGAAGCATTATTGAACAGCCAAGGGCATCAATATGTTTACATTTTTTCACCTTATTTCGTTGAAATAAGGTCCAAAACTGTATACCTATTTAATCCCGCGACTGAACAAGACAGTTATTAATATGAGTAATCATTTTGCATGTAATACGATGCGTCAGTCGTGGTAAAAGGTAGCCTCAGGCGAGGTGCGGGTTCGATGCTTGTTTAAATATTTAAGATAAGGGTATTTGTATGGGGACGTCTTTATAGCAAATACTATAATGCTCTGTTTTTTTTTAATATGAAGTACTATGCTTTGCAAGTTATATGCAAGAAACAAATGATACTATGAGCAGTAGGCACTTTATAGTTTTAAAAAAAACAGGTTATAAGACATCTTGTTAGGGTTCCGTACCCAAAGGGTGAAACGGGCTATTACTATAGATAACTTTGCAAGTTTATCTTCACTGTATGACATTAATTTTGTTATAATTGTAAACTCGAAATTATTATTCTTTCTTGAACTGTAAATTAATATTTTGACATGAAAAATGTATTACTTATTATAGTCAGACTTTCTTCAATTGTAAATTAATATTTTGACATGTAAAAGTGCCTTTGTGGCCTATTTGCAGAATAAATGTTTGAATTTTGGAAACAAGGCAAGAATATGCCAAATGGTGCTAATCCTATTCAAATATCTCAAAAAATAACGACAGGACAACCGTTTTAATGTTGCTGATAGAGAATGCGCGAAAGATTGGTGACATCATTGACCACGAGTAAATGTCGATGCTTCCAATAGTGGCGTAACTAAACTACGGACGGTACTTCTTTAAGTTATTAAATATTATAGTACAGTGATTACATCGATTTTTACACAGTTCACATGGTTGTTTCAATGTCCCCCGAACCAAAAGTGTAGATACGTGCCTGATGGACGTATCATATACTAATTTCGATATTCGTGTGGCAGTCACAAGTTGGGTTCCTTGGACGGTAAAAATTCATAAAACAATTAAAGTAATATTTAAATAAACGCACCTCCATAATGTTCTCGTAATTTTCAGTAAAAAAATGTTATGTTATGATTACTTAAGAGTAAGTATAATAAATTTGATATGTACCTACTACGAGTACAATACAAAAGTGAAAATTGGTTTTCACACCTGCTATTCAGAAAAGAGTCATTGTTGCAGTCGCTTGAGGGATCAAAATCGTACTCATTTGAGGGCAACAATAACTCTTTTCTTCATAGAAGGAGTGAAAAGCAGTATGCGCCATTCGGTAGCAAAATCATTTGTGAGACATTTCATGTCTTAGCAGGGCGCCTCATAGGCGGTGTGAAAAGCAGTATCCAAATTATTGCCGTCTTGGGCATAAATACTTGAATCCCTCGCTACGCTCAGGATTCTATTATAAAACCTTTCTCGTCACTCAGAATTTAATATACCGCCCTCACCGTAGACATCTTCCTCCCTTGAGACACAATCTACTAATATTGCACACCTCAAAAAAATAACACCATTAAGAACAATAAAGCTTAAAGTAGAAGACAACAGGCGATCTTATTGCTAAAGAGCGATCTCTTCCATGGAGATAATGCAATTTAAATCTATTTGAGTACCTAGGTGGATATAGTCATCCTTGCATTGGCCTCACACTAACCACTTACAAACTAGGTACCCAACTACACAAAAAAAAAAAAAATGCCGCAATATAAGAATCCCAATTTTCACTTCCCAATTATCAACCGGTTAGCAAGGCAACGCCAGGGTTAACGCCGAGCCATAGACAATTATAGAACAAAACCTCCTTTGTGTTACGTTACACACCTGCGTATCGTCACACAAACTTATATTTACAGGTGAATATGGCGTTTTCACAGATACAATACTATACGTCAGGAAGAGAGCGACATAATTTTAATAAAGCTGCATTCGAATTTCAATCTTAATTTGATAGCTGTACAATTCAAAATAGAAGTACTGTTTTAAAATTGAAGTATACTCTGAACATTGCCGATTTTTATTAAAGACGTCGTAAGCGCCGCAAAGAAAAATCGGACATAATTCCTTTTAAGCCAAGTAGATGTTCTTAGTTGAAAAGTTCGCCGCTGCCTCTGTTAAAGTTGTATGATAACAGAGGCTTACATTAAAGCATATTGACACCTTTTTTGTCAGTTTGTTCACGTGCCGGGGTTTATCTAGAGCCTGTTTATTAGTAGGATTTATCGTGTACTTTCAAAATGGATTTGTAAATTCAGATATTTAAAAAAAATGGCGGGTTGCACCAAGTTACGATTACAGACCGATCAACATTAAATATGGCGCTTACAGCTGGCATTCGATAGGAACTTATCAAACTTGCCAAACTACCTCTTATTTTTTTTTTTATATAAAATAACAGACCTCTCCCAGCATTTTATATTTATTTATTGGTAATATTTCATTACATGTCATAATTTTACATTTATAAATAATGTCTTAATTAATAAAGTAATATTTTCATTATAGTACAATTGAGTATTATGGAAAATAATGATTATACATGGAATGTACAGATTAATTTATGCTAGTGTCATAGAGCTCCCGATAATCGTAAAACGCCTGCTCGACAAGCCACTTCTTGAGTTTGAATTTAAACATATACGTTCTTTTTGCTGCAACTATGTCATGAGGTATGTGGTTATATACCTTTGGGCCCATGACATGAAATGAGTTTGTCGGACTTGGCCAACTTGTGAGCCACGGTCGGGAGGTATAAAGCCACAGCCAAGTTAAAGAAACGGCTCAACAGAGCCAGAAAAAACACATTTTAGTTAACAAACTAAAATGTGTTTTTTACTTACAAACACATGTCCGCCCAATTGTGAGGAGTGAGGAGCCATCGAAGATGTGCAACACTTGTTGGTGGAGTGTGTCGAGAGAAAAGGGAGAAGTTGAACAGAACTTGCGGCTTCTCCCTTTTGCAAGTTGGAGTTTTCAGTCCATTTTTGCGGATCCTTTGCCAAAGGCTGCAAGGTTTGTATACGGATTTTTTTGGAAATAAGAATACAAATTTTGTGGATTTTTTTTGTTTTTTTTTTAATTACATCTAAGAAGTTGTGTTGCAGATAGATTAGAGGCTTAATGGAGCTGATATCGACATCTTGACGAAAGCTTCGAAATAAATAACGATTTAAAAAAACACACGTCAAAGTGACATATAAAGACAAAAGAATTTTATCGGCATTTTAGCTACATAGGATTGATCGTTTATGAATAAGGAACTAGAGTTTAATGAACACCGCTTTAAATAATTACTGAATCGAAAGATTTGGTGCAACGCGCCCTAGCTTGCTCGGATTTTGTTCCATTTTTTTAACCTGACTGTGGCCATATAGACCGGGCCCAATAAAGCGATAGGAGTGCGCGGTTGGAGAGTAGCCTGAGGAAAATCCAGGGGAATCCGACACGACCACGCGGGCGGTTTTGAACACTCTGAGAGTTTGCGCTGCAAACTGAGTTTATTCCTGGACTCTTCACCACCAGCGACAAAACTCTCAGTAGCTCAATTCCACTCCCACCTCAGATTCTGTTGAAGCCGCTCAACCAATCTCACTGGAGCGCGAACTCTTAGAGTATTCCAGTGTTTAAACCGCCCGCGTGGTCGTGTCGGAGGTTTTCTCTGGATTTTCCCCAAGCCAATCCAACCACGCACTCCTATCGCTTTATTGGGCTCGGCCTATAAAGCGGCAGTCAGGTTCAAATAATATAATTATTATATCTGTCAGCTCTTATGCCATTGTCATTAAAGCATATTTTGTTACTGTATTGCTTATGTATATTTTCGATGTTGATGCTGTATATATACTCGTGTTTTTTATTAATAATAGTACTTAAATAACAATAACTTAAATAATATTACAACTAACTTAAATCTAAAACAGGCCCTTGGGGCATTGAAAGAAATGAAATAAATGAACTTTATTCTGCAAGTAGGCCGCAAAGGCACTTTTACAAGTCAAAAACTAACTAGCGTTTCTGATGAGACCACTGCCGAGAAGAAACGCCGAAAGAAACTCGACAGTCAGTCATTTTCTCCAAATATGCTTATTACAATGATACTACTTAACCTACTTAAGTAAATGTAAGTGGTAAACAACAAAAGAGAATTGAAAGAAAAACGAGGAAAAAATAACAATAGGTATTTATAATGTGTAGTTATACCGTGAATGCTGGCGGCATTTTCTCGCTGTACCGCAATGCTGATACGTTGTGCGAGGAAGTCGCCAGCTCTTCGGTCACCAGTTACGTCAACCAAACGCTTCGCGATTTCAGTAAATAACTTGTGCGCGGGGACCCCATGTACCAAGCGTTTCGACACCGCGTTTATATTTCAATATCAATAGCACCGGCCCATCCCCAATTATCATAAACCACCCTTTTCTCAAAATAGGACACCAAATGTGTCCCATCAGGATTCGAACCCGCTACCCGAGCCGTCTGATCCGCCGCCCTTTGTAACATGAGTAGGGTGTATTCATTGTTTTTTTACTATGTGTGAAATACCGTCTTAGGTTTCCGTGGTAAAGGGATAATTATTTTGTAGTTTTATTTCAGTACTGTAATACTAAAATGAGTAGACAGAGCAAGCGAAATTGAACTTTAGTGCCACTTTTAGCAATAATAACCAAACTGGAATTAAACATGTGCTCTGCCTACCCCTTTTTTAATTTATTTATTACACGTGAAGTTTACATATATATATTTTTATCTCATCTGCCAAACTATAAATCACTCACTTCACTGTATCTGGACCTGTTTTGGGAATAAAGGTGTCAGTTTATGTATGAGTAGGTACCCAGTGTGTTACAGAACAGTTTATAAGATAAATATAGTAAAACAATAACCTAATTAAACTTTCAAATAAAAAAAAATTACCCAAATCGCTGTCAATTGATAGGGTGCCCAGAAGGCTGGCTGTATTTCCTCACTGTACGGTACTACTTATTCGCTGAGCGAAATAGTGGCCAGCCCTCAGGTTTGACAATTATATTTGTGTACCGCCAGGCACCATATAGTGATACGAAACGTGAGAGTCAGGATGGCGGGTGTACCTAAACAAATATGTAAATAAAGTATACCAAAAATTTGTACTAAATTTGTACTATTTTGTACCACTTTAGAAAAAAATTGTACCCTTCCGTATTTAAAGTTATTACAAAGTGAAGGTACACCCGCCATCCTGACAGTCAGGATGGCGGGTGTACCTGGGAAAATTATGATCCTACCAATTATCAACCAATGTTAATATCTCAATTTTTGGTACCAAATTTGTACTCAAATATACAGTAAAAACTTCAGCCATCTAATTCGTAGTTTGCGAGTTTTACCCATTTTATGATTTTCTACTGCTGGGTAATACGGTTATTTTAAGTAATGAATGTGAATGTGTGTGATGAAACTACTATTAACATCTTGTACTCATTTTTGCCTATGTTGGACTAATAAAACTCTTTGAATCTTAAGTTTTGTTTATGTTTGCTAAACGAGTGTGTATATTTTTTTTGGAGTGTCAGATTTTTTTTTAATTGCATGGTTTAATTTACTTTTGATTGAAATAAAATTAGCACTATAATTTTTTCAAGTCCTGATTTTGATAATACAGTGTTTAAATCAGATATTGAAATGATTGTGAGTATAGGTTCTAACAAGTATATTACATTTTTTTTCTTTGCCTAAACACAAGTCAAAATATGATAAAAGACACCTTTTTTTTGCCAGTATTCAGGTAATGTCTTAAAAATTGTTATTGAGCTTTTTTAATACTGTGTCGCTTAATATTTTTAGAGCTTTAAGCCTCAAACGTATCTTCTAGACTGAAGAGTGGATACGCCTTAGCAAGTTTAAATTAAATAGCCGACTAAATCCGGGTTTTATAAAGCTCTGAGGGGCTAAATATGATCACTTATATGTCGGACATATAGCATTCGTCCCTTACTGTCAATTATGCACGTGCGAGAGGGACAAACTCTATATGTTTTACATATAAGCGATCATCTTAGCCCCTCTGTTAGAACAAAGTCTAATTTTTGGTACTTGGGCCATTCTACTTTTTCATGTACAGTCGCCATCAAATATATCTGTACTCTTCAGGGTGCTTAAAAATATCTGAACATGCATTATAACGCCTTGACAATAGAGTCGTGTTCAGATATTTGTGAACACCTCGTTCGCTCCGATATATCTGATGGCGACTGTAAATAATTTTCAGACACTCTTTATTAAAATGCAGATTTTGGGATACTTGACCATCACCTCATGTTTTTGTATTGTTATTAGAAAGGGGTTCAATTTCAGTATAACTTCCGATAGTTTTGGTGATTAACAAACCACAGCTAATATTCATAAATCGAGTAACTCATTGATCCTTGGATGTCTCAGCATTTGTATGAAAATACGGTTTTTACCACTGTGTTACCCACCTTTTACAGAAATATGTTAATATTTAAGTATATTTCCCTAAAATTTCTTTTATTAGGTCCAGCAGGCGAATCACGTAACTTTATTTACTACCGTTAGATAAATTTTACTGTCAATTTTGAAGTATAAATGTATGAGCTGACAATTAAAATTTGACATTAAAATCTACCTAACGGTAGTAAAAAACTTACGTCATTACCCCGCAGGTCCTATTTTGTAATCCTGTTTTTGTACGCTAATTCAATACGTATCATAGATTTTTTTTTGTAATTGGTAACTGGTCATGAAAAAGTAGAATGACTCACCTAACTGATATCAACATTTTTGACACTTATAACTTACTGACATAAGGTCTAGGATCTTTAGAAATCAGCTTTACGGACTGTCTAGTTAAACATACGAGATCCAAACTCATTGATTTGTGTCAGCGAACGGTCACATTTACCTTCAGGTAACAGCGCTATTTTCAATTGATAAATCTGTACCATTTATCCCGCGATCAACCTCGGGCGGCGTCATAGGTACAATCAACAACACATATACCCTACGCGAGGAAACATAACTCTATTATAACGAAAATAAGAACTAGTTTTGAATATTTTGTTTGAGTAGCTGCTGATTGTACAATAGGCAGTTAAACTTGGGTGGCAGGTCATACATAGATTTAGTTTCCGATTTGTCATTTCGGTGGATAGTTAATTACTTCGGAGTATTGAACGCTTGTAATTTTGGTACACGGGAATTACGTCAGGATCTTTCAAGGATATACTTTATTAACTAAGCCCATGGCAAATAAACATACGGTTAACCGTAAACCTTGTGTTGACCAGACACCGAAGCCTATGAACGCTTGCAACTCATGAAGAAGCGCACACAAGCGCGCTGCCGACCCTTTTTTTCGATGATTCGTTGTTTTGACATACCTTACTTTCGAAGGGAGTGGTAGTAGTGCAAGAGTCCAAAAGGAAATTTTTGTTGTTATGAAATCTTTGTATGCCCCTAGTATACATAGCTCATTATCCTTATCCAAAAACTGGACTAAAAATTTAAATAACAAACCCAATAATATATAGCCCGCAACACATGACAATCCTATTCCAACAGCCAATTCTTAGACAACCACAGGAAGACAGGGATGGTGTTATTCTAACGTAATATCACACGGGGATAAGATATTTCCAATATGCCTAACCAACTATCGCATTCATAGTTTACTTTCTATACTTGCGACTATTTCGGATCTTTCATTAATCAAAGACAGTTCATTGAAAACTAGGTTCGACATTTCAACCTTTCGAAATTTAATAATAGCCCCCCTGCAGCACACAAAATGTAAACAGTGCAAAAAAACATTAAAATTGTAATCGTAATATCTAACGCGGCGGTTATATCGCAACGCGCGAAACAATTTATCGCCGACACGTATCGAACAAAACAACTGAAGGTATTAAACACCGAAATGAAGTGTTAATTGCCTGGAAACATTGAAAAATGATCAACATATGTTATATAAATAGTAATAAATAATGCCTGGGATTCAGTTTAAATAATAATAAGTGTATGAAGAACAAAAATTAAAAATCAACATGTTATTAATTTTGTGGTCGGCGGAGGTGTGAGATTAGCTGACAGAGGAAGGAATGGAGTCGGTCTAAGGGAATGCGTGAGCCAAAGGTTTTGATCGGGCTTGTAGTCCTGCTTTGTATGTGATTACTTCAAAATGTCGTAATTTTCAGGTAACACTATCAGCACACGTACACTTAACTGACGATTTCTTATTGAGGTCGATGCGGTGTACTTACACCGAAGAAATCGTCGAGTCGAGGAATTTGAAGTTTGGGACTCTATTGCTATTGAATATGAGTCCAAAAGTGGCAAACATTGAAACTCCTCAACCGTACAAGCCTGTTCCGAGACCGCAAACCCTAAATGAAATCTATGTAAATTGTTTTTCATACATTTTTATGTATGGAATTATCAACTTCAGTCCGCTGGCACCTGTTTAGTGCTGGTACTAGTTTTAAGAAAGCAAGCCTTCGTTACTATACCTACGTATTTATCTTATCAATGGCCATTTGCCTGAATTGTCTGTAATAAAACTGCTGTTCTGTTATTTTAGAGAATTTTTATATGTATTACTCCCGAATTAAAAAAAACATCAAAACTACAAATCGGTAGAGTTTCTGCATATAGTTAACCTGCTGTACACTTTTTACAACCACAACCGAGATAAATAGTGGTGAAATTGTTTACAAATTGAATACATGGAGGGTTGGCCGGACACAAGTTTTTTAGCACGTAATGTGTCCTCAAAGATGTCACGCTTCGAAATAATTACCATATGGTAAATAATAGCACGGATTTAAATAAGCATTTATTCCACGATTATATCCCACAATTTTGTAGCAATGATTTCACGGAAATACGAGATAATTCACAATAGTCCGGTTTACCTCAAATCAGTTCTCATTTCCGTGGAAATATGTTACGCGAACATGCAAAATACACAATGTATTTGTATCGATGTTTAGCAAACCGAGAGAAATGCTTATAATGGTGGTTTTAGCCTGTTTATAGAAACTCCCAATTAGGAATTTTGATTTCCTTACCATCCATATTTACCATCCATATCAATATATAAATGCGATAGTAATTTTTCACATCTGGTATCCAGAAAAGAGTCATTGCTGCCCTCAAATGAGGGTTCAAAGCCGTACTTTGTTTCCCTCATTTGAGTACAACAATGACTATTTTCCTCAAGAAAGTTGTAAAAAGCAGCAAACACTTGAATCCCTCGCTACGCTTAAAATTTATCTTTAGAATCCCTCGCTACACTCAAAATTCAATTGTAGAATCTTTTGCTTCACTCAGGATTCAATATACCGCTCTCGCCGTAAATATGTCATCTTGCTCCCTTGAAACACAATCTAGTTTGTCTGACTGCTTGTTACCTTTCAAATGGCTGTTTTCCAAAACAGCTCTAATCCCAAAAAGGTTACGTTTTCCCCCTTGATTGGAAGGTCAGATTGCAGTCGCTTAAAAAGGGGGTACAGGTGTACTTTAAATATGACACTGCCATATGTTTTTCCCATTGGATAATCTACTTTAACATTGTTGTATTAGAGTTTCTATTTAGACACACACTCACAATGTCTTAACACTGTCTAGAATTTGTATTATTGTAATAGACGCTGGCCGTTCTCCCTCACCGGTCTGGTTTTGTGTCTGGGTTTTTTTACAATTCAGCCTATTCCTCTCTGGAGCGCTCTTCCGCTATTAGCTCAAAGTAAATTGACCTTTAAGCGCATGTTACGCAAACATCTCTCTGATAAGCTCACAGAATAATTGTTAGAATAACAGTTTTCATTGTACTTTTTTTTGAACCTGACTGGTTTTATAGGCTGGGCCTGTTGCGAACGCAACTCTTATTTCATTTTATACATATGTAATAACTTAGTGTGCAGTAGCAAAACGCGCCCGTCGGGCACGGTTAGTGTAAGAGCGGCTTTTTAAAGCCACCAATAGCAACGCTTCACATACGCTTTATCCCTACCATTGTAACATACGTTAACTCAAATTATCAAATCTTGCTCGTTATTACCTATTCCTTGTTCTCACATACAACCACTTCTGCACATAGCTCTTTTGGCCAAGCTATTTTGTATATCACCACCTATTGAAATTATAGAGTCAACTTTACATACTATTACTTTACTATTTGAGTCGTCGAGTTCCATCATCACCGGCACCGGCGTCTACAGGGCCCAATAAAGCGATAGGAGTGCGCGGTTGGGGAGTGGCCTGGAGAAAATCCAGGGGAAAACCTCCGATACGACCACGCGGGTGGTTTTGCACACTGGAATACTCTAAGAGTTTGCGCTTCAGTGAGATTTGGTGAGCGGTTTCAACCAAATCTGAGGCGTCAGTGGAATCGAGCTACTGAGAGTTTTGTCTTAACCTAGCCTAGCTGAGAAGAGTCATTATACGTGTAGTGTGTATTATTTAAAATGATTCCTAGTCAAGAGCGAAACATTATTAATGAAGTGCTTTATAACGAACGCCTGCACATATGTTTCTATTTAGCCCAATATTTGACTAGTAAAGAATGCATTATGGCATTAAGTCAGAAATTTGTAAATATGTTTTATATTGTGTAATAAAGTTTAAATAAATAAATAGAAACTCTATTCCATTGGTGTTAAAGCAGAATATCCAATGTTATAAGAGCAATCTGTGAGTGTCAAACTCAAAGTACACCGGCTCCACTGCACTCCTGTTCCCAGTTCAATTTCGAAGCAGCACTTGAGTTACGGCCCGCGCTGACTAACGGCCTGCTTCATTACTGCGCGCGCGCATTTGCATAACTATTGGATCCGAGCTGTGTGTTTAGCCGTGTGACGTCACGGTGACGTTGCGTTCGCGACTGACGCTCCGTCAGCGGTTTTTATACGATGGCGCAGAGTTAAAAATAGTCACTGTCTGGACATTTTTGTTTTCTTTTTTTTTTCATACACTATTTTGCAAATAATCAATAAGCAACTTTAAATGAAACGTTCAAAACACTCGGTTCGACGACCGCTTTAGCCTAGTTGGTAGTGACCCTGCCTTCGAAGCTGGAGGTCCCGGGTTCGAATCCGAATGATGAACACGAATATTTGTTCCTGAGTCTTGGATGTTTTCTATGTATTTAAGTATATATTTATCTATATAAGTATGTATATCGTCGCCTAGTACCCATAGTACAAGCTTTGCTTAGTTTGGGACCAGGTTGATTTGTGTAAGATTGTCCACAAATATTTATTTATTATAAGTTTGTAGGCTATTATGACTATTCACACTTTTCCATGGTATAATTGCGACCTTTTTTCAATCTGATAAGCAAGCTCTGTCTATGGACTGAGACACAAGTATGTTGCCGACACTTTATTGATATAAGAAATCGTTGTGCCGAGAGCTAGAGAAAACAAAAATCCAACAAACTCAACACAAATCGTATTGTATCTACATGCTTACATCAGTATGTGATCGGAAACACGCTGAAGGGATATTCAATTTAAGATACTAGGAAAAGTCAAAACATTTATTCTGCAAATTTAAGGACAACTACAACTTTGGTCCGTGGGGCCCATCAGCAAAAAAATTATATCGCTTTTAGGCAAAACAGTTGATCGATGTTACCGGGGACAGGAGAGCTGGCAGCTTCCTCGCTCAACGCATAAGCATTGCGATTCAGCGAGGAAACGCTGCCAGCATCCTTGGTACCATGCCACAGGGGCCTATTTTAGAATTCGACTTTTAGTTTTTGTTTTATGTAGTTATTGATTAAGTTAGATACTAGGATATATATTTATAGGAGATAAAATTCCTACAGTATTACAGTACGACCACGTCACTATGGAAATCAGAAAAGGCGCATTAAACAGTGTGATGAGAAGACGAATTAGGTAAGGCAAATTACTCAAATAACAAAATAAGAATAAATACATGTGGTAAGGAACACACGTCTAACAAAGGTATGTAGAACTTACCTATCGGTTATTCAATTATTTTATATCGGTACCGTAACGCATTTAAAATTTACATTCGAAAAGCATGATTTGTAGGTTATAAAATATAGTGAAATGACAGGTCACATAATTTACAATAAAATACTGTTTATAGCACACCTCATACAAACCAGTTACGAAATGAATCAGTGCAAGTGCTGTTACTAAATTATAATACTTAATTAATGAAATGGTTTATGAGAATTTACGAAGGACGAGACTTAATGACCTCTACCTGTTTGTTTAACTTTAAATAACAATAAAACAAACCCAGGCTTTTCGCCGTTAAAAATATATTAACCTTTGATTTGCATTCGAACTAAAACACTATAATTAAGCTAAATGAAGTTTTATGGGGTGTAAAAGTTTTGATTCAACACGATTGGAAATACGAGTACAGTCAAATTCATAAGTCACATATATACATAAGGACACTTATTTGGTACTTTTTCGCTTTCACCCGTTGAAAATTTAGTATGACAATGTAAGCTTGACGTTACAGCGACAAGGGACAAGGCGCCCTTTGTGAGTTTGACCGTACGTAATGACATTGACATACGCTAAAGGCGTGGAGGCATGAGGCGGGCTTAAGGCACTCAAAGCTCTTCATGGAAGGAGTGGACCCAGGCTGGACCAAAAAAAATTTGAAGTACAACAGAATGCAGCTCAAGGTTATAACTGGGGTGTTTACAGGTCAATTCGGGGACGATGGACTCTTGGCCAAGATGGATAGGACAATCCAGAATGTAAGATGTGTGGCGAGGATGACGAGACATTGGAACACTTATTGTGTGAATGTCACGCCTTTGCCAGACGGAGAATGAACGACGTTGGCAATGGGTACCCTGAACCAAAGGGATTCAGAGTACTCCAGCTGAGCTGCATCATCCGGTTTGTGGAAACGTTGGAGAACAGCTTGGAGTAGGCATAAAGGAGGGGGCAATTGCACAAAGAATACGGTAAGAAGATATACGCCAAAACTTATACTTATGTATACATATTTATATACACATACTAATCACCCTTGTCGTATGAAAGTATGGAGTATGTGTGCGTCAAATCCGGTAGTTCTGATTTTTTTTCAGACTTGTTTATGATGTTGGTCCAATGAATAATCCAAGTTTGTGACCTCGAGCGCTGAACGCAACTTTGTCAAAAATCGAAAAACCGATTATAACCCTAAATAACCAGTTGCTTATAGTACCTTCTCACCTATGACGTTTTTAGAGAAGACTTAATTTTCTACAATATGAGAATAGAATTATCTCTATAGACCAAGTAGTTTCCGCGATAAAGCCTTTTAAAGTTTAAGTTAATGGATTATACAGATTGTAACAAGAATGGTGATGATTCATTTCAGATGTTATTTGAAATCGCATTCAGAGTAGAAAAACATACTTGGCGTTGAAATGTCGTATATTATTGTTAGTATAATAACAAGTATAAAAATATATAAAAACTAAGACACATTTACGCCATGCTCACGCCGTGTCATTACAATTTTTTTACTCCAGTGATTTGCATGAGCGCAGCGCTGTACCAAACAACCTTAAAAGCCGCTTGTATCCAATATTATACTACGTTTAGATGAAAGGATTCTACAACGGGTGCATGATTAAACAATCAGAGGTTAAGTGTGGAGCTGTCTCGTAAATCAGAGCGTTATTGTCTTACGGCATCATTCCAAAATGGCCGGGTGTTACACCGTTCTTCTCAACTGGTGTTGACTTGGTTGGGCCGCTTGCTGGATTGATTGTGTTTGTGCGAAATAAAATGATCATTTTTTTAACGCCGGTGGAAAATAAGCTTACAGCCTGCCTAATATTAGTGTCTGCCGCCTAATGATGGTGCAGACATCGTAGTATTTGGATGCATGGGCATACAGAAGACTAAAAACCGCCGTGACATTTTATTGTGTTGATAGCTAAAGACATATTCTTTTTTTTTTTCAACATAAGTTTTAGATGTAATGTGTTACAGCTTAGAAGTACGGTAGTGTAATTTCTGTATTATTTTATATGCATAATTATAATATAAAATATTGTACGAAGAAAAAAAATGTTTTCGATTGGCACAAGTAGGCTTAAACAATTTTCATTAAATACATATACGTAATTGACCATGTACTTTTTTAACTTAAATAAAAAACATTATGGAAAATGGATTCATCAGAACCTCAAGGTAAATTGTGTAAGGGATATTTGTTTTATGCAAAATAAATAATTAAAATTCGACTACAATACTAAAATAAATATAAAATGATACCCTATTATAGTTATTGAATAGTTTTTTGACGATATCCCAAAAGCTAACCCGGCTGCACGGACACCAATGATATTTTATACATACTTACTTTTCTTATCCACTGGTACAAGCCGAGGTTCAAACCCACGACGCAGCTCCGCAGTGGCTACGAACAATATTAATATAAATAGAAAATAACCTCACGGTGTGACAGCAAGCCATGTTAATTTTCTTAATTACAGCCGTTGGTTCCACAAAGAATTCCTAATTTCCTACCCTTGGTAGTTAAAGTTATTACCGATTTAAATGTCCAGTCTGCGCATACACAAGCCTTGAAGGCTGTTAATATTCGATATTGTTTTAAATTAGTTTTTAATCTTGTTTGTGTAGCGATTTTGGGCGTTGTGGTACTAAAAATACTCATGCATTCAATCTGAGGGCAATCCACACTTTTTGGTTTACTTTTGAGTAAGTAAATATAGCCCAGTGTGTGAGGACGACGCAACGTGAGCCAAGTTCTAGAAGTACATAAATTAGCAACTGATAAAGTGTGTTATTAAATAGGGTATTTTATAGGGTTCAAATCTACGAAACATGAGTTTTAGTGATGAGCATAAATCCATTTGGACATGGATCTCTTGAGCATGCTTGAGGTCCATATTATAAACATTTTTCTAAGAAACTCGGTTACTGTTGTCTCCTCGCTGACGGGACAGAATAACAAGAAAAAGTTGATAGACCCATATGTGTTATGCAAGCGCTCCAAAATTTCAAAAAAACGTATATAGACTCGCTGTTTTCTACGTGCGAAATGATGATTTATAATTTCCTACGTGAGTAGATATTAATTTTCGATTTGTAGGTACAGGAAAAATACACTTGAGGTCTACGTCGTACCCCCCTCCCCCTACGTGATCAGTTGTGAGGTTTTCACCCCCCCCCCCCCCCTTCGGAACCTCGCGTGATTTCTGGATAAACCCTAAGATTGAACGAGCCAAGTATTGACAGCATAAGCACTTGCTAGAATACTTGGCACATTTACTTTCAGGCACGTATCAAGAGGGGGGGATTAGTAGGGATTTATCCCCCCCCCCCCCCGAAAACGTTTTTAGCCGTTTTTATAGTCCAATGATTACAGCAATTTTTACACAGTTCACATGGTTGTTTCAATGTTTGTCCCCCCCCGAACCAAAAGTCTGGATACGTGCATGTTTACTTTAGTATACTTTTCACAAATGACCGAGATGATGATGATGAGTGATGACCTGGTGAAGGTCGCGGGAATCCGGTGGAAACGAACGGCACAGGACCGGTCTAAATGGCGAGCCTTGGGGGAGGCCTATGTTCAGCAGTGGACGTCTTTCGGCTGAAATGATGATGATGATGATGATGACTTTTCACAACAGATCATTCCTATGACGTTGATGATCATGACGAAATAACTTAAACTAGAACCGGTGATATACGACTTAAGTTATTGACCTCGAATTCTTTCGTCTCATTCAAATGTAATAATCAACAAACAAAAACTTATTTTACACATGTTAAGGGCCCGCTATTTACAATAAACCTCGAGATAGTGTTTAGGGTTCCGTGGGAAAGACATTAAGGGCGATTCTCCGAGCGTTTGAAACGCTCGTTTCTAAAGTCATTGTCCACTCAAGATTATCTAATCAAAGTTGGGAAAAACCGGCGAAAACATTGATCAAATAAGAGTCGGACCCGATATTGGTTTACGCTTGTAACAAAAGTTTACTTAGATCATCGTCTCATTTAACAATATTCAATGAAACGACAATGACGTAAAATAATCGCCGTAAAAACGCTGAATATTCGCCCTTAAACCTATATACGAGAACGAAATTGGTAAAGATCCGAAGGGGATAATTGGTATCACAATCGGATTAGTAGATTAGTATATAGCCCGTTTTTAAAGTACCAAGTATAGTTAAGTATGTCGCACTTTCATTTGTTTCTTGCAATACACATATAAAAAACAAAAAATACCGCCCAAATGCGATTCGTACTCGCGCACGGAGGTTTTCCGTGCGATTATCTATAAAAACGGTAAAAAAAATTACGTATGTTGTATGGGAGCCCCCTTAAATACTTATTTTATTATATTTTTTAGTGACTCATGTTATAGCGGCAGAAATACAGTATCTTTGAAAATTTCAACTGTCTAACTATCACGGTTTATAAGATACAGCCTGCTGACAGACGGACAGACAGACGGATGGACAGCGAAGTCTTAGTAATAGGGTCCCGTTTTACCCTCTGGGTACGGGACCCTACGTAACCTGGGGTGACGCCGGCAGTAGGCGGGGTTATAAGATCACTGCTGGGCCTAAAAACAAATGTGATAATCCACATAGAAAGGGACCTTATGGCGGCAGGCGCTTACGTTGCACCTATTCACTATTGTTTTGGAACAACGGCAATAAAGACGTAAGTGCCGGCCGCCATAAGGTCCCTTTCAATATGGATTATCACAAATAGTTAACAATTTCAGTGGCAAGAACTCGCCTGGGGAGTTCTCTGCGTTTCCTCGTATGTAGAGGAAATTCCATAGCGCTGCGAATAATTTGACGGCGTAACTGTTAACACATTTTTTGGTGTAAATATTTATTGATTTACAAGCAGTAATAATAGTTAAATAACAATATTAGCTTTAAAAATATTAAAACTAACTTATCTAAATCATGCCCTTGGGGCATTGTACCGAGGATGCTGGCGGCATTTCCTCGCTGTATCGCAATGCTGATACGTTGTGCGAGGAAGTTACCAGCTCTTCGGTCACCAGTTAAGTCAACCAAACGCTTCGCGATTTCAGTAAATAATCCCATGGAACAAGAGTTTCGACACCAAAAGGTACGAAATTGTGAATTTTTTTGGCACAATAAATGGTTTGTATGGGAGGTTTAATTTACCTGGTTCTATAAAATAAAAAAAAAGAAATTTATTGTCGCCAGGAAGAAGTTACATGAAACAAAAGCAACAAATAACAGAAACAGGAATTAATAATAGAGATAGGTACATTAAAATAAATTAAAAGTAATTGCGACAATAGGCTCGGGCTCAGCATATGCTGCGAGCCTGGACGGCTGGACAGCGCTGTTTTTCAGCCCGCACCTACTTCACAGCTCCATAATATATGTGTAATAGCTACGCTACGCTTGTGTATATACGAATACTGTCCTTTCATGATTTGCAAACGTAAAATGGTCATTGTCAGATTTAGGTTCGCGTCTTTTCGGTGGACATATCAAAAGTTATAGGCCACAAAGCTTAATATTGGATTGGTCTAGTAACCCGCATAAACGGTGTTTCCATAACTATAAATCCATGTAATAAAAACATAACTTATTGTACATAAGCCGTTAACTATTGACCACCGGGTGGACTTTTGTGTTTACAACTGACAATGACCCAAAAGTAAAAGTCGATAGGGCGAATATTCAGCGTTTTTACGGCGGTTATTTTACGTCATTGTCGTTTCATTAAATATTGTTAATGGAGACGATGGTATGAACAAACTTTTGTTAAAAGCGTAAACCAATGTCGGGTCCGAGTCTTATTTGATCAATGTTTTCGCCGGTTAATCCCAACTTTGGGTAGATAATCTTGACGACCGGTTTAGCCTAGTGGGTGAAGCTGACGGTCCTGGGTTCGAATCCCGGTCAGGGCAAATATTTGTGTGATGAGCATGAATATTTTTTTCTGAGTCTTGGATGTTTTCTATGTACTTAAGTATTTATCTATTAAATATATCGTCGTCTAGTACCCATAACACAAGCCTTCTTGAGCTTACTGTGGGTCTAGTTCGATTTGTGTAAGATTGTCCTCTAATATTTATTATTATTTAATCTTGAGTCGACAATGACTTTAGAAACGAGCGTTTCAAACGCTCGGAAAATCGCCCGATAAGTAAAATGGTATCAACCGCGGAACCCGCAGTCCGAAAAGCAACTCGCACTAAACCACATCAATTTTATTTTTAAATCAAAACTCTCGAAGCAATCAAAGTAAACAATCGGGGTTTTATAGCGCAACAAAATTCTATCGCAACCACTACCATAAAGGTTGAAGAAGGCTGTATAATTGTATAGCCATAAACTTAAGGGTTAGATGCTCAAAGGGATCCGTTCAGGGAACCAGGTTGGGACAAAAAATTGGTGTGAACTCGTGAAGTTTTTTTTTAGAATGCATTGCATGAGATGCGAAGATCACGGGTTAAAAAATTATAAATTACTAGCGACCTTCATCATCATCATCATCATCATCATTTCAGCCAAAAGACGTTCACTGCTGAACATAGGTCTCCCCCAAGGCTCGCCATTTAGACCGGTCCTGTGCCGTTCGTTTCCACCGGATTCCCGCGACCTTCACCAGCTCATCACTCCACCTCGTCGGAGGCCTACCGACAGTTCGTCTTCCGGTGCGTGGACGCCACTCAAGCAGTTTCTGGCCCCATCGACCGTCAGTCCTGCGAGCAATGTGCGCTGCCCACTGCCACTTAAGTCTCGCAATTTTGAAGGCTATGTCGGTGACCCCAGTTCTGCTACGGATAGCTTCATTCCTAATTCTATCACGCAGAGAAACCCCGAGCATAGCTCTTTCCATTGCTCTTTGGGTGACCTTGGGCTTTCTTATGAGGCCCATCGTTAGCGCCCATGTTTCGGATCGGCCCCGGCTTCGCACGTGTGCAATACTGATGCATATTATACATATAAACCATCCTCTTAAATCACTCTATCTATTAAAAAAAACCGCATCAAAATCCGTTGCGTAGTTTTAATAATTTAAGCATACATAGGGATATAGGGACAGAGAAAGCGACTTTGTTTTATACTATGTAGTGATTATCGCTTGTAAATCAATAAATGTTAAAATAATAGCAAAGCTTGTACTATGAGTTTTAGGAGACAGTATAACTAGCTAAATAGATACTTAAATACAATGAAAACAGGCAATTCAGGAACAAATATTCGTGCTCATCACACAAATAAATGCCCTGACCGGGATTCGAACCCGGGACCTCCAGCTTCATAGCCTGCGTCACTACCGATTAAGAGTCCTATCAAAATTTAGGGGTCCTAACACAGTTGTGCCACCGATTTTTTCAATAAAAACTTATCTAAGAAATATTCGTTACTTAACAGTGGTTTCTCGTTCAAGGAAAACATAATAAAACCGGTCTCATTAGTCGCTTTCTTAAAACTGAAGGGAACGTGCATTATTTTATTGATCTAGTCTATTTTAAATGTTTAAGGATTACGTAAAGATACCAAACGCGAAAAAGTTAAGTTGCCTGGGGAAAATCCAGGGGAAACACTGGTATACGCACGCACAAACACACACACACACACGCGCGCGCGCGCGCGCACACACAGACACACACACGCACGCACACACGCACGCACGCGCGCACACACACACACACACACACACACACACACACACACACACACACACACACACACACACACACACACACACACACACACACACAAACACACTGGTGGTTGTAAGGTTGTCTGGAAGAGATCGCTTCTTCGCGATAAGACCGCCTGTTGTCTACCACTGTTACATGTATTTTAATTTCTGTTGTTCTTTGAATGTAATTCGTTTTGTGAGCATTAAAGAATATTTATATTGTATTTGTATTGTATACTCAAACCCCCTTATTCGTAAACGTCAAACAAACCTCTATTAGTTAAATATCCGCTAAACTTCGTGTGTCCTTATCTGTCACTTTGACTTTTATGTTTGAGAGAAAGGGACAAAACACATTTTAGTTAGCACAGGTTTGTTAAGTTTTATGAATAAGGGGATTAGAGTTTTCGCTCCAGTGACATTGGTTCAGCGGCTTCAACCGAATCTAAGATGTGAGTGGAATTGAGCTACTGGGAGTTTTGTCGCTGGTTCACTAAACCTAGCTGAGAATAGTCCAGCAAGAAACTCAGCTAGGTCTGACCTGGGTCAGACTGACTACCCGGTATGCGACAGTAATTTGTATACGTTCTAGCACTTAATTGAATAGAGATAAGGTCGAAAAGTATACATGTGTATGACGCTGTCTGTACTTAACATACTGACTGACAAGCAGACATACAACATACACGCATTGTTTTATTACTAATTTTATGTAAACTGCAATCGTTGAAACGGAACGTTATTTTTATTGTTACAAAAGTCGTTTAAATACCGATGCGTTCTTCAAGTCTAGATTTTATTACATCATGGTAGGGACAGCAAAAAAACTTACTATTGTCATTTTTAATATCATTACCATTAAAAAAAAAGAAAAATAGTACATTACTTACCAAGAGCGGTAAAACAAAGAATTTCTCAGATCGCAAGTATTTGACGCCCGAGCCGAAGGAAAGGGCGATAATCATGCGATCTGAGGCTTTCTTAATTACCGCCCGAGGTAAGTACAAAATTTTATGTCACCCCCTGGCCAGGAAGTGGGATTTTCCGCGCGCGGAGCGTGCGGTAATGGCCACTTTATGGCCAGGTGTGACATAAAGTTTATTGTTCACTTGGAGTATTACATTAGATGTATCATGACCCTGCGTCCTGAGCTAGCAAACCCTGTGTTATAGGACCCAGTTTCGTATCTGTTATAGGTGCACTTAAATACAAGTTAACCATTTCACATTAATACTATATAAAGCTAAACGAAAGAAAAGAAAAAAAAAGACGACGAAAAAAAAAGAATGACGGAGATGGCGGGATGACTTGGACGCCTACCCGCCAAAAAGTATGACGAATCATGTTGCAATTTACGAGGGCTGCACTGAAACTATCGGGAATCTAATACTTACGAACTTATTTTTGACACATATTATACCTTTTTATAATCTCTGAAGTTTCATCATATTAACACACTGGCTACATAGAAAAAAAAACAATGGTTCGGTTTCAATTGTTTTTTTAAATTGTTGAGTCGCTGCTGATGATGGAATTGTCCCGTGAAAATTTACGAGCTATGATTTATTACGACTTTAAAAGTGGATTAACATAAAAACAATGTGGAGACCGGATGAT
The DNA here is from genome assembly GCA_963556455.1 of Epiblema foenella. Classification (NCBI taxonomy): domain Eukaryota; kingdom Metazoa; phylum Arthropoda; class Insecta; order Lepidoptera; family Tortricidae; genus Epiblema; species Epiblema foenella. Next base: position 44,792,676 of record OY747095.1, read on the forward strand.
TGCTACCTTTAGTAATGAGCACCTTCAAAGACGACAGTATACAGGTAGTATTCAGAATTTCAACGTGGCTGAGTATCCCTCACGGACGACGCGCGTGAAGGTCGACAGAAGGTGAAAATGGTCGAGAAAACGTCCACCTTGTGCGTCAGCTGATAATAGAAGACCGGCATGTGACATATCGGGAAATTCAGGAGTCTTTGGGGATTAGAATGAATGAGATACAAATTATTTTACAGGAAGAATTAATTAGCTGGGTCAATCAAATTTTTCTTGTTGTTATTCTATCCCGTCAGCGAGGAGACAACAGTAACCATGTTTCTTAAAAAAATGTTTATAATATGAAATTCAAGCATGCTCAGGAGATGACCCATGTCCAAATGGATTTATACTTATCGCTGGAACTCATGTTTTGTGGATTTAAACCCTATAAAATCACAGTTTTAAAGAGTGACCCAGGAGACGTAACCATGGTAACAAGCAACAAAGAATAGTTGATCCACCCAGCTCTATCTTGTTTTTATTTTTCATGAAAGAACATTTCTGTACTAAGTTTGTAATTTAATCACCTTTGCATGTATTTTTGTTTCATAAATTCCTTCACAGTACACCTTACCTTCTTTCAAATTCGGATACTACTTTTTCTTCGAACTTTTGCCTACCCTACTATCAACAGTTTATGACAATACTAAATAACTAACTCTAGGTTTTAGATCAACGAATGAAGGTAGGAATCGAGCTGCGTTCCGGAGACGTAAATCCAATAATTTATGTTCGCAATCGCCGTGATTGGCCTATTATAAGACCCGGTCCTGTATAAACTACGCGGGTTGCTGCACTATACGAAGGACAAACTTGGCAGCCGGTATACACGACCGTTTTTTAATGGTGAGACGTGCTAATAGTATGTTTTGAAGAAGCAATATGATGTAAATCTTGCTGTGGATCGTCCTATAAAGGGGTATAGAGATAGGAATATATACTATATATAGTCCAAAAGGTGACACATACGTTAACGAATGGAGAAATTATATGTTCTTGGTTATGTGCACAGGAAAATGGTTATCTACCCGTTAGGAATTAAAGTGAATTAAATGAACGAATGTAAATCAGTAGCAAGTTTAAAAAAGTAAGGTGCGGCGGGGCAATCTAGACTGCGAGAAATTAAAACGAATCGAAAATCTTCCGTTCCGTCCGTCCGGATACCGGAAAATCGGTTTCTCAATTTCACCGGAGGAGCTACTTCAAAATTCAAAATCCGAACGGCGTATCGTACCGCTTATTTCATTCATACAGTGTTTAACACGAGAGTGAAAGGGACGATGCGATTCGAAGTTCGAATTACAAACTTCGGAGTACAGGCCCTGTAGTAAATGATGTAAAACATGAAAAGTAATTACATATATTTGTTATAATTTGTCGCAGTTTAGATTTACCCCGCTGTACCTGATATGATTTATATTGAGAAATACCTTTATTTTATAAAAACGTAAACAAAAAAGGTAATTTTATTACAAGACATTTTCATTATATGTACAATTTTATCCACTCTTTTCTGCATAGTAAGATATAAAAAATTTGACGTCGATTAATGAAGAGGGGTTTATACCCCCGTTCCTTGTGAACAGAGAGTGGCTGCCATAGAGGTAAATTACTTTTAATTTGAACGGGTTGAAATTGCTCTTTATATACGGTTACAAGGTACAAGCGTGTGAAAACTGACAGATCCGAGCGTAAAGGGAATTTGACAATAAATATTCCATAAACAGTACATTAATTGCAAAAAAACGCTTTAAAGCGCCACATTGAAGAGATAGGGCACAGCGGGACATCATTTCGCTCGTATTTGGATCAGGTTAACTGGATAAGTTCCTCTGCCTTACAGAAGCAGCATAATAACACCACTACTCGCTACAAATTAAAAAAAAATGAATTTTGTTTTTAAGCAGCGGTACTGCTTAACAAAATTAACCACTATTCGCTCTTTAGGTATGTGGTTTTGTGTTCCTGGTAGTAAGGTCCAATAATAAAGTCTAATAAGGTCTTAATCAGAAAGTAGACTTAGGATAACATGACAGTCATCATCTTAGCGTTTTCACGGTTGTGCTCAAGGAACCCAGAGTCCTTTGACACCTAATCTCAAGATTTAGCGTAGGCGCAAGTTTTACGCAAGCGACTGCCATCTGACCTTCCGACCCAGAGGTAAAACAAGAACGTTCTGGGATTTAACCGGTCCCCTTTACTGAAAAGCTACTTTCGAATAACGAATGACATATCGTACTTATCTACGATGTATTCCAGTGTTTTAAACCGCCCGCGTGATCTGGATTTTCTCCAGGCCACTCTCCAACCGCGCACTCCTATCGCTTTATTGGCCCGGCCTATAAAGCCACAGTCAGGTTCAAAAAAAAATTGAATGTTACTCGAGTCGGGGTTTGAAGAATAAAAGCCCCTTCCGCTAGCTACAGTAGCTCTTAGGATAACATTTTATGGGCAATAATAATGAACAGAAGATAGGCAGAGCCATAGCCCGGGAAAAGTAGCCAGTCTCCTGGACAGCCTGCTATAGGTGAAAGATTTGCGGGACTTTCATTATATACTTTAGTAAGTAGTTTGGTTTTATTCTAGATTTAATGTAAACTTTTGTACATCCAAATTTATATTTATCTGATTCCACTATGTCAGGTGCAAGGGCACATCAAAAAAATCAGGTGTGATAAGTGCTTATGAATCCGGTTTCATAACGAAGTAAGTGGGCGATTCTCCGAGCGTTTGTAACGCTCGTTTCTAAAGTCATTGTCGACTCAAGATTAACTACCCAAAGTTGGGATAAACCGGCGAAATAATTGAATAAATAAGACTCGGACCCGATATTGGTTTACGCTTTTAACAAAAGTTTACTCTGATCATCGTCTCCTTTAACAATATTTAATGAAACGACAATAACGAAAAATAACCGCTGAATATTCGCCCAAGTACTGCGTGCAAAACTACACACCGTGTCAATTTCGGCTTTCATCCTAAGCCGTGTTAAAAAATCAAATTTCACAAATTTAACGAACGGTGACGAATGGTGGTCGGAACAGGAGAACCGGCCCTTCCCTAATCAATAATGTCATATGTGTGTTAAAACGTACTTTATAAAGGACATTTTGGTTAACGCAGTCGGGACGTTTGAATGCAGCATTCCTGGCGATTTTTATGGTTACTAAGTTTCGAGTGTTTTAATGTTACTGTGTTTTTTATTTGACGTAGTTTAGTTTAGTTTTTATCGACAGTGACGGAGTAAAGGAGCTTTTTGTAACACTATCCGGTGAACTTCAGATACCTATATCGATTGTTTGATTTTTTTTCATTTTCGATAAATTTTTAACTCTCCCTATCTTGGCCATGTTTAGTTTAGTTTAAATAAAACAATATCTGAACTCGCGAAGGCAAGTACACAATACGACATACGCATTCACACATATACAATCAGATTATGAAACTTGGTATGCAACGAGTTTATAGCCTGGATTAACATATAGGATACTTTTTATCCCTTCATCGTCCCTCAAATTGATAATTTCGGTGGAAGTTGAATCTATGAACCAGAGTCATGTAGATATTTACAATTCCCGCTGACGTACGAGAATCTGTCTCAGATGAACCAGTGTAAGTCTGAGCTCCGAATATGCACTTAACAAGGAAATGCGGCGGGCGTACTAGTAACGGTGCGTGGGGCGACATCAGTTTGTGTTGAAGGAGGAAAATTTTGCTTATAATAGATAATAAAATTATTCAAGTAATATTTTATAATATTACTATTTGCACTGAAAATCAGCGTCATGATTTTATGACACTATGCTGAGCGGCACCCATTTTACTATATTTGTACTTATTGGTACTACATAGGTACCTATTTATAATTTCCTATAGTGTGTAAAATATGTACCAAATCAATATTTCTTCCTTTTTTTTTCACGTTGTAAGTTAGTCTGCATTCGCCGATTCTTTCAATATGAAACTGTCCTTTCCCAAAATCATAGGCAATTATTTGTCCTCCAACATAACACTAGCTACCGTTTTGACACCACCCTAAAAGTAAACGGTTTGTCCTATCAAAAGAACACTGTATTCATATTTCGTTATAAAGCTGTGTTCACAATTGCGTATCGAGGATAGTCAAGCGCGAAGTGCGGTTTTCAAGTCGTATCCCGTATAGTGTCTGAGTAAAACCAGTCTTAACAGTTTCAGTGCCGATGACACGAATGCGAGACATTTTTGTATGCTTTGCTGGTACCGAATTTGTTAAACTTTACGTTTCTGGAGTGCTTCCATTCCACTGACAATGATGTGGCCTTTTCGAAAATAATAGTTATTTGTTATGCAAGGCTGCAAAGTTGTTGTTTGGCGCGAGTGCTCGAATTGAAAGCCGAGCTAGCGAGACACGAGAAGCGAAATAACTTTGCTGCCGAGCGAAACACACAACTTTTCACCTCACTCTAGCGAGAAAACGTAGTTACAAGAAAACAATTCAAGTATTATTAAAGAGAATTGCAATACGAATATTGTTTGAATATATTCCTTATTTTTGTATTTCCATAAATTAAAAAGTAGGTAAAATATTGATATAAAATTAAAATTGATAAAAAATTGGATGGCGCGGTACTACGTCATGTTCGAATTTCAAAATCACTTTATACGCTAACGGATAAAATGGACTTTTGCACGCAGATTTGACGATTTAAAACGATAAAGTAAGCCTTTCAGAGCGGGTGAGGTGAAAATATTTTTATAACAGTTATATTAGAGTGGGTTTGGGCGGTTACCATTCGAAATACATTCAATCCTGACTTTTCCAGTTTCTTATTTGGTCAGCTTGTTATATTTACGTTTACCATGTACGTACATTAAAATATTCAACTAGTATTTAATTTTACAAACAAAAAAAAACAAATTAACCGAAACATACTTAGGCTCGGTTTTATAAAGATCCGTTAGACCTTATGTCAGTTTGTTATGTCAAAAAAATTACTGAGTTACTGAAATTTGATCTGACATTTGGTCTTTATAAAACCCGGCCTTATACGACCTATCAAAAAAAAACCTTAATCCACGTAATTCTCTTGATGATCAAATAAACGTAATTTTTTAGTCGTTATTTGTTGATGTTTTTGTATTATAATTTACTTTACACTTTACGAAGTACTTAAAAAAATATTTTTCTTAGGTCGTCGTCTCTATCTACGTAAACGACGCCCATTTATGAGACCCGTTTATGTTTCCCGCGCACGAGAAAACGAGATGCAACGCTCTTTGGGAATAGCTTTTTGGGTCAATTTTGACATATATCTAATTGACATTCTAGATGAAGTAATTCGATCATTTCCTTAATTGTGTTGTCGTTTAATTAAATATTGTATGAGTAAAAAAAAATCTTTTTTTATACTGATGATAATGTTAAGTCACCATGTACCGATTATAATCGCAGAAACAATCATAATATCAAGAATAATTCAAAATCACCCCTTATTATTCCTTCATCTGATGTTGTAATATTTGTAATAGATAACTTTGCAAGTTTATCGTCACTGTATGACATTAATTTTGTTATAATTGTAAACTCGAAATTATTATTCCTTCTTGAACTGTAAATTAATATTTTGACATGAAAAATGTATTACTTATTATAGTAAGACTTTCTTAAATTGTAAATTAATATTTTGACATGTAAAAGTGCCCTTGTGGCCTATTTGCAGAATAAATGTTTGAGTTTGAGTTTGAGTCTGGTCAATATAGGGTTTTAAACAACGTTTACGTACATATTTTCCGAAGCACACACTAAATTCCCAGCGCAAACAAAATAAGTGCTACAAAAAGGACAAATCACGGAACCATAAAAGCGATATTTCATGGGGCAAAAAACGTCTTCTCACTAGGCCACGGTGCCTTTGAAACGTGAGCTGGCGCCGTGGTAAGAGTGTACAAAAAATAACATCCTCGGCGTAATCGTTGTTTTTTTAAACACGGACTATGAATGATGGTTTCGCAAGCCGGGGTTGACAGGTTTTTTCATGTTAACACTCTGTGTTAAGTACGTTTTTACGGTACATCATCAGGGGCATTTACGTCTATTGCAGACGATTCGAGCATTGCTGTGCAGTGTTCCAGTGTTCCATACCACACGCGTGGTCGTGCCGGAGGTTTTGCCCTGGATTTTCCCCAGGCTACTCTCCAACCGACCAAAAAAAAAAGCATTGCTGTGTAGTTGTGTACACCTTTTTTGGTGACTAGGCTAAATCAATAAAATCGTTTTAAATTTCAAAATAAATTATATTAAATAAGAATAATTAATATATATTCAATAACCTAATTTAAATGAATACAATAGATAATCACACAAGGTCACCCAGGTCGGATCCCGGGGGAAGAGTTCCCATAAGACTGGCTGTTTCCCCTTTGGATAGCTATGCCTATCAGGTCGGGCCTAGCTGAGTTTCTAGCTGGACTCTTCTCAGCTAGGCTAGGTTTAGTGAACCAGCGACAAAACTCACAGTAGCTCGATTCCACTCACACCTCAGATTCGGTTGAAACCGCTCAACCAATCTCACTGGAGCGCAAACTCTTCCAGTGTTCCAAACCACACGCGTGGTCGTGCCGGAGGTTTACTCGGGCTACTCTCCAACCGCGCACTCCTATCGCTTTATTGGGCCCGGCCTATAAAGCCACAGTCAGGTTCAAAAAAAAAACCGCTGGGCGAGAACCGAGCCAGCCCCGGACGAGCTATGATCCCCGGATGTTCTGGACATTTTTTTTGCCAATTGGCCAAACAAAAGATGAGTGCTTGGGCTTTTTAGAATTTTAAATGTAAGTATTACTAGTGTCAAGACTGCTTTCCGCTTTACACGTCAGGGATACCACCTTCTGAATTTTTAAATTTGCCGCCATTTCTCATTCACATCTTTCATTTGCTAGACTCTAGATGGGAATGGCACGAGCTTCCACAGACACAGGTATCTGTGCCACAAGTAGTTCCACGAAAGTTGAGGTGAATGATTACATGGGTACTTGAAGTAATGACTGCAAAACAACTTAATGAATGAAATGAATGAGTGTATGTAAATAAAAACAAGAGGATCGAAGGAGGAAGGAGGAGGGGAGGAGGAGGAGGAAGGAGGAAAGGAGGAGAAATTTTTTTTTTTATGTTATATGGGGCAAACGAGCAGACGGATCACCTGATGGTAAGCAATTACCGTCGCCCATAAACACTTGCAACACCACAGGAGTCGCAAGACGATTTTTAGTAGGTGTGACCTTAATCTATAAATATTTAAGTTAAATAGATCGAAATATTTTATTTTCTGTATGTACGCTGTAAATATGTTCAGTTGAGCTTAACTAAATACAATTTTACGTATTAAAAATGAAAATTAATCTACCTAATGTAAGTTTGACACGTTACTAGTGGGTTTAGGAGAGTTTTATAAAGTTCTACGCAAGGCTCTGTAAGCTCCAAAAACTGGATCGACAAAAAAGTTCTATATAATTATCGAACCTGCGGCGCAATCACGTAACTTTTTTTCTACCGTTAGGTAGATTTTAATGTCAAATTGTAATTGTCATCTCATACATTTATACTTCAAAATTGACAGTAAAATCTATCTACCGTTAGTACATAAAGTTACGTGATTCGCCTGCTGCTCACAAAAATTCACGAAAATTGGTTGAAAAATACGACCTGTAGAGGAGAACAAACCGAAATTCGCCCGCAGAAAATTACAAAATCATTGATAAATATATTGATAAATAAACTCGTTTTTGAAATTATGAAAAAGTGAGTGGCGTGAACAAAAAATTGTATGTAATTATCGAAGCTGCTCACAAAATTTCACGAGAATCGGTTGAGAAATGCGACCGGTAGGGGAGAACAACCGGAAATCCGGAATTCGGACATACGAAAGCATTTTTGTCGAATCTGAAACAGAGACCTTCGTTTCACTCTGTCAACTATATAATGATATGGACTAACGGATCTTTACAAAACCGTGCCTTACTATACTCCTAAAACTCGCATCGAACGCGCTCACAATCGAGAAACATTAGTAACCCAACCCAATATCACACTATGAGGGTGTTATACGTCATAATTTATTATTATACACGGTTTCATAAAAAAAGAACATTAGTAACCTAAACGGTAAACTGAAGATTTACTCTCCCTCTTTACAACTTATACAATGCGGTTTGTAAATACAGAGTTGTTCGAAATAGATCCTACTGACGTAAGAAATAGGAATCACAGCTTAGTTTTTAAGTAGTTTTTTATGTCGGTTTAGTCGCAATTCATTAGACGAGCGTTTTTTTGATAAATGGCTAAGGGAAGTTGTGGCTCATATTTGGTTTTATGCAGATTTTAGTTTTTCATGATGTTAACATAGACTTGGGTATTTTTTAGGCGATAAGAACATTCTAACATTATTTAACATAATAACAGTATTTACTATACAAGTATGTAGTGTTGTGTTCCTGGAGGTGAGCAAGGTTGCCAGAGCTCCCGAGGATGCACTGTAGCACTACCATGAGTTAACAATGCCCGTACTCGCTAGCGTCTGCGTAAACGATTTGTATGCACAAAAGTACAGCGCCTCTGGCGGTCACTCATAGAACTAAGGATCGGTAGTATGAGTTCTACGGTAAATTACCTATCGAAAACTAAACGCTAGCGACTGACGTTTTGTAGCTGTCAAATGGCTGTTACCGTAGAAAATCGGCACCATGAGTTACAAACTTGACAGATGCAATCGAATAATACGCTATCGAGTGTAGTAACTATTTCACTATTGTGCTACCATGAGTCGACAGTGACCGTACTCGCTAGCGTCTGCGTAAACGATTTGTATGTACATTAGCACAGCGCCTCTGGCGGTCACTCATAGAACTAAGGATCAGTTCTACGGTAAACTACCTATCGAAAACTAAACGCTAGCGACTGACGTTTTGTAGCTGATTCCATAGAAAATCGGTACCATAAGTTACAAACTTGACAGATGCTATCGAACAATACGATATCGACTATAGTAAACTATTTCACTAGCTAATTGGGCCGTGAAAACATTGGAATTCTTATGTGATAATGTCTGCAAGGCATTACTTAGTGTGGGATATGTTACCGAAAGGCTGCATATGAAGACGAACGACGTGAACAGAGAAAATTTCAAGCTGTTATGATCTGGATGGTGTAAGTACCTGAACAAAATCAAGGTAGGGTCGCTAGGCCAGTTACGCGGCCTGCGTCAGTTTGCGGCCTTTTGAAGAACGAGATTTTGTCAATTAAAGATATCATTTTTACATGCCCTAAAGAAATAGTAGCAAAAAAATATCCTTTCAGTTCACCAACTCATCCAAGTGGCCGCAAACTGGCGCATCAAATTAACAGGCCGTAAACTCACCTACCGACCCTACCTATTCTATAATAGAAAGTAATTAATATAAACTAGCTGCGCCCTCATAATATACTAAGTACCGAGAACGTAGGCGGACCCGCGGGATGGGACGAGATGTAGCTTATGTCTATTTCAATTTATATACTGGATTTATGAAATTGGATTGGTAGTTCAGAAGATAACTTAAAAATAAATATTTGTGGACAATCTTACAAAGTCAACCTAGTAGGCCTACGCCAACGCCTGAGGCCGAAGCTTGTATTATGGGTACTAGGGGACGATATACATACTTTATATAGATAAATATATACTTAAATAACATCCAAAACTCGGGAACAAATATTCATTCCCATCACACAAAATAAATGCCCTGACTGGGATTCGAACCTGCCTCGCAGGCAACAAACAATTACCTGTTCATAAATCTATAGATGTCAATTTGTTCTTACTATAATTTTCAGATTCATCAACAGAATTTGGTGCTGGAAAATGTTGATGCCAGTGCTTATTAATGGGAGTGCTCTACAGAATCAATTAGCTAGAAGACTTGAATCAAGGCGGCCACAGTATATTCTTGTTTTAGAAATGTATTGTTTGCAAATACCTACTTTTCTGTTTTTTATTGAATAGAAAAAATAAAGAGTATGCATAAACATTTAAAAAAAGTTTATTAAAATATATTCATTTCTATTTCCTAATGCCAAAAATTGTACAAACAAATCTAACCATTGTTCCACTATCTTTAAGGCTGATTAGAACCCACAAATTTCAGTAACATATAGGGTATAATATAACTTAGATATATTCTCAATATTATTAAATTTAAACATGTAGTTTAGGAACTAAGTATTGCCAGTCAAAGTTCCTCAGTTTTGTCACTGACACACTAACTGGCTGATTATTCTAAGGTACTTCTAGCAGACCCACAAGCTTCTAATTTTAAACATAATTCTATTTTAGCCTATCAAGTATAAAAAACCTAAAAATATTACAATTTCAGTCACACCTTAGATATATACAAACTGCATAAGTAAGTTTGTAATACTATACAAATACATGAGATACAAAGTTATAAATTTGCAGTTCTTGCATCTATGATAAGTTTTTGGTTCTAGATGCCTTCATGTATTCACACGTTTACCTACAAAAAGAAGTGAGATCCCATAAAAAACATTCCAGGTAACAGTAGGCCAAGTCACGTAACTCTAACCTCCTTTACCAGGCTACTAAGGATGAGTGTCTTAATAAGTTATTTACTTAAATAGATTTGCAACCATATTCTGTCACAAATCACTCAAATTATTAGTCAAGTGAATTTAAACTGCTGCCAAATTTACATTATTGGATGCGGCTGTATGCTGTGAATGAATCAAACATTTATTCTGCAGACCACAACAGCCTTTTATGTGTAAAAATATGTACTTAGGTAAGTCTGACATAACAATAAACATTTTTAAATGTCAAATATTTATTTACAATTCAAGAATTTTTGATATTACAAAATAATAAAAATAAATAACCACAAGTCAGTTAGTTAGCATTTGTTGGTTCGGAGACGGTATGATACCCGTCGTCTACAGGTCCCTGGGATCCCAGGGATCATAACAAAAAAATGCTATTGTTTATTTTTTCACTAGGAGATGACGGTTTAACTCGTATAGTGAAAATAAACTTGAAGAGTAATCCAACCGGTCCTCGACCGATGTAAAAAATCAACAATAGCATTCTTTTGCCATGTGTCCGGAGATCTCCAAGATGGGTAGGCAACGGTTTAATATTGTTATAGATATATGTGGTCTCCAAAGACAATGCCAACCAAGCTAATCCAGAACAGGATATCTCTTGACAACACCCAATAAAAGTGCTTGTGTAAGTCCTTCTGTGGGCAGATGAGAGGTTTTGCATTGGACATCTTCCCCACTGACGCTGCATTGGCGGTAAGGCCGTGTGACTGTGGTACATGCTGTCTGGCACCAGTAGCTGGATAAATATTCTCGAGAGCCGAGGCGCAAGTTCGTCGCCGTGTATTAGGCCATTCAGACCCGTCTCACTCAAGTCTGGAAAATACAAACAAAATATAAATCAACAGGCCAGTCTCACTCTGTTTGTGTTCTCTGTTGTCTGGAGGATACAAATTAAATATAAATCACACTGTCTTAAGCCGTCGTCTCCCGACGAAAAAAATAAACAATAGCATTATTTTATTATGATCACGGGGATCCCAGGGACCGGTAAACGACAGGTTTAAATAAAGACATTATTGTCCGTATAGACCTTGTCTAGGCAGCCAGTTAGGACGCAGACATAAATAATTTCCACCTTTAACAGTTGATGGTAGCAATTAACATTATTAAGATGTTCGTCCAAAATAGATACTTACTGCTGCATATTTAATTAACCAGTAACTGGAATTACGAGGCACTTGTACGCGTTTTTATAAATCATAACCTCAGATCATAACAAAAACAAACGACTGTCACCTACGGAGTGGCTACCGCGAACCACAAACGAAGTTTTCCCTCTCTGTCTCACTTATATGCAAACTTGCAAGTGCGACAGAGAGGGAAAACTTCGTTTGCTGTCGCGGTAGCGCCACGGGTTATTTCTATATTTTTAAAAGGGATGGATACCTAGATTTTTGCCTAATATCGTCCGTGCTCTGTCTTTTTAGTATAGTTAGAAAGAGAGATAACTTTGTTTGCTGTGAAGTTAGGTACGTCACTCGTCGTAACTTTTACTACACGATGGATCGAGCTTACGTGAGCGAGCGTAGTAAACGTCTAATTGACTCATGGTGCCAGTTCAATCGAAATCTATTCGAACCGCGTTAACACGCTAGCGACTGTAGTAAAATAATGTCATTTTTCTATAGCAAGTCATGGTAACTGTACATCGAGACCCATCTTCAATTGAAGAACGTAAAAAAATAAGAGTTTTGAATCGACAACATATATCGGCAAAACTCGGATTGTCGCGTATTTCCTGTTTGTATACTAAATAATGACAAAAACGATCGGCCATATTGTGGCCATACTTGTTTGTTGCCATTGACGGATGCGTTCAGAAAATTTATGATTTTATTTATTGACATTGATGGCGGGTGCGTTCAGGAATTGTGAACGATAAAAATAATTTCAACGAGTGGACAGACGAATGAATTAAAGTGGGTGACAGACCAGAGGGGCTACTCAGAACTTCGTATCGTGCCGTCCCTATCACTCGTATATTGTATAACACGAGAGTGAAAGGGATGGCACGATACGAAGTTCGGATTTCAAAGTTAGGAGTACAGAGGGTCTAATAAGAACTTCTAAATCCGAACTTCGTATAGTGCCGTCTCGTTCACTCATATAGTGTATAACACGAGACTGAAAGGGACGGCACGATACAAAGTTCAGAGGACAGGCCCAGTAGGTTTGCGGTAGCGCCCCAGAGGGGCTACCGCGAACCTCAAACGAAGTTTTTTCTCTCTGTCTCACTTATGTGCAAACTTGCAAGTGCGACAGAGAGGGAATACTTCGTTTGCTGTCGCGGTAGCGCCACAGGCCCAGAGGTGCTACGGCGAACAGCAAAGGAAGTTTTCCCTGTCTGTCGCACTTGCACGTTCGGACATAAGTGCGACAGAGAGGGAAAACTTCGTTTGCTGTTCGCGGTAGCGCCCCTTAACTGGTAGTGTCTGGACACACGAGTTTTTAATTTTTAATTTTATTTTATTCATAAACAATGCATTCATTTTGTTTGAAATAATAGGCAACAAATAGGATTAAATATAAATAAAAACAATCTAGGAAAGATGTCAAAAATTCATGTCATGCTAGGTAATTAATAATAAGTTTACATTCATTTACATAAATACACTACAATAATGCACAATATCATCTAGATTAAGGTATACACTTTATAAAATAATGTACTTACTGTCAAAGACTAAGAGTCTGGGCCTATACTTCGAAATCAGAACTTCGTATCATGGCGTTCCTTTCACTCCCGTGATTTCACTATATGAGTGAAAGGGACGACACGATACGAAGTTAGGATTTCGGAGTAGTCCCTCTGTTCACCTGTGTCATAAACTCCTCCACTACATGAAAACACTATTTAAATAGAATCTTTTTGAGTTTAGCTCCAAATGTGTGTTAACTTGTTATTAATTTTATTTCTCCTGTTGTTGTTGTTGTTTGTTTACCTGTTGGATCGCCGGCAAACTTACTCGGCGGTTTTTAAGTACGCGTACTAAGAGCCGTAAAAACGAAGACTTAATCGGGTGTCTGTCACCGGCTTAATTAATGTTAATGGAAGATGATCGATGGATGGCTGGCTAAAGAACTGGCGAATGGAGGATGGCTAGCTGTATTTTCCACAGAGGTATTTTCTGCGAACCCCGAACCGGAAACGATGTATCTCCCTCTCTATCGCTCGGATTCACTAGTGCGACAGAGAGGCACATATTTCGTTTTAGGTTAGCGGTAGGCCCTGTGTGTCTTATCACTATCTCTGTCGCACTTGCACGTTCGGACGTAAATGCGACAGAGAGAGAAAACTTCATTTGCTGATCGCGGTAGCGCCCCTGCTTTGTTAGCTGTGAAGTTAGGCACGTCACTCCGTGACGTAACGATTACTACACGATGGATCGAGTTCACGTTAGCGAGTGTAGTAAACGTGTACTTGACTCATGGTGCGAGTGCAATAGAAAACTATTCGAAACGCGTTAATACGCTAGCGACTGTAGTAACGTAACAAGAGTTTTCGATACCAACTCATGGTAAGCGTACTGTCTTGAGAGCGACGGCCCTAAATGTGTTTCTTTTGCTGTCAACACAGTGCATCCTCAAATCTTATAAAGGGTCGGCAACGCGCACGTGACACCTTTGGAGTTGCAGGCGTCTCTAGGCTGCGGTGGCCGCTTACCATCAGGTGGACCGTACGCTTGTTTGCCACCGGCGTTGTATAAAAAAAACTGAAAAAAAAATCAGTGATTCTTGCTAACCTGCTGCTTACTTAATATTAATAATAAAGTTTATTGAATAATACAGTTTGTTATATAATTGGCACGGGTCTCCGCACTAGGCTTCGCCTGTATCGCGGGGAACCAATTAAAATTACAAAATTACAGACTGTAATTTAAGACAAAAATTACAATAAACATAATAGAATTAAAAAATTAAGATCTCAAGTCACTTCATTAACGATAGCCTCTGTGTCACGGTAATTAAAAAATGGCAGAAGAAATTTCTGCTTCAATCGTGGTACAGCCCTTTAAGTTACAATGCTTGAGAATAGCATTTGCTTGGATACACTGACGTATTCTCTCAGCTAGGCTAGATTTAGTGAACCAGCTCGATTCCACTCACACCTCAGATTGGGAGTCCGGTTCTACACAGTAAGACAGTGACTTGAGGGAAGAGCTGTTCTAATTCTACCTCACTTGTTGAAGCAATACTACTGACACGAAGCTATGGTCAGCTATTGTGGATCTTTAAACACGACACACGGTCGTCAAACGGGCACAATGCCACTAACGGAGCTCTCATGCTCACACGCAATGCTAGCTTACAGGGTTAAGCAATTCCCTAAGGCTTAGGGCCTAAGCTATAATCGAGGCGCAATCGCAATTCGGTTGAAACCGCTCAACCAAACTCACTGGTGCGAAAACTGAGAGTAGTCCAGTGTTCCAATACACCCGTGGTCGTGCCGGAGGTTTTCCCCTGTATTTTCCCCAGGCTACTCTCCAACCGCGCACTCCTATCGCTTTATTGGGCCCGGCTATAAAACCACAGTCGGTTAAAAAAAAAGATGTATTCTCCGAAGCGTTTGCAAATACTTGGGTCATCCTACTTTTTCATGACCAGTTTTCTATTACTAAAAAATCTGTGATATGTATTGAATTAGTGTACAAAAATAGGACTTCGAAATAGTACCTGAACCTAATAAAAGGAATTTATAGGTAAAAGTACTTCAATATTATCATAATGCTTTAAAAGGAGGTAATACAGTGGTAAAAACCTTTTTTTCATACAAATGGTGAGACATACAAGGACCACTGAGTTACTCGATTTATGGACATTAGCTGTGGTTCGTTAATTACCAAAACTATCGGAAGTGATACTGTAATTAAACCTATTAAAATAACAATACAAAAATATTAAGTGAGCGCCAAGTATTCCAAAACCTGCATTTAAAAAAAAAGTGTCTGAAAATTATGTACATGAAAAAGTAGAATGGCCCACTTACTTAATAAAGCAATTCCCGGTTTTTCGGTACGGGATTGCTATGTGGGATGTATTTTGTTCTACCTTAATAACATGCTCGGAATCGGAGCAGTAATTCATTCGTATTGCCCCGCAACCGACTGGAAGGACTCAGTTAACAGTAAGCGAGCAGTAACGCATCGGTATTCGGTACTGACTCGATTGACAGTAGTTACTTTTGGGTCATTCTACTTTTTCATGACCAGTTTTCTATTACAAAAAAAGCTATGATATGTATTAGTGTACAAAAATAAGATTTCGAAATAGTACCTGAACCTAATAAAAGGATAAAAATAAAATATTTAAATATAAACATATTGCTGTTAAAGGTGAGTAACATAGTGGTAAAAACCATTTTTTCATACAAATGGTGAGACATGTGAGAACCACTGAGTTACTCGATTTATGAATCTTAGCTGTGGTTCGGTAATTACCAAAACTATCGGAAGTGATGCTGCAATTAAACCTCTTTCTAAATAACAGTACAAAATATGAAGTGAGGGCCAAGTATTCCAATATTAATATTAAAAAAAAGTATCTGAAAATTATGTACGCGAAAAAGTAGAATGGCACATACCACATTAGATCATTTATGCTTGTTTGACGCCATATGAAAAAGCTCCACTCAAGAGATAAAAGATCTATAAGTAATAACTTTAACAATTCGATAAAACACGCACACTAAATCCTAACAGGTGAATAATAGTATGTTTTATACACCTGTGTTTTATAAAAACGCAATTATAATTCATCATTGTAAAACACCTCTCTGCGGGACGCCGCTAAACGGGCGTATTTATCAACGATACTAAGTTATTGGCCGTGTTTATTGAATTGAGAATACATTAGGGATAAGGTAAACGCGCCAATGCTCGATACCTTAATGCCCAATAGATCAAAACTATTGATCACCTCTGTCAATATGACAAGATCCAAAGCGTCAGTTTTGAGCACTGGGGCTTTAGAGCATTAAAGAGGCCTTGCAAGTTTTTAAATGTTTTGTTTTCAAATTATGACAAAAGTATAGATAATACCAATAAAGTCATAAAAGGACACAATGACTTTTTTTACAGTTTAGTTTTTTTATAGTTTACGTTAGCAGCGGTACTGCTTAATACGAAGGAACGGTTGATGAATTTGGAACTGAGTAGCGATTGCACCTATAGCTCAGTTGGCTAGAGCGACTAGCCGCGAGTGCCGGGAGGTCGCAGGTTCGAATCCTGCTCGGTGCCTTTTTAAATTTTTCCTTCATTCTAAATTCACAATGATTTTATTATAGTTTTAGACAGTAACACAACCATTTTTTTATTATGTTGTGTGTAGTAGAAGTTAACCGGAAAATAAAGAGATTTAGCTTGAAAATGGTCGATTTGGAGTGGTATTTGAAACGATATTTCTTAATGAAAAATCCAAAAAATACATTTGAAATGTATGACATTAGGTTGCAGTAGTCCTGTTCTAGATAGTAACATTGAGAAAATATCAAGATATGTGTCAAATATACAGAAAATGGCCTAAATAGATGATCGTTTTTAACTGATAAGGACTCTTAAGACAATAGACGCCATTAATATAATTTACCCCTCTGCCAAAGAATCGCCACGTTAAAATCGACTTCATTAATCGATTATACGTCAGTCTCAAAATCGTTCCCGGCGAGTGAAGCTCCGTCAAAATGTCTTATGTGCTGTTTACGGGTGCGAAAAATACTATTTACAAAGGTACCTACCTCAGGTAACTTACCTCAATAACTATTATACAACGGTACCTACCGCAGTTAACTTACCTCAAAAACTATTATATAAGAAATATAATGTAACGACTATTTTATTTTTATTGCGAGTAATTTTTGCGAAGTTGCATTTTATTCCAACCAATTAAATGAAAATGCGAAGAATTCTGTGATCATTTACAGGTACTTCATTCAATAAGCCGATTACTAGGGTTCAGGTTCGTAGAAACGATCCATACTAATATTATTAAATGGTCTATCTGTTAGTTCTATTTTCCCGCTTTGGCTTTTCGGTTTTATATATATAGAACACGGCGCGAGCGAAGAGCATGGCATATCGAGCTGAAACCAGTGTGTGAACAAGACAAAAAATTAGGTCTTAGTCAAAATTCCACCTCGCCATATTGATAACACGATGCGAGATCACAAAAAACAATACGAAATGATACGGCATAAAATATAAAGAAATTAATCCGTATATAACTGACATTTCGGTTGTGTGCTGCAACTCATAATGACCCGACACTATAAAATACCTTTGAAATCAGTACTGTCTGACCAAACTGTATAAGCGAAATAGAACTCTAAAACGATTGCCTAGAACTCAAAATGTTAGCGCCAAGCAAATCGGATTCGAGGTTTTCAATGTAACTCCCATATCTGTATTCGAATTTTGAACAATTAACGATACTGATTTAAGATCGCTCGTGGCGGAAATAGGTACTAACATTTCCTATACAACTTTCGCTTGTCTACGAAGACAGTGGCGCCGTTTTGAGTAGTGTTGCTATTTTTGTAATGTTGTAAACATCAGACAATACGTGTAAGTCAAACATTGTTGGGGATTGTTCCCGCGCGGAGTCGGGGCGACTACTAGTATTACAGTGAAGTATGGACCGTGATTGCTTATTGTAAGGTATTAGGATACTTTTTTTGTGGGTGTCGATGGGCCAAGTTAAAGCGGTAAGCGATTCGATACACTCAGGAGCATACAATTTCCATAGAAAGTGTACACGTTAATTTTGCAACAGTTTCAAAGTACAACGTAACAACCGAGTACTGAAAATATCCTACACTAATTGAGTCGATACGTACGTGAGTCGATACGTATGTGACGTCATATACTCAGGGATCGGATACCGATATTTTCTCCATAGAAAAATACCGGTATTATTACGGTCACCGGTTCATTATTTCGTTTTTAATGGGACAATCTAATAATACGACGTTGTTACCTAAATAAATGATTCAGCCCTACGTAAAGAGCAAAAATTTTTTTTGAAAAGTTTTTTAAAAATACCGATATCGGCCCCTGCATATACTATATGCCTAGCGCGTGTAATACCGAACGATTCTTAATCCCGATATTGAAATCCGGTATTGGAGTTCAATCCAGAGATTTCGGTCTTATTACTGACTGAATAAATAAATAAATAAATAAATATTTGTGGACAATCTTACACAAATCAACCTGGTCCCAAACTAAGCAAAGCTTTTACTATGGGTACCAGGCGACGATATACATACTTATATAGAATACTTAAATAAATTTAGAATAAAGGAAAAATTGAAAAATTTAGGCACCGAGCAGGATTCGAACCTGCGACCTACCGGCACTCGCGGCCAGTCGCTTTAGCCAACTGAGCTATAGGTGCAATCACTACCCAGTTCTAAATTCATCAACCGTTCTTTTTATACAAACACCTTAAGGGAGGTTCGAATTCTGCTCGGTGCCTAAATTTTTCAATTTTTCCTTCATTCTAAATTTATACTTTTAATCATACAATTTTTTACGCAGTCGCTAGCGAGTACGGTCATGCAAACTCATGGTAGGCACTGGTGGACCGTAACGCGAGGGGCTACTACGAACTTCGAAATCCGAACTTCGTATTGTGCCGTCTCGTTCACTCATATAGTGCATAACACGAAAGTGAAAGGGACGGCACGATACGAATTTCGGATTTTGTGAGTATAGGCGTTGGTTTCCAACGTCGAACTCACGCCCGTAACTTGAGCCGTGACCAAACATTTGAGATCTAAATACGATTGAATATCACAAATGAAGACGCGGAGCGGTAAGTAGCTGCCGGGTCATTTATCAGAATGACAGGCCACGGATATACTTACCATGGAACGGCCAAGGGAACTATAACTAAGGGGTCGGGTTTGTTGGGTCCGGTCTGTTCATGTTTGCAAGGACTAGTAACTTCGTACTAGTGTTCAGTGGAATTGACATGATGAGAGACTTCGCTCTGTTCTCATTTGATTTTATCTTTAGACTGACGCTCAGAGACCTTATACATCTCTGAGGATATTTATTTAATAGATTTTATTATTTTCATGTTGACGTGTTATAGATATAGCTCAACATATTTTATTACGATTAGTGTACCTACTTTATTACATTTTATCTTGACGCTTAGAGACCTTATACATCTCTAACAAATCTCGATTGTTATTAGTTTCTTAGTCTTATTTTTGACATGTAACACTACATTTAATTAATGATACTTTGATTATTGTATTATTTTTATTTGATGTACCTAGATAGATTTTGACTTGTAAAAGTGCCCTTGAGGCCTATTTGCAGAATAAATGTTTTGATTTTGATTTTGATTTAGAGAAATGGTAGATAAGATTCGTAGAACAGATCGCCTTGTAGATTTAGAGTTCGATTCCACTCACACCTCAGATTTGGTTGATGCCGCTCAACCAATCTCACTGGAGCGCAAACTCTAGTATTCCAGTGTTTTCCCCAGGCTACTCTCCAACCGCGCACTCCTATCGCTTTATTGGGCCCGGCCCATAAAGCCACAGTCAGATTCAAGAAATGTATCATCACTACATAGTATAAAACAAAGTCGCTTTCTCTGTCCCTATATCCCTATGTATGCGTAAATATTTAAAACTACGCAACGGATTTTGATGCGGTTTTTTTTTAATAGATAGAGTGACTCAAGGGGAAGTTTTATATGTATAATACATGCATCAGCATTGCACCCGTGCGAAGCCTAGGCGGGTCGCTAGTATAAATATAAAATCATATAGACGACATTTTCAAGCCAAAGGGTAGCTACGTCATCAAGGTTGCTACTACCCGAAAGTTGGAAGAGATCGCTCTTTAGCTATAAGGCCGTCTGTTGTTTTACTCTCTCTCGCTGTATCTTCGTTTATACGAGCTTTTGTATTGATTTATTATATGACAACATAATTACGAGTACTTCTTCTACAACATAAATAACAAAATAAAACGGAAATAAAAACAATGTTAGGTATTCATAATTTAAACCAGGGGTGGGCAAACTTTTTTCATGGCGGGCCAGTAAGCTGGAGAAATTTCGGAGGAGGGCCATAATTGCAGCAAAACTGCACTTTTGTATAAAACCGCTGCTCTGGTTTTTGGCTGAACCATCAAAATATAATCATCGCGGGCCATGTACTAATTAATTCGATGTATCGGCGGCGGGCCGGATAAAAAGCTTTCGCGGGCCGCAGTTGGCCCGCGGGCCGTACTTTGCCCACCACTGATTTAAACCAACAGTCAAATTGCAACTTTACGTGAAAATTGGTCGCCCAAAATGCAATCGTAAATTTATATAAAAATCCAAATTAATAACTTGAAATCGAAGTTCTTGTATGGACAAAACTGGCATTTTCTTAAAGGCTCTTTCATAGACATTCCGACATATGCTAACCAACCAAGTTAACTAGATGAACGGTATGTATAGCTTTTCTACCGAGCCAATGGTCTACTTCGTTTGGTGGGGTAATTATGAACAAATGATGGAGCTGCTGGGATGCAATTGATATGTACGAATAAAAGAGTTGCTAAATGTTTTTATAATGGATAATTGTATAAAGAGAGGTTATTTATGTAAATACTTATGTTTTTTAATGTAAATTGTTGAGTTAAGAAAAGATAAGACGTTTTAGAATAACTTTTAGTTGCTAATATCCTCGATCGCGTGGGAGTAGTTTTATTTAGATGCAATTCTGTCAAACCAAAAGTTAGAATTCAGTTTTACTTATCAATCAGCAGTATTTAGTAAACTTGGTGTAAAACGACACACACACACACACGAACGCACGCACGCACGCGATTATTGTAATAGAACGGATAGCCTTGTAGATTTAGCGAATTTAACTAATCTCACTGCAGCGCAAACTTTTCCAATATTTAAACCGCCCGCGTGGTCGTGTCGATTTTCCTCTGGATTTTCCCAGGCCACTCTCCAACCGCGCACCTCTATCGCTTTATTGGGCACGGCCTATAAAACCACAGACAGGTTCAAAAAAATGATCGCCTTGTGACTTTCCGGAAGTATTAGGTACTGTCAGTGAGACATCACCTGTCTGCGCACAATGCGGACGACGATGATTGAATCATCGCTTGTGCCGAATCATGGGCACGCGCACCGACCTAGCGCGCTAGAAGTGACAGAATGAAAGCCAAACTTTTATACTGCACACGAGTCACGGGCGGGTCATAGATCAAACCTTGGCTATTCGGTAATAGTTTGTTATCGCCTAAACTTTAAAAAAAATAACGAATCCGATGGCCTTTGGGGCCGGAAGGTTCTCGAGTGGCGACCACGGACCGGTAGGCACAGCGTGGGTAGGGACTGATGACCTGGTAAAGGTCGCGGGAGTCCGCTGGATGCGGGTGGCGCTGTACCGGTCATTATGGCACTCTTAAGGGGAGGCCTATGTCCAGGAGTTGACGTCTGTCGGCTCATATGATGATGATGATGATGAAAAGGTGAAAAGGCGAACAGGCTTGCGAGCGCCGGGGGCCGCAAAGCTTACCTATCGGCCCCAGGAAACGTTGCCCGCTCTGAATAAGCAAAAGGTAGAAAACCGCGAGGGGGGCACCAATGCGTTCAATATGATACTCGAGTCCCCTCATGAGCGCAGATGGGGGTCACCGTAGAGTTTTTAGTGGATAGACATACCACAGAATCCAGTCACTGCCCGATGTCCGATGTTCACCTGGATGTCAGGTTTTCAACACTTAAAAGACAAGGACCCCACGCTATCATAATGAATACAAGCGGCGAATGAGGGCTATCGTTTTTGTGCTCACCAGTTGGCGCCACTGTCGAGTAAGGTCCAGCTGTCAAAAAATATTGGTTATTAAGGTCATGAGAACGAAGTTTGCATTTAAATCATGCTTAAAACCTTAAAACCGTACCGTAAAAATATTGAACATCCCGCATTGTAGCGCAGTCCCGTTTTGTTCGGGAAAAAAGGAGGAAATAAGCTTCCGAAAGACAAAACTCTGACAAAGCACTGACAGTCATTGAACCGTAACTCATATTTGCCATAATCAAGCTCAGGTATTGCAAAATTCTCACCATATTGTTTGACGACCGCTTTAGCCTAGTTGGTAGTGACCCTGCCTTCGAAGCTGGAGGGCCCGGGTTCGAATCCCGGTCAGGGCATTTATTTGTGTGATGAACACGAATATTTGTTCCTGAGTCTTGGATGTTTTCTATGTATTTAAGTATAAATTTATCTATATAAGTATGTATATCGTTGCCTAGTACCCATAGTACAAGCTTTGCTTAGTTTGGGACCAGGTTGATTTGTGTAAGATTGTCCACAAATATTTATTTTTGTTTTTTTATTTATTGTTCCAATAAGATATTAACCCGCGTACCGCGACGACGTTAGCGACATTTCGGAGACCTCATGCTACACTAGCGCCTCTAGCGGCGAATTCATACGCGATAGCGTATTGAATAGTACAAGCCACTAGAATATCAGGAAACTCCGTTATATACCATAAAAAAACTATTTGTCATCGAATAATTGCATACTACTGAATAGCCAATTTGCCCTACATACAGCCTAAAATGCGCTCACCTAGCTCTCTCTAATCTAGATCGTTCCAAAACTAAAAGTGCGATTCTCCGAGCGTTGGAAACGCTCGTTTCTAAAATCACCGAGTCACGATTATCTACCCAAAGTTAGGATAAACCGGCGAAATAATTGATCAAATTAGACCTAGACCCGATATTGGTTTACGATTTTAAAGCCCGACCAGAAACATGTGACCCTTGTCAAGAGGGTTATTATTGTGATTTATGGCAACAGACTAGATGACATTTTGACTTTGTTTACCTGTCAGCTCTGTTGTTATTATTATACTGGATAAAAAAAGAAGAAAGAAAGAAGAACTGAAGACGAAAGAGAGCAGAAATAAAGATCTAACTTGTTCCTAACAAACAAATCATTTTAAGAAGTTATTTATAATGATGACTAGCTTTTACCCGCGGCTTCGCCCGCGTAATAAAAGTAATTTTTAACCGTCTACAAAAAAGGAGGTTCTCAGTTTGATCCGTATGTTTGTATGTATGTATGTAGATACGTATGGATGTCATTTCCGTAATCGGCACCCCGTGGAACCATAAAGGCGACGACTATATAATTTTTTAAGATAAATTAATTTCCGCCATCTTGGATTTGAAAATGGATGACATTTTTATAGTTGGCACCCCGAGGAACCTCGAAGATGACAACTATATCGATTTATAAGAAAAATAAATGACCGTCATCTTGGTTTTGAAAATGCATGTCATTTTCGTAATCCGCACCCCGAGGAACCTCGGAGATGACACCCATATCGATTTTTAAGAAAAAAAAATGACCGTATATCCATCATATAACGTCATCATATTTGAAAATGGTTGTCATTTTCGTAATCGGCACCTCGAGGAACAACAAAAATACACCCGTATCGATTCTTAAGAAAAAGAAATGTCCGCCATTTTGGATTGGAAAATTCATGCCATTTTCCTAATTGGCACCCCGAAGAACCTCGAATATGACACCCATATTACTGCTCCCCGCACAAACTTGAAACCCCTTTTTCACCCCTTTAGGGGAGCAATTCCGAAAACGCTGAAACGTGTTTTGTTGTATTTAAACAGAGTCCATATACGAAGTTTTAAATCTCTCATTTCAAAAAGATTTGCTTCCCGTACAAATTTGGACCCCCTTTTCACCCCTTTAGGGAAGAAATTTCAAAAAACGCTGAAATATGGTTTGTTGTATTTTAACAGAGTCTATAATATATACGAAGTTTTAAATCTCTCACTTCAAAAAAGATGTGCTCCCCGTACAAACACCACATGGAACCACCTTTTCATACCTTTAGGGGAGTAATTTCGAAAAATGCCGAGTAACTTTTTGTTGTATTTAAACAGAAAGTCTATATACGAAGTTTTCAACCTCTCACTTCAAAAAAGATTTGCTCCCCGTACAAACTTGGAACCCCCTTTTCACCCCTTTAGGGGAGCAATTTAGAAACACGCTGAAATATGTTCTGTTGTATTTAAACAAAGATTCTATTTACGAAGTTTCAAATCTCTCACTTCAAAAAAAAATCGCTCCCCGTACAAACTTTTAACCCCCTTTTCATCCCTTTAGGGGAGCAATTTAGAAAAACGCTGAAATACGCCATTAATGTATTTAAACAGAGTCTTTATACAAAGTTTGAACGCTTTTTAACGCGGCTTCGCCCGCGTACTAAGAGTAATTTTTATCCGTCTACAAAAAAGGAGGTTCTCAGTTTGACCTGCATGCAGATATATATTGAATGTCATTTTCGTAATCAGCACCCCGAGGAACCACAAAGATGAAACCCATACCGATTTTTAAGAAAAATAAATGTCTGGCATCTTTGATTTGAAAATGCATGCCATTTTCGTAATCGGCACCACGAGAAACCTCGAAGACGACACCCATATCGATTTTTATAAAAATAAATATCCGCCATCTTTGATCTGAAAATGAGTGTCATTTTCGTAATCGGCACCCAGAGGAACCTCGAAAATGACACCCATATTGATTTTTAAGAAAAATAAATGTCCACCATATTGGATTTGAAAATGGATGTCATTTGTGTAATTTGCACCCCGAGGAACCTCGAAGATGACACCCATATTAATTTTTAAGAAAAATAAATCTCCGCCATCTTTGATTTGCAAATGCACGCCATTTTCGTAATCGGCACCACGAGGAACCTCGAAGACGACACCCATATCGATTTTTAAGAAAAATAAATGTCCGCCATCTTGGATTTGAAAATGGATGTCATTTTTGTAGTCTGCACCCCGAGGAACCTCGAAGATGACACCCATATTGATTATTAAGAAAAATAAATCTCCGCCATCTTCGGGTTTAAAATGAGTGTCATTTTCGTAATCGGCACCCAGAGGAACCTCAAAAATGACACCCATATTGATTTTTAAGAAAAATAAATGTTCGCCATCTTGGATTTGAAAATGGATGTTATTTTTGTAATTTGCACCCCGCGGAACCTCGAAGATGACACCCATATCGATTTTTAAGAAAAATAAATGTCCGCCATCTTGGATTTGAAAATGGATGTCATTTTTGTAGTCTGCACCCCGAGGAACCTCGAAGATGACACCCATATTGATTATTAAGAAAAATAAATCTCCGCCATCTTCGGGTTTAAAATGAGTGTCATTTTCGTAATCGGCACCCAGAGGAACCTCAAAAATGACACCCATATTGATTTTTAAGAAAAATAAATGTTCGCCATCTTGGATTTGAAAATGGATGTTATTTTTGTAATTTGCACCCCGCGGAACCTCGAAGATGACACCCATATTGATATTTAAGAAAAATAAATGTCCACCATCTTTAATTTGAAAATGAATGTCATTTTCGTAATCGGCACCCAGAGGAACCTCGGAAATGACACCCATATTGATTTTTAAGAAAAATAAATGTCCGCCATCTTGGATTTGAAAATGAATGTCATTTTTGTAATTTGCACCCCGAGGAACCTCGAAGATGACACCCATATTGATTTTTAAGAAAAATAAATGTTCTCCATCTTTAATTTGAAAATGAATGTCATTTTCGTAATCGGCACCCCGAGGAATCTCGAAAATGACACCCATATCGATTTTTAAGAAAAGGAAAAATTTGCTCCCCGCTCAAACTTCGAAACCTCTTTTCACCCCTTAAAGGGAGCAATTCCGAAAAACGCTGAAACATGTTTTGTTGTATTTAAACAAAGAGTCTATATACGAAGTTTTAAATCTCTCATTTCAAAAAAGATTTGCTCTCCGTACAAACTTGGAACCCCCTTTTGAACCCTTTAGGGGAGCAATTTCAAAAAACGTTGAAATGTTTTGTTGTATTTAATCATAGAGTCTATGTACGAAGTTTTAAATCTCTCACTTCAAAAAAAATTTGCTCTCCGTACAAACTTGGAACCCCCTTTTGAACCCTTTAGGGGAGCAATTTCGAAAAACGCTTAAATATGTTTTGTTGTATTTAAACATAGAATCTATGTACGAAGTTTTAAATCTCTCACTTCAAAAAAGATTTGCTCCCTGTACATACTTGAAACCCCCTTTTCACCTTTTTGGGGGAGCAATTTCGAAAGACGCTTATATATGTTTTGTTGTATTTAAACATAGAGTCTATGTACGAAGTTTTAAATCTCTCACTTAAAAAAAGATTTGCTCTCCGTACAAACTTGGAACCCCCTTTTGAACCCTTTAGGAGAGCAATTTCGAAAAACGCTTAAATTTGTTTTGCTGTATTTAAATATAGAATCTATGTACGAAGTTTTAAATCTCTCACTTCAAAAAAGATTTGCTCCCTGTACATACTTGAAACCCCCTTTTCACCCTTTTGGGGGAGCAATTTCGAAAGACGCTTATATATGTTTTGTTGTATTTAAACAGAGAGTCTATATACGAAGTTTCAAATATCTCACTTTGAAAAAGATTTTCTCCCCGTACAAACTTTGAACCCCCTTTTCACCCCTTTAGTGGAGCAATTTAGAAAAACGCTGAAATACGCCATTAATATATTTAAACACAGAATCTATATACAAAATTTCATGTCTCTCACTTTAATAAATACGGTTTTTCATACAAACTTTGGACCCCCGTTTCACCCCTTTAGGGGATGAATTTTGAAAAATCCTTCCTTAGTGCACCCCTAGACCTTATAAGGAATCTACCTGCCAAATTTGGAATCTCTAGAACCAGCGGTTTGGGCTGTGCGTTGATAGATCAGTCAGTCAGTCAGTCAGTCAGTCAGTCAGTCAGTCAGTCAGTCAGTCAGTCAATCAGTCAGTCAGTTTCTTCTTTTATATATTTAGATTAGCTGTTCAAGTCGATTATAAATTGCTCTTAGAGATGAAAAATTCAAATATATATATATATATGTAAAATAGGCAAAATTTCTACAAGCCATGGACGCCTAAATGCCTCCCCGCAGTACCGATAATTCCGCGATCTCGATGGTAATCCCGCAGCAAGCGTCGTCGAATAATGGCGCGGGATCCCGGAATATCGATATCTCGGTACACCGGGATTCGAAGCATTAATGCTTAAAAACGTTACGTAACCATTACCGCTCAGAATTGCATTAACCTATAAAATATAATACAATTTCGATTCTCTCCTAGCAATATTGTGTATTTTATTTTATTTCGCGAATTATCCACTAAACCTCGTATTCTGAGACAAGCGACAATTCCTATTCTACTAGCGACTCACACGCACATAGCGATACGTGGCGACGTCGCGATAATGTCGGAGGGTTATTCCGGTGTTGGACCAATTGCAGTCTCTTATTTTTTTTATTTCTGCCCTGCTAGAATTTTTCCTCCTTACTAATCTTTGAGCATTTTTTTGAACCTGACTGTGGCTTTATAGGCCGGGCCCAATAAAGCGATAGGAGTGCGCGGTTGGAGAGTAGCATGGAGAAAATCTAGGAGAAAACCTCCGGCACGACCATGCGTGTGATTTGGAACACTGGAATACTCAGGAACACTGGAATACTCAAATTTTTGAACAATTGAGTGGAGAACAGGAGGCAAAAGATAGATGCACTGACAAGTGTACAAGGACACGTAAATGTCCCAGTGCTTAACACCTTAGTGCCCAATAGTTGACACCTATTCATCACCTCTGTCATCATGACATATGATTAAAAGTGCCTTGTCATGCGCCAGTGGCCAGCACAGGGACGTTTTACCTTACTACAACATATTACTCTAACGCTTTAATACTTTTGCTATCAAGCTTTCGGCTACGCGTCTACGAACAGAGAACTCGCCAGGCGAGTTCTTGTCACTGAAAGTTTTAATGTTGGCTTTTCGTAGCATTACGATTTCCCGCGTAATACTAGCGTATTATAATACAACTTGAATCGTGTTCAAATGTATGTAACTTTTTATCATCGTGCATCTTCGTAAAATGTTACCGATTTATGTTTGCGGGCGAAAAAATTGGGAACTAACCATGCCGTACAAATATTACCGAAAGAAATGCGATTCCAGCGACGCCTCCGCCTGTACAAATAAGTTTGCAGCACTGACTGAGCGATCGGCTTATTTGTTTGTATTCATTTCTTTCACTCATCATCACTGTAGTTGCAATAGGAGTGACTTTTTAAATTTATATGCTTACTGCTTTGGTTCAGTAACGTCAACATTAAAGAGGTAAACATTATAATACCACCAAATCATATATCAGCGTCATGATTTTCATGACACTATGCTGAGCGGCACCCATTTTGGTATTAAATAGGTACCTATTTATAATTTCCTAGAATGTGTAAACAATTTGTACCAAATAAATATTTCTTTCTTTCTTTCAAATTTACCATATATTATTCATATATTTTTAATATATGAATAATATATGGTAAATTTGTTATAAATAATCTAACCAAACCTGCAATTACCCTTTCTAAAAACGAAAATTCTAAGACGCGTTTTTTTCCTGGTAGACTAGCACAACTTGCTGCCAAGTCGTATCTCGCGCGACTCGGCGATTCCTGTCTCACTCAAACTGTGCGGAGAAAGAGGAGCGTAGTACGAGGGTGGTATGATAAGTAGTGAACCTACCCATGAAAAAAAAAAGTTTTATTATATTATTATTTTTATTTTTCAACGTAGTCCCCTTTCAAATTTATGCACTTTTCCCAACGCGTCTCTAACTTTTTTAAGCCCTCCAAAAAATATGTCTTCGGAAACACTGCAAAATACTCTTCCGTGGCCTCTATGACCTCTTCATTTGACATGAAGCGTTTGCCTCCGAGCCATGATTTCATGTTTGGGAACAAGAAGAAATCGCAAGGAGCCAAATCCGGGGAATAAGGCGCGTGCGGCAGTATTTTGTAACCCAATTGACCCAGTTTGACCTTGACGATGTGAGATGAATGGGCCGGAGCATTATCCTGGTGAAACAGCACTTTTTTGCGGGCTAAACGGGGCCGTTTTTTTTTTAATTCTTCATCAAATCGAGTCAACAAATCAGAGTAATATGTCCCCGTGATCGTTCTTCCCTTCGCTAAATAGTCTATGTGGATAATTCCTTGCGAATCCCAAAAAACGGTCGCCATCACCTTCCCGGCCGACGGAACCGTTTTTGCTTTTTTTGGAGCACTTTCGCCGGGACAAGTCCACTGCTTCGACTGTTGTTTCGTTTCGGGAGTATAGTGGTGGATCCACGTTTCGTCCACGGTAACGTAACGCATAAAGAAGTCTTTTGGATTACGCTTTAATAGTGCCAAACACTCTTTGGAAGTAGCTACACGATTCTGCTTATTTTCTTCAGTTAGCAAACGCGGTACCCATCGGGCCGATAACTTCCTCATGCCCAAATGTTTATGAACGATATTTTGTACACGCTCCAGTGACAAGCCACATATCTCAGCTACCTCCCTCAACTTCAGTCTACGATCGTTCCTCAACATATCACGGACTTTGTTGATGGTTTCCTCCGTGGTCACTTCATTTGGACGTCCTGGGCGGGCCTCATCAAACACAGACGTTCTTCCATTTCTGAACTCGTTATACCAGCGCTTAATTGTGGCAATCGAAGGTGAAGCATCGCCATACACGCTATCTAACTCGTTTTTTATTTCATCACGCGTCTTCCCCTTCAAAAACAGAAAGCGAATCACTGACCGATATTGTTCTTTTTCCATTTTACACAAAAAATGCTACTTATACTGTTTAAAAAGCTATAATTCATGAAGTAATTGACGGAATCATTTGAAACTGTCAATTTTCCCGCGTCCAAGATGGCGGCTGTAGGCAAAGACATTTTTAATATTCAGCCATACCGCATTGCTTCAAGGCTCATTACTTATCATACCACCCTCGTAGTAGATTTTTCTCTACTCGCGTCGCGTCGCAGCGGCAGTTGTACTAGCCCCGCTGGTCTCTTCAGAATCTTCTTAAGTGGGTTTTACTGTATATTTTACTAACACCCGCGCGTCCTGAGTCTGAGTCCTAATCCTGAGGAAGAACTCCCGAAGAGTTCGAAAAATGTCGCCTGGAGTGACAATTATCACATCATACAAGTGATTTTTCACCGTTTAATTAATTATTCACTACATCTGTAGATAAGTTATATTTTTATTGAGGTATGCAATAAAGAGTATTTGTATTGTATTGTATTAGTTGTTGCTGCCGGCTGCTGCCTATGAAAGCAGTCATTAAGCCAACTCCTGCGCCGCGTGGCAACTGGTAATAGCGAAATGTGTTCCCCTCCCCCGCACCACACTTTCCGGCATTTGATGCTCGAGCGTCGGGTTTTTAGTTTTCGAGATATTTCGATTGCCCAACTTACCCGCTTGCTCAACATGCCCCTCCCTACCCTAACACTCAAGTTGCCCATTCACCCACTCCCAATAAGTTCTAATTTTTCCCTTTGCAAACCTTTCAGATGGTAGTCGCTTCCGTAAAAACGAGTGCCTACCTACGCCAAATCTTGCGATTAGGTATCGGACCCCGGGCATCCTTCAGGATGCAACTGTACTGGGTAACGCCAATATGATGTTGACATGTGTGTTTAACGACCGGTTTAGCCTAGTGGGTAGTGCACCTGCCTGTGAAGCTGACGGTCCTGGGTTCGAATCCCGGTCAGGGCAAATATTTGTGTGATGAGCATGAATATTTGTTTCCGAGTCTTGGATGTTTTCTATGTATTTAAGTATTTATATCTATTAAATATATCGTCGTCTAGTACACATAACACAAGCCTTCTTGAGCTTACTGTGGGGCTATTTCGATTTGTGTAAGATTGTCCTCTAATATTTATTTATTTTATTTATTTACATGTGTAGATAAATTCCCGGGTACGTACGG
This sequence comes from Epiblema foenella, assembly GCA_963556455.1. Taxonomy (NCBI): domain Eukaryota; kingdom Metazoa; phylum Arthropoda; class Insecta; order Lepidoptera; family Tortricidae; genus Epiblema; species Epiblema foenella. The sequence goes on from OY747095.1 coordinate 44,824,236, forward strand.
GAACATACCAGCGCCCGCGCCGCACGCTCACGCAGATCTAGATCCCTTCTCGGAACTCTGTATGAACAATGTTCTAACTTATAATCAAACGGTGTCACCATACATGCATAGCTATTATAGGCCTACTGATTACCTCAGAAGGTTAGAGGGGAGGCGTTGAAGGGAAGAGGGGGAGAGGGGCAGGTTCGTGTCTCCATCATCCTCCTAGCCTTATTCCAGTAAGAAAGAAACAAAGATAGAAAAGAAGAAGAAAGAAAAACGTTTATTCGTACATCAGTATTTATTCGTACGTCAGTACATCCTTGGATGTAAGTACATCCGGAATGCAACCTAACAGATACCTAGGGCCGCTATGAAAAAATGGCTGACTGAAAACCCTTTGTACAATATTAATGAATTTCAGTAATAAATGTAACTAATATTAATTAAGTAATTTTATAATTCTATATGTATTACATTGACATTTTGACAGTTTACGTTATGTGAATGAAGGAAGAATTGAAAAATTTAGGCACCGAGCAGGATTCGAAATTGCGACCTCCCGGCACTCGCGGCCAGTCGCTCTAGCCAACTGAGCTATAGGTGCAATCGCTACCCAGTTCCAAATTCATCAACCGTTCCTTCGTATTAAGCAGTACAGCTGCTAACGTAAACTATTTTTTATACAAACGCCTTAAGGGAGGCGAAAAAAAATAGTTTACGTTATGTAATCAAATCCAAAAATTAACTCAACTGACATACCTATTATATAACTATGTATCTTTATTTTTTTGACACGTAAAATTTTATATGAATATGAGATACATAGGGCCGCTACAGAGCTACCTATAAGCAGACAGGTTCTTGCCTCTGGTTAGAATTATAAATACAGCATTCATAAATACATCTAGAACAGAGGATCTAACCTTCGGTTTAATAGTAGATTGTGTCTCAAGGGAGCAAAATGATATATTTACGGCGAGGGCGGTATATTGAATTCTGAGTGAAGCGAAAGATTCTACAATAGAATCCTGAGCGTAGCGAGGGATTCTAAAGTAGAATCTTGAGCGTAGCGAGGGATTCAAGTGTTTACGCCCAAGACGGAAATAATTTTGCTACCGTGTGACACATACTGATTTTCACACCGTCTATGAGGCCCGCTGCTAAACACATGAAATATCTTACAAATGATTTTACTACAAAGTGTCACATACGAAAAGCACTATGTGACACTTTGTAGTACACACTTGTGTTGTGTACACCTTCTTTGAGGAAAAGAGTTATTGTTGCCCTCAAATGAGGGAAGAAAAGTACATCTTTGATCCCTCATTCGAAGGCAAGAATAACTCTTTTCTGAATAGCAGGTGTGAAAAGATTCTTTTATTATCATAAGAATTTATACAATTCGCTTACATGAGAAACTTACAACTAGTACCATTAAGGTTACGTGAAGATGCACAAGAAAAGTTATACTATATAATCATAAGTCACCAATAACAATCAAGTTTGATTTGCCATTATGCAGGTAGGTACTAACGTTTACACTCATCCGATAGAAGCGAACTTAACGGGTAGGTATGATGGATTGCCATCTGAGCTTCTCTGGGTAGGCCATACAACAAGGAAAGATGAGTTGGTGTCTGCGGATTACGGCTTGGTGACGGTGGGGGCTATACTGCTATTTGGAGCGCTGGGCTGATAGGCGGCATGGAACCCTGACGTTCCATATGGTGCAGATTCTTACTAACCATGGCTGTTTTGGTAAGTTTCTGCATCGCATAGGGAGGGAGTCCTCCCCTTGCTGCCATGAGTGTGATGCGCCCGTGGATACGGCACATCACACTTTCGAAGAGTGCAATGCATGGGGACCCCAGCGAGCTGCCTTAGAAGCAATGCTAGGGCCAGACCTGTCGCTGTCGAGTGTTGTTGGGGCCATGCTTGACAATGAGGAGGCATGCAAGGCGATGGCCTCCTTCTGTGATCACGTTATGTCGCAGAAGGAGGCCGCGGAGCGGGAACGGGAGAATAATCCTCTCGCGGATCCGCTCCGCCGGCGACGGGCTGGAGGCAGAGCCAGGCGCTATGAGGGAAAGAGAAATGGACCAATTCGCTGCGCTCACTCGGTCATCAAGACCTTGGAAGTATATAAACGAATTTGAACCAGCGACATAACTCCCAATAGCTCGATCCCACTCACACTCAGATTCAGTTGAATCCGCTCAACCGATCTCACTGGAGCGCAAACTCTTACCCCCGTATTCATAAACGTCAATCAAACCTATATTAGTTAACTAGCTGCTAAAGTTCGTTTGTCCTTATCTGTCACTTTGACACACGTGCTTGTGAGACAGTGCCAACAGACATTTTAGTTAGCAGAGGTTTGTTAAGTTTTATGAATAAGGGGGTTAGAGTATTTCAGTGTTCTAAACCACACGCGTGGTCGTGTCGGAGGTTTTCCCCTGGATTTTCCCCAGGCTACTCTCCAACCGCGCACTCCTATCGCTTTATTGGACCCGGCCTATAAAGCCACAGTCAGGTTCAATAATTTATAGATTATCGATTTAGCTTGCATACCTAATTATTATATTATACCCATTTCTGCTAGGGAAGAGGCGTTCATTCTAAAATTGGTTAAAGCACACAGCTTTTTTCTTTCAACTTTAAGTATTTTATACTCTTTACTTTCCTTTGTGAAACCAGGTCGATGTCAGCGGGCAAGTTTGTTGTGCCGAGGGTCACTAACTACTACGGCCATAGGTGTCTCCAGAAACGCCTTCCTTATATACTGTTGCCCTCTGACATCAGGCAGGAAGCCAATAAAGCAAAACTTAGTGAAAAGCTGCATAGTTACCTTTTTAAACTCATAAAATAATTTTCACCTCACTAACTCGGAGAGCCCTTTATTATTCTTTAAAAATAGATAGCAAAACTGCATTTCATCCACAAGACTGCAAAGAATATTTTTAAATCCGAACGTGTTATTTGTTAGGATGCAACTGTACTGGAATAACGCTAGAACAAGGAGGAGCATTAAAAAAATTCTCGCTCTGGTGAGGTGAAAATATTTGTATGATACACGACTGCAAAGTCATTTTACATCTCGTGTGTTGCAGCACTCGCTGCGCTCAGGATTCTATTTATGAACCACTCGCTTCGCTCAGGATTCTATTTTTGAACCACTCGCTTCGCTCTCAGTTTAACCATAGAATCCATTCGCTAGCTCGTAGTTCAACCCTATAATCCATTCGCCAGCTCGTGTTTCAATTCCACACTCGCGATTAAAATACAACTTTTCATAACAAATAACTATTATTATACCTAGATGTAGATTCATAATATAAAGTTACCTTGTTAAACTCATAATAGTAGATTGTATGACAAGGGTCTAAAATGAGCCATATTACCACGAGATAGTTATTTTCCCGAACGAAGTGAGGGAAAATAGTTCGAGGGGTAATATGGCTTTTAGACCAGAGTTATACACTCTACTTTTCACTTCGATTGCGAGAAAATAAATAAACAAAGGTTAACCCACCCAAAATTAACAATAAATTCCACAGCGAAGATAATACTTTTGCAGCATGTTTTTTTTTCTATACTCCTTTGACACACAAAACATAGACACTGCGGTTCGCGCGCAACATTCACGCGCGAAAAAAGCTAAACTGACCTTCCATTGAGCGCTTCAAAGTGTTGCTCTAACGATTTAACCACTTTTTTTATTATTGTGAAATACGGACTACTATAAACTTAATCTTTAGACTCTTTAGAAAAATTTATTATGTTTCCAGATTGGTCGATTTTAGTAAAGCTGTATTCTGGTTGGTTAATACCCAATACCAAATATTTTTTTAAGAGTTAAATTAGTGTTCTGTGATTGGTGGATTTAATAGGTGAAGTATTTTGATTGGTCAAATTCAAATGTTTTGTAAATCATAAATATGTATTCATATTTTCCCTAGGGGTTAAATGTACTACTTTAGCCCCGCTTGACAAGTCTAATATGACACACTTTTCGAGCATGAGAAGTGAAAAATAATTTATTGTTAGAAGAGAGTAGAGACTGCTTGATCCGACAGTCAACCTGTGCAAACTGTTTTGTGGGACTATGTACTTGTTTGTATTGTATTATTATTTGTAAAATAAAAATAGAAACTACAGAGGTCCGAACACAATTGCATCAATACTAATTCAAAATATATATAATATAATAGTGAATTTCGGCATACCTAACCCCAAATAATAACCAGCTAAGAAACATAAAAAACATTTTTTTAACACAATGATATTTAATTTTTAAACCGCCACAGAAGTTCCTATTGAACTGCTCATTTCACACTCTTAGAAAACACATAATTATATTATTCGAGTCGTTTTTTGTTCGGGAATTACTACGAAGGAATTACTGGGGGCCATGATTGTACGCTAGCTAGTGACTGGGCATTTTTGCGTAGGACGGCGTTTATCTTAAAAGCGGGAGACATTTTGGTGAAACTTAGCGTTGGTAAACAAAATGTCGAACGTTTCTTCAGTGGGATTTTTCGTACGGCTCGGTATTTTTGTGTGATTTAAGCAGGGACCGATACCGGTATTTTTAAAAAACCCTGAATTAGCTCAATATTTTGGATTATTTTTTGCTCTTTACGTAGGGCTGAATCATGTATTTAGGTAATAACGTCGTATTATCAGATTGTCCCATTAAAAACGAAATAATGAACCGGTGACCGTAATAATACCGGTATTATTCTATGGAGAAAATACCGGTATCCGATCCCTGGATTTAAGAGGTCGGACGGCAAATGATTTCTTTTAAACATATACAAAGTTTTGTTTTATACCTAAAGTTAAGATGTAAAGGGAAACCATTCAGATGTTATTTATTACATTTGTCCTTGTTTTATCGATTTATTTATTCATGGTGTTTCCTTATATTTGGCCATGAGTAGAATTATTAAGTTGAAAAAACCTGCATCCATCAATTACCTTAAAAACATGTATACAACTTGCGGTCGTGGTAAAATAAAATAACTTCCTTGAGGATAACAATGTACAATATACAACAAATAAGCGACATTTTTATCCTAAATGTTATAATATTTATGAAGGGATGTTATCCTAGACACACGCATTCTGAACAAACGAGTTACTTATTAAAATATTTTCCATTTTGATTATTTTTCTGTTTTCGGTGAAATGCGCGTGAAATGTCATCGTGAAATTTGGTTACGTACTGTAACCATACTATGCTTTTTTGAACTGCTTACAGAACTTGTATAGTATTTTACTTCATAGTTAAAAAAACAGATCATAAGCAACATTAAACTTTGATTGGCCTTTAAATGTAAATTGAATCAGGTCACAGAACTTGAAAAAGTATCTACTAACATTTGAATTTTCGAGTCTATTTTAAAATAAAAGTAGTTAGAATTACGATTTGAACCGGGTTTTTACCATGTATATTTGTATTTTTGAGTTCCCGATATTTCGGCACTGTTGCAAGCGCCATTATCAAGGATTAACTGACGTGCTGCGAGTTTTGTTTCAAAACGTAATTCTAATGTAAATGACCATGTAAGCTTGAAATCTTATATAAAAGTATTTGTCAAAAACTTTTACCACAGTACTAATTATTAAGTTCACTTCACACACACAATAGCTATATGTAACTGCGTCAAAATGCACAGTTTAACTGAGGAAAAGAAGTAGGTAGATATAAATAAATTATTAATTAGTCTTTTACGCAAGAGTTAAGATGAAATTTTCAGTAAAGTTTGGTAATAGCAACGTGGTACGGGCATTTAATCTTCTTGTAACATGGCTTTCATCCCTCCTCATATGACATGAATTTGGATGGAAGCAAGAAACGAGGTAGACCAAAGAAAAGCTGGATCGATTGTGTGAGACGATATGAATAAGAAGGATGTGAATGAAGAGATGACGAATGACAGAGATGTATGGAAGAAAAATATATGCTGCGCCGACCCCACATAAATGGGAAAAGGGCAAGCGAATAATCAACAACGGTATTTTATTTTCCGACATAAACTATACACATACTCATATTGCTATACGTTGTTATGCATAAACGAACAAAATAATACTAAATGGGACAAACTGCATATTGTTATATTTAGTTTATTTATTAAATTATAAGGTGACTGAACTTTAGGTACATTAATTTTGTTTCATACGAATAATAACACTATTTCTTGGGCCTGTCATTGCACTCAACTCTGTCAATAAAATCGATTCAATGAGAATTTATTATTATATTCAATTAATATATTGAGCGGCGATTGAAATTGTATAAACAGAAATTAATTAATAAGTTACAATTATATAAATAGGTATTGTAGGATTTTCCTTTTCTTTTGAGTGTGTTGCGTCAATAGCCAATCAAGAGGAATTTATTTTTTATTATACGTTTCCTTGGAGCATGTACTGCACAAATAGACAGAAATTTCCTCTTTATCCCTAAAAAGTCTTTATCAAAACTATGGTTACCTATTACTAAAAAAAAATAATAGTACCTGCGGGGTAATGACGTAATTTTTGTACTACCGATAGGAAGATTTTAATGTCAAATTTTAATTGTCAGCTCATACATTTATACTTCAAAATTGGCAGTAAAATCTATCTACCGTTAGTACATAAAGTTACGTGATTAGCCTGCTGGTCAATAAAATGCACCCATTTTGCAGAGCAATAATTTTTCAAATCAATCGTATGCTTTAAAGGCATCAGCTACGTAAAACAGGGTTACCAAATTATTTTCAAACTCCATAAAATCAATAATATTAAATCATGATCATTTGTGAAACATCGCTTTTGTTAGACAGAAAACCTGTACATAAGTATTTATTAATTATTCAGTGACTGTGTAGACATCAGACTAAATAAGGTTAGGAACTGGTTTTTACTATTTTTGAAATATCTCGTAAAATCTTTACATATCTCCATTTTCATATTAAGAGGACTTATAAGTTTTAAAATGTTTTGATTTCAAATTATGACAAAAGTATTAATAATGCCAATAAAGTGATTAAAGGATACGATGACTTTATAAGAGTTTTAGATAGTAACATAGCCATTTTTTGATTTTATTGGGCGTAGTATAATTTAAGCGAAAAAATGCCGCTTTTAGTTTGAAAATGGTCGTTTTGGAGTGACGTTTGAAATGATATTTCTTAATGAAAAATCTAAAAAATAAATTTAATATTTCTGACATTTAGGTCGCAATAGCCCTGTTCTAGATAGTAACACTAAGAAAATGTCAAGATGCGTGTAAATTCAAACAGAAAATGGCCTAAATAGTTGAGCGTTTTTTAACTTATAAGGGCTCATAAGATTTGTTTTTGTTAGCCTTCATTTATGAAATAAATGATTTAAAATACGAAAAAATCGTAAAACGTAAATAACCGAAATTATTAACCGGTTAATTGTATGAAGAAATCGGCTTCCGAGCCCTGAGAATAAGCCCCCGAGTCGGTGGCATGAAAGTCCGTCTTCCGACGTGAAAAACAAAATGTCCGACATTGAATTATTTAGGGGCCTGCTCTTAACGGTCGCCCGAATGACAGGTTTTGTTCCGTTTCAGCATGATTGATATAGATTTTTTAACTTGACGTACATTCACCGTCTTCGGGGTGCTCAAAATTATCTGGACGTGGGCCATTCTACTTTTTCATGTGCATAATTTTTAGACACTTTTTTTTAAATGCAGATTTTGGAATCCTTGGCCCTTATATCTTATTTTTGTATTAGAAAGAAGTTTAATTGCAGTATCACTTCCGATAGTTTTGGTAATTAACGAACCACAGCTAATATCCATAAATCGAGTAACTCAGTTGTCCTTGGATGTCTCACCATTTGTATGAAAAAATGGTTTTTACCACTGTGTTACCCCCCTTTTACAGCAAAATGTTAATATTTAAATATTTTCACCTATAAATTCCTTTTATTAGGTAGGTACTATTTCGTAATCCTATTTTTTGTACACTAATTCAATAAATATCATAGATTGTTTTTTAAATAGAAAACTGGTCATGAAAAAGTAGAATGACCCACGTACACTCTAACGCCTTGACAATAGAGTTATGCTCAGATATTTGTAAGCAGCGACCGCTCAATATCTCTGATGGCGACTGAGGCCGGGTTTTATAAAGATCCGTTAGACCAAATGTCAGATCATTCAGTAACTCAGTACGTTTTTTGACATAACGAACCGACATAAGGTCTAACGAATCTTTATAAAACCGAGCCTTAGTATACTAGCCGGATTCGTATGTCTGACATGATGTCTGACACGTCAGAAACATGGTGTCAGTTCAGTTAGATCTATGGCTCATTCTACTTTATCATGACCAGTTTTCTTTTACAAAAAAAAATCTATGATATGTATTGAATTAGTGTACACAATAGGATTTCGATACAGTACCTGAATCTAATAAAAGGAATTTACAGGTAAAAATACTTAATATTAACATATTGGAGTAAAAGGTGTGTAGCACAGTGGTAAAGACCATTTTTTCATACAAATGGTGAGACATCCAAGGGCCACTGAGTTACTCGATTTATTGATATTTAGCTGTGGTTCGTTAATCACCAAAACTGTCGGAAGTGATACTGCAATTAAACCTCTTTCTAAATAACAATACAAAAATATGAAGTGAGTGCCAAGTATTCCGAAATCAGCATTAAAAAAAAGTGTCTGTAAATTATGTACATGAAAAAGTAGAATGGCCCTATATTCATCTGATGCGTTTGACGCCTGACATAGTATGAGACGTTACGACAGAGCACATCAGAATAATCCTTAGCTCGATTCCACTTAGCTCGATGCCACTCACACCTCAGATTCGGTTGAAACCGCTCAACCAATCTCATTGGAGCGCAAACTCTTAGAGTATTCCAGTGTTCCAAACCACACGCGTGGTCGTGTCGGAGGTTTTCCCCTGGATTTACCCCAGGCTACTCTCCAACCGCGCACTCCTATCGCTTTATTGGGCCCGGCCTATAAAGCAACAGTCAGGTTCAAATATTTAATATAATATTATCAGAATAATCCAAATAGGTACAACTAACAAACCTAAGGCCCCAGCTATTTTTAGGACAATCGTAATTAAGACCCAATGTCCTAAAAAAGGTCATATAGACCTATATTGAATATGGGTCCCAAAAAAGGGTTGAAATCTAATTACAATAATTTGAGTAATTGGGCTGTTGAGGCTGAATTTTTTGGTCCTAAATTTAGGCCACTGGGCCTTACGAGACTATAGCTACTAAATATATGATTCTAACATCTTAAGGTCAGGTTTTAAAAAATCCGTTTGACCAGATGACCAAATTTCAGTAAATCAGTCATTTTTAGGCTCGGTTTTATAAAGATCCGTTAGACCTTATGTCGGTTTGTTATGTCAAAAAATGTACTGAGTTACTGAAATTTGATCTGATATTTGGTCTAACGGATCTTTATAAAACCCGGCCTAGGCACGGTTTTATAAAGATCCGTCAGACCTTATGTCGGTTTGTTATGTCAAAAAATGTACTGAGTTACTGAAATTTGATCTGACATTTGATCTAACGGATCTTTATAAAACCCGGCCTAAGAAATCGGTTCAAGTTTAAAAAAATAATTTCTAATAGTCACTAAATGTCACTTATTCTAATCTTTAGTGAGAATACTGAAAATTCATTGTGTCTGTATTTACGACCACTGCTTCTTTATTTATCTAATTTATAATCTTAAAAAAAAAACAATGTATTATAGACGCAAAACTCACTATCAAATATATATGTCACTACTCTTCGAAACCTCGTATCTCTGTACTGAAACGATGCTGATATACGAGCTTTATTTTAAGTAGGTATTTGTTACTTAGTGACTTTGCTTGTAAACCGTCGGTATATTGATGGTAGGTAGGTAACAGCGAATCCTTTAATGAATAAAAAGTCCGCCTGGACTGCGTGTTGAAATCGCGTGTGTAACGTAATTTTTGCCATAATCACAGACATTGTCAAAATTGTGGTTTACCCGGGAGTCGAAATGGTTACCAAGAAGATATTAATAAGTGTCGTGGTAAGGGACCGGGATTGAAGGAATTAACACAAAAAGAAAAGATACATCCTCAAACATAATGTTACCTATACGCATTCGTTTTTTGCGAATTCGTCCGCTTACTTCCAACCCCATTTCATCCCCTTAGGAAAATTGATGATTAATAAACATATTTATTCACTGTTTGTTTGATTTTGTTATCCACTCTAATTGGGTGTTTACAAAAATAAAATAAAGGTTCCTAATAATAGATTGTGTTATCCTAGTTAACCAAACCAAACCTACATACCTTGGGTAAGGCCAAGGAACGTTTCAACCGTCCCTTCCCGTATGTTACCAACACCATCATCATCATCATCATATCAGCCGAAAGACGTCAACTACTGGACATAGGCCTCCCCCAAAGAGTGCCATAATGACCGGTCCTGCGCCACCCGCATCCAGCGGACTCCCGCGACCTTTACCAGGTCATCAGTCAACCTTGTGGAGGGCCTACCCAGGCTGCGCCTTCCGGTCCGTGGTCGCCACTCGAGAACCTGCCGGCCCCAACGACCATCGGTTCTACGTGCAATGTGCCCCGCCCACTGCCACTTAAGTTTCTCTACGTGATCGCATCAGAAATGAGGCCATCAGTAGCAGAACCAAAGTAACCGATATAGTCTTTCGATCGCTACGTTACCATACCGAATAATAATATAATATGATGACAAGTGCATCATAATTTCATGTCATTAACAACGGCGTGTTTACAGGTTAACTGTGACAAAAGTTCATACATTTGTCATCGTATCTCTGAATATTTGAGAACGTATGGGAAGAGACGATTGAAACGGCCCGTGGCATACCGGAGATTTAAAAAAAAAATACAGGTTGTAACAAAATCAGTGAGGATCTGTTGAAAAAAATTTTTTTTTGACGTGAAACGTCTATAGGGCAAGTCATCCAAATCAGCCAACTGTCCATACAAAAGCCAAAAATTTATTACGTCAAAAAAAAATTCTACTATTTCCTAATCAGATCACGATACCGAATATGACTAGTTTTGTTACATGTATATAATTCCTCCATGGCCAGTCCAGTTAGTAAATATGTCAGTTGCATGCACTAAAATAATCCCTCTTCTAACTTCAATTAGATCTACCTACCCATTTGATACGTTTTTTAACATTTTTTATAATACAATTCAACAAAGCCATAAGGTCCATTATCCCGTGTTCCGCTCAACCCTCCACATGATACAAAGATACAGCCCACCTGTGCTGTCATCGCATTTCGTCGAGATAGTGATTACGCGGCATATGTCACGGTAGCGTTTGAAGCGTTACAAAGGTTGATGTTTATTTTTCAACCCCTTGACAGCCGGCGGACCTTTTCAGTTCACTTGTACAGGTGCCGATTTTATTGATTTTTTTTTTATGTTATTCATATTAAAAGAAAAAATCACAAAACACATTTAGTAGTCGCGCACAGAAACCTGTTTAAGGTTTATGCGTGACGCGAATGCATCGCACCGCTCACAACAATAACATTAGGGGGGGCACTCCATACATGTAACCGGTGGATGAAAAAAAACTTCAACGCACATAGTCCTGTGGGCTATCGATGGATAGGCCTTTAAAAAATATATGGAGGTTTCTAAAAAACTTATTCATTTAAGTCAACCGTTGGTGAGATATTAGCTGTCAAAGTCATAGAAAGTGTGTCCCCCCCTCTAATTTCCAAACTATAAAATTTAAAATTCTGAAAAAAATTGAGGTGGTGTGCATTAATAAATACTTTCAACGATTTTTGGTTTGAACAATAAAGGTTTTACGGTTTTTGAGTTTTGTTCGTAAGTGCCGTGAGTTCCCTATGAAGATTCGACTTTTTTAGATTCAATGTATTGGATAGTGATTTTAAATGTGGACTAGTAGGTGGTACGGAACCCTTCATTGTGCGTGGTCCGACACGCACTTGGCCGGTTTTTTACTAACTCTTTAGTGTCTGAAGACAGGGTCTCCACTGCAAGTGCCGTAAATATGTAATTATCCTTTAAGAATGCGATTATTCGATATTCTAAAGATATTACAAAAAAAAAATTTTTTTAATGAATCTATTAGCGAACTATCGTCATAATCCAAATAAAAACAAACGAACCTGCGAAAATCCAAAACATACGTCAAAAGCCCCTCCTAATTTAAAAGGGACATAACACGTCCGATTTTAGTGCAGAAAATATCCCTTTTCAAAACCGTGCGTAATCCCTCTTTTACTAGCCCCCTAATATAAGTCAAGCGTCACTTGAGACGGGATTATGCGCCAGTGCGCCACCCCACCCTATGCCACCTGATCCACGAAATGACCAAATAATTGATTGTAGGGGTGCAATATGTTTTTCAGTTGGGGAGTTTTGCACTGTTTCGATTTTAGTGAGCTTTTAGTTGCCAGCGATAGCGGAAAACACCGAAAAGCCATTTTGTTAGAGTCGCTTTATTTTTTTTTCATTTCAGTCACACTTTTTAGTGAGTCATTACCAGAGTGCATCTCATGACAATTCCAACACACTGGAGCGCAAACACAATCTCACTGGAGCGCAAACTCTTAGAGTATTCCAGTGTTCCAAACCACACGCGTGGTCGTGCCGGAGGTTTTCCCCTGGATTTTCCCCAGGCGGTTGGAGAGTTCCAACCGCGCACTTCTACCGCTTTATTGGGCCCGGCCTATAAAGCCACAGTCAGGGTCAAATTAAATTAAATTAATGACAATTCCAATAAGCTCAAACACGGTCAAGCTACACCGTTTTATTAAGGAGTTCCGTTGTCTAACTTCCGGCTTCAATTACCAGATTAGTTAAATGGTAACATTACATTAGGATCATTTAAATGGGCTCCGTCATAGTCGCTTCAGTATCTTAATCGAAGTACCTATCTTAGCTAACCATGGAATACTAGGAGTTTTGAGTTTTCGAATTGAGAACCCTCCTTTTTTTGAAGTCGGTTAACAAAAGGACACAGTACCTACAGTACGAAATCGTAATGAGTAGAGGCATGCAACTGGCGATCTTATCGCTAAAGCGCGATTTCTTCTAGACAACCTTGTATATTTCAGTCTTTATTTTGCACAAAAACATTGAATATTTATTTTGTTGTCGGTGGAGTATTGTCCATTTCTGTCTATTACAGTCGCCATCAAATATATCTGTACTTTTCAGGGTGCTCAAAAATATCTGAACATGCACGTTAACGCCTTGACAATAGAGACGTGTTCAGATATTTGTGAGCACCTTGTTCGCTCCGATATATCTGATGGCGACTGTACCTACGCTATTTAACTGCCTCATACGACACGACTTTAGCTCTTATGGCAGATTTTCCAATCCCCAGATAAAAGTATATGTTAGATAAATGTTAGCTCTGTCCTTATCTTTCATATGACATTAGAAAAGACAGCGATAATTTCATATGGCGATTGAAAAATCGACCCTTAGTTACTTTAAACTCGCATGCGAGTCTCGTACATGTATCGTTCGTATAAAACACAAAACCCCAATTTTATCAAGTGAAAGCAAGCAAAAAACGACTATAAGCTATGGCTATAAGGTAGATTCTTGCTGGCATTCATTTGACAACATGAACTATACAAAATCCCTTTATGACAAGCGTAGTTATACAGTAAGCCCTATCATTACGTAGTTTGGACGATTATAGATATGTATATATATTACTGAATACAGAACATGTTAAGTCATAGCCTTGACGGTTTGATAAAAAAAGATTATGGAACTGTGATTTAAAGCGATTTTAATTTTTTTTTATTCTGCATATATACACAACTTTCCATCCGATCCTTAAACCGACAGTATAAATGAAATAAACAGAATTTTAAAAAAATAACATTTTTCTGCAAGTAAGCCAGAATGGCACTTTTACAAGTCAAAAACTACTAGCGTTTCTCGAGAGGCCGCTGCCGAGAAAAAACGCCGAAAGAAGCTCGACAGTCAGTTATTTTGTCCAAAAATATGCTTATTACAATACTTAAGTAGTGCTGTTTGTGGACTCCGGTCTGTTCATGCTTGCTAGGACATAGTGACTACGTTAATACTAGTGTCTTTTTATAGAGGATTGACGAGAGACATCATCCTGTTGTGGATTCGTTTTTATTATCAGTGACTTAGAGACCATATACATATCTAACAATATTAAATTAATTTTAATTGTGACGCTCAGAGACCATGTACATATCTGGGTTATTATATTAATTTCATTATACTCCAAGCTTGTTTAATCTTGAGACCTTATACATCTCTAACTTTACTGATGTTGTAATATTTGTAATAGATAACTTTGCAAGTTTATCTTCGCTGTATGACATTAATTTTGTTATAATTGAAAACTCGAAATTATTATTCCTTCTTGAACTGTAAATTAATATTTTGACATGAAAAATGTATTACTTATTATTGTCAGACTTTCTTAAATTGTAAATTAATATTTTGACATGTAAAAGTGCCCTTGTGGCCTATTTGAAGAATAAATGTTTGTAGTTGTATTAACCTACGTAAATATGAGTGGTAAACAACAAAATAGAATTATAATGTTAGCAGTAATCCTCAAGTCTTACGTCTCTATACTGATAACGAAACATTGCGGCCTAATTACCGTAGTACGTTAACTTACGATAACTACTAAATACTCCTATCTGTATCTCTATCGCGCATCAACATAAACATGTCTATCTCATCTCGCATCTCTTGGCAACGCCCGGGGGTAAGGACTGCCTTAGCCGCTCCAAAACGTCGTATAAACATTATTCACAAAAATATATATGCCTTTTTTCGACTTAGTTTCTAGTTACCATATGCCGACGATTTTACTCTAACAAATTTATGAAATCAAGCGTTTAATAGAGGGTTCTATTAATTGTATGACATATGCGCTCAGCTATAGCGTAATTGTTGGAGGGTGGTTGGCGATGTGGTTGGTGTAGGACTAGGTATGTTTTGATTTGGGTTGTCACGAAAATCATTGGTGAGAATGAGAATATCGACTTTATTAACTTTACAGGAGGGTGCAGATTGTAACAGCATTCACATTTTTAGGATTTCGTACGCACAGGGTCAAACAGGACCCATTGTTGACACGAAATAAAAAAAACAATAATCTCAAGTTTTCTTTAAGGAGTATGGAAATTAGAATGTAGCCTAAGAGAAGAAATAATCATTCAGGGTCGGTTGAACCAACATACAATCACAGGCAGGTCATCATCAAATATGGCGCCGGCAGCTGTCATCCCATAGAAACTTGTCAAACTTTCCATACAGTCAGATTTTAACTAACACCGCTTAGTCCCTATTCGTCCAGGTACCGCCGCACACCGGGTAGAGTCAGTCCGACCCAGGTCGGGCCTTGCCGAGTTTCTTGCTGGACTCTTCTCAGCTAGGCTAGGTTTAGAGAACCAGCGACAAAACCCCCAGTAGCTCGATTCCACTCACACCTCAGATTTGGTTGAAACCGCTCAACCAATCTCACTGGAGCGCAAACTCTTAGAGTATTCCAGTGTTCCAAACCACACGCGTGGTCGTACCGGAGGTTTTCCCCTGGATTTTCCCCAGGCTACTCTCCAACCGCACACTCCTATCGCTTTATTGGGCCCGGCCTATAAAGCCACAGTCAGGTTCAAAAAAAAAGAACACCGCTTACGATTACAGACGGCTTGGTGCAACCCACCCTGGTGTTTAAAGTTTTAGAAGGATTTATCTCTTCTAATTTTTGCGCATACCTACCATACCTTGAAGTACGTATGGAACTATCGTCATTTACTTATGACGCTAGAGGATTGTGACGTCACATACGCCGTATGTGTTGCATCTTTTTCTTTAATATCGCAAAAGAATGAGACGAATACGCAGCACAGCGAAGTGTAATGACGGGGTTAGATCAGGATAGGATTTCCATCATTCGGCATACTTTTTAGGGTTCCGTAGCCAAAATCGCTAAAACGGAACCCAGTTTCCTCATGTCTGTCCGTCCGTTCGTCCGTCCATCCGTATGTCACAGCCGATCTACTATAAGCACTACAATATGAAATTTTGTAGTAAGGTGTATTTTATGAACCGCTGCATAAAATGACAAAAAAAAATTGGGGGGGCAGTACTCCATACATGTAACCAGTAGATGAAAAAATTTTTCATTTAAGTGAATCGTTGATGAGATATTAGCTGTCAAAGTCATAAAATGTGTGCCTCCTTCTAATTTCCAAACTATGCAGTTTGAAATTCTGAAAAAAATTGTGCATTAATAAACACTTTCAACTATTTTTAGTTTGAACAAGATAGGTTTTGCGGTTTTTGAGTTTTCGATGAAAAACTGTCTTGCATATAAAGGTCGTAAGTGCCGTGAGTTCCCTATGAAGATACGACCTTAGATTCAATGTATTAGATAGTCGTTTCAAATGCGGACTAGTAGGTTGTGCGTGATCCGACACGTATTTTGGTCTTATTTCTTTTCGAGTCATTAACCCAATTGTCATAAGCATCATCATCATTGTACGAGCTTGATAAGTAACGAGGTGTACAATGATAATCACCTAATAAAGGCTCAGAGCAGCGAAGCGCGACAACGTAACTAGGCGAATCGGTGGTAACAATTTTGCCACCTAAATGACGCTGATAGAATGAACGAGCGACGGACCGTTGAGGTAGCGTCAATTTGACAAACTATTGAGGCCTGAGGCTACCGCGAACCACAAACGAAGTTTTCCCTCTCTGTCTCACTTATGTGCAAACTTGCAAGTGTAACAGAGAGGGAAAACTTGGTTTGCTGTTCGCGGTAGCGCCCCTGTGCCTTTACCACGAGTTTACATTACATGACTGTATATACTCGCTAATGTATAAACAATTGTATGGGCAAAAGTACAGCGCCTCTGGCGGTTAAGCAGTAGAACTAAGAATCGGCATACTAAATCGTTTACTCAGTCGCTAGCGAGTACGGTCATGCAAACTCATGAAAGGCACTGGTTTTATAAAGATACACACAACAAATGTCAGATGAAATTTTGGTAACTTTTTATGACAAAGTTAAGCGTGGGTTAGTATACCTATGTCTATTGGATTAGAAGTTCCCATCCCTC
Organism: Epiblema foenella; assembly: GCA_963556455.1. Taxonomy (NCBI): domain Eukaryota; kingdom Metazoa; phylum Arthropoda; class Insecta; order Lepidoptera; family Tortricidae; genus Epiblema; species Epiblema foenella. The sequence continues at coordinate 44,841,379 of OY747095.1, forward strand.
CCCCTCTGTCGTAACTCGGCGATCATTGATTAGGGGCCGCACGGTCCGGCGTCCTAGGCACACTCATGGACCCCGACGACGTAAACACAGCGTCCATAGAAAGATGGAACGCTGCGCTTACGGTGTCCAACTCGGAGCCTGGGGCGCTACCGCGAACAGCAAACGAACTTTTCTTTCTCTGTCGCACTTACGTCCGAACGTGCAAGTGCGACAGAGAGCGAAAACTTCGTTTGCTGTTCGCGGTAGCTCCCCTGTACTCCGAACTTCGAAATCCGAACCTCATATCGTGCCGTCCCTTTCACTCTCGTGGTATTCACTATATGAGTGAGAGGGACGGCACGATAGGAAGTTCGGATTTCTAAGTTAGGAGTAGCCCCTCTGATACGACGCGTTCACTTCGGCAATCCCACCGTTTCAATTTACGTAACTTTTAATTAAAATATTCCACAAAAAAAAAACAGAATAAATCTCTCAGTAATACACTTAGCTATCATTATTGGATTACTAATGTAATTTCTCTTAAAAAGAAAAAACTATGTTTTTCGGATCTCCACAAAAATTCAAACACGTATAACGGCTTTACTTTTTTACCACCCTTGCACGTTGACACATCATTTTCTTATTATTATGACAATCGCATTAATTTAATAAGCAAAAACCAAATGCATCAGAGCCCACAATGATGATACAATCAGCAAGCTAGGGTTGTAACCACTGAACGGAACAATTGCCTCGCAATGACTTCATTAGCCGATGTGACACCCCTGTGACATATCATCCACCTCACCACGTTACTATTTACCTACCCACACGCACTTAACGCTTCAACTTAAGGCCCATTTCAGCACCTATCGCCGATTATTTTAATCTATTAGTACTCGCTTGTAACCACGCCAACGTTTGCGCTTGTGATCAATTTCATTACATTAACATAAGGTATATAATAGGTTGTTTCAGCGTTTACTGTGAGTGGCACGGTAATATGATTTGTGGTTTTTTATGGTTGGCAATTTGTGCGAAGTATGTATTTGTGGAGTCAACAGAGCAGCGAGCGGATATAAGGAACTTGATTACCGATACCAGTGTTGATATCATTAACTGACACCTCATTATATGGAATAACTGTAGCTAACCTTTTTAAAATATATATCTTGACTTATTACAAGTTCATTTATAAATTATACGACACACGTAATTGAAAGGCAAACCAAGTACCGTATACACATTCTATAGAATACTTAAGGGGCCTTATAAGTTTAAAAATGTTTTGATTTCAAATTATGATAAAAGTAATTGATAATACCAGTAAATTGATTACCGTAAAATGGGGTGACTTTAGGAAGAAACGGGGCCGCTTTGATAGATTTAGAACACTTATGTGTCACACTTACTGCAACGAGATAAGGACTTTAATTGAACAAGAGACTGACCGGTACGGCGTAGCGTCGTTGGTGCGCACACTACGTATCTTAGGTAGTTATTGTTAGATTTGTTAGTCTGTCATTAGCATTGCATGATTTAGTTTATAGGAAAGAAGTAGGTGTAAGTTCCAAACCTGTAAGTGAGAGAGCGCAACACTCGCCAACAAACTGCATATACAGTTTGGCGAGGTAAAATCATATGCCTACTGTAAGTTATATTTTTGAGTTAAATAAATAAATAAAAAAATGTAATCATCAATAAGTATTTCTAGTCTGATTCAGTTTAGTAAATGGTTAGGAAATTTACCAAGATATTTCACTGACCTCATGCTAACCAAAAACTTACACACGGTATAAAAACTGATTTCTTAAAATCGCCCCTAAATTTGAAAGTAACCCCGGTTGACTCTAAAGGATACGATGATTTTATTAAAGTTTTAGATAGTAACAGACCCATTTTTTGACTTTATTGTTTATATTAGAATTTAAGCGGAATAACACAGTTTTTAGCTTGAAAATGGTCGATTTAGAGTAATTTTTGAAACGATATTTCTTCATGAAAATTCCAAAAACTACATTCGGGTCGCAATAGTCCTGTTCTAGACAGTAAAACTGAGAAAATGTCAAGTTACATGTCAATTCAATCAGAAAATCATCTAAATAGATGAGCGTTTTTAACTGATAAGGACTCTTAACTATGAAGGAATGCGAGTGAAAAAAGTATTACTGAGGTACATCTGGACAATAAAACGTAGTCATGAGCTACAGCCTGGTGACAGACGGACGGACAGCGAAGTTTTAGTAATAGTATCTTGTTTTACCCTTTGGGTACGGAACCCTAAAAGACAAAAAAAAATGTAGAATCTTAACCGGGATTTCGTGGTGTAATTTATTCTATTATTTTTAGCTTGTACAGTCGCCATCAAATATATCTGTAATCTTCAGGGTGCTCAAAAATATCTCAACATGCACTTTAACGCCTTCACAATAGAGTCGTGTTCAGATATTTGTGAGCACCTTGTTCGCCCCGATATATCTGATGGCGACTGTACCTCGCAAAAAACTTATTTTTTTAAAATCAGTTTGTGATAAACTACCAGGTCATTCGAAAGGAAAATATATCAGGTATGACTGAAACAGTAAGATTCTTGGCCTCGATTTTACTTTAATCATGACACCTCCATTGCTCCTAATTAGTTGTCAATTAAAAAAAAACGCATGCACCAAAAAATCGGCACGTCACCGTCGTAAACACAAGTACGTCATTAAAACAATAAAATTGACACGTCCGAATAAAATTAACAAGCAAAATTGAGCGCTTCGGTTGATTGCCGATAATGATGGGGTATGGGGCTCGACATGGGGCATACGCTCACCCTCCAATTATAGTCGAGTGTATAGGGAAGTTCTTAAAAAAAATTGAGGTGAGTCGGTGAAATTTTCATACGAACCTTTTTGGGGTGTATAGGGAAGTTCTTAAAAAAAACTTGAGGTGAGTCGGTGTTTTTTTTATACGATTTTTTTTGGGTTACAAAGCTTTACGTTCGTTTGTAATTTCAAAATGACGTTAACCACCCGCGTGGTCGTGTCGGAGGTTTTCCCCTGGATTTTCCCCAGGCTACTCTCCAACCGCGCACTCCTATCGCTTTATTGGGCCCGGCCTATAAAGTCACAGTCAAGATAAAAAAAAGGATTTTCTCAAAAATGTCCCGCAAAGTGAACACTACTCGCGTCAGATCAAAATTAAAAAATAAAGAACATTGCAGGCCGCCTGGAATGTTACATATAAATTCCTCTATTAGTCGAGTTCCAAACTTTTTAAAAAGTGGAAACTGGCGTATTAAAGACGGCACAGGTCGTATTCAGCCAATTGAACTCGTATTTTTCTGTTTGTAAACGCGACGTTTTTGTATGTCTCAAATAGTTTGCGTTTTTCGATGGAAAAATACACATGCGATTCTGTTAAAAAAAAATAAACATTGGGAAAGCATGAAGTGTTTGACGTTTTAAGGTTATGTTACTCAAATCTTTATCTTATCAAGTGAAATGTAAATTTCTTTTGAGTAATGAATGTCTTTAACCCGAACTTTTAATTCAAATTACATCTCATTTCCCCCATTTTTGAGAAAAGAACTATATTAGCCTCGGCCGGAATGGCAATTGCAGGCTTCGTATTATAATTAAACGAACTCGCAAGCTCGTCCGTTTAAACAAATACTCAGCCTGCAATTGACTCCTTCCCGGTCACGGCAATAATGTACTATTAATCAATTGGGTATTTGACACATGTTCAAATTTATACCATAGTGTGGTTATATAGAGAGAAAACAATCGAATTATCGCAATAAATAGTAAATTAGGCAAATTAATCAAAATCATAAAAAATATGGGATTTTGAAAAATTTGCTAAAAAAACTTTTTGTTTTATTAGTCCAAATGTAATTTGATAATCACCAATAGAATCTCATGTTTCAGTAAAAAATAAATTATACGGAAACTATGGCCTTAATCGCAATATTTCACGACTACAATTGCAAATTTCTCGTTTTCCCATCGACTAAAAGGAAAATTACTATATTGTTTTCGCATACAATGGGAGTACGAGGTCATTGCATTGTGACGTCACATTTTCGGACGTTTTCAGTGCTCGTCAACTATGTTATTTATTTATTTAAATATATTTACACAGCATTACAGATTTATTCTAATACACTGTGAAACGAAACATCAACTTAAGGAACAAAACAATGATACTAATTATCTACGTAGGTACACTAGAAAGCCTATCATCCTTCATCTCACAGAACTTCAGACACTCCCTACACACAGCCGTCCATCGCCACGCGAGCAGATCACACTCGGGTGCTGACACCAACAGGGCATTCAGCAGCGTCAGGGCGCGGAGGTGCGGTGAGTGTTGTACGTTAACTCTCATTTTCGTCTTTTGTGTTGCTCTCATTGTAGTCGGTCCAATACAATCATTTGATCGTCTCTAAAAACTGGTTCAAATGGCGCCATATTTTTTTTTAGTCAAATAGCCAATTGTTTTTCATAGACACAAGATATATGACTAATTGTTTTGTGTCAATATAGTTGAACTTGAATTTAATGATTTATATAATTATTGGCGTCTTTTTCGAAAAGCATGTCATATTAGACTTGTCAAGCGGGGCTAAAGTAGTAATTCAACCCCTAGGGAAAATATGAATACATATTTATGATTTAGAAAACATTTTAATTAGACCAATCAAAATACTTCACCTATCAAATTCACCATCACAGAACACTGATTTAACTTTTAAAAAAATATTTGGTATTGGGTATTAACCAATCAGAATACAGCTTTACTAAAATCGACGAATCAGGAAACAGAAATCATTTCTCTAAAGAGGCTAATTATTAAGTTTGTAGTAGTCCCTATTTCACAATAATTAAAAAAGATTAAATCGTTCGAGCACCTCTTTGGAGCGCTCAATTATGTCAGTTATCTTTTTTTATGTAGTGGCTATGTTTTGTGTGTCAAAGCAGTTTAGAAAAAAATCTTGCTGCCAAATTATATACAGGTTCGCCGTGGAATTTATTGTTAATTTTGGTTGGATAACCTTTATTTATTTATTTTCTCGCAATCGTAGCGAAAATTAGAGTGTATTACTCTGGTCTAAAAGCCATATTAACCCTCGAACTATTTTCCCTCACTTCGTTCGATAAAATAACTACGTGGTAATATGGCTCATTTTAGAACCTTGTCACACAATCTACTTTCTTATGGCCAGCTGTCAGATGTCTTAATGAATTGAATATAGTACTGAAACTTTCATCATTAACCTGTCATTCAGGAATTTCAAGCATTCTGTAACGACTTCAAACAATGGAGTACAGTTTGTAAAAAAAGAGACCACGCGAATCAGCCATTGTTTATTTAATTGAACCAATAGTTCTTTTATTATTATTTTCTTTATTTATTTCTAGTCTTAGGTTAGGTTTTACAATATTTTTATAAAAAGTAAAATATAATAATACACTTACAAAACACAAAAATATTATAAAATCCTAACCTAGTGTGCCGCCGGCAGCGAGGCGGGCCCTAAGCTACCGGTGGTTAGGGCGACAGAGAGAGGAACCTCCTGACTATCCGCGCCGTGTCCAGGAGTACCGCCTTCTGTATCTGACCCTTGACCCAGCCATCTAGCGAGAGTCTCTTGAGGTGTTGGTCGAGACTCTTCGCTATTAGACCGTTCGCAGAGACGACTATCGGGACAATGATCGTTGAATCAACATCCCACATGGCAGTCACCTCGTGTGCCAAGTCTAGGTACTTGCTGACTTTGTCCTTCTCGGCCTTCACGAGGTTCTCGTCATGGGGGATGGTGATTATTATTATTATTATTATTTATTACTATACAGAGGTACAATTTTACAATTAGTGTCTGTCCCACAAAACGGTTTACACAGTTTGACCGTGGGATCGGAGTCTCTTCGGTAACTGAATTCACATACATGACTATTACTATGTACTATCACCATTTACTAGTGCCTACTATGCTATTTAAGAAATAATTAAATAACTTTCTTTTGTATGTTTCTCTATTGGCCCCCAGTCTGATATCTGTTGGCACGCAGTTTAAAATGTAGGGTAAGCGTTTCTGCAGGCATCTATCGCCAACCATCAACATTCCCTAGTTCTACTTGCCGCAAATACAAGAAGTATTTTTCGTATTAGCAGAGCGCCCTCTAACGGATAATTGGGACATCATCCCAAACAATAGCTAATCTGAAAAATCAGTGCTACATTGTTTGAAAACAAACAATCTTGACTGTAACAATGGTGTGCCCTTACGTCAATATTTTACTGTCACCTTTTAAAGGGTGAATGAGTAAATAGTGGGGCGTAAGTCAGCTACTGAAGACTAATTTTTTAAACAGCGAAGCAATGTTGATGAGTGCATATCACTTAGAGTCAAATTCCCGTGCAAATTCACAGTCAGCTACTGAAGAATCATTTTTTAAACAGCGAAGCAATGTTGATGAGTGCATATCACTTAGTGTCAAATTCCCGTGCAAATTCACAGTCAGCTACTGAAGAATAATTTTTTAAACAGCGAAGCAATGTTGATGAGTGCATATCACTTAGTGTCAAATTCCCGTGCAAATTCACAGTCAGCTACTGAAGAATCATTTTTTTAACAGCGAAGCAATGTTGATGAGTGCATATCACTTAGTGTCAAATTGCCGTGCAAATTCACAGTCAGCTACTGAAGAATCATTTTTAAACAGCGAAGCAATGTTGATGAGTGCATATCACTTAGTGTCAAATTCCCGTGCAAATTCACAGTCAGCTACTGAAGAATCATTTTTTAAACAGCGAAGCAATGTTGATGAGTGCATATCACTTAGTGTCAAATTCCCGTGCAAATTCACAGTCAGCTACTGAAGAATCATTTTTTAAACAGCGAAGCAATGTTGATGAGTGCATATCACTTAGTGTCAAATTCCCGTGCAAATTCACAGTCAGCTACTGAAGAATCATTTTTTAAACAGCGAAGCAACGTTGATGAGTGCATATCACTTAGTGTCCAATTTCCGTGCAAATTCACAGTCAGCTGATAGGTAGTGAGTTTTGCTCCTCACCCGACGTATTAACAATTTTGTTAAAGAAATTACATGAAGTTTTATAATTATATGCTATTTTGATAGTTCTATATGGTTTTAGTAAAAATATACCTACTTATGTAGAGTCGCTACTACTTTTAACTTAAGCCAACACCCCAAGTAAATACCAGATACTCTCTAGAAAAAATGTAAACATTGAACACAGGCAGGGGTGCTCAGCAAATATTATAATTGTTACCAATTATACGCCACTGGTGCCGTATTGTCGACTCCTGATTTTATAGGCGTATAATTTTTATTTGTAATAATTTTGAGATATGTTACGGCCCCTGCTTTGTCCCGATTCGCATCGGTCGTCAACATTTGGGTTTATAAATATTGGTGATGAGCATATTATAAAAGGTTTGTTCATGATTTCATAGCAATTTGGGATGCGATTTTACACACCAACCGTCGTGTGTAAAAATAGTGTAAGTTTAAATCAATATACAGGGCGTCCACGGCTATGCCACATGGAGGCAAAGTACCCTAAATATTATAGATGGAACATTTTACTGAAATAAAACATTATTTGAATTTAAAAAACAATTTAAACTGAATTCACAGATATTTAAATAATTTTGTGGTTGAACCGGGAATCGAACCCAAATCAATTGATTCATTTTGTATTAAAAATTTTAAAAATCATGGTCTTCCTTTTATTTCTGATACTATGTTATTTAGCAAAAAATAATCCATATGATGAAGCCTTTCGATTGGTATGATAAAGCTACAGGGTAATTATTTATCTTGTGTAACGGGCTCGATTCCCGGTTCACGGTTTAATTATTATTGAAATATCTGTGAATGCAGTTTAAATTGTTTTTAAAATTCAAATAATGTCTTCTTTTAGTAAAATGTTCCATCTACAATATTAAAGGTACTTTCCCTCCAAGTGGCATAGCCGTGGGACACCCTGTAAATTGACATCGTATTTTAAATTTTAACACGAGTAAAGTATTAAAATAACAGGGGCAAGTCATGTCGTCTTTGAAACGAGGTAGCAGACAAACTCGCTAGGAAGGGTGCAGATACACCTTTCATCGGCCCAGAACCTTTCTGTGGGATCACCAAACAGAAAGTAACCTCTCTGCTAAGCAATAAATCGGAAGCTATAGAATTGTGGAAGTTCACTAAAGGACTAAAACAATCAAAAGCTTTAATAAAAGGCTACAATGCCAAGTTGTCTAAAGAGCTATTACAACTCAAAAGACACAAAACCAGCGCAGTGACAAGAATACTCACTGGTCATTGCAAACTTAACAAACATCTATCCCAAATGGGTATAAAACAAAGTGCAGCATGCAGGTTCTGCCAAGAGTCGGAGGAAACTGCCATTCATATCCTCTGCTCCTGTGGACCACTTATGCGAAAAAGAAGTATCTATCTAGGGAGACACATTATGCCCATAGAGGAGATACAACAGATTGCGACCCAAAGAATCTGGAAATTCCTGGAGGCAACGGGTATAAGCAAAGAACTTTAAGGGCTGCCACAATAGATCAATACTGGTCGAGGCGGCAAAGAAGGCCCACAACTAACAATAATAATAATAATTATATGTCGCCTTTTGTTCCGCCGTATAGGTACTTGCAGCAGGGTGATTCGCATTCCAAAATTTAACATTTTCTTAATTTGTCATTACCGGGCCCGGATTGTTAACGACTCGTGAGTGATTATTTATGACTTGTATTATTTATGTGTTGTGATTATTAATGTCATTCAAGTAATAATATGTACAGCACTTTTACCTCACCCTAGGCCACCTATAATTAAATAAATAAATAAATATTTGTGGACAATCTTACACAAATCAACCTAGTCTCAAACTAAGCAAAGCTATGGGTACTAAGTGACGATATACCGAGGGTTGCGTGATCAAACCCGATAAGTCGCCTAAGGCCGGGTTTTATAAAGATCCGTTAGACCAAATGTCAGATTAAATTTCAGTAACTCAGTACATTTTTCGACATAACAAACCGACATAAGGTCTAACGGATCTTTATAAAACCGAGCCTTAAAGGTCTTTTGAAAATAGAACTATTCGTAATGGACGTTGAGTTCTTATTTCAAAAAGCAATTATCTTGATTTATCAGGTTTGACCACATACCCCCGAATTACATACTTATATAGATAAATAGATACTTAAATACATAGAAAACATCTATGACTCAGGAACAAATATTTGTGTTCATCACACAAATAAATGCCCTGACCGGGATTCGAACCCGGGACCTCCAGCTTCGAAGGCAGGGTCACTACCAACTAAGCGGTTACTTGCATTTATTACGAAACCCAGTGTATATACTAGATGAGTGGCGAGGCAAGCGGTGAGGTGAGGTGAACATTGTAAATACATTCCCAACACCTTCAAAACTAGATGCACCAATTTTTAGGGTTCCGTAGCCAAAATGGCAAAAACGGAACCCTTATAGATTCGTCATATCTGTCCGTCCATATCTCACAGCCGATTTACTCGGAGAATATAAACACTACAATTATGAAATTTGGTAGGAAGGTGTATTTTATGAACCGCTACATAAAAGTGATGTGAAATTACAAAAAATATTAAATTAGGGGGGGCACTCCATACATGTAACCGGTGGATGAAAAAAAAAAATTCCAACGCACATAGTCGTGTGGGATATCGATGGGTAGGTCTTTAAAAATGATATGGAGGTTTCTAAAAAACTTTTCCATTTTAGTCAACCGTTGGTGAGATATTAGCTGTCAAAGTTATAAAAAGTGTGTCCCCCCCTCTAATTTCCAAACTATTAAGTTTAAAATTCTGAAAAAAATTGAGGTGGTGTGCGTTAGTAAATACTTAATATAGGTTTTACGGTTTTTGAGTTTTCGCCTAAAAACTGTCTTGCCCAAACAAAAGGTCGTAAGAGCCGTGAGTTCCCCATGAAGATACGACTTTTTTAGAATAAATGTACTGGATAGTGGTTTTAAATGTGGACTAGTAGGTGTTGGTACGGAACCCTTCATTGTGCGTAGTCCGACATGCACTTGGCCGGTTTTACCATGTATTTTTTTTAATCGTATGCTTCGATATCGAGGCTTACATCATAAATCAAATTCGGTCACTATACATTAATGTGGCCTGTCCATTGACAGTTGCTGACAGTCTCTATGCCGCGGGGATAGGGTATATTATTGTAGTTTTTTTTTGTTTCTGATGTGCGTAGGTTGGGCTATGAAAATAGCGGGGAATTATAATTCCATAGCATAGACAACCATTTTACCTTAGTTGGTACACGAATAAATGTTTCTGAGTCTCCGATGTTTACTATGTATTGAATTATCTATTTATCTATTCAGGCTGTAACAAAAATAGTATTCTGATTAGAAAAAGGTAGAAGAATAATTTTTTGATGCAATAAATTTTTGTCCCTTGTCTAGACGGTTGGCTGACTTGGACAACCTTCCCCATTGATTTTTTTTTGTGTCAAAAAAATTTTTTTTTTATTTTTTCCTAATCAGAACACGATACCAAATATGCCCTTAAACGGATGCTCACTATTTTTGTTACATCCTGTATAAATATCCATATCGTCACCTAGTACCCACAGTTACGTGTTAGTTAAAATTATCATACATATCGCAGTTGTAATGTTTGTGGGTCATTGTCAGTTGTAAAAACAAAAGTTGTTCAATAGTTAACGGCTTATGTACTACATGTATATAAGCTGTTACAGACTAAAAAATACATATCAATAAAAGAAAATAACTTAACGAATAAGGGTCATTGTTAGATTTAGGTTCGGGTCTTTTCTGTGGACATACTAAAAGTTAAGGGCTACAAAGCTTAATTTTGGATTGGACCAGTAATTGTATATTTAAACCCTATAAAATTACAATTTTAAAGAGGGACTTAAGAGACGTAACCATAGTACCTAGCAACAAAAAATAGTTGATCCACCCTTATAGATCTCTGAGGACATATTATAGCATAATATTTTATTACGATTAGTGTACCTTATTACTTATTATCTTAACGCTTAGAGAACTTGTGCATACTGGGTCATACGCGGATTTAGGTTCGCGTCTTTCCTGTGGACATAACAAAAGTTAAGGGCCGCAAAGCTTAATTTTGGATTATACCAGTAACCCGCATAAACAGTGTCTCCGTTTCTAATAAATCCCTGTAATAAAAACATAGCTAACATGCACATAAGCCGACTATTGACCCCAGGAGGGACGACCTTTGTTTTTCCAACTAAGTATGACCCAGGTAAGGCGTTAAGTAAATAAGGTAATCGTTTTTCAATGAGTCTATCCCCATAGTAATTGCTTACTCTGAGTACAGCATACTTACCTGCAGCTGCAATTGTATCTAAGTTTTAAATAATTCCATTGTCTAACGAAATATTCATCCTTCTATGACGCCAAAAAAAAACCCTGTACAATATCTAATATAATTAAAATGAGAAAAGTTCTAGATAAGTGTTAAGTCACACAGATATATGTTATTAACTGATAACGACCCTTAAGTAAGTGGTATACAAAATAAGTGGCAGCTACTCCGGTTACCAGGCGCCACTGAAAATCAGCGCCACGACTTAATGCCCAATAGCTTATTTCGTGGCACCAAGCTGAGTGGCGACCATTTTAGCATATATTAGTTGGGCCATTCTACTTTTTCATGTACATAATTTTAAGACACTTTTTTCTTTAATGCAGATTTTGGAATACTTGGCCCTCGCTTCATATTTTAGTATAGTTATTTAGAAAGAGGTTTTATTGCAGTATCACTTCCGATAGTTTTGGTAATTAACGAACCAGAGCTAATATCCATACATCGAGTAACTCAGTGGTCCTTGGATGTCTCACCATTTGTATGAAAAAATGGTTTTTACCACTGTGTTACCCACCTTCTACAGCAATATGTTAATATTTAAGTATTTTTACCTATAAATTCCTGTTATTAGGTTCAGGTACCATTTTGAAATCCTATTTTTGTACACTAATTCAATACATATCATAGATTTTTTTTGTAATAGAAAACTGGTCATGAAAAAGTAGAATGACCCAGTTGTATTTTAATTTTCCTTTGTTTTAATATTGTATATGCTAAATAAACATGTTTTCTTTCTTTTTTCTTTCCAAACGCCCATTCCCTGGCCCCAACCAACGACACCTTGCCTTTTTTCAACAAACAGACATTTTGTCCCGGCTATCGGTACGGGACATCGCGAGTAACCCTTTTTTGCCGCCTAAATTATAAGTGATGGTGACAGCCCAGCCATTCACACTCGGCCGCTGATAACGGTGATAAGGGAGTTCTGACCGTTATGTTCGAGACTGGCTTGTAACAGACTTAGAGTAATAGATTGTATAACAAGGCAAAATGCAATATTTCCTCGAGGGCTAGCGTGTTGAATCCAGGATTCAAGATTCCAGGATAGGACCCGAGCGTTGTGAGGGATTCTAACATGAAATCCTGAGCGTAGTGAGGGATTCAAACCGCCACGTCCGAGTTAGAAATAATTTTGCTGCCCTGTAATACACTCTTCTTTTCACTTTTCCTATGTGAAAAACTATTCATCCAAAATAAGTAAAAGAACAATACTTGATTAAAAAACATTAAACCATTTATTTTTGAAAAAGAATAAAATACGTAAAATAAATACATCTACATTGATTGTTTTGATGTTTACAGATAAATAACTCAACCAGGCGCGGGAGAAGCCGCCAGGGCGGGGGAGGGGGTGAGGACCTGCGACCAGGCACAGGGAGCAAAAACATTTTTGTTCCCTGTTAGCAGGCTATAAATTAAAGAATTAAAAAAAAAATTAAGTAGGTGCAAAAACGAGTTTTGCTCCCTCTAAACGGGATAGAAAAGCCTTTTTTCGAATAGGAGAAGTGAAAAAGAAAGTATTCTATTCATTTTGCAGGGTAAAAAACAGAACATAGGGTTGTTCTACAACAAGGGGCTGCAACCCGAGGCCGCGAATTTCCCTTTTTTGTCGTGAAATATTGCGTTTTAGCACAAAGTTGCCATACAATTTCTTTGAAATGAAATGAAATGTTATTCTTCAATTTAGGCATATCACATGCACTTATGAATGTCAAAAAACTACCACCGGTTCATAAAATAAACCTCTGCCTCGAGAAGAACCGGCGTAAGAAACTTGGCGATGTTTTTTTAAAACAATATACAATGTACATAAAATAACAGTATCATAATACTACAGAGTTAAAATGCTACAATATGAACATACAGGCCGTCCCACGGCTATGCCACATGGAGGGAAAGTACCTTAAATATTGTAGATGGAACATTTTACTGAAAGAAGACATTATTTGAATTTAAAAAACGATTTAAACTGCATTCACAGATATTTAAATAATTTTGTGGTTGAACCGGAAATCGAACCCTTTACACGTGATCAATTGATTAATTTTGTATTAAAAATGTTAAAATTCATGGTCTTCCTTTTATTTCTGATACCATGTTATTTAGCAAAAAATAATCCATATGCCTTTCGATTGGTATGATGAAGCTACAGGGTAATTATTTTTCTTGTGTAACGGGTTCGATTCCCGGTTCACGGTTTAATTATTATTTAAATATCTGTGAATGCAGTTTAAATTGTTTTTTAAATTCAAATAATGTCTTCTTTCAGTAAAATGTTCCATCTACAATATTCAAGGTACTTTCCCTCCATGTCGCATAGTCGTGGGACATCCTGTATATATATTGTCATAACGATTGGTTGGAATTGTTCTGGAACCGCAAGCGTCCACATTCTATGGTATTACCAATCCGTATGCTTGTTAGCCACCGTCGTAATATAAAAAATGGATCCCTATCTATGAAAGATTCCCTCGCTTGAGTGACTACATAGTCAGTGACCCTCCAAATAAAAACTACATAATTAAGTCCATTTTCCCCGACCTCTGCGCACGCGGCTGACACGCGCCCGACTTCATTAACAGCCTCTTACGCAGTATATTTGGTGCGCCGCGGGTTTTCACGTAATCGGATATGGGGATGAAAGTATTTAGGTATAGTACATTATTGCCGTGGCCGGGAAGGAGTCAATTGCGGGCTGAGTATTTGTTTAAACCGACGAGCTTGCGAGTCCGTTTAATTATAATACGAAGCCTGCAATTGCCATTTGCGGATTCAAACCCGGGACCACCAGATTCCTAGTCAGGCTACCAACGAAGCCAAAGAGGTAAGCAGTTTTCTCAGTAGGGCGATTGGTGCCCCGTGGTACCAGTCGAACCTCAGTTGGCACCACGACATGGGGATTAGCACCATGTATGGTTTCTTTAAGCTGACTGCCAGACGTTATTTTGACAACGCTCCTCATCATAGGAATCCGTTAGCTAAGAGGCTGTCGACTACGTTCCCATCCCTCCCCCCTCTGACGTAACTCGGCGATCTGATTAGGGACCGCACCGTCCGGCATCCTAGGCACACACTCACGGACCCGAATGACGTAATCACAGCGTCCACCGAGAGATGGAACGCTGCGCTTACGGCGTCTAACTCAGACACAATACATACAAATACAAATACAAATATTGGAAGGAATTCAGTGCTATCACTAGACAATAAGCTTTTAATATACAAAGCTATTCTGAAACCGATTTGGTCATATGGCATCGCAATATGGGGAGTAGCCAGTAAGACCAGCATAGCATGCCTACAAAAGGTTCAAAACAACATCCTGCGAAACATCACAAATGCTCCGTGGTTCACGAGAATCAACGAAATTCACGAATATTTAAAAATGCCAACCGTAGCATCGGAAGTGGAGCGTTACAAGGAACAACACATAGCTCGCCTCACCCACCACACCAATCCATTAGCTTCTGGATCACTGGATAATGCCAGCGTGGTTAAGAGACTGAAACGTAACCACATTCTTTAAGTAATGAACGAGGCACTGGCCTCTAAACCTACAATCGCCATTTCCCGTACAACCAATCTGATCATAGTCTGGAGACTGACAGCAGATAAAAAGGGAAAAAAACAAAAAAAAACAAATACAAATATATTTATTCTGCATAAAATGTAGTACAACAGATGATAACGTTGTTAAAGAGTAAGACCGCACATTTTACCAGCAACTGCCATGCAAAACTATAAAAAAAATCGTCCTAGTACCGCCGCATATCGGGTGGAGTCTGTCCGTCCCTGGGCGGTCCTAGCTGAGTTTTTTGCTACTCTTCTGAGCTAGGCTAGGTTTAGTGAACCAGCCACAAAACTCCCAGTAGCTCGATTCCACTCACGCCTCAGATTTGGTTGAAGCCGCTCAATATCTGGAGCGCAAACTCTTACCCCCTTATTCATAAACGTCTGTCAAACCTATATTAGTTAACTAGCCGATAAAGTTCGTTTGTCCTTATCTGTCACTTTGACATTGACGTTTGTGAGAATGGAACAAAGAACTTTTTAGTTAGTAGAGGTTTGTTAAGTTTTATGAATACGGGGGTTAGAGTATTCCAGTGTTTAAACCGCCCGCGTGGTCATGCCAGAGGTTTCCCCTGGATTTTTCCCAGGCCGCTCTCCAGCCGCGCACTCCTATAAAGCCACAGTCAGGTTAAAAAAAATGAGGTCGGCATTGAAATCAAAACTATTCGATACGCGTGTGATCCCCTTAACTGAGCCGTGCGCAACGTGCCTTTCCCATAAAAACATCGTCAAATTAAAAAAAAACTCAGATTTCGAGTCCATTGTCCTTCAGCCTATTTGCACGGCACTTAGCAATAGCACAAACGGGCACAAAGACTGGTACGCGTGCTCATTAGCAACCGTGGCCGGCACGTGCCGGGGCGCGTGCCTAGTCTTATTGAAAAACTAAAGGCGAACAAGGGCGCAAAATTAGGTAATACGTCAAGCGAAATTGGACTTTTACGATTATATTTAAGGTGGATTTTTCAGTGGAAGGTGGAAGGATTTGAGGGTTGTCAAATAGGTTAGGTTATTTGTTTTTATTATAATTTAACATGTTTATTCGAGAGTGTGTAATGGCAGTATTACTGGCGTGTTTAATGCCTCGTTTGCTTTGAGGAGCGATTGATTACGTGAAAATGCGGATTTTTGCTAAATGACGCTTTAGTTTTCTCACGGATTGCGTTTAGGGCTGTGCTTCTTTAAAAATGAACCGAGGAAGGAAATTTATATATCGCGATTAAACCAATCTAATTCCAACAAAGTCTAGTTTGCCCTGAGTTGAAACTTTGGAAGTTCAGATGGCCGTCGATTTCCTTTACGAGGGTCATTCTACTTTTTCATGACCAATTTTCTATTACAAAAAAAATCTATGTATGTATTGGAATCGTGTACAAAAATAGGATTTCGAAATAGTACCTGAACCTTGTAAAAGGAATTTATCGGTAAAAATACTTAAATATTAACATATTGCTGTAAAAGGTGGGTAACACAGTGGTAAAAACCATTTTTTCATACAAACTGTGAGACATCCAAGAACCACTGAGTTACTCGATTTATGGATATTAGCTGTGGTTCGTTAATTACCAAATATTATCGATAGTGATACTGTAATTAAACCTCTATCTAAATAAGAATACAAAAATATGAAGTCAGGGCCAAGTATTCCAAAATCTGTTTAAAAAAAAGTCTGAAAATTATGTACATGAAAAAGTAGAATGGCCCACGAACCTTTTTTGACGTTGACGTAATGCATTTACGCTTCCCCCCTGGCCTGGGAAGGCCAATGGTGGGGGTCTATGCGCCCTTTCATAGGCGAAAATCTCTGCCGCATTAACCCACACTAGCGTATTTTACCCAGAGCCTGTATTCCGAACTTCGAAATTCGAACTTCGTATCGTGCCATACCTTTCACTCTCGTGTTATTCACAATATGAGTGAGAGGGGCGGCATGATACGAAATTCGGGTTCCGTAATTCGGAGTAGCCCCTCAGATTCCTTTAGGAAACATGATGAGAGACTTCGCTGTTCTTTTTGATTTTATTATTAGACTGACTTTATGGGTCAATCAACTTTTTCTTGTTGTTATTATGTCCCGTCAACGAGGAGACAACAGTAACCATGTTTCTTAGAAACATGTTTGTAATATGGACTTCAAGCCTGCTCAGGAGATGACCCATGTACAAATGGATTTATACTTATCGTTAAAACTCATGTTTGAATTACAATTTTAAAGAGTAACTTAAGAGACCAAGTTTGATTAATTTTGGAGTCATGTCCACATTATTGCGAGCAATGACGCAAATTTGTCCGATCTCTGGTGATATAAGATAGCCCTCCAACTTTTTTTATACCTCGTCGGTGGCAAACAACCTATCAGCCCACCTGACGACCACCAGAGGCGTTAATCGAACGTCGCCGACCCGTGAGGTCATACGCGGATTTAGGTTCGCGTCTTTTCTGTGGACATACCAAAAGTTAAGGGCTAAAAAGCTTAATTTGTATTGGACCAGTAACCCGCATAAACAGGCTCCGTTTCTATAGATCCCTGTAATAAAAACATAGCTAACATGAACATAAACCGTTAACTATTGACCACAGGAGGAACGACTTTTGTTTTTTCAATTAAGTATGACCCGTGAGACATCTTTTCACGCCTTTAGAACTATAACGATAAAAAACACATACAGTCCCTATTCGTCCCGGTACCGCCGCACACCGGGTAGAATCAGTCCGGCCCAGGGCGAGCCTAGCTAAGTTTCCTGCTGGACTCTTCTCAGCTAGGCTAGGTTTAGTGAACCAGCGATAAAACTCCCAGTAGCTCGATTCCACTCACACCTCAGATTCGGTGGAAACCGCTCAACCAATCTCACTGTAGCGCAAACTCTTAGAGTATTCCAGTGTTCCAAACCACACGCGTGGTCGTGTCGGAGGTTTTCCCCTGGATTTTCCCCAGGCTACTCTCTAACCGCGCACTCCTAGCGCTTTATTGGGCCCGGCCTATTCAGCCACAGTCAGGTTCAAAAAACAAGTGCAAGTCGGACTCGCGCACCGAGGGTTCCTTATGCAGATGTGTACCGGTTCCAACCCTATTAAATCAGGAAAATCTCAACAACATGGTGTGGAAATTGGACGCCATGGGTATAGCGCCATCTATCGGCGACTTTTGTTATAAATTTGAGCGACTAAATAACTTGGTAGTAGCTGGTAGTTTTTCAAGGATAATTCTTTATCACGTAAACCGATTCCATTTTTTTTTCTTTATTTGAAAAAAGGTACTTTCAGCATAATCTCGTAGGAATTTATAAAACAAAAATATATGAAAAGGTGATTAAATTACAAACTTAGTATAGAAATGTTTTTGACGATAAAAAAAGAAAAACTAGATAGAGCTACAGTTATATTTTTCCTGTAAAATATACATTGATATCTATGTTACGTAATAATTTTATATTTTTTCCTTGGTAAACTTCTGAGATTAGGAGATACAGGGATATAGGGACATAGGGACAGAGAAAGCGACTTTGTTTTATACTATGTAGTGATGACTGTGTTACTTAAGTAGGGTTCCGTTTAGACCCTTCGGGTATGCAACCCTAATAAACTCAAAATGTGATTAATTCTGTCACTCACGTGTAAAAGGACCCACTTAAATATAAATAGTTTGAAAGTCATATCAAATAGCCACCTGTGATCTCTTTCACAGTCTATCCCGTCAAGCGTTGCATCAAAACTGGATTATCCCCACACCGCTGATCAGGGCCTGGGGGTTAATTTAATACCAATTCGCAGGTGGCTGAGATTATCGCCACTAATGCATATAGGGGGTAGCCGTATGGTCAAATAAAAGGCACACTTTGTATGGAATTTCCTTAAAAACTGACCCGTTTGAATTCGGAGCGCTCGTGGCCCAGCGGCGCACACGCACCGCGTGAATTAAGATAACGAGATGAAATTTAGTTAAAAAAAACTTTATTTAACCCGACAGAGTAACAGTATAGCTTACAATCAAGAGAGTTCTGACTTAAAATAATTAACAACTAGTATATATACTAAATTAGTGCAATTCAGCATTGACGCAATGCCCTCAATTGGTAAATGCTGAAGATGCGTTAGTTTCTGCTGATGAAGCAAATATTGGGGGTGGAGGCAAGGCACCCTTAACTCGTGCGGTATGCGAGGTTAAGCAACGGTGACCCATAAGTGTCATTTATTGGGCACTAAGATGTCGCGCATTGAGACGTTTACCTTAAATCTAATTTAGACCACTAATGATCCATTACTAGTCTAGCAATCCTCTTCTTCTCGGCCAGGGGAAAAAGGGGATAAATTCTCATATTCCTTTCGTAACTTGAGGTCAAACCACACAAATATTTCCCAACGCCCTCAAGCATTCTCACCCACTAGGAAAAATACAATACAACAATAGTTTTTTTTTTAATAATAGCATAGAAATCTTTTACCATTATTGTTTACAATGAAAAGCGTACAAGGATTTTTTGGCTTGTATTTTGACCTAACAATACCGCTTGGAGGACAACTGGGGGTCGACACGTGGCACCCAAAACGCATTTAAAATCCAACCTTGTGTCTATAATTTTATGACTGATATTTTATTGAAGCAATTTCACCACGCTTCATTCAGCTTTTGTTACATAAGTGCGTTCTATAATGAGCTTTATTAGAATGTGTTAGTGTTGAATTCTGATTGTGGTGGGATCACAAGGGTTGCCACTCATTTGATTTTTGTTGTTATTATTAGTTATATAATTACGGTATCGGTGGTGAATCAAAATTTGCTTTATTAGATACCTTTTTATTAGTAGGGAATTTATAAATTTTTTATGTGTGTACAGTAAAATCAAGTTTTAAATGAACGCCACACTATTAGCAGTTTTCTTTTATCATATTATGCTTATTCATTTTTTTTTGAACCTGACTCTGGCTTCATAGGCCGGGCCCAATAAAGCGATAGGAGTGCGCGGTTGGAGAGTAGCCTGGGGAAAATCCAGGAACACTGGAATACTCTAAGAGTTTGCGCTCCAGTGAGATTGGTTGAGCGGTTTCAACCGAATCTGAGGTGTGAGTGGAATCGAGCTACTGGGAGTTTTGTCGCTGGTTCACTAAACCTAGCCTAGCTGAGAAGAGTCCAGCAAGAAACTCAGCTAGGCCCGACCTGGGTCGGACTGACTCTACCCGGTGTGCGGCGGTACCGGGACGAATAGGGACTATATGTGTCATTGTTGTCGCGATCGCGCGGTGGACGTCCCCGCCAGCGGTAATGCCTAAGAGTACGCGTCGTGTCAGAGTTGGACGCCGCAAGCGCAGCGTTCCATCTTTCGATAGACGCTGTGATTACGTCGTCCGGGTCCGTAAGTGTGTGCCTAGGACGCCGAACCGTGCGGCCCCTAATCAGTGATCGCCGAGTAACGACAGAGGGGATGCTTATTCTCTATGTACTGAGCCCTTTATGATCCGAATTTTTACGTAAGCGGAAACACTGCGGAGAGGCGTTCACTTTAAGGGGTTCCACGCGCTATTTATCGATTTTTGACATTTTGAGTTGATATTGCTGGGTCAAAACAATAGATCTATTTATGGCACAAACGGTTTTCGGTTCTTCAATCCTTTATATTCCTATGAAAAGTTTGATAAAATCACTTTTTTTTAACCTGACTGGGTTTATAGGCCGGGCCCAATAAACCGATAGGAGTGTGCGGCAGAGCATTAAATTATATAATAATTTACCTCACTCTGTTCATCATCATCATCATTTCAGCCGAAAGATGTCCACTGCTGAACATAGGCCTCCCCCAAGGCTCGCCATTTAGACCGGTCCTGTGCCGTTCGTTTCCACCGGATTCCCGCGACCTTCACCAGGTCATCACTCCTCACTCCTCACCTCACTCTGTTACCATATTAAATTACATTAAATATAAACTTTACCTTAAAATAACTGATCGAAAATGCTCTTTACAAATTAAAAGATTTTTATGACATGCAATTTAAATTATTATTAAGTTATACAAATAATGTATATTTTATTAACCTTATTATATGTATTTCATTACATATTCACTGATCATATTTACTGATCTATCCTCCTAAGACCCCGCGTCCTATATAAAGGACAAAATATGGTCAACGGAAAATAAGTTAAATTTTGAAGTGATAGAGTTGCATTTGTTTGGTTTGATTGATTTGACATAAAATAAAATTCAAATTTGTAATCGGAACTGTTAGGTTCAAATTCGATTGTATTTTTATTTGTATGGTGGGTCTCAGGAGGCTATAATTGTTCTCACATTGAAAGATTGTAAACCTAGAAATAAGTCGTATTCTAGTCCATAATGTAAGTCAACGGAATATATATTTTTCGACTTTTACTTTAACTGGGATATCCATTAAAAACATATTAATTTCCTTTTACAAAATAATAGACTGAATTATTCTGCGATAATAGTTCAAATGTTCTAGGCATTGAATAGGTTAACTCTGAATCTCTTTGAAGTAATCAATTACCAAACACCTAAAACTCCCACGTACATATTTGAATTTCGAACAAACAAAACTTCCATTCATGAATTACATCCATCAGCGTGAGCGGTCAAATATCAGAAAATCTTCCGAAAGCAGCCCAAGTCTTAAACTATTGCAATGCAAAATAGTACCTTAAAATTTAAAAATACAGTTCAAACTACAAAAGCAGCCGCAATCATAAAAATCAGTTAAAAAAAACTCGAATAAAACCGTCCACACGATGACACAATGTTCGAATACCAAACTTATTTTACGCTTCAATTGCGCTAAAATAGACTTTATCACAATTAAGTACGGACTTTAGAGCGTCTCTGTTTGAATTTGTTTTTTTCGTCGGCATAGCACGATCAATTATTTTTGATCCGTTGACTACACATGACAAAAGAGATCGGCGTCGCACCAAATATTTTGATACCGATATTATCGATGGATTAAAAAGCTGAGAATGTGTTATTACGTTTGAATTTTAAAAGAGGGGGCAGAGCTAAAGTTACCTCGCTCATATTTGGAACAGCGTAATTGTGGAAATGGCTCCACATTACACAAAACCGTAGCCATAATAACACCATTTTTTTTCTGTTGAGGCATGTCCCTGGTTGTGCGCTGTATTGAGAGACTTACCCCCATATTCATAAACGTCTATCAAACCTATATTACTTAACTAGCCGCTAAAGTTCGTTTGTCCTTATCTGTCACTTTGACACATATGCTTGTGAGACAGTGACAACAGACATTTTAGTTAGCAGAGGTTTGTTAAGTTTTATGAATAAGGGGATATTTTACAATAACAAAAGTCAAAAGTAATTTATTTGCTAGAATACAGTCAAGCGGATGTTAATAATGATAATATTCGTACAATGTATTCTGCCTGCTACTGGGCATGCAAATACTACAATTAAAATTACAATGTTAAGAGTTAAGTTAAAGATTTGTCAAAATTTAATTTAATTATTAGGGGAGATTTAATAAATATCAGGCTTATAATCTAAATATTCTTTCACAGAGTAGATTGCATTTTGAGTCAAAAATTCTAATAAATATTTCTTAAATTCTTGCATGTCAGATCTTCTTATAAAGTCTGACAGCATATTTCAAAATAAAACAAAAATAAAATCCCCTAGCAGTAACAGAAGTAGTATTGTCGATTTAGTCTGCAATTTCGGAGTTTTCTCAGAAATACCTTAAAACGTGAATAAAAAAAAACTATCACACTTCGCCTAAGACATGTATGACTTAAAATGTTCTAAATGGCCTATACTATCACGTACTTGCGGCTTTGTATCCTGTTACCAAACATCCTGTATAGTTTGGGTGCCATGCCAAATACACTTTATTTGCGATTCTATGCCGCTGTCGTGCACTATTAAAAACAGAGAATTGGTTTACATTGGAGTTAACATACATGGCTATTTCAAATATATATAAACAGGGGAATGTTAATATTTTTAATTCAATAAAGTAATAACTGTCAGTATATCAAATCCAAATCAAAAAGCGTCGGCAATGTGAGTATGATTGTGGTAGTTTTTTGACATTCATAAGTGCATGTAACATGCCTAAATTGAAGAATAAATGATTTCATTTCATTTCATTTCATTTCATTGTTCTGCAGCGTCCATAGACTCGCTACATGAAACTAAGAACGTCAACACATCACCCTCACGCCCCTTGGAATGCAAGTGACAGCTCGTCCGAGCTTCATTGAGCATTATTTTTTTTAATTCTGACAGCCGATAGACCATAGATAAACGCAGGCGCCGAAAAACTGATCGATCAGAAAGTTATGGTTGATTTCCGATAAAGATGAAGTCGTTTAGGGTTTTTTTAAAGGAAATGGTGTTTTTTGGCAAAACAGAGCAGAGACGCTTGAGTTGTCCCGTTTGTCACTGGATTGTCTTTAGATCGTTATCTATAAATCTGTTGGTTTTGTTGGCGCCGTTTATAATATCTAATTTTAAGGTAAATTTCTTTGCGGGGATATTATGGGAAAATATCGCAATAGGTATGGGTAAAAAAGGATTCTAAACAATATAGTACTCGAAACCACAAACTGACCACAGGTCGAAATAAATCGTACAGATTTCAATTTATTTATTACTTAATATGAATGAAATTATATATTAATTATTATAGTGTGTGAAATAAACAAACAAATTATTATTAAGTCCAAATATATCAATAATAATATTATAAACGTGAAAGTTTGTGCGGATGGATGTATGTTCCGCTTAATCTCAAAAAAACCGGCCAAGGGCGAGTTGGACTCGCGCACGAAGGGTTCCGTACTAGTATCTATAAAACAGCAAAAATAACTTAACCAAAATTACAGTTAAATCAACCTATCTCAAAAACTATAAGAGATACTTTGATCAAACCAAAAATCGTTGAAAGAGTTAATTAGCATGCATCACCTCTATTTTTTTTAGAATTTTATACCGCGTAGTTATAAAAATAGAGGGGGGGGGACATACTTTTTACGACTTTGAGAGCTGATATCTCAAAAACCGTTCACTTTAAGAAAAATGTTTTTTAGAAAACTTTATATCATTTTAAAAGACCTTTCCATTGATACCCCACACGGGTATGTACATCGAAAAAAAAATTTTCATCCCTCAGTTACATGTATGGGGGGCCCCACCCCCAATTCTTTTTTTTACTATTTAGTGTCATAATTTTGTAGCGGTTCATACAACACATATTCCCATCAAATTTCATCACTGTAGTACTTATAGTTTCCGAGTAAATCGGCTGTGACAGACGGACAGACGGACAGACGGACAGACGGACAGACGGACATGACGAAACTATAAGGGTTCCGTTTTTGCCATTTTGGCTACGGAACCCTAAAAATGAACGGATCTCTATGAAACTTTCCAGTATTGTAGATTAGACATCAGAATAGGACATAGGTTACCTTTTATCCGCGGATAACATCGCAGGGCGCTGCTAGTATATCAATATATCGTAATGATCGACAAAGTAAGAAATTAATTAAAATAAATTAGATCAATAATATTAAATTAAATAATGTCAACTACATTTTATTTCTATGATATATATGTAATGGTTCAGTTCGCAATTTGGTGGGTAGGCGCTTGTAAAATGTTGGTTCAGTTACTCATATATATAGGTGTAAAATCTTCGCAGGTCCGTGGTGGTAAATAAAAATAGTGGACTGTAGATTTAGGAGCTGGTGTAATCCAAAATAGAAAAATATACAGAAAAGTGAGTGTAACAGTCTTTGGGAATTGCTGAACAACCGTAAGTTATTAACGTAACACAATTTTGAAATCTAAACATTACCATATATGAAAATTGTCCATATTAGCTCGACTGGTTATGAATTTAATGTTACATTGAATATTTTATTTAAAAAATATGAAAGTATGATTGAAATAATTATAAGATGAATTTATTACATACAATTAATTGGGTTCTTTTTATATGAATTATTGAATACAATTTTGATTCAAGAAAAAGGATTAAAAACGTTTTAGTTTTTAAACGATTCTGAACAATAGGAGGAACTTAAATATATAGCTTTCACAATTTATGTCGAAATTATATTACCTAGTCCGATGGCACGACACGATCACCATTTAGGTACTGGGTCTGTACTCCGAAACTTCGCAATCCGAACATCGTATCGTGCCGCCCCTTTCACTCTCGTGTTACTCACTATATGAGTGAAAGGGACGGCACGATACGAAGTTCGGTTTCGAAGTTCATAGTAGCCCCTCTGTGCCAATTATAGGAAACGTAACGTAACACGTGATCGGTCATTATCTGTCAATTATTTCAATTCTTTTTAATTATAAATTAGTGAAATTATAAACACACACACACATAGAATTCAATGTGAATTCTGTGTGTGTGTGTTTGTCCTCTGATACTTTGTGTAGGTATTTAATTTCTAATCCTAAAAAAACAAGGTAGTATTAGACATGTATTTTTTTGCCCAAGTACGCATTATTGTATTGCCTCACTATGTAGCGTTGCGTAACGTAGTTTTTTTTTAATTTGCCATTATTTTCTAATCTCTATTTTCATTTGGATTCAAACTTAAGTCCAAGGAGCGCTTAGCTTTAAAAATTTAACTACTCAAAAACGTAATCTAAGCCGTTTGAAATAATGTCCATTTAAGCTTGTTCAAGCCCTGAAAAGAGTCGGTCGCACATTTGGCGGCGAAGAATTAACGTTGAAACAAAAAAGGATCGACATGCCAAAGATTATTTATTTAGAATTTGAACCGTAAGTGTTAAAATTAAGGTGCAATATAGATTGTGCTAGTAATTTAGTTGCTAACTTATGTTAATAAATCATTCTGCTGTAGTAATGTTGCGTTAAGTCTTAATGTTCAGGGCGTCACAGTTTGTGCTGAAAAAGTGTCCTTGTGTTACATATTCGGACCATTTAAATATAATAATTGAAACAGTTTTATAATAACTTTACGTATATCTTTGTCCACGCTCTCTTCATATTGAGCTTCCTAGGACGCACTGTGTTGAGAGCGAGGGACCTAAATGCTGTCAACACTCTCTCTCAATAAGAGTGTCGTAAGTACTTATATTTACATTGAGCTAAAATATGGAAAACTAACAGCAACTAGCATTAGTGTTTGGATTCTAAGCTTTAACATACCCATTAACTTAAGATGTTACCAGATATTGTGAACCATCTGTTCAGATAACAATTTTTTAATAAACAAAGAAATTAAAATAAAACTAAAACTAACCTAAAACGAACCTCAATATACTTATCAAAAAACCTAATCTAACAAACCGCTACCAGTAGGTAACGTTCCCAACATGCTGGCCGCATTGCCACGTTGGATGGCAATGCTCAATCTTTGTGCCGGATAAAGGCCAGCATTTTGGTCACGTGTTGCGTCGACCAGATCTCGACCATCCTTGAAGATCCTATGGGCTCCCGGTCCCCACGGCCCAAGTGTTTCGACCCCAAAAGGCTCAAATATGTACCCGCTATCGTTTATTACATTTGCTTATATTTTTTTTATTTGTTGAGAATTACAAACTGTCATCTACAATTTTAGGGTATCATTTTCCTTTTGTATACCAAATTTCAATTTTCTATCACAAGCTGTTTTTGAGAACACTATGTGACGGACGGACAGACGCAGAGCAATCTCATAAACATTCCGTTTGACCAATTTTAAGTAATACGGATTACTTAATACATAAAGATACCGAAAACTGGACTAAACATTCCATACAAATCATCGAAACTGCTCACATAACTTCAGAAGAATCGCTTATTGAAAAAATGAGAACCAGTTACTAAAATACACAGAAAAGTTAACAGGTACCTTTTCAGTATTAGTTTATTATTATTTTTAATGTTATTCATTTTTTTTTGTATAATAAATTGATTTCGCTTTCGAGAATAAAGTAATTCATTACCCACAAATTACTTAATCACGCAAAATAAAACTGAATCGACACCAAAAAACTACCCGATCTCATACATTCCAATACACGATTAAGTAATAACGGGAATCGAACCTGGAACGCTTCAGTGGTTAACCACCCACGCTACTACAAAAACATTACCTCACTTTTACTTCCTTGAGCTAAAACAAAAAGTCGTATATATCTATAAGACGACTAAGAACATACGACTAGTTAAAATAACACAACACTTAAGGAAACGACTTATTGTTTCATTCAAAACTATGAACTTACGCCGTTATAGCCTAGGGCGGGAAAGTAGTTTTTGCGGCCCGTTCCGCCCCATTTAGACCAGGAAGTAGGGGGCGCGACCTATTCTTGGCCTAGTTATTTTTTGTCTCGCATTTTATCGAGCATTGCGGTCGGGGAAAAAGGTGATAGATTAGGTAGCGGAATAATGTGCATACATATTTATGTAGTTGGCTGCGGATAATGGTAATGTTTATCTTGCGAGAAAATGAATACAGGACTTTTTTTCGTTTTAACAAATAAAATAGTCAAATCTATACCAGTAAGAAGAGCTCGTGGCCCAGCGGCGCCCGCGTACCGCCGCGTGCGATATGCGAGGTTAAGCAACGTCGGGCCAGGTCAGTTCATGGATGGGTGACCGCTTTGAATGGTTTATCTGAGCGCTCCCGGGCTTTGGAAGGCACATTAAGCCGTTGATCCCGGCTGCTGTTTATGATAGCAGTCGTTAAGCCGAGTTAGAGGCCTCCGGCGTGCGGCTTGAGGACTTCTAACAGTCAAGTTGCCCACTCACTTGACAAGGGGGTCGAAGTTGCACCACGTCCGTAGGGAGTACCCATCGCGACCCTACACGTGACTCCTGTGTGGTGCTAAAAGTGCAATAAAAATTGGCAACAGTTCTGTCTTCCCTGAGGCGTGGACCAGCCGTGACGAGAAGCCCTTCATGAAGTATTTAATACCTATTATTTTATACCCCTTATAATTTAGACCTTCTAACACCAACTAGGGGCCCGTTTCAAGTTCTAGAATCTTTCATTTCACAACGGCCAAGGCGGATCATTACTGTCGTAAAAGATTTTGATAGGGAAAAACTTTTTAGAATAAATCGCAAATTAATGAATATACCAATTAATTATTATCAAGATGACAGAAATCTTCTATCACTTCCAGAGTGACACGTGTGTATTATATTTCTTTGGATGGGTTGCACCAAACCGTCTGTAATCGTAAGTGGTGTTCGTTAAAATCTGATTGTATGGAAAGCTTGACAAGTTTCTATGGGATGACAGCTGCCGGCGCCATATTTGACAATAACCGGCGTGTGATCGTATGTTGGTGCAACCGACCCTTAGGGTGAGTTGCACCAAACCGTCTGTAATCGTAAGCGGTGTTCGTTAAAATCTGATTGTATGGAAAGGTTGGCAAGTTTCTATGGGATGACAGCTGCCGGCGCCATATTTAATTTACACACAATTTACACTACACAAAAATTACAAAAAATAATAATAACGGCATTTTCTGTTTGAATTGACACGCATCTTGATATTTTCTCAATGTTACTATCTAGAACAGGACTATTGCGACCTTATGTCAAAAACTTTAAATGTATTTTATGTATTTTTCATTAAGAAATATCGTTTCAAACATCAGTCCAAATCGACCATTTTCAAGCCAAAAACTTGTTTTTTCCGCATAAATTCTACTACACACAATAAAATCCAAAAATGGCTGTAAGGCCTCTTAAAAGGAAATATTTACGAAACTACGCGGAGAGCTTCCGTAGAGAGCGGGATGGTTAATTGCAAATTCATGCGTGTTAGAGCTGGACATTTGCAATGGAATGCCTCATCTTAATCCGTCATGGAAAATGGATGGATGTTCACTTTTTCGAACGCTCCCCACTGTCCCCCAAAAATAAGCAAGGTGTACTCACATATTCAGGTAAAAAAACACATGTTTTTACAAATAACGTAAGCGGTTCAGTGACCGTCCAAAATTACAATTGTCACCAATTACGGTCTTGTAACGGACAATCACAGCTATAGTTCTTACTTCGCATACTCACATGTGTAATTCAATTATCAACCTTATTTCCTAGAACTTAAAGGCCGTTTTGGAAACGGCGAGCGAGCATAAACATTCGAAATTCAAAAATTAAAAGAAAAACAGTCGACTCGATTCCCAGAATCGCCGTTTATATCAAAACAAAAGGCAAAAGCCGACCCGTTAGTTCTCCCGTCTTTATTCAACTCGTGTGGATATAGTGTATGTTTATCTTTTTCGCCCTTCAATGGGGCTACCGGATTGGTACCAGTTTTTGCCGACTGTCAGCGAATTTAAGTCGAGTCACATACTGAATTCGATAATAATTAGCTACGTATAAATATACGATATATCGGTATAGTGGATCGATAAAAAACAGGCATGTATTAATACTTATAAAATCACAATGAAGTAGGTAGGTTTGCCGTAACATTTACCAGTCGCTTTTCGGTGAAGGAAAACATCGTAGGGAACCGATCTAATCCCATCACCGTCACATCACGTCGCCACAGGCTGATGATGATAATGATTTTTTTATTATTTTTAACACGTTTTTAAATTTCACTACAATACGGTATATAAGGCGAGGCCCTTTCAAAAATCTGACGAAAATACTGTTTTCACACCTGCTATTCAGAAAAGAGTTATTGTTGCCTTCGAATGAGGGATCAAAGATGTACTTTTCTTCCCTCATTTGAGGGCAACAATGACTCTTTTCCTCATAGAAGGTGTGAAAAGCAGTATGTGATACTCTGTAGTAAAATCATTTGTAAGAATTTCATGTTTTCAGCAGCGGACCTCATAGACGGTGTGAAAAGCACTATGTGTCACACGGTAGCAAAATTATTTCCGTCTTGGGCGTAAACACTTGAATCCTACGCTCAAGATTCTACTTTAGAATGCCTCGCTACGCTCAGGATTCTATTGTAGAATCTTCCGCTTCACTCAGAATTCAATATACCGCCCTCGCCGTAAATATATCAGCTCCCTTGAGACACAATCTACCTACTATTGAGCTTCCAGTGTGAGGAAATAATGTAGAATTACACTACACAAAAATTACTGTGAACTGAAAAAGAAACAAAGTAATGCAATAATCGACCAAAATATTGAAAAATGCTTTGGGAACTCTATCAAAAAATCCTAAACATCATAGTAAAAATAAACTTTCATGCTGCAGATTACGTAATTAACAACGACAGTTATGTTTTTTTTACAATTTAGGATAGCTTTTTTTATATGTAACCGATGGATAGGCCTTTAAAAATGATAAGAAGTTTTTCAAAAAACTTGTCCATTTAAGTCAACCGTTGGTGAGATATTAGCTGTCAAAGTGTTAGAAAGGGTCCCCCCCCCCCCTCTAATTTTCAAACCATAAAGTTTAAAATTCTGAAAAAAATT
The DNA here is from genome assembly GCA_963556455.1 of Epiblema foenella. Classification (NCBI taxonomy): domain Eukaryota; kingdom Metazoa; phylum Arthropoda; class Insecta; order Lepidoptera; family Tortricidae; genus Epiblema; species Epiblema foenella. Next base: position 44,871,781 of record OY747095.1, read on the forward strand.
GAGGTGGTGTGCATTAGTAAATACTATCAACGTTTTTTGGTTTGAACAATATAGGATTTACGGTTTTTGAGTTTTCGCTTAAAAACTGTTTTGCCCAAGCAAAAGGTCGTAAGTGCCGTGAGTTCCCTATAAAATATAGGATACGGATAGTGATTTTAAATGTGGTCTAGTAGGTGTTGGTACGGAAGCCTTCATTATGCGTGGTCCGACACGCACTTGGCCGGTTTTTTTAATCTTTATACATGTAAAATCTTTAAAATTGCTAATATGAATTAAATATTTGGGTCAATCAACTTTTTCTTGTTGTTATTCTGTCCCGTCAGCGAGGAAACAACAGTAACCGAGTTTCTTAAAAATGTGCTTATAATATGGCTTCCAATCATGCTAAAGAGATGACCCATGTCCAAATGGGTTTATGCTCATCGCTGAAACTCATGTTTGGAAGATTTAAACCCTATAAAATCACAGTTTTAAAGAGTGACTCAGGAGACGTAACCATGGTAACGGGCAACAAAGGATAGTTGATCCAACCATTTGTTTTCCGAGTGTCTTCTTAAGAGTTTTTATTACTAATGTAAAAAAAAAAACTATTTATCTTTTTATTTATTTACTACCGAAATCAGCAGTCGGATGTAAATGTCTGTCTAAATTACTGAATGGATATTCTTATAATTAGTTATAACACGTTAAAATTCAGAAACTTCCTGTACATTATGAAATAGAAAAATCGTGGCGCGTAAATAATAGTATAAAATATTTTATACTTAATTTAAATAGCTGACAGTTGATTTTCACGCAAGAAAACAGCATCAAACCGGTTTTAAAACCTTGTTTCGGGAAAACTGTAACACATAATTAATGCATTATGTAGAAATCGACCTTTTGTATTATGATATATAGTCGATATTTGTTACAGTGACGGGTCTCGTCGGTTTGGTAAACAAATATTAGGTACCTAATATTAATGTTATATCAGGGAGGTCATTGATATATAGAAGGAACAGTAAGGGACCTAAGATATTTCCTTGAGGGACCCCACGGTCATTTAGTTTATATTCTGATAAGACACTAACTTTTTTTTTATTAATTACTAGCGACCCGCCCCAGCTTCGCACGGGTGCACTATTTAATGGATGTTATTATACATATAAACCTTCCTCTTCAATCACTCTATCTATTAAAAAAACCGGATCAAAATCCATTGCGTAGTTTTAAAGATTTAAGCATACATAGGGATATAAGGACAGAGAAAGCGACTTTGTTTTATACTATGTAGTGATTAGGTATAACTCGGACTCATTCACACTGATAGCTATAGACTAATTATTTATTAGGACAGCACATTTCATTGTAAAGATTTTATCCTTGTCTTTTTCAGTAATAGCATCTTTTATTGATACCTTATGCCTGAGAAAATTTTTAACGGTCCATATTATTTCACCCTGTTTGTTTTTTTCTTTGAACCTGACTGTGGCTTTATAGGCCGGGCCCAATAAAGCGATAGGATTGCGCGGTTGGAGAGTAGCCTGGGGAAAATCCAGGGGAAAACCTCCGGCACGACCACGCGTGTGGTTTGGAACAATGGAATACTCTAAGAGTTTGCGCTCCAGTGAGATTGGTTGAGCGGTTTCAACCGAATCTGAGGTGTGAGTGGAATCGAACTACTGGGAGTTTTGTCGCTGGTTCACTAAACTTAGCCTAGCTGAGAAGAGTCCAGCAAGAAACTCAGCTAGGCCCGACCTGGGTCGGACTGACTCTACCCGGTGTGCGGCGGTACCGGGACGAATAGGTGCTATAGGGACTATAGGTTACGCGAGTGCGAACAAAATGTACTAGCCTAGTGTCTACCCGCACACCGGGTAGAGTCAGTCCGACCCAGGTCGGGCCTAGCTGAGTTTCTTCACCCTGTAAGCCGATCACTTAATAAGAGGATGCCTCGGATCCGTAAGCCAAGCCCATGGAATGTAAGAGACACGCTTATGTCTTCCGCGGACGAGAAAAGAGATGCAAGATTCCTCGCAGATTACTTTGGACAAATTACCAAAATAACTGACATTTCAAGTTATATTTGTAATTCGTAAGGTAAAAACCGAATATTAAGGTAAGGTATATTTTAACATGATTTTGTCGTTTAATAATGTAGCTATAGTACAGTGGGCTGAAGAAAAATAGTCAATAAATGCTACAATTTAGATTTTCTTTTTATACAAACGCCTTAAGGGAGGCGTACAGCGACATCTGCTAGAAGACTCATGCTTCATTAACGGCACTAACGTCTCAAATCATATTGAGAATCGTCAGTTACGATGCGCCATCCCATACCCAAATTTAGAATGAAGGAAAAATTGAAAAATTTAGGCACCGAGCAGGATTTGAACCTGCGACCTCCCGGCACTCGCGGGCAGAATTTAGATTTTATTATGAGACAATTTTAAGCAATCGTGTCTCGGCTATAATCAGAAAAACAATCAAATACTTAGTCAGTAACTATACTTCTCAAAATCAACCCTTAATGTTTCTTAGTCGGGTCAAAGCGGTGGTTCAAAAATAATTTGAAATTTTTCATTGCACGCTCATACAGCGCTTTTATCTCACAAACGCGGGTGAGCTACGGTTGTGTGTTGCGGTAGACATGCATATTGTCTATGTGTGCGTCAGCGTAGGAGTTGTCTGTGTCCGTATGTGTCACAACTACAATTATGGCTAACCCGCGCTCGTGAGATACAACTACTGTAACTGATACGGTGCGAGAGTAGCACTGGTCTCTGCCCCCCACTTTACAAGTCTCCTTCTTGCCCGTGTCCTGTCTCACTTAAACAGTAACCCCATAATTACTTCGTAAATAACACGTCTCACTTACACGGTAACCTATAGTTACTTCGTAAATGATACGTCTCACTTAAACGGTACCCCTATAGTTACTTCATAAATGACACGTCTCACTCAAACGGTAACCCTACAGTTACTTGTAAATGAAACGTCTCACTTAAACGGTACTCCTATAGTTACTTCATAAATGACACGTCTCACTTAAACGGTACCTCTATAGTTACTTCGTACACGACAAATCGTATAATTGATTTTGCACTAAAATTACAGTTAAACCAACGTAACCTCCTTATTACTTCCAAAGCTATGACTACTTTTTTTTATCGCCGACAGCATGATTTTTTTCGCTTCGCTTCGCTGCTACTTAGGGCCTAAACTGAATATAATAAATGATATTCGTATAATTATAACATTACATGGTAATTACCTATATTCATCTATATTAAAAGTGAATTAAACAGTTTTTTCGCTGGCATAATAAATATGTAAACAGGCTCTTTAAAACTAATTTCGCAACTGTACAATATCCATATTAATATAAACATGTATAATGTATAATTATGATCACGGGAATTTATAATAAAAAATATTTACTCAAACATGCAATGAAATATTGACGCTATGTTGTATGTTGTTTTAACAGGCTGCGAAGTATCACGTTTCGGGTGCGGCGCAACGAGCGGCCAGTAATGAAATTTCATACAACATTGCCGGCCTTGGCAGGCAAAGTGATGTTTTATTTCCGAAATGTCAAATGACACTCTTTGTGATTGCGCTACGCGGGTTAATGTCTAATTGGAACAATATGGTGACTATTTTGCAATACCTGAGCTTGATTATTGCAAATATGAGTTACGGGTCAACACTGTCAGTGCTTTGAGACAGTTTTGTCTTTCGGAAACTTATGCCCTCATTTTTTTTTTAACAAAACGGGACTGCGCTACAATGCGGGAAGTTCGATATTTTTACGGTACGGAATTAAGGTATTAAATATGATTTAAATGTAAACTTCGTTCTCATGCCCATAATAACCGATAACAAAGTTTGACAGCTGGATCTTACTCGACAGTGGCGCCAACTGGTGAGCACAAAAACGGTAACTCTCATTAAGAGCGCTTTAATAAAATGTAACAGGTCCACTAGCGCCACTCGTAAATAAGTGTAATTATTTAAATTTAACGATATATAACTAAAAAAGGGGGCCGCTACGTTCTATAGTTTATATTTAGGTACTTTTTGAATCCATCAAACTAGTTATTACGATGCTGGATTCGTCAATCTATGCGTCCAAAGTTAAAACGGCGTACATACATATTTTTTAATATTAAGGACAAAATATTTCTGTGTTAGATTACTTGTGCGGGACGCTATCACCGCCAAACATCCCTATCCATGATATAATCGTTTATCTTATAATATGCTTTTGAAATAAGTGTCTTTTTCACGACACACTTAAATTTAGAATCCGTAAGTTCAGTAATGTGTCTTGGAATTCTATTGTAGAATTTTATACAATTTCCCAAAAACGACTTTTTCGCCTTCACTAGTTTATAAAAAGTTATTTTGAGTTTCGCTAGTGGTAGAGAGAATGGCGCTAGTGGACCTGTTACATTATATTAAAGCGCTCTTAAGTGACGTTTGATACATTTGACGTATATAATTATTGTTACCATTTTAAAAAATCTGTCTCAGCTTTCGTTAGCCAAACTCTAGTGTGTATGTAATGGAAACTCTATTAATTTAGTGTTAAAGTGGAATATCCAATAGAAAAAGAATATTATTGTTAGTGTCATATTTTAAATAACACGCAAACACCGATGTCGGCACCCTAACAGTATAAATAAAGATCTAACATGTAATTTTTTAAGCAAACAACCCATGTTTGCACTACAGCTTGCGACTTGACTCTGTAATCTGCGCCTAAGTGTGTAATTTATGCAGCCCTGTCTACTGAAAAGGGCGCGAACACACGAGACAACGTTTACATATATATTCGTTGAAAGAGGATTAGATAGAAGGCAGGATTAGCGAATCACCGAGGGGGACGGACTTATGATAGGCTGACCAAATCCAGATGTATCAGAAGCAGTTGATACGGATGTAGCACAATTCTCATAATTAGTCGTGCTGTATACAGGGTGTCCCACGGCTATGCCACATGGAGGGAAAGTACCTTGAATATTGTAGATGGAGCATTTTACTGAAAGAAGACATTATTTTAATTTAAAAAACAATTTAAACTGCATTCACAGATAGTTAAATAATAATTAAACCGTGAACCGGGAATCGAACCCGTTACACAAAAAAATAATTACCCTCTAGCTTTATCATACCAATCGAAAGGCTTCATCATATGGATTATTTTTTGCTAAATAACATAGTATCAGAAATAAAAGGAAGACCATGAATTTTAACATTTTTAATACAAAATCAATCAATTGATCACGACGTGTAAAGGGTTCGATTCCCGGTTCAACCACAAAATTATTTAAATATCTGTGAATTCAGTTTAAATTATTTTTTAAATTAAAATAATGTCTTCTTTCAGTAAAATGTTCCATCTACAATATTCAAGGTACTTTCCCTCCATGTGGCATAGCCGTGGGACAGCCTGTATATATCGCCAAATTTAAATTAAGTCTTGAATACATTTATGACGTTTCGGTGACAGAATACGCGATGAGGGACAGGAGATGACACATCGTATCTCGTTCCCACGTGTGTTGGTGTGTATGCGTTCTCTTTCGCACATCTTTGTATGTAGACAAGTAATTAGTTAGTGTTTCTACTCGAGCGGCCTGTGGGTGAAGTATACCAAAAGGGCCTATAATGCCCTGCGTGTACAATACAACAATGCATTCAGGGTATTGTTGGGACTACCTCGATGGTGTAGTGCATGAAATAATTTTTCTATCGAGTGACACACACTGCTTTTCTCACCGCCTATGAGGCCCGCTGCTAAAAACGTGAAAGGCTTAGAAATAATTTTGGTACCGAGTTGCACATACTGCTTTTCACACCGTCTATGAGGAAGAGTCATTGTTGCCCTCAAATGAGGGAAGAAAAGTACTTATTAGATTCCTAATTCGAGGGTCGCCACCTTCCCTAACAGATGGTCGAGGGAGGCGATGGCTGAGATACGCGTCATACTCGTGATCGGGTGCTGTTTGCGGAGTCCGGTCTGTTCATGCTTGCTAGGGCATAGTGACTACGTTAATACTAGTGTCTTTTTATAGGGGATTGACGAGAGACATCATCCTGTTGTGGATTCGTTTTTATTATCAGTGACTTAGAGACCATATACATCTCTAACAATATTAAATTAATCTTAATTTTGACGCTCAGAGACCATGTACATCTCTGGGAGATTATATTAATTTCTTTATACTCCTTGTTTAATCTTGAGACCTTATACATCTCTGACTTTACTGATGTTGTAATATTTGTAATAGATAACTTTGCAAGTTTATCTTCACTGTATGACATTAATTTTGTTATAATTGTAAACTCGAAATTATTATTCCTTCTTGAACTGTAAATTAATATTTTGACATGAACAATGTATTACTTATTATAGACTTTCTTAAATTGTAAATTAATATTTTGACATGTAAAAGTGCCCTTGTGGCCTATTTGCAGAATAAATGTTTGAATTTTGAATTTGAATTTTAAATTTTGGCAATAATTACTCATTTCTGGATAGAAGGCGTGAAATATTTATTGCAACGTGTATGTGACATATGTCACTTGCTGTGACCGTGAAAATATTTCAAATATCGCCACCTCTATCACACTTGTGTTCCAGCTGCCATCTACACGTGTTATCTATAGACTATAGACACGGCCTGTATTTTCCTTAGTTGAAGGAATACTTATGAGAACCGCGCTCCTCACTCATATATATATGACGACCGGTTTAGCCTAGTGGGTAGTGCACCTGCCTGTGAAACTGACGGTCCTGGGTTCGAATCCCGGTCAGGGCAAATATTTGTGTGATGAACACGAATATTTGTTTCTGAGTCTTAGATGTTTTTTGTGTATTTAAGTATTTATATCTATTAAATATATCGTCGTCTAGTATCCATAACACAAGCCTTCTTGAGCTTACTGTGGGTGGGGCTAGTTCGATTTGTGTAAGATTGTCCTCTAATTTTTATTTATTTATATAGTGAGAGTAAAAGGGACGGCACGATACGATGGTCGAAGTACAGGTCCTGTGTTTTTCAGCTCACGTCCGACGTAGGCATACAGGCACAATACACAGTAACTAAGAATTGTAACAATGTTCAGAAATGAATCAATGACATTCCCATGTCATGGCGTGTGAGACAGCGTTCGTACTTGACAGAGGACTGAAAAGCCTAAGGGTCGGTTGCACCAACATACGATCACAGGCCGGTCATCGTCAAATATGGCGCCGGCAACTGTCATCCCATAGAAACATGTCAATCTTTCCATACAATCAGATTTTAACAAACACCGCTTACGATTACAGACGGTTTGGTGCAACCCACCCTAAGGGTCGGTTGCACCAACATACGATCACAGGCCGGTCATCGTCAAATATGGCGCCGCCAACTGCCATCCCATAGAAACATGTCAAACTTTGCATACAATCAGAGTTTAACAAACACCGCTTACGATTACAGACGGTTTGGTGCATCCCACCCTAAGGGTCGGTTGCACCAACATACGATCACAGGCCGGTCATCGTCAAATATGGCTTGGTGCAACCTTCCCTAAAAGTGATTTTACTCTTACCAGAAACTTTCTAGCATCCGATTATATCACCTTCATCGTCAATGTTAATACTCGAACATAACCAGAATTTCAAAAACAGAACATGCCGCATTCTTAATTCGAATTTTATTTTTAAACCAGTAGCAAAACTTTAGAATAACGATCTGTCACGCAGGCGTTCGGCCCAGAGCCTTCCAGTTATGTTGTATTAATTAAAACAATAAATTACGGAGTACCTACAGCTGGGTGGTCCCTCGGATTTTTTCGAAAATTCCAATCTTTATCAATTCTCGGAACGCTCGGTTTCCGAACAAGATTTGGCGGGAGATTGCCGCCATTTTGGGAAAACTTTTTTTTTTAGCTAAGGGCGTTTGTCATTGGCGAATGCGCAATTTAAAATAAGTTGAAAAGGACACTGTTATTTCGAGTTTGAAACTGACGTCACTGACCTATGCTCTAGTTCCATTAGTATATTCTACTTAAATATGAACGTATTAGAGTTTATATTACAAACATACGATTTTAGACAATATGTAGAAGAGAAAGAAGACGAATAAGAAACTCTATTACATTAGTGTGAAAGTAGCATATTCAATGGAATAAGAACATACTTCAGTGTCATATATACAGTGTTATATTACTGCAGAGGCCGCGCAATAGGGGACTACCGGCCAAGTAGTTATAGGTGGCCGAGCGTTAACAAGACCATCTAGAGATACGAGAACAACAATCCCTGTTTGCACCAAGGCTTGTATGTAGAGTACTTTTCTCAAAAAATGCAATGAAATTTGAAAACTACAAGTAAACTCGATATCATATTCTATGGATTCAGTAATAAAAACACGCGCCAGCCCGCGGCCCGGCGCGCCCCGAAAACAAAAGACGATCACTTTGCAGGCCTAGGCAGGCAATGTTGTATGAAATTCCATTATGGACCGCTCGTTGCGCCCCACCCAAAACGTGATACTTCGCCGCCTGTTATAACGAACGTAATGTCAATATTTCATTGCATGTTTGAGAAAACTAATTTACTTACCTGTACCTGAGTAACAGAAAAGAGATTTTCTCCTACTTCTTAATTTACGTTCGTGTGTAAATGGGGCTTAAGGACATTGAAATAATTATAATAAACACAATTATGTAATTGGAATATTTTTATTAACAGATCGTTATATTTTTTACAGTCATGAATAAATTACTGTCCTTCGAAACTTATACATTTCAGCAGGTTATGTATGTCACAGTTTAAATACCGGATACTTATACTAATTGATTACTGATTATTTCGTGTTCGCTACCATAAATATCATTGCGTATTATTAAAACGAGAACGTGAATCTAAAATGGCGTAAACGACAAACATATCATTGGAAATTCAAACTTATGTTAATATCATACAGACTTATGTGCAGTCGCGAATCGGGATTGTTGAGCCGCTTGCCTTTGTCCGTAATTTAGCAGTGTAATGAATGACAGACGTTAGATCTGCATTACACGACCAAGTTGCGAACATTGCCAAGCGGCTCAACAATCCCTGTTCGCGATGGCACATCGAAATGCTGCCATGTTAAGATGGAAAGGGCCTACTGTATCTGTAGAAAAGTTTTGTAATGGCGTGAGGTCCATACTAATTGAGACTAAACGCGAACGCGTTCGTTTGTGTTTTGTTTCGTAAGAATTTGTGATAATCCACATCGAAAGGGACCTTATGGCGGCAGGCGCTTACGTTGCAGCTATTCACTATTGTATTGGAACAGCGGCAATAAAGACGTAAGTGCCGGCCGCCATAAGGTCCCTTTCAATATGGATTATCACATTTAATCTAGAGGTACTGGTTACAAAACAACCAGCGTCAAGTAGCTAAAGCATATGAAGTAGTAAAAAGGTTTTCCCTTAGAATAGCTTGACTTTTTTTATCTATTCCATTTGATGCTGGCTGTACAAAAGCGGAGCCGCGCGGATAGCTAGTCTAAAATAACTGTACGTGAAAAAGCTATAAGGTGCACAGGGGCAATCTCGACTGCAGGAGATAAACGAATCGAACATATCTTTCGTGTTTTATATAATTTACTAGAGTGCCATCTATGCCCGGATAGCAGAAAAGCGCTTTCACAATTTTAACAAAATGGTACTCTAGTAAATGATGTAAAACATGGAAAATATTTCGATTGGTTTTAATTTCCCGCAGTCGATATTGCCCCGCTGCACCTTACAGCTGTTTAACGAACAGTTATTTTAAACTAGCTATCCGCGCGGCTCCGCTTTTGTACAGCCAGCATCAAATGGAATAGATAAAAAGATGTCAAGCTATTCTAAGGGGAAAACCTTTTTACTACTTCATATGCTGCTACTTGACGCTGGTTGTTTTCTAACCAGTACCTCTAGATTAAGTTTTTACGAAACAAAACACTAAGGAACGCGTTCTCGTTTATTCTCAATTAGTATGGTAAAATATTTACCTTCAAAGGCCACCAGAGGCGCTGCTCGCGTTTCTTTACAAAATGAGACTAGACGCAAATGCGTTCGTTTGTTTTGTTTCGACAAAGAGGTACAGATAAGGTCGCGAATGTCCATCCTACTACAGAATGAATTTCTAAAAATATCTATAGGTATCTAGTTCCAGAGATTACCTGTTACGAAAGTCACTAACCTTACACTATTACTGAAACTTTGACACTGACAGGAGATGTTATCCAACTGATATTCTGTCTTAACATCAATATAATAAAGTATTAAACTCTGTTACGTTAGTTTTAAAGTAGATTATCTATTACAATAAGAGAGAATTTCACTGAAACAGCGCTTGAGACGAGCCAGGGACAAGAGTGGAGTCATCAAAGGCGGGTGGGTAGCGGGAGGCGGGGACCTCCCGCTCCGTCCCAGTTAAGCAACCGACCTACAATTAATAATTTGCAATGACATAAAAAACTTCTATGAAAGGTGTATTAACTATAACTGTTTCAATGGTTTACAGTTTACGCCATTTCAGTTTCAAGCCGTCGTAGTGTATACTAATTTTAAAACTATACAAAAAGGAACTAACAGGTCGTGTACACACCGGTCGTCATACTTGGCTTAACCTAACCTACAAAAAGATCCATCAAATCCAATGAGATATTTCCTCCAAGACGTTATTCCCTCATGTTACACGTACACATTGTTGAGACAGCACAAGTTCTGTCTACCGTTATCTGAGACGTGAGAGGGGTAAGAGGGGACGTTAAGGGGTAGCTACCGTCAAATGGGGTAAAATGGGACATGTCACGAGAGGGGCAAGAGGGGACGTTAAAGGGTAGCTACCGTTAAATGGGGTAAAATGGGATTTACGACACTTGTTTTTACATGTATACTATACCTTGTTTTTTTAGTATTAGAAAGAATGACACAACGATTGATGAGATTTTTATCGATCACGTTCTGCTGGAAATGTGTCAAATAATCTCAAACAATCGTAAAACCGTTATTTCATGCTTACATTATATATTGTTATTAAATTATAAGAAAATATGACTCAATTTATATTTACTTATATAGATTTTTAAACGATAAGTCATCAGTAAATTACGTTTCGGTTTATTCATCTTAAAGTTGTATAATAAAAAACCCAAAGAAGCAAAGATTGCAAGAAGTCGGTTCGAGTTAAATATATATATATATATATATATTTGTCATAGTCACTAACTGTTCCTTATTCTGATCTGTAGTGCAAATAATGCGAATTCAATGTATTTGTGTTTACGAGCACTGATTCTTTTTTACCTAATTTCTAACTTTAAAAAAAAACGAGGTATAGATATTGGTAAAAACAAGTGACCCATGTAAGACATGAATGCCCCATTTTACTCCATTTCATCTGATAAATTATATGTTAGTTTACACTAACCTAATTTCAGGCGAGTACTGTCTCAGCACTGTACTCGTGTAAACAAGGCATTGCGGCGAAATCTAGCACTGTTTTATGCTTACACAAATAGCCGGATAACCTCGTATGCATGTCCAAATTGAGCAGTCAAAAGTACACCTTAACACTACAACAGAAGGTCTTAGTTTAACTAACTAACGAGCGTATTCTTTCTATATCCTCGTGACGTTGATACGGCCATCCTGCGCGACGCACGACCGCGTGCATTGTGTCTCGCATGCTTTTCTGGTAAGACCATTTAGAAAGAGACGACTTGTACATGACGTCACAGGCTACAGAAAGACCGCATTGGTATCAATTACGAATGAGCTGGAACCGTTCGTTAGTTAAAATAATTACTTTTGTTTATTAACTTTTTGACTTCACTTTAACTAAACGAGTCACACCGGCGTTTACACCTTATTTTACGCTATGGAAATTCACGTGTAACTACCTTTTAGCCTATCTTAAGTAAATATTAATATTTAATAAATAAATAGTATATATTAATAAAGAAAACATTTCGTTCAGTTCACTGAAAGGTAAAAGAATAATACGTTATTATACAAATATTTCTTCGAATGCATTAATTTACTCAAATTTCACATTTAACTTTTGTATGTCGGAAAAGAGCACTTTTTATTTGTTTATGGGTAAAAAAATTTGAAATGATTGCTTTAGACAATTAATCTTCAAAGTGTGCTATTCGATTTAACACAATATAGTTTGTTACATTATTGACAAAATTATTTTACAAACAAGTGGTGCGTCTACATATCATTTTCCATATTAAAAATAACAATTAGATCTACCTCGCGTAAGTTACTTACTATACGCATTTAAAAAACAGTAGCTATACTCATTGCCTCAAACTAACCTGGAACCTACCGCGGACTGAAGACAAAATATTTTTATTTTTTATTTTTATTCATCTACAAATATGAGTTATCAACATAACAGCTTACGCTATGGCGTTGATAATCTAAAATATTATATGCCTCTTTATCGCACTTGCATATTATAGCGACTGAGAGGGGTAATACTTCATTCTCGGTTCGCGGTAGGTCGACATTGGCGTGGCAATTTCAATTATGATTGTACTTTACATCCATCAGTACTTGATATGTCAATTATATCATTATAAAAGCGAATGAGCGCTAATTAATATTATTACAAACACATCCAATGGGTGGATCAACTATTCTTTGTTGCTCGTTGCCATGGTTACGTCTCCTGAGTGACTCTTTAAAACTGTGATTTTATAGGGTTTAAGGCTACCAAACATGAGTTTTAGCGATGAGCAATCAATATTTAGTTTATTTAGTAGGTATAACAGAAAATGTTGTTAAAGTGAGCGCACTATTCGCAAACAAACTGACCTCAGTTTGGCGAAACTATTTGTATACCTACCACATAAGTTTATTTTGAATAAAATAAAAAAAAAAATAAAAAAAAAATCCATTTAGACATGGGTCATCTGTTGAGCATGCTTGAAGTCCATATTATACACAAACTCGGTTACTGTTGTCTCCTCGCTGACGGGACAGAATAACAACAAGAAAAAGTTGATTGACCCATTTACTACAGGATTTTATTGATGGTTTTCAAACAATAACACATTGACATAAGTACAGTTCGTGAGCTCTTAAAGTGATAAGTATGAGAGTTTTAGAAAGATACTTCATATATCAGCGCGAATGGTACAGAGGGGCTAAGACGATCGCTTATATGTCGGACATATAGCATTCATCTCTTACTGTCAATGTGCGAGTGACGAATGCTATATGTCCGACATAAAAGCGATCATCTTAGGATCTCGGATGTAATGAATGTTTTACCATCGTGTCGGAAATATTCGCATTTCTCTTGTTCTCTCAATTAGCTTCAGTAGTTCAGCTGGTTTTGACAGTTGACACTAACTAATAAAGGTTTATAATAGACATAAATATATCAATCATTTAATTCGGATTGATTTACACTTCAGATGCGTATTCCAATAGGGTTCAGTTTTCCCGATTGCAAAACATTTTTCACTACATGTATCCAGCTATTCTGCTTGCTTAGTAAGTTAACTGACAAAACTTTTTAAACAGACTGATAGATAAGGTAAACGTTCAAGTAGTCGACACCTTAGAGCCCAATAGATGACACCTATTAATCACCTCTGTCACCACGACTTAAGATTTAAAATGCCTTGTACATAAGTATTGAGCACACAGATGTTTACCTTATGTGTCTGATCCAGGCATTAGGGAACATACCTATACTACGTGACCCAATTTTTACAATTGACGCTAATACCCCGCTTCTAGTTTTCACGTAGTAATTTATTTATATAGTAACTTTTGCCCGCGACTTCGTTCGCGTGAACATCCAAATCAACTATACCGCATTTCATACCGTTGGGAGGTGATTTCTGGAATAAAAAATGTATTCCAGCATATTTAAAGACCTCTACAGCTTTGTTATATGTATGTATGGTTTTAAAATTTTATGTTGCAGACAAAGAGTAAAAACCGACGACCTCCCTGGATTCAGTATAAGCAAAAAATTTTTTGAATCATCCTTCTAAGTGTTAAGCTGAATGTTAACCGCTCCGCCATAATTTGAATATCGTAAACTGGGGTTACTTTAGGGAAAAACGGGGCCACTTTGATAATAAATAAATAATAAATATTAGAGGACAATCTTACACAAATCGAACTAGCCCCACAGTAAGCTCAAGAAGGCTTGTGTTATTGGTACTAGACGACGATATATTTAATAGATATAAATACTTAAATATATAGAAAACATCCAAGACTCAGAAACAAATATTCATGCTTATCACACAAATATTTGCCCTGACCGGGATTCGAACCCAGGACCGTCAGGTGCACTACCCACTAGGCTAAACCGGTCGTCAAGTTTGATAGATTTAGAAAACTTATATAATCATCAATAATTATTTCCAGTCTGATTCAGTTTAGTAAATGGTCAGGAAACTTACCAAGATATTTCTCTGACCTCATGTTAAATAAAAACTAACATACTACGGTATAAAAACTGGATTTTTAAAGTCGCCCCTCAATTTGAAAGTAACCCCGTTTGACTGTATACTGTATAGCTCCAAATTTTCCCCATAGGATATCGACTATGTGACGAAGACATAAAATCCCAACCCCCCCGTGAACAAGCGTAGTGTTTTGAGGACCCCCTCCCCCCCTAAACCGGTCACGTAGTACGGGTACGTTCCTTTATTGTCAGATCATCATTATTTACAACAAAACTTTAAAAAAATGTTGCCATCTGAAAGTATTGTTTCAATGTGTGTAATTGTGTAGGTATTGCGCCTTCTTATTAAGTAAGATGGGACTGAAAACTGAGGGGTGTTCAGTTTAGGATTAGCTTAGTCCTGGCCGACCTTACATCACTTAACACAAAAATGATATTAAATTACGTACAAAGGTAGTAGGTATCAAAGTACGTACGTATATTGCCGTGTTTGTCTATATTCGGATTTTTTTTATCTGAAAATATATTATAGGCGTGTCTAAAATTGTGCTAGTTACAGATATAATAATAGCATAATGCATAGAACCTTTTTTTTAAACAGGTCCGTCGCGATTCTACATGAAAACACTCTTTTTATTTATTTTCATACAATTTATGGTTATTTTTCTTCAATACATAACGATATGTCCACCTAACTAGATATTTAAATTTTAAATTAGAATTCTATTTTAAATTTGAACCCTAGTTCATACACATAGTTCATTTACACGAAACAATAATTAATAACGATAATAAATAAAATAAAAATAAAAACAGTAATTAAGGACCTTTGTATATCTCGCCATGTTATATTTTGTAGTGTTTTGTATTTTTATTGGATTGCAATGAAGAGTATTTGTATTGTTGTATTGTATTTTAAGGATCCCCAAGGGGACGGATGTGACGCGACATATGTCATTAGTGACACAGTACAGTCAACCGGGGTTACTTTCAAATTGAGGGGCGACTTTAAAAATCCAGTTTTTATACCGTAGTATGTTAGTTTTAATTTAGCATGAGGTTAGTAAATAGCTTGGTAAATTTCCTGGCCATTTACTAAACTGAATCAGACTGGAAATAATTATTGATGATTATATAAGTGTTCTAAAACTATCAAAGTGGCTCCGTTTTTTCCTAAAGTAACCCCAGTTTACGGTACATAATAGGTTTAAGCAGTATTACCGCGAACCAAAACGGCGTATTGGAGCGATGGAAGGAGATACTTAGGTGGTGGTTCTAGGTAGGCCCTTAAAGCGCAAAACCGTGGCTTGGATTAGAAGGAGATACTTTGTTTTTCCACTGGTTGTCAACAGAGCGTAATTCTAAAATGGTGATAAGATATCTTAACTGGACGATACTGACAAAAGACATCGCGCGATTTCTAATGTCATGGGCGATAGGGCCGGATTTGTCCGCTAGTGAATCCCTAGCTTAATATTTGTCCCGGTTGACATGAAAGTAGACAAATGAATTTTAGGGATTAAAGTAAACGTCTTTTATTGTTGACACCTATACTAATGTGATATAAGGTTGAAGATTGAAAGCGTGTATTTGGTCAGAGTCAAGCTGAGACGTTTACCTTAGGTCCTCTTGAAGTGCATGACATACAATATTTCATAAATCATAATATGTACTGTTACTGAAATTATACAAATACGATGAGATGTAAAGTACACTATGAAAACCCATATTGGTTACAAAAAAACGTTTGATAAGGCAATTGGGAACATAAGTTTTTGGAGTATATATGGACCATATAATATTTTTTATTGAAATTAGACTTATTATAGAGTTAAAAACTGTAGCCGGTTTATTTTTTAAATAATTATCGTTTTTAAGAAATATTTTTTGAATCTTGCTGCCCTGCCACTGCCTCATTTGACATCTGTCAGCTATCAAGTTGACAGATGTCAAATGTGTTTTTTTTGTTTTTTGTTTTGCGGCAGACCAAGACTCAATGCTATTAATTCCTCCAAACGTGTGGAATGTCAAATATTAAATTCAAATAAATATTTTTTGAAACTGATATTAAATTTAAAAAATGGCAACAGTTTGGACTGTAATAAGTCTACTATCAATGAAAACTCTAATATGCACTACTCCAGAAAACATAAGGTTCCCAGTCATAATATCGTAAAGATTTGCAAAACTGTGTGTAAGCAATATAAGAAATCATCTCAGAACATGAGTAGGTACCTACGTCATCGCCAGTATTCCGTCGTACACGCATTCAAATAAGTTAAAACGTATAATAAAGCGATTCCACCGCTGCTTTTTGTTATTGTTCACTAACCGGACACCTTTAACTCGTTCACAGTTCACAAATAATCCCAAAATCACTAAATTCACTGCGCTCACAAAGCGCAAAACTGTGGCTATGGACAGTCCATAGAGTTGGGGCTCGGTGGTCCCCCCATAACGCTGTAGGGGGGACTGTGTGGGGGCAGAGACTGGATCGAGCCCATAGGCCCATGGTACATGTCCATTTCTAACGACGCGTCTGGGGAGCATTTGTCGGCCATCTTGTTTTCTTGCTTGGTCACCATTCGCCGCCATTTCGCGCGCGCGTTTTGGAACCAGACCTGCGGGCAAAAAACGCTGTGAGTGTGTGAAGCTCGCCATATATGGAAAGTTGAGTTCGCTGGGCGAATTCGCATTGCATCATTCTTATCAGGCACAGTTCAGATGCATGGAAACACAGTAAATGAATATCGCTTATCTGCTGTTAAAACACTTGATACATTTTAGCTGACGACGGCAAATCCAAAAGGAATGATTACCCCTTATTAGTATTGTGACAAGAGCGGCACGAAGTGTTTCTAATTTCTATCTTATTTACCTAAATACATTATACAGTTTTTACACAAAGTTACACGGATAAAATACTCTGAAAAATGCAAATGTGTGCCCTGAATGCCTACCGCCAACCGAAAACGAAGTTTGCTCGTATGTTCGTGTTTCTCTCCGTCGCTCGTTTTAGCAAGTGCGACAGAGAGACACGAACGAACTTCATTTTTTCCGGTAAATCCTCTGTGTGAACAGGGCTTTAAAGGTGCGTTCCAAAACGTATGGCATTTCATAATTACTGTCAGAAGCGAGGGATGTCCCATTTATTTCACGAGTTGATGTAGTAATTGATTTTTTAAAGCGGATTCATAATACACAAGTACAAAGATAAATATAAACACGTATATAAATGGTATAATAAATTTTACTAGAACTAGTTATTAATAACACATTTCAGCACTGTTACAAGCATCGTTATCAAGGACTGTCGGGAAAAAACATATACATGGTAAACATCCCAATATCTACTAGATTCTCATTAGTCCATTGCCTGCCCGGGTATGGATTTCCCTCAAAATTTGAAATCCCAAACGGCCTGGGATGACTTCGAGTATAAAATGACTTATGATTCCCACTTAGATCTCCGCGCAGGTTCCGATCGAGCCAGAATCTTAGCAGTGGCCACTAGAAAAGCAGATCTTGTTGAACGCCTACCCATCAGTGCATACCAGCACCTTCCTCGAAGCCTGTACTCTGCACAACCTGCCTGTGACTTGGAGTCCGAGTTTGTGCTCCACACAGGCCTCTGCCGCAGCGATGCTGACTTGACATCCTGGGGCATCACAGACCTTGTTGCTCAAAGAGCGCAGGCCGCTTCTCTAGACATCCCGCACTCAATTCTCCGCCGTTCTCTTGCCATTATCAACGTGCCATCTATACATATTACAAATATACTTATATTAAGGTATTGGAATGGGAACAATTGGAAATGAAACAAAATAGTTGCTATCATTTTGATTTATTGTCATCAATAACAGCATTAAGTACAATATTCGAATGTAAAGAAAATATTTATCGATTTAGACAAGTAAAATAATCGATCCAGGCTTCTCACACCAACTCACCTTTTACGTTGTCTCCAAAAACAGGATAACCTACCCTTCTAATGAACATACACTAATTAATTTTAATTATCGCTATATTGGGATATCAACATTATCGCAGATTTCAAAGTAATTTGGATATTGTTTCAATAATATCAATAATCACGCGATACTACTTCAGTAAGCGTGTAAAAGGCACCAATTAATTTACCGCACAGTCATTCTCCATTGCAAAACCTGCACCAGATTTTTAAAACAAAAGAAAACCTTTTTACCTATCAAACACAGTTCAAAGTCAAATAACAAGTCAAATTTGAAAACCGCGAAAATTTTACGCTTTTAAAATATCGCGCGAACTTGGGGTCCTATTATGATATCCATAAGACGTATCTCTAGTATTTTTAGAAACAAAACACAAACGAACGGTTTTGCGTTTAAGTCTTAATTTGAATGGCAACACGAGCAGCGCCTCTGGTGGCCATAGGTGGTAACAATTTTTTGCCATACATAAAAAAACTTAAATACGTATGTAGGTACTGAAGATGTCGTCCACATTTTTCATTTTTTTTTAAACTATGACGGTGATAAACAAGCATACCTCCTGCCTGGATGGTAAGCAGACTGCAACCTATAGCCGCTTGGACGATACACTTCACTCTGTTTATTTAACATCGAGAAGAGAAGAAGGTACAATTCCACATATTAAAATTTATTAGTACACCATCAACATCTAATCAACATTATTCGCACATCCCCAAGGCCGAAATAGATTGTGGCTAATCGTAATATTTTTTGTCGTTAGCAATTTAGAACACTATGTTTATAATTTCTAAAACTACGAACAAAATTTTATTTGATGTAAGTACTTACATCAATAAGTAGATTGTATGACAAGGGTCTAAAATGAGCCATATTACAACGAGATAATTCAATTGCGAGAAAATAAATAAACAAAGGTTAACCACCAAAAATTAACAATAAATTCCACGGCGAACATATATAATTTGGCAGCATGTTTTTTTTTCTAAACTGCTTTAACACACAAAACATAGACACCGCGGTTCGCGCGCAACATTCACGCGCGAAAAAAGCTAACTGGCCTTCTATTGAGCGCTTCAAAGCGTTGCACGAACGATTTAATCACTTTTTTAATTATTGTGAAATAGGGACTACTACAAACTTAATTTTTAGACTCTTTAGAGAAATTAATATTGTTTCCTGATTGGCCGATTTTAGTAAATCTGTATTCTGGTTGGTTAATACCCAATACCAAATATTTTTAAAGAGTTAAATTAGTGTTCTGTGGTTGGTGGACTTAATAGGTGAAGTATTTTGATTGGTCAAATTCAAATGTTTTGTAAATCATATATGTTTGTTGTGTTGTTATAAATATGTATTCATATTTTCCATAGGGATTAAATGTACTACTTCAGCCTCGCTTGACACACTTAATATGACACACTTTTCGAGCATGAGAAGTGAAAATAAAATTTCGTTACAACTAGGGAATTTGGCCGCTAGATTAGTATTATTTATTATAAAATATCAAACATAATAAGATAAAAAGAATGTCTGAATCAATGTAGAAACAATGTTTACTTTTTATAATCTAAAAAGTGCAACATGGATACCTAGTAACGTGACTTCTAGTCACGCGAGAAATATGGCAAATTTTTCTTTTAAAAATTACTAGTGCGAGAGAAATGGTGGCTGGCGTTGTAGTAATCGAATGAAATTCGGCTACTTGACTTGATTATCTTTTAGTAGTGTTATCCGAGACAGTTTATAGAGAGGAACAAGTGTCTAAATTGCCAGAATTAGTGCACTACAAATCGCAAGTATGAAAATCAGCTCGTCGCTAATCGACCGCAGAAACGGTACTAATTGACATAGCATAATGCCGTCTCAGCTAGATATTCGAACCAAAATGAACAAGAAAAAAAGGGTTTGACGATACATATATATAGGGGGTTGCTAAGGTATATAAAAAAAAAGTAACTACACCTAGCTGTCGCTGGACAGATACATGATTACATCGCGATCGCGACTTCACAGTTCCATTAATTACTTAGTACCTGGGTCATTATCAGTTGTAAAAACAAATGTTGTCCACCCGGTGGTCAATTAACAGTTATGTACATGTAAGTTACGTCTTTATTACATGGATTTATAGTTACGTTTATGTGGATTACTAGACCGATCCAAAATTAAGTTTTTTGCCCCTAACTTTTGATATGTCCACCGAAAAGACGCGAACCTAAATCTGACAATGACCCACCTATAAATTATATCACATTAATTTAGTAGCATTAATGTCAAAAATTAACCGCCTTATTCATAAACGTCTGTCAAACATATATTAGTTAACTAGCCGCTAAAGTTCGTTTGTCCTTATCTGTCACTTTAACATTGACGTTTGTGAGAATGGGACAAAGAACATTTTAGTTAGCAGAGGTTTGTTAAGTTTTATGAATACGGGGGTAAGTCATCAAATATATCTCTGCTCTTCAGCGCTCATAAATATCTGACCATGCGCTCCATTTCCAAGTGTACAGATCTTTTTGAGCACCCCGCCCGCTCCGATATATCAGACTGCTGTCCACAGAGGCCGAGGAGCATTAAGTTTTTGTGGGCCACGCGAGAGCGTTCCGGAGATTTGCCGTTGTGGGTTGCGTTCCGGCGCGATCGTATCTGTAATTAGTCGGATTGCGCGTGCGGCGGACCGTGACGCGGGGTCTATTTGGATCGACGTATCGCTGTGCCAGGCCTGGTATTTTTAAGGTACGAGCAAATGGAATAAGAATAAGAAATAATTTATGGCCATTACACAAACAACATAATACAATTTGTGACACTGTTAAAAACCAGAACATAATTAAATAGTAACAATAATAAGTAACATTTAAGGGCGAAGGCAAAAGGAGTACATTCAGCGACTGCTGGCGGCCCATAAATGGGCCACCAGAGCTGGTTTTCAATGTGCCCCTGAACTCGGGCTAGGGTGTTTGCCGAGAAGAAGGAAAATGTGTTGGATGAGGGTAGCAATTACCAAACTAACTAATAATATCTAATGACTGTGTGTGTGTGTGTGTGTGTGTGTGTGCGTGCGCGTGTGTGTGTGTGTCCGTGTGTGTGAGTGAATGGCTACGCTAATTTTACCTCTTTTCTCTATCTACGGAATGGGAATCTTCCGCGTGTACTCACGTCACCGTTGGCCTCATATGTACCCCCTTGTTAGATTGCTAGTAACCCCATAAAAAAAAAATGGCTAAACTCGGGTCGCACAATACCGGGGTGTCAATATAGATCGCGATACGATCGAAGCGCGTATGGCGGTGAACGCTAGCGATATGCTTTTTTTGAAATTTCTGCTGATTCTACACCAGCATCGGTTTTGACAGACAGACAAGCTTCTGTGTGTAGTAGTAGAGTATTTATTTATTGTGTTAAGGCAAGACCCATCCAGAGATCTGACGAAAATACTGAAGTTTCCAGTGTGTGAAGAAGTAATGTGGAATTTACACTACACAAAAATTACTGTGGACTAAAAAAGAAACAATGAATTTTGAGCTTCCAGTGTGAGGAAATAATGTGGAATTTACACTACACAAAAAATACTGTGGACTGAAAAAAAAAGGAAAATAACAGAACAAAATATTGAATAATGCATTGGTAACGAAGGGAGAGCCCTACTAGGCTACCTGACTCTCGGTACACTATCGTTTTCAAATAATAAATTAAATTGAAGTTTGCAATTTTCTGCATCGAATAATCAGTGTAGCAGCTTTTTTTAACTTGACTGTGGCTTTATAGGTCGAGCCCAATAAAGCGATAGGAGTGCGCGGTTGGAGAGTTGCCTGGGGAAAATCCAGGGGAAAACCGCCACTACCACGCGTGTGGTTTGGAACACTGGAATACTCAAAGAGTTTGCGCTCCAGTGAGATTGGTTGAGCGGTTTCAACCGAATCTGAGGTGTGAGTAGAATCGAGCTACTAGGAGTTTTGTCGCTGGTTCACTAAATCTGGCCTAGCTGAGGAGAGTCTAGCAAGAAACTCAGCTAGGCTTGACCTGGGTCGGATTGACTCTGCCCGGTGTGCGGCGGTACCGGGCCGAATCGGGACTATATGTTGTGGCGATCGCGCGGTGGACGTCCCCGCCGGCGGGAATGCCTAAGTGTACGCGTCGTGTCTGAATTAGACGCTGTAAGCGCGGCGTTCCATCCTTCGATGGACGCTATGATTACGTCGTCCGCGTCCATGAGTGTGTGCCTAGGACGCCGGACCGTGCGGCCCCTAATCAGTGATCGCCGAGTTACGACAGAGGGAAGTAGCAGTGATAGCGTCTTGCACAAGTAATATAACACAGTAATATTTTGTACTAAATATATATTCAACAAAAATGTTTTATACTGCATAATTTTAATTATATAGTATTTTGATCCTGAAATTTTATATACATTGTTATATTTGTTTTGAAAAATGACACCTCGCCGAGTTTCTTAAGGACTTTCTTTCCTAGGCAGAGGTTCATTTTACGAACCGGTGATAGTTTTTTGACATTCACAGGTGTGTAATATGCCTAAATTAAAAAAAAAACAACTTCGACTTCATAAGTGTACAGGAATAGGAATTAGTATTGCGAAAGGCTCTATAATATTCACTATGATTAAATGACCGTATCATACACGTATTTACTGTCAGATATGTGTTATATGTTATATCATTGAACTAAAACCACAATTATTAGATAGATATTCAGATTTCTTTGTACCATCGCCAACTCAGTTAAGGCGACGGGGTTGAGCAAGCGCTCTCCATACAAACTTTTTCTTAGTTTGTATTTGCACTACAGTTATGATTTTTGTACAGTATGCTTATTTTTCTGTTAGCCATAAACTGTTTTTTTTTTACATTTTTTTTTCAGGTTTTTCGTATATCCAATATACAAGCAAAAACTAATAATATTCGGGAGTGCCAAAACCGACGAAAAAAGCTTGCACAGAGTTTGTATCGAGAAGGCCTTGCCCTACCCTGCCCCTTAACTGACCATTCGTGCACTTTATTCGCATTGTAATAAGGGTCACTAACGGTCAGTTAACGGTATTGGAGTTTGTATCATGTTTTGGCAATGGTCAGTTACGGTGTAACATATATCTTGTCGATGACATAAGTTAAATCTGTTCGTAACCTAATCATTACCACCAAAATATTTTACAATGAAATTACGATTTACATCAATGAAAAGATAATTTTATCAAGTACGAAGAACTCACTATAAAATCTGTCACTACTCTTCGAAACCTCGTATCTCAGTACTAAAATGATGCTGATATACGAGCTTTATTTTAAGTAGGTATTTGTTAGTGACTTTTGCTTTTAAGAGTCCTTATCAGTCAAAAACGCTCATCTATTTAGGCCATTTTCTGTTTGAATTGACACGTATCTTGACATTTTCTCAATGTTACTATCTAGAACAGGACTATTGCGACCTTATAACATAAATTTTAAATATAATTTTTAGATTTTTCATTAAGAAATAACGTTTCAAAAATCACTCCAAATCGACCATTTTCGTACTAAAAACTTGTTTTTTTGCGCTTAAATTCTACTACATATACAATAAAATCAAAAAATAGCCATGTTACTATCTAAAACTTTAATAAAATCGTCGTATCCTTTAATCACTTTATTGGTAAGTATTATCAATACTTTTGTCATAATTTGAAATCGAAACATTTTAAAACTTATAAGGCCTCTTAACCCGACGATTAATAATACGCCATTTAATCGAATTAGTCAGTTTTACAATTTTAGACGGTGTGCCATTAATATGCGGCTTAAAATCGTCTGACTGAATTACGGTCATTTCATCGCGCCCCCATTACAGACACGCGCTTAAACCCTTATTCCGCGTACGCAATCTAAATGGCATTTCAAAAACGGTTTACGTTATTAAAAAATGTAAACTTAGATGTAATTATCTTAATTTGTAATGAATACCTCATTTGAATTTTAAAGAAGCTTGTTAATTTTCAAGTCCGCCGGTGTTTTTATTTATTTAACTGGATAAAATGCGCGTTTCTGATTCCGCTCACATTCTTGGCACAGGGTAACTGACAGGTATAATTACTTTGTTTTTTTTAGGTTATCATTCATTACAATTCTCAATAAAACAGTGCAATTTAAACATTGAGCATTTAAACTTTCTTCTTAAGAAGAAGACTCGCTATTGTAACAGTTTCGAATGGTTTCGATAATAGGGTCCCGAAGCGCGGATTTTAAATTCAAACGTGGAACAGAACGTTCCCACGGCGCGAACAGATCAGCCAATCAGGGGTCAGCCCGCGCTTTAGGCCACGCCCCCGCGTCATGGCGGCTACAGAGGCCTTGCCAAAACTGGCCAGTATCTGAGATAAGCGCATTGACAAACGTTCTGTTTTGATCTATGGGCTCCTGGTAGCCAATTTGTTAATGTCTATTGTTGTGAGATCTTAATTTAAACAATATAAATGACTGTGACAGAATTTATAGCTGTTAAACTGTCAGTTATATTTACTGTGATAAACAATGTAATGAAATATCAACAGAAATGTTTTGTCAGCAACTCAGCAGTATTTATTTTATATAAGGTTTTGTTTAAAGTTTAAATCACCTTTAGTTAGGAATAACAAAAATAATTTCTCTATGCGCAACTTTAAAAATAAACGTTCCAGATTCAAAATTCAAACATTTAAGATTTTACTACGGCACAAATACTCGGTCTAATCTAAACCCGTCACACACGTCTCAACGAGACACTCCATTTGTTACACGGCACGACAAATGACGTACAAAAATAGATTTTATGGTCATATGTTACGAATCAATTTCATTTGACGGCGCCACCGGTGTTCTATTAGTGCTGGGACGTTTGGTCGAAACAGAATTTTTGGTTTTGTATTCACTTAGAAACTCAATTTTATGTTATAATCATTTATTTGTTAGTCATTTTTTTTAGAATATAAAGCGAGCTAGCGAATACATTACCCGTTATACTGCATACGAAGCCATATATGATATCATTGTAGACCTTATTGCATCGTATCAAGGGTCAAATAAAACGAATATTTTTTTACGTCATGCGGTACCTAAAGGCTTAGTAAGGGATCCCATAGAAACTTGTCAAACTTTTCATACAATCAGATTTTAACGAACACCGATTACGATTACAGACGGTTTGGTGCAACCCACCCTTAATCGTTTACGCAGTCGCTAGCGAGTACGGTCATGCAAACTCATGGTAAAGGCACAGGTCCTACGCGGCGTGCGAGGTGTGACAAGTTAGGTCTAAAGTTAGAAATGTGTGTGTGTTCTGAACATAAACAGCCATCCTCCATATATATCTGCGTCTAATTGCCTTCAAATAAATGTTCATAAAACGTCGTGGTAATCAAACTCGACCGCAGACACAAAATGGAAAATGAAACACAGACAGAGAATTCTATTCGACTGTGGAACTCTCCCTCTTGACATAAGACGGGCAAAATCTAGTAATATTTTCAAATCCCTACTTAAAGAATATTGTTTGTCACTCCCTTAATATCGACTATATACAGGGCGTCCCACGGCTATGCCACATGGAGGAAAAGTACCTTGAATATTGTAGATGGAACATTTTACTGAAAGAAGACAGTATTTGAATTTAAAAACAATTTAAACTGCATTCACAGATATTTAAATAATTTTATGGTTGAACCGGGAATCGAACCGGAATTTCTTTTTTGGCTGATGTATATGTTGCTGCTGATGCTGATGATGATGATGATGATGATATTTTATAAATCTGTTGCATAATAATTTATGCCCACCCACTGCTTAATTTATGTTATTTTTTCCGCTACCCAAAGGTTGTCTGGGAGAGATTGCTCTTTAGCGATAAGACCGCCTGTTGTCTACCTCTGCCTGTGTACCGTAAACTGGGGTGACTTTAGGAAAAAACGGGGCCACTTTGATAGATTCAGAACACTTATATAATCATCAATAAGTATTTCTAGTCTGATTCAGTTTAGTAAGTGATTAGGAAATTTACCAAGCTATTTCACTGACATGCTAAACAAATTAAAACTAACATACGGTATAAAAACTGTATTTTTAAAGTCGCCCCTCAATTTGAAAGTAACTTGACTGTACTGTTGTTGTTTTGATCCTGTGAGCTGATTCATTTGTGTGAGGTGTGCAATAAAAAGTATTTATGTCACACCTGGCCATAAAGTGGCAATTACCGCACGCTCCGCGCGCGGAAAATCCCACATCCCGGCCAGGGGGTGACATAAAATTTTGTACTTACCTCGGGCGGTAATTAAGAATGCCTCAGATCGCATAATTATCGCCCTTGCCTTCGGCTCGGGCGTCAAATACCTGCGATCTGAGACATTCTTTGTTTTACCGCCTTCGGTAAGTAATGTACTATTGTATTGTATTGTAGAATCTCATAATGATATTCTAATTTGTGGATACCAACAATATGAACGTAACCGTGCGGAACCGTGACCCGATATGTTAATAAGTTTACGCCGAATACCGAAACCGAAAGTGTCATACTCGGCCATCATTAATTTAATTAACAATTCACTAACCGCAATAAAGTACTGATAATGTAACAACTTGCTACGATATTTCTAAGAAATCTGATCTAATATGCTGATAAAATAGCAAATTTTATTATGTCATACGTGTTCACGTGGGTGGTAAACGAGTGTAAAGCTTTTAATGAATAAAGATCTAAGTCGCGTTGAGAATAGTCGAGTTACGGCATTATTAATCTAGCTGATTATAAATAGCAAAGACACAGTTAAATTAGACAGTATTTTAAGTTTCCAGTGTCACGAGCGAGCGATAACAAAGTGCTAAATTAACAAAAAACTGGCGCTCTTTGGAAGGCTTAAATTTCGTTTTCACACCTGCTATTCAGAATGAGGGATCAAAGATGTACTCTTCCTCCCTCATTTGAGGGCAACAATGACTCTTTTCCTCATATAAGGTGTTAAACGCAGTATGTGACACTCTGTAGTAAAATCATTTGTAAGATATTTCATGGTTTTAGCAGCGGGTAGGTGTGAAAAGCAGTACGTGTCACACGGTAGCAGAATTATTTCCGTCCTGGGCGTAAACACTTGAATCCCTAGCTACGCTCAAAATTATACTTTAGGATCCCTCGATACGCTCAGGATTCTATTGTAGAATCTTTCGCTTCACTCAGAATTCAATATACCGCCTTCGCTGTAAATATATCATTTTGCTCCCTTGAGACGCAATCTACTATTTATTCCGTCCACCTCCTTGATATTATTGGTTTACATTTTACATTCCTCTCTTGCACTAAAAGCAAGACTTCTTATAGCATAATAGCTCCCATAAATGCAATGCACGATGGTAAGTGGAGCCTGTTGCCTATGGACGCTCGCAACTCTTGCTTATAATACCACGTAAGGTCTGCTAAGCGGTTATTCCGTCTATTAGCTTATTATTTCCCGCAATGCAGCTAATGAAATCAAATGAAATGAAATCATTTATTCTTCAATTTAGGCATGTTACATTGCCCTTATGAATGTCAAAAAACTACCACCGGTTCATAAAATAAACCTCTGCCTCGAGAAGAACCGGCGTAAGAAACTCGGCGAGGTGTCATTTTTTTCAAAACAATATACAATGTGTATAAAATAACAGTATCATAATTACTACCGAATCAAATGCTACAATACAAACATACATATTTTTTAATATTAAGGACAAAATATTTCTGTGTTAGATTACTTGTGATAGGTCACAAGTGTAAAAAACTATTATTATCTCCTTCCGTTTGAAATTAAGGTAGGATAGAACGGGATAAAAAATGTTTATTAAAGTATGTTTCCGAGAAGCCTTGACACATCACGCCATGGCATCACGCCACATAGCGACATGCGAGACAGTGCAGAAATCTGCTTTTTAATGGCATCCGACTTGGCATGTCTGATCATAATGGAATTTATACCTACTATAATGCAACGGGTAATGAACTTGTGTGTTATAATGTTTCGTTAATATACCCTCCAGCCTGTTGTTTGCCTCTTCTCATTGTGTTTTTGTACTGTACTGTATCCTTTGATTGAGGTGTGCAATAAAGAGTATTCTTCAAGGAAATAGCGGAGCGCCTTGTTGAAATGTCGGGTGACCAGAGGGCTGGCAGCTATTTTGGCCAGAAGATTAGCCTAGCAATCCAAAGAGGAAACGCTGCCAGCCTTCTGGGCACTATAGCCAGTGATGGGGACTTGGGGGGCATCTTCTTTTTATAGTTTAGTTAGTTTAATTAGGTTAGTGATGTATTATTTAACTTTATATTTTATTGTGTTTTTTATGTTTGTTTCAAGTTATAGATCATAAATAAATTGCTATTAAATAATAAAGAGTATTTGTATTGTATTGTTAATATACCCTCTGAACTCAACTCTAATGTCAACTACGGGTTGACAAACACATGATATTTTTCTAGTTATTCCCGGTTTAAAAATAAAAGTCGGTCATAGACAATAGAGAATATGCATCATTTTACATGATGCCATTCGAACCAGTTTTTAGTGAGGAGCAAATGTGATAATCCACATCGAAAGGGACCTTATGGCGGCAGGCGCTTACGTTGCACCTATTCACTATTGTATTGGAACAGCGGCAATAAAGGCGTAAGTGCCGGCCGCCATAAGGTCCCTTTCAATATGGATTATCACTAATGTGTATATGAAACAAGTACAATTAGAGCAACATAAAAGACAAAAATGGATTTCAAAGTGCAGCATAAAATCTGAGCGCTCAAAACGCCCCCAAAACTCCCATACTAGTTGGTGTGACGTCATATACTATGCGTATGCGCCCGTACTAGCATTGCATGGAAACGAGCAATTTACTGTTTAGGACGTGAAATATTGCATTTAAGTACATTGTTATCGTACATTTTTAGGGTTCCGTAGTAAACAAGGAAGCTTTATAGTTTCGCCATGTCAGTCCGTCCCCCGTTTATTTCAGTAACCGTTAGTACTAGAAACCTGTAATTTGGTATGAGTATACATATCAATGACGCCGACAAAACGGTAGAATAAAATCATAAAAAAATTTTTTTTAGGGTACCTCCCCTACATGTAAAGTGGTGGTGCAATTTTTTATTCTTCCAAACCCCATCGTGTGGGGTATCGTTGGATAGCTCTCTTGAAGATTTGAGGATGTACTGTGTTGACAGCAGAAGGAACACATTTAGGTCCCTCGCTCTCAATACAGTGCATCCTTATGTATTGTACGAATATATTGTATAAACAGCGACATTTTGTCGTCGTGCGAATTCAGTGGAGTAAAGTTCCAAAAATTGTTCCATCGTCTAACAATTTTATTATATCTATTCGATGACATCCATTGAGAAACAAACCTAAATCTGTGTAACAACTGGGTCATACTTAGTTGAAAAAAAAGTCTTAGCCTAGCCTATGCTAGCTATGTTTTTATTACAAGGATGTATAGAAACGGAGACACTGTTTATGCGGGTTACTGTCAAATCGAAAATTAACATTTCGTATGTCCACAGAAAAGACGCGAGCCTAAATCCGAGTATGACCCAACTGTCCCTCGGAAAAGAAACTATTTTCACATTGCATAAAGCCATCCGTCAAAGTCCGATGCTTACGATACGCCGATGTATATCTATATGACTAATAGTTACTGACGTTATGTCTTATTCGAATTCGAACCACTATTTGTACTCTGTCAAATCAATTGAATGTCCAGTCCAGTGTATTTAGTGTATTTACTAAACGGGCAAACCTTGAAACTATAAGAGAGGTAGCAGCAGCAAAATGTCATCTACCTCGAATTTGGAGCAGCCCAACTGGGGAAGTATCTCCGCCTTGCAGAAGACCACAGCCATAATAACATGTAATTATATGGAGTTAACGTTGTTGGTATCACAATTACCAAGCCTTAAATGTAACTTTTAAAGTAATACATTATTGTGATCCTGTTTGTTAACTTATAATAAATGAAAAAAAAAAACATTATCTACTATACAAGTATGTAGTGTTGTGTTCCTGGAGGTGAGCAAGGTTGCCAAAGCTGCCGAGGATGCACTGTGTTCCGAGCGAGGGAACTTTTGTCCCTTCTGTTGTCAACACAGTGCATTCTCAAATTTTATAAAGGGTCGGCAACGCGTACGTGACTAATTTGGAGTTGCGGGCGTCTATAAGCTGCGGTGGCCGCTTACCATCAAGTGGACCGTAAGCTTGTTTGCCACCGGCGTTGTAAAATAGTATGCTAAATTTCAGCTTATGTCAATGTCTGATTGCCCTGGCGCCGCAAGCGTCTATGGGCTCCGGTGTCTGCGTATCATCAGGCCGTATCCTTGTTTGCCACCGTACAGTAAGCCAAGAAAGTGGTCTACCACTGTTCGACTCTTTTTTTTTTGTACCTGACTGTGGCTTTATAGGCCGGGCCCAATAAAGCGATAAAAGTGCGCGGTTGGAGAGTAGCCTGGGGAAAATTCAGGGGAAAACCTCCGGCACGACCACGCGTGTGGTTTGGATCACTCTAAGAGTTTGCGCTCCAGTGAGATTGGTTGAGCGGTTTCTACCGAATCTGAGGTGAGAGTGGAATCGAGCTACTGGGAAGTTCGACTCTATTATTTAGTTAACGCAGGGGTCGAAGTTGCACCACGTCGATAGGGAGTACCCACCGTTACCCTACACGTGGCCCCTGGGTGGTGGAAAACGGTGCAACAAAAACTGGCAACAAAATTGCCATGTGATAAAATAAGTAAATAAATAAATAATAAATATTAGAGGACAATCTTACACAAATCGAACTAGCCCCACAGTAAGCTCAAGAAGGCTTGTGTTATGGGTACTAGACGACGATATATTTAATAGATATAAAAACAAGACTCAGAAACAAATATTCATGCTCACCACACAAATATTTGCCCTGACCGGGATTCGAATCCAGGACCGTCAGCTTCACAGGCAGGTGCACTACCCACTAGGCTAAACCGGTCGTCAAATAAAATAAGTAATAGTAATTGAAATAAGGTCCAAAAATGTATACATATTTATGACGTCGAATGTGAAGCGGACTGCGGTCATTTGTCGCACTGTCTTGTAATTTGCGGTCATCCATCGCGCGTGTAGTAAACTAATTGAGGCGTATCTGCCCGTTTAATAATAACGTAGGGACAACTCTGAACATCGAAATCCGAATTTCGTATCGTGCCGTCCCTCTCGCTCATATTGTGAATAACACGAGAGTGAGAGGGACAGCACAATACGAACTTCGGAGAGGCTCAGGCAGTGGCACTAACGAGGGTTATATATTGAGATTCTAAAATAGATTAGACGCTATTTGGAATGATATTTGAACGAGCAAACTGAATTCAATACCTTTATACCTTGTTTTTTAAAGATTACAAATTATGTAAACAAAGAAGCAGTGTCGCAAACACACACATACAGTGTTGCCAGATGGTTATATTTCTTACATTTTTCGTAACTTTTGACCGGCTCGCGTAACATGTAAGTAACTTGTGTTGTAAAGGAAATTTTTGTAACTTTTGAGAATAATGAAACTATATTTAAAAAGAAAGGTCAATTGTATCTAACCGGGACCAAGCGAGACAATTTATAGGCTTCCATACAGAAAAGGTGACAAAAGAACCTACGTGGTACGTATCAGTCTGTCCGTCTGTTGTAACTAAGTATGACATTCGAGATACCGCCCATTAGACTGGCGTAATTCTGTCGCCGAACTCGCCGAATTACAGTTGTATGTGGCTGCTCATTTCTTAAAATCGAACGTTACGTAATTAATTATGAAAAATATAAAAAATGTAACTGTTGCATCAAAAATGTAACTTTTCAAGAAAAGAAACGTAATTTTCGCCCTAACGGCCCTGGCAACACTGCACACATATAGAATTTGCATTATTCGCACGCAATATCAGAATAAGTGACAGTTAATGACTAAGACTACTTTTTTTTTAATCCGAACCGACTTCTTACAATCTCTGTCTTTTTGTTTTTTTTTTTATTGTACAGCTTTTAGATGAAAGAAACAAAACATAATTTTTTAAAATAATTGATGCCTTATCATTTAAAAATATATTTAAGTAAATGTACATTAAGATATTTTTTTAAATTTTAATAACAGTATAGAATGTGAGCATGAAATAATCCCTGCCTCTTTGTTTTTTTTTTTATTGTACAGCTTTTAGATGAACGAAACAAAACGTAATTTTTAAAAATAATTGATGCCTTATCATTTAAAAATATATTTAAGTAAATGTACATTAAGACATATTTTCTTATTTTTCAATAACAATATATAATGTAAGCATGAAATAACGGTTTTCATATTTATTGAGACATACTAACAGTTAAGGCCGTGCAACGAGAAATATCGCGTTCTTTGAAACGCTGTTGTGCCCAGAAAAGGAAACAATAAGGATTGATTTTCAAATATATGATCCCTGACTATATGACTGCATTTCTGACAATAGCCGAAACACAATTGCTTAAAAATTTTCTCCATAGAAATAAACCAAAGTTGAGTCTTGATTTTCCTTTTTTTACTCAGCTTACTAAAACAACGCATTATTAAACGACACAATTAAGTTAAAACGATGGTATTTCACCTCATCTGAACTCTGTCAGGAGGAAATTTAATAAAACTGCACACAGATATTTATCGAGATTTGTCTATAAAAGCCATTCCCGAAGAGTGTTGCATCCCGTTTTGTTGTGACCGAATCGAGGCATCCCTTTCCTTCATCCATCTCAGCAAGTTCAAGTTGTCAACGGAGATTACACAACATTTGTAAACACATAAATACAGTGGAATCCGCTTATAACGACTTCGCTTATAACATTTGACCGCTTTTGAAGACTTCGAAATCACCACACATTAGATTTCATACCAAATAGTTTCAAAGTAAATCAGTCCATTTTGTGCGACATTCTGTTAGTGCGACGTAATATCACCGGTCCCTTGACTGTCGCTTTAAGGATGATTCACAGTAGACGTTCCGTGTCCGGGCCGTTCCGTCTCCGGGCCGGCTCGTCCCCGAGCTTTTTAGTGTGTCAATGTGCTAAACGATCCGCGTCCAGGACGGGCCGAAACCGTGCCATTTCCGAGCCTCGGACGTCGGTAGATCGGCCGTCAAACGTTTGCATTGATAATAGAGCGACCGTTCCGTGTCCGGGCCGGCCCGTTTCCGAGCGTCACCGGGGCGTTCCGTGGCCGGGCGGCCGTTGATTTTCTGTCATAGAAAACGGGCCGGCCCGGACACGGAACAGTCTAGTGTGAATGATACTTTATCCGGATTCCACTGTGTCGCGTTATATCCGTTTAAACAAATCCACAATATTTCATTACATAGAATATAATGAGGGAAGGGAACGATTGTCTTTTTCTAATTGTCATTTTTTTTATACAACGTCGGTGGCAAACAAGCTTACGGACCTGATGGTAAGCTGCCACCGCAGCCTATAGACGCCCGTACTCCAAAGGAGTCACGTACGCGTTGGAACCCTTATAAAATTTGAGGATACACTGTGTTGACAACAGAATGGACAAATGTAGGACCCTCGCACTCATTTATTTATTTATTAGATTTTACTATTTTCATGTTGACGCTTATACATATATCTCAAAATATTTTATTGTGATTAGTGTACCTACCTTATCACCTTTTATCTTGACGCTTAGAGACCTTTTACATCTCTAACAAATCTCGATTGTTATTAGTTTCTTAGTCTTATTTTTGACATGTAACACTATGATACTTTGATTAAATTGTATTATTTTTATTTGATGTACTTAGATAGATTTTGACTTGTAAAAGTGCCCTTGAGGCCTATTTGCAGAATAAATGTTTTGATTTTGATTTTTGATTTCAACAATTTTTTTTTATTGAAATGAGGCGCCGTGTGAAATAAACCTTTTCTGAACAAGAATTATCCAGTTTCTGTAATAGTACAGAATAGTGAAATAAAGAAGGCAAGGGCGATAAGAAGGTTTTCTTCTAAAAACCGATGTATTCGGACACCACGGAGGTGCCAGAGCCGAGTTTACCCGAAGCGACAAGAGGAACAGGCCTGCCTGGAGCTTTCTTTATTACCTCCCGTGGTAAGTCAAAAATTTTATGTCTGGCCAGGAAGCGTGCAATTGTCACTTTATGGCCAACTGTGAAGTAATAGTACATTACTTACCAAGGGCGGTAAAACAAAGAATGTCTCAGATCGCAGGTATTTGACGCCCGAGCCGAAGGCAAGGGCGATAATTATGCGATCTGAGGCTTTCTTAATTACCGGCCAGGAAGTGGGATTTTCCGCGCGCTTAGCGTGCGGTAATTGCCACTTTATGGTCAGGTGTGACATAAAGTAAATTATTTTCCGAATAGATACTTAACAATGGATTGAACTTCATTACCACAGTATAAATAATTACCACAGTATAATATTAATCAGTTTTTCCTTAGTCCTTAGCATTTGAAATGTTTGTGTGACAGCTCTCAGTTTGCATCAGAGCCCTATTAATAATAAACGCAAAAAGTTATGAGAACGTCTAGATGTTTTTACTCTTTCACACGATAAATACCGATTGTCAAGAAAAGACAAAAGCTAAATAAATATTCCATAAAAATAAATAAAGCTTCATTGTCCTTAACTTTTGAAAACAAGGGACAGTTTTGCCTAATTTAAGTTTTTAAATATCAATCTAGTGCAAAAATAAGAGTGTATGTACTTAAAATCATATAACTGAGTTGTATCAAATTAGTCCGTTCAAAAAGCGACTTTACTGTACAAAGAAGAAGATTCAAAATCTAACACATAAAATGTCACACAAATAATTTCGACTATAAAATATGTCCCACGGCTCTTAGGAATTAAGGTCTCTGTACTTATTTGTGACAGGATTAATTCGTTACTGTTTTTGCACACAACTGTCATACCTCAAATATTTCGTCAACATGAAAAAATTATATAATGCTCAATTAATTTAACTTTTCTTCCCACTCAATCCCTAACGTACTCGTTAATTAAATGTAAAACATTCAGCTCCCTACGATCAAAGCCCGAATATGTAAATAAAATCTCCTCATTTGTGATTAATGTGAACTTTTCCCTAAATAAATAACAGTGAAAATAAATAACTCCGATAAATTAGGTGCCTGCGTCCGCTTTCCAACTACAATCAAACATGAAAAGACAGTATTTTAACAGGTCCTGTGGGCGTATAAGCCGTTTTGGTTTGGAGGCGGTGGCGCGAGTTCGCGCCACGGAATGACAAATGATACCTTTTGAACGTTCTCGGCGGAAATTATCCGAGCTCAGCGTCATGCTTGCAACTAATTACTAGACATTTGATTGGGATCTTGGCGACGAAACACACCGCAATTTCAACTTTAAAGCGAAATCGTTAAAGTTGGATTTCGATTGGCACTTTCAATTCAATCTTGAAGGTTATAATTAAGGGAACGGGTGCGTTAAAATTAAGGGTGTAGAGTTGATTTTAGATTGCACGTTTCAGTTTATTATTGTCACGAAATGTACTACTTAAAAGTAAAATTATATCAGACCAAATGCGAGGTGTGACCATCCGATACTAATTGTAGGGGCATATTTGTGTAAAATCGGAGCATGAAAACGGTCCCAAAATAGAACTAAAATGGCCGTAGAGAGGGGGATTTTTTATTAGGTTTTATTTGATTTTAATTATGCGGTAAAGGGTTTTGGGCAGACATTCGTTCTTTAAAAAGTACTTATATATTTCTTTGCCTAAAGTTTGAGTATTGGCTTTTCGTGTTTTTTGACGCCTGATTTGAATTATCATTTATCAATATTAAAACCAGTAAGGACAAAAGTCACATACTATTGTTTCAAGTTGCCCTGTACACTATTAACAAATTCGACTTTTATTAATAGTCTGTAATATTATTGAGGCTATTAATGTCACATATAGAGTTGAAGTTCTACCTATATCTGGAGATGAAGAAAATGTTAATTCCAGTGATAACTTGCTAACCCATCTACCGCAATCTACAAACCTATTGAATGAATGAATGGATGTTCTATTCCATAAAGAAGTCGGCTCTTTCAATACCCATGGGAAGAGTTTGGTGTTACAACATTAAATATTTTTTTGTATTCCCTGAGATTACGTTTTTAAGAGCCCAGCATTATATACGCAAAACGTCAATTAAAATAAAAACTTAGTGCAATTATTCCTTTAAATAATGTCATTAATATAGTGACCTTTATTTTAATTGCCACGATTAAATTGATTAACCGATTAAAGTCCAGTAGCCAGTGACCGATGGCACTATAATCAGAACATAGGACGGGCTCTCATTACTCCAGCGTCATGTAAAAAGGACGTAACTAATTGCGTTAACGTACTGTGTTAAGACATTTAGTTGTGATATTAATATTTTTTCTGTGTTGCGTGAATTTGAACAGTAACTTGACTTTAGAAACTCAATGGTGTGTACACAATGGAAAGCTGACAGTTAACATTAAAAGACATTCCTTAATAAATACACTGTAATTAATTATGTACTGGGTGGTAATAACTTGAAAAAAATAATGGGTAATAATTAATACCCTCTCTATGTATATGATATTCCTTTGTTGGTAATGATTTGGTAATGAATTTAGACTGACGCTCAGAGACCTTATACATCTCTGAGGATATTTATTTATTAGATTTTATTATTTTCATGTTAACGTGTTATGGATATAGCTCAAAATATTTTATTATGATTAGTGTATCTACTTTATTACCTTTTATCTTGACGCTTAGAGACCTTATACATCTCTAACAAATCTCGATTGTTATTAGTTTCTTAGTTTTATTTTTGACATGTAACACTACATTTAATTAATGATACTTTGATTATTGTATTATTTTTTTACCTAGATAGATTTTGACTTGTAAAAGTACCCTTGAGGCCTATTTGCAGAATAAATGTTTTGATTTTGATTTTGATACTACGTATAATTTCATGATAATGTTTAAATAGTTTAATCATACCAACATTGTCAGTATATAAATATATAAAACCGGTGTGCGAGTCGGACTCGCGCGCCGAGGGTTCCGTATACAGATGTGTACCGGTTCCAACCCTATTAAATCAGGAAAATCTTATCAACGTGGTGTGGAAATTGGACGCCATGTGTACAGCGCCATCTATCGGCGAAATTTGTTAATAATTTGAGCGACTGGATAACTTTGTATGTATGGTAGTTATTCAAGCATAATTAATTCTTTATCACGTAAACCGATTTCAATTTTTTTTCTTTATTTGAAAGAAGGTGCTTTCTGCATAATCTCGTAGGAATTTATAAAACAAAAAAACATGTAAAGGTGATTAAATTACAAACTTAGTATAAAAATTTTTTTGACGATAAAAAAAGAATAACTAGATAGAGCTAGTTATATTTTTCCTGTAAAATATACATTGATATCAATGTTACGTAATAAAAATGACTCAAAGTAAAAAAA
Organism: Epiblema foenella; assembly: GCA_963556455.1. Taxonomy (NCBI): domain Eukaryota; kingdom Metazoa; phylum Arthropoda; class Insecta; order Lepidoptera; family Tortricidae; genus Epiblema; species Epiblema foenella. The sequence continues at coordinate 44,909,721 of OY747095.1, forward strand.
AATTGTTTCAGAATGTGCAACCCAAGCTTTTTCAAATGACACCTCACTCGACATATTAACGAGACTTTCAAATTTAGAACCACCTGTTATCTGTCATTTTTCACAGAACATAAACAAAATATTTAAAAAAGTTATGTTCTATGTATGTAGGTAAGCCTTCTTTACAACTTCCAAATTTCAAATCAATAGCATAAGTAGTTCTTGAGATATTTAGCGACGTGACAGATAGACAAAGTGAAACCATAAGGGTTCCTTTTTACCATTTTGGTACGGAACCCTAAAATGGGTAACTAAATTCTTTATGTCACTATCTGTTAAGTGTAAAAACATAATAAAAAATCAAATAGTAACAATAAGCTTATATTTTTTTTGTTACAGTAGAATTCGCTTATAACGACTCCGCATATAACATTTGACCGCTTTTAACGACTTAGAAATCACAACACATTAGATTTGATATCAAACATTTTCAAAGTAAATCAGTCCGTTTTGGGTCATTGTCAAATTTAGGTTCGCGTCTTTTCCGTGGACATATCAAAATATAAGGGTCAAAAAGCTTAATTTTGGATTGGTCTAGTAACCCGCATAAACGGTGTTTCCGTAACTATAAATCCATGTAATAAACACATAACTTACATGTACATAAGCGGTTAACTATTGGGCGGACAACTTTTGTTTTTACAACTGACAATGACCCTTTTGTTAGTACGACGTAATATCACCGGTCCCTTGACTGTCGCTTTATCCGGATTCCACTGTAAATTATTTCTTAACTTTATTTGCTACTCCTTCCACTTTTATGGCTGTCATCAATTGTTTCAATTATATTTAAAAAAAAATATAGCTTGTGCCCGCGACTCGTCATCATCATCATCATTTCAGCCGAAAGACGTCCACTGCTGAACATAGGCCTCCCCCAAGGCTCGCCATTTAGACCGGTCCTGTGCCGTTCGTTTCCACCGGATTCCCGCGACCTTCACCAGGTCATCACTCCACCTTGTCGGAGGCCTACCGACAGCTCGTCTTCCGGTGCGTGGACGCCACTCAAGCAGTTTCTGGCCCCATCGACCGTCAGCGCTCGCAACTCGTCCGCGTAAACTTACACTTCATTTTTCATCCCTTCGACGGATGATTTTTGAGATAAAAACTTCATCCCATCGAGGGATGATGTTTGAGATAAAAGTATAATAAATAATAATAAAGCTTTAATTAATTCCATGCATATTACATATAAAACTATACAATTGGTAACTTGTTAACCTATAATTCGATTACAGTTGTTACACGAGTGTTAAATGAATTTCATTTCTAATTATAAATTCTATTTTGTATTTATTATTTGCTTAATTTATTTATTAATTTGTTCGAGCGTTATATGCATGCACGACTTAAACTGTGTCCAAAACAGCTGTAAAAAGGTATACTGACGTCGAACTTGCCAAATTTAAATTATTGTCTTTTCTTTTTTATACCAAAAACATCGATTTCCTGTAATTTTACTGAATTTGTGTTATTTATACCATTAAAACCATTTGTATAATTAAAACCCCATATTTATCTAAAATAAATTTCATTTACTTAAAAAGAAGATCCTGCAGCCCAACAATTAATCAATTTATTTTATTTTATTGAAATAATAATAATTTTTATTTTATTATTTAATGCGTGGACCCCATTCGGGTAAAAGCTTTTTTTACCCGATAAAAGTATAGTATATACTAATCCAGCAAAGCTCGTTGACTTACGTTCTTTTGTGCGTGTGTGTGACTTTGACAGACTAATGTATTGCTCCACGCTTGTTCAATTAGTTAAGTATTTTAGTTATTTTTAGGGCTGGAACAGTATTTTACTTGTCTCACAGCTGAAGACGTAAAAGTAGTCTCTCCTATACGTTTATCATAAGTAATATGTGTTATAGATTCTATGTATTTGTTACATTCATGTGTTTTTAAGTACATAACACTGTATGCCTGTATGGCTTGTGAGTCAGCATTATGCTGAGGGACCATTTCGTGGCAATTTTATTAGTTAATAGATAAAAATGTATTAGCTTGTAGTATCTATCTCACGAATAAATTATTTTCATTTCATTTCATTTCTATCAAATGGGACATTATACTTTTTCATGATTACTTTCTATTACAAAAAAAAACTGTGATATGTATTGAATTAGTGTACAAAAAAAGGATTTCACAATAGTACTTGAACCTAATAAAAGGAATATTTATGTAAAAATACTTAAATATTAACATATTATAATAGCTGACGGTCCTGGGTTCGAATCCCGGTCAGGGCAAATATTTATGTGATGAGCATGAATATTTGTTTCTGAGTCTTGGATGTTTTCTATGTATTAAGTATTTATATCTATTAAATATATCGTCGTCTAGTACCCATAACACAAGCCTTCTTGAGCTTACTGTGGGGCTAGTTCGATTTGTATAAGTTTGTCCTCTAATATTTATTTGTTTATTTTTTTATTATTGTAAAATGTGGGTAACACAGTGGCAAAACCCATTTTTTCATACAAATGGTGAGACATCCAAGGACCACTGAGTTACTCGATTTAAGATAATTAGGTGTGGTTCGTTAATTACCAAAACTATCGGAAGCGATACTGCAATTAAACCTCTTTCTAAATAACAGTACAAAAATGTAAAGTAAGGTCCAAGTATTTCATAATCTGCATTTAAATAAGTGTCTGAAAATTATGTACATGAAAAAGTAGAATGGCCCAAATATCTGTTTATTGTTTAACCTAGCCTTAGAAATAGCCGCGGCTACCACAATAGTTAAGTTAAGTCATCAAACTGTCTTGTTAAAGAAATCTTTAAACACTTCCCTACGGTTTAATTACAACATAGGACAGTGTAATACGGACACTCACTGTACTGTTATAAATATCCTCGCAAACGTGGATTAATGACGCCCTTAAGCACAGGATGATAAGGTTCGAAACGGGCTGGCAAAGCAATTAGTGGGTGTCACATACTTTACAGCCGAGTGGGGTGAAAGTAAATTATGATTTGATTTGTCAAGCGTATTCCTGTTTTCGTAAATTGACGTGATTTTAAGGGAATCTATGACGCATATTTTTACTAGTGGATTTTAGAAGCGGAATTTCAAAACGATTAATATAAATGGGTGGATCAACTATTCCTTATTCCTCGTTGCCATGGTTACGTCTCCTGAGTCACTCTTTAAACCTGTGATTTTATAGGGTTTAAATCCACCAAACACGAGTTTTAGCGATAAGTAATCCATTTGGACATGGGTCGTTACGTCTCCTGAGTCACTCTTTAAACCTGTGATTTTATAGGGTTTAAATCCACCAAACACGAGTTTTAGCGATAAGTAATCCATTTGGACATGGGTCGTTACGTCTCCTGAGTCACTCTTTAAACCTGTGATTTTATAGGGTTTAAATCCACCAAACACGAGTTTTAGCGATAAGTAATCCATTTGGACATGTGTCATCTCCTGAGTATACTTGAATTCCATATTATAAACATTTTTCTAAGAAACATGGTTACTGTTGTCTCCTCGCTGACGGGACAGAATAACAACAAGATTAAGTTGATTGACCCAATTATTCTGATTTTTCGCACGAATAATGCGAATTCAATGTGTGTGTGTTTACGGCCATTATTTCTTTGTTTACCTAATTTAAACTCTTAAAAAAACAAAGGTATAAACCTAGTTAAAACCTTTAGCCATTTTCGAGGCCCAATTTAAAAACAAATAAATATATAAATCTTTCTCATTTAATAGTATACGATGTTGAATCCCGCATTCTACTGTCGTCGGCAGAATAGGTATATATCTCAAGCTATTGTTCGTAGTAAAAAAGAAAACTCGGCCATAGGACAAACACATACCGTCGAAGGAATGTCTACGGTGGGACTTAACCGCCATATTTTTCATAGTCGAACACTGAAGCTTCACCAACTTTCGACTTTATATGAATGATTTTAAGGTCCTCATTTGAACCCTTTCCTTCAGTTACTCCCTTTTGGGATGTTGTAAGATGTAGACGGCTTTTTGTTGAAAAAATCGTGAGTCGTGATCAATAGAGATTTATAATTGGGCGAAATACGTTCGGCTGGCTACGGGAATCCTCGGGTTTGTATGTTTATATTATGTAAATGCCTCGATATACTGATATTCTCGTATATAAGAGTAGATCGTTTCCACGAGAAGCCTATAGATATAAGTAAAACCACTCTTAAAATTAACGCCTACTACTAGTTTCTGCTCACATCAGACGAAGACATTAGAATAGAATAGAATAGAAAAAGCTTTATTAGCGTCATACACATAATACTCACGAAGGTTATCTGTCTAACAACACATAATTTTACACACATACATATACACATACATACATATACTCATGCCCCTATCACAAAAGGGTAGGCAGAGACCAAAGAAGACTAAATACTACGGTCAATCACATCCATACAACTCCTCATACAGGCGTGTCGCTTGTAGAAATTTGATCAAGATACCCTCGCCTTGGTCGCCTTCGACCCTTCCATCCATCTCCTGACCATAAATCCTCTTAGCCAGTCCACTTTCACACATCCTCTCAACCGCCCAAACTACCGAAGCATACCTTTTTTCAATCCTAGTCACTAGTTCACTACAGTTTTGAATTTCTCATTCCAATAAACATTTTCGTAATTTGTCCTTTGATGGATTGTAACGACTCTTGAGTGATTATTTGTGACTAACTATTTTATCAGTTAGGGATCCAGGTATAGAGTAAACTGGAGTCAACAATAAGTATAAATTGCTAATTTCCTTAACTTTCACTTAACGTTCGGTACGGTAAGGACATCAATTAACTTTAACAATGAGAATCATCTACATCGTCTTCTATTCCGCATCTTTCTCTTTTAGAGTCTGGCTAATGAAATCTGAGACTAGAAATAACGACAAATTAAAAAATTAAAAGATCTACGTGTTGCAACACTGTGTATATGTATAATGTGGCACAACAATTATTTCCAAATTATTACAATTATTATAAATTAAGCAATTAATTCCAATGACATCCAAAAGTTCACGAAATGCAAAAATAAAAACAATAATATGTTGACCGCAACATGTTGCCGACTTGCAAAATCTAATAAAACTGTGTCTAATTGTGCGTCCTGGTCTCTATAATAAACTACTCGACAAAATTAAAAATGTTGAAAGTAACGTGACATTTCTAAATCATTTACAAAAATGGCTAACGGCGCATGCTTTTTATGACTTGGACGAATATGAAATGTAATTTCATTGCATGTTGAAATTGTATTCTTGACATTATAATTCAATAGATAAATATTACTTAATTATAACATAGTAATCGAATTTAATTACTTATCAGATGACTACTAATAATATTCACTGACATGCAAATTTTTTATGCTTTATGAATAAATGAATATGAATAATATGAATAAGTATAAAGAATCAAGCAATGTTTGTCTACATTGACACGGAAATTCAGTGACGTTTGACACATTTGACGTACATATTATAGTTGACATTTAAAAAGTTTTAAGTAAATAAATCACAGTCTCAATGAGGGCTATCGTTTTTGTGCTCACCAGTTGGCGCCACTGTCGAGTAAGGTCCAGCTGTCTAAAATTATTATTGGTTATTATGGGCATGAGAACGAAAATTAGACAAACTAACACAAAATCGATATGACTTTGAGGAAAGGATGGTACGGCTGTGCCTCTTTGATTTTTACGCAATCGCTCGCTAGCAAGTAAACGATTATGTAAACTCATGGTAAAGACACTGCTCTTTCGTCTAGTGAACGATAGAGTAAATATTGGCAATGTCTATAAGGAGAGAAGTGTCCATTTTAAATTTGATTTTACTCTTCTTACTGAAACAATCTTTGCTTTGGACTGGAAACTTGCAAAACTTAGCTCCATACTGCATTCACACAGGCAAGAGTAAAAAAAACCGCTGTGCCTTGCATCTGTGGTCCATTATGGCCTGTTTCTAATAGATTGGACACACCGCGGCCTTCTGTACGTTTTAGAACTATACCGATGTTAATTTGTTTGTATACTTAAGAACAAATTGTGTCAAACAGGGTTAACCTAAAAGAAGCCGTATACAAGTGAAGATAAAGTACAAAATTGAACGGTAAAATTATGTATGTGATAGTCTTTCGGCACTTTAAAATGTTCTAGCCGGGCCGTCTTCAAACGTTTGCTCTTTGAACGAGCAATTACCAACTTTTTTAATTTTTTGAATTTCGAACGCGCGTCTTTTGTTTCACGGTTAGTTTTTATGTTTTATTTATTAGTTAGGTTTAAGTAACGAATGACACGTGTCTTTAAAGCGTAGTCTACGTCAAAAATATGTATACATATTTCGCTTTATTACGATGGAATAAGGTGGAAGAGTCTAAATATATGTGTAGCTTCACTTCAAACTCAGATAAATCCACTCTATCCACTCGGGAGATTATTAAAAAAAAGTGATAATAACGTTAATTCGATAATTTGAAAGACTTTTTTTTATTATAACTAAAGCATTAAAGAAAGCGATATCAATTCTTTACAAAAAACAAAAATTTTGATTGGATTTACATTCATTTGATATAATCGATTGCAATTTTTCTGTCTTTGAAATATATACTATTAGTATTATTACATCAACTGAAAGCCATGTTTCAACATCTTTAGCTGCTTGGCTTGGATGGACTTACCTAAATTTGTTTTTTTACTGTCATATGGATTTATCTGATTTTTATAAATTATGATTTTAACTGCAATTTTCTTAAAAACTACGGAATTATACTTAACCGATAAAACTGTAACAATACTAGTTTTTTATCCTGTTATTTTATACCAAAATCTTTAAAAATTACAGAATTGGATTTACCCGAGTGTGAAGTTAAACGACTCTGAAGTTAACTGGCTAAAAGGTAACATAGGAGTAGCAGTTGGTGAGGTTAAGTGCAAAATACATACGCTATTAGGTCGATATCACGATATTTGCGTCAGTAATATTATCCTACTGACGTAATTATAATTATTGACTGAGCTGTTTTCGAGCACCTTACTAGGTACCTATATTTATTTGTAAATTTAAATTTTATTGAAAAATCTATTCGTCATCGTATTCTTCAAGTTAGTTTGCTTGTTAGTTAGTTTGCCACACAGTTTAACTTCCTGATCAAGGAAGAGCAAGAGTAGTCCATTGTCCATAGGCTGTGGTGACTGCTTACCATCAGCGGGGCCCTATGCTTGTTTGCTACCGTCGTAATGTTAAATAAATGAGAATTGAAGTTGTATAAAGAAATTTATAAAGAACATCAAATATTGATGGCGTAGTCGAAACGTTCTATTTTGTATTGTATACTTACATAGGTATAGGTTGATTCACTAAAGTAAATATCTATGAAATTAACGATGTTTTCACACATTCCGTGCCAGCTTTCGTGAATCGGTCTAAAATATTTAAAATCAAAATCAAGATTGTCTAAAACAATTTGTTCATCAGCTTCGTTCAAAAATGAACTCTATTAACACGAATTTAAATCGTTTTCAGTTAAAACAGTAAACATTTTTTTCCAAGAATATCACTTACTTGCGAATTTTCTGGGAAGACGTAATTGCAGCACCAACTTACCTGTAAGCTTAAAAGCGTAAGCGACACTACTTACCCACTCGTAAAAAAACTATAATACTACGAGGTAAAGTCCAAATTCCCCGTGAAGATATACACTCTTAAGATATTCTGAAGGAATCTTAGTGCGGAACTGAAAAATAAAGATCATTAATTTGAAAGATTATACATCTTAATCAGCGAAGCGTGTTGAGCGAAATATGAAACAAAATTGTCATTTAATTTAGGATTTACAGTCAGCGCACATCGGAGAGCTGAGTGAAATTGAACCTTCTGGTACAGAAGTTAGAATTCATATATAAATGAGCAGCAATGGGCTGTCATTGAAATATGGATTTCTCCTATCCTTTAACTTTATTGGAGTTATCAATACTTTTGCCATATTTCGAGTTCAAAACATTCTAAAGTGTCAACCATTGGATCGTTTACCTTACGTTGCCAGACTTCGCACGAGGAACTGTGACGCGGCTGAAGCACTGGCAGTGATTAGCTTCCTCATCGCTGAGCATTAACCGCCCAGGGGTGACACCAGCCACGAGCAGGCTGGGTGACTACACCGGGTGACACCTGGAATCCATCGACGGGGCCCCGAGCAGACCACTGGGTGACAACCTTCACCATGTCCCTGTCTGTGACCGGATATTAGATCCTTGGCTTATCCCTGGTTTATGACGCTTCGGTTTCCAGTAACCACTATGAAGCCCTTCATGATCGTCCGATGTGGTTTGATTGATGTCCTGTCAGTCAATATGACAGTCACATTGACAAGTTTATATCACTCTCCCAGCGTTAAAAATCGTGCAAGTTGCATTTTGGCTAGGTTGCACTAAGCGGCTAGCCGCATTGCGGATATGTATGAAACCGCAGGTTTCAGACGTCCTCATAATGCGGCTGTGAGTGCGTATGAAGCCTGCCGTTTCCCGGCTGGCCGCAGTTCGGCTAGCCGCTCAGTGGATAACTAGCCTTACCTTTGCACATATAAGTAAATTACTTTAAGAATAACACTGACGTATATGCTCTTATTTAATTGGATATTCCACTTTAATACTAATGGGCACATTTTTTTTGAACCTGACTGTGGCTTTATACGCCGGGCCCAATAAAGCGATAGGAGTACGCGGTTGGAGAGTAGCCTGGGGAAAATCCAGGGGAAAACCTCCGACACGACCACGCGTGTGGTTTGGAACACCGGAATACTCTAAGAGTTTGCGCTCCAGTGAGATTGGTTGTACGGTTTCAACCGAATCTGAGGGTGTGAGTGGAATAGAACTACTGGGAGTGGACGCATTGTCTAAAAAATCGTTAATTCGTAATAGAAACTCTATTATGTCAGCGTTAAAGTAGTATATCCAATGGAACAACAGCATAAGCCATTGTCAATCTCAAAGTGATCGTATTCTCATTTCAAATACATTATGTACAGTCGAGTGTAAAATATGTATCAAATGAATCCTCTCATAAATATATACCGGAACCTTAATGCGTAGACATAAGATCCATGGGACATATTTTTGAGTAGCTTTCATACACCCATATTTTTGCACTGAACTGTAACTTCTCAAACTATCTTCGGTCACCGGCTTAGGGGTAGAGGCTGTGATCCGCGCATAGGAATGTATCGGTACCTCTAGTATAAGGTTTTTATATACAAAACACAAACGAACGCGTTTGCGTTTAGCCTCAATTTGCATGACAAAAATTAGTTTCCACCAGAGGCGCTGCAAACGCGTTCGTTTGTGTTTTGTTTCGAAAAACTTATACTAGAGGGACTGGTTCAACAGATTTCGTTCTCACACCTCAGATTCGGTTGAAACCGCTCAACCAATCTCACTGGAGCGCAAACTCTTAGAGTATTCCAGTGTTCCATACCACACGCGTGGTCGTGCCGGAGGTTTTCCCCTGGATTTCCCCAGGCTACTCTCCAACCGCGCACTCCTATCGCTTTATTGGGCCCGGCATATAAAGCCAAAGTCAGGTTCAAGAAAAAAAAAAAGATTTCTTTGGCTATACAGCGCGGTAATGCTGGAAGCGTAATGGGAACTTTTGAGCCAGTTGCGTTTCGGGAAGGTTAATTGACGAAGCCTGTTGCGGATCGTTTTATTATTGCGTGGATATCTATATGTGACGACGCCAGGGTCTGTACTACGAACTTAAATCCAAATTTCGTATCGCGCCGTCTATTTCACTCTCGCGTTATACAGTATATGGGTGAAAGGGACGGCACGATACGAAGTTCGGATTTGAAGTGCGTAGTAGCCCCTCTGATGCTGATTCTTAATTGTACCCACCTGAAGCCTCCGTAGCGGGTTAGAATTTCTCATGAATGTCTAGATGATAATAGTAATATTTTTTTTTTTAAATCTCAGCAATCATACTCCCCTAACAAAGCTGTGATCACATACTCCACTACTGTCCGTACAAATTCGAATACCACTGCACCATTTTACCCTATCTCTTGAACCATAAAAACACGAGTCGCTTTGTTGAATTACTCAAATACTTTGTTACTTGCTCGCTGTGCGTAAAGATCCTGATACATTCAAGATACCATTACATCCATTTCGCATTAGCAGTTCACTATAAAAAAATCCTAAAAGCATCGCATATATTCACCGTGTGAAAAAGCTGCAAACGAACTATAATGCAATGGTTTTTACAACCGTCTGCGGTAATTTAATATGATCAATTTCGGGAATATAAGCAATCAAGATTGTAAAAGCCATTTGCTGTTTACAACTATTTCAGATAAAACATATAAAGTTTATATTACCTTATCTCAGTTTAAGTGCTGTCGGGTGTAAATGTACGTTTTAATCACTTGTTCCTTTATAGAAATTAGGTTAAGCAACAAGGGATTAAATATTACCAGCGTAATCCTGGTCACGGCACCAAACGACAAAATAAACAACATTTTCTCTCAGAATTAAATTCAATAACAATACCTTGATATTGGAAAAACTCGATCATTTTCCAATATTCCAGAAAACCCTGTCATCCAATTATCGCCTTTAATAATTTTATTAGTCCGTAGACCTATGGAAGCATATTTATACAAAAAACCATTCTAAAATACAGACTGAAATTAAGTGAACAGGCATAATTTATTCCTTAACAGTAATTTAATATTAGAATGAATAAAAAACATAACGGAAGTGTGATAAGCACCTTAAAAGAAACTGGTATTTGTCGATAAAAACTGGTGTTTACTCGTAAAAGCAAAAAAATATATGACTTCTCAAGTTCTCACAAGACTTGATATTTGGCTATACAAATATATGACAATTTACTTTTATTTCAATTACTATTCGGTTTAATTTACCCTGGATATTGTAACTAAGCATAATAATGGTATTAAGTACCTCAACTATTCTTCGATGGCCTTATAAGCAAACTAATGTGACTTTGCGTGTTGGATAAATAGAATGAGTCGTCTATGGCTCCATTACGCTCCTATTATGATACTCAGACGTCTCCCTGTCTCCTTTTTTTTTCAACGCCATAAGCAACAGCCAGTCACACTTCGCCATTTCTTTTTCTTCATCCCTTTTTTTAAATACTGCCTGTTAATTTATTTTCTGCCTATGAAATAGTATTTCTTATTCAATGGGTAAAAAGTAGTGAGTGCCCGTTATACCTAATCTCCGGCACTAAAGTAGAACCAAGTTGGCGGCATTCGGACAGGTTCACTAGTGAGCATGCTAATGGACAGTTGCACAAAGGCTTGTTACTTGTAATACAAGCGGTAGTCTCTTTCTAATAAAGTGAGATGAATAAACACGCAACGCTTACGCTAGCATATTTAATACGAGGTGTTATAAATTGGGCTCCAGGTTGCCTCCTAAAACCCAACATGTATTACAAAATGGCATTGAAATTTTAACCATGAAATTAGAATCGGAAATAGCAACTCTATTGCACTTGAAAACGATTGAAATTCCGTAATGAGAAAAAATCCTACAGGTAGGCCCTCGGGCTTTAGGAAAATAGCATGCGCGTGGCGAAGGTTACGCGTCTTGTTTGTCAGGTGTCACATAATACACATGTCACTTTCTAACCATCACTCGACAGAAAGTTATGGATGCTCTTGTCGGACATCAAGTGGCATCTGCGAAATCGACTAGTGTTCAAAGGGGTTACTCCGAAATTCGAACTTCGTATCGTGGCGTCCCTTTAACCCCTCCCGAGTGAAAGGGACGACAAGATACTAAGTTCGAGTACAGGCCCAGGTCCTACTCACGTGCCGGAGAACTATTGATTGACATGTATTACCTGTAGCACTCTCTTCGGCAGTCCCGTCTTCTGACTGAGCTGCTTTAGATCCTTCGCGTCAGGATTATGGTTGATAGCGAAGTACGACTTCATTGTCCTCAGCTGGTGATGCTTGAAGCTGGTGCGCATGCGCTTGGTGCGCGACGTGGAGCCGAGGCTGCCGCCGCCACGGAAACCCATCTCCAAGTATTCGGGATTCAGATCTGGGTCGGGCAAAACATTAGGCGATGCAGAAACGGTGTAATGTTTTTGGGGCGCTGCTGGCACTAACGCCGTGTCAGTTTTGCGACTTAAGGTGGGTTGCACCAAACCGTTTTTTCATAGACCGCCTAGCAGCTTTTCAGCTTTTCCTAGCTATCCTGGCTGACTGGTGATGGACTCGGCAGTTCGAAAAATGTTTCGCGTACACTCAAGGCGTATTTATACGTATGTGTGTGTTGTTATGTTCATTTTTCTTATTCAATCTGATGTGGATTGTTATTGGTCTGAAGCGACCCGATACGTGTCTGTAACGGGCATGAGGGGCTACTCCGACCTTCGAAATCTAAACTTCATATCGTGCCGTCCCTTTTACTCATATACGAGAGTGAAAGGATGGCATGATACGAAGTTCAGATTTCGAAGTTCGGAGTACAGGAGCGCTACCGCGAACAGCAAACGAAGTTTTCCCTCTCTATCGCACTTGCAAGTTTGCACATAAGTGAGACAGAGAGGGAAAACTTCGTTTGTGGTTCGCGGTAGCCCCTCAGAGCCTGCACCAAACCGTCTATAGGCCGACCGCTTAACGGAGTCCGCGCGGAAAGGTAGCGGGGGGCAGTTCCCCGCCGCCCGCTACCCGCCCGCTACCCTTTGACATTCGCCCCTCTTACCCCTGTCCCGTCACAAACGGACTCATTAACACGGTCGGTCTATAATCATAAGCGGCGTTCATTAAAATCTGGTTGTATGAATTTGACAAGTTTCTATGGGATGACAGCCGCTGCCATGTTTAAAGTTGATCGGCCTGTAATCGTCAGTCGGTGCAACCCGCCCTTATTAGGCATGTGATAAGACGTAAAACTGAGTGACATAATAGTTATTTAGTGAACGGAAAATAAAAGTTTGACATTTAAATTCCGAAAATTCGATACTCAAAAATATTAATAAATTGGACAGTATAAGACGTAAGCAACAAACAGCTTTAAACCCCTCTGTTTCATGATAAAATAAAGTTAAAATTAAATCTAGTATACCTTAAATATTAACAAAATTTCATTGTTGAATTCCAAACGATTTAAAATTCATCAGTAAACCCAAAATGCTTATTAAATAATTAAATTATAACCACATAAAAACAATACGTTTAAGAAATAATTTTATAAACCGTTAAAGCGAGCGCAAAATTGCATTATAATTACTTAATTTTAATTGGATCACATACCAAATCACACAATTATCATTTTAAGTATTACCAACGCATACCAACAGTCGCTGTGCCAATTCGCTAGCAAAAATTACAATAAATTTCACATTAAATAAGTTTTGGTAAGAAAGTATTTGAGTAAATGGCAAAATTAAGTTTAACTTATGACTTACATCCTACAGAAAGTACACGCCGGTTAACCCACCGTAATTTATTTCAATTTGTATTTGTTTCAAAAGTCGACACCTTATGGCATTATGATTATCATATCTTAGTCATGAGACGCTAAAAAACAACAAAGTGGATACCGTTGCCGCCAAAAAGCCGACGGTATCATAACATTGCTTCCAAATTTAAATGCTGATTAAATAATTTAAAATGTATCGACGAATACGATACAAATATAGAAAGACGCCTTTTAATTTTTATACGGTCCGTGTCCCATAATATGGCATTCATGGCATACAAACTTCGTACCAAGCATCTTTTATGTGGGCAATAATTTAATTTTAATACAGATTTAATCTCTGAAACGTTAAAATCAAAAGTTTACACGTTTTTTATTTAAGCCGTTTTAGTATTTTGAGAAGCTTCTTTTTTCGAACAATACGGCGGTGGCCAATAAAATTATTGGTGGCCAGTTTCCTTAATAAAACGGTTGCCGTGGCGCTTGAAATCTCCACCACGCGGTCCCGTATGCGTTAGCTTTACCTTTTGTCCTGTTCTGGACTATGTGGAGTGAGCGTGATAAGTGGACGCGTCGGTCGGTGCAGTAAGGCTCTTGTGGAAGTTTACAACTGCGTCGTAAAGCGATCGTAACACGGGCATAGGCACTAGCCATTGTTTTCAGTTGCGTTTTATCAACTGTGCCCGGCGACTAGGCGTTTAAGTAAGTTATGAGCGAATACGATTCAAATACGAGTATTTAATGATACGAAACGAAATTAACAAATTTTATAGATATTGTTGGGCATTTGACATTATTTTGGTTAGTAAAAAAATTTGCACAAAATTGACAGCTAAACCCTGATTGAGTTAGTGATTTACACGAAAGTTACCGACATCGGATATATTTTACATAAATTCCCGTTCTCCCTCATCCTTGCCGTTTCCTACCACAAGGAAAGTGACATCAGTCCCCTATACCACAAGAAGTTAAAAGTCTACAGAATTGCACAATTTTCCATAGAACAAGTTGACAAATTTGTTAAATTGTACGTTACGCGTACATTTTTGTGGCCCCTGAACTTTGTAGCGTCAGCGTAAGTGTACCGGACACCGGAAAATCTACCCTATTCTATGGAATTTTCACTCGATTCGCCATAAAAATCCGTTGGTAAGGCACGTTAGGGTTCGGATGAGGTGGCCTACCACGAACCGAAGAAGTATTTCCCTCCCTATCACTCAAATACCTACACAAGTGTGACAGAGCAAGATTACTTTCCCCAGATTTCCGAGACGAGAACAGACATTTACGCGTCGGAGTAAGATGAACGCTATGTAACTCCGACGAATAAATGTTTCTTTTTTTTAAATGTAGTATTACTGTATTACTTTAGATTAGGTCAGTACAATAATCCATATTCACTGAATCGTATCAAACAAAGTGGACAGATATTTGTGGACAATCTTACACAAATCGACCTAGTCCCAAACTAAGCAAAGCTTGTACTATAGAAACTAGGCGACGATATACATAATTATATAGATAAATAGATACTTAAACACATAGAAAACATCCTAGACTCAGGAACAAATATCCGTGCTCATCACACAAATAAATACCCTGACCGGGATTAAAACCCGGGACCTCCAGCTTCGTAGACAGTGTCACTACCAACTAGGCTAAAGCGGTCGTCAGCGGTCGTCGGTTCTTGTTGCTGGCTTAGACTTTAATCTCCGCCTCCGATTCAGCGCCCGCTCCCGCCGCCGCTTGTGGCTCACAGCGGTCCACTCACGGCCAAAGAACGCCGCAGTTTAACGATCAATAAACCATGTTGCCGACAAAAACTAGTAAACCAGTACACACCTCGCTATACGACGAATACTATTAACAATATTTTTAAGGTACAGATACACCTATATTACCACCTATTTTTTGAGATTAGAAAGAAGGTGAACAAAATAACAGCGCAGTTCAATACCGCGCAGTAACACATCTTTCTTTAAGAGGCCTTATAAGTAAATAATAATAAATAATAAATAAATATTTGGACAATCTTACACAAATCAACCTAGTCCCAAACTAAGCAAAGCTTGTACTATGGGTACCAAGTGACGATATACATACTTATATAGACAAATAGATACTTAAATACATAGAAAACATCCAAGACTCAGGAACAAATATTCGTGTTCATCACACAAATACATGCCCTGACCGGGATTCGAACCCGGGACCTCCAGCTTCGAAGGCAGGATCACTACCAACTAGGCTAAAGCGGTCGTCACCAGCAGGCAGGGTCGGTACCAACTAGGCTAAAGTTTTAAAATGTTTTGATTTCAAATTATGACAAAAGTATTGATAATACTCCAATAAAGTCATTAAAGGATACGATAATTTCATTAAAGTTTTAGATAGTAACATAGCCATTTTTTTATTTTATTGTGTGAAATAGAGTTTAAGTGGAAAAAACAAGTTTTTAGCTTGAAAACGGTTGATTTAAAGTGATGTTTGAAACGATATTTATCAATGAAAAATACAAAATATACATTTAAAGTTTATGACATACGGTCGTAAAAGTCCTGTTCTAGATAGTAACATTGAGAAAATGTCAAGATACGTGTTATTACGAACAGAAAATGGCGTAAATAGATGAGCGTTTTTTAACTGATAAGGACCCTTAAAAGATTTCAGTGTGACCACTTTTAGTAGTTTCCTACTTTTTTGGTAGTTTGAGGGAATTTTTTCAAGCTTTTAGTAGGAGAAAATAAGTCAGTAGTTTTTAGTAGTTTATAGCAATCCACAAGTGGCTACTTGACAATTTTTGAAAATCTGTTTCAATATGTTATAAATGTTGTAAATTAAACGTTTCAGTTTATAAGATTTGCAAGATAGGGATATGATGACCTTGGTTGTCTCGCTCTATGTCGAGGCTTGTGGATGCGCCTTCACGAAGCTGTCACCATACATGATTGAGTGTTTTACTGACATTCTCTCCCTCTCGCACTCACTAACTTACTAGCAAAGGACGAATACTTGTTCCGAACTACGATATACAAAATTTATACACAAATAATTGCGAATTAAACACAATCAGGCTTGATTTAGTTAGTATAGTAGTTTCTAGTAGATTATGAAATTTATTTGGTATTTTTTAGTAGTTTTCTGACCACTCTTTTAGTAGGAACGCCGATTATAAAGTGGTCACGCTGAAAGATTTCCTAGTTATTTTCATCCATACCTTTACAACAAAGTTAACAAGTTATGTGATATCAAGAGCGCATCCCTTTCAGAGGCCAAACGCAAATTATTCCTTTGGTTAAAGCCTCAATTACTTTGAGACTGAACAAGTCATTAAACATGTCGATTAGACGTACTTTAAGAGCGCTTTAATAAAATGTAACAGTTCCACTAGCGCCACTCGTAAATAATTGTGATTGTTTAAATTTAACGATAGCTATCTAAAGATGGCGGCCGCTACGTACTGTATTTTGTATTTAACTACGTTTTGAATCCATCAAACTAGTTATTACGTTGCTGGATTCGTCAATCTATGCGTCCAAAGTTAAAACGGCCGTTTTATTTTTGAGCTCATAGAGAGACCAATCTAGCAACGTAAAAATTAGTTTGATGGAATCTGAACTCACTTAAATACAAAATACAGTACGTAGCGGCCCCCTTTTGTAGTTATGTATCATTTTATATAATTACAATTATTTACTAGTGGCGCTAGTGGACCTGTTACATTTTATTAAAGCGCTCTTAATTGCATATATTAGTTGGTCGCACACGCACACAAAACACACACACACACGCACACACACATAAATTTCCATTTGTTTTATAATAATAGTATAGAATACCTACCTGAACAAACTTTGTACTGTTAATGTTATCCAAACGGTCACCACGATACAGGCTGTGCCTCAGGGCTCGGAAACCGGTTTCGTCTTCATACAATTAACCGGTTAAAATTTTCGGTTAATTGCGTTTTACGATATTATTTCATACTTTAAATAATTTATTTCATAGATGAAGGTTAACAAAAACAAATTTTAAAATAAAAATGGAGATATGACAAATACTTTAAGAGATATTTCAAAAATTGTAAATACCGGTTCCAAGCCCTGCTGTGCCTAGTGTGGGACCACGGGCTAATTTAAATTGTGTTCTCTTCCATTTTTAAATAAACGATTTTTTTTTATTTACTTTACAGTGGTCGTAAACACACACACATTGAATTGGACGCTGTTATGCAATGTGTCACCCTACTATATTTTTTTTCTATTAGGTTGACACGTTATTGCATAAAAGCGTCCAATTCTCATTATTCCTAGTTAATAAGTGACTATGACTTCCTAGTTAATAAGTGGCCTTAAAGATTTGCTTGACGATAAAACATGATATAATTAATATTTGGAATAGCTTATATTGTCAGTACGAAATAAATTATTAAAATCTAATTATAATTATTATTATATTATTTTTGACTGTGCGAAATACAATTTGAAAAGAATGTTCTGAAATTAATTATTAGTAGTATTATTATTATTTATTACTGACTTTAAATTTAAATTAGCTATAAGACTACATATTGCTGTGCCCTACCAGGGTCCATGTGATCTCAAAAATTAAAATTGTAAGACCTATGTAAACCATGGATGCAATAAATGATGATTAAATGATTCCCAGAATAAGTGACAGTTAGTGACTATGAAAAATTACTTTTTTAAAACCCGGACCGACTTCTTAGTGTCTCTTTGGGATTTATATTATACAACATTTAGATGAATGAACAGAAACGTAAAGCATGCCACACACTGCAGCGGTCTGCGGTGGCGGCATGTTGTACACTATGAAAATCCTTACAGTTATTCAGACACACGCGGCCTTGACTATCATAGTGACAACTGGCTGCCACCGCAGAGGGGCTACTCCCTTTCACTCTCACGTTATTTACTATATGAGTGAGAGGGACCTCAGGTAATTTTTCGGGATCAATCCCGACGCATCATATGACGAGATCCCGTTCGAGATTGACGGGATTGGGCGGCAGTAGTCAGCGACGCTACACACGTCCACTCGGGGTCTAATACCCTTTGTTTTTTAAGGAGTCATTTTCAAAATCACTCGTCTTAGGTAACTACTTCCTAATTCCTTTGAAATATGTTTTTTTTTTTATTACCTAATTTACCTATGTTAATTTCCTTAAAACCTGATAATTATTTTTGGTTGGTAAGATTAAAGAATAAATGTATTTATTTTCTTTCGAGTAATATGTTATTTTACTTAACCTCACTATCACAAACAAGCAGTTATTAGCTTTTTTAGTCATCCAAATTTATTATTTTTTTAAAACTAGACGGGATCCCGAAAATTCCGGGATCCCGCGGGATTGATATTTCTAATCCCGCGGGATCTCGAATTTGCAATCTCGAGTCGGGATTGCATTCCCTACCCCTCAGGCCGCTGCAGTCTTCTGTAGGGTGGTACTTCCCTAGTAAAGCTGCTCCAAATATACTTAACAAAAAAACTGCAATCAGATGGCTATGATAATTTATTTATATACTTAATACTACAGAAAAGGATCCGACGAACGCAAAGATGAAAGAAAAATTAATCCTCAAGCAGAAGGAAGGTTCAAAGCAAAACTGCATTATTAATTCTACAGGAATCTTCAACGAAACTGAGACAAATTCTTTGCGTTCCAAGGAAATGTTTATCTTGGAAATGCATTTTTCTATTAAATGAAATAAATTCAAGCTCTTTTGAGTACCGACTACTAGCTTATGTTATTTGTACTTTTAGTTATTGTGTTGCAATATTATTTAAAGATTTCCGACGAAGACATTGGGTCATACTTAGTTGAAAAAACAAAAGTCACCCTGTGGTCCATAGTTAACGGTTTGCGTGCATGTTAGCTATACTTTTATTACATGGATTTATAGAAACGGAGACACTGTTTATGCGGGTTACTGGTGCAATCCAAAATTAAGCATTGTAGCCCTTAACTTTTGGTATGTCCACAGAAAAGATGCGAACCTAAATCCGTGTATGACCCATTGATATTGATATTGATATTTATTTATTTCATATTATTACATTACATTATAAATTACATTAATTACATTTGTTTTTAAGTTATATACTTATTCCCGTCGTCTACCGGTCCTCATCGCTAAAACTCATGTTTAGTAGATTTAAAGCCTATAAAATCACAGTTTTAAAGAGTGACTCAGAAGACGTAGCCATGGTAACGAGCAACAAAGAATAGTTGATCCACCCTTATAGTCTCCGAGTAAATCGTCTGTTACATATGGACGGACGGACGGACAGATATGACGAATCTATAAGGGTTCCGTTTTTGCCATTTTGGCTACGGAACCCTAAAAAACAATCAGCGTAAATAAATGACGGTAGAAAATCATATCATTACAGCATTACACCTATTGTTTAAAATCATAATTCATTAAGGTATTTACAACCTAAAATAATCTACGATTATACGCACAGTTTATTAAAGCAGTATAAGAATTCCGTCATAAATGTTATAATGTCATGCGACTCAAAAAGGTCGTATCTCTATACAAATATCAAAGGCGAGTAATTATTTCTTGTATTAAAGGATCGTATAATGCAGAGTACATTTCGCTAAAGCTATAAATGAACTGTAAACAATGCATAAGCTAAAAATGCATTTTACGTTGTTTGTGGTATAAAAAGGACTTGAAGACGAGGAGAGGTGGTTTATATACGCCATTACGACACTGCGGTTTATCGGTGTATTAAAATGGTATTACGCTCGAGTGAAGTCATTATTGCGAACTAATTGTGCTACGAACGTAAGATTCGTCATGTAAATTGAAAATGTGTTTGAATTTGAAACGATTTTCCTTTTTAAATTTGAACCAATTTTCTTTCTGTGGACGACTTTTTTTAATAACATAGTGTTGGTACTTTGTGCATGAAGCCGAAAACGAATAGATTTAACGAATGGAATTTGACGACCGGTTTAGCCTAGTGGGTAATGCACCTGCCTGTGAAGCTGACGGTCCTGGGTTCGAATCCCGGTCAGGGCAAGTATTTGTGTGATGAGCATGAATATTTGTTTCTGAGTCTTGGATGTTTTCTATGTATTTAAGTAATTATATCTATTAAATATATCGTCGTCTAGTACCCATAACACAAGCCTTTTTGAGCTTACTGTGGGGCTAGTTCGATTTGTGTAAGATTGTCCTCTAATATTTATTTTATTTAATATATTGATGTAAGATGGTTTTATTATTGGGTGACATTTTGCTATTTTCAGTTTTAGATTCTAAGTTCATAGTTTTTTAGGGTTTGTACCTTAAAAGGAAAAAACTAAACCCTTATAGGATCACGTGGTCCGTCTATCTGTCTGTCAAGACCCTTTATCTAGGGAACGCGTGGAGGTATCGAGTTGAAATTAAAACTATATACTCAGATCTACAATCCCTTGAAGTTGTGAAAAAATCGAACTTCTAAGTTAACTTTAAAAGAAGGTACGGCCGTTTATGCCGCAAATAATGTATATTTTGACACTCAACGGAATCAAAATTAATAGCGTACTTTCCGTTGTCCTAGAACTATGAAATTTGGCAAGTAATATCGTCATATACTGCAAGTACAGAGTAAAGTCTGAAAACTATACATTTGTCATTAAATTAACCAACGGTATGCGCGGTCACAATGGGGGCTATTGTTTTTGTGCTCACCAGTTGGCGCCACTGTCGAGTAAGGTCCAGCTGTCAAAAATTGTTATTGATTATTATGGACATGAGAACGAAGTTTACATTTAAATCATATTCAATACCTCAAAACCGTACCGTAAAAATATCGAATATACCGCATTGTAGCGCGGTCCCGTTTTGTTCGGAAAAAAGGAGGAAATAATTTTCCGAAAGACAAATCTGTCTCAAAGCCCTGACAGTCATTGACCCTTAATTCATATTTGCCGTAATCAAGCTGAGGTATTGCAAAATAGTCACCATATTGTTCCAATTAGTTATTAACCTTTTTTTTTTTTTGAACCTGACTGTGGCTTTATAGGCCGGGCCCAATAAAGCGATAGGAGTGCGCGGTTGGAGAGTAGCCTGGGGAAAATCCAGGGGAAAGCCTCCGGCACGACCACGCGTGTGGTTTGGAACACTGGAATACTCTAAGTAAACACACTGGAATACTCTAAGACACTGAAATACTCTAAGTAGATATTAACCCGCGTAGCGCAACCACAAAGAGTGACATTTGACGTTTCGGAGGACCCCAAGCTACACTAGGGCCTCTAGCGGCGAATTCATACGCGATAGCTCTCATTGGCAGACCAAATCTTTTTGTAGACTTTTGTACCTACAAATTTGTACGGAACCCTCGGTGGGCGAGATTGCGGCATTTGAGTGTTTTTTTAATTAATTTTAGTATCGGTTAATCGGTAATTTAGGGATTTAATCTCGGTTTTATAAAGATCCATATGACCTTATGTTGGTAAGATATGTCAAAGAAAAATGTACTGAGCTACCAAAGTTTGAAGTTTGAGTTTGGTTTGACATTCTGACACGAAACCCGGCTTTACTTTTCTGAAACTAACCTATTCCTTTATGGTAAATAAAGCGGTGTCGGTTTTGCATTTTCTTTTCTTACTAAACGGCAGTTATTCTCGAAAAGACGTATCTCCCATACAGTTTCAATGCGCATACGACCGTTTTGTGAATATAACAGAATAAAGGCTTTTCAGATCACGATCCGCGTTGACGGTTCGTCTCGTGTTTGTTCGCCTTGATTTACGTTTCACTAGCTCACTGATAACAAAACCAGCGTTACGTGACCTCCCAAACCAATAAGCAACCCATACAAACATAGCTCACCTTACATTGGTAATAAAACCAACATAAAAAGAACTAGTACGACACGTAACAGATTTAACGAAAGAGGTTTTATAATACTGGTAGAAGTAAATAATGTCCTGTTAACCGATTTCCAATAAAACATGAACTAGACACCTATAGAATGCTTGTAACTGCGTAGGCCAAGCTATACTGGCCTTCCGAGTTTAAACCACTGAAACATATCTAAACAATCGAACTCAAATATTGAGCTGTTCAGAAACTATTATAAAATGACCGTCGCTTTCATAGAACTACCAATGGTCTGCAGATCTCTTTATACTGGTGTAAGAGAACCAATACATGTTGGCTTTTGCGTTTATTTAAAGCGCTTTGGTTGGTGGGGCTAAATATAATGGATTTAGTCGAATGGGTGCATAACCAGAATAGTCTGAACTATCGTTTTTTAGCTTATTTCTTTAAGAATCGGTTGTAGTTAAAATGGACATTGCTTAAGGCGTTCGTGCCAAGATACGGTCGCAAGCTTTTTAATACAGTGCTATTTTCATACTGTACTTGACACTACGAAATAATCAATTAGATATTGATATAAACTATTCGAATTATTAATTGCGGACGCTATTTGAGGAAATGAAATTAATTGATCGTTTCAGTGTTACCAGGCCGCTTAGGACGAAAATTACGTTTCTTTTCTTGAAAAGTTACATTTTTGATGCAAAAGTTACTTTTTTATATTTTTCATAATTACTTTCGTAACATTCGATTTTAAGAAATGAGTAGCCACATAGAGTTACAATTCGGCGAGTTCGGCGACAGAATTACGCTAGTCTAATGGGCGGTATCTCGAATATCATGACATAGTTGCAACAGACGGACAGACTGAGGCGTACCATGTAAGTTCTTTTGTCACCTGTTCTGTATGAAAGCCTATAAATTATCTCGCTTGGCCCTGTTAGATAAAATTGACCTTTCTTTTTAAATAGAGTTTCCTTATTCTCAAAAGTTACAAAAAAATCTTTTACAACAGAAGTTACTGACATGTTACGCAAGCCGATCAAAAGTTACGAAAATATGTAAGAAATGTACCCATCTGGCAACACTAGACCGTTTAGAATAAAGGAAAAATTGTATAATTAAGGCACCGAGCAGGATTCGAACCTGCGACCTCTCGGCACTCGCGGCCAGTCGCTCTAGCCAACTGAGCTATAAGTGCAATCGCCACCCAGTCCCAAATTCATCATCCGTTCCTTCCTATTAAGCAGTACCGCTGCTAACGTAAACTATATTTTATACAAACGCCTTAAGGGCGTATTTGGCGCCTTAATACCGGTATCCGATCCCTGCAGTAGGTACGCTGCCGTGAGACCCCGATCTACCGGCAGATCAACCGCCGCAAGTACATGATTCAGCCCTACGTAAAGAGCAAAAAATAATCTAAAATATTGGGCTAATTCAGGGTTTTTTAAAAATACCGGTATCGGTCCCTGCCCTGATCACATACCGAGGCCAGCCCTAGACTGGAATCCCCAAGAAAAGCGTAAGCGTGGCCGCCCTAAGTAAACCTGGCGGCGGACGATCATCGCAGAGGCGAAGAACATACGGAAGAAAAAGCGAAAAAGAAAAAAAATAACAAAAAAAAATAGAAAAAAAAAATGAAAAAAAAAAAAAATGAAATAGTGAGCGAATTGAAGCGCGAAGCTCAAGACTGAACGGAATGGCGGCGCACTGCGGAAGCCCTCTGCCCCATCTACTGGACATAGGAACATAAGTATTTATAAAGTTAGAAAATTAAGGGGTTGGAAATTGAATATGCAATGTTTTAATCATGGTATAATAAACGTATTTATTTATTCCTGTCTTCTAGGCTGACTATGGGTTACATAGCTGAAGTACATACGATAAACGCCAATGATTTATTATAAAATGAGTGTTCAAGCAATAAAAGCTGCCTCAAAACAATAAAATAACAATTAAAAACTAAATTAAACTAACCAGCTGACAGTATAAAAGTAATAGAAAAACAGCGATTATCTGGCGCCCATAAACGGTAGAAATAAAGGAATCATATATTTTACACATTCGTCAGCCTATAGTTGGGGGCCGTAAATCTAACCTAACTATAAAAAAAAACTTGCAGTAACAGTAGTAATTTATACAGTAATGAAGTTGTCACATCTGCTTCTAACCTCTCGTAGTATCACCTTTTACCGACACAACGACCCGAAAAGTATCAAACAAAATAAAAAATAACCAAAACTCAACTTTATTTCTCAAAATTTAAGTCGAAAACGAAAGTAGCGCAATCGTATTTGTATCCGTTTGAATTTGGAACTCTCGTTTTTTCTTTTGTTTTTAGCGTTCGGTTTCGTAGCTGCGGCTCCATAAATTTCGTATAACCTCGTTTACTGGCCAGTGATTTATTCCCCGCCAAAATATGTGCCCCGTATTTTTTATTCCTTTTTTTCGGTATCGAACAGTTCGAGTAGTCGATCGCAGATAGGCGTCGACGGTAGTTGGTATTGAAAAAAAGAGAAATTTCACTTTTTTCGGGCAGGGACAGAAAGGTATCCTTTGTTCTTTGTTTTAGTCGATATAAGATAAGTGTCACGACACGTTTTATATAAAGCTTTTATTTATTCTTAGAACGCGTTCGTTCTTTTACCGAGCACAAAAATCGCGTTCGCGCTTTGCAAAATATATGCAGTCTCTCATCTAAATATGTTTGAAGGCTTAATGTATAAAATACGGTTTATATCGAGTTGGGTTAATCGAAGTACTTACCCTGGCACCCAAGTTTGATAACTACAACTGCCCCTACCGGCCGTCACCGGCTAATGTGATATCCATGTTACTTCGTTTTGTAGCCGCCGCTATCTCGCCCAAGACATCTGTATCAGTGGCAGAAGGTCCCAATAGCTATATACGTTTATTTATTACCTCTTTCCATTTCCGAATCGACACACACGGAGCTGTTTTAAAAATGGCTGCGGCGCTTTTGGTCTGGTGACTGTCCGTGAGGTTACGCTACGTCAGCTCAGCTATCGTCTTAATAATACCTTTGCTCTAGAAATATGTGATGTTGTGTTGTGGAGTAAGGTCATCAGAGTTCCCGATGACGCAATGAGTGAGGCCTGCATTTGTCTCTAGCTACACGATGAATCCTCAAATGAATACGACGGCAACGCTCATGGCTCTTCTAGAGTTAAAGGGCCATAGGCCTTAGGTATCTTTTTACCATCAAGCAAACCGTGTTGCGTAGTTTAAAAAAACGCCGCGTGTGTTGCCGCTTTTTTTCTCACTGGCCACTTTTACAGCACCGCAGTAATAAACGAATAAAAACAACGATCATCGTTCTTTATTTGAAAATTTTAACACACCGTTTATGGCGCGTAATTATTGAATATGCGTGATAGAATTCTTGACGATTTTTTTAAATAATTGCGGTTCGGATACGAGTCCTTCAGGCCAAGATTAAATTTCTTCGCAGTCGGCTGCCGTATTGATGTGAAAAAACTTTTCATTGACGAAACCCGATTCATAAACGGGGTATAGATAGATTAATGGTAGTGTTGTAGCTATCGATTTATCACTCGGTCTACTCGGTGGACATTTTTTTTGTTTTTTTGCTGTCATTGATACCTATCGTTGAATAACTCTACCGTTTTAAGTAGTAATGGGAGTTGAAATATGTCGGGTTTGTTCGCGCCGCCCAGGGATGTCACCGTTACTTATTAAAAAAAAACATTAAAAAAACGACGACTTATTTGACTTCTTTTGGGATAAAGATGTATAGAATTTTATAAATGCCCGGTGACTGTTTTTTGCTCCTAATGTAGGTACTTTTAAATAAATTGTTTTTATTGGCGTTTGCAGGTTACCACTAACCGTATCATTTTTAGTGTATTTGTAAGATATGCATTAGGATCCATAGGTCGTTTAGCGAGCAGCTACTTTGGTGTGCCGATTTACGACCGCTTTGATGAATGGACGAACTGAAAGGATATTTTCCCCTTTTCTTAATGGATTCCGATTCAACAACTATCTTTTAAAAGACGTACACTCACTGTTTTTTTAAGGTTTAAAAAAATATCTTCAATTGAAAAAACCATGACTTTCATGTGATCGCAAACTGACACTGGTAGCGTGACTGGCCAGCAAATCTAATTGCAGTCCAAATCTAAAATCTACTTGTTAAGAAATAAATAAAATTATTATTTTTGATTTTTACTTGATTGTTCATTTAAAGACCCCAGGATACTTACTTTAACTGTAGATCAGTTGTCATTGCACTACTTTGAACTAACTGAAGCTGGTCCAGTAATTAGTGCAATGTAATGACTGTACTATTTTACGTACTTACCTACTAGCATAATCATCCTGGCCCAAGGCATACAAATTGTAAAAACTTATTTTTAAATGTTTTTAAGGGATGTACAGATAATGGGTGCGCGAAAAAAAATTGTTGACCGGGGTAGGTCGAGTGGGCTATCGTTGTGTAGAGCTCATAAAAATATATTTTCTGTACTAAAAATTAATGGAAAACAAGGGAATGAGAAACTATCAAAGTCAGCTTTTTTGACACAATTTTGTCCCGAATTTTTTTTTAACTTTCCATTAACCCATACACTTGAAATTTGATGATAATGTTTACCATTACGAATATTTTATTAACAAATACTAATTCAAAAATTCAAAAAAAAATCAAAATTCTTTATTTGGTAAAGTACAATTTGTTATAATATAAGGCGATGGAGCCATCCGGTAAGCAAAAAAGCCTGTGTTGGATGGCGCCGCTTTTCCTAAAGGTCATATAAAGTATTATGCTAGTGTTTAACTAAATTAAATCTGAAGTAAAATTAAATTAAATCTAATATATTGATAAATCCCATTTTTTTCATTGAAATTTCCTTATTCATCATCATCATATCAGCCGGAAGACGTCCACTGCTGGACATAGGCCTCCCCCAAAGAGTGCCACAATGACCGGTCCTGCGCCACCCGCATTATATATAACCGCATTTCCTTATTATTGCTATAAAAACCAACTTAATTTTGCGGAGTCCAACACGCACTTGCCCGACTTTTTTTATAAATCTGTAATTAGATTCTAAATATTCCAGCACAATTTACTTCATTAACCACGTAATGACAAATAATCATAATCGCAGTACTGGGCAAAATCCCTCGCATCCGCATATTTTTTTTGTACAGCCCTATTAAGTTAGGACTCCGGTAGCGCCCCCCGCGGCCAAACTATGCGCCACAACACCAGCTTGGACATTTATCATCGTAACATAATGGAGGGCCGTCGAAAATCTCAAAAATTCACTCACAACTTTGTTAATAGCTTATTAAACGTATCAAACAGCGGGGTACCTTCTTACAAGCGTTTTCACTAAGTACCTATTACATGAGTAAAATCAATACGCTATTAGTAGTTTATGCAACTGATACATAAAGAGAGGTCTTAAAACACTCGTGTGATCCTATTATGAAACTCGCTGACGCTCGTGTCATAAAACCACACTCGTGTTTTAAGGCCTAATTATGTACAGTTGTATACACTACTTTATCTACATCCATACATTAAATCCTCTTTCATGTGTTAAGGCACCATTGCGTTGAAAGTGCAGGAGTTCGAGTTCGTGAGCTCGTTGAAGTCTTTTTGAGCACGAGCCTGTATCGTAATGGGCGGAGATGGCCATAACGATACCGTTTTTGATGCTGTTATGGCCATCTCCGCCCCGGACCGGCGCGATATTGTAAAGTTGGTCCTTACCTACACTTTTTGAGCACATAAAAGAGGATTTACTGTATGAGTGTAGATAAAAAAAATAGTATTTTTTAAAGATGATGTTGACGTTTCTACATTTTACTTATATTTTCGTTTCTTGATTAGATCTTAGATTTATTGTTACATGTTGGTATTCTCTGTAGGTACTTATAATTCTTTATAATGTTTAGTGGTAAAGTAAAAATAATATGTATTTTTATGTTGAGTAATATTGTATTTTTCCGACGCGATACGCGGAAACTAACTGACACATTGAAACAACCAGTTCATTTTTTATAACACTGGCAGAAAACCGCAAAAAAAATTGACGAACTGACTTTTCAATTAGTACCTTTACCATTTCCAAACCTACTAATGCTATGTTCAATGGAAATTACGTTTCCTGCGCTCTGCCTGTCATATTTTATGAATACAAATGTAAAATTATGCAATGTCATGTGTGACTTAACTTTTTAATCGATAGTAGGCAGCGTACCTGCTCAGGTATTTGGCGCGGTTTTTGTGCCCGGAGGCTGCGCCCAACGAGTTTTTTTTTACATTTTTTTTAAACATGAATGGACCAAGGATTTATGAGTACGCAGTTTTATCTGTGGACATTTTGTGTCTCAATCTATTAATAATGTTGTTTTTATGCGATGACGTCACAACAGGAAGTGACATCGGATATGTTTTAAATTTTTTTTGATAAAAACTCTAGGAAGTCCCATTGTATGAAGTTATGAAACGTATACTATTTTGTAGCATTAAACATTATTCGTAAATTGAATAAATTCATGGCAAATCAATTAGTATTTAGGTAACCGTCTTTGTCCCACTCTCAAATTATCATAATATTAATATCTTTAAATGAACAATTATTGTATACATATATTTTGATTTTGGGGTCTCTGAAATGGCGTAAACTTGTCGATATTTTCGATGAGTTATGGGGTTTCGGGAACGAACAATATAGTTTCTATAACTTTTGGACCTTAGCACTCAAATAATACAGTCGAAAAAAGACAAATCACTTCCTTGCCTGAGTACTGGCTAAAAAATTCATGTACAGTCGCCATCAGATATATCGGAGCGAACGAGCTGCTCACAAATATCTGAACACGACTCTATTGTCAAGGCGTTAAAGTGCATGTTCAGATATTTTTGAACACCCTAAAGAGTACAGATATATTTGATGGCGACTGTACCAAAAACATTTCAGATTTGAAATTCGAACATCAAACAGCTCTGTCCACAACGATAGCGTGTTCCTCGCGTAGCTCGGAGGCGGTGGGGCGGGCCGTCAACAACACATTGAACTGACCACACCTGAACCTTATATCAACGGCATAAAACCTAGTAGTGGTCACGCTAGTGTCTTTGTACGCCCACGGCTAACTCAATTCCATAACGGCCTAACTGATGTACATTCGTCAAAGACATGTTTACACTTTTGCACCCTACTACGTTGTGTTAAGGTGAATAATGTATATATATATTTGACGGCGGCTTTACATTCGATACGAATTTCTAGCCCTGAGCAGCGCAACTAAATGGGAGTAGAAAGGATTAACAGCAAATGATAATCGTTGGTTGAAAGATATTTTACTTCTGAGTTCAAACTTATTTGAATAGGAAAGATCTGTTTGCTAGTAAGTCATGTGTCTATAAATAGCGTAGCTGAGTTCTATTCTTTAATATTACAATCGCGAGCAAAAATAACGAGTACACATTGTATTGAATTTCTATAGAATGTACCCATTATTTTTTCTCGCCAGTATATACATATCTAGTTACTTTAGTTGTGCATGTGGCATCGCTCGCGTTTTTGAAATCTTTAGTTTACCAGTTCAATATGATTTAGTAATTGCGTGTAATGAACTGAAAGGATATTTAATTGCTTTTTAGGGTTCCGTAGCTAAATTGGCAAAAACGGAACCCTTATAGATTCGTCATGTCTGTCCGTCCGTCCGTCCGTATGTCACAGCCGATACTCGGAGACTATAAGCACTACAATTATGAAATTTGCTAGGAAGGTGTATTCTATGAACCGCTACATAAAAGTGAAGTGAAATTACAAAAAAATATTAAATTAGGGGGGGGGGGGGGCACTCCGTACAGGTAACCGGTGGATGAAAAGAAAAAAATTCAACGCACATAGTCGTGTGGGGTATCGATGGATAGGCCTTTAAAACTTCTCGTCTTGCCCAAACAAAAGGTTGTAAGTGCCGTGAGTTCTCTATGAAGATACGACTTTTTGAAATTCAGTGTATTGGATAGTGATTTAAATGTGGACTAGTAGGTGTTGGTACGGAACCCATCATTGTGCGTGGTCCGACACGCACTTGGCCGGTTTTTAATATGTTCCCATTCAATAGCTACTAATTAAAACGCATCCGACTCACTATTTCTTTAGGGCATGTAAAAATATATATTTTATTGAAAAAACTTCGTTCTTCAGATGGCCGCAAACTGACGCAGGCCGCGTAACTGGCCTAGCGACCCTGCTCTGCTAACAAAATTCTCATTTTAGAGAAATCTAGTACCTATTAGACGTTATTCGGTATTATTTTTTTAGATACTATCTACCAAGTACCCGTTTACATTACCTGTTATTATAATGTAGGTATACAGGGTGTCCACTAAATAATGGACAAGCTTCTGGACGCTAATGGACGACCGCTTTAGCCTAGTTGGTAGTGACCCTGCCTTCGAAGCTGGAGGTCCCGGGTTCGAATCCCGGTCAGGGCATGTATTTGTGTGATGAACACGAATATTTGTTCTTGAGTCTTGGATATTTTCTATGTATTTAAGTATCTATTTATCTATATAAGTATGTATATCGTCACTTGGTACCCATAGTACAAGCTTTGCTTAGTTTGGGACTAGGTTGATTTGTGTAAGATTGTTCAAAAAAAAAATATTTCTAACCGCCAATAGGGCATCTGAGGCTGGTCCAGAAAATGGAGTTTCAGGTGTAATAAGTCCCTTGATTTTAGATTCGATCGAACTTTTCATTATCTTAATAATTAGTACCTAGTTTCACTTTAATGATCGAGGCTATATAATAAAAATACAAATACGAAATTCGTATTTTGTATTATTATTACTAATAATATCCGGTTCGAAGGACCTTGTGCCTGGTATATATATTATTATGGACAAATTCAATTTCATAATTCTTATCTATCATTGGGCTTTCTTTGTGTTAAATAGGTACACAATAAAGAAGAAAAAAATTTATGAGGAATAAAATTAGTAAACCACCATATTAAGTCAAAAAACAGTAATTTAATAAATATGCTCAAAATCTTGAAAAAATATGACACATGAAAGTTACGAAAAAGTTACGATTTTTTTTTTTTTATTAAAAGTAAATTGAATACCACCATCAGGATTCTTATGTTTTAATAAACAAAAAATTGAGTCAATAATGTACCCCATAGCAGATCCCTTGTTTTTCCATAGTACGTCCGTGCGCATATTATATGACGTCACATACTATGCTCATTTAGTATGGGACATTTCCACAGCTCGGTTTTTATTAAATTTTGAATTTTGATGTGACAAAATAAATGCATTTTTTTTTTAAATTGAAATTCATACAACATGAGGTATGTACATCTAGCAGGTGTTAAAAGTGTTTTGGTACTTAAAAACAATGACATTTATTATAGTATTATAATTAGCATGATTAAAATGCCGTCACGGTGTTGACAGACCTAATAAAAAATAATTATTAAATGTTTACTAGCACAATATCAATTGGTAATTAAAAACTAATTTTAGTAATTGAACGTAGCGTCGTAGCACGAAGTAAATAATGACATTAATTCGTATAATGTGTATCACCCTTTATGGGTAATTCTAATGACCACCTGTGCTATATTAAGTGATTAAATGGTTTAAAAAAAATTTACCAGGCACATTCTGTTATGAACCATACACGAATGAAGATAGAGTTGATTTTTGCTTGGATGTGATTGTAAGCCGGTATTTTATATGGAATGGTCCGTACTCACTAGGTTTGGTCATTCGGGTTTTTGTGTTCGGCCATTTTCGCCAGCAGTCGGGCCCATTCGGGTTTTTACGGTGGCTATATCAATTATTCTGGTATGTAGCAGTGAAAGGTAGTATGTATATTTTCAATGTATAAGGGATACGGAGTGAGCTTTAGTATGGCAGCCAAGGGCGTCGCTAAGGGGGGAGGGAGGGGCCGCTGCCCCCTCTAGAATCTTCGTGTGCTCTAATTTTTTATGATCTATCGAATTAAGAACATCGAGGTTTACCGAAATAGTATACCATATTTACTTCGAAATATATAGAAATTTAGGTCAAAAGACTTGTTTTTACTTTTAACGTAACTTTTGTGAATATTAAGATAAAAATTAAAACCTCTCATGCGTTGTTAGAGACGTCAATAAGGAAAAGTTACATGTACATTTGACATATATAAGTGCACAAACAACATACTTATATCGAAAATAGACCTTTATTGGACCATGTTTGAATAAATCATAAAAATAAGTAAGATTTTTTTTCCAAATTTGGCTCTCGCAAATGTAGACTATATAGGATTTAAGAACCGATAACCGTTTGTGCAATAAATATATTTATTATTTTACGGAGATATATCAACTCAACTAACAACTAAATAGATACTTAAATACATAGAAAACATCCAAGACTCGGGAACAAATATTCGTATCCGTCACACAAATAAGAACCCTGACCGGGATTTGAACCCGGAACCTCCAGCTTCGAAGGCAGGTTCACTGCCAACTATTAGGCTAATGCGGTCGTCATTTATTTTACAGTCTCACAAAAATGATATCAGCTAGAGAAATACCTACAATCCCATGCTTTTAATATAAATCAAAGCAACTGTACTATAAACGTCTCAATTAAAAATGTGTATCCTATTCTGAGCCACCTCCCTTATTCAGCCAGATTATAAAATATCCTACGTGATTGCGAGGGCACCAATATGTATACATTTTTTCACCTTATTCCATTGAAATAGGGCCCAAAAATGTATAAATATTTATGAAATGAACTGTACGTATATTTACGAGGCTACTACGCTCTTGTGCTTCGCGCGGCGTGTTTATGGGGGGATGTTATGGGGTAACTCGATCGAATATAGCGGGGACGAGTCGGATTTCGACGGAATAGGGCTGAGCCCCCTTAATGATGCTCTTGAGTATAGATAGTTATATGATAGATGTCTTTGGGGTTGCAAGAAATACCTACTTGTGATAATTGGTTGAGTTTTAATGAGAATAATAAACCGTAATAGCTGGTAATAGTGTCTTATGTATTCTGGACTGGAGGTCATGAGTTAGGACCCCGCGGCTTAGCAAATGGAGACTGCGCTACAAAGCAAAAAATTACTTTATTTGCAATAAAAGAAACATTACATAATCCAAATAAAAATGCATTTCTTTTATTGGGATTCGCTAACCGTGAATAAAAATATACTTCAATCAAAATGTATGACATTGTCGGTAAAAATAATGACCCGAATGTATTATGAAACAAATGGAGAAAATAAGCAGGACGAAAAAAAATACAAACGAAGTGCTGAGGAGAGTGGGGGACAAAAATAAACTGTTGAAAATTATAGAAAATATAAAAGGGAAAAGGATTGGTCATCTTATACGACACGATGATTTTATAAAAAGAAAAATTGGAAGTCGTCTCGTACGCAGTCGTGTCTCGCAGGTAGCACTATATATACCTTGTCCTTTTTAAGATTACAAATTAGGTAAACAAAAACAGTTATCGTAAACACACACATAGAAGATGGAATAAGTGACAGTTAGTTAGTGACTTTGACAAATTACTTTAGGCCGGGTTTTATAAAGATCCGTTGTACCAAATGTCAGATCAAATTTCAGTAACTCAGTACATATTTTGACATAACAAACCGACATAAGGTCTAGCGAATCTTTATAAAACTGAGCCTTAATAAACCCGAACCGACTTCTTACAATTTCTGTCTTTGGTTTTTTTTGTTGTACATGTTTTAGATAAATGAAACGAAATGTATTAAAAAAAAATTGATGCCTTAATTGTCACTTAAAAAAACATATAGAGAAGTAAATATGAATTAAGACATATTTTCCTATTTGAATATCAATGTATAACGTTATTTGAATATTATTTGACACTTTTACCGCGGAACGTGCCTCATATAAAACCTAATAAGTCGTTCTCTGTTATCCTTTCTAATACTAAAAAAACAAGGTATCGAGTCAAATAGAGCTACATCGACAAGAGTCTAACTCTTAAATATGATGGTGAAAGTTAATATTCAGACGAAATTTAGTAATCCTGTTTAGATCCGAGAAAGCTTTGAGATATAAAGACATACCCCCTTATTCATAAAACGTCTCTATCGAACCTATATTAGTTAACTAGCCGCTAAAGCTCGTTTGTCCTTATCTGGGTCATACGCGGATTTAGGTTCGCGTCTTTTCTGTGGAAATACCAAAAGTTAAGGGCTACAAAGCTTAATTTTGGATTGGACCAGTAACCCGCATAAACAGTGTCTCCGTTTCTATAAATCCCTGTAATAAAAACATAGCTAACGTGCACATTAGCCGTTAACTATTGACCACAGGAGGGACGACTTTTGTTTTTTCAACTAAGTATGACCCATCTGTCACTTTGACACATGAGCTTGTGAGACACTGACAACAGACGTTTTAGTTAGCAGAGGTTTGTTAAGTTTTATGAATAGCGGGGATAACTTATACGGGGAGCGGGGCAAGAACAGTCGGTCAAAGACATTTTTAGCCTTATTAAAATGGAATAAGGTGCAAAAATATAAACTTTACGAGTTTTATCTCACGAGCGCGGGTTAGTTATAATTGTAGTTGTGAAACATATGAACACATAGACAATATAAACTCATAGCTCCTACACTAACGCACACATAGACAATTTGCAAATATATTTCAACACAACCATGGCTCACCCGCAATCGTGAGATAAAAAATTTAATATTGTATCTAAAAATGTTGTCCTCCCGCAGCCTTATCCTCCTAAGACCCCGCGTCCTATATAAAGGACAAAATATGGTCAACGGAAAATAAGTTAAATTTTGAAGTGATAGAGTTGCATTTGTTTTGGTTTGATTGATTCGACATAAAATAAAATTCAAATTTGTAATCGGAACTGTTAGGTTCAAATTCGATTGTATTTTTATTTGTATGGTGGGTCTCAGGAGGTTATGACAGTATTGACTTCAGTTCTGCCCTCTTGCGCCACACGCCAAGCAAGAACCGTCTGAATTAAGCGGTAGGTCTGTAGTTGTCTAGATAATTAAAATTTACATCATCCATATAACTTTGAGTACACAATAACTGTTTACACAAGACAAGATTTAACAGGACACTAGTTTCCACAACATGAATGGCGCATCATAAAACCATGTCGTAATAACACGACGTTCGCACGACAACGAATTAATGTCGGTATAAATCATGGACTTATTGTGAGAAGGTTCCATAAAAGCGTTCAAGTCGAATTGATTAATACCTTATGACAGTGAGTGACGAGCCGATTCAGCAACGACGAGAGATTCAGCAACGACACGGGTTTGAACTTTGAATCTAACGCACGGCTGCTGCGCGGCGTGCGGCACAGTAATTATTATAACCTAACCCAGGGGTCGACAAACCGCTTCGTGAGCCGCATGCAGCTCTTTGAACGACCAGTTGAGGACCTTCTACCTTTGAAGGACCAGTTGCAGCTATTCTAGGACTCCTCAAAACTATACATAAAAGCCTGAAGCAGATATTTACGGTTTTTATAATTCCATATTTACTGAATTTGGGTCTTTGTTTAAAAAGTTTGCAAACCCTGGCCTAACCGAACCTTTTTAGTGTCCCGTAGCCAAAATGGAAAAACGGAACTTCTAGTTTCTTCATGTCTGTCCGTCCGTATGTCACAGCCGATTTACTAGGAGGCCATAAGCACTATTATGAAATTTGGTAGGAATATGTGTTCTATGAACCGCTACAAAACAGTTATGAAACATTATGAAAAAAATGAATTGGGGGATGAAAATAGTTTTTTCAATGCACATCCGCATGTAGGGTATCTATGGATAGGCCTTTAAAAATAATATAGAGGTTTCTATAAAACTTTTTCATTTAAGTCAACCACTGAGTGAAATATTAACTGTCAAAGTCGTAAAAAGTTTGAAAGGCATTTTTTTATTATGGCTGGTTTTAATGCTGAATTAAGCATTAAAACCATCCATTATATACAAAAAACACTACGTTATACACGATATAAATAATCGAGACAGTCACTAATTCCCACCCTGTAGTCCCAACGACAATTTTCACAAGATCCGTCACTTTCATACGTGAATTGCGCGGCATCCATAGAACGGTGAAACCCATAACAATGCGATCATCAATCACAATTCCATGGCAAATAGACTACGTAGATCAACTAGATACGCCACCCCCTATTTACGTTTAATATGTTATATTACAAAAGATAAGTATAATGAATATTAAAGGAATTTTGACATTGCCGACTTAACGAGGCGTGATGATATCCCGCCATGTTGAATTGTCATTAAGAATGAAGTTTTCCCTCTCGCACTTACGTACATTGCAAGGTGCGACAGAGAGGGAAAACTTCGTTAACTTTCGTGACTGAGCGAAGTGACAAGAGGAACAGTATGCGTATCTTTCCGAAATCTCTCAAATCTCACATTTTGTAGAAAAGGGGATACATTTGAATATTGGTAATTTTTTTTTTGTGATATCGGGATGTTGACTCACAATTTACTTATTAGTATGCCAATTATTATGCAAAAGAAAGAACACATAAAATAGTATTTAAAAACTCTCTACGTAAATTTTTTGCTAGCAGAACCGAATATTCCTAATGTTTCTGTACATAGTTTCGTCTGTATATAATATATGTATGTGTATATATTTGTTATTCGTTATTTATGTATGTATTGGTATTAATATGTACGTACTATATTGACACTTAATATATTCGTTTTTATATTTGGAGTTGCACCCCCCACAATTTGTCTGCTTTGCCCTAAGGTTGACTGGTAGAGAATGCTTATGGCATTAAGTCCTCCTTTTGTACGATAAGTTTTACTTTTGTGCAATACAGATTAAATAAATAAATAAAACTATGCCAAATGGTGAAAATCTCATTAAAATAACGAAGCTACTACCGTTAGAATATTTTTGATTAGACAGAGAAAGCGCTACAAACCAGTGACATCACTGACCTAAAGCGCCATAGTAAAATGACGATCGTTCAATACAGAGGTGCGTTTTGCGAAAAAGGGACAGAACATGCCCCCACTTAAAACGTTGAACACTTATAATTATATAATTATTTATTCATTTGAATTACTTTTTTCGCCATTTGATTGAGAATTTGATCGTGTTTCGAGAAAATTTTAAGTTATTGATTTTTTTATTTGGTGTCAACGTGCCTATGATGATATCGGCGTGATGCTAGAGAGCCTACTCTCTCTAGAGCTCCAGAGGGCGAGTGCGACAGAGAGGCATATATTCCGTTTTCGTTCCGACTCCCTGATTCATAAATTTTCACCCTGTATACATATATAGGGTGAAAAAGAATTACAATATTAGTGCCCTCGATGCGTACCACCCTGTATAGCCGTTACTGCCCGCAAAAGTAAGTTTGTGTAGTTTTAGAGGTTAATTCGAAACTG
This sequence comes from Epiblema foenella, assembly GCA_963556455.1. Classification (NCBI taxonomy): domain Eukaryota; kingdom Metazoa; phylum Arthropoda; class Insecta; order Lepidoptera; family Tortricidae; genus Epiblema; species Epiblema foenella. Next base: position 44,947,560 of record OY747095.1, read on the forward strand.
CACGCGACTACAGCAAGCCAAGTGTTCTACCAATTTAGAACCTTTTTAGCCGTGTAATAGAGTTTAAAATTACCACCTTCTTTCGCCGACTGTACACAATGAACTGGCGTCGACAGCAAAAATTGCGGGCAAGAAATGTAAAAACGCTTTAAAAATGAGCTCGTCTATGAGATAACAAAGAAACATTAGTGGACTTTTTCTAAAACTAGGCTCGTACAGTCAGCTCCAAAGATATACACTTTATTACTCTCATCTTGAGGTCCAAAATGCTAATAAAGGTACAAATTCGCTTCCATTCAATTTGAATTCAAAATTGGAATAGAGTTCATTTGTTTTGTTATTTGTCATTAGACTTTGCTTTTACCAGCAATGCAATGCTTTGGTTCACCGAAAGTCTACAGTTAAATATATATTAGCTACGTTAATACTAGTGTATTTTTATAGGGGATTGACGAGAAACATCATCCTGAGGGATGGGAACGTAGTCGACAGCCTTCCTAACTAACCCATACCTTGCATTGTAATATCGCGTATCTAACTTAATTAATATTTTAATTTTAATATTAATTAATATTTTGACATGAAAAATGTATTACTTATTATAGTCAGACTTTCTTAAATTGTAAATTAATATTTTGACATGTAAAAGTGCCCTTGTGGCCTATTTTCAGAATAAATGTTTGATTTTTTTTAACAAATGTAGCCAAATTAAGATTTCCCGCCAACGAACATAAAATCCTTAAAAAAAAAACGTTTTAAGTTTCTCCTGTAAAGTTGGTTGTGTTGATACGCAGTATTACCAGTGCTAGTTTCGCGGTTTTGCACTATCGCCGACGATATGGAAAAGGTTTTGTGGCATTGGAAAGGGTGCTGTGAGTTTAAGGGTGGGTTGCACCAAACCGTCTGTAATCGTAAGCGGTGTTCGTTAAAATCTGATTGTATGGAAAGTTTGACAAGTTTCTATGGGATGACAGCTGTCGGCGCCATATTGATGACCGGCCTGTGATCGTATGCTGGTGCAACTGACCCTAAAAAGCGTTGAGCGCTTCGCTATAATTTGAATGTAGCTCGAAAAGCGAGAGTTTTCCCCGGAGGATACTGACTACGTGACGAAGACCTGAAGACCCCCCCCCCCCCTAAACCGGTCACGTATACTTATCACTCGGCTACGTAACTTTATATTGTTGTATTTCCACTAATATGTATAAATTGGCTGCCAAGCGTAGTACTGATCACAGTTGCTGACCAATCGTGAACCTTATTGCAACTATGTAAGGTCTATCAATACACAGTTAATTCTGAGCCACTACTCAGTGTAGTAAGTGCACGCGATGTTTTTTAATATCGACATCAGACAGTGTGAAGCGTAACGGATTTATTTCAAAGGTAGTAAATCCAATCTTAAATAAACGCTATTCTTGTAATAGAAACTCAAATATTTATGATTATATTGCTTAATGCGTTACCTTCTTATGGTGATTGTAAATACAAATGCCATTTACAATAACACGGCTGAATTAAGAAGAACTTTCTAATGTATCATTCTACGAAAGTTACTAATCCGACTTTACAAAGGATAGTCACATTACATGGGGAACAAATCAAATCCAAACTAATTAAAAAAACAGGTTACAGCCCAATGCCGTAAAATCACACATTCATAAAATACTCAATAAAAGCTGACCGACTGATATCCATCTCGTTTCAGCCCCTCACTAACTGATATATCTATTTCACCTAACTTTTTTTTTCGAGTTTACCGGCCAGTGCAGCGTCGGTTCATTGAAATGTGGCCAGTATGATGAACCTGAGATACTTGGACGCGCTCACGTAAGAACTGGTTTTGCAAAAATTAGCCGTTGAAATAAATAATAGCAATTTTGTCTATGGAACTTGCATCCCGTGGATTTACATTTAGAATTCGAAAGGCGTCTGCCTTGATTCTGTTAATAGTTCATTTTTACTAATGGACCGCAGTTTTCTTCCATGAAAAAAACATTTTCGAATTAAAAAACCGAATTCAATTCGAACGTTCCTTTATTCTTTTTCCGCTCTTATCGGCCAGCACGCAACGTACCAATTCCGATTTCAAAAAAGGAATGCCTGTCAAGCGATATCGGGACTGGTTTCGATATCTCGAAAAAGGGTAAAAATAACCGTTTTCGTATAAAAAAACCTTCCGTATGGAAGGGAAGTCGATTATCTCGGTCCGTAAGTGCGGTTTTGACTGTAATGTGTTAATAAAATTGTAAACGTTTTGTCGGCGGTTTTAGCTGCGTGTGTATTAATTTGAGTTAAATAATACAGGTCCCTGCCTACTGTACGTTACCGAATATACCGTCTGATACGTGAATTTGATATACTGTAAAATCCTTGTATGATACGTAAATTTGAGATACTGAAAAATGCAACAGTGATACAACCTTTTTACATATTGCTAAATTTCTAGTCAACATGACAGCCACGTCGTGATAATGTCATATAACCAACATCTCTGGAAGTATCTATGGCCGAGGACCCCAAGACCATACATAAGTTTAACTCAGTCAACATTAACGAAATTCTGTTTTTATGTACAAAGCGAAATATAAATAAAAAATAGAAATAAATATACGCGTCATTTTATAGATTTTTTTTATACTACAACGGTGGTAAACCAGCATAGGGTCGACTTGGGGTATATTGCATTGAATTGTAGCTATAATATTAGAAGCGGAAGTCTGTTTTCAACCCCTTTCATTCGAAAGAGACCTCCGCTGTCATATTAGTTACAAGTCATTATGCAATAGGCCCCTTATATTAAAGAGACCGAGCACGCTAGCGACACAGATACTCGGCCTCATTATATGTCAGCGCAATATCCTACTTTTATCGATCGAATTCTAAGAAACTATAACCTAAGCAATAACATTAACGTATAATCTATTTACAAATCTCATTCAACTTATTAACCATGCTACGCCTGTTGTATATTTACAAACTTTTTGTTCAATTATTCCGTTCCTCAAAACCGAATTTCAGTTTTATTTTGAATAAGACTGTGTAGTCTTACACCTGCTCTCATAATGGTCGTTTATCGTTTAATAAATCTATATGTCTTTTTGACAAGTGTACGAGAGATCAGTTTTGATAAACGCTTACGTGCGTTAATGGATATAAAACGCGCCGCAAAATGCCTGATTCCCGCCCCCGTGCGGTCGGTGTGTACCCGCGGCGTATAACGTTCGTTCCCGGGTATGCATTGCTAAATACTTTGCAATTAGAGCACAACGTGCATTAAGATTTGAGATAGTATCACATAAATATCGCGCTTGCGCCTTGTACCCGTCCCTTTCTTATCCCTCATAGCGAAAGAGACGGTATCATAATTCGAATAAGTCGTATTTGCAATACAGTTGTAATCGCATATACGACGTTTCGTTGGTAACTGATGTGCAGTTCAGAGCCAGATAAAAAACGGATTAATTACCACGCTCAAAAACTATTTACATTAGAAAAATACATTAAGCAATTAAATTAAATTTTAATTCGATTCGAATCATGACTTGAACGTGACATAGCTGCCAGTATTAAAATAAAAAGGCAACGTCTCCCAGCTTTCGCACTCTTATCAAATTAAAAAAAACTTCTATTTGATTTCTGAATTTCGAACAGTTTATCAGAACGTAAATTCAAATTTTAATTGAATTCTAATTTTAAAACTCGAACACCTAGATGAGCGAAAAAGAGAGCGAATTCAGCCAGAGACGCCGCATACAGTCATTATTATCACAACACTGGAATATCACTATCGCGATTTTTCTTCAATATTCACTACTTAAATATTACGTCACAATATTATTGACTTCAATATTACTTGACGATAATAATAACTGTATAAAGGCCACCAGACGCATTGTCTGGCACTCACCAAGATTAGCGCTCATGATATCCTGGTCCTTTGGTTTTTTCTTCCTAGGCCTCCCTTTCTGTCGAGGAGGGGGGGCCGCGGCTCCATTGAAGAAGCCCTTCGCCACGTCGGGCTCCCCCCGAAACTCGGGGGAGGGGTAAGGGGGGTAGTGCGCCGGCGGCACGTAGGGCCCCGGGCAGAGTTGCGGGGGCCCGGGGACTGCCATGTGTGGACCGTATTCGGGAATCGTCTCGTAGTGTAATCTGGAAGGGAGATTAGTGTTTATTTTTTATATCTAGTCCTTTTCTATAGGGGATTGACGAGAGACATCATCATCATCATCTGTTCTGGATTCGTTTTTATTATCAGTGACTTAGAGACCATATACATCTCTAACAATATTAAATTAATTTTAATTTTGACGCTCAGAGACCATGTCTCTGGGATATTATATTAATTTCATTATACTCCTTGTTTAATCTTGAGACCTTATACATCTCTAACTTTACTGATGTTGTACTATTTGTAATATATAGATAACTTTGCAAGTTTATCTTCACTGTATGACATTAATTTTGTTATAATTGTAAACTCGAAATTATTATTCCTTCTTGAACTGTAAATTAATATTTTGACATGAAAGATGTATTACTTATTATAGTCAGAATTTCTTAAATTTTAAATTAATATTTGACATGTAAAAGTTCCCTTGTGGCCGATTTGCAGAATAAATGTTTGATTTTGATTTTTTGAATCCAGGGATTTCGCTCATTAAGCCTCCCAACAAAAAAATAAGAGCAAGCTGGCTAATTTGTATTTTGTATTTGAAAACATCAGGTCCCTCGACTACCGTTGCAATATGAACCTTATCACACTATTATACAAATCACCTGCAATATACTGCACTGTCCCGTATCCCGAACGTGTCTCCCTTGGTTAGAAGAGTACTGCACAGCGCGCAAGAGAAGCACGGCACGTGGAACACCAGATCTCTCGCTCTCATCACCAGTTCCGAGGCCGATATGGGTGTGTTGCAGCGCGCGCACCGTTTTGAGCCGTATAACCTGTGAATTACAATACATATTTAAATGTCGATTTGTTGATGTTGGATGGATTAATTTGTAATAGAGTGTGCAATTTTCTAATTTGCATTTGATGGTATTTGTTATATAAGTACATCATAAGTCTGTCAAATAAATAACAAAATACACAGACATCAGAGTAACATTATCTCATAGATTAGTTACAAAAAAAATTTAGGAGCAATTTTCATAAACAGTTCAATAACAACCTGTTTGCCATATTCTTCTCACGATTTTTCTCACACTTATTATGCAAATAAATATAACATAGAGATGTAAAAACACCCGATCTTTTACAGCTACTAGTCGAACACGCTGTCATTTGACATTGATCTATTTCCAATAGCCATTAGAGTTGTTTTTCACTTGTATAACTTATATGTTTTCGTATTTATGAGTTCAACGACGTTAAAGAGTAAACTGGTTTTTTTGTTTATTTAGAAAATTGCAAGTAACTTTCTTGATGCTCAGCGCTTAGAATTAAATATAATTACTACACATATTGTCGTAGTAGGTATATACCCATAACATATAACTTATTTAGTTTTATAGCTTACAATCCAACTTAGGGGGCTTACGAAAACCTCATGACTGATCTCGTTGGGGGTATGGGGGGGTTGGGGTACAAGGTGACGTGTATTTTTTATAATATTTTCTCATGTAGGAAATTATAAATCTTCATTTCGCGCGAACAACAGCGAGTTTATTTTTGCGCGACGCATAATCCTAATAATATTACAAACGTGAAAGTTTGTGCGGATGGCTGTACGTTCCGCTTAATCTCAAAAACTACTGAACGGATCTCTATAAAACTTTCCAGTATTGTAGCTTAGACATCAGAATAGGACATAGGCTACGTTTTATCCGCGGGTAACACCGCAGGGCGCTGCTAGTAATATTATAATAAACGTGAAGTGTGTGCGGATGGATGTACGTTCCGCTTAATCTCAAAAACTACTGAACGGATTTCTTTGAAACTTTCCAGTATTGTAGCTTAGACATCAGACTAGGACATAGGCTACGTTTTATCCGCGGGTAACACCGCAGGGCGCTGCTTGTCGATAATAAACACAAGATCAACTAATACAATACAACATCATTTACTTTAAAATTTAAATATTGCAAAAAAAAAACAATAAATACAGGTGAGGTTTCGTGGGGACAAGGGGGGTCGCCTAAAACCTTACCAAAGATCACTAGGAGGGGGGTCTAAAGTGGCCGAAAACCTCGTGTGGTTTCTGGATAAGAAGAAAAAAAAGAAAGAAAGAAAAAAACATTTATTCGTGACGATACAAACATGAAATATAGATAAATAAACGTAATTAAAAAAAACAATGAATCGCCACAAAAAGGTTTCGCCTCAGCGTAATGCCGACTCAGGGAGCTGGCGCTGATCTTCCGGCGAAACCTAGGTGGTTAATGACGGTGTGTGTAGCACGCTTCGCCTAAAAATTGAACGCGACCTATTACAACTTGACACCGCCGTCTTGTCACGTCGGGCCGTCACATGAATGTCCAACTGTCAATAGGGATAAGACAATTCGATTTGTGTAAGATTGTCCCCTAATACTTATTTATTTAAAGTAGAAAGGGCACAGTTAATTAATAATGATACAAATCTCAGTGGTATTTCGTAGAACCAGTAGCGAGTTCACATTTCTACCTGCGTAATTAATAGAAATGTAACCAAATTTTAATAATTCTAGGGTTGACAATGAGATTTCGTTTCTTCATCTTTCATCATTTCCCGGTTGCCTTCTAGAGTCCGGGATCCGCATAGACAACTTATCTCAAGATTGGCATAGGCGCTAGTTTCACGAAACTACCATCTGACCTTCTAACTCGGAGGGAAAAACTTTTCGGGATGTAATATACTCACGATCAAAAATAATGGTAACACTTTCTATGGAAATTCAATACAAAGTGTACCCGTTATTGTTGCTCGTGAGTGTATACATATCGTATGCCAATTATTTTGAACCCTGAGATCTTCGAGAAGACAGTACGGTTGCCAGTTTTGTTGCACTGTTTAGTACCACCCAGGGATCACGTGTAGGGTACAGGGACCGATACCGGTATTTTTAAAAAACCCTGAATTAGCCCAATTTTTTGCTCTTTACGTAGGGCTGAATCATGTATTTAGGTAACAACGTCGTATTATTATTATTAGATTGTCCCATTAAAAACGAAATAATGAACCGGTGACCGTAATAATACCGGTATTTTTCTATGGAGAAAATACCGGTATCCGATCCCTGGTAGGGTAGCGGCTGGTACTCCCTACGGATGTGGTACAACTTGAGTCCCTTGTCAAGTGAGTGGGCAACTTGACTGTTAGAAGTTTCCAAGCCACCCGAACTCGTCTAAAGCCGCATTCACATTTGGATGATGCCGTGTGTCAGAGAAATGTGAACGCAACATGTTAAATGTATGACAACGATACCGTTCCTGATGCGTCAGAACACAACAAGATTGTGTAAGTTTAACGACTACTATCACTGACAGTAGCTTGTCGCGATTAGACAGGTTTTCATTTGCGTGGTCGTGTCGGAGGTTTTCCCCTGGATTTTCTTCAGACTACTCTCCAACCGCGCACTCCTATCGCTTTATTGGGCCCGGCCTATAAATCCACAGTCAGGATTAAAAGAAACAGGTTTTCAGTATATTCTCCTTCGAAAAGGTACTGTTTTATATCAAATGATATGTCCTACATAACTTTTAGGAGGATTTCATTTTAAGGCGGCGAATGACTTATATCATTTTGGTGTACCTAACACGATACAACTCGAGCATACATCAGTCAGCTACGGAGAGGTAGGGCACAGCAAAATGTCATCTTGCTCGAATTTGGAGCAGCCCAACTGGGGAAGTACCTCCGCCTTGCAGAAGACCACAGCCATAATAACATTATTTACTATACAAGTATGTAGTGTTGTGTTCCTGGAGGTGAGCAACGTTGCCAGAGCTCCCGAGGATGCACTGTGTTGAAAGCGAGGGATCTAAATGTGTTCCTTCTGCTGTCAACACAGTGCATCCTCAAATCTTATAAAGGGTCGGCAACGCGCACGTGACTCCTTTGTAGTTGCGGGCGTCTATAGGCTGCGGTGGCCGCTTACCATCAAGTGGACGGTACGCTTGTTTGCCACCGGAGTTGTAATAAAAAAAGTCAGCGCAGCCAATCTATTTCAGACTAGCACACAGAAGCTTAGAACCCTTTGTGTGCGAGTCTGACTCGGTAGGTGTTATTTTGACAACGCTCCCCACCATAGGAATCCATTAGGAAGGCTGTCGACGATATTGCCATCCCTTCCACCTCTGGCGTAACTCGGCTATCACTGATTAGAGGCGTCCTAGGCACACACTCACTGGACGACGTAATCACAGCGTCCATCGAAAGATGGTACGCTGCGCTTACGGCGTCCAACTCAGACACGACGCGTACACTTAGGCATTCCCGCTGGCGTGGCTGCGTGATCGCGACAACACAGATACATATGGTCCCTATTCGTCCTGGTTCCACCGCAAATCGGGTAGAGTCAGTCCGACCCAGGTCGGGCCTAGTTGAGTTTCTTGCTGAACTCATCTCAGCAGGTTTAATGAACTCCTAGTAGCTCGATTCCACTCACACCTCAGATTTGATTGAAGTCAGTGTCAGATGTCAGTAATCCAGTGTTTAAACCACTCGTCGTCGTGCCGGAGGTTTCCCCTGGGTTTTCCCCAGGCCACTCTCCAACCGCGCACTCCTATCGCTTTATTGGGTCCGGCCTATAAAGCCACAGTCGGGTAAAAAAAAACTGTTCGTTGCACTAACTGCTGTGTAGGCAGTTCTAGGGTTGTATACCGCATTGTTACTAAGTCAGTCTCCACATTTAATTAATAGGACTGAAACAAAGCAACCAGAGTTTATAGGTAGACAACCCTATTCAATCACGATACACCCGGACCACACCGATGTCTCACTCTGGAGCCTACCTATCTCCCATCTCGTTTAAATTACTAACATTCAAATACATTCCCATACATTGTAATATGAACCCTTTTCGCTTACGTATGAAGTTGAAAGCACTTTGTAAGGATTTGAGCAGCTAACACCTATAACCTAGAAATGTGTTGTAAGGGGGTTTAATTTAAGTTGAGTTTTCCTTGTTATTCAAGCGCTGGTTAAACCTTTAAAAATATGTGTCCGAAGTCGATATCAAGTTCAACGATTTTACAATTTAATGCTAGCGTCTTAAAGCCTAGAATTGACTGAACTTTTTTATGGTCTTAAGTATTACTGTGGTCATTGGTATTGGTTTGGTTCGGAAACTTCGAAGATGTATGCGCTTGATATATTTAAAGGTATTGTATGAATAGTTTTAACCATTAGGCACTATTCTCACCGCCAGCGAGTAGCGAGTTATCTCATAGGATAGAAAACCATCAATTTATCACTGTAAATAGTAAATTAAACAAATTAATTAAAATCTGCAAAAGATACGGGAGTATAAAGATTCGCAAAATAGTAGACTGTGTCTCAAGGGAGCAAAATGATATATTTACGGCGAGGGCGGTATCTTGAATTCTGAGTGAAGCGGAAGATTCTACAATAGAATCCTGAGCGTAGCGAGGGATTCTAAAGTAGAACCTTTAGCGTAGTGAGGGATTCAAGTGGTTTTGTTCACGCCCAAGACGGAAATAATTTTGCTACCATGTGACACATACTGATTTTCATACCGCCTATGAGGCCCGCTGCTAAAAACATGAGATGATTTTACTACAGAGTGTCACGTATTGCTTTTCACACCTTCTATGAGGAAAAGAGTCATTGTTGCCCTCAAATGAGGGAAGAAAAGTACATCTTTGATCCCTCATTCGAAGACGTTTTTTGTTTATTAGCCAAATGTAAATTTAAGGTTGACAATAGAATTCTCATGTTTCAATAAAAAAAATAATTGTACTGAAAATCCTTTTTTCCATACAAGGGTAGTACAGTCAGCATCAGAAGTGACTACGCATATAAAGACGTCAAAACAACGTCTTTATAGTAAGAGAATAAGAGCTTTTGACCTCTTCATATGCGCAGTTACTTTTGATGGTAACTGTACTAGGCACGCAGGCGTTTTTTATTAAATGGGTCATTCTACTTTTTCATGACCAGTTTTCTATTACAAAAAAAAACTATGATATGCATCGAATTAATGTACAAAAATAGGATTTCGAAATAGTACCTGAATCTAATAAAAGCAATTAAATATTAACATATTGCTGTAAACGGTGGGTAACACAGTGCTAAAAACCGTTTTTTCATACGAATGGTGAGACATCCAAGGACCACTGAGTTACTCGATTTATGGATATTAACTGTGGTTCGTTAATTACCAAAACTATGGAAAGGGATATTGCAATTAAACCTCTTTCTAAATAACAATACAAAAATATGAACACACCAATTTAAAAAACATTTAGTTGCATTTTTGGTTGAAAAATGTTACTATTCAATAAAAGAGTTTTTAGAGACACCTTCAAGATGTTAATGTTGTTGTTATTATTTTATTATTGATATGTAAGAACTTTCATGTGTATTAACTATTTCTACGCCAACACTGCCAGGATGTGCTGAACTAAAATAATTATAAGACGCTAAATTGTACCACATTCATAGAAATAAATAAATTCATTGATTGATTGATTGAAGCGAGGGCCAAGTATTCCAAAATCTGCATTAAAAAAAAAGTGTGCGAAAATTATGTACATGAAAAAGTAGAATGGCCCAAATATACACCAAATGACTAGATATATCCTGGACTATCGCCGGAGTCGCAAGCGTCGTGTTTGCGTACAAGCCGTATGCTTGTTCGCCACAATCGCGGTATAAAGCTTGTTTATAATTTTGAGCCCTCTACAATTAACAAATATAAAAAGAACATACACCCGAATTGATAACCTTTTTTGAAGTCGGTTAAATAAATATATGTATACTAGCGACCCGCCCCGGCTTCGCACGGGTGCACTATTTAATGGATGTTATTATACATATAAACCTTCCTCTTCAATCACTCTATCTATTAAAAAAACCGCATCAAAACCGTTGCGTAGTTTTAAAGATTTAAGCATACATAGGGATATAGGGATATAGGGACATAGGGACAGAGAAAGCGACTTTGTTTTATACTATGTACGAGTACACCTCATAAAGGTTCAAAAGTACATATGTTTACGGTGACTTTAGACTACACTGTCATAAAACGCGGTCCCTTCTCACCACAAACTCTTATCGCCATTAAAACGCAGCTAAAACGCTAAAGCGTGAAGATAACCTTTTGTCGGGCGCTTGCGTTAAGGTTACGCTTATTGTTTCGCCGAGCGGAACTAAGACGTAACAGAGGCGGAACACGCGCTTGCAATGCGTACCAGTATAATGGAGGCGGAGCGAAATGCGCAAATGTTTATTTATTTATTTCATACTAGCAGCGCCCGCGGATAAAATAGCCTATGTCCTATTCTGATATAAGCTACAATACTGGAAAGTTTCATAGAGATCCGTTCAGTAGTTTTTGAGATTGAGCGGAACGTACATCCATTCGCACAAACTTTCACTTTTATAATATTACTAGCAGCGCTCTGCGGTGTAACCTACGGATAAAATAGCCTATGTCCTATTCTGATGTCTAAGCTACAATACTGGAAAGTTTCATAGAGATCCGTACAGTAGTTATTGAAATTAAGCGGAACGTACATCCATCCGCACAAACTTTCACGTTTATAATATTACTAGCAGCGCTCTGCGGTGTAACCTACGGATAAAATAGCCTATGTCCTATTCTGATGTCTAAGCTACAATACTGGAAAGTTTCATAGAGATCCGCTCAGTAGTTATTGAAATTAAGCGGAACGTACATCCATCCGCACAAACTTTCACGTTTATAATATTACTAGCAGCGCTCTGCGGTGTAACCTACGGATAAAATAGCCTATGTCCTATTCTGATGTCTAAGCTACAATACTGGAAAGTTTCATAGAGATCCGTACAGTAGTTATTGAAATTAAGCGGAACGTACATCCATTCGCACAAACTTTCACGTTTATAATATTATTAGGATAAGCAACTATTATTACAGGACAACCCAATGCAAAAGTGCCTAAACAATTATTCTACAATTAGGGTAGGGAGGGGCATATTGAGCAATTTTCGAATTACTGTTTTTTATTTTTAGTTTAGGTTAAAAAGATGACTGCTTTAATTGCTAGGAAATCTATCTGGGAATAAAGGTCCCCAGACTGGTTTCTTGTATTCTATGCTATTTAATGGAGAATTGACTCTAAACTGATGGAAGTCAGACAAGCTCAACTTGCCCCTATGGTGAGGTAAGTTGAGCACGGGTATGAGGTAAATTGAGCAAGGATACAATTAAGAAAGAAAAGAACATTTTACGACATAACACAGTACATGCAGAGTTATTTTATATAATTCGTTCATATAACAATAAAATAAATCAGTTCTAGCAACTAAATTTAAAAAATAAAAAAATAAATATTAGAGGACAATCTTACACAAATCGAACTAGCCCCACAGTAAGCTCAAGAAGGCTTGTGTTATGGGTACTAGACGACGATATATTTAATAGATATAAATACTTAAATACATAGAAAACATCCAAGACTCTGAAACAAATATTCATGCTCATCACACAAATATTTGCCCTGACCGGGATTCGAACCCAGGACCGTCAGCTTCACAGGCAGGTGCACTACCCACTAGGCTAAACCGGTCGTCATATGCATCAATAAATTGCTCTGAATAATTAGATTCAATTTATGTAATATATAACTGACGATTCAAGAGTGCTTGTTGCTAGGCCTATTTGAATAAAGAATATTTTGACCGGGATTCGAACCCAGGACCGTCAGCTTCACAGGCAGGTGCACTACCCACTAGGCTAAACAGGTCGTCGCATTTAGCGTGCGGACAGTACGGCTGAGGGGTGCGTTTGCGTTCCGAAGCAAGTTGGTTCGGCCGAGTGGCTCCTCCAGCAGCCGCGGCCGCCGCCGCCGCCGCGCCGCGTGCGCATCCGGCACGCTCAGGGTCAGCTGCTGCAGTATACCCGGGTTGCACACGTCCCCCCGTAATACTCTGACTACATAAGTAACGAATTAGATGTTGACGTTAAATTTTCCTCTTGACATTCAGATTTTATTTTAGAAACTGTCTAGATTATACAATTTTTTATGTTTTTATTTTACATATTGACGATCTTTTTGTGAATATATTATACTATCTTTTGACATACATTATAGTAATGAATGTCTTTTTTTAAATTTCATATGCATCAATAAATTGCTCTGAATAATTAGATTCAATTTATGTAATGTATAACTGACGATTCAAAAGTGCTTGTTGCTAGGACTATTTGAATAAAGAATATTTTGAGTTTGAGTTTGAGTGCCGGATCCCTCCGTACCTCTAATTTATTGTACCCTACCATGCCAAGTAGGGTACATCAACGGGTAGAACCTACCATGCCAAGGACGAACAAAGTAGGGTTCATCAACGGGTAGAAAGGGTACATGTTAGAAATACTTCCACAACCTGTACCAATTATGGACTTCACTAAAATATCATTTTTGATTCACTAAATCCTTCATTACCCTTGTAGGTAACAAGCAAAAATCTTTTTTTTTCTTTTTTTATTATGGTGTACAAACTAGATGTTACAAGTTTTGAACACTCATGGTCTATACATTACAGTGGCTAGTTACACTCTTGTACATCCTAAAAAAGTAGACACATCATGCATAGAATATGCGTGCAGGTTTTACAAAAACAAAATATGTAATCGTTTACAAAGTTTACAAAATTATACTAATTGATAATTGAATTTAGTAAGTTCAGATAACCAAAACTATCTTAGACTATTCCAGTGTTTAAACCGCCCGCGTGGTCGTGTCGGAGGCTTTCCCTGGATTGTCCCCAGGCCACCCACAAACGCGCACTCCTGTCGCTTTGTTGGGCCCGACCTATAAAGCCACAGTCAGGTTCAAATGTGAAACTATAAAATAAAAAGTAAACGTTGGGACACTTTTGAGCCCAATAGATGACTCATATAAATCAGGACATAACATTGAAACACACTGAACACTGTCAAGCACAGGGACGTTTACCTTAAAGAAATTTCACTGGGGTCCAGAAGTCCGATTTTAGACGGAATCATTTATGTGAGTACAATACGGGATGGTCGATATTTTTACGGTGCGGTTTTAATGTATTAAATATAATTTCAACGTAAACTATGTTTTCATGTTTTCACGCCAGTGACGTCATTGATCTGTAGCGGTTTCTCTCTCTAACCAGCGACATTAATACGGTTGTAGCATCGTTATTTTTTCAGATATTTGAATAGGATTTCACCATTTGGCATATTTTTTTGTCTTGTTTCTTTGGGAGTAGTCGAATTTTGATTTAACAACCCTATAGCCGCAAGCTTGTGTGCTGCAATCGTTGCATAAATCAATACCAATTAGGCCTACGCGTATGAATAGAGGCGCTAGTGTAGCGCGGGGTCTCCGAAATGTCAAATGTCACTCTTTGTGGTTGCGCTACGCGGGTTAATATATATTTGGAACAATATGGTGACTATTTTGCAATACCTGAGCTTGATTATGGCAAATATGAGTTACGGGTCAATGACTGTCAGCGCTTTGTGAGAGTTTTGTCTTTCGGAAACTTATATCCTCCTTTTTTTCTGAAGAAAACGGGACTGCGCTACAATGCGTGATGTTCGATATTTTTTACGGTACGGTTTTGAAGTAATTAAATATGATTTAAATGCAAACTTCGTTCTCATGCCCATAATAACCAATAACAATTTTTGACAGCTGGACCTTACTCGACAGTGGCGCCAACTGGTGAACACAACAACGATAGCCCCCATGGGATTTAAATTCAATACGGCTAGTCCAGGCCCACGGCGGCTAACAAGTTGGTCCTTTCACCGTTCCGGCGAGATTCGAGGCTTAACCGTCCTATTCAGAGAAGACAAGTATACTTGACGACCACTTTAGCCCAGTTGGTAGTGACCCTGCCTACGAAGCTGGAGGTCCCTGGTTCGAAATCGTTAATTTGGGACTTATAGGTCGATAATTCATCATCCTCCTAGCGTTATCCCGTTGCATCCTAAAGGATCCCCGGGGTGCGCTACCTAATCCAAAAAATTGGCGTAGGCACTAGTTTTTACGACCCACCTGATACAGCACGACAGCTTCTTCTTAAACATCTTAGAGGGCAAAATTGAAGGCAGGAGAGGAAGAGGAAGACCTAGACTGACTTACTTTAACCAAGTGAGGGAGGAAGTTGCCGAGTCGTATGGGGAAGTCAAGAAACTGGCAATGAATAGAGAAGAGTGGCGGTTACTCCACCGACAAGAGCGAAGCTCTTAAGTTTTGATGATGATGATGATGACTAGTTTTTACGGAAGCGACTGCCATCTGACCTTCCAACCCGAGGGGAAACCATCATTGGAATTAGGCTTGTCAAGTGAGTGGGCAACTTGACTGTTAGAATTTCACAAGCCGCCCGAAAGCCTTTGGCTTAACGACTGTTATCATAGACAGCAGTTGGGATCAACGGTTTGACGTGCCTTTGAAATCACGGGAGCGCTCAGTTAATAACCACAAAGCGGTCACCATCCCTTCATCCAACAGAGATTTTGAAAAATCATAACGCGTTTGTAAATGGTGATATGGTTTCCAAAAATATGCACAACAATTTTGAGACCTTTCTGTATTGCCAAAAGCGATTCAAAACATGATTAACCAACATTCGCTATATAGAAAAAAATCGCAAACTTGCGTCTAAAGCAAACATTTAAAAATTTGTAACTATTTTTGCATATTAGCTATTTACATGAAAATTATATCAATAAATTCGTAATGTTGTACTTCACATTAAGCGATTACTTTTTCTTGCATAAAAAAACAATGAAAAATAATGATGCTAATGTACTATTTGATGACGGTACTGGCTGAAAATCAGCGCTGTAGGTGTCTGACACCTCAGCATAATGCTGAGCCAGTGTCCGTTTCACTGCCGCGGGGACACACATGTATGTTGTGGTTTGTTTTCTTCTGTTGTTGTTTTTTTTTTTGTAATATGTGTGTCTTCAATGTCTGTGAATAAATGTTTCTTTCTTTCTTTTTTTTTTTCTTTTATTTGCCTCGCATACCGCACGCGGTTACGAGTGCGCCGCTAGGCGGCGAGCGCTACCCTTGTCCACAAATAGTTTTTTAACGTCATCATCATCATAATATCAGCCGAAAGACGTCCACCGCTGGACATAGGCCTCCCCCAAAGAGTGCCATAATGACCGGTCCTGCGCCACCCGCATCCAGCGGACTCCCGCGACCTTTACCAGGTCATCAATCCATCTTGAGGGGTTTTTTAACGTGTTTCTCCTTAAATATTAAAGCACATATAAATAAATAAATATTTGTGGACAATCTACACAAATCAACCTAGTCCCAAACTAAGCAAAGCTTGTACTATGGGTACCAAGTGACGATATAAATACTTACCTATACAGATAAATAGATACTTAAATACATAGAAAACATCCAAGACTCAGGAACAAATTTCGTGTTCATCACACAAATAAATGCCCTGACCGGGATTCGAACCCGGGACCTCCAGCTTCGACGGCAGGGTCACTGCCAACTAGACTAAAGCGGTCGTCGAAAGAAAAAGGAAAGGAAAGGAAGGAAATGGGTATAAAAGATGGGACAGTATTTCACATATCTTCGAGCTAACAAACTTACTACACGGAGATTTTTCATTTTAAACGACACAACTGACCAAGGCAATATAAACTCACCAGAATAGTGCCGCCAGTAACCGATACCGGATACCGAATTTAATACCCGAGCCGATCGAACGCACGCTCAAGCCAATTCGCTCCGGAACCATAACAATAGAGCATATTTGTAAGTAATACGTTACGGTAAGCGAATGGCCAATTTATGATACCAAATATTGGTTTTTGTGTAAGCAACTACTGTTATTTTATTTGTTATAAACGACTTGGACGCGTTGACGCGGGGATTTACTAGGTAGACATTATTTTGCACGGGCCAGTTGAAATTCAATCTTATATCAATGTAACTAAGGGCTGTTGCACCAACTTACAGACCGAATAAACTTCAAACTTTCCATGCGATCAGATTTTTGCGAACACCGTTTACGATCACGGTTTGCTGCAACAAGGATTTTTTTTCTCGCCTTATACGTAAATAAATGTGTAGGGTATTGAGCCAAGTCGCAGTAATGTAGCCGTCCAATGTTCTCGCTCACGCTAAGGTAACTTTGCCCACTAGATGTAGAGTAGATTGTCTATTTGCCACCCCCTAATAACTGGCCACTTCGTCAAAGACAAAACTCCCAGTAGCTCGATTCCACTCACACCTCAGATTCGGTTGAAACCACACAACCAATCTCACTGAAGCGCAAACTCTTAGAGTATTCCAGTGTTCCAAACCACACGCTTTGTCTTGTCGGAAGTTTTCTCCTGGATTTTCCCCAGGCTGCTCTCCAACCGCGCACTCCTATCGCTTTATTGGGCCCGGCCGATAAAGCCACAGTTAACTAGGCTAAAACGGTCGTCAGTTTCCTCATATTTGAAATGAAAAGCAGTGTTTAACTCGGATGAAACAACCCATTTCAGCCTCGAGCTATTGGCACCCTCACTTCATTCGGGCGCCAAAATATCTCGTCTGAAGTACGTGGTTTTCAACCTTTGGTTAACAATCTACTATTATCTATAGTAGACTTATTATAGAGTCTAAAACTGTGTGTCAGGGATCTCCCAAGTATTTTTTACCTTTTCAGCGCCTACCCGACATCAATATCACTACATAAAGCATAGTTCATATAGAACTGGCACGCGTTTATCATAAAATAAAATAAAAATCGGTTTAAAAAATAAAAAAACTGACAATCACAACTCAATGTCAATACGTTGATGACTCAATGTTAGAAATTCGGTTGATCTGACTTTTCGCGTTTGTAAATTATTGGTGATGGAAGTTGAACGGCGAAAATGTATTGTGAACAAATACGTGGAAAATCCCACTTGGTCTGGGTCAATGATTGCTAAATCATTAAATTTCCCGAAAACTACTGTTTGTAGGGTGATAAAAAAATACAAAAATTCTCTGGCCTTCGATAGGCAGCCTCAAATCAACCGACGGTCTGGTACAACGGATAAAACTTTGGAGAAGAAAGTTTTAAGGTCAGTGGCACAGAATCCCGGGCTGTCGGATTATGATTTAGCTCGAAAATTTAATAAAAACCGCAGTACTATAAGAAGAATTCGCCTTCGATCAGGGTACAAGAGCTACAGAGCAATTAAGCAGCCAAATCGAACCGTCAAACAGAATAAAACAGCTAAAACACGAGCTCGTCTGTTGTATGACCAAGTACTGACCAAATTCAAAGGCTGCCTCTTGTTGGATGATGAGACATACGTAAAGCTCGACTTTAACCAACTACCAGGTTCAAAGTTTTACAAGGCCGACGCTAGAGGGAATGTTGACGAAAAATACAAGTTTCACAAACTCGAAAAATTTGCAAAAAAACATATGATTTGGCAGGGTATATGTAGTTGCGGTCTTAAGACTAAAGTTTTCGTCACTGCGGCAACAATGACATCAGATGTTTATGTGAAGGAGTGTCTGCAGAAACGAATATTGCCCTTCATTCGAAGCCACAATAGTCCTGTCAAATTTTGGCCCGATTTGGCTAGCTGCCATTACTCAAAAAAGGTTTTGAAGTGGTATGCTGAAAATCACATTGATTTCATACCACGTGAGATGAATCCACCCAATTGTCCCCAGTTTCGGCCAATTGAAAACTACTGGGCAATAATGAAAGGAAAATTGAATAAAACTGGCAAAATAGTCCAAGACATCCACTCGTTGCGGTCCACATGGAATCAACAGGCAAAAAAGGTGGACGAAAGTCTTGTTCAGAGGATGATGAATACTATTTCAAGTAGAGTCCGTAATTTTGTGCATAAACGTAGTGAATGATTGAAATTTATGTGTCACGCTATAAATTAATAAATGATCTTTTATACTGTTTAATTTAAAACATTGTTTTTCTTTTCATTTAAAAATTATATGCGTTCCATCGCGTTCCAATTCTATATGAACTATGCTTTAGTATAAAACAAACTCGCTTTCTCTGTCCCTATATCCCTATGTATGCTTAAATCTTTAAAACTACGCAACGGATTTTGATGCGGTTTTTTTTAATAGATAGAGTGATTGAAGAGGAAGGTTTATATGTATAATATTAAATAGTACACCCGTGCGAAGCCGGGGCGGGTCGCTAGTTTTGAATAATTTAAAAAATACTAAATCAAGTAAAAGCTTTTTTTTTATACAACACCGGTGGCAAACAAGCGTACGGTCCACCTGACGGTAAGCGGCCACCGCGGCCTATAGACGCCCGCAACTCCAAAGGAATCACGTGCGCGTTGCCGACCCTTTATAAGATTTGAGGATGCACTGTGTTGACAGCAGAAGGAACACATTTAGGTCCCTCGCTCTCAACACAGTGCATCCTCGGGAGCTCTGGCAACCTTGCTCACCTCCAGGAACACAACACTACATACTTGTATAGTAATTAATGTTAATATGGCTGTGGTCTTCTGCAAGGCGGAGGTACTTCCCCAGTTGGGCTGCTCCAAATTCGAGCAAGGAACACATTAAGCTTACTTATAATGCCTGCCTGCTCACAAAATTTCACGAGAATCTTTTGAATCTTCAACGCATGCGTTAAGCACTAGTTTGGATGTATTTTCTTAAACATACATTAGCAACGTAGCGATGAAGATGTTCCCGATAATGGTAACGCTCTGTGCGCTTGCGCATATATTTGGCTAAAGTGCAGTATGCAAATAGCGGAATACCAGGGAATACGTTCGCCATCACATATATTGGACCGAACAATGCGCACAAAAATATCTGTGCCTTTACCATGAGTTTAAGTGACCGTACTCGCTAGCGACTGCGTAAAAAAATGTATGCGCAAAAGTACAGTACGATGGCTGAGATACGCGTCATACTCGTGATCGGGTGCTGCTTGTGGAGTCCGGTCTGTTCATGCTTGCAAGGACATAGTGACTACGTTAATACTAGTGTCTTTTTATAGGGGATTAACGAGAGACATCATCCTGTTGTGGATTCGTTTTTATTATCAGTGACTTAGAGACCATATACATCTCTAACAATATTGAATTAATTTTAATTTTGACGCTCAGAGACCATGTACATCTCTGGCATATTATATTAATTTCATTATAACCCCCTTGTTTAATCTTGAGACCTTATACATCTCTAACTTTACTGATGTTGTAATATTTGTAATAGATAACTTTGCAAGTTTATCTTCACTGTATGCCATAAATTTTGTTATAATTGTAAACTCGAAATTATTATTCCTTCTTCAACTGTAAATTAATATTTTGACATGAAAAATGTATTAATAATTATAGTCAGACTTTCTTAAATTGTAAATTACTATTTTGACACGTAAAAGTGCCCTTGTGGCCTATTTGCAGAAAAAATGTTAGATTTTGATTTTGATTTTGTACAGCGCCTCTGGCGGTTACGCAATAGAACTAAGAATCGGCACACTAAATCGTTTACGCAGTCGCTAGCGAGTACGGCCATGGAAACTCATGGTAAAGGCACTGAGCAAGTTTGCTGTCAAAGCGGTAGAGTGCACGCTCAGATATTTTTTACACCGTGATGTCAGATGTATTAGATAGCGATTTTACTACAGTAAATGGTGGACACCATTAGGCAAGATAGATTCGGATTAGGGAGATTAGGATTAGATTAGATTTAGGTATTTTTTTTGTTTGACAAGTCAAAATGCACAAAATGTTGCCACAGGATAAAAAAAAAACAGAAAAATGAGGGGTTCTTGTCCGCATCCATTATTATCACATATAATGCTATTGACATCGAAACTAATTAATTAATGATAAAACTGTAATTACAATGTAATGTAATGATTATGAAATGACATGGACACACTTTGGACTATATATTAAAAAAAATCTAAGCTAGCTAATATTGTCCATGTAAAAAGCTAGGGCAAGAATAAAATGCTTTTTTATTACGTTTTATTTTTATTTTATTAATCTACAACAGCCTTTCGGTGAACGAAAACCGGTCTCATCCCAACAAGGTAGAATTGGGTCATACTTAGTTGAAAAAACTAATGCCGTCCTCCTGTGGTCAATAGTTAACGGCTTATGTGCATGTTAGCTATGTTTTTATTACAGGGATTTATAGAAACGGAGACACTATTTATGCGGGTTACTGGTCCAATCCAAAATTAAGGTTTGTAGCCCTTAACTTTCGGTATGTCCACAGAAAAGATGCGAACCTAAATTCGTGTATGACCCAATTCTCCAAGGGTTAGAAGCCAGCAGCTTTAGGCTGGGTTTTATAAACATCCGTTAGACCAAATGTGAGATCACTTTCAGTAAATTAGTCCATTTTTTGACATAACAAACCGACATAAGGTATAACGGATCCTTATAAAACCGAGCCTTAGTAAACCTAGTTCCTACCCCAAATCTAGAGCGGACCCCGGGCTCTAGAGCCGGGAATACGCTAGGAGGGTGAAAAAATACCTAACCCCTTTCAATCAACAGTTCCCTAACCCCATGACCCCACTTGACACCCACCTTCCGTGTAACCACGGTCCCGCATTCCGACGAGTTGCGTTCGACAAATGGCCGGCGGAGATTGATGGCGCGTGGCGGATAGATGGCGCTGGCATTAATTATCGCGCGCGTCACGGCGCGGCGCGTCAATCGAGCGGAGCAGACGCTCTACACTCTACCACGAAAACTCGAACACAAGTATCATTTTAGGCATTCCCGCCGGCGGGGACGTCCACCGCGCGATTGCGACAACAGTCACACATATAGCCCCTATTCGTCCCGGTACCACCGCACACCGGGTAGAGTCAGTCGGACCCAGGTCGGGCCTAGCTGAGTTTCTTGCTGGACTCTTCTCAGCTAGGCTAGGTTTAGTGAACCAGCGACTAAACTCCCAGTAGCTCGATTCCACTCACACCTCAGATTCGGTTGAAACCGCTCAACCAATTTCACTGGAGCGCGAACTCTTAGAGTATTCCAGTGTTCCAAACCACACGCGTGGTCGTGTCGGAGGTTTTCCCCTGGATTTTCCCCAGGCTACTCTCCAACCGCGCACTCCTATCGCTTTATTGGGCCCGGCCTATAAAGCCACAGTCAGGTTCAAAAAAAAAAAAACAAGTATCATTGAGGGTCATGTTCCGCGGTGAGGTAATAATGCAACTGTCCAAAGCCTTACTAATACACGTCATACACGTACATACATACATGCTGCACTCCTCAGCGGTCCCCTAACTTCAAAAGGTTTATTCGTAACAATCAATACATAAAAGTAAATGACAAATGACACAGTAGCGGTGACGCGATCCGCCATAGCTCCTAATACGCCCACCGCAGGAGTAGTTCCTAACACCAAGGAGGGTGCAGAAGAAACTCGACCGAATTTGAGGGTCATACATTGTTAAAAAAAATCGTTTTACCTACGGTTAATAGTTAGAACCCCTCCACCTAAGTCTGTATAGAATAATTCGGAAAGCGTTTATCATCTGTGATTGTATCTATGCATTTATGACGGTAATGACGATGTTACCAAATTATTTCAATGCAGACTTAGCGTTGTTAGACTAGAGGCTTAAATTTGTGCTTGTAAATTGTGTCTTTATTACATAGATTAATAGAACCGCACCGCATTTAGCCTCGTGAGGCCCCGTGTCATATAGGTACTACATAAAATACAATTGATTTAGAACTATAACTGAATTAATTAAGGTCGAGATTATTTTGTTAATTTTTGAAGGTCAGGCCTCAGGAGGTTAGTAGCAGCTTAAAATAGGCGCAAAATTGAACTGAACGTGTTTTGTACGTAGGCATAAAAGAATCCATTAAAATACTTAATAAACATCGAAATCATTGCATGGCTGTTTTTGTTACACAGTCATTTATTCTAGATGTAAAAAGATAAGGCTTAAAGGCAGTACTTCCATACAAATAATAGAGTCAAATTGAACGTGCAAAAATAACACGAACTAATCGAGTATCGAACGAGTTTAACCCACAATTCTCATAGTTGCACTGCTACTTAATCCTATTCTTAGACCACCAGCGAT
This sequence comes from Epiblema foenella, assembly GCA_963556455.1. Taxonomy (NCBI): domain Eukaryota; kingdom Metazoa; phylum Arthropoda; class Insecta; order Lepidoptera; family Tortricidae; genus Epiblema; species Epiblema foenella. Next base: position 44,970,784 of record OY747095.1, read on the forward strand.
ATTCCTGCTAAGCTTTAACGCCTTAAATTAGCCACTAGCTTAAGGCGTATAATGCCTTTCTAACACAAATCCAGAATAGTTGGAGCTAAATCAGGATGAATTGATAGTTTCAAGTACCTGCCACTGAAGTGTGGCAGGACATTTTCAAAATTAGAGCACTTTATAAGCCGAGGACAGACTTACTGTGCTCTAAGGTTAACTGGAAGACTTTATAGAAGAGGGGTTCTTCAATACAAGGCTCCCAATGGGACCAGTATCGGTTTAAAGATTATTTTATTCTCATAAGAATTTATGCAATTCGCTTACATGAGAAACTTACAACTAGTAATTGGATGCTGTTATGCCATAATGTGTTAACCTAGTAGGAACTACTTATACCGCTAATAAAAAAAAACCTATATTCTAATTAGAGCTATTGTTGTCATTCCGCTTTTATCTATACCTTTATGTATATACTATTTACGATATTAAATACCTGTATTCAATATCGCTATTCATTGCACTTGAAAGGTAAGATGTTAATTAAACATTACTACTAAACGCAACAAATAGGTGTAAATACCTACTTTTACAATGCGCCAGTTTGCAGAAACAAATAATCGAGTATATTGACACTGACAGCTATTACCGGTAATGATTTTATGGGTAAAGTTGTCAATTGGCGAAAACATAATATATTTGAATACCGATTTATATTATAACGCTAATCAGAGCTTTAGCGATATAAATAGCGAAATGCAATTATAACCGATTATACCTTATTTAAAACCGGTAGTAAGAATACCGGTAACGATCCCTGAATGGGTCATACTTAGTTGAAAAAACAAAAGTCGCCCCTTCTGTGGTCAATAGTTAACAGCTTATGTGCATTTTAGCTATATTTTTATTACACTGATTTATAGAAACGGACAAACTGTTTATGCGGGTTACTGGTCCAATCCAAAATTAAGCTTTGTAGCCCTTAACTGTTGGTATGTCCACAGAAAAGACGCGTACCTAAATCCGCGTATGACCCCAATAATGTGCAACACCACATTCGCAAACGCAACGCTGAAGCGACGCACGTACATTTCGCTATAAAACAATTCGTTCGTACCCTCGTACGTTTGAAAAACATATTTCACATTTGAATACCTCTAGTGTGGGAAAAGAAGGCCAAGTGTCGACACTGTTGCCGTCGCGTCGGCAAAACTCCCGCTCGATCCTTTGATCTTTCACGTTTAGCTCTGGAGAGGTCTATTCACAAACCAGGTTATAGTATCCAGTATACTTTGACCGGTATATTCGTAATAAACTTGCGTAATACGAGACCAGAGTTACATGGGTTAGATAGCGCTTGGTTTTGTAATTTGCAGCTCTTAAGGGTCCTTCGTACAGCTCACGCCTCCTAAACACAGTGCGAGTGTAAGGATTGAAAAGTTTAAAAAGAAAGTAATTAAAAATATCTGTGGATGGCTAGACGTCTCTTAATGAGTTGAAGTTGCTGTAAATTACTGTATGTTTTTAAATTTTCTTTTTTTTTACAATGCCGGTGGCAAACAAGCTTACGGTCCACGGTAAGCGGCCACCGCAGCCTATAGACGCCCGCAACTCCAAGGGAGTCACGTACGCGTTGCCGTGTTGACAACAGTAGGGACAAATTTAAGTCCCTCGCTCTCAACACAGTGCATCCTCGGGAGCTCTGGCAACCTTGCTCACCTCCAGGAACACAACACTACATACTTGTATAGTAGATAATGCTATTATGGCTGTGGTCTTCTGCAAGGTGGAGGTACTCCCCCAGTTGGGCTGCTCCAAATTCGAGCAAGAGGAGGTAATTCTTTAAGCTTTAATGCATTTTTCATAGTTTAACTTCTTTATTAACGAATTTACTAATCACATTCCTGACATATTCAGATTATTTTCGATCAATAAACTACTCTACCGTCAGGTGAAAGCTAATCGATTTTCTATTTGATTGAACCGGCCTCGATAATCGATTATAGTCGAATTCGATTGCGCCGTTGACACGAGTCGATAAGACGCGGACAGTTCCGATTGTGTCGCCCGAGTGTGAAAGATGATGTCAGAGAGAATGTATGTCTGTCCCCTTATCTCTAAATGTGTCTAGAGGTTGCCCTGAGCATTTTATCCTACATTGACACGTTGAATATAAAGAGCAAAAAATCTTAGTGATATGACAACTGTTGGTATAAAATGTTACGTGTTTTTTTAAGAAATCACTCAATGACGTCTCGCACAAAGTGATTGGGTATTTTTCTTGATTATAGATGAAGCTAATTGGAATAATCCTACTCATGATAATAATATAGAAGGAAAGAGAGGAAGGGGAATAACGATACGGAGATTTATGTACTAAGCCAAGGAAAAGGTCAATGTATCGTCGTTTCATGAGCTCAAGGCAGTGGCAAACAACAGAATGGAATGATTTTTACTCCACCGAAAAGACCCCAGCTCTTAAATTTATGATGATGATGTACAGTCGCCATCAAATATATCTGTACTCTTCAGGGTGCTCAAAAATATCTGAACATGCAATTTAACGCCTTGACAATAGAGTTGTGTTCAGATATTTGTGAGCACCTTGTTCGCTCCGATATATCTGATGGCGACTGTAGGTAGCGCTTAACTATGTCATTACTAACAATCTCGTAACGTGTAGGTAGTTCCAGATAACAGTCAAAAACTAATATAGAATCTTTATAGTAAAGATGATGATGAAGATAACTATAAATATAAATAATAAATAAATATTAGAGGACAATCTTACACAAATCGAACTAGCCCCACAGTAAGCTCAAGAAGGCTTGTGTTATGGGTACTAGACGACGATAAATTTAATAGATATAAATACTTAGATACATAAAAAACATTAAGACTCAGAAACAAATATTCTTGCTCGTCACACAAATATTTGCCCTGACCGGGATTCGAACCCAGGACCTTCAGCTTCACAGGCACTACCCACTAGGCTAAACCGGTCGTCACTATAACTAAAATACAGATATTTACCAAGAAAATGAATTACACTCCATAGTAACATTGTTATAGGGAATAGGGGCTATCGCGTATGAATTCGCCGCTAGAGGCGCTAGTGTAGCGTGGGGTCCTCCGAAACGTCAAATGTCACTCTTTTTGGTTGCGCTACGCGGGTTAATATCTAATTGGAACAATATGGTCACTATTTTATACCTGAGCCTGATTATGGCAAATATGAATTAAGGGTCAATGACTGTCAGGGCTTTGAGACAGATTTGTCTTTCGGAAAATTATTTCCTCATTTTTTCCGAACAAAACGGGACCACGCTACAATGCGGTATATTCGATATTTTTACGGTACGGTTTTAAGGTATTGAATATGATTTAAATGTAAACTTCGTTCTTATGTCCATAATAACCAATAACAATTTTTGACAGCTGGACCTTAGTCGACAGTGGCGCCAACTGGTGAGCACAAAAACGATAGCCCCCATTCCACTAGACCATGCAAAGCGAAGCCCATTGCACCGTAACCAGTAATCATTACGATTGATTGACTGCATAGACAAACAATTAGTCTCTTTTTTCTTTTAATTAACACTTACACACTCGGACAGTTTCGTTATTGAGTTACACGTTTTTACCTTGTTTTCTTTCAATTTAGATATATCAATTGTTCAACCGATTGGCTCACTTTAACAAGCTTCTGTGTACAATATAATTAACTTGGAACCCCGTATTAGCAATGAATAGGGTTCTCATGTTCATTTTTAAGTGATGGTAGTATTATTACAGTTTATGAGTGGTGTGTAATGTTGATTGCAGACTTCTGCTAAGTAATTAGTGCTTAAGTGACCAATGATCATTAAGAGTTAGTTGTATTGTGTAGGCATCTACTAGACCATTGGTTGCGTCTCAATTTATCACTATACGTACAAGTGAAGGATTGTAATCTTAGAATAAAATTAACATGTAGTCAGGCTAGTCTTGCCCGAACTCGAGACACTATAATTGACAGAGTGAAACGAAGGTCTCTGCTTCAGCTTCAACAAAAATGCTTTCGTATATCCGAATTCCGGATTTCCATATTTCCGGTTGTTCTGCTCCACAAGTCGCATTTCTCAACCGAATTTCGTGAAATTTTGTGAGCAGGTTTGATGACTATGTACATTTTTTTTGTCGAGTCAAGTTTCGGAAAATTAAAAAAATCGCGAGGTCTACAGCTCACCAACTAGTGTAATAAGAGTTTCAAATTTATACACACTGGCTAACATTGTATGTGTGCAATAGAAACTCTATTACATTCGTGTTAAAGTAGACTGTCCAATGGAAGAAGTGCATAAGTCAGTGTCGACCTCAAAATATCTAAGTATTACATTCGTGTTAAAGTAGACTGTCCAATGGAAGAAGTGCATAAGTCAGTGTCGACCTCAAAATATTCGAACCGTACCCTCCTACCTGTTCTTAAGGACCACATTATAACTGGAACGGAGAAGCAATGCGTTTATATATTTTTAAGATACAAATTATGTAAACAAAGAAGCAGTGGTAGTAAACAGACAGACATTGAATTCGCATTATTCGCAAGAAAGACATAATGACAGACTATGACAAATTACTTTTTTAAAACTCGAATCGACTTCTTACAATCTCTGCCTCTTTGGGTTTTTTAATGTACAACTTTTAGGTGAACTATAAAATTATAACTATAACTATATAGTAGTATATAGTAGTAATTATTATGTATTACTACTATATATTATTACTATATATTTATTGGTAAAAAGTGTTGATTTTATTATATTTTAATATACAAAAATTTACATATCCTGTAAATAAAAGGTAACTGATTTGACTACTTTGTTAAAGGAATGAACGACCGATTGATTGAGTGAATGTTTAGTTCAATTCATTCTCTGTTCAGATCTTTTAATCACTCCTTCGCCTTGCCTCACTTTGATCAAGACTTTACTCGTAGATAGACGTGTTCTAGCTTCCAAGTATAAAAATAAAATTAAAATAAATGAAATTAATCTAACCGTTATTCAGTATTTAATTGTCGATAAATCCATGTATACCCTAACCTTTTCAATAGGTTATGGGCCCAGGCCACGCGTTAAAAACTTTGAAACTTTAATGATGAATTTTTCGAAACACGAGCATGAATGGATAACCTAAAATCAAAACGAAATATCAAAACTTACGACGGCGTAATCACTGCAATTGAGACGTTATCTGAAAATAGTTTAACTTTGGCATTTGTGAAAATAAGGTTATTAGACCACGAGGTTAAGCTGAGAAACGACAGTGCAGATACGAGCTCAAAAGTACTGCATGTCGAGCATAAGCCCCATAATTCAAAGAAGAGAATAATCGATACAGCTAAACCGCCAAACCACCATAATAATAACCGTAGACATTACAAGAACAAAACTTGGAAAAATACCCACATTTTAAAATGTCATCATTGCGGACGAAAAGGTCACGCGAAAAAGGATTGTTATTACTTTAAACAAATGATGCAAGAAAAACAGACTGAAACAAATAGGACGCGAACAGTTCAACAAGTCGAATTGAATCAAGAAACTGCTAACGATTTCTCGGGTTTCGCCTTTACGACGGGAGACTGTCAAGATGATGTTCAAGAAGATAAAGTGAGATTTATTTTGGACTCGGGAGCATCGGATCACGTCACAAACAGATCGGATCTTTTCATTAATTTTACAATTCTTAATCCACCTTTGAAAATATCGATTGCTAAGCACAGGGAATTTATTTTAGCTACACAAAAAGGGACAATGAGGGTGACGAGCGACTTGGGCGTGCAAGGACTTCTGGAGGATATGCTGTTCTGCCCAGATGCCCCTTACAACCTGCTGTCGGTGCCCAAGATGCAGCGAGCTGGCTACACGATCATCTTCGACCAACATGGCTCCCAAGTTTGTAAAGGTGACATAACTGTCATGAAGGGTAAGTCTCTGAACAATTAAATTGCAGTAGACTTTGCTGTATCAGTAAATATGGCTATTCCTGTTTCCTGCCTATACCAAGCTTATAATAATGATTAAATTTATGGCATCAGCGTTTGGGTCATATAAGTAAAAATAAATTCATACAATTAAAGAATAAAAACATGATTGAAGATGTTAATCAAATTCAGTTTGTTGAGCCAAATGATAAAATGTGCGAAGCTTGTATAAACGGCAAACAGGCCAGATTACCATTTAATCTGACTAAGAATAAAGATCACATTACACGACTTTTATTTGTTGTGCATTCTGATGTTTGTGGCTCAATCACTCCTCCCACGATAGACAATAAAAATTATTTTGTATTTTTTATTGACCAGTATACCCATTACTGTGTTGTGTATTTGATAACGTACAAGTCAGAGGTATTTACTGCTTTTAAAGACTACGTACGGACGTAGTGACGTAAATGTGAGGCAAAATTCAATTTGAAAATGGTAAATTTATACTGCGATAACGGCGGCGAATATTTATCTGCCGAGATGAAAAATTATTGTATTGAAAAGGGCAAAACTTACCATTTGACAGTTCCAAAAAACACCGCAACAAAACAGTGTATCGGAACGTAAGGTAAGGACTATTACAGAAAAAGCGCGATCTATACTTAGTGGTTCCAAATTAAATAAAGTATTTTGGGGTAAAGCTGTATTAACTGCTGTTCGATTAATAAATGGAACGCCTTCAAGAGCCCTTATGCAATCGAAAACCCCATATGAATTGTGGCATGATAAAAAAAAAAACACAACTTAAATACTTGAAGGTTTTTGGTGCCACGGTTTATGTACATAATAAAACCAGTAAATCTAAATTTGACGATAAATCTTGGAAGGGAATACTGGTAGGTTATGAACCAAACGGATATAAAGTTTGGAACTCGGAAAGCGCTAAATTTGTCACTGTTAGAGACGTTATAGTCGACGAGAGTAATTTTCTAACATCCAGGCCAGTAATATTGCCTGAAGTTACCGAAAATTGCCATGATAAACCTGATAACAACAATATATCAAAATCAGTGTCATCGCCATAGTGACAATTCAAAATCAGATGCATTTAAATCTGATGATCTCGGCCGTCCTATTGACAATTCAAAATCAGATGCATTTAAATCTGATGATCTCGGCCGTCCTATTAAAAATCGCAGATTAAATGTAACCATTATTGAACCCACATCTGGCAATATCTCTAATAATTGTACGCAGGTAAATCAAAATGAAAATAAAAACACAGATGACGTAAGGAGGAGTGATAGGCTTAAAAATCGGCCGCCTGTTCATTATTATCAAACTGATGATGATGAGTGCATATTGAGTGCGCAGTCTATATTAGTGTTAAGTGGCAAGTTGCCATAGAAGAAGAGTTAAAATCTCTTTCTGAAAACAACACGTGGTCTTTAGTGCCGAGACCACAGAATAAAAATGTTGTTGATAATAAATGGGTTTTCTCTATCAAGTATGATGAATTTGGTAGACCGCAAAGATATAAAGCCCGTCTCGTTGCCAAAGGGTTTAGTCAGGGATACCTTGTCGATTTTAATGAAACCTTTGCACCTGTAGCTAGTTTTCGGTTCATTATTAGTCTTGCAAATCAATTTAACTTACTCGTCCACCATATGGATGTTAAAACTGCCTTTTCAAATGGTAAATTAGAAGAAGAGATTTTTATGGAAGTGCCGAAAGAAGTAGATTGCTATAAAAACTATGTACGTAAAATAAATAAGGCATTGTATGTACTGAAACAGGCTGCTAGATGCTGGTTTCAGGTTTTTAAGCAAGCACTGGTTGAAAAAAAAAAAAGGATTTATAAGTTCATCGTTTGACAGATGTATATACATGCTTGATAGAGGAAGCGTCCAACAAAACATTTACGTAGTTTTGTATGTGGATGATTTAGTTATTTCATGTGGTGAAATATAAACAATGAATAATGAATAATTTCAAACGGTATTTAATGAGTAAATTTCAAATGAAAGACTTACAAGATATAAAATTATTTCTTGGTATAAAAATTGATAGGTCTGACAATGAAATCACATTAAATCAAAGTGCATATATTGAAAAAGTTTTGCGTAAGTTTAAAATGCACGATTGTAACCCCATTAGCACACCACTAGAAGTAAAACTAAATTATGAAGCATTAAACTTTGAAGAGAAGTATGATGCCCCTTGCAGAAGTGTAATAGGTTGTTTATGTATGTATGTGTGTAAGCACTTTATTGTACACAATAACAGGTTAAAACAATATACATGTCACATAAGATTAGAGTACAAAGGCGAACTTATCCCTATGAGGGATCTCTTCCAGCTAACCTGTTTAATGTATATAATGCTATGTACTCGTCCTGATTTAAGTACAAGCAATAACATTTTAAGCAGGTATACAAATAAAAACAACAAAGAATTATGGCAATGTTTTAAAAAGGGTGCTGAGATATTTGAAAAGCACATTAGATTTAAAATTAACTTACAAACGATGTGATTCTAATAACATTCTATGTGGTTATGTCGATTCAGACTGGGGTGGCCATGATTCAAGTGATAGGAAGAGTACCACAGGTTATTTATTTAAGTTATTCAATAATTGTACAATCACATGGAGTACAAAGAGGCAAATGTCAGTTGCCGCTTCATAAACTGAAGCCCAGTACATGGCTTTATGGTTAAAGTCTCTTGCGTCAAGCATTAATGTAAATATCACACAGCCGATTGTTATTTATGAGGATAACAACGGATGTATTAGTATTGCCAACAATCCCACTAACCACAAGAGGTCAAACCACATCGACATTAAGTATCATTTCTCTAGGGAGCAAATTGAGAAATATGTTATTAAATTATGTTATCTTCCCACAGGTAAACAAATAGCAGACGCTTTAACAAAGCAGTTGCCTACAGCTGCCTTTAAAGCAATGCAGTCTGAAATGGGTTTGCAATAATGCGATTGAAATGTACATACTAAATAATGTATTGTTGAGATAATTATTGTACATTTTTGATGATTATTTTTATGGCGTAATAATTATCTTGATGACCTGATTGGGTTTTTCTGGGTTTTCCCAATCCTTGCAACAAATGTTGGGTCATAAAATTGTAATTTCCCCAGACAATACTTGGAAGTTAAATACGATCTGATGCTTATTTATTGTAAATAATTGTTAATTTTTGAGGGGGCGTGTTGATTTTATTATATTTTAATAAACAAAAATTAACATATCCTGTAAATAAAAGGTAACTGATTTGACTACTTTGTTAAAGGAATGAACGACCGATTGATTGAGTGAATGTTTAGTTCAATTCATTCTCTGTTCAGATCTTTTAATCACTCCTTCGCCTTGCCTCACTTTGATCAAGACTTTACTCGTAGATAGACGTGTTCTAGCTTCCAAGTATAAAAATAAAATTAAAATAAATGAAATTAATCTTTTCAATAAAAAGTTGTACCAAACCTCATCCACAACGCAGGGTTCGTCAATTTCACAAAATTTTAAACTCTGATGTTCTGACACTACAAGTTAAATAAACATATATACCTATTCACTTAAACTGGAAATAGATGTTTGAATATATGACGACCGCTTTAGCCTAGTTGGTAGTGACCCTGCCTTCGAAGCTGGAGGTCCCGGGTTCGAATCCCGGTCAGGGCATGTATTTGTGTGATGAACACGAATATTCGTTCCTGAGACTTAGATGTTTTTGATGTATTTAAGTATCTATTTATATATATAAGTCTGTATATCGTCACTTGGTACCCATAGTACAAGCTTTGCTTAGTTTGGGACTAGGTTGATTTGTGTAAGATTGTCCAAAAAATATTTATTTATTTATAACAGAGAAGTGTCTGTTTTGAGTGTATTCATAATTTATATTTATGTTTGTATGTCGGAGTATTTTTTTCATCACAAGGAGAATTTTCTCGTTTACGTATCATTGACTAAACGTGAAGATACGCACGGTGCACTTTCTCACAACCCGCACCTCAAGCTACAGTAAAAAAGTCACGTAATATTTCAAATATAACGAGAATAACAAGTAGGCGACATTTATTACGATGCAACGGTGACAGATCAGTACAGATAACTCGATACAGACCACGATATGTCAATCCTTATGAGATGGGAGTAAGATTCAATTTTCCCAGGCACTGTAAATGGCTTTTTCACTACACCTATGACTTGGTACGTGCGGACTTGGCCCCTGCACTTCCGAACCCAGTTTACATGCGTCATCAGTGATGACCCTAACAATTTTGCAAAGTACGTGATGATGTTGTTAATTTTAAATTTATTTTCGTAATTTGTAGAGACTTATGGCCTCCTTTGCGAAACGACTTAAGGGGCATTATAAGATTCAAAATGTTTTGATTTCAAATTATGACAAAAGTATTGATAATACCAATAAAGTGATTAAAGGATACAATGATTTTATTAAAGTTTTAGATAGTAACATAGTTTTGATATTAATTTTTAATGTTTAGTTTTTAGTTAGGTATAGTTGTTTTTGTTTCAAGTTTTTAATTCATTTAATAATTATTATTTTCATATCAAATGTCATAATTATCATGTAAATTAGTTTTATGAATAAAACTAATTTATGTAACATAGCCGTTTTTGATTTTATTGTGTGTATTAGATTTTAAGTGAAAAAACGCAGTTTTAGCTTGAGACCATTTTCAAGCTAAAACTGTGTTTTTTCACTTAAAATCTAATACACACAATAAAATCAAAAACGGCTATGTTACATAAATAAGACTTGGAGTGATTTTTGAAACGATATTACTTAATAAAAAATTTAAAAAATACTTTTAAAATTTATGAGATTAGGTCGCAATAGTCCTGTTCTAGATAGTAACACTGAGAACATGTCAAGATACTTGTCAATTGAATCAGAAAATCGTCTCAATAGACGAGCGCTTTTTAACTGATAAGGACTCTTAAATATAAGGTCATTCTACTTTTTCATGACCAGTTTTCTATTACAAAAAAATCTATAACATGTATTGAATTAGTGTACCAAAATAGGATTTCGAAATAATACCTGAACCTAACAATAGTAGATTGTGTCTCAAGGGAGCAAAATGATATATTTACGGCGAGGGCGGTATATTGAATTCTGAGTGAAGCGAAAGATTCTACAATAGAATCCTGAGCGTAGCGAGGGATTCTAAAGTAGAATCTTGAGCGTAGCGAGGGATTCAAGTGTTTACGCCCAAGACGGAAATAATTTTGCTATCGCGTGACACATACTGCTTTTCACATCGTCTATGAGGCCTGCTGCTAAAGACATGAAATATCTTACAAATGATTTTACTGCCGAGTGTCACATACTGGTTTTCACACCTTCTATGAGGAAAAGAGTCATTGTTGCTCGCAAATGAGGGAAGAAAAGTACATCTTTGATCCCTCATTCGAGGGAAACAATAACTCTTTTCTGAATAGCAGGTGTGAAAAAGGATTTTGTAGATAAAATTAAATATTAACATATTGCTGTAAAAGGTGAGTAACACAGTGGTAAAAACCATTTTTTCATACAAATGGTGAGACATCCAAGGACCACTGAGTTACTCGATTTATGGATCTTAGCTGTGGTTCGTTAATTACCAAAACTATCGGAAGTGATACTGCAATTAATCCTTTTTCTAAATAACAATACAAAAATATAAAGTGCGAGCCAAGCATTCAAAATCTGCATTAAAAAAAAAGTGTCTGAAAATTATGTACATGAAAAAGTAGAATGGTCCATTTAACATAATGTATTTTAACTATGCCCGGCGTTATTCTGTCTAAAAACCATGGTAGAAGGCAAATAGTAACGCGAATACCATCTAAACTTCCCACTACGCAAAGCCAATCTAAAGAAGAATCATAATCATCATCATCATCATCATCATATCAGCCGAAAGTCGCCCACTGCTGGACATAGTCCTCCAAAGAGTGCCATAATGACCGGTCCTGCGCCACCCGCATCCAATAACAGTAAGCAAAAAAGAATATTATAGAAGAATAGTTTAGTTAAGATGTGTTATTAGTTAAGTTTATCTTTGTATCTCTCTTAGGGTGCCCTGAAAACCAGCGCCTTAGCATATATTGCTATTGGCATATGCTGAGTGGCATCCTTTTTGGTGTTCATAACTCATACTTAATTTAGTGTTTATTTCATCTTATTTCATTTATGTGTATTGTGTAATGATTTAACACCAAATAAATATTTCTTTCTTTCTTTCTAATAACATCCCTTAAATTGTGTATGTAATGTGTCTATCCGTCCAATTCTACAATAGGTACCTAGTTCATTTTTGCCCATAATATTTCGTTAGGCAAATTTGCCCAAAATTCCGTTTCGGGTGCAACATTGGACGGAAAGTTACTAATACCGCATAATTTATACTACAAAATTTGTACAATCTCAATACCACAAACAGACTCCTACATTATTCTCTCGCGGTTTCTTCCGGTGCGGGCAAAAAATGTTATATCTTTATTTGGCATCGATGCAGTGGCAATCCGGTCAGTAAGATCAATTTTAGGGTTCCATAAATGGTTACGATCGATATATCTATCTTATCATATCTACTATACAAGTACGTAGTGTTGTGTTCCTGGAGGTGAGCAAGGTTGCCAGAGCTCCCGAGGATGCACTGTGTTGAGAGCGAGGGACCTAAATTTGTCCCTTCTGTTGTCAACACAGTGCATCCTCAAATTTTATAAAGGTTCGGCAACTGCGGAAAAATACAGTATTTAGCTTGAAAATGGTCGATTTGAAGTGATGTTTGAACCGATATTTCTTAATTATAAATCCAAGAAATAAATTTTAAATTTATGTCATTAGATCGTAATAATCCTGCAGGCGAATCACGTAACTTTATGTACTAACGGTAGATAGATTTTACTGTCAATTTTGAAGTATAAATGTATGAGCTGACAATTAAAATTTGACATTAAAATCTACCTAACGGTAGTAAAAAAGTTACGTGATTAACCCGCTGTTGTAGATAGTAATACTGAGATGTCAAGATACGTGTCAATTCAATCAGAAAATCGACTAGATAAATGAGCGTTTTTAAACTTATAAGGACTCTTAACTTTTGATATATCCACTGAAAAGACGCTAACCTTTATCTAACAATGTCCCCAAAAGAAATTACAGTTGAAGTTCACTTCGTATTTAAAATTCACGCTTGACCATTATTAATACTATAGGGAACTACGCAAAACGTAAATTTGTACAATGTATTGCCCACTGAGGTGTATAATAACAATGAATATATAAAAACTAGTCATTAATTGTGAAACGCCACAAACGCCTTCGTACTGCACACACTATTCCGTCCTTTTAATTTAAACATGCGTAAGAGCAGCTGTTAGACTTTGTAAAGTCCCATATTCAATTTGGAACTCTATTACTTGGAGTTTCGAGTTCAAATTCGCGGATCTAATTTCTATACAGGGTGTTGACAAATGAGAGATGACAATAATATTGTTGTATTGTGGTTTATACAACACAATGATTTGTTGTGGTTCGCTTGTAGCGGAGTTTTTATTGCTTTTTTTGTTCATATTTAGGTCATGATGTCTTCATTTCTCGTATAGATGAAAAGGGGATTGCTTCCGGAACGTTTAATTCACGCGAAAATATCATAGTTAAGGTATACAGTATATTTTTGCAAGAATAATGGATGACGATCATTCTAAACATAAACTACCTTTGCGCGTGTACGTATTAAAAAGAGACGAATAGTCTAGTCCGATAATTAAGCTCTACTAGTAAACTAGTATCCATAATTTTGGAAACAGGAAAACGAAAACACTCTTGTTTTTCAAGTCTGCAAGTCCCGTCTATTTTTAAACCCATGAATATTTAAATACCGCAAATGAACGGACAAATCCCGATAATGTTACTATAAGTTTAATTCAAGTACAAAACCCCCTATTCAACAGAGCGTTCATACAAACATACATACAAATAGTGCAAACCAGCAAAATAATGCGATTTGACGCTTAACAGCGCGTAACATCATATTATCTGTAATTACAAGCACAAGTGAAACCGGACCTTACATTTAAGTGCGAAAGTTCAATTTTATTTGTAGATGTCATACTGATTTCAATGAACCTATCGAAATTTATAGGGTAAGCCAGTCCAATAGTTATTGCAACCGGTTAAAGTTCCATTTTGCTTGAGGGATGCAGCTTAATTAGGGTTAAACAATAAGATACATACGTAGTAAACTGTTAAAGTACAATCATATATTGAGCAGGGTTGCCACAATCAACTAAATATTAAATTTTTATGAATCGCTTCAGTTTATAATTAAATTGTTAATCGTAAATCGTAACTACGAACGTTGTAAAATTGTATTCCTGAATTTTAGCATTAAAATAACATCCCGTGTCGATAACTAACGGCTTATATGCATGTAAGTTGTGTTTATTACACTTCATAGGAGGCGCTGTGTGAGTACAACAAAAATACTCTTTCTAGCTATTTCATCTAGATATGTCCACAGGAAAAACACGAGTCTTCATCTGTGTATAAGCCGTTTAGATAGTCGAAGTAAAAAGGTTAGCCAATATTCGGCATTATTTTAACGACGTTAAAGTTCAAAAGTAACAAACACAATATTACAGGGCTCGGAACCGGTTTTTACTATTTTGGAAATATTTCCTAAAGTACTTGTCATATCTCCATTTTTATTTTAAGATCTGCTTTTGTTATCCTTCATCTATGGAATAAATGATTTGAAGTACGAAAAAGTATCGTAAAACGCAATTAACCGTAATTTTTAACCGGTTAATTGTATGAAGACGAAACCGGTTTCGGAGCCCTGCAATATTAGTAGGATATATTCAAACGTTGACGACCGATTTAGCCTAGTGGGTAGTGCACCTGCCTGTGAAGCTGACGGTCTTGGGTTCGAATCCCGGTCAGGGCAAATGTTAGTATGATGAGCATGAATATTTGTTTCTGAGTCTTGGATGTTTTCTATGTATTTAAGTATTTATATCTATTAAATATATCGTCGTCTAGTACCCATAAAACAAACCTTCTTGAGCTTACTGTGGGGCTAGTTCGATTTGTGTAAGATTATCCTCTAATATTTATTTATTTATTTAAATATGACGTTTAATTACGAATCAACAAAGCAAAGTTAAAAAAAAAAAGTTACTCAGTAAAACTTTAATTATACAGAGCCCTTTATGAAATACTCATGCGTCCCTTTCTAACTATGGGTTGCAAGCCCTTGACTTGTATAAACATCGCATTGTTGAGTACGATTGAAATGTCAGTGTTTGTTTTTTAAGTGTTTATTTGTGTGCTTGTGTGTGTTATTGTGTTCTCGAGTGTTTTATCTGGATTGCGAGTTGAGGGTTGTTGTCCTATTATTTTGACACCCTGTATGTTTTTGTAGGATTGAGTGGTTTTGATGATTCCATTGTTTGATTTTCTTTGTGGATTGGATCGATTTAGTTACTTTATCGTATATGTATGTATTACAGCCAAATTAATAAAATCAAGTCACATTTATTTGGTAGTTGTTAACTTTACGGCAAGGACTTGACGAAAACACTGAAGTTACAGCTTCCAATGTGAAGAAGTAATGTAGAATTACACTACACAAAACATACTGTGGACTGGAAAAGAAACAAAGAAAAGATATAACTGAACAAAATATTGAAAAATACCTTAGTAACGTTGTCATAAAATCATAAATATCATCATAAAAATAAACTTTAATGCTGCAGAACTCAAAAAATCAAATGACCTTTAATGCCATGTTATGATAAAAAAAAAAAAAAAAATATTAGAGGACAATCTTACACAAATCGAACTAGCCCCACAGTAAGCTCAAGAAGGCTTGTGTTAAGGGTACTAGACGACGATATATTTAATAGATATAAATACTTAAATACATAGAAAACATTCAAGACTCAGAAACAAATATTCATGCTCACCACACAAATATTTGCCCTGACCGGGATTCGAACCCAGGACCGTCAGCTTCACAGGCAGATGCACTACCCACTAGGCTAAAATTCACAAATGAACGATATCAAATGAACGCGGTTTTAGTGTCATATAGCGCTTGACTCTTCTGCCCTGATTAGCATTGAAAACTCTAACTAGAAAACACGGGAAAAAGTACAACGACCGTCGAATTACTCCACGTGGGCAAAGTTGCCAATGTCGATGGCAGATTTACAAGTGTGTGGCTCATTCTACTTTTTCATGACCAGTTTTCTATTACAATAAAAAATATATGATATGTATTGAATTAGTGTACAAAAATAGGGTTCCGAAATAGTACCTGAACCTAATAAAAGGAATTTATATGTCAAAATACTTAAATATTAACATAATGCTGTAAAAGGTGGGTAAAACAGTGGTAAAAACCATTTTCTCATACAAATGGTGAGACATCCAAGGACCGCTGAGTTCTCAATTTATGGATATTAGCTGTGGTTCGTTAATTACCAAAACTATAGGAAGTGATACTACAATTAAACCTCTTTATGTCAGGGACCGATACCGGTATTAAAAAAAAACCCTGAATTAGCCCAATATTTTGGATTATTTTTGCTCTTTACGTAGGGCTGAATCATGTATTTAGGTAACAACGTCGTATTATTAGATTGTTCCATTAAAAACGAAATAATGAACCGGTGACCGTAATAATACCGGTATTTTTCTATGGAGAAAATACCGGTATCCGATCCCAGCTTTATGTGAGGGCCAAGTATTACAAAATCTGCATTAAAAAAAAGTGTTGAAAATTATGTAGGTACTTGAAAAAGTAAAATGGCCCGTGTACTCAGCATTAACTATTTTCCCCTGCAATTTTGAATTGAAAATGCCAGCTAGCTTTTAAATTTAGAACACCCGCACTTTTGTGGTGCGACTCTAAAATCACCCGTTATCATACCAATCTCTCTAGGGGGCTTAAAACAAAAGTTCCCAGGGCTGTACCTCAGCGTTTCCGAGTTCACGTGAGAATGCTCCGCGGTTACCCGCTGTTACCTATTGTACAACCCTAGCCAGTTGTCGCCAACTGTTTATTTGCAAACACAGTTTTGGACCGCCCGGTGCGCGACCCCTGGCACGAAATACGAAACGAATCCGCCGGTTCTTTCCCACGTAGGGACTGGATGCTGGGTGTGAAAGGGATAGTGTTTCGAATTTGTTTTGTGGAATAGGCCCCCTGGGTGGGTAACCGGAGTCGCGCCTTTGGTTACTTTGGCGCTTCCTAGCTTATGGGCGTGCGTATTGTTCGTATGTTTATTTGTATTTTTTTGGGAAAGGTGGCTGTGTGGTATCATAACTACGTATTATTAAAAATGTGGGATTTAATGATGCAGATTTAGAATCTGTTTTATAAAGTTCTGTTAGACCTATATGTATGTCAAAAAATGTAGCTATTCTTATAGCACGCGTAGGTTGATTCAACTTTACATCAACTTTACAACGAAGTTGTAGATAAGTAGGTGTGCTCCTATAAAGAATAATATACAATGTTGGAAAAGGTATCTACATATTATATACATATATACAATAGATAGGAAACACAGGAAGAGACGACAATAGAGAGATCTCTCAGGTCTATCTAAGAATCGGCATACTAAATCGTTTACGCAGTCGCTAGCGAGTACGGTCATGCAAACTCATGGTAAAGGCACTGATTTCGTATCAAGTCACTAGCGACGAAAAGGTATAAAGTATAAAGTCAACAAGAAAATAATATTGAGTCTAACATTGCCCGGAGTTGGGTCATAACACACTTAAAAAATGACTATTTCTGATTTTGAAATGAAGTCGAAAAATACAAGTCAGATTTTACGATTCCTCGATGCAAATCTACTCGTAAAGCTTTACATTACGATGCGATTATACATACGTTTGCAAACAAACAGCTTAAACTTACTAAAACACAGGCATCGAACAAAAACACAGAAAAACACTTATAAAAAAAAACTTTATTTAACTGTCGATGGATTCAACCCAATACGATTGATAATAACACTTTGTATGCATTAAATTCAAATGCTAAGTTGTATGTGGCCTAAATTAAGGACGAAAATATTAAATGCTATTCTAATTGAAACTCTGTGCCACTCACAATTCAGTTTATTGTGACATGGTTGTGCTTTTAGGATGTAATTTGGTGTTCCATTATAAACATATTTTATTTTATTTCATTTAGATAGGGACTTCATCAGTTTCACTCAGTTGTGAAAATTGTGACTTAATTGTAAACAATTAAGGTTTTGTATTAAAACGTCACCTAAAAGGATGTAAGCCTTTTTTTATGTCCTCAAATGCTAATGTCAATTGGACCGTTCCCCTTGCAACTCGCTTTACCATTTTCCGTTTTAATATTACATACAATTAAATGGGTCAATCAACTTTTTCTTGTTGTTATTCTGTCCCGTCAGCGAGGAGACAACAGTAACCGTGTTTCTTAGAAAAATGTTTATAATATGGAATTCAAGCATGCTCAGGAGATGACACATGCCAAAATGGATTTATACGTTAAAACTCATCTTTGGTCGATTTAAACCCTATAAAATTACAGTTTTAAAGCGTGACTCAGGAGACGTAACCATGGTAATAAGCAACAAAGAATAGTTGATCCACCCAAATAAACAGTTGGTCTTCACATCTACAAATCTACATGAGTTTAGAGAATATTCCAAAACTCAATGCTGAATCTACAGAGTTCAGTATAAAGGAGAACTTCTAAATTGCAGCATCAAGCAGGATTCGAACCTGTGATCTGGCTCATCAGGGTCTTACCCCCTTATTCATAAACGTCTATCAAACCTGTATTAGTTAATTAGCCGCTAAAGTTCGTTTATCCTTATCTGTCACTTTGACATTTACGTTTGTGAGAATGGGACAAAGAACATTTTAGTTAGCAGAGGTTTGTTAAGTTTTATGAATAAGGGGGTATGTCTTTAGCCTTGATAAAGGAAGTGACGACAGAATCCAAGAGAGAGCGAACAGTTATAAAACGTTTTAGATAAGTATATAGTACAGTATATAGTATAGTACAGTGGTAGTATATAGCAGTTCCCCCTTCCTTCCCGTGGATGCCGTAAGAATCGACTATGGGAACCAGGTTGCAGTGTGGTGGGCGATGGGCTAGCAACCTATCACTGCAATATCACATCTTAATGACGACCGCTTTAGCCTAGTTGGTAGTGACCCTGCCTTCGAAGCTGGAGGTCCCGGGTTCGAATCCCGGTCAAGGCATGTATTTGTGTGATGAACACG
Organism: Epiblema foenella; assembly: GCA_963556455.1. NCBI lineage: Eukaryota > Metazoa > Arthropoda > Insecta > Lepidoptera > Tortricidae > Epiblema > Epiblema foenella. The sequence continues at coordinate 44,990,054 of OY747095.1, forward strand.
AATATCTGTTCTTGAGTCTTGGATGTTTTCTATGTATTTAAATATCTATTTATCTATATAAGTATGTATATCGTCACTTGGTACCCATAGTACAAGCTTTGCTTAGTTTGGGACTAGGTTGATTTGTGTAGGATTGTCCAAAAATATTTATTTCATTTATTTATTTAATACTTTAAATCTACAATTGCTAAATGTGGCACTGGAATTTAATTTCATGTGCTCTGCTGACTAGAGATGGGTAAATCCGCACTAGAAGATTTAAATACGGATTCGAATCCGTAAGCGGTGCCGATTCCTAATCGACTCTTTTCAAGTCTTATCGAATCCGAGGTGTTATAGACTCCGACTCGGTATGGAGCCGAATGAAGATCGCTTCGCGCCGGTATCGCGGACCGGAGGTAACACTGGTAGATTTTCGTATATTTCGATCAAATCCGGAGTGAAAAGAATCAAATAAATAAATAAATATTAGAGGACAATCTTACACAAATCGAACTAGCCCCACAGTAAGCTCAAGAAGGCTTGTGTTATGGGTACTAGACGACGATATATTTAATAGATATAAATACTTAAATACATAGAAAACATCCAAGACTCAGAAACAAATATTCATACTCATCACACAAATATTTGCCCTGACCGGGATTCGAACCCAGGACCGTCAGCTTCACAGGCAGGTGCACTACCCACTAGGCTAAACCGGTCGTCAAAATGATTGAAATAACCATTAAGATAATTGGATTTGTATCGAAACTAGCGAGTCCGGAGCGGATTGGTTTGAGGGATTCAACGGAGTCGAAAAGTCGATATGCGGAGTCGGTACCGATAGCGGAGACGGATTTAGAGATTCAAACCGCTCCCCGGAGTCGAGATTTCCGTTTGGGATACAGGCGTGAGTTTGTGTGTATGTGATGTGACGCAATACATTTTTGGCCTTTGTATGGACAGTTGGATGACTAGAACGACCTGCCCCATAGAAAAAAAAATTTTTCGCGTCAAAAAAATTTTTATTCTACTTTATCTTAATCATAACATAATACTATAATATACAATATAATAAAAGGCCTACAAACTAAACTTAAAATAAAAACTTAAAAATAAATATTCTAAAATAAGGGGTCCCCCCGCGGCATAGTGCCAAAGATGCTGGCAGCATTTCCTCGCTGTATAGCAATGCTTATGCGTTGAGCGAGGAAGCTACCAGCCCTTTGGTCACCAGTGGTGTCCACTAACCTTTTAGTAAGTTCTTTGAAGAACTCTTGGGCCCTGGGAGTACCATAATACATAATACTTAATATGCCCTTCGGATATTCACTAGTTTCGTAACACCCTGTATAAGTATAGTGCCATAGGGAACACACCAAAAACACAGCTACCAACGAAAACCAGCCGCAATAAAAAGAAACGTTAGGTAGCGAACACTTATAAAACGCATTTAGATAAGTTTTAATAGACATTGTAAAAACGAACGACAAATCTGGATACAATTCGATACTTTTATGAGTGTCTTCATAATAACAATCGATACGAGTCGAATGGGGGGCTATTAGAGGTCGTAAATATCGCCCGTTTGCTTTGGAGTAATAAAGTTGTGGTTTACTCTATCTTTAATGTATTTTTCTCTCATCTTAACGTCAGTCCGTCTTTTTCATCTCGTTTTACGGTATTTTCTTCTCCACTTCGCAGTATTTAATGTACTAGCGCGAACAGGGATTGTTGAGCCACTCGCCAATCTTCGCAACTTGGTCGTGTAATGCAAATCGGGACTGACACGACATCGGGTACCACACGCGTGGTCGTGCCGGAGGTTTTCCCCTGGATTTTCCCCAAGCTGCTCTCCAACCGCGCACTCCTATCGCTTTACTGGGCCCGGCCTATAAAGCCACAGTCAGGTTAAAAAAAAAAGCGACGTCGGATAACCTTTACTTAACTTTTTTTTATTTACGTGGTCAATCATACACAAATCAACCTAGTCCCAAACTAAACAAAGCTTGTACTATGGGTACTAAACGACGATACACAAACTTACATAGATAAATAGATACTTAAATACCTAGAAAACATCCAAGACTCAGGAACAAATATTCGTGTTCATCACACAAATAAATGCCCTGACCGGGATTAATGTACCAGCGCGAACAAGGATTGTTGAGCCACTCGCCAATCTTCGCAACTCGGACGTGTAACGCAAATCGGGACTGACACGACATCGGGTAACGTCTGTCGTTCATTACACGGCTAAATTAGAGCTATCGCGTATGAATTCGCCGATAGAGGCGCTAGTGTAGCGTGGGGTCTCCGAAACGTCAAATGACACTCTTTGTGGTTGCGCTACGCAGGTTAATATCTAATTGGAACAATATGGTGACTATTTTGCAAGATTAGAATTAAAAAAAAAAAAAAATTTTTTTTAAAAAATTTGCTTTAAAAAAAGTGGCCGCAAACAGGCGAATCAAATTAATAGGCCGTAAACTCACCTACCAACCCTATAGACTGTAATATAACAGTAACATTGACAACTTTGCCCGTACAAATTTACGCTATACTGTAATAGACGGCGATACAACTTTACGTATTTAATTTAAGTTACGAATTAATTATCTATTTACTCTCTCACCGGCTTATCGTTATAGTATATATACAATACATGACATGGTTCACGTGTTACATGAATTTCACGTGGTGATAATAAAATGCGTGATAAAATTATTGTGTAACATATATACGTATCGATATATTTACGTATACAGTGGAATCCGGATAAAGCGACAGTCAAGGGACCGGTGATATTACGTCACACTAACAGAATGTTTAGGCCCTCATTTGAAGGCCTAAAACATGAACTTGGTACGTTTTTACTAAGTTTTTTTACTAATACTGAATTATCATAACATTTTCTTGTTAAAAAAGACACAAAAACACACACAATTAATAGAAAATGATGTCTAGGGGGTCTAATTTTTTATTTAACAAACTTATTAGAAAGACCTGTTGGGGCAAAATCGACTCTAATGCGGATAGGTTAGAAGATTAATCTTCGAGGTTATTTTTTTATACAAGCCCAGAAAGACCTGTTGGGACAAAATCGACTCTAACGCGGATAGGATTAGAGTAAATAAAATTATGTGAAATATCATTTAGACAAAATATAATTATATCAATCAAACAGTATACAAAATAAGATTATACAAAATGAAAATTAGTTGGCTTAAAATTAGGCGAAACAAAATTATATGAAGAAAAGATTATATTTTTTGCTGACCGAGACCATTCCGTCCGACCGTCATCATTATGACCCCATGTTTATATGACATTTTTGTTTAGAATAAATAAATAAATATTAGAGGACAATCTTACACAAATCGAACTAGCCGCACAGTAAGCTCAAGAAGGCTTGTGTTATGGGTACTAGACGACGATATATTTAATAGATATAAATACTTAAATACATAGAAAACATCCAAGACTCAGAAACAAATATTCATGCTCATCACACTAATATTTGCCCTGACCGGGATTCGAACCCAGGACCGTCAGCTTCACAGGCAGGTGCACTACCCACTAGGCTAAACCGGTCGTCAATAAGAGTGAGCTAAAATAAGAAAGTTTTATATGGAGAACTTTTTTTGTAAACTCAAAACGCCGAACTTATATCGGGAATCTTATCAACGCCTATATCGAGAATGAGAGGTCGACATGTCACCTCGGGGGTGACTAACACGTTAAGTCGCGATGCTTGCGATGTGATAATATTATCGCAATTTCGCGATATCGCCCAATTCAGCGTAAAAAGTTTAGTCTGAGTCTGTTATGCCGAGTCTGGCTAATAATAAATAAGTACTGACTGAGCATGAATATTTGTTTCTGAGTCTTGGATGTTTTCTATGTATTTAAGTATTTATATCTATTAAATATATCGTCGTCTAGTACCCATAACACAAGCCTTCTTGAGCTTACTGTGGGGCTAGTTCGATTTGTGTAAGATTGTCCTCTAATATTTATTTATTTTTATTTTTTATTAAGTACTTAACACGGACGACGTCGTCAATATGAACATGAGGTAAACGTCCCTGTTCTCGACTCCGACAAAATGAGAGCTATCGTTTTTGCTCACCAGTTGGCGCCACTGTCGAGTAAGGTCCAGCTGTCAAAAATTGTTATTGGTTATTATGGGTTATTATTGGTTATTATGACGACCGGTTTAGCCTAGTGGGTAGTGCACCTGCCTGTGAAGCTGACGGTCCTGGGTTCGAATCCCGGTCAGGGCAAATATTTGTGTGATGAGCATGAATATTTGTTTCTGAGTCTTGGATGTTTTCTATGTATTTAAGTATTTATATCTATTAAATATATCGTCATCTAGTGCCCATAACACAAGCCTTCTTGAGCTTACTGTGGGGCTAGTTCGATTTGTGTAAGATTGTCCTCTAATATTTATTTATTTTTATTTTTTATTAAGTACTTAACACGGACGACGTCGTCAATATGAATATGAGGTAAACGTCCCTGTTCTTGACTCCGACCCAATGAGAGCTATCGTTTTTGTGCTCACCAGTTGGCACCATTGTCGAGTAAGGTCCAGCTGTCAAAAATTGTTATCGGTTATTATGGGCACGAGAACGAAGTTTACATTTAAATCATATTTAATACCTTAAAACCGTACCGTAAAAATATCGAACATCCCGCATTGTAGCGCAGTCCCGTTTTTTTTTTATTTATTTAGAACACAAACAGTCACATAGAGGTATCCAAATTGACAGTACATGAAATGTACCTATACAAAAGAAAACAATAGACCTGGAGCTTCATCATTTCACATAGTGTTAACTACATTATTATATATTTTTTAAACAACACGTAAATGTTAACTTGGTAACTAAAGAAAAGTAAAAAAAACTATTATAATATAGAGGAACAAACTAATCTCAGTCGACAATTAGGTATGATATCTAACTTTAACTATAACTGCTGTACTAAAACAACTTACGTTTAACTAGTAATTTTAGACTAGATATAGAATTATGAAAAGGCACAAAGGAGGAAATAAGTTTCCGAAAAACAGAACTGTCTCAAAGCACTGACAGTCATTGACCTGTAACTCATATTTGCCTTAATCAAGCTCAGGTATCGCAAAATAGTCACCATATTGTTCCAATTAGATATTAACCCGCGTAGCGCAACCACAAAGTGTGACATTGACATTTGGGAAAGCTCACACTACACTAGCGCCTCTAGCGGCGAATTCATACGCGATAGTCCTCATTATATGATCAAAAACTCTCAATCGTATGTCATGATTGGACACTAATGTGTCGTGCGCTGAGACATTTACCTTATCTATGTTTTTATTTCATTGCACCTGTTTCTTGGTTGTAATTGGCTTCTCATTCCTTTGCTTTTCAATATTAGATACGCGTCATACTCGTGATCGGGTGCTGTTTGTGGAGTCCGGTCTGTTCATGCTTGCAAGGACATAGTGACTACGTTAATACTAGTGTCTTTTTATAGGGGATTGACGAGAGACATCATCCTGTTGTGGATTCGTTTTTATTATCAGTGACTTAGAGACCATATACATCTCTAACAATATTAAATTAATTTTAATTTTGACGCTCAGAGACCATGTACAATCTCTGGGATAATATATTAATTTCACTCCTTGTTTAATCTTGGGACCTTATACTTCTCTAACTTAATATTTGTAATAGATAACTTTGCAAGTTTATCTTCACTGTATGATATTAATTTTGTTATAATTATAAACTCGAAATTATTATTCCTTCTTGAACTGTAAATTAATATTTTGACATGAAAAATGTATTACTTATTATAGTCAGACTTTCTTAAATTGTAAATTAATATTTTGACATGTAAAAGTGCCCTTGTGGCCTATTTGCAGAATAAATGTTTGTATTTGTATTTATATTAAAAAAAACACAACATCCTAGCGAAAAAGTGTGTAGGACCTTTTTTGTAGAGAATTGTATGTAGATTATTTATGTCTACATGTTTTGACGTAAGAAATGACTTACCGACATTATGTCTGCCGGATCTTTATAAAACCTATGCATGTCGTGAACGGGGGCTGTTTGTAGGGTCCGGTCTGTTCACGTTTGCAAGGACTATTAACTTCGCACTAATGTTCAGTGGAATTGACATGTTGAGTTGATGAGAGACTTCGCTCTGTTCTCATTTGATTTTATTTTTAGACTGACGCTCAGTGACCTTATACATCTCTGAGGATATTTATTTATTACATTTTATGATTTTCATGCTGACGCTTAGAGAAATATCGCACAATATTTTACTATGATTATTGTACCTTATTACTTTTTATCTTGACGCTTAGAGCTTATACAGGGCGTCCCACGGCTATGCCACATGGAGGGAAAGTACCTTGAATATTGTAGATGAAACATTTTACTTAAAGAAGACATTATTTGAATTTAAAAAACAATTTAAACTGCATTCACAGATATGTAAATATTTTTATGGTTGAACCGGGAATCGAACCAGTTACAAGTGATAAATTGATTAATTTTGTATTAAAACTGTTAAAATGCATGGTCTTCCTTTTATTTCTGACACTATGTTATTTAGCAAAAAATAATCCTTATAATGAACCCTTTAGTTCGGTATGATAAAGCTACAGGGTAATTATTTTTCTCGTGTAACTTTATATACTCTAATTAAGCTCTAAAATCGTTGTTATCTTTCGGGTTATCAACTCACACGGTGTATATGATTTTTTTAATTTTTGATTTTAGAACGGCCTTCAAACTTATGAAGTTACCCACTTAAACCGTCGTGATAGTGACGTGCCGTATGATGTAAGCGTAAGCGTTATCAGGCGGCACCGACACCAAAAGGAGAGCGATAAGTTATATAAATAACTCGACTTAGATCGATTTGGTACTTTGGCCCCCGCTTCGGCGTATTCCGCAACTTTTGCAGTCCAGAATACACCAAAACTACAACGTATAGTATATTACGTATTGAGTATAATATCAGATCATTTACGTCTGCGTTATAAACATTTATATATCACCAGCAGGCGAATCGCGTAACTTTATGTACTAACGGTAGATAGATTTTACTGTCAATTCTGAAGTATAAATGTATGAGGTGACAATTAAAATTTGACATTAAAATCTACCTATCGGTAGTAAATAAGTTACGTGATTACCCCGCAGGTTTCGAAAGGATAATTATCAAGATAATTATCGTGATTTTTATGCTTTGATAATTATCGATTTGATAATAACCTAAAAATGTAAATTCGACATGAGTCTTAAAAAAATACGTGCGTGAATTCGAACGTTAATAATTGCGCTCTGTATATGTGTTTTAATGTTGTTGTAATGATTAATTGATCATATTTTAAAGGTTAATAAAAAACTAGTAAAATATTGTATAGCAACTATTTATTTTGCAGCCTAAAACACCATAATCTTTTATGTATTAGTACAGAGCACAGTCTTTATTTGTAAAAATATATTATATCATACATAGAAAAATAAATTTAACTAATAAAATAATGTATACTACTCTACCCATAAGAGGGATAATTATCTGATAATTATCGGATAATTATCGCGTTAATTATCAAAGACCATAATTATCTTGATAATTTCGAACCCTTATATCACAAAATAATACTTCTAAATACAAAATCTAAAGTTGAAATACGTGTCAATATAAATAATGGAAATAGAATAGTGAAACAATAAAAAAGTCAAATAAAATTAATTAAAACGAATTCATAGTGATAACAATATCGCATAAGTAGTTTAAATTAACGTAATAACACACATACAAAAATTGGAAACAACTAAACTAAGGATATACCTTTTTTATTTTTATACAAACGCCTTAAGGGAGGCGTACAGCGACATCTACCAGAAGACTCATGCTTCATTAACGGCACTAACTCAAATCATGCTGAGAATCGTCAGTTACGATGCGCCATCCCATACCCAAATTTAAAAAAAATAAGGATAAACCTAATACAAAACATTTTGCACACAATTTCTGGCTCCTCTTTGAATGGCATGTAATTACTTGAAATCATTTTTTTAATTCCAAGGATAATTACTTAAAAAAGCACAATACCTTGATAATCTGGCAAGTGATTTGCTATTTATTTACAAATCGATCAACGTCAAATATGGCGTCGCCAGCTGTCATTCCATTGACACTTGTCAAACTTTCCATAAAACCAGTTTTAAACGAACACCGCTTACAATTATACACTTTTTTTTAGCATTAGAAAGAATAACAGACAACTACTTACGAGGTTTTTTATAGGCCCGTTCTGCGGTAAGTGTCAAATAATCTCAATTAATATTAAAACCGTTATTTTATGCCTACATTTTTTTAATATACAACGCCGGTGGCAAACAAGCGTACGGTCCGCCTGATGGTAAGCGGCCACCGCAGCCTATAGACGCCCGCAATTCCAAAGGAGTCACTTGCGCATTGCCGACCCTTTATAAGATTTGAGGATGCACTGTGTTGACAGCAGAAGGAACACATTTAGGTCCCTCGCTCTCAACACAGTGCATCCTCGGGAGCTCTGGCAACCTCGCTCATCTCCAGGAACACAACACTACATACTTGTATAGTAGATAATGGTATTATGGCTGTGGTCGTCTGCAAGGTGGAGGTACTTCCCCAGTTGGGCTGCTCCAAATTCGAGCAAGATGATATTTTGCTGTGCCCTACCTCTCTGCATTACATATTACAAACCATTATATATTGCTCTTAAAAAATAAAAATAAATGTCTTAATTTATATTAATTCACATATATTTTTTAATGATAAGGCATAGTTTTTTTTTATAATTACGTTTTGTTTAATTCATCTAAAAGATGTACAATAAAAAACCCAAAGTGGCAGAGATTGTAAGCAGTCGTTTCGGGTTTAAAAAAAGTGATTTGTCATAGTCATTAACTGGCACTAATTCTGATCTTTGAATGTGTATAATGCTAATTCAATATGTGTGTGTTTCCAGCCACTACTTGTATGTTTTCGTAATTCTAGTCTTAAAAAAGACAAAGTATAGAGACGGTTTGATTCAACCCACCCGTAATCACATTTTCATTCAATTGTTAATTCACCGTAATTGATCTAAGTGCTATTGCAACGACCGGTTTAGCCTAGTGGGTAGTGCACCTGCCTGTGAAGCTGACGGTCCTGGGTTCGAGACCCGGTCAGGGCAAATATTTGTGTGATGAGCATGTATATTTGTTTCTGAGTCTTGGATGTTTTCTATGTATTTAAGTATTTATATCTATTAAATATATCGTCGTCTAGTACCCGTAACACAAGCCTTCTTGAGCTTACTGTGGGGCTAGTTCGATTTGTGTAAGATTGTCCTCTAATATTTATTTATTTATTGCAATACGTGGGGGTATTTATTAGCTTCGATCTCATTCAAACTGTATTGTTATCCATATCAATGTCATGAACATATCTATTGAGATAATGTGGGTAAAATGACTTATTAATAAAAGTAAACGACCGCTGGAACACATGCCTTTGCAACTTGGCTGAATTGTATCAAATCAGTCCGTTCAAAAAGCGACTTTACCACCCAAGCAGGAAGATTTGAAATCTAATGTGACTTTGATTAAATGTCGGATATTTTAAACGCAAGCTGCGACACGTCTTTATTGCAAGGCGATAAGAGCTTGTCTTGCCCGTGTGGTTGCCGGGTAAGAATTGCGCCACCCCATCTCTTCCCGTGGGTTTCGTAGGAAGCGAATAAGGGAAAATCGGAGGGTGGGCAGCAGCATCCTTCGATCATTACCACCATCAAACTGCGGTCGCCAACCCGCTTGCCAAGCGTGGCGACTATGGCAAATCCCCCCCAAGGGAAAAATAAATTGGGGGAGGCCTATGTTCAGCGGTGGACGTCTTTCGGCTGAAATGATGAAGAGCTTGTCTAAATCATTATAAACATCCCGCACTACTGCTGCCGACTGTACAGCATCATAAATGTATACGACGTGTGTCGACGACCGCTTTAGCCTAGTTGGTAGTGACCCTGCCTTCGAAGCTGGAGGTCCCGGGTTCGAAACCCGGTCAGGGCATTTATTTGTGTGATGAACACAAAAATTTGTTCCTGAGTCATGGACGTTTTCCATGTATTTAAGTATCTATTTATCTATATAAGTATGTATATCGTCACTTAGTACCCATAGTACAAGCTTTGCTTAGTTTGGGACTAGGTTGATTTGTGTAAGATTGTTTTAGACTCAAACTAAAACTCAAAATATCTTTATTCAAATAGGCCTAGCAACAAGCACTTTTGAATCGTCAGTTATATATTACATAAATTGAATCTAATTATTCAGAGCAATTTATTGATGCATATGAAATTTTAAAAAAGACATTAATTACTGTAATGTATGTCAAAAGAGAGTATGATAAATTCACAAAAAGATCTTCAATATGTAAAATAAAAACATAAAAAATAGCATAATCTAGACAGTTTCTATATTTATTATATACGCTATTCTACTTTATCTCCTAAAAAAATGCGAGAATGTATACCTACCTATTTATATTGCTGACTGTACAAGGGCTTGATGAAAAGATCACCCGGCCGTGTAATTTGTTTTGCACTACTGTATAATCCAGTTTATTCTAACAAGGTGGCCAGTTAATTACCTATAAGACGGACACAGTCTATGAAACAACTTAAGCGCATTCTTAAAGCCAAAGGGCATACGCTGTTTCGAATAGGAGTTTCGAGTTATCTTTTCACTTGGTTAGTTTAATACTTTCCGAATGGCTAAGCACAGGTGGCGCTAATCTCTATGGAGCTCAGAAATAAAGAGTTATCTATAGGAAAAATCAAATTCTTCGGACGTGGTGCATTCCCATGTTGAGTGCTTGAGTAAACTAAGACGTCTCACTTTCATTATATATTGGTTCTTAACTTACATCCTACTTACATAATACTATAAATGCGAAAAATGTTGCAAAATATGCTGAACCGACTATGATTAACCTTCAAACTCAAAATTCTATACCAATTCTTTTACCTTCCGAGCTGTTTGGTTCTGGAATTCCTTGCCTACTGAAATTGGACTTGCTAAGTCTCTCCTCGTATTTAAAAGCAGATTAAAGGAATACTATTTATCTCACCCGTAATTACTCGTAGGATCTATCTTTGTGTGTACTGTTTGCTTTAGACTGTTGGTGCTACGGCTTCTTGAATACTTAGTTATTGTATTTATATATGTATGTAGGTTTACATATCTATGTATTTATGTAAGTTTATGGTGCTTCTTATAGTCATAATTAGTATTGTAGGTTGTTTATACTCTATTTTTCTGTTTCACATACTCAAGTAATTTAAATTTTTTAGCTTAGTTTCTACTACCCAAAGGTTGTCTGGAAGAGATCGCTTGTTAGAGATAATACCGCCTGTTGTCTACCACTGTTACATGTATTTTAATTTCTGTCGTCCTTTGAATGTACTTCGTTTGGTGAGCAATAAAGAATACTTGTATTGTATTGTATTGTATTAACCTGGATTAACATATATAATATTTTTTGTCCCGAAAATCATCCCCGAAGGGATGAAACAGGGAGTGGAAGTTTACACGGACTAAGCCGCAGGCAGAAGCTAGTATTATTATATTAATAGTTAGTATTCACAACTTGACTAAACTTACACTTAATTTGATCACTGTGAAATAAAAAAATATTACCCGCAGTTAAAATTGGACAATGTATTAACATTCATTCACGGTGTAGTAATATCTGTTTAATAACAGTTCAAACAGTTCAAATTTAGTCTGGGAGTATAATCCAGTTTCATTTTCACTTTAAATTACGTTTGAAACGTCATTAAAATGGAATGACCCTCACGTTCATTGACTCTTTGACCGCTGGACTCGTAAAAACAAGGTATATTGCGAAAAAGAAACTATAAACGGTTAGTTAAACCGCTTTTTTTATACAACGCCGGTGGCAAACAAGCGTACGGTCCACCTGATGGTAAGCGGCCACCGCAGCCTATAGACGCCCGCAACTCCAAAGGAGTCACGTGCGCGTTGGCGACCATTTATAAGATTTGAGGATGCACTGTGTTGACAGCAGAAGGAACACAGTGCATCCTCGGGAGCTATGTAATACTCGCTTATGTTAGGCCTATGGTTACTGGCAGTAGGCATGATGACAACAAAAATTATGCCATTCGAACCAGTTTTAGAGACGATCAAATGTTTGTATGGGACCAACTACAAGGACCACAAAAAAAGAGAGGCAAAGTACAGCACAGCTAACGAGCACTGAAAGCGGTCCATACTGACTCACAGGTGTGACGTCACGCTTGCGTGGCCTCGTACTTTTGCATGGTAAAAAGTGATATTTGCCTTTTTTGTCGTGAAATATGACGTTTATGTACATAGTTGCCGTACAATTTTTTTTTTATTGAAACATGATAATTATATTGATACTATTGGTATCAATTTACATTTGGCCAATAAACGTTTTTGCGAATCTTTATAGTCATAGTAAATTAGACGAAATAAAATCATAAAAAGATATGGGATCTTTATATGATTTAATTTAATTTGTCTAATTTACTATTTATTGTGATAATTTATGGTTTTTTACCATCCATATAGTCACACTATGTTATAAATTTTAACATGAGTCAGCATCCCTATTATCTATATAAAACAAGGGGCCGTTCAAGTATCACGTAAGCACTACACGGGGGGGGAGTTATGCTTTGCTTATTTTTGATGACAAAGGGGGTGGGGGGCCCAGATGGTGATTACGTCAGCAATAGCTATTTATTTTTTTACACAAATGGCAACCCATACATTGTCTATACTTGATAACGAAACGCATTTTCGGGGATTCTCACAAATAATATATAATTGTTTAAATAAATTAATATTGTGTGCGTTAAAATCTTCTATCCTAAATCTTTTTTCTTATTCCTAGAATTAAAGCTGCTGCTCATGTCTCAAAAAAATAAGTGCGTACCAATGTTTACGTAAGCATTTTCATGAATACCTAACCTTTGTTTCTAGATTCTCAAGAAACGTACCCTTAAATTATGTCCACAGGTACACATTTTTGTACCTTATTACAATGGAGTAGAGTGCAAACGTGTATATTAATGAACTCGACTGTACACGCTATATTGAACCGGAATTATGTGAATATTGAAGCAATACCCTAAAAAAATATTATCCGCCATAATATTGACGTTCAATGATTGCGATATTAATCACAGCAAAATGCCCCATTGAAGAATGTATGGCATCACCGAAACACGAAGGTGCAAGCGTGACGAGCGCACTTTGGTACGCGCCTGCGCGTGGCAGCCTTATCAGTGTCCGGGTCACGGCGTCTTATCGTCTGTTCCGAACAAAGTACCGTCAGACATCGCACTCGTTTAGGCGCAGAACTATACGTCCACCATTTAACTGAGAACGGGCCCGTGAGAGGCTAGAGGGTAGCGGGCGGGTAGCGGGCGGCGGGGACCCGTCGCGCGCTGGCTTTACACACCGTCGCAGTAAATCGGTCGTGCTATAGTTGTAGCACAGAATAACTAGTGGCTCTGTAAGCTGTGGACATCGCGAGTATACAAAACTGACCAGACAAATAAATCTATATGGTAACAGCACCAGCAATGGACAAGGACCCAATAATGCAAATTAACTCTTATTTCAAAGAAACTAACAGCAAAATTTCGTATACGAAAAACAGTTTAAAACCGATGGATATTTGAATTAGAATCAATAAATAAATTAGGATTAAAGTGTCCAGCATGACGCTACAATTATAATTATTGAACCTGCTAACAAAATTTTACGAATATCGCTTGAGAAATGCGACACACAGAGGAGAACAGATGAAATGAAATGAAATCATTTATTCTTCAATTTAGGCATGTTACATGCACTTATGAATGTCAAAAAACTACCACCTGGATGGACATACGAAAGCAGTTTTCCCCAAGCTGAAACGAAGAAACTTCTCGCTCGGTCAAATATTACTTAAATAAAATAATAACACTTAGTTTTAAAACTGATTATAATAATATTCTCATTTCTTCAGACTACTAAAGCGGTATTGTTGTCTTTGTCTCGAATAAATATTTCTTATAGGGCCCAAACATACAATACATTTTCACATAAATAAAATATAAAAATAACCAAAACAATTCATGGGTAAAAAAAAATTTAAAATCACAATAACTTGTATTTATTATACTTATGTATAGATATACATATCTAATTAATTTTGGTTTTAGCTATAAGTTACCTTATTGAAACGTTTTTGTACACTGTGTAAGTTTATCTTATCTGTCTTATTCTTCCACTGTCCACTCAATCCCTCAAAGGTTAGCTGCAAGAAATCGCTCATAGGGATAAGTTCACCATTGTACTGTAATCTTATGTGATATGTATATTGTTTCTATACATACAATAAGTGATTATATAAATACAATAATAAAAACAAAATAAAATTAAAAATATCTCTAACTAACCAACGTCAAGAATATTTGTTTCTGAATCTTGGATGTTTTCTATGTATTTAAGTATTTATATCTATTAAATATATCGTCGTCTAGTACCCATAACACAAGCCTTCTTGAGCTTACTGTGGGGCTAGTTAGATTTGTGTAAGATTGTCCTCTAATATTTATTTATTATTATTTATTATTATTCATGTACGATAGACATAAAGGGCCCTTAAAAGTTCATTATTACTGTTAGTATGTAACACGTAACAATACATTGACTTTAATGTGTGGCCCACATCATTCTCTGTCACATGCAATGCAACGTTTCCCGTGGAAATATGATTAGCACAATACACAATTAGCATTTTCGGCATTTGGTCATCGCCCCGCGAGTGGGCCGTGAGACAATGCTTAGATCGGGAAGATTGTGCGCCGGCGCAAGTGACGAGAGCGTAATTCTCTCAAAAATGGCCCGCAAAGCGTATTACTCGTTACATATTAGAAGTTAAAGTGCATAGTTTAAGGTCAGATCAAAATTAAAAAATAAAAGACATTGAAGGCCGCCTGGAATGATTGTCGAATTCCAAACTTTTTAAAAAGCATAACCTCTGTAGATCATTAGGCTTGTTCGCGAATTAAATTGAAATTTCATCAACAGGACTAACATTAACAGAATTGTTAAACAGAACTACTTATCGACAGAACTAATGGGACAAAACAACCCAGTAGTTCTGTCAACAGAACTGATCAACAGAACTGGTGGGCATAAAGGATATAAAAGACGGCACAGGTCGTATTCTGTTGGAAATTCCACATTTTTGTATGTATCTCAAATAGTTTGCGTTTTTCGGTCGAACGATACACTTGCGATTCTGTTAAAAAAAATAAACGGCGAGAAAACATAAAGTTTTGTCAGTTTTATGGTTGTTTATCACATCTTAATTAAAATTTCGTCTTATTTCCCGCATTTTTGTAAAAAGCACTATATTAGCCTCGGCCTGAATGGGAATTGCAGGCTTCGTATTATAATTAAACGGACTCGACAAATACTCAAACTGCAATTGCCTCATTACTACAGTTTGTTTTATTTAAGTTTTAGTGATTTACTTGCTACACCGGCCGGCGTTTTTCATATAGCAAAATAAGACAAAACTGTGAAACTATCTAATTATTCTGTTAAAATATAAGACTTGAAGTAAATATTGGTAGTTTATTTTTAAATCTTTTGTTTTCCAGTAAGTCATAATGAGCCGAATAGTCGGCCTCTTTAGCCGACTGGTCGGCCTTTTTGCCGACTGATCGGCCTCTTTAGCCGACTGGTCGGCCTCTTTTGCCGACTGATCGGCCTCTTTAGCCGACTGGCCGGCCTCTATTGCCGACTGGTCGGCCTCTTTTGCCGACTATTCGCCGACTATAAATGAGGCTCTCTAGTTAAAATATGAGTCGAGTCGTCTTCTCGCCCGCCGCTTCAAACATGGGTCTCGCCATTATGAATGGACTCAGAGTCGGAACGATCAAGCGATAGTGAGTAGGGATTATACCTGATACCAGCTGTTTTCTTGCTCTTCGCGTTCGCTGCTCTACATACATTAGCGTTAGGGATGTCAATTCCGTCTTGAGAAATCGATTAAAAAACAATCGATTTTTGAATAAATATAAATATAAATAAAAAAATATTTTTTAGACAATCTTACACAAATCAACCTAGTCCCAAACTAAGCAAAGCTTGTACTATGGGTACTAGGCGCCGATATACATACTTATATAAATAAATACATACTTAAATACATAGAAAACATCCAAGACTCAGGAACAAATATTCGTGTTCATCACACAAATAAATGCCCTGACCGGGATTCGAACCCGGGACCTCCAGCTTCGTAGGCAGGGTCACTACCAACTAGGCTAACGCGGTCGTCAAAAATCGTCGTCGTTTAATCGATTATTAAAATCGATTAAAAAACAATCGATTTTAGAAGAAATATTAATCGTTTATTTATTTTTCCTATGGGATCGGTTACACGGTGATTATTATCACGCGATACACTCATATCATGATCAGTATCACAAGAATGTTGACGTGTATTGCAGTATTGTGATAAAAGTTGAGCAAATACGGTTATTTTGAAATCCGCGCACCTAAGGGGCGTGGCTTCAATATTGGCTTCATTGCTAGAAATGTCCTCATAATGACGGGGTCTTAGTAAGTAGTCATCTAATATTCTCATGTCCAAGGTGGTAGTATACAATATTCTTTGATAAATTATGTTACGATTAATCGGTTGTGAAAATCATGACCGATTTTTTATTCATCAATTTATAGCAAAATCCAAATCGATTATAAAACCGTTGTTCTAATAATAATCGTTGTTAAAGGACGACCGGTTTAGCCTAGTGGGTAGTGCACCTGCCTGTGAAGCTGACGGTCCTGGGTTCGAATCCCGGTCAGGGCAAATATTTGTGTGATGAGCATGAATATTTGTTTCTGAGTGTGGGATGTTTTCTATGTATTTAAGTATTTATATCTATTAAATATATCGTCGTCTAGTACCCATAACACAAGCCTTCTTGAGCTTACTGTGGGGCTAGTTCGATTTGTGTAAGATTGTCCTCTAATATTTATTTATTTATCGTTTTTTTATAATCGATTATTTTTTGACATCCCTAATTAGCGTTTGTGAATGAGTTGTTATGGACTTTTTTAATTTAGTCTGATAAGATGGACAATCACTACCGCAGCGAAACTCTGGTTTACTATGCGTTACAATTGTTACAAGGGGATAGAGTTCAAATCATCGGGTGAGTAGTCTTGCATTCATAAAATCAATTTTTTTGCTGGAAGGAACCTTCATTCTTGTCGATATCGTAATAGGGTTGAGAAAGACAAGATGTGTAGCTCACTTGAACTAAACACATATCAAGGCCAAGTTTCCAAATATCATTCAAGTATGAAGTAAACTATATATTACATGCAGCATACGACCAAAAGGCTCAAGACAATTCCAACAGAAGGATGCGTTACGGTAATACATGCCACTTTCAACCTTAATTCATAACAATAAGTAGGCAAAGATAAACAACAGGTATCAACGGGCATTATGGCATAAAATAATAATTAATTAATTTAATTTGTATTTTTTTTTACTAACTTAGTTTAACATAATTTTTAATTTTGTCCGTTGCTAACACCTATGGAGTCCTGTGCTTCGAAATAAAGAATTTATTATTATTATTATTATAAAACAAATAGTTATGTTAAGAGGCAACAAGGAGTTATGTAAACAAATGCGAAAATAATTAGAAAAATATGAAAATGTCACTTATGCTAAATTACAGATTTTTTCATGAAAAAAGCACTATCTTTCAAAATGAGGGCTATCGTTTTTGTGCTCACCA
Organism: Epiblema foenella; assembly: GCA_963556455.1. Classification (NCBI taxonomy): domain Eukaryota; kingdom Metazoa; phylum Arthropoda; class Insecta; order Lepidoptera; family Tortricidae; genus Epiblema; species Epiblema foenella. Next base: position 45,007,950 of record OY747095.1, read on the forward strand.
GTTGGCGCCACTGTCGAGTAAGGTCCAGCTATCAAAAAATATTATTGGTTATTATGGGCATGAGAACGAAGTTTGCATTTAAATCATGTTTAAAAACTTAAAACCGTACCGTAAAAATATCGAACATCCCGCATTTTAGCGCAGTCGCGTTTTGGTCGGAAAATAAGGACGAAATAAGTTTCTGAAAGACAAAACTGTCTCTAAGCACTGACAGTCATTGACCCGTAACTCATATTTGCCATAATCAAGTTCAGTTATTGCAAAATACTCACCATATTGTTCCAATTAGATATTAACCCGCGTACCGCAACCACAAAGAGTGACATTTGACATTTCGGAGACCACACGCTACACTAGCGCCTCTAGCGGCGAATTCATACGCGATAGCCCCCATTGTGGCTTCGTTAATCATAATCATATCTCTACTAACTTCATACTGATTGATCTTGATCTTGAAAAGAAGTTGCTTATTTGACTATAATAATATACGGAATTTATTAATTAACCAATTAATGTACTATTAATCCAAAAATGAAATCCGCAACATGCTTCGTCAAATTAACTTAACATAAAGGACCGCCTCGCATCGTAGCTGGCTCGAAAGTTCCCATAACCCCGGCGGCGTTGCCACGCTGGATGGCCAAAGAGATCTGTTGAGCCAAGAACGATCTGGATCGAGGATCGCAACCTCTCTCCCTCAGCCGTCGACCCAAATCCCTGACAAAGTCCCTGGCCTCCGCGCCCCACGGCCCCGCCGTCTCCACCGCCACTGGCACGAAGTCGTACATAATGTACGGTATTGTAGACGTTTAAAGTGTAAACAGCAATAAAATGAATAAGTTAGGAGATGCCAAACGCCTCCAATAAGATTAACGTCACACGTTACGAAGCCTGTGGGAATCTCCGCAGACAGCACTGACCCGAGGGGCGCGCTAGAAAAACGGCCGAGTTCGCGTGACCGCGCGCTAATCCCCGGCGGCGGTGCGCCGGCGCACAGCCCGTGACGTCACGCGACCGGAAGCCGGCTAAATGCACTTTTTGCAGACTGAAAATCATGCGATACCTAACCTTGTTAGTTTGTAATAAAGCTCAAGTTGTGTATATGTTAGCGCATCAAGATTTCTTACATTGTTGATACGGACTGATCGTGATAGGTTGCTGATGGATTAGACATGTCTGTGGGCATCAGGAATCCGCGCATGTTTCGAACAACATATTGTATGTCAGTTAGCTGCACTTGAAGATAATGTATGTGTAAGAGTATGATACCGTGAGAGCTGGGTAGTCGCTAAAAAAATCCTTTTACTGCAATTAAAATCCTAATCAGTTAAAAACCTCTCACCAGTTTAGGCTATTTTCTGATTGAATTAACACGTATCTGTACATTTTCTTAATGTTACTATCTACAACAGGACTATTGCGACCTTATGTCATAAACACAGGAACAGGAACAGGTATAAATAAGCTGCCACAAGGACACTTTAATATATATCTAACAACCATAAATTGCCTTAAAATTAAATAAATAAAAAATATTCTATAGGCTGCGGTGGCCGCTTACCATCAGGTGGACCGTAAGCTTATTTGCCACCAGCGTTGTATAAAAAAAGAAAATAAATAACTTAGGGTCAGTTGTACCAACATACGATCACAGGCCGGTCATCGTCAAATATGGCGCCGGCTGCTGTCATCCCATAGAAACTTGTCAAACTTTCCATACCATGCTTACGATTACAGACGGTTTGGTGCAGCCCACCCTTAGTGTTGACAGTGAAGATTTCCGACCAAAACACTCTTATCTAGGTTTCCGACTCCTAAAAAACTTGTCTATTACATACTGTCTAATAAACTTTATAATAGAAAGAAGAAGAAAGAAAGAAAGAAAATACATTTATTTAACGTCACAACAATACACATTACAAATAGAACAGTTAAAAAGTACATATAACGTTAAAAAAGGTTCCCCACTCAGCATGATGCCACGGCGAGACTCAGCAAGCTGTGGCGCTGATTTTCAGTGGGGACCTGACTTAAAAACTAAGGTAAGTGGCGACACATACGCCAACCACAGTTATATATATATATATATTAAATGAATTAAAATAAAGAAAAAATTAAATAGGTTATACATCAAGCTACATTACAAAGAGACAAGGAAAGAAAATACTAAACAAATCGGAAATAAAATAGCATACAGAAATAATAATACTGTTCTAGCCACTTTAATATCTTACGGTCCATTTTCCCTTGACCCGCATTTTTCGTATTTAGAACAAAAGAGAACCCGTGACCTATTCTAACCTTAAATTGAGCAAACTAAGCTGTTTCATAAGCGAACAGACTTACATCCAATATTTTTAAACTATACATTTGACTTAATAGCATTGAAAAGCTTAACAATAGAAGCTTCGAGGCTTCTTTGTGGCCTATAATAGTGCCTTGATAGGACTCAGTCCCTATTAACCTTTTCGACACCAACGACTTATTTATCCGCACCATCGGTTCAACGGCGACGACGAATATACCCGTCACAGCGTGCAGTGCGATATCTACCTACACGTATTTCTATAGGGTTCAAAGTAAGTTTCAAGTTCAGTCTTTTGCTACAAAGACTTTGGCGTGTAGGACACTTACGGAATCTACTGTGGCCGTGAATCCATACTAATATAATAAATGTGAAAGTGTGTCTGTCTGTCACCTGTAGCTCTTTACGCTTAGACCGCTGAACCGATTTAGATCAAATTTGGTATGGAGATAGTTCAAGTCCCTAGGAAAGACTTCATCCCTTAAGGACGTGGAATTTTGTATGGAAAAGCGATAAGAAGGTAAACGCCTGATATAAAAAATAGAAATTAGATCTTGATCGTTCATGTTTATCTGTTCTTGTCTGTTCAAATTCTAAATTATCACATTTATTAAAGTACTAGCGACCCGCCCCGGCTTCGCACGGGTGCAATGCTGATGCATGTATTATACATATAAACCTTCCCCTTGAGTCACTCTATCTATTAAAGAAAACCGCATCAAAATCCGTTGCGTAGTTTTAAAGATTTAAGCATACATAGGGATATAAGCGATTTTGTTTTATACTATGTAGTGATTATGTTGTTTGTAACTTTTGTGTTTTTTGTCTTTCGTGGCTTCTCGTGGTCCCAAAGGAAGACCAGCACTAACCAATGGCTCTATACTGATTTGGGGCCATTTCGTGGCTATTTCCTGTATTTTGGTGTTATGTTTATTTGTACTGTGTCTGTGTCACGAATAAACGTTTTTTCTTTCTTATTAAAAAATGCAATTCTATCGCGATGAACACACAAGCTAGTAGGTCAATACGTAACTTAAAGTGCGATAAACCAAGTAAGAAACAACAACATTAAAATTACAAAAAAAAAACACGAATAGAGACGTTTAATACGTCGAAATTATTCAAATCTATACAAGTACCGCGATTAGCATCAACGATTACTGATTACCACTAAGATTAAGATTACCATCTCCGTGGCTGCGAGGAAGCCGGTAAATTAGAACCACGCGGCAGGGGACTGATGCTGCGATAGCGGACTGTGTCTTGGGAATTTTGTTATGACACAGTTGATGGCGATTTTCGTGCGTCGCCAGCCCTGAGGGGCTACCGGGAACAGCAAACGAAGTTTTCCCTCTCTGTCGCACTTACGTCCGAACGTCCAAGTGCGACAGAGAGGGAAAACTTCGTTTGCTAGACATGGCATACCAGAGAATATTAAATCACTTGATTTGTTCAAGTTTAAAAATAAATTAAAATTAAAACTTGTACAGGGAGCTTACTACACTATTGATGATTTTTTTCTTGACTAAAACATCTTAAATAATTAAAAGTATATTCAAAATTGTATTTCCCACTTCGATAATAACTATAATTAAGAAATTTGAAATAATAAAATAATATACTTTGTTTTAATAATTATGTAAGCGTCAACACTGTAAAACCATAGTCTAATGTACAGGTAATGTTTAATTTTTAAGGCCAAATATTTGTACACCCTTGTGGGTAGATCACAGAGGACTGTCTAACTCATTATTTCTGTCATCTTATTATGTAACCTGTGTATCACAAATAAAATACTTACTTACTTTGCTGTTCGCGGTAGCGCCCCTGAGGACCTACTCCGAACTTCGTATCGTACCGTCCCTTTCACTCTCGTGTTATACACTATATGGGTGAAAGGGACGGCACTATACGAAATTCGGATTTCGAAGTTCGTAGGAGCCCCTCAGAGGCTACTTCGAAATTAGTATCATTACACTCACATAGTGTAACATGGGAGTGAAAAGGATGGCACGATTAAAAATTTGGAGTACAGGCCCTGTTCTGTTGCCGCTTCGGCTAAACTCGGCTCTGAGGGGCTACCGCGAACCACAAACGAAGTTTTCCCTCTCTGTCTCACTTATGTGCAAACTTGCAAGTGCGACAGAGAGGGAAAACTTCGTTTGCTGTTCGCGGTAGCGCCCCTGACGCAACTCCGTGGTGTCCATGATATCCGATCGCGTTAGGAGCGAAAGAGCACGTGCTAAGCGGCGAGCGCGTGTGAGCGAGATACCATGAGCTGTCAAACATCGATTTAGTTAGACAGTGAATCTTCTGTACGTAAGTTCTATTAATTAATCCATATTGAAGGGGACCTTATGGCGGCCGGCGCTTACGCCTTTATTGCCGCTGTTCCAATACAATAGTGAATAGGTGCAACGTAAGCGCCTGCCGCCATAAGGGCCCTTTCGATGTGGATTATCACTTATTCTGTGGCCTCCCTTCCGGTAGGGTAACTGACCCAAAATTTATTACTACAAAAGAAACAACACAAACAAATATGACGATTGATAAAATACAAACATTTTCAAAATAGAAAGAAGCTAGGACTATTTTAATTTTTCTAGTTAAAGAGCGAAAGGGCTACATATCCATGACGTCACGGATCTCTAGCATAACAAATGACGATCGCTCTATCCATACAATAAAACGTGCCTTCATAAGAAAGTTCTCATTAGAAAGAAGGTAATAAACTAAAACAAGCGGAAAAATTAGCGATTTTTCTCATACATGCAATATTATCGTCATGTTCGTTATAACAAGCTGCGAAGGGTGCGGCGCAACGAGCGGCTATTAATGGAGTTTCATACAACATTATCTGCCTAAGCCGGCATAGTGATCGTCTATTGTTTCCTGCTCGCGCTGGGCCACCGACCCGTCGCTGCGATCCCGGAAACAAAATACGATGCCGGCCGCCGGCTACTGCCGCCCGTGTTTTTATTACTGAAATCTGAACCCTTAGAATTTCATTTCTAGTTTTCTCATAATTTACAAATTTCATTGAATTTTTGAAAAAGCACTAAAAATTTTAAAATTTGATCCTATTCACATTTTTTTTAATTTCAAAATGTGCTTCTTAAGATTGGCATCCTTTGGGGCCAGTTTCTTTCTTGGGTTATTTCTCTCTACTAGTCAAAGGAATATTTTTCTGTTTTTTCTTATTGCAGTTCTTTAACACCGCCACAATACGGTGTTAAACATACATGTATAAGTAGTTTACTCGTATCTGATTATATAAAATTTTGACATCCGTCAAGATCGAAATAGGCACGCCCGTGGGAAGTGTAGGTGGCTGACACTGCGCACCTTGTAGTTATGAGGCAAGGCTGCCTAGCACGTAGTTATCAGATGTACGTTTTAGGGCCCGCGCGGGCCGCAAGTCGCCGCGGGCGCATCTCTATGGTCCATCTCGACGGGGCGTCGGCGCGGGCGCAAGCGACGAGCGGCCGGCGGTATACTGCCCGGCCACTACTCAAGCGGCAGCGGTTTTAGGGTGGATCAACTATTCCTTGTTCCTGGTAACGAGGAACGGTTACGTCTCCTGAGTCACTCTTTAAAACTGTGATTTTATAGGGTTTAGATCTACCAAACATGAGTTTTAGCGATTATCATAAATCCATTTGGACATAGGTCACCTCTTGAGCATGCATGAAGCTCATGATATAAACATCTTTCTAAGAAACTCGGTTACTGTTGTCTCCTCGCTGACGGGACAGAATAACAACAAGAAAAAGTTGACTGACCCTTTAATACATTGCCAGTGATCTCAACTAAACGCAGTGCGTTGTACGCTTCGATCATGCAATGAACAGATAAAACGCTTGCCGCATCGCAAATCGCACAGTCTGTTGTGTTAGGATAGATTAGACCAGCAACAATCACGTAACTTTTGTACTACCGTTAGGTAGATTTTAATGTCAAATTTTAACTGTCACCTCATACATTCATACTTCAAAATTGACAGTAAAATCTATCTACTGTTAGTACATAAAGTTACGTGATTCGCCTGCGGGTCCGAACCGTCCGCGTGGTCGTGTCGGAGGTTTTTCCCCAGGCTACTCTCCAACCGCGCTCTCCTATGGCTCTATTGGGCCCGGCCTTAAGCCACAGTCAGGTAAAAAAAAGCTTTACTTAATTATTATAGTATGACGACCGCTTTAGCCTAGTTGGTAGTGACCCTGCCTACGAAGCTGGAGGTCCCGGGTTCGAATCCCGGTCAGGGCATGTATTCGTGTGGTGAACACGAATATTTGTTCGTAAGTCTTAGATACCTATGTATTTAAGTATCTATTTATCTATATAAGTATGTATATCGTCACTTGGTACCCATAGTACAAGCTTTGCTTAGTTTGGGACTAGGTTGATTTGTGTAAGATTGTCCAAATATATATGAAATCATCTAAATTCTTCACAGAAATGGTAGCTGTATTGACTTAAGGATTCGGAGATAGCTAAAAGGACGTCTAGATTCATATGGATAAGGCCGACTTTGCATTAATCGCTCAGGCGCATTTACGCCCGTTTCTCGTAACTTGCGCCGCTTAGTATATTCAAATGTTTCTTTTTCTTAATTTTCCTGGTGATATTAGTGGTATTATATTCAATATTACGTTTACTGTTGGCGCGGCTTCGATAAGTGATATTAACATGATAATCTCGGTTTATTTATACGTCTTGTCATCTTTAACGAAATATTTTAATATACACGGTGTTTACAGTTTACAGTTTCATTTTTTATGACAATTATCACTGATCCTATACAGTGTGAGTAACATCTTACAGAAAACTGGTCACTAACTGGTCATTATCGAAAATTGATATGAAGTGGTTTTTTGTCGCAAACTTGAGAAATAACGTTTTTGACTACTTCGGGAAAGAAATGTATGTTACTCAGCATAAGATTATTTTTTTCACTATAAGGTGTTAGATGTGAATAAGTACGTAGTTACTTACGTTACTTACACTGCACTGCACTACATACTTAGTGCCCATGGCTTTGTAAAAATAATTATTATTTTCTATTCCGTTTTTTGTACAGTCGCCATGAAATATATCTGTACTCTTCAGGGTGCTCAAAAATATCTGAACATGCACTTTAACGCCTTGACAATAGAGTCTTGTTCAGATATTTGTGAGCACCTCGCTCGCTCCGATATATCTGGTGCGCTGGCATAACTTGCTGCCAAGTCGTATCTCGCGCGACTCAGCGGTTCCTGTCTCACTCGAACTGTGCTAATTAGAAAGAGGAGGGTGGATTTTTCTCTACTCGCGTCGCGTCGCAGCGGCAGTTGTGCTAGCCCCGCTGATATCTGATCTCAATGCTAAAGCTCATGTTTGATAGATTTAAACCCTATAAAATTATAGTTTTAAAGAGTGACTTAGGAGACGTAACCATGGTAACGAGCAACACATAATAGTTGATTCACCCTTATTGGGACAGAGAAAGCGACTTTGTTTTATACTATCTAGTAGTACCTGTATGATTATGTACAAGTATGAAAAACTATGACTAATATAAAACTAAACTAAAAGTTGAGTCCTCAATTAAGTTTTACACACATGGTGATGCCTCCTGTACTTCGACCGTTGAAACAACCAAAAACGTAATTTATACAATTATCAACTAGTAACCGTTCGGCAATCTTCATCTCGATTTACCAACTTACATATACCGTCAAGAATCAGACGCCACTGTTTCTACATTCAAAAATAACCCTTACACATCCCCACTTAAGATTCGCCTTCCTTTTGTTGATCAAAACCGGCCGCAAGCGCAACTCTGCACTGGTACATCTCAAATGACATTATCAGGCTACCCGGAGTCGGGCGGCCATAAGAAACAATAAAATTTCCCCATAAAACTGGGTTATGTTAGCGTAAATCAAATCCGTTCTTACGGGACACTTGTTAAATTACCCATAAAAGTCCCCATGGGACGGTATACGCGTATTTTAAAGTTTTATAGACGGATGGCTCTGATGCGTGACAATTTGGAGGCTTTACAGCGGTTTGGAAAGTAGCTCGGCCTTGAACTTATATCAATAGTTATTTGTTACACAAAAAAAATTGTGGACAATCTTACACAAATCAACCTGGTCCGCAGTAAATAATTTAATTTACGTGTTTTCATGCGATGGCCGAGTCTCAATATGTTTATATAAAACAATAAAGATTTTTAATATTGATATGAGTCACTATAAGATGCTGTTAATTATTACGTAACAACTTAATGCTTCGAGGCCGGAGATTCCAGACACAATTGATTTTCAATTGTTATGGACCACGATCGTGGTCTTAGGGACTGGACGTATTAGGACAGAAAGTCGCTTAAGTAGGGACTGAATAAATTAATAACCGACTTGGTATTACATGGATCTCACAACTTTTTACCGTAGAACAACTGAGTTGCGAGACTTGGTTTTTTTGACAAGTATTGTTTTTGATGGGATACATACTTATATAGATAAATATATACTTAAATACATAGAAAACATCCAAGACTCAGGAACTAATATTCGTGTTCATCACACAAATAAATGCCCTGACCGGGATTCGAACCCGGGACCTCCAGCTTCGAAGGCAGGGTCACTACCAACTAGGCTAAAGCGGTCGTCAACAAGGGTACAAAGTTGTATTTTAACCGCAAGTGTGGAATTGAAACACGAGCTAGCGAATGGATTCTAAGGTTGAACTACGCTAGCGAAGCGAGTGGTTCAAAAATAGAATCTGAGCGTAGCGAGTGTTGCAACACACGAGACGTAAAATAACTTTGCAGCCGTTTATAACACAAATCTTTTCACCTCACTAGAGCGAGGAATTTTTTTTTCCTCCTCGTCCTAACATTGACAGTTGCGTCCTAAATATAGTTTCCAACTACGTTATCTCGATATTTGGCGTAGGTACTAGTTTTTTAACACAACAGCACAATATAAAATTATTGTTGCTGGACTGTCTAGACTGGCCTTTACATGTTATTATGTTTAAAAAAGTTACAAATAGCGTGTTCGGATTTCAAATATTCTTTGCACTCTTGTGGATAAAATGCAGTTATGCTATCTGTTTTTAAAGAATAAAAAAGGGCTTTCCGAGCTAGTGAGGTGAAAAACATTTTATCATAGCTGGATCAATATCGATGGTTGCAGCGATGGGCCCTTTCCCTTTTTATTGAAATTTGCCTAATAAAAGCATAATATTTATTGCTGACATTGTACCTATTGACATTATGACATTAATTAATCTTATTATTTTTGAATTTGATATTTGACACCACCTAGGATATCCTAGTCATGTATACATTTAGACATTTTTATTGAATTATTTCATTAACATGTGACATTTCTTGATTTATTATTATTGTTTTGAAGTTTTGAAATTATTATAGACGATCCTTTAATGAACCCGTTTTATTTTATTTTGATGTAAAATAATAATGTTATTTTCTAAAGGAAATCATCATCATCATCATCATCATTTCAGCCGAAAGACGTCCACTGCTGAACATTAGGCCTCCCCCAAGGCTCGCCATTTAGACCGGTCCTGTGCCGTTCGTTTCCACCGGATTCCCGCGACCTTCACCAGGTCATCACTCCACCTCGTCGGAGGCCTACCGACAGCTCGTCTTCTGGTGCGTCTAAAGGAAATAAATGAATCTATCTATCTAATAAGTGTTCAAGGAGTTTTTACTTTGATAAGTAAAATAAGGTAATATAAAAAAATACAGTGACACGTGACCTGGATTCTGTCTAAGCGTGGGGGCTTCACTGTAAAATTGCAACGAGGAACTGAGGAGTGGCGGCCGAATTGACCTGTTGAAAGTTGAAACAATGGTTCCCACATCTATAGGTTCTCGTCATAATCTTTATATTCTGAGCGCGGCCCAGTTATGGCACTAAAAAATAATGGCGCAGTTTAGTTTTAAGTTATAGTTATAGCGGGGAATGGGTTATCCAGAAATCACGTTTTTTTGGCCCACTTTTAGAAACCTCCGTATCATTTTTAAAGGCCTATCCATCGATACCCCACACGACTATATGCGTTGGAAAAATTTTTTTCATCCACCGGTTACATGTATGGAGTATATAATATATATAGACATATTTAAGAATGTCGTAAAAAATATACAAATTAATTTAGGAATCCTAATCCGCTTTATTGGACCCGGCCTGTAAAGCAAAATTAAAAAAATACACACCATGGCAAAATAGCATAAATAGCACGACATTTTATTAGTGTATACAACTTTTTATGGTCGACTGTACCAATTACCCTCTGTTTAGTAGATTAGATACTTATGACGTAAGGGTTCATGCTTGCTAGGACATAGTGACTACGTTAATACTAGTGTCTTTTTATAGGGGATTGACGAGAGATCATCCTGTTGTGGATTCGTTTTTATTATCAGTGACTTAGACACCATATACATCTCTAACAATATTAAATTAATTTTAATTGTGACGCTCAGAGACCATGTACATCTCTGGGATATTATATTAATTTCATTATACTCCTTGTTTAATCTTGAGACCTTATACATCTCTAACTTTACTAATGTTGTAATACTTGTAATAGATAACTTTGCAAGTTTATCTTCACTGTATGACATTAATTTTGTTATAATTGTAAGCTCGAAATTATTATTCCTTCTTGAACTGTAAATTAATATTTTGACGTGAAAAATGTATTACTTATTATAATCAAACTTTCTTAAATTGTAAATTAATATTTTGACATGTAAAAGTGCCCTTGTGGCCTATTTGCAGAATAAATGTTTGATTTTGGTAAACGGCAGTGGTCATCGTGACATAAGATTCAGATCGCCGCATATTGAGTTACTGTCGATCACATCGACGTTTACCTTACAACACACCATTTTGGTGAAATGTGTAGGATTTGTCCCAATTTTAAGTAGCAATTGTGTCATACATTCCGACATGTAAGCGATAATCGTCTTTAGTACACCCACGTAGAGGTCATTTTGACGTGTGGGCTACAGATGTGGCCAAGATTAATAATATCCACTGGATTACGCATTTTTTACGTTTTAATAGATAATAGAGATAGGTAGGTATATTCAGGCCGGGTTTTATAAAGATCCGTTAGACCAAATGTCAGATCAAATTTCAGTAACTCAGTACATTTTTTGACATAACAAACCGACATAAGGTCTAACGGATCTTTATAAAACCGAGCCTAAATGTAATAGTAAAAAGATTATCTTTTACACGGGCTAGGCGAAAACCAACCTTATGACACTATTATAAAGAATTTGATATAAAAATAAAACTTTTTACATCTGCTATCATCGAAGAGTCATTGTTTCCCCTCGTACTGTTCTTCCTTTGAGGGAGACAATGACTCTTTTCCTCGTGGAAGGCGTAAAAGCAGTATGTGCTTCTAGCAGAGAGCCTCATATGTGCCACACGGGTAGCATATCTCCGTTTTGGGCGTAAACACTTAAATCCCTCGCCACGCTCAACATTTTACTTTGGAATACCTCGCTACGCTGAAGATTCTATTGTAGAATCTTTCGCTTTACTCAGGATTCAAGATGCCAGTAAATATATAATTTTGCTCCCTTGAAATACAATCTATTTCATACAAATGCTGAGACATCCAAGAACCACCAATAATTACCAAAACTATCGGAAGTGATACTCCAGTTAAACCTCTTTCTAAATAACAATACAAAAATTTGAAATGAAAACCAAATATTCCAAAATCTGCAGCATTTAAATAAAAATGTCTGGAAATGATGTACATGAAAAAGTAGACTGGCCCATTTAACTACTGTCCTCCTGTACTAAGTATAAATAAAGTTCAAATTCCTTTGACTCTAGTAAGACGCGCGCCGAATGATTACTACATTACTGTACTTTTATGTCCCCAAAATGTTAAGTTGTTTGAACCTAATCTATACAAATCAAGTATAGTCGATAATAGTCGTAACAACCATTATATTGCTCATGTTTCTAACGTTATTACTATAAGACAGATGTCTGATACGGCTGCGCGGGCGCACGGCAAGGTAATTAAGGGGCCTTATAAGATTCAAAATGTTTTGATTTCAAATTATGACAAAAGTATTGATAATACCAATAAAGTGATTAAAGGATACAATGATTTTATTAAAGTTTTAGATAGTAACATAGCCGTTTTTTGATTTAATTGTGTGTATTAGATTTTAAGTGAAAAAACACAGTTTTTAGCTTGAAAATGGTCGCTTTGGAGTGATGTTTGAAACGATATTACTTAATGAAAGATCTAAAAATTACATTTAAAATTTATGACATTAGGTCGCAATAGTCCTGTTCTAGATAGTAAAACTGAGAATATGTCAAGATACGTGTCAATTCAATTAGAACATCGTCTAAATAGATGAGCGCTTTTTAACTGATAAGAACTCTAGTCTAAACAAATCTACAAGATAACTACTAAACGATATTACTTAATGAAAAATCTAAAAAATACTTTTAAAATTTATGACATTAGGTCGCAATAGTCCTGTTCTAGATAGTAACACAGATAATATGTCAAGGTCCGTGTTAATTCAATCAGAAAATGGTCTCAATAGATGAACGCTTTTTAACTGATAAGGACTCTTAGAGTCTAAAGAAATCTACAAGATAACTACAATGTATTCATCCTACATTCTGTAGCAGTAAGAAAGGATATTTATGATTATAACTAGGTAAATCAATTGTTACTAGACTATTACAATACAATACAGATATATAAACATAACAAGTGCGAGTCGGACTCGCGCACGGTTGGTTCCGTACCATTATCTATAAAAACGGCAAAAATCACGTTTTTTGTATGGGAGCCCCCTAAAATATTTATTTAATTCTGTTCTTTAATATTTGTTATTATAGCGGCAACAGAAATAAATCTTCTGTTCGTGAGATACAGCCTGGTGACAGGCGGACAGACAGACAGACGGACGGACAGCGGAGTCTTAGTAATAGGGTCCCGTTTTACCCTTTGGGTAAGGAATAAAGGAACCCTAAAATTCATTTAAAGGCTGACCGACAAATCGTGGCCTAATAAACATGCGGCATTTTTTTTTAAATCGCTTATCTACCGATACCGGTAAAATGATAGTCACTCAATGTGATAGTTACTTATAAGTGACAGCTTATTTACAAATTTAGAAATAAAGGAAAAATTTAAATATTTAGACACCGAACAGGATGGTGGGGCCGGTGGCAGTTGCACCCATAGCTCAGTTGGCTAGAGCGACTGGCCGCAAGCGGCCGGGAGGTCGCAGGTTCAAATCCCACTCGGTGCCTAAATTTTTCAAAGGCACGGGAGCGCTCAGTTAATAACCACTCAAAGTGGTCACCCGTTCAAGAACTGACCTCGGCCGACATTGCGCACGCGATGCGCGAGCGCCGCTGGGCCACGGGCGCGCAGTTGTGTAAGTCTGTCCCCTACATTTATTTATTTTATTCTCGTTAAAATACCAGAATTCGCATCCAAGACCGTTAGATTCATCTCTAACTAGGCTAACCGCGTCATTAAATAATTTATTAGTAATTTTTACTTTTTATAAGTAATTTACAACTTAATGGAGTGAAATTAGTTAATGTAAAACAAGTTGTTGGTCGAAAATCATTTAGCTTTTAATCAAAATTCGATGGTACCTACTCAAATGTTGAAGATTTATCCTAATCTTAATCCTAATCCTACTAATATTATAAACGTGAAAGTTTGTGCGGATGGATGTACGTTCCGCTTAATCTCAAAAACTACTTAACGGATCTCTATGAATCTTTCCAGTATTGTAGCTTAGACAGAATAGGACATAGGCTACCTTTTATCCGCGGGTAACACCGCAGGGCACTGCTAGTAATATTATAAACGTGAAAGTTCGTGCGGATGGATGTACGTTCCGCTTAATCTCAAAAACGACTGGATCTCTATGAAACTTTCCAGTATTGTAGCTTAGACATCAGAATAGGACATAGGCTACCTTTTATCAGCGGGTAACACCGCAGGCGCTGCTAGCATTTAATATGTTAATGACATATTTTGTGTGGCAATTCTCAATAAGTCAGATCAAAAAGTGATGAAATAATGTATTTATATTATCATAATGATTTTACCATGATATTAATACTAAGCAAAAGGCTTTGGTTTGGGACCATTTTTCAAATTCTATAAAACACATTAACATACTATTTCTGAACAATATGGAATTATTTGTCGTGCTCTGTAGTTGTCAAATAAGTATTTTTTTAACTCCTCTCACAGGTATATGTTTAATTACCTGTATATATAATAAACCTCAAGTTTAACCTATTATAATATTTTTATTTTTCATTTTCATTTTTAGAGGAGCGAGCAAAGCGAGCGAATCTCCGAGTCTACTCAAATAAACTGGCGTAAGTGTGTATGTATTCATGTTTGGAAATGGGCGAAATATGTTAAGTATATATGTAATATGATAAAAACATGGCCTCTTAATACCACTAGTACTTGTTGCTCCTAGCTTTAGAAATAAGCCGAATCGATAAAAAAATATATAAATATTTCGAACCTGCTCACAAAATTTCACGTATATCGGTTATTGATTAATGCGACTTGTGAAGGAGAACATGAGAACATATGAAAGCATTTTTTCCAAACTCAAAAAAAATTCTTTTTAGGACTAACTCAGTTCAAGAGTCGCAAGTGTTCATAGCCTACGGTATCTGCTGCCATCAGGCAAGCTGTATACCTGTTTGCCGCCTTAGTAGTGTAAAATAACAATATCTTACAAAATATATGGACATAACAGGTGTTCTGAATTGTCCTTATAAAATCATAAATATTCAGTTACAAAAAAATGCAAGCTGGCAGCCTTAAAGTTGTCCTGTCAACACTATAATGTGTAGATCAATATACAAAGAAAAACAATGAAATAGCCCTTTTGTACATGAAGTCAATCATCAACACGACATGACTTTATTTATTGCGAAGCCGGATAATGATTTAAGAGGCCTTATAAGTTTTAAAATGTTTTGATTTCAAATTATGACAAAAGTGTTGATGGGTCGTTCTACTTTTTCATGACCAGTTTTCTATTACCAAAAAAATCTATGATATGCATTGAATTAGTGTACAAAAATAGGATTTCGAAATAGTACCTGAACCTAATATAAGGAATTTATAGGTAAAAATACTTAAATATTATCATATTGCTGTAAAAGGTGGGTAACACAATGGTAAAAACCATTTTTTTCATACAAATGTTGAGACATCCAAGGACCACTGAGTTACTCGATTTACGGATATTAGCTGTGGTTCGTTTCTAATTATAACTTTCGGAAGTGATACTGCAATTAAACCTCTTTCTAAATAACAATACAAAAATATGAAGTGAGGGCACAGTATTCCAAAATCTGCATTTAAAAAAAGTGTCTGAAAATTATGTACATGAAAAAGTAGAATGGCCCTGATAATACGAATAAAGTGGTTAAAACATACAATGATTTCATTAAAGTTTTAGATAGTAACAGCGATTTTTTGATTTTATTATGTGTATTTAGAATTTAAGCGGAAAAACACAGTCTCTAGCTTGAAAATCGTAGATTTGGAGTGATGTTTGAAACGATACTTCTTAATGACAAATCCAAAAAATACATTTAAATTTATGACTTTAGATTGCAATAGTCCTGTTCTAGATAGTAACACTGAGAAAATGTCAAGATACGTGTCAATTCAATCAGATAATCGTCTAAATTTTAAAGCGATTTTTAACTGATAACGACTCTTAAGAGTCCTTATCAGTTAAAAAACGCTCATCTATTAAGGCTATTTTCTGTCAGAATTGTCAGGTTTCTTGACTACCAATGCGTATACAGTTTGTCAGCCTGCTGTAACTAAATAGTTTCTCTATAGAGAGGTATTTGTAACGTTCATTTCGGGTGACACTTAGGGTGGGTTGCACCAAACCGTCTGTAATCGTAAGCGGTGTTCGTTTAAATCTGATTGTATGGAAAGTTTGACAAGTTTCTATGGGATGACAGCTGCCGGCGCCATGTTTGACGATTTTTATTTATTTATTTATTGCAAACAAAACATATACAGCATTACAATCGAAACCAAGGCACTGTATAATTTAGGTTATAAAGCACATAATTCACAATAGGAAAATTCAAATATCAATCAACTCTCATCCATCATCTCACAGTACCGCAGACATATTCGATACACAACCGTCCATCGACTTTCAAACATATCACATTCTGTGCCTTTACCATGAGCTTGCATGACCGTACTCGCTAGCGACTGCGTAAACGATCTAGTATGCCGACTCTTAGTTCTATTGCGTAACCGCTAGAAGCGCTGTACTTTTGCCCATACAATTTTTTACGCGGTTGCTAGCGAGGACGATCATGTAAACTCGTGGTAAAGGCACTGGTTCCCATGACAGAAGCGAGTTCAGCAGTCGCAGAGCGCGCGCAGCTGGCGAGCTTCAACGATGACCGGCCTGTGATCGTATGTTGGTGCAAACGACCCATAGAGTCCATAGACCTCTGAGTGGGAAGCATTGGTGTTCATAGATATCGTGCGGGGCGAGAACAGGTATTTCGGAATATTCTTTCTGTTCCACCCGTCGTGGTCTTGCGCCCGCGTCGTGCGATACAATGTCGTCGCCGTCGGCCGTTTGACGCCTAATTTTTTCAGAATTAGTGCTTCGGGCGGCACGTTTGTCACCCCTTAAACCTTTATCAAATGAGACAGTATTGGTTACATGGATTCGTTACATCCTTACTAGGTTTATAAGTTGCTTCTTTGTAATTTCGTTCTCGTTTATAGATTACTAGCGACCCGCCCCGGCTTCGCACGGGTGCACTATTTAATGGATGTTATTATACATATAAACCTTCCTCTTCAATCACTCTATCTATTAAAAAAAACCGCATCAAAATCCGTTGCGTAGTTTTAAAGATTTAAGCATACATAGGGATATAGGGATATAGGTACAGAGAAAGCGACTTTGTTTTATACTATGTAGTGAAGTGTCCTTTATTAATCCAGGCTATAAACTCGTTACCATTTTTTACAATTATCAGTTCAGCCGTTTGCGATGATTACGTAGAAACATCTAAACTTTGGCCTTATATAGTAGGATATTAGCCAATTTTTTGGTCCGTCATGTAATGAAAACATTACACTCCTTTTTAGTAAGTTGTAATTTGTGTTAATGTACTGTTTTAACATATATTCTGTTATTTAAACGACTGGTATTCAGACTAGTGTGAGGCGGCATACCGCAGTCGCTTCGATGCGTAAACTGTCACCGCCGGCGTATTCCAAGTGTTGGGTAACACCTTGACAGAGACCGCGGGTAAAAAACTACAGACACTATTAATAGGTAGGTGTACTAGTTAAATTAAAGTTAGGCAGACCAGAGACTGGTATTATATAGACCGCCCCTTTTATAATAATGAGTAGGTAGCTGGCACTATGGAAAGGTCTCTTTCTGTTCACAAATTAATTTCGTTAGAATTACGATTTGAAACGGGATATTTACCATGTATATTTGTATTTTTGAGTTCCCTATATTTCGGCACCGTTGCAAGCGCCATTATCAAGGATTAACTGACGTGCTGCGAGTTTTAGTTGTTGTTGTTTTTGTTGTTGGTTGTTGTTGTGTTTGTATTTAAAATTATGTGCGTGGCTATTCTTGTCCACCTCTCTGCGCGCATCCTTGCTATATGTCCCGCCCATTTCCATTTTGACTTGAGGCTGTATTCCAAAGCATAATTTTTTTTTTTCTTATATGTCTGTGCCGTATCCTTTCTTTGAGTTAATTTTCATGATGTTCCGTTCTAGCTCTTTGACATGTTAATAAAGGACACTTATCAACCCAAAAAATCCAAAAATCATCCCATGGGATGAAATTGGGAGTGGAAGTCGCGGACAAAAGCTATAAAAACATGTTTTCTTTGTATATTTAGTGCAAAATATCTAATCCAAATTTATTTGGTCTATTACTACAAACCGGTTGTCGGTATAGTCGGTATCATCAAAAGATTATATTCCGTTCCACATATTTTACAAAAACATGTATTAAAAACCGGCCAAGTGCGTGTCGGGCCACGCATAGTGGTTCCGTAGTCCCGTCCATCACGTCACCGGTCGTATGCGGAATTACGGACCCTGGAAGGGTTTTTACTGATCTCAGTATTGATGATGTACTTTTTTGAGATGTTGTATTGTATACATATTTTTGCCCTTTACGGTAATGTCTACTTAGCTGTGATAGTTTTCCTTTTAAATTCGTCGTATATACTACTACTATGATTTTTTTCATATGCCTAGTAGCCACCGTTTAGCTGGCAGGGGGGGGAGACACTTGACCATAGCAAAAATTATCACTTCAAAGCTTAATATCACGCCAACCGATTCTTGAATCAAAAAATGCTTTTAAAAATCTTATAATATTTTTGAAAGAGCTATCCAACGATACCCGACACGATGGAGATTGGAAGAATAAAAATTGTACCACCACTTTACATGTAGGGAAGGTACCCTAAAAAAATTTCTTTATGATTTTATTCTTCCGTTTTGTCGGCGTCATTGACATGTATACTCATGCCAAATTACAGCTTTCTAATACTAACGGTTACTGAGAAAAGCGGAGGACGGACGGACATGGCGAAACTATAAGGGTTCCTTGTTTACCACGGAACCCTAAAAAGACGAATTCACTTGAGCTCTATTAGAACTATGTGGAAAACAGTTTTCGATTCTACGCCGGTAAAGCGTAACAAATCAATAGCTTTATATGCCTTTATTTATTATTTACATGTTTTGCCCGCGACTTCGTCCACATGGAATTTATTTATACAAGTTTTCGTCCACATCACTCATCAGGGTATGATTTGCGGGACAAAAACCCACCTCAGATTCGGTTGAAACCGCTCAACCAATCTCACTGGAGCGCAAACTCTTAGAGTATTTCAGTGTTCCAAACCACACGCGTGGTCGTGCCGGAGGTTTTCCCCTGGATTTTCCCCAGGCCACTCTCCAACCGCGCACTCCTATCGCTTTATTGGGCCCGGCCTATAAAGCCACAGTCAGGTTCAAAAAAAGGGACAAAAACCATCCTATGTCCTTCTTCAGGATACTATCTCCATGCTAAATTTCATCTAAATCAGTTCAGCGATTTCAGCGTGACGAGGTAACAGACAGAGTTAATTTCGCATTTATATATCAGAGGGCTACTACGAACTTCGAAATACGAACTTCGTATCGCGCCGTCCCTTTCACTCTCGTGTTATACACTATATGAGTGAAAGGGCGCATAGTCATATGACGTCACATCAACTATTATAGTATGGGAGTTTTGGGGGCGTTTTGAGCGCTCGGATTTTATGCTGCACTTTGAAATCCATTTTTGCCTTTTGTGTTGTTCTAATTGTATTTGTTCCATACACATTTGTTCCTCACTAAAAACTGGTTCGAATGGCATCATGAAAAATGATGCGTATTCTCTATTATGTTCTGCGTTTTAGATATACCTATTAACTTCATTCCCAACTCCCCGCAAACCCCAAATTGAAGGTGTAAATGCATCTTTATTCTCAATCGGATTGTATGGCTGGAGAGCATTTGCCTGTAATAACTTGACCCGTAGTTTCAATACAGCTACAGTAATAGGAGACAAAAGGCATACTGGTCCATGCACAGCGGGACGTAGCAAACTTTGTGAATCTCAGCTCCGGTACGGTCAAGTTTCGCCACCGCGATCCAACTTTGCCCGCTATAGCTTTGCAGTGTTTGTTGATAGAATAAAGTTTTTGCTCATAGAATATAATTTCTTCAACGGAATATTTGACACAAGCGTTTATTTTGTCTATGATAAGTGCTGACACTCCTTTTGTTGCTTGCCTTAAGCTAATTAATATGCAAGAAATAAAGTGTATGAGAAGCGTGGGTTATTAGACAAGTTTTTAGAATATTTAAGCTATATTGTAACAGGCCGAAGTAGATTAATTTTCTTTAAAGGTAACCTATAAAAAATAGTTGAATCAAAAATACATAGGTGGGTCATTGTCAGTTGTAAAAACAAAATTGTCCACCCGGTGTTCAATAGTTAACGGCTTATGTACATGTAAGTTATGTTTTATGACATGGATTTATAGTTACGGAAACACCGTTTATGCGGGTTACTAGACCAATCCAAAATTAACCTTTCTGGTCTTTAACTTTTAATATGTCCACCGAAAAGACGCGAACCTAAATCTGACAATGACCCCGGTAATATAAGAGAATTGTAATGTAAATTTAGAAACCACTAGCTTAGCAAATACCTTTTCGAAGTTCTCAGTAATAAAGACAAAAACAAATCCACTGACCTGAAGTAGTCATTCTTGCAGAATATATTGCTGTCCCTCGCATAACATCTCTGCTCAGAGTCCAGCGGCATCTTGCACTCGCAGCACCTAAGGCACGGCGTGTGCCAGCGTCTCTCCAAAGCCAGCAAATAGTATCTGTCTGTGATACGGGCGCCGCAGCCAGCGCAGTCTTCTGGGGGAGGTTCGTCTGGCGGCTCGCGTTTACGGCAACTGGTGCAGTCGCGGGGCGACCCGGGGGACGCGGCTGGCGCAGCGGGGGACAGCTCGCCCCCGGTCTCGTACGATGACAGGTACCGTTCGTTCTGTTGCTGCGGGCAAAGATGACATGTTAGTTCGTTTTTTTTTTTTTGAACCTGACTGTGGCTTTATAGGCCGGGCCCAATAAAGCGATAGGAGTGCGCGGTTGGAGAATAGCCTGGGGAAAACCTCCGGCATGACCACGCGTGTGGTTTGGATCACTGGAATACTCTAAGAGTTTGCGCTCCAGTGAGATTGGTTGAGCGGTTTCAATCGAATCTGAGGTGTGAGTGGAATCGAGCTACTGGGAGTTTTGTCGCTGGTTCACTAAACCTAGCCTAGCTGAGAAGACTCCAGCAAGATACTCAGCTAATGTTAGTTCGTTCGTTGATCATATTGGGATAGGGGGACTGGCTTCAGATTACGAACGGTGGGTTGTGGCACCGTTCGTTTTGTTGCTGCGGGCAAAGTTGGCATGTCAATTCGTACCTACAAATATCGGGATAGGAAGAACTAGCTCCCGGTTTCGACCGGTGATGGTACAGTTTCGTTTTGTTGCTGCGGGCAAAGTTGACACACGTCTATTTATTTGGATTTACAATTATTTAGTTATTGCTTCAAAGAGATAGTAGGTGGCAAAGTAGCCAAATATAACCCCTACATGATCACATGTATATTACGTATTGCGGTTATAATATTTTTGGCCTCTATGTTATCGTCCCATTTGGATGATGTTCTCGCTAAAAGTAATAAAGCACATTGAAATATCCAGTTACAATTTTCGCTTTATAAGCTTTCCTTATTTTTTTAGACGTAGGTAGGTATATGTATACATATTTTTCACATCTCATGCTCGAAAAGTGTGTCATAATAGGCTTATCAAGCCGGCCTAAAGTAGTACTTTTAGCATTTAGGGAAAATATGAATACATATTTATGATTTACAAAACATTCTAATTTGGCCAATCAAACTACTTCACCGTATTAAATAAACCAATCAGAAAACACGTCAACGGTCAATAGGAACGTTCAGTTATTTTTGGTACATACTTTGTTCAACTACTTCAGGTGGGCTGTCAGTTTGTTTGCCACGGACTTGGTACAAAAAAAAACTAATTTAACATTAGGTATTTTTTCGGCCCTATTTCAACTACTATGTATCTAAAGCAAAACAGTTTAAAAAAAAGTTGCCGCCATATTTTCTCTGTACTTTATTATTAATTGTGGGTTATCTTTGTTTATTTACTTTCCGCAAGCGAAGTGAAAAGTAGTGTATAACTCTGGTCTAAAAGCCATATTACCACTCGAAGTATTTTCAGTCACTTCGTTCGGAAATATAACCATCTCGCGGTAATATGACTTGCTTTAGACCCTTGCCATACAATCTACTATGTAATCCGTACTGTCCTATATAGTATGGAACCTATTTAAAAACGTAAAAGCAACTCTGTCTGTTAGCTCTGCTAAAACCTGACCACTCAACGAATTGAGATTAAATAAAAATATGTAGGTTATTTGTCAAACACGGACCATTATTAAAAAAAGAGAACAAACTTGATTATTTTTCCAAAAGAACTAGTAAAATAATACTAAGAAGTTGTAACAAATTTGAAATAGAAAGCAACTCAAATATTGTTCTTATAAAAGTTCCTAACAACGACTTATTACCAAAGTTTCCAAAACATTTTCTTTTACATTATTTTAGTCGCCTCTTTTCAAAGCCTTTGGCCTTAGCCCAAAAGATGTAAATGGCTTATAGGTTCAATATTTATTAAACTATACTACACACTTACATATTTTAGTTAATTTACACAAAACAATAATGGATTTATACACATAAACATCCTAAAGATATACTTCATCCATTGGTGAAAATCGTAATAAATCCGATGCCTACTTTCTGAGTTGCAGCTTATATTACTTTATTTTATAATATGAAGCGATAGAATATATTTTCAATCAATTATTTGCACATTTTCAATACAAAAGACATCTGTGTACATAAATACAAACAGAACAAAGCCTATCTCCTTATATATTTATTTATTTTATGGCATCACGCAACACAGTAGTACAGTCGCCATCAAATATATCTGTACTCTTCAGGGTACTCAAAAATATCTGAACATGCACTTTAACGCCTTCACAATAGAGTCGTGTTCAGATATTTGTGAGCACCTTTTTCGCTTCGATATATCTGATGGTCCAGACTGGAAATCAGCGCGGAGCTTGCAAGCTCCAGCATATGCTGAGCCTGGTACCCATAGCCGCAGTCATAGTTTTTAAAATTGTAAGTAATTTTTTTTAAGTGCTGTCTTTTTATTCTAATGTTTCTTTTTTCTTTCACGTGTTTTTTTTAATATCCGCTTTTGTATTGTAGTTTTCTCTGTTACGTGGCAATAAAGATTTATTATTATTATTACTTATATAGAAATTAAAGACGAAAGATTTATACGTTTTGAAGGGAAACTAAGAGTAACCAAACCACACGCGTGGTCGTGTCGGAGGTTTCCCCTGGATTTCCCCCAGGCTACTCCAACCCCGCACTCCTATCGCTTTATTGGGCCCGGCCTATAAAGCCACAGTCAGGTTCAAAAAAAGGAGCGTATTAAAGTATTTTTTCGGTGCCGACGGCGGCACTCGACGCGCCTCGTACAGTAAAAATTCAAGAAATGTAGTTATCTATTAGTATCTCTAGTGCTATTAGTGGTTTCTTCATCAAAACAGAAGCCCTTATTTTATGTATATTAGCATTGTTAATCCCTACGTAAACTACAGGTTTTAAAAGTATAACATGGGTATTTAGCTTGAAGAATTGAAACATAGTTAAGGTAAACGTCAGTTCCTAACACTTTCAGTATTTTTATATGACACATTAATAAATAAACAGTAATTAAATGTCCTAATATTTGACAACGCAATACTCAACAGTTGACACCTGGGTCATTCTACTTATTCATGACCAGTGTTCTATTACAAAACAAAATCTATGATATGCATTGAATTAGTGTACAATAATAGGATTTCGAAATAGTACCTGAACCTAATAAAAGGTATTTATAGGTAAAAATACTTAAATATTAAAATATTGCTGTAAAAGGTGTGTAACACAGTGGTAAAAACCATTTTTTCATACAAATGGCGAGACATCCAAGGACCACTGCGTTACTCG
Organism: Epiblema foenella; assembly: GCA_963556455.1. Taxonomy (NCBI): domain Eukaryota; kingdom Metazoa; phylum Arthropoda; class Insecta; order Lepidoptera; family Tortricidae; genus Epiblema; species Epiblema foenella. The sequence continues at coordinate 45,032,052 of OY747095.1, forward strand.
GTTTATGGATATTAGCTGTGGTTCGTTAATTACCAAAACTATCGGAAGTGATACTGCAATTAACCTTCTTTCTAAATAACAATACAAAAATAAGTAGTGTGGGCCAAGAATTCCAAAATCTGCATTAATAAAAAAAATTGTCTGAAAATTATGTACATGAAAAGTAGAATGACCCAGGTGTCAACTGTTGAGTATTGCGTTGTCAAATATTAAGATATTTAAATACTATAGTTATTTCAAAGACAAACGTTACCAGAATTTATTGTTTCGCAGTTTTTTCATTATCATATACACACTTTTTTTTAGAAATAATGAACTTTTTAGATACAGCTAGAAGGTGATTGTGTACAACCCATATTTACCGAAAAAGTAGATTAGAACTATCATTTGTGAAAAAGTTTTCTACGAAATAATAGTCCTGCAAAACATAAATTCGATGACAAGTTTGTCTGCTAATGGTAAACCCGTTTAAATATCTTGTTTAATAATGAAATAAGCTGAATTAAATACATTTTCTACAGTAGGTACAAGTTTCTTATTTCTACTACCACGCGTCTTTTTTACCTACTGACCAACTTTAGGTAATTAAATTGTCCGACTTGTATTACATTGGTAAGTTCAACAAGCTACTTTACTGTCCAAACAAAAAGATTGAAAATCGAATAATATTTTTATAAATTATCGGTTATTTTATACAATTTCAACTGCATTCCAATCTGAAAGTACTATACCATGACGGATATTATTGGGCCAAGGGTAAATCGTCGATTACTAGGGAATATTATAGAGTTAACTAGATTTGCTTTCCTTCGTTAGAAAGAAAGAAAGAAAGAAATATTTATTTGGTACAAGTTGTTTACACGTTCTAGGATATAGTAAATAGGTACCTATTTAGTACCAAAATGGGTGCCGCTCAGCATAGTGTCATAAAAATCATGACGCTGATTTTCAGGGCAACCAGGAAACAACATGAAATTACAAAACAATAAACATGAGAGAGAGCTGTCCTTAACACACAACATGACATTGACAATGTGGGAAATGTGTAGCCATACAGAATAATATAAGAAATGATTGGTTTTCAATCATTTTAGGCAGACTACTCTCTCTCTTCTATTCAAGAGTTTACTACTCTTGTCGGTGGAGCAATTGCCAGCCGTTTCTGTCCTCTGCCATCTCCTTTACTCTCTGATATGACATGACCTTAACCTTCTCTTTTATTTGCTCTCCCATACTGACCTCTATCGCCTTTTCACCCCCTTCCGTATCTTTTAAGTATTATCTTGGTCGCCTAGTACTCATAGTCAATAGTACCAGTTTTGCTCAGTTTAGTACTAGGTCGATTGTGTAAAACAGTCGACAAATTTTTATTTATTTAATTGAAATATTTTTTCAAATATTTTCGTCCGTAATTATCTGAAATGCGTTTCGCGTATGAATTGCGTTTTGCGTTTTTGGCACTATGCGTCGAAAGGTGATTATGGTACACAATTTCAGTAAATTATTGTATTAAATAAATTAGGTAAGTATCTGCTAGGTAGTACTTAGCTATTCGTCGCCGCCCAAACCTAGATTTATAAAGATCCTCGATTTATCAAGAAGACTGACGGTAAATTGTCAAAAAAATTTTTTGAGATACCTAAATTTGATCTTACATTTGGTCTAACGAAGCTTTATAAAACCCGGAATATAACATGTTAATTGCACTGAAGAAAACAGGAACTTTCGTACAGAAAGTAACCAAAATGTATCAGTTTCCTTTTCTATATGTACGTCCTTTCACCGCGCCGTCTCATACCGTACATTTTCCGACGGCAAAAGAATGAAGGCGCACAGTTGATGAAACATCTCTATATTTTATATAAGTATTCGTTTCTACTAACTGTATATGTGAAAATATGTACTTAAGTTTCTTGTAGTAATGAATATCTTACACTTCAGAGTAGAACCTACTAAATCTGTGTTCTCTGCCTAAAGAAACTGTGGTTATGTAGGGTCGCGCGACGAGCAGGCGAATCACGTAACTTTATGTACCAACGGTAGATAGATTTCACTGTCAATTTTGAAGTATAAATGTATGAGCTGACAATTAAAATTTGACATTTAAATCTACCTAACAGTAGTAAAAAAGTTACGTGATTACCCCGCAGCATCAGTTTACGACCACCAGATGAACTAAGTCACTTCAATTGAAGATATTAACATTTTACAGACCCTTGAGAAGCGGTGAGTTGTATCACTCATAGAAAAGAAGTGTCCGTCGACCACCAACCACTTCGATGGGTCGACGACATTAAGATTATAGCGATTGACTACTGGATTTTATTTATTCATCGTATGGCAATTATTTCCAACCGTGAGATCTTCGAGAAGACAGTACGGTTGCCAGTTTTGTTGCACTTTTACCACCCAGGGGTCACATGCAAGAGACTACTCCCTACGGACGTGGTGTAACTTCGACTCCCTTCGTCAAGTGAGTCAACTTGATTGTTAGAAGTTCTCAGGCCTCCAACTTGGCTTAACAACTGCTGCCATAGCCAGGATCAACGGCTTAAAGTGCCTTCCAGCGCTCAGTAGTAACCACTAAAAGCGGTCACCCATCTAATAAGAACTGACTCCGGCCCATATTGCATAACCTCGCATACCGAACGCGGCACACAGCGCTCCATAGACTCCTGGATAAAACAAAATGGACCGGGTCTAGGAAGGCAATGAGTCCTGCTGTAGATTACAGCTTGGGATCTCCTACTACCTACTGTCAATTGTCATTAGTAGGTGATCCCAAGCTGCGAATGACGATATTATTGATATATAACTACGTAACCAGTGGGTATTATCAGTAAATCTCGTCAGAGACGATCAGGTATGTAGACTAATGTAGGTCAGTTAGATATAGGGTCAGAGGGTGAGGCTGCGTAAACGTATAGCAAATCATTCATCGCTATTTGAAATGCACGCGCTCGGCATAAAAAATATTAAATAACATATGACGATCGATATAATATTAATTAGCTAGTCCTTGGCCATTTGACCAAGCCTTTTCACACGAGTCACATACTTATACTTGGATATTTTGTTTGTGCGCTTAAATTTTTACACAGTTTTATCGTCTCCTGCGTGTTTTTAAGAGATTTCAAGTTTATTGAGTGGCTAGTGGGATCGAATCCCGAGGTCATTTATTTGTGTGATGAATACGAATATGTTTTCCTGAGCCTTGTAGGTTGTCTATGAATATTTATTTATGTATATGGGTATATATAACGTCCCCGAATAAGCAGGTGTCGCTTTACTTTGTTTATGAATAATTGTCCACAAATGTAATTAAGTATATTGCGTCCACCAAACCAATTGTAACTATGGTGCTCGTATTCCGAAAAAACTGACGTAAAATATATGAATAGCAGAATTTCTGTATCAAAAACGATTTTATTTTCCCTCGCGTTTGTGTAATACTTTATTAGCATTTATAATTGCATATTTGAAAACAAATAGTTAGTTTATTAATAAAATTTACAGCTAAATGGCTGTATTAAAGGATCGATCTACATAACTAGTATTTGTTTCGTGGAATCTTCATATCGCCTGTCTAGACAGAGCTTAGTCGGTCAATTACTTGCAATTAAGAAGTTTATCGATTGTAATAATGAAATTCAATAAATATAATGATGAAAATAGACTAGAGACTAGCTACTAAGTTAACGAATGGATAATTGGATTTTTTTTTTCATTTTTGTGTTCATTTTATTTAATACTAGCGACCCGCCCCGCGGCTTCGCACGGGTGCACTATTTAATGGATGTTATTATACATATAAACCTTCCTCTTCAATCACTCTATCTATTAAAAAAACCGCATCAAAATCCGTTGCGTAGTTTTAAAGATTTAAGTATACATAGGGATATAGGGACAGAGAAAGCGACTTTGTTTTATACTATGTAGTGAGTGATAATGATAAAATTCAATAAATATAATGATGAAAATAAACTAGAGACTAGCTACTAAGTTAACAATCGAATAGATAATTGGATTATTTTTCATTTTTTTGTTCATTTTATTTAATAAGTACCTAATTATTTGGTTCTATATCAACAAATCCGATACATAATAAACGTTAACATAAAACTATAGAAATTAAAACCATTTGGTACCTAGTTATAGAAAACTACTAACGGGTCGATTTTACAATCACCTGATAAAATTAACTGTCAGTTAAAATCATCACTGTCACTTTATAATGTCATATGAAAGAAAAGGACAGACCTAACATTTACCTCACTTTTAACTGGGGATTGAAAAACCTAATTATTAGTAAATTAAGTAAAAAAGAATCAAAGACATTTGTCATTAGTAATTACTGCCATTCCGAACCGACGGTAAAATCCTCAAACAAAATGTTTGAAGTTATAAATATATACCATCGAACATTTTATATTTATATATATTGTATTTGCATATTAATCATATTATATTCAGCATACTGGATTGTACTGTCAGAAAAAATGTAGTTTATGATCAATAATTTTAGTAATTGAGGTAAACGTCTCTGTGCTCTACACTGACCAATATATGACACTACTGTCGAGCACTGGGACTTCGACATCGAATTCCCGGGTAGAAATATTTAACCTACAGTTATTTTTACAAGCTATTATGACCAAAATCGGTATTTGATAACGGTAAAAAATTACATACCTATTCTCACATTACCAACAAACTTTCGAAAAATATTATTCTCATAATATTACCACTTCGGCTCGGTTCATAAAACCACACTCGTTTTAATGCCTCTCATTATGCAGCAGTTGCATAATATACTATTATGTACTGTCGGCGACAAATATGTAAAGCTACAATAACTGTGTGTAGGTACAGTACCAAGAAATTTTTACTTAAAACCGTCTCAAGCAAGACGACGCGTCAAAAGAATTGCGTTCTGAAGAAAAATTACTTTTAAGAGGCCTTATAAGTTTTAAAATGTTTTGATTTCAAATTATGACAAAACAATTGATAATACCAATAAAGTCATTTAAGGATACGATGATTTTATTAAAGTTCTATATAGCAACATAGCCATTTTTTGATTTTATTGTGTGTAGTAGAATTTAAGTGGAAAAAACTAGTTTTTAGCTTGAAAATGGTCGCTTTGGAGTGATGTTTGAAACGATATTTCTCAAAAAAAAATTCAAAAAATACATTTAAAATTTATGATATAAGGTCGCATAAGTCCTGATCTAGATAGTAACATTGAGAAAATGTCAAGTTGCGTGTCAATACAAACAGTAAATGGCGTAAATAGATGAGCGATTTTTAACTGATAAGGACCCTTGACGAAGAAAGCGAACACAATTTTCTTGAAATGAATTTTAAATTACACTTGTAAAACAACACTACAGTGTCAAAATGGGACTTTTATCAACAAAGTTTCGATGATTTATCGAGACATTTCTTCCATGATAGGTACTGTGATTATTATTATTTTTTCCCCAGACTACTCTCCAACCGCGCACTCCTATCGCTTTATTGGGCCCGGCCTATAAAGCCACAGTCAGGTTCAAAAAAAAAATATTTTCATATTAATTATTGTTGTAGGTTGAAGTCTATCGTGTAAGTACCTATTTTAAGTTATAGTTCAGTTACATACTATATGTATTTCTATTACTATAGCTCTGCTAAGCTCAGCCGTTTCATTGCTACCGTAGGCCTATTTTCCATGCTTTGTCTTTGCTCCCCGCGAATACTCTGAGACGTCTCATTCACTTATGAGAACAGTTTTACTGTTTGAGCTATGTATATAGATATATAATATATTTTATAGTTTACTATTGGCAGTATTCTGGAAATACTGGATTGGTACTTACTCGTAAAGTAATAAAATACGAAATTGCAGGTTAGAAAAACGTTTAAAAGTTATTGAAGTATTTCTAGTTCTCTGCTGTGCAATGTGTATTATCATATACTATGTTAAATTCTTTGTGGAGATTTTTTTCTTATTTATTATATTTAGAGATGCGCCGAATATTCGGGTATTATTCGGTATTCAGCATATTCGGCATGTTTTTGAATGTTCGGTATTCGACCGAATTATTCGGTTTAGTTGCCGAATATTTACCGAACAATTTTGAGAGGGTTTTGTTACAAGTTACAATAGTGTATTATAGTTACTGCTTCGTGAAATTAATACTTGACCTATTATTGACAGTTTTACCATTCAATTAGTCTGTTTTACAACAATAGAAGAAGGAATTACGTTGAACCGAATAATTCGGCCGAATATTCGGTTCGGCAACAGCTGGACCTAATATTCGGCCGAATGTTCGTATTCGGTCAAACCCACATTCGTCGCATCTCTAATTATAATCGAATTAAGTATTCATAACTAGCGACCCGCCCCGGCTTTGCACAGGTAATCCAGTATTTTCACGTTTTGATCTATACTTACCTACTATACTATAAATTGCTATAAACGAATTTTTTAATCCCTTATTTCCCTTTTTTACGCCGTTGAAGGACGAATATTCAATAACGATAAAATTACTTTTCTTATATTTTAACTGACCTACGAAGCAAGTATGAAGTCACTAAATTGAGAGCTGATATAGGAAAGCTTCAAGTTTCTTTTTAATATAGTTTTGTTCCAATTACACATTTTTCACGCCATTTTGACCCCCTAAGGAGATAAGTTTTTAAATCAATTATATCCCGTGTGTTACTCTTATTTCAAACGACAATGCCTACTGAAAAATTTCATATAGGTAAATCAGTTCACTAGTTTTTAAGATTAAGAGGCACATATGATACCTAAATTCATACATCGGCACAAACTTTACTTTTACATTATTACTATTATTAGATTACGAATCTACGAATCTACTGGATTATATGAATATATAATACAAATTTGCTCCACATACACAATAAATATACGTGTTATTTATGTTATTTTTAAATATATTTTATGTAATTAATATTCAGGCAGATAATTAAAAATGTGCTTAAAATATGCAAAAGGAGAATAATTTCTAGAGATGCGCCGAATATGGGTTAGACTTTCACTTGATTTTTGTTCATTATCAAGACGAAATATTGACAAAAAATAAGTTAAATCACTCTTAGTAACGGGTCAATTATTAATGTTACGAAGCAGTAACTATAATACACACTTGTAACTTGTAACAAAAGCCTCTCAAAATTGTTCGGTAAATATTCGGCAGCTGAACCGAATAATTCGACCGAATACCGAGCATTCAAAACAATGCCGAATATGCCGAATACCGAATAATAACCGAATATTCGGCGCATCCCTAATAATTTCCAATATGTCCAATGGAGTATTTAATTTAAAAGCAATGTCGAATACTTGGTGTTAATGTAACATAACCTGAGATAAAATCAAGATATGAGGTCAAGTATACGTATTAAAAATATATCCTTATATTCGAGGCTGCAGTATAAAACAATCGTATGATAAATTGTTAAAAAATATGATAGTAAATAAATGCAGTTTTCTGCCTATGTGTGAAAAAAACAACTAATTTTTCAGTTTAAATTCACCGTAATTAGCACTACGAATACTAAATAGGTAAGTACTACAAAATTAACTCAATTGAACTCCAAATTTACTACACAGCAGTATTTATAGCACTGCCTACGCAAATATTAAAAGAATGTATAAAATTTTTTGTAAACACCAAAAATACCTTACACTTATAAGTTTTCTCAGAATTCGCCAAAGCATTTATAAAAAACTGTTTTTATTTGATTATCTCTATTTTATTTCACAAATTACGTATATTTTGTGTATTTATGGTGTCCAGTGAATAATGGACAAGTTTCTAACCACCGACAGGACTCTTGAGGCTGGTCCAGAAAATGAACTTTCAGTTTAGTAACGTCCCGTTATTTTGAAAGGAAATTGATTGAATTGATAAATAATATTCAAGGCTAGTTCCGATAATAATCCGCAAACTGATATTTATAATTACCTGTTATGATAAAATACTTATTTATAACAAATTGTTATATGTATTAAAAATCAATACACTACGTAAAAAATACCTGTGATAAGTAATGTTGTTTATACGTATACAAATCAATACGACTACACTTCGTAGCTAATTTAAAAATTTATAAAAAACTCTCCTATTTACTAAATGATCTTAAACCGCTCTACTTTCCGCGCCTAGTTCATTTTTATCTCGTTTTACATCTACAAAAAAAGTTTAAAGCACAGACACTAAAAAAAGCTTTTTTTTTTCACAAACCCTTACCCAGTGCATCGCTCCCCTGTCCTCGTAAACTCCCATCTGGGGTTCAATTTTTCCGTTTTCTATTTTCGAACGACTGGGCTTGTGCCCCACACACTCACTCACTCACGCGCACACGGGCGCTCGCGCCGCGGTCGCCGGCAGACTGGCTCTGCGCATTGTGGGCGGGGCTTAGAAGGCGCCGCCTTGCGCGACGGCCCTTTTTTTAAGCATTTTTCGAAGAATATGAATTTTTCGAATGTAATACGAGTGAATTTGGGTGCCGGGAATATGGTAGTTTCAATTTAGGTTTATTTGTTGACTAGTATTTGCTCTTCGTTACTAAAGAAGAGATGAAGTATAATAATAATAAATAATAATATTCTTTATTGCACCACTAATACAGGAGTACATTTATAGATACGGTAACATTAATAATGGTAACAACAGGCATAATAATAAAAATAAAAAATAATATAAATAAAAGTATTTTTTTTAATGTTTTTTTCGTAGTAGAAGTGAGTAAAATTTTTATGTAAATACCGCAAAATATACCTAGCTGTTTAAGTTTAATTGCTAACTACAAACCCTTATTAAAAAATTAAATTAATTAAGGATTTTTCTAAGGAAATAGGTAGGTAAATAGAACGTGTCCAGTGCCATAAGTTGTTTCATTCTACGTTTCTATAAAGTTTCTTGACTACCTGCTGCTTGATTAGTATATACCTACTCGAGATTATTAGAAAATCATCAGGTACCTACCTACAACACTATTCAAACATTGGGTAGGTAGAGGAGTCGGCATCGACACCAAATGACAGATTTTTTTAGAATAGAATAGAATACATTTTTATTTTGCAACAACAACATAATAAATTACATTACAAAAACTTAAATCTAAGAGATATACAGTGTTGTCACAAAAATGGAGTCCACTCAGCATGTGTCGAGGCACAGAGTGCAATAACGCTGATTTTCAGTGGATCCCACGAACTAAAACTAAAGAGATCAGTTGTGACAAGATTGAAAACATAAAAAGAAAAATTCATCCAATTGCATTGTGCCACATTAATGTTTTTACCAGCGGAAACCAATAATAACAATTCAATGTAAACTCAAGCAGACACAGATACAAAAAAGAATAAACAAATCAAATATTTTACTCGTAAATATACGTAACACTTATAACGTCATATTCGAATACCAATTACCTTCATTATCTCATGGTTTGTCATAATTTATTTAACAGATGCATATAATACCGAATAGATAATATGCAATCAGTCATCTACCGAGATAGTACATGACTGATGCACTGGTGCATAACAAAGCAACATTTAAAAAAGTTTATAACTAAGTATACACCTCAAATATTTGCCAGTGATTTTATTAGAGCATGTTTACTTGTAAGAAAATCCCTACAACCATTTCAAATCACTACACAGCAACGTAAAAATGTAGGCAGGTTAACTGTAGGTTAAAAAATATTAAGGTATCTTCGGGTAATTCCGAGTGTCGGGTAATACCGAAAAAAACTAATTCCAGTAGTATTCTAAGCGATTTCGTTGCACTACCAAACATCAACAAAAAAAATAACCATTTCTTTTTGATGATGATGATGATGAGATTCAATAAAATCGCTTAGTTAGACTGGAAATTGTTATTTTCAGAATTACGCGACATTTGGCATTACCCGAAGACACATTACAATTATTTCACTCAATACTTTAGAATTACGATTTAAAACGGGATATTTACTATGTATATTTGTATGAGTTCCCGATATTCCTTGATAATGGCGCAGTTAATCCTTGATAATGGCGCTTGCAACAGTGCCGAAATATCGGGAACTCAAAAATACAAATATACATGGTAAATATCCCGTTTCAAATCGTAATTCTAATGTAAATGACCATGTAAGCTTGAAACACTCAATACTTATTCACAAGTCCAGTTACATGCAATAAGTAGTTTCGATTTAGTTCTATACCCGCAAAACCCACCCACAACCACAAAGGTATGAAATTTGACATTTCGGATGCTTGACAGCACACTAGCGCCTCTAGCGGCAAATTCATACGCGGTAGCCCTCGTTGATATGCTGTCTTAGGCCGGATTTTATAAAGATCCGTTAAACCAATTGTCAGATCATATTTCAGTAACTCAGTACATTTTTTGACATAACAAACCGACATAAGGTCTAACAGATCTTTATAAAACCGAGCCTTAATGACTAGTATTTACCTGTGACTTCACTAAAGATATTTCAATACATTTTTTTACATAACAAATCGACATAAGGTCTAACGGATCTTTATAAAACCGCGCCTTAACGACTAGTATTTACCTGTGAGTTCACTAGAGATATCTCACAACCCCATAAATTCTGAAATCTGTAAAAAAATACCTGTGACAGACAGACACCAGTTGATCGCAGAAACATGCCGTTGGACCAAATTGGTACGGAGCAGTAAAAAACAGTGTTGTCGAATTAAAGTTAATCGATAAAATGACCCTTTGAAGCCGTTTTCTCGATAATTTCATTGATGATTTCTGCAGTAGTGCTTATATGGTAAGATAAAGGCAGAATGGGCGTCTCTCCTTTTTTAAATTAATTAATATTAAATTGCCCAGTAATTTGAGTAACGGTAAGTATAGCCTTAAAATATATAACACTAAGAATAAACGTGATAAATTAACCAGGGATCGAATACCGGTATTTTCTCCATAGACAAATAACGGTATTATTACGATCACCGGTTCATTATTTCGTTTTTAATGGGACAATCTAATAATACGACGTTGTTACCTAAATACATGATTCAGCCCTACGTAAAGAGCAAAAAATAATCCAAAATATTGGGCTAATTCAGGGTTTTTTAAAAATACCGGTATCGGTCCCTGAAATTAACATTATATCAGTTAACTAGGTACTTAAGCAAAATTAATAATAATAGTAGATTTTCTGGCAGGAGGAAGCGCTGGTGCGGTAGTCATGGCATTCATGGGGAGAGGCCTTTGCCCAGCAGTGGGACACCCATATAGGCTAAGAAAAAAAAAGTAGATTTTTAACCAAGGGTTAAAAACCAGAGGGGCTACCGCGAACCACAAACGAAGTTTTCCCTCTCTGTCTCATTTATATGCAAACTTGCAAGTGCGACAGAGAGGGAAAACTCTGTTTGCTGTTCGCGGTAGCGCCACAGACAAGATAGAGAGGCTGAAATGGGTGGTTTCACCCGAGTTAAACTGCTTTTCATTTGGAATACGAGGAAACTAAAAAATGCCAAAATATACACAAACATTTTCTGAGTCGGCGAAAGTACCATTTTGAAGGGAACTGTTGAGTGAAGTTAACAACTTAACAGTGTTTGTGTATGGACCATTTGATTTATTTTTTAAAATTATGAATTAATCGTACTTATGCTTGTATTGGCCTTTGCCCAATCTAATAACGATTCAACGTATTTATTTTATTTATTTTTATTTTATTTCTGTTTATTGGGGAAAAAACAGACATAGAAAAATGAAAGGAATACATATTTTTTTCTTTTTACTACTTACTTTTCTGCTCCAGGGCAAAAAAGTGCCACTTTCAGCACGCTACATCTTATCTTATCTTATCTTATTTAGATGAGGGCCCTTGCGGATGCACTTCGACCCAGTGGGATCTTTTGTACAATTGCCCCCTCCTTTATGCCTACTCCAAGCTGCTCTCCAGCATTTCCACATACTCGTAGCTATGTACAATAACCCACTTTCAGAGTACGAGAAATGAAGAATACTTTTCGATCTAATGAAAAATGCCTTTATTTATTAAAAAAATATATTTATTTCATTGTAAAGTCATGTGCATATAATAAAGGTGTTTAAATTGAGTGAGTCAGTCCATGACGCCCTGTTAGGGCATACAACATTAAACACTAACTTAATAGGTATAGTAGTTAGTATTAGTGCCTAATTGCCTATATGTGCCTAATAATAAATTCAAGGAACCTTATTAAGATTGGCTCTCGATTTGTGTATTACATGTACACTATTGTTTATAATATGTACAGTCGCCATTAGTTTATATATCGGAGCGAACTAGGTGCTCACAAATATCTGAACACGACACTATTGTGAAGGCGTTAAAGTGGATGTTCAGATATTTTTGAGCACCCTGAAGAGTACAGATATATTAGATGGCGACTGTACAATCGAGAACAGTGGCGCTACCGCTAACAGCAAACGAAGTTTTCCTTCTCTGTCGCACTTGCAAGTTTGCATATAAGTGAGACAGAGAGGGAAAACTTTGTTTGCTGTCGCGGTAGCGATGTCCCTAGGGATGTCGAGCGATTTGCCAATCTTCGCAACTTGGACGTCTAACGCAAATCGGGACTGACACGACATCGGGGGCGCTACCGCGACAGCAAACGAGGCTTTCGCTCTCTGTCGCACTTGCACGTTCGGACGTAAGTGCGACAGAGAGGGAAAACTTCGTTTGCTGTTCGCGGTAGCGCCCCGGGTAACATCGGTCATCATTACGCGGCTAAATTACGGACAATGACAAGTGACAACAATCCCGGTTCGGGACAACAGTCGCGTACAGTAAAGGAAATACGTTCATTTTTAAACCTTATTGTAAAAGTGGCAAGAGCGAAAAACTATTTCTATTTCTAATATTTTTAATAGTACTTACATTCAGGTTTCCAACAAAACCGATGTTAGACAGCTAATCATGGCATCCCGCTCGCACGCGCTCGTGGCACAGCATATGCTCTTTCGTTCCTAGCACGATAGGGGTATCTGGACACTAAGGAGATGGGCCATTGTCAGATTTAGGTTCGCGTCTTTTCGGTGGACATATCAAAAGTTAAGGGCCAAGAAGCTTAATTTTGGATTGGTCTAGCAACCCGCATAAACAGTGTTTCCGTAACTATAAATCCCTGTAATAAAAACATAACTTACCTACATATACATAATCCGTTAACTATTGACCACCGTGTGGACAACTTTTGTCTTTACAACTGACAATGACCAAGATATGAGAGCCGAGTTTAGCCCACGCGGCAAGAGGAACAGACGACTGTACTTCTTATAGGGGATTGACGAGAGACATCATCCTGGGGGGCTAGCACAACTACCGGTGCGACGCGACGCGAGTAGAAAAAAATCTACCCTCCTCTTTCTAACCCGCACAGTTCGAGCGAGACAGGAATCGCTGAGTCGCGCGAGACACGATTTGTCAGCAAGTTGTGCTAGCCCCACTATTGTGGATTCGTTTTTATTATCAGTGACTTAAGAGACTATATACATCTCTAACAATATTAAATTAATTTTAATTTTGACGCTCAGAGACCATGTACATCTCTGGGATATTATATTAATTTCATTATACTCCTTGTTTAATCTTGAGACCTTATACATCTCTAACTTTACTGATGTTGTAATATTTGTAATAGATAACTTTGCAAGTTTATCTTCACTGTATGATATTAATTTTGTTATAATTGTAAACTCGAAATTATTATTCCTTCTTGAACTGTAAATTAATATTTTGACATGTAAAAGTGCCCTTGTGGCCTATTTGCAGAATAAATGTTTGTATTTGTATTTGTACCTAGTTGGGTAGGTACTAGGGTGTATACTCATACTCATTTATTTGTAATGATACTCCGTCAGATACAATGATTGACAATGATAAAAATGTCAAGGTATGATTGATTTACAAATTGTCAAACTGTCACGGTAAAATTACATTTAAATTTGGACTTCCAGTATAAAATTAAAATAATAATAACAATAATAATCATAAATCCATTTAAAACAATAATAATATTTAAAAAAGAAACACATGTATTATTTAATATTTAAATGTCACATAGTTCTGAAATGTTATAGTAGGCATTTTCAAGGGGCCATGATGTAAGTTTATTATAGAAGGAGTGTCCGTTCAGCTCTTTAATGCCATTGGGAATGGCGTAATATATAAATTATGCGACAATTTTGTTAATAATTCATCATTTAATAAAGTAAATCAAACTGTAATAAACCTAACCTAACCTACTAGGTACAATAAAACAAGAAGCGGCTCAAAATTAGATGTATAATCAAATGTAACACATAATTAAATGAATGAAGAAAAATGGAGTATCGCTTGGACTGCGTAGAACTATCAGACAGGTAAGCAGAGGGCCTTGCTCATGCCGTCCCTTTCGCTCATATGGTGTATAACACGAGAGGGAAAGGGACGGCACGATACGAAGTTCGCATTTCAAAGTTCGGAGTACGCCCTCAGAGGGCCTACCGCGAACCGAAAACGAACGAAGTTCGAATATCTCCCTCTCTGTCGCACTTGCTAATTCGTGTGGCAGAGAGGGAGATATTCGAACTTCGTTCGTTTTCAGTTCGCGGTAGCCGCTCAGGTTCGGTCTTACACAGGGCTTAACACATTTGTTTGTATACCTTATTGTCGCTTTAAGGCTCGACGCGCTATTCATCGATTCATGTCGAGTTTTGAATTGATATAGCTCCGTCAAAACTATAGATATACTTGTGGTACAAACGGTTATCGCTTCTTCAATCCTTTATCTACGTTTGCAAGAGCCAAATTTAAAAAAAAAACTGACTACTTAAATATTTTTTTATTTTCTTTTCTTACATTGTCATAAAAAGCTCTATTTTCGATATTAGTCATGCTGTTTATCCGGTAGTAGCGATCCGATGCGATGCGAGCCGTTTGGTGGAAATTGTTCTTAAGAGGCCTTATAAGTTTTAAAATGTTTTGATTTCAAATTATGAAAAAAATATTGATAACACCGATATGGTTATTAAAGGCTACGATACTTTTATTAAGGTTTTAGATAGTAACATAGCCATTTTTTGATTTTATTGTGTGTAGTAGAATTTAAGCGGAAAAAACTTGTTTTTAGCTTGAAAATGGTCGATTTGGAGTGATGTTTGAAACGATATTTCCTAATGAAAAATCCAAAAGATACATTTAAAGTTTATGACATAAGGTCGCAATAGTCCTGTTATAGATAGTAACATTGAGAAAATGTCGAGATGCGTGTCAATTCAAACAGAAAATGACGTAAATAGATGAGCGTTTTTTAACTCATAAGGGCCCTTAAGGGAATGTTATATGTCATAACATAAACGCGATCATGGTAGCCAGTTATCGTATGTTCGTTTTATTTTTCGTCAAGTATATAGAAGTCGGAGTTTCTCATTCGGCGGGACAGGTGGCAGGACTGGCAGGACAGTTCGGCGCCGGCAAGGAGGTACCTACGAACGGAGAGACAAATATTTAGACTGTATTATATATGTAAAATACGCAGAGTATAATTTTGAACCTTATTGTTTTAACGGTCGAATTATGTTAACGCAACTCGGTCAACTCAAATGACTTCAAGGATACGGGACGATTTTTCAATCACCAATAAAGTATCTGACATATAAATGTTAAATCTGTCTTTTTCTTGCATATGACATTAGAAAGTGACAGCGATAATTTTAACTGACGGATAATTTTATCTGGCGATAGAAAAATTGATCCTAATTATAAGAACATAGTTTTTAATAGTAGGTTTAAGTAATTTAAACTGTGGAGTTAAAAAGTCTGAAATCAAAAGAATTTTTATTTAGTGGTGTGATTGCACCAAATGTGATAATCCACATCGAAAGGGACCTTATGGCGGCAGGCGCTTACGTTGCACCTATTCCCTATTGTATTGGAACAGCGGCAATAAAGGCGTAAGTGCCGGCCGCCATAAGGTCCATTTCAATATGGATCATCACAAATCTTATTATAAGATGCCAGAGCGGACCCCGGTCTCATACAACCGCTGAGGAAACAACAGGAGAAACAATGAGTAGGTAAATGGGCCATTCTATTTTTTCAAAACCAGTTTTCTATTACAAAAACAAATCAATGGCATGTATTGAATTACAAGTAATAAGAAATATTTATTCGAGACAAAGACAACACACAGAAAAATGGAAAATAAAAATAAACAAAAAAGTTGCGTTATCTCGAAACGGTACCATCTCAGCATAATGCGGGCAATCGCCAGCGCTGGTCTTCCGTAGTGTAGTGCAAAAATAGGATTTCGAAATAATACCTGAACCTAATAAAAGGATTTCGTAGATTATAATACTTAAATATTAACATATTGCTGTACAAAATGGGTAACACGTGAGTGATGTTTGAAACTATATTTCTTAATGAAATTTCCAAAAAATGCATTAAAAATTTATGACATTAGGTCGTAATACCCGTGTTCCAGATAGAGATAGAGCCACTGAGAAAATGTCAACATACGTGAGAATGTCAACCTAAATAGATGAGCGGCATTAACTTATAAGGGCTCTTAACACGACTGGACAGACGCAAGGACCACGTAAGAGGATCCTTCAAAGTGGTCCCCAATAACAGATAAATTAAAGAAAACCAGTCTTAGATTAGATGGTACGGCATAATCACGCCAAAGTACTTATTACGAACATTTTAGACAGTCTATATGTAAACTCTGTGACATTTGCGTTATAGTAGAAAATCTAAAGAAATAAAAGCATGTCAATGGAAAACTTAAAGTAATTTACCACTACCGATATTCGGTATGGACTAGATATTTGGATAGCGTACAATTTTGTAACTTTCTAAGTGGACGCTAATGTAACCGGTGATACGCCGAGCGCCACCTATTGAGCGAACACTTAATCGAGTAGGGCGCGCGAGCGTGTCATATTTCATAGCATCTAGCGTTCGGTGGTGCAACACGAGATACCAGTATGGGTAGATAGGTGGCGCTATACTCAAATCAAATCAAGGAGATATTTTATAGGTGAGATTTTATCTCGCATATTTTTTTATGACGGCATTCGAAACAGTTTTTAAGGAAGATTAAATGTTTGTATTAATAACTACAATTATAACAACAGAAAAGACATAAATGACGTCACATTATACCGTGACTGTTGAACCCTGAAAACGTTCCATACTTAGAAAGCGAAATGTGACGTCGCAGTTTACAGCCCATGTACAACCATTGTAATAATCAGAGATCGGACAAATTTGCGTCATTGCTCGCAATAATGTGGACATGACTCCAAAATTAACCAAAATGTTAATGAATTAATTATTTCTTGAAATAAAATTTGAATATCCGGAGATAATAGTTTATGTGTGCTTATAATTATTAGCAAAATGTTATTTAGATATGCGAATTAGTTTATCTATTTAAGACCTCGCAAAGTTCACTCATGTCTGGTAAATATTCAGCCTTAAGGGTCCTTATCAGTTAAAAAACGCTCATATATTTACGCCATCTTTTGTTTAAATTGACACGCATCTTGAAATTTTTTCAATATTACTATCTAGAACCGGACTATTGCGACCTTATTATGTCATAAACTTTAAATGGTTTTTCTTGTATTTTTCATTAAGAAATATCGTTTCAAACATCACTCTAAATCGACCATTTTCAAGCTAAAAACTTGTTTTTCCCGCATAAATTCTACTACACACAATAAAATCAAAAAATTGCTATGTTACTATCTAAACCTTTAATAAAATTATCGTAGCTTTTTTTTAAATATATATATGTAAACTTCACGTGTAATAAA
Organism: Epiblema foenella; assembly: GCA_963556455.1. NCBI lineage: Eukaryota > Metazoa > Arthropoda > Insecta > Lepidoptera > Tortricidae > Epiblema > Epiblema foenella. Next base: position 45,049,901 of record OY747095.1, read on the forward strand.
TAAATTAAATTTAAAAAAAACCTTAATGGTATTATCAATACTTTTGTCATATATTTGAAATCAAAACATTTCAAAACTTAAGGCCTCTTAATATGATTCTTTATTTTTAAACTGACTGTGGCTTTACAGGCAGGCCCAATAAAGCGATAGGAGTGCGCGGTTGAAGCGTAAGTAGACGGGAAAATTAACAAAGCGGTAGAGACCTGCGACATGACCACGCGCGCGGTTTAAACACTGGAATAAGGATTTGGTTGAGCGGTTTAAACCGATTTTGAGGGGAATCGAGCTATTGGGAGCTTTGTCACTGCTTCAGTAAGCCTCATCATCATCATCATTCAGCCGGAAGACATCCACTGCTGGATATAGGCCTCCCCCAAGGAGCGCCACAGCACACGGTCGCGAGCCACTCGCATCCAGCGGCTCCCCGCTGCCTTGACCAAGTCATCAGTCCGCCTAGTGGGAGGCCGACCAACGCTTCGTCTTCCCGTGCGAGGCCGCCACTCGAGAACCTTTCTTCCCCAACGGTTGTCAGTGATGACATATGGTACTGAAACGTGGCCGCTGAATGTGGGCCTCTTAAATAAGCTCAAGAGTTGCTCAGCGTGCGGTGGAGAGAACTATGCTTGGAGTTTCTCTGCGGGACATGATCCGAAACTCGGAGATCCGCAGAAGAACGAGGGTTACCGACAGTAAGCCTATCCTAGCTGAAAAGAGTCCAGCGTTAATGATAGGTTATATATATAGGTTATAGGTAATCGCGGGCTTGGTTTCCGCAACTCGACGTCAAATCATGCGCCTATTTTGCGTGATGGGTTAGTGGCACTACTCGTGCCAACCCAGTTCCACCAGAAAGCCTAGCAGACCCTTGATGTTGCCGACGACTTCTAGTAGAGACCTCGGTGATCCGAGGTGTTTTGCCCGGTAAGCTGCCACCCCAGGGCATGTCAAGATGACGTGGGCGGCTGTCTCTTCGTCCTCCATGCAGGCTCTGCAGAGAGGGCTGTCTGAGGCGGAGTGTAGGCCTTTTCAGCTGCATCAGCCTCCTTGACAATCCGGGGTTCATTGTCGGGAGGGCCTCCTTGGTTTGCCTGCAGGTACCTAAGTTGTGCCAATATTTTTGGTGTTAATGATTACCGTCCCAGACGAATACGTTGGCGCGGGTAGTCGAATAGGGGTAGTACGCCCGCTTGGTCGCCGACAGATTCTCCGCGGGTGGCAGCAGCCAGCGATCGTGGGATTCGCTCTGCCGCATGCAGCACTTCACCTGATTATAACAAATATATTACGATTGCAACAAGGCCCATATTATCTTACAAACTAACATAGTTACATTATCAATACATCTAACACAAATGGGCATAAAACAAAGTGCAGCATGCAGATTCTGCCAAGAGTCGGAGGAAACTGCCATCCGTATCCTCTGCTCCTGTGGACCACTTATGCGCAAAAGAAGTATCTTCCTAGGGAGGCACATCATGCACCCTGAGGAGATACAACAGATTGCGACCCAAAGAATCTGGAAATTCCTGTGGCTTTACCATGAGTTTACATGACAGTACTCGCTAGCGACTGCGTAAACGATTTAGTATGCCGATTCTTAGTTCTATTACGTAACCGCCAGAGGCGCTGTTCTTTGCCCATACATTTTTTACGCAGTCGCTAGCGAGTAGGTACGGTCATGTAAACTCATGCTAAAGGCACTGGAAGCAACGGACTTTAAGGGCTGCCACAATAGATCAATACTGCTCGAGGCAGCAAAGAAAGCCCACAACAAACAATAATAAAAAATAAATACATTATCAATATAACGAAAAAGGGGTTAATTCAGGCATCATAACGGTGTGATCCTCTGCGCCGCTAATTCAGATGTAGCGTACGGGAGGTTGCCACGGAACCGGCGATACATCACACCCTTTAGCCTTTTTTACGGCAAAGACGACTAAAGGCATTGATTGTCGTTCCCACGGCACTAATAATCAGGGATCATTACCGGTTTTAAATAAGGTATAACCGGTTATAATTGCATTTCGCTATTTATATCGCTAAAGCTCGGATTAGAGGTATATCCAAAACCGGTATTCTTTTTTTTTTTTTTTTATTAAAAATGGGATTGCTCTTGGCCAGCATCTAGCCAGGGGGCAAAGATGAGGCCGACGATGAAGCGAGCTCACCCAGAAGGTGCCTATTCACTCGTGCCTTAAAAACGTCTAGGTTATATGAGCTCGGAAACACAAACGCCGGCAGAGAATTCCAAACCTTAGAAGTGCGCATTATAAAAGATGATGCAAAGCGCTTGGTTCGAATAAGAGGAATTTCGACCAAGTAAGGATGGTATCCAGCCGTACGTCTGGATGTCCGATAGAAGAAGGGGGAGGGCGGTATGAGCTCATGGAGCTCCTGAGCACACTCTCCGAAGTATTCAAATATAATAAGTATTCAAATATATTAGCGGTTTCGCCAATTGACAACAATACCTCTATTTGACACTTTACCCATAAAAATCATTACCGGTAATAGCTGTCAGTGTCAATATACTCGATTATTTGTTTCTGCAAACTGGCGTATTGTAAAAAGTAGGTATTTACACCTATTTGTCGCGTTTTAGTAGTTTAATTGACATCTTACCTTTCAAGTGCAATGAATAGCGGCATTGAATACAGGTATTTAATATCGTAAATAGTCTATACATAGAGGTATAGATAAAAGCGGAATGACAACAATACCTCTAATTAGAATATAGGTATTCTTTTACTAGCGGTAATAGTTTGTCAATTTCTATACAGGTATTAAATAAAACCGGTTTTACAATCCCTGCTAATAATTAAATTTTTTTTGGTGGTTATACCTTTCTTTAGGTAAATAGGTCAGGTTAGATTAGGTTAGGTATGTGGTATAATGTGTGGTGAGTTCTTACTCTCGATCTCCTGGTCAAAAAGGTGAGCTGTGTTAAGAGTAAGCGATCTAGACAGGGCGTCCCACGGCTATGCCACATGGAGGGAAAGTACCTTGAATATTGTAGATGGAACATTATACTGAAAGACGACATTATTTGAATTTAAAAAATAATTTAAACTGAATTCACAGATATTTAAATAATTTTGTGGTTGAACCGGGAATCGAACCCTTTACACGTGATCAATTGATTAATTTTGTATTAAAAATGTTAAAATTCATAGTCTTCCTTTTATTTCTGATACTATGTTATTTAGCAAAAAATAATCCATATGATGAAGCCTTTCGATTCGTATGATAAAGCTACAGGGTAATTATTTTTCTTGTGTAACGGGTTCGATTCCCGGTTCACGGTTTAATTATTATTTAAATATCTGTGAATGCAATTTAAATTGTTTTTAAAATTAAAATAATGTCTTCTTTCAGTAAAATGTTCCATCTACAATATTCAAGGTACTTTCCCTGCATGTGGCATAGCCGTGGGACACCCTGTATATTTGACTTGTTGTTATCGTCAAAAATAAAAAGTACAATCACCTGGTTACAGCAGGGCACCTGGTCAGTCATGTAATGCAGCCAGCCGAACCATTCGGGTGTCACCTTGGAAAAAAGGAAACCGTTTACTTAGTTAGGGCACCGGAATATCATCCCGGTATACCTAAATACTTGAAGCAGCCTGACTGGGAACGTACAGTCGCGAACCGGGGGCGCTACCGCGATCAGCAAACGAAATTTTCCCTCTCTGTCGCACTTGCAAGTTTGTATATAAGTGAGACAGAGAGGGAAAACTTCGTTTGTGGTTCGCGGTAGCCCCTAGGGATTGTTGAGCTCATTCTACTTCCTCATGACCAGTTTTCTATTACAAAAATGTTGTTAACATTAAATTTACTTTCGTAATTTGTAGAGACCTATGGCCTCCTTTGCGAAACGACTTAAATATAAGGTCATTCTACTTTTTCATGACCAGTTTTTTATTACAAAAATGTTGATAATTTTAAATTTACTTTCGTAATTTGTAGGGACCTATGGCCTCCTTTGCGAAGCGACTTAAATATTAGGTCGTTCTACTTTTTCATGACCAGTTTTTTATTACAAAAATGTTGTTAATTTTAAATTTACTTTTGTAATTTGTAGAGACCTATGGCCTCCTTTGCGAAACGACTAAATATAAGGTCATTCTACTTTTTCATGACCAGTTTTCTATTACAAAAATGTTGTTAATTTTAAATTTACTTTCGTAATTTGTAGGGACCTATGGCCTCCTTTGCGAAGCGACTTAAATATTAGGTCATTCTACTTTTTCATGACCAGTTTTTTATTACAAAAATGTTGTTAATTTTAAATTTACTTTCGTAATTTGTAGGGACCTATGGCCTCCTTTGCGAAGCGACTTAAATATTAGGTCGTTCTACTTTTTCATGACCAGTTTTTTATTACAAAAATGTTGTTAATTTTAAATTTACTTTTGTAATTTGTAGAGACCTATGGCCTCCTTTGCGAAACGACTAAATATAAGGTCATTCTACTTTTTCATGACCAGTTTTCTATTACAAAAATGTTTTTAATTTTAAATTTACTTTCGTAATTTGTAGAGACCTATGGCCTCCTTTGCGAAGCGACTTAAATATAAGGTCATTCTACTTTTTCATGACCAGTTTTCTATAACAAAAAAAATCTATGATATGTATTGAATTAGTGTACAAGAATAGGATTTAGAAATAGTTCCGGAACCTAATAAAAGGAATTTATAGGTAATAACCTCTGGACCAAATATTCCCAAAAATCGCTAAACGCCCTTCGTGTACAATACAATAATGCGTTCAGGATGCTGTTGGGACTACCACGATACTGTAGCGCATCAGGTATGTTTATAATTGCTATGTCTACATATTCTAATTTAAGGCAGGTTGGTGTAGATACGATGACGAGCGAAGCGAGAATTAGGTATTGGGAAAAAAACTCACAAAAAATAAGACCGGGTTACGTAGCAGTATTTTTTTTTGTCGCTGTACATAACTGGTCGGCCATTTTGGTTTTGTAAAGGGAACAGACATTCCTTTCACATTAATAGTTGTGTACCAGGAATATTTTGTCCCCTACCAGTGCTGGTAATGTAACTTGGTTATGCACTGGGAACAAGGGGGTATTTTACCTACCCGTATTCTTTGTCTGCGAGTGTACATTTGTACAATACAGGGGCGCTGCCGCGGACAGCAAACGAAGTTTTCCCTCTCTGTCGCACTTGCAAGTTTGCATATAAGTGAGACAGAGAGGGAAAACTTCGTTTGTGGTTGGCGGTAGCACGTCATAGCTGATGTGCATTGATACCTGACTACCATCATATTCCCATTTGTAGTAGTCCGCATACTCGACCCAGCGACTGCGCCCGATCATGTACCGTTGGTTCTCGTAGTACTTATTACCGTTGGAGTCCCAGCCCATCAGGCAGCCGTGCTATTGGACAGCCAATACCAATGTTTTGCAGAAAAACTGTTCATCGAATATACTCACACCTACTATTCAGAAAAGAGTTATTGTTGCCTTCGAATGAGGGATCAAAGATGTACTTTCCTTCCCTCATTTGAGGGCAATAATGACTCTTTTCCTCGTAGAAGGTGTGAAAAGCAGTATGTGACACTCTGTAGTAAAATCATTTGTAAGATATTTCATTTTTTTAGCACTTGAATCCCTCGCTACGCTCAAGATTCTACAATAGAATCCTTTGCTACTCTCAGGATTCTATTGTAGAATCTTTCGCTTGACTCAGAATTCAATATACGCCCTTGCCGTAAACATGTCATTTTGCTCCCTTGAGACACAATCTACTATTTCGCAGAATTTCCATTTTACAGAAACCTTTCTTTCTCCATAATGGTTCACAGTTCTAAAGCTAATCTAACCTTCTTTTCTGGCAGACCTAATGGGTTCTACACAATGACTAGTTCTCCACAGAGATCTTACCCAGTGGCGTAGCTAGGTGACCAAGGGCCCTGGGGCAAAAAAGACTGGGGCCCCTAAACATATATTTTGAATGAGTTGCCATGACTAGTGTTGCAACCTATTTTATTTAGATTCCGAAGGTGGGAGAATTTTTCGCTAGTTCAATAGGTTTGCTAATCAGGTTTTGGGGGCCCTGGGGCACTGCCCCGCCTAGCCCTTGTGTAGCTACGCCACTGATCTTACCTAAAAAGTTAACTGTTGCTGAAAAATGAGATTTTTGATGTGAAAATTCTGTGATACATTCTGCCTATGAATCGGTTATAAAGATAAACCGCCGCCGCTCGAAGTCGTGGCAGGCACTTTTTTTTTCACACTGGAAGCTCAAACTTGAGTATTTTCATCAGATCTCTGAATGGGCCTTGCCTTCGTACCTAAATGTCGTTTTTTCTGTTCTGTGAATATAGAATAAGATTATACTTGCCTTAAAAGTATCGAATCTCCACAATTTGTACAGAGTGTTCTTAAACCCGCCATTCGCTTTAACGGTGTTACGAAAATGTGTTAGTTTAGAGATCTGTTTGTATCCTGCCATTTCGATTAATAAATACAGTAATGATGTTATCCGACTATTGTATGGTTTGGCGTAATTATGGCAGTTCTGCGACATAAGTTTGACGTTGTCAGTCGTCAGTTTCAACTATATAGGTTTTAGTTGTGAGTATTTTAAGGCTGGATTCATTCATCATCATCATAATATTTAAGAGCTTGGCTCTTGTCGGTGGAGTAATTGCCAGCTTATTCTAGGAAGGAAAAAAGGAAAAGGGGAAGACCTAGAATGACGTACATGGAGCAAATAAAACATAAAATAAATGCTACGTCATACAAAGAAGTGAAGGACAAAGCTGAATGTAGAATAAGCTGGATTCATTCAAATTGGAAGAATTCAATGATGTTAGAGTCTCGCAAATTAAACATGAGAAAAGTGAGTAAGCTCATTCACTATTGAATTTGCCGCGTAGTCTCATTCTCACCTTTCAGTTGCCAGGGCCTGTACTCCGAAGTTCGAAATCCGATCTTCGTGCCATGCCGTCCCTTTCACCCTCGTGTTATACACTATATGGGTGAAAGGTGAAAAGATCGGATATCGTAGTAGCCACTTTTGACTCTATTTCTGATCGGGTTTTTGCTACCGAAATGACTGGCACTTGGCGGCCAGAGGGGCTACCGCGAACCACAAACGAAGTTTTCCCTCTCTGTCTCACTTACGTGCAAACTTGCAAGTGCGATAGAGAGGGAAAACTTCTTTTGTGGTTCGCGGTAGAAGTCCAGATAAAAGTATGATATCGATATATGCTCTTACGTAATGGGATGTAATGGTATTGTCCAATGGAATATTCTTCTTTAACACTAATGTACAGTCAGCGTCATATATTATGTAGCAGCCGGACGGTAATAGTTGCTACATACTGCTGCATGTGGCTACATAGTATATGCCGCTGACTGTACCTAATAGTTTGTATTAGGTACCACATATATACTGTCTAAAAATTTGTAATATAGAACTCTATTACTTTAGTGTTAAAGTAGAATATTTAATGGGATAAGAGCATATAGCAGTTTCATACTTAAACTAATGGTACTGTGCCGTTAACCATGAGTTTACATGACCGTACTCGATAGCGACTGCGTAAAAATTTGTATGGGAAAAAGTACAGCGCCTCTGGCGGTTACGCAATAGAACTAAGTATGGGCATACTAAATCGTTTACGCAGTCGCTAGCGAGTGCGGTCACGCAAACTCACGGTTAAAGGCACTGTAGTCGAGGGCATAAATATGGATACATTTTTGGATCACATTTCAATCAAATAAAGTGAAAACACCTATATACTAACTTGACTTGTTAAAATGAGCGCGGTCTCGCCAACAAACAAACTGTCTTGTCAGTTTGGCGAGTAAAATTGAAACTGGAAACTTTATGTACCTTTTTGAAAATAAATTAAATTAAAAAAAAAATATTGGTGCCCTTGACTACACCTGGCTTGTGAACTAGAATTAAATTTCAATTAATTTGATCAGCAATTCAACTAGTGGCTCTGTGAGCTAGACCTAACTTTTTTTTTTAATTTTCTAAAAACTGACAACACAAAATATATATCAAACCTGCTCACAATACACGGGAATCGATTGAGAAATGCTAGAGAAGGGAACAACCGGAAATCTGGAAATCAGGAGTTCGGACATACGAAAGCATTCTTGTCGAAGCTGAAGCAGAGAACTTCGTTTCACTCGGTCAATAAAAGGCACGTGTAATAAAGCCAGACGTATATTATTTACCAACATACTGATTTTCACAGCCTAATCCCAAAATGACGTCACAAGAGAAATAAATATACATGCACTTTTTTTGGCACATCGGAATAACAATTAGGCTCGGTTTTATAAAGATCCGTTAGACTTCAAGTCAGTTTGTTATGTCAAAAAATTTACTGAGTTACTGCAATTTGATCTAACATTTGGTCTAACGGATCTTTATAAAACTCGGCCTTATAGTACTTGTAGAATATATTGAAACTAGGTATTACATATTACAATAATAACAAATATTTATGTAACTAAATGAATCAAATATTCATTACAAAAAGGAAATTCGCGTAACACAAGAGAAGTTAATGACGAATGAATTAAAGAATATTGTAAATACGTACTGAATATAATTTATGTAATTTTCTACTTAAGAAGGCAGTTTATTAAACTCTTTGTGACGTCGTGAAATCTTTCCATCATAAAACGCATCTTAATTAATTTACACCAACGGGTGACGTACCCTTCGAAAAACAAAATTATAGGGGTTTGACTGCAAATTTCTGTTAATTTTTCTATGGATTTGTGTTCAACCCTATTATACTAATATGGTTAAAATCAACAACCTAGATACACTCTCAATTCTATATCTGCGTTAGTTGTTAATCCTTGTGTACCAAAAACATGCTTGTTCTCAACGAATATGCACATAATCAGCATAAATTTAGGTTCGAAATACCTACATTTTTGTGAGCATGTTTTTGGATGACATATTTGCAGTCGGCCCCCTAAAGTGTTCAAATATCCAAAAATGGTACGGGGCGATGACCATTTTTAGACACGAACACTATCATAGACAATTATCATGAGAGAATCTTACATATACTTAGAGATACGTTTCAGAATTTTACTATTTCTAAAGGAGTGCAGAGCTGGAATGATCGGTCCCTACATTCCCATTCATGTGAATAATATATTATAAATTACACATCATTAAGTACCAATTACCAAAATATGTTACGTTACAATTTGGTTTACTTAATTTAAGTACGTTAGTTTTAAACCTAATATCTATTGGCGTGTAAATAAGGTTGTATATATAAATGGCATATAAAAATCAAATACTCAAAAATCATGTCAAAACATAAATGGTAGAAAAATATATTTAACAGATCCAACGAAACAGTATAAATATAAATCAACAACATTTGGCGACAACAAATAATTAAGTAAATTATATAGACTCTTGACAATATCTATATGTTGTGGAGTGCCTCTAAAATAATGAGCCTACTTTAGCTAGTTTAACAATGGAGAGGTCCCTGTACCATTAATTTCGTTTGACACTTAGACCTCTGCTTAACACAATAGCGCCATCTATGAATACAACAAGAAATCTAATAGATGGCCTTGTGTTAAACAAGAGGTCTATGTGTCGTACGCAATTATCGATACAGCGACCTCTTTACAGTGACACTAGCTACAGCATGCTCATTATTTTAAACGTACGCCACAACTTATAGACATTGGCAATCTATATAATTTACTTGTCTCTGGTTTTACCTGCCATTTTGTTTACGAAGCCTAGTGTGTATGAAGTATACCAATGTAATATGGCAGTTTTCAATATTTGTATTCGTCCTTATAACACTCCTATGATAATTTGATAAAAAGTAGGTACAGTCTGACAAGATTTCATTTGGCCTTCTCCATGTTGCGGATTTTCAGTGGTACCAATTTATATTACTGGGGCGCTACCGCGAACAGCAAACGGAGTTTTCCCTCTCTGTCGCACTTGCAAGTTGGCACATAAGTGAGACAGAGAGGCAAAACTTCGTTTGCTGTTCGCGGGAGCGCCCCTGGCAAGGAGTACTCTTTGACAGTAGACGTTCAAAGTCATCGAAGGTCACTTATGTAAACAAGAAAATACTTCGCAATGAGGGCTACCGTTTTTGTGCTCACCAGTTGGCGCCACTGCCGAGACAAGTTCCCAAAGTTTGTTATTGCAAAATACGTATTTCCCAAATTATTCTAATTAGAAATAAACCCGCGAAACCCACCCACAAACTATGACATTTGACATTTCGGATGCTTGACAAGTGACAGCACACTAGCGCCTCTAGCCGCGAATTCATACGCGGTAGCCCTCATTATAAACGATTTTACCACAAAATTGCCAAGAAAGGTTTCCATTGATGCAAGAAAAAATATTTTGGATACAGTCAAATATTTATGAACAAGTACATTGCGCGTGCGTCATAGCACTCATTTGCACCAACAGCATTTGTTTTGTATAATATTTCGTAATTAGCCAATCAGTAAATTCACCTCACTTTACGTTCGCTATTCATAAGTGTGCACACGTATCAAATTAAATAAAGCAAAATTATATCAGGAAATCGCCTTCCGTGTTCCAATCTACTATCAATCAAATGTGAGAGTTAACAAGTACTCGCAGAATTCACTTCAAAAAAGGGCCAAGGATTGTGTAGCATTAAAATAAACAATGTTTTTATATTGATAGCTGACATGACCGGTACTGATATGTTATAGTTTGTTGAAATAAGTCATTTGAAACTTGTCTGGCTATAAATACCTTATTCTACTCGTCGTCAATGTTTGAATTAAGATATCGTAGACGAAACTAAAATCACATACATTTCTCTATGGAGATTCCTTCAAGTGAACTCTTATGAAATAGACCAATCACGTGTCGCCGTTACTGTACTCTTTATGAAATTGACCAATCACGTGACGCCGCGGACATACAACAAATGACATCAACAAGCGCCCGACCCATGTGCCTAACTTTCATTTCAAGGACTAGTTTATTTATTTCGGTTTGTTTAATTAATTCGTTGACTCGTAGAGAAACTAGTGTATGCAATAGTTATATAATTAGCTTTTTAAAGTTCGACTAAAAAAGCATACATTATAAAACGATTGCATAAACTACAATAAAACTATCTCTTGATAGAAATAAAAGAATGTGCTGACACGACTAAAGCCTAATTAACGATTAAAATATACTGCTTAATATTAAACTAACAATATCCTAAATTAAATGTAACATATTCCGTTAACTTTGGCCAAATAAGGTACACGTAAACGTAGATTAAGTATAAAACCGGGCAAATGCGTATCGGACCACGCGCTGTTTAGTGTTCCGTAGTTGCTGTCCGTCACACTTCAAGTGAAGTTCATGTTTATGCGCGCAAATATTGAGAAATATTATGTTGCTTTATATGCCATACATTTTTTTCAAAATTTTAGGCCTGGTCTTTCGGTGTTAGGGGAGTAATTTCCGCGTATTTTCATGAATAGCATCAAATTATGTACATGACTCTTAAAACTATAAAAAGAGATTCTCGCCACAATTCCCTCACCCTTGATATGCAATTTTTGGTAGACGCCAGAAAGCCCAACAATGTCTCGACTTCTTGAGACGATGTTGATGGAATGGTCCAACACATTAAGGGGATGCCTCTATTCGATCACCCACGCCCCCCCCCCCCCCCCCCCCCCCGTCAAAGAGGCACGCTTATAGTCTTTCGCGCACGACATAACGGGATGCAACACTCTTCGGAAATGGATTTTTAGACAAATCTCGATAAATATCTGACTGTGTGCAGTCTTATTAAATTTCCTCTTGACAGAGCTTAGATGAGGTAAAATACTATCATTTTAACTTAATCGTGTCGTTTAATAATGCGTGGTTTCAGTAGACTGAGTAAAAAAAGGAAAATAAAGACTCAACTTTGCATTTCTCTTGTATCGAGAAAATATTAAGCAATCGTGTTTCGGCTATCGTCAGAAACACAGTCATATAGTCAAGGATCATATATTTGAAAATCTATCCTTACTGTGTCCTCATCCGGGCAGAACCACGTTTCAAAGAACGCGATATTTCTCGTAGCACGGCCTTAATATAGCGCGGGCATCTCGGTTTGTCCGTTTCGAATCACTTTTTTTTTTTTTTTTTTTATTAAAAATGGGATCGCTCTTGGCTAGCATCTAGCCAGGGGGCAAAGATGAGGCCGACGATGAAGCGAGCTCACCCAGAAGGTGCCTATTCACTCGTGCCTTAAAAACTTTTAGTCAGTAGCATTCATCCGTCGCTGAAGATTGATGTAACTAACATTTACTAAAGAATAATCGGAATTGTATACAGTTTAATACTTAATTAGTATACGGATTAGTTAATTCAATTCTGTAACGATAGACACCGATATTATTATGTTCTTTCTGTTTCTCTATTGAGCTATTTTAATTATCATTTTTTATAATCTATCGTATTTTTCATATTGTAACATAATAATTTGATTTTAATATTGTAATGAAATATTGATATTGCTTAAAATTCTTTTGACATGTAAATTGGCTTTACGAATAAATGAGTATGAGTATGTACGAGTATTATGTACTATAACACGTAATGAAATCCTCATCTCTCTCATGAAAATGACACCAAATGAAAATAAGTATAAACCAGTGTGGGGAAGCATACCCTAACACAGAGTCAAAATAATTATCACATTTACTGGTTCTAGGAAAAAAAAAACCGGTCAAGTGCGAGTCGGACTTGCGCACCAAGGGTTCCGTATACAGATGTGTACCGGTTCCAGCCCTTTCATATGACACCCCATTCGACATATTAACTAGACTTTCAAATTTTGAACCACCTATTATCTGTCATTTTTCACAGAAAATTTAAAAAAAAATTAAAAAAGTCATGTTCTATGTATATTAGGTAAACCTTCTTTATAACTATTCCAAATTTCAAATCGATAGCATAAGTCGTTCTTGAGATATTTAGCGATGTGACGGACATACAGACAGACAAAGTGAAACCATAAGGGTTCCTTTTTTACCATTTTGGTACGGAACCCTAAAAAAATTTTTAGAGTAAGTAAAAACAAAACTTATGAAGGAAGGTGTACAATTTCAAGGTAAGTGCATCATTACATTGATTGTTATAAGCAGGGCTCGAAAACCGGTTTCCTTCTCATACAATTAACCGGTTAAAAATGTCTGTTGGTGGATCAACTATTCTTTGTTGCTCGTTGCCATGGTTACGTCTCCTGAATGACTCTTTAAAACTGTGATTTTATAGGGTTTAAATCTACCAAACATGAGTTTTAGCGATGAGCAACAATCCATTTGTACATGGGTCATCCCCTGAGCATGCTTGGAGTCCATATCATAAACATTTTTCTAAGAAACTCGGTTACTGTTGTCTCCTCGCTGACGGGACAGAATAACAACAAGGAAAAGTTGATTGACCCAATTGCGTTTTTTCGTATTATAAATCATTTATTTCACAGATGAAGGCTAACAAAAACAAATCTTAAGATAAAAATGGAGATATGAAAATTACTTTAGGAGATATTTCGAAAATAGTAAAAACCGGTTCCGAGAGATATAAGTGGATATTAATGTGACGATGGTATTTGATATTATAACTATAGTTCTCTTTGAACATGTCTACTAACTAAACTAAAATTATTTTGCATAATCAGGTGCCATTTACCATTAACGACCAAAGCTAAATAGGAATTGACGTAACAATTATAAAAAAACGTACAACGTAAACAGTGGCAGCGGGAGAGGGGTGCGGCCCGCCCCGGGTTCCAAGCACCGGGGGGTGACAAAGGACGGTGAAAATCTGCTATGGGAAGAGAGCGGGAGAGAGACTTGAGCCAGGCGTTCGTTGCTCGTACGTCTTGCTTATGAAAAAGGGGGGGGGGGGGGGGGAGTAAGTATCTGATCGCGCACTCGGCCGACACGGTTGCTTGTGAGACACTCAGGCAGGGGCGTATTTACCCTAGGGCCATCCGGGCCATGGCCCTGGGCGCCAATCCGCCAGGGGCGGCATAGCCCCCCGTGAAACTTTTTAAAAAAAATTGTGCCACCCCAAAAATTTAGACGTTAATATATTTTTTTGTATTTGGGTGGATCAACTTTTTTTGTGTTGTTATCTTGACCCGTTGTCCAAGGGACACTAGCGGCGCAATTTGTTCAAGAAAATGTTGTATTAAGTCCCACTAACGTGCTTAGTAGATGGACCATTATGGAAACAGGTTATAAGTACCACAAATACGTATGTTTGACAAACTTAAATAGCATAAAATCACGATTGTATTCGAATTTTGTCCCCTGGACAACTAGACGTAACCACGGCAACGAGTAGCACTAAAAAGTTGATTCACCCATTTTTTAAATTTATAACGTTCTTTCTTGGCTTCTGGGGCGGCGAAACTTATTGGCCCGGGGCGTCATATTTCAAAATACGCTCCTGTCACTCGGGGATAGGAAGAGTGTAGAGAGCGCTTCGGGCCCTCGCTCCTACGCTTATAGCGCTGTTCTTCTCTCGCATGGCTCTCTCTCTCGTAAGACACTCGGGAATTAGGAGGATCTGCCTGGGCTATGCAGGGCGTCCCTGCCATGCTACATAGAGGGAAAGTACCTTGAATATTGTAGATGGAACATTTTACTGAAAGACATTATTTTAATTTTAAAAACAATTTAAACTGCATTCACAGATATTTAAATAATAATTTTACCGTGAACCGGGAATCGAACCCGTTACACAAGAATAATAATTACCCTGTCGCTTTATCATACCAATCGAAAGGCTTCATCATATGGATTATTTTTTGCTAAATAACATAGTATCAGAAATAAAAGCAAGACCATGAATTTTAACATTTTTAATACAAAATTAATCAATTGATCACGTGTAAAGGGTTCGATTCCCGGTTCAACCATAAAATTATTTAAGTATCTGTGAATTCAGTTTAAATAATTTTTAAAATTCAAATAATGTCTTCCTTCAGTAAAATGTTCCATCTACAATATTAAAGGTACTTTCCCTCCATGTGGCATGGCCGTGGGACGTCCTGTATATGTTGGGTGTTCTTTTCTATGTAGTGGGGGGAGGGGGGGGGGGGGGGGGGACCGCCTCGGGTGCCAATCCCTACGCCGCTACTGAACGTAAACATTGATGTAGTGTATTAACATGCATACAACAACTTAGTTTTGGTTAGTAATAATCTAAATATGAATACAAACAAAAGCCCAAGCTACACGGGTAAATTACTTATCTGTAAATATTCGAATACCTAAATACCTATCGTATATTATAATCCTAAGAATATGGTATCTAATACATAATTTCCTATGACAAGTAAATGCGACCAGGTATGGCGCCGTAAAAAAAAAATGTGTATGTAGATTTAAATACATAGATATATTTTATTTATTATGAACTATGCGTTTTTAAATGTCTAAGACATTGTACTTAGGAAAACACTCTTAACACTATGAATTTATATACTAATATTACAGGGGACCCCATGCCTTTTTTATACCCTATGCTTTACAATAGTACCTAATTAAAAACTACGAAATATACTTCGATTATCTTACCCTATACATTTACCTTATAAACTACCAGATACTATAGCGCCTAGAACGGTTTAATGTACATATACCGTTATTTTAAAAATGATTAAAGATATATATTTACTTATTTATAACTAAATAAAAAATAACTCAAAATAGACGGAAAAGCCGACCGTAAGCGAGTTAAACTCGCGCACCGATGGTTCCGACCCACATGTCATTCAGCAGAATAACACGTCTATTGGAAGTTGGACATGGAAGATAACATATGTTCGGAACGCTAAATAAGTATGAAAATAAAAAAAACATTGTGCTATTACTATATACATATTGACACTCAGCTACAACTACCTATAAATTCCAATACAAACCCAGTATCCGAAACTTTACATATAACATTCACCCTTTCTAAAAATACACGACACACGTAACATGCAAGGAACATTAAACCTTACATGGGCCTCGGTAAATGGAATCTTATGCCAATTTAAAACATTTTAAACAGCAAAGTAATAACGAATGAGTAGGCAAACTAATCAACTAACTTTACTACAACACCATCGTTCCGTATTCTTGGTCAACGCAATTTAGATTAAACCGTTAACGCTATTTTAATTAAACCGTTAACGCAGTAGAAATTTAACCGTTAACGGATAATATGACGCCTACTAATATCATCCTATATTGAAATGACAACATAAATTTTGATAAACTTTAGTATACGTTTTTTTCGTATTTTAAAACATCCTACTTCTTTCTGAATAGTCTTTGGGGTAGTAATTATCATGTAAGTAAAATGATTTACATCAATGCACCCAGGACTATGTAGCGACATTAAAAATATGGTTTAAACTAATGTAAGTAATACATAAATTACATAATGAATGACATAATTATCTCTACTGTGTAAAGAAATATATCCAACCAATTAAATGAAAACTATTATTAATCTCAGTCGCCAATTTATATTTTCAATGTTTGGTACTTTTTCTCTCTTATGAGAATTTCAAATGTAGATTCTTACAAAAGTATACTCAATGAATGAAAATTCTATGATTACTACCAGTTATAACAAATTTGCTAACGCAAATTATATAATGGAATAAATCAAATTATTAACGAGTTAGTCTTACGTATATTTCTGTAAGTAATAGGTAAGTCTGGTCAGTAATATTTAAAAAAACATTGAACACAACAGAATACTGCATACAAAGTTTGGCACAAGTTTGGTTTAAAGTGTTTGTGAGGGTTGTAATTCCCTCTCTGAGGAGCCCTAGTTTTATAACATCAATATATTCTATAGTTTATAACTAGATCAACAAATAACGCGCAATCTAGCGAGCTAAATGCACAATAACAATTATATAAACGTGGTCATATATAGACGATCAGTGACTGTCGCTAATCATTCCAGCAGGGCGACAACGGGGTGAGGTGTCAGCGGGGGGCGGCAGTCAAGTGATCACGTGACTTACCTATCTACCACCGCTACAATTTTGTATAAATCTTTATTAAATCCATAACTAAGTAACTGGAGTTCATATTCAGCATCCACAAGTCAGGATAGCCCTTCAACATTGGTCCTTCGAGCCGGATCAATGCGATTACTGCACTCCCCGAATCATTACGTTTTATTTCTCCTCATTGTTATTGTGGTTTATCAACAATTTCGCAGAAGATATAGCACTGCACCAGGCTACTTCAACTTTGACACTCTTTCCTTCAGGCGCCGGTATAGAGCCATCTGACTCCTGATCAAGAGCAATCGCGCCAGCACTACGATGAGACAGAACCATTTCGTGCAATACCTTGTTCTTCTGTTTTTATTTATTTTCTTGTTCTTTTTGTGTTTTGCACGAATAAATATTTCTGATTTCTGAGTTCATATTCAGCATCCACAAGTCAAGTCATTTATTACTTAAACATATTTTTTTAAATAAAACTCGAAGGTTGGCTCATTGGCGCGCTGCCGCTGCATATTAATTGCTGATCCGTTAGGCGAGATAGGCAAACTGTTTTCGATATTTTTCCTTTCAGTTATACCTACTGTCGTTTTCAATTTGTCTATGTCTAAACATTAAAGTCACATGATCGTCTCTACACACCTACCGCTTAATCAATATACAATCACCAGCATTAATATCTGCACCAACAAAGCACGCATAAATATATGACATGACTATTTCTATGGCAGTTAGAACGTATCAGATACTTTTGCCTTCTGTACGCCAGATATTAAGGGTGAATTCCCACCAGAGTTATGCTAATGATGGATATTTACACTAATGCTTGTGACCATATATAAATGTATATATATTAATCGGTGCGCCCATTCTTTTTCTTTTGCCCAAGGGAAAATAGCGCTGTTACAGTAGTACCCAACTGATAAGGCGCGTCGTGAACGAAGATTCGTTCGCGCAGAATAGAAAGTATCGCTCCGAAGATTAACGAAAGAATGCTTAAAACTTACAATTAACCTTAGATCACTAGTATAAGGTTCATAATGGGCGTGCACTCGATCAGAAGTATGGCGGCTGACTAACATGCCACGCGGCGCGCGCTAACATGGCGGCAGCTGCGGACCAATAGCGGTACAGGAAAAAGAAGCGCGGTGCGTGGAGCGTGCCGATTGGTCAATAGCATTTCCCGCGCTTTAAAAATTCATCTTCTGCGCAGGTACATCGGTAAGCCATATCAGTTGGGTACTACTGTACTAAAATGTACATACAATAAAGTAAGGCTTCTAGACGTATACATCTTTTCGACTATGAGTTTAATACTTTTAACCGATTCACGGATCGGCAAAGGTATATGATCTCGGGACAAAAACGCTACAGTAAAATGAAATGTCATTAAAAAACACTGATAGGGAAAATCACGATTGTGAAAATACGCGAAAAGAAAAATCGCTACAAGGAGATAATAGATTTTGGGAACAATATCTAAAAAAATCTCCGTGAAGCTTCAACAAGCATACATTTATAGTTCTAAAAGCTATTTCGAATTAAAATTAGATTGATATCGCCAGAAACATATGTGATAATCCACATCGAAAGGGACCTTATGGCGGCAGGCGCTTATGTTGCACCTATTCACTATTGTATTGGAACAGCGGCAATAAAGGCGTAAGTGCCGGCCGCCATAAGGTCCCTTTCGATGTGGATTAACACATATACTGAAGATAAAGAAAGGGTGCACCGTAATTATGTAACAACAATAGTGACATCCCTCATTATTGGACAGCCGTTTATATGTACAGGTATTTAATAAAGCAAATTTTAGACTTATGGTATTCAACTGTGGTCATCTGCCAGCGAATCTAATATAATGTGCCTCCAGAGCCCGAAACGACATCCTGAGGGTTTTGTCATCGGCAGCCTAGTATGCTCGCAACTCAGAAATCCGTGAGTATCTAGGAATCCCCACCATAGAAGAAGAAGCGTAACGGTACGCAAAAAACTATAAGAATCGACTGGCAACTCATCCGGACCCTCGTGTCACAGATGCTTCAGCCAATTAGGAGACTCAAGAGAACCAGGCATGTATCCAGACTTTTGGTTCGGGGGGGGGGACGACGACGACGACACAAACATTGAAACAACCATGTGAACTGTGTAAAAATCGCTGTAATCACTGTACTATAAAAACGGCTATAAACGTTTTCGGGTGGGGGGGGGGGATAAATCCCAACTATCCCCCCCTCTGGATACGTGCCTGAAGAGAACTAATGTGCCGCCGGACCAAGGGAAGCTAGGGCAGTGGCCCTACGTTATCTAAACGCCAGCCTTTTTCAACCCATCTGCTCAGTTGTCGAGACTGATCGCAGATTACAAGTAGAACTGCTGTAAAACAGCACACTCTTAAAGCCATATGCGCAAAAAATTAAATACAAAAAATATATAAAGATGAATAAAGCTAATTAATTCAATTAACCCTTTAAACGTACACGGCTCACATATCAGAAAAGAGGCAGTGTACATGAATGACACCTTAACCTCCTAAGACCCCGCGTCCTATATAAGGGACAAAATATGGTCAACGGAAAATAAGTTAAATTTTGAAGTGATAGAGTTGCATTTGTTTTGGTTTGATTGATTTGACATAAAATAAAATTCAAATTTGTAATCGGAACTGTTAGGTTCAAATTCGATTGTATTTTTATTTGTATGGTGGGTCTCAGGAGGCTATAATTGCAAGTAACCGTTTTGATGTTCGGCGTTTAAAGGCTTAAACCATCTCATTAACGTCAATTTCAAAGCGAGTTTAATCTAAAACACATATATAAATAAGTATATAAAGCCAAATAAATAAAGCAGTAACCAATTTAATAAAAAAAACAACTAGCAACGCCTACTTCTCAATCACCCTACTACTTATTGACATAAAACATAAATATCACAATAATGCTTTGCGAGACAATTATATATTACTATATATAAAGAGAATTATTATGGGAAATATTTACCAGTTTCTTTTTGACACATCACATCACACATATAACGTAAATCAGCATTACACATCGAAAGAATGAATAAAATCAAGTATTGATATTTGAGGTTCATGAGTAGTTAGGTAGTTGTAATACGCGTTTTAGAGGAGCAATCAAATAAATATATATATATTTTTGACTATCACTCATGCGTAGTAATTTATGATAATATTTCTCTCAGCTAGGCTAGGTTTAGTGAACCAGCGATAAAACTCCCAGTAGCTCGGTTCCACTCACACCTCAGATTCGGTTGAAACCGCTCAACCAATCTCACTGGAGCACAAACTCTTAGAGTATTCCAGTGATCCAAACCACACGCGTGGTCATGCCGGAGGTTTTCCCCTGGATTTTCCCCCGGCTACTCTCCAACCGCGCACTCCTATCGCTTTATTGGGCCCGGCCTATAAAGCCACAGTCAGGTTAAAAAAAAAGATAATATTTCACTATGAAAACAGTTACGTACTAAATCTTCTATTTATTAAATCTAGTGTAGTGACTAAATCATTCGTTTCGATTCAGATGATATTTTCGTTACTTTATGGAAATCGATCAAATTAATGAACTTATAACTGTAATAAATTACGTGTTATAAAAGAAATAAGTATTCCAATAAATTGCAAACGAATGAAGTGTGAAAATACCTTTATGGCGGAATTTGGAAATACAGTATCGATTTCTGAACGATACAAAATTGACGTGGGTAGAATAACAATCACATGTCAAATTTCTTACTCTAGATTTGTATCCAGTAGTGGATATATGGGAACATTAAAAAACAAATTGTTTTAGAATCGATTAGAATAATCATTCACCATTCATTAATAATCGCTAATTAAGACAATCGATTCGGGTATACTACAAACGCCAATTCATAACTGTCAAAAAGGAACTGGTAATTATTTCCCACAGTATGCTAATTACGACTAGACATTAAGGGTGGGTTGCACCATACCGTCTGTAATCGTGAGCGGTGTTCATCAAAATCTGATTGTATGAAAAGTTTGAAAGTTTCTATGGGATGACAGCTGCCGCCGCCATATTTGACGATGACCGGCCTGTGATCGTATGTTGGTGCAACCGAGCCTAAGGGTGGATTGCACCAAACCGTCTATAATAGTAAGCGGTGTTCGTTAAAATCTGATTGTATGGAAAGTTTGACAAGTTTCTATGGGATGACAGCTGCCGAAGCCATATTTGACGATGACCGGCCTGTGAGCGTATGTTGGTGCAACTGACCCTGAGCCGTTACCTCCCGATTTTGAATGTGGAATGTTCCCAGGCGGGAATATTCACTAAGGCACATTCTAGCTACGACACCTCTCATACATTATGATTCTCGCGCAGTCGTCACTTCAACTTAGACTATCATACCAAGAAGCTGAAACGAATTATGAATAGTCTGGCAAGTCAAAAATGAGAATGAGAAATCGCGGCAATTCAACAATTAAGAGTGTAGCATGAAAAAAAAAATATCTTTGGACAATCTTACACAAATCAACCTAGCCCCAAACTAAGCAAAGCTTGCACTATGGGTACCAAGTGACGATATACATACTAATATAGATAAATATATACTTAAATACATAGAAAACATCCAAGACTCAAGAACAAATATTCGTGTTCATCACACAAATACATGCCTTGACCGGGATTCGAACCCGGAACCTCCAGCTTCGAAGGCAGGGTCACTACCAACTAGGCTAAAGCGGTCGACAAAAGCAATCTTGACATTTGTAACACATTTAAAATTTCAAACGATTTTATTAATTTATCTGTACATATTACAATACAAACTAATGTTATAAACTATCTGTGCCCTGCGACCTCGTCCGCATGACACTATGAACTTAAGTATCGAAAATCATATTTCATAGAACAATGACGTTTGACAATTCAGCTTGTGTTATCATATAAAAAGTTGCCTAGAAAACTCATTATCATATTTCATTTACCAGACTCTATAGTATTATTTTTGTATCATTATTTATTTTAATGAAATATATTAATGGAGTGTATTTCTTTATTCCATATACGGTATGTATATGGATACCTGTCATAAAGGAACCTGTGGAATTGCCCATTACTATGTTCAAAAATCATGTCACAAAGTGGCTATTACAAAATTGTTTTTATAATATTAATCAGTATTTTAATTATAAGGTTGATTTGTATTGATCACTAGCTATGTTTAATTAATGTTAATTCTATTTTTATTCTTACCTTGACTTTGTTGATATTCTCATTAGTTAATTTAATTGTTTATCAATAAATATAAAATAAAAAAAAAATAAAAAAATAAAAATATTAGAGGACAATCTTACACAAATCGAACTAGCCCCACAGTAAGCTCAAGAAGGCTTGTGTTATGGGTACTAGACGACGATATATTTAATAGATATAAATACTAAATATAATACTATCAATGTATTTAATTTTGACGACTTGTAATATACAAAATGTAAATTCTTGCATGCTTAGTAAAGCAATACATTCTATTGGACATTTAATATCTGTAACACCTTGTTTTGTAAACTACATTCTTGCAATGAAATAAATGAAATGAAATGTGTCACCCTGCCTAGCTTCCATGATCACTCGGACATATAGCGTTCGTCCCTCTTACACTTGCTAACAAGGGACGCATGATTTATGTCCTCCATAAACTCGATGCTAGATAATACTACTCATAAAAACTTACATAAAACGTCTGTCCAATAAGGGGAGTCCACATAAACCTATACGCTCGTCGATACGTTTTAACAACGCCGCAACAACTGTCCGGCGTGAGAATTAGTAGGTTGTATAGTACCTATATCCATCGCACCGTGGTGACGATGATATAGGTATCTTCTAGAATAGAACGACCCGAAATAATGTTAACTCATACTTAACAATGGAATGACGCGAAGTTGGCCGCTGAGA
This sequence comes from Epiblema foenella, assembly GCA_963556455.1. Lineage (NCBI taxonomy): Eukaryota > Metazoa > Arthropoda > Insecta > Lepidoptera > Tortricidae > Epiblema > Epiblema foenella. The sequence continues at coordinate 45,072,909 of OY747095.1, forward strand.
CGGTTGCTAGATGTCGACAACAATAGTATTAAGAGCGCTTTAATAAAATGTAACAGGTCCACTAGCGCCACTCGTAAATAATTGTAATTATTCAAATTTAACGATATATAACTAAAAAAGGGGGCCGCTACGTACAGCAGTTTGTATTTAGGGAGGGTCAACTATTCTTTGTTGCTTGTTACCATGGTTACGTCTCCTGAGTCACTCCTAAAAACTGTCACATTATAGGGTTTAAATACACCAAACATGAGTTTTAGCGATAACTATAAATCCATTTGGACATGGGTCATCTCCTGAGCATGACTGAATTGCATATTATTAACATTTTTCTAAGAAACTCGGTTACTGTTGTCTCCTCACTGTCGGGACAGAACAACAACAAGAAAAAGTTGATTGGCCCTTTAAGTACTTTATGAATCCATCAAACTAATTTTTACGTTGTTAGATTGGTCTCTCTATGAGCTCAAAAATAAAACGGCCGTTTTAACTTTGGACGCACAGATTGACGAATCCAGCAACGTAATAACTAGTTTGATGGATTCAAAACGTACTTAAATACGAAATACAGTACGTAGCGGCCCCCTTTTTTTAGATATCTATCGTTAAATTTAGACAATCACAATTGTTTACGAGTGGCGCTAGTGGACCTGTTACATTTTATTAAAGCGCTCTTAAGTACGTTAGTTACCATACGACATGAACAAAGGGATAACTTTTCTAGAAAATGATAATAATGTTAGTATTATGTGTTGGCATTTTAGTTGAATATGTGTACAAAATAATTAAACACTAAATTACAATTTGACTAATCCTCCAATTGACTTTTCTCGTTCCGCATATTTAGTGTAAAGCGATGGCTCAGATCGCAGGCATCTGACGCACGAGCCGAAGGCAAGGTCGATAAATACACGATCTGAGGTTTTCTTTACTGCCCGTGATTGCGGTAAGACTTATACTTGCGAATGGAACACACCTTCCAATATTATACATAATATACCAAATAGGTATAAGTTCTTTTTGTCTGTTTTATAATTCACAGTGTGTTACTTTTTTACTTTGTTCTATTTGTTTTAATATGTTCATGTGGTGCTGTATGTTTGGTTTATCAATAAATGTTTTTCTATTCTATTCTATTCTATAATATAAATTATACACGTTTAAAAATGTTTCAACGTACAAGTCATAGATTTTTTAACTGTTTATCTGAACAGCCTGTCATCAGTTTTACCCGACTCTAATTTTAAAGATTTAAATTATTAATTTTGAAGAGTACTTACAATAACCTATAAGTACACTCAGGAGCAATTCATGAGATTCAATTGGTAGAAAATATTTCAATACCATCAATCGATACTTTTGCACCAACGAGATGGTCTGACACGGTGGGGAAGGTAGTATTCAGCGAGCGACCCACGTGGTATATCCTCGTGGCGCCCACGCGCCTTTTGATAAACCAAAATAAGCATGGCGGCTCCAGCCCAGCCCTTTTTTCAACTAACCTTCAATTACTGCCCACGCGCCTTTCAGAAGGCCATATTAATAAACTCTGTAAATCTAGTAATTGAGGCCGAGTGGCCTTTGTAAAGATCAAAAGGTAGACAAATAATTGAATTTAAAAACACATGCTAATATAATCATAATTATACCCTGAAAGTTTCACTTCAAACCGGTAACTCTAACATATACAAATTTCAACTCAAAATCTTGGGCGGATATGACTGTAACTATTATGTCCTATAAGAAGGACAGTCGGGTCATAGTTAAAGAGGAGCCAAAAAATCTTTGGGCGCCACGAGGCTATGACCGCATCTATGGAGACAGAGGATACGTGCTCGCGATACTCAGTAATGAGGGACCGAGGAAGAATTAATACATAACTAGGTTTGTATCGTTACCCCAAAATTGTAAGTCAATCACTATCTAAACTGGCTTGGAAATCGACATCTAGCATTCACCGATGGTTGCAACACAGCAATATTATAAATAAAGTAATTATCAATTATTTATATTAGTAGTATTAAATACCACAACTACACAACTATGAACTAATTAAATATAACTAATTACTTATGTCGCACGCTTTCTGCCTTTTTGATGAATTTGGTTTGTAATCAAAGTAAGAGATGTGTTCTGAGCCTACGCTAGCTTGTATATGTATATTATTATTATTCAAAGAAATGAGACAATATACATACATATTATCATCAAATAATATTTAATGAAGATTAACCATTATTGGAATAATATAACGTTATAGAAATTATGATAACGTTATTTGATATAGGTAGGTTAAATTTATTCCCGGTCGCCCCATACTACAAGAAATTTAAAACTAGGTTATAAGAATAGAATTCTCTTTTATAAGTACTACAATATATTTACATTTACAATGCGAAGCCAATGCCGACAAGCAGGTTTTTAACAGTACAGGGAGAGGAGGTTTTGAGGAACCTTAATTGGAGGAAAGTCCGCTAAGAATTGAAGATATATAAATATTAATAACGGTAGCAAGTTCATACAGTAATTTACTTAGGTATATTTATTTTATTTAACAGGAGCAAATAACAAAACAGCAATTTATTAAGCTAATCCGCCATTATTACTTAATGGTAAAATTGTATGTGTAATATATTAACACATATATCAATTGGTAAATCTTTACATTTAATCCATTAAAAAAATCTTGCTAAAACCGTATAATGATTGTATAATCTGGTGAAAAAATAAAAACACAATTCTTCAATGACTGACATGTTACGAAATCGTCATAAGAATTTTCTAATTAATTTTAAATTCAAAAATCTATGATATGTATTGAATTAGTGTATAAAAATAGGATTTCGAAATAGTACCTAATCCTAATAAAAGGAATTTGTAGGTAAAAAACCTAAACCTTAAAACATTGCTGTAAAAGGTGGGTAACACAATAGTAAAAACCATTTTTTATACAAATGGTGAGACATACAAGAACCACTGAGTTACTCGATTTATGGATATTAGCTGTTGTTCGGTAATTACCAAAACTATAGGAAGTGATACTGCAATTAAAACTCTTTCTAAATAACATTACAAAAATATGAAGGGAGGGCCAAGTATTCCAAAATCTGCATTTAAAAAAAGTGTGAAAATTATGAACAAGTAGAATGGCCCAATTATTATAACAAATAAGTTGATCACGCGTTATATGACTTTTAAAACTGGGCGGTAAATGGATTAAGGTATATAATGCACATCGACATTGGCTTTCATTATTATATTAACAGTGCATTTATTTAATAAATTTATACAACTATTATGCTGATTACTTTCTCGTTGATCTTCTTTATTATATTTACATTATTTTCACTTAATGTTCTCAAAAATATATTATACTGATATTATTCATAAATATACAGTTGTGCTTGGCATGGAAGAACTATAGACTTTATTTTAATATACAATATACATTAAAAATAATGAACACAAGGTGGTACTAACGCCTCATCTATCAAACAAATTAATCACCTAACACGCGCTTAAACGACTTTGGGGAGTTATAATAATGTGTGTCCTTCTCAAGCAAAATGGTACCTTTTATTGAAGTCAATAAGCTGATATTTCTATACTGAAGCAATTAGAAATCGAACATACGACATGAACAAAGGGATACCTTTTCTAGAAAATGATAATAATGTTAGTATTATGTGTTGACATTTTAGTTCAATATGTATACAAAATAATGTAACACTAAATTACAATTTGACTAATTTTCCAATTGACTTTTCTCGTTCCGCATATTTAGTGTAAAATTTACATTCCAAAGTTATGGCACATGATTTTAGTATGTTTTCGATATAAAACCCGATTTTTGGCACAAACGGTAAATTTAGGCACAGTTAAAGAAGATTTGTTGAAATATTTTAATTTACTTCAAAATTACGTCAATAAAACCAATGTATCGTTTCAGTTATCGCTTTGCCTCGGTACCTACACATATAAATACGGATTCCTACACTTAAGTTTTAACTAGATTAAATTATGTACAAACGATATGACGATTTGGTCAATATCTTTTAATAATACTTACTGGTATGACATACCACCTTACGGCTACAAAAGTACACTAAATATTTACATCCTACCTATTATTTCCGGTTCTATTGATCCCGAAGAGAAAAACCAAACTTCTGCTTTTTAATATGTGTAATAAAGGTAATGTATCTACAGTACCCTGTTCAAGAATCACAGAGACTAAAATAATAGATGAAAATGTCAAATGTAAAAAAATGTAATTGAGGTATTTACATGAATTTATGACAGTTAAAATACTATTGACTACTAATAATAATTGTATTATGTCCTCTTTAACAACGGATTGTAATACGATTTTTTAACGAAATTACTTTTTTATTTATAATAAAAATGTCTAACGAAAGTATGGCTATGCTTACGCCGCAAAGTTAATATCGTAGTGAATTTGACACGAATATACACATTTTGTATCGGCATTAGAAATGTAATGTCATTTTAGTCTCTAGTGATTTAAAAACGAGTGTAGGAACTAGGACGATATTGCGACCGAGGGTATCTATGCGAACATGTATGTTGCATGCTGTTAACAGCTGGGAGTTTTATTACTTTGTTATAATGGTAAATACTGTAGAAAGGTGAAAAGATTTAGAGCTTATTATTAACATAAGAGGTAGTTAGATAAAATCCTAAAATATAATCACCAAAAAAACATATTTTTGAATTTAATATCTTTTGCTTTGTACTTCTACTCTCCCGTAAACCACGAGAGAGAGAGAAATTATTATGAACTACTATTTTGAAGAAGTAACGCATAACAAAGCTACTTGGATAAAACTTATTATAGGCGAATTTCAACTCATAATCCTAATTCAGTATTAGAACTATTTAGGACTGTGGTCTAAAAAAGGAATAAAACTAAATATAAAAGAGACATACTCCATGAACTCATGCATGTGCGAAAGAAACACCAACGCATCACATCAGTCATCATCAGCTTTGTTAAGGGATGCTATAATTTAGAATCTTGCTTTGCTATTTTGCTCGTTGTGTAAAACATAACTATTTATAATTTATCTGTTAAATTCTCTAATACTACAAAAGTAACCATGAACCCTTCAATTTCAATTAAGTAATCGAAACAATGAAGTTTTTTATAAATTAACGTTATTAAGTAACGGTTAACGTAAAATTACTTTTGATTAACGACTATGCACAAATTCAGGTGTATAACAGAATGTAATACAGGCAGAAACCTAGCTACCACTATAACGACAACCGGTTCGATGTCAATCCTAGTCGACTATAAGCACTCTACACTACTAAACTGCCTTCGGAACGCGTCAGAAAAGCTGCTATAGATCTAATAACACCGCTGATTCGCTGTACGAGAAACTATGGCAATGGTAGTAACTAACACCTATAAAATCGTGTACAATGGTCACTACAATGTACAGGAAGTGAATATACGGAAGGGGAGTACATACGAGTAACTGCGTTTGTTAAATTTGCGCTTACCCGTTTACATGGGCAGCTCAGCACAACCGTCTGAGAATGCTTTGTAATGTACATTGTTAAACCTAATATGTTATACCTATGGTAATCAATAAATCGGTATAGTAGTACTACATCACTAAGTATAACGCATATAACGTTATTTCAAACTAGTTATAACTAGTTCCAAATAACGTTATCTGTGTTATATTATAAGAACGGTCTGCGAGGTAAGAACCTTTATAAGACCAAATAAACAATATCGTTGTTCCCTATCGTGTAACATTATCGTATTTCTATTTGGTACAATCCTAATACTTTTGTGCATAGCCACTGTCTGTCAAACGTTATACAATAGAAAACTCAAAATAGTTTTGTTTATTTAACTCAGAGCTTAATAAAAGGTTACCTTCATGATTGGTTGCATATTTAAATTCACAAGACGACGCCCTCTAACCAGGACCGATCAAGTCTTTGGCATCCACGTTTGGGAAGTGATCGAGGCCATGCCCTTTGTGCGTGTGTAGGTGTGGGACATACCCCTTAAATAGAGACTTAGGAAGCCCTTACGCAGGAAGATGTCTTGGCGAGGGGAGATGGGCTTGTCCCGTAGTTGGCGGCGATGGAAGTCTCTCTGCCGCCTGTGATGGGGGGCCGGGCCCCCCGCATGGAGTTTCCCTTACCCTGCAGGGGCGGAACTAGGTTTGCGAAGAACTGAAGGTGCCTGGCGGCGGCCTGTAGTCTCCCGGTAACGCTGCCACTTGCTTCTTCGTGAATGCGTATTTCCTTACGCCTATGTTCTTGTAGGTATTCTCTCGACGGCAGCCCTCGCTGGAAACACGATAAGATTTTGCTAAAGATACATGTATCCATATAAAATTATTACCCCCTTATTCATAAACGCCTATCAAACCTATATTAGTTAACTAGCCGCTAAAGTTCGTTTGTCCTTATCTGTCACTTTGACATTGACGTTTGTGAGAATGGGACAAAGAACATTTTAGTTAGCAGAGGTTTGTTAAGTTTTATGAATACGGGGGTCAGTGTTTCTTATCGCAGGACTAAAATAAGACTTATTTTTATTTTAGTAGAGATGCGCCGAATATGGGTTTGACCGAATACGAACGTTCGGCTGAATATTAGGTCCAGCTGTTACCGAACGGAATATTCGGCCGAATCTATTATTGTAAAACAAACTAATTTAAGAGACCTTATTAGTTAAAAAACGTTCATCTATTGACGCCATTTTCTGTTTGAATTTACACGTATCTTCACATTTTCTCAATGTTGCTATCAAGAACAGAACTATAGCAAACCTAATGTCATAAATTTTAAACGTATATTTTGGACTTTTCATTAAGAAATATCGTTTCAAACATCACTCCAAAACGACCACTTTCAAACGAAAAACGGCTTTTTTCCGCTTAATCACTATATTGGTATTATCCTACTTTTGTCAAAATTTGAAATCAAAACATTTTAAAACTTATAAGGCCTCTTAATGGTAAAATTTTTGTTCATTATCAAAGCGTACCTTCATCCTCGCACACAAATATAAGTTAAATCACTGTTAATAATGGGTCAAGTATTAATATCACGAAGCAGTAACTATAATACACTCTTGTAACTTGTAACAAAACCCCCTCAAAATTGTTCGGTAAATATTCGGCAGCTGAACCGAATAATTCGGCCGAATACCGAACATTCAAAATCATGTCGAATATGCCGAATACCGAATAATAACCGAATATTCGATGCATCCCTAGATTTAACTATTTAAAATAAAAATATCGCCGCCCATGAACATATCTTTAAGACCAAATTACAACAAGAAACAGTAAATCACTACATAGTATAAAACAAAGTCGCTTTCTCTGTCCCTATATCCCTATGTATGCTTAAATCTTTAAAACTACGCAACGGATTTTGATGCGGTTGTTTTTAATAGGTAGAGTGATTGAAGAGGAAGGTTTATATGTACAATAACATCCATTAAATAGTGCATCCGTGCGAAGCCGGGGTGGGTCGCTAGTTAATTAATATGCTCAAAATCTTAAAAAGCAGTCTTGGTATGGTTTACTATTCATATGAGATAATCCATATTGAAAGGGACCTTATGGCGGCCGGCACTTACGCCTTTATTGCCGCTGTTCCAATACAATAGTGAATAGGTGCAACGTAAGCGCCTGCCGCCATAAGGTCCCTTCCGATGTGGATTATCACATATAGTGGGGTCAATCAACTTTTTCTTGTTGTTATTCTGTCCCGTCAGCGAGGAGAAAATAGTAACCGAGTCTCTTAGAAAAATGTTTATAATATGGACTTCAAGCATGCTCAAGAGATGACCCATGTCCAAATGGATTTATGCTCATAGCTAAAACTCATGTTTGGTAGATTTAAACCCTATAAAATCACAGTTTTAAAGAGTGACTCGGGAGACGTAACCATGGTAACGAGCAACAAAGAATAGTTGATCCACCCAGTGACATTGTATTATTCATGCATATTCTCTAATCGAGAATCGTGGCCGGGCTGTGATTCCAACACTGACCTCCTCATGATGCTCAGAGCCTTCTTCATCTCGTGCGCAGCCAGATGGTACTCCGAGGCGAGGATCGAGCACTGCTCCAGCGTGACCGACATGCCCGTGCGATCTTTCGCACTTTTACACGACGTGAAACGGACGCCTACAGAACAATAGCACAGAATCATTTATACACACATTGTATTCGTACACAAGATTCAAAATATATTTTTTCTACTCGTCGACTTCAATGTTTGAATTAAGATATCGTAGATGAAACTAAAATCACAACTAAACTCTATTGGTTCCCTTCAAGCGAACTCTTATGAAATAGACCAATCACGTGTCGCCTTTTACTGTACTCTTATGAAATTGGCTAATCAAGTGTCGCCATTACAGTACTCTTATGAAATTGACCAATCACGTGACGCCGCGGCATAGACACAGACAGAAGACGTCAACGAGCGTCCGACCCATGTGCCTAAACTTCATTTTCGCAAGACTAGTCTGGTTAATTGTTTCGGTTTGTTTAATTAATTTCCATTGACTCTCAGAAAAAATAGTGTATACAATAGTTATATAATTAGCTTTTTAAGTCTCGAACCTTACTTAGACCACTCGGCAAGCCTCGTGATCTAATCGCGGTTCTCGACTAAAAAAGTATACATTATATAACGATTGCATAAACTACTATTTTTCTACTCGTCGACTTCAATGTTTCAATTAAGATATCGTAGACGAAACTAAGATCACAACTTTTCTCTATGGAGCTCCCTTCAACTGGACTCTTATGAAATAGACCAATCACGTATCGCCATTCGGTACTTTTATAAAATTGACCAATCACGTAACGCCGCGTATGAGTAGTATACGTTATTTTATTAGTTAAATTTATTTTCCGATGTATGATATAACCTGTATAATGTATTTTTACCAATAAAGTCTGTACTCTGTACTAATATATAAAAGATTATGGTGTTTCAGGCTGCAGAATAAATAGTTGCTATACAATATTTTACTAGTTTTTATTAACCATTAAAATATAATCAATTAATCATTACAACATCATTAAAACACACATACAGAGCGCAATTATTAACGTTCGAATTCACGCACGTATTTTTTTAAGACTCATGCCGAATTTACAATTTTAGGTTATTATCAGATCGATAATTGGGTGAATTAACTTTTTAGTGCCACTCGTTGCCGTGGTTGTCTAGTTGTCCAGGGAACAAAATTCGAATACAATCGTGATTTTATGCTATTTAAGTTTATCAAACATACGTATTTGTGGTACTTATAAGCTATTTCCATAATGGTCCATCTACTAAGCATGTTGGTAGAACTAAATATAATTTTTTTTTGAACAAACTGCGCCACTATTGTCCCTGGTCATAATAACAACACAAAAAAAGTTGATCCACCCAATTATCAAAGCATAAAAATCACGATAATTATCAAGATAATTATCATTGATCCTTTCGAACCCTGCCGGCATGCGACCATTTCTTTAATATATACATACCGTTCATAAGTCGAGTTGCCAGAGCGGCCAAGTGTAGCACCTCGACATTTTTCGGCACTTTCTTGTGAACTGCTATCCGAAGGTTCTCCATTACCTCTTCCAGAGGTTTCGTTCTTGACGAGGCTAGAAAAAAACACATTTTAAGAGGACACGGACAATTGCAAAACGGCACGAAATCTGATTAACAGGAATAAGTATACAGTAGCGCTGACTATAGACTGATCCTGTCTATCCGCAGGTCTAGGGTCGGTTGCACCAACATACGATCACGGGACGGTCATGAAATGTTTTTTTTTTTTTTTGCGGAACATGGGTCGCATCAAATTGGTACAGGGCATCAAATTACAGTACGCCATATTCTACTTAAATAAGCATGCAAATATTGGTAAGTACAGTCCAGATTTTGCTGTCGGTTAGATCAGACAAAAAGAGAACATTTCTTTTTTTTTAATTACTTATTACTAGTTTTAATGGTCTTTGCTTACGGTGGCGTCGTTGATCGGGTCGCAACCTTCCCTAACATATGGTCGAGGGAGGCGATGGCTGAGATACGCGTCATACTCGTGAACGGGTGCTGTTTGTGGGGTCCGGTCTGTTCATGTTTGCAAGGACTAGTAACTTCGTACTAGTGTTCAGTGGAATTGACAAGATGAGAGACTTCACTGTTCTCATTTGATTTTATTTTTTAGACTGACGCTCAGAGACCTTATACATCTCTGAGGATATTTATTTATTAGATTTTATTATTTTCATATTGACGTGTTATAGATATAGCTCAAAATATTTTATTATGATTCGTGTACTTACTTTATTACCTTTTATCTTGACGCTTAGAGACCTTATACATCTCTAACAAATCTCGATTGTTATTAGTTTCTTAGTCTTATTTTTGACATGTAACACTACATTTAATTAATGATACTTTGATTATTGTATTATTTTTCTTTGATGTACCTAGATAGATTTTGACTTGTAAAAGTGCCCTTGAGGCCTATTTGCAGAATAAATGTTTTGATTTTTTTTGATTTTTAATATTCAAGAACTCATTGACAGAATACACGCAAAGTTCGCATAGCCATTCATATAGCTTTTTCTTGAATCGTTTTAAGGGTAAGTCTTTCATGTCTCTAGGAAGCTTATTAAATATTTTGATACACATAAAGTAAGGGGTACGAGTAGTTTGCTTTAAACTGTTTTTGGGTACGTGTAGTAGATTAGTAGATTAGGTCATCGTCAAATATGGCGCCGGCAGCTGTCGTCCCATAGAAACTTGTCACACTTTCCATACAATCAGATTTTAACGAACACCGCTTACGATTACAGACGGTTTGGTGCAACCCAACCTAAATGCGTATGTCCACCGATATGTATTTGACGGCCGGTTTAGCCTAGTGGGTAGTGCACCTGCCTGTGAAGCTGACGGTCCTGGGTTCGAATCCCGGTCAGGGCAAATATTTGTGTGATGAGCATGAATATTTGTTTCTGAGTCTTGGATGTTTTCTATGTATTTAAGTATTTATATCTATTAAATATATCGTCGTCTAGTACCCATAACACAAGCCTTCTTGAGCTTACTGTGGGGCTAGTTGGATTTATGTAAGATTGTCCTCTAATATTTATTTATTTATTATTATTTATTTATGTGTGTATGAACTCACCTCTGGCGGCCGAAGTGTAGTCCGGTGGGAACACCTTGCAGTACTTGTGGTAGTATTTGTGCAGTCTGTCGTAATTATCGCAGTTAGAATGGTACTGCGGCGTTGTCTCGCCTAGCGCTTCGGCCAGTGTTGCCTTCTCGTTCACGCCGATATTGAAAAACACCGCCGTTATTGTGAATGTCAGGTGCTAATGAAAAATATATATATATTAGTAGGGTGGATCAACTTTTTTTGTGTTGTTATCTTGACCCGTTGTCCAAGGGACACTAGTGGCGCAATTTGTTCAAAAAATGTTGTATTAAGCTCTACTAACATGCTTAGTAGATGGACCATTATGGAAATAGCTTATAAGCACCACAAACATACATATGTTTGATAAACTTAAATAGCATAAAATCACGATTTTATTCGAATTTTGTCCCCTGGACAACTAGACAACCACGGCAACGAGTGGCACTAAAAAGTTGATTCACCCAGTAACATCAAACAGACCACGGACCGGAAGGCGCAGCGTGGGTAGGCCCCCCACAAGGTGGACTGATGACCTGGTGAAGGTCGCGGGAGTCCGCTGGATGCGGGTGGTGCAGGACCGGTTATTGTGGCACTCTTTGGGTTGACGGTGGACGTCTTTCGGCTGATATGATAATGATGATGATGATGATGATGATGAACATCAAACAGATTTGAATAGAAATAAAAAACAAGGTGAAACTTTTATAACCAAGCCCGCCCTGAAGACTCGTATTCAATCGCTGTTAAAGCATAACATTGCAGATAAATAAATAAGTGAAGTGAATTTATATTCCGACCACCACAATTTAGACACACACACGTACGCATTCACGCACGCACGCACGCACGCACGCACGCACGCACGCACATACACACACACACGCAATCACATTAATCACAAAGCTCTTTCAAGTGGAGTACCTCTTGATATTAATTTGTCTTGATAAGTAAATTGTAATACACGCATGTTTTGAAACTTAATTCTTAAATGAATTGCCATCTTAGCCTCTGTTTTGTCATAAATAAAAATAGGTCGGTCGAAATTCTGTTCTTTGTTTCTGCCCACTCTGTTACGCCATTATTGACGCTTTACTAGAGTGCTATATATGGCCGGATAGCAGAAAAGCGCTTTCACAATTTCACCAAGATGGCACTCTAGTAAATTATGTAAAACACGGAAAATACTTCGGTCAGTTTTAATTTCCCGCAGTCTACATTGCACACATCCCCACTGTACATTTTACATAATTTAACTATTTTAACGCCATGTCCCTCATACACGCCAACCAGGGATCGGATACCGGTGTTTTCTCCATAGAAAAATACCGGTATTATTACGATCACCGGTTCATTATTTCGTTTTTAACGGGACAATCTAAATAATACGACGTTGTTACCTAAATACATGATTCAGCCCTACGTAGAGCAAAAAATAATCCGAAATATTGGGCTAATTCAGGGTTTTTTAAAAATACCGGTATCGGTCCCTGACGCCAACTCATTTTCTATAAGAGATTGAATTATGAACTTTACAATACAATACAAATACTCTTTATTCATCATCATCCTAGCGTTATCCCGGTACAGTTGCATCCTAAAGGATGCCCGGTGTCCGCTGCCTAATCCCAAGAGTTGGCGTAGGCACTAGTTTTAACGGAAGCGACTGCCATCTGACCTTCCAACCCGAGGGAAAACCAGACCTTATTGGAATTAGGCGTTAATATCGGCGTAGACAAGACCGCATGCGACAACTTTAGGTGTTCTCCGCGTTCAAAGACCTAGACTGAGAGAGAGTATAGACCATATTAGCAGTGTCTCACCTCCTTGTTGGTGAACTTCGCATATAAGGAGTCCGAGATTGGAATATGTACGACTAGGGAACCTCGCGTCCCCGTCACGTGAGGTATGGAGTTGCTGGAACAAAAAACATACATTATGTATTTAGGGTACAACGTAGACCTCACGTGTATTTTTTTCCTGTACCTACAAAACCGAGAAATAATATCTACTCATGTAGGAAATTATAAATCATCATTTCGCACGTCAAAAATAACGAGTCTATTAACGTTTTTTGAGATTTTGGAGGGCTTGCATAACACATGTAAGAAAATAAACACAATACCATTTCAGTCTACATTTTTAATAGTGAAAAAATACACATGAGGTTTCGTTTGGGGAGGGGGGGGGGGTCTCCTAGATCCTTACCAAAGATCACCAAGTGGGAGGGGGGAGTCTAAAAGTGGGCAAAAAAACCTCACCTGATTTCTGGCCCCTATTTGGCCAAGTTGACATATGTATGTATTTGACATATGTAGGGTGACAAATCGTCAATTTAAAACTATTTCACCAACTACAACTGTAATGTTTTTTGACAATTTTCGCGCCTGTCAGCTTTGGTGAAATAAAGGGGCCTGGATAAACCCCGACTCGCACTTGGCCGGTTTTCTCTAACAAGCCCGGAATCAGGCGGCATATTGCAGCCATAACGCCGATCATTATCACTGATACTATTATACAAAATCAATACACTGTAAATTTAGAATAAAGGAATAATTGAAAAATTTAGGCACCGAGCAGAATATGATTCTCAATATGATTTGAGACGTTAGTGCCTTTAATGAAGCATGAGTCTTCTGGTAGATGTGCTGTACGCCTCCCTTAAGGCGTTTGTATAAAATATAGTTTACGTTAGCAGCGGTACTGCTTAATACGAAGGAACGGTTGATGAATTTAGGACTGGGTAGCGATTGCACCTATAGCTCAGTTGGCTAGAGCGACTGGCCGCGTGTGCCGGGAGGTCGCAGGTTCGAATCCTGCTCGGTGTCTAAATTTTTCAATTTTTCCGTTATTCTAAATTTGGGTATGGGATGGCGCATCGCAACTGACGATTCTCAATATGATTTGAGACGTTAGTGCCGTTAATGAAGCACGAGTCTTCTGGTAGATGTCGCTGTACGCCTCCCTTAAGGCGTTTGTATAAAATATAGTTTACGTTAGCGGCGGTACTGCTTAATACGAAGGAACGGTTGATGAATTTAGTACTGGGTAGCGATTGCACCTATAGCTCAGTTGGCTAGAGCGACTGATGGATGGGATGGCGCATCGCAACTGACGATTCTCAATATGATTTGAGACGTTAATGCCTTTAATGAAGCACGAGTCTTCCGGTAGATGTCGCTGTACGCCTCCCTTAAGGCGTTTGTATAAAATATCAATACACTGTACTCACTTATGCGAGGTCTCGAGCGCAAACTGCACTGTATGCAGATCCTCGACCGCCACGGCCATGTCGCCCCACATGGCGCGTTCGGCCGCGTGTAGACTCAGCAGCCCCTCGAACCCGCAAAGAGGGCCCAGTCCGGAGGAAAGGAGGCCCGCACTGCTGGCGTCCGCCCCGCACAGCCACGAAACGAGACCCGCTGTTACCGTTGTCAGCTGTAACGTTAATTGATGGTTGGAGGGTAGCTTTGGGACGATAGCCACTGAGTTACTCGATTTATGAATATTAGCTGTGGTTCGATCTTTACCAAAACTATCGGCAGTGATACTCTACTTAATGGGTGGATCAACAATTTTTTGTTGCTAGTTACCATGGTTACGTCTCCTGAGTCACTCTTTAAAACTGATTTTATAGAGTTTAAATTTACCAAACATGATTTTTAGCTATGAGCATAAATCCATTTGGCTATTGGGTCATCTCCTAAGCGCCCTTGAAGTCCATATTATAAGCATTTTTCTAAGAAACTCGGTTACTGTTGTCTCCTCGCTGACGGGACAGAATAACAACAAGAAAATGTTGATTGACCCAAATAACGTTCTAGTGCCGAAATTACTGATGTAACGAGTTTATAATTAACACGTAGAATAATTTTTTATACCGAAATTCATGGGGATGGGTAGTTTACGTGGACGAAGTCACGTGAAAAAGCTAGTTCGGTTAGGTACAGTCGCCATCAAATATATCTGTACTCTTCAGGGTGCTCAAAAATATCTAAACATGCACTTTAACGCCTTGACAATAGAGTCGTGTTCAGATATTTGTGAACACCTCGTTCGCTCCGATATATCTGATGGCGACTGTACAACCGCAGTGTCTACACAAGGTTGTGATCCTCAGCATCGAGTGAACGAGGAACATGGCTCGAGCAAGGTCTCGACGATTATTCATCGAAGGCAAAGAGTATTTGAGAAGAATCATAATCAAAATGCGGTCCGAGGGACCATTTGATCCATATTTCAGTTATTTATTTAATCGTGTGGCAATACACAATTATAGAGGGCAATCAGAGTACAGCTTTGAGGTTGTTAAGCCAGGCAGTCATGTCAGGTGACAAGACGTCCAAGTCTTTTTTTTTTTATTATTAAAAATGGGATCGCTCTTGGCCAGCATCTAGCCAGGGGGCAAAGATGAGGCCGACGATGAAGCGAGCTCACCCAGAAGGTGCCTATTCACTCGTGCCTTAAAAAGGTCTAGGTTATATGAGCTCGGAAACACAAACGCCGGCAGAGAATTCCAAACCTTAGAAGTGCGCATTATAAAAGATGATGCAAAGCGCTTGGTTCGAATAAGAGGAATTTCGACCAAGTAAGGATGGTATCCGGCCGTACGTCTGGATGTCCGATGGAAGAAGGGGGAAGGCGGTATGAGCTCATGGAGCTCCTGAGCACACTCTCCGAAGTACAATTTGTAGAAGACGCACAGACATGCTACTTTGCGTCTATGTGCTAGGCTCTGTAGCTTAAATTGGTCTTCAGCAGGTCCAGGGTAAGAGTGGAGGGGGCAGCGCTGGAAGATGTGCTTGGTGGTTTGGTCTATATTTCAGTAAAGTATATTAACAAATATAAGCGTTTGACTTATTATATAAACATTTTCCTAAGAAATTTTGTTAACAGTAACATTAAAACAACATAACAACTAGTGGGCGCCATCAACCTTCGCACAGCATTAAGGGATAAGCCATTGAATGAGTGCATTATGAATCGAATATAACATTTAAACACATGATAATGACAGAATAAGAACCGGGTTGCAATGTGCTGTGGGCGATGGGCTAGCAACCTATCACTGCAATATCACATTTTCTCAATCTAGAGACCTGCTAACGCCGCACTGGATTAAATTTGTATAAAATAATGCCTCACAGCCAGCGCTGTCCTTGCAATACAATACAAATACTCTTTATTGCACACCTCAATTATAGGACATAGTACAGTACAAAAACACAATGAGTAGAGGCAAACAGGCGGTCTTATCGCTAAAGAGCAATTTCTTCCAGACAAACCTTAGGGTAGTGGAAATGAAATCTAATCATAACGATTCGTAGCAGGTGGTGCAGGGTTGATACATATGAAACCTACTAATAATTACAACAATAACATTACTTCCCATTTCTTTTTTTCTTTTTTATTCGTTTCTTCATTTTCGTCCTTCTATATTTTAGTTCGGTTGCATTACCTTTATTTAATTCTTCCCAACACTAATAGGGCCAACCTTGGCTATTCGATAATATGCTGTCATTCGTTGATAGTTTGTTATCGTATAGCAGAGTCTTCTGCTAATTTTGTAGCTAGAACTCTTTTTAAATTTGCGCCACTAGCATACACGTCTTCTCTGTGGACATACCAAAAGTTAAGCGCTACTAAGCTTAATTTTGGATTGGACCAGTAACCCGCATAAACAGTGTCTACGTTTCTATTAAAATCAAAATCAAACCATTTATTCTGCAAATAGGCCTCAAGGGCACTTTTACAAGTCAAAATCTATCTAGGTACATCAAATAAAAATAATACAATAATCAAAGTATCATCAATTAAATGTCGTGTTACATGTGAAAAATAAGACTAAGAAACTAATAAAAATCGAGACTTGTTAGAGATGTTTAAGGTCTCTAAGCGTCAAGTTAAAAGGGAATAAGGTAGGTACACTAATAATAATAAAATATTTTGAGATATATCTATAAGCGTCAACATGAAAATAATAAAATCTATAAATCCCTGTAATGAAAACATGGCTAACATGCACATAAGACGTTAACTATTGACCACAGGAGGGACGACTTTTGTTTCTTCATCTAAGTATGACCAATTTTGATAGGGAAGGTTCCTCGTTTGTTATTTTGTTTAATGTTTCTCAGTTACAGGACAATAACAATCACCGTATAACTGCATATCACCGAGTAGCCAAGCTCTACTACTAGATTACAAAACGACTCAGTATTAAATTTTACCCTGCAACTCCACGCTATCTCAAAGAGCGTTTTACTTATCTTCGTTCCGTTAGGTCCTCCCGAAACTTGCTTCTTCACTGTTCCATCTTCCTCATCAAAATTTTATAATTCTTCTTTCACTTTCCGAGCTATTCGGCTTTGGAATTCTTTATCTCCTAATTTGAGGCGTGCTGAATCTCTTGCTGTCTTCAAAAAACAGCTTAGAGATCACTATTTATCTCTCTCATGACACACTTAAGACTTAGCTCCTTTAGACTATGTGGCTGACTATATATTTGTATATGTTTATGTACGTATATTTTTATACTATATTTATGTATGTTTATTTATCCTTAATTAAATGTTATTGTTGTAATTATTAGTAGGCTTCATATGTATTAACTCTGCACCACCTGCTATGAATCGTTCTGTTTAGATTTCCGCTACCCTAAGGTTGTCTGGAAGAAATCGCTATTTAGCGATAAGACCGCCTGTTGTTTGCCTCTTCTCATTGTGTTTTTTATACTTTACTGTATCCTTTGATTGAGGTGTGCAATAAAGAGTATTTGTATTGTATTGTATTGTAAATTTCCTAAGCTATCATGCCTAACTGTTCTTGTCAAATATCGCTGACTGAATGTTAAAATTTTATGTAGCAATTTATCTACACAACATGTTCAAAAAAACCCGGTGTTGTATGAAAAGAGACGCACTCTGGGATTTAAGCGTGCCACACACTGCAGCGGCGTGCGCAGGCGGCCGCGATGGCGGGCTGTTGTACAGTATGATATTCCTAACATTCATTCACACACATGCCTCCTTGATTGCCATAGTGATAACTGAGCGCCACCGCGGCAGTCATCGCGTGCTGCAGTGTGTGATAGGATGTCGTCATTTTGATACCAAGAGACCTATCAGTATTGGAGTATTGGACAAAAAGTTAATGAAACTAATTGAAATGTACTAATGTAACAATATCGCCGCATTCGCATTCTACTTTTTCATGACCAGTTTTCTATTACAAAAAAAAATCTATATGATATGTATTAAATTAGTGTACAAAAATAGGATTTCGAAATAGTACCTGAATCTAATAAAAGGAATGTGTAGGTAAAAAATACTTTAACATATTGCTGTAAAAGGTGGGTAATTCCGTGGTAAAAACCATTTTTTCATACAAATGATGAGACATCCAAGGACCACTGAGTTACTCGATTTATGGATATTAACTGTGGTTCGTTAATTACCAAAACTATCTGAAGTGATACAGCAATTAAACCTCTTTCTAAATAACAGTGTAAAAATATGAAGCGAGGGCCAAGTATTCCAAAATCTGCGTTTAAAAAAAAGTGTCTGGAAATTATGTAAATGAAAAAGTAGAATGGCCCATTAAACACTTTTTGTAAGCTGATGATAACGATGATGGACCAAACAACAATAAACAGAAAACTTACGACGTGTGCGCAATGGCGCCAGTATCGATGTACGCGATCGAGTGTGACACGGCCAACGTCTACACGTACGTATGATACTTTGAACGCCAATATCGAGAGTATCATACGACGTGATGACGTTGACTTCATTAACTCGAGGCCCAGGTAACTAAATGGTTCAATTAAATTAAATAAAAACAAGCAGTTTAATCGGGTATACAATCGTATTATATTTTGCTACTCGTTTACTTTTATTATAAAATTCCAAGACACATTACTGAACTTACGGACTCTAAATTTAAATCTGTCGTGATACAGACACTTATTTCAAAAGCATATTATAAGATAAACGATTACATCATGGATAGGAATGTTTGGCAGTGATAGCGTCCCGCACAAGTAATCTAACACAGAAATATTTTTACCTTAATATTAAAAAATATGTATGTATATTTATACTGTAGCATTTGAATTTTGTACTATTTTTACTGTTATTTTATATACATTGTATATTGTTTTGAAAAAATGACACCTCGCCGAGTTTCTTACGCCGGTTCTTCTCGACGCAGAGGTTTATTTTATGAACCGGTGGTAGTTTTTTGACATTCATAAGTGCATGTAACATGCCTAAATTGAAGAATAAATGATTTCATTTCATTTCATTTCATATCGATTACTTACTGTGTTATTGTGTTCCTTCTGTCGACAAAGCTTCTGCAGTTGCGCCGTGTTGAGAACGGTCGATCCGCTTTTATATACTCGAGTTCTAAAATTTCTAGTCAACCTAAATTTCTAGTCACCCTATGCCTTAACTCTTCTATAATGTAGATACCTCCCGTTGTACCCTACTTATCCCGAACACCTGAAATAATAGTAGTATGTATGACAAAGGTTTAAAATGAGCCATATTACCACGAGATAGAAGTAGATAGAAAATAGTTCGAGGGGTAATATGGCTTTTAGACCATAGTTATACACACTACTTTTCACTTCGATTGCGAGAAAATAAATAAACAAAGGTTAACCATCCAAAATTAACAATAAATTCCACGGCGAACTTATATATAATTGGCAGCAAGTTTTTTTTTCTAAATTTCTTTGACACACATAACATAGACACCGCGGTTCGCGCGCTACATTCACACGCAAAAAAACTAACTCACCTTCCATTGAGCGCTTCAAAGCGTTGCTCGGACGAATTAATCACATTTTTAATTATTGTGAAATAGGGACTACTACAAACTTAATCTTTAGACTATTTAGAGAAATGAATTCTGTTTCCCGATTGGTCGATTTTAGTAAAGCTGTATTCTGGTTGGTTGATACCCAACACCAAATATTTTTTAATGAGTTAAATTAGTGTTTTGTGACTGGTGGATTTAATAGGTGAAGTATTTTGATTGGTCCAAATTGAACGTTTTGTAAATCATAAATATGTATTCATATTTTCCCTAGGGATTAAATGTACTACTTTAGCCCCGCTTGAAAAGTCTAATATAACAGTCTTCGAGCATGAGAAGTGAAAATACCATTGTTATTATCAACTTACCGCCTGCGCAAAGCACGCGTCTCGTCTTGTCTGCAAGCGCGCGTGGTCGCGCGTGTACTGCGCGGGCTCGCAGCGTAAACGCAGCGCGGCGTGCGCCAAGCTCTGCCATGATACTAGTGAGCGGGCGGCGGACGTAAGCAGTTTCGCGTGCGTTTCTAACAGCTCCAGCGATGCTGCGGGGACAATAATACAGCAATTTGGAAATACTATTTTTGTACACTGATTTATAGTTTTTTTTTCTTATTTGAAAAGTAGAACGACCGGTTATACAGGGTGTAATAAAAGTAGTGAGGATCAGTTTAATGGCATATTCGGTAGAAGATGTAGAAGAAAATTTTTTTGACGCAATAAATTTTTGGCCTTTGTTTGGACCGTTGGCTGACTTGGACGACCTGCCCCATAGAAGATAAAAAAATTATTCGCGTCAAAAAAATTTTTCTTCTACTTTTTCCTAATCAGAACACGATACCGAATATGCCATTAAACGGATCCTTTTGTTACACCCTGTATAACGGGTCATTCTACTCACTACTTTTGTTACACCCTGTATAACGGGTCATTCTACTCACTACTTTTGTAACACCCTGTATAACGGGTCATTCTACTTTTCAAAACAGAAAAAAAAACTATAAATCAGTGTACAGAAATAGTATTTCCAAATAGTATATGGACCTGATAAAAGGAATTTATATGTAAAGCTACTTTAATATTAACTTATTGCTGTAAAAAGTAGGTAGGTGGTAACACATTGGCAGATACCATTTTTTCATACAAATTGGGGAGACATCGATAATTACTTTTTTTTTAAACCTGACTGTGGCTTATAAGCTAGGCCCAATAAAGCGATAGGAGTGCGCGGTTGGAGGGTAGCCTTGGAACGATAGCCACTGAGTTACTCGATTTATGAATATTTAGCTGTGGTTCGATATTTACCAAAACTATCGGAAGTGATACTCTACTTAATGGGTGGATCAACTATTCTTTGTTGCTCGTTACCATGGTTACGTCTCCTGAGTGACTCTTTAAAACTGTGTTTTTATAGGGTTTAAATCTACCAAACATGAGTTTTAGCGATGACCAACAATCCATTTGGACAGGGGTCATCTCTTGAGCATGCTTGAAGTCCATATTATGGACATTTTTCTAAGAAACTCGGTTGTCTCCTCGCTGACGGGACAGAATAACAACAAGAAAAAGTTGATTGACTCTAATACAGAACATGCACATTTTTTTTTATGATGCCATTCGAACCTGTTTTTAGATAGGAACAAATGTGAAGTACAGTAAGTACAGATAAAAAAAAACGGTATATTAACGGCATTTTAGCTAATATAGGTTTTGATAAACGTTCATTTTTATTTAAAAAAAAAACATTAAGATCAAATATATTGATATTTTTGACAGTTTTGAAGAGTAAAAGTTTGGCTTCACCCAACGGTCCAATTTCCGAAGCGAGTGTTTTGACGTTTCCTAAAAAGTATTATTGCTCCAGACGGGAACAAGGAAGATTAATAGAAAATAAGAAATAAAGGCCAAAATACTGTTTAATACAGTTAATTACAATAAGTAAATTGAATATTGGGAGTGTTCCCTTAGGCGATAGAAAGGCAAGTGTCGAGCAGAGGGCTGTAATGTATGGCGTCGGTGTGAGGTGAGCTGTGATTGGCTAATTACATGTATCACGCGATACGCAATAGATTTAATTGGAAAAGACTCGACACAATGCAATATATGCCTTGTGCAGTGTCATTAAGGTGTAAAATCAATAAACAATTAATTAAATCTTAACTAAACCAAGTGTTGAAACGTAGCGGCGTGAACAATAACCATTAGTCCTATACAGACATTTGGTTCTATGGGTCATTCTACTTTTTCATGACCAGTTTTCTATTACAAAAAAAATCTGTGATATGTATTGAATTAGTGTACAAAAATAGGATTTCGAAATAGTACCTGAACCTAATAAAAGGAATTTATAGGTAAAAATACTTCAATATTATCATATTGCTGTAAAAGGTGGGTAACACAGTGGCAAAAAACCATTTTTTCATACAAATGGTGAGACATCCAAGGACCACTGAGTTACTCGATTTTTGGATATTAGCTGTGGTTCGTTAATTACCAAAACTATCGGAAGTGATTCTGCAATTAAACGTCTTTCTAAATAACAATACAAAAATATGAAGTGAGGGCCAAGTATTCTAAAGTCTGCATTTTAAAAAAAGTGTATGAAAATTATGTACATGAAAAAGTAGAATGGCCCCTATATTAGAGCTAGTTCGAATGATGATACCTCTACATTGCGCAGCATCCATCGCGGTAGAGCTGTACGTCTCCAAAGCTCGATGAAGCTCGTCGGCTAAGCGCTTTAAAAGCGCCAGATTGCTCTCCTTAGCCGCCGGATCTAAGCCCGTCTCTTGGCTTTGAGAGCTCTGTAATAAAAGTACTGATATGTCACAGCCATTATACTCAAACTCAAACATTTATTCTGCAAATAGGCCACAAGGGCACTTTTACGTGTCAAAATATTAATTTACAATTTAAGAAAGTCAGACTATAATAAGTAATACATTTTTCATGTCAAAATATTAATTTACAGTTCAAGAAGGAATAATAATTTCGAGTTCACAATTATAACAAAATTAATGTCATACAGTGGAGATAAACTTGCAAAGTTATCTATTACAAATATTACAACATTATAGCTTTAGCCAAAATAAATAAGCAAAAACTAACTAACTAACTTTACTGGCTTATGATCTACCTTAATTTATTAACTTTACGTGGGATTGATGCTGTTTGTTTTACTTAATAAAGAATAAATAAATAAATAAAAACCGGCCAAGTGCAAGTCGGGCTCGCACAAGAAGGCTCCCGTACATTATCTATAAAAACGGCAATAAAATCACGTTTATTGTATGGGAGCCCTCTTCAGTATTTTTTTTCAAATTATCTGCCGTCAGTCTATTTCTTTTTACATCAAAAATATACTTAAGTGCTAAAAAACTCCGCTCGCAATCCACTAGGAAACTTCTTCGTCAGAAATAATAATCATAGTTATATTTACCATGTCATGTTACTTCTTTATTATAGAAAAATATTTTCGAAAAGTTAACCGCATTAAATAACACTTTGCTAATAATTATAAGTACGTATAAATTACTATCTTCGGAAATTCAAGTTTAATTTCAAAAAATAATTAATTCATTAACATTTTGATTAATTTTGGAGTTATGTCCATATTATTGCGAGCAATGACGCTTTGTTCGATCCCTGTTTATCACTACATAGTATAAAACAAAGTCGCTTTCTCTGTCCCTATATCCTTATGTATGCCTAAATCTTTAAAACTACGCAACGGATTTTGATGCGGTTTCTTTAAATAGATAGAGTGATTGAATAGGAAGGTTTATATGTATAATAACATCCATTAAATAGTGCACCCGTGCGAAACCGGAGCGGGTAGCTACTAACAGATAAAATCGTTTGAACGCCGCCACCGCTCAAAGGGCAAACTGCAAACATACGCAACTCAATTTAAAAAAAAATAAAAAAATTCGCTCTGCTTTTCTTTCGTCAAAATAGTGCACAGTTCGCTTAGCAATATGAGTTCACTGAACTCGTAATGCAGGGCACATGCATGTATAGGATAGGTCACATGACGAATTTTTAATAGAGATTTTGAAACTCCACATGGGAATGTTATGTCAAACGTTGACTCCTTGTGATTGCGCTATCGCATTATGGCAGTCGGTATGTATTTCTGTAAAGTATTGTATAATAGCACAAATCAACCAGCATAGCTTGTATAATTGGT
This sequence comes from Epiblema foenella, assembly GCA_963556455.1. Lineage (NCBI taxonomy): Eukaryota > Metazoa > Arthropoda > Insecta > Lepidoptera > Tortricidae > Epiblema > Epiblema foenella. The sequence goes on from OY747095.1 coordinate 45,097,135, forward strand.
TCAAAATATGAGTGAGCATCATAACTATTGCAGTAATTTGTTGTTTATAGATAACTAGCAGCGCCCTGCGGTGTTACCCGTGGATAAAAGGTAGCCTATGACCTATGTCTAAGCTACAATACTGGAAAGTTTCATAGAGATCCGTTCAGTAGTTTTTGAGATTAAGCGGAACGTACATCCATCCGCACAAACTTTCACGTTTATAATATTATTAGGATGTCGATAAGTGTGTGGGTCATTCTACTTTTTCATGACCAGTTTTCTAATACAAAAAAATCTATGATATCTATTGACTGTACAAAAATAGGATTTCGAAATAGTACCTGAACCTAATATAAGGAATTTATAGGTAAAAATACTTAAATATTAACATATTGCTGTAAGAGGTGGGTAACAAAGTGGTAAAAACCATTTTTTCATACAAATGGTGAGACATCCAAGGACCACTGAGTTACTCGATTTATGGATATTAGCTGTGGTTCGTTAAATACCAAAACTTTCGGAAGTGATACTGCAATTAAACCTCTTTCTAAATAACAATACAAAAATATGAGTGACGGCCAAGTATTCCAAAATCTGCATTTAAAAAAAAGTGTCTGAAAATTATGTACATGAAAAAGTAGAATAGCCCATATACCTATATAAAAATTTAGATAAATAAATATGTATGTTACACCCGGTGATAAATAATCGCACATTGGTCTTCGGAATGAGACAATGGAGAATTAACTAAAACATTCTATTTAGTCAGTCGATTATAAAAAAAATGGACACTTATTTTTGTGTTTGTCAATTTACGGATCCTTTGAGGCTGCAAGGTTTGTATATGGATTTACTTGGAAATAAGTATACAAATTTTGTGGTTTCTTTTTTAAATAAACCTGAGAAGTTGTGTTGTAGTTAGAGATCTGGAGCTGACATCCTCATCTTAATAAATAAAGCTTCTAAATAAATAAAGATTTAAAAAAACTCACTTTATTCACGCGGAACTTTAACGAGCTGTATCTTTTTGATAATCTAACTGACGGACGAAATAGATTTTTTTAGTAACATTCTCCATTGACTTACGTCGATCTCCAAACAATGGAGACCCGTTCATCAATCGTCTTATATATGAAGTGACGTTTCGTATCAAATAGATACTGTACTATATGGAATTTACGTCATATCTATTACATGTAAACTTTGGATATCTATAGAGCAGTTGCAACTACTAGAAAAAGGATAGCAGAACAATTACGTATTATTTTGTTCATAGTTCATTTTAAAGTTGGGAGGTTTACAACTCTAAACTGTATATTTAGATGGCGTCTAATAAACGTCACTTAGGTTAGGTTAGGTTAGATAGTTACCATAGACAAGTCGCTTCGCGCAAAATGACAGATGGACACCTTGGTGACACCGAAAAAAAAACTTTTGCGTGATAATGACACACTGGAAAAAGTTACTAAATAAATCTATTTAGTCTGTCAGTTAGATTATTAAAAAATAACACGTTTTTTTTGTTCGTTAGCCAAAATAAAATGTTGAAGAAACAGTGCGTTAAAATTCCGCGTGACGTCACTTTATTGCACATTTTTTAGAATAAAGTGACGTCACGCGGAACTTTTTCATCATTTTTTGTTTGATTGGCAAATAAAAATAATACATGTCCAGTAATTCATCGTCATCTTGGCTAAATCTGCTATAATAACTAAAGATTTAAAAAAAAACACTTTTTCTAAAGTGACGTTACAGTAGTACCCAACTGATAAGGCGCGTCGCGAATCTTCGTTCGCGCAGAAAAGAAAGTATCGCTCCGAAGATTAACGAAAGAATGCTTAAAACTTACAATTAACCTTAGATCACTACTATAAGGTTCATAATACACTGTTCATAATGCGCGTGCACTCGATCAGAAGTATGGCGGCTGACTAACATGCCACGCGGCGCGCGCTAACATGGCGGCAGCTGCGGACCAATAGCGGTGCAAGAAAAAGAATCGCGGTGCGTGGAGCGTGCCGATTGGTCAATAGCATTTCCCGCGCTTTAAAAATTCATCTTCTGCGCAGGTACATCGGTAAGCCATATCAGTTGGGTATTACTGTACGCGGAATTTTAACGGGCTGTATCTTTTTGATTATCTTAATGACGGACTGAATAGATTTTTTAAGTAACATTCTCCATTGCACAAGTTATAAATCAGACCAGTTTTACTCACTGTTCTCTTCCCCGTGCTCATATTCTCCACCAAGCCCTTATAGGACACGCGTTCGAAGCTCGCTGTACTATTAAACTCATTCTTCCCATCGAGCGAATGGCATTGCGTCTCATTCAACCTAGGCTTCGCTGGGGACCGGACCGATCTGAACGAATGATTGAACAATTTCCGCTCACTCCTTTCGAAATAGTCGTTGTGGAATTCAAGGTCGGGTTTCTTCTTGGGACATATGTTGGGGACGCTCGATGAGAGGGTAGGGGGGTCACCGGTAGGTGAGGTGTCCTTGGATGACGATGACGAAGAGGCTAGGGTGTCGCAGTCGGAATTATGCACGTCAAATGTCGATAATTGTTCGATGAGACGTTTTATTGTTGATGTAGTCTGGAAAAAAAAAGCATTTACACATCGACTTCTTTCAAACATATTTTTAGTTAAAATAGGGTTATTGAGTTTTTTCTATGTCACCTTGATATTGTGTGTTTAGTGCGCGCTCTAACCAGGGATCGGATACCGGTATTTTCTCCATAGAAAAATACCGGTACCGTAAATATCGTAAATATCGGTCCCTGGCTCTAACAGGCGTGAGTTTACAACTAAGCATCCCGCTCTCTGTGGTCATCTGCAAGGCGGAGGTACGTCCCCAGTTGGGCTTCTCCAAATTCGAGCAAGATGACATTTTGCTGTGCCGTACCTCTCTAAAATTTAAGTATTAAATAATTGGTTGTATTTTATACAGACTGACCTGATTTTCTGATTCGCTGCTGATTTTCTGTGGCCAGCCAATGACTGACAGTGATTCCTCTATGGCATTAGGCTCCCAGAGGGAGATCATCCTTTTCACCTTGCCCTTTATATCTGAAAGCAAAGATCTGTTTACGGCGGACTACTGTCAAAGTTTCCGTCCACCGGGATTTGAACCCGGGACCGCTGTCGTTACAGGCAGGACTGGTAACTTCCAACAAGTGACATTATGGTGCAATAATAGGGCTGCTGACACCAAATAAAAAAATGAATACGTTCGAATTTTCTCGAAAAGGGAAGAGAAGGGGAGAGAGAGAGAGAGAGAGAGAGAGAGAGAGAGAGAGAGAGAGAATAAATAACTACATAACTATAAGTTTTCAAAGTTTTAATAGGGGGCATACTCTGTTCCTTTTTCGCAAAACACCTTTCTATTGGAACGATCGTCATTTACTATGGCGCTCGTTGTCAATGACATCACTGACCTGTCGTGCTTTCTCTCTCTAACCAGCAACATTAAAATGGTTGTAGCTTTTGTTTTTATACAACGCCGGTGGCAAACAAGCTTACGCTTTCTAAATTTGTAGTTTACGTTATCAGCGCAGCTTAGTACAAAATTAATTTAGCATCTATCTTTCTTCCTCATCTTAGTGTGATATAGCCGTGTCCTTGTTACGATGTTATATAAAATTTATAACAGCCAGTGTGAGACCACCATTAGATTAGGTACGTAGGTGAACTATAAATGGGTCCTTGTTTGCAAAAACAAAAGTTATCCCTTCGGTGGTCAATAGTTAACGGCTTATGTGCATGTAAGCTACGTTTTTAATGGATGGATTTATAGCAACGGAGACACTGTTTTTTGCGGGTTACCAGACCAATCCAAAATTAAGCTTTGTAGCCCTTAACTTTTGATATGTCCACCGAAAAGACGCGAACCTAAATCTGACAATGACCCAAATAAAGCTATAATATACATTTTTTTTTCTAATTCAGTAATGTACGTTCCAATTATATTGACATATCATGATAACTATTGTTATGATTTTGTCATGTATGCTTTATAATGTAATTTTTTAGGGTTCAATCTTTTTCTCTTAAGGTTCACGTTGTCACTCACGTCCGTCCGTCCGTCCGTCCGTCGTCTGTCGTCTGTCACACAGGTTTCACAGTCAAACGTTTAAGAGCTACAGTCTTCAAATTGTCACAGTATACGAGTAAGTATCTTGTTGACTCAAAGCCATGCTCATCATAAATTTAAGAGTTAGACTCTTGTCGGTGTAACTCTCTCCATCCGACTCTATCCAGGGCCGCAGCCTTGATCTCCTTATACAACACGACTGCTAGCTTTCCTTTTATTTGTTGCATGTAGCTTAACCTCGGCCTTCCCCTTCCTCGCTTTCCTTCAATTTTGCCTTCTATGATGTTCTTTATAAAATCGTCGTGTCGTATAAGATGACCAATTATTTTGATGCCATGCTAATTGTCGAAAATTATTTTTTAAATGTTGTTAAGGGGCCCATACAGCTAAAGGGGTGCTATCGTCGTTTAGAGCTTATTGAGTATAAAAAAAAACACATTTTATGTTTTTTTTTTTAATATTGTAAAACAAAGTAATGTGAAGCCGCCAAAGTCAGTTGTTTGTACAAAATGTTGTTCCGATTTTTTTTACTTCCCATTTACCTATAAACTTGAAACTTGGTGATGTTTATTATTATGTATATTTTACCAATTATTCACTACATAGTATAAAACAAAGTCGCTTTCTCTGTCCCTATATCCCTATGTGTGCTTAAATCTTTAAAACTACGCAACGGATTTTGATGCGGTTTTTTTTTAATAGGTAGAGTGATTGAAGAAGAAGGTTTATATGTTTAAAAACATCCATCAAATTGTGCACCCGTGGGAGTCCGGGGCGGGTCACTAGTTTACCTATAAACTTGAAACTTGGTGATGCTTATTATTATGTATATTTTACCAATATATAATAATATATGAATAAATCAGTTTATTCATTACAATGTCCTTATTTTTCCTACTAATAACAAATTAATTTTACGGTTGCTTAGGAACCTTGAGTGTGCAGAGTCCGACACGCACAGCCGATTTTTTTTATCATGAAATAAAGAAACCGATCCAATCTAATCATAAGATTCTCATCAAGCCTGTGCAAACATTTTCACGACATGTGTACCATTCGATTCATATGGCAACAACAATATTTTATTACGACAATACTGTTTTGTTCGCTGGCCTGACAATATTACTGGACCGCAAATATCTCTTTTGTACATACTTTCATTAATGTCAATATATATTTCCCCAGTATCAACGTTAATGTTTATTGAACAAGGGAGATTTCAAAATTACTGGCTGACAATCAAACAAAAGAGGTTCAGTTTTATGAAGTAAAGTACCGTTAGAAGATTTTGAAGACCGGTTTAGCCTAGTGGGTAGTGCACCTGCCTGTGAAGCTGACGGTCCTGGGTTCGAATCTCGGTCAGGGCAAATATTTGTGTGATGAGCATGAATATTTGTTTCTGAGTCTTGGATGTTTATATCGTCGTCTAGTACCCATAACACAAGCCTTCTTGAGCTTACTTTGGGGCTAGTTCGATTTGTGTAAGATTGTCCTCTAATATTTATTTATATTATTATTTATTATTTAAGATCGTAAAATGTACTGTGTTACCAAAATTTTAACTGGAATTTGGGTCATACGCGGATTTAGGTTCGCGTCTTTTCTGTGGACATACCAAAAGTTGAGGGCTACAAAGCTTAATTTTGGATTGGACCAGTAACCCGCATAAACAGTGTCTCCGTTTCTATAAATCCCTGTAATAAAAACTTAGCTAACATGCACATAAGCCGTTAACTATTGACCACAGGAGGGACGACTTTTGTTTTTTCAACTAAGTATGATCCATTTGGTCTAACGAATATTTGGGTCAATTTTTATGCTGTTGTCGATTTTCGTCTGAATTGGGTGGAAATAGGTTGGTTGGAAGAGCTCCTGATTGTGTACAAAATATGTACATATAAAATTCTAATATGAACCTCTAAATTCTTTTTCAATGGTCTTTGTCCACAGAGTTACGGAAATCCCATAAGTATTGTCACTAAATGTCGCAGAATAAGGAACTCAATCTACCCATCAAATTTTACCGTGACCTAAAAAAAGGCTAGTAAATGTTGTATTGAGTTGAGTATTAAGCTAAGCTATTAACCAGACTTTACACAGCTGTTATACAGATTGAAGCATTTAAAAACGTGCCCAAATTGCGCTTATTCAAAGTAACTTGAGTAAAGAAACATAATGACTGTGTTACTTGGAGTCGCCACCAAGTACTCCGTACTTTTTACGTTACGTTTTACCAATAAGATACAAGCGGAGTACCGCTTGTATCTTATTGGCTGTGACTGCGTCTATAGCCGCTTTAGTGTGGCTGACTATCTTGCCCCGCACCGACCTAGTCGCCACTTCGTCGCCACCACGTTGTCGTACACCGTTTGTATCTTGTTGGTTTCGTCTATAGCCGCTTTAGTATGGTTGAAGAACATTCATACCTGCCAGTGTTATAGTGGCTGCGTCAACTTGCCCCGCTCCGACCTCGTCTCACAGAGTCCTCGTCGCCACCACGTTTTCGTACTCCGCTTGTATTTTGTCGGCTTCGTCTAAAGCCGCTTTAGTGTGGTTGAAGAACACTCATACCTGCCAGTGTTATAGTGGCTGCGTCAACTTGCCCCGCTCCGACTTCGTCTCACAGAGTCCTCGTCGCCACCACGTTTTCGTACTCCGCTTGTATTTTGTCGGCTTCGTCTAAAGCCGCTTTAGTGTGGTTGAAGAACACTCATACCTGCCAGTGTTATAGTGGCTGCGTCAACTTGCCCCGCTCCGACCTCGTCTCACAGAGTCCTCGTCGCCACCACGTTGTCGTACACCGCTTGTATCTTGTTGGCTTCGTCTCCAGCCGCTTTAGTATGGTTGAAGAACACTCATAACTGCCAGTGTTATAGTGGCTGCGTCAACTTGCCCCGCTCCGACCTCGTCTCACAGAGTCCTCGTCGCCACCACGTTGTCGTACACCGCTTGTATCTTGTTGGCTTCGTCTATAGCCGCTTTAGTATGGTTGAAGAACACTCATACCTGCCAGTGTTATAGCGGCTGCGTCAACTTGCCCCGCTCCGACCTTGTCTCACAGAGTCCTCGTCGCCACCACGTTTTCGTACTCCGCTTGTATCTTGTCGGCTTCGTCTAAAGCCGCTTTAGTATGGTTGAAGAACACTCATACCTGCCAGTGTTATAGTGGCTGCGTCAACTTGCCCCGCTCCGACCTCGTCTCACAGAGTCCTCGTCGCCACCACGTTGTCGTACACCGCTTGTATCTTGTTGGCTTCGTCTAAAGCTGCTTTAGTGTGGTTGAAGAACATTCATACCTGCCAGTATTATAGTGGCTGCGTCAACTTGCCCCGCTCCGATCTCGTCTCGCAGAGTCGTCACCATAGCGTTGTCGTACTCAACATGTATCTTGTTCGCTATGGCCAAGTCCATAGCCGCTGTACTGAAATTAAAGACTGTTGATACCTACCAGTGTTGTAAAGGCTGCGTCAACTTGCCCCGCCCTGTGGTCGTCCCGATCTCAGCTTGTATCTTGTTGGCTGTGGCCGAGTCTATAGCATTAGTGCAGTTGAAGACTATTCATACCTTCCAGTGTTGTGGTGGCCGCGTCAACTTGCCCCGCCTGCGCCAGTACGGAGACCCGCTCCGTGGCCGCCACGATCTCGTCTTGTAGCGTCCTCGTCGCCACCACGTTGTCGTACTCAGCTTGTATCTTGTTGGCTGTGGCCGAGTCTATAGCATTAGTGCAGTTGAAGACTATTCATACCTTCCAGTGTTGTGGTGGCCGCGTCAACTTGCCCCGCCTGCGCCAGTACGGAGACCCGCTCCGTGGCCGCCCCGATCTCGTCTTGTAGCGTCCTCGTCGCCACCACGTTGTCGTACTCAGCTTGTATCTTGTTGGCTGTGGCCGAGTCTATAGCATTAGTGCAGTTGAAGACTATTCATACCTTCCAGTGTTGTGGTGGCCGCGTCAACTTGCCCCGCCTGCGCCAGTACGGAGACCCGCTCCGTGGCCGCCGCGATCTCGTCTTGTAGCGTCCTCGTCGCCACCACGTTGTCGTACTCGGCTTGTATCTTGTTGGCTGTGGCCGAGTCTATAGCATTAGTGCAGTTGAAGACTATTCATACCTTCCAGTGTTGTGGTGGCCGCGTCAACTTGCCCCGCCTGCGCCAGTACGGAGACCCGCTCCGTGGCCGCCCCGATCTCGTCTTGTAGCGTCCTCGTCGCCACCACGTTGTCGTACTCAGCTTGTATCTTGTTGGCTGTGGCCGAGTCTATGGCCGCTTTTGTGCTGTTCACGTCTTTCGCTTGTTGCACTAGTCTGTAATAATTTTATTCCCTTATTCGTAAAACTTAACTTCTGCCGACTACAATTGTATTTTTAGTCGTTCTCAGAGGCATAAATGTCAGTGATGTACATGTGAATTTTAATGGTATTTTAGCTAAAATAGGTTTGACGAAAGTTGATTAGTTAAAATTTAAAGTCGACTAAGGACAGCGTAAAGAGTTGGGTCCAAATATCACTCCTCCTACTATTTATGACTTTGACTCGACACTGAACGCTGACTAAGTGTTAATACTTTCATATTACTATCAGTATCATATTAAATATCTTGCATCTGACTGTTGTCTCTTGCTAATGTAGCATTTACCCAGACATTCTATCCAAAGACACCTTTAACATTCTATCAAAGACCTGTAAAATGTGCCATACAATAATACTCGTACACCTTTCACATTAATCAAGGTTTTATCTTTAATCCTCTTTTATATACCGCCCACACACCACACAATTATAGATATTTCCACCGAACGACAATCGAACGTTAGAAAAATATTACGCAATAAGAATTGAGACACGTCAACAGAAAGATTAGGTTTGATTTGATTAGGCTCGGTTTTATAAAGATCCGTTAGACCTTATGTCGGTGTAGACGCCGGTGCCGGTGATGATGGAACTCGACGACTCAAATAAAACTTCGATGTAAAGTTGACTGCATAATTTCAATAGGTGCTGATTTACAAAATAGCTTGGCCAAAAGAGGTATGTGCAGAAGTGGTTGTATGTGAGAACAAAGAATAGGTAATGACGAGCAAGATTTGATAATTTGAGTTAACGTATGTTACAATGGTAGGGATAAAGCGTATGTGAAGCGTTATTATTGGTGGCTTTAAAAAGCCGTTCTTACACTAACCGTGCCCGACGGGCGCGTTTTGCTACTGCATACTAAGTTATTATATATGTATAAAATTAAATAAGAGTTGCGTTCGCAACAGTCGGTTTGTAATGTCAAAAAATGTATTGAGTTACTGAAATTTGATCTGACCATTGTGTCTAACGGATCTTTATAAAAACCGGCCTTAGAGAAAAAAACTGACGAATATAAACAGCACTTTGTTTAATGATACAGACGAGAAAAAAAGCATCGGCCGTTTTAATAATTCCCGGCCAGAAATATATGACCGTTGACTATGTTACAGAATTTAATTGAAATGAAATGAAATCATTTATTCTTCAATTTAAGAAGAAAGAAAGAAAGAAAGAAAGAAAGAAAAGCATTTATTCGTGACGATACAAACATAAAATATAGACAAATAAACGTAATTAAAAAAAAAACAAAGAATCGCCACAAAAAAGTTTCGCCTCAGCGTAATGCCGACTCAGGGAGCTGGCGCTGATCTTCCGGCGAAACCTAGGTTGTTAATGACGGTGTGTGGGTGAATTGCAAAAAAATCGTACATCCCAAAAAGTAAAATGTCCTCCTAATTAAAAAATCTGTAAAAAAATAAATATTAGAGTAGCATATTTTTCCTTGTCTTGTTGTACATCTTATAGTTTCCTAGTATTCATAAAGTTTTATAATATAAATTAGACACATTTATAAAAAATCTCAATTTAAAAAAAAAGTGTATTTCTGCTCCCATACAAATTTCATATGTCCTTTGTGTAACAGAGGGTATTCAAAAAATCATAACTTTGATTTAGGCATGTTATATGCACTTATGAATGTCAAAAAAACTACCACCGGTTCATAAAATAAACCTCTGCCCCGAGAAGAACCGGCGTAAGAAACTCGGCGAGGTGTCATTTTTTCAAAACAATATACTATGTAATTGGAACTAATTTCTTACGCTGGCAATAATTTTAATGACAGGTTGTCACTGTTGTCAGGGTGACAGTGGCGGTTTAGGTTAAGTGTTGAATTGAATATTAAATAATAAATGTCATAAAATGCCCATAAACGATTTATTGTCAAGAGCGGAACATTATTAACAATGTACATAATAAAAATCACTACATAGTATAAAACACAGTCGCTTTCTCTGTCCCTATGTCCCTATATCCCTATGTATGCTTAAATCTTTAAAACTACGCAACGGATTTTGATGCGGTTTTTTTAATAGATAGAGTGACTCAAGGGGAAGGTTTATATGTATAATACAATGCATTAGCATTGCACCCGTGCGAAACCGGAGCGGGTCGCTAGTTAAATAATAAATGACAAAAAATGCCCAAAACTATTTATTGTCAAGAGCGGAACATTATTCATGTACTGTTCTAACTGTAGTTTCTCCATATAAATATTTGCTCCTCTCTACAAACTATTAATAAATAAATATTTTTTGGACAATCTTACACAAATCAACCTAGTCCCAAACTAAGCAAAGCTTGTACTATGGGTACCAAGTGACGATATACATACTTATAAAGATAAATAGATACTTAAATACATAGAAAACATCCAAGACTCAGGAACAAATATTCGTGTTCATCACACAAATACATGCCCTGACCGGGATTCGAACCCGGGACCTCCAGCTTCGAAGGCAGGGTCACTACCAACTAGGCTAAAGCGATCGTCAGAGAATTTCACGACCAAAACAGCGAATTACTCGTTTTTCCGTATAACGGGACATGTAGTACCAATGTGACGTCACATAACACGCTCAATTATTATGGGACGTTTTCAGCGCTCTGCAGTGGGGCTAGCACAACTTTCTGACAAATCGTATCTCGCGCGACTCAGCGATTCCTGTCTCGCTCGAACTGTGCGGGTTAGAAAGAGGAGGGTAGATTTTTCTCTACTCGCGTCGCGTCGCAGCGGTAGCTGTGCTAGTCCCCCAGTTATACCGTACTTGGACACTCATTTTTTTGTTTTAGTGTTGTGCTGTTCTAACTGTAGTTTCTCCATATAAATACTTGCTCCTCTCTACAGACTATTAATAAATAAATAATAAATAAATATTTTTTGGACAATCTTACACAAATCAACCTAGTCCCAAACTAAGCAAAGCTTGTACTATGGGTACCAAGTGACGAAATGCATACTTATAGATAAATAGATATTTAAATACATAGAACACATCCAAGACTCAGGAACAAATATTCGCGTTCATCACACAAATACATGCCCTGACCGGGATTCGAACCCGGGACCTCCAGCTTCGAAGGCAGGGTCACTACCAACTAGGCTAAAGCGATTATCAGAGAATTTCACGACCAAAACAGCAAATTACTCGTTTTTCCGTATAACGGGGCATGTAGTACCAATGTGAATCACATAACACGCTCAATTATTATGGGACGTTTTCAGCGCTCTGCAGTTATGCCGTACTTGGACACTCATTTTTTGCCTTTCGTGTTGTGCTGTTCTAACTATAAGTTACTCCATATAAATATTTGCTCCTCTCTACAAACTAGTAAAAAGGCATGAAAAAAAAAATGAATATTCTCAATAATTGAATATTGCCTCGGGAGTTTAACGAAATTAAAAAAAAACTCGACGGCTCGCCCGATCGAGTTACGTGATATTGAGCGTAGGCGCTCAGAACCGACCAATCAAATTAATTCCCCCCGGTGTCCTGCGGTTCGATTTAGTGGATAAATATTAACCTCCTTCATAAACGTCATAAACGCCGCTAAAGTTCGTTTGCCCTTATTTGTCACTTTGACATTTGGTCATTCTACTTTTTCATGACCAATTTTCTATTACAAAAAAAATCTATGATATGTATTGAATTAGTGTACAAAAATGGGATTTTGAAATAGTACCTGAACCTAATAAAAGGATTTTATAGGTGAAATACTTAAATATTAACATATTTCTGTAAAAGGTGGGTAACACAGTGGTAAAAACCATTTTCTCATACAAATGGTGAGACATCCAAGGACCACTGAGTTATTCGATTTATGGATATTAACTGTGGTTCGTTAATTACAAACACTATCGGAAGTGATAATGCAATTAAACCTCTTTCTAAATAACAATACAAAACTATGAAGTGACGGCCAAGTATTCCAAAATCTGCATTTCAAAAGAAGTCTCTGAAAATTAAGTACATGAAAAAGTAGAATGGCCCCATTAACGTTTGTGAGAATGGGACAAAGAACATTGTACTCCGTTATAGAATATATGGACAAAAAAGTAATATTTAATTAAATTATATGTAACACGATTAGTTATTAATAAATATATACTGACGATCCACTGCCGGGGATAATACCTACGTATGACATTGATAATTATGTCCTTTTGATAAAAATTTGAAATATTCTATTGATAATTCTATTAGATTTAATTTATATTTAGTTGACATGTATCTGTTTAGTTTTGACGATCATAATAATGACATACTATTGTAATTTATAATGTAATCTTATTATGAAATAAATGCATTCATTCATTCATTCAGTCATTTTAATTCCGCCGGCGGGGACGTCCACCGCGCGATCGCGACAACACTGACACATATAGTCCCTATTCGTCCCGGTAGCGCCGCACACCGGGTAGAGTCAGTCCGACCCAGGTCGGGCCTAGCTGAGTTTCTTGCTGGACTCTAGCATAATTATCGCCCTTGCCTTCGGCTCGGGCGTCAAATACCTGCGATCTGAGACATTCTTTGTTTTACCGCCCTTGGTAAGTAATGTACTATTAACTTGTTTGTGCATGTACAAAATATTATTCTGTATGGCTACACATTTCCCACATTGTCAATGTCATGTTATATGTTAGGGACAGTGTACCTAATAAATATTTCTTTCTTTTTTATTATGGGACCAACAGACAAAGTGGGACAGTTTTATTTTAGTCCGTGCAAAAAAAACTGCGTCTTCATGCATTTCGATTAGTCGATTGAAGACCATTTCCTATGAAACATCAGTTTTTTCCGCCCGTACAAGGTTTGTCCCATACTAAAAGTGGCTCAGAATCATGGATAGAATCTTATTTTTATAATTTGTATCATGAAATTTATGAATTATGTGTCATATGGAAACGCATTCTAAGGGTGGGTTGCACCAAACCGCCTGTAATCGTAAGCGGAGTTCGTTAAAATCTGATTGTATGGAAGGTTTGACAAGTTTCTATGGGATGACAGCTGCCGGCGCCATTGCAAAATTCATAGAAGCGCGTGGTCTGTGTAAACTACTCTCACCGTATAAGTCCGCCGGTGCGCTCGTTCTTGTTTGTGTGCACCGCAAACGCCCCCGCGGTGATAACGTCACATACACTCAAGGCCACCTATATGTAAACATTTTTGCACCTTATTGCATTGAAATAAGGCTCAAAAATGTATACTACACTGTAAAACGTACAATGCCATACTCGTGCGAACGCCAACCGAGGGTGATTGTCTGCTCGGAGCTGCACTACAGCCGAGAATATCCCTGCAAACGGCGTAGAAGCGCGTGGTCTGTGTACGCGACACTAGTCTCCCTGTATAAGTCCGCCGGTGCGCTCGCTCTTATTTGTGTGCACCGCGAATGTGTCATCAGTGATGACGTCACGTACAGTCAAGGGCACTAATATGCACACATTTTACACATACACTTTTTTAATACATTCACATACATTTTAATATGTATACATTTTTGCACCTTATTGCATTGAAATAAGGCTCAAAAATGTATACTACACTGTAAAACGTACAATGCCATACTCGTGCGAACGCCAACCGAGGGTGATTGTCTGCTCGGAGCTGCACTACAGCCGAGAATATCCCTGCAAACGGCCTAGAAGCGCGTGGTCTGTGCACACTACACTACTCTCACCGTATAAGTCCACCGGTGCGCTCGCTCTTTGTGTGCACCGCGAATGCACCCGCAGTTATGACGTCATGGAAGCCGGTCTTGTTAAGCGTGTCGTTGTGGACCCACATCCGTTGGAGGTGGAGGTTGATCGGTGCAAACTCGAGCGTCGCGTGGTCTGTGTACAGACATTTTTTTTTTAATTTATTTATTGAAAGAAACAAACGGTCATATACAAAAAAAATGTGTACAGCAATGCATGTAGTTGACATAAGACCTACAGTTTTCTTAAAATGTAATTGTGCTAAATACACTATACACAAGATTGTACAATACAATACAGTACAAATACTCTTTATTGCACACCTCAATCAAAGGATACAGTACAGTACAAAAACACAATGAGAAGAGGCAAACAACAGGCATTGTAATTAAAATCATTTTAATATGTCGGATTCCTTAGTAAGAAGTTTATGGGATTTTGAACCTTCAGTTTCAAAAGTGAAGGTAGCTTTTAGGGCGTATTATTTTGACACGGATTACGGCATCTAAAATTATAAATATTTTTTAAGTATACATACATTAAGAGTTGCTTGCAACATTATACATACACATACATATATACACACACATACACATATATACAATGTTTCCCGCTGTGTGTATACATACATAAGTATAAGATAGGAACAAAATGGTCAAAAAAAATGGTATCGCCGGAAGACCAGCGCTGGCTCCTACCCGATTCAGCGTTATGCTGAGGCATACAAACTACACTGCTTAATAAGTAACATAGTTTTTGAAGTTTTTTTTGTCCTCCATTTAATTACTTTGCATAATATGTCATGAATATTTTTTTTTCTTTCTTTCTTCTTTCTTTATACTCGGTACTCGAAGGCAGTGAGAATGGACTATTCTTATACAATTGGTACCCCCTTTTCAATGCTTTTAGTCCTCAGTAAAATAGTATGTGTATGTTGTGACGTGGCCTCATCCTCAGCAGTTGCTAACATTACAGCTAACAAAAGATCGAGAAGACGCCTAAAGAATTAAGAGCGAGTAAATAAACCAACCTTTCTTGGCACTAGGCTTGAAGTCTGCTTCCGGACTGCTCAGACACCGTAGGCAACGGCAATAATGCTTCAACAACACTTGAACCCCCACCAGTTCCAGTTGTGACAAGGCCTCGTCCTCAGCAGTTGCTAATATCACAGCTAACAAAAGATCGAGAAGACGCCTAAAGAACTAAGAGCGACTAAATAAACCAACCTTTCTTGGCACTAGGCTTGAAGTATGCTTCCGGACTGCTCAGGCATCGTAGGCAACGGCAATAATTCTTCAGCAAAACTTGAGCCCCCACCAGTTCCAGCTGTGACAAGGCCTCATCCTCAGCAGTTGCTAACATTACAGCTAACAAAAGATCGAGAAGACGCCTAAAGAATTAAGATCGACTAAATAAACCAACCTTTCTTGGCACTAGGCTTGAAGTATGCTTCCGGACTGCTCAGGCATCGTAGGCAACGGCAATAATGCTTCAACAACGCCACGTGAGCCCCCACCAGTTCCAGTTGTTTGTGCTGCCAGTGTCCACAAATTTCACCCACGGAGAGGAGTTGCTCTAAGAGTTCTTTTTCACGTTGGATGAAGATTTCCCTGGAAATAAAACCTTGTCAAAAATTACATATATTATTTACTAATATAAACACATATATTTATCATCTGTTTGTGTTGTTGAACAAGTTTTATCTATTTTCGGATATATTTATAAAACGAAACAGTTAAGATTCGATCCGGATTTGAATTCAGTTTAGGTCGGATGCCAAGTCTAGCAATTAAAAAAAAGCAAACCATAAAATAAATAAACTATTGTAAAATAAACTATTGTACCTAGATGTAGAATCATAATATATAAAGTTGTTACTCAGCCTTGTTACTCATAAAATAATTTACTGTTAGAAGAGAGATGAGACTGATCGATCCCACAGTCAAACTGTGCAAACGGTTTTGTGGGTCTATGTACTTGTTTGTGTTGTATTATTGTTTCTTAATAAATAAATAAAAATAAAATAAAAATAAACAAAGTGTCATATTTTTGAATTTAACCAAATTCCTAATTGAAAACGAAAACATTCAAGCTGATAAATGATTATATTACTTTATTATTATTATTATTTTTGTTAATGAAGCATGAGTCTTCTGGTAGATGTCGCTGTACGCCTCCCTTAAGGCATTCGTATAAAAATATAGTTTATGTTAGCAGCGGTACTGCTTAATACGAAGGAATGGTTGATGAATTTGGGACTGGGTGGCGATTGCACCTATAGCTCAGTTGGCTAGAGCGACTGGCCGGGAGGTCGCAGGTTCGAATCCTGCTAGGTGCCTAAATTTTTCAATTTTTCCTTTTTTGGGTTCATGAAGAAAATGTTTAGATACGTTGATTCTTTTAAAAATCCACAAAGAAGTTATATAGCATTACTGAAGAAATTGCGTAGGTAAGTTGCACAATTACTAAGGGAAAATATGGCGCATGAAAGTCTGAAAAATACTTTCTTTTTATTTGAAATGAATCGTCGAAAAAATATTGTATGCAACGGTGTATAACTGGTATAAAAAGGCTAGTGGTGTCTTTACCTACTTGCAATGTGAGCCTTTACTCGCCTTTTTATACCGTTCTTATACACCAGTTGCATAATATACTAATATCGTACCTGCGTACAAACATTTTTTCCACGTTTAAATCTATCCTTTCACGGAATACAAATTAAGTGGTTTAAACGTGAAGCGATACCACACAGTTACGTTCGCCGTTAT
The DNA here is from genome assembly GCA_963556455.1 of Epiblema foenella. NCBI lineage: Eukaryota > Metazoa > Arthropoda > Insecta > Lepidoptera > Tortricidae > Epiblema > Epiblema foenella. The sequence continues at coordinate 45,114,032 of OY747095.1, forward strand.
ATTGGATATCCTCCTAAGACCCCGCGTCCTATATAAAGGACAAAATATGGTCAACGGATAATAAGTTAAATTTTGAAGTGATAGAGTTGCATTTGTTTTGGTTTGATTGATTTGACATAAAATAAAAATCAAATTTGTAATCGGAAATGTTAGGTTCAAATTCGATTGTATTTTTATTTGTATGGTGGGTCTCAGGAGGATATGGATTTTCAAAGAGCGAGCATTTTTGTATAAATGTTTGTTCGACGATACTAAACTAACGCTGGTCGGAAAGTTAAAATTTGGTAGGCAAATAGGGTATATGAATCATGCTGTAATTTATATGTAAAATAGTGGTTAGAATAGATAGAAATGAGATACGAGTACGTATATGGATAAAAATGGGACATCGGCGCGTCAACGCGTTTATTTTTCTAGAGTCCCGTCCATGGGCTACGGTATCTGTTTAATATCAGACAGATCGTAAGCTTATGTCGTTGTATACAGGGTGTAACAAAATAAATAAATAATAAATAAATAAATATTTATGGACAATCTTACACAAATCAACCTAGTCCCAAACTAAGCAAAGCTGGTACTAAGTGACGATATACATACTTATATAGATAAATATATACTTAAATACATCCATGACTCAGGAACAAATATTTGTGTTCATCACACAAATAAATGCCCTGACCGGGATTCGAACCCGGGACCTCCAGCTTCGAAGGCAGGGTCACTACCAACTAGGCTAAAGCGGTCGTCAAAAGTAGTGTGGATCCGTTAAAGGGCATATTCGGTATCGTGTTCTGATTAGGAAAAAATAGAAGAAAAATTTTTTTGACGTATTAAATTTTTGGCCTTTTCATGGACAGTTGGCTGACTTGGACACCTGCCCCATAAAAAAAAAAATTCGCGTCAAAATAAATTTCTTGTACTTTTTCCTAATCGGAACACGATACCGAATATGCCCTTAAACGGAATCTCACTCCTTTTGTTATACCCTGTATAAAAATATTTAGCTGCGATTACAGCCGTTTTTCCTTAAATTATACTTGTAATTTTTTCCCCTTCTACGAGTACTTGCTATGGTTATAATCCTCCAAATGTGGGGTTTTCTTTATTTGTTTCTGGGCTTCAAGGGGTTTAGAAAATTCTAAGAAATCCGTTTCGTCGTCGTCGCGACTCTAGATAAAATACGTTTGCCGGAAGATATAAGGTACTGTTACACATGCTCAAAATTAGCACGTAAAAAGCATGCTCATTAGTATGCTTAAAATCAGCACGCTTTTGAGTTGTATACATTTGCTTGGGATAAGCATACTACTACCATACTACCTGCTAGCATGCTCAATTAAGCAAGAGCCTCCACACTTGCTAATCTTGCTAATACCACGCCCTCCTCCACCCGCGCTGCACGTAGCATGCTCAAAAATCACACGAGCGTCGATTATTGAGCAAACTCGAAGTGAGCATTCTCATTATTAGCAATGTTACGACACACATACTACTAAGTAGCAATTGCTCAATAGTGGCATGCTTTCGTGCTAGTAATCAGCATGTGTAACTGTAGCATTTGATTAGAAACCATATATTTACACTCACATAAGAAAATGTTGGGTGTCACAGCACATATAATACTCACAGTAGTTCAGCCGGCATTTGAAAGCACACCTTCGCTTCGGCCATGATCTCATGAACTGTTATATCCCCGCCCAATCCAGAATGGAATCGGTACGTCACTTGATGGCTGTTCACAAAATTCTGCTTCAAAATAGTCCCGTATGATGGAAACTTCAGTTTCAAACCTAGTCTCGGCGGTAAGGATTGTGATCGTCTGTGACATTGGATTTTTTGCGGGATGTCTATGCAGTTCTTGTCGTTAGAGTGGATTGGGCTGCCGATGTATGAGGGTTCCAGGCTCCAGCCGTTTATGGTGACAAACCCTACTGTCTTGTTCTCTCTGGTTGATAAGGCTACTCGTAGACGTTGAGAATCCTGTTGGAAATATTAGCTTTAAAGCTGATTTACTCAAAGTAGGCAGTATCGAGAGTTGACTTAAGTAGGCAAAGTAGATTTTTTTCAAACATAGTCCGAAAAGTAGTCCAAGCCGGCTGCTGCAGCTACGTACTTTTATTATGGAATTCTTAGAATTTAGTTCTTGTTATGAGTAGTAAAAGTACGTTGTTGGGCCAAATAGTAATAGTATAGCAATAAGGAATAAGGATTATAAAATCTACAGAAAATTAGGTTCATTAATTTAACATCCAATCATCAATGCCCACACCCTCTTCTCATTAATACTCACACACAAGTAAACACACATTCAACCACACACCACACATACCTACTCGAGCATATGTTTAGACACGTAAGCAAATTAAAATATAATTGTGTAACTAAGCTAGGACAAAGTAAACACAGGTTCATATATTTAGCATACTAATCTATTGTTTATTCTATGCTATACATCTATCCAGGTTGTTACTACTATCTATTACCCTGCTTGAAGATTAATGTAGCGAAGTAGCGATCTCTAAATGAGCATCGGAATTCGCCTGTTCCCTATAAGACAGGTTTACCTAGTTTAGGGCACAGGACACCGTTCCTAGGCTTATCTAGTAATAAGTGCACTCTATGTACCTACTCTAGTATATAAACTATAAGCTGATGTATTGATACCCAATAAATATATTTTCATTTTCATTTTCATTTCATTTTAATTTCTCGCTGCTCCTTCACATCGTACACCGCTATCCGAACGATGGCGTCGCCTGTGAGACCGTGGGTACCCGTACCTACCTGTATGGTGGTGAGCGTCATCGAGGTGTACCCCATGGGCACGGCGGTCTCCGAGACGCGCTCCTTCACATCGTACACCACTATCCGAACGATGGCGTCGCCTGTGAGACCGTGGGTACCCGTACCTACCTGTATGGTGGTGAGCGTCATCGAGGTGTACCCCATGGGCACGGCGGTCTCCGAGACGCGCTCCTTCACATCGTACACCGCTATCCGAACGATGGCGTCGCCTGTGAGACCGTGGGTACCCGTACCTACCTGTATGGTGGTGAGCGTCATCGAGGTGTACCCCATGGGCACGGCGGTCTCCGAGACGCGCTCCTTCACATCGTACACCACTATCCGAACGATGGCGTCGCCTGTGAGACCGTGGGTACCCGTACCTACCTGTATGGTGGTGAGCGTCATCGAGGTGTACCCCATGGGCACGGCGGTCTCCGAGACGCGCTCCTTCACATCGTACACCACTATCCGAACGATGGCGTCGCCTGTGAGACCGTGGGTACCCGTACCTACCTGTATGGTGGTGAGCGTCATCGAGGTGTACCCCATGGGCACGGCGGTCTCCGAGACGCGCTCCTTCACATCGTACACCGCTATCCGAACGATGGCGTCGCCTGTGAGACCGTGGGTACCCGTACCTACCTGTATGGTGGTGAGCGTCATCGAGGTGTACCCCATGGGCACGGCGGTCTCCGAGACGCGCTCCTTCACATCGTACACCACTATCCGAACGATGGCGTCGCCTGTGAGACCGTCGCTCGCTCGGAAAAGGATGGTCTTCGAGAAACTTGGATTGCTGCACGTCTGCAATAGTACATTTTGATGCAGGTGCGGAAGGTATGTCATTGCGCACGAGTCCCGAGTTGTCTTGAACCGAGCGGTGAGGCGAGTGACAAGACTCGAGACAAGGGAAAATGACACTTCCGCATGTATATAAAACGACGTTTTTTAATATAGTGGCGAAAAAATATCAAAGAAAAAAATAACACAATAACTAAAAGAGACAAAACTAAATGCGTTTATTTGCCATTGTGAACTGTACATAATTAGGCCTTTAAACACTCGTGTGATCCTATTATGAAACTCGCTGACGCTCGTTTCATAAAACCACACTCGTGTTTTAAGACCTCTCATTATGTATCAGTTGCATAAACTACTATAATATGTACTGTTTCAAAAAAAATGGGAAATAAAGGCTAGGTATTTTTATTTTGCTTATAACCATTCCCCACAGCCCCGATAAAGTGTATATCTAATGAAAAAAATATCTCAATAGATCCATTATTCTATAAATATTCACATGTACCTAGAGGTGAAAAAATCTCAAACACACTGGATCTACTGGATGGATCATTGTCAGTTGTAAAAACAAAAGTTTTCCACCCGGTGGTTAATAGTTAACGGCTTATGTACATGTAAGTTATGTTTTATTACATGGATTTATAGTTACGGAAATACCGTTTATTCTAGTTACTAGATCAATTTAAAATTATGCTTTGTGGCCTTTAACTTTTGATATGTCCACCGAAAAGACGCGAACCTAAATCTGACAATGACCCGTATGGACCTAGTAAGATAAATTGCAACGTTTCACGAGAATCGTTTGAGAAATGCGACCTATAGATGACAACAGTCGGAAATCCGCCCGATATATTGGTATCATTTTTACCCAAGCTGAAACGGACACCTTCAATCGCTTCGCTCACTCGGTCAATTAACTTAAGACCCTTTCCTTGCAAATAAACCGCACTGTAGCAAAAACAAGTATTCAAATTGATCTGATCTCGTAACACGACACAGTTATGTCATTTTGACCTGTATTAAAATAACAATAAATAACAATGTACACGTATCGTACGCCCTACATAAGGAACATAAATTTAAATGCATAAGTTATTTTGAGACACAAACAACAAGTCTGTGATCGAGATCGCAATACTACATGGTAACAAAAGAATACAAAATGATCACTTCCACATCAGTTTACCTATTTAGTCATTTACCTACAGAATGTAACAAAACTAGTGAGTTTAAGGGTTTTTTAATTTTATTTTTGAACCTGACTGTGGCTTTATAGGCCGGGCCCAATAAAGCGATAGGAGTGCGCGGTTGGAGAGTAGCCTGGGGAAAATTCAGGGGAAAACCTCCGACACGACCACGCGTGTGGTTTGGAACACTGGAATACTCTAAGAGTTTGCGCTCCAGTGAGATTCGTTGAGCGGTTTCAACCGAATCTGAGGTGTGAGTGGAATCGAGCTACTGGGAGTTTTGTCGCTGGTTCACTAAACCTAGCCTAGCTGAGAAGAGTCCAGCAAGAAACTCAGCTAGGCCCGACCTAGGTCGGACCGTTTAAGGGAATATTCGATATCGTGTTCTGATTAGGAAAAAGTATTTTTTTTTTGACGCAATAAATTTTTGGCCTTTTTATGGACACTTCGGCTGTATTGGACAAACTGCCCGATAGAAAAAAAAAAAAATTTTTTTCGCGTCAAAAGTTTTCTTCTACTTTTTCCTAATCAGAACACGATACCGAATATGCCCCTAAACAGATCCTCAATACCTTTGTTACAACCTGTATATTTGTCGTATAAAAGATCGCAGATGGACTAAAACAGTGACGGACTGGACACCTCGCAACGGCCATAGGGAAAGAGGTAGACCCAGGCAGCGAAGGGAAGGGATATTTCGCGAAATATGTGGCCCAGAGTGGAGAAGACGGGCCGTGTACAGAGAAGATTGGAGAGAAACGTGGGAGGCCTACGCCGCTCAGGCGACTTTCATAAATAAAGTACCTATTACAAAACTCTAAATAGTGTAGTATGTCTTTTGAAAGTGAAGTATTTTAATTTTAGTGTAATACTCAAAGTCAAAAATCAAAAAAAATATTCTGCACGATTCATGAGATACAGCCAGGCGACTGACAAACGGACAGACGGACAGCGAAGACTTAGTAATAGGGTCCCGTTTTACCGCTTGTGTACGGAACAGGGACCGATACCGGTATTTTTAAAAAACCCTGAACTAGCCCAATATTTTGGATTATTTTTTGCTCTTTACTTAGGGATAAATCATGTATTTAGGTAACAACGTAGTATTATTAGATTGTCCCATTAAAAACGAAATAATGAACCGGTGACCGTAATAATACCGGTATTTTCTATGGAGAAAATACCGGTATCCGATCCCTGGTACGGAACCCTAAAAATCATCCTGTATAAACCTGCGGAAACGCATTACCCACGTTCTAAACTCCGTGCCAACAGATATCAGACCGGAGGCCAATAGAGCACCATTTAGATAGCATAGTAGATACTAGTAAATGATATAAGTAATTAATGTGTAAACAAAAGGTACATAGCAATAGTCTTATATGTGAATTTAGTTACCGAAGCGACTCAGAACCCACAGTCAATCTGCGTAAACCGTTCTGTGGGACTGACGCTAATTATAAAATTGTGCCTCTTTTTAATAAAGCAAAATACTGTGATAATGTGAACAAGTGCGTGTCGAACCACGCACAATGAAGGGTTCCGTACCAACACCTACTAGTCCACATTTAAACCGTACGACCTTTTGTTTGGGCAAGACAGTTTTTAAGCGAAAACTCAAAAACAGTAAAACTTATATTGTTCAAACCAAAAATCGTTGAAAGTATTTACTAATGCACATACACCTCAATTTTTTTCAGAATTTTAAATTTTATAGATTGGAAATTAGACGGGGGCGGCACACTTTCTATGACTTTGACAGCTAATATCTCACCAACGGTTGACTTAAATGGACAAGTTTTTCAGAAACCTCCATATCATTTTTAAAGGTCATCATGCCATCGATACCCCACACGACTATGTGCGTTGAAATTTTTTTTTCATCCACCAGTTACATGCGTGGAATCCCCCCCCCCCCCCCCCTAATTTAATATTTTTTTGTAATTTCACATCACTTTTATGTAGCGGTTTATAGAATACACCTTCCTACCAAATTTCATAATTGTAGCGCTTATAGTCTCCAAGTAAATCGGCTGTGACATACGGACGGACGGACAGACATGATGAATCTATAAGGGTTCCGTTTTTGCCATTTTGGCTACGGAACCCTAATAAAACAGGTCTATTCAAGCACTGCAAGGTCATTGACATCTTCAATAGGTTATGTAAGACCACACTGGCTGAAAAATGTGAAATAATACACTCATTAGAAAAAAAAAACTCGGCCTAGTAAATTACGTACCCTAGATTATTCACCACCATACCTGTTGCCATGCAATACTAACTCATGGTAGAAGAACGATTTATTATTTGCATCCGTCCATTTTGAACAACATACGTAAGGAGTTATTGCAAGTATTGACATATGGTATTGACATAACGAGTACCACTATTAACCATGGCAAATGTAAAAAACTACTTAAAAAATATTATCTAAATTTAGAATAATACTGTGGATATTACGTTATTTATTATTTACTAGCGACCCGCCCCGGCTTCGCACGGGTGCAATGCTGATGCATGTATTATACATATAAACCCTCCCCTTGAGTCACTCTATCTATTAAAAAAACCGCATCAAAATCCGTTGCGTAGTTTTAAAGATTTAAGCATACATAGGGATATAGGGATATAGGGATATAGGGACATAGGAACAGAGAAAGTTACTTTGTTTTATACTATGTAGTGATAATTGCAAGTGTAATATCCAACAACATAATAAATAATAAACGCGGATGTACCGCGCGATCCCTCCAACTATTATTTAAACCCTCGAGGTTTTAAATAGTGGCTCATATGTATGTAAAATATCCTGTTCCAACTGAATATTTGAAATACATTTAAAATAATAACAATAATAACAGGGTCATTCTACTTTCTCATGACCAGTTTTCTATTACCAAAAAAAAATCTATGATATGTATTGAATTAGTGTACAAAAATAGGATTTCGAAATAGTACGAAACTAATAAACATTACAAAAAAGAGCCATTCGCTCCATATATAACCTGGGCTCACGTGAAACTCTAAGAGATCTCTTTAAAGAAATTAACATTTTAACGGTAGCATCCCAATACATCTATGAGAATATTATTTATGTCATAAAGAATCGAGAATCATTCTGTAAAAATTCTGATATCCATAATTTTAATACCCGGAATAAAAATAAAATTGCCACTCACAAGTTTCGTGTCCGTAAAGTTTACAAGTCTTTTGTAGGTCAATGTGTTCGTTTTTATAATAAGTTACCCGATGAAATTTTGAATTTACCCTTTCCAGCTCTTAAAAATTACCTAAAAAAAACTTTGATGTCAAAGGCTTATTATAGGGTTGAGGACTATCTAACAGACAGAAATGCATGGCCCAAACCAAATACCTAAATAGCGTAGAGTCTAATATTTTCATTGTATTTCATTTCTTGCAGGAAAGCATATCAAACGATTCGACATGTTTTTTTTTGTAAATACCTATTGTTATTTTATCCTCGTTTTTCTTTCAATTCTCTTTTGTTGTGTGCCATTTACATTTACTTAAGTAGGTTAAGTAGTATCATTGTAATAAGCATATTTTGGAGAAAATGACTGACTGTCGAGTTTCTTTCGGCGTTTCTTCTCGGCAGTGGTCTCTTGAGAAACGCTAGTAGTTTTTGACTTGTAAAAGTGCCTTTGCGGCCTACTTGCAGAATAAAGTTCATTTATTTCATTTATTTAATAAACGGAATTTATATGTAAAAATAACACAAACATAACACAGTGGTAAAAACCATTTTTTCATACAAATGGTGAGACATCCAAGGAGTATCCACTGAGTTACTCGATTTATTTATTTATTTATTTATTTATTTATTTATTTATTTATTTATTTAGAACATACATTTATAAGCTAACAGTGAGGTACCAAAGCGCCTATAATGTTATGAGATTTGCAACTTCAGTGCTAACAGTAACAAATTAAAGAAAATATAGACCTAATATTAACTAACAATATAAATCGCACAATTCACTGATTTTAGAGAGCAGGGTACTCCAGCTATCTGCGAACACGTCGGCATCCTGCCTCAGCACCAGTTGATTGAGTAGCGCCGGCGCACGGGCGCCGGGCGCGTTACAGGCGCGGCGCGTGCGCGGGCCCGCCGCCGCCGCCGGCACCGCGAACAGCGGACGGCGGCGGCGACCAGCGCGCGCGTATTGCTCAGGGACGAAAAATCGGATGCCTTCCAACGCCACTGGATTGTCAATTTGACCTCTCAGCAGCAGACTGTAATGGACGGCGAGATGTAATTTCCGCCTAAAATTAAGGGTCTCGAGTCCGACCATACCTGCTACAAAAAGTGATGGATACAGGAAAGGATAGTAGCCATACTGCCTCTTGTACATGTATCGAGCAAATTTCCTTTGTACTCTTTCAAGTAAGAGCTTATAATTCTCTTCGGCGGGATCCCAAATGATCGAGTTATATTCCAATTTGCTCCGTACGTACGTTTATGGATATTAGCTGTGGTTCGATAATTACCAAAACTATCGGAAGTTATACTGCAACTAAACCTCTTTCTAAATAACGATACAAAATTATGAAGCGAGAGCCAAGTATTACAAAATCTGCATAAAAAAAGTGTCCGAAAATTATGTACATGAAAAAGAATGGGTACCCAATTCCAATTAGCTCTGTGTTCGAACTTTCACCGCTTCGAGCACCTTTCTCTATACCAAGCTTCACAATTTCAAATTCGCATATGGCTTAAACAGCTTCAATGCTAAATTCATTACCGGATATGAAACTAAAAAAAAGTCTGAAAATTAGATACACGAAAAAGTAGAATGGCCCAACAGACAAAATAATTAAAAATTAAGAAGTAAACGTTGGAAGATGCTCAGTTGCAACATGTCTATATCACATAAAGGCTCCAGGAATAGCATCGATGATGGTACACGGTAATTTCATTATAACAGGCAACACGGGGCAGGTCGCTAACTAAATTGGCAGAAACTATACACCGTGCGGTGTACTAGTAATAGATGTAGTGTATTATTAGAATATCAGGGACACATTCTGAGCTTGGTTTCTCGCTGGACTCTGCTCTTATCTTATCTTATTTAGATGAGGGCCCTTGCGGATGCACTTCGACCCAGTGGGATCTTTTGTGCAATTGCCCCCTCCTTTATGCCTACTCCAAGCTGCTCTCCAGCATTTCCACAAACCGAAAGATGGAGTTCAGCGAGAGTACTCTGAATTCATTTGGTTCAGGATAACCATTGCCAAAGTCATTCATTCTCTGTCTGGCAAGGGCGTGACATTCACACAGTAAGTGTCCCATTGTCTCGTCATCCTCGCCACACATCCTACATTCTGTGTCGTCTGCTAGTCCCATCTTGGCCAAGATTCCTTTGACCCCGAAGTAACCTGTAAACACCCCAGTTATCATCCTGAGCTGCTTTCAGCTGTATTTCCACAATTTTTTGGTCCAGCCTGTATCCACTCCTTCCATGAAGAGCTTTCAGTGCCTTAAGCCCGCCTCATTCCTCCACTCATGTTGGTGCTGGACTCTGTTCAGTTAGGCCAGATTTTGTGAACGAGCGACTAAACTACCAATAGATTCGGTTGAAGCCGCTCAACTAATCTCACAGAAGCGCAAACTCTTAAGAGCATTCCAGTATTTAAAACCCCTGGAGGTTTCCCCTGGATTGTCCACAGGCTTACTCTCGAACCGCGCACTCCTATCGCTTTTTTTTATTTTTAAATCTGACTGTGGCTTTATAGGCCGGGCCCAATAAAGCGATAGGAGTGCGCGGTTGGAGAGTAGACAGGGGAAAATCCAGGGTAAAACCTCTCCGACACGACCACGCGTGTGGTTTGGAATGGAACACTAGCCACCGGCACGGGAATGCTTAACGCGTCGTGCCTGAGGGGCTACCGCGAAACACAAACGAAGTTTTCCCTCTCTGTCTCACTTATATGCAAACTTGCAAGTACGACAGAGAGGGAAAACTTCGTTTGCTGTTCGCAAGTAGCGCCCCTGAGTTGGAAACCATAAGCGCAGCGTTCCATCTTTCGATGGACGCTGTGATGTCGGTATGCGAGGTTAAGCAACATCGGCCTAGGTCTTTCTCTCTAGGTCTTCTAGGTTCTTTGAGTGGTTATTAACTGAGCACTCCCGTGCTTTGGAAGGCACGTTCAGCCGTTGATCCCGGATGCTGTCTATGATAGCAGTCGTTAAGCCAAGTAAGAGACGTTCGGACGGCTTGAGAACTTCTAACAGCCAAGTTTCCCACTCACTTAACAAACCGAATTCCAATAGGGTCTGGTTTGCCTCTGGCTGAAAGGTCAGATGGCAATCGTACTACGTAACTAGTGGCTATGCCAAATCTTGGGATTATGAAGCGGACCCCGGGCATCCTTAGGGAACCAGGATGCAACTGTACTGAGATAACGCTAAGAGGATGATGTATGATAAAAAGCAGGGCTCAGAAACCGGTTACATCTTCATACAATGAACCGGTTAAAAATTTTGGTTAATTGCGTTTTACGATATTATTTCGTACTTTAAATAATTTATTTCATAGATGAAAGTTAACATAAACAAATCTTAAAATAAAAATGGAGATATGACAAATACTTTAAGAGGCCTCATAAGTTTTAAAATGTTTTTATTTCATATTATGACAAAAATATTGATATTACCAATAAAATTATTAAAGGCTACGATGATTTTATTAAAGTTTAAGATAGTAACATAGCCATTTTTTGATTGTATTGTGTGTAGTACAAAACAAGTTTTCAGTCTGAAAATAATCAATTTGGAGTGATGTTTGAAACGGTTTTTCTTAATGAAAAATCCAAAAAATACATTTAAAGTTTATGACATAAGGCCGCAATAGTCCTGTTCTAGATAGTAACGTTGAGAATATGTCAAGATTCGTGTCAATTCAAACAGAAAATGGCGTAAATAGATGAGCGTTTTTTAACTGATAACGACCCTTAAGAGATATTTCAAAAATAGTAAAAATCGGTTCCGAGCCCTGATAAAAAGTAAATCGTCTAGAAATCAATCAACGAAACATAACTATTTTAATAAATAATAATAATATAATATAATAAATATTAGAGGACAATCTTACACAAATCGAACTAGCCCCACAGTAAGCTCAAGAAGGCTTGTGTTATGGGTACTAGACGACGATATATTTAATAGATATAAATACTTAAATACATAGAAAACATCCAAGACTCAGAGACAAATATTCATGCTCATCACACAAATATTTGCCCTGACCGGGATTCGAACCCAGGACCGTCAGCTTCACAGGCAGGTGCACTACCCACTAAGCTAAACCGGTCGTCATTTTTAATACAAATTTTGTTTTTCGAACCGCGCGACCTGGGAAAGGCTTACATCCCTAACTATTCATCTGCGCGTATTATCGCTAAGCCTCAACAAATATCATCCATATCGTACAAATTGAACTTCCATTTCAGCTTTCAATAACTCAATTCCCTAAAAGCCGTTGCACAAAAAAAAAATCGGGTAACAAATTAAACAATCCCCAATATCGAAACTGACAGATCGACGTGTGTGTAGTTTGAAATGGATAGCTGGTATTTAGCTTTGAGGTTTTCCGGTCAAAGCGAATGTATCATGTGTAAAAGCCTGTCGGATGCATAATTGCAGCCTGCGGGCAGCCGAAGAATATTAAGGGGACGCAGACGCCTCGATACTAGTAAACCACGACCCTACGTATATATAAAATACTTAGGTCACACTTAGATGAAAAAATAATTGACGTCCCTCCTGTGGTCAATAGTTAACGGCTTATGTGCATGTTAGCAATGTTTTTATTACAGGCATTTATAGAAACGGAGACACTGTTTATGCGGGTTACTGGTCCTTTCCTGGTATGCGGGTGTTGGTGCGGTATTTTCTCCATAGAAAAATACCGGTATTATTAAGGTTACCGGTTCATTATTTTTATTTAATGGGACAATCTAATAATACGACGTTGTTACCTAAATACATGATTCAGCCCTACGTAAAGAGCAAAAGATAATCCAAAATATTGGGAAAATTCAGGGTTTTTTAAAAATACCGGTATCGGTCCCTGGTTACATACTTAACTAGGTTCATACGTTTTGCTTTTTTAGTAATTCTTTCTAGTTTATGAAATAATAGCAAAGAACCAGGACGAAGATTTTGAGTCAAAAACACGAATGTTCATGGGTCCATATTTCACCTGTAGGCATTTATTCCAAAATATCAAAACGTACAAACCTAGTATTTAATGATATCTACAACATTTCTAAAAAACATGCTAATCGGTTCAGAATTAGGGGGTGGAAAACGTTGAGGCTTTTCAGGGTTCGAAAGGATAATTATCAACGATAATTATCTTGATAATTATCGTGATTTGTATGCTTTGATAATTATCGATTTGATAATAACCTAAAACTGTAAATTCGGCATGAGTCAAAAAAAAATACGTGCGTAATTTCGAACGTTAATAATTGCGCTCTGTATATATGTGTTTTAATGATGTTGTAATGATTAATTGATTATATTTTAATGGTTAATAAAAAAACTAGTAAAATATTGTATAGCAACTATTTATTTTGCAGCCTAAAACACCATAATCTTTTATATATTAGTACAGAGTACAGTCTTTATTGGTAAAAATACATTTTACAGGTCACATCATACATCGGAAAATAAATATAATCCCATAAGAGGGATAACTATCCTATAATTATCGCGATAATTATCAAAGACCATAATTATCTTGATAATTTCGAACCTTGAGACTTTTTGTATGGAAAAGTTCAGCTACACAATGCTCTTAATACCCGCTCATTTAGCATCTGGTCATTATAAAGTTGTCAATTGGCACAAAGGTAAGGCAACGGTGTTTGAAATGGTTTCATATCTGGTAATGAATTTAGCATTGAAGTTGTTTAAGCCATATGCGAATTTGAAATTGTGAAGCTTGGTATAGTGTATCCGAACACAGTGCGCAGTGGTGCCTGGGCCATTCTTCTTTTTCATGTAAGTACAGTAGAATCTTATAACGACTTCGCATATAACATTTTACCGCTTTTAACGACTTTGAAATCACCAAACAATAGATTTCATACCAAACATTTCCAAAGTAAATAAGTCCGTTTTGTGTGTCGTTCTGTTAATGCGACGTAATATCACCGGTCCCTTGACTGTCACTTTATCCGGATTACACTGTACATAATTTTCGGACACTGTTTTTAATGCAGATTTTGGAATACCTGGCCGTCACTTCACATTTTTGTATTTCTATTTAGAAAGAGGTTTAATTAGAGTATCACTTCCGATAGTTTTGGTAATTAACGAACCACAGCTAATACCCATAAATCGAGTAACTCAGTGTTTCTTCTATGTCTCACCATTTGTATGAAAAAATGGTTTTTACCACTGTGTTACCCGCCTTTTACAGCAATATGTTAATATTTAAGTACTTTTCCCTATAAATTCCCTTTATTAGGTTCAGGCATTATTTTGAAATCCTATTTTTGTACACTAATTCAATACATATCGTAGTTTTTTTTTGTAATAGGAAATTGGTCAGTGATAGTCTAATTAAAAGTCGGAAGTGATAGTCTAATTAAACCTGTTTCTAAATAACAATACAAAAATATGTAGTGAGGGCCAGGTATTCCAAAATCTGCATTTAAATAAAAAGTGTCCAAAAATTATGTACATGAAAAAGAAGAATGGCCCTAAAACGCGATCCAGTGCTTGTATGACGTCACATTGCTACAAATGAACTAACCTCTTCGCGTCACACTTAAAAAAAGAAAGAAAACATGTTTATTTAGCATATACAATATTAAAATAATAATAAAACAAAGGAAAATTAAAATACAACTAATATATGCTAAAATGGTCGCCACTCAGATTGGTGCCACGAAATAAGCTATTAGGCATTAAGTCGTGGCGCTGATTTTCAGTGGCGCGCGGTAACCGGAGTAGCTGCCACTTATTTTGTATACCACTTACTTAAGGGTCCTTATACACTTCGATTCGTTTCTAAAATTTGAGCCACAGATAAGAAAATTTTAAACTTATAAAATTATAGAAAAATTAAGAGTTGGTACTTATTCGGAAAGCACGTGTTCATTTTTTGCTATATGAAAGAGTACCTTAAGCTCAATAAAATACGTCAGGTTATAGGTAAGTAGTTTTAGGGTAAATCAACTACGTTGGTTACGTCTCCTGAGTCACTCTTTAAACTGTGATTTTATAGGGTTTAAATCTATCAAACATGAGTTTTAGCGATGAGCTTAAATCCATTTGGACATGGATCATCCCTTGAGCATATTTGAAGTCCATATTATAAACATTTTTCTAAGAAACTCGGATACTGGTGTCTCCTCGCTGACGGGACAAAATAACAACAAGAGAAAGTTGATTGACCCTTTAAATATATTCATTAAAACCATTTAGACAAAGGACTCCGTGTAAACACGTGTAAGATAAATAACAAACATCATAAAATATTCGGTTCAGACTCAAAGAGTAAAATAGATTGCCTACACTATTATTTTATGGTAATCGCATGCTTTAATGTCTGATTTTCGTGTTCATTGCAGTCGCCTGTAATAATATTAATTTCACGTACATTAACGCGCCTGCCTGGCGATGGGCGGCTGGTGTGTCAGGATTGCTAGTTTTTGCGATGGACAAAAGGCAGTGGAACTTTAACATGTTAAATTTTAGTTCACAGTGTATTATTCATAATACTGTAATGCTGTGGTATTAGAGCATTTAAGATTGGAGACGACATTGATATGCTTACCCCTAATACCAAAAATATAGGAGAAAAATCTGCCACGTTATTAAACACTGCTTCCTTAATGGATTATCCGTCAGTCTCGAAATCGTTCCCGGCGTGTGAAGAGCACCGTCAAAATGGATTTATGTGTTGTTTTCGGATTAAAAAAAAACATTCTATTCGTCGACTTCAATGTTTGAATTAAGATATCGTAGACGAAACTAAAATCACATACATGTCTCTATTGGTTCCCTTCAAGTGAACTCTTATGAAATAGACCAATCACGTGTCGCCTTTTACTGTACTCTTATGAAATTGGCTAATCACGTATCGCCATTACAGTACTCTTATGAAATTGACCAATCACGTGACGCCGCGGCATAGAACAGAAGACATCAACGAGCGTCCGACCCGTGTGCCTAAACTTCATTTTAGCAAGACTTGTCTGTTTAATTGTTTCGGTTTGTTTAATTAATTTCCGTTGACTCGTAGAAAAAATAGTGTATACAATTGTTACATAATTAGCTTTTTAAGTCTCGAACCTTACTTAGACCACTCGGCAAGCCACGAGGCTCAGATCAGATCACGCGATCTAATCGCGGTTCTCGACTAAAAAAGGATACATTATATAAAGATTGCATAAACTACTATTAAATTACCAAATTTACGAAAAGATGAAATATAATTTCACTTGCACGTATGTTTTCGTTTTAATTATATTATTATGCACAATGGAGAACATGAAAAATGAATAATAAAAGGATGTCATCGTGTTTATTATTCATACAAATAGTAAACCATAAAATTATGACAAATATCATAAATAATAAATATGTTCAAAATCTTAAAAGGAATGACACTTGTAAGTTTCGAAATGACTTAATGTAAATAAAAAATAAGCAGGATTCTTGTTTTAATAAACAAAAAATGTATGACAACAATATACCTAAACGCCATATTTCACGACCAAAACATTATAGTACTCGTTTATCCATACAATGGTAATACGCGCGCATAGTATATGACGTCACATACTTATGATATGATCATTTAGTATGGGAGTATTGAGGGCGTTTTGAACGCTCGGATTTTATGCCGTACTTTGAAATCAATTTTTGTTTTTTGTGCTGTTCTAATTGTACTTGTTTCATATACACATTAGTTTCTCTTTGAAAAGTAGTGCGAATCGCATCATGAAAAAATTATGCATATTCTCTATTAAAGTTTTATAGAGAATATGCCGTTAATCGAGCATCGATTACAAAGTCGATTTAAAAACATTGATATTGATATTGATATTATTTATTTCATATTATTACATTACATTATAAATTACATTAATGTCAACTCATAAGAATGAATAATTATGATCGTCAAAGTTGTAACAATTGAGATTATGAACAAATTATACACAACAACCAAAAATGCGGAGCTTCACAAGTTCATGAATTCATCCATGCAGTATATTGTGTTCTCGAGCAGTATCCGCGTATGACCATTGGCATTCGTACTCGCTTCACGCTTGGCCGATACTTTGACATTTCACGTCACCGTATTTCGGGCCGTAAGGACTATTATCCATGAGAATTTAAACGATATGTGATCCTCAGTGAAATCGGTTTTTATTTTTATACCACGTCGGTGGCAAACAAGCTGACAGCCCACCTGATGGTAAGTAGTTACCGTCGCCTATAGTCGCTTGCAACAACAGAGGCGTTACTCGCGCGTTGCCAACCCGTAAGAAACCTTATCACGCCTTTTTTGAAGTCCCATTCTGTAGCCCATTGGGAATACCTCGGCAGGAAGCTCATTCCACAACCTAAGTGTTCTTGGTATAAAATGCCTGTTGAATTGTACTGTACGAGAACGCAATGGCTCCAAGGTGTGGGTATGAGCTCGCTGCCGATGGCGAGCGGTGCGATGATGAAAGGTGGCCGTGGGCATCATATCAAACAGTTCTTCAGAGCACATACCGTTATACAGGCGGTAGAACACGCACAGGGAGACAAAGTCCTGGTCAATTTAGCAATTCGATAATTTACCTAGTAAGGTCTGTAAGGTCGAATTTTATTGCTAAAATTTTGTGTTCTGAGTAGGGATGCGCCGAATATTCGGTTATTATTTGGTATTCGGCATATTCGACATGTTTTTGAATGTTCGGTATTCGGCCGAATTACTCGGTTCAGCAGCCGAATATTTACCGAACAATTTTGAGAGGGTTTGTTACAAGTTACAAGAGTGTATTATAGTTACTGCTTCGTGAAATTAATACTTGACCCATTATTAACAGTGACGTAACTTATTTTTATCAATATTTCGCTTTGATAATGAACAAAAAATTTACTATTCAATTCTTGTTTTATAACAATATTTGAAGGAATTACGTTGAACCGAATAATTCGGCAGAATATTCGGTTCGGTAACAGCTGGACCTAATATTCGGCCGAATGTTCGTATTCGGTCAAACCCATATTCGGCGCATCTCCAGTTTTGAGTGTGATTGTGCGATTTTTTTAGTATGTATACTTGGTAAAGGTACGAGAAAGGTTGATTTAAGGGTCAATCAACTTTTTCTTGTTGTTATTTTGTCCCGTCAGCGAGGAGACATCAGTATCCGTGTTTCTTAGAAAAATGTTTATAATATGGACTTCAAGCATGCTCAAGAGATGATCCATATCCAAATGGATTTAAGCTCATCGCTAAAACTCATGTTTGATAGATTTAAACCCTATAAAATCACAGTTTTAAAGAGTGACTCAGGAGACGTAACCATGGTAACGAGCAACAAAGAATAGTTGATTCACCCTTAAACGCTCCTTGACCTCACCCGAAAATGGCATGAGAGAATGAGAAGGAAGCCTCTCGAAAAGAAAATCCCCCTATTCAAGTCAATAAATCGATGTGAAAACCCCTAAATTGACTTATTAACTTGGTTGCTCCGCATAATAAGTAAAAATGTAATTTTCTTTTTAATCAAATTTTAACCATGAGTAAATTAAGTACCAGTTTCAAAACGCTGACTCCAAAGGAAAGTTTCCTCTCAAAGGGTATTAACTAACTACTTTACGAATATGAACCCTGACGTGAAATAATTTACGGTAACTATTTACTTAACGCAGTTTTGCGAAGTCTTCCTTTATAAAGATGCTAGTTTCAAGTTTCCATGCAAGGTTTCTTCGCAGTTTACATTTATGATATTATATTTACCACACGTCATCCTCCTAGCTTTATCCCAGTACAGTTAAATGAAATGAAATGAAATCATTTATTCTTAAATTTAGGCATGTTACATGCACTTATGAATGTCAGAAAAACTACCACCGGTTCATAAAATAAACCTCTGCCTCGAGAAGAACCGGCGTAAGAAACTCGGCGAGGTATCATTTTTTCAGAACAATATACAAGTATATAAAATAACAGTAAAAATAGTACTAAATCCTGACCGATGCCCGGGGTCCGCTACCTAATCAAGTAATCACAAGATTTGGCGTAGGCACTAGTTTTTACGGAAGCTACTGCCATCTAACCTCCCATCCCGAGGGGAAGCCAGACTTTAGTGGAATTAGGCTCGTCAAAGGAGTGGGCAACTTTCCTGTTAGAAGTTCTCGAGCCGCCCGAAGGCGTCTAACTTGGCTTATCTACTACTATCATATACAGCAGAAGGGATCAACGGCTTAAAGTGTCTTCCTAAGCACGGGAGCGGTCAGGTAATAGCCACTCAAACCGGTCACCCATCCAAGAACTGACCTCGGCCGACGTTAATTAACCGCGCATACGGCACGCGGTACGAGTATGCTTGCACCGGAAAGCTTGAGATTTGGAGCCAACTGGGTCATACTTAGTTGAAAAAACAAAAGTCGTCCCTCCTGTGGTCAATAGTTAACGGCTTATGTGCATGTTAGCTATGTTTTTATTACAGGGATTTATAGAAACGGAGACACTCTTTATGCGGGTTACTAGTCCAATCCAAAATTAACCCAACTGGGTGATTTTGGGTAGATAGCAGTTTTTCTGCGTATAAACGGCATCTTGTAACACTCGCGGCTTTTGTTTTAGGACTTTAGGTAATTAATACTACATTAACATTAGCGAGATAATTAAAACCGGTATTCAAATATATTAGCGGTATAGCCAATTGACAACAATACCTCTATTTCACACTTAACCCATAAAAACCATTACCGGTAATAGCTGTCAGTGTCCATATATTCGATTATTTGTTTCTGCAAACTGGCGTATTGTAAAGGTTGTTGCATTTTATAGTAGTAATGTTTAATTGACATCTTACCTTTCAAGTGCAATGAATAGCGGTATTGAATATAGGTATTTAATATCGTAAATAGTCTATACATAGAGGTATAGATAAAAGCGGAATGACAACGATACCTCTAATTAGAATATAGGTATTCTTTCATTAGCGGTAATAGTTTGTCCATTTCTATACAGGTATCAAATAAAACCGGTTTTACAATACCTGGTCTCTCCTGCCGTCTCAACGCAAATCGACACATTTGTCCACCGCGCGATCGCGACAACAGTGACACATATAGTCCCTATTCGTCCCGGTACCGCCGCACACCGCGTAGAGTCAGTCCGACCCAGGTCGGGCCTAGCTGAGTTTCTTGCTGGACTCTTCTCAGCTAGGCTAGGTTTAGTGAACCAGCGACAAAACTCCCAGTAGCTCGATTCCACTGACACCTCAGATTCGGTTGAAACCGCTCAACCAGTATCACTGGAGCGCAAACTCTTAGAGTATTCCAGTGTTCCAAACCACACGCGTGGTCGTGCCGGAGGTTTTCCCCAGGCTACTCTCCAACCGCGCACTCCTATCGCTTTATTGGGCCCGGCCTATAAAGCCACAGTCAGGTACAAAAAAAAAAGAAGTGAACCGACACTTGGATAGGCCAACATTTCAAAACGCGACGCGTCATTTTGTAATACATTCTCGAAATTGAATTGAAACCGCGGCTGACATGAGAATTGCGACCAAACTCGAACAGGAACACCACGAGAGCTGTTTGAATGTGAATGTGGAAATCGCGAATTGCGAAAATTCCGAATTGTGGTAATCTATACGGTTTATACACGATGTTAAAATTGGCAAATGTGTGAAAGGGTATTTGTTTGTTGTTCTAACATTCATTCGCTTAGGGAAAGTAAGAAAGAAAGAAACCCCCCGACACAAAAAATAAACTCAAAAAACTAACAAATAATATTTTAAACCTGTTATTGAGCGAGTGAAACGAAGGTCTCTGCTTCAGCTTCGATTCTTTCGTATGTCCGGATTTCCGTTTGTTCTCGTCTACAGGTCGCAATTCTCAACCGATTCTCGTGAAATTTCGTGAACAGGTTCGATAGTTACATAGAATTTTTTTGTCGAGACGGTTTTTGGAAATTTCCTAAAACAATTTTTTTTCAATGATTTTGTAAGTTTCTGCGGGCGAATTTCGGTTTGTTCTCCTCTACAGGTCATTTCTTAACCGATTCTCGTAAAATTTTGTGAGCAGGTTGGATAAATATACTGATTCTTTTTGTCGAATAAGTTTTTGGAAATTAAAAAAATATATATTTGTTCAACGGTTTGTTCTCATCTACAGGTCGCAATCGCAAACGATTCTCGTGAAATTTTGTGAGCAGGTCCGGTAAATGTATAGAATTTTTTTATCGAGTCAGTTTTTGGATATTTTGAAAAACAATTCTTATTTCAAAGATTTTGTAAGTTTCTCCGTCCGAATTTCGGTTTGCTATCCTCTACAGGTCGCATTTTTCAACCGCTTCTCGTGATATTCTGTTAGCAGGTTCGATATTCATAATTGATCTTTTTTATAATATTAGATTTTGGAAATGATAAAACAACTCACTCACGAGGTCTACAGCTCACAGAGCCACTAGTAATTATTATCGTCACATATATTATGTAAGTTCAAATATTTTTATTTTCCAATCGTCGTCGCGTCGGGGGACCGCTAAGTGAGAACAATCTGCGACTACACCTGTTTTTTTTTTTTACTTCTATTATTTCACTAGCGACCCGCTCCGGCTTCGCACGGGTGCACTATTTAATGGATGTTATTATACATATAAACCTTCCTCTTCAATTACTCTATCTATTAAAAAAAACCGCATCAAAATCCGTTGCGTAGTTTTAAAGATTTAAGCATACATAGGGATATAGGGACAGAGAGAGCGACTTTGTTTTATACTATGTAGTGATGCTTCCAACACGAATGAGTGGGCATTTTCAAAGCTACTTTCTAAGGCCGTGCAACGACACCTATCGCGTTCTTTGAAACGCTGTTCTGCTCAGACGAGGAAACAATAAAGATTGATTTTCAGATATATGATTCTTGACTATATTATTACCTAAGCCGCGATTAGAATAGTATTAGAGGTGACAGTATTTTCATATACTTACGTCAAAGTGTACATGAAATGACAGTTATTCCGAGTGTAAACTAATTCCGGTCTCGAAATACTGTTTCTGACAATAGCCGAAACATAATTACTTAAAATTTTCTCGATAAAAAAAAAAACAAAGTTGAGTCTTTATTTACCTTTTTTTACTGAGCCTATTAAAACAATGCATTATTAAACGACACAATTAAGTTAAAATGATGGTATTTCACCTCATCTGAACTCTGTCAAGAGGAATTTTAATAAAACTGCACACAGTCAGATATTTATTGAGTTTTGTCTAAAAAAGCCATTCCCGAAGTGTTGCATCCCGTTTTGTCGTGCGCGAAAGACATAAGCGTGTCTCTTTCGCGAGGGTCGTGGCTGACCGAATCGAGGCATCCCGTTAAGAAATAAATCCTCTATGGAGGAGAATTGTAGCCTGTACGGGTGCCCGCGAAAACATTTGTAGATTACATTTTGTATTTAATAAACCACAGCGATAACCATACATTTTAGTTACGTAAAGAGATTTTGTGTGGAGAGAAATATCCATTAGATACGATTGAATACTCCGTAGTCCCAGCACGCACTTCTACTCAAAATCTCTTCAGATATAATAAAATCCTCACCCTGCCCTCGCAGTACATTTATGATGTCGCTAAATTTGTCATTGAGAACATTGACACCTTCGCTCAGAAGAAAATAACTCGCACAAGGAAAGGGTCAACATACCAGCTCCTCACACACACCTGTCGACTGACCAAGTCAACCAAAACCATGCATCATGTGGGGCCCAAAGTATATAACAAACTTCCCGCAGAAGTGAAAAATGCGGGTAGTGTCTCCACATGCTTAAAAAAATTAAAATCGTGGCTCCTCACTCACTCATTTTATAGCATTAAAGAATTTTATGACCTACCCAATAATTAATAATAACAATATCTATTACTTATGATTATGATTTCAGTAATTTGTAGAATTGAATTAACACATAATAATTAATACTATATAATTGAACTATAACAATGACATGTAATATTGATAATATTATTAATAAATGACTATGACTATGACTATGAATTCTCCGAAATACACGGGCCATGGGATCTGTTTTTGAGTAGGGCCCCATACATTTACACATCGTGTACGTGACTCCTTTGGAGATGGGGGCGTCTATAGGCCATGGTGGCCGCTTAGCATCAGGTGGACTTGTACGCTTGTTTGCCACCGGCGTTGTATAAATAAAATATAAAAAAAAAACATTAAAATAGATTGCGGATGCAATAATAGGCTACATAAAATGTCCAAATATATCGTAAAATTTACCCCAATATAGTTATTTTGATCTGCTGCGTTAGCGTTACGGCTATTGGCGTTAGCGTATTGGCTACGTGGACGATGCACAAAGTGACCACTACAAAAAATATCTCTACTATTGATATATCGTCTCATTCACTTTCCTTGATAATAATGGCGTAATAACGCGGAAACCCGCTCACGGGGATAAACCCCGCGATGGTGAAATCGGAGCCGCACCTCTCTACACCCTGAGCTGCTTACACCAGTGTTGCTACCCTCGCTGCCATCTGGTAGCTTCTAATAGGGCGGCCCATCTAGTGAGCGGCGAGTCACCGTCTGCCGTAATTACAGTGATGAGACATTTTATATGGCAGGCGTCCCGTTGTCTCATCAATATCCCAGCAACCAGTCCCTCAAGTTCCTTCCCATAAAACCGGTGTAGTTGCCCTTCTTTTCGCAATAGCCCTTGCACGTAGCGGGTGCTGTCTCTGGCTGTATCTCCTCAATAGTCCAGACAGAGATAGTATCCGCTAGGTGTACACATCCCAATACATTATCGTATCTCAAAGGGGCCTCTTCGTGTTGGATCTGTATCCCCATGAACGCCTTCCAAAAGGACCGGACATTGTGCCGTGATATCCCAAAGGAAAGATAATAATTTCCTCAATAATAAGAACCTAATGAAAGCCGAGAAGGACAAAGCCAGCAAGCACCTAGACTAGGCACAAGAGGTAACCGTTATGTGGGAAGTTGAAGACCCGGCGTAAGAAACACGGCGAGGTGTCATTTTTCAAAATCATGTACAATATATATAAAATAACAGTATCATACATACCATAACACTAAAGAATTAAAATGCTACAATATAAAACGCGATGAAAGACGCGCGTTTAAAAAACACGAAAACAGTGTGAACGATTTTTCTGTTTATATTTCAAAATTCTTTTTGTTCTGGCCAGAATTATACTGTTCTTTATGCGTCGGAGCTAAGAAAAGTTCGGCTTCACAAGCCATATACGTTTTGGTAATGTTTGCTCCTTCGTTCTTTTTACAATTGTTAATTAAAAACAATGTCGCAGCAAACACTTTAATACAATTCAAAAAGTTATTTCTTTTCATACAAACGCCTTAAGGGAGGCGTACACACACAGAGGGACAGCGGTACTGCTTAATACGAAGGAACGGTTGATGAATTTGGAACTGGGTAGTGATTGCACCTATAGCTCAGTTGGCTAGAGCGACTGGCCGCGAGTGCCGGGAGGTCGCAGGTTCGAATCCTGCTCGGTGCCTAAATTTTTCAATTTTTCCTTCATTCTAAATTCAAAAAGTTTTTTATTGTTAGCCCAAAAAAGGAGGAGGGGAATAATAACACAAGGAATCTTAAGCTACAATCATAATATGTCGAGCGATATTGACCTTAAAGGCGTGAACAACCCGATTCATTATATACTAATATTTTTTTAAAGTGGTAAATTATTGGTTTCATAGATGGGTCAATCAAATTTTTACTTGTTGTTATTCTGTCCCGTCAGTGAGGAGACAACAGTAACCGAGTTTCTTAGAAAAATATTTATAATATGGACTCCAAGCAGGCACAAGAGATGACCCATGTCCAAATGGATTTATGCTCACCGCTAAAACTCATGTGTGGTAGATTTAAACCTTATAAAATCACTGTTTTAAAGAGTGACTCTGGAGACGTAACCATGGTAACGGGTAACAAAGAATAGTTGATCCACCCAGATATCAACCACTTTGATTTACCTCGACATATTTAGTTTTTTTTTATGCACATAGAGTTTTCCGTTATGCTATTTTTAAATAATCGTGCGTAATATTATCATCATAATATTCACTTGTTCGTTTTCCCAAGTAAGATGTGTGGAAAGAAACTGGGCTCTAGTATGCAACCGGGATAATACTCCGACAAAGAAGAGGTGAGGAGACAAACGGGTAAGTACATTACACATCTCCATGTCATATAAAGCATTTTTTTTTTATGAAGATAATTGAGTGACGACCTACATGGGTAACTTTCGTGTCACAACGGAATCAATTAAAATGTAGGCGATTATATGCCTTAAGTACGTGCCCATATTTAAATTTAGAATAAAGGAAAAATTGAAAAATTTAGGCACCGAGCAGGATTCGAACCTGCGACCTCCCGGCACTCGCGGCCAGTCGCTCTAACCCTTTGTATAAAAAACACGTGCCAATAATTTGGTCCTCACTCAAATGTTGTATGAGCCAACTTTTTTTTTAATCCCTCATCTAAATATACGCTTAATTTAAATTTCAGTATCTGCTAAAAATACATTATTGGGAATATCGCCCACTGCAATTTCATTACAACAAACGTCGCTTCGGCCAAATAAGATATGAAAATATTAAAAGTATAATAAACCAAAATTATTGAGTCAATATAAAATATCTGCATAAAAAATAGCATAGATTAAAAAAATATAGAAAAAAAGTAGCGGGAGTCTGATATCATAACATAGAGAGGATAAAAGTAGAAAAATTAATCTCGTAAAAATTAATTTATCTAAAAGACTCACCTACGATAGGCTTTCCTTCCAGAGCCGGCTTTCCCGCCCACGCCGGGCCAAACGCCCAACAACGAAAACTGCACAGAGTACCCCCCACTACCCACCAGTACTCTGTGCAGTCTCCATGCTAGACGTGTGGTCCGGCCGGCGGCTGCTTATCAACTAACGAAATAACCATCGACTGATAGTTCTCCCTGCCCTACCTGAGAAAAAAACTATTCGCAAACGAACCGCTCCGCTTTAACCCAACCAACAAACATAGACCTCCAAACACGCATACTTATAACCAATCCAGGTCTCCCTATTAACGTATCGAGCCAACATTGTGAACGTACAGGAGTGGGGATGGGCGGGACTCAAGCCTCTAAAAACGACGTATCAAATATCGATACACACATGTAATTACGACGTTCCAAAACGCAATACAGTTGCAGCGGATGCCGGACGCATGTGATGCACTTTAGTGCTACGAGAATAAAGCTTAAAGTTAAGTTAATCTTTAAGTTAAATTTACTCGGATACGGTCCAGTTTTCGAGAGAGTTATGTGGGGGAGAAAATATATCAGGGCATTTTTTGCGAGTAACATACGAGCCCCAATGCAAATGAGTACGTCTGGTAGGAAAAAAATGTACTAAACTAACGTTAACCTAAAAATTCTGGGGGACGAAGGTGTTTGGAAGAATTAGCAATATAAAAACAGTATAAGTTATAAATCGTATTTTATTTATTCAATGAAAAAAAAAACGAACTTTCCTTGGTAATAAAAAAAACATTGTTTCACCAATTGTACTAAAATGCAAAAAAGTTCGTCTTTAGTGTTACCGACGCAGATTAGAACGTCTACCACTTGGTGGCGTCTCCTTTTGCATCTAAAACGGCTTTAATTCTGAGCGGCATTGTATCTACCAGCTGTCGACACTCTTCCGGGGTTGTTTCATTCCAAACACAGGTAAGTTTCTCTTTAAGATCAGCTTTTGATCTGGACGGGTCCTTTCGCAACTTCTTCTTCATTTTCCACCACAACGTTTCTATGGGAGACAAGTCCGGGCTGCTGGATGGCCACGACATGGTAGGTATTTTTTTCTTTTTCAGCCACGCCATCGTTGCTTTAGCGGTATGGCATGAGGCACCATCTTGTTGAAAAGTATACGCATTTTTATACTTTAACTTACGTATAGACGGCAGCAAACTCTCTTGTAAGATGCTTTTGTATTTTTCGGCATTGACGGTTCCATCTATAAATTGCAGACAGCCGACACCCTGTGCCGACATGCAGCCCCAAATCATTAAGGAAGCTGGAAACTTTACCTTACGCTTAAGACAATCTTTTTGAAATGCCTCTCCTTTTTCGCGAATGACTTTACTTCGTTCATCGCCTACTGTGACTTCAAATTTAGATTCGTCACTCCATATAATTTTACGCCACTGATCGACGGTCCAATTTCTGTACTTTTTGGCGAATTTCAACCTGTTAGTTTTCTGCCGTTGTGTAAGTAACGGTTTCTCTTTAGCAGTGTAAAAACCGTAGCCCATCCTCTTCATCACTCTCTTGCAAGTATCCACTGAAATGTTTTTTTTAATTGCGTCACGCCATAGTACCGTAAGTTCTCCAGCTCTTGCACGACGATTTTTCTTGATGATCTTCCTCAGAATCCTGTTTTCTGCTTTAGTAGTAATTCGTGGGCGGCCGGATTTCTTTAAACAAGAAATTTTGTCGTGTTTTCGATGATGCTCGATGATAGTTTGGATTGTAGACCTTGGCATAGAAAGGTCCTTGGCAATTTGGTACGTAGATTTGCCTTTATTGTTACTGGAGATTATAATTTTCCGCACTTCTTCAGTCACTGGCTTACCTCGTGCCATCTCGATAGAAAAACGATTTGGAGTAATAAAAAATTAGGCTGAATTTGCCCTTTTATATAGTGGTTTGTCATTTTACATGACAGAGAATATTCCGTATTCAATTTGAAAATAATATTTTATATTACGAACCCTGGTAAACAGGTTTTATTTTAAATAGACGACCTATTTTGCCTTAAATATGAAGCAGACGTAATTATTTGCGTGTGAGATGTAATATTTATAATTAAATTATTTTAAAATAAATAACGAGATGTACACTTTGTACAACTCAAAACTAAGCTAGCTTTAGTGACATTGCGTCTAGTGTATTCCATTAATCATCAAAGTCGATTCGGGTAGAAATACTAGTTTTTGAAAAAAAATACGCATGCAGAATTGCGACTAGACGAGCTATTTTGCATTGGGGCTCGTACATACATTTTTTTTTTAATATCTACACAGTATTACTAGTACTTAGTAACTCTATTCAAAGCGTATTGCTAATCGTTTTACTCTAGCGGCCTGTGGTTTCGATATACGAGGGGCGTTCAAAATATTCTCGGTATTGGAATGAAAACAAACAAGTATGAACAGTTTGATATTTTTTATTTTTCAATATACTCCCCCCCTATGTTAATACACTTAAAAGATCGATCAATTATTTTTTTTAATCCCTCATAAAAATATTTTTTATCCTTGGTATAAAAGTGCTCCTCTACTGCCGCCTTCAACGCCTCATCGTCAAAAAATCGATTTCCACGCAGATCCTTTTTGAGATTGGGGAACAAAAAGAAGTCGCTGGAGGCTAAGTCCGGACTATACGGTGGATGAGTTATAGTTCCGAACCCACATTCAGCAATAGCTGCCTTGGCAATATGAGCAGTATGGACAGGGGCGTTGTCATGCAGAAGCAGAATACCTTTAGACAACTTTCCTAGCCTTTTTTCTTTTATTGCGTCCCTTAATTGATGTAGAATATTCGCGTAGTACTGTCCCGTGATATTTACACCTTTTTCTTTATAATCGATCAACAATACTCCTTCACAATCCCAAAATATTGTTGCCATGACCTTGCCAGCGGAAGGGACGACCTTGAACTTCTTGGGATGAGCTGAACCCTTAATGTGCCACTGCATGGACTCCTGTTTACTCTCTGGGTCATAATGATGAACCCAGGTTTCATCTCCAGTAACTATCTTTTGCAGCACCTCATCAGGATTTTCACCACACAGGTCAATAAAATCGGAACAGCAAGCTGCACGCACATCTTTTTGAAGTCGAGTCAGCATTCGCGGAACCCATCTTGCACTGACCTTTGACATATTAAGATGGTCATGGATAATGTCATGTACGGTACCAATAGAAAGATTGGTTACTTGAGCTATTGATTTTATCTTCACTCGACCATCTTCCAATATAAGGTTTTCCACCTGATCAATATTTTCTTGTGAAGTAGCTACTACAGGCCGGCCAGGTCTAGGGTCATCTTCAATACTCTCCCTGCCACGTTTGAATTCGCTTGACCACTTTTGAATTGTAGATAAAGAAGGAGCAGACTCACGGTAAACACAATCCATTTCCTCTTTTATGGTTTTTTGGTTTTTACCCTGTTTCGTCAAGAATTTTATTACGGAACGATGTTCTAATTTCGTTAACATTGTTAATTCACTCATTGTGTTCGTGTTTGTTCAGAAATTGCAGAAAAACAAAAGAACATCTCGGTTTGAATTATACTTTTTTTTAATGTCAAAGAATGAACCTTACCAGCCAGTAACAAAACAAATTCAAAAAGAGGTTATAAGATATCAATACCGAGAATATTTTGAACGCCCCTCGTACGAAACGAGCTTATAGCGCCCTTCGCGTGCAATACAATAACGCTTTCAGAATGCTGTTGAGACTACCAAGATGGTGTAGCGCCTCTGGAATGTTCGCGGACGCTCACACGGACGGATTTCACGCGATCATGAGAAAAAAAATTGCATCGTTGACGGACCGTGTCAGAAATAGTCAAAACAGCATTTTGAAGGTGTTAGCTAATAGGTACAACTGTCCCATTCTTTGTCACTGGGTGGTCCAGATTAGGACACTTGTGAAATATATTAAATAGCCCTGATTGCGAAATATATTAAGTAGCCTTTATTATGTTATTCCTTTTAATTTTATTGAATTTATCTATTATGTAACCCCACTAACATAGATATAAGTACAATAATGTTACTAACCATACAGTAGGGCCTCGAAAATCCGAACTTCAAAGAAACAACTACTGTTCGGACTCACGGAGCGTTCGAATTATAGTATGTTGGAATGAAATTACCTAATGTTCTGTTCCTTTTTCATCAGATCAGAAATTGTAGCTTTTCCAATATCATGCTTTTGAGAAAGCGAAGTAGCAGACACGCCATCTTTCAAGCTGTCTAATATGGCACACTTCTCAGCAATGGTCAAAATTTTGTGTTTACGTTTTGGTGTAGGAACCATATCATATTTCAAATGTAGGAACCTTATCATAAAACACGTGGTGTGCAGTACAGCATAATTTCGTATCCTTGAAAGAACTACAAACCGGATGGTTTAAACAAAGTCAGGTGTTACGGCGGAGGAGAAACGGGTCACTCGGCAGTTCGGATTACTGCGACGTTCGGATTAGCCTGTGTACGGATTATCAAGGCCCTACTGTATATGGATTTTATCCGAAATTACGAGACGGGGTTTACGGGGCTCCAAGCTCCCAATGACCTTCGATCTGTAACTCTCCGTTCTCTCTCTTTTTTTTTTTTTTTAGGGTTCCGTAGCCGAAATGGCAAAAACGGAACCCTTATAGATTCGTCATGTCTCTCCGTCCGTATGTCACAGCCGATTTACTCGGAGACTATAAGCACTACAATTATGAAATTTGGTAGGAAGGTGTATTCTATGAACCGCTACATAAAAGTGATGTGAAATTACAAAAAAATATTAAATTAGGGGGGGCACTCCATACATGTAACCGCTGGATGAAAAATAAATTTCAACGCACATAGTCGTGTGGGGTATCGATGGATAGGCCTTTAAAAATGATATGGAGGTTTCTAAAAACCTTGTCCATTTAAGTCAACCGTTGGTGAGATATTGGCTGGCAAAGTCATAAAAAGTGTCCCCCTCCCCCCTCTAATTTCCAAACTATAAAGTTTAAAATTCTGAAACAAATTGAGGTGGTGTGCATTAGTAAATACTTTCAACGATTTTTGGTTTGAACAATATAGGTTTTACGGTTTTTGAGTTTTCACTTAAAAACTTGTCTTGCCCAAACAAAAGGTCGTAAGTGCCGTGAGTTCCCTATGAAGATACGACTTTTTTAGATTCAATGTATTGGATAGTGATTTTAAATGTGGACTAGTAGGTGTTGGTACGGAACCCTTCATTGTGTAACGGTAATTTACGAACCACAGCTAATATCCATAAATCGAGTAACTCAGTGGTCCTTGGATGTCCCACCATTTGTATGAAAAAATGGTTTTTACCCCTGTGTTACCCACCTTTTACAGCAATATGTTTATACTTAAGTATTTTTACCTATTAATTCATTGACCGAGTGAAACGAAGGTCTCTGCTTTAGCTTCGACAAAAATGCTTTCGTATGTCCGGATTTCCGTTTGTTCTCGTCTACAGGTCGCAATTCTCAACCGATTCTCGTGAAATTTCGTGAGCAGGTTCGATAGTTATATAGATTTTTTTTGTCGAGACGGTTTTTGGAAATTTCCAAAATCAATTTTTTTATAAATGATTCTGTATGTTTCTGCGGGCGAATTTCGGTTTGTTCTCCTCTACAGGTCGCATTTCTCAACCGATTCTCGTGAAATTTTGTGAGCAGGTTGGATAAATATACAGATTTTTTTGTCAAATGTTTTTTTTATACCACGTCGGTCGTCGTCGTTTTTGCAAATTAAAAAATATATATATCTGTTTAAATTTGGTCATGAACATGTAGAATGACCCAGCCACTGTGCCTTTAGCATGAGTTTGCATGACCGTACTCGCTAGCGACTGCGTAAACGATTTAGTATGCCGATTCTTAGTTCTATTGCGTAACCGCCAGAGGCGCTGTACTTTTGCCCATACAAATTTTTACGCAGTCGCTAGCGAGTACGGTCATGTAAATTCATGGTATAGGCACTGAACGCACCTCGATATTGAAATTGCCTTAGAAATTACCAGTCGCCTACGGGGGCCCACACGTATATAATTATGTTAGGATAAAGTACGCCATAGTTAATTTCACAACTACGAGCACTGCCAAGATCCAGTAAGCTGTTCGCAACAAGTCTGTGTCGAGTTTCCACTTAACATGCTGTCGGCTACACGTTGCAACGAGATTGGTTAAATAAACGCATACGATTTAAGGCCAAAACTTCAGTTTACATCCGACATCAAAAAAAAAATCAAACATTCATTCTGCAAATAGGCCACAAGGGCACTTTTACATGTCAAAATATTAATTTACAGTTCAAGAAAGAATAATAATTTCGAGTTTACAATTTTTTTTTTCCTTTTTATTATCCGCAATCAGTCGTAAGACTTTAATCAGATGCGTTGAGTTCATGAGGGCGATTTATCTTCCCTTATATGCCTAGCACGTTAGCTCTTTTAAGTCGAGTTTACAATTATGACAAAATTAATGTCATACAGTGAAGATAAACTTGCAAAGTTCTCTATTACAAATATTACAACATCAGTAAAGATAGGGATGTATAAGGTCTCAAGATTAAACAAGTTGTATAATGAAATTAATATAATATCCCAGAGATGTACAAGGTCTCTGGCCTTCAAAATTAAGATTAATTTAATATTGTTAGAGATGTATATGAAATTCGAGCAAGATAACATTTTTCTGTGCCCTACCTCTCTCATTTAATGGTGTAATTTGAAATTGTGAAGGAAAAAACCGGCCAAGTGGGAGTCGGACTCACGCACAAAGAGTTCCGTACCAATATCTATAAACACAGCAAAAAAATCACGTTCGTTGTATGGAATCCCCCATTTATTTTGGTCTGTTTTTTTTTGTATTTGTTGTTATAGCGGCAACAGAAATACATCATCTGTGAAAATTTCAACTGTCTAACAATCACGGACATAACATTGCAGACGGACAGATAGACGGACGGACGGAGAGCGGAGTATTATTACCCTTTGAGTACGGAACCCTAAAAATGAAATCATGTAATGTAATTTGCTGGTAATATATTTTTATTTTTTATATATTTTTTTGGACAATCTTACACAAATCAACCTAGTCCCAAACTAAGCAAAGCTTGTACTATGGGTACCAAGTGACGATATACATACTTATATAGATAAATAGACACTTAAATACATAGAAAACATCCAAGACTCAGGAACAAATATTCGTGTTCATCACACAAATACATGCCCTGACCGGGATTCGAACCCGGGACCTCCAGCTTCGAAGACAGGGTCACTACCAACTAGGCTAAAGCGGTCGCGAAATCAGAGCGAGTGTGTCGCGATTCGCGCTGAATGGGTTAATACTTTTTGTATATCATATAACCCACGCGCCCAGCGAGTTTAAGTTCTACGCATATCGCTACGAGAAAATCTTCTACGTGCTACGGGGCGTAGCACACGCAACTCTGTTCAGCAGTGAAAGTGTTAACCCATTCGAGGGCCACGAACGCTACGTGCGCTACGCCGTAGCGCGTGGCAGCATTTTTCCGCCTTGTAGCGGAAATCGCACGTAAAAGAATTCTGATTCAGATTACAAGATGACAGATTACAGATCACAAGGGAGCAGAATTGTTTGAAGCAGGGATCGGATACCGGTATTTTCTCCATAGAAAAATACCGGTATTATTACGGTCACCGGTTCATTATTTCGTTTTTAATGGGACAATCTAATAATACGGCGTTGTTACCTAAATACATGATTCAGCCCTACGTAAAGAGCAAAAAATAATCCAAAATATTGGGCTAATTCAGGGTTTTTTAAAAATACCGGTATCGGTCCCTGGTTTGAAGTGAGTGATATGAAATTTCGTAAATAGACTCTTTGTTTAAATAAAACTAAACACGTTTCAGCGTTTTTCAAAATTGTTCCCCTTAAGGGGGGAAAGGGGTTTCCAAGTTTGTAAGGGATCAAATCTTATTTCAAGTGAGAGATTTGAAACTTCGTAAACAGACTGTCTGTTTAAATACAACAAAATGTAGTGGAACTTGTTTAAATTGTTTTTAGTATTGCCATAAACGTTATTTGAGCTGTGTTATTAAGAGCGGTCGTGTCGTCACCCATTATATATTAATTAGGTTAAGACTAGTATATATATTTTTTGGTTGTCCTGAAAATCAGCGTCACGACACATCAGTCGTGGCACATGCTGAGCGACAACCTTTTTGGTGTATACCCACTTCTAATTTGTATTCTTCTTTTTATCTGTATGTACACCAAATAAACGTTTTTTTCTTTCTTTTCTTTCTTTCTAGTTCAGGGTTTTTCGAAATTGCTTCCATAATATGGTGAAATGGGGTTTCCAAGGTTCCGTTAGACCTTATGTCGGTTTGTTGTCAAAAAATGTACTGACTTACTGAAATTTGATCTGACATTTGGTCTAACGGATCTTTATAAAACCCGGCCTTAGTGATCCAGGTATAGAGTAAACTGGAGTCAACAATAAGTTTATATATAGTTTGACGACCGGTTTAGCCTAGTGGGTAGTGCACCTGCCTGTGAAGCTGACGGTCCTGGGTTCGAATCCCGGTCAGGGCAAATATTTGTGTGATGAGCATGAATATTTGTTTCTGAGTCTTGGATGTTTTCTATGTATATAAGTATTTATGTCTATTAAATATATCGTCGTCTAGTACCCATAACACAAGCCTTCTTGAGCTTACTGTGGGGCCAGTTCGATTTGTGTAAGATTGTCCTCTAATATTTATTAATATTTATTTTATTATTATTTATTATATTGAAAATCAAATATGCATTAATTAAGCTTTTAACTGATAATAATTACTATAGTGTGAAGGATTTTCTGGCTCAAAGTATTCATTAATAGCATTTTCATAAATATTTGCATGCTAGTATATAATACAAAATAGCAGGATAAACTACCTATTGTCACATACCACCTAAGGACAAAAATGTACCTACTTATTCTATGCAAATAAACTCTATTCTATTCTATTCTAAACTGGAGTCAACAATAAGTTTAAATCGCACTCCGATTTCCTTAACTTTCACTTAACGTTCGGACCGGTAAGGACATCAATTAACTTTAACGATGAGAAGGGTGGATCAACTATTCTTTTCACCTCAGTGGCTCAAACACGGCGACTTTGCTGCTTGAAACCAGTGAGCAAAATGCAATTTTGCTGCGAGCGTGAAGAAAACTAACTTTTTAATTTTTCATATCGTACAGGTCAACTAACCGTCACAGGTCATCTTTTCATACTGCGGGGTGTAATACAAACTTGGAACATTTAAACTTCATTTTCTCTGTCACTTTCACTCCGATACAAAAAAGAGAGAGATATAAACTATGTCAATTCGTCATTCGACTTCGAAACTTCGTAGTAGGCCCCTAAAAAGCGGGTACGAAAAAGTCGTTCCGAAACAAAATAAAATTGGAACTCGTGTTAAAGTCATATAAAAATATTAAACCTATATTAACTCTAATTATTATAATCGTATTAATATTTCATTATTCTTAAAATACAATGAAGAAATGCGATATTGATCGCGAACATTAATTATTATAAGTCTTTAGTTTTTTCATACGGTGAACGAATATAAATTCATATACAGTTTCAGAACGCATTTTATACTCTTTAAAAAGTTAGCGCGATTGAACTTTTTAAATGTTATTCGTAAGTATTACGTTTTCTTGGATATAAAACATAACTTAAACTAAAAACTGTACTAAGTATGAGTGAATAAATTGACGAAGCCGATGTTTTAACTCCTCAAGAGTTGAGAGCTGCCGTCAAAGAGGCTGAACTGTGCCCGAAAAGTCTCGACAGAAGTATTTAAAGGCACACGAAATATTCAATAAATGACGATCGGATAAAGGAGCAACCAGCATCCCGGAAAAAGTGAGTAAGGTTATCCCACAACAAACAACCGAAAACCATGTGGAGCAATATTCCATGCTCAAAGCGACGATGAAGACAAAACACAATATACATATTGAAACGTACCCAAAAGTAGTAGTTGCATTTTTAAAACGGTTGTCAGTGGGCTTTTTCTGAACGTCGTGTAAAGTGAATGTAATGGGAAAGAGTAATTGTAGTTAATGTTTGTTATTTCACATGTATTAGTTGTTTGATTTTTTTACATAAAAATGATTTGATTTATTTTATGTGGCGTTTTATTCCATTGAGTTATATGTTCTCGCCGCTGAGGTGAAAAGTTGTATGTATAACACGAGAGCAAAGATATTTGCATCTCCTGTCTTTGATTCCCTCGCTACGCTCAAGATTCTAATTTTGAATCACTCGCTACGCTCGTGATTCAATTATAGAATCTTTCGCTTGCTCGGGACTCAATATCAACACTCGCAGCAAAAATCTACTTTGCTCTCTTGTTGAACAAATAACTATTGTTACCCGTTACCATGGTTACGTCTCCCGAGCCACTCTTTAAAACTGTGATTTTATAGAGATCAAATCTACCAAACATGAGTTTTAGCGATGAGCATATATCCATTCGGACATGGGTCATCTCTTGAGCATACTTGAAGTCCATATTATAAACATTTTCCTAAGAGACTCGGTTACTGTAGTCTCCTGGCTGACGGGACGGAATCACACACACAGCCAGGGACCGATACCGGTATTTTTAAAAAACCCTGATTTAGCCCAATATTTTGGATTATTTTTTGCTCTTTACGTAGGGCTGAATCATGTATTTAGGTAACAACGTCGTATTATTAGATTGTCCCATTAAAACCGAAATAATGAACCGGTGACCGTAATAATACCGGTATTTTTCTATGGAGAAAATACCGGTATCCGATCCCTGCACACAGCTAGCGATTCATGCACATACCTCAACGATCTCGGTGGTCCCGTATCGGACGCACAACCCCTTCGGGTAGCGCACGTAAACGACGACGAGCGGCGACGGCGGCCGCCCGTGCGTGTCGCACAGGAGATTGTCGCACGACAACGCCAGCTCGCATAAAGGCACCTCGTTCATGTCTGACAACAAGAAATTTATTTTTCACTTCTTATGCTCGAAAAGTGCATCATATTAGACTTGTCAAGCGGGGCTAAAGTAGTACATTTAACCCCTAGGGAAAATATGAATACATATTTATGATTTACAAAACATTCAATTTAAACCAATCATAATACTTCACCTATTCAATCCACCAGTCACAAAACACTAATTTAACTCTTTAAAAAATATTTGGTATTGGCTATTAACAAACCAGAATACAGCTTTACTAAAATCGACCAATCAGAAAACAGAATTAATTTTGCCTAAAGAATCTAAAGATTAAGTTTGTAGTAGTCCCTATTTCACAATAATTAAAGAAGTGATTAGTTCGTTCGAGCAACGCTTTAAAGCGCTCAATGGAAGGTGAGTTAGCTTTTTTGCTCGTGAATGTTGTGCGCGAACCGCGGTATCTATTTTGTGTGTCAAAGCATGAAATAAAAGCAGTTTAGAAAAAAAACATGCTGCCAAATTACATATAAGTTCGCCGTGGAATTAATTGTTAATTTTGGATGGCTAACCTTTGTTTATTTATTTTCTCGCAATCGAAGTGAAAAGTAGAGTGTATAACTCTGGTCTAAAAGCCATATTACCCCTCGAACTATTTTCCCTCACTCTGTTCGGGAAAATAACTATCTCGTGGTAATATGGCTCATTTTAGACCCTTGTCATACAATCTACTATTTATTTGAATGAGGAGGGATGAAAGCCATGTAACAAGAAGAGTATTAGATATGAAGGTGGATGGATGCAAGAAACGAGGTAGGCCAAAAAAAAAGGTGGATGGATTGTGTGAGAGATATGAATAAGAAGGATGTGAATGAGGAGATGACGAATGACAGAGATGTATGGAAGAGAAAGACATGCTGCGCCGACCCCAAATAAATGGGAGAAGGGCAAGCGAATGATAAAATCAATCTGACTTAACTCAGAATCAGATTCTGATGTCTAAGCTACAATACTGGAAAGTTTCATAGAGATCCGTTCATGTTATTACTACGCATCAGTGATAGAAAAAAAAATACATTCATTTGATCCTCTAAAACGCGTATTACAACTACCTGACTTCTCATGAAGCTCTAATATCATGTATCGCACCTCGTTCATGTCTAAGAACAAGAAATTTATTTATATTTGATTATCAATCTGACTTAAATGTATTTCTCTTCGTTTCTATCCAATACACGACAGGACCTTCGCGGCCTAGTAGGTTTTGCATTTACATCTATTATTTTTATTTTGAAACTAGCAGCGCCCTGCGGTGTTACCCGCGGATAAAAGGCCTATGTCCTATTCTGATGTCTAAGCTACAATACTGGAAAGTTTCATAGAGATCCGTTCACTAGTTTTTGAGATTAAACGGAACGTACATCCATCCGCACAAACTTTCACGTTTATAATATTACTAGCAGCGCCCTGCGGTGTTACCCGCGGATAAAAGGTAGCCTATGTCCTATTCTGATGTCTAAGCTACAATACTGGAAAGTTTCATGGAGATCCGTTCACTAGTTTTTGAGACTAAGCGGAACGTACATTCATCCACACAAACTTTCACGTTTATAATATTATATTAGGATGTTCATTAGGAACTGAAGTGGGACTTGGCTGGGCATGTCTGTCGAATGCACCCGGAGCGTTGGGCCAAAGTAGCCACCGAATGGATCCCACAAGATGGCTCCCGAGGCAGGGGCAGACAGAAAAGGAGATGGCGGAACGACCTTGATACATTTTGTACGGATTGGCGGGAGCTGTCACACGACCGAGACGAGTGGCGAAAAAGAGGCAGACCAGCGGTTTCCCAGCAGTGGGACACTATACAGGCTATAAAAAAAATGTTCATTGAGAAATATTTTCAGAAGCCGAAGGCAAACGACGACGAAAATTACGGCCGAACAAACCCGAGTCATGAACGCCGAAAATGGTTTTATTTTAATCATAGACAAACTAATACAATTCCTATTCTCATATCGTACGATATGTAATAGTAGTTTATGCAACTGATACATAATGAGAGGTCATAAAACACGAGTGTGGTTTTATGAAACGAGCGTCAGCGAGTTTCATAATAGGATCACACGAGTGTTTTAAGGCCTAATTATGTACAGTTTCATACACTACTTTATCTACATCCGTATATTAAATCCTTTTTCATGTGTTCAGGAACCATTGCGTTGCAAGTGTAGTGAGGTCGAGCGTGAGCCCGTTGAAGTCTTTTGAGCACGAGCCTGTATCGTAATAGGCGGAGATGGCCATAACGATGTTTGATGCTGTTATGGCCATCTCCGCCCCGGACCGGCGCGATATTGTAAAGT
This sequence comes from Epiblema foenella, assembly GCA_963556455.1. Classification (NCBI taxonomy): domain Eukaryota; kingdom Metazoa; phylum Arthropoda; class Insecta; order Lepidoptera; family Tortricidae; genus Epiblema; species Epiblema foenella. Next base: position 45,153,210 of record OY747095.1, read on the forward strand.
TGGTCCTTACCTACACTTTTTGAGCACATAAAAGAGGACTTACTGTATGGGTGTAGATAAAAATACATACTGAGCTGACGTTTCGTACAGATTGAATTTGTATTTCGATTGATACCAGAATGGGGGCATATTAAAATTGTATTGTTTTGTTTGTCATAACTTTATCGTATATGATATGTGTGTAAACATAAGCGTTTAAAGGTCGAATTGAGGGCGTTCTCCCTAAATAAACCTGGCCCCGTAACAGGTCAATCTTTGAGTGTCCCTGCCCGCAAAAACAGTGTCTCTGTTAACTATTGACCACCGAAGGGACAACTTTTGTTTTTGCAACTAACAATGACCCATTGAACTGTTCGAATAGGCATTTGTTTTGTCTGTGATACAAAATGTAAATATGTGTTTCATCTATCCCGTTCGGAAAGTTCGAGTTTCATGAATAGATGGCGGTTGAAAGTGGCTTCTCCAACCGTAGGGTGGAAAGTATTTTTTTTTTATAGTTGAATAGGCCGGGGGAGCGCATCGGCTGCTGGTCGCTGCAGCGCGTGTTTTATTACTGAATCCTTAGAATATCATTTTCACCTCACTAGCTCGGAAAGCCCTTTTTTATTCTTTAAAAACAGATAGCAAATCTGAATTTTATCCACAAGAGTGCAATGAATATTTGAAGTCCAAACACGCTATTTGTAACTTTTTTAAACATAATAACATGTAAGGCCAGTCTAGACAGTCCAGCAACAATAATTTTATATTGTGCTGTTGTGTTAAAAAACTAGTACCTACGCCAAATCTCGGGATTAGGTAGTGGACAACTATATTTAGGACGCAACTGTCAACGCTAGGACGAGGAGGAGGAAAAAAAATTCCTCGCTCTAGTGAGGTGAAAAGATTTGTGTTATACACGGCTGCAAAGTTATTTTACGTCTCGTGTGTTGCAACTTGCAACACTCGCTACGCTCACGATTCTATTTTTGAACCGCGAGCGAAGCGAGTACCATACCGAGAACCATAGAATCCATTCGCTAGCTCGTGTTTCAAATCCACACTCGCGGTTAAAATACAACTTTGCACCCTTGTATAACAAATAACTATTAATATTCTATTACTTTTATTTCTTATTTATTTTTGACGTAATCGAAATGAAAAACAGTGTGTTTTAAATAATATAATATCCTTTGATCTGAGACGTCAATTTCTCTCTCCATCTCCGACGAGGTCTGCCGCGACGCCGTGCTGCACAAGACAGGGACGAGTGGAAAAAAAGAGGGGGGCCTTTGCCCAGTAGTGGGACACTTGAGGCTCTTTATAATATATATATATATATATATATATATATACGTATATATAACTATATAATATAAGTAATACATATCGTATGATGTACTACTGACGGTCCTGGGTTCGAATCCCGGTCAGGGCAAATATTTTGTGTGATGAGCACGAATATTTGTTTTTGAGTCTTGGATGTTTTCTATGTATTTAAGTATTTATATCTATTAAATATATCGTCGTCTAGTACCCATAACACAAGCCTTCTTGAGCTTACTGTGTAGTTCAGTGAAATTAGCTGAAAATTTGGCAAAATTAATGGAGAACTTTTATCTATCAGGATATGTAGGTTATAGGACAAAGTTCAATTTTATCTACTCTCCCCCCCCCCCCTCCGGGGCGAGCGTCACCCCCCCCCCACCCGTGAAAGTGTCCCGGAGCGCGGTATTTTCCATTTTAAAAGAAAACCGTACACGATACATAAAAAGTGTACAGGAACGAAATAATCCTTGATAAAATAGCTATAAACCTCTACTACATACAAAAGCGATATCACTCATAGTTTCAGCGCAATCTGCCACCAAATACGAACGTTTTCAAAAAATTATCGATATTTTTTGCTGTAACTTTAGTTTTCTCAAAAACTTCACACATTACCGCCAAAATATGTATGACTAAAGTAAAGAATAGAATATTCTCTTTATAAAAAGGTATAATTCATCGGACTCGACTAATTCGACTGTGTATATCCGTCCGTTTATCACAGTCAATTTTCTCTAAAACTACTGGACTGATTGAGTTGAAATTTGGCACACATATGTAAATCGGTGTCCCAAATACGGATGTGTTACGTAAATAAATAAATTTTTAAACATGGGAGGTACTTGTGGGTGTACATAATATACAAAAAAAATATATATTGCGAACTATATTGTGTGACATATCAAATGAAAGGGTTCATTATAAGGATATCAAATATATTTTTTTCATAATTTTAAAATAAACATTTTTGAAGTTATTTAAGAAAATAGGCGAAAATTGACCATTTCTCCGCCCCCCTCTTATCTCCTAAAGTACTGGCCATAAAAATATATAAAAAATACAGAAAATAGTCCTATACCTACAGATTACAGGAAAACATATAAGAAGAATATGGTATTTTAGTACCACCGTTGAACTACTATGAATATTTATATTTCGCTGTATGGCCGAATGAATTAAATTTAAAAAATAGCACAGCAACGGTAAATGAAAGTGCTTAGAAATGAATTATACCTTTTTATAAAGAGAATATTCTATTCTTTACTTTAGTCATACATATTTTGGCGGTAATGTGTGAAGTTTTTGAGAAAACTAAAGTTACAGCAAAAAATATCGATAATTTGTTGAAAACGTTCGTATTTGGTGGCAGATTGCGCTGAAACTATGAGTGATATCGCTTTTGTATGTAGTAGAGGTTTATAGCTATTTTATCAAGGATTATTTCGTTCCTGTACACTTTTTATGTATCGTGTACGGTTTTCTTTTAAAATGGAAAATACCGCGCTCCGGGACAATTTCACGGGTGGGGGGGGGTGACGCTCGCCCCGGAGGGGGGGGGAGAGTAGATAAAATTGAACTTTGTCCTATAACCTACATATCCTGATAGATAAAAGTTCTCCATTAATTTTGCCAAATTTTCCATACATTTGAATCTAATTTTCTTGAGCTAGTGGGGCTAGTTCGATTTGTGTAAGATTGTCCTCTAATTTTTTTTTTTTATTGTATGGAGACGAAACCGGTTTCCGAGCCGTTGCTCCCCACTTACCAGTGACAATCCCTCTCTGAAGTCTATAAGTAGCTATGTCTATGTGCGGCCTAATCTTGTTGAGGCGGTCCCGCAGGGTAGTGATCTGCGCCTTAGTGTTGTCGTACGGCGCCATCTGTATAGCCTTCAGCCATAGGGTGCGCTCGGACTCGTGGTGCGTCGCCATGCGAGTTGCTCCCCACTTACCAGTGACAATCCCTCTCTGAAGTCTATAAGTAGCTATGTCTATGTGCGGCCTAATCTTGTTGAGGCGGTCCCGCAGGGTAGTGATCTGCGCCTTAGTGTTGTCGTACGGCGCCATCTGTATAGCCTTCAGCCATAGGGTGCGCTCGGACTCGTGGTGCGTCGCCATGCGAGTTGCTCCCCACTTACCAGTGACAATCCCTCTCTGAAGTCTATAAGTAGCTATGTCTATGTGCGGCCTAATCTTGTTGAGGCGGTCCCGCAGGGTAGTGATCTGCGCCTTAGTGTTGTCGTACGGCGCCATCTGTATAGCCTTCAGCCATAGGGTGCGCTCGGACTCGTGGTGCGTCGCCATGCGAGTTGCTCCCCACTTACCAGTGACAATCCCTCTCTGAAGTCTATAAGTAGCTATGTCTATGTGCGGCCTAATCTTGTTGAGGCGGTCCCGCAGGGTAGTGATCTGCGCCTTAGTGTTGTCGTACGGCGCCATCTGTATAGCCTTCAGCCATAGGGTGCGCTCGGACTCGTGGTGCGTCGCCATGCGAGTTGCTCCCCACTTACCAGTGACAATCCCTCTCTGAAGTCTATAAGTAGCTATGTCGATGTGCGGCCTAATCTTGTTGAGGCGGTCCCGCAGGGTAGTGATCTGCGCCTTAGTGTTGTCGTACGGCGCCATCTGTATAGCCTTCAGCCATAGGGTGCGCTCGGACTCGTGGTGCGTCGCCATGCGAGTTGCTCCCCACTTACCAGTGACAATCCCTCTCTGAAGTCTATAAGTAGCTATGTCTATGTGCGGCCTAATCTTGTTGAGGCGGTCCCGCAGGGTAGTGATCTGCGCCTTAGTGTTGTCGTACGGCGCCATCTGTATAGCCTTCAGCCATAGGGTGCGCTCGGACTCGTGGTGCGTCGCCATGCGATAGCTCACGCCGTTGTCCCACACTGGAATGGAAGGGGTAATGAGAACCAATAGTTTTCTTAACACAATCACTACTGGAAGCGCCTAGCAGCCCGCCTTCAGTACAATAGTAGTTACCCAAAAGTGAGAGAAAACTCTTATATCAATTATTCGGTAAAATTGTTCGAGATAAATAATAGAGCTGAGCTGTAGACCTTGCGTCGGTTGATTTTTTAAATTTTGTTCATAAACGTTGCTAGACTTGCTAGCTTGCGCCGTATAGGCACGTTATTGTAAGAACTGGAGTGAATATTTCGTTTTACTGGAACGGCTCACAACTTCGATGAATGAAAGTAGATTGTACCTCGCTCCCGGAGGAATGTACTCGTATCAGGGTATTTTATCTCGGAAATCATCCACTAAGAAGGAATCTGTCGCGGGGAAATAACGTACCCTATATCACAATTTCCTAAACGTTAACTAATGTTGACACCTGTAGAGTGCATGTGTCCCGCGTTTTTTAGTCAGCTCTCGCAATCCTACTACAAAAATTACCGCAAATCTGTACACATAAGTTGGCAACCCTACTTGTCACAGTGAAAATCAATATGAAAGCCTCCAGTTTAGTGAACCAGCGACAAAACTCCCAGTAGCTCGATTCCACTCACACCTCAGATTCGGTTGAAATCGCTCAACCAATCGCACTGGAGCGCAAACTCTTACCCGCTTATTCATAAAACTCAACAAACCTCTGCTAATTAAAATGTTCTTTGTCCCTTTCTGACAAACGTGGATGTCAAAGTGACAAATAAGGACAAACGAACTTTAGCGACTAGTTAACTAATATAGGCTTGATTGACGTTTATGAATAAGGGGGTTAGAGTATTCCAGTGTTCCAAACCACACGCGTGGTCGTGCCATAGGTTTTCCCCTGGATTTTCCCCAGGCTACTCTCCAACCGCGCACTCCTATCGCTTTATTGGGCCCGGCCTATAAAGCCACAGTCAGGTTCAAAAAAGCCTCTAGAGATTTCATATCAATGTCACTATGGCAAGGTACGAAGTGGCCGAGAAATCAAATTGGTTGACCGTCAAACGACCAGTCAGCATTGCACAGACCGCGCCGCGCGCGCGTCGCGACCGCTTCGCCGGAATGTAATGATAAAATCCCGCTGACCTCGCGCAGCCTGTGTGGCGTCGCTAACCTGTCACCGTACGTTCTGCTGCGCTGTACGAGCGTCACGCTGTGTGACCAAGCCTTAAGTGTCCTTAACAGTTAAAAAACGCTCATATATTAACGCCATTTTCTGTTTTAATTGACACATATCTTGACATTTCCTCAATGTTACTATCTAGAACAGGATTGCTACCTTATGTCATAAACTTTAAATGTATTTTTGGAAGTTTCATCAAGAAATATCGTTTCAAACATCACTCCAAGGCGACCATTTTCAAGCTAATAACTTGTTTTTTCCGCTTAAATTCTTCTACACAGAATAAATTCAAAAAATGGCTATATTACTTTCTAAAACTTTGATAAAATTATCGTACCCGTCAATCACTTTATTGGTATTATCAATACTTTTATCATAATTTGAAATCAAAACATTTTAAAACTTATAAGACCGCTTAAGGCCATTCACAGATCTGACGAAAATACTGAAGTTTGAACATCCAGTGTGAAGAAATAATGTAGAATTACACTACACAATAATTACAGTAGACTGAAAAAGAAACAAAGAAAAGAAATAACCGAACAAAATATTGAAAAATGCCTTGGTAACTCTGTCAAAAAATCCTAAATATCATAGTAAAAATAAACTTTAATACTGCAGATCTCGTAATTATCAACGACAGTGATAGGTTTTTTTTTTTACAAAAACGATAGCTTTTTTATTGTTCTAAGGAAATAACCGGATAGATTTTTCATAAGTGTTCCAACAATCAATAAAAATGTACTAAATAAGCTTCCGTAGAGAGCGGGATGGTTAATTGCAAACTCACGCGTGTTAGAGGGGGTCATTTGCACGAAATCATGCGCATAATGCGCACGTAGCAGTAAATATGCGTGCGTCACTGTGTGGTGTTAGGAACGTTGACACCGTATGATAAAAAAATCTATAATTTCTAAATCTTTTTGGAAAAATATTACTAGTGGCTCTGTGAGCTGTAGACCTAGTGAGTGAGTTTTTTTTTTATCATTTCCAAAATCTGACATTGCAATAAAGATCAATTATGAATATCGAACCTGCTAACAAAATTTCACGAGAATCGTTTGCGAAATGCGACCCGTAGAGGAGAACAAACCGAAATGCAGACGCGGAAACTTAAAAAATCTTTCAAATAAAAATTGTTTTTGAAAATTTTGCAAAAACTGACTCGACAAAAAAATTCTATATAATTACACGACCTGCTCACAAAATTTCACGAGAATCGTTTGCGAAATGCGATCTGTAGAGAAGAACAAACCGTTGAATAAATATATTTTTTTTAATTTCCAAAAACTTGATTCGACAAAAAAAAACTGTTTATTTATCCAACCTGCTCACAAAATTTCACGAGAATCGGTTGAGAAATGCGACCTGTAGAGAACAAACCGAATTTCGTCCGCAGAAAGTTACAAAATCATTGATAAAAAAATTGTTTTCGGAAAATTGCAAAAACCGTCTCGACAAAAAAATCTATATAACTATCGAACCTGCTCACGAAATTTCACGAGAATCGGATGAGAATTGCGACCTGTAGACGATAACAAACGGAAATCCGGAATCTGGACATACGAAACCATTTTTGTCGAAGCTGAAGCAGAGACCTTCGTTTCACTCGGTCAATAATCAACTGGAGATAAAAGTATAACATAAAAGAATGAATAATCACAAAGTTATTATTATACCTGTTGAAAGTTTTAAGAGGATGTCCCTTATCCGCAAAACGCAACCTTTATATGGAACTTATATCGTGTATGTCGCTAGAGATTCGTGACGTCACGGGCCTGTCTCTAACGTTTTGAATTTTCATTCAATCACTCGGCATATTTTTTGATCTCGTTCCTTTTGGAATAATAATACAGTTTGAGTCAACTGCGCTATTGTCGAGGCACGAAAGGACGCAAATTGCAGGCTGAGTATTAGTTTCAAACGAACGACCTTTATAATCCGTTTGAAACTAATAGGTAAATCGCTTCCCTCATAAATTTCAACACGATACTACAACTATCCAATTCAATACTTTTACGCACACGAAAAGCAAAGTACCTACGCAAAAAGAGAAGACCGGACCAGTGTTGCCAGGGCCCTTGGGACGTAAATTACGTTTCGTTCCTTGAAAAGTTACATTTTTGATGCGAAAGTTCCTTTTTTTGTATTTTTTCATAATCACCAATCAAAACGGTCGATTTTAAGAAATGAGTAGCCACATACATCTAGAATTCGGCGAGTTCGGCCAGAGAATTAAATCGGGCTGATGGGGGATATCTCAAATGTCATACATTCTTTTCTTCCTATCAAATAATTATTAAAAGTCTAACTTTTTAAATTTCAACTCCACTATTGGTTTATTTTCTGTACATTCTTCTTAGTTTATAATGTTTTTGTCTTTAGCGCAAGATATTCAGTTAAATGGCAATCGCATCTTGTATCAGCCTACGATACAAGCCTAGCCTAGTGTAGGGGTCACAGAAAAGTGTTTTAATTTACTTTGTCATGCAGTGTCTGTAACATTTTCTTTTTTTTAATATATTTTGATCGTTTGGTAATGTTAATAGCACTGTGTATAAATAAACTATTTTTGTATTTTTGTTTTGTATTTTGTACGTATACATAGTTGCAAGAGACGGACAGGCAAATCATACCATGTGGGTTCTTTTGTCACCTTTTCTGTACGGAAGCTTATAAATTGTAGCGGTTAGATACAACTGTGACCTTTTTTTTAAAATAGACTTTCATTATTCTGCAAAGTTACGAAAATTTCGTTTACAACAGAAGTTACTTACATGTTACGCGAGCCGGTCAAAAGTTACGAAAAATGTAAGAAATGTAACCATCTGGCATAGGGATTGCAGAACCGGTACTGTTTTTAAGAACCGGGATTTTCGGTACCAGCTAGAAATGGAACCGGGATTTCCCGGTATTTTCGGTACTTTCGGGACCGCACTAATGTTACATATAATTGGTAAACAAACCGAGAAAGGCAATAGTTATGATTCTAAACTTACTGTTAAAAGAAAACAACTGTAGGAATGTCAATGCCTTTGCCTACCTACACTTACTTAATTACTAAATATATAAACCGCCTTATGCATAAACGTTCATTAAACCTATTTTAGTTAAATAGCCGCTGAAATTCGGTTATCCTTATCTGACACTGACTCAGAACTGGTTTCAATGGTGAGGAATACATAGTTTTCTTTGAATTTCACTTTTCTCCTCTATGCTTAACCGCTGTTTCGTGTAATTTAACTAGATTTGAGAAAATATAGAGCAAAAATGGATTTCCCGAAATCCCGAAAGTACCGGGATTTCAATTTTGCAGTCTCGGTTCTTTGCTGGTCTAAAAATTCCGGGAAATCCCGGTATTCGGTTCCGGTATTTCCCGGGAGCAAACCCTAATCTGGCAACACTGGACCGGACCAAAGTGTGTACGCCATGCAGGCACGTATCCAGCCTTTTGGTTCGGGAGGGGACAAACATTGAAACATCTATATTTTTATTTACCTACTTATTGAAAGAACACGCAAGCGAATAAATAAACAGACGGCCGAAAACGTTTTCGGAGGGGGATAAATCACAACTATCCCCCCCTCTGGATACGTGCCTGACGCCATGTTCAGCTATTTGTAAACTACTAACCCCATAAAAAACATTCCATGTAAAAATAGGCCAAGTCTCGAAACTCGTTCACCGTAGACTTGAGAATCGTCGATTTTTGGAACTCTCTACGAATGGCGGAGCCAAAAATATCAATCGCGAGGTTATAATACATCTCATAGAGCATGCAGCTCCCGCCGGCGGGGACTTCCACCGCGCGATCGCGACAACAGTGACACATATAGTCCCTATTCGTCCCGGTACCGCCGCACACCGGGTAGAGTCAGTCCGACCCAGGTCGGGCCTAGCTGAGTTTCTTGCTGGACTCTTCTCAGCTAGGCTAGGTTTAGTGAACCAGCGACAAAACTCCCAGTAGCTCGATTCCACTCACACCTCAGATTCGGTTGAAACCGCTCAACCAATCTCACTGGAGCGCAAACTCTTAGAGTATTCCAGTGTTCCAAACCACACGCGTGGTCGTGCCGGAGGTTTTCCCCTGGATTTTCCCCAGGCTACTCTCCAACCGCGCACTCCTATCGCTTTATTGGGCCCGGCCTATAAAGCCACAGTCAGGTTAAAAAAAAAAGAGCATGCAGTAATTTTGTCTCACGAGCGCAGGTTAGCCTCAGTTGTAGTTGTGACACATACGAACACGTGTGAACACATCGCACACATAGACAATGTGCATATATATCTCAACACACAACCGTGGCTTACCCCTGCGTTCGTGAGATAGAAGAACTGTAAGATAAGTACAATTTCCAGCTACTCATTAAGGTCACCGTAACCCAAGCTTGAATGCTCACCTCAAAGTGTATCTCGGGGTACGGCAGTGCCCCCGACAATTCTTTTCTCGAAGCGATTCAGGCCATTAACAACACACTGTAATTTAGTGCTGGGTAAAGCTAAAACGCTGAATTTTTAGTAACATGTAGGGCCTAATTTGACTTAGATATATCCTCAAAATACGTAATGGCCATAAAAATTTATAATAAATTACCAGAGTCAATAAAACAGGAAGAATGTGATAAAACGTTTTTAAAAACAATCAAAAAGATATTAATTTCAAAATGCTATTATACAGTAAATGAATATTTAAATGATGAACTGTAAGAATAAAATTTACAATCAATTATAATAATTATTAGTATAAATTATCAATTACATTCAATCATTAGGTTAATTTTATTTTCTATATAAAATTCCTACGTTAAAATTTTATATATATAATAGAGATTTTTGTTATTGTAATATTATATCCAGAAAGTACCTAATTTTAGAATGTAAGTAATGAATTGCCGCGCCCTAGCAGGGTATCATGTACCTACTTATTATAGCATCTTAACATCCACTGTAAAATGAACATGATTATTGCAATAAATGAATTGAATTGAATTGAATAATATTCAATTTAAACTTGTAGTTTAAGAACTATTTCCCGTCAAAGTTCCTTAGTTTTGTCTCTAACACACTGACTGGCTGACTGACCGATCATAATAATTCTAAGGACTCTCTCTAGTAGACCCACAAGTTTCAAATTTTAAACATAATTAGTTTTTAAACCTATCAAGGCTTAAAAAGCCTAAAAATATTGCAATTTTAGTCACGTTTCAGAGATATGCATACACACACTGCATAAGTAAGTTTGTAATCCCATACAAATACATGCGATACAAAGTAATATTTTTGTAGTTAGTCTATGAAAAGTTTTTAGTTCTAGATGCATTCTTAAATTTGTATTGACACATTAACCTACAAAAAGAAGTGAGATCCCATAAAACACATTTCATGTTCTTGGTTCTACGAGTTTCAAGACTTGGCCTATTTTCACATGATTTTTTTAATGGGATACATATTTAATAAAGCCTGTTCAGCGGTCTCACACGAAAGCTCTCAAAGCAAACAGTGTCAAAAGGACATTCCAAGAATAATGTTTTTATTCTGCCCCTTTAACTTAAAAAGGACCAAAGTTAATTCAAGTTGATAACGACTTTCGCTCTTTCAGAATATCAAGTTACTTTTCAAGTATCTTTTGTGCTGTTGACAGATTCTTATATAAGATATCTGGGCCATTCTACTTTTTCATGTACATAATTTTCAAACACTTTTTTTTAAATACAGATTTTGGAATACTTGGCCCTCATTATATATTTTTTAATTGTTATTTAGAAAGAGGTTTAATTGCAGTATCACTTCCGATAATTTTGGTAATTACCGAACCACAGCTAATATCCATAAATCGAGTAACTCAGTGGTCCTTGGATGTCTCACCATTTGTATGAAATAATTTTTACCACGGTAAGGTTTTTACCACGGTGTTACCCACCTTTCACAGCAATATGTTAAAATTTAAGTATTTTTACCTATAAATTCGTTTTATTAGGTTCAGGTACTATTCCGAATTCCTATTTTTGTACACTAATTCATTACATATCATAGATTTTTTTTTGTAACAGAAAACTGGTCATGAAAAAGTAGAATGACCCATCTGTAAAATAATCTGTGTAATAAGTTGTATGTCCACTGCCGAACCAAAGCGAGGCGATGCGGAAAACTTCACACTGTTGGCGATAAATCATAACAATGTTTATCGTTTATACCAGACAGTTCGTAAAGCCTTAAGTTCTAGCGCCGCGCCTCGTCTCTTTCCGCTGGAAAACTCCATGGCCTACCTTTGCGAGAATTGCGACGCGGAAAGCGTTTTATCTGTTCATTGCGCGGTCGAGACGCGCAACACACTGGTGCTAGTTGGGGTCACACGCAATGTATTAGAAAAACCGCTGCCGCCGCTCGAAATCATGGCCGGACCATTAGAATTCCATACATGGACACTAACAGCACAGCCTACCGTTTACTCAAACGGTGCCTGTACTGTAGCGTTTAGTTGAAGGAATGAAGATTGGTATTAACCTATTAAAACAATTCTGCCTATGCAGCTTGACCTGGTTATGGCCCAGGGCTATGAGCCCCACGGGCTCGTACCACGGCTCCAGCTCATCAGAAGAAACAGTTCTTAGAAGCACATACCTATCTGAATGGGCCAATGTCCGTTCTCATCTGGCGGCTGCAGCTTGACCTGGTGATGGCCCAGGACAATGAGCCCCTACGGGCTCGTACCACGGCTCCAGCCTATCAGAAGAAACAGTTCTCTGAAGCACATACCTATCTGAAAGGGCCAATGTCCGTTCTCATCTGGCGGCTGCAGCTTGACCTGGTGATGGGCTAGAACTATGAGCCTCACGGGCTCGTACCACGGCTCCAGCCCATCAGAAGAAACAGTTCTTTGAAGCACATACCTATCTGAAAGGGCCAATGTCCGTTCTCATCTGGCGGCTGCAGCTTGACCTGGTGATGGCCCAGGACTATGAGCCCCACGGGCTCGTACCACGGCTCTGGGCCCTTCAGGTGGAACAGCAGGTTCCCCCGCAGGCGGAACCACCGCAGAGAACACCCTGTCGACAAAAATATTTGTGAATTTTTGGTTTTTACGGCAAAGAAAGCTTAGGACTGAGATAGGCAGCAAGTGGACCCTTGACTCCGTCATAGTCCGAGTACAACTAGGCTAGGGTCAGAAAGGGTTTAGCGGGCACTAATTTTAGGAAAGGGGGCAGTCATATCACATCCGACCTTCCAATCCGGAGGAAAAAAATAGGCTTTATTGGAATTCGACCGATTTCTTTGGAAGAAAAGCGATATCAAATGTATCGTACATATTTTTTTTTTTACCGTGTGGTTCAGTCACCGAATTGAATATCTTCTACAACAAGGAGTACATCACAGAGTAAAATAATATAGGAGCGTACATAAATATCTCACAGTTCTCTATTGGTAGGCGCGTTTGGGCGTGTCAGATGTTGCTTACACTGTGACTATTGTACGCAATCTTTATACCTTTCTTTTTAAGATTAGAGATTAGGTAAACAATGAAGCAGTAGTTGTAAACACACACATATCGAATTCGCACATGGTCTAAGAAAACAAGGTCTGACAATAAGGATCGTGACACGAGGTCGAGTTGCCGCTTTATAGTAACAAAAAAGATAATTAAGGAAAAAAAATCTGCCGTTTACAGGCAAAATAAATTGTTTACGCATCAAAACTGGCATTTACTTGTTTAAGCACACAAAATAGGTCAAGTTGAACATGAATGTACCTAATAATTTAATAAAATACTCATAGAATACATGAAAGTCAGGGAGTATCATAATATACTACTGGCAACACTGCTTACTCACACATACGAACGTCATGTCAGTCTCTTTGACGTTAACTGCGATCTCGCTCCGATGTACTGATTTGCATATATCGCTCTCGGTCGGTGTCAGTTAAAGCAGTAATTGCCAAACTTTTTTGCGGTGCGGTTGCTAATAAGAGTTGATGTAAGCCAGATTTTAAAATGGTTGGCTGTTCTATTCGGAACTGAAAGAGTAGAAGTGTTAAAGGCGGAACCTTATTGTTTTTCTACACTTCCACAAAACGAGTCAGTAGGCAACGAATGGCTTCACTATTGTGGAACGAAAACAACGAAAAAAAATGTTACACCGTACTACGTAAAGTTATTTGTTTTCTTAATTTGTGCATTTTAATGTTGTTGGGGTCCTTTTTATTCAGTCAAAATATAATTTTGACACTAAATGATAAGAATAGTGATGTGACTAAGCCGATACTTGACAATTGGAATATCAACCTATTATTTGCAAAAAACCGCAATCGTTGTGTCATGTTGTTATACTGATTGAATATAGCTGGGTCTATATTTTGGTAAAGATGATTACAATCCATATTATTTGGCAGGGAGACATGCAAGACAATTAAGGCCAGATGCCATACCTTTTTTTGTAATTTTGTTTTTTATACAGTCGTTTAATATAATTTATATCCTATTTTTTAAGTAAGAACTATTTTTCCCCAAAATACAAAGTTTGAGAACCATCATAAACGACGTTTCCGTTTGCCATACCTGGCGAAGTATATTATTGTACCATGAATTCGCATTATTTGAATGACGATTAGAATAAGTGACAGTAAGTAACCAAGACAAATTGATTTTTTAAAACGCCAACCCACTTCTTAAAATTCCTGCCTTGTTGGGTTTTTTATTGTTCAACTTTTAGATAAATGAACCGAAACGTAATAAAAAAATAATTGATGCCTTATCATTTAAAAATCTGTATAAGTAAATATAAATTAAATTTTCTTATTTTTCTAATAAATAGTTAGCATGAAATAACGGTTTTAATATTCATAGAGATTATTTGACACTTTTACCGCAAACGTGCCTGATAAAAAAACCTTGTAAATTGTTAAGTGTCATTATTTGTAAAGCTAAAAAAACAAGGTATCGTTATCAATCAAAAATTCTTTTTCTGTTTTTTTCCACATTTATCTTGATTCCTCTACTGTATGCTCATGGACGCCGAGGCGCCCCGGGTAATTACCAATCAAAATGACGACGGCTCTGTCTTAAGGAATTTGAATAGAATAACCGTTAGCTAGTTTCTGTTAGGTACAGCGCCATCTAGTGGTACACATAAACTAAATCGTCTTAAACAGATATTTATCCGGACTTTGTACGAGCTGGTATTTAAATTCACTACTTTCAGAAAGAAAAGTTTTTATTACAAAGTCTACATAAGCCAATAAAGTGGTCTACCTCATTTCGACTATTATTTGCACCATACGGTTCAAGTTACTAATATCAAGGTCATTAATTAAATTAGTTTTAAATATTAAACATACCTATGGCTGATGTCTGAACCCCATGAATTCTCAGTACGAATTGCAAGAGCATGTTTCCACATCAATACTTCGTTTACCCCTTTTTTAAAAACATAAGGCCCTAAAGTACAGTATACGTCAAAAATATGTAAACACTATTGTACGTTATGCCATTGTAATAGGGCGACAAATGTATACATTAATTTGACGTCTACTGTATTTCACTACGCACTGAAGACTTTTTCAAATTATGGTAATACAATTTGAAAAGTAAGCGATTTACACTCGCTATTTGATACTACAGTTATTTATTTTTTCCATTTTGGATCGTAATTGCCGGTATTAAGATGCAAAATTGTTTGTTTCTAACTGTGCTAAGAATGTGGTGTCGTGTGTCTTGTTTTTCTAACTAACATATATATAAAAACCAATTTATTAGACGTATGACTGATTCGAGTTAGCGCATTTTGAATATGATAAACTTTCTCCCTCTTTTTCCTAGGTTAATCCTGTTTTAATCAAGAAAAAGTAACAAGGAAGCAGACGAAAAACGCTTTTTTTTAACCCGACTGTGGCTTTATAGGCCGGGCCCAATAAAGCGATAAGAGTGCGCGGTTGGAGAGTAGCTTGGGGAAAATCCTGGGGAAAACCGCCGACACGACCACGCGT
This sequence comes from Epiblema foenella, assembly GCA_963556455.1. NCBI lineage: Eukaryota > Metazoa > Arthropoda > Insecta > Lepidoptera > Tortricidae > Epiblema > Epiblema foenella. The sequence continues at coordinate 45,168,552 of OY747095.1, forward strand.
GTGGTTTGGAACATTAACGTCACATTTCCTGCCTATCAGATAGGACTGATAGGCAGGAAATGTGACGTCACAGTGTAATGGCGTCTTAATCCCGCTGTATGGAAAACGAGTAATTTGCTATTTTAGTCGTGAAATATTGCTTTTACGGACATAGTTGCCGTACAGTTAATTTTTTATTGAAACATGAGAATACTATGGATCATTTTCACTTTGCATTTGGACTATTAAAAAAAAACAACTGTTTGCGAATATTTGAAGCCCCATATCTTTTTATGTCTTTGATTAATTTGTCTAACTTCCTATTTATTCAGATAATTTGACAGTTTTCTCTCTATATTGAATAAATTTTAACATGTGTCAAATATAAGATTTCAAGCTCACATGGTCATTTATATTAGAATTAAAATTTGAAACGGGATATTTACCATGTATATTTGTATTTGTGAGTTCCCGATATTTCGGCACTGTTGCAAGCGCCATTATCAAGGATTAACTGACGTGCTGCGAGTTTTAGTTATGGTCTACCCACACACCATAGCGATCTACCCTCGTCCTGGTTCGCTTTTTTCCCACAGTGTCACCGTCACTACCACCGATACCCCGATACCGATATCCCGTTTCAAATCGTAATTCTAATGTGTTATCGCCTTCGTCAGACGAACTATTTACTAACTTAACTTTAGGTTAGTTATTGTAGCTGTATATTTCATGGTTATGTGTCAGCGCGCGCGCAGGCCGAGATTATTAATTAGCGTAGATCAACCCTCAACTGTTATGTTGTGATTCATTACTAAGAATACCCGCATGATAAAAAAAAATAAAAAATATGTATGTATTTTTATGTAAGGTGAAATTAAGTAGGTAAAATAATGTTACTAACATTTAGATGGCTGAGTAAAAAAATAAAGAGTGTTTCTTTCGCCAACAAACTGTGATGCGGTTTGGCGAAGTTATAGTGTAAACGAATGTAAACTTTTTTGTAAGAAATAAATTAAAAAAAAAAGATAGGGTATCTTTCGTATTGCCTAAGCTTGATAGAACATTTCAGACTCTTTATCATATATCAGACTAACTAGTCTCGATTACAAGTAATAATAGTACTATACAGAGCGAGATGGTCGTATACATAGTATAAGAGCGTCGCAGAGACACGACATTTGCTGTGTTGTGCTTATCATGTTACACTTTTTAGGGTACTGTAGAGGTTGTTACGGTATGAGGCTGGCCGTGTAGGTCCAGAATCATAACGTATACAAATTGAATTTAAACTATGATTCGAGAATGCGTCAAACTGGCATTCTTCTGGAAACAATTGGTTTTCCAGGGACTTGTCTTCAGGACACCATCGGAATCACATGTGCTGTAAATCATTTAAGAACATATTGTATGTATATTTCAGTACAGTAAGAAATATACTAGTTTCATATGTGCTTCCAGTGTTATATTTTAGCTGCGATCTCCTCCCAGTACCTCTAAACCCGTACCTCTCGAGCAGCATACCCCAGCATTAATATATATACCACGTAATATACCACAGTACCGAAGCCAAATGGCGAAACCAAAACCCTTATAGCTTAGTCATGTCCGTCCGTCCGTCCGTCCGTATGTCACAGATTTACTCGGAGACGATACAATTATGAAATTGACAACCTTCGAGTAAACAAAAGAAAACAGGTGCCGTGTAAAAAAATATTTAACCATGAACCCTTTACTTTTTAGGGTTCCGTAGCCAAAATGGCGAAAACGGAATCGTTAAAGTTTCGTCATGTCTGTCCGTCCGTCCGCACGTATGTCAAAGCCGATTTACTCACAGAGTATACGCACTACAATTATGATTTTTTTTTAGGAAGGTGTATTCCTTTCTATGAACCGCTACACAAAAGTGATGTGAAATTACAAAAATTATCACTACATAGTATAAAACAAAGTCGCTTTCTCTGTCCCTATATCCCTATGTATATTTAAATCTTTAAAACTACGCAACGGATTTTGATGCGGTTTTTTTTTAATAGTATAGTGATTGAAGAGGAAGATTTATATGTATAATAACATCCATTAAATAGTGCACCCGTGCGAAGCCGGGGCGGGTCGCTAGTATTAAATAATTCGGGGGCAGTCCATACATGTAACCGGTGCACGAAAAAAATATTCTATTGTGTAGAATAGTTAATAATTTCCTAACTACAAAGTTTAAAATTCTGAAAAAAAATGCGTCAATAAATATTTTCAATGATTTTTGAGTCGAACAAGAAAGCTTTTATGGGTTTTGAGTTTTCGCTGAAAAACTGTCCTGCCCAAACGAAAGGTCGTAAGTGCCCTGAGTTCCCTACGAAAATAAGACTTATTATTAGTAGATGTTGGTACGGAACACTTCATTGTGCGTGATCGGACATGCACTTGGCCGGTTTTTAGGGTTCCGTAGTAAACAAGGAACCGTTATAGTTTCGCCATGTCCGTCCGTCCGTCCCCCGCTTTTCTCAGTAACCGTTAGTACCAGAAAGCTGTAATGTGGCATGAGTATACATATCAACGACGCCAACAAAACGGTAGAATAAAATCATAAAAAAATTCTCTCCCCTACATGTAAAGTGGTGGTGCAATTTTTTTTTCTTCCAAACCCTATCGTGTGGGGTTTCGTTGGATAGCTCTTTCAAAAATATTATAAGGTTTAATAATATAAGATTTCTAAGAGCATTTTTGATTCAAGAATCGGTTGGCGTGATATTAAACTTTGAAGTGGTAATTTTTACTACGGTCAAGTGTCCCCCCCCCCCTGCCAGCTAAACGGTGGCTACAAGGCATGTGAAAAAAATCATGGTAGTAGTATATACGATGAATTTAAAAGGAAAACTATCACAGCTAAGTAAACATTACCGTAAAGGGCAAAAATATGTATACAACACAACATCTCAAAAAAGTACATCATCAGTACTAAGATCAGTAAAAACCGTTCTGCGGGTCCGTAATTCCGCATATGACCGGTGACGTGATGGACGGACAACTGGAACCCTACACTGTGCGTGGCCCGACACGCACTTGGCCGGTTTTTAATTTGCGTGTAACTATTTAATATCAGCAGACCACGTAAAGGATGTGCTATTTTGAAATTTGCATAACACGGACATACCCAGTCATTGAATATATTAATCGTCCAATTTGTAATGAAATGATTTTGTTTTGTTTAAAGTGATGCCTCGATTCGGCCAGCGGTCATTAAATTATCACAATATATATATGACAAATTAATAAAAATCATAAAAAGATATGCTACTCGCAAAAACGTTGTATTTTGTTTATTGGCCAAGTGTAAATTGAAAGTCATTAACAGAATTCTCATGTTTAAATAAAAAAAGAAATTGTATGGCCCCTATGCACATAAACGAAATATTTCACTACAAAAACGCCAAGTGATGTCACGCATGCGTGTGAATCAGTACGGAGCGTTTTCAGTGCTCATAAGCTATGCTGTACTTTGATCTCATTTTCGTCTTTCGTGTCGCTCTATTAATGAGGGCTATCGCGTATGGATTCGCCACTAGAGGCGCTAGTGTAGCGTGGGGTCTCTGAAACGTCAAATATCACTCTTTGTGGTTGCGCTACGCGGGTTAATATCTAATTGGAACAATATGGTGACTATTTTGCAATACATGAGCTTGATTATGGCAAATATGAGTTACGGACAGTACAAAGGATCTCTTATAACATAACTTAAAATAGACACTTACAATACATATTTATTTGTATTAGGTTGGGCAATGGGTGCTCGTCTCAGCATATGCAGGGCTTTAGGCCTTGCGCTGATTTTCAGACGAGTCCCTTTTTATTTGGCGTCAACATCCCTATTTGAGACTTATCGAAAAAACTTATATTAAATCTACTGTAATGTGTTGAAAACATGGTTTATAATTGAACGACATGATTAAATATTATTGTTTAACTTTAAACGTACTTACGCAATTATCTACCTAAATACAGTACAACAAGATCTAGAGTTGCAGGTTTCAAAGTTGCTACTATTTGGTATTAGTAGTATCCAATATCGCTAACGTTGATTGCTTTGCCGCAAGGGACGTACAAAGAACAACACGCTAAACTGACCACTACATAGTGGTCTCTATACCGTTGCAATAAGGTTCACAAACGGTCAGTTGACTGTGTTGCCGGTATGTTATTGCAAACCGGTAGATATTCTACATATCGCGGCCTGCAAGCCTGGAGGTAGAGAAATCGAACCCCGCCCCGTACAGTCAGTCTAAAGGCCTCAGGCCTGAAATATCCGTTTTCCTAAAATGTATTTTTCGCAAAATGTCTGCTTTTCAGAATGTCAGCACGTCTTTTGCATAATGTCGACTTCTCAAAATGTCAGCTATTTAAAATTATCTGTATCCAGTAATTACTGTTTTTGTATAATGTTCTCTTTTCAGAAAATTTTATTCTCAAAATGTCTGCAACCTCAAAATATCCACCTTCTTATTTACGTTGGCAGTCCAGAAAAGTCTTATTCCCAAAATGTCTCCAATCATGGTCTTCAAGTTTCATCTAAATCGGTTCAGCGGTTTAGCCGTGAAAGAGTAACAGACAGACAGACTGAGTTACTTTCGCATTTATTAGTTTTGATAGCCAGCAGAAGGAACACAGTCATTTAGGTCCCTCGCTCTCAACACAGTGCATCCTCGGGAGCTCTGGCAACCTTGCTCACCTCCAGGAACACAACACTACATACTTGTATAGTAGATAATGTTATTATGGCTGTGGTCTTCTGCAAGGCGCAGGTACTTCCCCAGTTGGGCTGCTTCAAATTCGAGCAAGATGACATTTTGCTGTGCCCTACCTCTCTAAGATATTAGGTGTCATAATACATACTTGTATAGTAAATAACGTTATTATGGCTGTGGTCTTCTGCAAGGCGGAGGTACTTCCCCAGTTGGGCTGCTCCAAGTTCGAGCAAGATGACATTTTCCTGTACCCTACCTCTCTAAGATATTAGGTGTTTCACTATATTTTTGAGTAGACCTCGAAGCGAGGAAACCGTCCCTTCAAAGAGCCGCTTGGGGCTTGCGAGCCGCGGTTTGTGGACCCCTGCCATATACCTTGTTGTTTAGCATTAGAAAGAATGACAGAGAACGTATTACAAGCAGGGATCGGATACCGTTATTTTCTCCATAGAAAAATACCGCTATTATTACGGTCACCGGTTCATTATTTCGTTTTTAATGGGACAATCTAATAATACGACGTTGTTACCTAAATACATGATTCAAAAAATAATCCAAAATATTGGGCTAATTCAGGGTTTTTTAAAAATACCGGTATCGGTCCCTGATTACAAGGTTTTTCATCAGGTACGTTCTGTCGTAAGTGTCAAATAATCTCAATGAATATTAAAACCGTTATATTGTTATTCAAAAATAAGAAAACATGTCTTAGTTTACTTTTACTTATAAATATTTTTAAATGACAAAGCATCAATTCTTTTTTTACTAACGTTTCGTTTCATTTATCTAAAAGTTGTACAATAAAAAACCCAAAGAGGCAGACATTCTAAGAATTCGGTAGGAGTTTTAAAAAAGTAATTTGTCATAGTCACTGTCACTTATTTTTTGTGCGAATAATGTGAATTCAATGTGTGTGTATTTACGACCTCTGCATCTTTGTTTACCTGATTTCTAATCTTTAAAAAACAAGGTATAGCCTCCTGAGACACACCATACAAATAAAAATACAATCGAATTTGAACCTAACAGTTCCGATTACAAATTTGAATTTTATTTTATGTCAAATCAATCAAACCAAAACAAATCCAACTCTATCACTTCAAAATTTAACTTATTTTCCGTTGACCATATTTTGTCCTTTATATAGGACGCGGGGTCTTAGGAGGTTAAGTATAACGTATTTGTAACCGTGACACGCAACGCACCGCCATATAGTGTTGTCACTTCCGTCTTGATAAATCGATTATTAAATAATCGACTATATTGCTCAAAATTAAAATCGATTCTTTTAATAATCGATTTTTTATTTATTTTTCCTATGTGGTCGGTTCCACGGTTATTATTATCATGCGATACACTCATATCATGATCAGAATCACATGAATGTTGACGTGTATTGCAATATCGTGATAATATCTGAGCAAATCCGGATATTTTTAATCCGCGATACCTAAGGGGCGTAGCTTCAATATTAGCTTCATTGCTAGAAATGTCCTCATAATGCCAGGGTCTTTACTAGGACTTTGTAGACGTCTTATATTCTCATGTCCAAGGTGGTAGCTTAGAATAGTCTTTTATAAATTATGTTACGATTAATAGGCTGTGAAAATCATAATCGATCCTTTATTAATCGATTTATTGCAAAATCAAAATCGATTTAAAAATCGATTATTTTTTGTCATCCCTACCGCCATAGCTCCCAAAGCGCCTAGCGAAGGAGGAGCCCCCTAGCACCCACGAGGGTGCAGAAGAAACTCAAACGACGGGCTAAAGGGGGTGTTACAAGTGCGTATCTACGTCTGTCTGTGGCATCGTTTTTTTTTATGTAAGATACGGTGGTTAAAAAGGTTTTTTTTTAACCTGACTGTGGCCTTATAGGCCCGATAGATACGACTTTATAGATTCAATGTATTGGATAGTGATTTTAAATGTCGACTAGTAGGTGTTGGTACGGGACCCTTCATTATGCGTGGTCCGACACGCACTTGGCCTTTTTTCCGATCAAACCGGAACTGCGCTACAATGCGGGATGTTCGATATTTTTACGGTACGGTTTTAAGATATTAAATATGATTTAAATGTAAACTTCGTTCTCATGCCCATAATAACCAATAACAATTTCTGACAGCTGGACCTTACTCGACAGTGGCGCCAACTGGTGAGCAGGTAGGCTAGCACAACTTGATGCCAGGTCGTATCTCGCGCGACTCGGCGATTCCTGTCTCGCTCAAACTGTGCGGAATAGAAAGAGGAGCGTAGATTTTTCTCTACTCGCGTCGCGTCGCAGCGGCAGTCGTGCTAGCCCCGCAGGGGCGTATTTACCCTAGGGCCATCCGGGCCATGGCCCGGGGCGCCAATCCGCCAGGGGCGGCATAGTCCCCCGTGAAACTTTTTTTAAAACTTTGTACAACCCCAAAAATTTAGACTTTAATATATTTTTTTGTATTTTTTTAATTTATATCGTTCATTCTTGACTTCTGGGGCGGCGAAACTTATTGGCCCGGGGCGTCATATTTCAAAATACGCTCCTGCAAAAACGATAGCCCTTATTCAAAGCTTCACTTTTAGTATCACTGGATTGATGATAGAATAAAAGACCGGTTCACTTCTCAGAATTTACTGTTATCATGTTCATTAAAACCGGATTGTATTTCGCTGATGAAGTGTTTATGTATGTACTATGCACCTAGAAAGAGAATCCTATAGACGGAGGATTAGCGAATGACCAAAAGGGACGGGCTATGATAAACAGAATAAATTGAGATGTATCAGAAGACTGATACATCCATTAGCACAATTCTGACATCTCATAATTAGTCGTGCTGTGCATTGGTGCGAAATTTAAATTCACCGCCTTAAGAAAACATACTATTTTTAGACAGTGTGTATGTATTATCTTCTATCCTGAAACTATTTTTTAATTTTTTAACATTGAGTCATTTTCGATTTAAGGGGGAAATTGTAAAAAAAATACCGTTCCTACCCTTATCACCGAAGTTTAGAAAGAAAAAAATATGAAAATATTACATAACATTGATATCAATGTATATTTTACAGAAAAATATAACCATAGCTCTATCTAGTTTTTCTTTCTTTTATCATCAAAAAACATTTGTACCTATACAAAGTTTGTAATTTAATCACTTTTGCATGTATTTTTGTTTTATAAATTCCTACGCGATTATGTTGGTACCTTCTTACAAATGACGAAAAAAATATTGAAATCGGTTCACGTGATAAAGAATTATCCTTGACAAACCACCATACATACTAATTTGTAACAAAATTCGATAATAGATGGCGCTGTACCCATGGCGTTCAATTTCTACACGATTTTGTTGAGATTTGCCTGAATTATTAGGGTTGGCACCGGTAGACATCTATACCGGAACCCTCGGTTCGCGAGTCGTACTCGCACTTGACCTTTTTTTAATTAATAATGTACAGTTTACAGATTTTAGTTGCCAAATTTCTTGATCAACGGAAAATATCATCCAACTACATTTTGATTCCCTTGAGTGTCGAAATATACGTTTTTTCACACCTGCTATTCAGAAAAGAGTTATTGTTGCCTTCGAATGAGGGATCAAAGATGTACTTTTCTTCCCTCGTTTGAAATGAAATGAAATGAAATCAATTTAGGCATTTTACTTGCACTTATGAATGTCAAAAAACTACCACCGGTTCATAAAATAAACCTCTGCCTCGAGGAGAACCGGCGTAAGAAACTCGGCGAGGTGTCATTTTTTCAAAACAATATACTATGTATATAAAATAACAGTAAAAATAGTACAAAATTCAAATGCTACCTACAGTACTAAGGACAAAATATTTCTGTGTTAGATTACTTGTGCGGGACGCTATCACTGCCAAACATCCCTATCCATGATGTAATCGTTTATCTTATAATATGCTTTTGAAATAAGTGTCTGTTTCACAACAGATTTAAATTTAGAATCCGTAAGTTCAGTAATGTGTCTTGGATTTGGGCTGAATGATCCTGAACAAAGATCGACAGCCCGCCTGTTTCCGGCCAGGCGTCCCTACACTACATCAATGTGTCTTGGAATTTTATTGTAGAATTTTATACAATTTCCCAAGAACGACTTTTTCGCTTTCACTAGTCTATAAAAAGTTATTTTGAGTTTCCCAGTGGTTCTTGTAGTTATTAACTTATCAGTATTCGTTGGGAAATTCTATAAATTCTTCCTAACGTACATGATTATTTCAAATATGTACAGCGACGGCAGGGTTAGGATATCTATTTCCTTAAAGATTTCTCTCAATGACTCACGCGACCCCAAGTTATAAATTGCTCGTATAGCCCTTTTCTGTAATACAGTTTCGATATCTGCAGCCGATCCCCATAAGTTTGAGTTTGAGGGCAACAAGGACTCTTTTCCTCATATAAGGTGTGAAAAGCAGTATGTGACACTCGGTAGAACAATCATTTGTAAGATATTTCATGTTTTTAGCAGCGGGCCTCATAGACGGTGTGAAAAGCAGTATGTGTCACACGGTAGCTAAATCATTTCCGTACTGGGCGTAAACACTTGAATCCCTCGCTACACTCAAGATTCTACTTTAGAACCCCTCGCTACGCTCAGGATTCTATTGTAGAATCTTTCGCTTCACTCAGAATTCAATATACCGCCCTCGCCGTAAATATGTCATTTTGCTCCCTTGAGACACAATCTACTATTTTTGCGGCATAGACGGCCGTATTTTTTTTACGTTAATTTAGATTTTTTCACAGATTCGAGGAACTGTTGACTGTAGAGTATATGGTTTTAATTTCAACTCGATACCTCCACGCGTTCCCGAGATAAAGGGTCTTGACAAACAGACAGACGGATAACAAAATGATCCTATAAGGGTTCCGTTTTTTATTTTTCTAGGTACGGAATCCTAAAAATCATGTATTGTTTCTGAGTAAAACACCAGTGACATACAGACATAGGTGGACGATGACAAAAACTGAAAATTCGCTCATTAGACGAAAGTTACACCAGTGCTTAGTAATCTAAATCGTATTCTGAAGACAGTAAGGGTTAAAATGTATTGATATTATTAGTTGAGGCTTGTTTCCAAAAGGTCAAACAAAGGGATGGGACGCCCTCGTGACATTTATGTACGAAATTAATAGTGCATAGCCATTAGCCAATACAAACCCACAGTAAGGTAAATGATTCGTTGTTTGAGACATTCATTCCCAATTGGGTATTTGCAGGGATCGGATACCGGTATTTTCTCCATAGAAAAATACCGGTATTATTACGGTCACCGGTTCATTACTTCGTTTTTAATAGAACAATCTAATAATACGACGTTGTTACCTAAATACATGATTAAGCCCTACGTAAAAAGCAAAAAATAATCCAAAATATTGGGCTAATTTAGGATTTTTTTACAATACCGGTATCGGTCCCTGGGTATTTGACACATGTTAAAATTTATTCCATATAGATAGAATACCATCAAATTAACACAATAAATAGAAAATTAGACAAATAAAAAAAAAAAAATCAAAAAATATGGGACTTTAAAGAATCGCAAAAACGATTTTTATTTTATCACTCCATAGTATAAAACAAAGTCGCTTTCTCTGTCCCTATGTCCCTATATCCCTATGTATGCTTAAATCTTTAAAACTACGCAACGGATGTTGATGCGGTTTTTTTTATAGATAAATTGATTGAAGAGGAAGGTTTATATGTATAATAACATCCATTAAATAGTGCACCCGTGCGAAGCCGGGGCGGGTCGCTATAAGTCCAATAAAAAAGAAATTGTACGGCAAATATGTATTTAAACGCAATATTTCACGACAAAAATGGCAAATTACTCTTTTTTCCATACAACGGGACTACGAAGCCCATTAGTATGGTGCGTTTTCAGTGCTCGTCAGCTATGCTGTACTTTACCACTCGCTTTCATCTTTTGTATTGTTCTAATTGTATTGGTCCCATACAAACATTTGATCGCCTGTAAACACTGGTTCGAAAGACACCATTTTTTTTTTGTCAAATAGCCAGTTGTTTTTCTTTCCCCCCTTGGACACTGGTTGAGGAATGAACTCGGCTACGGTCGCCACAGCATAGTTAGTATATAATAAAGCAATATCTTTAAGTGTTGAAATATTTTTTGTTTTTGTTTTTTTTTATTTAAGGGTAAGGCACTGGTCCCACCGCCGTTGAGCAGCGAGTACTCTCATAGTAATTCTACTCGTTTTCTCGTTCAAGCGAGTAGAATTACTATGAGATTACTCGCTACTCGCCGGCGGTGGGACCAGTGCCTTACCCTTGACTGTATGATCAACAACATAGTTATCAACCTTATTACAACGAGATAAGGGCTGAATTATCAGCATACCATGTCGGTGTTAAATATATCATGAATTAAGATTTTTGCTGATGATTAAATCTAATTCTAAGCAGGCCTTGAAACTACTTGCAAAGGATTTTTAAACAAATGATAATATAAGTAGTTTTTAGCCTTAACACACAATTCATTCCAAAATGGGGATCAGAGCAAATGAATTTAATTTTTTGTGAATTTCTATTATTAATATTTAATATTACAGGAAAAACTGTACAATAAGAAAACTGAATATGTAACTAAAACTATAAAATGATTATAATAACTTAATAAATACAATAATAATACTAAAAATAACACCCCTTCACGCAGATCCCCATTGCCACTACCAGCCACTCTATGTTTAAAAAAGTGGATAAAATTTTAAATACATGCGTGATTCCTGGTCATTAAAAATGGTACATCATAATACGTTAATTTTTAAACCAAATCTAACATAACATTAAAAGCAAATAACAGACTAATTTACAATAGTGATGCTCACAACTTGAACCAATATTATTTGCACAGATGTGTTTAGGAGATATCCATACTTGTGGACTTTACGAATTTAACATGTTAGCAACATATTTATTATAGGTACTACACTACTATCTAACATAACCTACCCACAGAGACAGTGGTAAAACATTTCTGGAGCAGACATTGTCACAATGGAGCATTAGCCTAGAGGCCTCACCAAGAACCCCACGAAAAATCCCTAACACTTTTGTGCCATGTCTGTTGGAGAGTCCTACAATAGATACCTAAACCATTAAGTTGGTACTACTGTTATTCTAGATTAAACGTAGTATTAATACTCAGTGTTTCCTGTTTGTATTATTATTTGTGGCACTTGTCACCATACCTACAACTCTTCTTGTGCAAGCCTTCATGGTCGCAATACATTGTTTCCCTGAAATTACACGGCACTTTTACGGCAGCTGCATCTCTCCCACAACACACACAAGTATTAACGCTTCTACCTTAACAGTCTACCCAACAATGTCCACCAGGCTCATATCCAGAGGGGGGGATAGTTGGGATTTATCCCCCCCGAAAATACTAAAATACTTATAAATGTGTAACTAAACTACGGACGGTACTTCTTTAAGTTATTAAAAATTATAGTACAGTGATTACAGCGATTTTTACACAGTCCACATGGTTGTTTCAATGTTTGTCTCCCACCGAACCAAGTCTGGATACGTGCCTGATGTCCACTGTACATCTACTCTAGGCTTAGAGTAAAAATTTATATCTACGAAATGAATTTATATCTACTTAGTTTGTATATTTGTAAAACTGCACCCCGATATGTTCAAGACGAAAAGAGATACAACACGTTTTAACACTAGATATCCTGACAGGTTAGTGATCCCTAAATTGAATACAGTCATGAGAAGTAAAAGTTGTTATGCAATGTGCATTAAAATATTCAACTGACTGCCTGATGAGGTTAAAACTACCTCTCAATAAATTTAAAAAGAAACAGTTCTCTTTTCTTGTTGAAAAGTGTTACTACACCCTGAGTGAGTTTTTGGATTAATTGTCAAAATTGTTACAATAGCCCACAACGTCTGAACGACTTCTCAACTAGTTTTATGAATTGCATGTTAAGTTTTAAGTTTTTACCTAATAATGTTGACAAATCTTATTCAATTAAAATTACAATTTGCATGGCTTTTTAAAGTAAGCAACACCTCTTGTATACCACATTTAATGGCAAATAAATATTTCTATTTTTAAAACTTATAATAAACCCATTAATTTGTGATCCCAGCAGTGTGGCATAAACTTGAGTGTGAAGACGAAAGTACATTGAATGTTTAAATGAATTGTGTCTGTAAATGTCGAACGTGTTTTGGTTACGCACTGTGAACTTGCACATGGTTTATTACAAATAAATAAATATTATAATGGCAATTATTTATTATTCAGGGTGTATAATAAGGTAACAGAAGCTTACCTTCAGAGCGCCGAAAGAAACCATCTTGGCGCTCTTTAAATACAAGCACCCCTTCTTTATCGAAATTCTGCGACGTCTGGGCCGCCAATGCCATCAGCTCTTGCTTATTGAACCTCATGATGCTTCAGTAACACCAAAAATGTCCATTTCACACTTCTAACACATGTTTCAGCACGGAATTACTGCCCAAAAACAAATAGACGGCCAGAATACGCCCAATTGCATTTCGGAATGTTATTCACAATAAACACTGAGAAAATTTAGCACAATTTTTCACAAAATGACTTGCAATTTGGCAATACTACCTACTCAGATCTACTCCAAAACATAACGGTAAGTAATTTTAATTTTAAATTTTCTCACTGAACGCATAGCTACGAAATGGTTTACGTATTTTTTGGTTTTTAAACACACTTAATTATATAAATGGAAGTTTTATAAAACATTTTTTCTTGGAGTCATTGAAATCACTCATCGCAAGAAATAGGAAATACCGGAGAGCAATAAAAAACTATTAAAAAATATCAAAATTTGTATTTAGATATTTTCAAGATGAAAATTTTGACATTTAGTTCACATTGTATTTATAATGTTCTAAATAGGTAAAGGCATAGGCACTAACGTAAACAGCCATCTAGGTGCATCTACTATCTATTCATTATCCGATTGTTGCCGACCATAGATATTTTGTGCATGGCCGGTCTTTAGACTATTTTAGATTACATAAACACCACCTAGACACTAACATTTGCCTAAGTACGTTCAATTAAATTTTAATTTAATAGACTTTGAGCACTTAAATAAGGCAAAGGTATTTTTTTTATTTTTGCCTTATAAAACTACGTATAAAGCAGCATTTAGGTTCGGTCTTACGTCCTTTTTTTGGGTAAATCAGTTTTTCAGCGGACAAGAAAAGGACGTCAGAAAGGGTTGAGTACATTTTTCTACAACAAAATAATTCTGTTATATCACTTGGAGTGACTCTTGCCCAATATGTTCAGCTATGTCTTCTAACTTATCTACTTTTCATAGAAACTTAGAAAACCATGTTTTATTTATTTATTTGCCCTAATAACTGACGAAGTGTTTAATGTAATTTTTACTAGCTTTTATTTAGTAATTTAAAATTTAATCAATTTCCCATTGTCTGATGAAGTACACAGAATAGTTTTCATAGCAACTACTTGCCGTATTCATGTGTAAAATTCATATGGAACCGTGTCAGCGAGGAGATGAGATGACTGCGTGTTACGTTGCATGCAAAGCAACACGGTTTGGCAATAGAAGCTTGTTCCAAAAATGTGATTTTGGATATAAGTACTGTATTATGAAGTCACTTGTAAAACATAATGCTGCATTAGGTCCAAAAATGTTTTATTAGTATTAGTACAACCTTATTGCGGATTTTATATTTAACCGAATCTTCAATTCTTCATAGTGAATGGAAATCTTTAAAGATAGTTCAAATATTTGAAATGTTACACTAAGGAGATTAACGTTTACCATTCTAAAAACAGAAAGCAATTCTAGTAACAAACTGTTAGTATCATTGATAATAAACTAAGTTATTGTTAGGCAATAGTTGTAATACTGTTTCTAGTGGCAAAACCAGACTGGTTTTCTTTTTGTTACAAAATTTTTCGGGACAATTACTTGACGGATGACACCGAATGAACACTAAATTTATCGGAATCCGAACGGTCTCGCAGTAGTCACGTGACCAACAGACAATCGACAATCTGTCTTTTTTACTCCACGCCCCTGGCGGCAGTCCATGCCTCCGGTTGAGAAATATTTTATTTGGGAATTAATATAGTTCATAACGGAAAATGGATACAAGAAAGCTGATCGAAATCTTGCGGGCCACCATCGACCCTAACCAGAGGGCGCAGGCGGAGGAGCAGTTATCCCAGGTACAAATAATTGCATCTATCATGTCACCCATGTGGTTGAGAAATTTGCAAACCGACCAAATATCAAAGCACCCCGTATTGGAGCGAATCCCATTGTACTGGGAGCTCTTTCAATTGAGATGTTTCTAGACATGCCGCGCTGGTCTGCTTTTCGGAAGCATGTTTTCGCGTTTTTGCGAAATAATTGTTTTTATTCAGAAACCGGGGTCGGTATTCGCATATTATTTGGTGATTTTGCGAAGTAAATTGTCTGTTTAGGTCTATATTGTCTCGCATTGTTCACAACCTGAAAGTGTCTGGATCGGGTTTTTTTATTGCTTTTATTGCATTCTACTGATGCTAAAAATAGATAAAATATTCTATGTTCGGCTTGAAGATTGGTTAACAATGCCATGTAGCTGTCTGTGTAAAATGAGTATTGAAGCTATCCAGACAGTTTGAGGTTTGTGTTCAATTGTAAATGAAATGTTTATATTAGGTAGATTGGAGATGGCTATACGGTCTTGGTTATCTTGATGCAAATGAACTTAATTTAGGTCTACCAACAATAGTTAATATTTATTTATAACTTTACTGTGTAGCTAAAGCTATGCACTTGGTTGTTTAACACCGATCATATTTAATTTACTATTAGAATCTACATACAAATTTAAGATTCTCTATTAAATAATAGGTGAGGAGGATAATTTCGATTAGATAATAATACCCAACTTGTATGTAGATAGATATGTTAATCAATATATTAACCCGGTCCCTGGGATCCCAGAGATCATAACAAAAGAATGCTGTTGTTTATTTTTATTCGCAGGGAGACTATGGCTTAACAAAAACAAATATGTGGTACTGAGACTAGCCTCAAATGCAAATATAGTTTCAATGTTATTATTCAACATGTCTAATGTACAAACACAGTTAATTATACACCTACACACATGCATAAAATGTATTGGGGATGCTGGAAAGAAATTTGGTTATATTTAATTAAAGAATAAGTTTATTCAATAAAAAATACTAATGATAAAAGCAAGTATATACTTATTGAATGTGCTTTATCTGCGCAGTGGTAAAATGAGTCTACCTATATTAGGAACTAGCAGCGCCCTGCGGTGTTACCCGCGGATAAAAGGTAGCCTATGTCCTATTCTGATGTCTAAGTAACAATACTGGAAAGTTTCATAGAGATCCGTTCAGTCGTTTTTGAGATTAAGCGGAACGTACATCCATTCGCACAAACTTTCATGTTTATAATATTATTATGATAACTTACGAGGGGCGTTCAAAATATTCTCGGTATTGGAATGAAAACAAACAAGTATGAACAGTTTGATATTTTTTATTTTTCAATATACTCCCCCCCTATGTTAATACACTTAAAAGATCGATCAATTATTTTTTTTAATCCCTCATTAAAATATTTTTTATCCTTGGTATAAAAGTGCTCCTCTACTGCCGCCTTCAACGCCTCATCGTCAAAAAATCGATTTCCACGCAGATCCTTTTTGAGATTGGGGAACAAAAAGAAGTCGCTGGGGGCTAAGTCCGGACTATACGGTGGATGAGTTATAGTTCCGAACCCACATTCAGCAATAGCTGCCTTGGCAATATGAGCAGTATGGACAGGGGCGTTGTCATGCAGAAGCAGAATACCTTTAGACAACTTTCCTCGCCTTTTTTCTTTTATTGCGTCCCTTAATTGATATAGAATATTCGCGTAGTACTGTCCCGTGATATTTACACCTTTTTCTTTATAATCGATCAACAATACTCCTTCACAATCCCAAAATATTGTTGCCATGACCTTGCCAGCGGAAGGGACGACCTTAAACTTCTTGGGATGAGCTGAACCCTTAATGTGCCACTGCATGGACTCCTGTTTACTCTCTGGGTCATAATGATGAACCCAGGTTTCATCTCCAGTAACTATCTTTTGCAGCACCTCATCAGGATTTTCACCACACAGGTCAATAAAATCGGAACAGCAAGCTGCACGCACATCTTTTTGAAGTCGAGTCAGCATTCGCGGAACCCATCTTGCACTGACCTTTGACATATTAAGATGGTCATGGATAATGTCATGTACGGTACCAATAGAAAGATTGGTTACTTGAGCTATTGATTTTATCTTCACTCGACCATCTTCCAATATAAGGTTTTCCACCTGATCAATATTTTCTTGTGAAGTAGCTACTACAGGCCGGCCAGGTCTAGGGTCATCTTCAATACTCTCCCTGCCACGTTTGAATTCGCTTGACCACTTTTGCATTGTAGATAAAGAAGGAGCAGACTCACGGTAAACACAATCCATTTCCTCTTTTATGGTTTTTTGGTTTTTACCCTGTTTCGTCAAGAATTTTATTACGGAACGATGTTCTAATTTCGTTAACATTGTTAATTCACTCATTGTGTTCGTGTTTGTTCAGAAATTGCAGAAAAACAAAAGAACATCTCGGTTTGAATTATACTTTTTTTTAATGTCAAAGAATGAACCTTACCAGCCAGTAACAAAACAAATTCAAAAAGAGGTTATAAGATATCAATACCGAGAATATTTTGAAATCCCCTCGTAAGACTGAAATAATAATTATAATCTTGTTTAATATGCAAAAAATATTCAAGCTTCAATATCTTACACATTTATCTGGATTTGATATATTGAAACCTTTGATTTCAATGAAGAGTATGCCAGAATTAGATTAATTGACTAATCTATTGTGACTCATAGTCATAGTCACTTTTATTTTATTTATTTATAGCCTCTTATTCAGAAGATTACATTAATACTAAAACTACAGTAACCGCGTTTTTGTTTTGTTTTTTTTTTGAGTCATAGTGACTATATTTTACCAAATGGTATAAAAGTCGCACGTCAATTGTCACCACAGATGACTAGCTTCGATCTCTTTGGGAGTTCTTCCTCAAGACCGGTGCATTTGCGAGGATGCAACATACACTGATGAAGATTCAATTATTCTCTAAAACTTTGCAGCTAAATCTCATATGAGGAGTGTGTTATGGAATGGGTCATTGTCAGATTTAGGTTCGCGTCTTTTCGGTGGAGTTAAGGGCCACAAAGCTTAATTTTGGATTGGTCTAGTAACCCGCATAAACTTTGTTTCTGTAACTATAAATCCATGTAATAAAAACATAACTTATGTGTACATAAGCCGTTAACTATTGACCACCGGGTCGACAGCATTTGTTTTTACAACTGACAATCACTTGAATAGAGCTTATTTCTATTTTAATTTTTTTAAACCTCTATTAATGAAGTTTTGCTTGAAACAGAAAACAACGTGTTTTCTTTGATTGAAGTGCTAGAAAGTCTCTCCGTGTTCTGTAATATAAAAGCATTTGAAAAAAGGTTCAAATATCAAATTTGGGATAAAACAGCCCATTTCTTCCTTATACACTTAAAAACGTAAAACTAGATTTATGCTATTATTTTTCTTGATTTCCCAAAGAATGATTGTAGTGGAAAATTGTCTCTTCTTTAGCCTTATCTCTAAATGCTTTTGTTTACTCTTAATGCTATTTTCTAATCAATCTTTTTCTTCATGGCTCCAACTGAATGGAATGTTTTTATTAGATCCCACTTCTTTTTGTAGGTAAATGTGTCAATATACAAATATATGAATGCATTAGAAATAAAAACTTTTCATAGTTGCAGGAACTAGGAAAGTATAACCTTGTATCACATGTATTTGTATGTATAACTTACTTATGCAGTTTGTATATCTCTGAAACGTGACTGGAATTGCAATATTTTAGGTTCTTTATGACTTAGGCTAATTATGTTTAAAATTTGAAGCTCGTGGGTCTGCTAGAAGTACCTTAGAATTATGATGATCGGTCAATCAGTAAGTGTGTCAGTGACAAAACGAAGGAAATTTGACGAGCAATAGTTCTTAAACTGCAAGTTTAAATTGGATATTAATGAGAATATATCTAAGATCATATTATGCTCTATGTGTTACTAAAAACTCAGGGTTCAAGCTTCAGTCAGCACAAAATTACAGCTTGTTGAAAATGGCCCGGATCGCTTCGAGAAAAGGATGGTACAGCAGTGCCTCTTTGTTTTGCTCGACTTGTCGGAGACACCGCCGTGTCCCCCCAAAAAAAAGGCTTTATTATATTATATTTATATGATACGGCTTGTATATATCCTGAACCAGTAAAGTTGTGTCAACTTTTTCTGCTCAGATATTGATGATGACGTCAACTCCGTGCCTTTTGACGCCTACAGCCGATGAGTTTGGCCTAAAAGGCGGCAAGAACGTAATAACCAAAGGAATTCAGGTGACACACTTGTCGTTTATGTGTAAGAATGGCATGTTCTCATGTTATCCGGTAGAGTTGCGAGGGTTTCTAGGTTCGAGACATTCTTTTAGTAGCGGTTATGGAACTCGTGGGCGCTTCGTAAATCGTCCCAGATGGCGACAGCCCGCTAGCGACTGCTAGGCATCAGTTTTTTGGGGTACATTCAGGATTTAAGCCTGGCCGTGAAAATATTAACCATTAATAATTTAATTATAAGGTGTGAGAATAAGCAGAATCAAAGGTTAGGAAAGGAACCATTGTAAAACAAGCTGCTATAAATTTATCATAAATATTGTTTTCCCTTAAGTCAGATAGTGTTTGTTTGTTCCCTCGGTTCGCTTGCTCGTTGATTTAAAAGTTGTTCATATTTTGTTACATAATAAAGTTTATGTCATACGTCATACATTATATTTTGCTGCAAAGAAATAGCTTCATTGTTTTGACAATATTGGCTCAATAAATTGCTCTTGTAGCTGCGTCCTGGCTGAACAGCCAGTGCCTTTACCATGAGTTTACGTGACCGTACTCGCTAGCGACTGTGTAAAAATTTGTATGGGCAAAAGTACAGCGCCTCTGGCGGTTACGCAATAGAACTAAGAATCAGCATACTAAATCGTTTACGCAGTCGCTAGCGAGTACGGTCATGCAAACTCATGGTAAAGGCACAGTTCAAAATGGTCTGACGAGCCTTATATAGTTATGCTGAGTTTTGAAATCAATGGTAATGACCCATTTACACTAGACCTGTCGATAGGGTAAACTCCGACTTGAAAAAGCTGTGCCTGTGTCGCACTGAATACTTTATTTTAGTTTAATTTGCTGTGTTATCTCTTTGTATTTTGTTTTGTTTTAGCACTTTGTGTTTTTATGCTACGATCAATGTTTTTTTAAGGATATCGTTAATTATTGGCCGGTAATCTTATAAATATTGCTGTCCGATGTGTCTAAAAAACGATAATAAATTTGAAAGGTCTAGGACTTATTGTTTAGTTGCTGCTGACGACCCGTATCGTGTCGCCAGCTACGACTTAAATTGCGTGACTGTATGGCACGCCACGGCAACGATATGGCATACTTATGGCACGAGATGTCGGGCTGTGCCCAGTGGCGGATTTACACTTTTGCCGCCACTAGGCTATTCAAATTTTGCCGCCCCTATTGACCTCTACTACAATTCGATACCCTAGTTTTTGCCGCTTTGGTATCAAAGGGCCTACTCCGAACTTCGAAATCCGAACTTCGTATCGTGCCGTCCCTTTCACTATATGAGTGAAAGGGACGGCACGATACGAAGTTCAGATTTCGAAGTTCGGAGTAGGCCCTCAGGTCCCATTTTCAGTGAAAGCAGAACATCGCCCTGGTGTTGTGGGTTTTGGCAGTAAGTGGCTGAATGGGGTGTCAAAAACTCGTCTCGACGAAGGCTTCAAAACAGAAAAAAAAATTGAAATCTCGAAAACATTTTTGAAAAATCAGTAATAAGTGAGCAAATGCGGTCATCTGTCGCCCGATTTCAGTCAGAAAAAAAACATATTTCCGATACCGAAAAAAAGGCCTAGAAATGACTGCGATATATTTAAAAAAATATTGGAGGTGCCATGCCGATCACTGATGGGTTATTCAGAAGATGTACTTTTCTGCTCGACTAAAACTCTTTTTCGAAAATCGATAAAATGTGAAAAATCCGGTCATTTTTCGCCCGGTTTCGGGCAGAAGAAAAATAAAATTCAAAAATAAAATTGAGATACTGAAAAAATAAAAAATAAACTGGTCAAATGCGTTTCGGATCACGGACAATGAAGGGTTCCGTACCGACACCTACTAGTCCACATTTAAAACCACTTGCTAATACATCGAATAAAAAAAAACCGGCCAAGTGCGTGTCGGATCACACGCGCAGTTGTGCATAGTTGTAGGACATATGTCTGTATAAAGTCTTGTTTTGTGTCTTTTATAGAATAAACCATTTTTCTTTCTTTCTTTCACAATGAAGGGTTCCGTACCAACACCTACTAGTCTACATTTATAACCATTATCCAAAACATTGAATCTAAAAAGGTCGTATCTTCCAAAATTAAAAATATTTTTTCGTAATTTCACATCATTTTTACACGACTGCCCAAAAAAAGGAGCGTAATGTTTGCAGGGTTCATGTCTGTATGAATGTGATATTCTTTGTTACATAGGATGTGACGTCGCAATAAAAACAATATGGCGGACTATTTATCTATATTTTGTGTATTCTGACCAAAAATTTAAAACATGATTTTACGGCAACGATACTTTAAAATGAAAATCAAAAATTGCGAAATAAAATAACAATTAAAATTTAAAAACATGACTGCAGTGGATAAACGAACTAAAAAGAAAAAAAAAAATCAAAATAAAGAATTTCCAAACTATGAAGTTTAAAATACTGAAAAAAAGAGGTGGTGTGGTGTGCATTAATAAATACTTTCAAAGATTTTTGGTTTGAACAAAATAGGTTTTACGGTTTTTGAGTTTTCACTTAAAAACTGACTTGCCCAAACTAAAGGTCGTAAGTGCCGCGAGTTCCCTATGAAGATACGATTTTTTTTAGGTTCAATGTATTGGATAGTGGTTTTAAATGTGGACTAGTAGGTGTTGGTACGGAACCCTTCATTGTGCGTGGTCCGACACACACTTGGCCGGTTTTTTCTTTTTAGTTCACCTACAATTACTCTTACATACTACGTATAAGGTGTGGTAATGTATGCCTAAAATTACAGACACACTATGAAGATCGTAAAACGAGGCTTCTTTACTCTAAACACGCCTTCAAAGATTTAAATTAAGTACTGAATTATTTTAAAATTTATCATAATGCGGTATGTAGATTTTTATAGGCATTGGTATTAAAAACTTGGTAGTAGAATGAACATATGGATAACACTTACTAGGCATCAAAATAATGTTTTAGTCAATTTAAACACTTTGAAGCCTACCTACAACCTACAAGCGTAAGCTAATGTTTAGGTAACTGTGCTCCAGAATTAAAAATGTTTCAAAACTAGCCATTTTACCCCGTTGTCAAATATTCTGCTACAAACAAATTTTGCGTATGTACTACAATTGCTGTTTTACAGAGTTAAGAACAGACAAAGTACATTTTAAACATATTTTCTATCAAATGGGAATATATTACTTTTGGTTATAACGCTATAAAACCAAATAAACAGTTGGGGCATAGTTATCCAATGGGGAGCAAAGGAACCTCAATTTACGGTATAAAACATATTTAAGTGGTGAAAGATATTACAAGTTGATTGAATTGTGTGAGCGGACATAGTAACATTTAGATTTTTTTTGTACGACAAAAAAAAATCGGGGCAAATTTTGCCGCCCCCTAAAATCTGCCGCCCTAGGCTCCAGCCTACTCAGCCTATTGGTAAATCCGCCACTGGCTGTGCCCGGGGACTTTGCCACTTCACCCTACGTCTTGCAAAATGCTTGAAATCGAAACACAGACATTCGGTCCAATCAAGTACAGTCAGTCAGCGTCACAGTTATAAATGGAACGTCTTAAGAATACCGCGTCCCGTGCACGCGAGGACTCGTTAAGACCACTTAGGGTGGGTTGCACCAAACCGTCTGTAATCGTAAGCGGTGTTCGTTAAAATCTGATTGTATCGAAAGTTTGACAAGTTTCTATGGGATGACAGCTGCCGACGCCATATTTGACGATGTCCGGCCTGTGATCGTATGTTGGTGCAACCGACCCTTAATCTTTTGAGAGTCGGGCGGCAGAACGGCTCCGTGCCACTGAAGCCATCGACGTCAGTGGGCGTCCAAATGTTCTAAAACTTAAATACAACTCTTAGAACCCTTTTATGATGTATTGCATTATTACTTTATGACTGGCTTCCGTCGGGCACGAATTTCTGCTGATGTCTATAGGCGTCAAAATAAAGGTCTTATCTCCGCATCGTTTCAGTACTGACGTACGAGGTTTCTAAGAGTAATGATTGTATTACAATAAATGAATTCTTATTTATGACAATATTTTAGTAGCGCGACGCCGATGACCGCCTTGTCACGTAAACTGCTTGTGGCAGTATCAATTTATTTTCCTTAAATTTTTGAAGGTTTCCTGTAACAAATTTAACTTAAAAAACTTGTTGGAAACCTTGAAACGAGCTGTTTATGCCTTAACATCCAAAATTAAACTATTATACAGTTTGGCGAAAGTTATAACAATAAATAAATAAATAAATATTTGTGGACAATCTTACACAAATCGACCTAGTCCCAAACTAAGCAAAGCTTGTACTATGGGTACTAGGCGACGATATACATACTTATATAGATAAATATATACTTAAATACATAGAAAACATCCAAGACTCAGGAACAAATATTCGTGTTCATCACACAAATAAATGCCCTGACCGGGATTCGAACCCGGGACCTCCAGCTTCGTAGGCAGGGTCACTACCAACTAGGCTAAAGCGGTCGTCAAACAAACAAGCAAACAAGTTGTAAAAGAGTACTGTTTTCGTGAATAAATGCTTTATTA
Source organism: Epiblema foenella (assembly GCA_963556455.1). NCBI lineage: Eukaryota > Metazoa > Arthropoda > Insecta > Lepidoptera > Tortricidae > Epiblema > Epiblema foenella. The sequence goes on from OY747095.1 coordinate 45,192,357, forward strand.
TTATTTATTTTTTTAACTTTCCATCTCCTTCCAGATTCATAAAATAATCGGCTTCGCGCCGACTCTGCTCCAAGTGGTCATGATGAACGACGTGACCATCCCCGTCCGTCAGGCCGGCGTGGTCTACCTAAAAAACCTGATCACCACCGGCTGGCAGGAGAAGGAGCCGGACGACAGCGAGCCCCTCCCATTCAGTATCCATGAACAGGACCAAGCGATGATCAGGGACAGCATAGTGGATGCCATAGCCCAAGCCCCCGACATAATCAGGGTACAGCTCTGCGTATGCCTGAAGACGATCATCAAGCACGACTTCCCAACCCGCTGGACACAGGTTGTTGACAAAATCCACATATACCTTCAGAATCCGGAGCCCAACGGATGGATGGGTGCACTATTGTGTCTGTACCAGCTTATAAAGAACTATGAGTACCAGCTGGCGGAGAAGAGAGTCCCGCTGATAGAAGCCATGAACTTACTGCTGCCGATGCTGTATAATCTGATTGTGAACCTCCAGTCTGACCAGTCGGTGGAGTCTGTGCTTATTCAGAAGCAGATTCTCAAGTGCTTCTATGGCCTAATTAAGGTGAGTTATTTTTTTTTTACTGTCTCACAATTACATTGATCTGACTAGACATGGGTCATTCTACTTTTTCATGACGAGTTTTCTAATAAAAAAAAAAACTATGATACGTACTGAATTAGTCTTCAAAAATAAGATTTCGAAATAGCACCTGAACATAGTAAAAGGAATTTAAAAGTAAAAATACTTAAATATTAACGTATTGCTGTAAAAGGTGGGTAACACAGTGGTAAAGACCATTTTTTCATACAAATGATGAGACATCCAAGAACCACTGAGTTACTCGATTTATGGATATTAGGTGTGGTTCGTTAATTACCAAAACTATCGGAAGGGATACTGCAATTAACCTTCTTTCTGAATAACAATACAAAAATATTAAGTGAGGTCCAAGTATTCCAAAATCTGCATTTAAAAAAAAAAGTGTCTGAAAATTATGTACATGAAAAAGTAGAATGGCCCACATGATGTTGTTTACGTCGGATTTAAAGCAGTCGTTCTCCGCTAGCGAGTAAGTGCGAGAGGGACGAATGCTTCTCGTTCGACGTAAACGGGATCATGCTGGGGGTTTTTGCGTCGCCAGCATTTGAAGAAAATAAAGAATATGTATAATTTTTTTTTCATGATGCCATTCGAACCAGTTTTTACACAAAGACAAATGTGTATATGGAATAAGTACAATTAGAACAACACAAAATCCGATCCCTCAAAAGCGGCATATTAATTGAGCATAGTATGTGATGTCATATAGGGGCCGTTCAAGTATTACGTAAGCAGATTCTAGAAATAAGAAAAAAGATTTAGGATAGAAGACTAACGCACACAATATTAATTTACTTAAACAATTATATATTATTTGTGAGAATCCCCGAGAATGCGTTTCGTTTTCAAGTATAGACAATGTGTGGGTTGCCATTTGTGTAAAAAAATAAATAGCTATTGCTGACATAATCACCATCTGGACCCCCCACCCCCCATGTCATCAAAAATAAGCAAAACATAAACCCCCGGCCCCCCCTGTAGTGCTTACGTAATACTTGTTGTATTGAAAAATCGAGTACTATGCTGTTTTGGTCGTGAAATATTACATTAGGTACATTGTCGTCATACAATTTTTAGTTTTTTAAAACATTATTCCTAATTGTGGTTTTTAATTTACTTTGTCAATAAAAAAATTACATCATGTTTCGAAACTTTCAAGTGATTTTGAGTGTATTTATTAATTTACTGTTGTGTCATAATTTGATAGGTTACTATTCTTATAATGATATCTGTGATAATCCACATCGAAAGGGACCTTATGGCGGCAGGCGCTTACGTTACACCTATTCACTATTGTATTGGAATAGCGGCAATAAAGGCGTAAGTGCCGGCCGCCATAAGGTCCCTTTCGATGTGGATTATCACATCTTATTAGTATTCATTCCGCATGCGAGTCATTGTCAGTTGTAAAAACAAAAGTTGTCCACCCGGTGGTCAATAGTTAACGGCTTATGTACACGTAAGTTATGTTTTTATTATACGGATTTATAGTTACAGAAACACCGTTTTTGCGGGTTACTAGACCAATCCAAAATTAAGCTTTTTGGCCCTTAACTTTTGATATGTCCACCGAAAAGACGCGAACCTAAATCTGACAATGACCCATGCATATTCTCTATTGAATAAGAAACATGGGAATCTCGTTCGGTTCATGGCTTGTTACAGAACAAATCAATGTAATTGTCCTGTTGATTAGTGGTCCTCTATTTAGGCTATTTTGTGTGATTTAACATGTATATTGACATTTTCCTATCGTTTCTATCTAGTACAGGACTTTTGCGGCTTGGTGTCATAGATATTACTTATATTTTATGGATATTTTTGATAATTTCGCGTAAATTCTACTAGAAAGAAAGAAAGAAAAGAAAAAACATTTATTCGTGGCACAGACACAGTACAAAATCACATAACACCAAAATACAGAAAAAAGCCACGAAATGGCCCCAAATCAGCATAATGCTAGCCACAGCATACTAGGCTAGCATACTAGGTACAGTCGCCATCAGATATATCGGAGCGAACAAGGTGCTCACAAATATCTGAACACGACTCTATTGTGGAGGCGTTAAAGTGCATGTTCAGATATTTTTGAGCACCCTGAAGAGTACAGATATATTTGATGGCGACTGTACATACAGGAAAAGCAAAAAAGCCAATTCTTATCTAAAATTTTACTATAAATGTCATATCCTTTAATCAGTTTATTGGAATTATCATTACTTTTGGCATAATTTGAGTACAGAACATTTTGAAATTTGTATGACCATTTTAAAATTGATTAATAATAATAATAATGCTGGCTGTATCTCTTCAATAGTGCAGGCAGAGATAGTATCTGCTAGGTGTACACATCCCAATACATTATCGTATCTCAAAGGGGCCTCTTCGTGTTGGATCTGTATCCCCATGAACGCCTTCCAAAAGGACCGGACATTGTGCCGTGATATCCCAAAGGAGAGATACAAATAATAATGCAAATAAAAATATCAAAGGTAGGTCAAATTAGGATTAAAATTTCTAAATTGTCTCAGGGTGCCGAGTGCGCTGTGTTGTACCCCGAGGTATGTCAGGTTTCCATAGGACAGGGAAATCCCCGTTTGCCAGCTTATCTAACAGTGTGGTTTTCATATTAACTAAAACGATTCAAAGGAAAAAAGCCTAGTGACAACACAACTCGCATCATTATCAAGGCCTCGCCACATTCAACGCGGTAGCGGCGCGGTCGCAGTTTGCGCGCGGCCCCGCGCTGATGGGTTACCGCGAACCACAAACGAAGTTTTCCCTCTCTGTCTCACTTCTATGCAAACTTGCAAGACAGAGAGGAAAAACTTCGTTTGCTGTTCGCGGTAGCGCCCCTGATCTGAATGCACGGAACGTTATGAATAAATAAAATAAATAAATATTTTTTGGACAATCTTACACAAATCAACCTAGTCCCAAACTAAGCAAAGCTTGTACTATAGGTACCAAGTGACGTTATAACATACTTATATAGATAAATAGATACTTAAATACATAGAAAACATGGATGTTTTCTATGTATTTAAGTATAATGTGTAATTAAGTATAATGTAATAAGTGTAATGTAAGTCTTCCAAGACTCGGGAACAAATATTCGTGTTCATCACACAAATACATGCCCTGACCGGGATTCGAACCCGGGACCTCCAGCTTCGAAGGCAGAGTCACTACCAACTAGGCTAAAGCGGTCGTGCTATGTCACACCGGCCCGCGCTCGAACTGCGCGGTAGCCGCGCGGTCCCGCGCTTGGCCGGTGTGACATAGCTCATAACGTTCCGTGCATTCAGATCAGCGCGGGGCCGCGCGCAAACTGCGACCGCGCCGCTACCGCGTTGAATGTGGCGAGGCCTTTAAACGTGTCGAATATTGGCGAAAAGGTTAGAAGTGCTAAAAAATGGAAACCGACCTTATCCTTGAGCATGTATTTTGATTGATTTTGCAATACATGATTCTTGACTATAATTGTCAGTCTGACAATTAAATAGCCGAAACATGATTGTTTAAAATTTTCTCTATAGAAAAAAAAAGCAAACTTGAGTCTTATTCTTTTTTTAACCAACCCACTAAAACAACGCATGATTAAACCACACAATTAATTTAGTATGATGGTATTTTACCTCATCTGAACTACGTCAAGAGGAAATTTAATTAAACTTCACGCAGTCTGATATTTACCGACATTTGTCTAAAAAAGCCATTCCCGTAGAGTGTTGCTTCCTGATTTGTCATGCGCGAGAGACATAAGCTTGTCTCTTTCACTGGGGGCGGGGCTGACCGGATTGAGGAATCCCCTTAAAGCCTACCGTAATTAAAAAAAAATTGATGCCATATCATTCAAAAATATATATAATTAAATTATGACATATGTATTTTCTTGTTTTAAATAACCAATAATTTAAGCATGAAATAACGGTTTTAATATTCATTGAGATTATTTGATACTTACCTTAGAACGTGCCCGATAAAAAACCTAAGTCATTATTTCTAATAATAAAAAACAATGTATAGAGTGCGATGCTTCAACTCGCCTGGGTTCTAAAACCTGAGGGGCTACCGCGAAACGAAAACAGACGAAGTTCGAATATCTCCCTCACTGTCGCGCTTGCTAAGTCGTGCGACAGAGAATAGAGATATTCGAACTTCGTTCGTTTTCGAAGGTGGAATAAGTACTTTACTTAGCTACCGCCATGTATGAAAATGAGACTAGCTTCATGTTAAATTCAATACTTTCTGTAAATAGAACAGTCATGCTTTACAAGTCTGATGAATATAATACAGCATTTAAGACAGGAGACGGCTTCAACGCATCTTTCCAAAATATCAAAAAGGGGGACGCGGTAACACCCTTATAAAGAAACTACGCACACTTGCAAAACATTCTCCCATTACTACGCATCTACACTAAAACAACCGCGCACGCACACTGAACACTAAATATGAGCTATAAAATGTGATAATCCATATTGAAAGGGACCTTATGGCAGCCGGCACTTACGCCTTTATTGCCGCTGTTCCAATACAATAGTGAATAGGTGCAACGTAAACGCCTGCCGCCATAAGGTCCCTTTCGATGTGGATTATCACAAATTCTACCTAAGCAGTGTTTACACTAGGTAAATGATGGCTTCCGCTTATGAATTTGCCGCTAGAGGCGCTAGTGTGCTGTCAAGCATCCGAAATGTCAACATAGTTTGTGGGTGGGTTTCGCGTGTTTATTTCTAATTAGAATAATATGGTGATTGTTTTGCAATACCCGAGATTGATTATGGCAACTGTGAGTCAACGAATTTCAGTCCTTTGAGACATTTTTATCGTTCGTAAACTTAACTTTTACTTTTTTCCAAAATAACGGGATAATACGGGATGTTGATATTTTTATGGTATTGTATTTTTATATATTTATTTATTGACGACCGGTTTAGCCTAGTGGGTAGTGCACCTGACTGTGAAGCTGACGGTCCTGGGTTCGAATCCCGGTCAGGGCAAATATTTGTGTGATGAGCATAAATATTTGTTTCTGAGTCTTGGATGTTTTCTATGTATTTAAGTATTTATATCTATTAAATATATCGTCGTCTAGTACCCATAACACAAGCCATCTTGAGCTTACTGTGGGGCCAGTTAGATTTGTGTAAGATTGTCCTCTAATATTTATTTATTATATATTAAATACGATTTCAACCTGAACTTTGTTTTCACGCCAAAGGAAAAATCTACTTTTTGGAGGTCTTATAGGGTTATCACTTTGCTTGTTGCTTCCTATGCTGCCCAAATCTCGGCTTAACGACTGCTGTCATAGATAACAATCATATCCAGGGTCATTGTCAGTTGTAAAAACAAAAGTTGTCCACCCGGTGGCCAATAGTTAACGGCTTATGTGCATGTAAGCTACGTTTTTAACCTCTTGTCTGTGTCTGATAAGGATCAGTACAATCGAAAATTAACTTTGTTCCTTTTTGTCATAGAGTTAATTTTCGATTGTACTGATCCTTATCAGACACAGACAAGAGGTTAATGGATGGATTTATAGCAATGGAGACACTGTCTTTTGCGGGTTACTGGACCAATCCAAAATTAAGCTTTTTGGCCCTTAACTTTTGATATGTCCACCGAAAAGACGCGAACCTAAATCTGACAATGACCTGTCAATGATTGTACAAATAAAACCATAGTCGGTAATGACTTGCCTCCTAATATATGGATCATTCTACTTTTTGTTGACCATTCTATTTTAAAAAAAATCTATGATTTGTATTGAATTAGTGTAAAAAAATTATTTCGAAATTATCACCCGAACCTAATAAAAGGATTTTGTAGATAAAAATACTTAAATATTAACATATTGCTGTAAAAGGTGGGTAACACAGTGGTGAAAACCATTTCTGTATACAAATGGTGAGACATCCAAGGATCACTGAGTTACTCGATTCATGAGCATAAGCTGTGGTTCGTCAATTACCAAAACTATCGGAAGTGATACTGCAATTAAACCTCTTTCTAAATAACAGTACAAAAATATGAAGTGAGGGCCAAGTATACCAAAATCTACATTAAAAAAAAAAGTATCTGAACTTGAAAAAAAATGCATGAAAAAGTATAAAGGGTATTTTATTGTACAACTTTTACATGAATGAAACGAAATTTAAAAAATAATTGAAGTTTTATCCATTAAAACATATATATGAGTAAATATAAATTAAGATATATTTTTTTAATTTTTTAATACCAACATGTAATATAACCATGTAATATTCATTGAGATTATTTGACACTTTAACCGAAGAACTTGACTGTTAGAAAACCCCGTAAGAAGTTCTCTGTCATTCTTTCTAATGCTAAAAAAAACAAGGTATATGCTAACATAACATATAACTTTGCTGTCCAACAACCACTGCTTTTAAAAACATATACAGGGCGTCCCACGGCTATGCCACATGGAGGGAAAGTACCTTGAACATTGTAGATGGAACATTTTACTGAAGGAAGACATTATTTGAATTTAAAAAACAATTTAAACTGCATTCACAGATATTTAAATAATTTTATGGTTGAACCGGGAATCGAACCAGTTACAAGTGAAAAATTGATTAATTTTGTATTAAAACTGTTAAAATGCATGGTCTTCCTTTTATTTCCGACACTATGTTATTTAGCAAAAAATAATCCTTATGATGAACCCTTTAGATCGGTATGATAAAGATACAGGGTAATTTTTTTTCTCGTGTAGCGGGTTCGATTCCCGGTTCAACCGTGTAATTATTTAAAAATCTATGAATGCAGTTCAAATTGTTTTAGAAATTAAAATAATGTCTTCTTTCAATCTCAGAGACCTTATACATCTCTGAGGATATTTATTTAATAGATTTTATTATTTTCATGTTGACGTGTTATAGATATAGCTCAACATATTTTATTGTGATTAGTGTACCTACTTTATTACATTTTATCTTGACGCTTAGAGACCCTATACATCTCTAACAAATCTCGATTGTTATTAGTTTCTTAGTCTTATTTTTGACATGTAACACTACATTTAATTAATGATACGTTGATTATTATATTATTTTTATTCGATGTACCTAGATAGATTTTGACTTGTAAAAGTGCCCTAGAGGCCTATTTGCAGAATAAATGTTTTGATTTTGAGTAAAATGTTCCATCTACAATATTAAAGGTACTTTCCCTCCATGTGGCATGGCCGTGGGACGCCCTGTATAGAGAACGCCTTAACCTCCGTTCGTAGATTAGTTACCAAGGACACCGTGAAACACCTGGTAATTCTCGTATTACGATTGTCGATATCGATTAATCGGGCGAGTGGGCGGGAAAGTACGCCTTGTGCGTATACAACTGGTACCAAGACAGAAAAAAATAACCTGTAAGCGCCTTAGCACGTTACAGTTAATAAGCACAGTATTTTAACTCGTTCAGGTGAACGTCTGTAGACGTCAAACATATACCTCAAGTGATGGGTGTTTTATTAGTTTTATTACAGGTATAGGAGAAAAGACGGGCCAAGTGGAATTCAATTTTATGTCAGTGTCATAAAGACTTGGGAAACACACTTCTGTAACTTGTTTAGAGCAGGGGGTCTAACTGCTAACGGAAAAGGAAGTTATTTAGTTTATACTCCTCTTCGTCACTCGAATTTGTATCGAGAGTCAGGTACAATCGCCACTATGTGTGTGATCCAGCTTTTGTCACCATACTGGTGACAATTGGCACAGTAAATACATTCATGAAATGTAAAGATTAGTTTAATGGTGGTCAAACTCATTTTAAATTATGGACATACATACTTTCATTGTTAGGAAGAAGAGAACAGTAACACTTCAGACATAGTGGTACAGTACTTTTATATCACGAGCGCGGGTTAGCCATAGTTGTAGTAGAGACATATATTTGACGACCGGTTTAGCCTAGTGGGTAGTACCTGCCTGTGAAGCTGACGGTCCTGGGTTCGAATCTCGGTCAGGACAAATATTTGTGTGATGAGCATGAATATTTGTTTCTGAGTCTTGGATATTTTCTATGTATTTAAGTATTTATATCTATTAAATATATCGTCGTCTAGTACCCGTAACACAAGCCTTCTTGAGCTTACTGTGGGGCTAGTTCGATTTGTGTAAGATTGTCCTCTAATATTTATTTATTTATTTATATACGAACACGTAGACAGTGTAAACTCATAGTTCCGGTGAACGCACACATAGAGAATTTGCATGTATGTCTGAATCCACAACCATCCGCTCATCGGCGTTCGTGAAATAAAATTACGTCTAGATATATTTTACGAATGTGACACCACTTAGACTTGCGAACATTGCACGCGTCGAAACGAAACTCGTTGTACTGTCTGATATTCATGCTGTAAATATTTTTGTCTGCAAAAGGTCGTATCGATTCCTAGTTGCCCTGGGGATAGCCTTGAGACGTATTGTAGATAGACTCTTAGAATCTTGTGAGCTTATAACCTTTTTACATTAAATTTTTTTTCTACTCGTCGGCTTCAATGTTTGAATTAAGATATCGTAGACGAAACTATAATCACATACATTTGTCTATTGGTTCCCTTCAAGTGAACTCTTATGAAATAGACCAATCACGTGTCGCCTTTTACTGTACTCTTATGAAATTGACCAGGGTCATTGTCAGTTGCAAAAACAAAAATTGTCCCTTCGGTGGTCAATAGTTAATATAAGCTATGTTTTTAGTACATGGATTTATAGTAACGGAGACACTGTTTATGCGGGTTAATAGATCAATCTAAAATTAAGCTTTGACCTTGACTTTTGATATGTTCACCGAAAAGACGTGAACCTAGATCTGACAATCACCCACCAATCACGTGACGCCGCGGACATAGAAAAAAGACATCAACGAGCGCCCGACCCATGTGCCTAACCTTCATTTCCGCAGGACTAGTTTAATTGCTTCGGTTTGTTTAGTTTAATTAATTTCCGTTGACTCGTAGAGAGAATAGTGTATGTAATAGTTATATAAGTCGATTTTTTAGTCTCGGAACCTTACTTAGACTGCGGTTCTCGACTAAAAAAGAATACGTTATATAACGATTGCATAAATTACTAAGGTAGGTATATTACTTTAGCCTTGCAGCTTGTTAGGCCCCGGTCTTACCGCCAGCGGGCAGCGGGGCGACGCGAGCGACGCGATCAAAATGTATCGACTTGACTGTTCTGAACGACTTCGAGCGATTCCGTTGTTCTCGCGCCGCCACGCTTGCCGCCCCGCTGCCCGCTGGTTTCGAGTCCGTGGCCTTATAGTGGTTATGAGTATGAATGACATAGAATACTTTATATACTGAGTTTTTTCTAGTCGATGGCAATGTAACACCTACCAATTTTACTACAGTCATCCACGAATTTGACACAATAACTGAGGCCGGGTTTTATAAAGATCCGTTAGACCAAATGTCAGATCAAATTTTAGTAACTCGGTACATTTTTAACATAACAAACCGACATAAGGTCTAACGGATCTTTATAAAACCGAGCCTAAGTCACCTTACTTCAAACTCTGGTAAATCCAATTCTGTCATTTTTTAATTTTTGTATAAAATAAAAGGGTAAAAAACTAGTTTTGTTACAGTTTTATCGGTTAAGTATAATTCCGTGTGGTTTTTGAGAAAAATACAGTTAAAATCATAATATTTTATCAAAACTAGATAAATCCATGTAGGTAAGTCCAACCAAGCCGATCAGCGATGTTCAACATGGCTGTCGGTTGACGTAATAATTCTAATCGTATTTTTTTTTAAATCTACATAAGGCACTTGTCCCACCGCCGGCGAGCAGCGAGTACTTTCATAGTAATTCTACTCGTTTTCTCGCTCGAGCGAGTGGAATTACTATGAGATTACTCGTTACTCGCCGGCGGTGGGACAAGTGCCTAAATCAGAATTATACAAATCCGCACTAAGTTTTTTCAAACATAGATAAATTGCAATCATCAAATGAAGGTGAAACCAATCAAAATTTTATTTTCTTTGAAGTACGGATTTTTAATTCTGAATTTGCCGAACGGCATCGCTTTCTTTAATGCTTTCATCATTCAGCCGGAAGACATCCACTGCTGGATATAGGCCTCCCCCAAGTTGGGGGGGTTTTGCCATAATCCCCACGCTTGGCAGGCGGGTTGGGGATCGCAGTAATAATAGGTGTGACCTTCAGGGAACGCTGCTGCCCGTTCCCTGGATATTCTCCATTAGTCGCCTCTTACGACACCCACCGGATGATATGCTTTAGCCATAAAAAAAAAATACTTCCTTCCAAATCACTGAATTAAGGTTAATATCACTTTTTTCCAATAATCTCCCAAGTGGTTAGAGTGGATTTATCTGATTTTGAAGTGAACCGACACAACTAGTTCGATATTTGTAAATATTTGATCTACAGTATAACGGCGCTTTCGTAAAACTAGTTCCTGCGCCTGATCTTGGGATTAGGCTTAGAGTGTAAACATTTCTATAGAGATGTTATATGCGTGCCACCAAGACGGGGGAACAAGGTCTTATAAATTGAGAATTTGTTTAAAATGGCTGACGGTTTCAAAGTCGCGAAATTCAACTCTATTTCATTGTATTGTGTTCTGAACATTAGGAAGTAATTGAGCTTTCTCGGATAATAATAGAGTTGTATACATTACAAAAGGGATACCGTTAGAATTACGATTTGAAACGGGATATTTACCATGTATATTTGTATTTTTGAGTTCCCAAAAATACAAATATACATGGTAAATATCCCGTTTCAAATCGTAATTCTAATGTAAATGACCATGTAAGCTTGAAATCGGTTACCGTTAAATCAACAAAACCTTTCGTCCTCAGTACATCCTCCCGCTAGACCTGATCACCAAGGAGGTATTCACCAAGTGGATGGAGGTGCTCCGCGCCGTGATGGAGGCGCCCGTGCCCGACCACACGCTCCAAGTGGACGAGGAGGAGCGGCTGGAGCTGCCCTGGTGGAAGTGCAAGAAGTGGGCGGTGCACACGCTCTACAGATTGTTCGAGAGGTCAGTGCACTACAGACTACTGTAGGAGGGTTTACCTGTTCGCCAAGTGGGTGGAGGTGACGAGCGGCTGGAGCTGCCCTGCCCTGGTGGAAGTGCAAGAAGTGGGCGGTGCACACGCTCTACAGACTGTTCGAGAGGTCAGTGCACTACAGACTACTGTAGGAGGGTTTACCTGATCGCCAAGTGGGTGGAGGCGACGAGCGGCTGGAGCTGCCCCGGTGGAAGTGCAAGAAGTGGGCGGTGCACACGCTCTACAGACTGTTCGAGAGGTCAGTGCACTACAGACTACTGTAGGAGGGTTTACCTGATCGCCAAGTGGGTGGAGGTGACTAGCGGCTGGAGCTGCCCTGGTGGAAGTGCAAGAAGTGGCCGGTGCACACGCTCTACAGACTGTTCGAGAGGTCAGTGCACTACAGACTACTGTAGGAGGGTTTACCCGATCGCCAAGTGGGTGGAGGCGACGAGCGGCTGGAGCTGCCCCGGTGGAAGTGCAAGAAGTGGGCGGTGCACACGCTCTACAGACTGTTCGAGAGGTCAGTGCACTACAGACTACTGTAGGAGGGTTTACCTGATCGCCAAGTGGGTGGAGGCGACGAGCGGCTGGAGCTGCCCCGGTGGAAGTGCAAGAAGTGGGCGGTGCACACGCTCTACAGACTGTTCGAGAGGTCAGTGCACTACAGACTACTGTAGGAGGGTTTACCTGATCGCCAAGTGGGTGGAGGTGACTAGCGGCTGGAGCTGCCCTGGTGGAAGTGCAAGAAGTGGCCGGTGCACACGCTCTACAGACTGTTCGAGAGGTCAGTGCACTACAGACTACTGTAGGAGGGTTTACCCGATCGCCAAGTGGGTGGAGGCGACGAGCGGCTGGAGCTGCCCCGGTGGAAGTGCAAGAAGTGGGCGGTGCACACGCTCTACAGACTGTTCGAGAGGTCAGTGCACTACAGACTACTGTAGGAGGGTTTACCTGATCGCCGAGTGGGTGGAGGTGACTAGCGGCTGGAGCTGCCCTGGTGGAAGTGCAAGAAGTGGGCGGTGCACACGCTCTACAGACTGTTCGAGAGGTCAGTGCACTACAGACTACTGTAGGAGGGTTTACCTGATCGCCGAGTGGGTGGAGGTGACTAGCGGCTGGAGCTGCCCTGGTGGAAGTGCAAGAAGTGGGCGGTGCACACGCTCTACAGACTGTTCGAGAGGTCAGTGCACTACAGACGACTGTAGGAGGGTTTACCTGATCGCCAAGTGGGTGGAGGCGACGAGCGGCTGGAGCTGCCCCGGTGGAAGTGCAAGAAGTGGGCGGTGCACACGCTCTACAGACTGTTCGAGAGGTCAGTGCACTACAGACTACTGTAGGAGGGTTTACCTGTTCGCCAAGTGGGTGGAGGTGACGAGCGGCTGGAGCTGCCCCGGTGGAAGTGCAAGAAGTGGGCGGTGCACACGCTCTACAGACTGTTCGAGAGGTCAGTGCACTACAGACGACTGTAGGAGGGTTTACCTGGTCGCCAAGTGGGTGGACGTGACGAGCGGCTGAAGCTGCCATGGTGGAAGTGCAAGAAGTGGGCGGTGCACACGCTCTACAGACTGTTCGAGAGGTCAGTGCACTACAGACTACTGTAGGAGGGTTTACCTGTTCGCCAAGTGGGTGGAGGTGACGAGCGGCTGGAGCTGCCCCGGTGGAAGTGCAAGAAGTGGGCGGTGCACACGCTCTACAGACTGTTCGAGAGGTCAGTGCACTACAGACGACTGTAGGAGGGTTTACCTGATCGCCAAGTGGGTGGAGGTGACGAGCGGCTGGAGCTGCCCTGCCCTGGTGGAAGTGCAAGAAGTGGGCGGTGCACACGTTCTACAGACTGTTCGAGAGGTCAGTGCACTACAGACTACTGTAGGAGCGTCAACATCCAAAGGGATGCTTTTGGGTGAATACATTTTTTTTGGCTTGTTATCTTGACCCGTTGTCCAAAGGACACTAGTGGCGCATTTTGTTCAAAAAAATGTTGTATTAAGTTCTACTAACGTGCTTAGTACATGGACCATTATGGAAATACGTTATAAGTATCGCAAATACGTATGTTTGATAAACATAAATAGCATAAAATCACGATTGTATTCGAATTTCGTCCCCTGGACAACTAGACGTAACCACGGCAACCACTGGCACTAAAAAGTTGATCCACCCTATTACTATGATCAAACAGCGTCCTTTTTGAAATCCTTAAGAGGCCTTATAAGTTTGAAAATGTTTTGATTACAAATTATGACAAAAGTATTGATAATACCAATAAAGTTATTAAAGGCTACGATATCTTTATCAAAGTTTTAGATAGTAACATAGCCATTTTTTGGTGTTATTGTGTGTAGTAGAATTTAAGCTGAAAAAAACAAATTTTTAGCTTGTAAATGGTCGATTTGGAGTGATGTTTGAAACAATATTTCTTAATGAAAAATCCAAAAAATACATTTAAAGTTTATAACATAAGGTCGCAATAGTCCTGTTCTAGATAGTAACATTGAAAAAATGTCAAGATGCGTTTCAATTCAAACAGAAAATGGCGTAAATAGATGAGCGTTTTTTAACTGATAAGGACCCTTAAAACCTAAAATAGATTAATGATTGATGTTTTCCTTACTTTATAGCCTATTGGCTGTCCCACTGCTGGGCAAAGGCCTCTCCCCATGTTTTCCAGGTCTCCCTATTGAGCGCTTCTTCCTCCCAATTCTTGGCAAATGCATCCAGGTCATCCCGCCATCTCCGTCTGGGCCTGCCCCGTCTGCGTCGTCCATCATGTGGCACCCACTTGGTGGCTACATTAGCCCACCTATCTGGATGCATGCGACAGACGTGGCCGGCCCAGTCCCACTTGAGCCTGGCAGTTTTTTTACCTACGTCAGCAATGCGTGTTTTAGAGCGCAGTGTAGTGTTTCGGACACGATCCGTCCTTTTGACACCCAAAATGCTGCGCTCCATAGCGCGCTGGCAAACCTTCAATTTGGATTTCTGGATGTTTTCCTAGTATTTTTTTTTTCGTAACGTTTTATTAGTAATGTAAACAACAGTTTATGCCCACCTCTGTTTAAGAGCGCTTTAATAAAATGTAACAGGTCCACTAGCGCCGCTCGTAAATAATTGTAATTATTTAAATTTAACGACATATAACTAAAAAAGGGGGCCGCTACGTACTGTAGTTTGTATTTAAGTACTTTCTGTATCCATCAAATTAATTTTTACGTTGCTAGATTGGTCTCTCTATGAGGTCAAAAATAAAACGGCCGTTTTAACTTTGGACGCACAGATTGACGAATCCAGCAACGTAATAACTAGTTTGATGGATTCAAAACGTACTTAAATACAAAATACAGTACGTAGCGGCCCCCTTTTTTAGATATCTATCGGTAAATTTAGACAATCACAATTATTTACGAGTGGCGCTAGTGGACCTGATATATTTTATTAAAGCGCTCTTAATACCCTACTGTTTCCTTCCAGATACGGCAGCCCGGTTAACACCCGCAAGGAGTATGTGCAGTTCGCCGAGTGGTACCTCACGACCTTCACCGGGGGCATCCTGGAGGTGTTGCTGCGGGTCCTCGACCAGTACAGGAACAAGATATACGTGTCGCCGCGCGTGCTGCAGCAGACCATAAGTTATATAGACCAGTGGTGAGTGTCCACAGTATCCTCCTAATATGTGATAATCCATATTGAAAGGGACCTTATGGCGGCCGGCGCTTACGCCTTTATTGCCGCTGTTCCAATACAATAGTGAATAGGTGTAACGTAAGCGCCTGCCTCCATAAGGTCCCTTTCGATGTGGATTATCACATATGTTAGGGATGTAGGGATGTTGACTGAAAATTTCGACTATTCCAAAAGAGACAAGGCAAAATATATGCTAATAGGTGAAAATCCTATAGAAATATCTCAAAAGATAACGAAGCTACAACCGTTTTTATGTTGCTGGTTAGAGAGAGCGCGACCGGTCAGTGACGTCACTGACCTCGAGCGCCATAGTTGATGACGATCGTTCCAATACAAAGGTGCGTTTGCGGAAAAGGGACAGAGTATGCACCCTCTTATCTCATCTCATCATTATGTAATTATTTATTCGATTGAGTTACTTTTTTCTCCATTAGTTTATGAATTTAATCCTTTCTCGAGACAATTCGATCTTACTGATTTTCTTTTTTTTTATACAACGCCGGTGGCAAACAAGCGTACGGTCCACCTGATGGTAAGCGGTCACCGCAGTCTATAGACGCCCGCAACTCCAAAGGAGTCATGTGCGCGTTGCCGAGCCTTTATAAGATTTAAGGATGCGCTGTGTTGACAGCAGAAGGGACACATTTAGGTCCCTCGCTCTCAACACAGTGCATCCTCGGGAGCTCTGGCAACCTTGCTCACCTCCAGGAACACAACACTACATACTTGTATAGTAGATGTTATGTTATTATGGTCGTGGTCTTCTGCAAGGCGGATGTACTTCCCCAGTTGGGCTGCTCCAAATTCGAGCAAGATGACATTTTGCTGTGCCCTACCTCACTTAATATTTGCTGTTAACATCCCTATTAGTATAAATGCGATTGATTGAACATAGTAAAAATTATCACTTGAAAGCTTAATATCACGCCAACCGATTCTTGAATCAAAAAATGCTTTTACAAACCTTTGTACGCTGGGGTTTGGAAGGGAAAAAAAATGCACCACCACTTTACAGGTAGGGGAGGTACCCTAAAAAAAATTTTTTTAATGATTTTATTCTACGGTTTTGTCGGCGTCATTGATACGTATACTCATGCCAAATTACAGCTTTCTAGTACTAACGGTTACTGAGAAAAGCGGGGGACGGACGGACATGGCGAAACTATAAGGGTTCCTTGTTTACTACTGAACCCTAAAAATGAACACGTGTTTCCACTGAGTGCGTATAGATATTATCAATGTTCTCATGGATCTGCTAAGCTTTACTTCCTGAAGGAATATTTGTGATAATCCATATTGAAAGGGACCTTATGGCGGCCGGCACTTACGCCTTTATTGCCGCTTTTCCAATACAATAGTGAATAGGTGTAACATAAGCGCCTGCCGCCATAAGGTCCCTTTCGATGTGGATTATCGGGTGTCTATTATTTTATCGAAATATCTTACATCGATTTTCATTTCACCGAAAACTGTTCAACGAATTTCATTAGGTTTTTTTTTCTAATCACATAATCATCAATTCATTGCATCTTATATAATCGAACCACTTTTCATAGTTAATCGTTTCGAATCCGTCTCTAGTCGTAGCGTAACGGTACATCGAATTTACCTTTCATAGAAATATTCGTTATTCATAGTATTAATTTAACGAAACTTGATTCACAGATAGTACGTTCCATATAGTATTCTTTCCACGAACAATGTTTCATCGAACAACCAAGCAAGCATGATTTTTCAAGGCGCATAATCTTTCTGGGCTTATATAAAAAAAATAACCTCGAAGATTAAGACGGGAGCAAAGCTTGCGGGCCTTTCGAACGACTACGTCGATGAACAAATAAAATACTGAATTAAAATTCGAAGAGTTGTTTCTTGTGTAAAAGGTAATTCGAGCAAATGTTTAAGCGATCTAACGAAGTTCGATGAATGATTCCTAAGTGATAATAATATTCTGCGAATAGTGTTATAGGAAACGATAATCGATGTAACGATTTTCGGTAAAATGATGGATTCCCGGATTATCACATTTTTATATTGCGCGTCTGACCCCTATATAAGAATTACTCCGATTGTTTTTTGTCATCAGTGTGTCCCACTCGCACTCGTGGAAGCTGCTCAAGCCGCACATGTTCGCGATCATACAGGACGTGCTCTTCCCGCTCATGTCCTACTCGGAGGCGGACGAGGAGCTGTGGAACACCGACCCACACGAGTACATACGGATCAAGTTTGGTGAGTACGGTCTGTGTAGACGAGGCTTTGGATCGGCTCTTTTAGGAAGATATTTCAATAGCCAACTTATTCCTGGGTCATTGTCAGTTTTAAAATACAAATACAAAAATACAAACATTTATTCTGCAAATAGGCCACAAGGGCACTTTTACATGTCAAAATATTAATTTATAATTTAAGAAAGTCTGACTATAATAAGTAATACATTTTTCATGTCAAAATATTAATTTACAGTTCAAGAAGGAATAATAATTTCGAGTTTAACAATTATAACAAAATTAATGTCATACAGTGAAGATAAACTTGCAAAGTTATCTATTACAAATATTAAGTTAGAGATGTATAAGGTCTCAAGATTAAACAAGGAGTGAAATTAATATATTATCCCAGAGATGTACATGGTCTCTGAGCGTCAAAATTAAAATTAATTTAATATTGTTAGAGATGTATATGGTCAGTCACTGATAATAAAAACGAATCCACAACAGGATGATGTCTCTCGTCAATCCCCTATAAAAGACACTAGTATTAACGTAGTCACTATGTCCTAGCAAGCATGAACAGACCGGACTCCACAAACAGCACCCGATCACGAGTATGATGCGTATCTCAGCCATCGCCTCCCTCGACCATCTGTTAGGGAAGGTGGTAAAAACAAAAGTTGTCCACCCGGTGGTCAATAGTTAACGGCTTATGTACATGTAAGTTATGTTTTTATTACATTGATTTATAGTTACGGAAACACCGTTTATGCGGGTTACTAGACCAATCCAAAGTTAAGATTTGTGGCCCTTAACTTTTGATATGTCCACCGAAAAGATGCGAACCTAAATCTGACAATGACCCTCCTACAACAGGTATGTTGGACGGACAACTAATAAGAAAATCAATAAGTTCGAAAAAGAATTGATCATTAAGGGTCTTCATCAGTTAAAAAACGCTCATCAATTTAGACGATTCTCTGATTGAATTGACACGTGTCTTGACATTTTCTCAGTGTTACTATTTAGAAAAGGACTATTGCGACCTGATATCATAAATTTTATAGGTATATTTGGATTTTTCTGTAAGAAATATCGTTTCAAACATCGCTCCAAATCGACCATTTTCAAGCTAAAAACTGTGTTCTTCCGCTTAAATTCTAATACAATAAAATCAAAAAATGGCCATGTTGCTATCTAAAACTTTAATAAAATTATCGTATCCTTTCATCAGTTCAATGATGTTAACAAAACTTTTCTCATAATTTGAAATCAAAACATTTTAAAACTTATAAGGCCTCTTAAATGGCGGAAAAAGTAACTCAAAATAATAAATAATTTCATAGTTATAAGTAGACCCCGTTATCTTGTCGCACAGAAATTGTTTTTAGTAGAGCGTGAATGTTTTTTTTTATCGACCTTCTTGATATTGATGTTCATATAATGCAATTGAATTTTCGCCTTTTAAGTCTATGCTCAATTTTTCGTGCGCGTCCTTTGCATGTATATGAAGCAGGATTTACAGTTGCCGCCCAATGTGGAACTTGTCATCACGAAAATCCCTATATAACCCATAGTTCCACTGACGTTGTACAATAGTGTAAAGTTTATTATAATTATTGTGGAACAACTATGATAAATCCTAACGAACACCCTAGACTTATATTTCTTCGTTTATTATTATATATATTTTTATACAAAAGTAATAAGTGACACCTCTTTGAAATTATCAGTGACATACACTATCGACATTAAGATAGTCAATAAATAAACATTCACGCTCTACTAAAAAACAATTTCTGTGCGACAAGATAACTGGGTCTAGTTATAAGCCTCCAATGTCTTAAGACACATTCTGTCCCTTTGTATTGAAACGATCGTCATTTACTATGGCACTTGTTAACCGTGACTTCACTGATCTGTAGCGCGATCTCTATCTAACTAGCAACATTAACGGTTGTAGCTTGATTATTTTCTGAGATATTTGAATAGTTTGTATGTTATTGTATGTTAAGTCGAATAATAGCCTATTTAAGAAGCTTGTAGCAAATCCAAAGTTACGATTTCGAGATCCTATGAAGCTGATAGGACCAAGAGCTAAAACGGCTTTATTTGGAAAAAATTGCTACCTAATGTCAATTAAAATATTTAATCATCTACCACTACATATCAAGGAAATTCCCAGCATAATTAGATTTAGAAGAACATTATATGCATGGTTAATCGAAAATAATTTTTACAATCTTAATGAGTTTCTTGCCATTAAACAATAACACCAATATTACCTAGAGCGTGTATTTATGAACTATTTGTTTGTGGCATGGATTAGTACAGAAACATTAGATACTGTATAATCAATTTTAGTTTAGGATGTGTTAATTTTTGCATGCAAAGAAGTTGCTAAATGTGTGATCATATATATTATTGTAAGATGTTTAATGCAAATAAAGAACTTACTTATTTACTTACTAGGAATTTCACCATTTGGCATACATTTTGCATTGTTTCTTTCGGAGTAGATGAATTCTGTGTCAAAAACCCTACTCTCTTGATAGAGACTAAGGCTCGGTTTTATACAGATCCGTTAGACCTTACGTCGGTTTGTTATGTGAAAAAATGTACTGAGTTACTGAAATTTGATCTGACATTTGGTCTAATGGATCTTTATAAAACCCGGCCTAAAATATACCCATAGGCACTGGTCCCACCGCCGGCGAGTAGTGTGTAATCTCATAGTAATTCTAGTCGCTTGAGCGGGAAAACGAGTAGAATTAATATGAGAGTACTCGCTGTTCGCCGGCGGTGGGACCAGTGCCTTACACTAAATTTGGTTGAATATTTCACTATTCACTAACCCCTTTATTCATAAAACTTAACAAACCTCTGCTAACTAAAATGTCTGTTGTCACTGTCTCACAAGTAACAGATAAGGACAAACGAACTTTAGCGGCTAGTTAACTAATATAGGTTTGATTGACGTTTATGAATACGGGGTATGAGATTTCTAAATGACTGTTATTGTTCCAGACATATTCGAAGACTTCGTATCTCCCATAATCGCCGCTCAAACGCTTCTCATATCCTGCTGTAAAAAGCGGAAAGAGATGCTCGAACGAACCATGCAGCTTTGCATGCAGGTACTGACCAGTCAGAACGGAGAATACAGCCCCAGGCAGCGCGACGGTGCCCTACACATGGTGGGCACTCTCAGCGACCTGCTCATCAAGAAAAAGTTCTATAAAGAAGAAATTGACTCGCTTCTCAGCCAATATGTGTTCCCAGAATATAGTAATCCACTTGGCTACATGCGTGCGAGAGCGTGTTGGGTGCTCCACTGCTTTGCTACTGTCCGATTCAAGAGCGAACCACTTCTAATCGAAGCGGTCCGCTTGACTGTAAACGCTTTGCTCAACGACACAGACTTACCGGTCAAAGTTGAGGCTGCCATTGCTCTACAGACCTTACTATCCTCGCAAGAGAAAGTCCACAAGCTACTAGAGCCTCAAGTGAAAGCGGTCACCACAGAATTGTTGAAAGTTATACGTGAGACAGAGAATGATAACATAGCTAGTGTGCTACAGAAAATTGTGCCTCTCTACACGGAGCAATTAATGCCGATGGCGTATGAGATTACGGAGCATCTAGCGACGACGTTCAGGAAAGTGATAGAGACGGATTCCGGCACTGATGAGAAGGCTATAACCGCCATGGGGCTTCTGAACACGATGGAGACAGTGTTGAACGTTATGGAGGAGAATCCGGAGATCATGGCGCAGCTCGAGAAGACAGTGCTCACAGTTGTTGGACATATCCTGCAGCATAATATTATTGGTAAGTTATTCAAAGCCCATCCAGAAATATATGACCATTTTCAAGAGGGCGCTATTAGTGTGGGTTGCACCAAACGGCACCTCCGTGGTGTCCAAATACCCTAACGCGCTAGGAACGAAAGAGAACGGTATATGCGGCGAGCGCGTGCGAGCGGAATGCCACGATTACCTGTCAAACATAGGTTTTAGTTAGACAGGATACCTGTATGTAAGTACTATTAATTATTCGGTGGTCACGTCTAACTTAGTCCTGTTTCGTTACGAAACGTATCGTAGAAAGAGAATTGTCTCGGAGGAGAATTTGGGTGGGTTGCACCAAACCGTCTGTAATCGTAAGCAGTGTTCGTTAAAAACTAATTGTATGGAAAGTTTGACAACTTTCTATTGGGTGACAGCTGCCGGCGCCATATTTGACTATGACCAGCCTGTTATCGTATGTTGGTGCAACTGACCCTTATTCTCATTTATGTGGCAACAGTTCAAATTATTGGAATATATGCTGTTAAACGGTACATGTGACAAGTTTATTAAATATTGATGCTGCTAAATTGAGGCTTCATTCGTAAAAAGTTCTACGAAAATGGGAATGAGAAACAGTGTTTTGTATAAGTTTGCAGAATCTATGAGAGAAAGAGATTATATATTCAAAATATTAGGGATGCGCCGAATATTCGATTATTCTTCGGTATTCGGCATATTGCGCTTGTTTTTGAATGTTCTGTATCCGACCGAATTATTCGGTTCAGCTGTCGAATATTTACCGAAAAATCTCGAAAATTTACTGCTTCGTGAAATTAACACTTGACCCATTATTAACAGTGATTTAACTTACTTTTGTCAATATCTCGCTTTGATAATGAACAAAAATTTTACCATTCAATTAGTCTGTTTTACAACAATAGATGAAGGAATTACGTTGAACCGAATAATTCGGCCGAATATTCGGTTCGGCAACAGCTGGACCTAATATTCGGCCGAATGTTCGTATTAGGTCAAACCCATATTCGGCGCATCGCTACAAAATATCATTCATTCAAAATCTCCTAAATTATACTTGACGACCGGTTTAGCCTAGTGGGTAGTGCACCTGCCTGTGAAGCTGACGGTCCTGGGTTCGAATCCCGGTCAGGGCAAATATTTGTGTGATGAGCATGAATATTTGTTTCTGAGTCTTGGATGTTTTCTATATATTTAAGTATTTATATCTATTAAATATATCGTCGTCTAGTACCCATAACACAAGCCTTCTTGAGCTTACTGTGGGGCTAGTTCGATTTGTGTAAGATTGTCCTCTAATATTTATTTATTTATTATTTAATTATTATTCGGCCGAATGTTCGTATTAGGTCAAACCCATGTTCGGCGCATCGCTACAAAATATCATTTATTCAAAATCTCCTAAATCATATAATAAATTTCCCTTCTAGAATACTATGAAGAGGCGATGTCCCTCCTCTGCAACCTCACAGCCAAGATGATCTCCGAAGACATGTGGAAGGTGCTGGAACTGCTGTACCAGGTGTTTGAGAAGGACAGCTTCGATTACTTCACCGATATGATGCCGGTGCTCCACAACTACATCACCGTGGACACTAACGCTTTTGTGTCCAACGAGAACCATATATTGGCCATGTTCAATATGGCCAAAGCGGTGAGTTTGTGGGCTGTAAAAAATAATAACGTTTTTATAGTCTTCTTATAAGTCAAATGCCAAATCCCGACCCGTCAACGAGAAGGCAACAGTAGATGAGTTTCTTAGGAAAATGTTATATATATGGGTCATTCTACTTTTTCATGACCAGTTTTCTATTACAAAAAAAAACTATGATATGTATTGAATGAGTATACAAAAATAGGATTTCGAAATAGTACCTGAACCTACTAAAAGGAATTTATAGATAAAAATACTAAGTTATTGTTGTAAAAGTTGGTAACACAGTGGTAAAAACCATTTTTTCATTCAAATGGTGAGACATCCAAGGACCACTGAGTTACCTACTCGATTTATGGATATTAGCTGTGGTTCGTTAATTACCAAAACTATCGGAAGTGATACTGCAATCAAACCTCTTTCTAAATAACATTAGAAAAATATGAAGTGGGGGCCAAGTATTCCAAAATCTGCATTTAAAAAAAAGTGTCTGTAAATTATGTACATGAAAAAGTAGAATGGCCCATATATTGACACCTAGCATGCTCAAGAGATGGCTCATGTTAAAATGGGATTACAATCATCGCTGAATCCCATGTTTTGTAGGTTTAAATCCCATAAAATTACAGTTTTTAAAGAGTGACTCAGGGGAGCAACAAGGAATCGACCCACTTAACACTCATTGCCAGACTTAAATCTTGAATGTATCCGATGTAACGACCTCTACAAACGCAGCGCCCACTCCTTTCCCAGGCCGCACCAGGAAGGATTTGCAAAAAAAAATCCATATTAGAAATTGTCACGTTTCTGTGATTAATTTCAAGAGGAGTCACTTTTTAAGAAAATTCAATCCAATTCTAATCACCCCAGAACTAAGATTGAAATTGTATTGACTCGCATGTGGTCGATAAACCGTACTATGCCTGGAAAAGTGGTTGAGCGAATTCTTGACAAAATATTCCAATCGAATTTAGTGCTTCACGCACTCTTTTTGTTTTTAATTAGAAGAACGCTTTCACCGTCGTACAGAAATGTGGACTTCGCAATGCGCTTGATATTTTCATCTATATGCAACGCGAGTTTATTGTTATAAATTTGTTACGTTGTTCATCTGGGTCATTGTCAGTTGTAAAAACAAAAGTTGTCCGCCCGGTGGTCAATAGTTAACGGCTTATGTACATGTAAGTTATGTTTCTATTACGTGGATTTATAGTTACTGGAACACCGTTTATGCGGGTTACTTTTGATATGTCCACCGAAAAGACGCGAACCTAAATCTGACAATGACCCATCTAATCTATGCTGTGCATCACTACATAGTATAAAACGAAGTCGCTTTCTCTGTCCCTATATCCCTATGTATGCTTAAATCTTTAAAAATACGCAACGGATTTTGATGCGGTTTTTTTTAATAGATAGAGTGACTCAAGGGGAAGGTTTATATGTATAATACATGCATCAACATTGCACCCGTGCGAAGCCGGGGCGGGTCGCTAGTTTCCTATAAGCTTTTAAATGTATTTTTTTAAAACCTGACTGTGGCTTTATAGGCCGGGCCCAATAAAGCGATAGGAGTGCGCGGTTGGAGAGTAGCCTGGGGACAATCCAGGGGAAAACCTCCGACACGACCACGCGTGTGGTTTGGAACACTGGACTACTCGAGTTTGCGCTCCAGTGAGATTGGTTGAGCGGTTTCAACCGAATCTGAGGTGTGAATGGAATCGAGCTACTGGAAGTTTTATCGCTGAAGATTTTTCAACTACTATCAAACTTTTTTTTTAAATGGATTTCAGGTCTAAACTAACCTACTTTTCTGGTATATCT
Organism: Epiblema foenella; assembly: GCA_963556455.1. Classification (NCBI taxonomy): domain Eukaryota; kingdom Metazoa; phylum Arthropoda; class Insecta; order Lepidoptera; family Tortricidae; genus Epiblema; species Epiblema foenella. The sequence goes on from OY747095.1 coordinate 45,217,249, forward strand.
AATTGGGTACACAATGACATTTTAGCGGTACCTAAAAATTGAAAATTTTGCGAATCAATTCATCCTAGAAGCATTTTTCTGCAAAACAAGTGAGAAAAACGTTAAAATCAAAGCAATCAGTGTGTAATTTTGCCGTCCTAGCACATATGAGGATCTACTATACTACACCAACATAAATAGTCCTAACTGTACAATAGGCACTTGTCAAGGACAACATTGGAAAGTGTTTGATCAATAAATACGAAATGCAATTGATCAAATATGTCCTTAGTTACGAGAGATTAGAAATCTAAATATAGATACGTTATTTTTACCTAATGCTGATTATTTAATTTTTTTACCTCGACGGTGACAAACGGGAATACTCGGTCGGTATATTAAATGCATTTACCTTGCGAGAGAACCATATAATTGTAGCTTTATTTAAATCTCAAATAAATATTCATTAAACATCACAATTCGATACCTCAGTCTATGTGCGATCCAATCGTAATCGCTTGCTGTGACAATCGATTTGGGTTAGTTACATCTCTATAAACGTCAGTCATAATGTGTCAAATAATGCAAATAGACGACCGCTTTAGCCTAGTTGGTAGTGACCCTGCCTTCGAAGCTGGAGGTCCCGGGTTCGAATCCCGGTCAGGGCATGTATTTGTGTGATGAACACGAATATTTGTTCCTGAGTCTTGGATGTTTTCTATATATTTAAGTATCTATTTATCTATATAAATATGTTTATCGTCACTTTGGTACCCATAGTACAAGCGCTTAGTTTGGGACTAGGTTGATTTGTGTAAGATTGTCCTAAAATATTTATTTATTTATTATTTAATAGGAATGCAAATACTGTAGAACGGGCAATAATCGGTCAGAATAGACAGAATTGAGATCTTCATTTTCTTAGTGTACCGCCAACCAATTTCATTTCTGGACCACTTCGTACCTTGTCAGTGAGATTCATATATCGTCGGGTTAGAGGCAAAAGTCACTAACTAACAAATACCTACTAAAAATAAAGCTCGTATATCAGCATCGTTTCCGTATTGAGATACGAGGTTTCCAAGAGTAGAGTTTTGCTTCTCACTCGTCGATATGAGATCTCTCGCGGCTTTCATATTAATTTTCACTGTGACAATAAACGAAGTGAGCCAGAAATCAAATTGATTGACTGTAATATTTTGAAAGGGCCGGCAACGCGCGTATTTACGATTTAAGAAATAGACGCTAATGAGAAATATCTAAGGATGTCCTGTAATACGGGTAGTGACATTTAAGCAGTCCGAACAGATTTGTAGTTAAATAATAAATAAATAAATATTAGAGGACAATCTTACACAAATCGAACTAGTCCCACAGTAAGCTCAAGAAGGCTTGTGTTGTGGGTACTAGACGATGATATATTTGATAGACATCAATACTTAAATACATAGAAAACATCCAAGACTCAGAAACAAATATTCATGCTCATCACACAAATATTTGCCCTGACCGGGATTCGAACCCAGGACCGTCAGCTTCACAGGCAGGTGCACTACCCACTAGGCTGAACCGGTCGTCAAAGTCAAAAAAAAGTTTCATTAGATACTATATGTATTCAATGTGGTATATAGAACCTTTGTTAGTGCCAATGATATGCGTGGTTTATGCAAACATCTTTACTCATTACATTTGTGGTTTCATTAGATACTTATTAATTTAAGTATTCAATATTTAAGTATGTCAATGATATGCGTTGTTTATGCAAACTTCCTTACTCATTTTTATATTACATTGTCCGGCCAAACACGAAACTATTATATGCAAAACATGATGTAATTAATCTACACAGTTTGTATTGTACTTATGCTTAATTGTATATATGTCCTAGATGTTAATGTCCGCAATTTAACTTTGATTGTCACAACGCTCGCGCTGATACCTTTTGCGATTGTCTATAGAATATATCATTTGCGTTTTGAATTCATCGTAAACAGACGTCGAAGCAAACCTTTTTTTTTAAATTTGATGGCATCAAATTTAATTAAAAAAAAATCGTTTTTACACCCTTCTATTTATGGTCTTGCTCTCAAAATGCCGAGTCTGCTTCGACGTCTGTTTATACAAATCTAAAAACTGCTTTGCAAGAAGGTGACATGTAATTGGTAAGGGCTTTGCGATTTATTAAGATTTAACTATGAAATACAGGTTGAAATTGAGTGTAGCGATTGTATTTATACGTTTTAAAAAACAAACGGCCGTGATAATCAGATGTTACATTACACAAGGTGTAAGTTCGAATATCACTCGACATGTTTCGAATCGTTCCGTGATTCTTAAGCATTGCATTCTACATAGCCGGGCACTGCTATATCGAACTCTCAATACCCCAAGTTATTCTTTTAATATTTGCTATAAGGGGATTTCATTTAAATAAAACCGAAGTTATATTTAAGTAAAGTCTAATCTGTAGTTTTCTTACGAAAGGTATGCCTGCATTGACGTTCAGTTTTGTAAAAAATCAGACGTACTGTTCAAGGTTTACTGAATTGATGTTCAAGTCACGTCCAAACAGTCCGTTTTGTTACGAAACATACGCGTTTGACATTGTTCAGTTTTGTTACCGATCCGTTCCAATTAATGGCAGGTATTGAAACGAATATGCCCATAACCCTATTTGGTCGTGCAGGTTCTAAACTCAGATTCGGAGGATGAGTCTGAGATCTACGCAGCCAAGCTGCTTGAAGTGATGGTGTTGCAATGCAACGGCAAGATCGATAACTGCCTGCCGTCGTTCGTGGAGCTAGTACTCAACCGGCTCACCAGAACTGTGAAGACTTCAGAGCTGAGGACTATGCTACTGCAGGTCAGTTGTCAACCTAGCGTTATCCATATATGTGGTATAAGAATGCAGTGTTAGTGACCCTCGGCAATGAAAGAAGAAGCTTTATCCCAGTCTAAAGTTGCATTGATATACCATAAGAGACGTGCTGTCTTATATAAAGAAATAAACATTTATTCACAGACACAGAAGACACACATATATGACAAAAATGATAAATGAAGCAAAACATATTATACACAAACCATATAACATGTGTGTCCCCGCGGCAGTGAAACGGACACTGGCTCAGCATTATGCTGAGGTGTCAAACACCTACAGCGCTGATTTTCAGCCAGTACCGTCGGAACGGAACGTCATACAATTGAAAAAATAAATAAAACAAAATAAAAATAACTGCAATATAAAAATGAATAAAGGTAGGTATATAAATAAACCAAAACCACTTACTACTTACGTACAGAATCTGGAGTATAAAAACAAAGGAGCTAAAAATTAAAAATAGATTAGTACGGTTGGTATATTTTTGCTGCTTATCGTCTCTCATCTTATTTCAGATATAGATAGATTCATTTATTTCTCAGTTTCCATAGTACAAGTTTGGAACTAGGTCGAGATATGTGAATTATGTCCACAAATATTTGACATAATTATATTTATAGTGGAAATCGTACGTCGTTATAAGAACGGCTATATATCCGAATACATGCTCAGATGGGGGGTCCCGGGTGCGAATCCCGGTCAGGGCATTTATTTGAGTGATGAACATAAATATTTGTTCCTGAGTCTTGGATGTTTTCTATGTATTTAAGTATAATCTATGTATATAAGTATCAGTGGCGGCGCGTTAAAAATATTTTTAGGGAAGCCGGAAATAATTTGCCTTTCTTATTCTTCATGAGCCGTAGTGAAAGAATTGGACTGGCTGAATATTAGGCAAGCCGGTGTGAATCGAGTTGTATGGACGCTCCGCCACTGATAAGTATGTTTATGTCACACCTGGCTATAAAGTGGCAATTACCGCACGCTCCGCGCGCGGAAAATCCCACTTCCTGGCCAGGGGGTGACATAAAATTTTGTACTTACCTCGGGCGGTAATTAAGAAAGCCTCAGATGGCGTAATTACCGCCCTTGCCTTCGGCTCGGGCGTCAAATACCTGCGATCTGAGACATTCTTTGTTTTACCGCCCTTAGTAAGTAATGTCCTAATATCGTCGCCTGGTACCTATAGTACAAGCTTTGCTTAGTTTGGGACTAGGTCGATTTGATTTTCCACCAGTATTTATCTACAGAGCCCGGAATTTTAGCGGCAAAACAAAATACTGTCGCAATCTAGCTAGTGTAAATATTTTTCTATCGATATCGATAATTGGGTAACGGGTGAAAAAACGGTCCACTAAATATTAAAAACACTTGAGGTTTGTATAAAATAATGTAGAAACAAATGCAGTTTCTTCTTCGAAATCCACGTCAGTACATACAGCAGCACATGTCATTTTACTTAGTTTGTCATAGTGATAGGAGTAAATAATCATTAATTTCTCAACATTATCTGGGAATAGACAATTTTGGTTTATCACTATAAAGCCATTATGTATACTAAATGAACGTTCAACTTCACTCTTATGTCAACGGGCAAATTTATAAAACTGGAATAACTCATATAATACAATCCCGTAACTTACCACTTCATTTTGCATATTTAAAATTAACTGTCGCGAATAATTATAAAATAATGTTCAAATTCAAATTCAAACATTTATTCTGCAAATAGGCCACAAGGGCACTTTTACATGTCAAAATGTTAATTTACAATTTAAGAAAGTCTGACTATAATTAGTAATACATTTTTCATGTCATAATATTAATTTAGAGTTCAAGAAAGAATAATAATTTCGAGTTTACAATAATAACAAAATTAATGTCATACAGTGAAGATAAACTTGCAAAGTTATCTATTACAAATATTACAACATCAGTAAAGTTAGAGATGTATAAGGTCTCAAGATTAAACAAGGAGTATAATGAAATTAATATAATATCCCAGAGATGTACATGGTCTCTGAACGTCAAAATTAATATTAATTTAATATTGTTAGAGATGTATATGGTCTCTAAGTCACTGATAATAAAAACGAATCCACAACAGGATGATGTCTCTCGTCAATCCCCCATAAAAAGACGCTAGTATTAATGTAGTCACTATGTCCTAGCAAGCATGAACAGACCGGACTCCGCAAACAGCACCCGATCACGAGTATGACGCGTGTATCTCAGCCTGTTCAGAATCGTTTAAAAACTAAAACGTTTTTAATCCTTTTTCTTGAATCAAAATTGTATTCAATAATTCATATAAAAATAACCCAATTAAAAGTATGTAATAAATTCATCTTATAATTATTTCAATCATACTTGCATATTTTTTAAATAAAATATTCAATGTACTATTAAATTCATAACCAGTCGAGCTAATATGGACAATTTTCATATGGCAATGTTTAGATTTCAAAATTGTGTTACGTTAATAACTTCGGTTGTTCAGCAATTCCCAAAGACTGTTATACTCACTTTTCTGTATATTTTTCTATTTTGGATTACACCAGCTCCTAAATCTACAGTCCACTATTTTTATTTACCACCACGAACCTGCGAAGATTTTACACAGCCATGTAACTGATATATGTGCATGTTTTTTTAAATGCTATAACGTTTATCGTTATCGAGTATTATTGTATTTAAAATGTTTCTAACAGTAGCTAGATTGCGACAGACTTTTGTTTTGCTGCGACAATTCCTGGCTCTGTTTATTTATTTATTTACATTCCGCTCCGCAGGTCCTAATAGCGATATTGTACTGCAACCCAGTGCTGTTGTTCACGATACTGGACAAGCTGCAGGAGTCTGTCCCGAACGCGTCCATCACACAACACTTCATCAAGCAGTGGATACACGACACTGACTGCTTCATGGGGTGAGTCATTTCTATAAAACATTGGAACGCTTTTTTCTTTTTTTTTATTAAAAATGGGATCGCTCTTGGCCAGCATCTAGCCAGGGGGCAAAGATGAGGCCGACGATGAAGCGAGCTCACCCAGAAGGTGCCTGTTCACTCGTGCCTTAAAAACGTCTAGGTTATATGAGCTCGGAAACACAAACGCCGGCAGAGAATTTCAAACCTTAGAAGTGCGCATTATAAGGGATGATGCAAAGCGCTTGGTTCGAATAAGAGGAATTTCGACCAAGTAAGGATGGTATCCAGCCGTACGTCTGGATGTCCGATAGAAGAAGGGGGAAGGCGGTATGAGCTCATGGAGCTCCTGAGCACACTCTCCGAAGTACAATTTGTAGAAGACGCACAGACATGCTACGTTGCGTCTATGTGCTAGGCTCTGTAGCTTGTTTCCTACTACCTGACCGTCGCCAATAAGCCTCCTGGTTGGGTCTCGTTCTGTTCAACATTGGGAACCGCACTGACCTGCCCCATTTCCATCCCCGCAGGCTCCACGACAGGAAGCTGTGCGTGCTCGGCATATGCACCCTCCTGGAGATGGGCCCCGCGAGGCCGAGCCTCGACGCGGTCGTGCCGAACGTGCTGCCCTCGTGCCTGGTGCTGTTCGACGGGCTCAAGCGCGCGTACGAGGCGCGCGCGGAGGCCGACGAGGACACGTCCTCGGAGGAGGAGGACGACGATCAGGACGAAGGTACGCCGCTGGGAGCCCGCTCCGAACTTTGTATCGTGCCGTCCCTTTCACTCGTACACTGAATAACACGAACTATACGAAGTTCGGAGCAAGGCTAGGAACCGGCTTTTAATATACCGGTAAAAACCGGTTAATTTCGGTTTAGCTTCCAACTTTTCGTGGGAACGCGAACGTTTTAAGAACTTTATATTAACCGGTTTATTCGACGAGGCCCGGCGGACGTACTAGTGAGGCTCACGTCTGTTGGTGTTACGATAGGTAGGTATAGTTGAAATTGTTTTCGTTGACCGAATTTCTGTGAACATATTATTAGATTATGAACCTTATTGATTAAACAGTAAAATAGCTTTTAGAAGAAATCAAGTTAATGCAACTCGGCCAACTAAAATGTTTTCAGTCATAATCGTGCACTCCCATTAACCGGTTTATATCGACTAAACCGGTTAATCCGAACAAAACCTTTATATAAAGCTCCTCCGTAAACCGGTTTTAATAAACCAGTATTTGTATCTAAACCGTAATAAAAAGGTTTTGCGGAAAGTACATGATAACGGTTTGAAAAATTAACCGGTTTCCGAGCCCTGGTTCGGAGTACAGGGCCTGGGTGGATCGACTATTATTTGTTGATCGTTGCCATGGATACGTCTCCTGAGTCATTCTTTAAAACACACATACATAAACTCACACCGGTATTACCAGAAGGGGTAGGCAGATCACATGAAATTCAATTCCAGTCCCAAGGAATTTAACTCCGTGTGGTGCCGAGTTGGAATAGCGCTTCCCCCTCTCCTCCCGTGGGTGTCGTAAGAGTCGACTATGAGGACCGGGTTGGAGTGTGTTGTGGGCGATGGACTAGCAATCTACCACTACAATATCACATTCTCTCCATCCTTAAACCAACTATTTGCTAAATGTGGCACTCTTTAAAACTGTTTTTATAGGGTTTAAATCTACCAAACATGAGTTTAATTCATTTGGACATGGTTCATCTCTTGAACATGCTTGAAGTCCATATTATAAACATTTTTCTAAGAAACTCGGTTACTGTTGTCTCCTCGCTGACGGGAGGGAATGAGAACAAGAGAAAGGTGGTACCCTACTAACGACATCTGGCCCCTACAGACACGTATCCAGACGGGGGGATAGTTGGGATTTATTCCCCCCCGAATACGTTTTTAGCCGTCTGTTTATTTATTGGCTTGCGTGTTCTTTCAATAACATTCATCATTTTCACATGGTTGTTTCAATGTTTGTCGCCCCCCCTTTTGAAAATTTCCATAAACTGACGACAAAAATATTCTATATAATTATCGCGGACCTGCTTACAAAATTTCACGAGAATCGTTACGAAATGCGACCTGTAAAGGAGAACAAACCGTTGAACAAACAATTGGTCATGAAATATGACCGGTTCCCTAAACACGGATAAGATATCGATTAGTCTCAATTTCCCGCAATCTAAGGGTCGGTTGCACCGACATATGATCACGGGCCGGTCATCGTCAAATATGGCGCCGGCAGCTGTCATCCCATAGAAACTTGTCAAACTTTCCATACAATCAGATTTTAACGAACACCGCTTACGATTACAGACGGTTTGGTGCAACCCACCCTAAATAGCCCCGCCGCACCTTATTCATTTTAACCACGTTAAATACATGACACACGCACGCATTACTACGATACTATTCCTTACTCATTGCCCGCAGAGGTCCTGTCAAGCGACGAGGACGACATTGACGACATGAACAACGAATACCTCGAGAACCTGTCGCGCATGGCCGTCAAGAACAGCGCGCAGGCCGGCGTCACCATGACCGCCAAGATAGAGGACTACGAGAGCGACGACGTGAGTTCTGTCAGTAACGCACCTTCTAACATTATTATTTTTTAATAGTTATTTGCAGGGAGCGTACATTTCATGCCGATGACAGGCGTATGACGTCAACCTACATACAGGATGGACAAAGTTTGAAAAGAGCAATGGAATAACGAACGTTTATTTATTCGTACCTAATAATGGAAAATATGATTAATCAATGATTAATCACTGTTATCTAATCAACCTCTTCCGTTTAAGTAGATATATATTGACACTTGAGACGGACATTGAAAGAATATTATCTGACATTGTCACATCACTCACATCACTGTATGTAGGTTGACGTCATACGCCTGTCATCGGCATGAAATGTACGCTCCCTGGTTATTTGTTATACAAGGGTGCAAAGTTGTATTTTAACCGCGAGTGTGGAATTGAAACACGAGCTAGCGAATGGATTCTAGGATTTGAACCACGAGCTAGCGAACGGATTCCATGGTTGAACCGCGAGCGAAGCGAGTGGTTCGAAAATAGAATCCTGAGCGAAGCGAGTGGTTCAAAAATAGAATCCTGAGCGTAGCGAGTGCTGCAACACACGAGACGTAAAATAACTTCGCAGCCGTGTATAACACAAATCTTTTCACCTCACTAGAGCGAGGAAATTTTTTTCCTCCTCCTCGTCCTAACGTTGACAGTTGTCCTAAATATAGTTGTCCGCTACCTAATCCCGAGATTTGGCGTAGGTACTAGTTTTTTAACACAACAGCACAATATAAAATTATTGTTGCTGACTGTCTGGACTGGCCTTTACATGTTATTATGTTTAAAAAAGTTACAAATGGCGCGTTCGGATTTCAAATATTCTTTGCACTCTTGTGGATAAAATGCAGTTTTGCTATCTGTTTTTAAAGAATGACAAAGGGCTTTCCGAGCTAGTGAGGTGAAAATATGTTTACATCTATCATCGCGAACAGGGATTAGTGAGCCATTTGCCAATCTTCGCAACTTGGACGTGTAACGCAAATCAGGCAGTCCCGATTGAATGACCGATGTTAGCCGATGACGTGTCATAATTGGATGCTGTTATGTAATAATGTGTCAACCTAATAGGAAAACCTATAGTAAGTTGACACGTTTTTTTTTTACTAGCCTATATAGTGTCCCACTGCTGGGCAAAGGCCTCCCCTCTTTTTCGCCACTCGTCTCGGTCGTGTGCCAGTTCCCGCCAATCCGTACAAAATGTATCAAGGTCGTCCCGCCATCTTCTTTTCGGTCTGCCTCTGCTTCGGGAGCCATCTTGTGGGATCCATTCAGTGGCTACTTTGGCCCATCGCTCCGAGTGCATTCGACAGACATGCCCAGCCCAGTCCCACTTCAGCTTTGCGGCCTTAACACCCACATCTACGACACCAGTTTTGGAACGCAGCTCCGTGTTCCTGATTCGGTCAATTCTACGGACTCCAACTATGCTGCGTTCCATTGCTCGCTGGCAAACCTTGAGTTGAGACTTTTGGGCTTCGGTTAATGACCAAGTTTGGGCGCCGTAGGTTAGGATAGGCAGAATGCACATGTCGACGAGCTTGCGCTTCAGTATCAAAGGGAGGTTGCCCTTCATTAGTGCCTTCATGGACCAGAAGCTCTTCCAGGCGTTTTGGATGCGTCGATCGATTTCTTTAGACTGCCTGTTATCGAAGGATGCTATCTGGCCCAAGTAGATATACTCATCGACATATTTATATATATATTTTTAATATTTTATTTATTAAAGAGGGTTTTACAAATGCCACCGTCATATTGGCTCTCTTATATACAATTGTTTATGTCGCGATCCCGGATTGTTGAACCACTTGTCCTTAATTTAGCCGTGTAATGAATGACCGATGTTACCCGATGGCATATCAGTCCCGATTTGCGTTACACGACCAAGTTGCGAAGATTGGCAAGGGGCGTCCATAAATTACGTGAGGTGTTTTTTTTTAATTTTCTGTCCCTCATAATTGAAGCAAACTTTTATATGAATTTTTCGTAGTACCTTGTATGTATTCGACTGACGTCAACATGTCACAACAGGACGACGAGGACTACGAGCCGGACGAGACGGCCATCGAGTGCTACACGACGCCGCTAGACGACAGAGACTGTCCCGTTGACGAATATGTCAAGTTCAAGGCCGCGCTCTCAGGTAAAGTACGATTGGGTCATACTTAGTTGAAAAAACAAAAGTCGTCCCTCTTGTGGTATAGTGCACCTGCCTGTGAAGATGACGGTCCTGGGTTCGAATCCCGGTCAGGGCAAATATTTGTGTGATGAGCATGAATATTTGTTTCTGAGTCTTGGATGTTTTCTATGTATTTATGATTTTTTCTATGTATTTAAGTATTTATATCTATTAAATATATCGTCGTCTAGTACCCATAACACAAGCCTTCTTGAGCTTACTGCGGGGCTAGTTCGATTTGTGTAAGATTGTCCTCTAATATTTATTTATTTATGGTCAATAGTTAACAGCTTATGTGCATGTTAGCTATGTGTTTATTACAGGCATTTATAGAAACGGAGACACGGTTTGTGCGGGTTACTGGTCCAATCCAAAATTAAGCTTTGTAGCCCTTAACTTTTGGTATGTCCACAGAAAAGACGCGAACCTAAATCCGCGTATGACCCGATTAACCAATTTAACTTCTGGGCCACTTCGGATTCTACCACTTCACTGTGGCAAAGCACGAAATGGCCCTGAAATGATTGACTGTACCTACATACATATACTACATCCATATACTCACGCCCGTATCTCATTGGGGTAGCTAGAGATCAAAGAAAATTCTACGGTCCTTTAATACTTTTATAAGAAATAAGAAAAAATTATTCGAGACAAAAACAACAACACAGCAAAATTAATAAAAACTAAAAAGTAGTGTTTATCTCGAAACGGTACCATCTCAGCATAATGTGTGCCATCGCCAGCGCTGGTCTCCCGATGGGACCGTTGAGTGATTTCACGGTGTGTAACCGTACGAAGAGAAAAATATAAATAAATAAAGAACGATTAACATGAATTAAGGAAAGAGAAAGAATAGAATAAAATAAAAATATATTTCATTTAGAATTATACAAGATGGATATTAAAAACAAAGTTTGACATTTTAAAGCGGCTCAACAATCCCGGTTCGCGACTGTACGTCCCCAAATTGCCAACAATTTATGTACGCTGTAACGCTCTTGTCATGTTATATTTTGTTACTTGAATTGGTATTGATGTTTTCGGTGCTGACTGTACCACTCACTAAATGAGGGAATCTCGTGTAGACGAGCTATTTGTGAAGGGTTTTTTGTAATTTATTTCAGTACCTGGGACTGAGACCGAACCTTGCTCAGCGTTTTAACGAGGCTTATATCGATTGTTCGCCCAAATAACTAATTTCATCAAAATCGTCTGTTGGACGGAGCGCTGAAAAGGTTAATTTCAGATAAACGGTTGTTGTATGGGAGTTCCCTTAAATATTTATTTTATTCTGTTTTTTAGTATCTGTTGTTATAGCGGCAACAAAAATACATCTTCTTTTCAAGTGTCTAACTATCACGGTTCATGAGATACAGCCTGATAACAGACGGACGGACAGCAAAGTCTTAGTAACAGGGTCCGGGTTTACCCTTTGGGTACAGAACCCTAATAAATAGATTAGATACAGTAGGTGCTCGATAATCCGCACCCGATTTTTTTCCTTTATGCCGGATTGTCGGAACTGCCGGATTATCGAATTTGTATAATTGAATTGAAAACATTTATTTCGAGTAACATAGGACTCATACATAATATTTGTTAGTAAAATTAATTATTATTCTTATTGTTAGTTCCTAATTCTAATATATTATGTAACATACTTTGTATGACAATTAAAACGACAGTATATTTAGAAATTTTAACTGTTATACAAAGTATGTACTCTTGGACACATGCATTGCACAACAGTGCCTCATGTATGGACAGTCCAGCCTGTCCGCTATCGACTTCAGGATGGGGTTGGGGCTGGCCCGCACCCGGCGCACCAGGGATGCACACCGCTTGCGCATGGTCGCATGGAAGCAGTCTATGCGTGCTTCTGCGAACATCCCTGATGCGCTACAGAAGCGGGGCAACCCCACCAGCACCCGGAAAGCGTTATTGAACTGGACGCGGAGGGCTCCGTAGGCCCTTTGTGTGTAGTGCCTCCATAAGCTGCATGTATACAGGGAGGTGCAGTATGCTCTGAACAATGTTGCTTTGACCTCCCTCGTACACCGCGCAAACTTACGTGCAATCATATTGGCCCTCACTGACAGAGCCCTCCGTTCCCGTTCAATATCCATATTGTCCTTGAGGTCAGCTGTCACAATATGGCCTAGATATTTAAAACTACGCGCCCTCTCTAGTGGAGTCCCATTTAGACTAATGGAAGGCATCTCGTCCACTCGGTTACTTCCGGGTTCAAACACCATGAATTGGCTTTTGGCTACATTATATCTGAGCCCGTGTTCAATAGCGTACTTTTCACAAACCTGAAGCAACCTTCGTAGACCACAGGAAGTAAAATAGATCCATAGTAAAAGACTATTTTATTATGGTTATGGTATGTATGGCTTCACTTTTAAGGTTAGGCCCGGACCGCCGAGCGAGAGAAACTACTCGAACAATTCAACCCAACCGCTCAGTAGTCCGGCGTTCAGCTGTGTAAAATGCCGGATTATAGAGCGGGCTACTTGAGTCCCAGAGTGCCGGATTATCGAGCGCCTACTGTACTTTCAGTTAAATCAACGCCCTACCCGTTCACAGGTATATCGACTACAGAGCCGGCGCTATACCACGCATTGACCAGTGTACTAGGCGAAGAACAACAGAAACAACTCAGCGCAGTGATGGTGCTCGCCGACCAAAGGAAGGCGCAGCAGGATAGCAAGCGCATAGAGCAGAGCGGAGGTCAGTACTCGCTGCTCATACAAAAACAGTATGTGGCACATGGTAGCAAAATTGTTTTAGCGCGTAGACACTTGAACCCCCCGCTACGCTCAATATTCACTTTAGAATCTTTATTTGACGACCGGTTTAGCCTAGTGGGTAGTGCACCTGCCTGTGAAGCTGACGGTCCTGGGTTCGAATCCCGGTCAGGGCAAATATTTGTGTGATGAGCATGAATATTTGTTTCTGAGTCTTGGATGTTTTCTATGTATTTAAGTATTTATATCTATTAAATATATCGTCGTCTAGTACCCATAACACAAGCCTTCTTGAGCTTACTGTGGTGGGGCTAGTTAGATTTGTGTAAGATTGTCCTCTAATATTATTATTTTTTTTTAATCTTTCGCTTCACTCAGGATTCAATATACCGCCCTCGCAGTGAATATATCATTTTGCTCCCTTGATACACAATCTACTAAAGTCCCCGACCACGCTAACACTGCATTGAAATAATGTGGCAACACTACCTCAAACGTCACATTTTCATGCGAATATGACGTACAATGCACAGTGTTGCCAAATTATTCCTTGCAGAGTTACCACTGTAAGGGTCGGTTTGTACTTCTCGAATCACCATTTTCAAGATTTGTTTTGCTATCCTTCCTCTATGAATGATTTAAAGTATGAAAAACTATCGTAAAACTCAATTATAGTAGTTCTCACATTACATACATACATCATCCTGTTGTGGATTCGTTTTTATTATCAGTGACTCAGAGACCATATACATCTCTGGGATATTATATTAATTTCATTATACTCCTTGTTTAATCTTGTGACCTTATACATCTCTAACTTTACTGATGTTGTAATATTTGTAATAGATAACTTTGCAAGTTTATCTTCACTGTATGACATTAATTTTGTTATAATTGTAAACTGGAAATTATTATTCCTTGAACTGTAATAATAACTGTTAATATTTTGACATGAAATAGTACATTACTTACCAAGGGCGGTAAAACAAAGAATGTCTCAGATCGCAGGTATTTGCCCGGCCCGAGCCGAAGGCAAGGGCGATAATTATGCGATCTGAGGCTTTCTTAATTACCGCCCGAGGTAAGTACAAAGTTTTATGTCACCCCCTGGCCAGGAAGTGGGATTTTCTGCGCGCGGAGCGTGCGGTAATTGCCACTTTATGGCCAGGTGTGACATAAAATGTATTACTTATTATAGTCAGACTTTCTTAAATTGTAAATTAATATTTTGACATGTGAAAGTGCCCTTGTGGCCTATTTGCAGAATAAATGTTTGATTTTGAATTAACCGAATTTTTTAACCGGTTAATTGTATGGAGACGAAACCGGTTTGCGGGCTCTGATTATTTTTTATAGATCTAGTTTACAGGTTTATTTTTTGTCCGCAGGGTACTCCTTCACTGTGCCAGCCCAAGTACCGACGAAATTCAAGTTTGGATCGTAATCACTCGTATGATCTAGCGCTTTTGGTTTTAACTAAGAACACAGACAATTATCACATCTGAATTATGTTTATTTATTATGAAAATCAATAATTTTGTACTAAATAAAACTTCTTATATCAAAGTGTAATAAAATCTTGGATGTCATAAGAGTCGAGTGAATGCTTTGGAGTGATTCTCAACTTTAATTGATGTCCTTACCGGTCCGAACGTTAAGGAAATCAGAGTGCAATTTAAACTTATTGTTGACTCCAGTTTACTCTATACCTGGATCCCTAACTGTTAAAATAGTTAGTCAGAAATAATCACTCACGAGTCGTTAATTCGGGCCCGGTAAGGACAAATTAAGAAAAAGTTAAATTTTGGAATGAGAATCGTCCTTAGTTAGCTACGACGACTGTGGTTCGTAAGAATCGTAAAGGTTGCGGTTTCGAATCCTATTCGAGGCGAAAATGCACTTTAATATAAGAATAAAAATCAATCATGAAGTTTTTTTGTGATCGGAAACCACGCGTTTTGAACGCTTGTTATATAGTGTTAGGCCTTTTAGGAAAATGGAATGTTTTTATAGAGAATGCAATATATTTTTAATTGGGTCAATCAACTTTTTTTTGTTGTTATTCTGTCCCGTCAGCGAGGAGACAACAGTAACCGTGTTTCATAGAAAAATGTTTATAATATGGTCTTCAAGCATGCTCAAGGGATGACCCATGTCCAAATGGATTTATGCTCTTCGCTAAAACTCATTTTTGGTAGATTTAAACCCTATAAAATCACGGTTTTAAAGAGTGAGGAGACGTAATCATGGTAACGAGCGACAAAAAATAGTTGATCCACCCGTTAACTCCATATACAAGATGTAACCGAAAATAACCCCATAGTTGACATGTCAAAAGTAACTGTGAAGTACTGCGGCAGACTGATGAATGAAGTACAATTAAGGCAGCTTTGATGGAAAATATTACATTTAATAAATTACAAATGTTATACATTTGAATATATTTGTTTTATTAATGACGGAAAAATATCAAGAGACAATGTCACCCGAGTATTTTATAGTTACGAATTAATTGCCAGACGACACTAGTGTTTGTATAGATGTCAATAGTAGCTTTTTTACATTAGCTGACTTATTCCATGGTGCAGGCGCCTTTAAGCATTATGTGGGATTCACGTCCAACGGCTGGAGCCGGCGCGCGTTAGAATTTGAACTTACTACACAGTAGTTACAATTCATATTTAAATGACAACGCGGCCGATCGCGACGATTGCTGCTGCCATTCGATTATGAAATGTAACTTCTGTATAAGAGGTTCATATTCCCCTGACTGACGATGTGAATCCCACATTATATATGCAGTAAGTATAGAAATCACATTCACCGTCCGGCCTGTGTTGTTGGCGGTGGCATTTTGTAGGTTAGAAATTCAATGACTAGTTTTTAAGATTACACGTATAATTGTCTGTGTTCGATTTAGATATTGCGTAATGAAATGAAATCTTTGATTGTTTTCTCATTATTTATTTGTTAGTCGCTCGAGGCGAAGTGCTTATACATTTGTACCTTTGCACAGCGGGCATAAGTAGGCGAAGTGTCAAGATGTCTGAAGAATTGATTGACTTTGAGATCAAAAATACGTCGTAACACATTCAGCGTCGATGGCGCGTGGTTTATTTTGCCAGTGCCGAATGTGTTATGTTATAGACTTCTGTCAACGCGGTTCTATGTCTAAGTCTAAATAGTTTCTAGGCTGTTTAAGTCTAGGTTCAGACTATAATAAACCCAACTATCAAATTAATATATAAAAATTATTGCGCACGCGACCGTAGCTTGGGTTTCATGAAAGAGGTATTTGACATTGAACAGATGCGTAGTGCCATCATACGAGAGACAGATATATAAATATTAGATTTTGAATCTGTCGTTTATATGTTACAATATCAGATAACATACTCACGACAAATGAGTCGCTGAACTTCAAACTCGGGTGAGTCCAATTCTGTCATTTTTTAATTTTCGTATAAAATGAAAGGGTTAAAAACTAGTGTTTTATCGGTTAAGTATAATTCCTTGTGGTTTTTGAGAAAAATACAGTTAAAATCATAATATTTTATCAAAACAGATGACAGTATATTTCAAATGTAGGTAAGTCCATCCGAGCCAATCAGTGAAAGTGTGTTCAACATGGCTGTCAGTTGACGTAATAATTCCAATCGTATTTTTTTTTTCAAATCTAGATAAATCCAGATCTGTGTTCAATCCGAATTATACAAATCCACACTTTTTTCAAAGATTGATAAATTGCAATCGATTATATCAAATGAAGGAAAATCTAATCAAAATGTTATTTT
Source organism: Epiblema foenella (assembly GCA_963556455.1). Lineage (NCBI taxonomy): Eukaryota > Metazoa > Arthropoda > Insecta > Lepidoptera > Tortricidae > Epiblema > Epiblema foenella. The sequence goes on from OY747095.1 coordinate 45,234,355, forward strand.
TATACCTGTAGGTATATTCTATATTCTATAGAAAAAGCATAGAATATACCTAGGTATATTCTGTGCTTTTTCTATAGAATATAAAAAAAATGTAATTTTGTTTAAGCTTTATACCTATAGAGGTATAAAGCTTAAATAAAATTATTTTTTTTTACCTATACGTTACACTAAAATTTATTTTTATACCTATAGGTATAGAATATACCTATAGGTATATAGAATATACCTATAGGTATATTCTATAATCTATAGAATGGATGATTTTAATGCTGAATTTGCCTAACAGGTTCTTTCTTTAATGCTATAGCCATAATAAAAAAAACTACTGCCTTTTAAATCACTGAATTAACGTTATTATCACTTTTTTTGAATAATCTCCCAAGTGGTTATAGTGGATTTATCTGAGTTTGTAGTTAAGCGACACATACTAAGTGCCGCATTATTCGAAACTGTAGAGTTAATAGGAGGGCGAACACATTGCTATTATAAAATCGTTGACACACTGCCATAGTACTCAAGCGAACGCACCTGCGTTGTCGGCAGTGAATTTCCGGGCGTAGATAATAAACATGCTTTATTTTTTTGTTATGGTGGTATTTTATTATCTGTGCTCTGTATTTAGTCAAAATATCACGGGAAAATACCCTTTGGACTCAAGGAAATACTAGAGAAGTCCCTATAGCTGGCTCGCAATATGACAATAAATATAGTAGTTTTAGCAGTGAAAGTCATAAAATCGATAAATAACAAAATGTAATCGCTGTTTCTACAAATATACTGCATTAAATTAACAATTTATGGACACAGAGCAACATTATACGCGCCTAACCAATCTTAGAACCAACTGTCAAATCTACCGTTTCCCGCGCGAACTGACAGCGGTTGTCAGTCGGTATATTTAAGGCGTTGTTAAAAACATTCGAATCCAATAGTAGTTTTAGAATCTTATGGGACGAGCTTTAGATTATCAAATACTTGGATCCATTTTAGACCGATAAACGAAGATATCTATCAAATGCTTGGATCCATTGTAGACCAATAAACGAAGATATCTATCAAATGCTTGGATCCATTGTAGACCAATAAACGAAGATATCTGTAAGTTTTCGTATATAAAATATCTCACACAAACAAACTGCAATAACGTGTAGGCAGAGGTAGACAACGATCTTATGCGACCGGGTTTAAATGGGGAGTTTCGTTTCATGTGGGCTTAAGGTTTACTGAAGCGATATTGAAGTCGCGTCAGTACTTGGAAGGTCCCCTCGCTGCTTCGGTTAAACGGGTCTGGCACCTCCGTGGTGTCCATCGCGCTAGGAACGAAAGAGAACGGTATATGCGGCGAGCGCGTGCGAGCGGAATGCCAAGATTACCTGTCAAACATCGGTTTTAGTTAGACAGGATACCTGTATGTAAGTGCTATTAATTATTCGGTGGTCACGTCTAACTTAGTCCTGTTTCGTTACGAAACGTATCGTAGAAAGATAATCGTTTCGGAGGAGAATTTGGGTGGGTTGCACCAAACCGTCTGTAATCGTAAGCGGTGTTCGTTAAAATCTGATTGTATGGAAAGTTTGACAAGTTTCTATAGGATGACAGCTGCCGGCGCCATATTTGACGATGACCGGCCTGCGATCGATCGTATATTGGTGCAACCGACCCTTAGTGAATCCCCGAACGGAAATTGTATCAAGACTGATACATTCTTTACCACGATTGTGACATCCCATCCTTGTGTTATTTTTTTTTTTATACAACGCCGGTGACGAACAAGCTTACGGTCCACCTGATGGTAAGCGGCCACCGCAGCCTATAGACGCCCGCAACTCCAAAGGAGTCACGTACGTTGCCGAGCCTTTATAAAATTTGAGGATGCACTGTGTTGACAACAGAAGGGACAAATTTAGGTCCCTCGCTCTCAACACAGTGCATCCTCTGGAGCTCTGGCAACCTTGCTCACCTCCAGGAACACAACGCTACATACCTGTATAGTCTCTTTGTAGTCGTTCCTTCATGACTGAAGATCGTGATCGTCTGCAGTCTTGCTGGACAGCACGACATGCTTCCAACGGCTTCTGTTGGTTGTCATCGTAGAACTTGCTGGTCTTATCCTTGATTTGGTCGGTCCATCGCGTCGGAGATCTACCACGGGCGCGTTTCCCTTCCACGTTTCCAACTATGAGCAGTTTCTTGAGGCTGTTGTCTCCTCGCCTCGTAACGTGGCCAAAGTATGAAAGAATACGGCGGTGGCATATAGTGGATAGGCGATCTTTGATGTGGAGTTGCGTGATGATCGATACATTAGTGCGTTTGGCACTTGTATAGTAGATAATGTTATGGCTGTGGTCTTCTGCAAGGCGGAGGTACTTCCCCAGTTGGGCTACTCCAAATTCGAGCAAGATGACATTTTGCTGTGCCCTACCTCTCTAAAATATATGTGGTGACAGCAATGGCATTCATCGATGCAGCATAGGTGCCGTTTCGTTGTAGTTGGCCTAATGCGCGACGAGGGACAGGAGTTATGTCAGTGCATCTCGCTCCCGCCTGCGTTAATGTCTAAGCTTAAATGTCTTTCACATTACCAAATGTGATAATCCACATCGAAAGGGACCTTATGGCGGCAGGCGCTTACGTTACACCTATTCACTATTGTATTGGAACAGCGGCAATAAATGCGTAAGTGCCGGCCGCCATAAGGTCCCTTTCGATGTGGATTATCACAAGTAACCATGTCTAACTAATGTAAAATTGTACACTTTTTGTTATTTAGCGGCGGAGATCACTCTCTATTATATAAAGTAACTGTATATTGTGATACTTGTTCATTAGTAGACCTTTTACAGACCTGAGGCGCTACCGCGAACAGCAAACGAAGTTTTCGCTCTCTGTCGCTCTTGCACGATCGTACGTAAGTGCGACAGAGAGGGAAAACTTCGTTTGCTGTTCGCGGTAGCGCCCCTGCGATTACGTTTTCGAACGTGCTTGGACGTGTTAAGGGTCAGGGGCGCTACTGCGAACAGCAAACGAAGTTTTCGCTCTCTGTCGCACTTGCGCGTTCGACGACTCGCGCGACAGAGAGGGAGATATTCGAACTTCGTTCGTTTTCGGTTCGCGGTAGCCCCTCTTATCAGTTAAAACACGTTCATTTGTTTCGACGATTTTCTGATTGAATTTACTTGCATCTTGACATTTTCTCGATGTCACCATCTAGAACAGGACTATTGCGACCTAATGTCATAAATTTTAAATGTATTTATTGCATTTTTCGTTAAGAAATATCGTTTCAAACATCACTCGAAATCGACTATTTTCAAGCTAAAAACTAATTTTTTTTGCTTAAATTCTTAAAATCAAAAATGGCTAAGTTACTATCTAAAGCTTTAAAAAAATATCATAATTTAATCACGTTATTGGTATTATCAATACTTTTGTCATAATTAGAAATCAAAACATTTTAAAACATATAAGGCCTCTTAAGAATGAGTAGATCTACCTAAAGTTTGACACGTTACAAAATCAGGTAATAGTTGATCATTCGAATGAGTAGTACGGCGGGGAGCAACTTGAGTCTTCGTTTATTGGACTAGATATTGGATAATCGGATAAGCTTGAGGCTAATCACACGTGACATCACACGATATACTAAACTTGCTTATTCAAGGTGACACGTACGTCATGATAGAAATTAAAAAAAATCGGATTCCATACATGGTAACGGGGGTGAATCAACTATTCTTTGTTGCTCGTTACCATGGTTACGTCTATAATATAACTTTAGATAATTACAATACAATACAATACAAATACTCTTTATTGCACACCTCAATCAAAGGATACAGTACAGTACAAAAACACAATGAGAAGAGGCAAACAACAGGCGGTCTTATCGCTAAAGAGCGACTTCTTCCAGACAACCTTAGGGTAGGGTAATTCGGTTTTTTTTTTTTTTATGAAAGGTCAGGCACCGGATCAACTCTGACATTAGGTAGAGGATTTGAGCGCTCCAAGCGCTTATTTTCGTATTCCAGCGTTTCTTACAACCGTTGACAGCGCTTGACACTACCTCGCGCTATTATCCCAAAGCCTGTACTCCGAACTTCGTATCGTCCCTTTCACTCTCATGTTATCCACAATATGAGTGAGAGGTACGGCACGATGCAAGTTCGGAGTGGCCCCTCTGGTTATAAGAAGACGTTACGCTGTATAAATAAGTTTGGTTTTTATGTTGGACACTGTTCACTTATTTGCCATATGTATTCTTTATAGCACCATATTTTTTTTTTCATACACGATGTGCAGTGTACTCTGATATTTAACCAAGATTAGTTACTTCGTTTAAGTACATTTTTGTTTTTATACGTGTATTTTTAAGTATAAGTGTTATATTATATTATGAACATTGCATATTTTGTTTAACGTCAGAACGCGCCCTGCCCGCGTTTGCATTTCTGCAACCACAAACGAAGTTTTCCCTCTCTGTCTCACTTATATGCAAACTTGCAAGTGCGACAAAGAGGGAAAACTTCGTCTGCTGTTCGCGGTAGCGCCCCTGTCCGGTAATAGACGCAAAAGCACTTTTTCTTTTTAGCCAAAAAATACTTGTTTTACCGTCTTGTCGATATTGGTTGATATTTACACGTATTTAGATTCACAATCGTACGTAGCAGTCGCGTATAACCAATTGGGTGCTTGACAGATGTAGCCCGTCCTCGACCGACCACGATATCGGTTCTGGAAAATACCGGTATTTCAAGCCCTCCGATATCATTAGCGAATTGGCGTGTCATCAAAAGAGCGTCAGCCAAAAATTGATATGCAAAATAATTCACTAAAACATGCCCTGTGACCAGGAGTGCTATCGCGAGCCACAAACGAAGTTTTCCCTCTCTATCGCACTTGCAAGTTTTCACATAGGTGCGACAGAGAGGGAAAACTTCGTTTGTGGTTCGCGGTAGGTCCTCAGTTTCGTTCGGTCGCTTTCACAGGTTCGGTCATCTGATCGGATATTGTTGTTTCGCTCCGCATGTACTAAATGTACTAAGAGCAGAAACGTTACGGAATAGTTCGCTCTAGTACAGTGTTGGGAATTAGGTCTTTTTAGTTCTTAGTACATGTAACAAGCCTAGAAAGAGGTTTAATTGCAGTATCACTTCGATAGTTTTGGTAATTAACGAACCACAGCTAATATCTATATATTATATATCGAGTAACTCAGTGGTCCTTAGATGTCTCACCATTTCTTCACATAGGTGCGACAGAGAGGGAAAACTTCGTTTGTGACTCGCGGTAGCACTCCTGGTCACAGGGCATGTTTTAGTGAATTATTTTGCATATCAATTTTCGGCTGACGCTCTTTTGAAGACACGTCAATTCGCTAATGATATCGGATTACCAAAAAGTTAAAAGGAGGGCGTAAGGTTTGGTATTTTAAATGTTAAACTCCCGTGAGTTTCAGACATCGCTCGGCCGTCGCCGCTGGTTCTCATGATCAAGGGCCACGTATTGGCCGGAAACATGTCGAACGATACTCGACCTTAAAAAGTGAGGGACCCGTTTATTATATTCAAATATATATATTATGTTTTTAATAAGCATATGTGTTACATTACTTACTCCGCTGGCTCAGCGACCCGAAGTGGAACTTAGCCTCCGATACGAGTTGGCGCCATCGTGCCCAGCGGGGCTAGCACAACTGCCGCTGCGACGCGACTCGAGTAGAGAAAAATCTACGCTCCTCTTTCTATTCCGCACAGTTTGAGCGAGACAGGAATGGTCGAGTCGCGCGAGATACGACTTGGCACCAAGTTGTGCTAGCCTACCTGTTCTGTGCGATCTCCCAGTTTTCTGCTTGTAGGTCGCGAAGGTCTTTTTCCACTTCGTTTTTTTTTTGAACCGGACTGTGGCTTTATAGGCCGGGCCCAATAAAGCGATAGGAGTGCGCGGTTGGAGAGTAGCCTGCGGAAAATCCAGGGGAAAACCTCCGGCACGACCACGCGTGTGGTTTGAACACTGGAATACTCTAAGAGTTTGCGCTCCAGTGAGATTGGTTGAGCAGTTTCAACCGAATCTGAGGTGTGAGTGGAATGGAGCTACTGGGTGTTTGTGTTCACTAAACCTAGCCTAGCTGAGAAGAGTCCAGCAAGAAACTCGGCTAGGCCCGACCTGGGTCGGACTGACTCCACCCGGTGTGCGGCGGTACCGGGACGAGGCAAGCGGCTCAACAATCCCGGTTCGCGACTGTACGTCCCCAAATTGCCAACAATTTATGTACGCTGTAACGCTGTTGTCATGTTCTATTTTGTTACTTGAGTTGGTATTGATGTCATCGGTGCTGACTGTACCGCTCACTAAATGAGGGATCTCATGTAGACGAGCTATTTGTGGAGGGTTTTTTGTAATTTATTTCAGTGCCTGGGACTGAGAGACCGAACCTGGGGGGCTAGCACACGGCTGCGACGCGACGCTAGTAGAGAAAAATATACGCTCCTCTTTCAAACCCGCACAGTTCGAGCGAGACAGGAATCGCTGAGTCGCACGAGATACGATTTGTCAGCAAGTTGTGCTAGCATAGCTGGGTCGGATTGACTCTACCCGGTGTGATCCACTTCGTCCTTCCAGCGGTACTTAGGGCAACCGCTAGGCCGTCCCGCGTAGGCTTTTCACCCTGTCTGCTTGCATTCTCTCTAGGCGTCCAAGCCAACGGAGTCTCGCTAATTTAACTTCTCCTATGATATCAGGCTCGGACACCATATCTTCCGGTTTCTGGCTTTTGCGGATCCTCCAGCTTTTATACACTATGTGAGTGAAAGGGACGGCATGTTACGTAGTATCCCCTCTGGTGCTAGATTCAAGGATCGGATACCGGTATTTTCTCCATAGAAAAATACCGGTATTATTACGGTCACCGGTTCATTATTTCGTTTTTAATGGGACAATATAATAATACGACGTTGTTACCTAAATACATGATTCAGCCCTACGTAAAGAGCAAAAAATAATCCAAAATATTGGGCTAATTCAGGGTTTTTAAAAATACCGGTATCGGTCCCTGGCTAGATTACGTCACACAAATGAACGTCGGTGAAATGGGTTTTTAGTAATGGCGGCGTCAGCTTTCTGCAGAAGATAAGATAGGCGATCGTCTTTTTTTACTATTTATTTCATTTTGCATGGCGCTCGCGTGGAATGCTCCATCAGCGTGGATATACTATGGGTGGTGACCGATGGGTTCAAACATTTGTAGACCTGGGCAATGGTGGACCTTATCTCGTTGTAATAAGGTTCACGAACGGTCAGTTGATGCTGATAATCCGTGGCACCTGAAGTATGCTGCATCAATGCCTTTTATGTGTTGTTATAAATAACCATTATTGGTTTTTACTTGCAATAATTTTCGAGTGCCCATATTGTTTTAAGGTAAAATTATCTGTGTGTTTCTACCTGTATGTTAGATGTAGGGATGTCAAAAAATAATCGATAATTTTAAAATTTTCAATAAATCGATTAATAAAAAATCGATTATGATTTTCACAGCCGATAATTATCAAAGAATATTGTAAGCTACCACCTTGGACATGAAAATATTAGATGTCTAAAAAGACCCAGTGAAGACCCTGGCAATTGTGAGGACATTTCTAGCAATGAAGCTAATATTGAAGCCACGCCCCTTAGGTATCGCGAATTTCAAAATATCCGGATTTGCTCAGATATTATCACGATACTGCGATACACGTCAACATTCTTGTGATACTGATCATGTATAGCATGATAATAATCACCGTGGTATCGACCCAATAGGGAAAATAAATAAAAAAACGATTATTGAAAAAATCGATTATTGTTTCTTCAAAAATCAATTGTTTTTTAATCGATTTAAATTTGGAGCAAAATAATCGATTTTTCATGACGGAAATGACGATATATTGTATCACTTGTTAGAATAAGTCTATATTTCATAATATTGACGTTGACTGTATTGTATTACTCAATTAATAGGACAAATGCCCATACGAAATAATAATTCTCCTGTTACAGTCCTATTGGCAGGACCACGAGTAGTAAAAGTTGCCCGTAGTACTACCAGTAGGACCACGGGCAATTAATGATCGAAAGATATGATATATAATGTCCTTATGTCTATAATGCAGCCGTGTTGATACCTCCGAATTTTACCCGCTTTTCACAGTCAAATATCAATACGAAATTTAATAGTGATGTCCCATCTAAGGGACACCCTTCATTTGACGATGTCCACAATAATGAAAAAGCTATCGACTACTAACTGTACTGCTTTCAGTCCATGGCTCACATATGGCTCATGCCCCTATAAGCGATTTACGCTGCAAATCTTGTAATTGCTCAACACACCATTTACTTTATTCCGATACAGTACGATTACTCTCTGATACTGAAATTTGTCCTTATTCCATTGGATTTGAACATTAACGCTAATGAAATAGAGTTTAAATTACAAACATACGATTATTTCAATGTGTAGTATAGTGGTATTTTTCTAATATGTCCGAAAAGCCATAAAACGCTTGTTGTTAGCAGTTCAAAACGAAAGGAAGTATGAAAAAAGATAACTGGCACAAATAGCTACCTTCCATTCTAGATGATAAGGTTCAAGTTGTAATGACTTGGCAATAAAACAGTAGCAGCCTTTTGCCACGCGCTACGCCGGCCGACTACTGGGCAAGCTCCGACCTTTTATTGCCAAGTCATTACAACTTGAACCTTATCATCTAGACCGGAAGGTAGCTATTTATGCGGATTATCTTTTTTCATGCTTCCTTTCGTTTTGAACTGCTAACGATAAGCGTTTTATGGGTTTTCGGACATATTAGAAAAATACCACTATAATAGAAACTCTATTTACATTAGTGTTAAAGTAGAATATCAAATGAAGTGTCCCGTGAAAATGAGTCGATAAATGAATATGATAGTAAATGTCACGACTGTAGTGGTGGTATATAGCCTGTGACATTCGGACTACCGACGTGTCTCGCGCTCAATTCTTTATTTTGTATATCACCACTGTAGATGTGTGTGTTTATCGCATTATAGAACCATTGAGAAATTAACTATTAAAGTTGAGATGGGTTGGCGATTTTTGTACATTGATTTACCAAATATCGTATGAGATAAATGCTAGGCCAGAAGACCTGGGGCGCTACCGCGAACAGCAAACGAAGTTTTCCCTCTCTGTCGCACTTACGTCCGAACGTGCAAGTGCGACAGAGAGCGAAAACTTCGTTTGCTGTTCGCGGTAGCGCCCCTGATTCGTCCGTCTTCGTCCTCGAGTTATTATCGCCTTTATCAACAAGGCCTGGGTCATTTTACTTTTTCATGACCAGTTTTCTATTACAAAAAAAAAATATATGTATTGAATTAGTGTACACAAATAGGATTTCGAAATAGTACCTGAACCTAATAAAAGGAATTTATAGGTAAAAATACTTATATATTAACATATGGCTGTGAAAAGTGGGTAACACAGTGGTAAAAACCATTTTTCACACCTGCAATTCAGAAAACAGTTATTGTTGCCTTCGAATGAGGAATCAAAGATTTACTTTCTTCCCTCATTTGAGGGCAACAATGACTCTTTTCCTCATAGAAGGTGTGATTAGCAGTATGTGACACTCTGTATTAAAATCATTTGTAAGATATTTCATGTTTTTAACAGCGGGCCTCATAAACGGTGTGAAAAGCAGTATGTGTCACACGGTAGCAAAATTATTTCCGTCTTGGGCGTAAACACTTGAATCCCTCGCTACGCTCAGGATTCTATTGTAGATTCTTTCGCTTCAGTCAGAATTCAATATACCGCCCTCGCCGTAAATATATCATTTTGCTCCTTTGAGACACAATCTACTATTTTCATACAAATGGTGAGACATCCAAGGACCACCGAGTTACTCGATTTATGGATATTAGCTGTGGTTCGTTAATTACCAAAACTATCGGAAGTGGTACTGCAATTAAACCTCTTTCTAAATAACAATCCAAAAATTTGAAGTGAGGGCAAAGTATTTCAAAATCTGCATTAAAAAAAAGTGTCTGAAAATTATGTACATGAAAAAGTAGAATTGCCCGCCTAGTTCACCAATGGACAATATTTACTTGAGAATGTAAATTTAATGTACATTTGTGCATCGACAAGTGAACTATAGTACTAAGTGCTTTTCTATCCTACTGTACTAGTACACTGCTACGCAAAGTACAGCGAATTGGCGTACCCAATTTTTTAGTGTGAAGATGTGATTAATATATTCACACGTATATAGTGAGAACTTTATGCCTTTGCAAGAAAAAAAATCATAGTTGAAAAAAAAACAGTGTAGTTTCAGGGATTAACCGTAACATACAAACTTACAAAGTCACTATATCACAAATGTTGTCTTTGTAACTAGTATAGTTTACATTTTTATCCCAGTCTGAACTATTATTTAAAGAGGATTCGACGAGATTCATATTTATCGTTATATGAACGAAACAAATTAAAAAAACATTTTTCAGATATTATATATTGAAAAATAATATTAATTAAAAAAAACGAAACAATTATCACGTCTAATCAGGTATAATAATCGCATTTGTGACGGTAATTGATATCTAAATAACTACAAAGAGACTGGATTTTTTAGTTTGCATTATATATTTGATTTTTTAGTTTTATATGTACGCTAAAGTTTTACCTAATGATTTCTTCCACATATCCCGGTATATACCCTATCTATTGTTATTTGTAACTTTGATCTATTGAGCGCCAAACATTACATACAAATGACGCATCGCTGATGCCACGCGTTCAAAGCGAAATTAAACTTTACGCAATCGCGTATAGATCGCTATTGCTTTGACCAGGCTGTCGGCTGTAGCAGTCTTTGGCGTCCATGGTACGATTTTCGATTACGTGAATAGCCGACTGTGGCGGTCAAAGGGTTAATATTAATTGACTGTTTGTTCGCATTTTTAAGAATTAGAATGACTGTGCCGATCGTTGAGGGTCATACGCGGATTTAGGTGCGCGTCTTTTCTGTGGACATACCAAAAGTTAAGGGCTACAAAGCTTAATTTTGGATGGGACCAGTAACCCGTATAAGGCCGGTCACATACATTCGGAATTCCGTTTCGGAATTTCGATTCGAAATATCGATTCGTAATATCGAACGCATTAAATCCCTACAAATCCCTTCATAGGAATCAGCCACATACTTACAGTTCGAAATTTCGAACGGAAAAAAACTGTAAGTATGTGGCTGATTCATAGATGTTGTATGGATTTAATGCTTTCGATATTACGAATCGATATGTATTTCGAATCGAAATTCCGAAACGGAATTCCGAATGTATGTGACCGGCCTAAACAGTGTCTCCGTTTCTAATCGCTGTAATAAAAACATAACTAACATGCACATAAGCCGTTAACTATTGACCACAAGAGGGACGACTTTTGATTTTTCAACTGAGTATGACCTGGTGTGGATAGCTCGAGATAAAGTTAATACTCATCCGTTTGCCGTATGCTACTAGACAGTAGGTAGATTTTACAAATTGAAATGAATTGTTTTTTTAATTCTTGGCAAAAAAATGTCACAGGTCGGCCAATGCCGTTGTCTAAATACAAAGTCACTATTTTAAAGGTATGTGGAAAGACACGCTTTAAATTGTAGAAACTATACCATCGCGGTATAGTGTTGCTAAATTATGTAACAATTCGATTTATCTTTAAGAGGGTGAGCTGCTTAATCTTATATATTAAATTATGTACTTGATACTTACGACCTGCGCCGACCCCGAGTAAATTGGGAAAAGGGCTAGCGAATGACATGTACTTGATGGGTACTTACAAAGAGACGATACTTAACAGATTCTAAATCTGTAGTTCCTACTTGTTGAGTCTATGTATAATCGGCGTATTTAGAAATTAACTAGTTAGCAAGCACCGAGCGATTGAAAGTTACTTTGCTACAGTCGGCAATAAATTACTTTTGTAATAATTTAGTTAAGAGGTCTTCCAATGCACTTTTGATCATTTTGATCAAATTACGCTCTACGCTTTTTATATTTTATATGACTAAGTGTCTATAAAAAATCGAATGGTTTTGAAAATGATGCCTCTATATTGTTGTTAAATTTTAATTGTTGTGTTGTTCACCGAAACTCTTAAGCCTAAGCTATAAATGTATCGCAGCTCAAACTCTGCGAGAAATTTTTTACGGTAGCCATTTTGTGTCGTAAGGCGGCCATCTTGTTGCGCTTTGTAGGACAACATGGCGATGGCGTCGTTTGACTATTTACACGTAATGTTGTTAATTTTATAGCGCAGCTATAAACTTGTTTTGAAATAATGGTAATTAACATTAGTTGGTGTAAGTTCACCGGATGCTTCAACGGAATTGGTTGAACCAATCGTCACTGGCGGCCGAGAGGCTAAGCTAATAGGCTTCTAATTGCATATGAGTCAGTTAGTTGGCTTTTCAATGGCAAGGCAGATTAGGTATAAGATGCATGATAAGACTTGTTAAATGCGGGCGAAGCTCTATATTTTTGTGATATCGTTGAGCGAACTGCTCATTACAATTTTTCTATTGGTACTCCATCTAACCTGTTTTCTATGTGCGTATACACCGGTTGCCGCGAGACTTGTATAACAATTACGTTTTGTATTTATTTTTGTATTTTGAGTGAAGTGTGTAGTTCAATTACGGACGTTAATCGCAATGTAAACCTTTTTAATAGGCGTCGTGTCCGAAATTCAGGATACGGACTAATACTAACTCTCCCAAGGATGTTTACGTTACCATCACCACATATCCAATCCAATAATAATATGTTGAGTTTTTTTGAAGGTGATGGTGCATTATAATGTCGTTCACGGACGTATAAATATCAAGCAGGATAAAATTATTTGAGCGATGTGTTCTGCAACTGAGCTATGCAATTGACTGTCGAGTCCCACAGTACCCGGGCGTGGAGCCCTGTGTAACTAACTCATTGGAGTGGGCACTAAACTATTGTAAATATCACGCGTAACGAATATACAAATGTAAGAGATGTTTCACTTCATGTAAATAAATGTGATTCATAAGAATTTGTTTTTTATTTATATTGTACTAGCGACCCGCCCCGGCTTCGCACGGGTGCACTATTTAATGAATGTTATTATACATGTAAACCTTCCTCTTCAATCACTCTTATCTATAAAAAAAAACCGCATCAGAATCCATTGCGTAGTTTTTAAAAATTTAAGCATACATAGGGAATAGGGACATATAGGGACAGAGAAAGCGACTTTGTTTTATACTATGTAGTGATGTATAAGTTTAATAGGGTTGTTGACTCAAATTTTATTATTACTTCAAGAAACAGGGCCAAAAATTATGCCGAATAATGGAGAGCTTATATAAAAATCTCAAAAAATACGAAGAATATAACTGTTTTAATGTTGCTAGTTAGAGAGAAAGCGCTGCAGATGTGACGTCACTATCCTCTAGCGTCATAGTAAATGATGATCGTGTATATACGACGCTACGTTTTGCGCAAAATGGACAGCAGATGCCCACTCATAAAACTTAGTGATTATTTAATCTCTTAGGCTGATTTTTCACCATCATCATCATATTATTTAAGAGCTTGGCTCTTGTCGGTGGAGTAATTGCCAGCTTATTCTACATTCAGCTTTGTCCTTCACTTCTTTGTATGACGTAGCATTTATTTTTCACCATTTGATTAAAGAAAATTTCATACTCCTTCGAGAAAAATTAATAATTATTTTTCATTAAGTGAACAACCCAATTCAATACATAAGAGAACCACATGACAGAACTAATTCAGAACCTGGGCTGCTACCGCGACGGCATTCGAAATTTTCCCTCTTTGTCGCACTTGCTAGTTTGCACATAAGTGCGACAGAAAAGAAAACTTCGTTTACGGTTCGCGGTAGCACTCCAGAGGAGCTACCGCGAACTGAAAACGAACGAAGTTCGAATATCTCCCTCTCTGCCGCACGAATTAGCAAGTGCAACAGAGAGGGAGATATTCGAACTTTGTTCGTTTTCGGTTCGCTGGCGGCAAGAATTAGAAAAACGATTTTCTTGGAAATACGTCAAAATGCTGTCAGAACGTACGACACATCTGACAGAACTCGTTTAAAATGTCCCCTTTTCTTCATTTCTAGAAATACATCATACGATATTGCCTCAGAAAAACGCAAAAACTTGGTAAAGTTTTCAAAATAAAACGAACAATGAAAACATTATGGTATATTACGTATCACTAACATGTATGTATTACCTACATTATAATATAAATATAGGTTACGGCTACAAACTTGCTAATTTAACATACGCCCACACCCACATTAAGACTTCAGTACAGTCAGCAATATTTATTAACGGAGACCTCAAAAGAGTTCTAGTTCGAAGGTGACTTCTACGTCCGTTTATATATTGCTGCTGGCTGTACACTCGAAGCTATTTACATCGAAGCATGATATTAATAAAAAAATATATATCTAAACATTAATCCTTACATTTTTGCTTTTGTAAATGAACTAACTGTACGTGACACAATCGCATACAAAAGTTTTATATGAAATGTAACTTAAATTATTATTATGTAATGTTAACAAAATAATAAATAGGTTTAGGACTAAACGTGGGGGGTTAATCGGTGTAGACCCTTGCTTCCAAGTAATACGATCGAATTTTAACCCTTTGAACGCCGACGACATCTCAGGGAGCTTACCCATACTACGTGACCGATTTAGGGGAAGGGGGATTCTCAAAATACTACGCTTGATCACGGGGGGCGGGTCTTAAGTCTACGTCACGTAGTCTATATCCCCTGGGGGATTTCTGGGTTGGTCACCGATGAGGGATCAAAAATGGGTCACGTAACATGGTATTTATGTCGACTATAGTTGTGAATTGTCAATGTCACTTTTAACCAAATCGCGACAATTTTTTTCGCCCAGGCGTTAAGAGTTACATTCCCATAGAAATTTGTCTAACTTTCCATGCAATCAGATTATACAGAACATCTCTTAAGACGGACGGAGACAGTTTGGTACAACCTACCCACCATAAAGCCAGTGATTCACCAGGGAAAAGTCAAGAACTATACATTGACAGAATTCTTTAATGACAACGTAAGAGAAGTACAGATATAGCAACGTACATACTCACGAGCATAAATAACGAGTACATTGTATTGAATTTCCATAGAAAGTGTACCCGTTATTTTTGCTCGCGAGTATGTATAGAATTGTTTCGCGAGACGTCGCCGGGCGAGGCGGCATCGTCGCCGAAATTAGCTACACATTTGTTTTGGATCATACACTGATTTAGGTTCGCATCTTTTCAGTGCCTGTACCATGAATTTACATGACCGTACTCGCTAGCGACTGCGTAAAAAAATGTAGGTATGGGCAAAAGTACAGCGCCTCTGGCGGTTACGCAATAGAACTAAGAATCGGCATACTAAATCGTTTACGCAGTCGCTAGCGAGTACGGTCATGCAACTCATGGTAAAGGCACAGAATGCTACAGTACGTTTTGAAGTGTTGTAGCGTATACGCGTAGCATGTACACTCGGGGTTTTTATTGAGCTATTTGGAGCTCAGTTTATACTGAATGAAGGTCCAGTATGAGTCCCCGAGTGTACTTACGTGTAATATATGTGATAATCCACATCGAAAGGGACCTTATGGCGGCCGGCACTTACGCCTTTATTGCCGCTGTTCCAATACAATAGTGAATAGGTGTAACGTAAGCGCCTGCCGCCATAAGGTCCCTTTCGATGTGGATTATCATATATAATAATAGTAATTAGCTTTTAGTCTTATTACAGTTTCTTACGTGAAGATACATCTTTCAATCGTACTACACCATACTTCAATTTGTGCATGGTTTAGTATGTAATACGTGTGCGTGAGAGCCTACTCGAATTTCGTATCGTGCCGCCCCTTTCACTCTCGTGTTATACACCATATGAGTGAAAGGAACGGCACTATACGAAGTTCGAATTTCGAAGTTCAGAGTAGGCCCTCTGGGCACGCGTTTAATAACCGGTTTCACTACGATGTTCGTATATAATGCTCTAAGACAAAAAGAAAAAAAATATTTGCCTAGATTCGGTTCGTTACATATAATTCAACATCGACATTATAACATTGATACATTATTACATTAGGTACAGTTAAGTCATATAAAAATATGAACGGTAAAAAAAAATACATTTTTAAATAATTCTCTTAACCAAACCACCGAACGTTAAAAAAGTTACGCTCGCAATTTTGAACTCACAATAAATGTCGGCAAGATGTAATTTACACTGTCACTTTGCCTGCTATATCAGACGATGACGGTTAAAAGGTTAAGTAAATGAAATTGCAAAATATCGAAGTGTAATTTCGTGATTTCACACTGTATTGCTAAAATATATTTGATATATTCAGGCCGGGTTTCATAAAGATCCGTTAGACCCAATGTCAGATCAAATTTCAGTAGCTCAGTACATTTTTTGACATAACAAACCGACATAAGGTCTAACGGATCTTGGGTGGATCAACTTTTTTGTGTTGTTATCTTGACCCGTTGTCCAAGTGACACTAGTAGTGCAGTTTGTTCAAAAAAATGTTGTATTAAGTTCTACTAACATGCTTAGTAGATAGACCATTATGGAAATAGCTTATAAGTACCACAAATACGTATATTTGATAAACTTAATTAGCATAAAATCACGATTGTATTCGAATTTTGTCCCCTGAACAACTAGTTGTAACCACGGCAACGAGTGGCACTAAAAAGTTGACTCACTCTCTTTATAAAACCGAGCCCCAGTTAATATGTAAATAACAATGCATGACCTACAACTTATTAGGAACGCCTTTATTGGGGAAATATATTTATAAACCACTTTAAATATTGCTTATGGAAAGTTAATAAACATGCTTATATGTGTTACAACTCCTTAACATTCGCGTTAATATGTGAACATACTATTATTGTCTTACAGTTAGTGTTACAGTTACAAGTTTAGCTATGCTAGGTTAAATAAATGGCAAGACTAAAAACAAATATACAGGGTGTCCCACGGCTATGCCACATGGAGGGAAAGTACCTTGAATATTGTAGATGGAACATTTTACTGAAAGAAGACATTATTCTAATTTTAAAAACAATTTAAACTGCATTCACAGATATTTAAATAATAATTAAACCGGGAATCGAACCCGTTACACAAGAAAAATAATTACCCTGTAGCTTTATCATACCAATCGAAAGGGTTCATCATATGGATTATTTTTTGCTAAATAACATAGTATCAGAAATAAAAGGAAGACCATGAATTTTAACATTTTTAATACAAAATTAATCAATTGATCACGTGTAAAGGGTTCGATTCCCGGTTCAACCACAAAATTATTTAAATATCTGTGAATTTAGTTTAAATTATTTTTTAAATTCAAATAATGTCTTCTTTCAGTAAAATGTTCCATCTACAATATTCAAGGTACTTTCCCTCCATGTAGCATAGCCGTGGGACGCCCTGTATAAAAATGTGGAAGTGAACGAAAACGATATGTCAGTCATCTACCGCGATCATTTTTTTAATGAATAGATATGTCGTTGGGAATCTCCGGGCTCGGGACATGGCGACTAAATATCTCGTATCAGTATGGTGATGAATGATGATAGAAGATTAACACGTTCACACTCTCCATACAAATTGTTTAAATTTTCATGGACGTCCAAGCAAATTACTTCCATCACAAGTCCGTGGTCCACGCTTGGGTCGCTATGAGACGACCAGAGGGGCTACCGCGAACCACAAACGAAGTTTTCCCTCTCTGTCTCACTTATGTGCAAACTTGCAAGTGCGACAGAGAGACGAAATACATCTAATCGCACATCAAATAAACGACGGCGTTCTGAGGTAATACAAAAAAAGAACATACAACCGAATTGAAAGTTAAAAAAACAGACTGCGCGCCAAAAAATACTGATTTGCACAGCTACAATAGCAAATGCACATCAGAACCGGATTTTGATGAAAGATTGATTGATTTTTGATTTTAGCAGTGCAAATTAGCAGTTTAGGTTGTTGGGTGTTTTGATTTGCCTTTCAATACTAGCCTAATAAAACTAATGTGTTAGCATAATACAAAAATATGGTATGAAATATTGTTATTATTGTTTATATAAAGCCATTGACGATGCTGATATTCGTAATACATACATATTTTAATCCCCAATAAAGGTCTATAATTAATGCTAATTATTTCTAGTTAATCGTATATACAAGTTCATCATTCATATCATAAATTATAAAAAAAAAACACAATCAAGTTTAAAAAGAAAAAAAAATACACCTATACAAAGATTATTAAGATTTTTTAAAGTTTCTGATTCAATTTCGATTTTTTACCGTAATTATTGGACGTGAGTCATCTAATATTGGCAGAATGTGGAGATGCGCCGAATATGCGTTTGACCGAATACGAACATGCGGCCGAATATTAGGTCCAGCTGTTGCCGAACCGAATATTCGGCCGAATTATTCGGTCCAACGTAATTCTTTCATCTATTGTTGTAAAACAGACTAATTGATTGGTAAATTTTTTGTTCATTATCGAAGCGAAATATTGACAAAAAATAAGTTAAATTACTGTTAATAATGGGTCAAGTATTAATTTCACGAAGCAGTAACTATACTACACTCTTGTAACTTGTAACAAAACCCTCTCAATATTGTTCGGTAAATATTTGACAGCTGAACTGAATAATTCGGCCGAATACCGAATAATAACCGAATAATCGGCGCATCCCTAGCAGAATGCTAAAAAAAACTAGGACCAAATTCTTGGCTTCCGTTCTGACACGAAAGTTACCCATATATAATGTATACGTAACTTTCGTGTCACAACGGAAATAATTAAAATGTAGGGGTATTAAATGCATTAACTATGTGCCAAGTATTTGGTCCACACCTATATTGAACCAAAACGGCATTACATCGATCGGTAATTAAATCGAAAACGGAATTACTCTATTTTAAAGCAGTAATTGGATTAATTTCAAAGGAACTACTATTTTCATGTAAAGGAACTGCTATTTTCAAATAAACTTGAATATATAGTTATAACTAGCGACCCTCGCACGGGTGCAATGCTGATGCATGTATTATACATATAAACCTTCCTCTTCAATCATTCTATCTATTAAAAAAACCGCATCAAAATCCGTTGCGTAGTTTTAAAGATTTAAGCATACATAGGGATATAGGGACATAGGGACAGAGAAAGCGACTTTGTTTTATACTATGTAGTGATGATGCGCCGTTCTTAAAAAGGTCCCGCTTTGGCGCCGTTACCTGATCGACGCATAAGGAAATTGTCCTAATCAATGCAGGGGAGCGCCCGCGAACAGCAAACGAAGTTTTCCCTCTCTATCGTACTTACGTCCGAAGGTGCAAATGCGACAGAGAGCGAAAACTTCGTTTGCTGTTCGCGGTAGCGGCCCAGGACCTTTTGCTGGAGAATGAAACAAGTCGTCGGGTGAGAAAGCAACTCAATATCAAATCTGTAACTTCTCTTCGAAACCTCGTATCTCAATACTGAAACGATGCTTAGTTAACTTTTTACAATGTTTTTTACAGGAAAGCGTGGATAGGGTGCATCTTGACGACCGCTTTAGCCTAGTTGGTAGAGACCCTGCCTTCGAAGCTGGAGGTCACGGGTTCGAATCCCGGTCAGGGCATTTATTTTTGTGATGAACACGAATATTTGTTGCTGAGTCTTGCATGTTTTCTATGTATTTAACTATATATTTATATATATAAGTATGTATATCGTCACTTGGTACCTATAGTACAAGCTTTGCTTAGTTTGGGAATAGGTTGATTTGTGTAAGATTGAGCAAAAATATTTATTTTATATATTTTTTTATGTACTCGTGCACAACATAGCCGCCATTAAATGCTTACATAATTTACAAATAACTCACATAGCTCAATAAAAAAAAATGAACCAATTGAAAAGGGAGACAGCCCAGCTTGTATCTGAACCAAGAGACCCACTCTCAGTGGTCGTTTAACGCTCATACCGTTTCAGCTAGGCTAGGTTTACCACCAGCGACAAAACTCCCAGTAGCTCGATTCCACTCACACCTCAGATTCGGTTGAAACCGCTCAACCAATCTCACTGGAGCACAAACTCTTACCCCGTTATTCACAAACGTCTATCAAACCTATATTAGTTAACTAGTCGCTAAAGTTCGTTTGTCCTTATTTGTCACTTTGACATTTGCGTTTGTGAGAAAGAGACGAAGAATATTTTAGTTAGCAGAGGTTTGTTAAATTTTATGAATAAGGGGGTTAGAGTATTCCAATGTTCCAAACCACACGCGTGGTCGTGCCGGAGGTTTTCCCCTGGATTTTCCCCAGGCTACTCTCCAACCGCGCACTCCTATCGCTTTATTGGGCCCGGCCTATAAAGCCACAGTCAGGTTCAAAAAAAAAGACGCTCATATGCTCTTAGGTCGTGTTCACCTAAGCATAATAGTACCTAATATGATAATCTAGCCCAGAAAGTGGCTAACTCACTACAACTCTGAAACAAAATAAAAATAAATATGTAAATGCATTACTTAGTGACTTTTGAATATAAAATAAAATAAAATTCGCACGCCTACCAAAACCAACTGGGTCATTGTCAGATTTAGGTTCGCGTCTTTTCGGTGGACATATAAAAAGTTAAGAGCCCCAAAGTTTAATTTTGGATTGGTCTAGTAACCCGCATAAACGGTGTTTCCATAACTATAAATCCAGGTAATAAAAACATAATAAAAACATAATTATGTACACATAAGCCGTTAACTATTGACCACCGAGTGGACAACTTTTGTTTTTACAACTGACAATGACCCAACTGCGTGTTAGCTGGTAATATAGAACATAAAATTAACATATAATATGGTCTACACTAAAGGGTGATTTCAGCAGTTAGTTGTGCAGTATCATTTAAAATTAACTAGCTAGCAGGGCTCGGAAAACGGTTTCGTCTTCATAAAATTAACCGGTTAAAAATTCCGGTTAATTGCGATTTACGATATTTTTTCGTACTTTAAATCATTTTTTTTTTTTTTTCATTGTTTTATTTTTAAATGTATAATTTTGTATTAACTCGTTCGGTCCTGTCCTTATTATGTTTTGTGATGCAATTAACATTAGTTTTGTAAGTTTTCTGAAATTGTAATTACTAACACTTTATGGGCAATGCCTGAAATAAATGAATATTATTATTATTATTTATTCCGTGGATGAAGGTTAACAAAAGCAAATGTTCAAATAAAAATGTGTGAGAAGTTCTTTAGGAAATATTTCCAAAATAGTAAAAACCGGTTCCGAGCAGGGACCGATACCGGTATTTTTAAAAAACCCTGAATTTGCCCAATATATTGAATTATTTTTTGCTCTTTACGTAGGGCTGAATCGTGTATTTAGGTAACAACGTCGTATTAATAGATTGTCCCATGAAAAACGAAAAAATGAACCGGTGACCGTAATAATACCGGTATTTTTCTATGGAGAAAATACCGTATCCAATCCCTGGTTTCGAGCCCTGCTAGCTAGTTATTTCGCTAGCTGGCCACTGCCTAAAACAGTGACACATAATGTATGTTCACACTTCAACGCCGTTCAAATAACACTATCATAAGACGACGTTTTTCGTATAAAGTATCCTACTCTAACCTAATCATAATCATAATATTAACGCGGCAATCGGTGCTACGTTTGACAACATACAAATACACAAAACTTTCATGTAATTAAGTTTGAATACAACACTATCTTAAACGTAAGCGATAGTCGCCATATTAGTTAACTATTATACAGAGTGTAATAAAAATAGTAAGGATCCGTTTAAGAGTATATTCGGTATCGTGTTTTGATTAGGAAAACATTGAACAAAATTTTTTTTTACGCGAAAAAATTTTTTTTTTTCTATTGAGCAACGTCGTCCAAGTCGGCCAACTGTCCATAGAAGGGACAAAAATTTATTGCATCAAAAAAATTATACTTCTACTTTTTCATGATCAGAATACGATACCAAATATGCCTTTAAAGTTTAGGCAAAAAAAGCCAGCCAAAAAAAAAAAAAACGCCAGGCCAGGAAAAAAAATACGTGGCGTCACTGCTAAATGACGAGGCACGTGCTATTATGGGTTGTGATTTTGCGTCATTTTGTAATGAGCATTAACCTGTGTCATTATTGAGATAGGCTTTCATCTTCCTGTCTTAAATTATAAGAATTACTGTAAATGACATTAGCCAGGGCTCGGAATCGGTGTTTACTATTTTCGAAATATCTCCTAAACTACCGTAAACTGGGGTGACTTTAAGAAAAAACGGGGCTACTTTGATACATATAAAATACTTATATATTCACCACTAAGTGTTTTTAGTTTGATTCAGTTTAGTAAATAGTTAGGAAATTAACGAAGGCATAAGTTGACTCAAGTTTAACTAAATAAAAAAGTAAAACACTGAATAAAAACTGAATTTTTAAAGTCGCCCCTCAATTTGAAAGTAACCCCGGTTTACGGTACTTTTCATATCTCCATTTTTATTTAAAAAATTGTTTTTGCAACCTTCATCTATGATATAAATGATTTAAAATACTTTATCTATGACTAGCGACCGGCCCCGGCTTCGCACGGGTGCAATGCTGATGCATTTATTATACATATAAACCTTCCCCTTGAGTCACTCTATCTATTAAAAAAAACCGCATCAAAATCCGTTGCGTAGTTTTTAGTAGATTGTGTCTCAAGGGAGCAAAATGATATATTTACGGCGAGGGCGGTATATTGAATCCTGAGTGAAGCGAAAGATTCTACAATAGAATCCTGAGCGTAGCGAGGGATTCTAAAGTAGAATCTTGAGCGTAGCGAGGGATTCAAGTGTTTACGCCCAAGACGGAAATAATTTTGCTACCGTGTGACACATACTGCTTTTCACACCACCTATGAGGCCCGCTACTAAAATCATGAAATGTCTTACAAATGATTTTACTACAGAGTTCCCCATACTGCTTTTCACACCTTCTATGAAGAAAAGAGTCATTGCTGCCCTCAAATGAGGGAAGAAAAGTACAACTTTGATCCCTCATTCGAAGACAACAATAACTCTTTTCTAAATAGCAGGTGTGAAAAAAGATTTAATCATACATAGGTATATAGGGACATAGGGGCAGAGAAAGCGACTTTGTTTTATACTATGTATTGATATAAATGATTTAATATACGAAAAAATATCTTAAGACGCAATTAACCGATTTTTTAACCGGTTAATTGTATGAAGACGTAACCGGTTTCCGAGCCCTGAGCATTACTATAACATTTAGTTGAAAGTAAAGAAATACTTTATCAACAACTATGCAACTTTGTTCCATTAATTATCTGCGTCGGGTTTCAAGAATCAAGCTCTTGTCTGAATAGCAGCAGTTCATCGCCTAATACATTTAATAATCGTATCGCTAGGCTATTTACCCTTAGGGCCTTAGTAACTATCAAATTTCCATTAGTAAAAGCGTTGTAAAACGATCAAAAATTTTGACACAGCGTCAGTTCATGCCGGACGGACGTATGGACACGCTTAACATAGAATCAACGGTTCTTTGTATTTGCAAATATTGTTTTTTTATAAAATCGTGCCGGTTATTAACTACGCGAATTGTATAAAAAGCTATCTCGCGTGTTATACAAGGCTCAAGTTAATTTTAGAAATGACGTATCTGTACCGCCTCATTAATCATGAGTATAATCGGCGAGCATGCCAATTTTCTACAACGATGTGTCTACACTAGGGAATGCAATCCCGATCCCGCGAGATCCCGATCTCGCGAGATCTCGGGTAATTTTTCGGGATCAATCCCGACGCATCATATGACGAGATCCCGTTCGAGATTGACGGGATTGGGATACTATTAATACCCTTTGTTTTTTAAGGAGTCATTTTCAAAATCACTCGTCTTAGGTAACTACTTCCTAATTCCTTTGAAATATGTTTATTATTTTGATTACCTAATTTACCTATGTTAATTTCCTTAAAACCTGATAATTATTTTTGGTTGGTAAGATTAAAGAATAAAGGTTTTTATTTTCTTTCCAGTAATATGTTATTTTACTTAACCTCACTATCACAAACAAGCAGTTATTGCAGCTTTTTTAGTCATCCAAATTTAATATTTTTTTAAAACTAGACGGGATCCCGAAAATTCCGGGATCCCGCGGGATTGATATTTCTAATCCCGCGGGATCTCGGATTTGCAATCTCGAGTCGGGATTGCATTCCCTAGTCTACACATCTACAGATATTGAAATAAGTATGTCGAACATGTAGACAACTAATTTATTAAATGATATTTCATGCGTGAAAAACGACTGAATGTATTTGCATACCTACCCCACATCCCAAACAAACACATAACGAAGCTTGGTGTACTTTAATTATCTCAAATTGTAAAAATACTATTATATCTATAAATAATATCTAAATAAATAACTCGGGCAATAACTTTTGACAACGGTTATTGCCCGACAGCAGACATTTTAATTAGAGATATGTTGTATTTATCATTCTATCCTTTTCTAGTAATTTCGAAGCGTTCAATGCGAGGTGCTACCGAGCCAGTCTTTTTTTCTACACATTCGTTGTTCTTTGGATAATGGATATTAGTGCATCTTGAACTATGGTTCTCCTTGCCTCAGAACGACACATAAAACTATTCGTAGTTACGAATATGTAAATATGAAGAAATATTTGAGCTTAGGGTATCAATGACGCATATAATACCTAATTTATGACACATCAGTACATGTTAGAGATAGACATGACTCCAAAATTAATCATAATGTTAATCATATAATTGTTTCTTGAAATTAAATTTGAATTTCCCGAGATAATAGTTTGTGTGCTTATAATTATTAGCAAAATGTTATTTAAAGTGGTTATTGTTTTCGAATATATTATTATATAATAAAGTTCCATGGTAAATATCCTGCTATGATTATTATCTCTGACGAAGAAATTTCCTAGTGGATTGCGAGCGGAGTTTCTCAGCACTTAAGTATATTTTTGATGTAAAAAGAAATAGACTAACTGCAGAAAATGTCGAGAAAATACTGATTATTTTAACAAATGGTACATACTTTAACAAACTTTTATATTTATTGACTAGGAATCAAATTATATGTCAACTAAGATTAATTAATTGATTAATATTTTGATTACTTTTGGAGTCATGTCCACATTATCGCGAGCAATGACGCAAATTTGTCATATCTCTGGTCATAGAACAATGTGGGCCGCCACGAAGAATATAGATAATACTGGACCGATTGCGTTTAAAATTTCACTAGCGCGTATCATAATTATCATCGTAGATTGAAAATGGGCGTGTATACGTACACTGATGATAGTGATGATGACTGAGAGATACCTTCTTATGAATCGAATTAGTTAAATGGATCATTCTACTTTTACATGACCAGTTTACTATAGCAAAAAAAAACTATAATATGTATTAAATTAGTGTACAAAAATAGGATTTCGAAACAGTACCTGAACCTAATAAAAGGATTTTATGGGTAAAAATACTTAAATATTAACATATTGCTGTAAAAGGTAGGTGACACAGTGGTAGAAACCATTATTTCATACAAATGGTGAGACACTCGATTTATAGATATTAGCTGTGGTTCGTTAATTACCAAAACTATCGGAAGTGATACTGCAATTAAACCTCTTTCTAAATAACAATACTAACATATGAAATGAGGGCCAAGTATTCCGAAATCTGCATTAAAAAAAACTCTGAAAATTATGTACATGAAAAAGTAGAATGGCCCATATGTTATGTATGGCCCGCTATTTTTTTTTAAATTTAGTTTTCAATGTCATTGATCTAATATACTATCTCCACCGATCGGCCGACGCCGACGACATTTTAAGTCAAAAGGAAATTGAAGCGTCTCTACTGTAGTTAAATTCCGTATTTGCGCATCTTGCCACCCGTGCTTTTACCATGAGTTTGCATGACCGTACTCGCTAGCGACTGCGTGAACGATTCAGTATGCCGATACTTAGTTCTATTGCGTAACCGCCAGAGGAGCTGTACTTTTGCCCATACAAATTTTTACGCAATAGCTAGCGAGTACGGTCATGTAAACTCATGGTAAAGGCACCGGTCGGCTACTCGCGTGCGTGGACCGCAAGGTGCGTAAATTCCTTGCAAATATAAAATTTAACTATAGTACAGACGGCTCGATTTCCATTGGCACTTACAATGTGTGACTGTGTACGTCACTTATTGGATCTGAATGTCATTAAAGTCGAAAATGGCCAACTTTTTGTTTCTCGACTAGACATAAGCCAAGCAGCGTAACTTATAGGAACATGCAGCCATACTTCTGGTGGAGAATCGACCGTTTTACCAAATATTTCTTCACATTCATATATTCATATCAACATCATCAACCCAAACCACGAGTCGCGAACATAAAATCTAAACTTTCCAATTATTAGTATTAATGTTATTTATCATCAGAGACCGGAATGTTCGTGGCATTTTTGAGCTGTCATAGTGACTTCTCATTTACCGACTTTCAATTTATGGTAAGTTATCGATAAAAATACGTCAATTCAAAATATATGCCAATGAATATATTTAATTTTAATTACTAATTTGATTCAATTAATTACGGACTAATAAAGAAATTACAATACATTTTTCTCTTAAGCAAATAAAATAATTATATTTTTATATTATTACTAAAATAATTTTGGCAATATGTTAAAAATGCCTCATTGTATGAAACTCGATCCTTCGAATATAACCTTATATGCATGAAGATTCCACGAAATTGCTTCATTTTGCGACGTCCAACGTCGTATTACGAGATAAACTAAAAGCGCAAAAAATGACAAAAACTAAAAATGATCCTCAGTAAAACTCTTACTTTAGTACCTTTACAGGGCGTCCCACGGCTATGCCACATGGAGGGAAAGTACCTTGAATATTGTAGATGGAACATTTTACTGAAGGAAGACATTATTTGAATTTAAAAACAATTTAAACTGCATTCACAGATATTTAAATAATTTTATGGTTGAGCCGGGAATCGAACCCGTTACACGTGATAAATTGATTAATTTTGTTATAAAATTGTCAAAATGCATGGTCTTCCTTTTATTCTTGACACTATGTTATTTAGTAAAAAATAATCCTTATGATGAACCATTTAGATCAGTATGATAAAGCTACAGGGCAATTATTTTTCTCGTATAACGGGTTCGATTCCCGGTTCAATCACAAAATTATTTAAATATCTGTGAATGCAGTTTAAATTGTTTTTTTAAATTCAAATAATGTCTTCCTTCAGTAAAATGTTCCATCTACAATATTCAAGGTACTTTCCCTCCATGTGGCATAGCCGTGGGACGCCCTGTATATATATATATCGATATGATAAAGTCGATGAATGAGAAGTCACTATGACAGCTCAAAAATGCTACGGAAATTCCGGTGTCTGTTTATCATTTACCTAATCTGCCTCAGTCTTCGGGTCCATTTTTAGTGTTTCCCTCCGATTTTAACCTGAAATAACAAACCGACCATCAAGATCCCACCTCATACATATAAACCGAGCTCAGTCCATTTAAATTCAATTGTATGTATGAATCGTCAATGGGTGCATTAAAGGCATATATTAAGCCGTGTTCAATTCAATTCAATCGCCAACAAACTGTCTTGTCAGTTTGGCGAGTAAAATTGAAACTGGAAACTTTATGTACCTTTTTGAAAATAAATTAAAAAAATAAAAATAAAAAAATAATTATGTTTAAAGCTATATTAATAAAACGGTAGTTGCAATTTACACAAATCAGTTATATTTATATAATTCGTTTTTAAAATGTATTTGCAATTTTCAAATCCAGTGACACCGCTTAATCTACCAATTAAATTGAATATGTAGATTTTATCAATTTTCCAACAAGCGGCATTTTTTTTTAGCATAGACCTAAAAATGTTAGGCAATTTTGTACTCAAACAGTGAGCACTTTTAAGTTATTTTTCCATCGGCGAGCGACGTTCGAATTTATAAGTACATATATGATATGAGATAGCTGTTATTAAATTTGGATTGCCAATTATGTGCCTTATATTCTCCGCATCTAAGTCTATTTTTACGAGTCTGAAAATAAGTCGTAATTAAACCTCAACTTTAAACATGAACGATGATTTTTAGGGTCCCGTACCCAAAGGCCGTATTACTAAGAATTCGCTGTCCGTCTGTCACCAGGCTGTATCTCATGAAACATGATAGTTATACAGTTGAAATTTTCACATATGATGCATTTCTGTTGCCGCTATACCAACAAATACTAAAAACGGAATAAAATAAATATTGAAGAGGCTCCCATACAACAAACGTTTTTTTTTTTGCCATTTTTATAGAACTTGGTACGGAACCCTTCGTGCGTGAGTCCGACTCGCATTTGGCCGATTTCCGATAACTATTATATACTGTAATAATTCAGCCTTAATTGTTGCTACAAACAAAGATCGCGTCGAAGAGGTAGAATTCTAATGCCAAGCGATTTAATACTTTATTTTATTATACCCTTAAGTATTCTTATTCTATTTTAGAATGTTCGCAGTCGTATTACTAACATATACTTAGATATAAGGTTACACATCCACCAAAAACTTGCTCAGAGGGTCTACTCCGAACTTCATCATGGCGTCCCTTTCACTCATATAGTGTATAACACGAGAGTGAAAGGGACGGCACGACACGCAGTTCGGAGTTACAGGCTCAGCTGTTCACTTACAGTACTATTACTTTAAGTTAGACACTGAGATAAGCTCTCATTCCATTGTATATCCTACTCTACCACTAATGTAATAGAGTTTATATTACAAATATACGATTTTAAGACAGTGAATGTAATAGAAATAGGGATGACGACTCATGTTACAATTTATAACATAATGTCGCTATATGCAAAGAAAACAATGAAATTATTACAATAAATATCGAATTAGACAAATTAAAGTCATAAAAATATATAGGTTAAAGATCCGCCATAACGTTGTTTTTTGTTTACTGCCCAATGTAAATTGAAAGTCACCAATAGAATTCTAATGTTTCAATAAAAAATAAATTGTACGGCAACTATGTACGTAAACGCAATATTTTATGAGAAAAACTACAAATCACACTTTTTCATATACAACGGTAGAACGGGGGCACACAGGCGTGACGTCACGATTCAGTATGGCGTTTCAGTGCTTGTGAGCTACGTTGTATTTTACCTCTCATTTCCGTCGTTTGTTGGCTGAGATACGCGTCATACTCGTGAACGGGTGCTGTTTGTGGAGTCCGGTCTGTTCATGCTTGCCAGTCCCTCGATTATTTCTTGAGTATTTAAAACGTGACTAAACGCCTTACTCACAAATAGACCCCGTTATCTTGTACTGAAATTGTTTTTAAAGTAGAGCGTGAATGTATTTTTTATCGACTATCTAAATGTCGATACTGTATATCACTGGTAATTTCAAAGAGGTATCACTGGGTACTACTTATTACTTTTATTTAAGAATATATATAATAATAAACGAAGATATAAAAGTATAGGGTGTTCGTTAGGATTTATCATAGTTTTTCCACAATAATAACAATAAACTTTACACAATTATACATCGTCAGTGTAACTATGGGTTATATAGGGATTTTCGTGATGACAAGTTCCCCATTGGGCGGCAACTGTAAATCCTGCTGCATATACATGCGAAGGACGCACTGACCAGCCCCACACAATTTCAATTAACAATTGCTTTTTAAAAGCTGCTGGTGATGGTAATACAAAAAGTTTTCATTAAAATTGAGCATAGACTTAAAAGGCGAAAATTCATACGCATTATATAAACATCGATATCAAGCAGGTCGATAAAAACACATTCACGCTCTAATGAAAAACAATTTCTGTGCGACAAGATAACGGGGTCTAATGACTCATAAACGATTATCAAACCAATTTTAGCTAAAATGCTGTTAAAATTTGCTTGTCTTTATGTCATTTTGATTTTCGTCAAGGGCCGCTACAAGAGATACATCAGGGATCGTTGAGCCACTTGCCAACCTTCGCTACTTGGACGTGTACAGTAGTACCCAACTGATATGGCTTACCGATGTACCTGCGCAGATGATGAGTTTTTAAAGCGCGGGAAATGCTATTGACCAATCGGCACGCTCCACGCACCGCGCTTCTTTTCCCTGTACCGCTATTGGTCCGCAGCTGCCGCCATGTTAGCGCGCGCCGCGTGGCATGTTAGTCAGCCGCCATACTTCTGATCGAGTGCACGCGCATTATGAACAGTGCATTATGAACCTTATAGTAGTGATCTAAGGTTAATTGTAAGTTTTAAGCATTCTTTCGTTAATCTTCGGAGCGATACTTTCTTTTCTGCGCGAACGAAGATTCACGACGCGCCTTATCAGTTAGGTACTACTGTAACGCAATTCGGGACTGACACGTTATCGGGTAACATCGGTCATTCATTACACGGCTAAATTACGGACAATCCCGGTTCACAATGAGGGCTACCGCGCATGAATTCGCCGCTAGAGGCGCTAGTGTAGCGTGAGGTATCCGAAATGTCAAATGTCACCCTCTGTGGTTGCGCTACGCGGGTTAATATCTAATTGGAACAATATGGTGACTATTTTGCAATACCTGAGCTTGATTATGGCAAATATGAGTTACGGGTCAATGACTGCCAGCGCTTTGAGACAGTTTTGTCTTTCGAAATCTTATGTCCTCCTGTTTTTCAAAAATAACGAGACTGCGCTACAACGCCGGATGTTCGATATTTTTACGGTACGGTTTTGAGGTAGATTTAAATTTAAACTTTCGTTCTCATGCCCGTAATAACGAATAACAATTTACCTTACTCGACAGTGGCGCCAACTGGTGAGCACAAAAACGATAGCCCTCATGTGGTCGGCACCCGCCGGGTGCCCGTTCATGCGATAGAAAGTGATGTAGCGACTGTAGCCAGTACAAATGCGTGCGATAGAAAGAGATGGCCACGTTTAGGCACGTTTGGCAACCTAAACGGGATTTGTTAACGGTGGGCCTTCTGTACTTAGTACTATTACTTATTCTGTGCTTTTGTGTTTGTGAGAAAGAGACAAACCACATTTTAGTTAGCCGATGTGATTGATTAATATGATCATTCCAAATATTATTTTTTCTATGCAATGATACCGTCAGCAGCAAACGTAGCTAAGCGGGCGAAGATGTCGAAATGATCTTGCATTATGAATGCGCCGAATATTCGGTTATTATTCTGTATTCGGCCGAATTATTCAGTTCAGCAACCGAATATTACGGAGCAAGTTTGAGAGGGTTTTGTTACAAGTTACAAGAGTGTATTATAGTTACTGCTTCGTGAAATTAACACTTGACCCATTATTAAGTGATTTAACTTATTTTTTGTCAATATTTCGCTTTGATAATAAGGGTCAATCAACTTTTTGTTGTTGTTATTCTGTCCCATCAGCGAGGAGACAACGGTAACTGAGTTTCTTAGAAAGATATCTGTATTATGAGCTTCAGGCACGCTCAAGAGATGGCCCATGTCCAAATGGATTTATGCTCATCGCTAAAACTCATGTTTGGTAGATCGAAACCCTATAAAATCACAGTT
The DNA here is from genome assembly GCA_963556455.1 of Epiblema foenella. Lineage (NCBI taxonomy): Eukaryota > Metazoa > Arthropoda > Insecta > Lepidoptera > Tortricidae > Epiblema > Epiblema foenella. The sequence continues at coordinate 45,266,144 of OY747095.1, forward strand.
TTAAAGAGTGACGTAACCATGGTAACGAACAACAAAGAATAGTTGATCCACCCATAAATAAATTTTTTACCATTCAATTAGTCTGTTTCACAACAATAGATGAAGGAATTACGTTGGACCGATTAATTCGGCCGAATATTCGGTTCGGCAACAGCTGGACCTAATACGGCCGAATGTTTGTATTCGGTCAAACCCATATTCGGCGCATTTCTAATCTACACACGTCTTTTTTAAGCCAATAAGAGTGTAATTTTTCTATCTGCGAGTTCAAGCCAAGTAAAGGCTTTGTATTATTACCTAATCTATCATAATATAGTAGCTGTTGGTCCTTAATTAAATAAATAAATAAAAAAAGCTTCGCCCGCGCACCTAATTTTGTTGCAGACTACAAAATTACGCGTTGTCTGAAAATTGAATTGTGATGGCAAATACAAATAAATTAATTAAAAATATAAAATAAATAAAGCAAGTCTAACGGCCTACTGCGAATCCGAAAAGAAATATCTCCCTCTTTGTCGATAGCAGGGGATACAGTCAAGGCCAAAAATATGTATACATTTTTCACCTTATTCCATTGAAATAAGGCCCAAAAATGTATACATATTTAATTCCCTCGACTGTAATTCATTTTCGATTGGCGGTTGACACTGATAAGTGACTGTTAATTAGCTCGTATAAAAATATGTTATTAATTAATTTGTGTGATATAAACACCTAAATAATGATAAACGAATATAAGTTAAAATTGAAGAATAAATAATTATTTAATGAAATTACATAAAATGATCCCGGGACAGCCAGCACCAAAAGTGCGTTAGAAAAAAAACAAACCAATAAAATATTTCAAAAATTCATTTTTATTAAAATTACCCCTAACTGGCTAACACCATAGAATTGGCTAAAATACAGGGGGTCAGTCGTAAAAATAATAATAAAATTCATTAAAACTAGTCTAAAATTCGATTACAAAATAATGTAGTTAGTTGTATTGATTTAATAATATAATAATTATAATAAATACACTTTTGCCGCTGTCTGTACATGGCATAATTGTAAAGCTGGAGTTACACACACGATTCGCATACACATTTGGCGGGCGAATCCACTTTTGGAGCCAATTTTCCAAAAACCAGAGCCATACAGTTTACCTCGGACGGTTCTTACGCGGCGCACTGCGCAAGAGGACGTCAAAATGGAGCGAGGCAAGAACCATTCGAGTTAAACGATAAACGCTAGGGGAATAGTATTTTGTAAAATATTCGTAATTAATAATCAATAAAGTTCATAAATACCTCAGCCAAAAAATAGCATAAAATGTATTAAAAAAAAAAAACATTTTAAATGGAACCTTTTAAATGCATAATAAAAAGCTAGTTTAAAACTGGCCATGTATATCAGATGAATCGTAGTCACTAGTGTTTTCAACGAAATTGTGATAAAAAACGGGGGGGTTGGTCGGTTTCTTGTCACGTAGCCGGTAGAATACTTTTGAGAAACATTCTAATTGAAGCGGACTCACGCGCCACGGTTTAACCCCATCACTAACACTTGGCCAGTTTCGCCACATCACTAATTGTACTGTTTCTTCTTGATATATTTTTTACTAAATACAATTACAATTGAATAGGTACGCTATACCACGCTTGCACTCTCGAAGTATGCATTTTTAGGGGCCGTATGAGAAAATACGAAGAAAAGCCATTATTTTTTCAACTTTCCGCAAACTTTTTTTTATAAAATATACTACGTGAAAACTAGGGGAGGAGGGGGGGGGGGGGTCTTGGCATATACTACGCTTGGTCACCTAGGGGGGGAAGGGGGTAAAAAAAGCAAAAAATGGTCACGTAGTTTGTGTATGTTCCCTAACACAAACGACCGCGTTTGCGTTCAGTCTCAATTTGTATGGCAACGCGAGCAGCGCCTCTGGTGGCATTTGGTGGTAACTATATCAATAGAAATTGAGACTGAGCGCAAACGCTTTCGTTTGTTTTTTGTTCCGAAAAAACTTACACTAGAGATACGGTACAGCATTCTAGAGATCTATCGCTAACTCATACTGTTACTTATACCTGTGCCACACTTTTAATATTAGATGTATAAGTTTCGGTGGCTAACCGCCATTTCGGTGGCTCTATTGTTTCACGGTGGAAGTATGGCGATAGTAATTCGTTTCTACAAATTGTGGCTCCTAACGGCTAAAACATCGATGCAAGATATTTCGGTGTCTCATTTCAGTGGCTTTAATGGACGTTGTAAATTACAATGCCGGGGAGGATGACGACAGTAAGTTCTACAAATCGTGGCTCCGAACGGCTAAAACATCAATGCTTGGATAGCCTATCCCGTAGTGTTTACGTTATGCAAGATATTCTGGTATCTCATTTCAGTGGCTATGTTTGAGGTATGCGTAAATGACGGTGCCAGCGAGTATGACGCCGGAATTCCAACAGTCCTATCAGTGCTCGCGTATAACGAATGCTTTAATATTAGTTTTATCTAGGTGTTTCCGTGATGCAAAAAATTTCGGTGGCTAGCCGCCATTTCAATGGATAATGTTTGACGTAGGCGGAAATGACGATACCAGCAAGTATAACCTCGAAAGTGATGGTAAGTGTTCTAGAGATCCTCGCGGCTCCTAATAGTCCTATCATTGCTAGCATTTATAGACTGCTTTAATATTACACGTATATCGTATTTATTGATACAAGAAATTTCAGTGGCTAACCGTAATTTCAGTGGCTCTAATGTTTAACGGTGCCATCGAGTACGGCGATAGTGAGTCGTTTCTACAAATCGTGGCTCCTAACGGCTAAAACATCAATGCTTGGATGGCCTATCCCGTATAATGTTTACGTGATGTAAGATATTTTGGTGATATTTCGGTGTCTCATTTCAGTGGCTCTAATGTTTGACGTAAGCGTAAATGACGATGCCAGCGAGTATGACCCCGAATGTGATGGTGAGAGGTTTGTACAGAGACCTCTTCAGGTCGTGCCAGCGTTCCGCGTCCCGCGCGCGACGCTTGATGGCGGAAACACGTTCCGCGAGATCGCGATTCCGCCTCCGGCGAAGTTCCGCAGCTGGTTCCCCGCTGGAAATGAAAAAAGGATTTTTTATTTTTTTGTAATCAAATATAAGGTAAACGTCTCTGTGCTGGACACTGACCCAAAACATGTCATGATGACAGAGGTGATTAATAGGTGTCTATTGGACACTAAGGTGTCGAGCACCCGGATGTTTACCTTACTGTTTATTCCAGATTTTTTTTAAATATTAAATATGATAGTGTTAGGCTAGTAATCTTATTTTTTTTAATTTTATAACAGCCTAACAGTCAAATATTAGTATTACTAGAGGGATTTACATATATGTTACATTATGAGTAATGGCGTTTAATTATTTGATTAAACTATGTAAATTTTCGCAGGTCCGTATCGGTAAATAAAAATAGTGGACTGTAGATTTAGGAGCTGGTGTAATCCAAAATAGATAAAACATACAGAAAAGTGAGTGTAACAGTCTTTGGGAATTGCTTAACAACCGTAAGTTATTAACGTATGTCAAATCTAAACATTGCATTGATTAATGGATGTTATTATACATATAAACCTTCCTCTTCAATCACTCTATCTATTATCCGCATCAAAATCCGTTGCGTGAAAACCTCACGACTGATCACGTTGGGGGAGGAGGGGGGGGGGGGTTACAACGTAGACCTCACGTGCATTTTTTCCTGCACCCACAAAACCGAGAAATAATATCTACTCATGTAGGAAATTATAAATCAACATTTCGCACGTAGAAAACAGCGAGTCTATTAATCTTTTTTTTTTTTAATTTTTGGAGCGCTTGCATAACACATATACGAAAATAAACACAATATCAACTAACACAACATTTCAGTCTAAATTTCTAATACTTAAAAGATACACGTGAGGTTTCGTTTGGGGGTGGGAGGGTCTCCTAGAACCTCACCAAAGATTACCAAAGTGAGAGGGAGGGGGTCTAAAAGTGGGCCAAAAAATTTCACGTGGATTTCTGGATGAGCCCTTACCAACAAATATTAATGTGATAATCCATATTGAAAGGAACCTTATGGCGGCCGGCACTTACGCCTTTATTGCCGCTGTTCCAATACAATAGTGAATAGGTGCAACGTAAGCGCCTGCCGCCATAATGTCCCTTTCGATGTGGATTATCACATATATTGACAAGACACTCCGCACCATCGTAGCGGCACCAAGAATACCGAGATACGTGCGGAACAGCACTATCGCCTACAATATCAAGTGCACTCGAAATTTGAAATCCGAACTTCGTATTGTGCCGTCCCTTTCACTCTCGTGTTATTCACTATATGAATGAGAGGGACGGCACCATACAAAGTTCGGGGTAGCCCCTCAGCCTCGCGTAAGTACTTACCTACCCTAGGGGACCTCTATTTTTTATACAAACGCCTTAAGGGAGGGGACTCATGCTTCATTAACGGCACTAACGTCTCAAATCATATTGAGAATCGTCAGTTGGGTCATTCTACTTTTTCATAACCAGTTTTCTATTACAATAAAAGTTCTATGATATGTATTGAATTAGTGTACAAAAGAAGGATTTCGAAATACCACCTGAACCTAATAAAAGGAATTTATAGGCAAAAATACTTAAGTATTAACATATTGCTGTAAAAAGTGAGTAACACAGTGGTAAAAACCATTTTTTCATACAAATGGTGAGACATCCAAGGACCACTGAGTTACTCGATTTATGGATATTATCTGTGGTCCGTTAATTACCAGAACTATCGGAAGTGATACTGCAATTAAACCTCCTTCTAAATAACAATATAAAAATATGAAGTGAAGTCCAAGTATTCCAAAATGCGCATTTAAAAAAAAAGTGTCTGAAAATTATGTACATGAAAAAGTAGAATGGCCCAGTTACGATGCGCCATCCCATACCCAAATTTAGAATGAAGGAAAAATTTAGTAATTTAGTTTTTTTTTTCAGGTTCGGGTCCTGCTCGGTGCCTAAATTTTTCCTTCATTCTAAATCTAGGGGACGTCAATGGCCGCATGTCGGTCTGCCTACGGTTGGACATCGCGCTAGTCCCGAGGTTCAATCCTTACTACCTCCGACTCCTCTCGTGTAAGGGGACAAGGGGGCAAGGGACATGTCTCACTCACCTCTCCGGCACCTCCTCGTCCTCGTCGTCTGCGGAGGAGGCCGGGGGGGAGGAGTCCGGAGCGGGGGAGGTCGGAGGGCTGTCGTCCGACGACACCTCCTGGGTGCACTGCTGGTATACGTCACCTGGAGAGAAATGGAGTGGTTAAGAGTCCTTATCAGTTAAAAAAATGGTCATTTATTTAGGTCACATTTAAAATCACTATCCAATACATTGAATCTAAAAATGTCGTATCTTCATAGGGAGCTCACGGCACTTACGACCTTTTGTTTGGGCAAGACAGTTTTTAAACAAAAACTCAAAAACCGCAATACCTATATTGTTCAAACCAAAAATCGTTGAAAATATTTACTAATGCACACCACCTGAATTTTTTTCAGAATTATAAACTTTATAGTTTGGAAATTAGAAGGGGGAGGCACACTTTCTTTGATTTTGACAGCTAATATCGCACCCACGGTTGACTTAAATGGACAAGTTTTTTAGAAACCTCCATATCATTTTTAAAGGCCTATCCATCGATACCCCACACGACTATGTACGTTGTAATTTTTTTTTTTCATCCACCGGGTACATAATTTAACATTTTTTTGTAATTTCACATCACTTTTATGTAGCGGTTCATAGAATACACCTTCCTACCAAATTTTATAATTGTAGTGCTTAACTGCTTATAGTCTCCGAGTAAATCGGCTGTGACATACGGACGGACGGACAGACATGACGAATCTATAAGGGTTCCGTTTTTGCCATTTTGGCTACGGAACCCTAAAAAGCCGCCGTTCCAAGACAGAAAAAAACTATTTCGACATTTAAATTGGTTGTATACAACTTGTGCCCTGGAGCTGATGAGGGAATTTAAGTGAGGATAGAAATGGATTACCCCGTGGATGATGATGGTGTTGTATCAAAGGTACCTGGTGCAGTTTCTTCGGCGATCCTGATCACTTATATTTATTTTTGATAGATTCACTTGCGACTCTTGCGAGTTTTTTGATTTTAGTTAGTTTGTACGAGTTTGAGAGGTTTATTTGAGGTTTTTATAATTCTTGCGGTAGAGATGCGCGCGCGCGGTGTTTTGGGTTTTTTGCATCAATATGGCGAGAGGACGTGACGTCACAGGTTGGTCGGCGCCGAAAGTATTGTTGCCAATTTGAGGTAAAAAGGAAAGGATGCGTTTGGGAAGGATACGTTCAGGAATAGAATATTTTTTATTTACTTTTTATAGAAAGTGTGTGTGTGATGTGATGAATTATATGTAGGTGTATGTTTTTTGTTTAATTCGGCCAAACCATGCCCTCTTCTTATATGACCGTTTTATCTTTTTAAATAGTGTGGGATTAGTCTAACTAAAGTAAGCCAATGTTCTCACCGAGTGAAGCGCTGTTCGGTATGGAGGGCAGGGGCCGCGCCGGGGCCCTCGAGAGGCTCTCCCCGCGCGGGGGAGGGGGCGGTGGGGGCTCCTCGGGCTCATCAGGAACTGACGAGTATATGCTCTCCTCCATCTTTGTCTCCTTCTGTAAACATCATATAGTACATTAAATAAGGTATAAACGGTTACAATTGCATTTCTCTCTCTGATTAGCGGTATATTCAAAACCGGTATTCAAATATATTAACGGTTTCGCCAGTATGTATATCGCCACTTAGTACCCATATGAGCTTTGCTTAGTTTGGGACTAGGTTGATTTGTGTAAGATTTTTTATATATTTTTTTTAATCTTTTTAATTTTTTTTTTTTATTATTTTTTTAAATTTGAGTAATATTGTCCACAAATATTTATTTATTTATTTAAATAAATAGAAATGAACTCACGTAATCCGGGTCGAGTCTCTTGGCGCCCTCTATGATGGCCTGGTAGGAGAAGCGCAGTTGGTCCGGAGTCTGGATCAGTCCCATGCGGTCCTTGCGCATCTCCAGCAACACTTGCTGGACGCTGACGCTCTCTATACCCTCCCTTTCAATCTGGCGAACGGAGACAATAGCGATGTTGACTCAAAATGTATTAGTATCCAAATTATTATCCAAAAGAAAGAAGAGATAAAACTATGCCAAATGGTGAAAATCCCATTAAATTATCTCAAAAAATAACGAAGCTACAACCGCTAGAATGTTGTTAATAAGAGTGAGAAAGCGCTACAAATCAGTGATGTCACTGACCTAAAGCGCCATAGTAAATGAAGATCGTTCAATACAGAGGTGCGTTTTGCGAAAAAGAGACAGAACATGCCCCCACTTAAAACTTTGAAGACTTGTAATTATGTAATTATTTATTCTTTTGAGTTACTTTTTTCGCTGTTTGGTTGAGAATTTGATACTTTTTCGATAAAATTTGAAGTAGTTGATTTTCTTATTTAGTGTCAACATCCCTATAGCGATGTTGACATCAGGGCGATTCTCCGAGCGTTTGAAACGCTCGTTTCTAAAGTCATTGTCGACTCAATATTAGCTATGCAAAGTTGGGATAAACCGGCGAAAACATTGATCAAATAAGACTCGGACCCGATATTGGTCTACGCTTTTTACAAAAGTTTACTCTGATCATCGTCTCATTAACAATATTTAATGAAACCATCAAATAGCCATAAATATAGGTCGGCAACGCGCCAGGGATCGATACCGGTATTTTTAAGAAACCCTGAATTAGCCCAATATTTTGGATTATTTTTTGCTCTTTACGTAGGGCTGAATCATGTATTTAAGTAACAACGTCGTATTATTAGATTGTCCCATTAAAAACGAACTAATGAACCGGTGACCACAATAATACCGGTATTTTTCTATGGAGAAAATACCGGTATCCGATCCCTGCAACGCGCACGTGACTCCTTAGGAGTTGCGGGCGTCTATAGGCTGCGGTGGCCGCTTACCATCAGGTGGACCGTACGCTTGTTTGCCACCGCAACAAAATTTTGTGACAGACGGACGGACGGACAGGTGAGTGGCAGCAATAGGGTTCCGTTCGGTCCCTTCGGGTACGGAACCCTAAAAAACCCTCATTTTTAGGGATCCGTACCATAAAAATTTGGGGTTTTTGATATGACACGCCCGACCTTAAAAAACTTCGCTATCGTCTTTGTGCGTTATATTAATGGCGTTTTCAGAATGATTGCCGGGTGTTTCGAGTGCCCGATATTATTTGATTTAATCAAAATTGTGAAATCAAACTTAGAATTTATTTTTTAAAGTGTATTGAATCAAAATTAATTAAATAATTATTTACTAACTTTAACTATAAGCAACATGTACCTACTAACAAAATTGGATCACTGTTATCTGTAAATAAATACAATTTGAATTTGAATTAATTATTCTCATTTCTCAGTCGTTAGCTGGAAGAAATCCCTTATAGGGATAAGTTCGCCTTTGTATTTGATATTTTGTTTCTTTAGTAAATGCTGTAATTATCATACCTATTGGCCGTCCATTTGAGAATTTATTTATTTTTTTAAATGTAAAACATTTATGTAATTTTCTAATGGAAATAAATATATATATATCTATCTATCTGTGCAATAAGTACAGTCGAGGGCATAAATATGTATACATATTTGGACCTTATTTCAATGGAATAAGGTGAAACGATGTATACATATTGGCGCCCTTGACTGTACATACTTCGGACCGGACGGTTGCCGGCCTCGATCCCTCAACAGTACTCTTAAGAGAGGTAGGGCACAGCAAAATGTCATCCTGCTCGAATTTGAAGTAGCCCAACTGGGGAAGTACCTCCGCCTTGCAGAAGACCACAGCCATAATAACATTATCTACTATACAAGTATGTAGTGTTGTGTTCCTGGAGGTGAACAAGGTTGCCAGAGCTCCCGAGGATGCACTGTGTTGAGAGCGAGGGACCTAAATCTGTCCCTTCTGTTGTCAACACAGTGCATCCTCAAATTTTATAAAGGGTCGGCAACGCGTACGTGACTTCTTTGGAGTCTATAGGCTGCGGTAGCCGCTTCCCATCAGGTGGACCGTAAGCTTGTTTGCCACCGGCGTTGTATTAATTGTGACCATTATAAACCATTATAAACCATTGTTAAAATGTGACCACATACACGTACTAAGTGTGTGTGGTCATACTTTTGAATGTGACTAGATAAAGTTTGAATGTGGCTAAATTGAAAAAATTAATACAGTACTTTTAAGATACGATACTGTTATTGTTACTAACCCATTATGGATCATAAGGTCTGAAATAAAAGCATTTTATGTCACACCTGGCCATAAAGTGGCAATTAAATCCCACTTCCTGGCCAGAGGGTGACATAAAATTTTGTACTTACCTCGGGCGGTAATTAAGAAAGCCTCAGATCGCATAATTATCGCCCTTGCCTTCGGCTCGGGCGTCAAATACCTGCGATCTGAGACATTCTTTGTTTTACCGCCCTTGGTAAGTAATGTACTATTATTAATTTTTTTTTATTAAAAAAAAGTACTCACTATGACAAGGCAGGAATCCACGAGGCAGAACGTCCCCGAGCGGCCGATACCAGCGCTGCAGTGGACGATCGCAGGCCCCGCGTCGGCGTCGAGCGCGCCCGAAGCGCGCACCTTCCGCAGGAACTCGAGGAACGCGTGGGGGGACTGCGGCACGACAAAATAAGTACTCACTATGACAAGGCAGGAATCCACGAGGCAGAACGTCCCCGAGCGGCCAATACCAGCGCTGCAGTGGACGATCGCGGGCCCCGCGTCGGCATCGAGCGCGCCCGAAGCGCGCACCTTCCGCAGAAACTCGAGGAACGCGTGGGGGGACTGCGGCACGACAAAATAAGTACTCACTATGACAAGGCAGGAATCCACGAGGCAGAACGTCCCCGAGCGGCCAATACCAGCGCTGCAGTGGACGATCGCAGGCCCCGCGTCTGCGTCGAGCGCGCCCGAAGCGCGCACCTTCCGCAGAAACTCGAGGAACGCGTGGGGGGACTGCGGCACGCCAAAATCGGGCCAGGTCGTGTAGTGGAACTGTATCACTTCGCGCGAATCGCCCGTCTCCAAGTCCACGATCCTGCGGTGCGACGGAAACGTTAAAAATAATAAGGCCCCTATTTCACCAAGTTCGGTTTAAAAATGTTTTATTTCTCATTAAAAACAAATTGTCACTTACATGAGAAACATAATTTTAAATAATACAGTATTCTAACATAAAGTTATTACTCTGACAAACTACTTGTGAGCCATTCTACTTTTTCATGTACATAATTTTCAAACACTTTTTTTTAAATACAGATTTTGGAATACTTGGCCCTCATTACATATTTTTGAATTGTTATTTAGAAAGAGGTTTAATTGCAGTATCACTTCCGATAGTTTTGGTAATTACCGAACCACAGCTAATATCCATAAATCGAGTAACTCAGTGGTCCTTGGATGTCTCACCATTTGTATGAATAAATGGTTTTTACCACGGTGTTACCCACCTTGCACAGCAATATGTTAAAATTTAAGTATTTTTACCTACAAATTCGTTTTATTAGGTTCAGGTACTATTTCGAATTCCTATTTTTGTACACTAATTCATTACATATCATAGATTTTTTTTGTAATAGAAAACTGGTCATGAGAAAGTAGAATAATCCTTGTATGTACTCACAATTAAGGGATACAATACAATGTAAGTACGTTCTTAATTTTAGTTGAAAAGTTGACATTGTGTAGGCTGACAAATCGACAATTTTCATGTGAAAACCGTTTCACCAACTACAACCGACAGGTACCACAGCTGACAGACGCGACAATAGTCAAAAAACATTACAATTGCAGTTGGTGAAACAGTGTTCACATGAAAATTGTCGATTTGTCAGCCCACATATGTCAAATACATACAAGTAATCCTGTTATGACGATCATGATAACAATTCTTGTAATTTTGACACGTGTGCAAATTTATAATGTAATTCCTTATCATGAAATAAATTATCTAAATCTAAATCTAGTACATATTTCAACTTGATGAAATAGGGGCCAGGTGTTATCATCACTTCACTCGAATAACTTTCCGAACGAGCTAAGCGAGTTTTACAAAATCTTAGAATGCAGTTTTGTTTCTTTTCAAAAATAAAGGAATGTCTCCTTTAAGTAAAATGAGCCAGCTTAAGGATTTAAGGTGGTTTCCCTCCAGGGCCCGACTTATCTTTCCACACTGTATATGGGTGCTGCTATGCAATAATGTGTCATCCTAGTAGGAAAACCAATTGCAGGTGGACACATTATCGCATGACTGCGTCCATATACAGGCATTCAAGGATCATCACCAAAGGTCCTATGCTGGAAGCAGTCATCATTATGGATTTAAGGTAGTTTCCCTCCAGGGCCCAACTTATCTTTCCACACTATCTTTGTTCTTATGTTTGTTAGACGTAACCTATCCATGTTTAACCGTGTCTAGGTCTCGGGTAAGACTATTCGTTCCACAGGGCGACTACGAACAGTCCCACGTCGCATGGCACTTGCCAGTAAAAACCCGCGTGTCATAGGTCCGACGTACTACGAACGTTTGCCCGCCGAAATAAGGACAGAAACATGTGATTCGACATTTAAACGTCAGCTGAGAAACTTTCTATTGGATAATCCATTATATTCTGTAAATTAACTTCGTAATGTTTTATTGTGACATTCTATTCGATATTAAGTATTTTTGACATTGTAAGTATTTAGATAAATAGGTAGGTAATTTCGTATTTTAACCATTATTATATTGTTATCAATGCCTACATTAGTAATAATATGACGATCCTCGTGGGTGAAACTTAAAATGTTATTTTTATTTAATTTATGTTTGTTTTTCTTTTGTTTTAATTGTTTTATTATGTGTTATTATTCTATTCAATGTATTGACGACCACAATAGGGATTCTTTTAAATTGACTTAAATGTAATTTATAATGAAGTCTTGTTGTTCAGTATTGCTTATTTATCGGTAGATTTAAATTCTTGATATAGCAACACAAGTTGTCACCTTAACTTCCTATGTTAATCTGGCAACACAGTTTGTCTAGAATCGTCGTAAGAGTCTGTCGTTCTCGATCGTACGTTACACGTTAAACTTCGAATATAGCCCGGTTTTCGCCGCGAGTGGGCTCCGCGGGCCAAGGCAGTGGATCAACCTACCTTTTACCCAAGACCTGCATCAAGATTGGGAGTTGGCTCCAGTTTACCTGTTTGTGCAGCATAAGTAGTAGGACTGACGGTAAAGCTTAACTAGATCTAGCACTGAGCTATCCTGAGGAACTGCCTTCTTCAGCTGCTGAGCTTCGCCAAGAAGATCTCCAGGTAAGCCAATGCGCAATCTCGTACAAACTAAATTCACGTAAAATAATTTGTTGTAAGGTCACGGGAACTCGCGCGGGAAACTTGTTTTAATACAGTCCGCTTAAATTATCGTTATCGTAATCCTACACTTGTATTGTGTAATAAATGAAATCTAAATCTAAATCTATACAAGTGCACGTTCTCTGTTACCTGAACACTCTAGTCGAGTAATAGTTGAAGTCCTCTTCGCTAATCTGCTCGACTGTAAGCTGCACATCTTTCAGCACCACCTTGCTGTCCTCGCCGATCGCACGCGGCCAGTACCAGTGGCACTTGGTTTCGTTCTTCTCTATAATCTTGTTCAGCATCAGGATGGCGCGCGACTTCTGCTCCCAAACCATTAGCCAGAAGTGGCCGACAGTGAAGGCGAGGGGACCTTGCGTGAGGATGTACTTGCGGTTTGCCCGGTCCATCTGTAATATTATAGTACATTACTTACCAAGGGCGGTAAAACAAAGAATGTCTCAGATCGCAGGTATTTGACGCCCGAGCCGAAGGCAAGGTCGATAATTATGCGATCTGAGGCTTTCTTAATTACCGCCCGAGGTAAGTACAAAATTTTATGTCACCCCCTGGCCAGGAAGTGGGATTTTCCGCGCGCGGAGCGTGCGGTAATTGCCACTTTATGGCCAGGTGTGACATAAAATTATTTAATAGAGATGTTGACTCAACAGCCCCCGGCTAAAATGTATCTAATGAAAGAAAACATCCCAATAGATCCATTATGAATTGCAATGTATCTAGCGGTAAAAAAATCTCATTAGATACACAGTGAATCTACTGAATGGATCTAATGAGATAGATTCACATTTATTTGTATCCAAAATATTATCCAAAAGAAAGAAGACATAAAACTATGGCATAATAGTAGTTTATGCAACTGAAACATAATGAGAGGTCTTAAAACAGGAGTGTGGTTTTATGAAACGAGCGTCAGCGAGTTTCATAATAGGAGACACGAGTGTTTTAAAGCCTAATTATGTACAGTTGTATAAATAAAAGAAATAAATATTAGAGGACAATCTTACACAAATCGACCTAGCCCCACAGTAAGCTCAAGAAGGCTTGTGTTATGGGTACTAGACGACGATATATTTAATACATACAAATACTTAAATACATAGAAAACATCCAAGACTCAGAAACAAATAAATATTCATGCTCATCACACAAATATTTACCCTGACCGGGATTCGAACCCAGGACCGTCAGCTTCACAGGCAGGTGCACTACCCACTAGGCTAAACCGGTCGTCAAAATTATTTAATAGAGATGTTGACTCAACATTTATTTGTGTCCAAAATATTATCCAAAAGAAAGAAGACATAAAACTATGGCATACTAGTAGTTTATGCAACTGATACATAATGAGAGGTCATAAAACAGGACTGACAATGATCCATCCAGTAGATCCACTGTGTTTGAGATTTTTTCACCTCTGGGTACATTTGAATATTTATATAATAATGGATCTATTGAAATATTTTTTTCATTAGATATACACTTTATCGAGGCTGTGAGGAATGGTTATAAGTAAAATAAATATACCTAGCCTTTATTTCCCATTTTTTTTAAACTGTACATAATGAGAGGTCTTAAACACGAGTGTGGTTTTATGAAACGAACGTCAGCAAGTTTCATAATAGGATCACACGAGTGTTTTAAGGCCTAATTATGTACAGTTGTATAAACTACTTTATCTACATCCATACATTAAATCCTATTTCATGTGTTGAGGCACCATTGCGTTGAAAGTGTAGTGAGGTCGAGCGTGAGCCCGTTGAAGTCTTTTGAGCACGAGCCTGTATCGTTATGGGCGGAGATGGCCATAACGATACAGTTTTTGATGCTGTTATGGTCATCTCCGCCCCGGATCGGCGCGATATTGTAAAACCTACACTTTTTGAGCACATAAAAGAGGATTTACTGTATGGGTGTAGATATCTCAAAAAATAACGAAGCTACAACCGTTAGAATGTTGTTAATAACAGTGAGAAAGTGCTACAAATCAGTGACGTCACTGACCGAAAGCGCCATAGTAAATGAAGATCGTTCAATACAGAGGTGCGTTTTGCGAAAAAGGGACAGAACATGAACTTTGAAGACTTGTTTGACTTGTTTTTTCGTTATGTGGTTGAGAATTTTAGTCTTTTTCAAGAAAATTTGAAGTAATTGAGTTTCTTATTTAGTGTCAACATCCCTATTTAAAATAAACCGGTCAAGTGCGAGTCGGACTCGCGCATCGAGGGTTCCGAACACAGATGAGTACCCGTCCCGACCCAATTATTGAAGAAAATCTGAACAACATGGTGTAGAAATTGAACACGCGAATCTATCGGAGAATTACTATGGTGGTTTTTAAAGGATAATTCTTAACACGTGAATCGATTTGAATCTTTTTTTTTATTTGAAAGAATGTACATTAAGCATAAGCATGTAAGAATTTATAAAACAAAAAACATGCCAAAGTGATTAAATTACAAACTTAGTATAGAAATGTTTTTTGATGATAAAAAAAAAGAAAAACTAGATGGATGGAAAAATCTTCAATGTAAATGGGTGGATCAACTATTTTTTGTTGCTCGTTATCATGGCTACGTCTCCTGAGTCACTCTTTAAAACTGTGATTTTATAGGGTTCCAATCTACTAAACATGAGTTTTAGCGATGAGCATAAGTCCATTTGACCATGGGTCATCTCTTGAGCATGCTTGAAGTCCATATTATAAACATTTTTCTAAGAAACTCGGTTACTGTTGTCTCCTCGCTGACGGGACAGAATAACAACAAAAAAAAAATTTGATTGACCCAAATAACGAAAAAGCAAAGTGTGGCAGGAATAAAGACTTAATGTATCTGACTTGTACGTTTCATCTATATTCGTATGTATGTGTATATATGTAGTTGTATTTATTTATATATAAATAGCTTTATATTATATATGTTGTATAACATTGTATAATATCATATCGTATCATATATAATCCCAGTTTTATATTACATACTTAAGATTTTTCTTATATGTTGCACCGCCCAACATAATCTTCCTGCTTTGCCTTGAGGTTGACTGGTAGAGAATGCTTTTGGGATTAAGTTCGTCATTTGTACTATAAGTTTTTTTGTGCAATAGAGATTAAATAAATAAATAAATGTATCTAGTTGACACAGTTCTTGCAGGAAAGCATATCTAACGATTTAATTTAATGTCTAGTGGAAGTATTTTCCGTTTTCATTATTTTCCTTATCGCGTATCGTATTTGGTAATAACATGTAATACTCATATATTTTCGACATGTATTCTTGTGGAACTACAGATTGTTAATACGTATTTTCTTCCCAGTTTTTCTTTTTTAATTTTTGTTGTTTACCACTCAGATTAACTTAAGTAGGTTAAGTAGTATCACTGTAATAAACATATTATGGGAGAAAGTGACTGACTATCGAGATTCTTCTAGGAAGTGGTCTATTGAGAAACGCCAGTAGTTTTTGAGTTGTATGAGTGCGATTGCGGCCTACTTGCAGAATAATATATTTTTTTAGGACTGGGTAACGATTGCACCTATAGCTCAGTTGGCTAGAGCGACTGGCCGCGAGTGCCGGGAGGCCGATGGTTCGAATCTTGCTCGGTGCCAAAATTTTTCAATTTTTCCTTTATTCTCAATTTGCAGAATAATGTTCATTTAATTCACCTTAAAACTTGCTTGGAAATATCTATATATTTCATGGGTGGATCAACTATTCTTTGTTGCCCGTTACCGTGGTTACGTCTCCTGAGTCACTCTTTAAAACTGTGATTTAAAGGGTTTGAATCTATTAATCATGAGTTTTAACGATAAGCAACAATCCATTTGGACATGGGTCATCCCTTGAGCATGCTTGAAGTCCATATTATAAACATTTTTCTAAGAAACTCGGTTACTGTTGTCTCCTCGCTGACGGGACAGAATAACAACAAGAAAAAGTTGATTGACCCTCATACATTTTTGAAAAACCCCGTGGTACAGGTTCAAATCCAAAACCACCAGATAGAAAGTGTTTTAATGCTCAGCTAAAATGGCTTTTTTTTTAAAACAAGCTATTAACAACGGTATCGTAAATTAGGGTGACTAGGAAAAAACGAGGCCACTTTGATAGATTTAGGCTCGATTTCATAAAGATCCGTTAGACCTTACGTCGGTTTGTTGTGTCAAAAAATGTACTGAGTTACTGAAATTTGATCTGACATTTGGTCTAACGGATCTTTATCAAAACCGGCCTAAGAACACCAATATAATCATAAGTATTTCTAGTTTGATTAAGTTCAGTAAGACTCGGTTTTATTAAGATCCGTTAGACCTTATGTCGGTTTTTTATGTCAAAAAATGTACTGAGTTACTGAAATTTGATCTGACATTTGGTCTTACGGATCTTCATAAAACCAGGCCTAAATAGTCAAGTAATTTACCAAGGTATTTCACTGAATCCATGTTAACCAAATAAAAACTGGGTTTTTAAAGCCGCCCCTCTCATTTGAAAGTAACCCCGATTGACCGTACTATTTTTTTATAAAATATCGCATTATTTTCATAGGAAATTTCCATCCTTCTCGTGTACACAGACAGTTATTTACACTTAAGGCGATGAGAATGATAAAGAAATACCGTCTAGATATAGATCTGGCGTAGGTTTTGCCGACCTACATGGCATTTTCTCCTTTCTTATTGTGTTGTCTTGGGCGTGTTTTTGATTCCAGTACCAACATGGAAATTCCACATATATGATTAAGATGTAGGGTTTCAGTAAATAGTAATTTATCATTCTTTGGAATTATTGTTTTGGCTGGTATACGTCTCTGCAAAATCAAAATCAAGCATTTATTCTGCAAATAGGCCACAAGGGCACTTGTATATGTCAAAATACTAATTTACAATTTAAAAAAGTCTGGCTATAAAAATACATTTTTCATGTCAAAATATTAATTTACTGTTTAAGAGAGAATAATAATTTCGAAATTAAAAATATAGGAAAATTAATGGCATACAGTGAAGATAAACTTGCAAAGTTATCTATTACAATTTTTACAACATCAGTAAAGTTAGAGATGCATAAGGTCTCAGTCTGATTAAATAAAGAGTATAATGAAATTGGAGCGCTTGTAGCGCAGCGGCGCCCGCGCACCGCGTGCGGTATGCGGGGTTAAGCAATATCGGCCTATGTCATTTATATGGATGGGTGACCGCTTTGAGTGGTTATTAACTGAGCGCTCCCGTGCTTTGGAAGGCACGATAAGCCGTTGATTCCAGCTGCTGTCTATGATAGCAGTCGTTAAGCCAAGTTAGAGGCCTTCGGGCGGCTGGAGAACTTCTAACAGTCACGTTGCCCACTCACTTGACAAGTCTAATTCCAATAAGGTCTGGTTGCCCCTCGGGTCGGAAGGTCAGATGGGAGTCGCTTCCATAAAAACTAGTGCCTACGCCAAATATTGGGATTAGGTAGCGGACCCCGGGCATCCTTCATGATTCAACTATGATAGGATGACGATGAATCGTCTCTTAAGGGAGTGGGAATCTGTTTGGAAGGAGAGATGAACTGGTAAAGTCATATCAAAAATAAATGTTTCATTAATGACAGTTTGGCATTTCTTCGTGAAACGATCGAGATATACAAGCTATTCAATGTCAGACCTTATGACATTGACATAAGGTTATATTTCACCTGGCATGTGAAAAAGGTTACACTATACTAGAGTAACTATAACAGTAGTCAACAACGCTTATCAAGTTATCGTTTAATATCATATCGGCAGGTTTATCTTCGGCGCAGGAAATGGAACGGACAGTCCGCTACCACTAGCCATCATCGAAACGCTACAATAATACCACCCTCTTGTATGTCAAAGGTCAAAGTTATCTAGCGTCGGTTGCACCAACATACGATCACAGGCCGGTCATCGTCAAATATGGCGCCGGCAGCTGTCATCCCATAGAAACTTGTCAAACTTGTCATACAATCAGATTTTAACGAACACCGCTTACGATTACAGACGGTTTGGTGCAACCCATCTTTAGCGTCGGTTGCACCAGCATACGATCACAGGCCGGTCATCGTCAAATATGGCGCCGGCAGCTGTCATCCCATAGAAACTAGTCAAACTTGTCATACAATCAGATTTTAACGAACACCGTTTACGATTACAGACGGTTTGGTGCTTTTTCCTTATTCTTCAATAGAGATGTTGACTCAAACTTTGACCCCCGCCTTTTCGCCCCGGAGCACGCGCCTCCCCGCAAATTAGGCTTAACTTAAAAGACATTATTACCCGGCGGGTTATAATGGAATTCAGTACAACATTACAACCCGGCTAAAGTCACGGGCTATAATGATTTGCTATCGGTAAGGATTGCATGATATAATTGCGTCATTGTCATATTTAGGTTCGCGTCTTTTCGGTGGACATAACAAAAGTTAAGGGCCACAGAGCTTAATTTGGGGATTGGTCTAGTAACCCGCATAAACGGTGTCCCCATAACTATAAATCTATGTAATAAAAACATAACTTATAAGCCATTAATTATTGACCACCGGGTGGACAACTTTTGTTTTTACAACTGACAATGACCCAATTGGGCATTGGTCTGAAAAAAATATTGTACCCGCTGATTAGGCATTTTATAAAGGGATATAGCCGTTTGAGGAAATGGCCGTTCAGAGAACTGGTCGTTCATGGGAAGAATATCAAATATCAAATCGTTTATTGCACTCATGGTAGTATACAGTTCTTCAGTTATTGATTACAGGTTCAATATGAACCCTGTAAGGGCACAGCTATGATATAACTTATATTATATTATAATTTAGATAATAATTGTACCTAACTCTTCTTTTTTATATTTCTTACGCAGAGTTGAGTAATATTAAAAAAATGTATAATTGATAAAAATATAAAATTTCAAACATTATTAGAAGATAAAATATACATAATTTGAAAATTAAATTAAATTACATTTTAAAATATCACAATAATCAATTAATAATAATTCATAGTATACATTTGTCACAATTATAATTAAGTCCACTCTTCGTTCTCATCATTAAAAAATTCATCTAATGTATAATAAGCTTTCTTTGTTAGGTATAATTTTATTGTATTCTTAAATGATTTGTAATTGTCAATGTCTTTAATATTATTGGGTATTTTATTATAATTTTTTATTGCCATGCCATAAGGGCTTGAATGGATCATTTTTAGTGCTGAATTAGGCCTTAGAAGTGGTGTTCACTGGAAGTGGCCGTTCATGGGAAGTGGGCGTTCGGAGAAGTGATCGTCCATGGGGAGTGGACGTTCAAGACATGTGGCACTAACTGACCGGATCCTAAATAACAAGTGTATTGGAATCGGAAAAAAATCATTGCAATAGTGGTTCAATATAAGGATTTCGGGTCCTCCCCGGGCGCAGATCGACTACACGATAAGACGAGGCGAATGTTGTTTTTTTGACGTTTGACGACCGCTTTAGCCTAGTTGGTAGTGACCCTGCCTTCGAAGCTGGAGATCCCGGGTTCGAATCCCGGTCAGGGCATTTATTTGTGTGATGAACACGAATATTTGTTCCTGAGTCTTGGATGTTTTCTATGCTGTTTTGTATTTCTATATATAAGTATGTATATCGTCACTTAGTACCCATAGTACAAGCTTTGCTTAGTTTGGGACTAGGTTGATTTGTGTCAGATGGTCCAAAAATAAAAAATAAAAAAATATATAAGGATTTCGGGTCCTCCCCGGGCGCAGATCGACTACACGATAAGACGAGGCGAATGTTGTTTTTTTTATGTTCATTTTTTAATGTTTTATTCAATACACTATATACATTGCATTTGAAATATTTGCACATAAAAACATATTATAAAATAAACAAAATACAATAAAAAGAAAAACAATAGACAATCCCGTCTTTCTCAAATGTCAATCATATCATTACATTCTATAATTAATTATCTGAATGTCAAGATAATATATCTATTACAAAATATCCAGTCTTTTTACTATATTGGCCAATTATCTGTTAAATATTCCTCAACTGTATATAATTAACTTAAGTTTGTGGGTGGATCAACTTATTCCTTGTTACTCGTTACCATGGTTACGTCTCCTGAGTCACTCTATAAAACTGTGATTTTATAGGGTTTAGATCTACCAAACATGAGTTTTAGCGATTATCATAAATCCATTTGGACATAGATCACCTCTTGAGCATGCTTGAAGCTCATGATATAAACATCTTTCTAAGAAACCCGGTTACTGTTTTCTCCTCGCTGACGGGACACAATAACAACAAGAAAAACTTGATTGACCCTTGTACTGTAAGTAACTTCATCTCGGCAATTATTGACTGACGGCCTGACCACTTTAATTTTAGCCTGGGTAGACTCCCTCTTACTTAAGCCTGAGTAGGGTAGGCTTTAGTCCGTAGGCGCTAGATCCCTTTACGCAGAAGAGCACAAAACGTGGATTCCCTCCACCTACTCAAAAAAAAACATCTTGACCGCCCACAGACCATTCGCAGAAACCGATCGATTACCGTAAACAACAAGATCGGCGTATTAACGTCCCACTTCTGGGCAGATGCCCGATCCCTTATCATAAAGGGATCGTGTAGAAATTAATGGCGGGGACGTCCACCGCGCGATCGCGACAACACTGACACATATAGTCCCTATTCGACCCGGTACCGCCGCACACCGGGTAGAGTCAGTCCGATCCAGGTCGGGCCTATAGCTGAGTTTCTTGCTGGACTACTTCTCAGCTAGGCTAGGTTTAGTGAACAGGGTTCGAAATTATCAAGATAATTATGGTCTTTGATTATTATCGCGATAATTATCGGATAATTACCTCTTTATGGGTAGGGTAGTATACGTTATTTTATTAGTTAAATTTATTTTCCATTGTATGATATGACCTGTAAAATGTATTTTTACCAATAAAGACTGTACCCTGTACTAATATATAAAAGATTATGGTGTTTTAGGCTGCAAAATAAATAGTTGCTATACAATATTTTACTAGATTTTATTAACCATTAAAAATATAATCAATTAATCATTAAAACACATATACAGAGCGCGATTATTAACGTTCGAATTCACGCACGTATTTTTTAACTCATGCCGAATTTACAATTTTAGGTTATTATCAAATCGATCATTATCAAAGCTAAAAATCACGATAATTATCAAGATAATTATTATTCATAATTATCCTTTCGAACCCTGTTAGTGAACCAGCGACAAAACTCCCAGTAGCTCGATTCCACTCACACCTCAGATTCGGTTGAAACCGCTCAACCAATCTCACTGGAGCGCAAACTCTTAGAGTATTCCAGTGTTCCAAACCACGCGCGTGGTCGTGCCGGAGGTTTTCCCCTGGATTTTCCCCAGGCTACTCTCCAACTGCGCACTCCTATCGCTTTATTGGGCCCGGCCTATAAAGCCACAGTCAGGTTAAAAAAAAAAATAGAAATTAATATTTTTTTACTAAATAAAATGGAAAAAATTAACTAACTATTTGCGTAAGTTGTTCATTGGCAACGAGAAAAATATACTAGTAAATGTTTACTGTTGTGAAATACCGCGTTGAAAACAGCCCGCGTACGTGACAGCCCTAACAGCCTCCTTGGAGCCATAAAGGAAAATGTTCACAGCCCACTATGGAGGCACTGGAACTCCATTCATATGGAATCCAGACAAAATGTTTTCAACCTAATGAATTAATTGCCTATAATATTGAATTGCATTCTATTTTTTGTTTGACATGTTTTTTGTAATGTAATGATGTAATTGAAAATTTTAATTGTTTTATTCTTATTTCTTTTTGACATTCTAAGTTATTTATGATTTTTTAATGAAATTTTTTTTAGCTAATGTAATGGATGAAATGTAATTTGTAAATGAAATGTATTTTTTTTTTAATGTAATAGTGTAATTTTGTGTTGTTATATGGGCTAAGCCTGAAATAAAGAATTATTATTATTATTCTCTTTATTTTCTTTAATACTTAGGCTAGATTTTATAATATTTACAAAACATAAAATCATTATAAAAACCTAACCTAGTGTGCCGCCGGCAGCGAGGCAGGGCCTAAGGTACCGGTGGTTAGGGCGACAGAGAGAGGAACCTCCTGACTATCCGCGCCGTGTCCAGGAGTACCGCCTTCTGTATCTGACCCTTGACCCAGCCATCTAGCGAGAGTCTCTTGAGGTGTTGGTCGAGACTCTTCGCTATTAGACCGTTCGCAGAGACGACTATCGGGACAATGATCGTTGAATCAACATCCCACATGGCGGTCACCTCGTGTGCCAAGTTATTATTATTATTATTATTAAAACCCAATAATTCAGCTGTTATCTACATTATATTCAGGTTTAGCAACGAACTTTTAGGGAATTTAACACGTTCACAGTCCGAGACCGTTATAAGGGTCACTGCAAGCCTCTATTACAAAGCCGTAAGGTTTACAATTTGGATTCGGACAGTCAACGTGTTAATGTTCTTTAACTTTGAAATACAATGCGGAGCCAAAATTTCCTTAGTTTAAGAGATAGAAGCGAAAATCTGAAAAATATCAGACATAATAAAATGGCGAGTATCTTAGAAACTAAAAGACTTTGTATCATGGTTAGTGTGGTCTAAAATGACATTTAAGTCTTTACACCTAGCTACTAAACACCTGTATACATATATATCAGGACAGACACAACAGAGCTCCGGTTCCGGTTCCGTTAAGTCGGAACTTCCGATTGGTTTTAAACATCCGCTTCGGTTCCGGTTCTGTTATTTTTAAAACGGATGTTATATCGGATGTCAAAGCAGCGCAGCGAGGGGAAATGAGCGGCATATATATCAAAAACAAACAGGTTTATACCTGTTGTAATTTTGAGCTCTGTCCGTGTACTTCGGTAATTCAATAATGAATATCATTATATTGTTTTATTTTTAATTTAACGTCTAAAAGTTCTAGGTGATGCTAATCCTAGTAAATGATTGTAAAATATTTACTAATTAGGTAACATTTTTTTTATTGACCACCTAGAAGGTCTAAGTTTTTTAAAGTAGGTACTGCAATAATAAAGGCTGATTAATATTTGGAATTTGTATTTAGAATAGACTTAGCTTAGACCTGCCCTGCCCTTAACGTCTTATCCATCTATCACTCGGGCTCCGCTTCCGGATCCGCATCCGTTTTCAGATCAGACTCCGAATCCGGTTCTGGTTCCGATATACCGAATATAAAACATCTGGTTCCGCTTCCGGTTTCGATAAAACCACACCTGTTACATCCCTGATATATATATGTATACTCATCATGAAACATTTATTTTCAATATGTCAATTGAAGGTTACCAATAGAATGAGATTCAATAAAAAAGAAATAGTATGGCAACTGTCCTTAAACGCAATATTTCACGACTAAAATGGCAATTTACTCGTTTTTCCATACAACGGGATCACTAGGCCAATGCACTGTGACGTCACATTTCACTGCTTGTCACTGCGTTGTCAGTGCTCTCGTTTTCGTCTTCATTTGACGCTCAGAGACTGTTGCGAACGCAACTCTTATTTAATTTTATACATATATAATAACAGTATGCAGTAGCAAAACACGCCCGTCGGGCACGGTTAGTATAAGAGCGGCTTTTTTAAAGCCACCAATAGCAACGCTTCACATACGGTTTATCCCTACCATTGTAACATACGTTAACTCAAACTATCAAATCTTGCTCGTCATTACCTATTCTTTGTTCTCACATACAACCACTTCTGCACATACCTCTTTTGGCCAAGCTATTTTGTAAATCAGCACCTGTTGAAATTATACAGTCAACTTTACATCGAAGTTTTATTTGAGTCGTCGAGTTCCATCATCACCGGCACCGGCGTCTACAGAGACCATGTACATTATAGTACCCTGGGATATTATATTAATTTCATTATACTCCTTGTTTAATAGATATCTTTGCAAGTTTATCGTCACTGTATTATTTTTTTTTATAATTGTAAACTCGAAATTAATATTCTTTCTTGAACTGTAAATTAATATTTTGACATGTTAATGTGCCCTTGTGACCTATTTGCAGAATAAATGTTTGATTTTGATTTTTTGATCTGTAGTTACAATTGGCATTCAACGTGTAACTAATGACATTTATTTTTTGAGACACTTTTTTTTTTGAACCTTACTGTGGCTTTATAGGCCGGGCCCAATAAAGCGATAAGAGTGCGCGGTTGGAGAGTAGCCTGGGGAAAATCCAGGGGAAAACCTCCGGCATGACCACGCGTGTGGTATGGATCACTGGAATACTCTAAGAGTTTGCGCTCCAGTGAGATTGGTTGAGCGGTTTCAACCGAATCTGAGGTGTGAGTGGAATCGAGCTACTGGGAGTTTTGTCGCTGGTTCACTAAACCTAGCCTAGCTGAGAAGAGTCCAGCAAGAAACTCAGCTAGGCCCGACCTGGGTCGGACTGACTTATGAGACACGTCAGAAACACTCGCCAAAGACTAGTACGTACGACATGAAAAATATATTATTATAGTTAAGACTTTCTTAAATTGTAAATTAATATTTTGACATGTAAAAGTGCCCTTGTGGCCTATTTAGAATAAATGTTTGATTTTGATTTTTGAGAACAGTTATGGACCATCTGCATAGCTTTTTCATTAGATACATCACTAGATATAAACCTCTAGATAGATAAAAATAGCATTGCATATGCGCTGCACTGTCTATTGGTGCGGTGATTGGAATAATGTGTCGCTTTTGAGGGATTACTGGTCCCCTCTACCGTGATTGATATGCGACGAGTTTTGATGCGAACTGTCACTCAACACAGGGGGCCGCAAATTAGCTGACGACCATAATACAATAATGCACTGCCCCAGGTATGGCAATAAGGTATATCGCTTAGTGGTGTGGTTGACACGACTTACGCAGTGTTGCCAGATGGTTACATTTCTTACATTTTTACGTAACTTTTGACCGGCTCACGTAACATGTAAGTAACTTCTGTTGTAAAGGATTTTTTTGTAACTTTGAGGATAATGAGACTATATTTAAAAAGAAAGGTAATTGTATCTAACCGGGATCAAACGACACAATTTATAGGCTTCCATACAGAAAAGGTGACAAAATAACCTACTTAGTACGACTTTGTCTGTCCGTCTCTTGCAACTTTGTGTGACGTTTGAGACACCGCCCATCAGCTCGGCGTAATTCTGTGCCGAACTCGCCGAATTGTAGCTGTATATGGCGACTCGCTTCTTAGAATTGAATGTTTTGATAAGTAATTATGAAAAATATATAAAATGTAACTTTTCAAGAAAAGAAATGTAACTTTCGTCCCAACGGCCCTGGCAACACTGGACTTACGGTATCAGCCAATCGATGGTATGCGGACGTGAATGTGTCGTCGACAGTGACGTCACTCGTGTCACGATCCGGGTTGTCAGACCTTGTATTCTTAGGCACTTGTCCCACCGCCGGCGAGCAGCGAGTACTCTCATAGTAATTTTACTCGTTTTCTCGCTCAAGCGAGTGGAATTACTATGAGATTACTCGCTACTCGCCGGCGGTGGGACAAGTGCCTTAGACCATGGCTGGCGACTACTGTATCACTCGCTCGGTGCAAATTAGGATAGGAAGATATTTACAGACATTTTCATTTATAGTACATTACTTACCAAGGGCGGTAAAACAAAGAATGTGTCAGATCGCAGATATTTGACGCCCGAGCCGAAGGCAAGGGCGATAATTATGCGATCTGAGGCTTTCTTAATTACCGCCCGAGGTAAGTACAATATTTTATGTGACCCCCTGGCCAGGAAGTGGGATTTTCCGCGCGCGGAGCGTGCGGTAATTGCCACTTTATGGCCAGGTGTGACATAAAATTATTAAAGCCAGGAACTAATTTCTTACACTGCCGTTACAAAAGTATGACGTGTTAATCGAAAATAACACGTAATGTATTCTATCGAGGCTTCAATTAATATCGTTATCATCTACATCTTATGTGCGTAAGGAATGCTTAGCAGTTAAGACTTTATGTGCAAACTACGGCGTTTCAATTTAGTATGCACAATGTGTGCGCATCCATAACCATGCGTAACGTAACAGTTTTCACTTAGATAACGTGTTGACTTTTCAGTCAATTAACTACTCGATAGATTACGGTGAAGTAATTTTACCAATATAACGGTTTATCATCTGTTAATCTACCAACTATACTCACGAGCATAAATAACGGGTACACTTCTATGGAAATTCAATACAAAGTGTAATCGTTATTTTTGCTCGTAAGTGTATAATTGAACGCACAAAGGGATGATGACTGAAATTCAAATCAACCTGTCCCTTTCTCGCCTTCTTATTATTACTTCCCCTCCCATTTCTTGGCCTCGTCTCGGCCCACGGGGACGAGACGAGAGCATATCCCACACAAAAAAATAACTGGCTATATATGTGGGCAAACTTAAGTAAAAAAAACAAACTCAAATCAACTACAATGATGGGCATATAATAACCAATAACATTTTTTGACAGCTGGACCTTACTCGACAGCGGCGCCAACTGGTGAGCACAAAAACGATAGCCCTCATTCCTCGGGCAGGGGTGATTCTCATTCCGAAATTTAACATTTCCTTAATTTGTCCTTACCGGGCCCGGATTAACGACTCGTGAGTGACTATTTCTGACTTTAACTATTTTAACAGTTAGGTATCCAGGTATAGAGTAAACTGGAGTCAACGATAAGTTTAAATTCCAATCTGATATCCTTAACTTTCACTTAACGTTCGGACCGTTAAGGACATGAATTAATTTTAACGATGAGAATCACGCGCAGGCGGTTGTTGATGGCCAACCACATCCAGGAAGTGCTACCGCGAACCACAAACGAAGTTTTCCCTCTCTATCTCACTTATGTGCAAGCTTGCAAGCGCGACAGAGAGGGAAAACTTCGTTTGTGGTTCGCGGTAGCACTCCAGAGGGGCTACCGCGAACCACAAACGAAGTTTTCCCTCTCTGTCTCACTTACGTGCAAACTTGCAAGTGCATCAGAGAAGGAAAACTTCGTTTGCTGTTCGCGGTAGCGCCCCAGGTTCGAACGCGGGACCTCCAGATAGAGTCGCGTACTAGCACTCGGCTATTGGTATTGGGTCATACTTAGTTGAAAAAGCAAAAGTTGTCCCTCCTGTGGTCAAATACGGCTTATGTGCATGTTAGCTATGTTTTTATTACAGGGATTATAGAAACGGAGACACTGTTTATGCGGGTTACTAGAACAATCCAAAATTAAGCTTTGTAGCCCTTAACTTTTGGTATGTCCACAGAAAAGACGCGAACCTAAATCCGTGTATGACCCTATTGCTAAATACTAAAAGAAATTATTAAAACTTACGTAATCTCAGTTACGTTATTGGGATTTCCCCTGACGTGTTTTTATTTTCCCCATACACGTTTGGCGTAGGTGTGTGAGAATTTTGGGAACTCTATAATTAATTATTTTCGTTGAGAGGCCTCATAAGTTTTAAAATGTTTTGATTTCAAATTATGACAAAAGTATTGATAATACCAAAAAAGTGATTAAAGGATAGGTACGACGATTTTGTTAAAGTTTTAGATAGTAACATGGCCATTTTTTGATTTTATTGTATGTAGTAGAATTTAAGCGGAAAAGAACAAGATTTTAGTATGAAAATGCTCGATTTGGAGTGATTTTTGAAACGATATTTCTTAATGAAAAAACCAAAAATTATATTTAAAATTTATGTTATAAGGTCGTAATAGTCCTATTCTAGATAGTAACATTGAGAAAATTTCAAGATACGTGTCAATTCAACCAGAAAATGGTCTAAATAGATGAGCATTTTTCATGCAGAAATAAGATCTGACTTTGCAAATCTCACAATTTTCACATCACCTTATTGAAAAGTAGGTATTTCATTTTTCCATGTTCTTGCCCTTCCTTGAACATTCACACAGGAAATATTAAACTGTATATACAGTGAAACTTGGCTAAGTGGGACCTGGA
Source organism: Epiblema foenella (assembly GCA_963556455.1). Classification (NCBI taxonomy): domain Eukaryota; kingdom Metazoa; phylum Arthropoda; class Insecta; order Lepidoptera; family Tortricidae; genus Epiblema; species Epiblema foenella. The sequence goes on from OY747095.1 coordinate 45,294,694, forward strand.
TAAGTGAGAAACCTCCATAACTGGAACTCATGCTGAGGTCCCAACACTTTGGCACTGAATTACCTCTGTTAGTGGGACGAAGCAAACCTCTATATCTGGGATTTGTTCTATCGATTTTATCGTCATAGTTACCTCTATAACTGAGACAACGAGTGAATTTTATATACACTAACCTCTGTAACTGAGATAACATTGTTTTATTTGTTTGGAAAATGAAGAAGATGACGACGAAATGGGCTCGGAAATAAATTTAGTAAACATTTCTAAACGCGAAGCAGTAAAAGCACTAGAAACTAACTTTCCATACTCTAGAGTCTTGGATGTTTTCTATGTATTAAGTATTGATATCTATCAAATATATCGTCGTCTAGTACCCATAACACAAGCCTTCTTGAGCTTACTGTGGGTCTAGTTCGATTTGTGTATTTAATTAATTATTTTAAACGAGCTATCCAACGCCCACCACACCACACACGATGGAGTTTGGAAAGAAAAAAAATTGCATCCGCTATTTACGTGTACGAGCTAACCTAAAATTTTTATTCTTCAGTGTTATCGGCGTAATTAGGTCATTGTCAGATTTAGGTTAGCGTCTTTTCGGTAGACATAATATATCAAAAATTAAGGGCCACAAAGCTTAATTTTGGATAAGTCTAGTAACCCGCACAAACGGTGTTTCCACAACTATAAGTCTATTTAAGAAAAACATAACTTACATGTACATAAGCCGTTAACTATTGACCACCGGGTGGACAACTTTTGTTTTTACAACTGACAATGACCCAATTGATATTGTATGGGCCATTCTACTTTTTCATGTACATAATTTTCAGACATTTTTTTTTAATGCATAAGTTGGAATACTTGGCCTTCACTTCATATTGCTATTTAGAAAGAGCTCTAATTGCAGTATCAATTGCGATAGTTTTGGTAATTAATGAACCACAGCCCATACCCATAAATAGAGTAACTCAGTGGTCCTTGGATGTCTCACCATTTGTATGAAAAAATGGTTTTTACCACTGTGTTACACACCTTTTACAGCAATAAGTTAATATTTAAATATTTTTACCTATAAATTCCTTTTATTTTTTACCTATAAATTCATTCATCATCATCATCAGCCTGCGTCAGTCCACTGCTGGACATAGGCCTCTCCCATGGCACGCCACTGAGCTCGGTCTTCAGCTCTTCTCCTCCAATCCCTGCCCACTGCCTTACGAATATCATCGCCCCACCTAGTTACAGGGCGTCCTACACTACGTTTGCCGACACGCGGTCTCCACTCAAGAACCAGTCTGCCCCAACGGCCATCGGTTCTGCGACATATGTGACCTGCCCACTGCCACTTCAGCTTACTAATTCGCTGAGCTATGTCGGTAACCTTTGTTCTCTGACGAATAACTTCGTTCCGGATACGATCCCTAAGAGACTCCAAGCATAGCTCGCTCCATAGCTCGCTGAGCGACCTTACAAATTCATTAGGACATTATTTTTTTCTATTCTTATTGTTGCCATTGGTTCGGAACCCTAAATGTACGGAGTCCGGCATCCGCTTGGGCGGTTTTATTGAGGCCGGGAATATTGGCAATTCCTTTACATGTAATATATTTAGTGGAATACATTTTAACAAGGAGCGCCTACCCGATTATAATATTATCCGATCAGTGTAGGTGTAATACTGGAGTACATCCACGCGAATTTCTATAAAAAAATGTTATTCGATTTTAAGCCTTACTGCTTGAACGGTAAAATAGCTTTTTGTCCGAATTACTTTGACCCAACTCTGCCAATTCAAAATAAGTCTATAGAAGGTTGCCTCGGAGGTAAAGGAGGGCCTTCTGGGGGGCCAATTACTGACAAATAAGTCAAACAACCAATAGAGTGACTCAATTTACTACAATATACTTTAATTTAACCAAATGACGGCCTCTTTAACCTGGTTGGTGACCCTGCCTACGAAGCTGGAGGTCCCGAGTTCGAGTCCCGTGCCTTTAGTTTACATGAACGTACTCGTAGCGAGTGCTTAAAAATGTGTATTGGCAAAATTACAGTGGAATCCGGATAAAGCGACAGTCAAGGGACCGGTGATATTACGTCGCACTAACAGAACGTCGCACAAAACGGGCGTGAGATAAAAACACTGTATTAATGTTGCTTATCCACCTCAGATCTTATCAGAGCAGTGTCAAAATTGTTTTTTGAGACATCTATTTCCTGTTGTTATTCTGACGGTAATCGTGTATTGTTAAGGACGGCCCTTATTAATACGATGAGACAAAAACAACGCGGAATATTGAAGAGTTACAGTTTCAACGTAGCCCCTTAAACGTGATGTAGCAAAATATCAACGAAAAATATAATAGAAAGATTCCACAAAATAGGAATTACCTTTATAGAATTCCGAGGTACAATTACTAAGAACACGTGAATCACCGGTAAAATTCCGACGACGAATATCTATTTTTTAATTTTCCCCATAAACTCACTCATGTAGGTAATTACATAATAAAATTCCAAGACACATTACTGAACTTACGGATTCTAGATTGAAATCTGTCGCGAAACAAACGCTTATTTCAAAAGCAAAAGGTAAACTAATTACATCATAGTTTGGCAGTGATGGCGTCCCGCACAAGTAATCTAACACAGAAATATTTTGTCCTAAATATTTTCAAAAACAAAATGTTTTCTATTGTAGCATTGTAATTCTGTAGTATCATGATACTGTTATTTTATATGCATTATATATTGGAATTACGATTTGAAACGGGATATTTACCATGTATATTTGTATATTCGGCACTGTTGCAAGCGCCATTATCAAGGATTAACTGACGTGCTGCGAGTTTTAGTTGTGGTCTACCCACACACCATAGCGATCTACCCTCTTCCTGGTTCGCTTTTTTCGCACAGTGTCACCGTCACTACCACCGTCCGCCTTGTCACTTGAAACTCGATTATCACGACGATTATTACGATTCGTAACTCTAACGTAAATGACCATGTGAGCTTGAAATCTTACATTATATATTGGTTTGAAAACATGACTGACACCTCGCATTATTGTTACGCCGGTTCTTCTAGAGGCAGAGGTTTATTTTATGAACCGGTGGGTAGCTTTTTGACATTCAAATGTGCATGTAATAAATAATAACATTTCATTTCACACACTACCTCACTTTGCTCAGACGGGTTACATTCATCATCATCATCATAACAGCCGAAAGACGTCGACTGCTAGACACAGGCCTCCCCCAAAGAGTGCCATAATGACCGGTCCTGCGCCACCCGCATCCAGCGGACTCCCGCGACCTTTGCCAGGTCATCAGTCCACCTTGTGGGGGGCCTACCCACGCTGCGCCTTCCGGTCCGTGGTCGCCCCTCGAGAACCTACAGACGGGCATTGTCTCCTATTTGTCACCAGTCTGAAGTCTTAGCGAGACATATTCTCATCTCATTCGACCGCATAGCTGCGTCCTCCTGTACTTGTTGCCATGTAATACTAACGGTAGAAGAACGGTTTATTATTTGCTTGCGTCCCTTTTTTTTAACCTGACTGTGGCTTTATAGGCCGGGCCCAATAAAGCGATAGGAGTAGCCTGGGGAAAATCCAGGGGAAAACCTCCGACACAACCACGCGTGTGGTTTGAAACTCTGGAATAGGTACTCTAAGGGTTTGCGTTCCAGCGAGATTGGTTGAGCGGTTTCAAGCGAATCTGAGGTGTGAGTGCTTCGGTCCATTTGTGATAATCCACATCGAAAGGGACCTTATGGCGGCAGGCGCTTACGTTGCACCTATTCACTATTGTATTGGAACAGCGGCAATAAAGGCGTAAGTGCCGGCCGCCATAAGGTTCCTTTCAATATGGATTATCACATTTTGAACAACATACGTAAGGAGTTGTTGCATGACCTCACGAATACAGTAGAATCCGCTTAACATTTTACCGCTTTTAAAGACTTTGAAATCACCACACATTAGATTTGCTATCATACATCAGTAGATCAGTCCGTTTTGTGCGACGTCCTGTTAGTGTGACGTAATATCACCGGTTCCTTGACTGTCGCTTTATCCGGATTCCACTGTACCAGTATTAACCATGCCAAATGTAAAAAACTACTTTTTTTTTCTAGTTGTCGACTTCAATGTTTGAATTAAGAATTACCCGAAATTAAAATCATATACTTTTCTCTATGGAGCTCCCTTCAAGTGAACTCTTATGAAATAGACCAATCACGTGTCGACGTTACTGTACTCTTATGAGATTGACCAATCACGTGACGTCGCGGACATAGAACAAAAGACATCAACGAGCGCCCGACCCATGTGCCTAATTTTCATTTCCGCAGGACTAGTTTGTTCAATTATTTCGCTTTGTTTAATTAATTTTCGTTGACTATTAGAAAGTGTATGCAATAGTTACATAATTAGCTTCTTAAGTCTCGAACTCGGCAAGCCTCATGGTCTAAACGCGGTTCTCGACTAAAGAAGCATACATTATATAACTATTGCATCAACTACTAATCTAACTTTAGAACAATAATGTAGATATAATGTTATTTATTATTGCAAGTGTAATAACTAACAAAGTAATAAACGCGGATGTGTCGCGCGATCTCCCTCAAGGTTTTATAGTGGCTCATATGTATATAAAATACTCTGTTCTAATTGTATGTAGTGTTGTGTTCCTGGAGGTGAGCAAGGTTGCCAGAGCTCCCGAGGATGCACTGTGTTGAGAGCGAGGGACCTAAATTTGTCCCTTCTGTTGTCAACACAGTGCATCCTGAAACTTTACAAAGGGTCGGCAACGCGTACGTGACTCCTTTGGAGTTGCGGGCGTCTATAGTCTGCGGTGGCCGCTTACCATCAGGTGGACCGTAAGCTTGTTTGCCACCGGCGTTGTATAAAAAAAAATGTATTAAATGATTTTTAAAAAGAAACCTATGTTGGGCCACCATGGCCCATTGTGTAGGTGGCATTATTATTTTTTTAGCCAGTATGTCTCCCAGTGCTGAGCAAAGGACCCCATGAATGCCTCCTCCTCCTCCTACGAGGCGTCTAAGTTATGCCGCCATCTCCGTTTAGGCCAACCTCGTCTGCAGCATTGTGTAGAGAATTAATTTCATTTTAATTACCACTCTATTCAATAAAGTCATGTCCTATCAAATAAATAAAATATAAATATTTGTGGGCAATCTACACAAATCAACCTAGTCCCAAACTAAGCAAAGCTTTTACTATGGGTACCAAGTGACGATATAATGACTTATATAGATAAATAGATACTTAAATACATAGAAAACATCCAAGACTCAGGAACAAATTTCGTGTTCATCACACAAATAAATGCCCTGACCGGGATTCGAACCGGGATTCAACACTGGCTGATTGTGACGAACTTCAATATCTTTGTTACCATTTATATTAATCGCTCACATTCGGACAATAAATATTTTGAATTTGAATGTGTACATACATAAGAATTAACTCGACTGAAATCAAAATTAACCATCAATATACCATAACAAAAAAAAAATTAGAGCTAATTATGTATGTGACACCCATTCTAACTAGTAAAGCTACGCTAGTAAAGCAAGATTCACATCAGACTGCCGGAGTCGGCGCGCGTTACTAAAGTTACGGAAATTTGAACCTTCTGTACAGAAGTAAGATTTCATATTTAAATGGCAGAAGCAATCAATGGTTGTGTTAAGCACGAGCGCGCGGTACTGTCATTTGAATATGGAATGTAACTACCGTGTAGAGAGTCACAGGTCCACTGCAGTAATCATTCTGCTATGTGATTTATGTAAATATATATCAGCCAAATTCAGTAAAAACATTAGTTCTTAGGTTTTTCAATATGTTTTTGAGGGGATCTCAGAGAGCTACTGGACCTCCAAAGAATCGCATGCGGTTTGCTGACCCCTGGATACCGTAATAAAGTGGATAGAACATGTTGTAGTTGACTCTACTTGTAGTCATCATTAGCGTTGCATTCCACAAGCACATTAATGACTACGGACCAAAATATTGTTTATTGAACACCCTCTTTTTAACTCCAGGAGCACAATGCGAAAGATGGGTGTTCTAAGTTTAACATGTGTATCTGTTTGTCTGTCTGTGCTCATCATATATCATAGCTAACCAATGGATGAACTGATTTGAGTGCATATTTTTATCAAGTCTTAATGGCAAAAATGGTCCTTACTATGTTTGGTATTGGGATATTGTAAATTTTATTATTATGTAATTTGGGTTGTGTGCATATTATGTCATGTAGTAAAGCAAAGAGCTACCGCAGCTAAAGCTATGTTACTCAGTTATCACTGGTATTGTTGTGAGTTTGCAAAATTATAATGTAACATGTATTTAGTTCTTTGGACATTTTCACTCCCCCAGATTAAAAGGTGGCCCATGGAATGTACACATTAATCCTTGTAAATATGATTTGTTTACAAAATTACGTTCCTATAACTATAGTGTTCAAAATTGCGCTGTAAAGATATTTCGTGACGAACTCACAAAGAAACATTAACCAGTTAAGTGTTCATTAATTGTCAGTTTGAATGACCGTAAAAAAACGAGTATGCACGCGACCTGAACCGCAATGATCCGAAATTCGAATTTGGAACATGATTCCGTGACCTACCTTGACTAGGTTCGCGTTGATGTAGTCCCGCTCGCATCTCTTCAGGATCACTCGGCTGTGGTCGTAAGGATTCACGTCCCTGTACCTATTCAGCGGTTTATTCTCCAGTTTCTTCGCCTCGGTGCATGTGTAAGGGTACGCGTGACACTCCCGGCCGATTTTCTGTGAAACACCAACATTGGTTAACAAACAACACAGGCGTCGTGGCAATTTCCCGATGCCGCAAACTCACCTGATAGACCAGAGCCCACGCATTTCTGTTCGCTATGTCCGTGTATTCAGCCTCCACACCGCTAACAGTAATACTATCTCCGTTCATTGTGGAACTATATCATTTCAAACACGTATCGCACGGAAACAAAGTGATACCCGGACGCCGCGTGCGATGCGTTCCGGCGAGTAGCGAACCGAACACGATCCCTACACTTATTTACTGTATGGATCCAACTAAATAAATATAACTATGCCTCGCATTAGAACAACGAAGTTTTCGGTTAACAACGGATGATAACCGAACGAGCACTACAACCCGCCTTCCCTTAATAAGTGAGAGCCAAAACCAGAACCAGACGGATTCAGTCAGTCGTTTGCTGACATGACCAATGACAAACTTTTCTCTGTGGCCAATATTGGAACTAATTTCGACTTGGTCCAGTGTTGCTGTACAATAAGTCAATGACAATAGAATGTATGTCTGTTATATTCGTCGAACAATGATACTTTTAAGTCCAGCTGTAATTTTGAAGAGTCTCTTTTATTCGTTTTGATAACAGAATTATTGTATCTGATTTCCTGTTATGTGTTTTAATTTTCACTTTGTAGTAGTTTTTGAATTTTCTGATGTTATATATAGCAACATTTTAATGTTGTCAAAGACTACAGAGGCACAGTGGCGCTTGTTGTTGTGACAGCCATAATACAAACCAAAAACAGATGACGCCGCTTGTTCCGCTTAAAGAAAAAAACTATATTAAATTTACAAAACAATGTATTAAAATACGCCTATTATTTAATAATAATAAAAAAACACTTTTTAAGTGTAATTTACTTTTAATAAATACTCAAACTTATATGTGACATGTATATTTCGTGTAATGCCTTCGGCTACTTTATAAAGAAAGGCAATACTTTTGTCTATGGATGCCAACAAGAGACTTCGTAGATTTTGACAGTCGGACAACGGACACGGCCAGTCACAATTACTTCACTTCGACGTCTGGTGGGTTACATCTTGACCCCGGTTTAGGAGAGTTTTAAAGTTTTTCGTCAAGCTGAAGTCATTAGACACGGGTGAGATGGCGTCACCCAGGACCCGCCGCAGACTAAATCTCATACGTTCTCAAGACAACAACCATGTAAGTAAACAATGTATGGTTGATGGATAGTTATTATTGCGCGACACTCAGCATATTTTGTTGGGTTTCAGAAATGTTTTGAGTGCGACACCTCGAACCCTCAATGGGTGTCGGTGACGTATGGGATTTGGATCTGCCTGGAGTGCTCCGGGGTGCACCGGAGCCTCGGCGTGCACCTATCCTTCGTGCGCTCTGTCACCATGGATAAATGGAAGGATGTCGAGTTGGAGAAAATGCGCGTAAGTACTTTTTTTTAAATTTGTTATTCTAAACCAGGGGTGGGCAAACTTTTTTCATGGCGGGCCAGTAAGCTTGAGAAATTTCGGAGGAGGGCCATAATTGCAGCAAAACTGCACTTTTGTGTAAAACCGCTGCTCTGATTTTTGGCTGAACCGTCAAAATATAATCATCGCGGGCCATGTACTAATTAATTCGATGTATCGGCGGCGGGCCGGATAAAATGTTTTCGCGGGCCGTACTTTGCCCACCACTGTTCTAAACAGACTAGGACCATATGCGAGCTGCCTCGTCTTCAGTAAGTTGCAGCGGTATATGGAATTTTTATTGTCCATGGTATTTTTCATAGGCCTTGCAGACTTGTTTTCTAGGAGTCCATGGTGGCTGCTTAGAGACATTAAGAAACTATTACAAAGTATTGCATGTCAAAAAATTGTTTTTAATATTACTTTCCATGGAAGTCCAGCACAGCCATAGCTTACCAATGATACCTAGTTTAGCTACATTTAGGATAAGAGCCATGCTGCCAGGCGAAATTAGTTCATTATTTCTAAATGCCGACATAATCTTGATTTTACTAAAAAAGAAATTATTAATATAAATACCAGCTTGAATGACATATTCTACCAGTCAAAGTTTAAAGATTCAATGTATAGAGATATCTCAGACCAATAAAGATATATAGACATAGCATTATGAATAACCTAGTGAAGTCAGTTTTTAAAACCATCCCCAATAAATAGCACACATTCATGCACACATATCAAAAACAATCCAGACACAGTACTCCTCTCTATATGTTGCAATGGTGACGACCACCTTAGCCTAGTTGGTAGTGACCCTGCCTACAAAGCTGGAGGTCCCGGGTTCAAATCCCGGTCATGGAATGTATTTGTGTGATGAACACAAATATTTGTTTGTGACTCTTGGATGTTTTCTATGTATTTCAGTATCTATTTATATATATAAGTATGTATATATTCACTTAGTGCCCATAGTACAAGCTTTGCTTAGTTTGGGACTAGGCTGATTTGTCTAAGATTGTCCACAAATATTGTAATTATGATGTCAAAGCAACACAGAGTTTCGCTTGTATATGTGTGTGCGGCACTGATTAGGGGCCGCACGATCCGGCGTCCTAGGCACACACTCACGGGCCTGTACGACGAAATTACAGCATCCATCGAACGATGGAACGCTGCGCTTACGCCGTCCAACTCTGACACGACGCGTACACTCGTGCCTACCTGAGTTTCTTGCTGGACTCTGCTCAGCTAGGCTAGGTTTAGTGAACCAGCAACAAAGCTCCCAGTAGCTCAATTCCACTCACCCTCAGATTCGGTTGAAACCGCTCAACCAATCTCACTGGAGCGCAAACTTACTCTAAAAGTAAGAGTCCCAGTGTCCCAAACCACACCCGTGGTCGTGCGGAGGTTTTCCCCTGGATTTTCCCCAGGCTACTTTCATGAGCATGGTTTTAAAAACTGGCATCACTGGGGTGTCCTTAACGCTATATCTATATTTGTTATGTGTGCACAAATGTGAATTTCAGGCCAATATGCAATGTGGGTTTAGATTTTAATGAAATTTACTACAGTAAAATAATGATATAATAAGCCTTTATTATTCTCACATTATTAAGTTAACAATGTTGGACAGTTATTTAAGTTACTTTTTTTTACATAATTCGGAAGGTCTTCTATCATTTAATGATGCACTTTAACAAGGAAACCATCGGAGAGACAAGAATTAGCGATTTCTATCTATTTCCGAGGCTAAAAGAACACCCCAGAAGGTAGATATTTAAAGATGATGACGCAGTGATCGCCGCAGTATGATTTTTTAAAGGTTCAGGATAGAGATTATTTTACAAAGGAAATTTTATATTTAGATAAACGATATTGTAAGTATATACTCCTAAAAGATGACTATGAGATTATTTTAGAAAAATACCTGCGTCATTATCATTCTCATTACTTATTGAATACCCCTCGTAACACGTGACCATTAAATTGTATGCATCATACATCATATCATTCACTGTATTGATACATTTGTAAACGGCAACAGCCCAGGGCTTCCCCACCAACCACCCCCCGGCCTCCAACGGGAGACCTCCCTCCCCCTGCATCCCAGACAAGATACCCATCTAATACTAGCTATATTCTTTGTGGAATTACATATATACAATACAAATATTCTTTATTGCTCAATAGAAATAGTACACAAAAGAAAGCAAGATTAAAATGAAACATGTAAATGGTAGATGTAGATAATAGGCGGTCTTATCGATAAAAAGCGATCTCTTCCTAACAACCATTGGATGGTGGAGACAAAGCAAAATAATTTTACTTGAATAGCTGATTTTCTCTTTTTTATATTTTAAATCAGTCAACCCTTTCACCTCCATAGACTTCAAATCGCGGCATCGGAAAATCGCGCATGGACGCCAATGACGTCTACAGCCGAGCCGACAGCCTAGCCAAAGCAATAGCGATCTATTCGCGTTTGCGTAAGGTTTAATATTAACTAGTGTCCGACGGAAGTTTCTATTTCGGTTTCGGCCTAAAAATCATGTTTCGGCCGAAGGTTCGGTTTCGGCCAAAAAACTGCCGAACCTTTCGGCCGCGCCGAAACTTTTACAACATTGTACATTTGGATCGCGTTGGTCTAATTTCTGCTGCCTTTGGATAACTTCGCCCGATTCCGCCAGCAGAATACATTTTTTTTTAGTTCTTTTATATATTGTTAAGTACCTACTAAAATATCTATTTAATACCACAATACACGAACTATCCTGTTTTACAATTAGGGATTGCAACCTGGTCCGTCGGATAGGTACGGTAATCCGGCTGGCTCCAGTATCTCGATAGGCACCGGATCCGGCAATATTCCGATATAGATAGACAACTCCGGTAGGCCTGAAAAAGACCACTAAAACACATTACGAAAATTGTTTTGCTTTTTAAAAAATGTAAGTAAACGTTCCCGCGTATTTTCAGAATTCGTGCGCTGACGAATGATCGTTACAACGTGGCATTGTTAATATTAAATGAACATATGTGATAATCCATATTGAAAGGGACCTTACGGCGGCCGGCACTTACGCCTTTATTGCCGCTGTTCCAATACAATAGTGAATAGGTGCAACGTAAGCGCCTGCCGCCATAAGGTCCTTTTCGATGTGGATTATTACATATAAATAACATTTATTTCACAAAAAGGCAGCAATAGTAAACCGCCAATCACACACTAATGCAAATCAATAAGAAGGAGCTGTATATTGATATTTTTAATAGTAACATCCAAACTGCGGCGTAAATTGACGGAGAATTTCTTTGAATGAGCGTGTTCTAGAAGAAGTGTAATTTATTTTAATACAAAACTTTATTTTATTTTTTTACTACTGATTTATTTGGCTACCGTGATGCAGTGTATAGTGCTTATCAAAATCTGTTCTTTGCTATTGTGTTGTTATTGGTGTGAACCTGTAATTGGCTTTTTGTATCATATGTCGAAAATTAATGTAATAATGGTAGCTGTTGGTTCACCGAAAAAAGATAAATAAATAAATAAATAAGACGCTTCAATCAAACAATCAAAAAATTTATGGCATGGCCATGAGTGGTTTTCGCTTCCGTAGTAATTAGTCGACTTCATCAACCTTAAACACTGAGGCTCGGTTTTATAAAGATCCGTTAGACCCTATGTCGGTTTGTTATGTCAAAAAATGTACTGAGTTACTGAAATTTGATCTGACATTTGGTCTAACGGATCTTTATAAAATCCGGCCTAATTATGCCTATCTAGTTAAATGGACCATCTTGGATCGCGCCTAGCTCAAAAGTCGCCATGACACCTGCAGCACCACGATAGCCAGCGAAATCTGCTGCACTATATACGATCCCGTCTCTCTCAGTCGTCGACCCAAATCCATAATAAATTCCTTGGCTTCCAAACCCCAGGATCATACAGTCTACCACAACAGGGACAAAATCGTACATTGGTTCCAAGGCAGGGAACTTGTCATACTTTCACTTCAGCTGTTCTGTGATTAGTAGATATTAGGTGAACCATTTGGATTGGTCAAATTGTAATTGTTTTGTAAATCATAAATATGTATTTACATTTTCCCTAGGGGCTAAATGTACTACTTTAGCACCGCTTCATATGAATAATATGACACACTTTTCGAGCATGAGAAGTGAAAATATAATTCTTTGATATATTTGAATACGATTTTCACTATTCGAGTATATGTTTTCTCTTGATCCTTTTGGAATAATAATAAATTTTGTGTCAAATCCCCGCGCGTGGGTGTGTGTTCCGCTTTAGCATAGTTGGTAGTGACCCTGCCTTCGAAACTGGAGGTCCCGGGTTCGAATCCCGGACAGGGCATTTGTGTGATGAACACGAATATTTGTTCCTGAGTCTTGGATGTTTCCTATGTATTTAAGTATCTATTTATCTATATAAGTATGTATATCGTCGCCTAATACCCATAGTACAAGCATTGCTTAGTTTGGGACCAGGTTGATTTGTGTAAGATTGTTCAAAAATATTTATTATTATTTTTAAATATCCTATTCTATTTCGTGTATACAGATTTTAATGACTACTTGGATATATTGCACCCAGACAGCCTGGGGCTCAATTCCCCGCCCCCGCTGAAAGCCCCCTCCCAATGCTACCCACCTGTATATTTTTAGCCTGAAGATCAAACTTTTTTCTGTGAAGGAGAGGTTATAGACTTTTGCGAGACATGTACTATTAACCTGTCTAGTTACATCTCTAGATATATTATTGAATGACACATTCGGTGATATATCTAGAGGTCATGTTAAGACGTGGAATGTCACATGTTACAAAATGGCGATTCGTTATTTAACTGTTATTACCGTTTGTAAATCAATAAAGGTTTTTTTTTCATATCGAAAAAAAAATGTAAGTAGTTTTTTTTTATACCTTTGTGGCAAACAAGCTTGCGGCCTGCCTGTGCCATGCACTGCATGCACTGTTGAGAGCGAGGGACCTAAATGTGTTCCTTCTGCTGTCAACACAGTGCATCCTCAAATCTTATAAAGGGTCGGCAACGCGCACGTGACTCCTTTGCAGTTGCGGGCGTCTATAGGCTGCGGTGGCCGCTTACCCTCAGGTGGACCGTACGCTTGTTTGCCACCTGCGTTGTATAAAAATATCTGACCTTCCAACCCAAGGGGAAACCAGACCTAATTGGAATTAGGCTTGTCAAGTGAGTGGGCAACTTGACTGTTAGAAGTTCCTGTATGTATAATACACATTGGCGTTTGTATATTGATTGGATACTTGATTGCTCTCATTGTCATACGGGATTATTTTTGACATCTTCCAGTGGGAGGTAGAGTGGAAGGGGGAATTCCATTTTTTTTTTAAGGCGTTTGTATAAAAACTAGTTTACGTTAGCAGCGGTACTGCTTAAAACGAAGGAACGGTTGATGAATTTGGAACTGGGTAGCGATTGCACCTATAGCTCAGTTGGCTAGAGCGACTGGCCGCGAGTGCCGGGAGGTCGCAGGTTCGAATCCTGCTCGGTGCCTAAATTTTTCAAGTTTTCCTTCATTCTAAATTAGGGGGAATTCCGTTTAAACCCCTTGGTATGCGGTTCTAGAAATTCGAGTCATTTGTGTGTTTCTAAAGTTATTTGTGTAACATAATGCAACGCTACTGTTGTACCCGAACCATAAGGTGCATATATTATCGGCATGCACCTCGTCGGGCAATCGCTCACTTTCCGAGCCTCGGCAATTCGTATGTACTTTGTCACAGCGACATTAACACGAGATCTAGCGTATTTCATATTTATGATAATCCACACCGAAAGGGACCTTATGGCGGCAGGCGCTTACGTTGCACCTATTCACTATTGTATTGGAACAGCGGCAATAAAGGCGTAAGTGCCGGCCGCCAGAAGGTCCCATTCAATATGGATTATCACATTTATTTTCACTGTGACAAGGTACGAAGTGGCACAGGTGGGCTAGCACAACTTGCTGCCAAGTCGTATCTCGCGCGACTTAGCGATTCCTGTCTCACTGGAACTGTGCCTTTACCATGAGTTTACATGACCGTACTCGCTAGCGACGGCGTAAAAAATTGTACGGGCAAAAGTACAGCGCCCCTGGCGGTTACGCAATAGAACTAAGAATCGGCATACTAAATCGTTTACGCAGTCTCTAGCGAGTACGGTCATGCAAACTCATCAGCGTGACCACTTTTAGTAGTTTCCTACTTTTTTGGTAGTTTTGAGGGAACTTTTTCAAGCTTTCAGTAGGAGAAAATAAGTCAGTAGTTTTTAGTAGTTTATAGCAATCCACAAGTGGCTACTATAAATGTTGTAAATTAAACGTTTCAGCTTATAAGATTTGCAAGATAGGGATATGATGACCTTGGTTGTCTCGCTCTATCTCGAGGCTTGTGGATGCACCTTCACGAAGCTGTCACTATGCATGATTGAGTGTTTTACTGACATTCTCTCCCTCTCGCACTCACTAACTTACTAGCAAAGGACGAATGCTTGTTCCGAACTACGATATACAAGATTTATACACAAATAATTGCGATTTAAACACAATCAAGCTTGATTTAGTTAGTCTAGTAGTTTCTAGTAGATTATGACCACTCTTTTAGTAGGAACGCCGATTATAAAGTCGTCACGCTGAAACTCATGGTAAAGGCACTGTGCGAATTAGAAAGAGGAGGGTAGATTTTTCTCTACTCTCGTCGCGTCGCGGCGGCAGTTGTGCTAGCCCCGCTGAAATCAAGTTGGTTGACTGCACTATCTCGTGTTTAAAGTCCTCTGTCTAACAAAGTATGGAAAAATTAAATCGTGGCGCATAGCTCGCGCTCTTTTGTTTCTAGCGCGATCGTGTTTTTTAGGGTTCCGTACAATTTTTTTTTGAACTCGACTGTGGCTTTAAAGGCCGGGCCCAATGAAGCGATAGGAGTGCGCGGTTGGAGAGTAGCCTGGGGAAAATCCAGGGGAAAACCTCCGGCACGACCACGCGTGTGGTTTGGAACACTGGAATACTCTAAGAGTTTGCGCTCCAGTGAGATTGGTTGAACGGTTTCAACCGAATCTGAGGTGTGAGTGGAATCGAGCTACTGGGAGTTTTTTCGCTGGTTCACTAAACCTAGCCTAGCTGAGAAGAGTCCAGCAAGAAACTCAGCTAGGCCCGACCTGGGTCGGACTGACTCTACCCGGTGTGCGGCGGTACCGGGACGAATAGGGACTATATGTCTCACTGATGTCGCGATCGCGCGGTGGACGTCCCTGCCGGCGGGAATGCCTAAGTGTACGCGTTGTGTCAGAGTTGGACGGTTCCGTTCCAAAATGGTAAATAAGGAACCCTTATGGTTTCACTTTGTCTGTCTTTCTCTCACATCGCTAAATATCTCAAGAACTGCTTATGCTATCGATTTGAAATTGGGAATAGTTATAAAGAAAGCTTACCTACATATGTAGAACATGACCTTTTTAAATATTTTTTTTATTATCTGTGAAAAATGCCAGATAATAAATAAGTGGTTCAAAATATTAGTCTAGTTAATATGTCGAGTGGGGTGTCATATGAAAGGGCTTCGGTTGCACATTCTGAAATGTTTTTTTTACGTTGAGTTATTTTTCTTCTATGAGGGAAAATGTAAGAAAAAAAACCGCCCCCCCCCCCCTTATCTCCGAAGTTTACCAAGGAAAAATATAAAATTATTACTGTACATTGTACAGGAAAGATATAACTGTAGCTCTATCTAGTTTTACTTTTTTTTTATCGTCAAATAACATTTCTATACTAAGTTTGTAATCTAGGGTGGATCAACTATTCTTTGTTGCTCGTTACCATGGTTACGTCTCCTGAGTCACTCTTTAAAACTGATTTTATAGGGTTCAAATCTACCAAACATGAGTTTTAGCCATGAGCATAAATCCATTTGGACATGGGTCATCTCTTGAGCTAGCTTGAAGCCCACATAATAAACATTGTTCTATGAAACTCCGTTACTGTTGTCTCCTCGCTGACGGGATAGAATAACAACAAGAAAAAGTTGATTGACCCATATAAGTATAAATCCATTTTGATATGGGTCATCTCCTGAGCGTGCTTGAAGTCCACGTTATGAACATTTTTCTGAGAAACATGGTTACTGTTGTCTCCTCGCTGACGGAGCATAATAACAACAAGAAAAAGTTGACTGACCCTTAATCACCTTTGCATGTATTTTTGTTTTATAAATTCCTACGAGATTACGCTGAAAGTACCTTATTACAAAAAACCGGTTGGAACCGGTACACATCTGTATACGGAACCGTCGGTGCGCGAGTCCGACTCGCACTTGACCGGTTTTTTTAACATGTCTGCAGCTTTATAGGCCGGGCCCAATAAAGCGATAGGAGTGCGCGGTTGAAGGGTAGCCTGAGGGGCTACCGCGAGCCACAAACGAAGTTTTCCCTCTGTCTCACTTATGTGCAAACTTGCAAGTGCGACAGAGAGGGAAAACTTCGAATGCCGTTCGCAGTAGCACTCCTGGGGAAAATCCAGAGTTTAAATACTCCCGCGCGACGGTGTATATTGACACCTCGGTTTTGTCGAAGGAGCAAGAGGCGCAGGCGCGGTGCTACGTCGAATTATCGCTACGAGATTTAGCTGCTACGAGCTACGGCGTAGCACAGTGTATAGTAAGAGTTGGCATGTTCATTGTCACCATGTTCACCCGTTCAAATGCCTCGTTTTGGTCGGCCACGCCCTCGTGAAAGAGACACGATATCTTTCGCGCACGAAAAAACGGGATGCAACACTCTTCGGGAATGGTTTTTTTTAGACAATTCTCGATAAATATCTTACTGTGTGCAGTTTTATTAAATCCTCTTGACAGAGTCTAGATGTGGTAAAATACTATCATTTTAACTTAATTGTGTCGTTTAATAATGCGTTGTTTTATTAGGCTGAGTAAAAAAAGGAAAATAATGACAACTTAATAAGAGAACAACCGACCGCGCAACACCTGTTGCCTTGATAACACTCAACCTGATGAAGGACTCCAATTGTAGTCCGAAACATGTCGCAAAAGTGTCAAAGTCAAAATCAAAATCAAACATTTATTCTGCAAATAGGCCACAAGGGCACTTTTACATGTCAAAATATTAATTTACATTTTAAGAAAGTCTGACTATAATAAGTAATACATTTTTCATGTCAAAATATTTATTTACAGTTCAAGAAGGAATAATAATTTCGAGTTTACAATTATAACAAAATTAATGTCATACTGTGAAGATAAACTTGCAAAGTTATCTATTACAAATATTGCAACATCAGTAAAGTTAGAGATGTATAAGGTCTCAAGATTAAACAAAGAGTATAATGAGATTAATATAATATCCCAGAGATGTACATGGTTTCTGAGCGTCAAAATTCAAATTAATTTAATATTGTTAGAGATGTTTATGGTCTCTAAGTCACTGATAATAAAAACGAATCCACAATTTTGTCTCTCGTCAATCCCCTATAAAAAGACACTAGTATTAACATAGTCACTATGTCCTAGCAAGCGTGAACAGACCGGACTCCACAAACAGCACCCGATCACGAGTATGACGCGTACAGTGTTGCCAGATGGTTACATTTCTTACATTTTTCGTAACTTTTGACCGGCTCGCGTAACATGTAAGTAACTTCCGTTGTAAAGAAAAATTTCGTAACTTTTGTAAATAATGCTCTGTTTAAAAAGAAAGGTCAATTGTATCTAAACGGGACCAAGCGAGACAATTGATAGGCTTCCATACAGAAAAGGTGACAAAGAAACCTACATGGTAAGACTCAGTCTGCCCGTCTGTTGCAACTATCTATGACATTTGAGATACCGCCCATCAGCCTGCCGTAATTCTGCAGGCGAACTCGCCGAATTGTAGCTGTATATGGCTACTCATTTCTTAAAATCAAACATTTTGATATGAGTAATTACGAAAAATATAAAAAATGTAACTTTTGCATCAAAAATGTAACTTTTCAAGAAACGAAACGTAATTTTCGTCCAAAGGGCCCCGGCAACACTGGACGCGTATCTCAGCCAGTTTTTGATATAGTTGTTGTCGGCAGGTGGGTGGCAACGCGAAGGCGAAGGCCTGGTTCGAGAGTCAGCCGGACTACAGCCCCACCATGACCATGCCGCAGAAGTACAACTCGAAGGCGGCGGCCATGTACCGTCAGAAGGTAAGTGCGCAGTTAACGTCCATCTCAGGGTAAGAATATGGGTCATTCTACTTTTACATTACCAGCGGGGCTAGCACAACTGCTGCTGCGACGCGACGCGAGTAGAGAAAAATCTACCCTCCTCTTTCTAATTCGCACAGCTCCAGTGAGACAGGAATCGCTGAGTCGCGCGAGATACGACTTGGCAGCAAGTTGTGCTAGCCCACCAGTTCTCTATTGCAAAAAAAAATCTATAATATGTATTGAATTAGTGTACAAAAATAGGATTACGAAATAATACCTGAACCTAATAAAAGGATTTTATAGGTGAAAATACTTAAATATTAACATATTGCTGTAAAAGGTGGGTAACACAGTGGTGAAAACCATTTATTCATACAAATGGTGAGACATCCAAGGACCACTGAGTTACTCGATTTATAGATATTAAGGCTCGGTTTTATAAAGATCCGTTAGACCTTATGTCGGTTTGTTATGTCAAAAAATGTACTTAGGCTCGGTTTTATAAAGATCCGTTAGACCAAATGTCAGATCAAATTTCAGTAACTCAGTATATTTTTTGACATAACAAACCGACATAAGGTCTAACGGATCTTTATAAAACCGAGCCTGAGTTACTGAAATTTGATCTGACATTTGGTCTAACGGATCTTTATAAAGCCCGGCCTAACTGTGGTTCGTTAATTACTAAAACTATCGAAAGTGATACTGCAATTAAACCTCTTTCTAAATAACAATACTAAATTATGAAATGTGGGCCAAGTATTCCGAAATCTGCATTAAAAAAAAAGTCTCTGAAAATGATGTACATGAAAAATGAATGGCCCATATACTGTTAGTGCGGTTATAAACTTTACTCTCACATATTATGGCTCAGATTGGAGTTGAGATCAGCCTCACTCTGCATTTTCTATCGCTTGTATCACGGGGAGTGCTCGGAGGAATTGTTCGGAATGATCCCTGCCGCATCTTTTCGTCATCGTCCTACGCGTCAGCATTTCCATCCTCACCATTTGGATTGTTGGCAGTCCAAAACTGTGCGTTTCTCAAGAAATTTCCTGCCTCGCACAACCGAACTATGGAATGAACTGTCGCCTGCGGTATTTCCGGACCGATATGACCTTCAAACCTTCAAGAAAAGAGCGTATTCCCTTCTGAAAGGCCGGCAATGCACTTGCGTCTCCTCTGGTGTTGCAGGTGTTTACGGGCGACGGTAATTGCTTACCATCAGGCGATCCGTCTGCTCGTTTGTCCCCTATAACATAAAAAAAAATAAGAACGGTTGACTAACAAAAGGTTGATGACAAAAGGTACTTAGAAAAAAGTAAAAGCAGGGATCGGATGCCGGTATTTTCTCCATAGAAAAATACCGGTATTATTACGGCCACCGGTTCATTATTTCGTATTTAATGGGACAATCTAATAATACGACGTTGTTACCTAAATACATGATTCAGCCCTACGTAAAGAGCAAAAAATAATCCAAAATATTGGGCTAATTCAGGGTTTTTTAAAAATACCGGTATCGGTGCCTGGGTTAAAGACCCCTGTTTTTAAATAAAAACTTGATATGCGCCCAGCAATTTTTTCTAAGTCATTTAGTTTTGGATTAACGCTATAGCACCATTAAAGTTCGATTCATATCCACAAGCATTGCACGTGCCAGAGCCTGTACACCGAACTTCGAATCGCGCCGTCCCTTTCACTCTCGTGTTATTCACTATATGAGTGAGAGGGACGGCACGACACGAAGTTCGGAGTAGCCCCTCAGACACGTGTTGCGGCAGACAAAATAGTATTCTTTAATTTAGAATTAAGGAAAAATTAAAAAATTTAGGCACCGAACAGGATTCGAACCTGCGACCTCCCGGCATTCGCGGCCAGTCGCTCTAGCCAACTGAGCTATAGGTGCAATCGCTACCCAGTTCCAAATTCATCATCCGTTCCTTCGTACTAAGCAGTACCGCTGCTAACGTAAACTATTTTTTTATACAAACGCCTTAAGGGAGGCGTACAGCGACATCTACCAGAAGACTCATGCTTTATTAACGGCACTAACGTCTCAAATCATATTGAGAATCGTCAGTTACGATGCGCCATCCCATACGCAAATTTAGAATGAAGGAAAAATAGAAAAATTTAGGCATCGAGCAGGATTCGAACCTGCGACCTCCCGGCACTCGCGGCCAGTCGCTCTAGCCAACTGAGCTATAGGCTTAAGGCGTTTGTATAAAAAAAACATTGTATTCTTTAATATTAACGTATTTTATGTCTACACTGCCTCGCAGACATCAACAGACAGATATGAATACGTTAATAGACACTGTAGAAAAGAATATTGTTTTGTCTGACACGGCACGTGTCTGCCTCAATGTCAGTGGATATAAATAAATAAGACCGTTCGTCCCTATGAAATTTACTATCGCCTCTGACTGTCACCATCTCGAGACATAGCCCTTGAAATGTGAGATCTCAAACCTGGGACGCCGAAACGCATCAAAAATATAAGTACCTTATTCGTTTGTAATAAGACTCAATTTTCAGTTTGTGCACGTAGATTACTTAGTGATTAATAGTAGACCTTACTTCGTCGCAATAAAGTTCACTAATGGTCAATTAACTGCGTTTCTATACATGAATGCTGAAGTATCCAGTTAACGTGAGACGGTAACAATAGGAGGATCTAATAGGGTTGCCAACTTAAGGTAAGTACGTATTTGTTGTGCTCGTTATTCTTAATACATAATCCATACTAATACTATAAATACGAAAGTGTGTCTGCCTGTCTGTCTTTCTGTTTGTTATCTCTTTACGCTTAGACCGCTGAACCGATTTAGATGATAATTGGTATAGAGATAGTTGTAGTTCCGGGGACGGATATAGGGTACTTTTTATCCCGGAAATCATCCCTTTAAGGAGTGTGGAAGTTTGTGTGGACGAGCGATGAGTAGGTAAGCGCCTGATATATAAAAATAGCAATAATTCTATCGCGGTGAACGAGTTTTACGCAGACGATGTCGCTGGCAAAAGTTAGTGTTATTAGGAAGAATTTTATTTGTACATAATAGTTTACGTTTACGAAATATCATTGGATTTAAACATGTAATGGCTAGTCGGGAAAGCCTACTATCCGGCCACATTTATAGTCGGCGACTAGTCGGCCACATCACCGCCGATTAGTCGGCTAGTCGGCTAAATTCATATTAGGCCCATCTCTACATACCTTAGCTCTAGACATGTACCGACTAGTCGGGAAATGTCATCGGTATAAAATGATACGTCTATGCCAATGACGCTGTCAAATGTCGTGATATTGACAACTGTCTATAGAGTCGCGTCTCTATACATCCTTATTATATCTTGACCCTAACATTCGTGACAAATATGTGCATATTCGGAGGTCAGCCTTATACTGGTTCTTTTGAATCGAATTTTCCGCATGTCAGCAGGCATTGTAAATATCTCATGACTCTGGTCTGGTTCATAAGTTTAACTCTCACCCCCAAGTTCATCAATTTGAGGGATGATATAAGGGACAAAAAGTATCACTCGTGTTAATCCAGGCTAAAAACTATATACAAAGTTTCATCATAATCTGTTCAGCCGTTTTTGTGTGATTGAGTAACTAACTTCCAAATATTCAATCATCCTAACTTTCGTATGTATAATATTAAGTATGATATTTTATATGATTTCATTACAAATATATAGTTTTATATATATAACGATATTTATATAACGATATTACTTGCCAAATTTCATAGTTCTAGGTTAACGGGAAGTACCCTATAAATTTTGATTCATTGAGTGTCGAAATATACGTTTTTTTGCGAAATAAACGCCCGTATCTTTTTTTTACGTTACGTTAGAAGTATGATTTATTCACAGCTTCAAGGGACTGTAGACCTCAGTTTATAGGTTTTAATTACAACTCGATAGCTTCACGCCTTCCCGATATAAAGGGTCGTGACAGACAGACAGACGGACAACAAAGTGATCCTATAAGGGTTCTTTTCCCGGAACCCTAAAAATGACATCCATCCATATATACCTACATACGAGTACATACGGGTTAAACTGAGAACCTCCTTTTTTGTAGGCGGTTAGAAATTACGCTTAGTACGCGGGCGAAGCCGCGGGAAAATGCTGGTAGTATACACAAGCATACTGCGAGTACTGAAGCGAGCGAGCGCTCCCCGGCTAGGTATCAAATTATGCGCAGTTAGGGGGCGTCCATAAATTACGTGAGGTGTTTTTTTAAATTTTCTGTCCCTCCCTTCCCCCCTGGTGAGATGTCGTGAGATTTTATTCTACCCTCTCCCCCATCCTCCAATCTTACGTGAGTTTTTTTAAAATGTGGGTTTCTTACGTAAACGCGTTGGATTGTTATTGTAAAAAGAAAAAAAAATTGCTTTGTGCTTTTATTTACGACTAGTTAAGACTAGTAATCAATATTGCTGAGAGTTAACGTCGAAGTATGAATGAGATTATTCTCTTTCGAACGAATTAGTGAATAATCTTAATCGTATTACGATTACGCTTAAGATTAAATCTTATAAGCGTGTACAATCTGGATTAAATGGACCAAAATAGTATTTTTTTTTTTGTTTCGATCAAAAAAAAAATTGCGTGATATTTGCCGAGAACCCCCCTCTCTCCAA
This sequence comes from Epiblema foenella, assembly GCA_963556455.1. Classification (NCBI taxonomy): domain Eukaryota; kingdom Metazoa; phylum Arthropoda; class Insecta; order Lepidoptera; family Tortricidae; genus Epiblema; species Epiblema foenella. The sequence continues at coordinate 45,317,847 of OY747095.1, forward strand.
CGTAAGATTAGATGAGTTTGACTCGACCCCCTCCCCCCCTTATACATCTCACGTAATTTATGGACGCCCACTTAGAAATTACGCTTAGTACGCGGGCGAAGCCGCGGGAAAATGCTAGTAGTATACACAAGCATACTGCGAGTACTGAAACGAGCGAGCGCTCCCCGGCTAGGTATCAAATTATGCGCAGTTAGAAATCCAGGACCCAGGTGGGAGTGATCAGTGTTGCCAGAGGGGCTACCGCGAACCACAAACGAAGTTTTCCCTCTCTGTCTCACTTATATGCAAACTTGCAAGTCCGACAGAGAGGGAAAACTTCGTTTGCTGTTCGCGGTAGCGCCCCAGGGCCCTTGGTACGTAAATTACGTTTCGTTTCTTGAAAAGTTACATTTTTGATGCAAAAGTTACATTTTTTCCATTTCTCATAATTACTGATCAAAACTGCCGATTTTAAGAAATTAGTAGCCACATGCAACTAGAATTCGGCGAGGTCGGCGACGGAATTACGCCGGGCTGATGGGGGGTATCTCAAATGTCATACATAGTTACCTACTCGTAAAACAAACGGACAGACAGAGTCGTATCATGTGGTTTCGATTGTCACCTTTCCTGTATGGAAGCCTAAAATTGTCTCGCTTGGTCCCGTTTACGAGTAGATACAATTGACCTTTCTTTTTAAATAGTTTCATTATTCTCAAAAGTTACGAAAATTTCATTTACAACGGAAGTTACTTACATGTTACGCGAGCCGGTCAAAAGTTACGAAAAATGTAAGAAATGTGTTGTAAGAGCGTAACTAAACGTTGTATCTTTGATAAGTAACTAAACGTTTCTTTCCCGCTTTTTGAGATGATGACAAATGTCAAGTATTCCAATAAAACTTACCCTTAGCTAATGGAGTGTTTTAAATCTAAAAAGCAAAGCCCGTTACTACAAAATGTAACCATCTGGCAACACTGCAAATTATGCGCAGTTAGAAATCCAGGAGCCAGGTGGGAGTGATACGCGTCTCAGTACAAGTGCATTAATTGTCTAGTCATCCTGTACTTACATGTTACGCGAGCCGGTCAAAAGTTACGAAAAATGTAAGAAATGTAACCATCTGGCAACACTGCAAATTATGCGCAGTTAGAAATCCAGGACCCAGGTGGGAGTGATACGCGTCTCAGTACAAGTGCACTAATTGTCTAGTCATCCTGTACTTACATGTTACGCGAGCCGGTCAAAAGTTACGAAAAATGTAAGAAATGTAACCATCTGGCAACACTGCAAATTATGCGCAGTTAGAAATCCAGGAGCCAGGTGGGAGTGATACGCGTCTCAGTACAAGTGCATTAATTGTCTAGTCATCCTGTACTTACATGTTACGCGAGCCGGTCAAAAGTTACGAAAAATGTAAGAAATGTAACCATCTGGCAACACTGCAAATTATGCGCAGTTAGAAATCCAGGACCCAGGTGGGAGTGATACGCGTCTCAGTACAAGTGCACTAATTGTCTAGTCATCCTGTACTTACATGTTACGCGAGCCGGTCAAAAGTTACGAAAAATGTAAGAAATGTAACCATCTGGCAACACTGCAAATTATGCGCAGTTAGAAATCCAGGAGCCAGGTGGGAGTGATACGCGTCTCAGTACAAGTGCACTAATTGTCTAGTCATCCTGTACTTACATGTTACGCGAGCCGGTCAAAAGTTACGAAAAATGTAAGAAATGTAACCATCTGGCAACACTGCAAATTATGCGCAGTTAGAAATCCAGGACCCAGGTGGGAGTGATACGCGTCTCAGTACAAGTGCACTAATTGTCTAGTCATCCTGTACTTACATGTTACGCGAGCCGGTCAAAAGTTACGAAGAATGTAAGAAATGTAACCATCTGGCAACACTGCAAATTATGCGCAGTTAGAAATCCAGGACCCAGGTGGGAGTGGTACGCGTCTCAGTACAAGTGCACTAATTGTCTAGTCATCCTGTACTTACATGTTACGCAAGCCGGTCAAAAGTTACGAAGAATGTAAGAAATGTAACCATCTGGCAACACTGCAAATTATGCGCAGTTAGAAATCCAGGACCCAGGTGGGAGTGATACGCGTCTCAGTACAAGTGCACTAATTGTCTAGTCATCCTGTACTTACATGTTACGCGAGCCGGTCAAAAGTTACGAAGAATGTAAGAAATGTAACCATCTGGCAACACTGCAAATTATGCGCAGTTAGAAATCCAGGACCCAGGTGGGAGTGGTACGCGTCTCAGTACAAGTGCACTAATTGTCTAGTCATCCTGTATGCCCTTGGTGCTCCCATGGTTACGTCTCCGGGCCCCGATCGATCGCCGGGCTACTGCGTAAATAGAATAGCAATCTATTTTATTCCTACAAGGAGAATGTAAAGTTTAAATTGGAAAGAAAGACGAGGCGTTTGTGTGGGAGCAGTTTCTTAATAGGGAATCATCATGTTACAATCACTATCACTACATAGTATAAAACAAAGGCTTATTATTTTCGCGGCGACAGAAAAATTAAAGAGCAGCAAACTATTTGCAACTAAAATAATAACTTGTCAGCGATTAAATATTTTGGCAATCATTTATATTAAATGAGCTTTAAACTAAGGATATTTTAAAATTCAAATAATGGCAGCTACTGTAAGGTAGCAGAAATAATAAACAAGATTAAGTACTGAAATCATAGGCGAGGTACTATAAATAATGACTTGGCGACTAATCAACGAAGTCAACCCCGATTCCACGTGGTCTTGTCTGCCCTACCCCTAGAGTGTATATAAAAAGCCGGAGGCGCGGAGGGAGAGCAGCCCGCCGTGACGAACCGCCGAAGGCGACCAACAAGCCGAAGCTGCGGAGCGGAGTACGGGCGACCGTGCTTTGCCACGCAAGGGCGGAAGGGCTGCACTTCCCGCAGCGCCGGAACTAAGGCAGAGTCTGACACAATATAGTAGGCCATTTTCAACTTTTTATCCGCTGTCATGTTTCCGCTTAATTAGTTAATTCAAAGCCGAAAATTGATTACTTAGCTGCTACTTTTTACTTTATATTATCTCCGCAATTAGTCGCCAACTTATTATTTTTGCTACCCCCTTTAATTTTTTATAAATCCCTAAATCAGATTAATTTGTCGCCGCGTTAAATACATGCCTAAAACAAAGTCGCTTTCTCTGTCCCTATATCCCTATATCCCTATAACCCTATGTATGCTTAAATTTTTAAAACTACGCAACGGATGCGGTTTTTTTTTAATAGATAGAGTGATTGAAGAGGAAGGTTTATATGTATAATAACATCCATTAAATAGTGCACCCGTGCGAAACCGGGGCGGGTCGCTAGTAATTTATACAACAGTACATTACAGCAGGGGTTCCACATTACGGAAGCAAATTCCAATCGACTACGAAACATATTATGTACTGTTGGGGTATATTTATTGAATCAGCTCATGGAACTCTTTCATTTGACACCGCACACAACAACAGTGGGTCAACAAGGTGCTTATACTGTGAAAATTTGAAGACTAGCTCCAACTGGGTTGGCTGTGAAACTTGTGTGACAGACGACGGACGGACGGACGGACGCGTGAGTGACGACAATAGGATTCCGTTTGGACCCATCGTGTACGGAACCCTAAAACAATCCCTCGTGGTCAATAGATTTCCGTGAGTTATAAATAATAAATAAATAAATATTAGAGGACAATCTTACACAAATCGAACTAGCCACATAGTAAGCTCAAGAAGGCTTGTGTTATGGGTACTAGACGACGATATATTTAACAGATATAAATACTTAAATACATAGAAAACATCCAAGACTCAGAAACAAATATTCATGCTCATCACACAAATATTTGCCCTGACCGGGATTCGAACCCAGGACCGTCAGCTTCACAGGCAGGTGCACTACCCACTAGGCTAAACCGGTCGTCGTTATGTTTTTGTTACATTGATTTATAGAAACGGAGACACTGAATGTGCTGGTTACCAGTGCCTTTACCATGAGTTTGCATGACCGTACTCGCTAGCGACTCCGTAAACGATTTAGTATGCCGATTGTTAGTTCTATTGCGTAACCGCCAGAGGCGCTGTACTTTTGCCCATACAATTTTTTACGCAGTCGCTAGCGAGTACGGTCATGTAAACTCATGGTAAAGGCACAGGGCTCGCAAACCGGTTTCGTCTTCACACAATACAATTAACCGGTTAAAGATTTCGGTTGGTTACGTTTTACTATATTTTTTCGTATTTTAAATCATTTATTTCATAGATGAAGTCTAACAAAAACAAATCTTAAGGGTCCTTATCAGTTAAAAACGCTCATCCATTTAGATGATTTTCTGATTCAATTGACACATATCTTGACATTTCTCTGTGTTACTATCTAGAGAAGGACTATTTCGACCTAATGTCAAAAATTTTAAGTGTATTTTTAGGATTTTTCTTTAAAAAATATCGTTTCAAACATCGCTCCAAATCTACCATTTTCAAGCTAAAAACTGTGTTTTTCCGCTTAAATTTTAATATACACAATAAAATCAAAAAATGGCCATGTTACTATCTAAAACCTTAATAAAATTATCGTATCCTTTAATCACTTTAATCGTATTATCAATACTTTTGTTATAATTTGAAATAAAAACATTTTAAAACTTATAAGGCCTCTTAAGATGTAAATGGAGATATGAAAAGTATTCTATATCACACCTGGCTATAAAGTGGCAACTACCGCACGCTCCGCGCGCGGAAAATCCCACTTCCTGGCCAGGGGGTGACATAAAATTTTGTACTTACCTCGGGCGGTAATTAAGAAAGCCTCAGATCGCATAATTATAGCCCTTGCCTTCGGCTCGGGCGTCAAATACCTGCGATCTGAGATATTCTTTGTTTTACCGCCCTTGGTAAGTAATGTACTATTAGGAGATATTTCAAAAATAGTAAAAATCGGTTCCGAGCGCTGCTGGTTACTAGTCCAATCCAAAATTACGCTGCATAGCTCTTATTGATACTTCCGCAGAAGGGACGCCATTTTTAATCTGTGTAGGGGAAGGTTGCTATGATTGGACCAATTAACTTCGCTGCCTTACGCAATCTACACAATTTGTGTAATTAAATAAAACAAGTTTAATAATTTTTAACTCCTGGAATTTTATTTGTTACCATAAATTCAACTGAATAAAGTATACCTATAATCTTGGAGAAAAAACGTGAAAAAGGTTTTACGCGGTGTTGCCTTCCTTGAACCAAGGGGTCACCTTGATTGAACCGATGAGTAGGAAATTTATACTGATCGTCGAATCAAGGAGACTTGGATATCGACATAATCTTTTACAATATATCCTACACATACAAGTACCAAGCTTATTACTTTTAGTATGTAGTTCGGTTTTCCCGTGTACAATGCTTATATTTGTGTATGCGTGAAGTTTTAAAAATCGAAAAAAAAGTTGGCATTATTAGACCGGTCCGGTTATAGGACTTACATGTGGTCTGTTGATAGCAACTAGGTATCAATTCACGAAATAAAAATAAAAATAAATAATATACATTGCCAGAAACTGTTGTTATAAATTTGATCATTAATAAATGAAGCTTGTACGTTTATCTCTACGTTTTGTAACTGACTGTGGCTTTATAGTCCGGGCCCAATAAAGCGATAGGAGTGCGCGGTTGAAGAGTAGCCTGGGGAAAACCCAGGGGAAAACCTCCGACACGACCACGCGTGTGGTTTGGAAAACTGGAATACTCTAAGAGTTTGCACTCCAGTGAGATATAATATATAGAATCTACTATCTGTGAATCATGTTTCTATAAATGAATACTATAAGTAACTAATTATTCTATGACATATTATTGATGAATCGTTACTCTACAATTTAAGACAAATTAGAAACTATGAGTTGTTTGATTATATAAAAAGCAATTAATTAATTATTATGTGGTTCGAAAAAAACTTCATATCGACCTAGCATTTTCAAGATTTAATTTTCGTATAAGGTTGCTTATTTGACAATCAGTAGACCCTTAGGCGACCTTCGATACCAAAATTCGAAACCAAGTTTGTAAATAAGAATAATATTTCTTATATCGAAAGTCGAGCGATAAAAGAATACTATGAATTTCGTCTTTCGAAATTATTAAACCAAAATCATATCAAATCCCGTTACTCACACTAGTTAAGTTGACTGAAGTAATAAAAATGTTTCTCGATTTCTCAGTTGATTTAACTAGTTAGAATTACTACATAGTATAAAACAAAGTCGCTTACTCTGTCCCTATATCCCTATGTATGCTTAAATCTATAAAACTACGCAACGGATTTTGATACGGTTTTTTTTAATAGATAGAGCGACTCAAGGGGACGGTTTATATGTATAATACATGCATCAGCATTGCACCCGTGCGAAGAAAGACGAGGCGTTTGTGTGGGAGCAGTTTCTTAATAGGGAATCATCATGTTACAATCACTATCACTACATAGTATAAAACAAAGTCGCTTTCTCTGTCCCTATATCCCTATAACCCTATGTATGCTTAAATTTTTAAAACTACGCAACGGATTTTGATGCGGTTTTTTTTTAATAGATAGAGTGATTGAAGAGGAAGGTTTATATAAATAAATAAATAAATAAATATTAGAGGACAATCTTACACAAATCGAACTAGTCCCACAGTAAGCTCAAGAAGGCTTGTGTTATGGGTACTAGACGACGATATATTTAATAGATATAAATACTTAAATACATAGAAAACATCCAAGACTCAGAAACAAATATTCATGCTCATCACACAAATATTTGCCCTGGCCGGGATTCGAACCCAGGACCGTCAGCTTCACAAGCAGGTGCACTACCCACTAGGCTAAACCGGTCGTCAAGTTATTTTAATAAATGTCATATTGCATTGTGAGGCTAGTTCGAATTTCCAACAACCCTGGCTAGTTAATATTACTCGTGTGGCAGATATCGGTGGTTCGGCTATTGATAGCAACAATTCCAATTAGTCTGACTGATACTGGAGTGCGCTTGGCTGCGGTTAGTTGTAGAGCTGTAGCAATTTAGAACTTGCAGCATAACGGGACTAGGGTTTGCTCCCGGGAATTACCGGAACCGAAAATACCGGGATTTCCCGGAATTTTTAGACCACCAAATAACCGGGACTGCAAAATTGAAATCCCGGTACTTTCGGGTAATCCATTTCAGCTCTATATTTACTCAAATCTAGTTAAATTACACGAAACCGCCTTTAAGCATAGAGGAGAAAAGTGCAATTCAAAGAAAACTATGTATTCCTCACCATTGAAACCAGTTCTGAGTCAGTGTCAGATAAGGATAACCGAATTTCAGCGGCTATTTAACTAAAATAGGTTTAATGAACGTTTATGCATAAGGCGGTTTATATATTTAGTAATTAAGTAACTGTAGGTAAGCAAAGGCATTGACATTCCTACAGTTGTTTTCTTTTAACAGTAAGTTTAGAATCATAACTATTGCCTTTCTCGGTTTCTTTACCAATTATATGTAACATTAGTGCGGTCCCGAAAGTACCGACATATACCGGGAAATCCCGGTTCCATTTCTAGCTGGTACCGAAAATCCCGGTTCTTGAACAGTACCGTTTATGCAATCCCTAAACGGGACTATGTTACATGAGTGTCCTAGGGTCATTCTACTTTTTCATGGCCCGTTTTCTATTACGAAAATAAAAACTATGATATGTTTTGAATTAGTGTAAAAATAGTAGTTTATGCAATCATTATATAATGTATGCTTTTTTAGTCGAGAACTGCGTTTAGACCACCAGGCTTGCCGAGTGGACTAATTAAGGTTCGAGACTTAAAAAGCTAATTATATAACTATTGCATACACTACTTTTTCTACGAGTCAACGGAAATTAATTAAACAAACTAGTCCTGCGGCAATGAACATTAGGCACATGGGTCGGGCGCTCGTTGGTCTTTTGTTCTATGTCCGCGGCGTCACGTGATTTGTCAATTTCATAAGAGTACTGTAATGGTGACACGTGATTGGCCAATTTCATAAGAGTTCACTTGAAGGGTACCAATAGAGTAATGTATGTGATTTTAGTTTTGTCTACTATATCGTAATTCAAACATTGAAGTCGACGAGTAGAAAAAATAGTTTTTAAAGTAGTACCTGAACCTAATAAAAGTAATTTATAGGTAAAAATACTTAAATGACTATTTAAAACGGTTTTTACCATTTTTTCATACAAATGGTGAGACATCCAAGGACGACTGTTACTCGATTTATGGATATAAGGGTCATACGCGGATATAGGTTCGCGTCTTTTCTGGACATACCAAAAGTTAAGGGCTACAAAGCTTAATTTTGGATTGGACCAGTAACCCGCACAAACAGTGTCTCCGTTTCTATCCATGTAATAAAAACATAGGTAACACACATAAGGCGTTAACTATTGATCACAGGAGGGATGACTTTTGTTTTTTCAACTAAACACCCATTAGCTGTGGTTCGTAACTTCGTTTTCGGTTTGCGCTATTAGGCACATATAGTCCCTATTCGTCCCGGTACCGCCGCATACCGGGTAGAGTCAGTCCGACCCAGGTCGGGCCTAGCTGAGTTTCTTGCTGAACTCTTCTCAGCTAGGCTAGGTTTAGAGAACCAGCGACAAAACTCCCAGTAGCTCGATTCCACTCACACCTCAGATTCGGTTGAAACCCCTGGACCAATCTCACTGAAGCGCAAACTCTTAGAGTATTCCAGTGTTCCAAACCACACGCGTGGTCGTGCCGGAGGTTTTCCCCTGGATTTTCCCCAGGCTACTCTCCAACCGCGCACTCCTATCGCTTTATTGGGCCCGGCCTATAAAGCCATAGTCAGGTTCCAAAAAAAAAAAGCACTATGTTTCATAACAACAGTAGAATCCGGATCCGACAGTCAAGGTGCTGGTGATACAATACTATAGTACATTGTTAACCACAGGTTGACAGCCACCCATTTCAGACGAGATGCGTGGGCTGAAAATCCCTAAGGATGTTTTGATGCTTTCGCTTACAAAATTTAAGAAAAAGACCGCTTAGTACGTAATGCCTATTATAGCGTTAAGGAATTTGTAGAAGACAATAACTTCTTTTAAGCCAATGAGTTGCACAGTGTGTTTCTATTTTATTTTATGTCACACCTGGCCATAAAGTGGCAATTACCGCACGCTCCGCGCGCGGAAAATCCCACTTCCTGGCCAGGGGGTGTCATAAAATTTTGTACTTACCTCGGGCGGTAATTAAGAAAGCCTCAGATCGCATAATTATCGCCCTTGCCTTTGGCTCGGGCGTCAAATACCTGCGATCTGAGACGTTCTTTGTTTAACCGCCCTTGGTAAGTAATGTACTATTACTGTATTACTTTTATTATTAAGTGACATATTATTTTATAAGACTTAATTTTTTCTGACTTTTTTTTTGACTTGCATTTTTATGGCTTATCATTTTGTGTGTACTGTCAGCTGTTGACATCCAACGATTTTATTTTAATTTGAAATTTTTATGTATATTTTTAATATTGTATCATTGACATATATACTGTATAACTATTTTATGTATGAATTTCTTGGTGACGTTTCTCAAGCACTCTTTTGAGTCTATTTGAAATAATGGTCGGTTTCTTGTCACGTAGCCGGTAGAATACTTTTGAGAAACATTTTAATTGAAGCGGACTCACGCGCCACGGTTTAACCCCATCACTAAAACTTGTCCAGTTTAGCCACATCACTAATTGTACTGTTTCTTCTTGATATATTTTTTACTAAATACAATTCAGTGTGACCACTTTGTAATCGGCGTTCCTACTAAAAGAGTGGTCAGAAAACTACTGAAAAATACCAAATGAATTTCATAATCTACTAGAAACTACTAGACTAACTAAATTAAGCTTGATTGTGTTTAAATCGCAATTATTTGTGTATAAATCTTGTAAATAATAGTTCGGAACAAGCATTCGTCCTTTGCTAGTAAGTTAGTGAGTGCGAAAGGGAAAGAATGTCAGTAAAACACTCAATCATGCAAAGGGACAACTTCAAGATAGAGCGAGACAACCAAGGTCATCATATCCCTATCTTGCAAATCTTATAACTTGCAGTATTGCTATGATCTCCCATAGGGGTCAGATACACGGTTATTATTATCACAATAATAGGGTGTCAATATTATCGTGGTATTGTAATATGGACTGGATCGCGTTTTAGCGCGAAAATTTAAATGAAATTCTAAAAGTATGAAATTCATAATAAGTAAACAAATATATGTTTCATTAAAAGCTGAAACGTTTAATTTACAACATTTTTAACATATTGAAACAGATTTTCAAAAATTGTCAAGTAGCCAATTGTAGATTGCTATAAACTACTAAAAACTACTGACTTATTTTCTACTACTGAAAGCTTGAAATAATTCCCACAAAACTACCAAAAAAGTAGGAAACTACTAAAAGTGGTCACGCTGATACAATTACAAGTGAATAGCTACGCTATACCACGCTTGCACTCTCGAAGTATGCATTTTTAGGGGCCGTATGAGAAAATTCGAAGAAAAGCCATTATTTTTTCAACTTTCCGCAATTTTTTTTTTACAAAATATACTACGTGAAAACTAGGGGGGGAGGGGGGGGTCTTGGCATATACTACGCTTGGTCACCTAGGAGGGGGAGGGGGGTAAAAAACGCAAAAAAATTGGTCACGTAGTTTGTGTATGTTTCCTAAGTGGAATAGTTATGTCTCTCGTATTTACAGTTATAATGTATCTCACCGCTCAGCCCCAGTATATTTTGACGCCGGGACTCTTAATAATAACACGTAATCGGAGGTCTAACGCATTGGTTCATCTAGGGTGAGTCGATTTACAGAATAAGAACACTACAGGGTTGCACGTGCCACATTTTCCAGGAATGGGGGCTATCGTTTTCGTGCTCACCAGTTGGCGCCACTGTCGAGTAAGGTCCAGCTGTCAAAAATTGTAATAGGTTATTATGGACATGAGAACGAAGTTTACATTTACATCATATTCAATACCTTAAAACCGTACCGTAAAAATATCGAACATACCGCATTGTAGCGCGGTCCCGTTTTGTTCGGAAAAAAGGAGGAAATAAGTTTCCGAGAGACAAATCTGTCTCAAAGCACTGACAGTCATTGCCCCTTAACTCATATTTGCCATAATCAAGGTTGGGTATTGCAAAATAGTTACCATATTGTTCCAATTAGATATTAACCCGCGTAGCGCAACCACAAAGAGTGACATTTGACGTTTCGGAGACTTCGCGCTACACTAGCGCCTCTAGCGGCGAATTTATACGCGATAGCCCTCATTGTGACACACATGTATTTCGCACTGACCTGATTTCTACTTGTTTATTTCATTATTGCAACCCTGACATTCACCGTCGACTAGGGAATGCAATCCCGACTCGAGATTGCAAATTCGAGATCCCACGGGATTAGAAATATCAATCCCCGGAATTTTCGGGATCCCGTCTAGTTTTAAAAAAATTATAAATTTGGATGACTAAAAAAGCTAATAACTGCTTGTTTGTGATAGTGAGAGTAAAATAACATATTACTCGAAAGAAAATAAAAACCTTTATTCTTTAATCTTACCAACCAAAAATAATTATCAGGTTTTAAGGAAATTAACATAGGTAAATTAGGTAATTAAAATAATAAACATATTTCAAAGGAATTGGGAAGTAGTTACCTAAGACGAGTGATTTTGAAAATGACTCCTTAAAAAACAAAGGGTATTAATAGTATCCCAATCCCGTCAATCTCGAACGGGATCTCGTCATATGATGCGTCGGGATTGATCCCGAAAAATTACCCGAGATCTCGCGGGATCGGGATTGCATTCCCTACCGTCGACGTGTCTATGATGCAAATGAGAATATAATAAATGAAATGAAATTAAATCATTTATTTAGGACGACGGTCATCCATATACCTTATATACACATTACAAGAAATTGTTAGTAATAATTATAGATTAATTAATTAATAATAAGTTAGTAAAATACGAAATGTTCATTGGATTGCACATGCACAGCCATCCGATGAGTAATAATAGGGCTGTCCATCCTTTCCGCGATAATTTATTTTTATTAATTCCGTTTGTGCCGACAGGGAATACGGGACGATTGTGATTTATTTACCCCATCCATACTATACGCATACTATAATATTGTAAATGCGAAAGTGTACGTTTATCTGTCACCTCTTCACGCTTAAACCGCTGAACCGATTTGGGTGAAATTTTGGTACGGAGATAGTTTTAGTTTCGGGAAAGGACATACCATTGTTTTTATACAAGAAATCCTTGAGATGGAAGTTTGTATGGAAGAACTATAATCAGGTAAGCGCCTGAAATAAAAGAATAGCAAATAAATTCTAACGCGATTCTAGGGGGAGAAACTCGCAAAGCTAGTTATTCATAAAACTTAACCAATCTCCGTTAAAAATGTGTTGTCCCTTTCTCACAAGCACACTTGCCAACCTGACAGATTAAGGCAACTATATCAATCCACAAGATGTCCATCAGACAAAAGATGATACCGCATCGTCGGTGGTCACTAAAGAGTCTCGACGGCCGCAAGTAAGGGTTTATCCAGAAATCACGCGAGGTTCCGAAGGGGGAGGGGGGTGCATGAAAACCTCACGACTGATCACGTAGGGGGGGGGTACAACGTAGACCTCACGTGTATTTTTCTCCGGTACCTACAAAACCGAGAAATAATATCTACTCATGTAGGAAATTATATATAGGATTTAAGCGTACATAGGGATATAGGGACAGAGAAAGCGACTTCGTTTTATACTATGTAGTGATATTTCGCACGTAAAAAACCGCGAGTCTTTTTAATTTTGGAGCGTTTGCACAACGCATATACGAAAATAAACGTAATATCAACGATATCAACTAACAATTTTTAATAGTGAAAAATACGTGTGGTTTCTTGGGTGCGGAGGGGGCAGGGGGGGTGGTCTCCAAGAACCACACCAAAGATCACCAATTGGGGGCTAAAAGAGGGCCAATAAATCTCGCGTGATTTCTAGATAAGATAAGCCCTAAGGAGCTCGTCGGCCGCCTATTGCCGACCGCTGCCTATAGAATGAAGTTTTACGTTCTTTCATTAGAGCCGTGTTTATGGGTGTTTCAAATGTCTAGTTTACTTTTTTCTCAGGAATTGGGTATTTGGCACATGTTGAAATGTATTCCATGGTGTGGTTTTATAGATAGAAAACCATCAAATTATTATAATAAACTAGCGACCCGCCCCGGCTTCGCACGGGTGCAATGCTGATGCATGTATTATACATATAAACCTTCCCCTTGAGTCACTCTATCTATAAAAAAAAAACGCATCAAAATCCGTTGCGTATTTTTAAAGATTTAAGCATACATAGGGATATAGGGACATAGGGACAGAGAAAGCGACTTTGTTTTATACTTTGTAGTGATAGTTAATTAGACAAATTAATCAAAATCATAAAAAGAATGGGACTTCAAATATTCGCAATTTTTTTTTATAATCCAAATATAAATTAAAAATTACCATTAGAATTGTCATGTTTCATTAAAAAAGGAATTAACGCAATATTTCATGACTAAAATGGCAAATTAGTCGTTTTTCCTTACAACGGGTTTAAGACGCCATTACCGGAATTTCCTGGATCCCGTCTAGTTTTAAAAAAATAATAAATTTGGATGACTAAAAAAGCTAATAACTGCTTGTTTGTGATAGTGAGGTTAAGTAAAATAACATATTACTCGAAAGAAAATAAAAACCTTTATTCTTTAATCTTACCAACCAAAAATAATTATCAGGTTTTAAGAGGCCCTATAAGCGTATTTCGCAAAATGCTTAGTTTTTCATTAACGATTCTGGCGTTAATATCCATAATATTGAAGAAATTCCTAAAGTATTTGATAGTTCGTTTCTTAATCTAGATAGTAACGTTGCTTAATCTTTGTTTTTTTAGTGCTAAACCTGGTAAAAACGCATTCTCTTGGCAGCGTTTCTTCATTATTTGCGGCTAGGCGAGACGTTTCGATTGTCAATTTAGACACAAAAACGACTGATTTTGGTACAAAATGAACACAATTCAATTCGACATATCATAAACTAGATAGTAACGTTGTTAAAAAGTTCAGATTCATCTAAAATTTGGGCTTAAGTAGCATCCGAATGTTGCCTAGTTTTTTGATAAAAATAGGGTTACACTTTATTTTTTTCTGGCAAAACGCATTAATATTTTGCTCTAAAGATAAAAGTGTAGTAAAGTGCAACTCTTTTTTTGTCTCAGATATTTTTTTTAGCGTAATCGGCTTAAAAATTCAACTCGGTAATCATTTTTAAATATTACCCAATTTACCCATAAATTACGCTGCACCGATGCCGCGCGCTCAGTCCCAGCCGAGCGCTCTCAGAGGTCGGACCTATGTCGCTTTTATTGATCGCGCCTCGTTACAAGCATAGCGAATAGGATTCACAGAATTCCAAGGCAAGCTGTACTCGTATACAGCGATTGAATGATCAAGATCCTGCAAGATAATATTTAGCTGATTTTATAATATTTAGTGATTTACACTCTGTTCCTCATATACTCATCTCATCATAACACCACCGTGTTCGGGCTCGTTTTATTTGTCTAATGAGTACCAACGAAATAGATAAGGTCCAGGGTCTCATGATGGAGTCAGGAGATGGTCACCGGAACTCCTCATATGCTCATCACAGTACCGCCGTGTTTGGGCTCGTTGTATTTGTCTTGATGAGTACCAACGAAATAGATAAGGTCCAGGGTCTCATGATGGAGTCAGGAGATGGTCACCGGAACTCCTCATATGCTCATCACAGTACCGCCGTGTTTGGGCTCGTTGTATTTGTCTTGATGAGTACCAACGAAATAGATAAGGTTCAGGTCCTCATGATGGAGTCAGGAGATGGTCACCGGAACTCCTCATATGCTCATCACAGTACCGCCGTGTTTGGGCTCGTTGTATTGGTCTTGATGAGTACCAACGAAATAGATAAGGTCCAGGTCCTCATGATGGAGTCAGGAGATGGTCACCGGAACTCTTCATATGCTCATCACAGTACCGCCGTGTTTGGACTCGTTGTATTGGTCTTGTTGAGTACCAACGAAATAGATAAGGTCCAGGTCCTCATGATGGAGTCAGGAGATGGTCACCGGAACTCCTCATATGCTCATCACAGTACCGCCGTGTTTGGGCTCGTTGGATTTGTCTTGATGCGTACCAACGAAATAGATAAGGTCCAGGTCCTCATGATGGAGTCAGGAGATGGTCACCGGAACTCCTCATATGCTCATCACAGTACCGCCGTGTTTGGGCTCGTTGGATTTGTCTTGATGAGTACCAACGAAATAGATAAGGTCCAGGTCCTCATGATGGAGTCAGGAGATGGTCACCGGAACTCCTCATATGCTCATCACAGTACCGCCGTGTTTGGGCTCGTTGGATTTGTCTTGATGAGTTTCAACGAAATAGATAAGGTCCAGTTCCTCATGATGGAGTCAGGAGATGGTCACCGGAACTCCTCATATGCTCATCACAGTACCGCCGTGTTTGGGCTCGTTGTATTGGTCTTGATGAGTTTCAACGAAATAGATAAGGTTCAGGTCCTCATGATGGAGTCAGGAGATGGTCACCGGTACTCCTCATATGCTCATCACAGTACCGCAGTGTTTGGGCTCGTTGTATTTGTCTTGATGAGTACCAACGAAATAGATAAGGTCCAGGATCTCACGATGGAGTCAGAAGATGGTCACCGGAACTCCTCATATGCTCATCACTCCATCTCTCACATCCGTGTTTGAGCTTGTTAGTGTCTTGACAAATACTATCAACCTAGATATGGTCCAAGAGTCTTATGGTAGAGTCACGAGGTGGTCACAGGAACTCGTCATATGCTATATTCATTTACACACTATAAGATAAATTTTAATAATGAAATACGAAACATTTTCCTCTGGGCTCTTAAAATATAAACCTATGTATTTTATTTTTAGGTATAACTAGCTTTTACCCGCGGCTTCGCCCGCGTAATAAAAGTAATTTTTAACCGTCTACAAAAAAGGAGGTTCTCAGTTTGATCCGTATGTTTGTATGTATGTATGTAGATACGTATGGATGTCATTTCCGTAATCGGCACCCTGTGGAACCATAAAGACGACACCTATATAAATTTTTAAGATAAATTAATTTCCGCCATCTTGGATTTGAAAATGGATGTCATTTTCATAGTTGGCACCCCGAGGAACTTCCAAGATGACAACCATATCGATTTATAAGACAAATAAATGTCCGCCATCTTGGATTTGAAAATGCATGTCATTTTCGTAATCCGCACCCCGAAGAACCTCGAATATGACACCCATATTACTGCTCCCCGCACAAACTTGAAACCCCTTTTTCACCCCTTTAGGGGAGAAATTCCGAAAAACGCTGAAACGTGTTTTGCTGTATTTAAACAGAGTCCATATACGAAGTTCGAAATCTCTCGTTTCAAAAAGATTACAAATTTGGACCCCCTTTTCACCCCTTTAGGGAAGAAATTTCAAAAAACGCTGAAATATGGTTTGTTGTATTTTAACACAGTCTATACACTCCCCGTACAAACACCACATGGATCCACCTTTTCATACCTTTAGGGGAGTAATTTCGAAAAATGCCGAGTAATTTTTTGTTGCATTTAAACAGAAAGTCTATATACGAAGTTTTAAATCTCTCACTTCAAAAAAGATTTGCTCCCTGTACAAACTTGGAACCCCTTTTCACCCCTTTAGGGTAGCAATTTAGAAACAGGCTGAAATATGTTCTGTTGTATATAAACAAAGATTCTATTTACGAAGTTTCAAATCTCTCATTTCAAAAAAGATTCGCTCCCCGTACAAACTTTGAACCCCCTTTTCATCCCTTTAGGGGATCAATTTAGAAAAACGCTGAAATACGCCATTAATGTATTTAAACAGAGAGTCTTTATACAAAGTTTCAACGTTTTTTCCCGCGGCTTCGCCCGCGTACTAAGAGTAATTTTTAACCGTCTACAAAAAAGGAGGTTCTCAGTTTGACCTGCATGCAGATATGTACTGAATGTCACTTTCGTAATCGGCACCCCGAGGAACCACAAAGATGAAACCCATATCGATTTTTAAGAAAAATAAATGTCTGCCATCTTTGATTTGAAAATGCATGCCATTTTCGTAATCGGCACCACGAGGAACCTCGAAGACGACACCCATATCGATTTTTATAAAAATAAATATCCGCCATCTTTGATCTGAAAATGAGTGTCATTTTCGTAATCGGCACCCAGAGGAACCTCGAAAATGACACCCATATTGATTTTTAAGAAAAATAAATGTCCGCCATCTTGGATTTGAAAATGGATGTCATTTTTGTAATCTGGACCCCGAGGAACCTCGAAGATGACACCCATATTGATTTTTAAGAAAAATAAATCTCCGCCATCTTTGATTTGAAAATGCATGCCATTTTCGTAATCGGCACCACGAGGAACCTCGAAGACGACACCCATATCGATTTTTATAAAAATAAATATCCGCCATCTTTGATCTGAAAATGAGTGTCATTTTCGTAATCGGCACCCAGAGGAACCTCGAAAAGGACACCCATATTGATTTTTAAGAAAAATAAATGTCCGCCATCTTGGATTTGAAAATGGATGTCATTTTTGTAATCTGCACAACGAGGAACCTCGAAGATGACACCCATATTGATTTTTAAGAAAAATAAATGTCCGCCATCTTTAATTTGAAAATGAATGTCATTTTCGTAATCGGCACCCAGAGGAACCTCGAAAATGACACCCATATTGATTTTTAAGAAAAATAAATGTCCGCCATTTTGGATTTGAAAATGGATGTCATTTTTGTAATTTGCACCCCGAGGAACCTCGAAGATGACACCCATATTGATTTTTAAGAAAAATAAATGTCCGCCATCTTTAATTTGAAAATGAATGTCATTTTCGTAATCAGCACCCCGAGGAATCTCGAAAATGACACCCATATCGATTTTTAACAAAAGGAAAAATTTGCTCCCCGCTCAAACTTGGAACCCTCTTTTCACCCCTTAAAGGGAGCAATTCCGAAAAACGCTGAAACACGTTTTGTTGTATTTAAACAAAGAGTCTATATACGAAGTTTTAAATCTCTCACTTCAAAAAAGATTTCCTCTCCGTACAAACTTAGAACCCCCTTTTGAACCCTTTAGGGGAGCAATTTCAAAAAACGCTTAAATATGTTTTGTTGTATTTAAACATAGAGTCTATGTACGAAGTTTTAAATCTCTCACTTCAAAAAAGATTTGCTCCCCGTACATACTTGAAACCCCCTTTTCACCCTTTTAGGGGAGTAATTTCGAAAGACGCTTATATACGTTTTGTTGTATTTAAACAGAGAGTCTATATACAAAGTTTCAAATATCTCACTGTAAAAAAAGGTTTTCTTCCCGTACAAATTTTGAACCCCCTTTTCACCCCTTTAGTGGAGCAATTTAGAAAAACGCTGAAATACGCCATTAATATATTTAAACACAGACTCTATGTACAAAGTTTCATGACTCTCACTTTAATAAATACGGTCTTTCATACAAACTTTGGACCCCCGTTTCACCCCTTTAGGGGGTGAATTTTGAAAAATCCTTTCTTAGTGCACCCCTATACCTTATAAGGAACCTACGTGCCAAATTTGGAATCTCTAGAACCAGCGGTTTGGGCTGTGCGTTGATAGATCAGTCAGTCAGTCAGTCAGTCAGTCAGTCAATCAGTCAGTCAGTTTCTTCTTTTATATATTTAGATATCATCATCGACTTCTTTCTGATGCAGTTTCCACTATGAAAAATGTTTGCTCCCAGAAATTGTCGACCCCCGAAAGACCCTAAAAATGATCATCCCGAAGAGGCATGGATCGGTCCATGCCTCTTCGGGATGATCATGTTTAGGGTTCTGTAATCAATGATCCCTTGTTTAGTTAGTATAATGTTATATGTGACATGCAGTATTATTTTTTAACTCACTAGCTGTGATTTATACGATTGTTACAAAAAATGTATGTAAACTATGCCAGATATGGACCAGGTACGTGCAAAGCTCACATTGGCAAGAACACGAATTTTGTTTTGTCTCTTTTAATGACTATTTTGTTTTTGTTCATTTGATATTTTTTTGCAACTGTATTAAAAAACGTCGTTTAATATGCGTGCGCAAGTGTCATTTTCACTCGTCCCGAGTGTTATCCCTCACCTGACAGCTCGGGCCAAGACACCTCGGGACTCGTGCAAATGATATACCTTCCGTACTTGCATAAAAATGTACTATTTTATTTGTTTAAAAACAGATAGCAAATCCTACTTCACAAGAGTGCAAAAATATTTGATATCCGAATCCATCTAATCACCAGCTAATAGTTTTGTTGACTGTATATAAGATTTCCTGCCAATTTGTGTAATAGTTAAAATAAAGGCTAATTTTGCATATTTCAGTCGTTTTTATGTAGTGTTTTCCTCGCTTTAGTGAGATGAAAAGATTTGTGTTACACACAGCTGCAAAGTCATTTTACGTCTCGAGTGTTGAAACACTCGCTACTCTCAGGATTTTATATCTAAACTACTCGCTTCGCTCAGTTCAACCATAAAATACATTCGCTAAATCGTAGTTTAACCCTAGAATCCGTTCGCTAGCTCGTGTTTTAATTCCACACTCGCGATTAAAAATACAACTTTATTTTTAACCTGTTATTGTGTACAATAAAGTGATTACATACATACATACAAACCTTAGAAAAGGCAAATAAATTACCTTTTATCAAACTTGCCGGCCTCAGCAGGCAAAGAGATCGTCTTTTGTTTCCGAGGTGCTTTTCTAGCTTATAATTTACAAATTTCATTGATTTTTTTGAGAACAGCACTATAATACAAACCTTGGCGTTAACAAGGATTATCGGCCTCGATAACACTCGGCCATCTATAACTACTCGGCCGACAGTCCCCTATTTCGCGGCCTCTGCAGTAATGTACTAATCGCGGTATTCGAACCCAGAGGGCCTACTCCGAAAATCGAAATCCGAACTTCGTATCGTGCCGTCCCTTTCACTCATATTGTGTATAACACAAGAGTGAAAGGAACGGCACGATACGAAGTTCGGATTTCGATGTTCAGAGTAGGCCCTCAGGACCACCACCTTCTTTGGCAGGGTTACTACCAACTAGGCTAAAATTTACGTAATGTCAAAGGTAGATTGAAATTACGCAACGAAACAAAATTATGAGTTGTAACTTTTTATTATTTGTATGAGTATATTTTCTTGAAATGTAGTATTAAAGTACTGCTTTCAAAATATCAAATACATTTTTAATTACATTAAAAAACTGTATCCCCAACCAACCAACTGTATCCTTCAACTGGGAAATTGTCAAAACGATCAAGATTTTTTGCGTCCGGGTTAAAACGCACACATATGTGCAGTAGTGTGCTGTAGAGCAGTGCGCTCGTGTGCCGAGCGCTAACGCCATCTATCGACTAAGATTTTATGAAAATGATGAACGCTCAAACTTATAAGGCCTCTTAACGAGCCTTTATACATTTTTTTATGCATATTTCATAGATTCCAACATTGGAATATATTGGTTCATCACAACAAGAACGTTATGCTTATCGATATGTTTTTTTCGATTTACAGGGTGTCCCAGGGCTATGCCACATGGAGGGAAAGTACCTTGAATATTGTAGATGGAACATTTTACTGAAAGAAGACATTATTTTAATTTTTTTTTTAATTTAAACTGCATTCACAGATATTTAAATAATAATTAAACCGTGAACCGGGAATCGAACCCGTTACACAAGAAAAATAATTACCCTGTAGCTTTATTATACGAATCGAAAGGTTTCATCATATGGATTATTTTTTGCTAAATAACATAGTATCAGAAATAAAAGGAAGAACATGAATTTTAACATTTTTAATACAAAATTAATCAATTTATCACGTGTAACGGGTTCGATTCCCGGTTCAACCATAAAAATATTTAAATATCTGTGAATGCAGTTCACAATGTTTTTTAAATTCAAATAATGTCTTCATTCAGTAAAATGCTCCATCTACAATATTTAAGGTACTTTCCCGCCGTGGGACGCCCTGTATATCGTCACTATTTTTTTTCTACTCCTGGCAACATCATATCTGTCAGTTTACTTCGCCTAATTGTGGATTTTAGCTTAGGGGTGAGCGGTGAGATGAACATTGGAAGCAGGGTATCACCAGAGTTTATTTACTCTGGTATCACAGGGCGAACCATGTCAGGGGCGCTACCGCGAACAGCAAACGAAGTTTTCCCTCTCTGTCACACTTGCAAGTTTGCACATAAGTAAGGCAGAGAGGGTGTAGACGCCGGTGCCGGTGATAATGGAACTCGACGACTCAAATAAAACTTCGATGTAAAGTTGACTGTATAATTTCAATATGTGCTGATTTTACAATATAGCTTGGCCAAAAGAGGCATGTGCAGAAGTGGTTGTATGTGAGAACAAAGAATAGGTAATGACGAGCAAGATTTGATAGTTTGAGTTAGCGTATATGAGGCGTTGCTATTGGTGGCTTTAAAAAAGCCGCTCTTATACTAACCGTGCCCGACGGGCGCCTTTTGCTACTGCATACTAAGTTATTATATATGTATAAAATTAAATAAGAGTTGCTTTCGCAACAGAGGGAAAATTTCGTTTGTGGTTCGCGCTAGCCCCTCAGGATTGTATTTAGCCTCTCATGAAAGCAGCTACCGTTTAACTGCGGAATAGCGTCCGATTATTTTCTCCTCGGTTGCATTTCTATTTTCATCGTCTATATTGCTGTGGCGAGCCAGCAGCCAGCTGATTATTGGGGAAATAAAAGGGAGAGTATACTCCAGAGCTAATAAAATGGTACAGATATTGCGGCCATTTCTTTGCTCTTGACTGTAAAGAGTATTTAAGTACAAGGAATAGAAATATAACGCGTATTTTGATTACGCATTGGTCGTTCTTGTTTTCTTTGTCTTTTTCCATAATAAAATATGCTGGCCATGTTATTTTATTTACTGATAACAAAACGATGCGACGTGTTATGGCTTATTATTTAATTATCACATTTCATGTGAAAATTGTATATTGTGATATAAAAAATCGTTTTCACACCTGAAAAGAGTTATTGTTGCCTTCGAATGAGGGATCAAAGAACTAAATCTCATAACATTATAGGCGCATTGGTACCTCACTGTTAGCTTATAAATGTATGTTCTAAATAAATAAATAAATAATAATATTATAAACGTGAAAGTTTGTGCGGATGGATGTACGTTCCGCTTAATCTCAAAAACTACTGAAACGGATCTCTATGAAACTTTCCAGTATTGTAGCTTAGACATCAGAATAGGACATGGGCTACCTTTTATCCGCGGGTAACACCGCAGCTAGTAAATAAATAATAGTAGATTGTGTCTCAAGGGAGTAAAATGATATATTTACGGCGAGGGCGGTATATTGAATCATGAGTGAAGCGAAAGATTCTACAATAGAATCCTGAGCGTAGCGAGGGATTCTAAAGTAGAATCTTGAGCGCAGCGAGGGATTCAAGTGTTTACGCCCAAGACGGAAATAATTTTGCTACCGTGTGACACATACTGCTTTTCACACCGTCTATGAGGCTCGCTGCTAAAAACATGAAATATCTTACAAATGATTTTACTACAGAGTGTCACATACTGCTTTTCACACCTTCCATGAGGAAAAGAGTCATTGTTGCCCTCAAATGAGGGAAGAAAAGTACATCTTTGATCCCTCATTCAAGGGCAACAATAACTCTTTTCTGAATAGGAGGTGTGAAAATGTAATTATGTTACAAAGTATCCCTTGTCCTCAGATCACCGCACTAGCGGAGGGTCGCGAGTGGACCCCGGAAGACTACCAGCCGGACCCCCCGCCCCCCAAGCCGCAGGCCTACTCGCAGTCCAAGGACTCGTACTCGTCTAGCGGCAGCAGCAATGGCAACAGCGCCTCCAACGACGTCCACAACAGCGGATCCGACAACAATATCAGCTACCAGTCAGTCCCGAGCGATTTTCAAATGTTTATCACAAACCCAAACTGATATACCATCTTACTGTAGTGTAGAATAAGGTAGGTGCGACAAAGAGGTGCCCGCAGCAGACCGCGATAGCACCATTATCGCACTCCCACACGTAATAATAGTAACGAGCGTAAAACAGTAGTTGTAGGTAGTAGCATTTTTCAGATATCATTCCGTTATTGCCTTAAAATTAACCGTAAGCAGTATTAGTATCACAATTTTTGCCCATTCTTCATATTACGTCTGTGACATGTTAAAATGTCCTTCGAGTTTGATTTTGACGTTGTCCATGGTCGTCTCTATATCTATAGCCGGGGCGAAGACAGAAAAATGCGCTTAGGGTGGGTTGCACCAAACCGTCTGTAATCGTTAAAATCTGATTGTATGGTAAGTTTGACAAGTTTCTATGGGATGACAGCTGCCGGCGCCATATTTGACGATGGCCGGTCTGTGATCGTAAGTTGGTGCAACCGATCCTTGCACTATATAAAAATCACCGCGGAAAGCCTATTTAACTCGGGCCTCCCTCGAAGAGCATTTTAACATTTCACGGACAGTAATGTGACGATTGATCTGCGTTGTCTGGTTAAGTGGCAGTGGGCAGGGCACATTGCTCGCAGGACTGACGGTCGATGGGGCCAGAAACTGCTTGAGTGGCGTCCACGCACCGGAAGACGAGCTGTCGGTAGGCCTCCGACAAGGTGGAGTGATGACCTGGTGAAGGTCGCGGGAATCCGGTGGAAACGAACGGCACAGGACCGGTCTAAATGGCGAGCCTTGGGGGAGGCCTATGTTCAGCAGTGGACGTCTTTCGGCTGAAATGATGATGATGATTGATGATGATCTGCGTTAGAGGGAGCTCCGGCCCCGACTGGAGTCCCGAGATGCAGCCCCACTGGCGCTGGAGTAACAAGGACTACAAGCGAGGCCCCCCAGGCCGCAAATTCTTATCCGACAACAACATCTTATACTAGTTAGTTTATCACATATATACAATGTTGTTTTATGTGTCGGGGACTGTAGACATCACGGCTGTTCGTGGCAGTGACATGTAAATATCGTAACATAGAATCCGAGTCCGTTTATTCTAGATTCGGAGCAGTAATCCTGGAGATTGCTGCGGTGTAACGTGTAATAAACCTACAGGAGTAAGTACCTACTGCGAATGTGTAGGCGGTAGTGAATGTGTAGGATTGTGGCATGAGATTGGTGTTTAGAGTAGTTTCATTGTTTCTATTCTCGGTATTAGGGGTAACAGAGGAACAACAAACTCCGTGCATATAATTACGTATTTTATCTTCAAATTGACGTCACACAACCAACAAAATGGTCCTATAACTTAAACTTATATCCCAAAACGCTCGTATAAACGTCGTTTCAATATTAATTTATTAAAATAATGAACTAAATACTAAATAAAACGACGGCGCATTGAGACACATAAACTTAATACAACAGTAAAGTTGCGGTAGCATATCTATTCAGACTTATTATGAGAAGAATAGCTCAACGAAGAAATAAAGTAATTAAATTCTGACTTACCTCAATAATACCTATTAGGTGTCCTTTTTATTATGAGTCTTTAGACGAACACAAAAATACTACACCATAAACTACAATTGCTGCACTCATAGAATCTGCACTACACGAAATGTATTATAAAGGTACCACGAAGGCTACTATAGTACTAAAAAGCACTATAGTAGCATCACGGTGGGCGATACAGTACAAAAATGTACTATAGTAGTGTCACGGTGGCCACTACAGTACAAAAAAGCACTATAGTAGCGTGACAGTGGCCGCTACAGTACAAAAAAGCACTATAGTAGCGTGACTGTGGCCGCTACAGTAGAAAAAAGCACTATAGTAGCGTGACGGTGGCCGCTACAGTACAAAAAAGCACTATAGTAGCGTGACGGTGGCCGCTACAGTACAAAAAAGCACTATAGTAGCGTGACTGTGGCCGCTACAGTACAAAAAAGCACTATAGTAGTGTCTATAGTATACGTCACGGTGCCCCGTACATCAACAATTCGCTCCACTTGTGACCACTATAGTTCTACTATATCATTAAATGGAAATATACTTAAATACGCCACTTCGGGGGTATGTAAACGTTCTATGGCCTCTTATACAACCAATTGCTGACACCAAATGGAGTTTATCTACACCCATACAGTAAATCCTCTTTTATGTGCTCAAAAAGTGTAGGTAAGGACCAACTTTATAATAAAAACGGTATCGTTATGGCCATCTCCGCCCATAACGATACAGGCTCGTGCTCAAAAGACTTCAACGGGCTCACGCTCGACCTCACTACACTTGCAACGCAATGGTTCCCGAACACATGAAAGAGGATTTAATATACGGATGTAGATAATGGAGTTTACGAAACGTTCTATGGGCCCTCATACAACTGATCTTTGCTGGTTGGGCAGGACTATAATAAGAGCATTCTAATTTATAAAAATAGTGAACACCATGTTTTTCGGGGCTATCCTATCTGAATGACCTTGAAACTGTAACTCTTCAATTTTCCGTGTTGTTTTGTCTCGTCGTTGTGTTGCTAATGAACAACGGCCGTCCTTAACCATACAATACCTCACTTTACCTCAATCAGTCACTGTGACCAAGATATACGCCATCAAAATCTGTAATTTTTTCGTTATAAAACCAGTTTTATGTAATTTTCTCGAAAGGTATTAAGAAAATAAAAAAAGTGAAGATGCATATACGGAAAAAGTAGCGCTTAACTGCAGGTTGCAAGTTATCTTGTTGATAAGTAGTTACGATTAATGTGTTTTTTTGGGCCTCCCGGCGGATTCTTTTTGTGAAGTGTACTCTACTTATTTCTAAATTCTAGACAAGTGTTAAACAACACACCACCCTACAACATATAATTTTTTTAACACGAAAACTTAACACCCCTTGAGCTAGTTACTATGCACTAAAATTGGTTGATTACACCAGATCGCCCCTTAATTAAAAAAAAAGTATTGTCCCCTGTGACTATTCACGTAAAAATTGTGAGAATATCGTTACAAAATTGACATTTTTTGCTGACATATCATGGTTCTTAATAAAATGGCTCAAAATTTATATTTGTTAAAAGAAAATATCCACTTTAAAATGAAAACAGTTTTTGTGAACTGTAATTAATGTAATGACCGAATAATTGGTTTCGCTAAATCGTACAGTACTTCCGTCGTTCCGTGCCAACTTTAATCCTTCGTTCGATATCTGTGATCTGCCAAATCCATTTGGAGTAGGTTTGTGCTTCGTTAGTAACTTTCGTCCGCTGCGAACAGTGCGAACTAATAATTGTACCTAAAAGAAAAATGTAACTCTGAGCCCTGTTGCATAATGACTTGTAACCTATATTAGAATAGAATAGAAAGATATTTATACGGAAAACACAAAATTACAGGTATCGAATACACCTTAAAAACTGACCACCACTCAGCAGTGTAGTGCGCTGGTTGTCCAGTGAGGTGTGCGGGACAGCATACTGACTGAGCGACTCGCCTTAGGGGATATAAATAAATACGTATTATGAGTTTGTTCTAACGAAACTAGTTAAAAAGAGACTACTGCACATATTATAATGTTACGCCAGAGGATTCAACAAAAACTTCAAACGTAAATTGCAGTGCCTTAGAAGCGCTTTCAGCAGCCTGATAAGTCGTTTCAGGCCATTTCTGGACTAGATCTATCACATATCAGATGATCATGATCAGACATGTTTTCAGTCCGTTTCAGACCTGCCTCTATCGGATGACGCTATAACCTGAAAACCCGGTTTCAGGCGTTTACAGGACCCGTTATGGGCCTCTGAAGAACATATCAGTATATAGCGAATTTCCAGCAGGAGTGAAAGAGATAGCAGTAGTAGATAGCGATAGCTCGGGACATTCCAGAAGAGCGTGACAGAGATAATTACCATTGGAAAGAGACGGCAATGGACATGAACATTCTCGGCCATCCCCGACAGTACTGGCATGGACAAACAAGCGAAGGGTATATTCGAGAATCCTTCCCCGGAGTATAAAAGGGGCCGCCGACCGCCGGGGAGTCAGTTTACTTTTAACTGCGATACAGTGCAATCGAAATGATAAATCGGTGCGAAAGATCATAAGTGATTAGTGCGACTTAAGCTTTTATGTAACATACAATATTTGCATATTACTCGTAGGTACCTTGTTAGGCACATAGTTTGTTGAGGTCGCACTTTGCAAGTCAAATTTTACCATGTTCCCAAAGTCCAATGAAGTTGGTTTACATTTGTGTAGGTCAGATGACGAATTGTGTTGTGGTAATATCAAGCTGGTTTGGTAATGGGGGCGGCTGTAACAACTCCTTAATAGTTAATTGGAATCCTCCCATGTCTGCTAGAGATGGGTAATTCGATTTCGATTCGAATCACTAAATCCGCTTCTGCTATCGGTACCGACTCCGCTCATTGACTCTTCGAATCCCTCGAACCAATTCACTCCGGACCCGCTGGTTTGTATACAAATCCAATGATCATAATTGGTAATGGGGGCGGCTGTAACAACTCCTTAATAGTTAATTGGAATCCTCCCATGTCTGCTAGAGGTGGGTAATCACGACTCCGGGGGATTCGAATCACTAAATCCGCCTCTGCTATCGGTACCGACTCTGCTCATTGACTCTTCGAATCCCTCGAACCAATTCACTCCGGACCCGCTGGTTTGAATACAAATCCAATGATCATAATTGGTAATGGGGGCAGCTGTAACAACTCCTTAATAGTTAATTGGAATCCTCCCATGTCTGCTAGAGGTGGGTAATCACGACTCCGGGGGATTCGAATCACTAAATCCGCCTCTGCTATCGGTACCGACTCCGCTCATTGACTCTTCGAATCCCTCGAACCAATTCACTCCGGACCCGCTGGTTTGAATACAAATCCAATGATCATAATTGGTAATGGGGGCAGCTGTAACAACTCCTTAATAGTTAATTGGAATCCTCCCATGTCTGCTAGAGGTGGGTAATCACGACTCCGGGGGATTCGAATCACTAAATCCGCCTCTGCTATCGGTACCGACTCCGCTCATTGACTCTTCGAATCCCTCGAACCAATTCACTCCGGACCCGCTGGTTTGAATACAAATCCAATGATCATAATTGGTAATGGGGGCAGCTGTAACAACTCCTTAATAGTTAATTGGAATCCTCCCATGTCTGCTAGAGATGGGTGATCACGACTCCGGGGGATTCGAATCACTAAATCCGCTTCTGCTATCGGTACCGACTCCGCTTACTGACTCTTCGAATCCCTCGAACCAATTCACTCCGGACCCGCTGGTTTGAATACAAATCCAATGATCATAATTGGTAATGGGGGCAGCTGTAACAACTCCTTAATAGTTAATTGGAATCCTCCCATGTCTGCTAGAGATGGGTGATCACGACTCCGGGGGATTCGAATCACTAAATCTGCCTCTGCTATCGGTACCGACTCCGCTTAGTGACTCTTCGAATCCCTCGAACCAATTCACTCCGGACCCGCTGGTTTGAATACAAACCCAATGATCTTGATTCTTAGAATCTCGATTCATTTAATCGGATTTTATCGAAATATAGGAAAGTCCACCAGTTTTACCTCCGCTACACGATACCGACGCAAACCGATTCATTCGGCTCCGTGCCGAGTCGGAGTTAATAACTCCTCGGATTCGATAAGATTCGAAAACGATCATTCATTCGGCTCCGTGCCGAGTCGGAGTTAATAACTCCTCGGATTCGATAAGATTCGATAAGGAATCGACACCGCTTACGGATTCGAATCATTTAAAACTTTAAGTCCGGATTTACCCATCACTAATGTCTGCTGATAGTCCTGAAGGTTGATAAATAAGGTGCCTAAGGAAAGAAACATTTGACAAGTGGGCCTACTACACTACACTACTAATTAGTACAACTCTACTTTTTATGGGATTGGATCACGTTAAGAGCGCTTTAATAAAATGTAGTGGGTCCACTAGCGCCACACGTAAATAATTGTAAATATTTTAATTTAACGATATATAACTAAAAAAGGGGGCCGCTACGTACTGTGGTTTATTATTAATACGTAGATTCATCAATCTATGCGTCAAAAGTTAAAACGGCCGTTTTAATTTTGAGCTCATAGATTGACGAATCCAGCAACGTAAAAACTAGTTTGATGGATTCAAAAAGTACTTAAATACAAAATACAGTACGTAGCGGCCCCCTTTTTTAGTTTTATATATCGTTAAATTTAAATAATTACAATTATTTACGAGTGGCGCTAGTGGACCCACTACATTTTATTAAAGCGCTCTTAACATGTTTTCTCTTACGATTTTAATGATACTTATGTGTTTATGTAGGTATGTAATGTATATGTGTATGTTGTTCAGAAAATTTATTCAAATGTAGATACGTTTATTGAGGTCAGCTGTACCTACGAGTAATAACTTTCCAGACTTGATATTATCAGAATAATATCATTTTCAACTTCTTCAGAAAAAGCTTACTTATGTATGGCCAATTCATATCAACTCATCTATTCGTCAACTTATTAAAAACTAAATACTTCTTCTTAAGATGTATGTACAGTCGAACCAACTGATTCAAGACCCGCTTGGCCTACGAATGGCTTGGAACCGTCAAAACAATAGGGTTTACATGTCTCGCACTATGTAGCACTTAGGTCGTTTTATATATTAACAAATTGCGTCAACACGGGTCTGAGATCTATGCAATTTTGACCTTTGTTATCACTGCAACAGATATGTTTTAAATAAATCATCTATGTTTTGAATCTCGAATAAGTTGTCATTTATAATAAAAAACCTAACTCATTTCATCACAAAAAAATATATTTCAATTTCAATAATCAATTGCTTGTCAGGTGTCAAGTGGTCAGTCAATGAGATTTCCACCATCCACATTTGTCATTTGGCAGAACAAAGAGCTCGGATTACGGTGTTCACTGAAGAAGGCTATGGCATTACTGTGAATAACAGAGATAGTAATAGCATTTCTCTTTTGTGATCAACAGTCATGGTTATCCAAACTATTTAAGACAGTAGTTAGTAAATTTCAGTGTCTAATAAAATGATAACAAGTTCGTTACCATAGAAATGTATGTTCAGGCGAATTTCAACCGACTAGTATTTAGATGACTTAGCAAAATGGCCTTATGGTGGATCATGATTCAATTTTGTCGATCGTACGGACAAAGTACTAAAGTAGCTAACTACGTAAATGAAGAGATCGATAGTTCTTATTCCATTATAATAAAGACCTTTGATCTATGTAGCTGTAGTTACTGTTCAGTCAACCAATTTGATTTCTATGCCGCTTCGTACCTTGTCACAGTGAAAAATTAAGTTTAAGAACATTTATCAATAAAAATCAATATGAAAGCTGCATGATATCTCATATTAATGTTACTGTGACAAGGTACTAAGTGATCCGGAAACCTTAATCGGTTGATCGCACTTATTAAGTTATTTTATGTACTTAAGGCAAGGCCCATTCACAGATCTGACGAAAATACTGAAGTTTGAGCTTCCAGTGTGAAGAAATAGTGTAGAATTACACTGCACAAAAATTACAGTACACTGAAAAAGAAATAACCGAACAAAATATTGAAAAAGTCTTGGTAACTCTGTCAAAAAATTCTAAATATGACAGTAAAAATAAACGTTAATGCTGCAGATCCCGTACATAATTATCAACGACAGTGATCCGTTTTTTTTTTCAAAAACGATAGCTTTTTTATTGTTCTAAGGAAATAACCGGATAGATTTATCATGAGTGATTCAGTGTTCCAACAATCAATAAAAATGTACTAAACAATTACGATATTTTTATACAAACGCCTTAAGGGAGGCGTACAGCGACATCTACCAGAAGACTCATGCTTCATTAACGGCACTAACGTCTCAAATCATGTTGTGTGTTGTGGTTCGAATCCTGCTCGGTGCCTAAATTTTTCCTTTATTCTAAATAATTACGAAATTGCGCGCAGAGCGTCCGTAAAGAGAGGGATGGTTAATTGCAAAATCACGCGTGTTAGAGGGGGTAATTTGCACTGGAATGGCCCTTGCCTTAATTATTTTTGAGAAATAACGAATTTTGAACCGATCTTTGTTACATATAGCAACGAGTACGGGAGCGGCCGGTATACCGGCTTCGGCAACCAGAAACAGTCGCAGTCAACCCCGATGTCGCCCATCCACAGCGGCAACGAGGTGGTAGACAATACGCTCGCTTCACTCGCCTCGGTAAATATAGCTATTCTTATTATAATAAATAAATAATAATAAATGAAAATTATTTCAATTTAGACATGTTACATGCACTTATGAATGTCAAATAACTACCACCGGTTCATAAATAAACCTCTGCCTCGAGAAGAACCGACGTAAGAAACTCGGCGAGGTGTCATTTTTTCAAAACAATATACAATGTACGTAGTCTTGCCATAAATTCTGTCCTATATGAAATGACATTTATTTTGAAAATAAAAGAAAGTTTATAAATAAATTAGGGTTATTTTTATTAATTATACTATACAGATTGTATAAAATAAAATATTTATTCAAAATGTCCACCTTTTACTTTAACACACTTCTTTAAACGGTCCGGCCACTCGTCTATGACGGCACGGACGGTATCGATGGGTATTGAAGCCGCTGCCCGCACTAAATCTAACTTCAGAGACTCAACATTGCGATGAGGTTTAGAGCAGGCTTTCTCCTCCAAAATATTCCACAGACCATAGTCCAAGGGGTTGATATCCGGGCTTCCTGAGGGCCAATCTTCAGCCGCAATAAACTCGGGTAAATGCGTCGCTAACCACCGTTGCGTTGTCTTAGCTTTATGTGCAGGGGCAGAGTCTTGTTGAAATATCCAGTGCTTACCGGCAAATAAAGTATCATTTAGCGGCTTAACAACTCTCTTCAAAATGTCTTTTTGATAGTTCGTAGCACGTATTTTTACCCCTTGTTCACAAAAATGAAGCTCTGTGACGCCTTCATAGGATACTCCACACCAAACCATGCCATATGCAGGATGGTGGCCTCTTTCTACCCTTGGAACTTTTTCAGAAGCTTCTTGGGAACTGTGAGCATATATTTTATCATTTTGGCGGTTGAATTTTTGCTCCACAGTAAAGATTTTTTCATCTGTAAACAGAATATTACGATATCCGCCCTTTGCATGCCGCGACCATAACACTTTAGCTCTCGTCGCTCTTATTTTCCGTAGGGCCGCTGTCAATCGCTGACCTGTGCTCCGTCGATAAGCCCCAAGCTTAAGGTCTTGTTTTATGATACGGGACATAGTTCTAGGGGGAATTTTCATTTCCCTAGCCATGATTTTCTGCTTGCGTAGCGGATTTCTCCGAATTCGCTCAGCTACCGCTTTAATCGCTGCCGGTGTCCTTGTTTGCCGTGGTCGACCGCTCCTGGGCCGGTCGTCGACTAAACCGATGTCGTTGTATCGCTTGATGGTACGATAGATAAATTTCTTTGTTATATTCAAAGGTTTCAGCAGTTTGAAAATGTTGTTCACTTGCTTGTTACACTTGTATAACGCTATCACTGCGACACGATTCTCTTTGATGCCCCACTCCATCTTCAGGGAAACGATACCTGGAGCCAAATATACTTTTTCTGACAGCCAAATGTCTATTTAAGCATAATCAAGAAACAAAAGTACATCGAACGTACCATTATTAAATTTAAAATGGCGAAAAAGTTGGGACAGAATTTATGGCTAGACTACGTATATAAAATAACAGTATCATAATACTACAGAATTCAAATGCTACCTACAGTATAAACATACATACATATTTTTTAATACTAAGGACAAAATATTTCTGTGTTAGATTACTTGTGCGGGACGCTATCACTGCCAAACATCCCTATCCATGATGTAATCGTTTATCTTATAATATGCTTTTGAAATAAGTGTCTGCTTCACAACAGATTTAAATTTAGAATCCGTAAGTTCAGTAATGTGTCTTGGAATTTTATTGTAGAATTTTATACAATACAATACAATACAAATACTCTTTATTGCACACCTCACATGGGTGGATCAACTATTCTTTGTTACTTGTTACCATGGTTACGTCTCCTGAGTCACTCTTTAAAACCGTGATTTTATAGGGTTTAAATCTACCAAACACGAGTTTTAGCTATAAGTATAAACCCATTTGGACATTGATCATCTCCTGAGCATGCTTGAAGTCCATATTATAACATTTTTCTAAGAAACATGGTTACTGCTGTCTCCTCGCTGACGGGACAGAATAACAAGAAAAAGTTGATTGACCCACATAATAAAATAGCACATAAAAAACAAAAAACATAGATACAGGGAGACAGAGGCAGAACAACAGGCGGTCTTATCGCTAAAGAGCGATCTCTTCCAGACAACCTTTGGGTAGTGGAGAAATGAAATATAAAGCTGAAAAGTAGGTGGTGCATAAACTATTACAATGAGTAAAAAAAAAAGATTCCAAAACAACTATTCATTATAAATACTCATATAATATATAAATATACATACACATAATATATAATTATATATAATTATCACTGCTATGGAATAGTAAGAATAAAATAGTATTAGTATTTATTAGTAGTGGTATTAGTGTAGTAATAGTATTAGATATTCTTATTGAAGAAATAACATTGGCTACAGGCTATTTTCTTTTAACCTGACTGTGGCTTTATAGGCCCGGCCCAATAAAGCATGCGCGAAATGTTTCACTAACAAGAAAATATTTATATACTTGGGTGGATCAACTATTCTTTGTTGCCCGTTACCATGGTTACGTCTCCTGAGTCACTCTTTAAAACTGATTTTATAGGGTTTAAATCTTCCAAACATGAGTTTCAGCGATGAGCATAAATCCA
The DNA here is from genome assembly GCA_963556455.1 of Epiblema foenella. Lineage (NCBI taxonomy): Eukaryota > Metazoa > Arthropoda > Insecta > Lepidoptera > Tortricidae > Epiblema > Epiblema foenella. Next base: position 45,351,953 of record OY747095.1, read on the forward strand.
TTTTATAAACGCATTTCTAAGAAACTCGGTTACTGTTGTCTCCTCGCTGACGGGACAGAATAACAACAAGAAAAAGTTGATTAACCCACTTCATTCCTTCACTGTGAATAGCACCCATTTAGTTCACTAGTTCAGTAGCTCAACAGATCCATCTACGATATAGATTGGCAGCAGGCATTGATCAGTCATTCAAATTCAAATTCATAATGATTTATTGCCAAAAAAGAAACAAAATCTGTACAGTAGGTACAAAGGATCTCTTATAACATAACTTAAAATAGACACTTAAAATACATATTTATTTGTATTAGGTTGGGCAATGTGTGCTCGTCTCAGCATATGCAGGGCTTTATGCCTTGCGCTGATTTTCAGACGAGTCCCTTCGACAGGGTTGGTCGTAACACAACGTCTACGAAACAATTATTGTATTGCTAACTGAATCGTTTGCCCGGCAACTTTTACATTTGACGTTTAGAGCGTTTAGATGTGTTCAAATACTATAACTGCCTATCTATCTATATTGTTTAGCAGCGTACCTACTTATATATAATAATTGTATGTGTGTGTGGTGTTGTGTGGTGTGATGTGTTTTATTTGGGTTTTAAACTTGCCTTTGTACTTGCATTCATTTAATCGTGGCGTCTATGTCACTCTAGGAGCGAATGAGTAGGTAAACGATATGATTTATGAACTGATCTTACTGAAGTATTGAAGTATATGAATCCGTACTGAACTAGTTAATACTTCCTTTTAATTATTCATTCGTGAACTACAGCATGTTTTTTTTTGAACCTGACTGTGGCTTTATAGGCCGGGCTCAATAAAGCGATAGGAGTGCGCGGTTAGAGAGTAGCCTGGGGAATATCCAGGGGAAATCCTCCGAAACGACCACGCGTGTGGTTTGGATATATCGTTTTTTGAGAATTAACGAATATCGTTATTTTTTTTGTTTTTTTTTTTGATTACATAAATTGTATATTGTCAGATAAATATATCATATCGTATGGCTAACCGCGTACATTTTATAGGGATGGTCTCTGTTCGCCTCGACCATGTCCAAGGCAGCTCGCTCCGCCACCGAGTCAGCGGTGCGATACGGCGGTATCGCCACGCAGAAGGTATCCGAGATGGCGACCACCGTCACCGAGAAGGTATGCGTGGGAATTGGGTATTTGACACGTGTTAAAATTTATGACATAGTGTGGCTAAATATCCATTTAACCACGCTATGTTATCAATTTAAATTTTGAATTTTTGACCTTCAAAATATCACAATAAATAGTAAATTAGACAAATTAATCAAAATTATAAAGATTCGCAAATATGTTGTTTTTTTTAAGTCCAAATGTAAATTGGAAGTTATAATAGTTGTAAGAAGCTTATCAGTGACCAAATATACGTGACCTAACTCATCCAGCATTGTTAAGCTACGTATTGAAGTTTTGGACATGATTTCCTGTTAAACTACCCACGCATTGTTTACGTATTAATTATTTAATTTAAATTTAAATATTACTATATGGTGAAAGGTGAACAACCGTGGCGGTTGGAGCTCTCTCGGCGGCGCCACTGAACCACGCCGTGGGAGCACCTCGACCCACCTATACCAGTCGCAGAGCTACGGGGCCATGCGTAGCTCCACATCGGAGCCGTACTCTCAGTGGTGAGTATTGTAGTCACCTGGCTCGGCTAAGTACTGTAGAGGTTGTTACGGTATGAGGCTGGCCGTGTAGGTCCAGAATCATAACGTATACAAATTGAATTTAAACTATGATTCGAGAATGCGTCAAACTGACATTCTTCTGGAAACAATTGGTTTTCCAGGGACTTGTCTTCACGACACCATCGGAATCACATGTTCTGTAGTAGTACACTACTTACCAAGGGCGGTAAAACAAAGAATGTCTCAGATCGCAAAGGCTCGGGCGATAATTATGCGATTTGAGGCTTTCTTAATTACCGCCCGAGGTAATTACAAAATTTTATGTCACCCCCTGGCCAGGAAGTGGGATTTTCCGCGCGCGGAGCGTGCGGTAATTGCCACTTTATGGCCAGGTGTGACTTAAATCATTTAAGAGCGTATTGTATGTATATTTCAGAACAGTAAGAAATATACTAGTTTCATATGTGCTTCCAGTGTTATATTTTAGCTACGATCTCCTCCCAGTACCTCTAAACCCGTACCTCTCGAGCAGCATACCCCAGCATTAATATATATACCACGTTAGTTACCACAGTACCAACTTGGCTCACTCGACTCTGTTTATTCAGTGGAATTATGACCGAGTCCCGAGTGCAGTGAGGGATTTAAGCGCGCGCAAGACATAAACAGCTTTATCGCCGAGGAGTATGACTCTACTTCAGAATCCCCGCGACTCCTTAAGAGAACTCTTTACAGAAATAAATATACTGACCCTACCTTCCTTGTACATCTATGAAAACATCATGTATGTGCGTAAAAACTTACATTAATTTAAACTAAATTGTGACAATCATAACTTTAATACTAGGAATAAACATAAAATAGCTGTACCTAATTTTAAGCTTTCCTAACTTTAGGAATTATCTAAAACAAATAAAAAATCTTTCTTAGGCAACTCTGTGCGGTTTTACAATAAAATCCCTAAAGAAATCACTGGGCTCACAGAAAGTAAATTCAAGAGTCATATAAAATCTACTTTATTAAAGAAAGCTTATAGTATACTATTAGCCAATACATGGAAGACAAAGATGCCTGGAAGCTTCTGCGTGACCACCACCTAGTACCACAACCAAATGTAATTAATCCGAATATTATATAAAGATAGAATTTGTGACTTGCAAAACTGCTATCTGAAGGCCTATTTGAATAAATGATTTTGAGTTTGAATCGTATTCTCGATGGTTAGTCAACCGTGTGTAGTGAACAACCCGGTCGGAGCTCCCTAGATGTCGCTGTTATGTCCAAGGCGATTCCTACTTCGCGCTGTTAAGATTTCTCCTGGTTTAGTGACTCCCTCGTAGCGCCGATGTGAACTCATACTTACCTGGCATAGGGGATACCGTGATCAAGAAGGCGGTTCCCCCAGGGCGAGACTCTTCCATTGCACTGCGGTTGGGTTGACCCTTGCGATTATCCCTAATGTGGATAACTCGGATGCGTAATTTTTAGTAGTGGGGACTGCGTACGCGCTGCCCCCCTTGCAAGAAGTTTGTTATAGAATTCAAGCCAGCTCTAGTTAAATCATGCGTATCTCTACCACAGTGCCGTATTCTCAGTGGCGAGTCAACATCGACACCGTGTTATGTTATGCGAGTTTATTTATTTATGCAGTGCTTAAAATGCGCTGACTATTCAATTTATCAAAGACGTGAAATGATAATCGCTTCAATACTGAAAGATAAAAATCAGAGCCATAAGCTGTACAGTAGTACCCAACTGATAAGGCGCGTTGTGAATTTTCGTTCGCGCAGAAAAGAAAGTATCGCTCTGAAGATTATCGAAAGAATGCTTAAAACTTACAATTAACCTTAGATCACTACTATAAGGTTTATAATACACTATTCATAATGCGCGTGCACTCGATCAGAAGTATGGCGGCTGACTAACATGCCACGCGGCGCGCGCTAACATGGCGGCAGCTGCGGACCAATAGCGGTACAGGACAAAGAAGCGCGGTGCGTGGAGCGTGCCGATTGGTCAATAGCAATTCCCGCGCTTTAAAAATTCATCTTCTGCGCAGGTACATCGATAAGCCATATCAGTTGGGTACTACTGTACCTTCATGCTGCTCAAAATTATATAACTGTTCGTTTACTTTCCTAGCTGTCCGATTATTAAACTCTTTGCCTCTTGATGTACGTTAGGTTAAATCTAGTGCGTCCTTCAAAAATATTCTAAAAAAAAATTGTTTGGTTCTTCCGTAATACCTACTTTGTTTTGATACTGGTCTGTAGTTTATTTTTGGGTTTCTCTTATATACATGTATTTTTATTTATATATTATTTATTATATGTGTTTTATTTTCATTTTTATTTTTGCGCCGCTTACTGAATATGTGGGTTTAGTTCTCCGCTACCCAAAAGTTGTCTGGAAAAGATCGCTCTTTAGCGATAAGACCGCCTGTTTGTATATCTCGCTATGTTATGCTTCTGACTTGCTTTGTATATTGATTGAGGTGTGCAATAAAGAGTATATGTATTGTATTGTTATGACGTACAAAATAAATACAACAACATAACATTGAAACGCTGTGAAGGGCCTATGTACTCATAATGGTCGATAAAAGACATCCCCAGTTGTTAGTTTATGTTAATTTCTTAGGGTGGGTTGCACCAAACCGTCTGTAATCGTAGGCGGTATTCGTTAAAATCTGATTGTATGGAAAGTTTGACAAGTTTCTATGGGATGACAGCAGCCGGCGCCATATTTGACGATGACCCGCCTGTGATCGTATGTTGGTCCAACCGACCCTTAAAGTCGTGTTAAGTTACGATTAGGAATACTCTAAAAAATTGTAATATTATTTTAAACAGGAACGAACAAGTCCAGCCGTCTGTGGCAGCGCGCAACAATCTGGACGCTCGCGACTTATCACAGGTGGGGGTGTCCAGCCCCCCACCCGACATCAAGAGCCTCACCATCCAGCCCAAGCTGGCCAAGGAGGACAGCTGGGACTGGCTCAACAACTAGATCTGACGTGAGTACACTATAGAGAGGATGTTATATCTGATGTCACAGCAGCGCAGCGGGGAGAAATGAGCGGCGTACATCAAAAACAAACAGGTTTATAATTTTTATTTAGCATAGACTTAGTCCTGCCCTGCCCTTAACATCTTATCCATCTATCACTCGGGGCCCGCATCCGGTTCCGCATCCGTTTTTAGTTCCGGTTCCGATTCAGGTTCTGGTTTCGATATACCGAATTTAAAACATCTGGTTCCGCTTCCGGTTCCGACAAAACCACATCTGTTACATCCCTGATAAGGAATTATTATTTTAATTATTTGTATTCAATTTTACTTGTAACAATATACTTATTTGATTTTTGCCTTGAATGAATTATTATAGTTTTGACTTGATTGAGTATTTTTTTGGCAGCTTCAAGAACCGACCGACCCATTGGCCATTGAGCAGGATTATCGTGTGATAAGTTTCCTCTTCCTACCACCGCTGCAAACATAGCTCCCCCATAAAGAATAACCCAGTAGTATCACTGTATGAAACCTTAACAGAGTCATTTTCCACGATACACCATTTACCCCAAAATACGATGCTGTATTGGGTCTAAGTATGAAAGTGCGCGTAATACTTTTACAATGAGTATAGAATCGTGGAGAATGAGTCAATCAATAACTGAATTCAACACAACTTAGTTGCAATTGATTATAACTTGTGTGTAAAATAATCAAATCTGTCCATTTCTTTATGGTGCATGCTTTCAAATGTTGATGTTTATTATATTATTAAAAAATATATTGGAATGTTTATTACAATTGTAATTTTAAGGAAAGTGTTCGGAGTAAGAGAGTGATTTGAGATTCCGTAAAATTATGATTTCAATATGATGTTAATTGTTCAGATTATTAAAAAAAAATACTTCCTTTGTTTTTTGAAATAGTAAACTAGTACTTTGGTATACTAAGTTTGTATTGTAATGCCAATTATTGACTGATATATATTATCCTGTTTCAGAAATATTTAAACTTACGTAGTTCGTACGTAATCTCAATTTTTTATTTTCATTTTGAAGTTATTTTTATTCTATGTACAAGCTTAAAATAATAAAATAAATATGCTACGAAACCTTGATATGATCTTATATATAAATAATTATTTTTTAATCACATGTAATATTATTGAATGAAGAAATCTTCAATTTAGGCTTACACATTTTATCATTTAAATATATATTGTTATTTTAACAAAAATTGAGCTTGTATGTTTTTTTTACATATTGCAATAAGTACATTAGGTACAAATTTTACATTTATCTGTATTCCTCAAGATGCAAGCATAATAAACAAGCTTAATAACTATTATTTTAGAACTATTTTTGTATAAACTAGTGTCTACGTTTTTAAGTATCTTAAATTTTAGAGTAATTACTAGTTAAGTATGGGGAATGGAAAGGCTGGTTTAGTCTGTCACGTGGGAAATACCCTATTTATAAAGTCTGTTCAAAAGTACACCATCAAAAGTGTCAATTAAAATCCACAGATACAGATAAAGGAGTATTATCGCCATTTGAACTATAATTTCCGGCACCAAAGTAGAGCCAAGATGGCGGCATACGAGCACGTGCCGTTAACTACCGGTTTAGCCTAGTGGTTAGTGGCTACGAAGCTAGCGGTGCTGGGTTCGAATCCCGGGCAATTTGTGTGTACATGTATAATTGTTTCTGAGTCTCTGATGTTTTCTATGTATTTATATGTATTCAATATATAGTCGTCTAGTACAGTCGAGTAAAAAAATACGGGTGCATGCAAGCTGCTCAAAAATATGTCCCATGGATCTTATGTCGGCGCATTAAGGTTTCGGTACATATTTATGAAGGGATTCATTCGATACATATTTTTACACTTGACTGTACCCCAACACAAGCTTGATTGAGCCTTGGATTTGTGTAGCATAGCCCCCCTCATATTTATTTATTTATATTAGATTACACCCAAAACGGCTGCTCCAGACATCGGAGATTCGGATGCTTTTATGCCTGCAACTAGCAAAATCCCGGAAAGAAGCAAGCAAGTATGGAGTCCGCTTCTTAAAAATAATATTTTATTTATTTAAGTTTCGGGATTCCGGGATTGTATCTACATTTTAAAAATTGTAAGTTATGACTATTTCCAGCGATTTTTGTCAATACAGGGTGTAACAAAAAAAATAGTGGTGGTCCATAATGGGTATTGTGTTTTGATTACGGAATATTAGGAGAAACTTTATTTTAACGTGAAAATATTTTTTTTATGGAGCAGGTCGCCCCCGTCATTCAAACTTTAGACATGGGCGGAATGCACATATACCACGTGTGCCGCTGTAGGTTCATTACCTGTTCACTTTTATATGACTATACATTTGTTACCCGGCATCTACCGGTCCCTGGGATCCCATGGGTCATAAAAAAGAATGCTATTGTTTATTTCTCGCCGGGCCGACGGCTTAACCAAAATACTTAAGTTTGTACCATTATTTTTGTTACTGTACTGTTAGTTAAATGAAACACACAAATTAAATAACATTATGTAAATAGGAACAATTCAAATAGTTTATTTTACCCTAATTTTCGGTATTCTGGGAAATCCCGGGAAATTTATTAGTAAAATTAAATTGAGTCCGTCTCCATGCTACTCAACAACAAAGCGGTGTAGGTACTTAGGCCGAAGCGTAGGTATAAAACCATCCGATTTTCCGATGGCTGTTTTATGACTAAAAGCTAGTGTTGAACTCTGCCACCTGTAATAGCGCTTATACACTGGGGCGAGTAATGCCGATTTTATAAGTATGCAAGTTTCATTTTATGGGTGGATCAATTATTCTTTGTTGCCCGTTACCATGGTTATGTCTCCTGTCTCACTCTTTAAAACTATGATTGTATAGGGTTTAAATCTATTAAACATGAGTTTTAGCGATGACCAACAATCCATTTGGACATGGGTCATCCGTTAAGCACGCTTGAAGTTCATATTATAAACATTTTTCTAATAAACTTTACTGTTGTCTCCTCGCTGACTGGACAGAATAACAACAAGAAAAAGTTGATTGACCCTTATCATTCTTATAACCTGATTATGATTGATTTTTTTATTGATTTACAGGCGGTAATAATAGTTAAATTACAATAGCTTAAATAATTTTACAACTGACTTAAATCTAAAACAGGCCCTTGGGGCATTGTACCGAGGATGCTGGCGGCATTTCCTCGATGTATCGCAATGCTGATACGTTGCGCGAGGAAGTCGCCAGCTCTTCCCTCACCAGTTACGTCAACCAACCTGATTTCCTACCTCTAATACTAGATAATTATGTATGACTCTAAAGTGTATGGGTCATTCTACTTTTACATGACCAGTTTACAAAACAAAAAAAAACTGTAATATGTATTAAATTAGTGTACAAAAATAGGATTTCGAAATAGTACCTGAACCTAATAAAAGGAATTTATAGGTAAGTTACTTAAATATTAACATATTGCTGTAAAAGGTCAGACACAGTGGTAGAAACCATTATTTCATACAAATGGTGAGACATCCAAGGACCACTGAGTTACTCGATTTATAGATATTAGCTGTGGTTCGTTAATTACCAAAACTATCGGAAGTGATACTGCAATTAAACCTCTTTCTAAATAACAATACTAATATATGAAATGAGGGCCAAGTATTCCGAAACCTGCATTTAAAAAAAAGTCTCTGAAAATTAAGTACATGAAAAAGTAGAATGGCCCGCATATGTATGAAACAGCATAAGCATTTATCTAAACGGTTAAATATTCCATTATATTAATTTAGGAAATTACAATACAACTAAAAAAATTGTTTATTTTTGACATCACTTTTAGGACTAGTCTGTGGTGTTACAATTTTTTAACTTCGAATCAAATATGAATAATTTTATAGTAGGTATCTTAAGTTTTCTAATATACAGGGTGTAACAATAACTAGTGAGGATCCGTTTAAGAACATATTCGGTATCGTGTTCTGATTAGGAAAAAGTAGAAGATAATTTTTTTGAAGCGAAAGAAAATTTTTTTTTCTATGGAGCAGGTCGTCCAAGTCAGCCAACTGTCCATACAAAGGCCAAAACATTATTGCGTCAAAAAAAATTTTGTTCTACTTTTTCCTAATAACACGATACCGAATATGCCGTTAAACGGATCCTCACTGTTGCTACACCCTGTATGTATATTGTATGAGGGCCCAGGCGCGGATACAGGATTTTGTTCAGGGGGGGGCACTTTCGAACTTTCCGAAAATAAAACTGACTTTTGATAACTGTTTTTATTGTCAGAACATATTTCCTACGTCAGGACATAGGCAATTGCCCTCCCCTGACACAGGCTTCAGGGGGGGGGCAATTGCCCCTGTTGCCCCCCCCCCCCTCTATCCGCGCCTGTGAGGGCCGATCCGAAAGTTTCTAGCTACTTCATCCCTACTTAAACGACACCCCTTTTAATAATGTCACTATAAGGTAATATTAAGATACTTGTATATATGATTTGACATTTTATTAAAGAATTTATAACTTACCGACACAAGATCTAAAAGAACTTTATAAAGCCGAGTCGAGAACAGTGACATGTGTCATGACGCGGCTGTCAATAGACATGACAGCCGCGGCAATGATAGGGTTATATCCCCATATCTTTCGGATAGTATCTCAGGGGGCCTACTCCGAATTTCGTATAATGCCGTCCCTTTCACTCTCGTGTTATACACCATACGAGTGAAAGGTACGGCACGATACGAAGAACTGATTTCGAAGTTCGGAGTAGAGATCCGTCATAAATTGTTCATGTAATAGCTAATTATAATTTAATTTGTAAAATTTCAGCCATAATATATATGACGCGACGTGTTTATGATATAGTACTAAAAGTATAAACAAAACGTTACTTGCTGCATAATGTGGCATTGAAAAATAACCATTTGTGATAATCCACATCGAAAGGGACCTTATGGCGGCAGGCGCTTACGTTGCACCTATTCACTATTGTATTGGAACAGCGGCAATACAGGCGTAAGTGCCGGCCGCCATAAGGTCCCTTTCAATATGGATTATCACATTTTTGTCCATACTTTTACCGTGTAGTTAATATAGTTAGTTTTATTTAGACCGAGAGCGCTCAACTATGCTCTATGGCAGTTATTATATGAAATCGTGTATAAAATTGTATTTTACTTTAAACCTAGTTAGGCGTATATAAAAAATATATCTTTTTAAGGATTGATTATTATTAATAATATAATAATGTTTGTTTCTTATAAATTTAGTAAAAAAATAAAATTCATCACAGCATAATATATCGCGTTTATGATCTACAATCCGGCTTCGAGGTGTTAAAACTTGTAAAGTTCACTTCAAACAGTTTAAAATTAAACTAATAGGTGACACAAGAACATCGTTATACTTATTTTAGGCAATGGTTCATTATATTAATAATATCACGTAGATTTACTTCTACACATTAAAAAAAAAAAAATTAATTTACTATGTGTTACTGTTATTATTGTAAGTATATGAATTTTGTACAAATTTTATTTATTTCACTTATCATTATGTATATTTAATATGCGTTTAGATTATATTACTTTCGGCACTGAAAGATTGAATGGGAAATGAAGGAATTAGTATTAAAATGCTTTAATTACGGCCTGTCAATTCTGCTACATTGCCACGTATTACTTGAAACTATTTTATTTCCGACGGAACGGATAAAATCGAAATATCTGATTGACTTTTTCAAAACGCTACTTAGTCCTTTGGGTCAGCGGCCCAAAATTAATCATGGCGTCCGACACGTGAGTGCCCTAGGCATAGCTGGGCACCGCTAAACAAATAGTTAACTTCGTTAATCGATAATCCATTAAAAATAAAGTTAACTTCGTTAAACGTTAAAGCGTTACATTTTGGGCCATTTAACGGAAGTTAACGTTAATCGTTAACTCCTGACGCGCCTCATTAGCACCATCTGTCTCACTCAGACTTGTCAGAACCTATTTTTCGCGGCGCGGTGTTCCTTTGATAAAATAGGTACTTAGTTAACGGATTAACGGAACTTTGGACAGTTAGCGCAAGTTAATGAGTCCGTTAACAATTTTGCAAGTTAACGTAAAAGTTAATCCGATACACGGACGGTTAACTTCGTTAATTAACGGATTAACCAGTTAATGCCCGGCTCTGGCCCTAGGTTTGTTGGTTCTGCTCAAACTTTTCCAGAAAACCTAAAAGAAGTGCTCTTATTCATTGCTGATTAGCAAATACAATATCAATATTATAACGGTGTTATTTAAATATATTTCTAGTAATACGTGGCCGCATATATACATGTAACGCATTCACTCCCGTCTATTACATATATACAGTAAATGTTATTTTACTAACTTATGTGTAGTCGATGTCTAAGTTAATGTTTACAGCCCGCAACGGTGTTTTCAAAAGAAATGTTTAAAAAAATGTAGTTATTGAATAATTCAATAAAATAGTATGTGGATCTTGTAGTTTATTGGGGCATTTTCCTACCTCCTGTATGTTATGAACCCTACACACTCCCTTCGTAAACCTGCGTGGTCGTGTCGGAGGTTTTCCCTGGATTTTCCCCAGGCCACCCTCCAACCGCGCACTCCTATCGCTTTATTGGGCCCGGCCTATAAAACCACAGCCAGGTTAAAAAAAAAACACTCCCTTTATAATTCCTGGGAGTTGCCAATGTACAAGACCCAGACAGCCTCAAGTGAGGTTCATAATTTAAACCATACACAACTAGCGACCCGCCCCGGCTTCGCACGGGTACAATTCTAATGCATGTATTATACATATAAACCTTCCTCTTCAATCACTCTATCTATTAAAAAAACCGCATCAAAATCCGTTGCGTAGTTTTAAAGATTAAATCTTATATAGGGATATAGGGACAGAGAAAGCGACTTTGTTTTATACTATGTAATGATAACAGGTTAAAGCATATACATGTCACACAAAATCAACGTACAAAGTTAAACTTATCCTTAAAAAGTCTCCTTTCTAACTAACCTTCAAATAATATTAGCTTACAGAAATTCGCAATAACTTTTTAGTTTTATTTATATTTATACTTTTTTTTTAAAACCTGACTGTGGCTTTATTGGCCGGGCCCTATAAAGCGATAGGAGTGCGCAGTTGGAGAGTAGCCTGGGGAAAACCCAGTGGAAATGGAAACCTCCGACACGGCCACGCGTGTGATTTTCAACACTGGAACTGAAACTAGAATATAGTTAGGGCTCCAGTGAGATTAGTTGAGCAGTTTCAACCGAATCTGAGGTGTTAGTGATTTCGAGCTACTGGGAGCTAGTTCACTAAACCTAGCCTAGCTGAGAATACAGCAAGAAACTCGTCTAGACCCAACCTGGGTGGGACTGACTACTCGGTCTGCGGCGGTACCGGGACGAATAGGGACTATATGTGTCAGTGTTGTCCCCGCCGGCACCATAGTATTAGTTGATGTTTTTATGCTTCAAGGGAGGGTGATAATAGCAAGTGTGAACGCGCTTATATTTATACGTTAGAACGAATATCAGTAGTAGAAATCAACCTACATGCATTTCTATAAGGTTCAACTTCGCGTTTGACATTCCCATGTCATAGCGTGTGACTGCGTCTGTATTTGGAAGAGCGCTGAGATTAACCTCTTCACCGCCACAGTAGATTTCTTAAATTGTGTCTCACACGCCAATTCTACTTTTTCATGTACAGTCGCCATCAGATACATCGGAGCGAACAAGGTGCTCACAAATATCTGAACACGACTCTATTGTCAAGGCGTTAAAGTGCATGTTCAGATATTTTTGAGCACCCTGAAGAGTACAGATATATTTGATGGCGACTGTACATAATTTTCAGACACTTTTTTAAACTGATTTTGGAATACTTGGCCCTCACTTCATATTTTTGTATTGTTATTTAGATAGAGGTTTAATTACAGTATCGCTTCCGATAGTTATGGTAATTAACGAACCACAGCTAATATCCATAAATCGAGTAACTCACTGGTCCTTGGATGTCTCACAATTTGTATGAAAAAATGGTTTTTACCACTGTGTTACCCACCTTTTACAGCAATATTATCTATATATATAAAAGAAGAAGTCCTGATCTACCATCAACGCACAGCCGAAACTACTGGAACTAGAAACTTCAAATTTGGTCCAGAGCTTACTTTTATAATGTATGCAAGGGATAAGACGGGATTTTTGGATATTCCACCCCTAAGGGAATCAAATAAGGGTGCAAAGTTTGTATGGGAGAAATTTTTTTTTTTGAGCTGAAGACTTCAAAATTTGTAAAAAACTTAAATCCAAAGAAAGTGTTTTCAGCGTTTTGCAAAATTCTAACCCTAAGAGGGTAAAATAGGGGTGCAAAGTTTGTATGGGAGAAACTTCTGTTTTAGAGTTAGAGACTTAAAACTTCGTATATAGACTCTCTGTTTAAATATAACAAAACTAAATTCTTTTTGAAGAGAGAGATTTCAAACTTCGTAAATAGACTCTCTGTTTAAATACAACAAAAACTTATTTCAGCGTTTTTCGAAATTGCTACCCTAAAGGGGTGAAAAGGGGGTTCCAAGTTTTTACTGGGAACAAATCTTTTTTGAAGTGAGAGATTTCAAACTTCGTAAATAGACTCGCTGTTTAAATATACAACAAAACATGTTTCAGCATTTTTCTAAATTGTTCCCCTGATGGGGTAGAAAAGGGGTTCCAAATTTATGCGGGGAGCCAATCTTTACTTTTGGCTAAAATTCGTTATAGGTGTCATCTTCGAGGTTCCTCGGAGTGCCGATTACGAAAATGACATCCATTTGTAAATCCAAGATGGCGGACATTTATTTTTTCTTTTGGGTAATTTTTCACAAAGGATTAATAGCATCAGACAACTGACAGAAACAAATAAACCTTATTTATATCTTTGTCACCATCTAAAATCTACGCGGACGAAGTCGTGGGCGGCTGCTAAGCTATCTATAGATATAATAAAGCTACAGAGGTTCAAAAATCTGTACATTGAAGATATTAGCAAAAAAATCGATTGAGGGGTCTTAAAATCAATAACAGAACACATTTCAACAGTTTGTAGAATTTGTGTCTGTTTGTTTGTTTGTCTCTCTGTTTATTTGTCTCAGAATCACGCGAAAACTAGCCAATAGATTTTAGTACAACCCTCACTAATAAGTTTAATGGACCATCGGCTAGGTTATAGGCTCTAAAAATCATACAGATTGGGGATGAAAGGGGGTGAAAACAGAGCGTGAAATTTGTATGAGAAGTCCTTCAATTCGTGACTTAAAGGCTTGAAAATTAGTAAGCATATAATTGAAGGCCAACCTAAAATAATCCCATTCAAAAATTGTACAATAAACATCAGATAATATGTGAAAAAATGGAGAGTGGAAAAGTGCTTAGGGGATTAGCGACAAATAACCAAAAATCCCTCTACCCATAGTAACTGTTTGAAATGAGAGATTTAATTATGTTAGTCAGTCGCTAGAACGGAACGGTAACCTAGAACGTTGTCAGAGTGGTCGAGTGTGATTGATAACGGTCTTATTTGAGGCCCTACAAAATCCCACTAAATCCCAGTAATTCCCACTATTCCCACTAATCTTATAAATGTGAAAGTTCGGATGTTTAGATGTTTGAATGTTTGTTACGGCTAAACAGATTATGATGAAACTTGGTATGTAATGAGTTTATAGACTGAATAAACATATAGGATTTTTATCCCTTCATCGTCCCTCTAATTTATAAATTCGGGGTCGGAATTTGAATCTATGAACCAGCTTCGCGGTAGTCCCTCAGAGTCCTGTAGATATTTACGATGCCCGCTGACGTACGAACATTCGCCTCAGATGAACCAGTGTAAGTCTGAGCTCCAAATATGCACATAGTTGTCACGAATCGTAGGGTCAAGATAAAATAAGGAAAAGTATCGTGAGGCGAGTCTAGACGGATATAAATATCACGATATTTGACGTTTGGCGTGTCAGAGACGTGCCATTACACCAATTCATTGCATTACACAGATGACATTCGGCAAAGTCGAATCGAAACTAATAAAGATTATTTCGCACTTGCACAATTTAATAATTTGTGATAATCCACATCGAAAGGGACCTTATGGCGGCAGGCGCTTACGTTACACCTATTCACTATTGTATTGGAACAGCGGCAATAAAGGAGTAAGTGCCGGCCGCCATAAGGTCCCTTTCAATATGGATTATCACATTTGAGTCTTATAGTGGCTACGATAAAGTACGTATTTGCATGTAAAGTTTTTTATCATCGTAGTTACAAACAGTAATGTCGCTACCAATTGATTATGATGAGAATATTTTTTTTGAACCTGACTGTTGCTTTATAGGCCGGGACCAATAAAGTAATAGGAGTGCGCGCTTAGAGAGTGGCCTGGGGACAATCCAGGGGAAACCTCCGACACGACCATGCGGGCGGTTTAAACACTGGAATACTCTAAGGCCGGGTTTTATAAAGATCCGTTAGACCAAATGTCAGATCAAATTTCAGTAACTCAGTACATTTTTTGACATAACAAACCGACATAAGGTCTAACGAATCTTTATAAAACCGAGCCTAAGAGTGTGCGCTCCAGTGAGATTGGTTGAGCGGCTCCAACCAAATCTGAAGTGTATGTAGGTGGAATCGAACTACTGGGAGTTTTGTCGCTGGTTCACTGAACCTAGCCTAGCTGAGAAGATTCCAGCAAGGAACTCAGCTAGGCCCGACTCTATCCGGTATGCAGCGGAATCAGGACAAATAGGGATTATATGTGTCCGTGTTGTCGCGATCGTGCGGTGGACGTCCTCGCCGGCGTGGTAATTTTGTGTCTGTCCTACGGACCCATAGAAACTATTACAAATCTTTTTGGTTACTTTAGGTAAGTTTATCCAAAATACTTGTGGGTAACACGAAAACAGTGATTACCTAGCTGATTAGTTATAAACAATCAAATCACTGGGAGGTACAAGTAGTAGGTATATGAACAGGTTTTGTCCTATGGTCGTCCAGTGTCCACCTAAATTCGGTCTTCAGCTGTCCGCCGGTTTTATCAGGCTTTGTTTCGAATGTATTGGAATTAGGAGGTACATGGGAGATATTGAGGGATTTCAATTTTTAGGTTCTTAGAAAAGAAAATAAAAGTCAATCGTCCTAGCTTGATATTGTAGAAAGTGGCTACTTACAAGGAGAAAAGTAACTTCAGGCAGCATTCTACCTCTGTCTTCGGGCTTACAATATGTTTTTAATATAATTGTAAAACTATAATGTGCGCTGTTAAGCATCTGCACTTAAGAATATTACTATTGTTTTAAGCATTAACATCTGCTAACGAAAATTATAAATTGAAGTTAAGGAATGCGTACGCCTCCCCAGGCTTTGTAAGAGAGAACTGGTTGAAAAACTTGGTAACCGAGTGTGATTATTTGTTGTTAGACAGCTCAGTTAAAGCGATTGGCTGCGTATGTCAGGATGTCACAGGTTCGATTGTACTTTTTGGAGGTAGAACTTTCACTAGAAAAATACTTACGATAAAGGGAGAATTTCTTAGAGATATTTTGATAGGGTGCTTAAAATTTTTGCAAACATGTTTGTCTTAGTAGTACGAGTACCTATAAAAACATTTTCTTAATAAACTAGAAGTGTTCAATTAATTTTCCTACCGAGGAATAATGCGTAGAGGTTTTCACTGAAAGTAGAGCGTATCATATTGTTGCAGGACATTAAAAATCTTGGGTTATAATGAAGGACTCCTACCACTTTGCATTTCGAGAAACATCAACATTTTTGTTCAATTCAAGCATATTATATCTTCTCCTGTAGTCGCTACATCGAGCATATCAGTACTAAGGGTCGGAAAGTAAGGAATTGGGTGACGTCATCGAACAAGAACGCATGTGTAGACGTACGCAACATCAAACCGTGACACCACTATGCTATATGTATGTGATGAGGTAGTTTCTTAGCAGTCATTAGTGTTTTGTTACATGGTATAAGAAATCATCAAAAATAAATTATACGCATAAATGCTATATGGGATCGAGATCGAGACGACGGCGTTCTCCTGCTTGGAATGAAATATGTATTTAACGTCTGCCCTACTTAGTCAGTACCTATTACCAACATACATAAATATGTACCTATATTGGTATTAATAAGTCAGTAGAAGTTCACGCGAACGAAGTCGCGGGGCAAAAGCTAGTATTTAAGTATTTTTACCGATAAATTCCTTTTACAAGGTTCAGGTACTATTTCGATATCCTATTGTTGTACACGATTTCAATACATATCATAGATTTTTTTTGTAATAGGAAACTGGTCATGAAAAAGTAGAATGACCCACAGAACAAACGACCAAAAATGAACCTTACTTGAACAGCACGTAGGTTGCTTTACATCAACTTGACATGAAGTCATGGCGTATGGGGCACTACATGTGCTGACTTTATCAAGCCGGCGGCGAATAGGTTAAGGGATATGTAATAAAAAATCAGATAAAAGGAACATTTTTATTATGATAAAATATTGCCGTATAATCAGAGGGCTACCGCGGACCGAAAACGAACGAAGTTCGAATATCTCCCTCTCTGTCGCACGAATTAGCAAATGCGACTTCGTTCGTTTTCGGTTCATTTTTCAGTACACTTTTTAACATAAAAACCCGACATAAGGTCTAACGGATCTTTATAAAACCGAGCCTAAAAGTAAATTTAAAACTACCATTCTGGATTATTGTTATAATAGGGTCAATCAACTTTTCTTTGTTGTTATTCGGTCCCGTCAGTGAGGAGACAACAGTAACCGAGTTTCTTAGAAAAATGTTCATAATATGGACTTCAAGTATGCTCAAGAGATGACCCATGTCCAAATTGATAGATACTCAGTGTTAAAATATTTTTTTGGTAAATTTAAACCCTATATGATCAGTTTTAAAGAGTGTGTCAGGAGACGTCACCATGGTAACGAGCAACAAGGAATAGTTGATCCACCCAATAAATAAAAAAAATACATGACAACAATGCACCAAAACGCAATATTTCAGCTGTATTATTATTGTCTACATTACAGGATACCAAGGTACAATGAATGAGTTCGATCGATCTAAACAGGCAATGAAGTTAAACTTTCCTGCGATTGTACATGTGTAAATCGGGTTTAACCTTTTCGACGCCAACTACGGTTATATCCGTCACGGCGTGCAGTGCGATAACAACCTAAATGAATTTCTATAGAGTTCAACTTCGCGTTTGACATTCCAACATCCATAACGTAACCGATCGTCAAGTGACAAGGCGGACGGTGGTAGTGACGGTGACACTGTGCGAAAAAAGTGTGTGGGTAGACCACAACTAAAACTCGCAGCACGTCAGTTAATCCTTGATAATGGCGCTTGCAACAGTGCCGAAATATCGGGAACTCACAAATACAAATATACATGGTAAATATCCCGTTTCAAATCGTAGTTTTTTGACATTCATAAGCGCTTGTAATATGCCTAAATTGAAGAACAAATTATTTCATTTCATAAGCCCTAGTGATTATCTAAAAAGATTTAACGAAATGTAACCTAACCTAAGCCAAGTTATTTTTTTAATATGCTTAACAACAATAAGATATGATTGAATAATTTAAAACTAAATAATAAATTAAAGTACCTAAATTATGCATACATTTATTGCAGTTTGCAACTAAACAATTTAAAATATTTTTTATATATTATATTTAAATATTTGTAGATACCGATTGAAATAGTTTTATTTAAATAAATGAGTTGGGTCAATCAACTTGATGATTGATAGATACTCAGTGTTAAAATATTTTTTTGGTAAATTTAAACCCTATAAAATCGGAGTTTTAAAGAGGGACTCAGGAGACGTAAGACGTAACGAGCAACAAAGAATAGTTGATCCACCCAGTTATAAGAATAAATGCCAGATATGTTCATTTTTTACTGTTTTATACCTGGGTCATACTTAGTTGAAAGAACAAAAGTCGTCCCTCCTGTGGTCAATAGTTAACGCCTTATGTGCATGTTAGCTATGTTTTTATTACAGGAGTTTATAGAAACGGAGATACTGTTTATACGGGTTACTGGTCCAATCCAAAATTAAGCTTTGAAGCCCTTAACTTTTGGTATGTCCACAGAAAAGATGCGAACCTAAATCCATGTGGGTCATACATGGATTTAGGTTCGCTTCTTTTCTGTGGAACCTATACCAGTCGTCTACCGGTCCCTGGGATCCCAGGGATAATAACAAAAGAATGCTATTGTTTGTTTTTTTTCTCCGGGAGACGACGGCTTAAAATATATTTGTTTTTATTTTATTTACATTCAATCATTCATTTGTCATTCACTTCTTGTGCAATCAGCACGTAGCTGTGTGTGTAATCATTCACTTCAACTCTCGTGTACCTTTATATTATAAGTAGGTAGTCACGTAATTTGCGTTTCTCTCTACATACAAACATAAATATGATGTTACATGACTTCCATAACTTTTAGTTGGGTCAATCAACTTTTTCTTGTTGTTATTCTGTCCCGTCAGCGAGGAGACAAAAGTGACCAGGTTTCTTAGAAAGGTCTATAACATGGACTTCATGCATGCTCAAGAGATGACCCATGTCCAAATGGATTTATGCTCATTGCTAAAACTCATGTTTGGTAGATTTAAATCCTATAAGATCACACTTTCAAAGAGTGACTCAGGAGACGTAACCATGGTAACGAGCAACAAAGAATAGTTGATCCACCCTGATAAGGACCCGTAAGCGGCACAAGTTTATACGCTCATCCTACTTGTCCTCAAGCTCTTTGAAGCGTTGCTTGAGTTGCTTGGTGTACGCATCGAGGCGATATGCGTTGGCCTCGAACTTAGACACTTGCGCGTCGATTGCGTCTATCTGTTGAAGCAACGGCCGGATCTGGGTGTCGTCTGTTGAAAATAAATTTACTCTTACAACTGTCACTTAAAATACACATTACATTACTAATGAAAATGGTCAAAAGAGTATTGGGGTCAATCAACTTTTTCTTGTTGCTATTCCGTCCCGTCAGCGAGGAGACAACAGTAACCGAGTTTCTTAGAAAAATGTTTATAATATGGACTTCAAGCATGCTCAACAGATGACCCATGTCCAAATGGATTGTTGCTCATCGCTAAAACTCATGTCTGGTAGATTTAAACCCTATAAAATCACAGTTTTAAAGAGTCACTCAGGAGACGTAACCATGGTAACGAGCAACAAAGAATAGTTGATCCACCCATTGTCAGTTGTAAAAATAAAAGTTCTCCACCCGGCGGTCAATAGTTAACGCATTATGGGTCATACTTAGTTGAAAAACAAGTCTTCCCTGCTGTGTTCAATAGTTAACGCTTATGTGCATGTTAGCTATGTTTTTATTACAGGGATTTATAGAAAACGGGGACACTGTTTATGCGGGTTACTGGTCCCATCCAAAATTAAGCTTAGCTCTTAACTTTTGGTGTGTCCACAGAAAAGACGCTAACCTAAATCCGTGTATGACCCCTATGTACATGTAAGTTATGGTTTTATTACATGGAGTTACAGTTACGGAAACAGTTTATGCGGGATACTAGACCAATCCAAAATTAAACTTTAACTTTTGATATGTCCACCAAAAAGACGCGAACCTAAATCTTACAATGACCCAAAAGTAAAACGTTAAGAGCATGTCAGATCACTCACAATGAAGGGTTCCGTACCAACACATACTTGTCCACATTTAAAACCACTGTATTGGATATATTGAATCTAAAAAGGTATCTTCATAGGGAACCCATGGCACTTACGATCTTTTGTTTGGGCAAGACAGTTTTTCAGCGAAAACTCGAAAACCGTAAAACCTATCTTGCTTGTCCAAACCAAAAATTGACAGTATCTATTAATGCACACCACCTCATTTTTTTCAGAATTAGAAACTTCATAGTTTGGAAATTAGAGGGGGAGGACTCTTTATATTACTTTGACAGATAATAATATCTCACCAACGGTTGACTTAAATGGAGAAGTTTTCTTAGAAACCTCCATATCATTTTTAAAGGCATAACCATGGACAATTTGATTTTTTTATTTCATCCAGTATTTACATATTTAATACAGATTTTGGAATACTTGGAAGTCACTTCATACTTTTGTATTGTTATTTAGAAAGAGGTTTAATTAGAGTATCGCTTCCGATAGTTTTGGTAATTACCGAACCACAGCTAATATCCATAAATCGAGTAACTCAGTGATTCTTGTATGTCTCACCATTTGTATGAAATAATGATTTTTACCACTGTCTTACCCACCTTTTACAACAATATGGTAATATTTAAGTATTTTTACCTATAAATTCCTTTTATCAGGTTCAGGTACTAGTTTGAGATCCTATTTTTGTATACAAATTCAATACATGTCATAGATTTTTTTTTTGTAATAGAAAACTGAGGGGCTACCGCGAACCGAAAACGAACGAAGTTCGAATATCTCCCTCTCTGTGGCACGTATTAGCAAGTGCGACAGAGAGGAAGATATTCGAACTTCGTTCGTTTTCAGTTCGCGGTAACCCCTCTGGTCTTGAAAGAGTAGAATGGCCCGGGTGCAACTTACACATATCATTGTATTCATTGAGGGTTTTGCTTAGGTTGACGGCCAGGTTCCGCAGATCAGCGTACTTGGTGATTGTGAGGCGATTTATCTGCTCCAATAGGTTGTAGTGGTCCTGAAAACAGTAAAGTTTATTTATTTATTTTATTTGACACACCAACAAGATACTAAGCTAATACATTAATAAGAACATAAAGTTAGATGACGCAAGTCCTGCCTGTATCTCAATAACAGGCGTGCAACATCATTAAGTTAAGATACCAGGTCAGTATAACAATAATCAAGAGTACAATTTAAGTTTCCGATATCAGCAAAATTACAATTAATGCGTTATTTAGATTATGAAATTAGAAAGAGAAAATAATAATAATTTATATATATAAAACATTAAGGTTACGGTTTACAGTTTCAGAATAGTATGTTTCCATCTAGTGGCACCGTCAAAATAAACATCCAGGTCCAAAATCTTTTGATATCGGTTGTACCGGGTCTGAAGTCTGCTCATAATAGAAAATTTGCCCAAGTTGGTCTTTGCCGGTTTAGGCCGGAAAGTGGTGATGCGTGAGGACCGGACGTGGGTGTTCGGGACTACAAAGTTCAAGCTCCTAAGGAGGTGGCCTTCTTGGACACCTCCACTAATGAGTTTGTGTAGCATAGCTAGATCTAAGTAGTCCCTTCTTGTTTGGAGGGTACACATTTTGAAATGTTTCAGTCGACGCTCGTATTAAAGTTAGTATTAAATACAGATACGCCGAATATGGGTTTGACCGAATACGAACATTCGGCCGAATATTAGGTCCAGCTGTTGCCGAACCGAGTATTCGGCCGAATTATTCGGTCCAACGTAAAACAGACTAATAGGGATGTTGACTCAAAATTTATTGGTATCTAAATTATATCCAAAAGAAAGAAGACATAAAACTATGCCAAATGGTGAAAATCCCATTAAAATATCTCAAAAAATAACGAAGCTACAACCGTTAGAATGTTGTTAATAAGAGTGAGAAAGCACTAATTTGTAGTGACGTCACTGACTTAAAGCGCCATAGTAAATGAAGATCGTTCCATACAGAGGTGCGTTTTGCGAAAAAGGGACAGAACATGCCCCCACTTAAAACTTTGATGAGTTGTAATTATGTAATTATTTATTTTTTTGAGTTACTTTTTTCGCTATTTGGTTGAGAATTTGATCCTTTTTCGAGAAAATTTGAAGTAGTTGAGTTTCTTACTTAGTGTCAACATCCCTATTGAATGGTGAAATTATAGTACATTATCAAAGCGAAATATTGTCAAAAAACAAGTTAAATCACTTTTAACAATGGGTCAAGTATTAATTTCATGCAGCAGTAACTATAATACACTCTTGTAACTTGTCATAAATGAAGAAGATATCATTTACACCTTCATTTTGTTTGATATGTGAGACAATTGTGGTTAAAGGGTTATATATCTTTATATTCTATTCAAAAATCAAATGTGACATGTTAGAAACCTACCTGGCCAGCAGACATTTCTCCCTGCAGATAGTCATTAGTCCGTTTGAAGAGCTGTGTGGCCAGCCGGCTGATGACCGGGTCATGAGGGTCCAGGACCTCGAAGCTTGAACAACTGGTTGACACCTGTAAATCTTAAAAAAAAAATATTTTATACAACGCCATTGGCAAACACGCTTACGGTCCACCTGATGGTAAGCGACCACCGCAGCCTACAGACGCCCCCATTCCAAAGGAGTCACGTACGCGTTGCTTTCATTACTTTTTGGACAACCGCCTTAGCCTAGTTGGTAGTGACCCTGGCTTCGAAGCTGGAGGTCCCGGGTTTGAATCCCAGTCAGGGCATTTATTTGTGTGATGAACACAAATGTTTGTTCCTGAGTCTTGGATGTTTTCTATGTATTTAAGTATCTATTTATCTATATAAGTATGTATTGTATGTACCCATAGTACAAGCTTTGCTTAGTTTGTGTAAGATTGTCCACAAATATTCATAGTGATGATGAAGCACAAGATTTGTTGACTATGAAATAAGAGGAATGTTTGGCGTAATTATACCTTAGTAAAATACATTCGTGGCCAAGATGTAACATACAATTGTGTTACTAGTAGTGGTAATAGTTTGTAATGGAATCAAAGGTCGTTCGTTACGATATCTTGGTCTAAAGGTAAATTTCTTAATTCACGAGTTGGTATCCTGATCATCATGTAAAGCAAATATGACGACAAACATTAAAAAGTTTACAAACTAACCTTTGTTACGCCCATCTTTCATCCATTTTTCGATATCTTCGTCTGACATGCTCGCTACTTAGTTCTTGTGTTGTACTTCTTATGTTGTTACAAAAGCAAATTACAGGTATTTAGCACTAATAAAACTTGTATGTTCAATTGTGTTGATAATTGGTACCATGAAGTAACAATGAAGTAGTCTTAGAGTATAAATATTTCTATATTTATTATAAGTCTGTGGAAGTAGTTGATACCAAGAGAGATGTGATGTGACATATGACAGGTCACGTCTACGATGACACTTGCCATAAACAGCCTTATTTTTTTTAAATATATCACACAAGCTTGTAATCACCCATTCACTGTCCTGCGCCATGTCATAACTAGCCTAAATGAGATGTAGCTATCTAATAACATGGAACGTCAATAGACGCATCTTACTTTAATAAATAATTATGTCCTTCTTAGGCCGGCCTTCATGCAGGACTAATGATGCACGCATGCCTTCGGAAACTGGCATAAAATAATGTTTCTTTTTATTTATTCAAAATCTTAGCTGTTTAATTTAAATTTCGATTCGACATGACCGTCTGTTTTGTTTAGTTCGAATTTTGGAGCAAAACCAGAAGGAACCGATAGCAAAAGTATAAGTTTTTTTTAGTTTAAGTTAATAACTAGTAATCACATATAATCAAGAATGCGTGAGTGTATATCTATTCACGGCGGGCAAGCCGGAGTACAAATCGGCAATGCCTGTTGGGAATTGTATTGTCTAGAGCATGGGATTCAGCCGGACGGGCAGATGCCGTCGGACAAGACCGTGGGCGGCGGGGACGACTCGTTTAACACTTTCTTCAGCGAGACGGGCGCGGGCAAGCACGTGCCGCGCGCCGTGTTCATCGACCTCGAGCCGACGGTGGTCGACGAAGTCCGCACAGGCACCTACAGACAACTGTTCCACCCCGAACAACTCATCACCGGTAAGGAGGACGCGGCTAACAACTACGCGCGCGGACACTACACCATCGGCAAGGAGATCGTGGACTTGGTGCTAGACAGGGTCCGCAAACTAGCCGACCAATGCACGGGCTTGCAGGGCTTCCTCATCTTCCACTCGTTCGGCGGCGGCACCGGCTCGGGCTTCGCGTCCCTCCTTATGGAGCGGCTCTCCGTCGACTACGGGAAGAAATCCAAGCTAGAATTCGCGATCTACCCCGCGCCCCAGATCTCTACCGCGGTCGTGGAGCCGTACAACTCTATCCTAACCACACACACTACTCTGGAGCACTCTGACGCCGCCTTCATGGTTGACAACGAGGCTATCTACGACATCTGCAGAAGGAACTTGGATATTGAGCGACCGACGTACACCAACTTGAATCGTCTGATCGGACAGATCGTGTCCTCCATCACTGCTTCGTTGCGATTCGACGGCGCTCTAAACGTCGATCTGACCGAGTTCCAAACGAACTTGGTGCCGTATCCCCGCATCCACTTCCCTCTGGTGACCTACGCGCCCGTTATCTCCGCTGAGAAGGCGTACCACGAGCAGCTCTCCGTCGCAGAGATAACCAACGCTTGCTTCGAACCGGCGAACCAGATGGTGAAGTGCGACCCCAGACACGGGAAGTACATGGCGTGCTGCATGCTGTACAGAGGCGACGTGGTGCCGAAGGACGTAAACGCGGCCATAGGCACGATAAAAACCAAGCGCACGATCCAATTTGTGGACTGGTGTCCAACTGGGTTTAAAGTTGGGATCAACTACCAGCCGCCGACCGTCGTGCCGGGCGGTGATCTGGCCAAAGTGCAACGAGCAGTTTGCATGCTGTCCAACACTACTGCTATCGCGGAAGCGTGGTCGCGACTCAACCATAAATTCGATCTCATGTACGCGAAACGAGCGTTCGTCCACTGGTACGTAGGTGAGGGCATGGAGGAGGGAGAGTTCTCAGAGGCCAGAGAGGACCTTGCAGCCCTAGAAAAAGACTATGAGGAGGTCGGAATGGACTCGGGCGAGGGTGAAGGCGAAGGGGGCGAGGAATATTAGGAAAAATATATTTTATATTAATGTTAGGACGTTTTTGGTTCTCTTAGGTCTAAAACTAAAATGTAACTTTATTTTTCATGTGTGCACATACTGGATTTTTGATCTTGTTTAAATAAATTTCGAGTGTTGATTTTACACTATTTCGTAGTTTTAGTTAGGCTCGGTTTTATAATGATCCATTAGAGCTTGTCGGTTTGTCAAAAAATTGAAATTTTATGACATTTGGTCTTAACGGATCTTTATAAAACCCGGGCTTAGTGCACCCATAAGGCACTGGTCCCACCGCCAGCGAGTAGGGAGTAATATCATAGTAATTCTACTCGCTTGAGCGGGAAAGAGTAGAATTACTATGAGAGCGTACTCGCTGCTCGCCGGCAGTGCGACCAGTGCTTAATCGCTAGTACTCAAGGGTGCCGGAATTCGTTTACACTCCGTATAATATAGTCATTTCATATACACTGACGTAAGTATATGAAAACTGTCGCCTCTATTCCGATCGCGGTTAGGTAATAGCCACGGGCGCGTTAACCTTTTTCCATTGAAGTCCATAAACGTATACTTATGCGCTCGACTGTACTCCTGTACGTGACGTGAACGAAACTAATTTTAGTAAGGTAAGTAATGATTTGACACCAAACGGACGACATCGCTTATCTTACTAGTCGAAAATAATTTGAACTACACCACAGATATGGATCCGAAACATGGGCGCTAACGATGGGCCTCATAAGAAAGCTCAAGGTCACCCAAAGAGCAATGGAAAGACCTATGCTTGGGGTTTCTCTGCGTGATAGAATTAGGAATGAAGCTATCCGTGGCAGAACTGGGGTCACCGACATAGCCTTCAAAATTGCGAGACTTAAGTGGCAGTGGGCAGGGCACATTGCTCGCAGGACTGACGGTCGATGGGGCCAGAAACTGCTTGAGTGGCGTCCACGCACCGGAAGACGAGCTGTCGGTAGGCCTCCGACAAGGTGGAGTGATGACCTGGTGAAGGTCGCGGGAATCCGGTGGAAACGAACGGCACAGGACCGGTCTAAATGGCGAGCCTTGGGGGAGGCCTATATTCAGCAGTGGACGTCTTTCGGCTGAAATGATGATGATGATGATGATGACACCACAGAGGGCCTACTCCAAACTTCGTATCGTCCTGTCCCTTTCGCTTATACAGGGCGTCCCACGGCTATGCCACATGGAGGGAAAGTACCTTGAAAGTAGCGTAGATGGAACATTTTACTGAATGAAGACATTATTTGAATTTAAAAAACAATTGAAACTGCATTCACAGATATTTGTGTGATAAGCATGAATATTTGTTTCTGAGTCTTGGATGTTTTCTATGTATTTAAGTATTTATATCTATTAAATATATCGTCGTCTAGTACCCATAACACAAGCCTTCTTGAGCTTACTGTGGGGCTAGTTCGATTTGTGTAAGATTGTCCTCTAATATTTATTTATTTGTATTTAAATAATTTTATGGTTGAACCGGGAATCGAACTCGTTACACGTGATAAATTGATTAATTTTGTATTAAAAATGTTAAAATTCATGGCGTTCCTTTTATTTTTGACACTATGTTATTTAGCAAAAAATAATCCTTATGATGAAGCCTTTCGATCGGTATGATAAAGCTTCAGGGTAATTATTTTTCTCGTGTAACGTGTTCGATTCCCGGTTCAACCATAAAATTATTTAATTAACTGTGAATGCAGTTTAAATCGTTTTATAAATTCGATTAATGTATTCATTCAGCAAAATGTTCCATCTACAATATTCAAGGTACTTTCCCTGCATGTGGCATAGCCGTCGGACGCCCTGTATAGTGTATAGGAGTGAAAGTGACGGCACGATACCAAGTTCGGATTTCGAAGATTCCCCAACGCCGTGACGGATATCCGTCGTTGGCGTCGAAAAGGCTAAGGCCGGATTTTATAAAGATCCGTCAGATCAAATTTCAGTAACTCAGTACATTTTTTGGCATAACAAACCGACATTAGGTCTAACGGATGTTTATAAAACCGAGCTTAAATTAGCTAAGTAAACAAGGGTCGTATCGTTTTTTAACCCTTTCAACGTCGAAATGCCTACTTTCTACGAGTTGTCATTATCATTTCTGTTTTTGATTATAACGACGCAAACGACGCATGTATCCGTCATGACATCCAATGCGATATCAACCTACATGCGTTTCTATAGAGTTCAACTTTGCGTTTGTCATTCGAAAAGGTTAATTAAAAATGAAACAAAAATCTTAACATCGTATCTCTTTATTAATAAAGTACAATACACAATTACTTTACACATTACACTTACAACTAACGCAAATATGACTTGGATCTTACAACTAAGTTACATTGAAATACACATATTAAATTTTTCGATTATCTTCATGATTAGTTGACTAGAGGTTAAAAAATTACCGTAAAATTATTATTTTTGTTATAGCAGTACAGTCGCCGTCGATATTTATAAATCTGGTTCCAATGATTTTGTTTGTGCTTCATTATTTTTGCTGGCGACTTATAGTCCTATAAGTGCCATTCTTAGACACATAAAACTGGTTGAAGGGACTAACATAAAAATCCTGTGAACTGTGTGCCATTTAAGAGGCCTTATAAGTTTTAAAATGTTTTGATTTCAAATTATGATAAAATTATTGATAATACCAATAAAGTGATTAAAGGCTAAGATGATTTTATTAAAGTTTTAGATAGTAACATAGCCATTTTTTGGAGTTATTGTGCGTAGTAGGATTTATGCAGAAAAAACAAGTTTTTAGCTTGAAAATGGTCGATTTGGAGTGATGTTTGAAACGATAATTCTTAATGAAAAATCCAAAAAATACATTAAAAGTTTATATGCAGAGGTCGCAATAGTCCTGTTTTAAATAAAAAAAGAAAATAACAAGATACGTGACAATTCAAAAGAAAATGGCCTAAATAGATGAGCGTTTTTTAACTCATAAGGACTCTTTATTTAACAGAATAAAATAATGTACTTTATAAAGAACATAAGGCCCAGAATACCATACATGGCACAGATCAAGGGATGGTACTGTAGCCACACATACCGGGAAGTGAAGACGAAGGCCCGAGATAGATTGGAATTGAGGATGCTGCAACGACAGAGGACCAGGCCCTCTTAATATTGATGATGATGATAAAGAACATCGGTTCAATGGTGGCATAAGCTTTTGAATAATTCACATGTTGTTTTTACGATGTTGTAAATAGAATTTGTGGGAAAAGTTTCATATTTGGAGGGTGTTTTTTTAAGCATGTAAATAGTATGAATACTGCGTTATTTAAGGGCAATTCCACTATAGGCGACTCTTAACATTAATTTATGAATCATTGTTTTTGGATGAAACTGTAACAATAGTTTTTGAATCAAAATATGATGACTAACCCCCTTATTCATAAAACTTAACAAACCTCTGCTAACTAAAATGTCTGTTGTCACTGTCTCACAAGCACATGTGTCAAAGTGACAGATAAGGACAAACGAACTTTAGCGGCTAGTTAACTAATATAGGTTTGATAGACGTTTATGAATAATGGGGTTAATCACTAACTTTGCGACTTCAGTTTATTTTTACATTTATGGCGTGTTTAAACATAACTTTTGGAAAACCGAAATCTGCGTATAATGTTGCATCCGCGATGGCGCCAAAAGCAAATAACTTATTTATTATATTTCCTGTTGACCGCAATGTTTAAACAGATCGAGGGAAGTGGTTAAAATGTAAGCTTTCAAACAATAATTTGTTATTTTTTATACGAAGGTATTTTAATTTATACCCATACAGTAAAATCCTCTTTTGTGCTCAAAAAGTGTAGGTAAGCACCAACTTTACAATATCGCGCCGGTCCGGGGCGGAGATGGCCATAACAGTATCAAAAACGGTATCGTTATGGCCATCTCCGCCCATAACGATACAGGCTCGTGTTCAAAAGACTTCAACGGGCTCACGCTCGACCTCACTACACTTGCAACGCAATGGTTCCTGAATCCTGAACACATGAAAAAGGATTTAATATACGGATGTAGATAAAGTAGTGTATGCAACTGTACATGATTAGGCCTTAAAACACTCATGTGATCCTAATATGAAACTCGCTGACGCTCGTTTCATAAAACCACACTCGAGTTTTAAAACCTCTCATTATGTATCAGTTGCATAAACTACTATTATAAAACCATCTTTATATGAGCCTAAATGTTGCACCCGCGATAGTGGAATCACCCTTAACTAAATGTCCTTTATTAATGACATCATATTAATTTAATTTGTTGAACTTTTTGGCACTATAATGGAGATGCCCGCTGCCCAGCACATCAGATTATTGATAGATAAGTTAATAATGCAGTGCTTTTAAAATACATATAAACAAAAATGACATTCTCATGCTATCTATGTATTATTTACCACAGGGTTAAAACAATTTCAAGTAATATTAACATTTCTCTCAGACATAGTTGTACAATTAGCAGCAGATATGTCTACAAAGGCCAAAACAAGGTACATCGCGGGCCCAATTTTATAAAGGCATTCATTTACATATCTAACTGCCACTAACTTTAATATACTGTAACTAATGTATACACACTACTTCATATGATATCAATCAGAAAGCATAGATTAGCTTAAATATAGTTAAAATAGTATTTATTGTTATAAAAAATATATGAGGACGACGATTTTACAAAGCGCTGATATTGATAACAAACGGGACAATTTTAACATTAAAAGTGAGCATTAAAATTAATATAGTTTGTGCGTGGCGTATAGCACCAAAATAAGCAAAAGCAAATACCAAGCGAAATATATTCGTAAACCTGCGCTTTAAGAAATGTTAAAGGAACTAAAAAATCATATACAAAATCTAAGTTTTGAATATATTGATGTACTAATTTTATACTAATATAAAATACATGTTATTATATAAATTTATACTCAATTGATCGAACGACTATAAACGTACAGTAATCTTTATAAGTAACATTTATATCAAAAGTCACTATATGAATGGAAAAACTTTGATATATTTATATACATAAAAAGACGTGACGGAATTTGTGGCCTTCTGTTTTCTCGAAATATTTCTATTAAAAATACATTTCTCATGCAAGTAAAGTTGTAATTCCTATGAGAATAAAGATTCTTATTGTATATCGAATATATGATTTATAACATGAATACCAGTAAGGTAATAATGATAAGTAGGTCATTTGATATGATTTGTACCAACGAAGACAATTTAAAAGCGACCAGTCTAACCTCCTGACGACCGGCATCCTATACATAGTACATAGGCCCCAATTAAGTTTTGACTCTGTGTCAATTTGACAGAGTAACATTTATTCTGCCAAGTTTTGATACCTAGTCGTCAGGAGGCTAATGCGTGACTAGGTCAGTAGATCTTACCTTTACTTTACCAGCAAGTAACATTTAACATTGTATTGAAATTGAATAAATGGGTCATTCTACTTTTTCATGTACATAATTTTCAGACACTTTTACTTAAATGCAGATTTTGGAATACTGTGCCCTCACTTCATATTTTTGTATTGTTATTTCTTGTATTGTCACTTCCGATAGTTTTGGTAATTAACGAACCACAGCTCATATCCATAAATCGAGTAACTCAGTGGTCCTTCGATCTCTCACCATTTGTATGAAAAAATGGCTTTTACCACTGTGTTACCCGCCTTTTACAGCAATATGTTAATATTTAAGTATTTTTACGTATAAATTCCTTTTACTAGGTTCAGGTACTATTTCGAAATCATATTTTTGTACACTAATTCAATAAATATAATAGACTTTTTTTGTAATAGAAAACTGGTCACGAAAATGTAGAATGACCCATGTACTTGGTTCGATAATTTACGTGTAGAAAAATACGTTTCTAATATAGTTATATGTATTATATACTACAGATGTAAAAGGGATGAACGTTAAATACACTCGCAATGTTTACTTAGAGGGATAGATAGAAATATATAGGAAATAAACAGAACAAAAGGGATATTAGTAAGAATCTGGCAAGTACCTCGTATCTGATAATAACGCCTGAGCTTTGTTCATAAGGAAGACTAAAGCAGGGATTCCCTGTGTTCATAAAACAATTAATCGTAAAGTAGGCCGTGTAAACGAAATACTAAAATCGGAACACAGTTTTATAAATAGTCTATTAAAATTAGATAATCACCAGCTTTTATTAATGTAAAATATTATTAGTGTAGTGCTATCATTAATATATTCTAAAATAGTTTAGTATCCCAACGAACAGAAATACTATCTAAGAAATTAGATAAAAAAAAATGATTATTTTTTAGCGTTGAATAACCCGATTAGATCATCACTTTTACGTCATCACTTTAACGATCAGATCATCACTTTAACGATCAGATCATCACTTTAACGACTACGGTTGTAATAAGTAGAACTATTTTAACGTAAACGCATTATCTTAAAACTATAGCAAATTTTTAAGCAATTTAATACTTTCCTTTCAAATATAGTAATTTAACCACGTAAAGCGATATTATATTCACATCTATACTATAATGGCTGCCAATGGAGACTCGTTAATTTCAAATAATATAAGTCTGAATTACGTATATGTATGTTAGCAGTAGGTATGTGTTGTAACAAACATAATATCTTGAGTGCCACTCGAGTATATTGACACTGATTGTAATGGCATGCCAAGGTTTAACCAATTTATGACACGTTTTAAATAAGCAACGACAACCTTGTCTACAATTAAATGCCTCATATAAAATTTTGTTAAGTAATTCGGAACACGTACCATTTTCGCTCTTGTCACAGTGACAATAAGAGTTAAAAGGATACGTGTTTACATTTACTTTACAGTAAATTACTATAGCTGTGAGTGAGTGATAAGTTCGCGTGTCCTTTTAGAAGTACAGGTGGTTGCTTGTTTAATGATACCTTAATGATACTGATTGTAATTTTTCAAAGTAAATTGCATATTTTAATCGTCAATTTTACACCATTCATGGTGGGCCATGTATCTCGAATACTTTAACAATGCTAAAACCAAATCATGAAGTGGCATTCATATCGATTAGACACATTACCTAACGAGTTACTGAACTAGCATATTTTATATTTTATTAGTCATTTAATTTTTAAAACTGTCAAAGTATTACAAATCCACTCAACCAAATAAATGTGATAGTTATTTATATTCATCATGACGTTTTAACTTTATATTGCACATTTCACAATTAGAAAATTTCGCTTCCCGTCTAATGTCCTACACAAAGGACAACGGCTACTGGGTGGATCAACTATTCTTTGTTAATCGTTACCATAGTTACGTCTCCCGAGTCACTCTTTAAAATTGTGATTTTATTGGGTTTAAATCTCCCAAACATGAGTTTTAGCGGTGAGCATAAATCCATTTGGACATGGGTCATCTCTCGAACATGCTTGAAGTCCTTATTATAAACATTTTTTTAAGAAACTCGGTTACTGACGGGACAGATTAACAACAAAGAAAAGTTGATTGACCCTACTAAAAGCGGCGCGGTAATATGCACACTTACTAATCGACGTTGTGGAACCTGAGAATGGCGCGGCCCTTGATCTCGGAGTTGCAGAGCTTCCTGACCACCTCCTGCGCCTCTTCGGCTGGAAACACCGAGTGCGGGGGAGGGGCGATCTGGTGACACATTAATATTTTTTTTTTTTTAGTTTATTTAGAAAACAAACAGCCATGTACAAAAAAAATTCATACAAAAATGGACGCAGATTAGGCCTAAAGTTTCATATATTACTAAGTAACAATTATTGACTAAATAAGTTACAGGTGCCGTTATAATTACCTATAAAGTTGTGTACTCATGCAAAGTAGTTTAACTAAAGTAAAAGAGATTATTAAAAACAATGTTTTCCCTCACTTCATATTATCTAGAAAACAAACACTGCCGAACTTTATTCTTGAAAGAGGACAAACTATGAGCAAAAATGTCTATGTCATTAATATTATAAAGAGATTAGCTTTTGTAATCACACTTGCTCGTAAAGGGGTTATTACACGCAGGCGTATAGAACAGATATAGCCGATAATCCTCCCACGGGAAATAATTTTTCATTACTTCCCTTGGGAAATATTCGTTTGTGTGTGATCTGATTGGTTTCGACAAATCTGGTTGCCCGCGAGCCACAAGAATTCTGCTCTGTGATTGGTTGAAAAAAAATCTAGTTGGCCATGCGACCCGCCCCAAGAATACTGTATTGCTCTGTGATTGGTTGAAATATTGCAGCTGCGCGCTCCACCCGCGCTGATCTGGAAGTGAAGTTGTCAATTTCGTAAATTTTTGATTGGTGCGGTTGTATGAAACATAGATTTTTCTGTCTTTTGTGAAAAACATTGTGTATAACACGGACGTAAGAATATTGCATACTCGAGTCATCAAAAGCCCTCTGCTTTCAGCGTCGGGCTTCTGATAGACTCTCGTTCGCAATGTACTATTACCCGCGACTTCGTCTGCGTAGCCCTCCGTTATCGCGATAGAAGTTTATTGCTATTTAAGTTTATATTTTTATATCAGGCGCTTACCTAGTCATTCGCTTACCTGGCTCTTCCTTACAAACTTCCACCCCCTTGGATGATTTCCGGGATAAAAAGTAGCCTACGTCCTTTCCCGGGACTCAAACTATTTCCATAACAATCATTACATCTAAATCGATTCAGCGGTTTAAGCGTGAAGGGGCAACAGACAGACTTTTGAATTTATAATATTAGTATGGATTTATGTCACACCTGGCCATAAAGTGGAAAGTCAACAACCTGCGATCTCAGATATTCTCTGTTTTACCGTCCTAAGTAAGTGTGGGCTGTAGTACAGTCAAATGTAAAAATATGTATCGAATGAATCCTCTCATAAATATGTACCGAAACCTTAATGCGCAGACACAAGATCCATGGGACATATTTTTGAGTAGCTTGTATACACCCATATTTTTGCAGTACACAGACTGTACAGTAGTACCCAACTGATAAGGCGCGTCGTGAATCTTCGTTCGCGCAGAAAAGAAAGTATCGCTCCGAAGATTAACGAAAGAATGCTTAAAACTTACAATTAACCTTTGATCACTACTATAAGGTTCATAATACACTGTTCATAATGCGCGTGTACTCGATCAGAAGTATGGCGGCTGACTAACATGCCACGCGGCGCGCGCTAACATGGCGGCAGCTGCGGACCAATAGCGGTACAGGAACAAGAAGCGCGGTGCGTGGAGCGTGCCGATTGGTCAATAGCATTTCCCGCGCTTTAAAAACTCATCTTCTGCGCAGGTACATCGGTAAGCCATATCAGTTGGGTACTACTGTACCAGCTTACGGAGACGAGCTCACCTCTCCGTTGGCCCCGAGCTGTCTGTTGAAGAGTGCTATTGGCCACCACCATCTTTGTCATTAAAGTCATGCTCGCACATTTTATCACTTTATTGCGTGTATTTCTTATGTTGGACATTTTGGGAATACGCAAATTTTATTTTTCGTCTAATGTCCTACACTAAGGACAACAGATATGTAACTTAGACCAAGTAAACTGAGAGGTGTCGCTGTAATATTTCGTAATTTATAAGGAGATATAAGGGTCATTTTAATTCGTTATTTGACTAATTAGCTTTTATGGTGCCATTCGAACTAGTTCCTTGAGAGTATGAAATGTTTGTATGGGACCAACTACAATTAGAACAACATAAAAGATGAACATTTTTGAGCACTCGAAACGAGTAATTTGCCGTTTTGGTCGTGAAATATTATTTATGGACATAGTTGCCATACAATTTTTTTTTATTCACACATGAGAATTCTATTCGTAACTTTCAATTTACATTTTGACTATAAAAAAACAACATTTTTGCGAATCTTTATCTTTTTATGAATATAATTAATTTATCTAATTTTATTGTGATAATTTGATGACTTTTCATCCATTTAGCCACACTATGTTATCAATTTTTTAACATGTGTCAAATACGCAATTCATAAAAGGTGCGAATCTTTATCTTTTTATGATTTTAATTAATTTATCTAATTTACTATTAATTGTGATAATTTGATTGCTTTTCATCCGTTTAGCCACGCTATGTTACCAATTTTAACATGTGTCAAATACGCAAATAAAAAGTACAAGTACGTTAACGGATTAATAATCACGTCCGATGTGCGCCCGTAAACTTCAGTACTTGGTCTAATTTAAAAAAAATCTAGTGTACGGAGACGAGCTCACCTCTCCGCTGGCCACGAGCGCGACCAGCGAGCGTAACTGTTGAAGAGTGCCGTTGGGCACCACCACCACGTGAACGCCCAGGTCTTCGGCCTTCTTAGAGAACTTCGGGAGGAGTTTCTCTCCCACGTCTTCGGTCACCAGCACCACGCCGCCCTGGGAAGATAATACATCAAATGACAGATATAATGACAGAATAGGTGGTTTAAAATTTGAAAGTTAGTTAATATATCGAGTGGGGTGTCATATGAAAGGGCTTGGGTTGCACATTCTGAAACATTTTTTTTTTTTACTTCGAGTCATTTTTGTTTTATGAGGGAAAATGTAAAAAAAATACTGCATTCATCTGTACTAGATAAAGCACGTACCGGCGCCAGGCACTGCAGCGAGCGGTGTAGGGAGCGCGAGGTGATATCGTTCACGACCAAGTCCACGGTAGGTAAAAAAAAGAAAAAAACTGCTGTTTTTTTTTTTTGAACCTGACTGTGGTTTTATAGGCCGGGCCCAATAAAGCGATAGGAGTGCGCGGTTGGAGAGTAGCCTGGGGAAAGTCCAGGGGAAAACCTCCGGAACGACCACGCGTGTGGTTTGGAACACTGGAATACTCTAAAAGTGCGCTCCAGTGAGATTGGTTGAGCGGTTTCAACCGAATCTGAGGTGTGAGTGGAATCGAGCTACTGGGAGTTTTGTCGCTGGTTCGCTAAACCTAGCCTAGCTGAGAAGAGTCCAGCAAGAAACTCAGCTAGGCCCGACCTGGATCGGACTGACTCTACCCGGTGTGCGGCGGTACCGGAACGAATAGGGACTAAAAAAAAAAAAAGAAAAAAAAGCTGCACTCGTCTGTCCTACACGAAGCACGTACCGGCGCCAGGCACTGCAGCGAGCGGTGCAGGGAGCGCGAGGTGGTGCCGAAGTTCATCACCAGGTCCACGGGGCCGCCGCACGCGTCCGTGGTGCGCTCGATCAACTGCTTCTCGTACAGGTCCTCGTTCCACTGCACCACGTTTATTCTGAAAAAAAAAAAAAACAACAAATAGAAATTTGAAAATAATAATAAATAATAAAAATGTTTATTGTACACAAAATTGCTACACAAGTGCTACATACTAGAACTAGATAGTACAAAAGTAATATATGCTAGGTCGAGACTTTCGACCCCTAAACTAGGTGTGACCTGTGTTTTAGGGGTCTGAGTTCATAAAAAACAGGGTCGTGACTAACGTGGTTTAGACAGTGTAACAGCAATGCGAAAAATAGTAAGTAGTTGAAGAGTGGTGACACAAGGAATTGTATTGCAATACAAAGGAATTTTGACTATATCACACTCATTAGGAACAGTTATTTTAACTAATTAAAAACAATAGATTCATATCAAATATACTGATTATTACACATCAAATTTATGACATGTGTCTGAAATGGTCAGTTAAAAACTTAAAATTAGGTGCAGGGCCCATAGAGCTAGACCAGCATCGACAATGTGCTTGCCTTGTAATCCTGATAACAACCCGGTTCAAACCTCACAATATCCGGTCTTATCCGGGCATTGGGTCACAAATCCCGGTAATATTATGACAACAATCGCTCATAATGGGTATGCATCACAATAACCGGTCATAATCCGGTAATAGTAAACCGGATTTTAGTGTCACAATAACCGGTACTTACTCGTCACTGTCCTTGGCATACAGGAAGCCTTCATCGTTGAGCGTGGCGACGGATATCCGGAGCCGGTCGTGCCACCGGCTCTGCCGGAAGTAGTGGGTGGCGATGCGCAGCGCCCACAGAGCTAGACCACCGGTACCGACTATAAGTACAGTGGCCTTATCCTTGTGGTCGGGACCTGGAATTTGTATACATGTTTTTAATCATAGAATTTAACAAATGTGTACTCAGCTTATAGTGCTCGAAACTGATCCAATACATGGCATTTTCAATCTTATGTCATGATGTTAGAGGTGATTAATAAAGTGTCGAGAACGTTTACGTCACTCCGTTTTTATTTCAGTTTATAAAAATCGCGCGTGATGTCGAGGAACTTCCACTGACCTTCCAGTGACCTTCTTGAGCCAGTCGCTGCCAGTGTTGACCATGTTCTCACATGGAATATTGAAGTCTATCTTCCCCTGAGCTTCAACTATCCGCTTGAGGCAGTCACTGACAGTGTTAACCGTGTTCATGACCTAGAATATTGAAGTGTCTAGCTTCCACTGACCTTCCAGTATCCGCTTGAGGCAATCTCTGCCAGTGTTGACCGTGTTCTCACCTGGAATATTGAAGTGTCAAGCTTCCACTGACCTTCCAGTATCCGCTTGAGGCAGTCTCTGCCAGTGTTGACCGTGTTCTCACCTGGAATATTGAAGTGTCAAGCTTCCACTGACCTTCCAGTATCCGCTTGAGGCAGTCTCTGCCAGTGTTGACCGTGTTCTCACCTGGAATATTGAAGTGTCAAGCTTCCACTGACCTTCCAGTATCCGCTTGAGGCAGTCTCTGCCAGTGTTGACCGTGTTCTTACCTGGAATATTGAAGTGTCAAGCTTCCACTGACCTTCCAGTATCCGCTTGAGACAGTCTCTGCCAGTGTTGACCGTGTTCTCACCTGGAATATTGAAGTGTCAAGCTTCCACTGACCTTCCAGTATCCGCTTGAGACAGTCTCTGCCAGTGTTGACCGTGTTCTCACCTGGAATATTGAAGTGTCTAGCTTCCACTGACCTTCCAGTATTCGCTTGAGGCAGTCTCTACCAGTGTCGATCGTGTTCTCACCTGGAACATTGAAGTGTCTAGCTTCCACTGACCTTCCAGTATCCGCTTGGGACAGTCGCTGCCAGTGTTGACCGTGTTCTCAACTTCTCACCTGGAATATTGAAGTGTCTAGCTTCCACTGACCTTCCAGTATCCGCTTGAGGCAGTCGCTGCCAGTGTTGACCGTGTTTATGGCCAGCAGAGCGCCGGTGGGCAACATGGCGGCGATACTGAGCGGAAGTGAGTCGGGCACACGGACCAGGCACTTGAAGTCCGGGACAACTATGTAGTCGGCGTAGCCGTGGGGAACACCTGGAATATGGAGTAAACTAGGGTTAGAGACGTGTTCAAATAATGTCTACGGCCAAAGTGTTCAGAGATATGTGAAAACATTATTCTTAATTATAGGCCGGGCCCAATAAAGCGATAGGAGTGCGCGGTTGGAGAGTAGCCTGAGGACAATCCAGGGGAAACCTCCGACACGACCACGCGGGAGGTTTAGTTTAAACACTGGAATACTCTAAGAGCTTGCGCTCCAGGGAGATTGGTTGATTGGTTGATCGACTTCTGGGGTACGACTTTAATGCTAAAGGCATAAAGTCGTTCAGACACTTTTGGACCTCTGGAAACGTACATTTATGAGCCCGAATGCGTTTCGACTGCCTGATTGTGCCGGTGTCCGCGTTCTTGCCGGCGGGGAACAGAGCCCCGGGCTCGCCAGTCCACAACCGGGAAGCTAGGGGCCATCCATAAAGTACGTCACACGAATTTCATGATTTTTTGCCCCCTCCCCCCGTCCTTGTCACAGGTGGTCACATTTCTGAGACCCCCCCCCTCCCTAGTGTGACGTCACATGTTTTGCAATTTCACATCGAAAAATTATTAAATTAAAATAGCAGTTCCAAAATAAGTTTTATTACCATTCAAGTTATTATTTTTTTTATCAGCGTAAGTTGCACTGTATGTTTCGTATAGTCTACGGTAAAGATTACCTAAATCTATCTTTTTATTCATTTTAAACTTGTTTTTTTTAAATATGTTTTAACTAAACAATAACGTTGTTCACTCAGCGAAAGTCAATTTTCGAATGTAATAGAAACAATAAAATCACGCGGGGTGCGGTGCGTTTGGCGGCATTAGTCAAAGGGCTCGTGGGCGATCGACGCTTCTGTCGGCGCGTGTCACTAGAGCGAATGTGAACAAAACAATTTAAACCGTATTGTCATAAAGATAGAGTTGGAAATATGTTTTAGTATAATTCATATTGCAAATTACGCGGTTTAATACCTCTAGATTTATAAATTTCGAAATGTGATGTCACGAAACTTAGGACCCCTCCCACCCCTAGTCACACCATTCCACATTGTCGACCCCCTCCCCCCCCTTTACCGTACTTTATGGATGGCCCCCTAGGAGTATGAACCACACCAACCTTCGTACGGATAGAGTACAATCCTGTCGCCCTCTTTGATGCCCTCAGTGTCAGCGTTCTTGCCGATGGCATCGACCACACCCGCCACCTCGTAGCCGGGGAACAGAGCACCGGGCTCGTCAGCCCACAACCGGGAAGCTAGGAGTATGAACTACACCAACCTTCGTACGGATAGAGTACAATCCTGTCGCCCTCTTTGATGCCCTCAGTGTCAGCGTTCTTGCCGATGGCATCGACCACACCCGCCACCTCGTAGCCGGGGAACAGAGCACCGGGCTCGTCAGCCCACAACCGGGAAGCTAGGAGTATGAACTACACCAACCTTCGTACGGATAGAGTACAATCCTGTCGCCCTCTTTGATGCCCTCAGTGTCAGCGTTCTTGCCGATGGCGTCGACCACACCCGCCACCTCGTAGCCGGGGAACAGAGCACCGGGCTCGTCAGCCCACAACCGGGAAGCTAGGAGTATGAACTACACCAACCTTCGTACGGATAGAGTACAATCCTGTCGCCCTCTTTGATGCCCTCAGTGTCAGCGTTCTTGCCGATGGCATCGACCACACCCGCCACCTCGTAGCCGGGGAACAGAGCACCGGGCTCGTCAGCCCACAACCGGGAAGCTAGGAGTATGAACTACACCAACCTTCGTACGGATAGAGTACAATCCTGTCGCCCTCTTTGATGCCCTCAGTGTCAGCGTTCTTGCCGATGGCGTCGACCACACCCGCCACCTCGTAGCCGGGGAACAGAGCACCGGGCTCGTCAGCCCACAACCGGGAAGCTAGGAGTATGAACTACACCAACCTTCGTACGGATAGAGTACAATCCTGTCGCCCTCTTTGATGCCCTCAGTGTCAGCGTTCTTGCCGATGGCGTCGACCACACCCGCCACCTCGTAACCGGGGAACAGAGCCCCGGGCTCGTCAGCCCACAACCGGGAAGCTGGGAGTATGAACTACACCAACCTTCGTACGGATAGAGGACAATCCTGTCGCCCTCCTTGATGCCCTCAGTGTCAGCGTTCTTGCCGATGGCGTCGACCACACCCGCCACCTCGTAACCGGGGAACAGAGCCCCGGGCTCGTCAGCCCACAACCGGGAAGCTGGGAGTATGAACTACACCAACCTTCGTACGGATAGAGTACAATCCTGTCGCCCTCCTTGATGCCCTCAGTGTCAGCGTTCTTGCCGATGGCGTCGACCACACCCGCCACCTCGTAACCGGGGAACAGAGCCCCGGGCTCGTCAGCCCACAACCGGGAAGCTGGGAGTATGAACTACACCAACCTTCGTACGGATAGAGGACAATCCTGTCGCCCTCCTTGATGCCCTCAGTGTCAGCGTTCTTGCCGATGGCGTCGACCACACCCGCCACCTCGTAGCCGGGGAACAGCGCACCGTCGCGCAGTCCGATATGCGCGGGCGTCGACGTGTGGATGCCGAAGTTCTCCATCTCGCCGGACAGACTGCCGACGGACGAGACGGACGATGTGGAGCAGACGGACGCGGAGCGGGTGCGGTGCGCCCTGTGATGTTTAAGTTTAGGTTACATTGATATATGTGATAATCCACATCGAAAGGGCGGCAGGCGCTTACGTTGCACCTATTCACTATTGTATTGGAACAGCGGCAATAAAGGCGTAAGTGCCGGCCGCCATAAGGTCCCTTTCAATATGGATTATCACATATGGTGGCATGCACCAACATATTCTATTTCTTTTTTGTTGTTTACCGCTCAGATTTACATAAAGAGTCCTTATCAGTTAAAGGACGCTCATCTATTTAGGTGATTTACGATTGAATTGAAACGTATCTTGACATTTACTCAGTGTTAATATCTAGAACAGGACCATTGCGACCTAATATCACAAATTTTAAACGTATTTTTTGAATTTTTCATTAAGAAATATCGTTTGAAACATCACTCCAAATCGACCATTTTTAAGCTAAAAACTGTGTTTTTCCACTTAAATTCTAATACACACAATAAAATCAAAAAAATGCTATGTTACTATCTAAATCTCTAATAAAATCATAGTATCCTTTAATCACATTATTGGTATTATCCATACTTTTGTCATAATTTGGAATCAAAGCATTTTAAACTTATAAGGCTTCTTAAGTAAGTCAAGTAGTATCATTGTATAGTGTTTGTGTTTTTCTCGTGTCCAATTCATTGTCCTATTGTGCGGTTTTATTACCTCATTTTGTCGGTCATAAAAGATAATGCTTCCTAGATAGAGACTGCATGTGCATTAACATTTTACTGGATTATAAACTCTAGGGTCTTTGCCAATGGTTTATATTGCTTCAATAGAAATGTGACGTTACACCGCATTGTGCATTTTATGGCGCAATACACCCCCGGCGTTTACTTCAACGCCTGATAATGGTAAAAAGTATTTTTTCTACTCGTCGACTTTAATGTTTGAATTACGATATAGTAGACAAAACTAAAATCACATACATTTCTTTATTGGTTCCCTTCAAGTGAACTCTTATGGAATAGACCAGTCACGTGTCGCCTTTTACTGTACTCTTATGAAATTGGCCAATCACGTGTCACCATTACA
Organism: Epiblema foenella; assembly: GCA_963556455.1. Lineage (NCBI taxonomy): Eukaryota > Metazoa > Arthropoda > Insecta > Lepidoptera > Tortricidae > Epiblema > Epiblema foenella. The sequence continues at coordinate 45,394,612 of OY747095.1, forward strand.
GTACTCTTATGAAATTGACAAATCACGTGACGCCGCGGACATAGAACAAAAGACCAACGAGCGCCCGACCCATGTGCCTAATGTTCATTGCCGCAGGACTAGTTTGTTTGATAGTTTCGGTTTGTTTAATTAATTTCCGTTGACTCGTAGAAAAATTAGTGTATGCAATAGTTATATAATTAGCTTTTTAAGTCTCGAACCTTAATTAGACCACTCGGCAAGCCTCGTGGTCTAAACGCAGTTCTCGACTAAAAAAGCATACATTATATAACGATTGCATAAACTACTATTTTTCTATATAAAGGCACCTGCACCGTTTTAAACAATGCTTTTGTTCCTTTAAATGCATTGGACAAAAACGAAACCCAAATACTATAAACACTGATGGCTCACCTGTAGCACGCGCCAGCGTACGCGACACGTATACGCGCGCCATACATCGGCACCTCGGGGACCGGCACGTCGAAACTGAACACGCACTCCTTGAGGGTGGCCCCGGGGGACTCGATGGACACCTGGCGGCACAGCTTGCTCATCTTGATTGCTGGAGACAAAAATAAATGTGATAATCCACATCGAAAGGGACCTTATGGCGGCAGGCGCTTACGTTGCACCTATTCACTATTGTATTGGAACAGCGGCTATAAAGGCGTAAATGCCGGCCGCCATAAGATACGCAGTATTTGCCAGTGCTAGTTACGTGGTTATGCACTACTGGGTAATGTGTAGAAACGCACTATTTACCAGTGTTAGTTATGCAGTATTGCACTATCCTCGATGTTATATTATTCTTCGTAATACTTAACAGTATGTATAAGCAATTCCCGGGATCCTATCATAAAAATATCAATCTCCAAAAATTAACGACTTTTTCGATATCTCGCTCCGTTACATTGTTTTTTCATGGGTTTTTAGGAGTCCGAATTAAACCTGGAAACGTTAATTTTTCAACCGTTACATCTGCAGGTTAGATGTAAAATTAAATAAAGATCATGATAGGATTAAAAAACTGTACAAGCATGCACTATTTTAGGGTATATGACGGTATTTTACCGATGTGTATTCTTTGTCCACGAGTGTATCATACCAGTCACGTCGGTTATCAATAAACGCGTCTCTTAACTTCATGTCACACGCATGACAGTTTCTTTAATTAACTGTTTACACACTTTGATCCGTATAGTGATAAACTTTCGTATCTGTCACTATATTTGTAATGAGATATGAAGGTGCTTCTGTAACTAGCGATAACGCCAGATAAAATTAAAATCAGATGACACTTAACCGAAGCCAAAAAGTCTCGACCCAACGTTTGCCAGCGAGCAATGGAACGAAGCATAGTTGGAGACATGGGCGCTAACGATGAACCTCATAAGAAAGCTCAAGGTCACCCAAAGAGCAATGGAAAGAGCTATGCTCGGGGTTTCTCTGCGTGATAGAATTAGGAATGAAGCTATCCGTAGCAGAACTGGGGTCACCGACATAGCCTTCAAAATTGCGAGACTTAAGTGGCAGTGGGCAGGGTACATTGCTCGCAGGACTGACGGTCGATGGGGCCAGAAACTGCTTGAGTGGCGTCCACGCACCGGAAGACGAGCTGTCGGTAGGCCTCCGACAAGGTGGAGTGATGACCTGGTGAAGGTCGCGGGAATCCGGTGGAAACGAACGGCACAGGACCGGTCTAAATGGCGAGCCTGGGAGGCCTATGTTCAGCAGTGGACGTCTTTCGGCTGAAATGATGATGATGATGATGATGATAGTTGGAGTCCGTAGAATTCTAAAATTCAATCAATCAACCGGACAATCAATCAATTAATTGACCGGATCAGGAACACCGAGCTGCGTTCCAAAACTGGTATCGTAGATGTGGGTGTTAAGGCCGCAAAGCTGAAGTGGGACTGGGCTGGGCACTGTCGAATGCACCCGGAGGATTGAGCCAAAGTAACCACCGAATGGATCCCACAAGATGGCTCCCGAGGCAGAGGCAGACCGAAAAGGAGATGGCGGGACGACCTGATACATTTTGTACGGATTGGCAAGAGCTGGCACACGACCGAGACGAGTGGCGAAAAAGAGGCTATATAAAAAGAAAAACACTTTGCCAACTTCTAAGTAGAAAAAATGTTTACTACAGCGCCCCCTGGCGAGTTATCATCGTAACTCCTAGCTAAATTTCTGCCCGACTAAACTACAAACCTATTGCAGAAAACCGTTTCTAAATCGGTCAAGCCGTTTCGAAGATATTGATGTGCACACACAAACAAACAAACAAACAAACAAACAAACAACCTCTCACCCTAAACGCATATACCTTCTCCGTTCCGTCGTGGGTAAAAAAGAGGAAGTTCGTAGCTTTTTAAGCCGGGCCGGAGTGTTCTTGGTGTGGTAAAGGATGGTCTTAGGTTTAACAGGTTTAGTCTTCAAGGCTCGGCCATACACTGTTTATACTCAACATTAATCGTAAGTCGTGATACAAAATAAAAACACAATTTACTTATGAATGAGTTTTTATGTCGGTACCAATACATAATCAGCTATTTCATACATTTTTTTCAGTTGATTGAAGACTTTTCTATGAAACAGCAAATTTTATGTCGTTTGGGCCATGCAGTATCAAAAATAGAACAACTAGTATTTTGTATGTTACAATTTATGGAAATCTTGTGACCTTTTTTTATCTTGTGACGGTTTCAACCGAATCTGAGGTGTGAGTGGAATCGAGCTACTGTGAGTTTTGTCGCTGGTTCACTAAACCTAGCCTAGCTGAGAAGTGTCCAGCAAGAAACTCAGCTAGGCCCGACCTGGGTCGGACTGACTCTACCCGGTGTGCGGCGGTACCGGGACGAATAGGGACTATATGTGTTACTGTCAGAATCATAATCAGAATCAGAATATTTATTTTGTTAAACATAGGTAGAAAAAGATGGTACATAGACAGATACGGTTGAGCACTATGTTTTACCCGCAATGCAGGTGTACAATAAATTCATTTCATGTGATTATAATAAACATGTCATTCACTAATACAACTATCATTAATTTAATACAACAATAAGCAAATTAAAGAAAAATGACTACAACATATTAATATAAAGCTGTGTTAGTAGTATCATTAAAAAAATCATTTATGGTATAGTAACAATAAAGTCAGCTGTTTTTTTAAATTATGTATGTCAAGTGATATAATTGAGTCAGGCATTTTATTAAATATTTTCGGTGCCATACCCAAAATACTTTTTCTCATCAGCTGTTGTCGCGATTGATTATTGTATTTTAGGTGACGCACACGCTGATGCGAATGATACACAGTCGTCTCGCGTCACACTAATTTATTGCACCTTAATCCTAGAGCGCACAATACGGATTTCTGTATTTTAGTTATATTCTCTTCTTAGGAAACATTTCTCTCTCTGAACCTATGCTTCTCTCCATGACTTTTGTTGAGTAAAGTTTTTTTTTTTTGAACCTGACTGTGGCTTTATAGGCCGAGCCGAGCTGTGAAGATGTACTGGAGATGTGGTGAAGGTGTGCCCCAGAGGGCACACTAGGGAAGTAAGTACACACAACTGCAGTCGAATATTAATTGATTTCTTGTCTAGAAAATACATGGTTTATATACTAGAGAGTTCCTTTGTTCGTGTGCATTCTTGTGGAAGTAATATACTTCTCAGGTTACATCGTAAAATAGGTAAATCATGTTACAATAAATAATATGTAATGTGATACAATCGAATTAGTTAAATGGTGCGTTAAATAGGTTAACGGCGTAATAAGAGTAATCGGTTATTTGATACCTTAATGCATGTGTGTGTGTACTCACACTACAGCTTTCCTCTTTTTTTTTTTAGACAAAAATAGTATGCTTTAGAAATCTATTTTTGGCTAATGTATAATGTACATGTATCTCTAAATGGTATGTAATATATGTAAATCTTAACGCTATTTGGTTATACAATTTTTATCGTAATATAATAAAATTCTTAATGCTACTTGAGTATACAATTTTTCTAGTTTAGTATAATAAAATTCTTAATGCTACTTGGGTATACAATTTTACTCTTAGTTTCTACGTTACATGTTTCTTCTTTGGTCTAACATATATTTAATGTTGTGTTGGCGGTTAATATGATATTTGTGTCATGCTATAGGACACTCTTTTAATTATGATTGTAGTGGTTCCTTATTTGGATCTGGTATTTATCGGTGTCTTATTGCTCTTGTGTTTTAATAATAGATTGGTTTAATGTAAATGAGAAAATCATGTGTGTGATTTCTGTGTTTCTTAGCTGTTGCTGAGTTATTTATGGGAAGATGATATTTTATAGCATGGTTAATGTATATTGTTTTGTATTTGGTTGAGATATAGAGATGCCCCCTTCGCATCATTTTCGTTGGTATAATCAGGTGTTATTTGAAAAGGGAAAATGGTTTATTTAATTAATGGGGTTTTTCGTGATCCTTATCTCGTAATAATCTTAATCTATTCTATTACTAATAATATCAATATTTTTTTTTTTTTGTAATTGAATTTCAACGCTCGTTGTGATGGCGTTTTTTTTTTTTATAGTACTTTATATTTTTTGTCGAATTCCCATGTGGAATTTATATCATTTATTTACGTTTTTGTCGTAATACGCGGCGTTTTTGTCGTTTTTCCTTTTTTACGGCGTTTTATTATGTCGTCGTTTTCGTATATGTTTTTCGTACGTACGTGTTTAGTTTCTTGGTATTTTTTTTTATACCGTCTTAAAGAAAACAGTGGCTCTTGTAAGCTCTTATCTGTGTCTTATTTGTCATTTATTTTTATTGCGCATACATTTTCTTTGGACGTCATTGCGCTATTTTTTTTTTAGTCACTTATTATTTAACTTGTGACAAAGTGTGCACTACTCATTGCGAAGATACATTGCATGCAAATATATGGCCGGCCGACCCTTAATTATTACTACAGTATACAAGGATTTTATACATAATTATATTTATGTAGAGCGCGCATAATACCTTAAGAGGTATTGGTTTACAGGTCTGACAATTCTTTTAACACAAATTGTGTCCAAGGACTTCACATGATTGATGCTCGATCGAATTATGTTCAAGTCATGGATTTGTTGTTTGCCTAATAGACAGTTCTTTTAACACTTTATAACAAATAGTGCCCAAGTATTTCCACTCGTTTGATGCTCGATCGAAACGTGTTCGATATCCAAGGGTTTTGCTGTCTACCTTGTGTACTGGTGTACCTTGCTATTCATCATATATTTAGTTATTCAATGGTCCCTCTCGGTACTATCACTGAGTACGGGGAAACACATTGTTTTATTTATTTCTTAAATAAATTTGTCTTAGTATTTTTATCCTGAAATCTTCAACATATAAGAATTTCATCGACTTTTAGATGATCAGGCTAATCGTCTAGTGAAATATTTATGTGTATCCGTTTTTCGGATTATTATATGGGTGCGGGAGAAGATTATAGTCACATAATGGTTCTAAAGTTATGATTCCGTTGTTTAAAATTGTTGCTGGTTTTTTTGTATATTTTATAATTACTACGAATTTTTTTAATTGGCTTTTAAAAATTTTTTTTTTTTTCCATTTTTATTTGTTTTGCTCGTTTGTCGTAATTTTTGATACATAAATGTTGAATCAAAAGCATTGTCCGATTAATGTTAATACGTGGAAATCATATTGAAACTTTTATTTTAGTATTCTAAAGAGAATGTACTATGTGACGTTATCTTTCCTCGGACTCGATGTGAGTCGTCCTTACGTGTCATATGGCGCGGAGTGCGTCATGCGCTTCCTATGGCGCCACGACTTGCGCTCGCTGCGGCAAATCATATGTGCCTTGCGTCGTTTATATGTGCTGTACCGCTTCTTCCGGTAATTCAATACTTGGTCCGGGGCGGGCGTAGTGGATGTGGACTGTTTGTGGTCCTGAATCGCATTTTTAGCGCGGAGTATCCAAAACATACGCATTGCATAGCATTTTTTGTGTATGCTATGCTTGTCATTTCGTTAGTCTTTTGTGAATCTGGCTATGGCCATTTGTTTAATTAACGATTGCAGTACTGAGTCCGCTTCTGGTTTCTCATTGGCCTGGGTTACTGTGAGGTTTACAAATAGTTCCTCGAGTTATTGGCCGTACCGCTCGATTGACTTACTTCCTTGTTTTGTTGTGAGCAACCTAGTTTGAATCGCGGTTGCCGATTTGGTAGGTAAAAGACGTAGTCTCATCTCATCAACTAATGCTGTTACACTAGTATGTTTATCCGATATTGTTAGCTTGGCGCTTTGACTTAATCGGATCTTAGTAACGAAAATAATAAATGACTTTAAATCGGAGTCTTTAATCATCGTTGCGTACAACTCTATAGCATCTATGAGCTGCCTTGTGACGGTTTCCGATCCGTCCATGGCTGGTAGCAACGCTACTGGTGCTCTTAGGCTAAAATGGTATTTTGACGTCATTTTGCCTTGTTCGGTTTCTTTCTCGTAAGACGCGTGTATTGCGCTATAAATCGCTTTTATCTCCGTTACGTAAGACTGGATTAATTCGCTGTCGCGTACATATATTTCTGATCGCTTTAGCTTATGACTATACTGCTCTACATTTTTTTTTGTACTCATTATACAATAATTCAACCTGCTGGAGTTCACTCTGACCGATCGCCTATTTTCGGCGTTTTGCACTTAATTTTCTAATGTCTTCTTGTAATAATTGTAACTCTTTATACAATTTTTGAATGTCGGTCATTAGTACATATGAACTTGACACGTAATGCGTTTGCATAAACATTGACATAAAAACGTGCTTCTAATCTTAAATTGGTCGGTTTACGCGGTTAATTGCGCTTAAATGATACCTGTAGGCAGATGCTGCTAGTTGATGGTGGCTGGCGGTTGGTAGTTGACAGTGTCCGATGCCGATGTTGTAGCCGTTGTCGCGCTGGTCCTGCGGTTCGGAGCTGCTAGACGTTGCTGCTGTCAGCTTGGCTCGTACTTGCGCTGCTGGATGCCCCGTTTTGAGCTATGATGACCTCTTCTTTCTGGCTATTTTTCGTGCTCTGGGTTCCCATGGTTTGCTGGCTCTGGCTGGCTGGACGGTTGGGCGGCGGCAGTGGTGCTTGGCTCGGTGATGTTTATATTGCGGTTGCCCCGAGTAGCCTGACGGGCAGGGTTGCCCCTTGGTACTCGTGCATACCGGCTGGCAGGGTCGCCATGTGAAGAGGTAATAAAAGATGTAGTGAAGGTGTAGTGAAGGTGTGCCCCAGAGGGCACACGAGGGAAGTAAGTACACACAACTGCAGTCGAATATTAATTGATTTCTTGTCTAGAAAATACATGGTTTATATACTAGAGAGTTCCTTTGTTCGTGTGCATTCTTGTGGAAGTAATATACTTCTCAGGTTACATCGTAAAATAGGTAAATCATGTTACAATAAATAATATGTAATGTGATACAATCGAATTAGTTAAATGGTGCGTTAAATAGGTTAACGGCGTAATAAGAGTAATCGGTTATTTGATACCTTAATGCATGTGTGTGTGTACTCACACTACAGAGCCGAGCGATAGGAGTGCGTGGTTGGAGAGTAGCCTGGGGTAAATCCAGGGGAAATCCTTGAGTGGAGTGTTGCCAGCCCTCAATATAATGGTTGAAATATGTCAGGCACGTATCCAGAGGGGGGGGGGATAGTTGGGATTTATCCCCCCCCGCCCCGCCCCTCGAAAACGTTTTTAGCCGTCTGTTTATTTATTCACGTGCGTGTTCTTTCAATAAGTAGGTAAATAAAAAGATGAGATGTTTCAATGTTTGTCCCCCCCCCCCCGAACCAAAAGTCTGGATACGTGCCTGAAATATGTTTTGTTATTCCTGTGTGTAAATAATTTGGTTTTTTTCCTGTGTTATAGTTCACCGAGGCGCGGACAGACGGCTTTGACGCCGTCCGGCGTAAGAAAACTGCCTCACTTTCAGCTAGTGTGCGTGGCAGTAGCAAAAGCATTCTAAATATGATAGCAAATTAGTTGGATTTTCCTCTGATGTGGAAACTTAGCCAGAGGACCAAATCCGTTTTTACAACCACGTGAGTTGTCCTTGTCATATAAATAAATAAAATAAAATGAAAAAATATTTTAAATACCACAAGTGTTTTGGTGTAATACTGTCAACTTATGTGTGAATAAATAATAATAATTATTATATATAAAACAAGTGCGAGTCGGACTCGCGCACCGAGGGTTCCGTATACAGATGTGTACCGGTTCCAACCTTATTAAATCAGGAAAATCTCAACAACATGGTGTGGAAATTGGACGCCATGGGTACAGCGCCATCTATCAGCGACTTTTCGATTCGACGACCTTGCTTTAGCCTAGTTGGTAGTGACACTGCCTACGAAGCTGGAGGTCCCGGGTTCGAATCCCGGTCAGGGCATTTATTTGTGTGATGAGCACTAATATTTGTTCCTGAGTCTTGGATGTTTCTATGTATTTAAGTATATGTTTATCTATATAAGTATGTATATCGTCGCCTAGTACCCATAGTACAAGCTTTGCTTAGTTTGGGACTAGGTCGATTTGTGTAAGATTGTCAACATTTTTTTTTTTGTTACAAATTTGAGTGACTGAATAACTTTGTATGTATGGTAGTTTTTCAAGGATAATTCTTTATCACGTAAACCGATTTCAATTTTTTTTTCTTTATTTGAAAGAAGGTACTTCAGGTTCAGCATAATCTCGTAGGAATTTATAAAACAAAAATACATGCAAAGGTGATTAAATTACAAACTTAGTATAGAAAAGTTTTATGACGATAAAAAAAAAGGAAAGCTAGGTAGAGCTACAGTTATATTTTTCCTGTAAAATATACATTGATATCAATGTTACGTAGTAATTGTATATTTTTTCCTGGGTAAACTTCGGAGATAAGGGGGAGGGAACGGTATTTTTTTTACATTTACCCTCATAAAACAAAAACGACTCAAAGTAAAAAAAAAATAAAAAAATTCACAATGTGCAACAAGCCCTTTCATATGACGCCGCACTCGACGTATTAACTAGAATTTTTTTAGAAACTTTCATATTTTGAACCATCTGTTATTTTTCACTGAAAATATATATATATTTTTTAAGTAAAAAAAAATAAAAAATTGAAAATTTAATCTGTTTATTGCAGTATTAAATTACAAATATATTTACTACAGTCTACATAGTTTATAATCTTTTACATTTAAGATTTTATTAAACTATGGGGTGTTGGGAGTCATGTTCTATGTATGTAGGTAAGCCTTCTTTATAACTATTCCAAATTTCAAATCGATTGCATAAGTAGTTCTTGAGATATTCAGCTATGCGACATACAGACAGACAGACAGACAAAGTGAAACCATAAAGGGTTCCTTTTTTACCATTTTGGTACGGAACCCTAAAAATGTACAAATACGCGCGGATTCACAACAAGGTCACGGTCACGCATTTTATGCTAAAAACTACGCACAACCCAAATGTTTTCGTAACCAATATAGGATCATATCACAATCAATTGACGACAAACCGACATTAATTACTGAAGAAACAAACAGATGGCCTTATGTGACAAGGTTCCAATGCGGCTACATAAACACATTGTTTCCACGGCGAAATTTCAACCTTCTCAATATTAACATAAGGTGTATATCAGTTCAAATTCATAACATGCCTAAATAAAGTTGACGTCATGCTTTGAAGTATCGGTCAAAACAATTGAATAAAACCTTAAGGTGCGGCGGGGCAATCTAGACGGCGGGAAATTAGAACATCGGAACAAAATTTTGTAAAAAAAAAAGTTTTACAATATTTTTAAAAACAAAAAATATAGTATTTTGCTACTCAATAAGCTGTAAACAACGATACCCACTCGATGGGGTAGATCAAAAAAAAATTTTCGCGCCCCCCTTTAGCTGTAAGAGAGCCCCCCTTAAGAGGCCTTATACGTTTTAAAATGTTTTAGTTTCAAATTATGACAAAAGTATTAACAATACCAATAAAGTTATTAAAGGCTACGATAATTTTATTAAAGTTTTAGATAGTAACATAGCCATTTTTTGATAATATTGTGTATAGTAGAATTTAAGCGGAAAAAACAAGTTTTTCGCTTGAAAATGGCCGATTTGGAGTGTTGTTTGAAACGATATTACTTAATAAAAAATTCAAAAAATACATTTATAGTTTATGACATAAGGTCGCAATAGTCCTGTTCTAGATAGTAATATTGAGGAAATGTCAAGTTGCGTGTCAATTCAAACAGAAAATGGCGTAAATAGATGAGAAATCGTAATAAAAGCGGGGTTCAATTTTGTATGGGAGAACAACTTCACACCTAGTTATTATTTCTCTAAAGGCTGATTTTTCAGCCCTAGATTAAAGTGTCTGGTAGAATTTTTTATCTCTGTCCTTTTCTTTCGTATGACATTATAAAGTGACAGCGATAATTTTAACTGATGGATAATTTTATCTGGTGATTCTGGTGAATTGTATCTAAAAATCGACCCTAAGATGATAACAAGACGTATATAAACATTGGATTAGGTATACATATAGCTCCTTTATATGAACTTGAAATTACAACATTTGAGTCTAAATGTAAACAAGATCAGAGTCCATTTTCCTTATTTTTAGAAGTTTTAGGTAAGCGGTCGACGTAGCGTTGCCGGTATCTTAACTACTTAACGACTTAAGTCTAATTTTCATTGCCGTAGGATTTAATTTTGACTATGTAAAGACAGTAACGTTCAGCAGCAAATCTAGGCCAAGTGTCACTTATTGAGAAAACACTTGATAAAATGCATTCGTTTGCCGATCTTACTCCCTTTATTTGTGAGAGTCAGGATGGCGGGTGTACCTAAACAAATATGTAAATAAAGTGTACCAAAAATTTGTACTTAATTTGTACTATTTTGTACCACTTTAGAAAAAAATTGTACCCTTCCGCATTTAAAGTTATTACAAAGTGAAGGTACACACGCCATCCTGACAGTCAGGATGGCGGGTGTACCTGGGAAAATTATGATCCTACCAATTATCAACCAATGTTAATATCTCAATTTTTTGTACCAAATTTGTACTCAAATATACAGTAAAAACTTCAGCCATCTAATTCGTAGTTTGCGAGTTTTACACATTTGATGATTTTCTACTGCTGGGCAATACGGTTATTCTAAGTAATACATGTATGGGGATGTCAAACAAATTAATAAACTGGGAGGGGACTGGAGAATTGTGAGTTTTGAAGATTATACCCAAAGGTATCATGTCACACATGTTTCAAAACTTTATTAATTGTTAGAATTTCCCTATGAAAAAAATACAAATATTAATTATAGGTATCTAAATAATTTTTAAATAAGGATCCGTCAGATCTTATTTCGATATAAGTTATGTCAAAAAATAAGTTACCTACGATTTGATTTGACATTCGCGAGGGGTGCGTCAATCGAGATAATTGATTTTTGAAATAGAACTCAACCTTCATTATGGATACTACTATTTTCAAAAAAATTTAATGTTGGCGTATTAAGGGTTCTTATCAGTTAAAAAACGCTCATCTATTTAGACGATTTTCTATTTGAATTGACACGTATCTTGACATTTTCTCAGTGTTACTATTTAGAAAAGTACTATTGCGACTTGAGGTCATAAATTTTAAATGTATATTTGTTTTCTTTAAGAAATATCGTTTCAAACATCACTCCAAATCGACCATTTTCAAGCTAAAAACTGTGTTTTTCCGCTTTTGTACTAATACACAAAATAAAATCAAAAAACGACCATGTTACTATCTAAAACTTTAATAAAATTATCATATCATCTCATCACTTTTAATGATATTATAAATGCTTTTGTCATAAATTGAAATCAAAACATTTCATAACTTATAAGGCCTCTTAAGGACTAAGGGCCTCCCCGCGCTATTCATCGATTTTATAATAGTTTTGAGTTGATATTGCTCCGTCAAAACAATAGATATATTTTAGCACAAACCGTTATCGCTTCTTCTATCCTTTATCTACATTTGCAAGAGCCAAATTTTGAAAAAAACTGACTACTTATTTTTTTATGATATATTCAAACATGGTCCGAAAAAGCTCTATTATCGATATAAGTATGTTGCACTTATAAATATCTATGATGTGTACATGTAACTGTTCCTTATTGAAGTCTCTGGGTGGATCAACTATTCTTTGTTGCTCGTTACCATGGTTACGTCTCCTGAGTCACTCTTTAAAACTGTGATTTTATAGGGTTTAAATTGACCACACATAAGTTTTAGCGATGAGCATAAATCTATTTGGACATGGCTCATTTCCTGAGCATGCTTGAAGTCCATATTATAAACATTTTTCTAAGAAACTCGGTTACTGTTGTCTCCTCACTGACGGGACAGAATAACAACAAGAAAAAGTTGATTGACCCCTCTAACAAGGCAAGAGAGACTTTTATTTTTAAATCATCTTCACAAAAGTTATGTCCAAAAAACTGGTTGCTTGGTTTGAAATTGCCAAAGTTTGATCCCATGTATCTCAAAGACAGTGAGTTTTGAAGTAAATGCGGTATAATATTTTGGTTAACCTCATTGTTCTTAATACGATAAGACATAAAAAACAAAAACAAAACCGAAGAGTTACAGATCAAAGGTTATTTTGGGAGCTAGGAGCCGCTTAAGTTTTGTAAATTAGTTAAACTTCGAAAAATTTTCAAAATGTATTTAGAATAAGCACTAGTATTTAGTTTAGCCCTCTCATGTTTGCTATGCCCTTGCAGGGCGTCACATGTATACCTGTATTATTATTATTTTTCCACCTATAACCTGTAATGTGACATGCAATACAAATTTGTGAAGTCCGGTCTGTTCATGCTTGCTAGGACATAGTGACTACGTTGATACTAGTGTCTTTTTATAGGGGATTGACAAGAGACATCATCCTGTTGCGGATTCGTTTTTATTATCAGTGACTTAGAGACCATATACATCTCTAACAATATTAAATTAATTTTAATTTTGACGCTCAGAGACCATGTACATCTCTGGGATATTATATTAATTTCATTGTACTCCTTGTTTAATCTTGAGACATTATACATCTCTAACTTTACTGATGTTGTAATATTTGTAATAGATAACTTTGCAAGTTTATCTTCACTGTATGACATTAATTTTGTTATAATTGTAAACTCGAAATTATTATTCCTTCTTGAACTGTAAATTAATATTTTGACATGTAAAATTGCCCTTGTGGCCTATTTGCAGAATAAATGTTTGTATTTGTATTTGCAATAAAAAATTCTATTCTACTCTATTCTATTCTATTCTAAGTGCCTAACAATGTGCCAAGAATCTGATCCTCATCTGTATTTTGCATTTGACGTGTAGCAGCGAAGCTTGCACAGTGCCCAATCATTCAGCTAAGGGTGATATTCCGCCTTAACAGTCCAAAAAACCTAAATAGAATACGGGTTTTGTTTGATTACCGGTTTCGCTTGACGTAACCTAGATGTAAGATTATTTCTGTGCCTTTTCACGGACAATATTTTTATATTATGTGCAATAAACAATTTGAATTTGAGTTTAGAAAAGAGTATTTGATGCCAAACCTGGGCCCTAACAGAAAAACAAATGAAAGCTATGAAAGTGTGCCAAAATAGAATAGAAAGAAGTATGTTGAACATCAAATTGAAGGACAAAGTTAATCTAACAAATATCAGAACAAGAACAGGTGTCACTGACGTCACATATACAATAAAAAAACTTAAATGGAGGTGGATTGGGCACACAATTCGTAGCCGAAGAGATAAATGGTCCACAGACAAGCAGAAAAGGAAGACAACGAAAAAGATGGGAAGATGAGATAAGAGAAATGGCTGGACCAATGTGGAAAAGGAAAGCCATGGACAGAAAACAATGGAAAATTCTAGGGGAGGCCTTTGCCAAGGGGCAGACTGACACCAACGAAAACATCCCGGATGTCAGAAACATAATATAGTTATTAAGTATTACTGTAATCAATAGTCAGAAATAAAGGCTTATTTTATTTATTTATTTGATGTACAAGTATTTAATGCTTTACGTATGAGGCCATTTTGAATTCATCCTGACTACATCCTACTTCACAAACAGTTCAATTTCAACCTACTTTCCATTGAATTGACTTACAATTTCTTATGGAGTAAACGAAGGATAGAGTACACAGGAAAGGTGGTTTCTAAAATTTAAAGCATTTTTTAACTAAAACTATGTAAACTACAAGATACACTGCCAATTTCAGTGTTAAGATAAGTAAATCAAATTAAATGTTATTTAGTGTAATAAAATGTTTAATACACTAAAAGGGCCCATAAAATATTGTATTTTGCATTATGTATGTAATAAATGATTGAGATTGTTATTAGGTAACATTGTTTATTAAGAGAAATTCATTAAGTCAAGTCTTGAGCTGGATGTAATTGAAAAGAAAGATGTCGGCGACAAATAATATAGTTGCTATATTTTATTCTTACAACAATTAATTTATAAGCCTTCATTGCCAAAAACATTACAATTAAGTGAGATACATGTATAATAAATTGTTAACATAAATTTATAATAACATATAACATGCAGTGTTAGCTTCCAACTAAAACTTGAAAAAAATAATTTTAGATTTTTTTCTTTAGTCACTTGTCTGAATATATAACCAAACAAAATACTGAAATAAACAAGTTAACACTTACCCAGCTGGTTTTGACTACGCATAACAGAACAATAAGCCAGTTTGCATGTGATTACAGTATAACAGCACAAACAGTTTTAACAACTATCATCACATCAACATACAAATCAGTTAATGTATAAAAATAGAATAACAAACATTATTATCACACAGCTTTACTGCCACTACCAAACAGACAAGAAACTCTATTGGAATTTGAATTTAGAACGCGGCCGTTTTTCTTCTGTTTTACGTATCTAGTTAATTCAGCTTGTATAACGCTTTTGTAAATAAAGGGCACATTTATTTTTCGTTTTTTTTTAGACTAAGGTGATGTCGTGCAGCCATCACGCTACCGCCGAGTGCGAAAACAAATCATTCGGAAAATTATATAAACAGTATATAATGACCTTTCAGCCCTTGAAGGTCACTCCTAAAATGTAGTTAAATAATATACAGGAAGCTCTGGATAATAGAAATAGCATAAAATGCAGTAAAAATAAGTGGGAGCTATATTTTATACCGATCGCAATACAAACATAATTACATAAATATCGCTATTGCCTCATTTTGCTCCATTCTTTATTTTAAAGGATCGCTAACACAATTTCTATTGGTACTAAAGAACTCCAAAATTACCTTTTTTACGAAGACTCCTCTTTTTTGTGAAACTGGGTAAAAATAAAGTTCTTTACGCCTTCCAGTTATACTACAAGGACAAAGACAGCCGACAGATAAAGATATCTACTACATAAATACGAGGTTTATTTTCAATTTTCACCTAAACAAATGACAGCAATCTTGACAACTTTGACAAGTGAATCAAGTGACAATGTACAAGTGACTGGACGTGAACGTTCCATTACACTCTCATGTAACCCACTAGAATTGGAACACAACAAAACGTTTCCCAGGGCCTGCGAGGCTCGCACTGCCAGCTGAGGGGCTACTGCGAACTACGTGTCGTGCCGTCCCTCTCACTCATATAGTGAATTACACGAGTGAAAGGGACGGCACGACACGAAGGTCGGAGTACAGCGACGCTACCGCGACAGCAAACGAAGTTTTCCCTCTGTCGCACTTACGTTCGAACGTGCATGCGTTTTCGATATCAGCGGCATTTTGTGAACCATTTTAGCAAAATGACTTTGTAAACGAAATTTTCCCTCTCTGTCGCACTTACGTAAAGACTTGCAAGTGCGACAGAAAGGGAAAACTTCGTCTAAGGTTCCCGGTAGCCCCCCCGATTCTGAATGTTGTCAAGAGTGGACTCGGTGTAATGTTCTATACATGCAATAAGTTATACAAATACGAGGCATTTCGATGCAGAAAGAATAAAAATAACGTTGTAACTTTCGAACCAATATCTTACTCCATATAGAGAAAAAGATGACATTACTTCAGTATGTGCTGCTATGGCAACATTTTTCATTTTACATACCCACCCAATACCTACTGTGGCCGGTCAACTATGCAAGCGGAAGGGCTACCGCGACTGCGCTTCGTTCGTTTTCAGTTCGCCGTAGCCCCTCAGGGGCGCTACCGCGTTAGCAAACGAAGTTTTCGCTCTCTGTCGCACTTGCACGTTCGAACGTGAGTGAGACAGAGAGGGAAAACTTCGTTTGTGGTTCGCGGTAGCACTACTGAGGGGCTACCGCGACCACAAACGATGTTTTCCCTCTCTGTCTCACTTATACGCAAACTTGCAAGTCCGACAGAGAGGGAAAACTTCGTTTGCGTCGCGGTAGCGCCCCTGACGCTGACATTATTTTGACGTTTGAATGTAAGTGTATTTGGTATTTACTTTAACTTTACACAATTAAATAAAAAATTACAGATCACTTACCGATGTCCGGTAGGTAATCTCTATTTGAAGCAGTGTCGTTATAAATAACGATTGCAGTTTAAAAACCGGTTTTGTGGTAAATAATATGAATACTATAGTATTTTGTTGGAGTATTTTCCCTCTTGTGATCTTCGGTAGTGATTCTTCATTGCGTAGCAGCTAACATGTATTTACCTTATTAACCATAATAGTTAGTCACGACTCCGACCAACACGATCATAAAATCGAGCCAGTTACTCTGATTTCTTAAACTAATGTAATTTTTGTTTTTTCAGCTGGAGATGTCAGAGCAAAAGCACTTTTGTTGCGATGACGAGACCGGCGAGATTATTACGTATATCGTGAACGATGAGACGGGCGAACCGGCACCGTCGGGACCTAGTTCAGCGCCCATCGTAGCCCCGCGCTGTGACCGTCAGTCCAGCCTGACTCCAGCGACCATCAACTTCCCCAAAGGCTACATGAGTGAGACAAAAAAGTTTCAAGCATTAAAAGAGAACATTATCCAAGGAGCTAACGTTTTTAGCCCGAGGTTGCTCATTATTCCAATTGCAGCCTTCTGCCCGTCAGTCCTCGTCATGTTGCTGATGGGAGCTGAAGTGTTCTTGCACGTTTGGTGCCACAAAGCGAACAAGTCGCTGAAAGAACCCCATCTTTACTACCGGAGTCCACTCCACATGATCACTAGTATATTCTGCGGTGTGTGCCGCGAATGTGACTCCGCATCCAAGATTGGGCAGTTGCAGGACCAGAGGAGATATCGTTATGACTATCTTAAAAGAATGGCTATTTAACCCGCACAAGTGTAAAGAAAAGGCTTTCCCGGTCAGTGTTATTTGACATAAGATTGAATTCCACCACACCCGTGGAATAACTTTTTTTGCTGTGCCTGTTTATGTTCATTATAATCATTATTATGTAATCAGCCTATCCAGAATGACCACGCATGATGGACTGTATACAGGAATAGAGTGCATAAGTCTATATAGGGTTAATGAAATCTATCTGGTTCTATCTATCTAATTATTTGGTTCATCGGTAAGGACTATTGCTACATGTCCAATATGAAATCGAAAAAATCAAAATCAAAACATTTATTCTGCAAATAGGCCTCAAGGGCACTTTTACAAGTCAAATCTATCAAATAAAAATAATACAATAATCAAAGTATCATTAATTAAATTTAGTGTTACATGTCAAAAATAAGACTAAGAAACTAATAACAATCGAGATTTGTTAGAGATGTATAAGGTCTCTAAGCGTCAAAATAAAAGGTAACAAAGTAGGTACACTGATTATAATAAAATATTTTGAGCTATATCTATAACATGTCAACATGAAAATAATAGTATCTATTAAATAAATATCCTCAGAGATGTATAAGGTCTCTTAAGGTGATGAACGCGGTCATGGTGGCTAGGCAGATACTATTGAAAGATATATAACATTGTGTACACTTTGTTTAAATGTGACACATGTATGTATTTACATTTGTTACTGACATTTCAACGGGTAAAACATAAATGTCGCGTTCGACCCGTTTAAACAAGTTTCGACTATTGAAAATAGTTTAGCAAAAAGAATAGTCCGCAAAGACATGGATGGGTTTTGAAAATCCTATACATATTTTGTATAAAGTAACAGGCATATTACATCGACCACATGCTGCTTGTCAAAGATGAGTCGGATAACGTACAGGAGGCTAGCCCCCATCACCCCTAACCCCTTATCCCTCCCCAACCCCCTGTGCCTCCCCCCACTAAATATTGTTATTATAACCTCAAAACTTTAACCATGAATATCTCCATAACCATGGGGTTCCGCAGAGGGGGGATGGTACATGGGGGTAGCCCTCCCCCCTTTCCCGTCCATAATGGACATTTTTACCGATTAGTCTTAATTTGTGAGTAAAATTGACATTGGATCGACATTTTGCTGGTCTGAAAAAGGGTTTACTGTGTTATGAAATTTGTTGAACCAAATTTGATGCCACTTTTAGTTTTTACTGCTGAAGTTCGTACACACCTTCCAGTAATTATTTCATGTTTCTAGATTTTAAGGATATTTGAACGAACAAGCTATTGAAGCTGGTTTTAAACCATACACAATAAGTCAACTGACAGTCTACCCGTTGAAATCAGACAATCTAATACCAAAACAGTGTTTAAAAACTCTTCGTAATTTTTTTGCTAGTAGAACCGAATATTCCTAATTTTCTGTTCATAGTTTCGTTTGTATATAAATATATGTATGTGTATATATTTGTTATGACTTATTTATGTATCAGTATTTATATGTAATAACTATATTGACGCTTAGTATGTACATTTTTATATTTGAAGTTGCACCACTTTGCCCTAAGGTTAACTTAGATAATGTTTATGGCATTAAGTCCTCTTTTTGTATGGATTTACTTTTGTGCAATAAAAGCTAAATAAATAAATGAGTATGCACAAACTCACCTCATACAATTCCTACAAACTAAACCATGCACAGAACTCTTCAGTACATGTCGCGATGATTTCAACTTTCAAGTGCTTATTATTGTGATGGTCAAAAGCCAGTTTCAATCAGGGATCGGATATCGGTATTTTCTCCATAGAAAAATACCGGTATTATTACGGTGACCGGTTCATTATTTCGTTTTTAATGGGACAATCTAATAATACGACGTTGTTACCTAAATACATGATTCAGCCCTACGTAAAGAGCAAAAAATAATCCAAAATATTGGGCTAATTCAGGGTTTTTTTAAAATACCGGTATCAGTCCCTGGTTTCAATCGATGTTCGCTATAATTTGGCCTGAGTAATACAGTGTAATAAATAATAGGGGCATGATGACAAAAAAAACTTAATGCTGTTGGATACAACTGAATGTTTGTACTCCAACTAACATTAGAGCAACACAAAAGATGTGGGGCAAAGTAGAGCATAGCTAAGGAGCACTGGAAACGCTCCATACAGATTCACACGCAGGCGTGACGTCACATAATATAGTTGTCATACAATTTCTTTTTTTATTGAAATTATTAGAATTCTATTGGCAACTTTTATATTAGGTACATTTGGCCAATAAACAAAAACCAATGTTATTGCTAATCTTTATAGTCCCATATCTTTTTACGATTTTGATTAATTTGTCTAATTTACTATTTGTTATGATAATTTGATAGTTTAATTTCTATCCGGCGACCGGTATTTGACGACCGGTTTAGCCTAGTGGGTAGTGCACCTGCCTGCGAAGCTGACGGTCCTGGGTTCGAATCCCGGTCAGGGCAAATATTTGTGTGATGAGCATGAATATTTGTTTCTGAGTCTTGGATGTTTTCTATGTATTTAAGTATTTATATCTATTAAATATATCGTCGTCTAGTACCCATAACACAAGCCTTCTTGAGCTTACTGTGGGGCTAGTTCGATTTGTGTAAGATTGTCCTCTAATATTTATTTATTTATCCATCCCCATTATTCATAAACGTCTATCAAACCTATATTAGTTAACTAGCCGCTTAAGTTCGTTTGTCCTTATCTGTCACTGACACATGTGCTTGTGAGACAGTGACTACAGACTTTTTAGTTAGCAGAGGTTTGTTAAGTTTTATGAATAAGGGGGTATATAGCTACACTATGTTATAGATTGTAACGTGAGCTATCATCCCTTGTGAGCAGAAAGAGTGTCTTCACTTATTTGTCTAGGTTAACTTAGGTATTACAAAGGTGATGGGTCTTGCTGGACTTCTCAGCTAGGCTAGGTTTAGTTAACCAGACAAAACTCCCAGTAGCTCGTTTCCACTCGCACCTCAGATTCGGTTGAAACCGCTCAACTAATCTCACTGGAGCGCGAACTTAAGATTATTCCAGTGTTCCAAACCACACGCGTGGTCGTGCCGGAGGTTTTCCCCTGGATTCTCCCCAGGCTACTCTCCAACCGCGCACTCCTTTTTATTTTTATTATTGGGCGCTACCGCGACAGCAAACGAAGCTTTCGCTCTCCGTCGCACTTGCACGTTCGGACGTAAGTGCGACAGAGAGGGAAAACTTCGTTTGCTGTTCGCGGTAGCGCCCCAGAGCCTGTACTTCGTATCGTGCCGTCCCTTTCACTCTCGTGTTATTCACTATATGAGTGAGAGGGATGGCACGTCTGGGTTCGGAGTAGCCCCTCAGGTTAAAAAAATAGGTGATGGGTACAATTTGAACAAGAAATAAACAAGTAATCTACATTGATATGTTTCGGTCTCTTATTTACAATGAGCTTGCTGCTTTTAGATATTAAGTTAATTTCGTATTTCGTCGCTCAGCGAGCTATGGAGAGAGCTATGCTCGGGGTTTCTCTGAAGGACAGAATCCGGACTCTGTACTTCGTATCGTGCCGTCCCTTTCACTCTCGTGTTATCCACTATATGAGTGATAAGGACGGCACGACATGAAGTTCGACGGATTTCGACGTTCGGAGTAGACCCTCAGAGGGGCTAACGCGAACCACAAACGAAGTTTTCCCTCTCTGTCTCACTTATATGCAAACTTGCAAGTGCGACAGAGAGGGAAAACTTCGTTTGCTTCGCGGTAGCGCCCCGGGCCCCTATTTCACCAAGTTGACATATGTATGTATTTGACATACTCGTATGTAGGCTGACAAATCGTTAATTTTCACGTGGAAACTGTTTCACCAACTACAATTGTAATGTTACTTGACCTGTCAGCTAATTTGTGAAATAGGGGCCTGAGGGGCTACCGCGACCACAAACGAAGTTTTCCCTCTCTGTCTCACTTATATGCAAACTTGCAAGTGCGACAGAGAGGGAAAACTTCGTTTGCTGTCGCGGTAGCGCCCCTGTTGCCCTCTTGACAATGGTTATATATTCCTGAGGGGATACCGCGAACCGAAAACGAACGAAGTTCGAATATCTCCCTCTCTGTCGCACTTGCCAATTCGTGCGGCAGAAAGAGAGAGATATTCGAACTTCGTTCGTTTTCAGTTTGCGGTAGCCCCTCGGGGGCGCTACCGCGACAGCAAACGAAGTTTTCCCTCTCTGTCGCACTTACGTCCGAACGTGCAGGTGCGACAGAGAGCGAAAATTTCGTTCGCCGTCGCGGTAGCGCCACTGGTCGGGCTTTAATACGTATTTGAGTCAGGCGCGGATCCAGGATTTTGTTCAGGGGGGGGCACTTTCAAACTTTCCGAAAATAAAACTGACTTTTGATAACTGTTTTTATTGACAGAACATATTTCCTACGTAAGGACATAGGCAATTGCCCTCCCCTGACACAGGCATCAGGGGGGGGGGGGGGGCAATAGCCCCTGTCCCCCCCCCCCCTGTATCCGCGCCTGATTTGAGTAATGAGTTAGCTACATACGTTACATGTTACGTACAATGGAAAAAAAGAATACCTAAATATCTGTTGCATAAAAGCACATGCGAACCCATTGAATCTTATCGTTTCATTGTTCACCGGGCCAGGTGTTCAGCAGTCTATCCATGTCTCTCGATGGAGCTAGTCACGTATATTGTTCTCCTCCCAGCCGTGGTCATCACTGCGAAGTTTTGCAAAGCAAAAGCACCCTTCGAGCTAGGCGAATGGCACGGATACCTCAAACACCTCGACACAGCAACCATAGAGAACAACCCAGTGTCAATCGGCGACGGCCAATACTACGTATACGAGAACACATTCCCAAAGCACACTATAAAATACATAAACGTGGATAACGTCGCTCAGAGGACATGCGGGGCCGGCGCAATGTTGAAAAGGGGGGGCGTCGGCACATCTTCCGTCCTACTTGTACTGCACGCGGAACCCAATGACGAGATAAGATCGGTTATAGATGTGTGGGGTTCGCCGATTAAGCCGTTTAAGAGGGAGAGGGCGCGCTTGAAGGCCTTGAAGCTAGAGGGAGAGTTGAAGAATATGAGATCGAGGTATCTGTTTAAAGGAACGCGGGCGGTCAGCCACAATGCATGGGAGGACCCAACATCTGATCCTGAATAGTGCAATTTCAGGGGGGTTAGCACAACTACCGCTGCGACGCGACTCGAGTAGAGAAGAACTACCCTCCTCTTTTTAACCCGCACAGTTCGAGCGAGACAGGAATCGCTGAGTCGCGCGAGATACGATTAGTCAGTAAGTTGTGCTAGCCCCACAGTTGGGAGTAAGGGCGTGTTCACATTACATCCGATATCGTGTCGAACGTCGAAAATAGTGCTACCGCGAACGGCATTCGAAATTTTCCCTCTCTGTCGCACTTGCAAGTTTGCACATAAGTGAAACAGAGAGGGAAAACTTCGTTTGTGGTTCGCGGTAGCCCCTCTCCGAACTTCGTATCGTGCCATCCCTCTCACTCATATAGTGAATAACACGAGAGTGGCAGGATCTTTGTATCGTGCCGTCTCTCACTCATATAGTGTATAACACGAGAGCGAAAGGGACGACACGATACAAAGTTCGGATTTCGAACTTCGGAGTAGTGGGGCTACCGTGACCACAAACGAAGTTTTCCCTCTCTGTCTCACTAATGGGCAAACTTGCAAGTGCGACAGAGAGGGAAAATTTCGTTTGCTGTCGCGGTAGCGCCCCTGAGGGGCTACTCCGAACTTCGTATCGCGCCGTCCCTTTCACTCTCGTGTTATACACTATATGAGTGAGAGACGGCACGATACGAATGTCGGAGTAGTCTCTCTGTCGCTCTAATTTAATTAGTTACTAAACAGAAAGTTTTTTTATGTTTATTAATTAAGTATGTCATGGAGTAATAAATGATTGAAAGCTTCATTCAAAATGTATTTATAAATATTATTTGTATGAAAACAGAAAAACATTATAAATATTATAATTTTACCAAAGTCATTCGGTTTCGGGCGACGTTACTAAGTCATTCAACGTTGATACAGACGCAGGTATGTTAATTACTTAGACGATTCCGAGCCTTCTGGCAAATACATAAGGTTCAAAATGATGTGGGGAGATTGAATACCAGACCCCGGTCAAGGATTGAGATGGACGTTCGCAACAATTTCGCCCGTCACGTGTCTGGGCGCTACCGCGAACAGCAAACGAAGTTTTCTCTCTCTGTCGCACTTACGTCCGAACGTGCAAGTGCGACAGGGAGCAAAAACTTCGTTTGCTGGTCGCGGTAGCGCCCCTGGGCTGCGACATTGTAAGGTCAATGTCCTCCTTAATAATTTAGGCAAGTAATAATTGACCTAGTGTAAACGCAAGTAAGGTCGAATTTTATTGCTAGTGTTTTGAGTGTGCGTGCGTGGTTGTTTTAGTGTAGGTGCGTAGTAATGGGAGAATGTTTTGCAAGTGTGCATGTATCTTTATGTGTGTTACCTTGTCCTCCATAAAAATTTCGAGAAAAATTTTGTTCGGAAAAATGAGCTGAGGGGCTACCGGGAAACGAAAACGAACGAAGTTCGAATATCTCCCTCTCTGTCGCACTTGCTAATACGTTCCACAGAGAGGGAGATATTCGAACTTCGTTCGTTTTCAGTTCGCGGTAGCCACTCTGAACGCGTCTACTGTCTTATATGCTCTAATGGGCGCTCTCGACATATAATCCGCCTCTGAGGTGATATATTATTGGCTGACACCGGATTTTATCTGACGACACACGTTTCCACACATACATAGTTGCTACAGCGGCTGCAGTGCGCCATAGGTGGGCGGGCGATACCCGCCAGTGTTGCCAGATGGTTACATTTCTTACATTTTTCGTAACTTTTGACCGGCTCGCGTAACATGTAAGTAACTTCTGTTGTAAAGGAAATTTTTGTAACTTTTGAGAATAATGAAACTCTATTTAAAAAGAAATGTCAATTGTATCTAACCGGGACCAAGCGAGACAATTTATAGGCTTCCATACATAAAAGGTGTCAAAAGAACCTACGTGGTACGTATCAGTCTGTCCGTCTGTTGTAAGTAAGTATGACATTCGAGATACCGCCCATCAGACTGGCGTAATTCTGTCGCCGAACTCGCCGAATTACAGTTGTATGTGGCTGCTCATTTCTTAAAATCGAACGTTACGTAATTAATTATGAAAAATATAAAAAATGTAACTTGCATCAAAAATTTAACTTTTCAAGAAAAGAAACGTAATTTTCGCCCTAACGGCCCTGGCAACACTGATACCCGCAGTCCTGAGCCGGGCGTTAGGTATGAATTGTCGTTGGTTTACCCACGGTACCACAATTACTGGAACAGTAATCATCGGCGTTGGCTTTGGTGGTCAGTGATGTGTCAAAGTTGCCGTTGCCATTCCCGCGGTCCCTATAGATGAGACAGAGGGTGGGCTTCTCTTGCGCTCTGTTGTGGGCTCTGGAAAGAAGTTCAACAATTACCACACGTGGACCGCACAGAGGGCCTACTACACCGAAATTCGAACTTCGTAAGGTGCCGTCCCTTGCACTCATATGGTGTATAACACGGGAGTGAAAGGGACGGCACGTTACGTTTCTCAGCGTGATCGCATCAGAAATGAGGTCATCCGTAGCAGAACCAAAGTAACCGTATAGCCTTTCGAATCGCTAAACTTAAACAAGTGGCAGGGGGCGGGGCACATTGCACGTAGAACCGATGGCCGTTGGGGCCGGAAGGTTCTCGAGTGGCGACCACGGACCGGAAGGCGCAGCGTGGGCAGGCCCCTCATAAGGTAGACTGATGACCTGGTAAAGGTCGCGGGAGTCCGATGGATCCGGGTGGCGCAGGACCGGTCATTATGGCACTCTTTGAGGGAGGCCTATGTCCAGCAGTGGACGTCTTTCGGCTGATAACGCAAACGCCGGTGGCAAACAAGCGTACGGTCCACCTGATGGTAAGCGGCCACCGCAGCCTATAAACGCCCGCAACTCAAAAGGAGTCACGTACCCGTTGCCGACCCTTTATGAAATTTGAGAATTCACTATGTTGACAGCAGAAGGGACAAATTTAGGTCCCTCGCTCTCAACACAGTGCATCCTCGGGAGCTATGGCAACCTTGCTCACCTCCAGGAACACAATACTACATACTTGTTAGTAGACAATGTTATTATGGCTGTGGTCTTCTGCAAGGCGGGGGTACTTCCCCAGTTGGGCTGCTCCAAATTAGAGCAAGATGACATTTTGCTGTGCCCTACCCAGGCGCGGATTCAGGATTTTGTTCAGGGATGGGGGGGCACTTTCGAAATTTCCGAAAATAAAACTGACTTTTGGTAACTGTTTATATTGTCAGAACATATTTCCTACGTCAGGACATAGGCAATTGCCCTCCCTTGACACAGGCTTCAGGGGGGGGCAATTGCCCCTGTTGCCCCCCCTGTATCCGCGCCTCCCCCCCTGTATCCGCGCCTGGCCCTACCTCTCTAAATGACATGATGATGATGATGACAGTCGCTAACGTCTGATACTAACACTTGTTTTATCCAGTCCACCGTCGCCAAGCAGACTCCGCCAAAATGCATGGCGATCCTGCTCAGAATGGTAAGGAGCACGATGAAGTTCGTCACCAGGAAACAGAAGAGGATCCAGAAGTCTTTCATGATGCTTCTGAGGCAGGTTTTCCGGTTGGTCACTGTTCGATACGGGATGTACCTACGGATAAGATAATCTACATAATATACTTTACCATCAGCGTTTGAGGTTATTACAAACTATTCCTCTTTTAAATACAAACCACAACATAGTATAAGGGTCAATCATTTTTTTCTTGTTGTTATTCTGTCGCGTCAGCAAGGAGACAACAGTAACCATGTTTCTTAGCAAAATGATATAATATGGACTTCAAGCATGCTCAGGAGATGACCCATGTCCAAATGGATTTATACTTATAGCTAAAACTCATGTTTGGTAGATTTAAACCCTATAAAATCACGGTTTTAAAGAGTGACTCAGGAGACGTACCTAACCATGGTAACAAGCAACAAAGAATAGTTGATCCACCCATAAAACAACGTCGCTTTCTCTGTCCCTATATCCCTATGTATGCTTAAATCTTTAAAACTGCGCAACGGATTTTGATGCGGTTTTTTAATAGATAAAGTGATTGAAGAGGAAGGTTTATATGTATAATAACATCCATTAAATAGTGCACCCGTGCGAAGCCGGGGCGGGTCGCTAGTTTAGAATAAAGGAAAAATTGATATATTTAGGCACCGAGCAGGATTCAATCAATAAATTTTAAATTTTTCCTTTATTCTAAATTTGTAGTTTACGTTACCAGCGGTACTGCTTCATACAAAAATTTATTCCTCTTTTGTAAAGTTTTTCTTCACAAATTCGTAAAACCTAAGTTTAAGCCTCATTTGCGTTTTGGAGCTTAGAGAGCAAAAATAATGCATGAAGTGCATCACAAAATCTGTATCTTAATATATATATGATACATTGCCAAGAAAAGGGTAATTGCCTCTAAGTCGTACTCTGAAGAGGCCAAAGGCTTGGTCTGATGAAGCTGTCCTGCTCGCGTCGCACAGCCTGAATGGCTGGGGCTACTCCGAAATTCGTATCGTGCCGTCCCTTTCACTCTCGCGTTATTCACTGTATGAGTGAAAGGGACGGCACGATACGAAATTCTTGGTCTGATGAAACTGTCCCGCTCGCGTCGTGCAGCTTGAATGGCTGGGTCTACTCCGATATATCCGCATAAAGGTAATACCAGATTTACACTCGCGCTTCGTCCCTCGCCTCGTGGCTCGCCTCGTCCCTCGTGCGGGAGGGCGAATGTAAACATCCACTCGCGTCCTCATCGTCGTCGTGTCTCAGGTCCTTTTGACTCGTGCCCAAAAACCGCTCCGGACGCGAGCGCCGCGAGTGACGAGGCGAGCTACGAGCGTCTGTTCACACTCGCACCTCGCCCCTCGCCTCGTCCCTCGCCTCGCGACTCGTACGCGAATGTAAATCTGGTATAATAAAGGTAACACCGATCGCCATCCGAAAACGAAGTACGTACCTCACTCCCTCTGTCGCTCGTATGTGCAAGTTCGACAGAGGTAGCTATCTCGTGGTAGGCCGTCGGGTAGCCTAGTTAAGTAAGTCAGTAGGTAGACAGGGCCGTCTTTAACCAATTTGAGGCCCTGGGCACATTAGGGTAAAGGGGCCCCTATGCCCTTGACAGATCACTATTTTGTTAGAATAGACAAAGAAAGTAGCTAAACAAGATTCTAACATTTATTTTTATACGAACGACGAAGGTTTCTGCTTCAGCTTCGACAAAAATGCTTTCTATGTCCCATTTTCCGGATTTCCGGTTGTTCTCCTGTACGTGTCGTATGATATGATCCACAAAAGTAACACTTTTAGTATTCACAGGTCAATGTTATGATTCTGCCAAAAATTTCATTTTTGTAGGTCATTATCGTTTGATTTTTTGAACTAAATATTTTTTCGGCAATAGATATTGGTTATCGTTTGGTGATCTGGCAGGAACTAGGGGGCCCTATCGATCGCGGGGCCCTGGGCACTTGCCCAGAGAGCCCAATGGGAAAGATGGCCCTGTAGGTAGATACCTTAAATTATATGCGGCACAGTTATCGTAGAAACTCTCTATAGCTCTGGTTAACAGCTTTTTCTTAGGATATTCTGTTTTCAAAGGCGGTTTCATACAATTCATGTATGAGCAGCAGCAGCATTCTTTGTTTGTTGGTGACATGGACATCACTGCAGGCATTTCATGCGTTACCGTTGATATTATTATTTGTTTGTTTGTGAATTAAATTAACTCTTTGATTGACGCAAGATTTAGATTAGATTTAGCTTAGAACAGTTGGGAATAGAGATTCAAACGCGGCATTGGATTAATTTTGTGGTCCTCTATAGCATGTTTTGTATTACCATATTACAGATAAAATTATTGAAATGTATAATTGTATAAGGTATTTAGTATGACAGTGACATAATCGGAAAGTATAACCATTATTTCGCTTCCAAGAGTTCGGAGCAAAGAGAATATAGATAGATATAGCGCAAAAAGAATATAACCAAGACTTTCTCGCAAGGTATAAAGCAAAGCTGCCACAATCTTGGACACTACCGGCAAGTTGGGACCACTCAACCGTGTCTGCATAAAAGTAGTCGAGAGCAGAGCAGAGCTCTTTCTTCCGTTGGGGGCGTCCATAAATTACGTGAGGTGTTTTTTAAATTTTCTGTCCCTCTCTCCCCCCTGGTGAGGTGTCGTGAGATATTATTCAACCCCCTCCCCCATCCCCCAATCTCACGTGAGATTTTTAAAATGTGGGTTTCTTACGTAAACGCGTTGAATTGTTATTGTAAAAAGAAAAAAAAAATTGCTTCGTGCTTTTATTTACGACTAGTTAAGACTAGTAACCAATATTGCTGAGAGTTAACGTCGAAGTATGAATGAAATTATTCTGTTTCGAACGATTACGCTTAAGATTAAATCTTATAAGCGTGTACAATCTGGATTAAATGGACCAAAATAGTATTTTTTGTTTCTATCAGAAAAAAATTGCGTGATATTTGCCGAGAACCCCCCTCTCTCCAACGTAAGATTAGATGAGATTTGACTCGACCCCCTCCCCCCCCTTAAACATCTCACGTAATTTATGGACGCCCCCTTAGCAGTGAGTCCGAGTAGCAGCTGAAAAATTGATGAGCGGATGCATATGTTACGAACTACTTTGCTAAAATTTGCTTTTTCACCGGTTGGCCACAGGTTTTCTTCTAGGCAAGTCCTTACCTTCTTAGTCTCTGGTTTGGCTTCACAATAAAAATAGTTCTTTCAGACAAATGTCACGAAAGTCATTTGCGCTGGTGACATTACACCAAAATTTTTGAAACTTAAAAATATGTAGTAAAAACCGCCGTTCACTTATCCATTAAACATGTAACTAAAACTGGCAGGATGTGATCTCATCACCACTTGTGGCGGACTGGGATGCGTTAGCGCAGCCTCGCTGCCCCCACGGGTGGTGTCTATAGAAACCATAACACATGTTTAGGTAAGTACTAAACAAAGTCCACTCAATAAATGATTGGTCATACAACTTGCTATTGCAACGAATCGCTACGTGACCACTTCCCGCCGGAATGTATGATGTACAGAGCTCGGAATAGGTAGTGCCTTTTTACCTAAACTTCGCGGGAGGACGTAACTAAGAGTGGTTACAAGCACCAAAAATAATTATTTCTTTTTAATGAATGCGGGATTTCCCGGGATTTACTGTATTATTCTAGAGGCTTAATACATTTCGCTTTACTTATAAATCTTGTTATATTGCATATTATTTGTTTAATTACCTTGAAATAACAATCAGTCATTTTATTTTATTTTATTTGTATTAAGGATAACAGCCTTATTATATTACATACTTTTACATATATAAGTACATGTATACCATCATATTAGAAATAAATTAAAATACATCTGTACGATATCTTCTATGCCATATCATAGTTCTGTCTCATCACTAATCTATATACGTCCTACTGCCAGACACAGGTCCCCTCTCATGGAAGAAAGGAGTATAATTCTGTCTAAGTCAACTAAAAAGTATCAACTTTCGGAATCCTTTTGATTCAATTAGATCCATATTACATTTTTAATGACTGATTGTTATTTCAAGGTAATTAAACAAATAATTGCAATTTAACAAGATTTACAAGTAAAGCGAAATGTATTAAGCCTCTAGAATAATACAGTAAATCCCGGGAAATACCGCATTCATTAAAAAGAAATAATTATTTTCGGTGCTTGTAACCACTCTTAGTTACGTCCTCCCGCGAAGTTTAGGTAAATAGGCACTACCTATTCCGAGCTCTGATGATGTAGTCCCGTTCGCGTCACGCAGCCTGTTACCGTCGTAGAAAGAGGATTAGATAGAAGTAGGATTAGCGAACCAAGGGGGACGGACTTATGAGAGCCTGACTGCATTTAGATGTGTCGGTAGACTGATATGGATGTAGCACAATTCTAACATCTCATAATTAGTCGTGCTCTATATACATTGGCGCCAAATTTAAATTAAGCCAAGAGGCTTGAGTGCATTGATGAGGTTTCAGTGATACAAGACGGTGGCAAATAAGGGAACATACACAAACTACGTGACCCGTTTAGGGTGGGGAGGGGGGTCGTCAAAGTACCACTCTTGGTCATCGAGGAGGGGAGGGGGGGGGGGGGGGGCGTCGGTTTCTTGTCACGTAGCCGGTAGAATACTTTTGAGAAACATTCTAATTGAAGCGGACTCACGCGCCACGGTCTAACCCCATCACTAAAACTTGTCCAGTTTCGCCACATCACTAATTGTTCTGTTTCTTCTTGATATATTTTTTACTAAATACAATTACAATTGAATAGCTACGCTATACCACGCTTGCACTCTCAAAGTATGCATTTTTAGGCGTCGTATGAGAAAATACAAGTAAAGCCATTATTTTTTCAACTTTCTGCAAATTTTTTTTTATAAAATATACTACGTGAAAACTAGGGAGGAAGGGGGGGGGGGGTCTTGGCATATACTACGCTTGGTCACCTAGGGGGGGGAGGGGGGTAAAAAACGCAAAAAAATTGGTCACGTAGTTTGTGTAAGTTCCCTAATAGGCGATGAAGGACAGGAGATGACACATTGTATCCTCGTTGCCACGAGTGTCGGTGTCTATGCTTGCATCTTTTTCGCACAACCTTGTATGTGTGTATTGCCGGCTCCAGTCATATCCGTATCATGGTTACCGTACGATCCGGCGAGCAGCACGAGCGCACTGTGATCAAGCCTTAAAAGGTTGGCTGGAAGAGATTGCTATTTAGTGACGAGGATAAAATTCCAATATGCTATGAAAACTAAAAACTAGTAGTTAAGTAAACGATATTTTTGGCCAATGGGTCCCAGTCTCAGCATGTGCTGAACCAAGGGTCTAGCGCTGGTCTCCAGCCTGGGCTTTGTGGCTCGGTCGGTTGCAAGTTTAATTGACAGCAACGGAGTCGGATGTTGTGCTACCAAGGTCACATCGTTTCTCATGGTTTTATTTTTTATTATTATTATTTTTAGCCAGGGGGCAAAGATGAGGCCGACGATGAAGCGAGCTCACCCAGAAGGTGCCTATTCACTCGTGCCTTAAAAACGTCTAGGTTATATGAGCTCGGAAACACAAACGCCGGCAAAGAATTCCAAACCTTAGAAGTGCGCATTATAAAAGATGATGCAAAGCGCTTGGTTCGAATAAGAGGAATTTCGACCAAGTAAGGATGGTATCCAGCCGTACGTCTGGATGTCCGATAGAAGAAGGGGGAAGGCGGTATGAGCTCATGGAGCTCCTGAGCACACTCTCCGAAGTACAATTTGTAGAAGACGCACAGACATGCTACTTTGCGTCTATGTGCTAGGCTCTGTAGCTTGTTTCCTACTACCTGACCGTCGCCAATAAGCCGATGGTCCGATATTAATCCCCTCTAATTGAAACAGCTTGCTCTCCAACCAGTCGCGAAGCTCTTATTATATCGTCCCCCCAGCGTTTCCCCAGGTGTGCCCTAAGTAGCCTGGAGTCCGCTTTGACAACATCCCAAAATTTGGCGTAGGAACTAATTACGAAGGCAGCTGCCATTTGACCATCTAACCCAGAGAAATCTAGACCCTGTTGGGATTAGACAGGTTTCCTCGCGATAATTTCCTTCACCGAACAGCCACTGTTATATATACCTATTAATCATATTTCGTAGGTCCTGGCCCAGGAGATGACGGCTTAACATTTTCCTCGCAAACGTGTTGAAAAACATCGTATGATACTCGTGAGGAACTGATCATTACAATCTCGGCTCGGCTCCCCTATCGGGCTCGCGCGAGCATATCGCCTATAGTAGTGTAATAATCCACCATCGTACCATGTACTTATTATGTTCTAGCCTATTAACCATAACGTTTCTTCCGTACAGTATAACTTCTGATCTCCATTTTAATCGAAAATGGCTGCCTTAAGTTATGACAACGTGGGATGGTACGTGAGCAGTGAATCCAGCTCCAATATCCAAATATGGGGGGAGCTGTCAGACGTCGCCTCTTCTTTGCTGTGCCTCGTGGACTCCAATCAGAGCAGCTGTCACTCCATAAGCTGTCATGCTGTCAGACAGATTTGTATAGGTAAGAAACTTTAGCCCATAAGTCAAAACAAGCTCGGACCATTCAGAAATAAACCGAGCTATGGAAATCTAGAGTCCGAAGACTTGAGTCTTTACAAACTACCAGCAGGTAGGTATTTTGTATCTCTCCTTTGGG
Organism: Epiblema foenella; assembly: GCA_963556455.1. Taxonomy (NCBI): domain Eukaryota; kingdom Metazoa; phylum Arthropoda; class Insecta; order Lepidoptera; family Tortricidae; genus Epiblema; species Epiblema foenella. The sequence continues at coordinate 45,427,379 of OY747095.1, forward strand.
ATATCACGGCGCAGTGTCCGGTCCTTTTGGCGTTCATGGGGATACAGGTCCAACACGAAGAGGCACGATTGAGATACGATAATGTATTGGGATGTGTAAACCTAGCGGATACTATCTCTGTCTGCACTATTGAGGAGATACAGCCAGAGACAGCACCCGCTACGTGCAGGGTTACTGCGGAAAGAAGGGAAACTACACCGGTTTTATGGGAAGGAACTTGAGGGACTAGCAGGTATTCGAAACATCGGGCAAACCTTCAAAAAATTTATTAAAATTACAATAGTACGCGATTACCGATACCTGTCGTGTGAAAATCGTGTAAATTTTAATCAGTATACCAGCATGATGCACATTATTCTGTGATAGTTTTTTTTATCTCATAGCGGAGTTACCCGATGTTTTTGTAGCTACTATATACTTAAATAAATAATTTCATTATATAAACAATACCTACAAGCTAAATCATTAACTAATTAAGTGTTGCATATTAGGGAAATAAAATAAAATAAGTATCAAACTAATCTAAATCTAATAACCACCACCACAAGGTACACAACAAAGACAAAAGTCAAAGTCGAATGGAAATCCAGAAATCTGCCATGCCTACGAAACTCTTTTACCCACTCTGAAACTGAACTTGTTTTCTTTTTTAATCTGATTGTGGCTTTATAGGCCGGGCCCAATAAAGCGATAGGAGTGCGCGGTTGGAGAGTAGCCTGGGGAAAATCCAGGGGAAACCTCCGACACGACCACGCGAGCGGTTTAGAACACTGGAATACTCTAAGAGTTTGCGCTCCAGTGATATTGGTTGAGCGGTGTCAAACGAATCTGAGGTGAGAGTGGAATCGAGTTACTGGGAGTTTTGTTGGTTCACTAAACCTAGCCTAGCTGAGAAGCGTCCAGCAAGAAACTCAGCTGCGCCCGACCTGGGTTGAACTGATTCTACCCGGTGTGCGGCGGTACCGGGAGATTATGAATACTTCACTTATGTCGTCGGGAATGTCCGGGCTCGATAGATGAGTGTTTAAATGTGTTCTAGATTGCCCCGACTTACAATACATCGCCCGCAGCAGCAGCTGTACATCGGTAGACTCGGACTGCGTCAGACGAGCGATGGGTCGAATCCGCACCGACTTGCACCCGTCGTGCAAGCTCTCTGTCGGGTGCGGATCGCTAAACATCAGTCAAACTGCGCGGGACCTTATCAACGAATGCCTAGAACAAGGTATGGATCGGATGGATAAAAAAAAGGACTGATGCTATTGAATGAAGTACTGGATAAGTGACAGCCATCTAGATATCTTTTTGACTCCGGAATCTAGATTCCTGGACGTATCATGTAGATACCTGGTAACAATGGTAACTCGCAGTAGCATAACATCCTAATGTCGACCTAGTTTGACTTGTATTAACTGTGTGTGTAATTTTAATAGTGATTTTATCTCTTGTAGTTTTATATTTATTATGAGCTGTTACTGCAAATTTATTATTATTTTATTTTTGTTTGTAATTTAGCCTTGACCTCGTAATAATGTAATTGTCACTGTTATAATTTTATTGGTACTTACATTTTTTGACCTTGCCATGACTTTATAATGTACTTCTCTGATTTTTTTATTTTCTATTTTTAATTTTATTACTTTAAATTAATACCTTATTAATAATGTTTTAATGTCATGATAGTAATTAACGACATTACGAGCCCCAATGCAAATGAGTACGTCTGGTAGGAAAAAAATGTACTAAACTAACGTTAACCTAAAAATTCTGGGGGACGAAGGTGTTTGGAAGAATTAGCAATATAAAAACAGTATAAGTTATAAATCGTATTTTATTTATTCAATGAAAAAAAAAACGAACTTTCCTTGGTAATAAAAAAAACATTGTTTCACCAATTGTACTAAAATGCAAAAAAGTTCGTCTTTAGTGTTACCGACGCAGATTAGAACGTCTACCACTTGGTGGCGTCTCCTTTTGCATCTAAAACGGCTTTAATTCTGAGCGGCATTGTATCTACCAGCTGTCGACACTCTTCCGGGGTTGTTTCATTCCAAACACAGGTAAGTTTCTCTTTAAGATCAGCTTTTGATCTGGACGGGTCCTTTCGCAACTTCTTCTTCATTTTCCACCACAACGTTTCTATGGGAGACAAGTCCGGGCTGCTGGATGGCCACGACATGGTAGGTATTTTTTTCTTTTTCAGCCACGCCATCGTTGCTTTAGCGGTATGGCATGAGGCACCATCTTGTTGAAAAGTATACGCATTTTTATACTTTAACTTACGTATAGACGGCAGCAAACTCTCTTGTAAGATGCTTTTGTATTTTTCGGCATTGACGGTTCCATCTATAAATTGCAGACAGCCGACACCCTGTGCCGACATGCAGCCCCAAATCATTAAGGAAGCTGGAAACTTTACCTTACGCTTAAGACAATCTTTTTGAAATGCCTCTCCTTTTTCGCGAATGACTTTACTTCGTTCATCGCCTACTGTGACTTCAAATTTAGATTCGTCACTCCATATAATTTTACGCCACTGATCGACGGTCCAATTTCTGTACTTTTTGGCGAATTTCAACCTGTTAGTTTTCTGCCGTTGTGTAAGTAACGGTTTCTCTTTAGCAGTGTAAAAACCGTAGCCCATCCTCTTCATCACTCTCTTGCAAGTATCCACTGAAATGTTTTTTTTAATTGCGTCACGCCATAGTACCGTAAGTTCTCCAGCTCTTGCACGACGATTTTTCTTGATGATCTTCCTCAGAATCCTGTTTTCTGCTTTAGTAGTAATTCGTGGGCGGCCGGATTTCTTTAAACAAGAAATTTTGTCGTGTTTTCGATGATGCTCGATGATAGTTTGGATTGTAGACCTTGGCATAGAAAGGTCCTTGGCAATTTGGTACGTAGATTTGCCTTTATTGTTACTGGAGATTATAATTTTCCGCACTTCTTCAGTCACTGGCTTACCTCGTGCCATCTCGATAGAAAAACGATTTGGAGTAATAAAAAATTAGGCTGAATTTGCCCTTTTATATAGTGGTTTGTCATTTTACATGACAGAGAATATTCCGTATTCAATTTGAAAATAATATTTTATATTACGAACCCTGGTAAACAGGTTTTATTTTAAATAGACGACCTATTTTGCCTTAAATATGAAGCAGACGTAATTATTTGCGTGTGAGATGTAATATTTATAATTAAATTATTTTAAAATAAATAACGAGATGTACACTTTGTACAACTCAAAACTAAGCTAGCTTTAGTGACATTGCGTCTAGTGTATTCCATTAATCATCAAAGTCGATTCGGGTAGAAATACTAGTTTTTGAAAAAAAATACGCATGCAGAATTGCGACTAGACGAGCTATTTTGCATTGGGGCTCGTAAGTTTAAGTGTTAGTGCTAATGTTGACATAAATAAATAAAAAAAACATTGCAAATTAGCTCTAGGATAACCTCCTTCACGGAATAGGTCGAGTTACTAAATATAAGTTTGTAATTTAACCATCCTTGCATGTATTTTTATTTTGTAAAGTCGGTTCATGTGCTAAATAATAATCCTTAAAAACCGATATACTACGTTATTTAGCCGCTCAGTCAGATTTACCGAACTAAAGAAACTCCCTTATACTAATCTGAAGATTTGGACGTAACACAGGCGTGCCGTTTATTTTTAAATGTAAAAAAATCGAACATATATAGAAGGCTTTATAAATGGTGGAGGTACTCAACATCCCCAATAATCCCCATCACATAATCTGACGCGCTCAAGTAAATTCCAATATCCCCTCTTGGGCTCCCCTACCATTGGTATAAACCAAAACCTAACCCAACCTATTCCATAATCCTATCAACCAACCTATTCTATTCTAACTATATAAAATATCTGGAAAATATGCCTTAGGTGCTCGAAATAAATATAATACAATAATATTTTATGTCGTAGATCGGTGTCCGAGTCAAACTGTATCCACAGATGTTTTACCAAGGAGAAAAAAGAAAAAGATCAAAATCACAACATCTTCAGACGCCGCAGATAATATGTTCGTCGTAAGCGGAAACACGGAAGACTCGTATTACACTTACTCAAACAAATATATTGAGACAAATGATGATGAGAATAGGACGGATGTATCTGATATACTTCAGTGTACCGAATCCAAGATTATAAATACCCCCTCAAATAATATTCCGGATAACGCCGAGGCAAACGTTGCTGATGAAGGAACCACAGAAATGGAGAATGCCGGAACTTGCATACGTGACACCGAACAATTGAATCAAAAGTTAGAATCCGTGGCACCTGGGTGCCAATGCAGCACTAGATCGAAGCCCATGTGGCGACGTCAAGCAGTTCCCTGCAAATCCCAACGTCGTAAATGCAAAAGCAATTCTAGGGACTCTCCATCACAAAGTTCTGTTATGGAATGCTTAGGTGAGGCGTTGATTTCAAAACTGACGCAACTTCTTGATTCAAGTGCACGTCTGGCAGGATACAAACCAGACGTTTGCGAAAACTGCTTGTGCCATAAATCAGATACCAAGAATGGGCAGCCCGCAAAAGCTGCTACTAAACGCCCAGTTTCGGACACTGGCTGCGGTACAAATGAAGTACCACTCGAAACAAAACTTTGTCAAAGTACGCCAGAGTCAAATGACAGCGATCTAAAATCTGAAAACAGAAACTCTGAGGCTAACCCATGCCCAGAATCGATCCAGGCGACAGAACTAGAATCAGACCAAGCTGTAGGCTGTTCTGTAGGACTAGAGTCGGACCCTGCCACTGTATCAAAGACAGACCAGGCTGTAGACTGTCCTGTAGTACTAGAATCAGACCTGCAGGCTACAGTAGCAGAATCAGTCCAGGCTGTACCCTGCCCTATAGATCCAGAATCAGACCTGGCTACTAAACCGGAATCAGACCAGTCTGCACCCTGTCCTGTAGGATTAGAATCAGACCTGCAGGCTCCAGGGCCAGAATCAGGCCAGACTGTACCCTGCCCTGTGGGTCCAGAATCAGACCAGGCTGTACCCTGCCTTGTAGGTCCAGAATCAGACCTGGCTACTAAACCACAATCAGACCAGATTACAGGAACAGAAACGGACCTGGCTACAGGAACAGAAACAGACGGGGCTACAGGAACAGAATCAGATCTGATTACAGGAACAGAATCAGACGTGGCTACAGGAACAGAATGCGACCTACCAACATTAAAAGAATCAGAGCAGGCTGCAGCTTGTCCTGTAGGACCAGAACCAAACCTGGCAACAAAAAAAGAATCAAAGGCTACATGTTGTTATTCAGACCAGGCTTCAGGACCAGAATCAGATGAGCCTACAGGAGCAAAATCTCACAAGCCGGCAAAAATTAAAAAAAAGACCCACTTTTTCAGAAAAGAACGAAGCGAAATAACGATTTCAACACAATGTGATCCCATTCGCCCTACGAAATATGAAATCTGTGAAATTAAATTGCAATTAATTGCATATTCCGAATCAAATACTGCTTTATTTGATATACACGCTAAAATTCCAGGACGGGGATCAGACAATAAGTTAAAATCTGTTGATGCTATGCTAGATATCTCAGGAAAGGAGTCCCAGTGCAATGAATCAGAAGAGCATGATGCTAAACCACAGATTTCAGGACAGGAGTGCCAAGAAAAAGCATGCGAGATGATCGATGCTGAACTACAGATTTCAAGACGGGAGTGCCAAGGAAAAGCATCGAAAATGGTCGATGCTAACCCACATATTTTAGGGGAGGAGTGCCAAGGAAAGGCAACGAAAATGGTCGAAGCTAAACCACAGATTTCAGGGCAGGAGTGCCTAGGAAAAGCATTGAAAATGGTCGATGCTGCAACACAGATTTCGGGACAGGAGTGCCTAGAAACAAAAAAGGCAACTAAAGACAAAGACCACGAGTGTGCAATAGGGGATACTCCACGGCCACGCTGTTCAGATGCAGTAGGACCAGTTGCGGAAGCGGTTCAATGTAAGTCCTACGGGGCTAGCACAACTGCCGCTGCGACGCGACGCGAGTAGAGAAAAATCCACCCTCCTCTTTCTAATTCGCACAGTTCGAGTGAGACAGGAACCGCTGAGTCGCGCGAGATACGACTTTGCAGCAAGTTATGCTAGCCCACCTAGTTTCGTTTCGTAGATATTTCGCCGGGAGTGTAGTTGTTCCTAAAGCTCTTGTTTTTTTATACCCGCCGCCGGCCGACGGTGGCATACAAGCGTAAAGTCCACCTGATGGTCAGCGGACACCGCAGCCTATAGACGCCCGCAGCAAAGGAGTCACGTGCGCGTTGCCAACCCTTTATAAAATTTGAGGATTCACTGTGTTGACAGCAGAAGGCACAAATTTAGGTCCCTCGCTCTTAACACAGTGCATCCACGGTAGCTCGGGCAACCTTGTTCACCTCCAGGAATACAACACTACGTACCTGTATAGTAAATAATGTTATTATGGCTGTGGTTTTGTGCAAGGCGGAGGTGCTTCCCCAGTTGGGCTGCTCCGGATTCGAGCATGATAACATTTTGCTGTGTCCTACCTCCATGCTCTGATCTCTAATCTAAAGCTCTTTCTAGTCGGTTGGCAACACGCCTTTTCCACAAAGCTGACCTTGCTGTTTACAAGCGTGTAGCCAGTGGATGGTAGCGAATTTCGCAAAATTTCCATGAAAAGATGATAAAAATTTGAGGAAACAGACAAGTGTATGTTTATCAATATTTATGTTTTTATTTTAGGTGAACGCACAGCAACAGAACATAAGGGAGACGATTGCAGTGACGAAGCCAGATTTATGTCTTCTTTATGGCCTCAAATAAAAAGAATATGTGGTCGGAAAAGTGTAGCAAGAACGATTAAAGGTAAGGCCGGTTTCGTTTCGTAGCATGGGACACCTCCATCATATAATGTAAACCAAAAACGGGTCAAGTGTTTCCACTCCCAAACCTGGGTTTATCCAGAGGAGAACAACTGGGTGCGTTGGCGCACGCTAAACTAAACTAGCACTTACAAATACGCTGGACTTCTTCTTTCTTCGGGGCAGGGAGTTGGTATAAACGCCGGCTCTGGAAATAAGGATTAGCGGATGCCTGTCACAGGCCTCCCGTAGGCCTCGGTGAGCGAGCGACGCTTAGTATATAAAATAAATAAATAATAAATAAATAAATAAATATTAGACGACAATCTTACACAAATCGAACTAGCCCCACAGTAAGCTCAAGAAGGCTTGTGTTATGGGTACTAGACGACGATATATTTAATAGATATAAATACTTAAATACATAGAAAACATCCAAGACTCAGAAACAAATATTCATGCTCATCACACAAATATTTGCCCTGACTGGGAACCCAGGACCGTCAGCTTCACAGGCAGGTGCACTACCCACTAGGCTAAACCGGTCGTCAAAAAAAACAATAATAAATGTTACCACTAATCATTCATTCCGCTGGTCCATTGCACCAGATCAAGCCGCGAATTCAATCAAAATATCTACACAAATTAAGCCACCAAGCGCCTCATCTCAGCGTAGTTTCCACAAAAAAAAGTTAGGTTATCTGACATATTTTACATTCAAATGACAGTTCAATGACGTGTGACGTTTTATCATTCCGAATTACGCTAAGGTGAAGCGACGGGACGAAACAAAATGCATGTCGGATCACACACAATGAACAGTTGGGTTCCGTCCATACCGATCGTAATTGTCCATCCGTTATGCAGATTTGTTCGCGAACTTATATTTTCAGTTTTTTGACACAACTAGTAATATTATCTAAGTAATTGATAGAAACAATCGATGTAACACTTGACCATAACAAAAATTATCACTTTGTAGCTTAATATCACGCATACGGATTTCTGAGTCAAATCGTGGTTTAAAAAAAACAATTTATTTGAACATGCTTATAACGATGGGGTATCGCTCTAGCTCTAGCTTGTCACGGTGGGGATTAGAAATAAAAAATATATACACTTTACGTCTACGAGAGGTATTCGAAAAATGTTTTTTTCTAATATCTATTTTACAACTCATTTGCTCATAACTTCGCTCTTATTATTACGCTTTTAGGCTGATATTACACACGCGTACTTTAATTTATTATGATACCTGTGCTGTAATGAATTTACATCCACGGCTAAGATAATGAAAAGGCTTTGAATAAATAAACGATTCCCTCCTAAATATAAGCGATGAATTTAATAAAATTATCTATTATTATTAATATTAAAGTGAATTCGTATTTAGTACGTAGCTACATACCTATTTACATTTATTATGTGGTGGCTGTCTGGAGATTACGTTAAAGTGCCGTTTTGAACCGACGTGCGCATTAGCGCAATGACAAGAATGAAGGTTATTAGCTAAAGCAACTCATTTATTTTAGGTGAACGTATAGCAGCAGACCAAAAGGCAGACGATTGTAGTGACGACGTCAAACTTGCGTCCTCTTTATTGCCTCATATAAAAGATTTATGCGGTCGGCTAAAGGAGGCCTCTTCAACGATGGTTAAAGGTAAGGCTGGTTTTGTTTCATCTGCAAGAAAGGTAAAGGTAAGGCTGGTTTTGTTTCACCTGCAAGCAAGATAAAGGTAAGGCTGGTTTTGTTTCATCTGCAAGCAAGGTAAAGAGGCCGATTTTTTTTCGTCCGCAAGCAAGGTAAAGGTAAGGTCGGTTTCTTTTCGTCTGCAAGCAAGGTAACGGTAAGGCCTGTTTTGTTTCGTCTGCAAGCATGATAAAGGTAAGGCCGGTTTCTTTTCATCTGCAAGCAAGATAATGGTAAGGCCGGTTTCTTTTCAAGTGCTTACCTAGTCATAGCTCTTCCATACAAACCGCAGTCTCGTCCGTTTAAACATACACTCAGCTAGGGGTCACAAAACCGGTTTCACCGAAACCGAAAAAACCGGAAAAACCGGGTTTTTCGTCGATTGAGAAAACCGGCTTTCAAATTTTAACAAACCGGTTTTTCGAGTTTTTCGGTTTTACACTTAAATACTTGATAGTTGTAAGTATTACTTTGATTATCAGTTTATTACTACTTATAACTTCTTCTTCTATTTGTAATTTCTACTTTTTAGTTTATCAGTAAATATAGAACATATAATTGAATTAATAAAAATTAGCGAATTGCCCTACCCTACGTATAGTTTGTTTTTCAATACAACATCTCTGGTCCTCGTTGGAAACTTGGAACCATTTCAGTGAAACCACAGCATGTAACATACACCAAATGAATACACGGTAAATAAAAATAAAGAACAATATCTGTAAGTTAATTAACATGACAAAAGATCATTTTAAAACAAAGTGTGTGCGGGTTTAAAATAAACATACCGAACGAAATATTTTTTAACTATTGCATTTGCGTTCCAGAAGTGCATGGAGGATATTATTTTAGTTATTTTGTTTTGAATTTTTGTTCCTAATAATTATAAGATATAAAAAAGGTTTTATATCCATTATTAAATGACTGAATATTAAAGTTGAAATTCATAAAATGCAGTTTTTTTCACTTTTTATATGTAAAACCGGAAAATCGCCGAAAAACCGGAAAACCCGGTTTTGTAATATACAAAAACAGAAAAACCGGTTTTCAAAAATACTAGCGGTTTTGTGACCCCTACACCTCAGCCTGCAATGTCTCCTTCCCAGTCACGGCAATAATGTAATTGCCGTGCTAATCAGTACTTTTTGATGCGCCATTAGTTTTTCTTCTCCGGGTGCCTCCAATCCCAACATGGGGTCATGCACCTTTTTTTTCAGAAGTGCAAGTTGGATGTTGGACTTGTGACATTGTCAGATCGTTTGCATTGGGACAGTGGACGTGTTTATATATATTGAGAACTTATTCTTAAAGATCCTGTTTTTTTTAAAAATTAACGTCATGGTGAGATGAGACTAATGTAAACAAAGATTAAAAAACTTTTATAAATATTTTTCATATTGTTAAATTTTTATAAATAAGTAGCGACCCGCCCCGGCTTCCAACGGGTGCAATGCTGATGCATGTATAATACATATAAACCTTCCCCTTGAGTCACTCTATCTATTAGAAAAAACCGCATCAAAATCCGTTGCGTAGTTTTAAAGATTTAAGCATACATAGAGATATAGGGACATAGGGACAGAGAAAGCGACTTTGTTTTATACTATGTAGTGATGATATTGTGCTTCTTTGTCATGGAGTATGCTACAGCCAGCAGGCAGGCCGATGGGGTTAAAGAAATGTAAATAATGGATCACTCGGGATATAATATTTTCCCCACCTGTCCAAAGTAATAATCAGGTCCAAAGTAATAATACTATACTATCCGCAAAACTATCTGGCCGGTAGGGCAATAAACGTCCGCTACCGTTAGGGGTGTAACATGTCGATAACTTATGTAAACGTCGATATAATTATTATATTTTCAAATGAAATCTTATATCATTATTGGTATTGTTTTTAAAGTTATCTAATGAATAAAACTAATATATTTCGATAGTAACTATACAATACTGTTATATAGAACACCACGTAATTTATACCTCCTTATTATTTTATTGTATTACTTTATGTCAATAGTTCAGTATACCTATTTATAAGTCATAAGTCATAAGTCATTTATTCATAAAGCCAATTTACACGTTATACTATAGAATATACAATATGTCGTTAACAATACACACATCAATATAAAATAATTTAAACATTACATTTTTATAAATTATTATCAAAAATCCAAGTCACTTGGCATCTTTAGCGAGGAGATTTAAGTATTCTTCATAATTATAGAACGGGTGCTCAACAAGCCAGCGTTTGAGGCGATTTTTAAAACTGCCCACGTTCTGGGCGCTGGTGATGCTGTCAGGTAGTTTGTTGTAGACGGCAGGCCCCATGACATGGGTGAGCTTGGCCGACCTAGCCAACTTGTCGCCCACGCCGACGAGCTTATGTGCGTTCCGCGTGTTGTACCCGTGTACCATTCTGTTCGTTTTGTAGGCTGTTAGGTTTAACCTCACATACACAGCCACCTGTAGGATGACTATAGCTGGTAGAGTAAGTATCCCCAGTTTTTTAAAGTAGGGTCTTGCAGGAGTATTGTGCGGCACTCGGGCAATTATCCTAACAGCGCGCTTCTGGAGACGGAAAACCCTTTTCCACTCAGCACAGCATCCCCATAGCTCCGCACCGTACTGGATCAGCGAGTGGACCGTGGCGAAATAGCACGAGCGCGCGACCTCATCCGACACCAACCTGGTTACACGTCCCAAGGCAAAGCACGCGTTGCCGACTCTTCCGCTGAGTCTGTTAATATGATGGTCCCACTTTAGACAGGTATCTATTTCGAACCCTAGGAATCCTGTGTTACTTAATTGGTCTAAAGCGGTCCCATTTACAGAAACAGCAAGCGGTCTCGTACCACGGCCTGACAGATTGAAGACTAGGTAGTGGGTCTTCTTAAGGTTTAACGCTAGACCATTGGCATTAAACCACTGTACAAGCTGCGCCGCGGTTTCGTTCAGTTTACCTTCGATAGCGTCCACCGATGGCGCTGTGACGACTGCAGCAACATCGTCGGCGTACATGAGAATCTCTGCAGCCTGTATTGCATGCGGTAGGTCGTTGAGTAACAAAGAGAATAGTATGTTTGACGCCGATGAACCCTGCGCTACGCCCATGGTAGTTTCTAGTGGGTCTGACCTGGCCTTTCCACCATCTCCGACCACAATTTGAGATCTATGCTGCAGAAGGCTCTCAAGCAAGGAAAGTGTCGGACCATCGATCCCATAGTGCCTGAGCTTGCTGGTAAGGACTGCGTGGTCTGCGACGTCAAAGGCCTTGGACAGGTCGCAGCACAATACAGCCACCTGCTGCTTCCTCTCTCTGGCGTCAACTACACGTCGGATCACGTCACGAGTCAGTGAGGTTGTGGAGCGGCCTGCGCGATAGGCGTATTGTCTATCGGATAGGGCGCTCGTCGATTCTAGGAAGCTCGTCAGGCGGCGGCTGAGACCGTTCTCAAGTATCTTAGCCATCGCTGGGATAATAGCGACGGGTCTGTATGCATCCATATCCCCCCTCTTTCCTTTTCCTTTAAAGATTGGAGCTATTTTGCTGATTTTAAGAGGTTTAGGGTATATGCCCTCCCTTATGCAGCGATTGAATAGCTCCGTCATGGCGTAGGCTAAGGGAGTTGGAGCAACCCGTAGTAGCTTCATATTTATCCCGTAGATGTCCATCGAGGCTTTAGGCGGGATGAGGGAGGTTATCAAACGATACAGCTCATCCACGCTGAACGGTCGGAGCCTAAGGGATCGATCCGCGGCCGGCAGCGCGGCACGCAGTTGGCTCAGGGCGCGGGCGCCGTCGGCGCGCGGCGCGCCGCACGCCGCCGCCGCGCCGAGGAACCTCGCGCTCAGCGCGTCGACAGCAGCCTTCCTGCTTGTGAACTGCGACCCATCGGTGTTCACAATCACCTCTGTGACATCCAATCGTGGGCAGTTACTTTTTCCCCTTTCCTTGTTCACGACATTCCAAAGCATTTTAGATTTATTGTTGCCGGTATTGATCATGTCACTGTAGTAAATAGACTTCTTATTCCTAATTAAAATGACGTATTGCAATTTGATGTCAGTTATAAAAATACTAATATTTTCATTACTCATATGTCGCTTTCCTAATTCTATCATGTCAAATAAAAAAGATTTAAATAATTTAATGTCATTGTTAATCCAGGTTGGGCAATGCCCATCCCTACACAGTTGCTTTTTAGTGGGAAACAAATGTCATATTTACTTGAAATAATATTTATAAGTGATGTTGCAAGGCTACTGGCGTCGTTGTTTTTTGCTAAGATCAGACTCCAATCGACGCTCTCAATGGCGGCAGAAAATTTTTATTTATTGGACTCTGTGAAACTTCTTGCGTATTTTTGGGTCACTTGTTTTGAACTTGTAGTACCCCCATAACCGCGAGATGGTCACTCAAATTAGTAATATTTCGATAGTAACTATACAATACTGTTATATAAAACACCACGTAATTTATATTCTTTGTTTCATTACTTTATCGACATTCCTTTTTATGCGTAACGCTACCCGCCCTATTGCTGCTCGGCCCGCTCCATAAGCCGTGCAGGTGTGAAAGAGATGGCACGATTCCGATGATTTATGACCTGACCGGCCAGATAGTTTTGCGGATAGTATAGGACAAATTCCCTTCAATGGAATTTTTATCTTCCGAACTTGGAACAGAATTGCATTTGTTTCGTTTCATTGCAACTGTTACAGAAGATTAAAATCTCCTTGTCAACTTTTAACCGACTTCAAAAAAGGAGGTTTCCAATTCGGTTATCCTTTTTTTAGAGTTCCGTAGTAAACAAGGAACCCTTATAGTTTCGTCATGTCCGTCCGTCCCCCGCTTTTCTCAGTAACCGTTAGTACTAGAAAGCTGTAATTTGGCATGAGTATACATATCAATGACGCCGACAAAACGGTAGAATAAAATCATAATTTTTTTTTTATGGTACTAAACGTGAAAGTTTGTGCGGATGGATGTACGTTCCGCTTAATCTCAAAAACTACTGAACGGATCTCTATGAAACATTCCAGTATTGTAGCTTAGACATCAGAACAGGACATAGCCTACCTTTTAAATCCACGGGTAACACCGCAGGGCGCTGCTAGTATATAATATTTACTTATTTTAGATGAATGCATAGCAACAGACCATTGCAGTGGCGAAACCAGAGCTGTGTCCTCCTTTTTGCCTGATCTAAAAAGATTCTGCGGTCGGATAAAGGCAACTGCATGTAAGTGTAAAGGTAAGTTGATGTCTTCAGTTGTCTTATTTGAAACATTGCCAACCAAGACAATCGTTGGTGGGTCATTGTCAGTTGCAAAACAAAAGTAGTCCCGTCGGTGGTCAGTAGTTAACGGTTTATGTGCATGTAAGCTATGTTTTTATTACATGGATTTATAGCAACGGAGACACTGTTTATGCGGGTTACTAGACCAATCCAAAATTAAGCTTTGTAGCCCTTAACTTTCGATATGTCCACCGAAAAGACACGAACCTAAATCTGACAATGACCCAGGTGTGATAGGCATAAAAAATAATATTGAATATTTCAAAGACTCCCGCACAACAGAATGACAACTTCATGAATTAAAAACGGTAGCTAATAGTATTTCTACGAGACGCAACGTCAAAATGTTGATTGAGCAATAAGTGCTTATGAGGACATCTGGTAAAGATTTTCTAAAGATCGTTGTTGATCATCAGAAAGTCAATATAAGACTGGTACTTACTGAAAATAAAGATAAAAGGCATTTCTGTTACTTTTTTGAGCATGATTAGTATTGCGCTAACTATTAATAGTTTAATTTTTTCGGTTCTTTATTTATTCTCATGCACATTTTACATTTTTTTTCTCTCCAGCCAAGCTAAGTTTAAGATATCCTCCAGATATATTGCAAGGTGATATTAAAGATCAATCCGCAACATCATGCTGCAAGTGCCCGCCAACAGAATCTAAAAAATCACAAAACGTTTGCATTGGCACGGAACAAGAGCCACCCCTGAAAAGAAGCAGCAGAAGATGTTTCGACACAATAAAAAAACTGGAATGCGAGGGATCAGCATCCAGTTTCAGAACAAGTGACGAGCCTTCAGATGGATCCAAGCGCAGGACAAGTCGCAAACAAAGAAAGTTAAGTAAAAAACGGTCGGAGCGAAGTACGAAAAGTGAAGAATCTGAAGAATGTACATTGACTGAAGAATCAAAAGAAAATGATGAATGTGAAGACAATGAAGAACGAAAAGGAAATAAAAAGCATAAGAAAGCAAAGCATATAAAGCCCATGAAGAGTCGTGATCCAAGCAAGGTTAAAGGTAAGACCGATTTTGTTTCGTAGAATATCTAAACCTTGTTAGCATTAGAAACAGTAACAGAGAACGACTAACGAGGTTATCCAGAATGTACCATTAACTTTTGTTCATATGATTTGTTTTATTTTTGAGAAAAGCACTACTTGCTTCACCATAAGTGCCTTCCTGGCCTCGTATAATTGCCGGACCTTATTCGGCTCGGTCGGCTAACTCATACGCGTCGAGGATGGCTTACATACTGGTATCTGCAGTAATGTACTATTATGAGTTATCGGGAGGATGTTGGTTTTGCTAGATTTAGTAGAAAAATGCCCTTTCTACAGATCAAAGAATTTCAGGAATTAAGTGCACCAGCGAGAGCGAGGTAAGCGCGCTTACAATCATATATTTCTAAATCTATAGATATTTTAGAAGTAATAATATCTTATATCCATGCAACAAACTAAAACTGTTGTAAAGATGTAAGATTTGTAATGTGGATCCCACTGGCGCACTGAACCCTGCTGACGTATTGTGCCAAAATGTAATTGCAGATCGAGAAGTGCATGTTTAACAATTACTTAGGTGCCTGGAAAAGATCGCTTTATAGCGTTTAAACCGCCTGTAAACAACCTCTACTTTAAGCCTAATGTACTGTAATTGTTCTTTTTTGAGTTTTGCAATAAAGAGTATTTATGGTAAGTATTGCTGTATTGTATTGGACTTATTAATTTTAGATAAACGCGTTGGAACAGACCATAGAGGCTATAGAGCTGACGATGTCAGGGATGAACTTCCTCCAGCCAATGAATCCGCATTAAAATCATCTTGCAAATGCACACTAACAACACGAACGATTCGCATTGGCCCAGAACAGGAGCCACCCATGAATGGTACCTGGAAAAGAAGCAGCAGAAGAAGATGTGGGGAAGCAACGAGAAACCTGGAGTCCGACATAACAGGCTCAAGTTCCAAAACAAGTGGCGGTCCTTCTGATGGATGCTTGTGCAGGAAAACTCGCAAACAAGGAAAGTTAAGTAAAAAACGTGCAAAACCAAGTACAAAAAGTGAAGAATCTGAAGATTGTAAATTGAATGAAGAAAATGAGGAATTTAGGTACAATGAAGAATGTAAAAAGAAAGAAAAGAATGGAAAGCATACGAAGCCCATGAAGGAACGTGAACCGTATAGCCATAGTCTAAAAAGAGGTAAGATCGGTTTGTTTCGTAGAATATACCTTCGCCACCTTGAAGTAAACCACGAATTTTTGGGAGAAAATAAATCCAATAAACTCGAAATTGAATACTCCACTAAGCATAGTCCAAAAGTCAGCCACTAGAGATACTACCGCTACTCGACCCACCCACGGCACCTCAGCAGACGTTCAGGTGGCATCATGATAGAATATTCACAAGCATTATATGAGAATGCCTTGAGGTATTAATTCTGCCATTTGTACTCATTTGTTTTGTTTAAATAAGTTAATAAATACACAGGTAAGTAATCGATAGGATCTATTTCCTGGAATTCTGCAGTTGGCTTGCGTACTAGAATTTATTTTAAAAATTAAGGGGCAGCCATGATTTAATAATTATCAGAAATTTCATCTCACTGGAATATAATTTAAGGGATTAAGTGTAGCAGTCACCATAAATCTTAAAATTTTTCAAAATATATAGATATTTTACAACTAAATAACAGCATCCTAAATCCATGCAACAAACTAAAACTATTGTAAGGATGTAATATTTGGAATATCTGTCGATCCCCCTTGCGCACTGAACCGTACTAACCCTGTCTTGTCAACGAATGTTCATTATGTAGAGAAATCGTGTCAGATCGAAGCGTTGAAAGTTTGCTTGCAAGGAGATCCAAGTTATCGCGTATAAACTAGTAAAGTGTTGCGGCAGTATAGATAAAATATATAATACCAGAAAGAGAGAAGTATTTAAAGCACAATATTTAATTTTAGGTAATCACATGGCAACAGATCGAGGCTATAGAGATGACGATGTCTGTGACAGACGTCCTCCAGCCGATGAATCCGCATCAAAATCATGCTACGAGAATCCATTAACAGAATCCAAAGAAACACGATCCATTTGCTTTGGCTCGGAACAGGAGCCACCTACGAATGATGCGTCGAAAAGGAGATGTGGGTACACAACAAGAGACCTGAAGCCCGACATATCAGGCTCAAGTTTTAAAACAAGTGACTATTCTTCAGATGGATGTAAGTGCAAGACAAGCCGCAAACAAGGAAACTTAAGTAAAATACGGACAAAGCGAAGTACAAAAAGTGAACAATCTAAAGAATCTGAAGACTGTAAATTGAATGAAGAAACAAAAGAAAATGAAGAATTTAGGTGCAATGAAAAATGTGAAGAGAATGAAAAGAATAAGAAAGTAAAACATGGAAAGAATACGAAGCCCATGAAGGAACGTGAACCCTATTGCCATAGTCTAAAAAGAGGTAAGGTCGGTTTTGTTTCGTAGAATATATTGTTTCGAAAAATCAAAGTGGGACGCCTTCGCCACCATAGTAAACCACGAAGTTTTGGGACAAAATAAATCCAATATATCCGAAATTGAACACTCCACTAAGCATAGTCCAAAAGCCTGGTACAGCCAGTCGCTAGAGAGACTACCGCTGCTCGACCCACCCACGACACCTCAGTAGACGTTCAGGTGGCATCATGATTCACAAGCATTATATGAGAATGCCTTGAGGCATTAATTCCGCCATTTGTACTCATTTTTTTTGTGCAATAAAGTTCAAATAAATGAATAAATATATAGGTAAGTCATCGATAGGATCTATTTCCGGAAATTCTGTAGTTGGCTTGCGTACTAGCTTACTATAACTATTCTAAACTTAGAGCATTTAAGACAAAAGATGCCTATGGCGCATCTTTCCGAACAAAATATTTGGACAAATTATTGGGGGACGAGCTACACACATATAAAGAAACTACGCACACTAGCAAAACATTCTCCCACTACTACGCACCTATACTAAAACACGCACTCACACTCAAAACAGTGACAATAAAAAAACAATTGAGCAATAAATTTGACCATATAAGCGTTTACACTAGGGCAATTATCGCATTGCTAAATTGATCAATGTCACTAGAATCACATCTCATAGAAGTTCTTATAGAAAGTAGTCATTGTATCCCAAAATACGGTGAAGTTTGATGTCAAAATAGCGGCCAGGCGTGTTGGTCAAGTACGAATGTTTGAAATCGACTTTGTAATCGATGCTCGATTTACTATTTTAATTAAAATTTTACTTGTACCTAATATCATAATTAAATCGAAAACATACATGCAAGTGAAATGACAATAAGTCTTTTCATAAATTTAAATGCTTTTTGCACCCAACAACAGCACATAAACGCATTTTGACGGAGC
The DNA here is from genome assembly GCA_963556455.1 of Epiblema foenella. Classification (NCBI taxonomy): domain Eukaryota; kingdom Metazoa; phylum Arthropoda; class Insecta; order Lepidoptera; family Tortricidae; genus Epiblema; species Epiblema foenella. The sequence continues at coordinate 45,445,665 of OY747095.1, forward strand.
TCTTCATACGCCGGGAACTGACTTTGGAAATTGACGTATAATCGATTAATGAAGTGTTCTTTAATAACGTGGCATATTTTTCTCCTATAATGTTGGCAGAGGGATAAGTATTACAATAACGTCTCCAGTCTTAAATGCTCTAAGATTCTAAGACTGGAAGGAAGCCAAAATTTAGGAATTACCACAGTATTCAACCAACAGGGGTGTAGAATTTAAAGATTGAAGTGCACAAGCGAAGTAAGCGCGCCTACAATAAATTATTTCGAAATAATTTATGTATGTTTCACTAAGTAGACACATCTTATATCCTTGCAACAAACTAAAACTGTTGTAAGGATGTAAGATTCTAAATATCTGTCGACACCTTTAGCGCACTGAAACCTACGTAATGCTTAATTTTAGATGAACGCATGGCAACAGACCATGGAGGCAACAGAGATGACGATGTCTGTCACAAATATCCTCCAGCCGATGAATCCGCATTAAGATTATACTGCAAGTGCCCACAAACAAAATCCAATAAAACACGAACCATTCAAATTGGCCCGGAACAGGAGCCACACACAAGATGTGGGGACACGACAAGAAACCTGGAGTCCGACATATCAGGCATGAACTTTAAAACGAGTCACGATTCTTCAGATGCATGCAAATGCAGTACAAGCCACAAACAAGGAAATTTAAGTAAAAAACGATTGGAGCGAAGTGCAAGTGAAGAAAATAAAGAATCTGAAGACTGTAAATTGAATGAAGAATCAAAAGAAAACGAAGAAATTGAGGACAATGAAGAATGTAAACAGAATGAAGACAATGAGAAAGTAAAGTCCACGAAGAAACGTGAACCGTTTTGCCATCGTCTAAAAAGAGCATGCTGTCGAAGAAGGGAACCAAGAAAAGTTAAAGGTAAGTGGGTTTTGTTTCGTAGTATTCTACGAAACAAAACACTTTTGTGTGTTGATGAGCAGGCAGCGGAACTTTGGTGCCGATGACATCATTATGACGCAAAATAATAGGGATATAGGATGTTCTTATAAATTATACACAACATAACTATTAACTTTTATCACGCTTTGACAGATGCAACAGTTGTCACTAGCTCGCCGAGTTAATAGCAATGTCAAACTTGATATTCAACCTGACTCAAATAAACTAAGGAAAGTTTCGACTTGCGTGATTCGATGCATATGTTTTTCTATGTTACTAGGTTTAGCTGTTATATTTTGCTGACAGCAAGAGCAAAACATTTTTTTATCTTTAACAACTATGAAAGGAAATGTCTGCTAAAACGGCTGCATCGACTCCATGCCGACTGCGGTCAAGCGATGTTGATAATGAGTTAATTATAAATGTTGTACCTTATCAATTCACATTTCTAAAATTCACGAACAAAAAATCATATAACGATGTACAATATTGTTTTCAATAAATTTTTTGATGACAATGACAAAGACAGTTAAGTGATTATGTTTTTATAAGTACTGGCCGTCTCAAGTGTCAATAAAACATCCGTGAACTAAAGAGGCCAATAAGTTGTTAGTGATTAATGATTATCTATCATCTAGATAAAAACACTCTGTGTACAGCCGCTACGTCATGCGTCTGTCATCGGCACCAAAGTTCCGCTGCCTGTTGATGAGTCAGCCAGTCAATCAGACACTCAGTCAGTCAGTGAGGACTTCTTCTTTTAATATGTATAGATTTTACAACTAAGTAACAACATCTTATATCCATGCAACAAACAAAAACTGTTGCAAGGATGTAAGATTTGTAATATCTGTCGATCCGCCTGGCGCATTGAAACCTACTGACCCTGTCTTATTAAGGAATCTATGGTAATTGTGAAGATAAATCGTGTGTAACTTCGAAGCGTTGTAAGTTTGTATGTAAGTTTGTTTGCAAGATGATCCAAGTTATTGGGTATTAAATAGTAACAAGTTGTGTCCGTAATATATAAATGTAGAGAGAGAGAGAAGTATTTAAAGCACAATACTAAATTTTAGGTACGCGCATTGCAACAGATCATGGATGTTATAGTGATGACGATGTCTGTGACGAACATCCTCCAGCCGATGATTCCGCATTAAAATCGTGCTGCAAGGACCCATTATCAAAATCCAAAAAAACACGAATTGTTTGCATTGGCCCAGAACAGGAGCCACCCATGAATGAGGCATCGAAAAGAAGCAGCGAAAGAAGATGTGGGGACACAACAAGAAACCTGGAGTCCGACATATCAGGCTCAAGTTTTAAAATGCGTGACGATTCTTCAGGTGGATGCAAGTGCAGTACAAGCCACAAACAAGAAAACTTAAGTAAAAAACATTCTGAGCGAAGTACGATAACTGAAGAAACTAAAGAATCTGAAGACTGTAAATTGAATGAAGAATCAAAAGAAAACGAAGAAATTGAGGACAATGAAGAATGTAAAGAGAATGAGGAGAATAAGAAAGCAAAACATAGAAAGCCCTTAAAGAAAAGTGAACCGTTTTGCCGTCGTCTAAAAAGAGCATGCAGTCGAAAAAGGGATCCAAGGAAGGTTAAAGGTAAGGCCGGTTTTGGTTCGTAGAATGAATTATTTCGAAAAACAAAGCGGAACACCTTCTTCCTCCACCATGAATTTTTGGGACATTAAATAATCGAATATATACGAAATCGAACACTACACTAAGCATAGTCCAAACGCCTGGTACATCGCTAGAGAGACTACTGCTCGACCCACCCACGGCATCTCAGCTCAGCAGACGTTCATGGGGTAAAATTATACAACTTTCAGAAGCATTATGTAAGTATTCGATAGGATCATTTTCTAAAAATCTGTTGTTGATTTGGGTACTAGCTTAATCTAAAAAAATGAAAGGAAGCCATGATTTAAGAATTATCAGAGATTTCAACCAACTGGAATACAATTTATGGAATTAAGTGCAGCAGCGAGGTAAGCGTGCCTACCATAAACTATTACGAAATATATAGACCTTTTACAACTAATTAACAACATCTTATATCCATGCAACAAACTAAAACTGTTACAAGGATGTAGGATTTGTAATATCTGTCGATCCGCCTGGCGCACTGAAGCCTACTGACTGCCTTAATAACGAATCTATACTAATTATGAAGAAATATCGTGTGTAAGTTCGAAGCGTTGTAAGTTTGTATGTAAGTTTGTTTGCGAGATGATCCAAGTTATTGCGTATTAACTAGTAACGAGTTGTGCCCGTATATACACCATGGGCGTCAATAACCAGAAAGTTTTAAACCACTTATTTTTGACGACAGTACGAGTAAATAATGCTATATCAACATGGGTCCAATTACGTGTCTTAATTAAATTACTATTTCATTATACATTAAATCATATTAATTGACCGCTTCTTTGTGAACAAACCTTTACTTCAGAGAGTGAGCGAGTTTAATTATTCTCAAGTTGAGAAACAGAGAGTATTGTCATTTTAGTGACATCAATTTCAAAATATCAGCCAGTTATCAGTAAAGGTAAATAGTTTGCACTCACGCGATTGACAACAGAACAAAACTTTTGATAGTGAAACCCTTTTGTAGGATAGATACCAAACTTAACTACGTGAAACTGGCTGACAACGATGCAGTTAGCACGTCTGCGCTTAAAAGTGGTAGGTGGCTACGTCACGCCTTTAGGGTGTGTTAAATTGAGATTTTAAACTTGCGATTTGTTTTAAATAATTTATATCTCTTAATTTTATGGGTTCTTGGACTATATGTTACATAACTTTATATATTCTAATTAGGCTCTAAAATCGTTGGTTTAAATTCTTCGGGTTATTAACGCCTACGGTGTATAAAATATATTAATGCAGAAAGAAAGAAGTTTTTACAGTACAATACTTAATTTTAGGTGAACCCATGGCAACAGACGACGGAGGCTATAGAGATGAAAATGTCTGTCATGAAGATCCTCCAGCCGATGAATCCGCATTAAGATCATGCTGCGAGCACCCACTAACAACATCCGAAAAAACACGAACCGTTTGCATCGGTCCTGAACGGGAGCCACCCCTGAATAATGATGAGCCGAAAAGAACCAGCAGAAGAAGATATGAGGACATAAGACATCAGGAGACCGACCTATCAGGCTTTAGTTTCAAAATAAAAGTCGATTCTTCAGATGGATGCAAGTGCAGCACGAGCCGCAAACAAGGAGAGTTAAGTAAAAGCCGGCCGGAGCGAAGTACGATAAGTGAAGAGGGTATAAAATGTAAATTCAGTGACGAGTTTAAAGAAAATGAAGAATCCAAAGAAAATGAAGTGTCTAAAGAAATCGAAGAATGCAAGGTAAAAGGTAAGGCCAAGACAGATGTTAGAAACTAGCGCTGCTAGCCACTCACGACACCTGAGTCATACTTAGTTGAAAAAACAAAAGTCGTCCCTTCTGTGGTCAATAGTTAACGGCTTATGTGCATGTTAGCTATGTTTTTATTACAAGGATTTATAGAAACGGAGACACTGTTTGTGCGGGTTACTGGTCCAATCCAAAATTAAGCTTTGTAGCCCTTAACTTTTGGTATATCCACAGAAAAGATGCGAACCTAAATCCGCGTATGACCCACCTCAGCAGATTTTCATGATACAACTCTCAGAAGTATTTTATGAGTTATCGAGAGGATATTTTTCATGAAAATCTATAGTTGGCTTGCGTGCTTGTTCTTTGCATAAAATGGAAGGATGTCATGAATTAAAAGCCCTTATTAGTTAAAACACACAATAATAGAAAATAAAAAGGTTACACAAATAAGTAAAAAGTTTTACAAATAAACAATAGAATAAAGGTCAGATGGCAGGCGCTTTTCTAAAAGTAGTTCCTGCGCCAAATCTTGGGATTTGGTGTTAAAGCGAACCCCGGGGTTCCTTTTTAGAGTAGACTTGTTTTTTGGTGCGGATTGTTTATACAGGATGTTTTCGTGTTTATCTCTGCACCATACGCAGTACCCACGTCATCCAAAGATAAACAACGAATGAGCCAGCAGCGCAACGAACACAGCGGGCATCGGGGCGTAAAGGGGCGCGGGCGGGACGGGGCGCGTGCAGCGGGGCGGGTCGGGGAGCAGGCGGACGGCTCCGTCTCACATCAACCTGTATCTATCTGCAGATAAAATACTATACTATATTTATATCGGCAGATATTATACGCAGATAATAATATCTTTGCCATCTTTCGATATATGTCGGTGCCCACAGATACTTCACGATAAAATATAAGTTATCTGCGCTGTGTGTGTTAGCTCATTGAATTGTATAGGGAGCGATATTGACAGATATGCGTTCAGATCTTATCGTATCTGCTTAGTGTGTGACACGCTTTAATCGATTATACGTCAGTCTCGAAATCGATTCCGGCGCGTGAAGAACTCCGTCAAAATTGACTTTATGTACTGTTTTCGGGTGCAAAAAATATTTTAATTTAGCAAATTTACAAAAAGATGAATTATCATTTCACATGCAGGTATATCTTCGCTTTAATTGTAATTTTCTGAACAATAAAACACACAGTCGGTTTAAAAACATTCGGCACTTAAGCATTCACGGTTGGCCGCTATTTTGCTATTTTAAGTCACCGTATTTTAGAACGTAAAGACTGCTGTCTATGAGAATTTCTATGAAATGTGATCCTTAGCGACATAGGACAGTTAAGCTATCCGATAAAGAACCTAGTAGTTAGGGAGGCGAATAGGGGAATTTTCGGTAATACTCGAGCGTGGCAGTTTAAGATATGAGAGATACCTTAGACCTAATAGAACAACCTTGTGAAGTATTTAGCTCTATATGTAGTGACGCGCGCCTAGGATAGACGATCAGATTAGTAAAAAAAAATCGATAGTCTGAAATACTCGAGCGCGTCAGATTAAGATATTGGGGGTTGATTTTAGTGTTTTAAGACTAAATTTAACTAATCTGACGATAAGTCCTTGACGCCGCCGAGTTATAGGGTCGCGAACTTGTAAAAAAAAAACGTTAATCTGGCATTCTCGAGCGCGATTTTTATTTTTTTTATTTTGAAGAATATAATGTAAAACTTACTAAAAATACAAAATCTGCCGGTTTCCGCATAACCGGAAGTGTGGAGGAGCCATTTCGTCTTCCGAAAAACGCGTCGCGGCATATAAGTCGCGAACGATACATTTTACAAAAAAAAAGTTTAAATAAACAAAAAAGGTAATTTTATTTTACACAAAAAAGGTCTCTTTACATTTTTGTCCAAAGTTAAAACTTTTTGACTTGAAGCATCATAAAAATTCAAACTCCCGATTTTTTGAGTATATCTCGAAAACTGAGGGTGTTAAAAAAAATTGATATGAAATAACGATGATTAAATTATGTGACTTTTATTATTTTTTCTAAAGCTTCCCGACAATTTTCGTGGACTCGGAAAAAGTTACGCGTATCTGTATACAAAAGTATTATTAACATGTACAGTTTCATGTATGTATATTATTCAATAGCCTGTTGATCCTCAAATTGTTTTTTGGACGTACCGTAAGCAAAAATGTAAAGGTCATACATAATAATACAATTATAATACAATTTTTATATCATTTCATTTTTTTATACAATAAATAATACAATTCGTACTACATTTCATCTACATTTACGTTGGTTGTATCTAGCGCTTTATTGTCATTCTTAAATTCCCCGTTTTATCAAGGAGAAAGAAAGGAAAAAAAGAAACCAAAAAACCTTTTTCGGTCAGATTAAGAGACCCCACCAACATTTTTGTCAGATTAAGAAAATATGCTTTCAGGATATCGAGATAAACCTCCCCTATGAAAATCTGACGCGCTCGTGTATTTCAAAAGAACTTTTTTTTTTGCATTTTCAAAAATTCATCGTAACTTATCGTCACGCCGAAATCGTCAGTTTTTTTAAAGGGAGCTTCCTTGGGGCCTACTTAACACCCCTTCCGAAAATCTGACGCGCTCGAGTAAATTTTTTTTTTTTTGCATTTTTGACTACTTTATATTCCTACCCCCACCACGCAAACCGGCAGATTAGTATACCGTTGTTATCAGAGGCACTTGGGGCATACGTAGTATGAATATCTGACGCGCTCGAGAATGCCCAAGTAACTGTTTTTTTAACGTTTTTGAAAAACCGTACACGCCAAACCCACCGCTAAAATGGTTTTTACCATACGAGCTTTTCTTTTCGAAATTATTTTATCTTTCGATTTTGATAGGTCTCGACGGCGCCGTTGAATTACGCCATTTAGCTACCTCGCCTCCCTAACTATAGTGAACTCACGAATGAGGTCGAATTTTACTGCACAAATTTAATGTTTTGAGTGTGCATGATTGTTTTAGTGTAGGTTCGTAGTAATGGGAGAATGTTTTGAAAGTGTACTTACCTTTCTTTATATGTGTATTAAATATTTTGTTCGGAAGTACGCGCTGAAGGCGTCTGCTGTTTTAAGTGCTCTAAGAATAATTCAACTTAGCCTATCTCCTTTTCAAATCTATACTAATATTATGAAGAGGAATAGTGTGTTACAATGAAGCTTCGTTAGTTTTGTACGCAATTCCAAAAAATCCCGTAGAAATTCCATGTTTTGCGTATAAATAAACTGTTTTTTTGTGCCTTTGTAGAGAAAATATAATCATAATTACGGAAAGAGAGAAGCCTATATTCTAGAATCTGTAATATCTATTTATTGTAGATGAACGCATAAGAACAGACTGTAAGGCAGACAATATAAGTGACAACCCCCCTTCAGCAAAGCAAAGTTTAAGAGAATCACCTGATATATTGCAAAGCGATAATAAAGATGAATCCACAATAAGATCACGCTGCAAGTGCTCACTAACAAAATCCAAAAAACAACAAGAACAAGAGCCATCCCTGGATGATGGATCGAAAAGAAACAGGAGTAAAATATGTATAGACACAACAAAAAAAATTGAGGCCGAAGGATCAGGGTCAAGTTTCAAAACAAGTGACGAGCCTGCAGATGCATCCAAGTGCAAGCAAAGCAAATCAAGTAAGAAACAGTTGGAGCGAAAAGCGCAAAGTGAAGGATCAAAATATAACGTAGAATCTAAAGAACATGAAGAATCTAAAGAAAATGCAGAATGTAAAGAAAATACAGAATGTAAAGAAAATACAGAATGTAAAGAAAATGAAGAATCTAGAGAAAACGAAGAATCTAACGAAAATGAAGAATGTAAAGGAAAAGAGAAATCTAAAGAAAATCAAGAAACTAATGAAAATGTAGCATGTACAGAGAACGAAAAGAAGAAAAAAGTAAAACATAGAAAGCATGCGAAGTCCTCCTCCCCTTTCTGTGTTGGTCTAAAAAGAAGAAAGGATGCCAGCAAGGTTAAAGGTAAGGCCGGTTTCGTTTCGTAGTATAATTATTTACGTAAAAGTATATTGAGACACCTTCTCAATCATGAAGTTTTGAGACCCATAAAAAAACGAATCAGAGTTTTCCCGCAATAGGAGTTAAACATATGGGATAGGATTTTAAGTATATTCAGTCGGGATCGTTAAGTTAGAATAAAACTGGTGCTGGCAATACACACATACAAAGATAAGCGACAGAGATGTAAACATAGACAATAACACGGGACGTGGGAGCGAGATACACTGACATTCTCCTGTCCGTTAACGCGTAACATAAGGCAGTAATATTTATTACCGATGCCGAAACGTCATTGATTAATGCCATTGCTGTCACGACGTATAACATGACTTGGGATGAGATGTAACAATCGGGCTAAACGATGTGTAGGTAAGTATTTAATGTGATCCTATAAAGAATAATGTACAGGGTTGGATATATACAAGTTACATACATATATAAAATAAATAGGAGACACAGAAAAAAATGACAATAGAGAGATCGCCCAGGGACCGAAGACCAATGAGAGTTGGTTGGAAGTTATATTTATGCAACTGACTTAAGAAACTTCGAGAGTGCGGTGCAGAACATGTCAGATTTGACAGTTAACAGGAGTGACGCCACAGATGTATAAGTTTGCTGATTGAAAAGTATCAGCAAACTGATACATTCTTTAGTTAGCACGATTGTCACATCTCATTCTTAGTTATTAGTCCCTTTAGATTATTGTCTAATAGGGATCCTCTTTCTACGGTCGGAACAATTATATGCACCATTCCATACAATATTTCGAAACCTCCCGATAATTTTACAACGTCTTATATCTATGCAACAAAGTAAAACAATTTTATTGTAAGGATTAGTATTTTCTAACATCTGGATCCCGCTGGCGTATCCGGAACAACCCAACTGATTTTAAATTTCATTGACTAAACTATAGTACTTTTATCCTGTAGTTTGGTATCCCAAAGGTGATCCATGTTTTATTGCGTACAAACTGGTAATGTGTTAAGCTTGTGCCCTTATAGAGAAAATATATAATTTTGGAAAGGGAGAATATGTTTTACAATATTTATAATTTTTAGGTGTGTGCACAACAGCAACAGACAATACAGCAGATGATGTCTGTGAGCTCCCTCCAACTAATCAAAATTTAAGAGAATCACCCGATGCATTGAACTGTGGTGACATTAAAGATGAATCCGGATTCGGACCATGCTGCAAGTGCCCATTAACAAAATCTGAAGAACTACATGGTATAAGAATTGGGACAGAACAAGAGCCACCCCTAAATGGTGAAATCAAAACGAGTGACATGCCTTCAGATGGATCCAACTGCAGAACGAGTCGCAAACAAAGCAAGTCAAGTAAGAAATGCTCGAAGAAAAATAATAAAAATGTAGAATCTGTAGAAAATGAACAATTTAAAGACACCGAAGAATATGCAGAAAATAAAGAATGTAAAATGAATGAGGAGTCTAAAGAAAATGAAAAATCTGGTGAAAATGAAGAATCTGGAGAATCTTTAGAAAATGAAGAATGTAAAGAGGACACAGAGAATAATAAGGTAACAGATGGAGAATGTCCGAAGGCTAAGGAAAAGCGTGTGCCTTTTTATCTTCGTCTGCAAAGATTATGCTGCAGAAGAAAGGAGGCATGTCCGGATAAAGGTAAGGCCAGTTTCGTTTCTGGATATTATCGCCGAACACCTTCGCCATCTTAACCGTCCCCATTAACATTATGAAGAGGTTTGTGAGTTTGATGCTTTGTAAGTTTGTATTGTATATAGGATCACAGGATATAATCTCCAGAACAACTCACCCGAACTCAAACATTCTTTGAATAAGAAGAATGTAATATTAGTGGAAATAGGACTGTTATTTTACAATAAAACCAGTCGGGCAAAGTGCCACAAAGGGATTAGTTGGGTCATACTTAGTTGAAAAAACAAAAGTCGTCCCTCCTGATGTCAATAGTTAACGGCTTATGTGCATGTTAGCTATGTTTTTATTACAGGGATTTATAGAAACGGAGACACTGTTTATGCGGGTTACTGGTCCAATCCAAAATTAAGCTTTGTAGCCCTTAACTTTTAGTATTTCCACAGAAAAGACTGGAACCTAAATCCGCGTATGACCCGTCTTTCGTAAATATATCGTAATCTACAAATAGTTCGCAGGTACTACGTGGATCTAAGATCGATGTGTAAAATCTGTGGATTTCGATCTTTTTAATTTAGGTATGTAAAAAATAGAAAACTATTTACTTATTTATTTGCAGATAATAAAGCAGCAACATGTTCAGAGTCGTGTTCCTCTCGTCTAAATGGTAGTCTTAGCCAAGCCGAACAATTACCAGGTGCGTATAATAGTTATTTTTATTTATGCGCAATGGGCATTTCCAATGAGTGATATTTAGACGAGCGAGTGGAGCGAGTGGGTTTTCAATTCGTCAAAATTCTCTCTCTGTAATATAAATGAACCAACGACGGCCTAACAATTTGATGGGCATCGCGCATAGTTTTTTTTTCGATGTTGGTATGTACTCTGTTTTGAAAAGTATATATTAGAGTCCTTTATGAATATAAAGCTGGTTTAGATGTTCTGAGACTGATCACTGTCAAACTTTACGAATACAACACAAAGACGCGAACCTAAATCCGCGGCGCATATTTTTTTTTTCGATGTTGGTATGTACTCTGTTTTGAAAAGTATGTATTAGAGTCCTTTATGAATATAAAGCTGGTTTAGATGTTCTGAGACTGATCACTGTCAAACTTTACGAATACAACACAGTACAAAGATAAAGCGTTATCCTAATTGACTCATAATGATTTCAGGTTCTCAGACAGACTCTAAAGAAGGTCAAGTATCTTGCCCGTGCTCAGAACATGAGAATAATAGTAACGAAAAACGGGTAAAGGCTAAACGAATAAAAATATCAGAGCCACCTAAAATGTTAGAGCTTCCGTGTGGTGAAGTACCGGCGAGCGGTTCTGTTCTACCAATACTAAAGAGCAGTAATAGAATTCGTTTAACCAAATCCGCGTGTGGCAGTGGCATCTGTCTCATATTGCCACCACATGACACTTCAGACGACACGAGATCCGTAATATCAGACAGCAGTAATACTAGTTCAAAAGAATCAAAATGTGGCAAAACTGCTGCAAAACCTGCGAAGCCAGCAAAATCAGTGAAAAAGCTAAAAACGAAAGAAATCTATCGGCAAACACTAAACAGCAAAGGCAACGTGACAAAATCAAAATCATGCAGAAAATTCTCAAAATCTGCACAATGCACTAGTAAAGAGAACACCTGCTGGAAGAAACTAATCCCTTCCGGAAGCGCAACAAAGTCAAGAAGTACCAGTACAACTAGTGCTGAAAAACGAACAAAGGCTGAAAAACAGCCAAAATCAGTAAAACAAAAAAACCTTGACAAAAAGAAACAAACTACTTGCCCTAGTATATCTAGTTCAGTCATATCAAAAAGCGGTAGTAAAACCAAAGCGACAACCACACAACAACAAAAATCAGCCAAATCACCAAAATTAGTGGAAAAAGGAATAGGAGGCGTAGTGCCATCTAGTTCAGCAGCATTGAAAAGCTGTTTTAAATCCAAAGCTACAGAATCTGCGGCATTCACAATATCAACAAAAGCGGCTGAATTTCCTGGCCGAAATATTTGTTTAAGCAAATCACTTCCGGGGGACAGTGCTGGCTGTTCTTGTGGTTCACCAACAAACTCTTGCAAATGCGCGACAAAGTCAAGAAGTAGCAGTAAAACCAAAGTTGAAGAACGAACAAAAGCAGAAAAACAGCCAAAATCAGCATATCAAGAAAACCATGACAAAAACAAGCAAGCTACTTGCCCCAGTACATCAAGTACAGTAATATCAAAGAGTAGTAGTAAAACCATAGCGACATCGACACAACCACAAAAATCAGCGGAAAAAGGAATAGGAGGCGTACTGCCATCTAGTTCAGCAACATCAAAAAGCTGTTTTAAATCGAAAGCTACAGAATCTGCAACATTCTCAGTTTCAACAAAAGCGACTGATTTTCCTGGTCAAAATATATGTTTAAGCAAATCGCTTCCGGGGGACAGTGCTGGCTGTTCTTGTAGTTCACCAACAAACTCTTGCAAATGCGCGACAAAGTCAAGAAGTAGCAGTAAAACCGAAGTTGCAGAACGAACAAAAGCAGAAGAACAGCCAAAAATAGCAAAACAAGAAAACCTTGACAAAAAGAAACAAGCCACTTGCCCCAGTACATCTAGTTCAGTAATATCAAAAAGCGGTAGTAAAACCAAAGCGACATCCACACAATCACAAAAATCAGCCAAATCGGCAGAAAAAGGAATAGGAGACGTACTGCCATCTAGTTCAGCAACATCAAAAAGCTGTTTTAAATCCAAAGCTACAGAATCTGCGACATTCACAATATCAACAAAATCATCTGATTTTCCTGGTCGAAATATATGTTTAAGCAAATCACTTCCGGGGGACAGTGCTGGCTATTCTTGTGGTTCACCAACAAACTCTTGCAAATGCGCGACAAAGTCAAGAAGTAGCAGTAAAACCAAAGCTGAAAAACGAACGAAAACGGAAAAACAGCCAAAATCAGCGAAACAAGAAAACCTTGACAAAAAGAAACAAATTACTTGCTCCAGTACATCTACTATAGTACTATCAAAAAGCGGTAGTAAAACCAAAGCGACATCGACACAACCACAAAAATCAGCGGAAAAAGGAATAGGAGGCGTGTTTCCATCTAGTTCAGCAACATCAAAAAGCTGTTTTAAATCCAAAGCTACAGAATCTGCAACATTCACAATATCAACAAAAGCGTCTGATTTTCCTGGTCGAAATATATGTTCAAGCAAATTACTTCCTTGGGACAGTGCTGGCTGTTCTTGTGGTTCACCAACAAACTCTTGCAAATGCGCGACAAAGTCAAGAAGTAGCAGTAAAACCAAAGTTGAAGAACGAACAAAAGCAGAAAAACAGCCAAAATCAGCAAAACAAGAAAACCTTAACAAAAAGAAGCAAACTACTTGCTCCAGTACATCTACTATAGTACTATCAAAAAGCGGTAGTAAAACCAAAGCGACATCCACACAACCACAAAAATCAGCGGAAAAAGGAATAGGGGACGTACTGCCATCTAAGTCAGCAACATCAAAAAGCTGTTTTAAATCCAAAGCTACAGAATCTGCGACATCGACAATACCAACAAAAGCGTCTGATTACCCTTGTCGGAACATGTCTTTAAGTAAATTACTTCCTTGTGACAGTGCTAGCAGTTCTTCTGGTTCAACAATAAACTCTTGCGATTACGCAACAAAGTCAAGAAGTAGCAGTAAAACTAAAGCTGAGAAACGAATAAAAGCAAAAAAACAGCCAAAATCAGCAAAACAAGAAACACTTGACAAAAAGAAACAAACTACTTGTTCCAGTACATCTACTATAGTACTATCAAAAAGCGGTAGTAAAACCAAAGAGACATCCACACAACTACAAAAATCAGCCAAATCAGCGGAAAAAGGAATAGGAGGCGTAGTGCCATCTAGTTCAGCAACATCAAAAAGCTGTTTTAAATCTAAAGCTACAGAATCTGCGACATTCACAGTTTCAACAAAAGCGACTGATTTTCCTGGTCGAAATATATGTTTAAGCAAATCGTTTCCTGGCGACAGTGCTGGCTGTTCTTGTGGTTCAACAGTAACATCTTCCAAATGCGCGACGAAGTCAAGAAGTAGCAGTAAAACCAAAGCTGAAAAACGAACGAAAACGGAAATACAGCCAAAATCAGCGAAACAAGAAAACCTTGACAAAAAGAAACAAATTACTTGCTCCAGTACATCTACTATAGTACTATCAAAAAGCGGTAGTAAAACCAAAGCGACATCGACACAACCACAAAAATCAGCGGAAAAAGGAATAGGAGGCGTACTGCCATCTAGTTCAGCAACATCAAAAAGCTGTTTTAAATCTAAAGCTACAGAATCTGCGACATACACAGTATCAACAAAAGCGTCTAATTTTCCTTGTCGAAATATATGTTTAAGAAAATTACTTCCTTGGGACAGTGCTAGCAGTCCTTGTGGTTCACCAATAACCTCTCGCAAATGCGGGACAAAGCCAAGAAGTAGCAGTAAAACTAAAGTTGAAAAACGGACAAAATCAGCAAAACAAGAAAACCTGGACAAAAAGAAACAAGCTACTTGCCCCAGAACATCTAGTACAGTAATATCAAAAAGCGGTAGTAAAACCAAAGCGACATCCACACAATCACAAAAATCAGCGGAAAAAGGAATAGGAGACATATTGCCATCTAGTTCAGCAACATCAAAAAGCTGTTTTAAATCCAAAGCTACAGAATCTGCGACATTCCCAATATCAACAAAACCGTCTGATTTCCCTTGTGATAATGCTAGCAGTTCTTCTAGTTCAATAACCTCTTGCGAAAGCGCGAGAAAATCAAGAAGCGTAATTAGTACAACAAAATCAAAAAGTAGCTGTAAAACTAAAGATGAAAAACCTGCAAAACCAAAAACAAAATCAAAATCAACTAAAACAGAAGAACAATCTAAATCGCTTAGAGCTTTTCCACGAACGTTAAGACCTTGCGGGAGTGCACAGAGTGCACGCAGTGTAGCAAAACCAGTAGAACCACCAAAATCACCTAAAGCAAAAAATAAATCAAAATGTACTGCCACCAGTTTATCGACAATTACACCCTGCACGAGTGCGCGCAGTGTAGCAAAACCAGTAAAAACACCAAAATCACCTGAAGCAGAAAATAAAACAAGATCACCTTGGGCTACACGAACAATATCATCCTGTTCTAGAGCATTTAATAAATATAAAATAGAATCACCCTCAAAACCATCCAAATCAGAGAAACTACCTAAATCTCCCTGCGCCCGTCTACGATCAATGATATCTTGCGGATGTGCACGCAGTCTATCAAAAGCAGGAAAATCACCTGAAGTAGAAAAACAATCTAAATCTCTTTGTTCCTGTTCACCAACAACAACACCTTGCTCCAGAGAACCTAGTTTAGCAAATATAGCATCACCGCCAAAATCACCAAAATCAAAAAATAAATCAAAATCTACTTGTACCAGTTTATCAAAACTGCAACCTTGCGGGAGTGTAAGCAGTGTAGCAAAACCAGACAAACCACCTAAAGCAGCAAAGCGATCTAAATCTCTTTGTTCCTGTTCATCAACAATAACACCTTGCTCCAGAGAACCTAGTCTAGCAAAAATAGCATCACCGCCAAAATCACCAAAATCAAAAAATAAATCAAAATCTACTTGTACCAGTTTATCAAAACTGCAACCTTGCGGGAGTGTAAGCAGTGTAGCAAAACCAGTCAAATCACCTAAAGCAGCAAAGCGATCTAAATCTCTATGTTCCTGTTCAGCAACAACAATACCTTGCTCCAGAGAACCTAGTCTAGCAAATATAGCATCACCGCCAAAATCACCAAAATCAAAAAATAAATCAAAATCTACTTGTGCCAGTTTATCAAAACTACAACCTTGCGGGAGTGTAAGCAGTGTAGCAAAACCAGTCAAACCACCTAAAGCAGCAAAGCGATCTAAATCTCTATGTTCCTGTTCACCAACAACAACACCTTGCTCCAGAGAACCTAGTCTAGCAAAAATAGCATCACCGCCAAAATCTCCAAAATCAAAAAATAAATCAAAATCTACTTGTACCAGTTTATCAAAACTACAACCTTGCGGGAGTGTAAGCAGTGTAGCAAAACCAGTCAAACCACCTAAAGCAGCAAAGCGATCTAAATCTCTATGTTCCTGTTCAGCAACAACAATACCTTGCTCCAGAGAACCTAGTCTAGCAAATATAGCATCACCGCCAAAATCACCAAAATCAAAAAATAAATCAAAATCTACTTGTACCAGTTTATCAAAACTACAACCTTGCGGGAGTGTAAGCAGTGTAGCAAAACCAGTCAAACCACCTAAAGCAGCAAAGCGATCTAAATCTCTATGTGCCTGTTCACCAACAACAACACCTTGCTCCAGAGAACCTAGTCTAGCAAAAATAGCATCACCGCCAAAATCTCCAAAATCAAAAAATAGATCAAAATCTACTTGTGCCAGTTTATCAAAACTACCACCTTGCGGGAGTGTAAGCAGTGTAGCGAAACCAGTCAAACCACCTAAAGCAGCAAAGCGATCTAAATCTCTTTGTTCCTGTCCACCAACAACCACACCTTGCTTCAGACCACCTAGTCTAGCAAAAATAGCATCACTGCCAAAATCACCAAAGTCAGAAAGTAGATCAAAATCTACTTCCACCAGTTTAGTAATAACACCACCTTGCGGGAGTGCACGCAGTGTAGCAAAAACAGCAAAGGCACCAAAATTATCTAAAGCAAAAAGTAGATCTACTTGCACCAGTCCGACAGAAATGACACCGATTGGAAGTACATGCAGTCTATCAAAAACAACAAAACCACAAAAATCACCTAAAACAGAAAAAAAAACAAAATCTAAGCGCATCTCTTGCGGGAGGGCACGCAGTCTACCAAAACCAGGAAAACCGCCGAAATCACCTAAAGCAGAAAAACGATCTAAATCTAAATCTCCTTGCACGAGTCTGCCAACAATAACACCTTGCGGGAGTGCGCGCAGTCTATCAAAAACAGAAAAATTGCCAAAAGCAGAAAAAGGGGCAAAACTCCCATGCGTATGTTCACCAGCAATTCCACCTTGTGCGAGCACACTCGCAACAACATCAAAGCTATCAAAAACTACCGTCAAACTTATAAATCCTAACAGCTACAAACCAAACCAAGATGGAGTAATTTCCATAGCAGAATACGAGAAAAACAAGAAAAAGAAGAAAAAGACTAAGTCAGTCAGCACAGACATGAGTATCCCGATATGTGAATCTACGGAAATAAACAGAAAGAAAAAACTACCTGTAATTGACTGTGTAGCACGTACGTAATTTAAGACTACTACAATGTTTTTCATCGCCCTTGCCACGAAATAATTGCTCTTTAAGAAAAAAAAATGCCATTTTGTGTGATTTGATTTGATTACGTATGGATGTCCCTTATTTTACGATTATCACAAATTAATAACACATAGGTACCCCTAAATCGGTTTCTTTTTTCCCAAAACACACTGAAAATTATTAAATGTCATTCCTGTAACTGCAATCCGTGTCGACTTTCATGCGTTTCTCCCATGTAATGTACAGAAATTATTTTTTTTCGTATCAACCTTGTATAATCCTGTCATTTACCATTATTTAAAAAAATCTCGATGCGAACACAAAGCCGTTGAAAAATTATCAAATTATCGTGTGACCATATTCCTCCATAGTAATTCGTGTGGGAATTTCAGTTGCAAGTCGGCACGGGTTCGTGTTACATGAAGTTCCTGTAGGGTTCCGTACCAAAATTGTAAAAAAGGAACCCTTAAAACCCCAACATTTGAAAGTCTAGTTAATATGTCGAGTGGGGTGTCATATGAAAGGGATTGGGTTGCACATTCTGAAAATAAATTTAAATTAGAAACTAAACTATGTCATCATTGAAACTCTATTACATTAGTGTTAAAGTAGAATATACAATAGAATAAAAGCAAATAACAGTACCAAACCAAATTGTTTCTTTCAGGGTCAAAGAAGTCGCTGAAGGGTGTTATCGTCAGTTGCGAATGTCCGGCATCAGGTCAGTCTAATTGATCAATTGTGATAATCCACATCGAAAGGGACCTTATGGCGGCAGGCGCTTACGTTGCAGCTATTCACTATTGTATTGGAACAGCGGCAATAAAGGCGTAAGTGCCGGCCGCCATAAGGTCCCTTTCAATATGGATTATCACAATTAGTTCAGGGCCGACCCACAGACAAAGAAAAATACAATTCTTAGGTGAAACGTTATTTTTTAGTGGTTTGTCGTTAAATAAAAACAGCACGTGCAGTGTTGCCAGATGGTTACATTTATTACATTTTTCGTAACTTTTGACCGGCTCGCGTAACATGTAAGTAACTTCTTTTGTAATGGACAATTTCGTAACTTTTGAAATTAATGAAACTCTATGTAAAAAGAAAGGTAAATTGTATCTAACATGAGAGTAGCTTGGGGAAAATCCAGGGGAAAACCTCCGGCACGACCACGCGTGTGGTTTGGAACACTGGAATACTCTAAGAGATTGCGCTCCAGTGAGATTGGTTGAGCGGTTTCAACCGAATCTGAGATGTGAGTGGAATCGAGCTACTGGGAGTTTTGTCGCTGGTCCACTAAACCTAGCCTAGCTGAGAAGAGTCCAGCAAGAAACTCAGCTAGGCCTGACCTGGGTCGGACTGACTCTACCCGGTGTGCGGCGGTACCGGGACGAATAGGGACTATATGTGTTACTGTTGTCGCGATCCCGCGGTGGACGTCCCCGCCGGCGGGAATGCCTAAGTGTACGCGTCGTATCAGTTTAATACTTAAGCTTTATATAGCGGCATAACTATTTATTTTACCGAAGATATACCTAGTTGAAAGTTATATATTTTTAATTTTCTACCGATCTTAATTTGACACAAGGAATAAATGCCAAGTTTCATACTTGTAAGCTTTTTCACGAATCAAGTAATTCTCAATTAAATTGTTTTTTGATTCGTGTTAATTTAAGAGGCCTTATAAGTTTTAAAATGTTTTGATTTCAAATTATAACAAAAGTATTGATAATACGATTAAAGTGATTAAAGGATACGATAATTTTATTAAGGTTTTAGATAGTAACATGGCCATTTTTTGATTTTATTGTGTATATTAAAATTTAAGCGGAAAAACACAGTTTTTAGCTTGAAAATGGTAGATTTGGAGTGATGTTTGAAACGATATTTTTTAAAGAAAAATCCTAAAAATACAGTTAAAATTTTTGACATTAGGTCGAAATAGTCCTTCTCTAGATAGTAACACAGAGAAATGTCAAGATATGTGTCAATTGAATCAGAAAATGTTCTAAATGGATGAGCGTTTTTTAACTGATAAGGACCCTTAACTTGGAAGTTATCACGATCATACTTGTGTCAAAAATAGTAGATTGTATGACAAGGGTCTAAAATGAGCCATATTACCACGAGATAGTTATGTTCCCGAACGAAGTGAGGGAAAATAGTTCGAGGGGTAATATGGCTTTTAGACCAGAGTTATACACTCTACTTTTCACTTCGATTGTGGGCAAATAAATAAACAATGGTTAACCCACCCAAAATTAACAATAAATTCCACGGCGAAGATATATACTTTTGCAGCATGATTTTTTTTCTATACTCCTTTGACACACAAAACATAGACACTGCGGTTCGCGCGCAACATTCACGCCCGAAAAAAGCTAACTGACCTTCCATTGAGCGCTTCAAAGTGTTGCTCGAACGATTTAACCACTTTTTTAATTATTGTGAAATAGGGATTACTACAAACTTAATCTTTAGACTCTTTAGAAAAATTAATTATGTTTCCAGATTGGTCGATTTTAGTAAAGCTGTATTCTGGTTGGTTAACACCCAATACCAAATATTTTTTTAAGAGTTAAATTAGTGTTCTGTGATTGGTGGATTTAATAGGTGTGAAGTATTTTGATTGGTCAAATTCAAATGTTTTGTAAATCATAAATATATATTCATATTTTCCCTAGAGGATAAATGTACTACTTTAGCCCCGCTTGACAAGTCTAATATGACACACTTTTCGAGCATGAGAAGTGAAAAGTAAAGTAAACGCCCTTCTTTTTTTTTCTTTTTAGAAGCGAAGGACAGGGAGGGCGCGTCCTGTTTATTCCGACGTACGTATCTAGTCTAGAGCCAGCCGGGCCACCGGAATAAGTGCACCTTTCATTTAATATATTTTACATCTAGGAGACCGCATAGATTTCGGATTTAGAATAATCGTTTGTTCTAAATTCAAATTTGATTCCTTCCTATTTCCTTTAAAAATTGACTTATTGTTATTATTATAGAAACCAGGGGCGCTACCGCGACAGCAAACGAACGAAGTTCGAATATTTCCCTCTCTGTCGCACTTGCTAATTCGTACGACAGAAAGGGAGATATTCGAACTTCGTTTTCGGGTCGCGGTAGGCCCTCAGGGACTCAGTGTTGCCAGATGCCGAAATACAAATTAAAGACGCGGATTTCGGAATGAAAACGCGGAATATAATCATTGTTAATAATTTTCTTTATTTTTTTGTTTCAAATGAAAAAAAAAATGTGTTCTACGCCGTCAAATGCATTATCACGGAAGTTATAAATGTTACTTGGAGTAATTCTAGCTAATTCAAATCGTTCGATATTTTGAATTTACCGCCTTTTCACTGGGCAAATGCTAACATTAAAAAAAAACGGATCCGCGTTGGCTTAACGCGGATAGCGGGGTCAGTGGCAAACATGCGGGGGAAAAGCGGGGTATCTGGCAACACTACAGGGACTCCAGGGGCGCTACCGCGACAGCAAACGAAGTTTTCCCTCTCTACCGCACTTACGTCCGAACGTGCAAGTGCGACAGATAGCGAAAACTTCGTTTGCTGTCGCGGTAGCACCCCAGAGGGGCTGCCGCGAACCGAAAACGAACGAAGTTCGAATATCTCCCTCTCTGTCGCATGAATTTGCAAGTGTGACAGAGAGGGAGATATTCGAACTTCGTTCGTTTGCTGTCGCGGTAGCGCCCCAGCTTTCATTAGCCAGACTAAGTACTTTTAGGCATTCTCTACAGCGCTGTTATATAAACGGAAAATATCTTTCAGGTTCTAAATCATTGAAGAGTGTCGTCCCATGCGGGTGTGCCGCCACAGGTAAGCCCTATAGACCAACACCAGTGCCTTTACCATGAGTTCACATGACCGACTGCGTAAATAATTGTGTGGGTTAAAGTACAGCGCCTCTGGCGGTTACGCAATAGAACTAGGATGTATGGGTAAAAGTACAGGGGCGCTACCGCGACAGCAAACGAAGTTTTCCCTCTCTGTCGCACTTGCAAGTTTGCACATAAGTGAGACAGAGAGGGAAAACTTCGTTTGTGGTTCGCGGTAGCCCCTCAGCGCTTCTGGCGGTTACGCAATAGAACTAAGAATCGGCATACTAAAACGTTTACGCAGTCGCTAGCGAGTGCGGTCATGCAAACTCATGAGTTTAAGTGCATTAGGTCATTGTCCATTATTGTGTCTTTGTCTTTACCATGGTAAAGACACAGTAATGCACTTAACTCCTGTTTAAATGAAAATAAGACGCAAATATATTTTATATATACGAGTTACGGCCAAATTTTAATGCGCCTACATTTTAATCGATTCCGTTGTGACACGAAAGTTACCCATGCAATTTATAAGGATAACTATCATTTCACAATGGTATCCTTTAAAATGTAACCGTACTAAGGCCGTGCAGCGAGAAATATCCAGGGACCGATACCGGTATTTTTAAAAAGCCCTGAGTTAGCCCAATATTTTGGATTATTTTTTGCTCTTTACGTAGGGCTGAATCATGTATTTAGGTAACAACGTCGTATTATTAGATTGTCCCATTAAAAATGAAATAATGAACCGGTGACCGTAGTAATACCGGTATTTCTCTATGGATAAAATACCGGTATCCGATCCTTGGAAATAACGCGTTCTTTGAAACGTTGTTCTGCCCAGACGATGAAACAATAGCGATTGATTTTCAGATATATGATTATTGATTATATGACTGGCTTTCTGACTATACCAGAAACATGATAGCTTAAAATTTTCTTGATAGAAAAATATCCAAAGTTGAGTCTGCATTTTCCTTTTTCTACTCAGCCTACTAAAACAAAGCATTATCAAACGACATAATTAAGTTAATATGATGGTATTTTACCTAATTTTAAGAAGTCTGTTTGGGTTTCAAAAAACTAATTAGTGGTAATCATTAACTGTCACTTATTCTGATCTTTCGTGCGAATAATGCGTGTGTGTTTACGGCCACTGCTTCTCTGTTTACCTAATTCCTAACCTTAAAAAAATATGTGTAATACCCAGGGATCGGATACCGGTATTTTCTCCATAGAAAAATACCGGTATTATTACGGTTACCGGTACATTATTTCGTTTTTAATGGGACAATCTAATAATACGACGTTGTTACCTAAATACATGATTCAGCCCTACGTAAAGAGCACAAAATAATCCAAAATATTGGGCTAATTCAGGGCTTTTTAAAAATACCGGTATCGGTCCCTGGTAATACCTAGTAAATACACTTAAGAGGCCTTATAAGTTTTAAAATATTTTAATTTCAAATTATGACAAAAGTATTGATAATACCAATAAAGTTATTAAACACTACGCTGATTTTATTAAAGTTTTAGATAGTAACAAAGCCATTTTTTGATTTTACTGTGTGTAGTAGAATTTAAGCGGGAAAAACAAGTTTTTAGCTTGAGAATGATCGATTTGGGGTGATGTTTAAAACGATATTTCTTAATGAAAAATCCAAAAAATACATTTAAAGTTTTTGACATAAGGTCGCAATTGTCCTGTTCTAGATAGTAACATTGAGAAAATGTCTAGATACGTGTCAATTCAAACAGAAAATTACGTAAATAGATGAGCGTTTTTAACTGATAACGACCCTCAATCAGAAATAAGAAATATTTTCCGAGAGTTAATATAGGTACATATGTCTGCCGTTGTCATAAAGGTTCCATAAGTTACTTACTAATTATAGATTTGTTTCTTCTAGAAGCTACGGATGGGTGCACCTTGTTTTTTGTATGTCAAAATAAAAGTAAGTACCTAATAATAATGAATGAATGACGAAAGTTATGCAATTACTTCTTAACTTATTGTGTTATGTAGTTAAACCTAAATTAATAAACCTCCGTGACAAAAAATCTATATTTAAGAACCCTCATTCAAGATTACCTACAAAATCGATGCTTTCGTTATAAGGTGGAAGGATCGCGGTCTGCCTCTCATCCAATAAAGGCTGGTATTCCACAGGGCTCTGTCCTCTCCCCCACCCTCTTCTCCGTCTATATCAATGACATTCCCAAAGTCCCCCAAGCTAATTATGCCCTCTTCGCGGATGATACTGCAATCTTCGCTACATCACCACGCATTAACCGGGTTACCCAACTGCTACAGTCTGCAACCGATGCCCTTGGGCGTTGGTGCAGACTGTGGCGCATAGAGGTTAACCCGGATAAGAGCGTGGGAATCATTTTCTCCCGTACCTCCCGCTACACCCGTCTAATTAATTCCATACCCCAAATCACCCTAAATCACACCCCAATCCCTTGGAAGGACGAGGCCAAGTATCTAGGTGTCACCCTCGATAAACGTCTGAACTTCAAAAGACACATTAAAATTGTTTCTGACAAAGCTTCCTTTTATATAACCCGTCTCCATGCCCTCCTGAACAACAGGAGCAAACTGTCTTTAAAAAACAAACTCTTACTCTACAAATCAATCATTCGGCCAGTGTTCTCGTACGCCTCGGTAGCCTTCGCTCAAGCCACCCCCTGCACACTGAAGCGCCTACAGGTGCTTCAGAACAAGCTTCTACGTAGGATGGTGGGGGCATCCTGGTTTACGAGAAACCTGGACATACATAGAGACCTAAATATACCATCTGTCGCCAAACACTTTAAAGACATAGTAAAAAGTTTTTCGATTCCTCAGTTTTTAATCCAAACCCTTTGATTAGACATGCCGCGGACTACGCACCTGAACTTCCACCTAAGAGGGGGGTGCGTCGTCCT
Organism: Epiblema foenella; assembly: GCA_963556455.1. Taxonomy (NCBI): domain Eukaryota; kingdom Metazoa; phylum Arthropoda; class Insecta; order Lepidoptera; family Tortricidae; genus Epiblema; species Epiblema foenella. The sequence goes on from OY747095.1 coordinate 45,469,796, forward strand.
AGGCATGTCCTATCAGACCCAGATGATCCCATTACAATAGCCCAAATAGAACAACATGAACTCATACAATTAATTCGCCTTAGGCGTCAGATGGAAAACCGACAAAACCATCTGGATCGCAACCCGTCGACCAGATACAGACCGGGGATCCGCCGCCCCGCCAACTTTTACAGAAACCAACCGCACTGGGATGCCAGACGTGCGCTCGACCGTGACATCAGATTCGGAGCTGGAACGTATGTCCGACTTCCAGATCCTCCGGCTCCCCCCATACCTCCAGCCCCTCCGGACCCGCCGGAGCCCCCGGACCCAGTACACCAGCTTTAATAAAAAATATCAATTAGTCCTCTTTCCTACTGTTGTTCGACTGTATACTGTGACACTCTTAACCATCAGTGTGGCCGCACCCACTGACTTTAAGGGAATAATTTTAGTTGTTTTTAGTAGTTTAAAAAACAAATTCTCTTCTCTCCTCTTTCCTCTCTATCATCTTCTCTCTTCTACTTTATTCTTCACTCTTTCTCTTCACTTTTCCTTTTCTATTTTATTTCTTGACCTCGACTTGGCCCAAAAGGCCGAGTCGAGCGGGTCTTCCCGAAAAAGAAACTGGAGGCCAATCTTAAAGAATCTATATAAAAAAAAAAAAAAAAAAAACAAATTGGTCCGTTTGAGTTTTACGATGCGGTTACCAGCTGTAACTATTGTTGAAAAGAACTTTTGACACTTAGGCTCGGTTGCACCAACATACATCAAATATGGCGCCGGCAGCTGTCATCCCATAGAAACTTGTCAAACTTACCATACATCAGATTTTAACGAACACCGCTTACGATTACAGACGGTTTGGTGCAACCCACCCTTAGTGTTTATTTTTTTCGCTTTGAGGCGTCGTCTTCTCGTTATATAAAATGTGTAGGTATAAGGGTATAAATACATGAGAATGTAATAATTTCAGTGTCTAAACTAAGAAGGAGAAGTACTAGCACCGTGATCGCCGAAACAGGTTAGCAAATATTTTGTTCATTCTCATAATCGGCGCCAAAACTAACCAATGGGGTTTCAAGCCGCCACGCCCGAGTTAGATATAATTTTCACAAAAATTACGTCCAAGAAACTGTTTTTTTTGGTCTAAAATTGCCAAAGTTTGATGCCATGCATCTTGAAGACGGTGAGTTTTGAAGTAACTACGGTATACTATTTCAGTAAACCTCATTGTTCTTAATACGATAAACCATAAAAAAACAAGAGAAAATCGAGTTACAGATCGAAGGTCAAGCTAGGAGCCCCTTAAGTATACTTTAATGCGCGATCGACACCAATGGGTCATGATGGCGCATGACAAGGGCGCAGTTATGCGTTAAAGGGGAAAATACACACTTTTGTCTCTTTCCACCGCATAGCTGCCTCCTTTGTCGCTTGACATCAGGGCCCATTGTGTAAACCGGCCATAAGCCGGTATTTGTTACTTGGGGCGCTACCGCGAACAGCAAAGGAAGTTTTCCCTCTCTGTCGCACTTGAAAGTTTGCACATAAGTAAGACAGAGAGGGAAAACTTCGTTTGTGGTTCGCGGTAGCCCCTCGGGTGCGACCGGCGCCGTATGCGCGACCGAAGAAAAAACTTGTCAGTCACAGCCGCTTCAAAATTGGTGCTTGCTTGTTGTGTTGGTGCGAACTTGGAAATCCGAACTTCGTATAGCGCCGTCCCTTTCACTCTCGTGTTATATACTAAATGAGTGTAAGGGACGGCACGTTAAGAAGTTCTGAGTAGGCCGTCAGTGCCTTTACCATGAGTTTACATGACCGTACTCGCTAGCGACTGCGTAAAAAATTGTAAGGGCAAAAGTACAGCGCCTCTGGCGGTTACGCAATAGAACTAAGAATCGGCATACTAAATCGTTTACGCAGTCGCTAGCGAGTACGGTCATGCAAACTCACGGTAAAGGCACAGTTCATCACACGGCGGCCGGCCGGTCGATTATAGATCCGTCGAGAGTTGGAAGCCGGAAAAAGGAACTTCCAACTCGCTTTGTTTGTGTCTTGCACAGTCAGCCAAGAAAGAGACTGCTACTTTTGACCTTATTATTACACTACTGATAGAGTCCAAAGTGATAGATTCCTGACCGATGGTATAAAATGAAGCTTTGTATCACTACATAGTATAATACAAAGTGGCTTTCTCTGTCTCTATATCCCTATGTATGCTTAAATCTTTAAAACTACGCAACGGATTTTGATGCGGTTTTTTTTAAATAGATAGAGTGATTGAAGAGGAAGGTTTATATGTGTAATAACATCCATTAAATAGTGCAACCGTGCGAAGCCGGGGCGGGTCGCTAGTTAACACATAGTATAAAACAAAGTCGGTTTCTCTGTCCCTATGTCCCTATATCCCTATGTATGCTTTTTTTAATAGATAGAGTGACTCAAGGGGCAGGTTTATATGTATGGGTCAATTTCAACAGTGCATGATTTTTGTATCATTCCGGTGTGATTCTTTGTTTGGGAGTTTTTCGTGGATTTTTTAATATCAAAAGACACTTCAGACTATATTATGAAAATCTTCTAAAAGGGATGTTGATATCTATAACAGTTTTTGAGATAACTGAGATTGAAAATGAAACTCACAACGGAATGATAAATATACACTGGGGATGATAATACAGTCCACAGGAATGAAAATTAGAGCACATAATGCATGCATCAGCATTGCACCCGTTCGAAGCCGGGGCGCGTCGCTAGTACAATATATTTCTTTAAAATTTCCAGCCAGTGAAGAAGACGCACGTAAACCCGCTCCGTGTGGATGTAGCCGTGATGCCGGTGCCCAACCGGCATCGGCGAGTCGTGGCGCCGACGAAGGGAAAGAGGGCATCAAGATTCAGTTCAAAAAACGGAAATTTTCGCGGTGCTAAAATCCAAATTTTTGTCATTGATGTTGTCGATACGTAGCTGTCATTTATAATAAACGGTGTACGTGAAACTTGATTAAGTGGATGTAGTTTTCTTTTTAGGGTTCCGTAGCCAAAGTGGCAAGGGTTTTAGTTTCGTCTTGTCTGTCCGTCCGTCCGTATGTCACAGTCGATTTACTCGGAAACTAAGCAATGGATGCAATATTTGGTAGGAAGATGTATTCTACGAACCGCTACATAAAATAGATGTGAAATTATAAAAAAATATTAAATTAGGGGGGCACGCCATACATGTAACCGGTGGATGAAATAAATCAACGAATAGGTATAGTCGTGTAGGGTATTTTCTAAAAACCTTTTCATTTAATTCAACCGTTGGCGAGATATTAGCTGTCAAAGTCATAAAAAGTGTGTTCCCCTCTAATTTCCAAACTATTAAGTTTAAAATTCTGAAAAAAATTGAGGTGGTGTACATTAATAAATACTTTCAACGATTTTTGGTTTGAAAAAGATACGTTTTACGGTTGTTGAGCTTTCGCTGGAAAACTGTCTTGGCCAAACAAAAAGTCGTGAGTACCGTGAGTTCCTTATGAAGTGACGACCTTTTTAGATTCATGTATTGGATAGTGGTTTTAAATGTAGACTAATAGGTGTTTGGTACGGAACCATTCATTGTGCGTGATCCGACCAGGGACCGATACCGGTATTTTTAAAAAACCCTGAATTAGCCCAATATTTTGGTTTATTTTTTGCTCTTTACGTAGGACTGAATCATGTATTTAGGTAACAACGTCGTATTATTAGATTGCCCCATTAAAAACGAAATAATGAACCGGTGACCGTAATAATACCGGTATTTTTCTATGGAGAAAATACCGGTATCCGATCCCTGGATCCGACACGCACTTAGCCGGTTTTTTAAGTGTCCTTATCAGTTAAACTTTTCAGCGCTCTGCTATTGATAACCGTCGGCAAGTTAAGACTGGTGTTGGATGTACTGTGGGCGATGCTGATCTCTGCTGCGGCCTAGCCGACCAACCACCGGGTGGGTAAGTAGGTAGATTATTTGGGTCAATCAACTTTTTCTTGTTGTTATTCTGTCCCGTCAGCGAGGAGAGTTGTCTCCTCGTTTAGTAGTTTAGTAACCATGTTTCTTAGATGAATGTTTACAATATGGATTTTTTTTTGAACCTGACTGTGGCTTTATAGGCCGGGCCCAATAAAGCGATAGGAGTGCGCGGTTGGAGAGTAGCCTGGGGAAAATCCAGGGGAAAACCTCCGGCACGACCACGCGTGTGGTTTGGAACACTGGAATACTCTAAGAGTTTGCGCTCCAGTGAGATTGGTTGAGCGGTTTAATATGGAATTCAAGCATGCTCAGGAGATGACCCATGTTCAAATGGATTTATATTTATCGCTAAAAATCATGTTTGGTGGACTTAAACCCTATAAAATCACAGTTTTAAAGAGTGACTCAGGAGACGTAACCATGGTAACAAGCCACAAAGAATAGTTGATCCACCCCACCCATTTGTGATAATCCATATGGAAAGGAACCTTATGGCGGCCGGCACTTACGCCTTTATTGCCGCTGTTCCAATACAACAGTGAATAGGTGCAACGTAAGCGCCTGCCGCCATAAGGTCCCTTTCGATGTGGATTATCACATTTTTTATATGCAACTGCGGAAATTGAGAGATTTCCGATTAGTGATATTCAGACACGAGCGAATGTCAACACGAGTGGTCTTCAAATTTTATATATGTAATTTTCACAGTATACAGGGTGTCCAGTAAATAATGGACAAGCTTCTAACCTCCGATAGAGCACCTGAGGCTGGTCCAGAAAAAGGACTTTCAGGTTTAGTAAAAGTCCCTTGGTTTTCGAGATAATCGAACTTTTCCATTTTCTTAATAACTGACCTAGGCCGACGTTGCTCAACCTCGCATACCGTACGCGGTACGCGGGCGCCGCTGGGCCACGAGCGCTATGCTAACAGTCAAGTTGCCCACTCACTTGACAAGCCCAATTCTAATCTAGATCTGGTTTCCCCTCGGGTTGGAAGGTCAGGTGGCAGTCGCTTCAGTAAAAACTAGTCCCTACGCCAAATCTAGCGCGGTGTTCCTCTGATAAAATAGAATAGGTACTTAGTTAACGGATTAACGGAACTTTGGACAGTTAGCGGAAGTTAATGAGTCCATTAACAATTTTGCAAGTTAACTTAAATATTAATCCGATACATGGTTAACTTCGTTAACTAACGATTAAAGGTTCAACGAGTTAATGCTCAGCTCTGTTAATAATCCAAAGTGATAGATCACTTTCCTGCCGGATGGTATATTAAGTAAGTATTTTTATGTTACACCTGGCCATAAAGCGGCAATTACTGCACGCTCCGCGCGCGGAAAATCCCACTTCCTGGTCAGGGGGTGACATAAAATTTTGTACTTACCTCGGGCGGTAATTAAGAGAGCCTCAGATCGCATAATTATCGCCCTTGCCTTCGGCTCGGGCGTCAAATACCTGCGATCTGAAACATTCTTTGTTTTACCGCCCTTGGTAAGTAATGTACTATTGTATCGTATTGTATTTAATTGTATTTTGCCAGGTGACCGGTCTCACCGGCCGGAAGTCCGCCGTGTGCCCCGAGCACGCCATCCGGTTCCTCGAAACGAAAAAATACAAGAACAATCAAAAACAATCGATCTGTCCACGCTCGAGTTTATCTCTTCGTACAGTACGAGCGCTCTGGAGATGGTCGAGAGGTTGGAGTCTCGAACGTCGGAGGAGGCGAGCAGTCGAGCGCCCTCGGTCATTGACCTCACTGGTCCAGAGAAGGCGGCGGACTCTAGCCAGTAAAGAAGATGCACGTAAAGCGGTTCCATGTGGATGTGGTCATGGTGCAGAGGGGCTACTATACGAGCTTCGAAATCTGAACTTCGTATCGTGCCGTCTCTTTCATTCATATATTGTATAAAACGAGTGTGAAAGGGACGGCACTATATTACAAAAGAGCCGTGCTCCCGACGCTCAGCAATAAGGCCTTTAGCTGAAAATCAGAAAACTGCAATGCTCGTGGTGCTAAAATACAAATTTCTGTGATTGTTGTCGAAACGTCATTTATAATAAACGGTGTACGTGAAACATGTGATTATGGGTCGAATTTTCGATCACTAGATAAAATTATCGCTGTCACTTTCTAATGGCATATGAAAGGACAGAGTTAAAATTTATCGTACAGATACTTATCTGGGGATTGAAAAATCGGCCCGAGTGGGTGTATCTTTCTTTTTTAAGGGCCTTCCTCTGTCCATCCGTATCATTTGGAAAACGGTATTTTCCTTGCGTATTGAAACGAACCCGTATCTTGCCATTTTATCTTCGTTCTAAAGAGTATAGGACTATTGCAACTTGATGTCAAAATACATGTATTTTTTTACTATTTTCATAATTACATCGTTTCAAGCCAAAAATTTGTCGCATTCTACTAATCTATATATATAAATGCCTTTGTACTGACTGACTGACTCACTCATCAACGCACAGCCCAAAGTACTAATGCTAGTTAACAATAAAAGCAAAAGATGGCTCAATTACTATAAAACTAAAACTTAAAAACATAATATCTTTCAATCTAGCTCTTGCCCTTGATTCGCTCTTGATTTTCAGGATAAGAAGTATCCTATATGTTAATCCAGGCTATAGTATAGACTCTTTGTATACCAAGTTTCATTATAAATAATAGGGATGTTGAATCAAAATTTTACTACTACTACTAAAAAATGGCGAATAGGGATAGCGAAGCCCGGTAAACCCCGGACCTCGCCTGCCTCTTATAGGCCGATCAGCTTACTTAACTCTCTAGGAAAGCTATATGAGCGGATCCTTCTCACTAGGATTCTCAGATTTACGGCTGAGAATAACGTCATCATCGTAACGTAATTATTAAATTTCAAAGAAACTATGAGAGATCGCGTCTTTTAACCTTCAGGATTTTATTACCCTACCTTTATGGAGTACGAAATGATAAACAGCCTTGTTTTGTAGGTCCCCGTTTAATTGCTTAGTCCAGTCAAAAAGTCTTCAAATATCGATATTTTTCTTAATGCCTTTAATTCCTAAACTTATGTACGAATGTTACGAACAGTGGCAACAGAGGGCCTACTCCGACCGAGCACCATATCGTGCCGTCCCTTTCACTCGCGTGTTAAACACTATATGAGTGAAAGGGACGGCACGATGCGAAGTTCGGAGTAGGCCCTCTGGGGCGCTACCGCGAACAGCAAACGAAGTTTTCCCTCTCTGTCGCACTTGCAAGTTTGCACATAAGTGAGACAGAGAGGGAAAACTTCGTTTATGGTTCGCGGTAGGCCCTCAGGCTCAACAATCCCGTTTCGCGGCTGTCATTGTAGGGAAACAATTGTCAACCTAACCTAACCTAAAATATGACAACGTTTAATAAACAAATAAAACATAAGAAAACCATAAACTATATATTTATTCCAAAAATGTATAACTAGACACCTAGCAAACTTTTCTTATATCTAAACATATCTTATATTATATCTTATCTATACATACAGTACGTATCATAAAGGCAAATTAATAACACGTTAAATTATGTAGAAGTGTGCAGGCGCAAGACTTGTACAAAAAAAACTCAATTAAATTTGAATTTACTGCAATAGGGAATAGTCTTTCGTTTTAAAATGGAACGAAACAACAAATCCTACTCCAATGAGAGCTATCGTTTTTGTGCTCACCAGTTGGCGCCACTGTCGAGTAACGTCCAGTTGTCAAAAATTGTTATTGGTTATTACGGGCATGAGAACGAAGTTTACATTTAAATCATACTTAATACCTTAAAACCGTACCGTAAAAATATCGAACATCCCGCATTGTAGCGCAGTCCCGTTTTGTTCGGAAAAAAGCAGGACATAAGTTTCCGAAAGACAAAACTGTCTCAAATCACTGACAGTCATTGATCCGTAACTCATATTTGCCCTAATCAAGCTCAGGTATTGCAAAATAATCACCATATTGTTCCAATTAGATATGAACCCGCGTAGCGCAACCACAAAAGAGTGACATTTTACATTTCGAAGACCTCACGCTACACTAGCGCCTCTAGCGGCGAATTCATACGCGATAGCCCCCATTTCGCAACATGGCCCACGATTACATATTTCTGGTCGGGCTTCAATTTATGTATTTGGCTATCTTAGCTCTCATACATATCGTCCATCAATTCGTATTTCACTTATTGATTTAAACTTTATTCCACGAAATAAATATTTTATATTAAATCAATATACCCACTCACTATAAAAATGCATGACTATTCTAAATAACATCTATATCAGTCATCCACAGAGCTAAACGGAGAAATCAGTGCACAACTATTTTAGCAAAGTCGGACAATATATACTTTAAAGATACCTTATTGCCCGTTTCTACGACATATTATCTAGTAGAGACGGACAAGCGTGCCTTAAGAGTCCTTATTAGTTAAAAAACGCTCATCTATTTGACGTTTTTCTGATTGAACTGACACGTAACGGGACATTTTCTCAATGTTACTATCTGGAACAGGGCTATTGTGACCTAATTTCATAAATCTTGAATGTATTTTTTGTATTTTTCATTAAGAAATATCGTTTCAAACATCGCTCCAAATCGACCATTTTCAAACAAAAAATTGTGTTTTTCCGTTTAAATTCTAATATACGCAATAAAATCCAAAAATGGCTATGTTACTATCTAAATCTTTTATAAAATCATCGTATCCTTTTATCACTTTATTGGTATTATCAATACTTTTGTCATAATTTGAAATCAAAACATTTAAAAACTTATAAGGCCGCTTAACACTTTTTACCATTTATAAAAAAAAAAATTGAATAAGTCACGTCGGCGACTTGTAGAGAAAAATAACTGTCTGCAAAAACCATGGAAAAAAGGATATCGAAAATTGTCAAGTTTATAAATTAAAGCGAATTAAAGGGTTAACGAGTTATTAAGAGATAATATTTGCCTTTAATTGCGTTACATCCTGTATGTCCCGCCAACAACGTGGCACTAACATTTAGAATACAAAAAATCACAGAAAACAGGTCAACATCCATTTTGGACTCGTCCGGGAACCTGATTGCCTCTAAGGATGATATCCCGGCGTAAAACGCTACAAAATATATGTACTGTAAGAAAATATATCTGGGTCATTCCACGGGCATTCCAACCACCGTCAGTAATACGCAGTTCCATTTATATATTGAAGAAATGAGCTACACACGGGGTTTGTAAAACCGGTTTTATTTATTACTTGTATACAAAATTGATAAACTATTACCGCTAATAAAAAAAATACCTGTTGTCATTCCGCTTTTATGTATACCTCTATGTATAGACTATTTACGATATTAAATACCTGTATTCAATACCGCTATTCGTTGCACTTGAAAGGTAAGATGTCAATTAAAAATTACTACTAAAACGCAACAAATAGGTGTAAATACCTACTTTTCCAGTACGCCAATTTGCAGAAACAAATAATCGAGTATATTGACACTGACAGCTATTACCGGTAATGGTTTATGGGCAAAGTGTCAAATAGAGGTATTGTTGTCAATTGCCGAAACCGTTAATATATTTGAATACCGGTTTAGATTATACCGCTAATAAGAATACCGGTAACGATCCCTGGCTACACATGGCTAAACCAGGACTAACGTTTTGATGCTACGATATGCTGTGATTGTACACTTCGTCAGAAAATAAGTTATTATCCTCGCCAATGGGAACCTTCAGTTTTTTGGAGAGGTCCATTTTATATTTTTTATTGAGAGTAAATTTATTATCGAGTCCAAAACTGTTGACGGTTTTTTATTAAGTATCGTTTGGAGGCCAGGCCACCTGCGGCCATAACCTATAACTATGTCGGAGGGGTACTGACTTGCAGCGAATGTAACCGCACATTCGCTGCAAAGATTGGCTTTGTCAGTCACCAGAGAGCCCATCAGCGTCGCTCTCAGCAATAAAAAAAAACAAAAAAAACAGTCGCTGTGGCCGAATACGGCTAGGAGAAGATGAAGTATCGTTTGGAGGCATTAATAGAATCGTGCCTTCGTCTGCTACGAAAGGAAAAAAAAACATCAATTTGACATCTGTTCATAGATGTAATTGCCACATTTGACATCTATCAGCTGTCAAGTTAATGTTTACTTTTTTGTTTCGCAGCAGACCAAAGCACGATCCTATTAATGCCTCCAAACGTGTGGTATGTCAAAGATAAGATTCAGAAAAACATTCTTAAAAACGATATTTAATAAAAAAAAACCGGCAATTGGTCAGAAGAAGCACGGACACGGGATTCATGGTATTTATGGCGAGAGGCATTTGCCCAGCACAGGGACCGATACCGGTATTTTTAAAAAACCCTGAATTAGCCCAATATTATGGATTATTTTTTGCCCTTTAGGTAAGGCTGAATCATGTATTTAGGTAACGACGTCGTATTATTAGATTGTCCTATTAAAAACGAAATAATGAACCGGTGACCGTAATAATACCGGTATTTTTCTATGGAGAAAATACCGGTATCCGATCCCTGGCCCAGCAATGGGACATTCATGCAGGCTAATAAAAAATATATATAGTGTAGCTCATCTTCTTCACTACTTCAAACTAGGGACGACGTCGATTGAAACGCCCCTGGAATGGACCCATCTTAGTAATTATTGTAACGCAATTTCACTAATGTAATTATTATACATAAGGGGTTTTAACACTTTCGCTGCTCAGCTTTTCTTAGAGCTACGCGGATCGGATTAGGGATTGCATAAACGGTACTGTTTTCAAGAACCGGGATTTTCGGTACCAGCTAGAAATGGAACCGGGATTTCCCGGTATTTTCGGTACCTTCGGGACCGCACTAATGTTACATATAATTGGTAAAGAAACCGAGAAAGGCAATAGTTATGATTCTAAACTTACTGTTAAAAGAAAACAACTGTAGGAATGTCAATGCCTTTGCTTACCTACAGTTACTTAATTACTAAATATATAAACCGCCTTATGCATAAACGTTCATTAAACCTATTTTAGTTAAATAGCCGCTGAAATTCGGTTATCCTTATCTGACACTGACTCAGAACTGGTTTCAATGGTGAGGAATACATAGTTTTCTTTGAATTGCACTTTTCTCCTCTATGATTAACGGCTGTTTCGTGTAATTTAACTAGATTTGAGAAAATATATAATATACCGGGATTTCAATTTTGCAGTCCCGGTTCTTTGCTGGTCTAAAAATTCCGGGAAATCCCGGTATTTCCGGTTCCGGTAATTCCCGGGAGCAAACCCTAGATCGGATCTTTATTCCGGCCCTAGCTGGTCCAGTCCGCGAGTGACAACAATCTTCGTGTCTATAATCCTCACACGTTATAATATGTGGGTGGATCAATTTTTTGTTGTTGTTATCTTGACCCGTTGCCCAAGGGACACTAGTGGAGCAGTTTGTTCATAAAAATCTTGTAAGTTCTACTAACATGCTTAGTTAATGGACCATTATGGAAATAACATATAAGTACAACAAATACGTATGTTTGATAAACTTAAATAGCATATAAACACGATTGTATTCGAATTTTGTACCTTGGACAACTAGACGTAAGGACGGCCACGAATGGCACTAAAAAGTTGTTTCACCCATGTAGGATTCACGTGAATCGGCGCGTCTTCCTAGAGTGAAATGAATTTGAACTTTCTACACAGTAGTTACATTCCATGTTTAAATGACAGCACCAGGCGCTCGAGGCTGCTTGCGACTACTACTGCTGCAAATTAACTACTGTATAAACCAGGGACCGATACCGGTATTTTTAAAAAACCCTGAATTAGCCCAATATTTTGGATTATTTTTTGCTCTTTACGTAGGGCTGAATCATGTATTTAGGTAACAACATCGTATTATTAGATTGTCCCATTAAAAACGAAATAATGAACCGGTAACCGTAATAATACCGGTATTTTTCTATGGAGAAAATACCGGTATCCGATCCCTGGTATAAACAGCTCAAATTCCTTAAACTCTTGACGCGCACCGACTCCGTTACATTATACCAAATAATCGATATCACACAAACCCGAAATTTCCTAAGAGCTCACGGACTGTACAGTACAATACAATACAAATATTCTTTATTGCTCAGCAAAATACAATTGTACACAAAAGAAAACAGGATTCAAATTTAACATGGCAGCCATGTTAAAAGCATAGCGCTTTTAAGAGATTTTTCAGAGATTGGAACCAATTTATTTGCCAGAATAAAGTACCTATCATAAATTAGCCCTTATGTAGCAGTTTTTTTTAATCCCTGCACATAACTGGTCAGCCATATTAGTTTTGTAAAGGGAACAGACATTCCTTTCACATTACCATAGTTGTGTACCAGGAATATTTTGTCCCCTACAAGTGCTGGTAATGTAACTTGGTTATGTACGGGGAACAAGAGTAAATTAGATGGTAATACATTTCATTGTGACTATTTATATAAGAATTATTATTAGGGTCAATCAACTTTTTCTTGTTGTTATTCCGCCCGTCAGCGAGGAGACAAAAGTAACCGAGTTTCTTAGAAAAATGTTTATAATATGGACTTCAAGCATGCCCAAGAGATGACCCATGTCCGAATGGATATATACTCATCACTAAAACTCATGTTTGGTAGATTTTAATCCCTATAAAATCAGTTTTAAAGAGTGACTCAGGAGACGTAACCATGGTAACGAGCAACAAAGAATAGTTGATCCACCGATTAAGTACATAATCATTGTATTAATGTTGACAATCATAACCATAATTATCTATATAAATAACAATTGCCCAGTAACCAGGACGTAAATTTGCGTGTAAAGCTCTGACCCTGTACAGATTCGCTTGCGGTATGAGGTTGTTTAAGGCCGGGTTTTATAAAGTACCGTTACACCAAATCTCAGATCAAATTTCAGTAAATCAGTACATTTTTTGACATAACAAACCGACATAAGGTCTAACCGATCTTTATAAAACCGAGCCTAAACTCATCAATGTATACTAAAAGTACATTAACTATCGATATCGATTAAAAATCCCGACCGATTTCTAACTACAGTCACGTTTCGCCGCGATAATGTATAGGGGGCCGCTAAATCATAAGTGCACACTAGTGAAATTGCGTTATGTGTATATGTACTTCTAAGCCTAAGAGATCTTAAATGCAAGTATTATTGAAGGAAAGTATAGGTAATAGGCGTCTGCTAGAAGCATACGAGTAAGAGCAAGATGCCTATTGATTGAGACAGTCTATTGATTGAGAGACAGTTACCTACAACGGCCTTAACATAGTGCATGATAATTTTTGATGAAACGTGGTACGAGCCAGAAAGATTTTCGAACATTGACCCATCTCTGTCCCGAGCGTACATTAATATTGCCGTCTAGCTCGCTCAGTAGCGCTCAAGACTCCTGTGAGTGCGTGACGAGAAAGACAAGCAGCGATGGGGTCAATGACCGTTTTTATTTGCGATCTGGCTACTATGGACCAAACAAAAATAAGAATTGTATACCTTGCTGATGAGTGTAAGCCCTTAATCTTGGGATAAACTTTGTTCTTATTTAGCTAAATTGACACTTATTCCTCATAGTACAGTCGAATGCAAAAATATGGGTGCCTCAAAAATATGTCCATGTATCTTATGTCCGCGTATTAAGGTTTCGGTACATATTTATGAGAGGATTCGTTCGATACATATTTTTACACTTGAATGTACAAGAAAACAGAGATAACTTAACCCTATTAGTCTTTATGACTTTGACATAATATTGAATTTGCCATGGCTTATGTTAAAGGCAATATACCTGTAACATCCGAAACACTAATTCTATGATACGATTATGACAGTCGACATACAGGCTGAAGGAATCAGCTCGTAATAATGAGATAAAGGCTATCTCTGTAAACTTACATAAACTAAAATCCTTTCTTAAACTAACATTTGGGTCAATCAACTGTTTCTTGTCGCTATTATGTCCCGCCAGCGAGGAGACAACAGTAACAGAGTTTCTTAGAAAAATGTTTATAACATGCATGCCCCAGAGACGAGCCGTGTCCAAATGGATTTATAGTCATGTCTAAAACTCATGTTTGGTAGATATAAACCCTATAAAAACAGTTTTAAAGAATGAGCCAGGTATAACCATGGTAACTAGCAATAAAGAATAGTTCCAGTTCAGTAGTATCCACCCATTTAATGGGTCAATCAACTTTTTCTTGTTGTTATTCTGTCCCGTCAGCGAGGAGACAACAATAACCTAGTCTCTTAGAAAAATGTTTATAATATGGACTTCAAGTATGCTCAAGAGATGACCCATGTCCGAATGGATATATGCTCATCGCTAAAACTCATGTTTGGTATATTTAATCTCTATAAAATCACAGTTTTAAAGAGTGACTCAGGAGACGTAACCATGGTAACGAGCAACAAAGAATAGTTGATCCACCCTAATACATTCCATACCGAGGGGCGAGTGGTCAAATCCGATAAGCCATCTAAATGGTTTATTGAAAATAGAACTCTGCGTAATGGGTGTTGAGTTCTTATTTCAAAAATCAATTATCTCGATTTATCGGGTTTGACCACTCGAATTACAACATAAATGCACACAAATTATGAACTAGATTGTGATGTCAAGAATGAAAGGTAAATACTATACTGCTGGCCATAAAAAAACGACCCTTGAAAAAACTATGTACAAAGCAGAGAATGTTGCTATTTATACAATTAAATTAAAACGCAAGTAAAACTTCAAGTGATTTCTGGATAAGCCCAGGGGAGGTCTAAAAGTGGACCAAAAAAAACGTTAAGTGATACGTTTTTTTTGGTCCACTTTTAGACCTCCCCTCCTCCTTGGTGATCTTTGGTGAGGTTCTAGGAGAGGGTTCTACGCGTCATACTCGTGAACGGGTGCTGTTTGTGGGGTCCGGTCTGTTCATGTTTGCAAGGACTAGTAACTTCGTACTAGTGTTCAGTGGAATTGACATGATGAGAGACTTCACTGTTCTCATTTGATTTTATTTTTTTAGCGCTCAAAGACCTTATACATCTCTGGGGATATTTATTTATTAGATGTTATTATTTTCATGTTGACGTGTTATAGATATAGCTCAAAACATTTTATTATGATTAGTGTACCTACTTTATTACCTTTTATCTTGACGCTTAGAGACCTTATACATCTCTAACAAATCTCGATTGTTATTCGTTTCTTAGTCTTATTTTTGGCATGTAACACTACATTTAATTAATGATACTTTGATTATTGTATTATTTTTATTTGATGTACCTAGATAGATTTTGACTTGTAAAAGTGCCCTTGAGGCCTATTTGCAGAATAAATATTTTGATTTTGACCCCCCCACGAAACCTCACGTATATTATAGTGTTAGGTCAAACTTTAAGTCAAGCCTTGAAATATGATCTGATCAAGAATCGGCTCCGTAGCATTGTCAGAAGTAAAAAAGCTTCCCGTAAGTGGGTCATACTTAGTTGAAAAAACAATAGTCGTCCCTCCTGTGGTCAATAGTTAACGGTTTATGTGCATGTTAGCTATGTCTTTATTACAGGGATTTATAGAAACGGAGACACTGTTTATGCGGGTTACTGGTCCAATCCAAAATTAAGTTTTGTAGCTCTTAACTTTTGGTATGTCCACAGAGAAGACGCGAACCTAAATCCGTGTATGACCCAAGTGAAATTAAATCATGATTTCAATTGAAGTCTAATATTTACTTGTTTGTTCTAAAAATATCGCACGTACTTAAGCTTAGATTTGTTTGGTAAAAAAAGTAACTTAACCAAGCAAAAGTGTACCTTTTGCTGGCGCGTATAAATCGCAATTTCATTTGACGCAATTTGAAAACGTACTGGACATCCGACATATGAAATTTTGCTCGGAAATGACACAAATATAGTTAAACTGCTAATTTTAATCAGTCTTTACCGAAGATACACAATGTATATGTGATAGTAAAATTGGGAAATTAGTATCTTTTTAGGGTTCCGTAGTAAACAAGGAATAGGAAGGCGATTTTTGTTACAAGTTTAAGCGAATTTTGTTACAAATTTGAGCTAATGAATAACTTATGTATGGCGGTTTTTCAAGGGTAATTCTTTATCACGTGGACCAATTTCAATTTTTTTTTATTTGAGAGTAGGCACCAGCATAATTTCGTAGGAATTTATGAAATAAAAATACATGTAAAGGTGATTAAATTACATACTATCTAGTACAGAAAAAAATTTTTTTAAAGAAAAACTAGTTAGAGCTCTATTTTTCCTGTAAAATATACATTGATATCAGTGTTATGTAATAATTTTATATTTTTTCCTTGCTGTAACCCTTTGGCCTACTCCTTTTGGGAATATAGGTGTGAGCTTATGTATGTTATGTTCCTCGGTATTTTAGATTTTCCCTCAAATTGACTCAACGTAAAAAAAAAATTGTTTCAGAATGTGCAACGCAAACCCTTTCATATGTCACCCCATTTGACATATTCACTAGACTTTCAAATTTTGAACCACCTTATTATCTGTCATCCTTCACAGAAAAAAAAAATTTAAAGACTTTTTCTAACATTCTAGGTTACCCTTGTTTATAAGTTTTATAACTGTTCCAAATTTCAAATCGATAGCATAAGTAGTTCTTGAGATATTTAGCGACGTGACAGACAGTTGGTACGGAACCCTAAAAATGGTTATGAAATTTTAATTTCCTGTAACAGGAAATAGAATAGTTAATTTTGGAGTCGTGTCCACATTATTGCGAGCGACGACGCAAATTTGTCCGATCTCTGATAATTACATACTACTAAGTCTTCAAAGTTTAAAGCGGGAGAATATTCTGTCCCTTTTCCGCAAAACGGAACCTTTTTATAGCAACGATCGTGATTTACTACGGCGCTCGAGATCAGGGGCGCTACCGCGAACAGCAAACGAAGTTTTCGCTCTCTGTCGCACTTGCACGTTCGGACGTAAGTGCGATAGGGAGAGAAAACTTCGTTTGTAGTTCGCGGTAGCGCCCTTGTGACGACAATGGTCTGTCGCGCTTCATCCGATCATAACGTCCTTATCAGTCATATGGTGTATAACACGAGAGGGAAAGGGACGGCACGTTACGAAGTTGGCAGTAGGCCCTCAGCAACATTAAAACGGTTGTAGCTTCGTTATTTTTGGAGATACTTGAATAGGATTTTCACGGTTTCACCATTTCTCATATTATTTTGCCTTGTTTCTTTTGGGGCAGTCTCTTGTAGTAATCAAATTTTGTGTCAACGACCATATTAGTAACACTTACGGTCCGCGATAAGTTTGTTAGCTTCTATTTGGCCCCGCGTCCTATAAATATAAAGAACTAAATACTTGCTTAGTACTGCGTATTATTCTAGAACAAATAAAATTGAGTATCGGAATTACAGGGTTCATTTTCGACTGAATATTTTGTATGGGTAGGTCTCAATAGGCTAAACGGAAGCATATAAATGAGAATCATGTAGAGTTAAACCAGCTTTCAAATTAACCCTACAATAAATCTACTAGTATACATGTGTGGGTTTCTGTGTGTTCCGCATATATGCCTACAATGAATGTGAGCGGAAACACTGGAGGGGCGTTAATTTTAAGATTGGTTTTAGAAGATAAGATAAACATTAGAGGACAATCTTACACAAATCGAACTAGCCCCACAGTAAGCTCAAGAAGGCTTGTGTTATGGGTACTAAACGATGATATATTTAATAGATATAAATACTTAAATACATAGAAAACATCCAAAACTCAGAAACAAATATTCATGCTCATCACACAAATACTTAAATACATAGAAAACATCCAGACTCAGAAACAAATATTCATGCTCATCACACAGCATCACACATACTACTAATAACATTTAACATGTAAACTTATTTACTATGGTCAATTTCTTGAGCAATTTTCTTCTATTCTACACACATATGTAGGTAAGAAAGCAGTTACCCTACACGTAAGGTAAACTTCCCTGTGCTCGACACTGATGCACTTTCAATCTTCTGTCATGATGACAGAGGTGATTAATAGGCGTCATATATTGGGCTTTGGAAGTAACGTTATGCCGTTGATCCCGGCTGCTGTCTACGGCAGTAATCGTTAAGCCAAGTTAGAGGCCTACGGGCGGCTCGAGAAGTTCTGACAGTCAAGTTGCCCACTCACTTGACAAGCCTTAATTCCAATAAGGTCTGGTTTCCCCTCGGCAGTCGCTTCCGTAATAACTAGTGCCTACGCCAAATCTTGGAATTAGGTAGCGGACCCCGGGCATCCTGCATCTAAAATATAACGAATATGGGTCATTCAACTTTTCTTTGTTGTTAATCTGTCCCGTCAACGAGGAGACAACAGTAACCGAGTTTCTTAAAAAAAATGTTTATAATAAGGACTTCAAGCATGTTCGAGAGATGACCCATGTCTAAATGGATTTATGCTCACCGCTAAAACTCATGGTTGGGAGATTTAAATCCTATAAAATCACAATTTTAAAGAGTGACTCAGGAGACGTAACTATGGTAACGATTAACAAAGAATAGTTGATCCACCCATATACGATATTAATTTATTCAACGAGCTTTAAAACCACGATACGATACCTCTTAAAAAATTTTTTTTTAAACTGACAATTTTTATAGCTTTGGGTCAACAAGATGCCTATGGATGAGAACCAAAGAGTTAAGGCATTTAATCTCACTAATGATTATGCAAATTTTGATATAAACGAATCTAGTAAATTATAATATTGTAAATAACTATGTTCTTGATATATTACTTAGGACGATCCGAATATTACTGAGCACAATCATAAACATTTAACCGACGTTAGTATATGCTTTTAATTATAATTATAATAGTAAGAAATGAATATGTTTTAAAGAAAAACGACATTATGTATTTGATCTTGATTGACGAGGCATGCTCTATCTTATTTAGCATCGTGTACTATACAAAATGTTAAATGTGTGAGTGTGACAATAAATGATTCTAATTCTGATTCATAAGCTTACATTTTAATCGATTCCGTTGTGACACGAAAATTACCCATACAGTAACTTTCGTATCACAACCGAATCAATTAAAATGTAGGGGGGGGGGGGGGGTGTCGAAGTTGCACCACGCCGGTAGGGAGCACCCACCGCTCCGTCCGTGTAGGGACACGCGACCCCTGGGCGGTGCTAAAAGTGCAACAAAACTGGCAACCGTAGTGTCTTCTCGAAGATCTCACGGTTCGAAATAATTGCCATACGATATAGCATTTTATGCAACAGTTGTATAACAGAGGTCAAAAAAGGCGAGTGGCGTGGGTTACGGTGTGAGCCGAAGGCGAACATTGTAAATATAGACGCCACGAGCTTTTTTTGACTTAGTTATACAACGTTGCATACTCTTTGATACTGTTTTGGCCATATTGTAAAGCTGGTCCTCACCTACACTTTTTGAGCACGTAAAAGAGGATTTACTATATGGCTGTAGATAAAATAAATATTGGGGTCTAACGTGTCGAGCACTGGGATATTTACCATATAATTATAACGATAATTTCTTCATAGGTGGGTTATACTCTCATCTGAGGCCCATGACTCACATAAGAGTCAGGTTTTCCCCTGGATTTTCCCCAGGCTACTCTCCAACCGCGCACTCCTATCGCTTTACAGTCAGGTTCAAATAAAAAAACAAACTACTGTGCCTGCAGTGTAATTTGTGTTCTTTTAGTAAAATGTACTCGCCACTACATTTTGCAAATCTTATTCTTACATTCTTGATTGTATTTTGATGTTAATTTTAATTCCAAATATTATAATCGACACGTGATATAAATTTCATTTGTATACACTACTGGACATTTATTCAGTCTATTTAAATTTTATTGACTTTTTAGTTTTTTATAATGATTTTTTGAATTCATATCTTTGTATGTCTGATGAGAAAACATTGGGTCATTGTCAGTTGTAAAAGCAAAAGTTGTCCACCCGGTGGTCAATAGTTAACGGCTCATGTAAGTTATGTTTTTATTAAATGAATTTATAGTTAGGGAAACACCGTTTATGCGGGTTACTTGACCAATCCAAAATAAAGCTTTTTGGCCGTTAACTTTTGATATGTCCACCGAAAAGACGCGAACCTAAATCTGACAATGACCCAGTTGGACTATATTTTTAATAACCATTACACTTGTGTACATACCCAACTGATATGGCTTACCGATGTACCTGCGCAGAAGATGAATTTTTAAAGCGCGGGAAATGCTATTGACACCACCGCGCTTCTTGTTCCTGTACCGCTATTGGTCCGCAGCTGCCGCCATGTTAGCGCGCGCCGCGTGGCATGTTAGTCAGCCGCCATACTTCTGATCGAGTGCACGCGCATTATGAACAGTGTATTATGAACCTTATAGTAGTGATCTAAGGTTAATTGTAAGTTTTAAGCATTCTTTCGTTAATCTTCGGAGCGATACTTTCTTTTCTGCGCTAACGAAGATTCACGACTCGCCTTATCAGTTGGGTACTACTGTACCTGTGTTTGACGAAATAAATTATTGGATTGAGTTATCCTAATGTAAAGCCCGACCAGAAATATATGGACATTATCAAGAGAGCGCTATTATTTTAATTTATATGGCAACAGGTCAGTAACATCAGTATAGTCAGAATAATTAAATTTTGACTTCTTTACCTGTCAGTTCTAATGTTAATTTTATTATGCATTGTTAATAATGTTCCACTCTTGATAATGAATCGATTTGGGCATTATCGTCATTTATTATTTAATAATCAACACTTAACCTAAACCACTACAGTTACACTGACAACAGTGACAACTGGGGATGCGCCGAATATTCGGTTATTATTCGGTATTCGGCATGTTTTTGAATTTTCGGTATCCGGCCGAATTATTCGGTTCAGCCGACGAATATTTACCGAACAATTTTGAATGAGGTTTTGTTACAAGTTACAAGAGTGTATTATAGTTACTGTTTCGTGAAATTAATACTTGAACGATTATTAACAATGATTTAACTTATTTTTTGTCAATATTTCGTCTTGATAATGAACAAAAATTTTACCATTAAATTAGTCTGTTTCACAACAATAGATGAAGGGATTACGTTGAACCGAATAATTAGGCCGAATATTCTGCTCAGCAACAGCTGGACCTAATATTCGGCCGAATATTCTGTTTGGCAACAGCTGGACCTAATATTCGGTTCGGCAACAGCTGGACCAAATATTCGGCCGAATATTCTGTTTGGCAACAGCTGGACCTAATATTCGGTTCGGCAACAGCTGGACCTAATATTCGGTTCGGCAACAGCTGGACCTAATATTTGGCCGGATATTCGGTTCGGCAACAGCTGGACCTAATATTCGGCCGAATGTTCGTAATCGGTTAAACCCATATTCGGCGCATCTCTAGTGCCAACCTATGATCAATATTATTGCCAGTGTAAGAAATCAGTTCCAATTTAAACTCCGCAACAAAGCCAACGTTCATATATTTCTGGTCGTTAATGAAACTAGCACGCGATTCTCGTACGTGTTATAAGGGCCATTCTACTTTTTCATGTACATAATTTTTAGGCACATTTTTTTTTAATGCAAATTTTGGAATACTTAGACCTCACTTTATATTTTTATACTGTTATTTAGAAAGATGTTTTATTGCGGTATCACTTCCGATAGTTTTGGTAATTAACGAACCACAGCTAGTATCCATAAATCGAGTAACTCAGTGGTTCTTGGATGTCTCACCATTTGTATGAAAAAATGGTTTTTACCACTGTGTTACCCAATTTTTACAGCAATATGTTAATATTTAAGTATTTTCACCTATAAATTCCTTTTATTAGGTTCAGGCAGTATTTCGAAATACTATTTTTGTACACTAATTCAATGCATATCATAGATTTTTTATTGTAAAACAAAGACAAGACAGAAACATAAGACAAGGGTAGCTCCAGGCCTTTACAGTTTACCCAGTGGCGGCAGAGGGCGTGCCGTCCCTAGAGTCCGCCGCCTTCTCTGGGCCGGTGAGGTCAATGACCGAGGGCGCTCGACTGCTCGCCTCCTCCGACGCTCGAGACTCCAACCTCTCGACCATCTCCTCCAGAGCGCTCGTACTGTACGAAGAGATAAACTCGAGCGTGGACAGATCGATGTTCTTGTATTTTTTCGTTTCGAGGAACCGGATGGCGTGTTCGGGGCACACGGCGGACTTCCGGCCGGTGAGACCGGTCACCTGGCAAAATACAATAAAATACAATACGATACAAGAGTTGCCCCCCCCAGCGGTAGATGTGGTTAATTGAGCCCGCGAGCTGAGTTGACCCTATAGCGGTAGACAGTGGTTAAATGAGCCCGCGGGCTGAGTTGACCGAGTGGTCCGAGTCACCCCCAACATAAACAGTAGCAGTCAACTGAGCCCGCGGGATGACTGGTGTGTGGGCTGAGTTGCCCCCGAAGGGATTTAGTATCGTAACTGCTATGCGTTCATTTTTTTCGGGAACGGATGGCTCTGTCGTACCAAACCGTCTGTAATCGCAAGCGGTGTTCGTTAAAATCTGATTGCATGGAAAGTTTGACAAGTTTCTATGGGATGACAGCTGCCGGCGCCATATTTGACTATGACCGGCCCGTGATCGTATGTTGGTGCAACCAACCCTTAATCGCGTACGGCAAAAAACTACCACCAAAGGCCGCCAGGGGCGCTGCTTCCATACAAATAGAGACTAAACGCAAACGGGTCATACGCGGATTTAGGTTCGCGTCTTTCGTCGTCTGTGGACATATCAAAAGTTAAGGGCTACAAAGCTTAATTTTGGATTGGACCAGTAACCCGCATAAACAGTGTCTCCGTTTCTATAAGTCCCTGTAATAAAAACATAGCTTACATGCACGTAAGCCGTTAACTATTGACCACAGAAGGGACGACTTTTGTGTTTTCAACTAAGTATGACCCAAACGCGTTCGCTCGCGTTTCGTTTCGGATAAAACTTATGCCGGAGTTACTGAACTTACCTTAGACAGGAATAGAGTGGAGCGGCAATATTCGCACTCGTCCTGGTCGCGAGTGTTCCACGCACGGAAGTAGGACGTGTTGAGGGGCGCTGAGGACGCGGGGCGCTCTTGCACCTGTTAAGTTTTAAAAACGTTACGATTTCAAATTACGAGAAAAGTATTGATAATACCAGGGTTCGAAAGGATACTTATCGTGATTTTTATGCTTTAATAATTATCGATTTGGTGGCGCCAACTGGTGAGCATAAAAACGATAGCCCCCATTGCGAAAAAATTGTACATTCCAAAAAATAAAATGTCCTCCTAATTAAAAAATAAGTATTAGAGTAGCATATTTTTCATTTTTGTTTTCACGTTGTCCAACTCATAGTTTTCTAGTATTCATAAAGTTTTATATTATAAATTGGATTCATTTATAAAAAAATCTCAGTTTCAAAAAAAAATATTTCTGCTCCCATACAATTTTCTCCTTATGTCCTTTGTGTAACAGAGGGTATTCAAAAAATCATAACTTTGATTAAAACAACCCGGGCCATGAAATCTGTTTAGGGTCGTAGTACAACGTGAAATATCTAGAAAATAGTTTGTCAGGTTTCTAGAACGCATATACTATATTACTTTTTTCAAAGTTCGGGGAAAGATTTCGTTCCCTTGTATTACGTCAGCTGTGTAACGCTATATTTTGCGTATTAACGTTGACAATTAATGTAACCGCAGCAGTTTTATCTACGGCTACAGGTAGTCTAATACCAACACAAAAGAATGTGTCGATAGCTCTATTAGTTTTTGTGTAGTGGTACGATACAGGGTGACAGAGCGGTTTTTCGCAAACATTGGTTAATTTTGTGTTATGCCTAAAATAGGTAATCTTATTGTTTTTTTACTGCTGTTTTTACATAGTTGGATGGTGGAATTAACGGGTAAACGGCTTGGCATATACGAATGCTAGAATTTCTTAAGTTATTTTTTAAACGCGAATTGATAAGTTTTTTGGACCCTAATTTCGCATCCTTTGTGTTACATTGTGTCACGTTGTTGTTTGTCATACTAATTAGCTTTCAATTACTTCCTTTGTTTAACATTTTTTTTAATACAACGCCAGTGGCTAACAAGCGTACGGTCCACCTGATGGTAAACGGCCACCGCAGCCTATAGACGCCCGCAACTCCAAAGGAGTCAGGTACGCGTTGCCGACCCTTTAAGAAATTTGAGGATGCACTGTGTTGACAGCAGAAGGGACAAATTTAGGTCCTTCGCTCTCAACACAGTGCATCCTCGGGAGCTCTGGCAACCTTGCTCACCTCCAGGAACACAACAATACATACTTGTATAGTACTTGTTGTATTTTTGTGAATATTCCTATTGCGTTACGTACAATTTTTTTTTGCAATACAGTCAACCGGGGTTACTTTCAAATTGAGGGGCGACTTTAAAAATCCACTTTTTACACCGTATGTTAGTTTTAATTTGGTTAGCACGAGGTCAGTGAAATAGCTTGGTAAATTTCCTAACCATTTACTAAATTGAATCAGACTAGAAATACTTATTGATGTTTATATAAGTGTTTTGAATCTATCAAAGTGGCCCCGTTTTTTTCCTAAATTCACCCCAGTTTACGGTACCTTTCACTCGTCAAACAATCTGCATACGCAACATCCCTAGAACGTACTGTTACAATGGAAACCGCCAAGGTCTTTTTAAAAAATATATTTATTAAACACACACTTATTTTAATTAACCTAAGGACACGACCTTTAAAATGGGGGCTATCGTTTTTGTGCTCACCAGTTGGCGCTACTGTCGACTAAGGTCCAGCTGTCAAAAATTATTATTGGTTATTATGGACATGAGAACGAAGTTTACATTTAAATCATATTCAATACCTTAAAACCGTACCGTAAAAATATCGAATATACCGCATTGTAGCGTGGTCCCGTTTTGTTCGGAAAAAAGGAGGAAATAATTTTCCGAAAGACAAATCTGTCTCAAAGCCCTGACAGTCATTGACCCTTAATTCATATTTGCCATAATCAAGCTCAGGTTTTGCAAAATAGTGACCATATTGTTCCAATTAGATATTAACCCGCGTAGCGTAACCAAAAAGAGTGACATTTGACGTTTCGGAGGACCCTACGCTAGACTAGCGCCTCTAGCGGCGAATTCATACGCGATAGCCCCCATTAGAGGTATAACGCGATTCGCGGTTCGGGAGCAACTGAGGGTTCTCTGGGCTCGATTGAGAAGCTAGGATCGGTTGGAAGGGATTAGTGCTGATAGCGATGCTTAGTCAGCCAGAAGGTATAGACTCGGTTTTATAAAGATCCGTCAGACCTTATGTCGGTTTGTTATGTCAAAAAATGTACCGAGTTATTAAAATATGATCTGACATTTGGTCTAACGGATCTTTATAAAACCCAGCCTCTGCCAATAGGGATGTTGACTCAAAATTTATTGGTATCTAAATTATTATCCAAAAGAAAGAAGACACAAAACTATGCCAAATGGTGAAAATCCCATTAAAATATCTCAAAAAATAACGAAGCTACAACCGTTAGAATGTTGTTAATAAGAGTGAGAAAGCGCTACAAATCAGTGACGTCACTGACCTAAAGCGCCATAGTAAATGAAGATCATTCAATACAGAGGTGCGTTTAGCGAAAAAGGGACAGAACATGCCCCCCACTTAAAACTTTGAAGGCTTGTAATTATGTAATTATTTATTCTTTTGAGTTACTTTTTTCGCCATTTGGTTGAGAATTTCATCCTTTTTCGAGAAGATTTGAAGTTATTGATTTTCTTATTTAGTGTCAACATCCCTGTTAATTTTATTTTTGCATTCATAAAAATGCAAGTGATAAATGGGTCAATCAACTTTTTCTTGTTGTTATTATGTCCCGTCAACGAGGAGACAACAGTAACCATGTTTCTTAGAAAAATGTTTATAATATGGACTTCAAGCATGCTCAAGAGATGACCCATGTCCGAATGGATTTATGCTCATCGCTAAAACTCATGTCTCATGTTTGGTAGATTTAAACCCTATAAAATCACAGTTTTAAAGAGATACCATCCTTACTTGGTCGAAATTCCTGTTATTCGAACCAAGCGCTTTGCATTATCTTTTATAATGCGCACTTGTAAGGTTTGGAATTCTCTGCCGGCGTTTGTGTTTCCGAGCTTCTATAACCTAGACCTAGACCTTTTTAAGGCACGAGTGAATAGACACCTTCTGGGTGAGCTCGCTTCATCGTCGGCCTCATCTTTGCCCCCTGGCTAGATGCTGGCCAAGAGCGATCCCATTTTTGATTTAAAAAAAAAAGTGACTCAGGAGACGTAACCATGGTAACAAGCAACAAAGAATAGTTGATTGACCCTTATAACAGTAACGCTCACCTTGAGTCCCTTCTGCTCGAGCGCGCGCCTGTGCTCGAGCTCGGCGCAGAGGAGCGTGCACAGGACCGTGCACACCTGGTGCGCCGCGCTCGTGTCCGCGCTGCCGTTCAGGAGCAGTTGCTCGAGCGAGAACATGGTCGGCTCGCAGCTGTTCCGAAGCTCCTGCACACATAACAAACACTTTGAACAGAGAATAAAGTCACATATCTGAAAATTAATAGTACATTACTTACCAAGGGCGGTAAAACAAAGAATGTCTCAGATCGCAGGTATTTGACGCCCGAGCCGAAGGCAAGGGCGATAATTATGCGATTTGAGGCTTTTTTAATTACCGCCCGAGGTAAGTACAAAATTTTATGTCACCCCCCGGCCAGGAAGTGGGATTTTCCGCGCGCGGAGCGTGCGGTAATTGCCACTTTATGGCCAGGTGTGACATAAATTAAATTTACTGGTTACCGAAGAGCTGGCGACTTCCTCGCACAACGTGTCAGCTCTGGAGTAACCTGGACAGTTTCACTCCGTGTGCGGTGGGGAAATAGTTATCTCTGAGGCGAGCCAGATGAACTAGAAGTCACGTTTTTAATTAGAGCTAATAAACTGACAGATGCCTACAAGCCGTGGTCTCCCGGCGAAAAAATAAACAATAACAATCTCTTGTAATGAGCCCGGGGATCCCCGGCACCGGTAGACAACGGGTTAATGCAAGATAGAAAAAGCACTTCTAAAAACAATCCTTTCTTTAAAATCTGACTGTGGCTTTATAGGCCTGGCCCAATAAAGCGACAGGAGTGCGCGGTGAAATTGGTTGAGCGGTTTCAACCGAATCTACGATGTGTGGAATAAAGCTACTGGGAGTTTTGTCGCTGGTTCACTAAACCTAGCCTAGCTGAGAAGAGTCCAGCAAGAAACTCAGCTAGGCCCGACATGGGTCGGACTGACTCTACCCGGTGTGCGGCGGTACCGGGACGAATAGGGACTATATGTGTCTGTGTTGTCGCGATCGCGCGGTGGACGTCCCCGCCGTATGAATTAAAGTCATCCTTATACTCGCATCACCGATTAGGTACACTCGTATCGCTTCATTAGGCGCGGCCCATAAAGCCAGTCAGATTCAAAAAAAGAAATAAATAACGCATGTTTTCTTATGCAATTGCGATACCTATTTATTAATTTGTTAGTATTTTGACATGCACTTATAATTAATGTGACATACACGCAATTTACTTAATTTACTTTTGACATGCATGACTTGTTAGTCATATCATGAAAAAATATTTTCACATGCCTCGAGGCCGAATATATTAAGGGTCAACAGTGTATACCTAGGATGATATCATCCTGCTGTACCATATGTCCTTGTGAATAAACTTTCATTTCATTTCATAGAAAACAGTACTTAATAACGATTATCACGTCCAATGTGCGCCCGTCAACGTCAGTTTACTAGCGCGAATTAAAAATCTGAGTGCACACGTGACTTCTGAGCGTCGAAACAGACAGCTTGGATAGTGATGTACGAGGCAGATGGACTAGACCTACACAGGGATCGGATACCGGTATTTTCTCCATAGAAAAATACCGGTATCCGATCCCTGTGTAGGTATCGTCACGAATAAACGTTTTTCTTTCTTTCTTTCTAGAATCGAACACGCTCTTTTTTTTACCTGGAACAGCTTGTAGACGTCCGACAGCCAAGAGTTTGATGCGAAGTAAACGCTCTCGGAGATCCCAAAGCCAGTTGTGATCGAGCACGAGTGCGCCTCGGGGAACACCAGCACGTATTCGCCGGGCCTCTGGAGTAGCCTGGACAGTTTCACTCCGTGTTCGCTGAGTATGTTCGGCGGGACCATGGTGATCTCTGACGCGAGCCAGATGGATTTGTTTTGACAGTACGCGGGGCAGAGCGTCTCGACAGCCCGACGGAAGTTGGCGCTTTCGTCACGAGGGATGCCGTACCTGTGGGAGGTAATAGTAAATAAATGAAATAAATTAACTTTATTCTGCAAGTAGGCCGCAAAGGCACTTTTACAAGTCAAAAACTACTAGCGTTTCTCATGAGACCACTGCCGAGAAGAAACGCCGAAAGAAACTCGACAGTCAGTCATTTTCTCCAAAATATACTTATTACTTAAATAAATGTAAGTGGTAAACAACAAAAGAGAATTGAAAGAAAAACAAGGAAAAAATAACAATAGGTATTTACAATGTATAGTTACACAAGAAAACAAAACATGTCGAATCGTTTGATATGCTTTCCTGCAAGAACTGTGCCAACTAGATACGATGAAAATATTATACATGACTCTTTACGCTATTTAGGTATTTGGTTTGGGCCATGCATTTCTGTCTGTTAGATAGTCCTCAACCCTATAATAAGCCTTTGACATCAATGTTTTTTTTAAGTACTTTTTAAGAGCTGGAAAGGGTAAACTCAAAATTTCATCGGGTAACTTATTATAAAAACGGACACATTGACCTACAAAAGACTTGTAAACTTTACGGACACGAAACTTGTTATTGGCAATTTTATTTTTATTCCTGGTATTAAAATTATGGATATCAGTAGTTTATCTACACCCATACAGTAAATCAGACATGCAGACATGGTGTCATTGCAGACAGGTATGACTGCCCAATCCTGTCGCACTGGGTCGGACAAATAAGGTCAGTGGCGCTATTTGCATCAAAACAGGTATCAGTACCTATTCGTACTTGTTTTGATGCAAATTAGCTTACCCCAAAAATAAAAAGTAATGAAATTTTACCTTTATATCTTTTATATTTGTTTCTTTATTTTATATTATATTGAATGTATTTTTGATTATATAAGTTGTTCTAATGTAATTAATTCAAAAAGTAATTTATTGTAATAACGTAAATACTAACATGCCTAGGTTAA
Source organism: Epiblema foenella (assembly GCA_963556455.1). NCBI lineage: Eukaryota > Metazoa > Arthropoda > Insecta > Lepidoptera > Tortricidae > Epiblema > Epiblema foenella. The sequence continues at coordinate 45,499,129 of OY747095.1, forward strand.
GAAATTACTAACAATATATGGATTGTAAGTCCGAAATAAAAATTAAATTAAATTAAATTAAACTAAATCCTCTTTTATGTACTCAAAAAGTGCCTACGTAAGGACCAACTTTACAATATCGCGCCGGTCCGGGGCGGAGATGGCCATAACAGCATCAAAAACGGTATCGTTATGGCCATCTCCGCCCATTACGATACAGGCTCGTGCTCAAACAGACTTCAACGAGCTCACGAACTCGAACTCCTGCACTTTCAACGCAATGGTGCCTCAACATATGAAAGTGGATTTAATGTATGGATGTAGATTAAGTAGTGTATACAACTGTACATAATTAGGCCTTAAAACACTCGTGTGATCCTATTATGAAACTCGCTGACGCTCATTTCATAAAACCAAACTCGTGTTTTAAGACCTCTCATTATGTATCAGTTGCATAAACTACTATTAATACATAGAAAATTCAAGACTCGACTCGACTCGACTTGACACGTGCTCATCACACAAACAGATGCCCAGAACGGCATTAAAAATATTGTTGGTTACCGGGCACTATCGTTACAAATTTAGAAAGTGTATGCTTTTTTAGTCGACAACCGCGATTAGATCACGAGGCTTGCCGAGTGGTCTAAGTAAGGTTCGAGACTTAAAAAGCTAATTATATAACTATTGTATACACAATTTTTTCTACGAGTCAACGGAAATTAATTAAACAAACCGAAACAATTAAACAGACTAGTCCTGCGAAAATGAAGTTTAGGTACATGGGTCGGAAGCTCGTTGATGTCTTTTGTTCTATGCCGCGGCGTCAAGTGATTGGTCAATTTCATAAGAGTACTGTAATGGCGACACGTAATTGGGCCAATTTCATAAAAGTACAGTAAAAGGCGTCACGTGATTGGTCTATTTCATAAGAGTTCACTTGAAGGGAACCAATAGAGAAATGTTTAGAATAAAGGAAAAATTGAAAAATTTAGGCACCGAGCAGGATTCGAACCTGCGACCTCCCGACACTCGCGGCCAGTCGCTCTAGCCAACTGAGCTATAGGTGCAATCACTACCCAGTCCTAAATTCATCAACCGTTCCTTCGTATTAAGCAGTACCGCTGCTAACGTAAACTATATTTTTATACAAACGCCTTAAGGGAGGCGAAGACCCTGGGTATGGTCCACCATGAAAAAAATGAACTCATCGTTATAAAAAGCTTCTTTTTTATGTTATAGGGGGCAAACTAGCAGACGGATCGCCTGATGGTAAGAAATTACCGTCGCCCATAAACGCCTGCAACACCGGAGGAGTCGCAAGTGCGTTGCCGGCCTTTCAGAAGGGAATACGCTCTTTTCTTGGAGGTTTGAAGGTCATATCGGTCCGGAAATACCGCAGGCGACAGTTCATTTCATACTTTTGGTTGTGCGAGGCAGGAAATTTACATCGTTAATAATATAATACGTCTAGACTCGTCCGGCGGGGCTAGCACAACTGCCGCTGCGACGCGACGCGAGTAGAGAAAAATCTACGCTCCTCATTCTATTCCGCACAGTTTGAGCGAGACAGGAATCGCCGAGTCGCGCGAGATACGACTTGGCAACAAGTTATGCTAGCCTACCAGATCGTCTTACAAACTGAATCATACATACGTCTACTCATTCGCTATTCCAAACTCGAATGGATGAAATATGGAATGGATGTTTACGCAGACGAAGTCGCGGGCAAAACCTAGTGGATGATAAGCGCAAAGTGGCAGACCACTTGGCCGACTGTATGTGCCAGTAGACCATTACTTGGACACCTGGACCATTCCACTTTTTTTTTCATTTAGAAAAGTGTCTGAAAATTATGTACATGACATAATTTTCAGACACTTTTCTAAATGCAGATATTGGAATTCTTAGACCTCACTTCATATTTTTGTATTGTTATTTAAAAAGAGGGCTTTCACCGCTCTAGGCGGTCCTTATACAGAAGAGGATGAAAAGTGAAAATGGTGTTTTTTATAAAAGAATACAAGACATTTATTTTCATTTCTTTAATTTAGAACGTACAAAAAAATGATGTAAGGAAATGAAAGCTTATCTTATCTTTATTTAAAAAGAGGTTTAATTACAGTATCACTTCCGATAGTTTTGGTAATTAACGAACCACAGGTAATATCCATAAATCGAGTAACTAAGTGGTACTTGTATGTCTCACCATTTGTATGAAAAAATGGTTTTTACCACTGCGTTACCCACCTTTTACAGCAATATGTTAATATTTAAGTATTTTTACCTATATATTCATTTTATTAAGTTCAGGTACTACTTCTAAATACTATTTTTGTACACTAATTCAATACATATCAACTATAACTCACTATGCAAGTTTCACTGTGTAAGTTCGTCTATCTCATTCTCCCACTACACTCAATCCCTCAAAAGTTAGCTGGAAGAGATCCCTCATAGGGATAAGTTCGCCTTTGTACTCTAATCTTATATGACATGTATATTGTTTTAACCTGTTATTGTGTACAATAAAGTGCTCACTTGGTTACCTATCGAATATGACGACTAGACGGCTCTTTCTTAGGGAATTCGAATCGAACAACCGTTATCTAGTTTCTATTAGGTACAGCGCCATCTAGTGGTCCACAAACACGATATCGTCCTAAACACATACATACATACATATCATACATTTTTTTTCTAATAGAAAACTGGTCGCGGGAACCCGGTGGAAACAAACGGCACAGGACCGGTCTAAATGGCGAGCCTTGGGTGAGGCCTATGTTCAGCAGTGGACGTCTTTCGGCTGAAATGATGATGATGATGATGATGAGAAAACTGGTCATGAAAAAGTAGAATGACACCACCTCACTGTAGCCTGTGGACTCACCAGATCTTGTCGGCGCCGCTGTGCATGTACTCGGTCCAGGGTAGGCCGTGCGGGTCCCGGTGCCAACAGGAGGTGCTGAACAGCATGCTGAGGTGTAGGGTGGGCACGGTCACACCGAGCACCGGGCCCAGGTAACGGAGGACGTTGTTCGGGTTCCGCGCCAGGACCTGGCGAAACGGAAAGGTGAACGTTGGTGATTGAAATTTTCGTCACCACAAGGGACACCCACGGTAGCTCACTTGGTTAAGAGCGCTTTAATAAAATGTAACAGGTCCACTAGCGCCACTCGTAAATAAGTGTAATTATTTAAATTTAATGATATAAAACTAAAAAAGGGGGCCGCTACGTACTGTATTTTGTATTTAAGTACATTTTGAATCCATCAAACTAGTTATTACGTTGCTGGATTCGTCAATCTATGCGTCCAAAGTTAAAACGGCCGTTTTATTTTTGAGCTCATAGAGAGACCAATCTAGCAACGTAAAAATTAGTTTGATGGATTCAAAAAGTACTTAAATACAAACTACAGTACGTAGCGGCTCCCTTTTTTAGTTTTATATCATTAAATTTAAATAATTACACTTATTTACGAGTGGCGCTAGTGGACCTGTTACATTTTATTAAAGCGCTCTTAAGAACTATAATAGGGATGTTGACTCAAAATTTTACTACTCCATAAGACTACTCCAAAAGAAACAAGGCATAAAAATATGCCAAACTGTGACAATCCTATTAAAATATCTCAAAAAATAACGGAGCTACAACCGTTTTAATGTTGCTGGTTAGAGAGAGAAAGCACGACAGATCAGTGACGTCATTGACCACAAGCGCCATAGTAAATGACGATCGTTCCAATACAAAGGTGCGTTTTGCGGAAAAAGGACAGAGTATACCCCCTCTTAAAACTTTGAAGACATATATTTATGTAATGACGACCGGTTTAGCCTAGTGGGTAGTGCACCTGCCTGTGAAGCTGACGGTCCTGGGTTCGAATCCCGGTCAGGGCAAATATTTGTGTGATGATCATGAATATTTGTTTCTGAGTCTTGGATGTTTACTATGTATTTAAGTATTTATATCTATTAAATATATCGTCGTCTAGTACCCATAACACAAGCCTTCTTGAGCTTACTGTGGGGCTAGTTCGATTTGTGTAAGATTGTCCACTAATATTTATTTATTTATTTATTTATTATTATCTAGGAACATGAGGGTAGATTTAAGGTTTGTCTTGCAATACAAGAATATCCAGAACGGTTGTGTTTCCTTGCGCTCCCGCTGTAATAAGCATCCCAAGGGAATTGTTAGGTATACTAGACTAGTAAACAAACGCACGTGAATAACCCACCTTAAGATTCCACGGATGGGTACCGTACACCGCCTCGGGGTCCTTAGGGAACCCGTAGCCCTCTTCACCGGTGTCTATTGAAGCTGTGTTCGCCACTGGACAGACAGTTAGAGTTTTATACGAGGGCTGCTACTTATGTATCCGGAATAGAAAAAATAAACAAACATATATGACTAAATATAGTTTTATTGTTTTTCAAAATATTGTCCGCGATGATCGATACACTTTTGCATACGTTGAAACCAATTTTTAATAGTAGATTGTGTCTCAAGGGAGCAAAATGATATATTTGCGAGCGCGGTATATTGAATTCTGAGTGAAGCGAAGGATTCTGCAATAGAATCCTGAGCGTAGCGAGGGATTCTAAAGTAGAAACTTGAGCGTAGCGAGGGATTCAAGTGTTTACGCCCAAGACGGAAATAATTTTGCTACCGTGTAACACATACTGCTTTTCACACCGTCTATGAGGCCCGCTGCTAAAAACATGAAATATCTTACAAATGATTTTACTACAGTGTCACATACTGCTTATTACACCTTCTATGAGGAAAAGAGTCATTGTTGCCCTCAAATGAGGGAAGAAAAGTACAACTTTGATCCCTCATTCGAAGGCAACAATAACTCTTTTACTTGAGCTACGCTCAGGATTCTAATGTAGAATCTTTCGCTTCACTCAGAGTTCAATATACCGCCCTCGCCGTAAATATATCATTTTGCTGCTTTGAGACACAATCTACTATTTGCAGTCTGACTGAGGTATTCAGGTATTTCCAAAACATGTTGTTTGAACGCGTCGACGGCAGTGAAGTTTCGCTCCGCCGCGCCTTCTTTCGGTCCTCCCATTACCTTTCTTATAGAGACTAGGGCATGTTTGGTATAGTTTTCGGATAAATCGAGGATCCGATCCGAGGCCGATCATTTTCTTGCTCATTTATAACACCTTTTCATAGAAAAAAATGTAATACAGGCAAAAGTCAAAGAATCTCAGTTAAAAAAACAGCGTTTGAGAGAAACTTATTATTATTATTATTAGAAAATTGCATCCCTGCTGGCACGAGTTAGGCACAGCCCCAACAGCATTCTAAATGTGTTTGCCAATAGGTATGACAGCCCAATGCTGAAGCATTGGGTTGGACTGGTTAAAGGGGTAGCGCTCAATACCTATTGATAGATTGCACTTAATTTGTATTTATTTTTTGTATTTATTTTTTACTAACTTAGTTTTAACATAATTTTTAAGTCTTGTTTGTTGTTACTAACATCTATGGAGTCCTGTGCTTCGAAATAAAGAATTTATTATTATTATTATTGTTATGTTTACCAATATGTTCAGTGCCGAGCAGCACGGCGCGCCAGTACGCCTTCTCCACGTCGAGCGCGGTGGCGGGCTGCTTGCCCGGCTCGAAGTGCGCGTCCATCAGCGATGTCGCGATCTGGTGAACACACACACACCGTACATCACAGCTGCGGCTCGGCGGGGGCGTCCACCGCGCGATCGCGACAACACCAGGGATCGGATACCGGTATTTTCTCCATAGAAAAATACCGGTATTATTACGGTCACCGGTTCATTATCTCGTTTTTAATGGGACAATCTATTAATACGACGTTGTTACCTAAATGCATGATTCAGCCCTACGTAAAGAGCAAAAAATAATCCAAAATATTGGGCTAATTCAGGGTTTTTTAAAAATACCGGTATCGGTCCCTGGACAACACTGACACATACAGGCTGTCTCTCGGCTATGCCACATGGAGGGAAAGTACCTTGAATATTGTAGATGGAACATTTTACTGAAAGACGACATTATTTTAATTTTAAAAACAATTTAAACTGCATTCACAGATATTTAAATAATAATTAAACGGGAGTCGAACCCGTTACGCAAGAAAAATAATTACCCTGTAGCTTTTATCATACCAATCGAAAGGCTTCATCATATGGATTATTTTTTGCTAAATAACATAGTATCAGAAATAAAAGGAAGACCATGAATTTTAACATTTTTAATACAAAATCAATCAATTGATCACGTGTAAAGGGTTCGATTCCCGGTTCAACCACAAAATTATTGAAATATCTGTGAACTCAGTTTAAATAATTTTTTAAATTCAAATAATGTCTTCTTTCAGTAAAATGTTCCATCTACAATATTCAAGGTACTTTCCCTCCATGTGGCATAGCCGTGGGACACCCTGTATAGTCCCTATTCGTCCCGGTACCGCCGCACACCGGGTCGTCAGTCCGACCCAGGTCGGGCCTAGCTGAGTTTCTTGCTGGACTCTTCTCAGCTAGGCTAAGTTTAGTGAACAACATAACTCCCAGTAGTAACAACATAACTTCCACTCACACCTCAGATTCGGTTGAATCCGCTCAACCAACCTCACTGGAGCGCAAACCCTTAGAGTATTTCAGTGTTCCAAACCACACGCGTGGTGGTGCCGGAGGTTTTCCCCTGAATCTTCCCCAGGCTACTCTCCAACCGCGCACTCCTATCGCTTTATTAGGCCCGGCCTATAAAGCCACAGTCAGGTTCAAAATGAAAAAGCTTTGGGTCATCAAAGGACTTACTGCTGGAATCAAAATCTTTAATAACTTACACAAATGTATTAATTAAGTCACACGATAGTACTAATTTCAAAAAGGAATTGTAGGAATGGCTGGCAAATAAATGCTTTTACAATGTTACCCTCTTATTCATAAAACTTAACAAACCTCTGCTAGCTGAAATGTTCTTCGTCCCTTTCTCACAAACCTAAATGTGAAATTTAGAAATAAGGACAAACGTACTTTAACGGCTAGTTAACTAGTGTATGGCTTGATAGACGTTTATGAATATATCAGGTTAGGTAAGTTAGGTAAACGTGAATACTGACACAAAGAGAGAGGGAGAGAAAGTAGTTATATTGTATTGCCGTAGTAGTAATGGTCTAAGTAGAATTATGTAACGCATTCCTTGATGATAAAAATTTAGCAAATTATTATAAGTAAATTGAAATAAAATGTAAGCACTTAGCCTTAGATTGACATTGTACATAAAATAACAGTTATATATATTATATAATTAATTGTGAAGTAAATAGTTGATTCACCTAACTTATTTGACATATACCAGAATTGTAAATGTAATAATCGAGTTTTTAAATCTAGATTTAACATTATGACTATTGTGTGCCCTTACAGGATGTCATGAAATGACTTAAATTAGAAATGTAACATCTTATTGTGTATGCATGACATTACAATGAATAAATAAATAGGTAATAAATTAGTCCTCTTTAGTATGTTGCTGCGCCCTAGCAGGGCGTCACATGCATACCTACTCTCAATTCCATCTTTTAAGGGGCTCCCCTATCTGAATGACCTTGCTCGTTCCGACTCCCTCGACCCCCTCACCTCGTTCTTCACCTTACAACTTTTACGTCTATGCGCGCGAGCACTCCCAAGCAGCCATCTAGTAAATAACAGGTAAACTACAACGTACGTTTGAAACTACTACCGACATCTAACGGACTTGTTACGTAACGCGAAACCATTACTACGATTTTATAGGCCAAGAGCTGACAACACAATAGAGCTAAAAATAAATACTTATATTTTATTTGTGATTAACTTTAATATTACATTTGAACACAGATTTTACTGCCTAAACCATTAGGTTTAAATAGTAATATCGGTTCACTGAATTAGCCACCTCCCACTGTACGTGTTAACAAAATGTAAGGTAAGGACAGATAAATCACCAAAGGAACTTGTATTTTTACCATTGGTAAGGTCGGCATAGAAAAAAGCTTTACATTTAAGGCCGTTATCGCTGTCATTAATGTGCCTAATGTGTCCGTCCGTCTATCACCAGGCTGCATCTCACGAACCGTGATAGTTAAGACAGTTGACATTTTCACAGATGATGTAATTTTGTTGCCGCTATAACAACAAATACTAAAAAACCTGCCAAGTGCGAGTCGGATTCGCGCACGATCTGTTTATTTAACCCTTCGTGCGCGAGTCCGACTAGCACTTGGCAGGTTTTTTTATCTTTTTCAGTTTAATTTTTTTTCTCTATAATAAATATATGCAATAAATTTCTCTAAAATAAATATATGCAATAAATAATAAATGTTTTTATTTAAAAAAACAAGGTTTTAGAAAAGCGAACTACCAAGAAATACAGAATTAGAAACGAACTCAAAAAACTATAAATAAAATATTTGGCGCAAAATATTTTATTTACAGTTTTTTGAGTTCGTTTTTGGTTACAGATTTTACTTAATAATACCTAGTTACTTCTAATTTTATTACACTTATTGTTGTTCCTTCAGAAATACATTAATTTATAGTCTTTTCGTGTTCTATCAGTGTTTTGCTTGCCACACCGCGGGATATGAGGTAGAAATGGTTATATGGATACGCCACTAACCCTGCGATAGCGATATTATATAGGTACACTTAAAATGAATAGGTGCCATTAGTATTCATTTAATATTTATTATATATTTGCAGCGAAACATGAAAATTGATATTAGGCCGTTTTGTTTTTCATTAATCAATTCAATGTCTTTCTTTTGAACTGCAGCCAAGTCGAAAGTGGCTGGCAATTTCCAAAATCTGCTTTACAAAAAAGTTAATGTCCACTATGCGTCTTCCAAGAATTTTCTTCTTTAGAATGGACGTGGTTTCCGCTGATATCTCCAACTGTAACAATATATTCACTTTCTTATTAAGAGTATTCGATCTGTAACTCTCCCTTTCTCGTGTTTTTATGGCTTATTGTATTAATTATTTCCTCGCAACTGACGTGAAAAGAAGAGTGTATAACTCGTCCATAAAACCCATTTTACACTCGATTTTATATCATGTATGCACTGTAGTACATAATTAGGCATTAAAACACTCGTGTGAACTTATTATAAAACTCTCCTTCCTCGTGTGAACTTATTATAAAACCCTCCTTCGGCTCATTTCATAAATCGCACTCGTGTTTTAATACCCCTCATTAGGTACCAAATGCATAAACTATTATTAATTAGGTTACAGGTACAAAATTAGGGACGTTTAAAGTTGTATGTAAGTAAAACAACTTTCTCCTTTGAGGACAAAGTTGCTTTTTGATTGCAATTTGTTTGAAACTATTTTCTCTTACAACGTTGCATGAAGATATAAAAACTAAATAGTAAGTTAGGCAAAAAGTAACTAATATAAAAAAAAAAACAGACAGAAACTTACCACCTGCTGGCCGTAACTTCATTCTCCGAAATCGGTACGGGTGTAAGAGTTGGACTTGGAACAAGATATGCGGCAACTAGACGCTTCATTAGCCTCCTAAAATAATAAATTGTAGGTATAATGTCACATTGGAAACAATTGATACGACATGTAAACATTCACACAATAGGTACGCAGCCCTTAGACACTATGTAATGGTTATTATACAGAGTACCTAGTACCTATTATTCGTAAAAAATAAACCTTAGGTAAAGTATATATTTACCTAAAGTTTATTAAATTAGGTAAATATATATTTCTAACTTTTGGACCCTCATACCGACCGCACTGCCCAGTCAGGATGTGGCTAAAAACGCAGTTTGGCTCTTGGTCTATTTTACTTACTGAGTGACATCGCAAGTTCGAGGCTGACGATTTTCTGAGTCTGCACCTTGATTTTCTATGTTCCCATCGAGTTGTTGTAGTGCATGTCTTTTTCTTTGAGCTCTATATAAAAAAAAATTATGATTATAAATTTGTAAACTACGGGCATAAACGTAAACAAAACAAAAGACAAAAAAACCGTGCACTATAGGTAATAAGGTTGATTTTCTTTCTACATGTTAGCGTAATCGATATTATATTATTTCACTAATACGTTCTTTTGTAGTGTAATAACAAATGTACATTAAATATAAAATTACGATAACAAAAATGTGAAAGTAAGTACTTACACTGCGATTTTTATTTCATTGAGCCTTTGTTGTTGGTAACGTTTCACTTTTGATACTTTCGGCATCCTGAATTTGCACCAGCAAAACAATTATTGCGTCCTTTCGCACACTTACAAAACTAAAATCACTCAAAAGTCAAAATCATAGGGTCGATTAGTATCTTAAATTATTGCGTCCTTTCACTCACTTATAAAACTAAAATAAACAGTGTCCTATCACTCAAAATCACAAAAGGAATTCTAAAAGAAAATAATTGCGCGCGCGTCGCATCGAGTGGCACAGGTTCCCCGTCCAACGGCCAAGAGGCGACTGCCCCGCGTCGCCCGCGCAGACACCCGTGAGCCGTGGTTATTCACGAATTTGAATAGTATCGATTTCTCAAAAACCATTGAGAAATTTGAAAAACTGGCAGACGTAAATGAAATATACATCATTATTCACCATTGGTTGAAGTCTCGTGTCTATGTGCTACGAAATAAGGGAGTTTATAGAGATTTTAACTCGAGAAAAGGGTTCACGGAAACTCCATTTTCTTGAGATACGGTATCTTTTATGAAATATCGGTAGACCATATTAAAGATCAATAACCAAGGTAAAATATTGTCTAAGAAACCTTATTGTTTATGTAACGTTCAAGCATATTATAAGCGTCGTAAACACAGCAAATTCGTTATGGAGCCCCTTAACTGTAATGTGACTTGCAATAAATGATTTTGACTTTGACTTTGAGAGATTAGAAGCTTATAAAGCCACATTCAGGTTCAAAAAAATGTTCTTTTTCAGGCCAAACCACACACTACTAGCCGATGTGCCGGACAACAAAAACAAAAAGATTATTTCCCTTTTTTTTTGTTTTTGTTGCATGTGCGGTTACGTTAGCGCGTAATATTAGTACCTATTAGTTAAGTATCATGGCACTACCTGTGAGTTCCTATAATTGGCTATCTGTATCTACTTGATTGTGTCATCATTTCAGCCGAAAGACGTCCACTGCTGAACATAGGCCTCCCCCAAGGCTCGCCATTTAGACCGGTCCTGTTCCGTTCGTTTCCACCGGATTCCCGCGACCTTCACCAGGTCATCACTCCACCTTGTCGGAGGCCTACCGACAGCTCGTCTTCCGGTGCGTGGACGCCACTCAAGCAGTTTCTGGCCCCATCGACCGTCAGTCCTGCGAGCAATGTGCCCTGCCCACTGCCACTTAAGTCTCGCAATTTTGAAGGCTATGTCGGTGACCCCAGTTCTGCTACGGATAGCTTCATTCCTAATTCTATCACGCAGGGAAACCCCGAGCATAGCTCTTTCGTGACCTTGAGCTTTCTTATGAGGCCCATCGTTAGCGCCTATGTCTCGGATCCATATGTCATCACTGGCAACACACACTGGTCAAAGACTTTTGACTTGATTGATTGTGTAATGTTATATAATAGCTGTTGGATCTCCAAATAAAAAAAATTAAAAAAGTACCTTCTTGAAGGTGAGCAGGTTCATGGTCCGGCCCTGCACGATGCAGTCCTCGGCCTCGTGGAGCGCGCCGGCCGTGTTGCCGTCCTCGCCGTCGTCGTCCGAGTCCGACTCGCCCTCGGACAGCATTCTGTTCTGACGCTGGAACGGGTTCCGCGCCCGCTCGAGCATCTTCTGATATTTAGTCGTCCAACACTTCTCCACTTCCGCCATTATGTTCTGCCTCTCCTCTGCGGGTGAGTTTATGTTTAAGATAAATAAAATAAATAAATAAAATAAATAAATATTAGAGGACAATTTTACACGAATCGAACTAGCCCCACAGTAAGCTCAAGAAGGCTTGTGTTATGGGTACTAGACGACGATATATTTATTTATGTTTGAGTCAATATCGGGGGGTTTTTGATTGTGGACAAGATAAGGCATATGTTACTTTCTGAGAGTGACAGGTGCTTTATCTTGCTGTTTATCACACGGTAACTGCCACCACAACAAGGGGCAAGAGCGTTTCAAACGCCTGTTTTTTTTTTTTTTTATTGGCTATTGGGCGACTAGCCAGCGTCATGTCGATGTATGTAGGAATAAATTTAGAAAGTTGCCATGAAAGTTGCTATTACTGTAATAAAAAATAAAATACTATAGTTATGTTATACTACAATTTGAGATTAGCACAGTGGGAGCCTATTGCCTCAAAAATTTCTTTGTTCCTAAATTGGAGCAGTTCAATGAAATGAGTAGGCAGAGGAACATTTTCTTTTAATAAAACTCTGTACATCGGGGGGTGTTTGATTGTGGACAAGATAAGGCATATGTTACTTTCTGAGAGTGACAGGTGATTTATATTGCTGTTTATCACACGGTAACTGCCACCACAACAAGGGGCAAGAGCGTTTCAAACGCCTGATTTCTTTCGCATAATTTATGGCGAAGTTTCATTTACATTTTGACTAGGGATGCGGCGTTAATTATTCGGTATTCGGCATGTTTTTTAATGTTCAGTATTCGGCCGAATTATTCGGTTCAGCTGACGAATATTTACCGAATAATTTTGAGAGGGTTTTGTTACAAGTTACAAGAGCGTATTATAGTTACTGCTTCGTGAAATGAATACTTAACACATTATTAATTGTAATTTAACTTATTTATTGTTAATATTTCGTTTTGATAATGAACAAAACATTTACCGTTCAATTAGTCTGTTTTACAACAGTAGATGAAGGAATTACGTTGAACCGAATAATTCGGCCGAATATTATTATAATTACCGCCCGAGGTAAGTGCAAAATTTTATGTCACCCCCTGGCCAGGAAGTGGGATTTTCCGCGCGCGGAGCGTGCGGTAATTGCCACTTTATGGCCAGGTGTGACATAAAATAAAATATGTATTTAGAGGGTATCTATTAGCATTTTTTTCAATTTAGCTCTGAAGACGTGTTTGCTACTACGATGATGTTCTGGAAAGATGGTATTGAAAAAAAGAATAAAAAAGTACTCACGGTCGGAGAGCGTGGCATACGGCAACAGGTACCGCATGTATATGGGGTCGAGCTTCCTCTCCGGGTGCTGGAGCTTTGTAAGCTTCATCTCGTCCGCCACTCGGCCCCAGCGCTTCCGCTGGATCACTTTACTGAGGCCCCCGTTCCTTTCAACGGCGTGATAGAGCTTGGGCAGGTTCACTTCGCTACCGTCCAGCTGGAATAAATAAATAAATAAATAAATATTAGAAGACAATCTTACACAAATCGAACTAGCCCCACAGTAAGCTCAAGAAGGCTTGTGTTATGGGTACTAGACGACGATATATTTAATAGATATAAACACTTAAATACATAGAAAACATCCAAGACTCAGAAACAAATATTCATGCTCATCACACAAATATTTGCCCTGACCGGGATTCGAACCCAGGACCGTCAGCTTCACAGGCAGGTGCACTACCCACTAGGCTAAACAGGTCGTCAAAATGTTTTTTTTAAGTCAAACAGCCAATTCCGCTCAAATAGGTAGTGCACCTGCCTGTGAAGCTGACGGTCCTGGGTTCGAATCCCGGTCAGGGCAAATATTTGTGTGATGAGCATGAATATTTGTTTCTGAGTCTTGGATGTTTTCTATGTATTTAAGTGTTTATATCTATTAAATATATCGTCGTCTAGTACCCATAACACAAGCCTTCTTGAGCTTACTGTGGGGCTAGTTCGATTTGTGTAAGATTGTCCTCTAATATTTATTTATTTATTATTTATTCGAATCGGTTATTTACAGTCGATCAAATAATAATAATAGTAATCATAATCATTGTCCCGATAGTCGTCTCTGCGAACGGTCTAATAGCGAAGAGTCTCGACCAACACCTCAAGAGACTCTCGCTAGATGGCTGGGTCAAGGGTCAGATACAGAGGGCGGTACTCCTGGACATGGCGCGGATAGTCAGGAGGTTCCTCTCTCTGTCGCGCGACACTACCGATAGCTTAGGCCCCGCCTCGCTGCCGGCGGCACACTAGGTTAGGTTTTTATAATGATTTTGTTTTGTAAGGCCGGGTTTTATAAAGATCAGTTAAACCAAATGTCAGATCAAATTTCAGTAACTCAGTACATTTTTTGACATTACAAACCGACATAAGGTCTAACGGACCTTTATAAAACCGGGCCTAAGTGTATTTTTATATTTTACTTTTTATAAAGATATTGTAATAACCTAGCCTAAGGAGAAAAATAAATAAAGAGAATAATAATTTATTTATTCGATCAACTGGGATCACTATAGCGATGCAATTAAATTAACATTAAGGGTCTTTATCAGCTAAAAAACGCTCATCTATTTACGCCATTTTCGGTTTGAATTGACACGTATCTTGATATTTTCTCAATGTCACTATCTAGAACAGGACCATTGCGACCTTATGTCATAAACTTTAAATGTATTTTTTTGATTTTCCATTAATAAATATCGTTTCAAACATCACTCCAAATCGACCATTTTCAAGCCAAAAACTTGTTTTTTCCGCTTAAATTATGCTAAACACAATATAGTCAAAAAATGTCTATGTTACTATCTAAAACTTTAATAAAAGGCTGGATCAACTATTCTTTGTTGCTCGTTACCATGGTTACGTCTCCTGTCACTCTTTAAAACTGATTTTATAGGATTTTAATCTACTAAACATGAGTTTTAACAATGAGCATAAGTCCATTTGGACATGGGTCATCTGTTGGGCATGCTTGAAGTCCATATTGTAAACATTTTTCTAAGAAACTCGGTTACTGTTGTCTCCTCGCTGACGGGACAGAATAACAACAAGAAAAAGTTGATTGACCCAAAATCATCATATCATTTGATCACTATATTGGTATTATCAATACTTTTGTCATAATTTGAAATCAAAACATTTTGAAACTTTTAAGGTCTCTTAAAATTAAAATAAAATCAACAAGACAAAATTAATATATCAAACTAAAATAAAGATTACAGTTGAACGCAAATGAAAACATATGACACTATAGGTATGCAGCCATTCAGTGAATAGGCATGATAACATAATAAACCGGCCAAGTGCGTGTCGGAACAGGCACAATGAAGGGTTCCGTACCAAAACGGAACTGAAGAGCCCTGAAAACGTCGCATACAAAATGACAGCGTAATGTGCCCTGTGCCTTCGTGCGAATTCAATGTGTGTATACACCACTGCTTCTTTAAGAAAATACTTAATTTCTATTCATCATCATCATCATCATTTCAGCCGAAAGACGTCCACTGCTGAACATAGGCCTCGCCATTTAGACCGGTCCTGAGCCGTTCGTTTCCACCGGATTCCCGCGACCTTCACCAGGTCATCACTCCACCTCGTCGGAGGCCTACCGACAGCTCGTCTTCCGGTGCGTGGACGCCACTCAAGCAGTTTCTATTATTTAAAAAAAAACAGATATCCGTCACTCACTAATGGGGAGCGCGCGAAGACCACGCTCTGCGTCCTGAGATGGGCTTTAATGGCAGCAAGCTCCCTGGACACCGGGCCCCAACGGCTGTACATCTTGGAGATGTACTGGTATATCACGGCGAATCGAATGGTGTCGCTCATGTTGCAGGGCGGCTTGAAGCCGTCCGGGGGCACTATCTTGCAGAGTCCGTATCTAGAGGCTTGCGGGGCGATTTTGTCGTAGTATTTTATTGGGTCCTGGAACAAACACATACAGATAAACCACGGTATTTATTATATCTTCAAGTATCCCGTGGTGTGTGGTAATTAATTAATAACACTGCACTATTGGAAACGCACTTATTTATTTTTCACTACTTATGCTCGATTATTACGGGAGTTGGTACAACATGGGCATTAGACATGACCTTCGTCTTGCCCATGTTCATTTTCAGACCAACTCGATCGGAAACTCTGCTGAGATCAACGAGCATTGTACTGAGGTCCTCCATGGTCTCAGCCATGACTACAATGTCGTCAGCAAATCCGCGCTTATGCTCGAAAAGTGTGTCATATTAGACTTGTCAAGCGGGGCTAAAGTAGTACATTTAACCCCTAGGGAAAATATAAATACATATTTATGATTTACAAAACATTCAACTTAGACCAATCATAATACTTCACCTATTAAATCCACCAATCACAAAACACTAATTTAACTCTTTAAAAAATATTTGGTATTGGGTATTAACAAACCAGAATACAGCTTTACTAAAATCGACCAATCAGAAAACAGAATTCATTTCTCTAAAGAGTCTAAAGATTAAGTTTGTAGTAGTCCCTATTTCACAATAATTAAAAAGTGATCAGTTCGTTCGAGCAACGCTTTGAAGCGCTCAATGGAAGGTGAGTTAGCTTTTTTGCGCGTGAATGTTGCGCGCGAACCGCGGTGTCTATTTTGTGTGTCAAAGCATGAAAGCAGTTTAAAAAACATGTTGCCAAATTACATATAAGTTCGCCGTGGAATTAATTGTTAATTTTGGATGGCTAACCTTTGTTTATGTATTTTCTCGCAATCGAAGTGAAAAGTAGAGTGTATAACTCTGGTCTAAAAGCCATATTACCCCTCGAACTATTTTCCCTCACTTTGTTCGGGAAAATAATTATTTCGTGGTAATATGCCTCATTTTAGACCCTTGTCATACAATCTACTATTGTAAACTTTAAACTACAGGACTACACTGTTACAGTTATCTGTGACCGGGAGCAAGAGAGTGAACCAATGAGAATGAATGCAGTGTTACAGATAGCTGAATGACTGGATATATAACACTATTCATAATAGATCATCAATATTTTAGTCAAGTTGCAGCTAAAATTAGTTTGTCCTTATCTTTGACATGGACGTAACACATTTTAATTTGAAAAATGTTAAGTTTTTTTTTTATTTTATTTAAAGGGAAACATACAGCAAATAATAACACAGAACATGATAAAAATCTGAATGATGACAATAGCCAGAAACAGTTTCCACTGGAAATTATGTTCACATAATCTTTGCTCTGTAAGTAAAATGTAGTCATATACGTTATAGTAAATTTAAATGTGATAATCCATATTGAAAGGGACCTTATGGCGGCCGGCACTTACGCCTTTATTGCCGCTGTTCCAATACAATAGTGAATAGGTGCAACGTAAGCGCCTGCCGCCATAAGGTCCCTTTCGATGTGGATTATCACAAATTAAATTGACAAAAACAAAATTTTTGAATAAAAAGGGATAAAAGAAAGAAATACAAATACAAATTATTTTATTTGTTAAACATAGGTATGTACATCGGTGTTTCAGTTTACGGGAAGAAACCTAAGCAAAAGAAAAAAAAACAATATCACAGGAAGCCAGACAACAAACTGATGGAATAACAAGCAAAAGTAAAAAAAAAAATATGAATATGGATTAATTCTTAGATAAAAACAAATACAAAAAGTCTATTGAACAACAAAACGCATAATAATGCGTGCCCTTTGCATGTAAATCCAAACTTAATCTTGAGATTTGTCGTAGGCACTAGTTTTACGAGTTGACCTTGCTGCGATTAGACCAGAGTCATCACGATGTTTTTCCTCACCGAAGAGATTTTATTTTTTGGAAAGCCCAAGACGTTACCAATGCGATAGGAGACACTATGGATTAGTTCAAACAGTACGATATTCTACTTTAAGACTCACTCATTAAAATTTATATTACAAACATACGATTTTAAGGTGCTCCTAGCTCCCAATGACCTTCGATCTGTAACTCTCCGTTTTCTCATGTTTTTTATGGTTTATCGTATTAAGATCGTGGTTTACCGAAATAGTATACCATATTTACTTCAAACCTCACTGTCTTCGCGATATATGACATCAAATTTTGGCAATCTTAGGCTAAAAAACAGTTTTTTGGACGTACCTTTTGTGAGGACGAGTTAAAAATTCAAATCCTTCTCGCGTTGTTAGAGACGTCAATAAGGTGCAGTTCCAGGGACCTTATGGCGGCAGGCGCTTAAGTTGCACCTATTCACTGTTGTATTGGAACAGCGGCAATAAAGGCGTAAGTGCCGGCCGCCATAAGGTCCCTTTCAATATGGATTATCACATATTTTAACGGTTTATTATCCGTATAGTGACACCGTGTTACAAATTTTAACGTGTGTCTAATACAATATTTCAGTAACACTTACGAACTTACCTCAAACTCCTCAGCTGTTGGATAAAAAGTGGGCGCTTCATACACAGACCCAGCTTTCTGGTCCAAATAAGTTTCTTCTTTAGACGTGGACGCCTCGTTCAGTCCCTCTGCAGTTATCAAGTTGTCCAACTCGTTCTGCAATTCGGCTGTTAGACAGTTGAAGAACTTGCTCAGAAGCGCTGGACTGTTCGACAGGTTCTCTATTAAATTCTTCTTCTTCTTTATGCTGATCTCTTCTTTTGGAACTAACTTGACGCTTGGACACTCTGTTCCGGTCTCCTGTTGTTTCTGCGGTGTGATCTGAAAGCGAGTTGACTGTGAGTCAACATAGATGAAGACTCTAGGTTATCGCTGTTTCAATAGTAAAGCGTAACAGAGAAGGGTTTAGGCAGATGATCAAGCAGTCCGGGCCCCCCCCCCCCGGTTTTCTCATTCTAAGTGGTATGTACCTACATACCACTTAAAAAAAAAAAACTACTACTTTGCAAGTTTATCTTCACTGTATGACATTAATTTTGTTATAATTGTAAACTCGAAATTATTATTCCTTCTTGAACTGTAAATTAATATTTCGACATGAACAATGTGACATGACATGAACTTATTATAGTCAGACTTTCTTAAATTGTAAATTAATATTTTGACATATAAAAGTGCCCTTGTGGCTTATTTGCAGAATAAATGTTTGATTTTTTGATTAAATAAGAATTGCGTTCGCAACAAGGGCAGTCTTAGAGCGCTATGGCGGCCACATAGTGACAAAAAATGCGGCCAATGGGCGGCTGGTATTAGGGCCATTCTATTTTTTCATGTACATAATTTTCAGACACTTTTATTTAATGTCGATTTTGGTATACTTGGACCTCACTTCATATTTTTGTATTGTTATTTAAAAAGAGGTTTAATTGCAGTATCACTTCCGATAGTTTTGATAATTACCGAACCACAGCTAATGTCCATAAATCGAGTAACTCAGTGGTCCTTGGATGTCTCACCATTTGTATGAAAAAATGGTTTTTATCACTGCGTTACCCACCTTTTACAGCAATATGTTAATATTTAAGTATGTTTACCTATAAATTACTTTTACTAGGTTCAGGTACTATTTCGAAATCCTATTTTTGTACACTAATTCAATACATATTTAGGCAAACATGGAAACTATATAAAGCAAACATTATTAAATTGTTTTGGTAACTTTAGAAATTAGTATAATGGTTTTGTCAGCATCATTATTCACAAGTAGTTATGAGAAATAATAATTAACTACAAGACTCATATATATTTTTCTCTTTTTTTTGTATTATTTTAATGGACTAGACTGCGAATTAGACTCATAGGCTGTGGCAGAATAACAGCGTTGCAGTTTGCACGGCAAATAGCAACACATGCTGAGTCTCAGCCTTTTCTTTATGGCACACATTGCTGGACTCATTGTGCACTTTCACTCACTGTGTATTATCTTACACCTATTTATTATGACCGGTTGTGTGTGCTTTATTGAATAAATGGTTTTTCTTTCTTTCTACATATCATAGGTTTTTTTTGTAATAAAAAAATGGTCATGAAAAAGTAGAATGACCCATTAACTACATCGCCGCTGTATTTTCATAATACCTTTATGCAGTGCGAGCTCGTCGGCAGTATGTCTAGGTACTCGACACTGTCCGGGCTGGTCGGCGTCGGTTGCGCCGGCTCGGCTTGTGTCGAGGCCGGTTCCGGGGCCGGTTGTACCGCGTCCGGGGCCGGTTGCACCGCACCCGGGGCCGGTTGCACCGCGCCCGGGGCCTGGTTCCGCCGCCGGAGGCTCGACGGGGGTCTCGACGCCTCCAGCTCGGCGTCGAACTCGTACACGTCAGGGTTGGGGGGCGGTTGTGGATCGCGCGAACTACAAACGTGCGAACCTCATTATACGTAAAGTATTATTGTGATAATCCACATCGAAAGGGACCTTATGGCGGCAGGCGCTTACGTTACACCTACTCACTATTGTACTGGAATAGCAGCAATAAAGGCGTAAGTGCCGGCCGCCATAAGGTCCCTTTCGATGTGGATTATCACATATGAATATTTATGGACATTTTTACATAAATCAACCTAGTCCCAAACTAAGAAAAGCTTGTACTGTGCGACTATATACACACTTATTAAATTTGACGAATTAATAGTACATTACTTACCAAGGGCGGTAAAACAAAGAATGTCTCAGATCCCAGGTATTTGACGCCCGAGCCGGAGGCAAGGGCGATAATTATGCGATCTGAGGCTTTCTTAATTACCGCCCGAGGTAAGTACAAAATTTTATGTCACCCCCTGGCCAGGAAGTGGGATTTTCCGCGCGCGGAGCGTGCGGTAATTGCCACTTTATGGCCCCAGGTGTGACATAAAATATTTTTTAATACAGTTGCTCAAAAAGTGGTACTTTATGTAGCTGTATATCTTGCATTTCGTGCACTAGTGCTTTTTACTTTTCCAATTTTTTTAAAATTTACTGTTGGTCCAATCCAAACATCCAACAAAAGAGTATTAATTAGGTTCAATCAGTTTATTCATTTATTTAATAAAGCATTTCGCATTAAAAATATACTTCATTTATTAAAAAATCTAAAACTGTTTTCAAATAATTATCTGATTGAGTAGACCTATGACCGGAAACGAGTATTACGCGAGACCTAAGATTATGCAGGACCGCCGCGACGGATGAATGAACGCTTGTTTTTTGTCGCCAAAACATACATTTATTTACCAGAAAATCAAATAAAAATTAATTATAAAATTAACAATAACTGTTTTTTCATGTATAAATGTAATTAAACTACCACATGACATAAAATGTCTAGCAAAATAGTTTTGGTTTTGGCTGAATGCTGACAACCATGGCTTGTTGAAAAAAGACTATCAATTAAAAGTTAAACCGACTTTTTAATTCCCGCCTCTTTCATTCATAATATCACGAATTAATTTTGTAATGACGTATTGTTTTAGTAATATTTTTGTGATATGTGCGATTTATACGATTGTTAAATGAAATGTGTAAACTAAAACTACGCCAGATGTAGACCAGGTACGTGCAAAGTCCACAATGGCAAGAAAATACATTTTGGTTTGTCTCTCTTTTAATTACTGTTTTATTTCGTTTTGTTTCTTTGATATTTTTTCGCAACTGTATTAAAAACGTCGTTTGATATACGTGCGGAAGTGTCATTTTCACTCGTCCCGTCTTGTCCCTCGCCTGGCGGCTCGGGCCAAGACAACTCGCGACTCGTGCGGAATGACAAACCTTAAGCACTTGCATCAAAATGTACTATTTCCACTCAAAAACAGCACATAAAGGCGTTTTGATGGAGCTCTCCACACGCCGGGAACGATGTCGAGACCAGGGATGTAACAGATGTGGTTTTATCGGTACCGGAAGCGGAACCAGATGTTATAAATTCGGGATATCGGAACCAGAACCGGAATCGGAGCCGGCATTGAAAACGGATACGGAACCGGATGCGGAACCCGAGTGATAGACGGATAAAATGTTAAGGGCAGAGCAGGTCTAAGCTAAGTCTATTCTAAATAAAAATCCAAATTTTAATTAGCCTTTAGTATTGCAGTACTTACTTTAACAAACTTAGACCTTCTAGGTGTTCAACAAAAGAAATCTTACCTAATTAGTAGATATTTTACAATCATTTACTAGTTATAATTAGCATCACCTTTTAGAGGTTAAATTAAAAATAAAACAATTACAATGATATTCATCATTGAATTACCGAAGTACACGGTCAGAGCTCAAAATTACAACAGGAATAAACCTGTTTGTTTTTGATGTACGCCGCTCATTTCCCCCCGCTGCGCTGCTGTGACATCCGATATCACATCCGTATTAAAAATAACAGAACCGGAACCGAAGCGGCTGTTTAAAACCAATCAAAAGTTCCGACTTAACAGAACCGGAACCGGAGCTCTGTTACATCCCTGGTCGAGACTGACGTATAATCGATTAATGAAGTAGTCTTTAATAACGTGACAGATTTTCTCTTATACCCTTGGCATAGGGGTAAGTATATCATTTGTGAATGCTCTACAATAAGTACTTATTCCATACAATCTCCGGCAACTGTATAATAGTGACACTAGAAACAAAGGAACCTTGGCCAAGATGGGACTAGCAGACGACACAATGTAGGATGTGTGGCGAGGATGACGAGACGAATGGAACACTTACTGTGTGAATGTCACGCCCTTGCCAGACAGAGAATGAATGACTTTGGCAATGGTTACCCTGAACCAAAGGAATTTAGAGTACTCCCACTGAACTCCGCCATTCGGTTTGTGGAAATGCTGGAGAGCAGCTTGGTGTAGGCATAAAGGGGGGGGCAATTGCACAAAAGATCCCACTGGGTCGAAGTGCATCCGCTAGGGCCCTCATCTAAATAAAATAAGATAAGATAAGATAAGACACTAGAAACAACCACTTACTTTATTCCGGTTTTTCAATCCCTAATAATACCTCCCTACTTACCTCATATACTAAACAGCTTCCCTAGACAAGTCATAGATTGCATAATGGAAAAGCCGAATAGAACTAAAAATATTGTCAAACAAGCACTCACAAATAAAGAAAAAAAAATGTAAGCATAGTTATAATATAAATATATATGTATACACAATAACACATAATGTCAAATAAGTAAACAAATGTATATTTAAAATTATAGATAGGGAGCCACTCCCAACACCCCATAGTTTAATAAAATCTTAAATGTAAAAGATTATAGACTATGTAGACAGTAATAAATATATTTGTAATTTAATACTGCAATAAACAGATTAAATTTTAATTTTTTTTAATTTTTTTTTTTTTATTAGAGAAATTTACTCACTTCCTCAGAAGTCTCGTAGATGTTGGTGTCTCTTCTGGAACAATCTTAGCGCCGCGCTTCGGCTTCGTCTTCTTGGTTTCTTTCAGGGCTTTAGTAGCGGGATTCTTACTGAACAGATGGAAATAGTAGATTCTTAACCAAGGGTCGAAAGCCGTCCATTTCGGACGAACTATTTCGGCGCTCGAACGCATTCAGCGGGAATAGTTCGAGGCTGAAATAGGTGGTTTCACCCCATAATGCATACGACTATCCCCACCCTCCTACATACTATCCTATCGAACGGGCCTGTTGACTAGCGTTAATAGTGTTTGTGCATGCACCATTTTCTGGAAGCGGATCTAAATGTTATAATATAAATAAATAAATAAATATTAGAGGACAATGTTACACAAATCGAACTAGCCCCACAGTAAGCTCAAGAAGGCTTGTGTTATGGGTACTAGACGACGATATATTTAATAGATATAAATACTTAAATACATAGAAAACATCCAAGACTCAGAAACAAATATTCATGCTCATCACACAAATATTTGCCCTGACCGGGATTCGAACCCAGGACCGTCAGCTTCACAGGCAGGTACACTACCCACTAGGCTAAACCGGTCGTCAAAAAAAATAATCGTAATTTTCAACTCTGTCATAAATCAGGAAGGTGTCATTTACACTGTCAACTTGTCTGATCTATCAATAGACGTTTTTGACGCTTAGAGGCCATCTCTGACAAATACGGGTCGTTATTACTTTCACTTAGTCTTATATATCAATTTTATTTTGATTATTGTATTATTTTTAATTGATGCAGATAGATTTTGACTCGCAAAATTACCCTTGAGGCCTGTTTGAAGAATAAATGTTTTGATTATGAAAGGGTTAATGACGTGTGCACTTACCTGTTGTTCTTCTCTTTTTCCGCATTCTTCTCCACAGTCTTCTTCGTAATGGACTTCGCTTTTACACTGATCTTTACAACGTTCTTTTCAACCCGCCTCTGACTTTCTTCAGCACGCTGTCTCTCCTCTCTATTTTCAACGTCAGTCTCCATAGTCGCTACGTTTACATCTTTATTGGCGTTTTCATTCTCCTGACTATTCCTCGCTGGGGCGAGCGGTTCCTGTCTCTTTTCAGCATCCGAATTATATATCTTTCTTTTTTCAGCGTCCAAATTATTCCTCTGTCTCTTTGCAGTGTCCAAATTATTCGTCTGTCCCTTTGAATCGTCCAAATTATTCATCTGTCTTTTTACAGCGTCCAAATTATTCGTCTGTCTCTTTGAAGCGTCCAAATTATTCCTCTGTCTCTTTGCAGCGTCCAAATTTTTCGTCTGTCCCTTTGAATCGTCCAAATTATTCATCTGTCTCTTTACAGCGTCCAAACTATTCGTGTGTCTCTTTGAAGCGTCCAAACTATTCCTCTGTCTCTTTGCAGCGTCCAAATTATTCGTCTGTCCCTTTGAATCGTCCAAATTATTCATCTGTCTCTTTACAGCGTCCAAATTATTCGTCTGTCTCTTTGAAGCGTCCAAATTATTCGTCTGTCTCTTTTCAGCTTCCAAATTTGTCTTTTCGTTATCGCTTTTCTCGTTATCTTTATTAATCGTACAGTCGTCTTTTTCTTTAACTTTACCCTTATCACCGACTATATTTACTCTTGTATTGCATTCTTTGGATTTTTTACCTTTCTCTTTCGCATTATTTTCGATGTATTCTTCTTTCTTGCACTTTTCTCTTTCTTTGGTATTTACAGTCGTCTCCCCTAACTCGATGGCTTTCCTTATGGACTTCGGTTCTAGAATGATTAGATCCTCCTCCGCAGTGACCTCTGTCATACTCGGAGTCCGGTTTTGCGGCTGTAATATTGTCATGACACCCATGTCAATAGTTTCCGACTTGATGCCATCGTTTTCATTGATACACCAGTCTGGTTGTCTGTGTAGGAAGGTTGCTTCAAATTAGACAGTATAGTAAAGCGGCGTAAAAACGCTGAATACACGTATACTTTTAATGGCCAAGGGAATTATAATGCAGTATAGTAAACTACTGGACACGCTGTGTGTCTGTCTGTTGCCTCTTCACACATCCCACATGACTTAAAAAACTTCGTTTAAATTTGAACCTTGATACGATGTAATAAGGTCTACAACGATATCTGCCATATATGGCTTCATATGCAGTATCGGGTTAAATCGCTGAATCGATTTAAATGAAATTTAGTATGAAGAGAGTTTGAGTTCCGGGCAAGGACATAGGCAACATTTTATCCCGGAAATCATCCCTTGAGGGGGTGGGAGTTTGTATGGGAGAGCGATGAATAATTCACTAGGTAAGCGCCTGATATAAAAAATAGCAATAAAATTCTCTGGAGGAACGTGTACTAAGCAGACAAAGTCGAGGGCAAAAGTATTTATTATATGCTATAGTTGGTATATATTTATTTAGTTCTGGTTTTAGCTATAAGTTTCCTTATTGAAAAGTTTTAGTACACTGTGTAAGTTTGTCTATCTCATTCTCCCACTCTACACTCAATCCCTCAAAGGTTAGCTGGAAGAGATCCCTCATAGGGATAAGTTCGCCTTTGTACTCTAATCTTATGTGACATGTATATTGTTTTAACCTGTTATTGTGTACAATAAAGTGCTTACATACATACAAAAGCTATTAGGGAATGTTAAACACAATTTCAGACTCGTACGCACCCACTCGCTGATTCGCCGTCGATGTCGAAGCTGAGCGACGAGTTAGAGTTCACCACGTCCGCCGCAGTGGTGGCTGGTGGCGGGTTGAGATTCGCATCTGTGCACAATTATTAATTTGACGACCGGTTTAGCCTAGTGGGTAGTGCACCTGCCTGTGAAGCTGACGGTCCTGGGTTCGAATCCCAGTCAGGGCAAATATTTGTGTGATGAGCATGAATATTTGTTTCTGAGTCTTGGATGTTTTCTATGTATTTAAGTATTTGGGTCAATCAACTTTTTCTTGTTGTTATTCTGTCCCGTCAGCGAGGAGACAACAGTAACCATGTTTCTTAGAAAACTGTTTATAACATGGACTTCAGGCATGCTCAGGAGATGACCCATGTCCAAATGGATTTATACTTATCGCTAAAACCCATGTTTGATAGATTTAAACCCTATAAAATCACACTTTTAAACAGTGACTCAGGAGACGTAACCATGGTAACAAGCAACAAAGAATAGTTGATCCACCCATTTATATCTATTAAATATATCGTCGTCTAGTACCCACAACACAAGCCTTCTTGAGCTTACTGTGGGGCTAGTTCGATTTGTGTAAGATTGTCCTCTAATATTTATTTATTTTATTATGAACAATAGGGATGTTGACTCTAAATTTGACTACCCCATAATACCATTCCAAATGAAACAAGGCAAAAAAATATGCAAAATGGTGAAAATCCTATTCAAATATCTCAAAAAATAACGGAGCTACAACCGTTTTAATGTTGGTGATTAGAGGGAGAAAACGCGGCAGATCGGTGACGTCATTGACCACGAGCGCCATAGTGAATGACGATCGTTCCAATACAAATATACATTTTGCGAAAAAGGGACAGAGTATACCCCCTCTTAAAACTTTGTAGACTTATAATTATGTAATTATTTATTTTTTTTAGTTACATTTTTCGCGATTTGATTAAGAATTGGATCCTATTTCGAGATAAATCGAACTTATTGATTTTCTTATTGAGTGTCAACATCCCTATTCAAACTAGCCGAGTGGCTCTGTGAGCTATAGACCTCGCACCGATACTTTTGTACGTTAAGTGTCTGTTGCCTCTTCAGACAATCCACATGACTTAAAAACATATTCGTTTAAATTTGAACCTTGATACGATGTAATAAGATCTACAACGATATCTGCCATATATGGCTTCATATGCGGTATCGGGCAGTTAAAAAACGCTCATATATTAACGCCATTTTCTGTTTGAATTGACACGTACCTTGACATTTTCTCAATGTTACTATCTAGAACAGGACTATTGCGACCTTATGTCATAAACTTTAAATGTATTTTTGGAAGTTTCATTAAGAAATATCGTTTCAAACATCACTCCAAAGCGACCATTTTCAAGCTAAAAACTTGTGTTTTCCGGTTAAATTGTTCTACACAGAATAAATTCAAAAAATGGCCATGTTACTATCTAAAACTTTGATAAAATTATCGTAC
This sequence comes from Epiblema foenella, assembly GCA_963556455.1. Lineage (NCBI taxonomy): Eukaryota > Metazoa > Arthropoda > Insecta > Lepidoptera > Tortricidae > Epiblema > Epiblema foenella. The sequence continues at coordinate 45,526,454 of OY747095.1, forward strand.
CCGTCAATAACTTTATTGGTATTATCAATACTTTTGTCATAATTTGAAATCAAAACATTTCAAAACTTATAAGCCCTCTTAATTACTTTCTCAATCGCCAAAACAGAGGCTAGAGAAGTACCGACTATGGATTTTGCCGACTAGTCACCGAAAACAGGACTTAATCGCGTACAATACGTTGTAAATACCTATTGTTTGTTTTCTCGTTCTTTTTAAAACTCTTTTCTTGTTTACCGCTCAGATTTACTTAAGTGGGTTAAGTAGAATCATTGTAATAAGTATATTTTTGGAAAAAATGACTGACTGTCGAGTTTCTTTCGGCGTTTCTTCTCGGCGGTGGTCTCATGAGAAACGCTAGTAGTTTTTGACTTGTAAAAGTGCCATTGCGGCCTACTTGCTATATAAGGGTCAATCAACTTTTTCTTGTTGTCATTCTGTCCCGTCAGCGAGGAGACAACAGTAACCGAGTTTCTTACAAAAATGTTTATAATATGGACTTCAAACACGGTCAAGAGATGACCCATGTCGAAATATATTTCTACTCATCGCTAAAACTCATGTTTGGTAGATTTAAACCCTATAAAATCAGAGTTTTAAAGAGTGACTCAAGAGACGTAACCATGGTAACGAGCAACAAAAAATAGTTGATCCACCCATAAAGTTCATTTATTTCATTTGTGTATGTGACACCGTCCAAAAATCGATGTTTATAATAGAAACTAATAATTAGCGCCAAACTAAACAATCCAAAGCACATATCAGTGTGAACACAAAGTAATCGTTATGTGTGGTTATTATTAGTCTAGTTCGTATACATACCTATGTTAGCTAGTATTGTTGAGAAGGAGTCCACTGAGTCACGTATAGATGATTGTGAGCCTGAATTGAAATGTTCACCTTAATCTCTTCGAACCTTATCCATACTAAGGCTCGGTTTTATAAAGACCTTATGTCGGTTTGTTGTGTCAAAAAATGTACTGAGTTACTGAAATTTGATCTGAAATTTGGTCTAACGGATCTTTATAAAACCCGACCTAAGGGTGCGTTTTCCACTGATGCTTATTCACCAATCACATAAATTTTATTTATTTCAGAAAACATAAAACAATGAAAGAAAACTTAAACTAGGCAAACACAATAATTGTTAACCATCTTATTCATAATCGTTAATCAAACCTATTTTCCGTCAAAAATCGTTTGTCCTGTATTCTGTCACTTTAACATTGACACAGAAAGAAACAAAATACATTTAGCTAGCAGGTTTGCTAAGTTTTATGAATAAGAGAGTAAAGATAAAAAAAATCTAATTATGAGTGGAGCGGGGAAAGTAATGTGATAGGTCAATTTGGTATTTATAACGTGTTAAAGTTTATACAATGTTGTCACTGGATGGACAGTAAACACTAGAGATGCGCCGAATACGGGTTTGACCGAATACGAACATTCGGCCGAATATTAAGTCCAGCTGTTGCCGAACCGAACATTCGGTCGAATCATTCGGTTCAACGTAATTCCTTCATCTATTGTTGTAAAACAGACTAATTGAATGGTAAAATTTTTGTTATTGTGTGGATCAACTATTCTTTGTTGCTCGTTACCATGGTTACGTCTCCTGAGTCACTCTTTAGAACTGTTATTTTATAGGGTTGAAATTTACCAAACATGAGTTTTAGCGATGAGCATAAATCCATTTGGACATGGGCCATCTCTTGAGCATGTTTGAATTCCATATTATGAACATTTTTCTAAGAAATTCGGTTACTGTTGTCTCCTCGCTGACGGGACCGAATAACAACAAAGAAAAGTTGATTGACCCAATTATCAAAGCGAGATATTGACAAAAAATAAGTTAAATCACTGTTAATAATGGGTCAAGTGTTAATTTCACTAAGCAGTAACTATAATAAACTCTTATAACTCATAACAAAACCCTCTCAATACTGTTCGATGAATATTCGGCGGCTGAACCGAATAATAACCGAATATTCGGCGCATCCCTAGTAAAAACCATCAAAATTTGAACTAACTTCATAAACATCTAAATATCAAATAAAATGTACAGTAGTTTAATCACACGAGCGCGGGTGTGCCATGCTTGTGTTGAGATATACACATGCACATTGTCTATGTGTGCGTCAGTGTAGGAGCTATGAGTTCACATTGTCTGTGTGTCCGTATGTGTCACTAGTATGTCTGCCCCCGCTCGTGAGACAAAAGTACTGTTAAGGGTCCTTATCAGTTAAAAAACGCTCATCTATTCACTCCATTTTCTGTTTGAATTGACACGTATCTTGACATTTTCTCAATGTTACTATCTAGGACAGGACTGTTGCGACCTTATGTCATAAACTTTAAATGTATTTCTTGAATTTTTAATTAAGAAATTTCGTTTCAAACTTCACTCCAAATCGACCATTTTCAAGCTAAAAACTTGTTTTTTCCGCATAAATTCTACTACACACAATAAAATCAAAAAAATGGCTATGTTACTATCTAAAACTTCAATAAAATCATCGGATCCTTTAATCACTTTATTGGTATTATCTATACTTTTGTCATAATTTGAAATCAAAATATTTTAAAACTTATAAGGCCTCTTAATAAAAATAAAGAATACATTGTAAGACAACTTTGTAAGGTAAACGTCTCAGTGCACGACATAATGTCCAATAGTTGACACATATTAATCAACTCTGTTGTTGTGACCTAACATTGAAAATGCCATGTATTGGGTCAGTGTATAGAACTGGGACATTTAAATTTTAAGTTTTTATATTCTGTATTAGTTTTATTTATTGATGTGTGCAATCATGCTGTGTTATTAAGAGCGGTCGTGTCGTCACCCATTATATATTAATTAGGTTAAGACTAGTATATATATTTTTTTGGTTGTCCTGAAAATCAGCGTCACGACACATCAGTCGTGGCACATGCTGAGCGACAACCTTTTTGGTGTATACCCACTTCTAATTTGTAATATCTTCTTTTTATCTGTATGTACACCAAATAAACGTTTTTCTTTCTTTCTTTCTTTCTTTCTTTCTTTCAATAAAGAGTATTTGTATTTGTATTGTATTGTATTGTATTGTGTACTTACTGCTATCAAACTGTAAAACATACGGCGATGACCGCGATGGCGGGTTCTCATCTGAAACAACACAGAGCAAATAGTAAATAAATAAATATTTGTGGAAAATCTTACAAAAAATCGACCTAATCCCAAACTAAGTAAAGCTTACAGATGTAGTGCAAAATGATTTTCCTTCGTACTTTATCGGAAAAGTTCGTATTTATCGTGCTTTCTCAATTAGCTACAGTCGCATCAGCAGACCAATATATATATAGAGTGGCTAACACGCAATTCAAATATTCGCTATAGTTTTGATTATATTTACAGTTTATTGAGTTTTATTCGTGTAAATATTTCCCAATACGATTTATTTTGTTGTAGTTTATGTTTTAAAGTGAAGGTAATGTTTCGTTTACTAATGACAATAAAACTGAGTATTTTCAAAGTTATTGGAGGTGGTTGTAACATCTCTATATTATACAATAACATTTTTCACTTTGAGACTAAACAATAAAGTTCCATAATAATGGATATGAAAACGTCACTCATTTAATACAATATTTATAATAGGAAATTATAAATCATCATTTCGCACGTAGAACAAACACAACGAGTCTATTTACGTTATTTGAAATTTTGGAGCGCTTGCGTAACACACATACAAAAATAAACACAATATCAACTAAGACAACACCATTTCAGTCTATAAATTTTTAACAGCGAAGAATACACGGGAGGTATTGGAGAGGGGGGGGGGGGGGGGGGGGGGGGGGTGTGCACCAAACGTCACCAAGGGGGAGGGGAGGCTTAAAAGTGGGCCAAAATAGCCTCACGTGATTTCTGGATAAGCCCTTTAATAAGGACGGATTGTTATCTTCACTACATAGTATAAAACAACTTCGCTTTCTCTGTCCTATATCCCTATGTATGCTTAAATCTTTAAAACTACGCAACGGATTTTGATGCGGTTTGTTTTAATAAATAGAGTGATTGAAGAGGAAGGTTTGTATGTATAATAACATCCATTAAATAGTGCACCCGTGCGAAGCCGGGGCGGGTCGCTAGTATTAAATAAAATGTACCTTTGCTCTCTTTCCTGGAGCGTTTCCTGATGGCCGGTTTCAATGGTTTTTTACCTAAAAATTAAAATAATTATGATTTTTTTTTATACAACGCCGGTGGCAAACAGGCATACGGTCCACCTGATGGTAAGCGGCCACCGCAGCCTATGGACGCCCGCAACTCCAAAGGAGTCACGTGCGCGTTGCCGACCATTTATAAGATTTGAGGATGCACTGTGTTGACAGCAGAAGGAACACGTTTAGGTCCCTCGCTCTCAACACAGTGCATCCTCGGGAGCTCTGGCAACCTTGCTCACCTCCAGGAACACAACGCTACATACTTGTAGAGTAGATAATGTTATTATGGCTGTGGTCTTCTGCAAGGTGGAGGTACTTCCCCAGTTGGGCTGCTCCAAATTCGAGCAACATGACATTTTGCTGTGCCCTACCTCTCTTAATAAGAAGAAGAATCAAACAATATATATAACCAACTACGAGAATAAAGTAATGATACTACAGTATGCACTACCTGTTAACTGTCGTTTTCTGTATTTCCTGCTACCCAAAGGCTAGTATAAGTTTTCTGTATATTTTTTTTACATTGTGGTGCACAATATAGTAGTTTATGCAATCGTTATATAATGTATACTGTGCGTGTTTTAGTCGAGAACCGCGATTCCACGAGGCTTGCCGAGTGGTCTAATTAGGGTTCGAGACTTAAAAAGCTAATTATATAACTATCGCATACACTACTTTTTCTACGAGTCAACGGAAATTAATTAAAGAAACCGAAACAATTAAACCAATTAGTCCTGCGGAAATGAAGATTAGGCACATGGGTCGGGCGCTCGTTGATGTCTTTTGTTCTATGTCCGCGGCGTCACATGATTGGTCAATTTCGTAAGAGTACTGTAATGATGACACGTGTACCCTATTGTCAGTCAGGCGGTTTCCGTCCGTCCTGGGTTTACAGCCAAACATGGCTACAGTCTTCAAATTTGGTGATAATGTTTATTATAACTTATATTTTTACAAAAAATACAGTGCAGTATTGATAAAATAGACTTTTTCATTTAAATTTCCTTATTTCTCATATTCAAACCGACTTAATTTTGCGGTTGGTTTTTAACCTTTTCGGCTTCCTACGGGACCCTAAAAAGATGACGGATGACTCACCCAGCACGGCGGTGCGCAAGGGTCGCGTCAGTCGAGGCTCGGAGCCGCGAGCAGACCGCAGGGTCGACCAGCGCCCGTTCATCGGTAGACCGTTTTTCTTCAACGTTCGAACTGCGAATTGAAATTATGTTAGTGAATGTCAATTTTCGCACTGTACACATCCCAATACATTATCGTATCTCAATCGGGCCTCTCCGTGTTGGATCTGTATCACCATGAACGCCTTCCAAAAGGACCGGACATTGTGCCGGGATACCCCAAAGGAGAGGTACATAATAACAATAGCCCTTGCACGTAGCGGGCGCTGTCTCTGGCTGTATCTCCTCAAAAGTGCAGGCAGAGATAGTATCCGCTAGGTGTACACATCCCAATACATTATCGTATCTCAATCGGGCCTCTCCGTGTTGGATCTGTATCACCATGAACGCCTTCCAAAAGGACCGGACATTGTGCCGGGATACCCCAAAGGAGAGGTACATAATAACAATAGCCCTTGCACGTAGCGGGCGCTGTCTCTGGCTGTATCTCCTCAAAAGTGCAGGCAGAGATAGTATCCGCTAGGTGTACACATCCCAATACATTATCGTATCTCAATCGGGCCTCTTCGTGTTGGATCTGTATCACCATGAACGCCTTCCAAAAGGACCGGACATTGTGCCTTGATATCCCAAAGGAGAGGTACATAATAACAATAGCCCTTGCACGTAGCGGGTGCTGTCTCTGGCTGTATCTCCTCAATAGTGCAGACAGAGATAGTATCCGCTAGGTGTACACATCTCAATACATTATCGTATCTCAATCGGGCCTCTTCGTGTTGGATCTGTATCACCATGAACGCCTTCCAAAAGGACCGGACATTGTGCCTTGATATCCCAAAGGAGAGGTACATAATAACAATAGCCCTTGCACGTAGCGGGTGCTGTCTCTGGCTGTATCTCCTCAATAGTGGAGACAGAGATAGTATCCGCTAGGTGTAAGTACACATACCAATACATTATCGTATCTCAATCGGGCCTCTCCGTGTTGGATCTGTATCACCATGAACGCCTTCCAAAAGGACCTCACATTGTGCCGTGATATTCCAAAGGAAAAATACAAAATGATAAACGAAAATAAAATACTACAACAATTACATACTATTATAAGGCCTAAGTCTATAAAATAAAAAAATAATTAAAAACTAAACCAAATCTGAAAATGGCCCCTGCGGCATTGTGCCGAAGACTCTGGCAGCATTTCCTCACTGAATAGACTAATTTTCTGTGCGAGGTAGCTGCCAAATAATAATATTTATCTATTTACCTACATCTCAAAACTATTTTGCGCTATTTATACAATACCTATACTTGCCGATTCGTATGGGGGAGTCAAGAAACTGGCAATGAATAGAGAAGAGTGGCGGTTACTCCACCGACAAGAGCGAAGCTCTTAAGTTTTGATGATGATACAATACCTGCTTTTGCGGCCGCTTTCTTTTTGAAGAGCCGATAGCTGAGACGGGCCGGGTTCGTCGGCTCTTTGAAGGTAAAACTTCGGTCGTCCGTTTTTTCTGAAACTAAAATGTATTTAAATATATATATATATTTTTATTTAAAAAAAATTCTTCTTCGTCGGTTCTTCGTATATCGAATAATAATAATAATAAAAATTATTTGCAGAAAAAGAGTTAATTTTACATGTGGTAGAGTAAATATACAGTTGTTCCATCTTTTTCAGCTGTTACATGCAATAGTACCTTACTTACCAAGGGCGGTAAAACAAAGAATGTCTCAGATCGCAGGTATTTGACGATAATTATGCGATCTGAGGCTTTCTTAATTACCGCCCGAGGTAAGTACAAAATTTTATGTCACACCCTGGCCAAAAAGTGGGATTTTCCGCGCGCGGAGCGTGCGGTAATTGCCACTTTTTGGCCAGGTGTGACAAAAATATTATTTGTACCATTAGGGCCCTTATCAGTTAAAAAACGCTCATCTGTTTACTGCGCCATTTTCTGTTTGATTTGATGCATATTTTGACATTTTCTCAATGTTACTATCTAGAACAGGACTATTGCGACCTTATGACATTAACTTGAAATGAAGTCTTTGGCTTTTTCATCAAGAAATATCGTTTCAAACATCACTCCAAATCGACCATTTTCAAGCTGAAAACTTGTTTTTTCCGCTTAATAAAATCGCACAATAAAATCAAATAATGGCTATGTTACTATCTAAAACTTTCATAAAATTATCGTAACCTTTAATAACCTTATTGCTATTATTAATACTTTTGTCATAATTTGAAATCAAAACATTTTCAAACTTATAAGGCCTCTTAATCATAATCTATAGATAGCATTTACAACAATAAATACAAGCAAAAAAAAAATTATATTCTGGAGTGCCAAAACCGACGAATAAAACTTTCACAGAGTTTGTATGGCCTTAACGCTAAATAAATGTATTTCTTCTTGTTCTTCTTAATGCGTGTATGACACAAGGCTTTCTAAAAAAGCGTTCAATGGGTGCATATGTGTCACTCTTACACAAAGGGTAAATTGTCGATGTCAATTAAGATGATTTCTCAATGGATTAGCAAGGAAATTGCACTTTATAGACACCGACGAAAGGTACATGGGCCATTCTACTTTTACATGTACATAATTTTCAGACACTTTTTTTTGAAATGCATGTTTTGGAACACTCGGCCCTCATTTCATATTTTTGTATTGTTATTTAGAAAGAGGTTATTTGCAGTATTACCTCCGATAGTTTTGGCAATTAACGAACCACAGCTCATCATCATAGCGTTATCCCGGTGCAGTTAAAGGACCACAGCTAATATCCATAAATCAAGTAACTCAGTGGTACTTGGATGTCTCACCATTTGTATGAAAAAAATGGGTTTTCTACCGTTCGTACCAACCCACCTTTCAGCAATATGTTAATATCGAAGTATTGTTAGATATAAATTCCTTTTTCACCTCACCCGCTTTGAAAGGCTTACTTTATCGTTTCAAATCTGCGTGCAAGTCCATTTTATTCGCTAGCGGATAAAAAGATTTTGAAATTCGGACATGACGTAGTACCGCGCTACCCAATTTTTTTATGGATGCGTCCAGAATCATGGTTCGGCCATGCGGTCTTAAGGCGGTTTCTACACTGATGCGGTTTCCGCACGACGGTGCGGTGTGCGAGTGAGACAGCGCTATACATGTATGTAGCGACGACCCGCTCGCACAAGTAATTTGTCATCCGATGAAACATTTTATTTTAGGTACTTACATTAAATTGAAAATCATTCAATTTTAGTTTTATATCATTATTTTGCGTTTTAATTTATGGAAATACAAAAACAAGGAATATATTCAAATAATATTCGTACTGCAATTTTCTTTGATAATACTTGAATTGTTTTTGTACCTACGTTTACTAGCTAGGGTGAGGTGAAAAGTTGTGTGTATCGCTCGGCAGCAAAGTTACTTGGCTTCTCGTGTCTTGAAACCCTCGCTACGCTCAGGATTTCAATTCGAGCACTCGCGCCAAACAACTTTGCAGCCTTGCATAACAAATAACTATTATTAGGGTGCTGATGGGGCTGCCTCGCTACTGCAGCGCGTCAACAATGTTCGCGGGGGCGCGCGTCGATAGCTTCTCTGCCGTCATGCGCAAGCGAGCCGCCTCGCTACTTAGCAGGGTGAGGGCCAGCGCCAACAGCATCCTAGCAATGTTCTCAGACAGCTGGGATGGCGCTTACTTAAACCACTGCACCGCGCTCCATAGAATGGTTAAGTACTAACATTAGGTGTAAGATATGTTATATAACCTACTAACATCGACATGTAATTAGTACTACGTTAGTCCAATAGTGACTACGTTAATACTAGTGTCTTTTATAGGGGATTGACGAGAGACATCATCCTGTTGTGGATTCGTTTTTATTATCAGTGACTTAGAGACCATATACATCTCTAACAATATTAAATTAATTACAATTTTGACGCTCAGAGACCATGTACATCTCTAGGATAATATATTAATTTCACTCCTTGTTTAATCTTGAGACCTTATACATCTCTAACTTAATATTTGTAATAGATAACTTTACAAGTTTATCTTCACTGTATGACATTAATTTTGTTATAATTGTTAAACTCGAAATTATTATTCCTTCTTGAACTGTAAATTAATATTTTGACATGAAAAATGTATTACTTATTATAGTCAGACTTTCTTAAATTATAAATTAATATTTTGACATGTAAAAGTGCCCTTGTGGCCTATTTGCAGAATAAATGTTTGTATTTGTATTTGTAATTATTATTTATTTTTAGTTTAGGTATTTATATATATACTTTTTTGAATTTAACATTTTAATTTTGGTTGTGAATTTAATTTTACTTTTAACTCTAGGGCCGTGGGGATCTGCAGCTCATAATATGTTTAAGGAGCTAGCGAAGCGCCTTGCGGAAGCGACGGGTGACCAGAAGGCTGGTGCGTACCTCGCTCAGCGGATCAGCATTGCTGTGCAGCGCGGCAATGCGGCCAGCCTTCTGGGCACCCTACCGCCGAGCTCCGAGCTGGAGCTTCTTTTTTACTTGTAAATATTTAGTTTTTAGTTTAGTTTATTTTAAGGTTAGTTTATATTCTATTTTATTGCATATGTCTATTTAATAATAAATAATATTTTACTTTTATGTCAATTAATTTAATTTGTATGATCCTAGTCGGTCGAAATAAATGATTATTATTAGGTTCAAGTATAAACATGCTTAACTTACTTATCGTTTCTGTCCTAGTTGAAGTAGATTTATCGGAGACGAGCGTGCTGACCCGCGCTCTCCTCTTTGGGGGCAGAGTACGTTTCGCTCTGTCTAACGATCGATCCTTTTTCTCTGTAATCAATACAAATTATTACGCATGCGACACCCCGGGAGTTGCGAGCGTCCATAGGCTACGGTGACCGCTTACCATCAGGCGGGCCGTACGCTTGTTTGCCACCGACGTTGTATTATATATACATATTAACCAGCTTTTGAGTTTAGCTAGCCTAAGAGAGGGACGCGTGGAAAACAAGGAGGCTTTTGCCCAGCAGTGGGACAAATGAGGCTCTTTATAATAAAACTAGCTTTTGCCCACGACTTTGTCCGTGTAGAACTCGTTCATCATGTTATAATTTAATTGCTATTATTTTATTTCAGGCGGTTTTTTCCCCCTGGAAAATCCGTTATAAGGCGCTTACCTAGATATAGGTCTTTTATACAAACTTCCACCCCCTCAAGGGATTATTTCCGGAATAAAAAGTAGCCTATGTCCTTCCCCGGGACTCAAATTATCTCCACACCAAAATTTCATCTAAATCGGTTCAGTGGTTTTAGCGTGAAGAGGTAACCAGACATACAGTTACGCATTTACAATTGTCACAAGCGACACCTAGTGGCGCGGCCTGAAACCACCGAGGCTTAGATTTACCCATACAATTGAGAGTTGATAAAATTACACTCGGTGGTTCGGGCCGTACCCGCTAGGCGGCGCTGGGATCGTTCTGCTTTACCAACTGTAATCTGCATTCCGAGGAGAGACAGGGCGATCTCTCTCTCTCTCTCTCTCTTGAGAAATGGCGATCGATGTACACGGCTCCTTTATGTGTTTAATATTTTTTCACCTCACTAGCTCGGAAAGCCCTTTTTCATTCTTTAAAAACAGATAGCAAAACTGCATTTTATACACATGTTTATCAAAAATAGTACATAACAGTTACAATCTTTTAATTTCTCGCCAAACTGCCATAATACTGCCATATTTGAAATCCGAACGCGCTATTTGTAACTTTTTTAAACGTAATAACATGTAAAGGCCAGTCCAGACAGTCCAGCAACAATAATTTTATATTGTGCTGTTGTGTTAAAAAGCTAGTACTTACGCCAAATCTCGGGTAGTGGACAACTATATTTAGGACGCAACTGTCAACGTTAGGACGAGGAGGAAAAAGAATTCCTCGCTCTAGTGAGGTGAAAAGATTTATGTTATACACGGCTGCAAAGTTATTTTACGTCTCGTGTGTTGCAACACTCGCTACGCTCAGGATTTTATTTCTGAACCACTCGCTTCGCTCAGGATTCTATTTTCGAACCACTCGCTTCGCTCGCGTTTCAACTATAGAATCCATTCGCTAGCCCGTGTTTCAATTCACACACTTAAAATACAACTTTGCACCCTTGTATAACAAATAACTATAAATGGATAATAAATGACTGCATGAAGATTTCTCATGTTTTAATAAAAGAGGAAAACTCGAGTAAATTGAAACAGATTTTGTAATAAGCATATTCTGGGAGAAAATGACTGACTCTCGCGTTTCTTTCGGCGTTCCTTCTCGACAGTGGTCTCTTGAGAAACGTTAGTAGTTTTTGATTTGTAAATAGTAGATTGTGTCTCAAGGGAGCAAAATGATATATTTACGGCGAGGGCGGTATATTGAATCCTGAGTGAAGCGAAAGATTCTACAATAGAATCCTGAGCGTAGCGAGGGATTCTAAAGTAGAATCTTGAGCGTAGCGAGGGATTCAAGTGTTTACGCCCAAGGCGGAAATAATTTTGCTACCGTGTGACACATACTGCTTTTCACACCGTCTATGAGGCTCGCTGCTAAAAACATGAAATATCTTACAAATGATTTTACTACAGAGTGTCGCATACTGATTTTCACACCTTCTATGAGGAAAAGAGTCATTGTTGCCCTCAAATGAGGGAAGAAAAGTACATCTTTGATCCCTCATTCAAGGGCAACAATAACTCTTTTCTGAATAGCAGGTGTGAAAAGTGCCATTGCATCCTACTTGCAGAATTTTTTTATTTTTCTTTATTCCGTATTTGCTTACTTTGTCATTAGAAAGCGTATAGATATTTTCGGATGTGTGTACGCACCTGTGTCCTTAGGCTTGTGCGTCTTGGCCTGGGGTCTGTTGAAGTAGTACATCAACGGCACGTCATCAGTCGACTCTGATGAGAGCTTCTTGCGTTTCCTGGCGACTGCCTGCGTGAAAAAAAAAAATTAGAGACCATCTTTCGGCCGCGGTCAACTCTAGGATGAACTCAGCGCTCCCGTGCTTTAGAAGGCGCGTGAGGGTGTTGACCCCGGCTGCTGTCGATAAGCCAAGTTGAACGCCTTCAGGCGGCTTGAGAAATCAAAATTTTAATCAATTAATTATGTCTTATGTCTTATGTACTCGTATGTCTTATACGTGCTTATCATTATTAGCAAAATGTTATTTAAAGTGGCATCTATATACTCTATGATCCACTTAGGTGACGTACCTTGGCCGCGTTTTTGCTTTCGGACTTCGCTTGCCAGACCTCAGGCACATGTTGTTTGGCCTTGGCATCTACTCTATGATCTAACTAGGCAACGTACCTTGGCCGCGTCCGTCGACTTGCGCTTGCCTGACCTCAGGCACATGTTGTTCTTGCTGACCTTGACGCCCTTGGCATCTCCTCTATGATCTAACTAGGCAACGTACCTTGGCCGCGTCCGGCGACTTGCGCTTGCCTGACCTCAGGCACATGTTGTTCTTGCTGACCTTGACGCCCTTGGCATCTCCTCTATGATCTAACTAGGCAACGTACCTTGGCCGCGTCCGGCGACTTGCGCTTGCCTGACCTCAGGCACATGTTGTTCTTGCTGACCTTGACGCCCTTGGCATCTCCTCTATGATCTAACTAGGCAACGTACCTTGGCCGCGTCCGTCGACTTGCGCTTACCTGACCTCAGGCACATGTTGTTCTTGCTGACCTTGACGCCCTTGGCATCTCCTCTATGATCTAACTAGGCAACGTACCTTGGCCGCGTCCGTCGACTTGCGCTTGCCTGACCTCAGGCACATGTTGTTCTTGCTGACCTTGACGCCCTTGGCATCTCCTCTATGATCTAACTAGGCAACGTACCTTGGCCGCGTCCGGCGACTTGCGCTTGCCTGACCTCAGGCACATGTTGTTCTTGCTGACCTTGACGCCCTTGGCATCTCCTCTATGATCTAACTAGGCAACGTACCTTGGCCGCGTCCGGCGACTTGCGCTTGCCTGACCTCAGGCACATGTTGTTCTTGCTGACCTTGACGCCCTTGGCATCTCCTCTATGATCTAACTAGGCAACGTACCTTGGCCGCGTCCGTCGACTTGCGCTTACCTGACCTCAGGCACATGTTGTTCTTGCTGACCTTGACGCCCTTGGCATCTCCTCTATGATCTAACTAGGCAACGTACCTTGGCCGCGTCCGTCGACTTGCGCTTGCCTGACCTCAGGCACATGTTGTTCTTGCTGACCTTGACGCCCTTGGCATCTACTCTATGATCTAACTAGGCAACGTACCTTGGCCGCGTCCGTCGACTTGCGCTTGCCTGACCTCAGGCACATGCTGTTCTTGCTGATCTTGACGCCCTTGGCATCTCCTCTATGATCTAACTAGGCAACGTACCTTGGCCGCGTCCGTCGACTTGCGCTTGCCTGACCTCAGGCACATGTTGTTCTTGCTGACCTTGACGCCCTTGGCATCTACTCTATGATCTAACTAGGCAACGTACCTTGGCCGCGTCCGGCGACTTCCGCTTGCCTGACCTCAGGCACATGTTGTTCTTGCTGACCTTGACGCCCTTGGCATCTACTCTATGATCTAACTAGGCAACGTACCTTGGCCGCGTCCGGCGACTTCCGCTTGCCTGACCTCAGGCACATGTTGTTCTTGCTGACCTTGACGCCCTTGGCATCTCCTCTATGATCTAACTAGGCAACGTACCTTGGCCGCGTCCGTCGACTTGCGCTTACCTGACCTCAGGCACATGTTGTTCTTGCTGACCTTGACGCCCTTGGCATCTCCTCTATGATCTAACTAGGCAACGTACCTTGGCCGCGTCCGTCGACTTGCGCTTGCCTGACCTCAGGCACATGTTGTTCTTGCTGACCTTGACGCCCTTGGCATCTACTCTATGATCTAACTAGGCAACGTACCTTGGCCGCGTCCGTCGACTTGCGCTTACCTGACCTCAGGCACATGTTGTTCTTGCTGACCTTGACGCCCTTGGCATCTCCTCTATGATCTAACTAGGCAACGTACCTTGGCCGCGTCCGTCGACTTGCGCTTGCCTGACCTCAGGCACATGTTGTTCTTGCTGACCTTGACGCCCTTGGCATCTACTCTATGATCTAACTAGGCAACGTACCTTGGCCGCGTCCGTCGACTTGCGCTTGCCTGACCTCAGGCACATGCTGTTCTTGCTGATCTTGACGCCCTTGGCATCTCCTCTATGATCTAACTAGGCAACGTACCTTGGCCGCGTCCGTCGACTTGCGCTTGCCTGACCTCAGGCACATGTTGTTCTTGCTGACCTTGACGCCCTTGGCATCTACTCTATGATCTAACTAGGCAACGTACCTTGGCCGCGTCCGGCGACTTCCGCTTGCCTGACCTCAGGCACATGTTGTTCTTGCTGACCTTGACGCCCTTAGCATCTACTCTATGATCTAACTAGGCAACGTACCTTGGCCGCGTCCGTCGACTTGCGCTTGCCTGACCTCAGGCACATGTTGTTCTTGCTGACCTTGACGCCCTTGGCATCTACTCTATGATCTAACTAGGCAACGTACCTTGGCCGCGTCCGTCGACTTGCGCTTGCCTGACCTCAGGCACATGTTGTTCTTGCTGACCTTGACGCCCTTGGCATCTACTCTATGATCTAACTAGGCAACGTACCTTGGCCGCGTCCGTCGACTTGCGCTTGCCTGACCTCAGGCACATGCTGTTCTTGCTGACCTTGACGCCCTTGGCATCTCCTCTATGATCTAACTAGGCAACGTACCTTGGCCGCGTCCGTCGACTTGCGCTTGCCTGACCTCAGGCACATGTTGTTCTTGCTGACCTTGACGCCCTTGGCATCTACTCTATGATCTAACTAGGCAACGTACCTTGGCCGCGTCCGGCGACTTCCGCTTGCCTGACCTCAGGCACATGTTGTTCTTGCTGACCTTGACGCCCTTGGCATCTACTCTATGATCTAACTAGGCAACGTACCTTGGCCGCGTCCGTCGACTTGCGCTTGCCTGACCTCAGGCACATGTTGTTCTTGCTGACCTTGACGCCCTTGGCATCTACTCTATGATCTAACTAGGCAACGTACCTTGGCCGCGTCCGTCGACTTGCGCTTGCCTGACCTCAGGCACATGTTGTTCTTGCTGACCTTGACGCCCTTGGCATCTACTCTATGATCTAACTAGGCAACGTACCTTGGCCGTGTCCGTCGACTTGCGCTTGCCTGACCTCAGGCACATGCTGTTCTTGCTGATCTTGACGCCCTTGGCATCTCCTCTATGATCTAACTAGGCAACGTACCTTGGCCGCGTCCGTCGACTTGCGCTTGCCTGACCTCAGGCACATGTTGTTCTTGCTGACCTTGACGCCCTTGGCATCTACTCTATGATCTAACTAGGCAACGTACCTTGGCCGCGTCCGTCGACTTGCGCTTGCCTGACCTCAGGCACATGTTGTTCTTGCTGACCTTGACGCCCTTGGCATCTCCTCTATGATCTAACTAGGCAACGTACCTTGGCCGCGTCCGTCGACTTGCGCTTGCCTGACCTCAGGCACATGTTGTTCTTGCTGACCTTGACGCCCTTGGCATCTACTCTATGATCTAACTAGGCAACGTACCTTGGCCGCGTCCGTCGACTTGCGCTTGCCTGACCTCAGGCACATGTTGTTCTTGCTGACCTTGACGCCCTTGGCATCTACTCTATGATCTAACTAGGCAACGTACCTTGGCCGCGTCCGTCGACTTGCGCTTGCCTGACCTCAGGCACATGCTGTTCTTGCTGATCTTGACGCCCTTGGCATCTCCTCTATGATCTAACTAGGCAACGTACCTTGGCCGCGTCCGTCGACTTGCGCTTGCCTGACCTCAGGCACATGTTGTTCTTGCTGACCTTGACGCCCTTGGCATCTCCTCTATGATCTAACTAGGCAACGTACCTTGGCCGCGTCCGTCGACTTGCGCTTGCCTGACCTCAGGCACATGTTGTTCTTGCTGACCTTGACGCCCTTGGCATCTACTCTATGATCTAACTAGGCAACGTACCTTGGCCGCGTCCGTCGACTTGCGCTTGCCTGACCTCAGGCACATGTTGTTCTTGCTGACCTTGACGCCCTTGGCATCTACTCTATGATCTAACTAGGCAACGTACCTTGGCCGCGTCCGTCGACTTGCGCTTGCCTGACCTCAGGCACATGCTGTTCTTGCTGATCTTGACGCCCTTGGCATCTCCTCTATGATCTAACTAGGCAACGTACCTTGGCCGCGTCCGTCGACTTGCGCTTGCCTGACCTCAGGCACATGTTGTTCTTGCTGACCTTGACGCCCTTGGCATCTACTCTATGATCTAACTAGGCAACGTACCTTGGCCGCGTCCGGCGACTTCCGCTTGCCTGACCTCAGGCACATGTTGTTCTTTTTTTCCTTGTCTCGCCGCTTCCTCAACCGCCTCACCTTGGGCAAGGGCAACGGTATTTCGTCGTCTCGCAGCCGCTCGAGCACGACTAGCGGCTCTTGGTTGTGTTTGTGGATATCTGGAAGCAGATTACGGCATATATTACCTAAAAAATGTTACATTAAGTTAAGAATACCCCAGGAGTTGCAAGCGTCCATAGCATCTGGAATATTAACCCTGTTTAGGGCGTACTGTACATCGCTGTATACCTGCAGTTTATGGTCAAGGTACACGCAACGAGCTATGAATGCCTTGCGTGTACAGTATAATGACGCGTTCAGGGTGCTGTTGCGGCTGCCGCGATACTGCAGTGCGTCGGGAATGTTCGCGGACGCGCATGTGGATGGGTTCCACGCGACGCTGCGCAAACGCTGCGCCGCGACGCTCCGCAGGGTGCGCGGCAGCCGCCACAGTCTCCTGACTGTCGTGGCGGAGAGATGGGACAGTGGCCTTGTCAGGCACTGGTCCTCTCATCATTTAAGTCTAAGTAATAATATAGTTATTTAAGTCGCCATACTAACAATCTATGGATTTTAATAGTCTGAAATAAATGCATTTTTTTTTTTAATATACACTCTTATTACATACTTGTTACACAATGAATGGATTCTGATCTGGGTGGTTATATACGTATTCATCATCCTACCTAATCCCAAGAGTTGGCGTAGACACTAGTTTTTACAGAAGCGACTGCCATCTGACCTTCCAACCCGAGGGAAAACCAGAACTTATTGGACTTAGGTTTGTCAAGTGAGCGGGCAACTTGACTGTTATAAGTTCTCCAGCCGCCCGAAGGCCTCTAACTTTGCTTAACGACTGCTATCATAGACAGCAGCCGGAATCAACGGCTTAACGTGCCTTCCAAAGCTCGGCGCGCTCAGTTAATAACCACTCAAAGCGGTCACCCATCCAATAACTGACATGGGCCGACGTTGCTTAACGTCGCATACCGCACGCGGTATGCGGGCGCCGCTGGGCAACGAGCGCTCTTCGCGCGTGGTTATATACGTATTATGCCCCTTTTTACCGGCTGTAGTGGTATTGTCTTTAAATTAAAATATTACACTAAATTTAAATTGCTTATTTACTTAGTAAATCAAGTGCAATTATGGGACTGGCACAGTTCAAGTTGACAAATACATGGAAATGAGGGCTATCGCGTATGAATTCGCCGCTAGAGGCGCTAGTGTAGTGTAGCTTTGTGGTTGCGCTACGCGGGTTAATATCTAATTGGAACAATATGGTGACTATTTTCCAATACCCGAGCTTGATTATGGCAAATATGAGTTACGGGTCAATGAATGTTAGTGCTTTGAGACAGTTTTGCCTTTCGGAAACTTATTTCCTCCTTTTCTTCCTAACAAAACGGGACTGCGCCACAATGCGGGACGTTCGATATTTTTACGGTACGGTTTTAAGGTGTTAAATATGATTTAAACGTAAACTTCGTTCTCATGCCCGTAATAACCAAAAACAATTGACAGCTGGACCTTACCCGACAGTGGCGCCAACTGGTGAGCACAAAAACGATAGCCCTCATTGTTTACGTATTTCTTTCCCGGAAACTACACGTAGTACCGCGTATCTTCTCAAGGTTAGCACACCACAAACACTATTAACATGTTATGTGGAATGTTTTAACTTTTGACTAATGTAGGGTTGCCATACGTCCCGGTATGCCGGGACATGTCCCGGTTTGAAGCGTGTTGTCCCAGTGTCCCGCCCATTAAGCAAATTGTCCCGGTATGAAAAGCATAGTTAATTAGCAGGGACCAGTAGCTAGGTAAATAAGTACTTATGCTTATACGTAGTACGGACGGCCATAAGCCTAACTAGTGCTTATAGTGCCTGCGTGGCGCGCGCGCATGAAGGATACCATCCCACGGCAAAGACCGAACCCGCTCCCACATCTGCTTTGACTTAGGGGATGAAGCATTGCGCTGATGTCCTTCCAATTTTTCTTCATGAGCTCTAGCTATACTACTTTTTCTTTAATTGTCCCGGCGCTCGTCCTCATGCTTATGGCAACCCTAGACTAATGTCTCGTTTTACTAGAATCGCGCTAATCGAAGCTCCCGTGTCCACTATAAACATCTTGTTCTCGAGCAATAATTCTACGATGTTAAAATAGCCAAATGAATCGTACTAGTCACAATATTCATATGTTTAGACTTTAGTTTCCATTATAATATATGTTAAGCTTTATTATTACATTATTATCCTCATTTACTCGAAGTGTGCATATCACACCTATTCCGCTTGTAAATTAATACCAATCTTGTAATCATAACTTCAATACTAGGAATAAACATAAAATAGCTATACCTAATTTTAGGCTATCTAAAACAAATAAAAAATCATTCTTAGGCAACTCTGTGCGGTTTCACAATAAAATCCCTAAAGAAATCACTGGGCTCACAGAAAGTAAATTCAAGAGTCATATAAAATCTGCTTTATTAAAGAAAGCTTAATATACTATTAGCCAATACATAGAACGACCGGTTTAGCCTAGTGGGTAGGGCACCTGCCTGTGAAGCTGACGGTCCTGGGTTCGAATCCCGGTCAGGGCAAATATTTGTGTGATGAGCATGAATATTTGTTTCTGAGTCTTGGATATTTTCTATGTATTTAAGTATTTATATCTATTAAATATATCGTCGTCTAGTACCCATAACACAAGCCTTCTTGAGCTTACTGTGGGGCTAGTTCGATTTGTGTAAGATTGTCCTCTAATATTTATTTATAGAAGACAAAGATGCCTGGAAGCTTCTGCATGACTACCACATGGTACCACAACCAAATGTAATTAATCCGAATACTATATAAAGGTCTAAATTCGTTGTGACTTGCAAAAGTGCTATTTGAAGGCCTGTTTGAATAAATGATTTTGAGTTTGAGTAATAACGCCATACACATATTTTTCTATTTATTTTAAGAACACCCATTTTTTTTAAACAGAAGCACATTCATTATCCCGCAGCCTCGCGACTTGTCTTTCGTCTATACCAATGTTAGAGCAAGTCCAATGACACCAGCAATTCCCGGCTGTAACCAAATTTCCAATCCAATAATTTAGATTCTGCATTTTGATGCTGGGTTTTCCAAGTATTTTTATACTCTTTGTTTTTAACTGTCTTGCGCTGTCACGTACGTATATATATAAAATTAATTTTGCTCACATATTTAAGTATTTGTATACAGGGCGTCCCACGGCTATGCCACATGGAGGGAAAGTACCTTAAATATTGTAGATGGAGCATTTTACTGAATGAAGACATTATTTGAATTTAAAATACATTGTAAATTGCATTCACAAATATTTAAATATTTTTATGGTTGAACCGGGAATCGAACCCGTTACACGTGATAAATTGATTAATTTTGTATTAAAAATGTTAAAATTCATGGTCTTCCTTTTATTTCTGATACTATGTTATTTAGCAAAAAATAATCCATATGATGAAGCCTTTCGATTGGTATGATAAAGCTACAGGGTAATTATTTTTCTTGTGTAACGGGTTCGATTCCCGGTTCACGGTTTAATTATTATTTAAATATCTGTGAATGCAGTTTAAATTGATTTTAAAATTAAAATAATGTCTTCTTTCAGTAAAATGTTCCATCTACAATATTCAAGGTACTTTCCCTCCATTTGGCATAGCCGTGGGACACCCTGTATAGGGACAGATATGCGTAGTCAGCTATCCCCGCGCCTCAGGAAGCCACAGCGCATACCTCGCTCCTTCAGTTGTTACCCGGGCGTGTAAGTGACAATACATACTTTAATTGGACAATCCCCCTTCTCATTGAGACTCCCAAATAAGCCCTCATAGGAACCAGTGTCATATAATGTAGATCCAAATTAATTCACTCCAATAAAAATATTAGACGTATTCACCTAGGTCACTCAAGTTCCTTTCTAGCTGGCGCAACTCGCCGCCATTAGGGCACGAGGCCGTACTGGCAGGGTCGCCGTGTAGGGATGGGAAAGGAACGTAGTGAAACGACGAGTCTCGGCTATAAGTATATTTACTATGATAGATTGCAAGCATTGCTTCTATAGGTTGGCTGCGCAATAACCATTGTCATGCCATACTATTTTCCTAAGGCCGACCACGTAATATGAAATCACATTGAAATTTGAACCTTTTGGTGTCGGAAATAGAGTAGGATTTCCTTTGCTTAAACAGCGATAAAAAATATGTTTAAGCTCCTTTAAGAGAAGAAGTCCTACCAGTAGGACCTTGGGCCTTCGGAGGATATATGCTACAACAATGCAACACTGCACGTAGAACCGATGGCCGTTGGGGCCGGACGGTTCTCGAGTGGCGACCACGGACCGGAAGGCGCAGCGTGGGTAGACCCCCCACAAGGTGGAGCGATGACCTGGTAAAGGTCGCGGGAGACCGCTGGATGCGGGTGGCGCAGGACCGGTCATTATGGCACTCTTTGGGAGGATAGCACAGACGCTTGTCAAATCCTTGTTTGGACAAATCCTTTGGCAAATCCTTATCTCGTTAACTGCTAGTTTTGTCCAATCCTAGGGTCGTCAATTCCTTGTGAGGCCTATGTCGAGCAGTGGTCGTCTTTCGGCTGATATGATGATGATGATGATGAATGTAACACTTACTTTGCATAGCGACGATGTCCAAGAGACTCCTCGCTGACATGTTATTGTGGTATACATTTTTGGGTGGGTATGGAGGGTCCGCCTTCCTCTCAGGGGGCGGCGGCGCGATGCTACTGCTGCTAGCCGGTATGGGCACTCCTTGGGCGAACTTTCTCTGTACTAGCCTAACTCCGTTCCTGGAAGAAAAGTTGCTTTTGAAAGTGCAGCGTTTTGCCCCATTATTCATAAATATTAAATAGAGGAAAAATTTAAAAATTTAGGCATCGAGCAGGATTCGAACCTGCGACCTCCCGGCACTCACGGCCAGTCGCTCTAGCCAACTGAGCTATAGGTCAGGGACCGATACCGGTATTTTTAAAAAACCCTGAATTAGCCCAATATTTTGGATTATTTTTTGCTCTTTACGTAGGGCTGAATCATGTATTTAGGTAACAACGTCGTATTATTAGATTGTCCCATTACAAACGAAATAATGAACCGGTAACCTTAATAATACCGGTATTTTTCTATGGAAAAAATACCGGTATCCGATCCCTGCTATAGGTG
The DNA here is from genome assembly GCA_963556455.1 of Epiblema foenella. Taxonomy (NCBI): domain Eukaryota; kingdom Metazoa; phylum Arthropoda; class Insecta; order Lepidoptera; family Tortricidae; genus Epiblema; species Epiblema foenella. The sequence continues at coordinate 45,548,451 of OY747095.1, forward strand.
CAATCGCCACCCAGCCCCAAATTCATCAACCGTTCCTTCATTTATACAAACGCCTTAAGGGAGGCGTACAGCGACATCTACCAGAAGACTCGTGCTTCATTAACGGCACTAACGTCTCAAATCATATTGAGAATCGTCAGTTGCGATGCGCCATCCCAAACTAAATTAATTTGTAGTTTACGTTAGCAGCGGTACTGCTTAATACAAAAATTAATTAAATAGAGGAACTTTGAGCTGTAGAACTGGCGAATGTTTTAATTTAATCTCTAAAAACAGACTCGACAAAAAAATCTATACGTATAATTATCAGTCCCGCTCACAAAAATTCACGAGAATCGGTAGAGAAATGCGATCTGTAGAAGAGCACATCCTGGAAATTTGGACATATGAAAGCATTTTTGTCGAAGCTAAAAGTTCGTCTAACCAAAATGTGTTTGTCCATTTCTCAGAAACATAAATAACTAACTGAAAGATAAAGTCAAACGAATTTTAACTGCAAATTATCTAAATCTAGCGACCCGCCCCGGCTTCGCACGGGTGCACTATTTAATGAATGTCATTATACATATAAACCTTCCTCTTCAATCACTCTATCTATTAAAAAAAACCGCATCAAAATCCGTTACGTAGTTTAAAAGATTTAAGCATACATAGGGATATAGGGACAGAGAAAGCGACTTTGTTTTATACTATGCAGTGATGGGTGTAAAGATGAGAAATTGGAACTAGTTGATAGTGCTGTTTTTCTTGGTTTGACATTAGATTCAAAACTCCAATGGGGTCCCCATATTGCTAATCTCTCGAATAGACTGAGTTCTGCAGCATTTGCAGTGAGCAAGATCCGTCAATTAACAGACGTGAAGACAGCTCGATTAGTATATTTTAGTTACTTTCATAGTATTATGTTGTATTTTATTAATATAATGACAATGCATTGTCAATACATCTATGACAATATTGTACACAAAAATATTGTAAATTTTAGGCAGAACTGTGACATACATAATATTAATACTAGAAACAAATATAAGCTTGTGGTACCCTCCACTCGGCTCCAAAAAATAAGAAAATCATTCATGTGTAATTGTGTAAAGTTTTATAATAAACTACCTACAAACATGACTAATTTATCTATTAATACATTCAAGACTTATGTAAAGCGTAAACTCATATCGAAAGCATATTATAGCACAAAAGACTACATGAATGATAAAACACCGTGGGTATAATTGTGGTTGAAATACTAATTATATTTTAATAATTATGATATTACATCTTAATGACTGTTTTCATAACTATGACATTAGATGTTGACGTTAAATTTTCCTCTTGACATTCAGATTTTATTCTAGAAACTGTCTAGATTATACTATTTTTTGTTTTTATTTTACATATTGACAATCTTTTTGTGAATTTATTATACTCTCTTTTGACATACATTACAGTAATTCATGTCTTTTTTTTAATTTCATATGCATCAATAAATTTCTCTGAATAATTACATTCAATTTATGTAATATATAACTGACGATTCAAAAGTGCTTGTTGTAGGCCTATTTGAATAAAGAATATTTTGAGTTTTTTGAGTTTGAGTTTATACCTATATAAGCACACTATGTTATAAATTTCAACATGTGTCAAATATTGGTCAATAGCCAATTGTAATGTTTTTGACAATTGTCTCGCACAGTGCAATTACCATAGTACCTATGGAACGAACAGCGCTCTGGTGGCCTTTGTGGTAACTATTTTTTCCCATACAAATTGAGACTAAACGCAAACGCGTCCGTTTGTGTTTAGTTTCGAAAAAATCTTATACTAATTAGTAATACTAGTTAAGGGTAATTAATAATAATTAGTTACACTAGTTAAGGATAATCAATTAATTAGTTAAATGATATAATGGGTCATTTTCAGTTGTAAAAACAAAAGTAGTCCACCCGGTGGTCAATAGTTAACGGCTTATGTACATGTAAAGTTATGTTTTTATTACATGGATTTAGCTGTGGAATCACCGTTTATGCGGGTTACTAGACCAATCTAAAATTAAGCTTTGTGGCCCTTAACGTTTGATATGTCCACCGAATAGACGCGAACAGAAATCTGAGAATGATCCTAATATATTCATAGCTGATTGAAGTGTTATGCTAGGAGGAAGCGTGTGTGACTTTTGGAGATTGTAGGAACTACGCATCCAATTAAAAAAATTTCAGACGGACAGAAGAACGTTTGGGATGGATATAGGCTATATTCAATCGTTCGCTTTGCTTGCTTCTTTAATCATGGCGACATAGACATTTTTTATAAATTTTCATTCGCAAATGCTAATATAGTAGAACTAACAAGACAAGATAAATTACGGCACGAAACAGAAAAGGAGCGAAACACATACAGGAGGATGCATATGAGAATATGCTTGAGCGAAGTATGAGCTGAGTTGACCAATGAATCGCTTTGCTTTACAATGAATTAACTTTTAAAGTATAAGCTGATGAACGGCACAACTTTGAAAATCGCTTTGGCGTAGCAATGGCATTCGCTAATTAGGTATAAGATATGGTACAGATTAAAATTATAACACATGTGGTGTGTGCGTCTACTGTAACCGATTGTGACATGTTCGATTACAGCTTATTGTTGAATGAAAAACATGTCAATATACTTCATTTTCAGCTTGCATAGTCATATTGGCCGAGTTTGAAAGGGTTAAGTCAGTTTCATGCTAAAGATTTGAATGAAAAACACTAAAACACCTGTATGTATATAACTTTATTTTGTAATTTGTTTTAGGTTTTATGTTGTGTTCTGTCATCTATTCGAATAAACAGTCTTAGCGATGCACCCATGATGTTCATCTCCAAGCTCAAATCAAGTACTTTATATGTTGTAAATCGAGATATTTCATTCATTTTCCACATGCCTCTGTATACAAGTACCTAATATTTCATTGAAAACTTAAATAATAAAGACAAATAGCCAGAAGATATTCTATATATAAAGCAATAAAGAACTACACAAGAACGACCGATAATAGGTGGAGCGAGAGGATCCTATACTGGCACCCACGGCGGCGGTGGGCTGATGACATCACCCTAATAGCCGGACCATCATGGACCCGAAAAGCCAAGGACAGGGTACACTGGAAGGAGCTGGAGGAGGCCTTTGCCCATAAATGGGTACCTCACTTGTAAATGTAAACAAAAGAAAAAATGTAGCATTAACAACTGTCCAACATTGTTAACTTAATAATGTGAGGAAAATAAAGGCTTATTATTATTATTAAAGAACTACACATTATTCTATATCTATTGTGTGTAAATTGTTATATAATTTACATAAGCATTGCACAAGCCTTATTGGGCCAATTTTTGTGGACTTGTTGCTTTTTTAATATTTTGCCTGCAATTTTTTTCCATTGAGTGACCATAGCTCAGTGCATAAATTCCATTTTAGGGCATATATTCTAATTTTGTACAGAATCAGAAACTCTTCAAATTTTTTTTTTCATCCAATTCAGACGAAAAATAAAAATCGAGAACAATATGAAAATTAGAATTACGATTTGAAACGGGATATTTACCATGTATATTTGTATTTGTGAGTTCCCGACATTTCGATGCTGTTGCAAGCGTAATTATCAAGTATGAACTGCCGTGCTGCGAGATTTAGTTGTGGTCTACCCACACACCATAGCGATCTACCCTCTTTCTATTCGAAAATACTTCAATTTACTTATGTAAGTTATGTAAGATGGTGCGTCGTGATAAATAAGGTTTTAAAAACATAATATTTTTAATTATTTTAAGAGATAGATTAATTAGAAGGTGTTTTAAATATGAAAAACACAATTTTAATTAAGTATACAACCCAGTAAATATCACAAGCATATGGATTATTGTGTAGTTGTTAGAGCGTACTGAAAAATATCTGGATATTTTTGAGCGCTTTCATACACAATGTTTTTGATGGCGATGGCGTCTCCACGTTTGTATCGTTATCAGCAGTCAACAAAACATATAGCGTGTGTATTTTAATAATGTTAGCAGTCACTTGTTTCGATAAAACAAATATGAAGTGTATAAAACAAAATCACTTACTGCTTCATCTTTTTCTGCAAGATATGACCACCCACGCCGAGTATATACGTATTTATTTATCGGTTGGGTACACACACAAAGCGTTCCAGGTGCCAGCCAGCCGATCCCGGGCCGCCCGGCTTCGCTTTACACTTTACACAACACAGATTACCTGAATACTAAAACCAGTGTTGCCAGATGCCGAAATACAAAAAGCGGAAGATGCGGAATACATAATCTTCATATAGAATTAAAAATCTTTGTTCCAATATAAAATGTGCTCTACGTCGTCACATGCACTATCAGTGTAGTTATAAATGTTACTTGCAGTCGTTCTAGGTAGTACTATTCGTTCGATCTTTTGAATTTACTGCCTTATTCACTGAGCAAGGGTGGGTTGCACCAAACCGTCTGTAATCGTAAGCGGTGTTCGTTAAAATCTGGAGTGCTACCGCGAACAGCAAACGAAGTTTTCTCTCTCTGTCACACTTGCACGTTCGGACGTAAGTGAGACAGAGAGGGAAAACTTCGTTTGTGGTTCTCGGTAGCCCCTCTGATTGTATGGAAAGTTTGACAAGTTTCTATGGGATGACAGCTGCCGGCATCATATTTGACGATGACCGGCCTTTGATCGTATGTTGGTGCCACCGACCCTAAATCGAGACATCGGTTACACGCTCATTCTGGCGTCAGTTCAGTCCATCATTCTCTAGATTCTTGACTGATAAGAGAACGATGTACCACAAACACGATTACACGATCAGTCCAGGCTGACAGGAGACTGATAATAAAGGTCATCAGTTGCCATTGGGACGCTGAAGTGAAATTACAAATAATACTAGTAAAATGGATGTATATAAGGAAAAAAGTCATATGAAGGATGTACGTAGAGGTTTAAAATCATTAACTCGATATATCAGCATTGCAATAGATTGAGAAAATACTGCCAGGATCCTCGGTATAATGCCTCAAGGGCCTATTTCAGATTTAAATTAAGTGTTAATATTATTTAAGTTATTGTTGTTAAGTATTCTAGTATATATTTTCTTACCAATAAATGCTATTAGAACCCCTCTTAATTCATAACGACGCGACGACTACGACAAAATTATTTTCTTTAGTTCTCGTCTATAGTTTCAGCGTAAAACATTTATTTTTGTTTTGACATCTTTAATTCCTGCCTGAGGTTTCATTTTCGATAGTATCTTGCGAAGTTTCTCTAGTGCTTAATTTCTCTTCTACTTATTAGTGTAAAGTGTGTGGGTTTTGTCCCACAACACAGGCAGTGATTTTTATGTTGTAATAAATTATTTTTCAATTCGAACTTGTGATGGCGGCATGGGCGATGAAAGAGTTAGTTCGGGCATCAGGGCCTCAGCCTCGGCCGTGTCTCTGTCTTGCTCTATTTTGGCTAATATCTTAGCAAAAAGAATGACGTCACCATAAAACCAAATACAAATAACCTTCTGTGATTTTAGCGCGGTCTGTTTGAGTTGTCAGACTGACGCGAGAATCACATGAAACAGATTATATGATCAGTCTGCTGTCAGTATTCTATCATTCACTACGGACTGACGAATATTATTAGTCCGTCAGTCCGCGGAGGGGCTACCGCGAACCTAAAACGAACGAAGTTCGAATATCTCCCTCTCTGTCGCACTTGCTACTTCGTGTGGCAGAGATGGAGATATTCGAACTTCGTTCGTTTTCAGTTCGCGGTAGCCCTTCGGGTTACACGATCATTCTGTCATCAGTCTGACCAGACTGATGGACTGAACTGACGCCAGAATGAGCGTGTAACCGATGTCGATTTTTAAAAAGCAGATCCTCGTAAGCTCGTAACGCGGATAGCACGGCCAGGGGCAAAAACGCGGGGAAAAAAGCGGAAAGGCGAGGTGTCTGACAACACTGACTAAACCACAAAAATTACAGTGTTGCCATCATGTTGAAGACTGACAGCGAGCTAATATGCGTTAGAGGGAGAAATTATACATATTTGTCTCTCATTTTACCGCATTACCGCTTTGTAACCTTGCTGTTTACAAGTAATCGGCGGTTGGGGCCGAATTTCATGAGCTTGGGTTTCAAGCCCAAAAGGTCAAAAAGTTAGGTTAGGTTAGGTTATCATTATATTATATCGTTTACAAAGCTTGTAAATTCAGTAGTTAAAGTTAAGTAGCTACTTAAGTATTAATTTATCCAGAAACGCCTAGCTAGCGTAAGCGTAGCTAAGACATAATAGTTATTACGTCCAGAAAGTGTTTTAATGCGGATTCTGGTGCCATGATCGCGTTCACTATATGAGTGAAAGGGAAGGCAATATACGAAGTTCGGATTTCTAAGTTCGTAGTAGCCCCTAAGGCGTGTCAGAAAGCCAAAATCATTTTCTAGTTTTCCGTGTTTTTCACCATGTAATACATATTTTACTCTGAAAATACATGTCCATTTTCCATCTCGCTCTGTCTTGTACCGTAGGCTTAGAGTATAGATATTTCTGTGTATATTGTGTATGTTTTATTTGCGTGTAGAGCATAAATAAATAGTCTGTGGCACGTAGAAAGAGTCAGAGGGCCTATCGCGAACCTCCCTCCCTCTCGCTCTCTCTCGAATATCTCCCTCTCTGTAGCACGAATATGCAAGTGCGACAGAGAGGGAGATATTCGAACTTCGTTAGTTTTCGGTTCGCGGTAGCCCCTCTTGTCCTTTCCAAAGAGAATATAACCACTACGTTTTAAGAGACGGGACTTCAAACTAGTTTTGGATGACAGTGACATTGTCATTGCATGACATTGACGTAGAGTTTGGCAAACATTCTGTACCACAATAAAATAAAATGAAGGAAATAGGTAATGCCAACATAACAGCGCGATATGGTTAATGCTATCGATATCGATAAACGATGACTAGTGACGTCGTGGATTCCATTTTTATAAAAGTTAGAGGGCGTCCATTATTTACGTGAGATGTTTTTGGCGGGAGGGGATCGAATATTGCCAAAAACACCTCACATTAATAATGGATGCTCCTTTATTAACAATTGGTGTTTGAATCCATTCTCAACTGGTTAGGTTATGACGACTACACTACGACGTCCATGCGCTTATTCCGCAGTGGGTAGGGCTAGAAATAAATAAAATAAAAAAAGTATAAAGTTGTGTTGCTTTAAATATATTAACCATCTCTTTAGACGACTTTTCTTTCGGTTAAAATCTTTGGGTTGAAAGTGGTCACCACAAACAAATTTTAATTCGTTCAACTTCTCAATCGTAACGTAGGCTAGGTCTTCATTGTCAATCACTTTCACCCACTGTCTGCAACTGAAAATTACCAGTGTTCTATATGAAAAGCTAGTTATCGATATGTTACGGCCAACACTATTATGTATAGTATACGAATAAAACTAAATGCAAATAACGCTTCTTATTTTGCTTACATGTAACTTGCTGTGGTACATATTAATAGATAATCTACAATTAATTGCTTACCGGTCGTGATCTAAAGGAAATCTTGCTATTAATTTCCTTTTCTCGTCATCTTTTCGACCAGCACGAAAACCACAAATAACACATACCCTATAGGCTGAAATAGTCCGTGGCATATTGAAAAACACACTGCCTTCTTACTACATGCTTTTTCACTTTAAATTAAAGTTTCTACCATTTATAAATACCAAAATAACAAACTACAAACCACACTACGAACTGATCAACAAAGAAACAATATGGCGATCACTCAAGTTGAACGGAAGTGACCAGAGGTGACATTGACATGTGACTGAGATGGATTAACTGAGGGAGCGAGATAGCAGTATCCGCCATTATGTTTTGGCCAAATTCCATACAAATGTGACATTTTGTAAATTTTGTTCCTAGTTGCGCGAGCCTGAGGGGCTACCGCGAACCGAAAACAAAGAAGTTCGAATATCTCCCTCTCTTTCGCACTTGCAAATTCGTGTGGCAGAGAGGGAGATATTCGAACTTCGTACGTTTTCAGTCGCGGTAGCCCCTTCGGTCCTTTCTTCATGCTGTGACACACAAAAGATTGTCTGTTAAATTTTTAGTCTGTGCTAATTATTTTTTTACGACCACAGACTGACGAAAATGAGATAATAATAACAGTCATGAAGCAAGCATAGGAAATAGAAAACAAACGGTGTTTGATATTTTTTTTACGGCATCCCCATTTTTTTTAAGGCCGCGATCAACGCAAGCTTTGATAGACATCATTATAATAATATTTTTTAGTTTAGTTTATTGTGTTAAACCGGTAAGTTTTATATTAATTTGACTGTTTATAATACTCGTTATTGAATAACTTAATGAATTAGTTGCGATGTAAGCTATTATATTGTTTTCCGGCACGTGTCGTTGCTTTACGGTTTTCGGTGAAAAAGTGTAAAGAGGATTAATATTCTGTGATAATACTATATGTAGCATAGGATTACGGGAAAATATATTTGTATTTATCATTTAACCAGCTGATTACGTTGAAGTCGTGCTTGTTTACGGTTATTTTTTTCTTTTTTGACCGTTATGTGTCCATTGTCTGACAGGCCTTTATTGTAAATTGTATGGAGGTCTATTCACGCGTATCAAACTTTTTTTATGTACCTAACTGAAAGGTCCTCTGAAACTGCTGTTCAGCGTACATGTGCTTCGATTTTTATTGAGTTTATAAGTTTATATTTAACTACTAAACATTTTTTTAAGTATTGTTGTAGAAAATAAATAAATTCAAAAGCCTTATGTTTGAGTTTATTTTAGATACATTCAGTTTATTAGGTTCTTTGAAAAACATGGAGATGCTAGAAGTATTTTGATTTGTATATTACATCTGCTTGAATGCTTAAAACAATATCAACCCAGGGAACCATGGCAGTAGGCAATACTTAAACCTAAGTCTTAAACAGGTAGTCCACAAGAAAGTCACTTAAGGTGTCTTCGGGTAATTCCAAATGTCGGATATTTGACGACTGGTTTAGCCTAGTGGGTAGTGCACCTGCCTGTGAAGCTGATGGTCGTGGGTTCGAATCCTGTCAGGGCAAATATTTGTGTGATGAGCATGAATATTTGTTTATGAGTCTTGGATGTTTTCTATGTATTTAAGTATCTATATCTATTAAATATGTCGTCGTCTAGTACCCATAACACAAGCCTTCTTGAGCTTACTGTGGGGCTAGTTCAATTTGTGTAAGATTGTCCTCTAATATTTATTTATTTATTATTTAATTCCGATAATAACAAATTCCAGTCTAACTAAGCGATTTTATTGCATCTCATCATCACCATAAAAAAAAGTTAAATTTTTTGTTGATGTTTGGTAGTGCAACAAAATCACTTAGGCAGGAATATGGTTTATTCGGAATTACCAGACATTCGGAATTATGCGAAGACACCATATATATAAGGTGTGTTTATTGTAGGGCTTACTTTTGTTAAATGAAGTATGAGAATGTTATTTTATATTTTATGATCAGACCAAAAATTTGGTTTATATATCTGATTACAAAGAAAGTCAGGACCTTCAAATTCAAAATTATTTATTCTTTTATCAAATAACATTAACAAGGTTGTCAAATCCTCCTTTTAAGTAAAAACTTGTGTTAGAAGGAATTCACTCTTTCATACAAGGTGTTGAGTAAGTTAAGGATAAAATAAAATAATTTTATATTAATCTTAAATCTATACTCGAGAGCAAAGGAAAATGAGACACTACCAATCTGGATTACGAAACCATTTGTTCAGATCTCCCAGAAAAAAAAAACAAAAAATATTTGCATGCAAACTTTACAATATTTGAAGTTTATGAGCGATTATGATTATGATAAAACTGTACTACCGTAATAGTAATTCAGTTTTATCAAATGGAGATGGACTGGCCATATGATGCGGTCTAAAAAGGACAAATGGACCCGAAAAGTCACAGAGTGGTACCCACGGAACGAAAAAAGAAACCACCACAGGCAGGAGAGGAGGTAGACCACATATAAGATGGGAAGATGACTTTCCAAAAAATTGGAGAAGACTTTCAAAAAACCGAGAAGAGTGGCGCAGCCTGGAGGAGGCCTATGTCAAAGACAGCTTGACCACATAAAATATACCTATTAGAAAAACACACAAACAGATGTTAATTTAAGTCAAGAATAAAGGCTATTTTTTTTTTTTTTTATTTATATCTGAAGTAGTATAAAAAGCCTTACGTAAGTGACGGTCTTCAGAGCCTGTACTCTGAACTACGAAATCCGCACTTCGTATCGTGCCGTCCCATTCACTCCCGTGTTATTCGCTATATAAGTGAGAAAGACGGCACGATACGAAGTGCGGGGTAGCCCTTCAGTGTAGGTATAGTCCATCATACTAAACATACAAGGGTGGATCAACTATTCTTTGTTTGTTACCATGGTTACGTCTCCTGAGTCACTCTTGAAATCTGTCATTTTATAGGGTTCAAATACACCAAACATGAGTTTTAGTGATAACTATAAGTCCATTTGGACATGGTCATGCCCTGAGCATGCCTGAATTCCATATTATAAACATTTTTCTAAGAAACATGGTTACTGTTGTCTCCTTGCTGACGGGACAGAATAACAACAAGAAAAAGTTGATTGACCCATAAGTACATACAGTAACAACTGTTACAAGAATAGGTAGGCAGCGCTGGCCCGAGCCCTCGATCAGGGTAGAGCGAAATCGGGTTTCGGCGCCCTTCATTGAAGCTTTTATCCACCTTTTCCGCACTAACGCTGACGCGCATGGCCCAAACACCAGGCGGCGGCACCACCTGTGCATACCCCGCACTCGGCTAGCTAAGTCCAAGAAGTGCCTAATTATAATAGGTCAAAAGTATACAATATAATCCCTTCAGCCATTAAGCAGGCTTCTAGTTACGTACAAAAAATGAAAGCGAAGCTGTGCGAAGACGCGTTGTACTCGATTGACGAGTTTTTAAAGGGTTCGCTTTCAGCGCCATAAACGCAGTTCTCTTATCTAAGTATAATATTATAATTTACTTACAACTTGACATCCGGATATTAAAAAATTACATGTAAAAGTTCCTTTTATGAATAAATTATTGAATTGAATTGAATTTTACCCAAAAGCGTTAGGGATATATAATATTTTGTAATGAAACTTTTTTTTACTCATTTGCGCCCCCCTTGCCATCCGGCGCTTAGATCCGGCCCTGTAGGTAGGCTACATAAAATTTCATTTCTAATTCTCCTAACAATTGAAACTGGGTTGTTAGCTCATGCCCACATACTTCTACTAAATTCCCAGAGGCCCAGATTCGGGTAAAGGATGGTGCCAACTACCTACCCGACACTATATGGGTAGCTTTAACGTTTTATTAAGTAGATACACAACAAGTACATTTAATATTGAAGATAGGTCATAGTTAAAAAAACAAAAGTCGTCCCTCTTATGGTCAATAGTTAACGGCTTATGTGCAAGTTAGCTATGTTTTTATTACAGGGATTTATAGAAACGGAGACACTGTTTATGCGGGTTACTGGTCCAATCCAAAATTAAGCTTTGCAGCCCTTAACTTTTGGTATGCCCACAGAAAAGACGCGAATCTAAATCCGTGTATAACCCAGATATGATGTTGACACTAATTAATTTTTAAATTGTATGAATACTGCTTTGAAATATTTAATAATGTCTTTCCTCATAAACAGACCAAAAGGTTTTTTAAACTAATAATGCCAATTCAAACCATAAATGATAAGAAATAATTAGTGGTGTCCTAAAATGAAGGAACATGAAGGAACTGTACGTTTCTCAAGAAATTTCCTGCCTTGCACAACCCACAGACCGGATAACCTAAAGACGTCGCTTTGCGCAATTATTTCATTAAAACCGATACTGCCAAAAATACAGGGGTGCGGGGGACGCAGCGAGCGCTTACCGTGCCGTGATTTGTCGAATGAAGGTCACTTGAGCGTCAGACGATAATGGCTGCCGGCCGCTAGAGATGTAACGCGTTAGATAAATATATTATCAATAGTATCGATGATTAGAAATATTAAAATTCTCTGCAAGTATGTGACGGTATAGCGCTATGACAATTCCTTATTCGCGATGTGCATTTTTACAAGCTTTTATTTAACTAGCATCATGTATGTAAGTTTCAAAATTATTAAACCATTTTTCAACTACTTCCTTGTATCCCATTGAGCTGAAATTTGGCATAGTAATGTAAGTTTGGTGACAATGCAAGATTACAATATCATCGAGCTGATCTGATTATGGAGCCGGAACTCAATCCTACCGAGTCTCTCTTTAGTATTGTTTCGATGAGCAGTTGATGGATGTTCAAAGAAAATTACAGTCAGAAATAAAAGCTTATCACAAAAATTAAATTTATTACAGAAGCTTTTTGCTTTATAATTGATACGAAGTAGCTTGTGATGGCCGCATTTTATAGATGGATAAAGCGTCCATCACTCTTGCACTTACCACCTACGTGTCAATGAGTAACAGATGCTTTATCCATCGATAAAAATGCAAATATCATACATATCTCTCCTTGTCAAATAAATAAAACAACTCTAAATGGCAAAGTTTTATTTAATAATAATAACAATTATCTTTATCATCATCTTCTGTTAATTTCAGGCAGTACCCATATTAAAAACACACAATACTAATAATACAACAACAAAAACGAGATGTTTACATTAAAATACATAATTTAAGTGATAATGTAAGTGAGTGCATACTTACCACGCTGGCAATGAATAAACAACAAAAAATACACCTAAATATACTCACGACAGTTGGCAGATGAAGCATAGGAACGGCATTTGGATGAATTTTATAGCCTATTATTAGACTTTGTTAATCTAAAATATTCAGATTTAAAGTGCCGAGAACATATGACACTGCTTGGAGAAGGAAACCAATCATGTGATCGATTTGTAGCATTGATCCACATTTCTTTTATGTTTGGACATTTAGGAAACCTAAAACAAAGGATGCACATTTTAGTAAACATGCTTAGAATGCTTTATAATGTAACACCAGTTTGAAAAGATCATAAAGGTTATTCATCCCGTGTTGCAACGGAAAATTCGATCATAGATAATTAGGTACGGCACACAAATACTTTGCCAACATAATAGGTATTATTTGTAAATTACTTGCGATGTATTGCATCTTCCGTGAATTATCTTATCGATAGTAAATGAACACATATTATGGACATCACTAGTTCGCACTAAGCAATGCAAGGGGTGATAGACAAGGAAGGAGCGATTATTCCGCGCCGCATGGCAGAAAGAGACTTTCTTAAAAGACATCAACGAGTACCTACAATGCTTTCGCTTAAATTAATTTGTAATTTTATTAAAATCTACTTACCTGTGAAATGAAATACCATTTTTTTGCACACCAGATGTTTTAGTGTTATTTCCACACAATATAACACAAAAATAATGCATTTTGCATCACTAAAACCACGTCAAAACTTTATTTTAGTGATAGTCTTACTTGCACGGACGCCGTCTGTAGACTGAAGTTAGCAAAGGGGGCGTGTCTCAAACATAGAGTGAATTCACCATATGAGTGGCAGAGGGGGTCGCCCGACTACGCGACGTCTTTAGGTTATCTGGTCTGTGGCACAACCAAACTATGGAATGAACTGTCTCCTGCAGTATTTCCGGACCGATATGACCTTCAAACCTTCAAGAAAAGAGCGTATTCCCTTCTGAAAGGCCGGCAACGCACCTGCGAGTCCTCTGTTGTCGCAGTTGCAGGTTTGCAGGTGTTTATGGGCGACGGTAATTGCTTACCATCAGGCGATCCGTCTGCTCGTTTGCCCCCTATAACAAAAAAAAACCTCAAATTCTACATTCAAGTTTCATGATTGATTAGATTTCATGTCAAGGAAAGGATTTTACCTTTTCGCTGCCAATGACTTTATATAAAGTCATTAAATTTAGTGCCCCACATGCCATGACTTCATATCAAGCTGTAAAACAACCTACATGCTGTCAAGTAAGGTTAATTTTCGGTTGTTTGTTCTGTGACTTTGGCGTGTGAGACACAACACACGAAATGTACTGGGGTGAAGAGGCTAACGAGAATGTTATGCATGCAGCAAATTACAGTCTACATAGAGCAACTTCTCGTATCTTCAATATTAAAGACACTTTCTCTTCATGTAATTATTTATTTATTTATAGTATGATGGCAATTATTATAGGATGCTCCTTTCCATTCTAATGGAAAGGAGCATGGAGATAGCTTGTATCCCGACTCCGGAGGAAGGATATGCGATAGTTTTATCTCGAAAATCAACTCCTAACGATATATGCGACTTCCACGTGAACGAAGTCGCGGGCTAAAGCTAGTTAAATAAATGAACAAGAAATATTTTTTACATTATTTTTCCACAGTACGGATATAAAAACCCTTTCGCAAGGGACCCATAATCTAAGCTCACAATGGAAATCTAAGGATTCGCATTCAGTTAATAAAGGCGTCTTTTGTTTTGTGCGGAAACAAAAGACGTTCACTTTGCGGGCCTCAGCCAGCCCACAGTTTTTTTTATATGAAATCCAATTATGGGCATTTCGTTCTTTGTTACGGACCACTCGTTTCAAAACGTGACACTTCGCAGCCTAATATAAGGAACATAACGTCAACATTTATTTCATTGCATGTTTTAAAGAGGTATTAATCAGACGTCGCTAAGTTTAGTGGACGTGTATTGCGCCCGCATCGCCGCGCTCGCATCAAAGTAAGAAAACGAGTGGCTCCTGTTTCGACTGTGTTCTCCAATACCGCGTTTAACCAAAAAAAAAATTAAAAAGTTAAATATTTTTATAACAAAAGTTGGGTTTTTTCAAAATGGGATTGCTTCTGGCCAACATCTAGCCAGCCAAGGTTACGAGTTAAAATAGATGCCGAATTGTGTATATAATTTTCAAAGTAAGAAAACGAGTGGCGGTTGTTTAGTGTGACCTCAAAATTCCAATTTTTGTACAAAAAAAAAAATTGGTTTACATAGAAATGCCGAGTTGGGTATTTGACACATGTTAAAATCTACACTGGGAAGCTGGCGAAGCGGCTCGTTGAGGCAACTGTGGACCAGAGGGCTGGCGCCTATCTCGCGGATCCAGCGAGATCGCGATCGCGATCCAGCGAGGCAACGCCGCCAGCCTTCTGGGCACCTTGCCCCACGGCACCGACCTTAGGCCAGTTTTTTATTTGTGAATATTTGGATTTATTTTATTTTAGTTTATAGTTAAGTTAATTTTATTATGCTTTTTTTTTGACTGATGTAATAAATATAATTTACTGTATCAAATTATCACAATAAATACTAAATTTGACAAATTAATCCAAATCATAAAAATATATTCGCAATAAGATTGTTTTTTTAATAGTCCAAATGTAAATTGAAAGTCATCAAAGAATTCTCATGTTTCAATAAAAAAGATTTTTTACCAAAGAAAATAGTTTTATAATCAATTGGTTAATATTAACAAATTAATAGTAGATAGATGAAACTTTATTACTCAATGTCAATTGTCAGAATGAAAACCAAAAATTAAATCCGCATTTCACTCAGTATGTTGCATTTTCAGTGCTCGTCAGCTGCACTTTACCTCTCGTTTTCGTCTTTTGTGTTGCTCTAATGAGGGCTATCGTGTTTGTGCTCACCAGTTGGCACCACTGTCAAAAATTGTTATTGGTTATTATGGGCATGAGAACGAAGTTTACATTTAAATCATATTCAATACCTTAAAACCTTACCCTAAAAATATCGAACATACCGCATTGTAGCGCGGTGCCGTTTTGTTCGGAAAAAAGGAGGAAATAAGTTTCCGAAAGACAAAACTGTCTCAAAGCCCTGACAGTCATTGACCCGTAACTCATATTTGCCATAATCAAGCTCAGGTATTGCAAAATAGTCACCATATTGTTCCAATTTTATTTTTCTTTA
Source organism: Epiblema foenella (assembly GCA_963556455.1). Lineage (NCBI taxonomy): Eukaryota > Metazoa > Arthropoda > Insecta > Lepidoptera > Tortricidae > Epiblema > Epiblema foenella. The sequence goes on from OY747095.1 coordinate 45,564,482, forward strand.
TTAACATCTAACATGCTTGTATTTAATAGTAATTACAAATAAACAAAGAAATTAAAATAAAACTAAAACTAACCTAACCTAAATATATTTGTTCCAATTAGATATAAACCCGCGTAGCGCAACCACAAAGAGTGACATTTGACGTTTCGGAGACCCCACGCTGCACTAGCGCCTCTAGCGGCGAATTCATTCGGGATAGCCCTTATTGTAGATGATCCAATACAAATATTTTGATTCTCTCTAAAAACTTGTTCGAATGGCAACATAAAACAAAATTGTCAAATAGCCAATCGTGACTGTGTGTGCTATTTACTATAATAATAATAATTATTATTAACAAAGTCAGCAAGTACCTAGACTTGGCACACGAGGTGACCGCCATGTGGGATGTTGATTAAACGATCATTGTCCCGATAGTCGTCTCTGCGAACGGTCTAATAGCGAAGAGTCTCGACCAACACCTTAAGAGACTCTCGCTAGATGGCTGGGTCAAGGGTCAGATACAGAAGGCGGTACTCCTGGACACGGCGCGGATAGTCAGGAGGTTCCTCTCTCTGTCGCCCGACACCACCGGTAGCTTAGGCCCTGCCTCGTTGCCGGCGGCACACTAGGTTAGGTTTTTATGATGATTTTATGTTTTGTAAATATTGATTTATATTTTACTTTTTATATAATTATTATAAAATCTAGCCTAAGTATTAAAGAAAATAAAGAGAATAATAATAACATAAATTCTGTATTCAGATAACTAAGATCCAATTGGTTAGTAAATACATGTGAAAATCTAGGGTTAGTGACAGTGAAATTATTAACTTAAAACTACTTTACAATACCTCTTGTCAATAATTTATTGACAAGCAATCAGTTCCGATTGCTAATCATTAAATTATTGACATGAATGTATATGGGGGCGTCAGGTTTGCTGGCAAACATTTCGAAAATTTTATTGGAGCTGTTCCGCATCCTACGCACCATTGAGGCGGTTCTCTTCCGCATGATGGCATCAAAGCCATCCGTGTGAGCCTCGGCAAACATCAATGACGCGCTACAGAAGGGAGGCAGCCGCAATAGTGCCCTAAATCCATTATTATACTGGACTTTCAGAGCACTGACGGATTGACGAGTACAGTTAAACCACAGGCTGCTCGTGTAAAAGCTCTGGCAGTACGCTATCAATTTAATTTTTCTTCTAGCCTAAAAATGTCGAACAATGGTAACCGGAAGCGAGCCCTGCCCGCTACGGGGCGCGGGAAGGCGCGCAAGCCTCGCAAGCAACTCTCCGAAGACGAGGAAAGCAACGACTCCGCGCTGTCGGAGCCCCGCGAGGAGCAGAGGACCCCATCGCCGTTGGGGGATGAGCCCACCATCAAGCTGCCAGAGGTGAGTACGCATCAGTGGTGGGGCAAGATCAAAATTTGATGACAGTCATTATCCGCACAGTGCAGTGACAGTTATTAACTTACCCGCACCCGTATGGGATCTAAAACACGGCTTCTCTCAGCCAGTCACAGACTGACCAAGTCCTCCAAAACTATGCAAGTGATCGGCCCGAAAGTATATAATATGTTACCAATCCACATCAAAACAGTCGACAACCCTAACACTTTTACTAAGAAGTTAAGAAACTGGTTAATCGGTCATGCGTTCTACAAATTAAATGACTTTTATAACGCTAATTAATTAAATAAATTATATTTGACATGTATAAATTAATTAATAATGGCTATTCACTGACATTTATAATAATTAACAACAATTTGTTCACATTGTATCTAATAATGATTGTACTAAGATAATGTTACTTTATATATATTGTGCAAAATTGTAATGTGACATGTAATATTTAACAATATTATGAATAAAGAGTATGAGTATGAGTATGAGTATCATCATCATCATCATCATCATCATCCTAGCGTTATAATAATAATGGGCGGGGCGGGTCGCTAGTTATTATTATAACATACTAGCGACCCGCCCCGGCTTCGCACGGGTGCACTATTTAATGGATGTTATTATACATATAAACCTTCCTCTTCAATCACTCTATTAAAAAAACCGCATCAAAATCCGTTGCGTAGTTTTAAAGATTTAAGCATACATAGGGATGTAGGGATTAGGGACATAGAAAGCGACTTTGTGTTATACTATGTAGTGATAACCATTTATCTCGACCAACTAGGATCATACAAATTAAAAATGCATATTAATTAACATAAAAATTAATTCACAATTAGATTAAAATGTTAAATTAAAAAAATATAAATACCTAAAATAAAAATTCATCATCATATCAGCTGCTGGACCTCCTGCGCCACCCGCATCCAGCGGACTGCCGCGACCTTTACCAGGTCATCAGTCCACCTTGTGGGGGGCCTACCCCTAACATTCCGGCCCCAACAGCCATCAGTTCTACGTGCAATGTGCCCCGCAAAATAAAAATAATTATTATGTATTTAATCTGTAATCTTTAAAATAAAATAAAAAATGACTAAGCTTAAGCCACAGCACACGGTCGCGAGCCACCCGCATCCAGCGACTCCCCGCTGCCTTGACCAAGTCATCAGTCCACTTAGTGGGAGGCCGTCCAACGCTCCGTCTTCCCGTGCGAGGCCGCCACTCGAGAACCTTTCTTCCCCAACGGTTATCGGTTCTACAAGTTCTACTTGCAGATTCTCTGAGCTATGTCGGTAACCCTCGTTCTTCTGCGGATCTCCGAGTTTCGGATCATGTCCCGCAGAGATACTCCAAGCATAGCTCTCTCCATCGCACGCTGAGCAACTCTGAGCTTATTTAGGAGGCCCACATTCAGCGGCCACGTTTCAGTACCATAAGTCATCACTGGCAACACGCACTGGTCGAAGACTTTCGTTACGATATTATATATAGTAATGCAACAGTAAGTAATTTAGTTTTACTTGTGTCCAGGAGTTGCTGAAGACGTTCTACAAGACCCCGGGGGTGCTCATGATTGCCGGCCTCGTCTCCTGGGACCTGGTAGCCAAGAAGGAGAATGCCACAGCCCGCACCCACCCTAACCTCTACACGTTCCACCGGTTCACTGATCGCAAGGTGAGCTTTACCTTATAATCGGGTCATTGTCAGTTGTAAAAACAAAAGTTGTCCACCCGGTGGTCAATAGTTAACGGCTTATGTACGTGTAAGTTATGTTTTTATTACATTTTTTTAAATATATTTTTTTATATTTGTGGACACAATATCAACATCAACCTGGTCCCAAACTAAGCAAAGCTTGTACTATGGGTACTAGGCGACGATATACATACTTATATAGATAAATATATACTTAAATACATAGAAGACATCCAAGACTCAGGAACAAATATTCGTGTTCATCACACAAATTAAATGCCCTGACCGGGATTCGAACCCGGGACCTCCAGCTTCGAAGGTAGGTCACTACCAACTAGGCTAAAGCGGTCGTCACATGGATTTATAGTTACAGGAACACCGTTTGTGCGGGTTACTAGACCAATCCAAAATTAAGCTTTATTGCCCTTAACTTTTGATATGTCCACCGAAAAGATGCGAACCTAAATCTGACAATGACCTAATTATATCGCAATGATGGATTTACGAATAGTAAAATTCGCACTAATTAGGAAATTTAGTACTATTGAAAGTAAATTTCTCGTATGATCCATTGTTTATGACGGATATATCTGTTGGAAATGTCTACTATAGCGAGAATGAGAGACGGACCGTCGTATTTACATTAATAATAATAATATAATACTATTGTAGCCAATAAACCTGATATCGTGCTGACAGATCGATCGAAGCGTCAGGCAGTGGTCGTTGACATCACCATCCCCCATGACGAAAACCTCGTGAAAGCCGAGAAGGACAAAATCAGCAAGTACCTAGACTTGGCACACGAGGTGACCGCCATTTGGGATGTTCTAGCTAGGAACCTATCTCTTGAATATGCGGTACAGTAGTACCCAACTGATATGGCTTACCAATGTACCTGCGCAGAATATGAATTTTTAAAGCGCGGGAAATGCTATTGACCAATCGGCACGCTCCACGCACCGCGCTTCTTTTTCCTGTACCGCTATTGGTCCGCAGCCGCCATGTTAGCGCGCGCCGCGTGGCATGTTAGTCAGCCGCCATACTTCTGATCTAGTGCACGCGCATTATGAACAGTGTATTATGAACCTTATAGTAGTGATCTAAGGTTAATTGTAAGTTTTAAGCATTCTTTCGTTAATCTTCTGAGCGATACTTTCTTTTCTGCGCGAACGAAGATTCACTACGCGCCTTATCATTTGGGTACAACTGTACGCGTCAACTTGCGTTTATGGTCACGTTTTACGGCCGAAATGTACTAAACCGTCAAATCTATCGAGGCTCACAGGTATATTGTTTAAATCGGATTTTATACCTGACTGTGGCTTATAGGCCGGGGCCAGTAAAGCGATAGGAGTGCGCGGTTGGAGAGTAGCCCGGGGACAATCCAGGTGAAACCACCGACACGGCCACGCGTGTGGTTTTGTTGAGTCGGAGCCCCTCGCGGAGTATTCACGTCGCTCTGTGTTTCCAGTATCGGCTGATCGTGAGCCACTGTTCAGCCGGACACTCTATCCTCGTGGGGGAAGACGGGGCGGCGTATAGTTTCGGTGAGTTTGACCTTAACCTCTTGCCACATGTCTGATAAGGATCAGTACAATCGAAAATTAACTCTATGACAAAAAGGAACAAGAGCTAATTTTCGATTGTACTGATCCTTATCAGACACAGGCAAGAGGTTAATATACATGAAAATGTATTTTCACACCTGCTATTCAGAAAAGAGTTATTGTTGCCTTCGAATGAGGGATCAAAGTTGCACTTTTCTTCCCTCATTTGAGGGCAACAATGACTCTTTTCCTTATAGAAGGTGTGAAAAGCAGTATATGACAATCTGTAGTAAAATCATTTGTAAGATATTTCATGTTTTTAGCAACGGGCCTCATAGACGGTGTGACAAGCAGTATGTGTCACACGGTAGCAAAATTATTTCCGTCTTGGCTTTTACAAGCAATTCTTGTATATTTATTAATTTATTTCTGTAAACTCGAAAACGGCTCTAACGATTTTGATATAATATGTGCAATATGCTGTCTATCGATCTAGCTAAGGGTGGGTTGCACCAAACCGTCTGTAATCGTAAGCGGTATTCGTTAAAATGTGATTGTATGGAAAATATGACAAGTTTCTATGAGATGACAGATGCCGGCGCCATATTTGACGATGACCGGCCTGTGATCGTATGTTGGTGCAACCGACCCTAAATCTCATTCCAACCGGAAAACGACGAGCAGAGCTCTGTGTCTCAAGTACTGATGGTATAATGTGTACAGGCCGCAACGGCTCTGGCCAGCTCGGCTTCGGCGACACTACGACCCGGAACGTGCCGGAGCCAGTGCCCGCGCTGCAGGGCATGAACATCATCCACGCGGCCGTGGGCCGGCACCACTCGCTGTTCGTCACAGGTACGTCACTCGTCACGGGTACGTCACTCGTCACGGGTACGTCCCTCGTCACAGGTACGTCACTCGTCACGGGTACGTCACTAGTCATAGGTACGTCACACGTCACCGGTACGTCACTCGTCACCAGTACGTCACTCGTCACCAGTACGTCACTCGTCGCAGGTACGTCACTGGTCACAGGTACGTCACTCGTCACATGTACGTCACTCGTCACATGTACGTCACTCGTCGCAGATACGTCACTCGTCACAGGTACGTCACTCGTGACATATACGTCACTCGTCACAGGTACGTCGCTCGTCACAGGTACATCATTCGCCACAGGTACCAACGACCCGGCACGTGCCGGGGCCCTTGCTCGACGCTCGTGCCACTTAAAAATGTTCGCAACTCGGTCTTGTAATGCAAATCGGGGCTGACACGACCATCGGGGTAATATGTGTAATTCATTACACGGCTAAATTACGGAAAATCCCGGTTCGCGGCTGTACGTCGTGGCCAGGATTCGAAAGGATAATTATGATAATTATCTTGATAATTATCATTGATAATTATCGTGATTTTTATGATTTGATAATTATCAATTTGATAATAACCTAAAATTGTAAATTCGGCATGAGTTAAAAAAATACGTGCGTCACTTCTAACGTTAATAATTGCGCTCTGTATATGTGTTTTAATGATGTTATAATGATTAATTGATTATATTATGTATGTATGTAAGCACTTTATTGTACACAATAACAGGAATAATCACAGAATTTTTAGAATATAAAATATGTAATGATGAAAATAGCAAGAATATATAATGCAATGTTCTAATGTAATGTAATGATTGTAATTTTCCAATGTAATCAATTATCTAATTAATATAATCTATAATGAATGTACAATTGTAAAAACACTGACTTGTAATACCTTATTACCAATAAATTATGTCTATGTCTATTATATTATTATTGCAATAATGTGTCGTCCTAATATAGGTTTTCCTATTAGGTTGACATGTGTCATTGCATAACAGCATCCAAATATGATTCGCAGACACGGGCACCGTTTACGCTTGTGGCGAGAACAAGAGCGGCCAGTGCGGGTTGGGGAGTAGCACGGCGCAGGTGCTGAAGCCCACTCGTATACGATACAAGTAAGTGCATGCAAAAAATCATGCCGGCCTATATTTAAGAACTTGAAATTACTACCTTTACCATGTTTATACATTCTAGAAGTCTGTATTTTTGTTAAGAAACACCCTGAATTGTTTAGAACAGCAAAAGACGTGTTTACACGCAATACTAGAAATCCAGGGCGGCTGGCACACGACTGCGTCCCACGAACATCATTCTACTTTAAACAATGTTATGGCATGTGCATTAAGCTATTTAATAAGTTATCGCTAAACATCCAACAATTGCCTTTCAATAGATTTCGTAATAGTTTAATAAAATTGCTGCAAGAGAAACAGTATTATGAGATAAAGATGTTCCTTTTAGATAAGTTTTAATTATTTGCAAGCTAGTATTATTTTTGTAATACCTATAGCAGAATATGTTCTTTAATTGTGTTTTATCATCCATGTAATTAATTATTCTATGCAAATAAAGAAGTTTGAAGTTTGAAAAAAGCCGGCCAAGTGCGAGTCGGACTCCGAATTTTTTTTTTTACTTTATCTTCACTGTGATGACATTCATTTTGTTATAATTGTAAACTCGAAATTATTATTGTTTCTTGAACTGTAAATTATTATATTGACGTGAAAAATGTATTATTATAGATTTTCTTAAATTGTATCTTTCGGTTCACTCAGAATTCAATATACCGTCCTCGCCGTAAATATTTTGCTCCCTTGAGACACAATCTACTATATATTCTAAAAAACCTGTCTTTTACAGCGGCAAACCTATCGTGAAGGTAGGATGCGGCGCCGAGTTCTCCATGATATTGGACTGCCATGGGGGTCTACATTCATTCGGGCTGCCGGAGTATGGGCAGTTGGGTAAATATCTATGTCATATCTGCACTATATTGGTTAATTCTTCGTTAGTGTAATGGGTGGATCAACTATTCTTTGTTGCTTGTTACCATGGTTACTCTCCTGGGTCAGTCTCCTGGGTTCGAATCCCGGTCAGGGCAAATATTTGTGTGATGAGCATGAATATTTGTTTCTGAGTCTTGGTTGTTTTCTATGTATTTAAGTATTTATGTCTATTAAATATATCGTCGTCTAGTACCCATAACACAAGCCTTCTTGAGCTTACTGTGGGGCTAGTTCGATTTGTGTAATATTGTCCTCTAATATTTATTTATTTATTTATTTATTGTGAACCTATAATTGTTTTGTACTCCTCTTCAGCAAGTCGACAAGGCCGTACGGGGCTTCTATTTCCGCTCTAAGGAACCGTAGGGGCATGCCGCATGGTCATATATTTCTGGATTTACAATCTTACGGATCTCATTAATCATACTCGTTCGTCAGATATATTAAATTGCCACTAAATTTCGTTTGTCCCTAACTGTCACTTTGACATATGGATATGGGTGGATCAACTATTCTTTGTTGCTCGTTACCATGGTTACGTCTCCTGAGTCACTCTTTAAAACTGTGATTTTATAGGCTTTAAATCTACCAAACATGAGTTTTAGCGGTGAGTATCTGTCCATTTGGACATGGGTCATCTCTGAAGCATGCTTGAAGTCCATATTATAAACATTTTTCTAAGAAACTCGGTTACTGTTGTCTCCTCGCTGACGGGATAGAATAACAACAAAGAAAAGTTGATTGACCCATATATGTTTGTGAGAACGTGACAGAATTTAATAAGGTTTAGTTTTTTCTTAATTATATTTTTTCGCGTAGGCCACAACACGGACGGCAAATACTTCGTGACATCGACGAAGCTGTCGTTCCACTTCGAGACGGTGCCGAAGCACGTCGCGTTGTTCTTCGAGAAGAGCAAAGACGGCCACGTGGCGCCGGTCAAGGACGTAGACATCGTCGACTTCTCCTGCGGGAACAACCACACGGTCAGTCTATAGTGCCCTGAAATTTATCCGGATGGTGCTTGGACATTCAGCCAGTTTTCTCTTTAACATTGAGCTTGATAGTGTAGTAACGTGTAGTCACATAGCCGAATAGTCTCTTAACCCATTTGCAAGAGCTTTTTATGATTTATTGAGACATGGTTCAATGAAGCGCTTTTTTCGATTCTAGTATGTTGTTTATGCACTTATATACCGGGTGTACAATCCAAATGGGTCAGTATGGAGAAGTCGGAAACTATGAGAGATAGCGAGATCTGTTCTTAGGAACCATGACGTCGATTTTAGATTTAATAATAATTACATTCAAACTTTTTTATTAACTCTCATACATAACCGGGAATCGAACCTGGTCAAAATCAATGTGTATATGTATTCTGCAAGTCGCAAGAAGCACAACACTAATGGAATCTTGTTTAAATAATTGAAAGAAAAACCCACCAATAAGATAATTATTTTATTTCAGATAAGATATGCATAAATGGTCTCTTCAGATAATTGATGATCGATTCATATTATTCACGACTTTTTGCAAATTAATAAAACTGTGGGCATTTTAGTCTAATTTACTGTCAGTTGTGTTTACACAAGATTTCATAGCCAAATTTGGTGGGTTGGTATGAGAGTTAATAAAAAAGTTTGAATGTAATTATTATTAAATCTAAAATCGACGTCATGGTTCCTAAGAACAGATCTCGCTATCTCTCATAGTTTCCGACTTCTCCATACTGACCCATTTGGATTGTACACCCGGTATAGTGCCCTGAAATTTATCCGGATGGTGCCTGGACACTCCGCCAGTTCTCTGTTTAAGTGGGGGACGTCCACCGCGCGATCGCGACAACAGTGACACATATAGTCCCTATTCGTCCCGGTACCGCCGCACACCGGGTAGAGTCAGTCCGACCCAGGTCGGGCCTAGCTGAGTTTCTTGCTGGACTCTTCTCAGCTAGGCTAGGTTTAGTGAACCAACAAAACTCCCAGTAGCTCGATTCCACTCACACCTCAGATTCGGTTGAAACCACTCAACCAATCTCACTGGAGCGCTAACTCTTAGAGTATTCCAGTGTTCCAAACCACACGCGTGGTCGTGCCGGAGGTTTTCCCCTGTATTGTCCCCCGGCTACTCTCCAACCGCGCACTCCTATCGCTTTATTGGGCCCGACCTATAAAGCCACAGTCAGGTTCAAAAAAAAATCTGTTTAACAGTAGGTTATATAGTGTAATAAATTTAGCCAGATAGCCTCATAGAGTCCGACCGCGCTAAATCTGCAAGGAATAATTTGGCGACACTGTGCCTTATACGTCACATTTGTATGAAATTGTGACGTTTGAGGTAGTGTTGCCAAATTGTTTCAATGCAGAGTTAGTGTGGTCGGACTCTAGTGCCTTAACCATTATCCAGGCCTTTTTTTAACCTGACTGTGGCTTTATAGGCCGGGCCCAATAAAGCGATAGCAGTGCGCGGTTGAAGAGTAGCCTGGGGAAAATCCAGGGGAAAACCTCCGGCACGACCACGCGTGTGGTTTGGAACACTGGAATACTCGGAATACTCTAAGAGTTTGCGCTCCAGTGAGATTGGTTGAGGTGTGAGTGGAATCGAGCTACTGGGAGTTTTATCGCTGGTTCAAAAAGTGGCGAAAAGTTTTTAGCTTGAAAATAGGCGATAAAAAAAATATATTAAATGTATTTTTTGATACTGGCTCGCAATAATCCAAGACTAGATAGTAAAATTTAGAAAATGTCAAACTACAATTTAGACAAAAAAATGGCCTTAAGATCCCTTATGAGTTAAAAAACACTCATCTATTTAGGCCATTTTCTGTTTGAATTTACACGTATCTTGACATTTCCTCAATGTTACTGTCAAGAACAGGACTATAGCGACCTAATGTCATAAATTTTAAATGGATTTTTCATTAAGAAATATCGTTTCAAACATCACTCCGAAACGACCGTTTTCAAACGAAAAACGGCTTTTCTCCGCTTAAATTCTACTACGCACATTACCAATACTTTTGTCACAATTTGAAATCAAAACATTTTAAAACTTATAAGGCCCCTGAATAAATGAGGGTAACGTTTTGATATGTAAAAGTCCTGTCTATTTGCAGAAGAAATATTTGATTTTGTCGTACAGTAGTACCCAACTGATATGGCTTACCGATGTACCTGCGCAGAAGATGAGTTTTTAAAGCGCGGGAAATGCTATTGACCAATCGGCACGCTCCACGGACCGCGCTTCTTGTTCCTGTACCGCTATTGGTCCGCAGCCGCCGCCATGTTAGCGCGCGCCGCGTGGCATGTTAGTCAGCCGCCATACTTCTGATCGAGTGCACGCGCATTATGAACAGTGTATTATGAACCTTATAGTAGTGATCTAAGGTTAATTGTTAGTTTTAAGCATTCTTTCGTTAATCTTCGGAGCGATACTTTCTTTTCTGCTCGAACGAAGATTCACGACGCGCCTTATCAGTTGGGTACTACTATACCTATTTGCTCTTTTCTCGCACTTGCTAACCTAACTCCCCGTTTGTTACCAGGTGGCTATAGACTCCAAGAAGCGCGCGTTCAGTTGGGGCTTCGGCGGCTTCGGGCGTCTAGGGCACGCGGAGCAGAAGGACGAGTCAGTGCCCCGCCTCATCAAGTACTTCGATACCGCGGCGAGGGGCGTGCGCTCCGTGCACTGCGGCGCCACGTACAGCCTCGCCGTAAACGAGATCGGTGAGTTCAGTGTTGTGTTGGTAGATGGCGCTGGGCTGCGCGCGTTGATTCCTGAATCGCGCTATTAAGATTTTTCCTGCGATTGAGACTAGGGCGCGGGGCGGGCGCTCCGTGCACTGCGGCGCTACGTACAGCCTGGCCTTTAACGAGATTGTCGAGTTCAGTGATGAACAAAATTAAAATCAAAAATTTATTCTGCAAATAGGCCACAAGGGCACTTTCACATGTCAAAATATTAATTTACAATTTAAGAAAGTCTGACTATAACAAGTAATACATTTTTCATGTCAAAATATTAATTTACAGTTCAAGAAGGAATAATAATTTCGAGTTTACAATTATAACAAAATTAATGTCATACAGTGAAGATAAACTTGCAAAGTTATCTTAGATAAAGTTAGAGATGTATAAGGTCTCAAGATTAAACAAGGAGTACAATGAAATTAATATAATATCCCAGAGATGTACATGGTCTCCGAGCGTCAAAATTATAATTAATTTAATATTGTTAGAGATGTATATGGTCTCTAAATCACTGATAATAAGAACGAATCCACAACAGGATGATGTCTCTCGTCAATCCCCTATAAAAAGACACTAGTATTAACGTAATCACTATGTCCTAGCAAGCATGAACAGACCGGACTCCACAAACAGTTGTGTTGGTAGATGCCGCTGGGCTGCGCGCGTTGATTCCTGAATCGCGCTATTAAGATTTTTCCTGCGATTGAGACTAGGGCGCGGGGCGTGCGCTCCGTGCACTGCGGCGCTACGTACAGACTGGCCTTTAACGAGATTGTCAAGTTCAGTGTTATTAGAGTCCGCCGGTAGATGGCGCTGTACTGTCTGTGTCAATTCGTGAATCGCGCTATTAAGATTTTTCCTGCGATTGAGACTAGGGCGCGGGGCGTGCGTTTCGTGCACTGCGGCGCTACGTAAAGCCTGGCCTTTAACGAGATTGTCGAGTTCAGTGTTGCTAGAGTCCGCCGGTAGACGGCTTTGTTGAAGGGATGACGACACATCATGCCATTGTCGATCACGTCATATGCGCCTCCGGTTGGTTGGGGATGTGTCGCGATGCGTGGGTGTGACGTCACGGGAGACGGACCGCGCGTGTCCCGCGGCGCGCGGGCTGTTGCTATGCGCGAGTCGTGTTGAAGGTCACCGTCCGCCGCCAGCTGATATACCTACACGCAGTAGCGTATTTTTAAAATTTGGCGCCCCGGGCCAATAAGGTTCGCCGCCCCATAACCCAAGAAACCCATAACACAAGTCTATATTTTTATTGTATGATAGTACATTACAGAAGAGGCCGCGAAATAGGGGATTGCCGGCCGAGTAGTTATAGATGGCCGAGTATTAACGAGGCCATCTAGAGATACGAGGCTGACAACCCCGGTACCGCAGAGGTTTTTATAGTGTTTTTTTCAAAAAATGCAATAAAGTTTGAAAATTAAAAGAAAACTTGAAATGAAATTCTAAGGATTCTGTAATAAAAACACACGTTGCAGCTGCCGGTCGGGGGCGGCTAGGCGGTTACGCCGCCCTGGCGGATTGGCGCCCCGGGCCATGGCCCTGATGGCCCTAGGGTAAATACGCCTCTGCCTTCACGTATTGAAATTGCGCTTTAACATACATTGCATTGTTCGCAGGCACGCTCTTCATGTTCGGGCAGACTAAACGCACCGGCGAAGCGAACATGTACCCGAAACCAGTACAGGATCTCACTGGTAAGACCGCTGGGAGAGTTTAGGCGTAGGCAGTAGTTTTAACACTACACTACATAGTATAAAACAAAGTCGCTTTCTCTGTCCCTTAAATCTTTAAAACTACGCAACGAATTTTGATGCGGTTTTTTAATAGATAGAGTGACTCAAGGGGAAGGTTTATATGTATAATACATGCATCAGCATTGCACCAGTGCGAAGCCGGGGCGGGTCGCTAGTACCAAATAAAGAAAGGAAACATTTTGTTGTGACAAATGGTATTTCTTTATTTCTTTTTCAGTCTAAGTGTAATTTCTACTTTATTTCTTTACACTGGGAGCTCAAACTTCAATATTTCCCATCAGAACACTGAATTGGCCAACGTCATATACTATGCGCGCGCACTACCATTGTATGGAAAAACGAATAATTTACTGTTTTTGTCGTGAAATATTGCGTTTAGGCACATTGTTATCGTACAATTTTTTGTTTATTAAAACATAAGAATCCTGATGGTGGTTTTTAATTTACTTTTAGCCAAAAAAAATAATTACATAATTTTTTGTAACTTTCAAGTGTCTTATTTTTTAAAGATTTTGAGTATATTTATTAATTTACTGTTTTTTGTCATAATTTCATGGTTTACTATTCAAATAGTGATATCTTATTATTATTGGCATGGATATTATCTTTTATTATGGATTAAATAATAGTAGTTTATGCGACTGATACATAATGAGAGGTCTGAAAACACGAGTGTGGTTTTATGAAACGAGTGTCAGCGAGTTTCATAATAGGATCACACGGGTGTTTTAAGGTCTAACTATGTACAGTTGCATACACTACTTTATCTACATCCGTTATTAAATCCTCTTTCATGTGTTCAGGAACCATTGCGTTGCAAGTGTAGTGAGGTCGAGCGTGAGCCCGTTGAAATCTTTTGAGCACGAGCCTGTATCGTTATGGGCGGAGATGGCCATAACGATAACGTTGTCGATGTTATTATGGCCGTCTCCGCCCTGGGCCGGTGCGATATTGTAAAGCTGGTCCTTACGTACACTTTTTGAGCACATTAAAGAGGATTTACTGTACGAGTGTAGATAATTAAATAAATTACATTAGTGTTAATGTAGACTATGCCTATACACCATATTATGTGTGTCATCATCATCATCATCAGCCTGTGTCAGTCCACTGCTCGGTCTTCAGCTCTTCTCCTCCAATCTCTGCCCACTGCCTTTCGAATATCATCGCCCCACCTAGTTAGAGGGCGTCCTACACTACGTTTGCCGACACGCGGTCTCCACTCAAGAACCAGTCTGCCCCAACGGCCATCGGTTCTGCGACATATGTGGCCTGCCCACTGCCACTTCAGCTTACTATGCCACTTTAGCTTATTATGCGTGTGTCACACTCAAAGTAATAAATGACTGCAGGTTGGAACATCCGAAGCATCGGCACCAGTTACACTTCCATCGTGATCGCGGCCGACGACTCCCTCATAGCCTGGGGAGTCTCGCCGACCTACGGAGAGCTGGTCAGTATTACTCGCAAGCTGGACTCGGCTCTCGCACACCCCCGGGGGGTTAATTCACATGAACATCGGAAAGTGACAGCTAATCACTCACGCGACGATCGATAGCGTTTATCTATGCCATACTTACTCTAAAGGCCTCGCCACATTCAACGCGGTAGCGGCGCGGTCGCAGTTTGCGCGAGGCCCCGCGATGATCTGAATGCACGGAACATTATGGCGCTTGGCCGGTGTGACATAGCTCATAACGTTCCGTGTATTCAGATCAGCGCGGGGCCGCGCGCAAACTGCGACCGCGCCGCTACCGCGTTGAATGTGGCGAGGCCTTAATACTTTCCGGGAGTTTGTCTGTCCACAGCTAGAATTATAATGTAATTCAACTAGGGCGTGTAAACACGTACTTGGTGACTGAATTGACGCGCAAACGAGACTATGCTTAGACAACAAAGCACGTGCAATAAGGTAGAGCGGGATAGCGTGATTCGGTATTTTCCAGCCATCAAACATCGGGCATTGATTTTACGCCACACCTGGCCATAAAGTGGCAATTGCCGCCTTCGGCTCGGGCGTCAATTACCTGCGATCTTATGTGACGTTCTTTATTTTACCGCCTTGTTTAACTTGGCCTTTCTACTTTTATATGTACATAATTTTCATACACTTTTTTTAAATGCAGATTTTGGAATACCTGGCCCTCACATGATAATTTAGTGTTTTTATTTAGAAAGAGGTTTAATTGCAGTATCACTTCCGATAGTGGTAATTAACGAACACACAGCTAATATCCATAAATCGAGTAACTATGTGGTCCTTGGATGTCTCACCATTTGTGTGTAAATATGGTTTTTACCACTGTGTTACCCACCTTTTATAGCAATATGTTAATATTTAAGTATTTTTATGTCACACCTGGCCATAAAGTGGCAATTACCGCACGCTCCGCGCGCGGAAAATCCCACTCCCTGGCCAGGGGGTGGCATAAAATTTCGTACTTACCTCGGGCGGTAATTAAGAAAGCCTCAGATCGCATAATTATCGCCCTTGCCTTCGGCTCGGGCGTCAAATACCTGCGATCAGAGACATTCTTTGTTTTACCGCCCTTGGTAAGTAATATATTATTATCTACAAAATCCTTTTATTACATTCCGGTAGTATTCGAAATCCTATTTTTGTACACTAATTCAATACATATCATAGATTTTTTTTTTTGTAATAGAAAACTGGACATGAAAAAAGTAGAATGACCCAACTAATTCAATAATAGAACAACGGTTGAAACTCACTTGGCAAGTCACTATTTGCGACATATTTCGGACTACAATTGAATTAAGATAAGATAAGATAATTTATTTGCAAAATGTAGTGAGTACAGCTGGAATTGTCATTTTAAGAACTTACATTTTGCTTAAAGAAGCATGCAAATATTTACTTACAATCTATGAGTTATTATTTAATACATTAGGCATTATTATTATATTACTAATTAAATATTATACATGTCATTCACTATCAAAACATTAATACAATTATTTAGCTACTACAATATTAGTCATTATTCAAAATTATTTATCTTTTATTGGTTTCAAATAATCATTAATTCTATAATAACACTTATCTAAGCAAAATTTATGTAATTTGCATTTAAATTCGGGCATGTCAGAGTTCTTTATTTCTACAGGTAAATTGTTATATATTTTTATCGTCATACATAATATGTTTTTTCCGAAGAAAGCTGTCTTAGAGTTTCAACCGTTGTTCTCTTATTAAGTGCAAATATGTCTCACGTTAGTGTAAATTTATGACCCAACTAATGTACTATATTCCAGGGCACCGGTGAAATAAACAAGTCCACAGCGAAGCCTAAAGAGGTGACCCGTATGGAGGGTACTAACGTAACCCAAGTGGCCATGGGTTACTCCCACACGCTGCTGCTTTGCGATGACTCCACGGAACCCGTGAAAACCAAGCTCGCAACCATGCCCTTGTTCGACCCTTAAATCGTGTGTCCACGGTAACTCCCCTACAGTAAGCCGCGAATATCTATCATTTGAACCTTATTACTTGGGTGGATCAATTATTCTTTGTTGCTCGTTACCATGGTTACGTCTTCTGAGTCATGGCAACATACTTAATGACATTTTGAGTTTGTTTACCTGTCAGCTGTGATGTCAATTTTGAAATGTTTTGCAGCTAAACAGTTTCATTTGACGAGCTGGGTGGATCAACTATTCTTTGTTGCTCGTTACCATGGATACGTCTCCTGAGTCACTCTTTAAAACTGATTTTATAGGGTTTAAATTTACCAAACGTGAGTTTAGCGATGAGCATCTATCCATTTGGACATGGGTCATCTGTTGAGCATGCTTGAAGTCTATGGACATTTTTCTAAGAAACTCTGTTACTGTTGTCTCCTCGCTGACGGGACCGAATAACAACAAAGAAAAGTTGATTGACCCACTTATACAAAACCGGGATTATGTAAAGCCCGAACAGGCCCCTATTTCACCAAGTTGACATATATATTTGACATATGTAGGCAGACAAATCGTCAATTTTCATGTAAAAATTGTTTCACCAACTACAATTGTAATTGTAATTTAGAATTTAAAAATTTAGGCACCGAGCAGGATTCGAACCTGCGACCTCCCGGCACTCGCGGCCAGTCGCTCTAGCCATCTGAGCTATAGGTGCAATCGCCACCCAGTCCCGAATTCATCAACCGTTCCTTCGTATTAAGCAGTACCGCTGCTAACGTAAACTATATTTTTATACAAACGCCTTAAGGGGGGCGTACAGCGACATCTACCAGAAGACTTGTGCTTCATTAACGGCACTAACGTCTCAAATCATATTGAGAATCGTCAGTTGCGATGCGCCATCCCATACCCAAATTTAGAATAAAGGAAAAATTGAAAAATTTAGGCACCGAGCAGGGTTGGAACCTAGATACCGCTGCAGATGTCGCTGTACGCCTCCCTTAAGGCGTTTGTATAAAAATACAATTGTAATGTTTTTGACAATTGTGGCGGCTGTCAGCTTTGGTGAAATAGGGGTCAGAAATATATGACCCTTGTCAAGAGGACTCTGTTATTCTGATTTATATGGCAACATACTTAATGACATTTTGAGTTTGTTTACCTGTCAGCTGTGATGTCAATTTTGAAATGTTTTGCAGCGAAACAGTTTCATTCGACGAGCTGGGTGGATCAACTATTCTTTGTTGCTAGTTACCATGGATACGTCTCCCGAGTCACTCTTTAAAACTGATTTTATAGGGTTTAAATTTACCACACATGAGTTTTAGCGATGAGCATATATCAATTTGAACATGAGTCATCTTTTGAGCATGCTTGAAGTCCATATTATAAACATTTTTCTAAGAGACTCGGTTACTATTGTCTCCTCGCTGACGGGACAGAATAACAAGAAAAAGTTGATTGACCCAGCTATTATTTCAATATTAATTACGTATGAACGGGGACATCTTTTGTCAATTATCATTTAATTTTCAACACTTCAATATTATTGAAATAAACCGCAACTGTGACACTGACAGGTGACAAGCTGTCATTATAATTATTGCCGGTGTAAGATATTAGTTTCAATGAAATTCCGCAACCGCATATATTTCTTGTCGGGCTTTATATACGTAAGCACTTTATTGTACACAATAGAACATAACACGTACATGTCATCACTACATAGTATAAAACAAAGTCGCTTTCTCTGTCCCTACATCCCTATGTATGCTTAAATCTTTAAAACTACGCAACGGATTTTGATGCGGTTTGTTTTAATAGATAGTGATTGAAGAGGAAGGTTTATGTGTATAATAACATCCATTAAATGGTGCACCCGTGCGAAGCCGGGGCGGGTCGCTAGTAAAAGATATAAGGGATCTCTTCCAGCTAACCTTTGTTTAATTGAGTGGAAGGTTAGTATAGCTTATACCTTGTTTTTTTAGAAAGAATTGCAGAGAACGACTTACGAAGTTTTTTATCAGGCAATTTTTGCGGTAAAAGTGTCAAATGAGCTCAATGTACATTAAAACCGTTATTTCAGCCCTAAATTATATTTTTATTCAAAAATAAGAAAATATGTCTCCATTTATTTTTACGAACAGGTTAATGTCGTCACTGCGTTTTGAGCTGCATAGTGGTTATAATAAAGCTGATTATTAGCGACTGATCGCTCCGTATATGCAAACACGGCCTAAGATCGTGATCTGTCATTAGCTAAATACAGCTAAGGCTCGGTTTTATAAAGATACGCTACAACGAGACTCGAGGAGTGAGTGGTCAAACCCGATAAATCGAGATAATTGTTTTTTGAAATAAGAATTCAACATCCATTACGCAGAGTAGTATTTTCAATAAACCTCTTAGATGACTTATCGGGTTTGACCACTCACCCCTTGGAGTACTCAAAAAAAGTTAGGGAAACGCTTGGAACACAATTTTTGACTTCGTAACTTTGTTTGGACTAGTTAGGAGGTGAACACATTGTCCAAGAAAACTGTCTAACAATCAGAATCGTGACACGAGGTCGAGTTGCCACTTTATAATAACAAAACAAATAATTGAGGAGGGATTTACTGCCGTTGTCATGCAAAATAAATTAAAGTTCAAAGTTCAAATTGCTTTATTTATGTAACTGAATAATTGGGTTTTAAATACTTATATAACGAATCACTATGTTTGCCAGTTGGCTTACAAAAAACATTAGCATTATCTTCCTGAAGCCCGACCTTCAAAAGTTGACAAAATAATCACAACCTTAATTACTTTATATATAGTTCGAAATCAATTGTTTTTTATATACAGTAATATGACACGGGGCCTCACGAGGTTATAGTGGTATTTTTCTAATATATCCGAAAAGCCATAAAACCCTTATCGTTAGAAGTTCAAAACGAAAGGAGGTATGAAAAAAGATAGTCCGTAAAAATAGCTACCTTCCGTTCTGGATGATAAGGCTGAAGTTGTAATGACTTGGAAATAAAACAGTAGCAGCCTTTGCCACGCGCTACGCCGGCCGACTGGGCAAGCTCCGACCGTTGACCGTGTTTTATTGCCAAGTAATTACAATTTGAACTTTATCATTTAGAACGGAAGGTAGCTATTTGTGCGGATTATCTTTTATCCTACTTCCTTTTATTTTGAATTGCTAACGATAAGCGTTTTATTGCTTTTCGGACATATCAGAAAAATACCACTGTACTACTACATTATTTCATACTATTATATTATAAAATTTCAAATGTAATTTGTTTACTCAATAAAATTCAAAATAATAATTAGATTGAGGTCATCATTTAAATAATTAGAAATATAGTAATAACATTTATTTAAAAGTAATGAGTAATGACATAAGTTTACGTTTCAAAACCAGTATTGGAGACAGCTTTAGTACGGACGGTTATTTGTTGAATAGCTTAATTGCTAGAGAATACACACTTTTGCGCATTAAAACCCTTCTTGAAGCGACAAATAATAACGCATTACAATTGTCATTACCTTATTTAAGCGCACAAAATAGCTCAAGTATATACAATATACTTATAGGATACTACTCACACACGCGAGCGCCATGTCAGCCATTTTGTCGTTAAACGCGATCTCGCTCGGATGTACCTGAATTGCATATTTCGCTCTCGTTCTGTATCAGTGGTGGAAATCAATTGATTTCCAAACTTTTTTGCGGTGCCGTTGCTTATAAGATTGATGTAAGTAGCCGAGATTTTTAAATGTTAGGCTGGTCTATTCGGAACTGTAAGAGTAGAAG
Organism: Epiblema foenella; assembly: GCA_963556455.1. Classification (NCBI taxonomy): domain Eukaryota; kingdom Metazoa; phylum Arthropoda; class Insecta; order Lepidoptera; family Tortricidae; genus Epiblema; species Epiblema foenella. Next base: position 45,584,764 of record OY747095.1, read on the forward strand.
TGTTAAAGGCGGGACTACAATGTTTTTTAATTTCCGCAAAAAGAATTAGTAACCAACGAATGGCTTTGCTATTGTGGATCGAAAACAAGTAACAAAACTATGTATAAGTTGTTCGTTTTTTAAATTTGTGCATTCTAAGGTTGATTCGGTCCTTTTTTATTTCAGTCGAAATATAACTTGACAGCAGCGCAACTGGGGAAATACCTCCGTACTTCCCCAGTTGTGCTGCTCCGAATTCGAGCAATATGACATTTTGCTGTGCCCTACCTCTCTTAAAAGCTTCTTGAGTAGCTTGAATGCACCCATATTTTTGCACTCGACTTTACAAACAAAGTTACGAAGCCAAAAATTGTGTTTCAAGCATTTTCCTCTGTACCTTTTCGTTGCCTGGCCTATTATGTCGGCAACACATGTCCAAAAATGTACTGAGTCATCAAGATCTGACATTTTGTCTAACACGTCTTTATAAAACCCTGAGTCATCAAGATGATTCTGACATTTTGTCTAACACGTATTTATAAAACCCGACTTTAACCATATTTTTCTAACCGAGTGACTAAATTTATAATTTTAAATGTAACTTGAACACTATTCGCGAAATGATTTCGATTTTTAGAGTACATAGTAAACTGTACAGTAAAATATATCAATATGTATACATTTTTTCAACTTATACCATTGAAATAAGGTCCAAAATGCCCTCGACTGCACTTACGTTTCTTAAGCTTCTCCGAAATTCGTATCGTGCCGACCTTTTCACTCGTGTTATCACTAATCACTACATAGTATAAAACAAAGTCGCTTTCTCTGTCCCTATATCCCCATGTATGCTTAAATCTTTAAATAATAATAATAATCTTTTATTTCGAGTATCACAAAGACTCATAGGTACAATAGCTGTTAGTAATCACTTAACTATTTATCTTATTGCTAGTGTTAGAAATTATTTAGCCCATATATTCGACACTGGAGCATGCAATGACATCCAGTGCCTCATAAATGGGCAGTCAAGGCGTTCTGCGACGACCGCCAGCAGCACTAACTACGCAACGGATTTTGATGCGGTTTTTTTTAATAGATAGAATGATTGAAGAGGAAGGTTTATATGTATAATAACATCCATTAAATAGTGCACCTGTGCGAAGCCGGGGCGGGTCGCTAGTACTCTATATGGGTGAAAGGGACGGTACGAGATGGAGTTTGGATTTCGCATTTTGGAGTTGCCCCTCTGTGCCTAAGTCGTAGGAAAGGTTACATAATTATCCTAACTATAGCCTAGATAGACTTTGTAGTCTTATAATATGGATGCTGTTATGCAATATGTCAACCTACTATAGGTTTAGAATGAAGGAAAAATTGAAAAATTTAGGCACCGAGCAGGATTCGAACCTGCGACCTCCCGGCACTCGCGGCCAGTCGCTCTAGCCAACCAGCCAATTGGTTTTCCTATTAGGTTGACACATTATTGCATAACAGCATCCAAATAATTCCATAATTATACAGGGCGTCCCACGGCTATGCCACATGGAGGGAAAGTACCTTGAATATTGTAGATGGAACTTTTTACTGAAAGAAGACATTATTTGAATTTAAAAAATCAATTTAAACTGCATTCACAGATATTTTAATAATTTTGATTGAACCGGGAATCGAACCCGTTACACGAGAAAAATAATTACCCTGTAGCTTTATCATACCGATCTAAAGGGTTCATCATAAGGATTTTTTTTTACTAAATAACAGTGTCAAGAATAAAAGGAAGACCATGAATTTTGACAATTTTAACACAAAATTAATCAATTTATCACGTGTAACGGGTTCGATTCCCGGTTCAACCATAAAATTATTTAAATATCTGTGATTGCACGTTATATTGTTTTTTAAATTCAAATAATGTCTTCCTTCAGTAAAATGTTCCATCTACAATATTCAAGGTACTTTCCCTCCATGTGGCATAGCCGTGGGACACCCTGTATATATTTTACCAATGAAGACCAGATCTTCTAAAATTCCCGGACAAGAAATGCATTACAGTGATAATGCTGTCTGCTGACAATACCAAAAACAATAAGTGGTATAACTCTACATATATATTAGCTACAGTGGAAAACAAATAACGTGTATGCCAGGCGAACTTCGACTTTATAAGCTTTTGAATTGTAACTTTTGTCACTCAATATATATTGATATTCCGTCATTTACCCGTTATTTCTGAATATTGTATCAAATAAGGGGAGTTACCTTCAATGTCGGTATTTATATATCAGGTGATACTTCTTCTTTAGTTACATTGTCTATATGTCCAGAGGGGCTAAGATGATCGCTTATATGTCGGACACATAGCAGTCGTCCCTCTCGCACTTACATACTTGACAGCAAGGGACGTATGCTATATGTCCGACATATAAGCGATCATCTCAGCCCCTCAGATGGTGTATGATGGATGCCATTATATCTGCAATTCTCGTATAATCAAAGTTCATCTAGACAATTTAAATTAGCTACACTCAAGTGCAATGAAATTGGGCACATTTTACATATACAGTGAGTAACATCGTACGAAAACCTTCGTTTCAGATCATATTACTAAGAATTCTTTTGTTGAAATTCTGGGTGGACTGAAAAAGTAGTTCTTGTACCAAACCAGGGGCGCTACCGCGAATAGCAAACGAAGTTTTCCCTCTCTGTCGCACTTGCAAGTTTACATATAAGTGAGACAGAGAGGGAAAACTTCGTTTGTGGTTCGCGGTAGCCCCTCAGGGTGTATTCGTTTCGAGGTTACTTACATTGTAGAGAAAGAGAGTATCTCCCTATCTGTCGCTCGAATGTGCAAGTGCGACAGAGAGGCATATATTTCCTTTTCCCTCGGGTACAAACTGTACCCAATTTCACTTCTCTTGAGTATGTATCGTGGTGCAAATCTGATGAGTATAAAGAATTTCTTTTTGTTGCAACCTTGAATAACAATATCAATATTTTGCTAAGAATCTAAATACTACACGTAAGCCAATATTTGTAAGACTACATTTTGGTTGTTTAGTACCTTCTCTATAGTTTTATATATGACTTCGTCCATTTCGATCTGTTTTTGTAAGCTCGAATTAATTTCACTATTATGTACAAACGGAACAAACGTATGACAATTTGTGCTTTATTTTCTAAGTGATAATTAAGAATTTTGTTCAGTACTTCCGCGCGAACTATTATTATTATAGTTCCTTGGAAGGCATTAAACAGGTAGGTTCTACACGGATCTACATAGTACTTATAAATAGTAAAATTGATGATAGATTGTCGTTTTGGAATACTTTGCGAGTTAATTAATAGAGAAGTGGTAGCCTCAGGGGCCTGCTCCAATAACAGTCTTGGGAACATTCATAAATTACGTCACAGTTTAGGGGTCGGCAAGGTGTAATAAAGGGTTCTAAATTCCATGACGTAAAATGTAATATGTTATACGTCACACTGCGGGGAGGGTCACCAACAAAACTTGAAATGCCTGTGACGTATTTTATGGATATGCCCTTTCTGCCGTGCCACATATTAGTCAACAAAAAAAAACTAGTAATTTGACCAGACTGTCCACACAATCAGATGACTACCGCTTAAGATTGCCTTTTGGCTTAACTAAATCACCCGAAGTGTTCCATAACCGAATCCATCATAAATTTGTGCATGTAATAGAGATGTCGCACTAGTATGCTAGCTCTTTTTAACTTCTGAACTGACTCTTGTAAGGAATGTCTTTTCAAAGCTATACATACGTCCGAAACTAAGGTAAAATTCTGTGAAATGACCGCAAGCAAGAATCTATTTTATGGTCAGAGCTCTTAGTCGTTTTTTGCTTGCGTTTTCGTAAGGTATTTCTGTAAAATTCTAACACTTTCAGTGCCAAGAGCGTTAGTATGGCGCTCGTGACGTAAGCATTTTTCTCTACATACTACGGTTTTTTGCGTCTTGTTGACTACGAGTACGCTACGAAATCGTTGACAGTGAAGTGTTGAAATTAACAAGGTTCACTTTGGAAAAGACAGTCCAATTTAGTTGTAGTTAGGATAAGCGTGTTCGTTAATAAGTATCGATGTAACAAGACTGTAGTTGAAGGATGCAATGGTGACCCTTTAGATATGAATGCCTTACAGATTTAGGGTTGTCTAGTCTAACCTTGTCAGTTCACTCGTCCTAAAGTTGGACGTAAATTTCGATCCCGGATTGAACTATATAGTCACGAGATGCGTTGTTTCTCAAATAGAATCTGCCTAATGAAAGCTGAGACTGAGATTGATTTATAATTGATTAAATGGCAACTATAATGTCTACGTCAAATGTGTCAAACGTCACTTAATTTCCTTGTCAATGGAGACAAACATTGCTTGATCCTTTACGGGTCAGAAACAGGATACAGCAAATCGTATCATAGTACTACATAGTACACTAGTGGCTCTGTGAGCTGTAGACCTCGTGAATGAGTTTTTTATTATTTCCAAAATCTGACATTGTAGAAAGAGACGAATACCTAAATATCTCTAAATCTGTAAGGCATTTTAAATACAAAGCTTAAGGTTGTTAATGCTGCTTATACACACAATTTTAAATAGCTTCTGTTCCTCGTATAGTTAAGTTAGAAATTGCCTGTGACTCACAGACAAACGCATGATGAAACTATGTATAAGGATTCTGTTTTTGCTATTTTGGCTGCGTCCAAAATAAAAATCAAGTAGATAGGAAATTTATTAATATGACACTTTAAACTGGCTTGTGACAGCCCTAAGCTATGTGTGTCTTTGGGATATCTCGTGCTGTAGGTAGGGCGTAGCGTGACGTCACAGAGTGGCGGCAGCGTGGTGAACTGATTTTGTACGGTAGTATTAAGTTGGGGCACTTCACGTGAATGTCGCTTACGTGACGCTTCCTTTTACCGTTTGATGTTTCCTGTTACGAATGATTCTGACCGATCGAGCATTCTACTAAGTACAGAGGAATTTGAACTGTATACACAGGGACATCCCACTGTCACCATCGGCACGCATGATTCCATTGAATTATGAAACGTATCGAATGTGTATACAGTTCAAATTGATCTGTACTTGGTAGAATGCTTTATTACCATAGCCGTCCGAGGTAAACGGTAATCCTATGTAGAAAGGTGATTTTTGACCTAATGATATTTCAAGGATTGACATAAAGATCGATAGTGTATTCTCAATGTTCACATACACTATATACAGGGTGTAACAAAACTAGTGAGGATCCGTTTAAGGGCATACTCGGTATCGTGTTCTGATTAGGGGGCGTCCATAAATTACGTGAGGTGTTTTTTTTTTCCTGTCCCTCCCTCCCCCCCTGGTGAGATGTCGTGAGATTTTATTCAACCCCCTCCCCCATCCCACAATCTCACGTGAGATTTTTTAAAATGTGGGTTTCTTACGTAAACGCGTTGGGTTGTTATTGTAAAAAGAAAAAAAAATGCTTCGTGCTTTTATTTACGACTAGTTAAGACTAGTAATCAATATTGCTGAGAGTTAACGTCGAAGTATGAATGAAATTATTCTCTTTCGAACGAATTAGTGAATAATCTTAATCGTATTACGATTACGCTTAAGATTAAATCTTATAAGCGTGTACAATCTGGATTAAATGGACCAAAATAGTATAATTTTTTTTTGTTTCAATCAGAAAAAAAATTGCGTGATATTTGCCGAGAATCTCATCTAATCTTACGTTGGAGAGAGGGGGGCCTCTCTCCAACGTAAGATTAGATGAGATTTGACTCGACCCCCTCCCCCCCTTAAACATCTCACGTAATTTATGGACGCCCCCTTAGGGTAAAGTAGAAGAAAAATTTTTTTGACGCAATAAATTTTTGGCCTTTGTATGGACTTGGATGACTTGGATGACATGCACCATAGAAAAATAAAATCTTTTTCCTAATCAGAACACGATACCGACTATTCCCTTAACGGATCCTCATTAGTTTTTGTTACACCCTGTATAAAGGTAGCCATACAGTGCATGTCTAGTTTCACGTCTGGGTTGGAAGGTCAGATGGCAGGTAGCTTTCATAATAAAACTAGTTTCTAAGCCAGATCCTGGGATTAGGGTGCCCCGATACCTTGTGAGAGTCAGGATGGCGGGTGTACCTAAACAAATATGTAAATAAAGCGTACCAAAAATTTGTACTTAATTTGTACTATTTTGTACGACTTTTGAAAAAAATTGTACCCTTCCGCATTTAAAGTTATTACAAAGTGAAGGTACACCCGCCATCCTGACAGTCAGGATGGCGGGTGTACCTGGGAAAATTATGATCCTACCAATTATCAACCAATGTTAATATCTCACTTTTTTGTACCAAATTTGTACTCAAATATACAGTAAAAACTTCAGCCATCTAATTCGTAGTTTGCGAGTTTTACACGTTTTATGATTTTCTACTGCTGGACGGGTACAATTTTTTTCTAAAGTGGTACAAAATAGTACAAATTAAGTACAAATTTTTGGTACACTTTATTTACATATTTGTTTAGGTATACCCGCCATCCTGACTCACGATTCCTTAGCGCAAAAGCGGGAAAACGCTCGGAGAAAAACGTTACGCAAGCGACAATCCCTTGAAGTGTCCCATGTGCGTTTACCAGTGTGGTTAATGAACAAAATGACTAAGTATTATCAAAGATATTATCCACAAGGCATACCCACCTCCGTTCGAATTGTTAGTATACGAATTTAGTATTTAAAGTCATTTTTATAAATAATAGAATCGCTGAACGATTACATATTAAGGGTTATTATCGTACTTATCCACCGTTTTTGAAACGTTTCATGTTTTAATATTTCGGTGTCCTATTGCAAACCTCCGAACTTCGTATAGTGCCGTACCTTTCACTCTCGTGTTATTCACTATATGAGTGAAAGGGACGGCACGGTACAAAGTTCGAAGTAGCTCCTCAGTACCTCTAGTATAAGTCTTTTTCAAAACAAAACACAAACGAACGTGCTCGCGTTTAGGGTCAGTTGCACCAATACGATAACAGGCCGGTCATCGTCAAATATGGCGCCGGCAGCTGTCATCCCATAGAAACTTGTCAAACTTTCCATACAATCTGATTTTAACGAACACCGCTTACAATTACAGACGGTTTGGTGCAACCCACCCTTAGTCTCAAAGTAGGGCAAAAATAGTTACCACCAAAGGTCACCAGAGGCGCTGCTCTCTTGCCATACTAATTGAATGCTGTTATGCAATAATGTGTCAACCTAGTAGGAAAACCTATAGTAGGTTGACACATTATTATTATTATTATAGAGATTAAGTTCTTGCCGATATTATTATTATTATATATTTTAGACAGGCAGCTGACGCTGATACGTCTAAATCATAGTTACTTGGCACTGGTTAACACTGCTTAGATCTTAGTTTGTCAAGTTTGTTTTTAAACTGATTAACACTGTTAGCGTTCACTACTTCTGAATATTTTTTTCCATGCCTTTACTATTCTATTAGTCATTATTACATAACAGCGTCCAATGGGGGCTATCGTTTTTGTGCTCACCAGTTGACGCCACTGTCGACTAAGGTCCAGCTGTCAAAAATTGTTATTGGTTATTATGGACATGAGAACGAAGTTTACATTTAAATCATATTCAATACCTTAAAACCGTACCGTAAAAATATCGAATATACCGCATTGTAGCGTGGTCCCGTTTTGTTCGGAAAAAAGGAGGAAATAATTTTCCGAAAGACAAATCTGTCTCAAAGCCCTGACAGTCATTGACCCTTAATTCATATTTGCCATAATCAAGCTCAGGTATTGCAAAATAGTGACCATATTGTTCCAATTAGATATTAACCCGCGTAGCGCAACCAAAAAGAGTGACATTTGACGTTTCGGAGGACCCCACGCTACACTAGCGCCTCTAGCGGCGAATTCATACGCGATAGCCCCCATTGAGAATAAACGCAAACTTGTTAGTTGTTTGTTTCGTAGAAACTTACACTAGAGGTACTGGTAAGTTTAGCGTACTTTTTAGAATGGTAGAGTTGATCAGATTAAATCGATTATCAATTGAAATTACGACCAAAAATCTTAGGCACGCATATATGATATTTTCTAACTAATTTGGTTGAGATTTAAAAGGGTATGTCGACTTTTTCTTGTATGTTATTCTTCGAGTTTATGTTTGTTATTATAGTAACTGAATGCACAATAGCCTCCTAAGACCCCGCGTCCTATATAAAGGACAAAATATGGTCAACGGAAAATAAGTTAAATTTTGAAGTGATAGAGTTGCATTTGTTTTGGTTTGATTGATTTGACATAAAATAAAATTCAAATTTGTAATCGGAACTGTTAGATTCAAATTCGATTGTATTTTTATTTGTATGGTGGGTGTCAGGAGGATAGAATAAACAAGACATGTGAAAAAAGCATGCATTTAGTTTAGAGACCTGAGTGCCTACTCCGAACTTTGTATCGTCCCGTTCCTTTCGCTCTAGTGTTATACACTATATGAGTGAAAGGGACGTCACGATACGGAGTTAGAATAGACCCTCAGGCCTCTAAATTAAATACAGTGGAATCCGGATAAAGCGACAGTCAAGGGACCGGTGATATTACGTCGCACTAACAGGACGTCGCACAAAACGGACTGATTTTACTTTGAAATTGTTTGGTATGAAATCTAATGTGTGGTGATTTCGAAGTCGTTAAAAGCGGTCAAATGTTATATGCGGAGTCGTTATATGCGGATTCTACTGTACCATAGCGTCTAGCCGCGCATCATACTAGAAAAATGGCAATGAAATTTTAATCTACTGCAATAGGAAATAGAGTAGTTTGTTTTGTTTTTAAATCGAACGTAACAAAACAAATGCAACTCTGTTCCAATTTTGAAAGATGTAAAATCCTATTGAATGTGAAGGTACTTTTAATAGGCCTTTGGGCGGCTAGAGAATAGAAAATAATGTTTAGTTACGCCACATAAAATCATGATTAGAAAATGTGACTCGATGGACTCCGCTCACATGAAGTTTAATAATAGAGGGGATTCTTATGGTTGGTTTTTCTTTAACAAGCTGCAAGATAAAGTTGATTGACCCAAAGTTAACACATTCACTGCCAGGCTGCCTAGGAACAATATTGTACGTGAACGCATATATGCGTTGTCTGCAGTAAATGCCATTGTAATTTCGGCTGGTCAACTGATTTTAATGTGTTGTTAATGATAAGTAGGTTATAGTGGCGCAAACACATTCCCTAATGTTTAATGGATTACGGACTCTCATCGAATAATGAACTATTATGAGTTTTATAAACATGTAATAATAACATTTGGAAGGTACGTCATTTTTGCTTGTATGTACAGTACGATTGCTTTGTTTCGTTGGATAAGTCTACTTTAACGTGAATGTAATAAAGTTTCTATTACAAACTTGCGTTTTTAAGACATTGTGTATATAATAGATTTTTTTTTTTCAATAAGGTTATCTACTTATTTGTAAACAAAAAGTGTTCATTAAAATTGAGCATAGACTTAAAAGACGAAAATTCAATTGCATTATATAAACTTCGATATCAAGAAGGTCGATAAAAAAACATTCACGCTCTATTGAAAAACAATTTCTGTGCGACAAGATAATCCACTTAAACTTCCACTTCTTATTTGTCTCTTCCGGTGAAGATTTTCGAGATAAAAAGTATCCTATATATTAATCCAATCTATAAACTCTTTGTATATCCAGTTTCATCATAATCCGTTCAGCCATTTTTGTGTGATCGAGCCACAAACATCTAAAGTTTCTCATTTATAATAGTAGGATTGGAGTAGTCGACAAGTGATATAAAAATGAAATAAGTACAGTTTATTTATAATAATCGAATTGATGACAAAAATAAATCGTATATCCAGTTTCATCATAATCCGTTCAGCCATTTTTGCGTGATCGAGTAACAAACATCTAAAGTTTCTCATTTATAATAGTAGGACTGGAGTAGTCAACAAGTGATATAATACTGTAATAAGTACAGTTTATATATAATAATCGAATTGATGACAAAAATAAATTACAGACAGTTTTGTTAATACAGGGTGTTCGGAAAATGACTGCAAAAGCTCGAAAGTATCATTACATTATACACATTGACCATAATAGGGGTATTGACATCAAATAAGAAAATCATTAAGTTCAAATTTTCTCGAGAAATGATCCAATTCTTAATCAAATAGCGAAAAAAGTAACTCAAAAGAATAAATAAGTATATCGTCGGGCGAGATGAAAAACTCACTATCAAATCTGTCACTACTCTTCGAAACCTCGTATCTCAGTACTGAAACGAAGCTGATATACGAGCTTTATTTTAAGTAGGTATTTGTTACTTACTGACTGGCTTGTAACCCGACGATATAATTAACTCTTCAAAGTTTTAAGTGGGGGCATGTTCTGTCCCTTTTTCACAACGCACCTCTGTATTGAACGATCGTCATTTACAGTGACGTCACTGATTTGTAGCGCTTTCTCTCTCTAATTAAAATCAACTTAATGGTTGTAGCTTTGTTTTTTGAGATATTTTAATGGGATTTTCACAATTTGGCATTGTTTAATGTCTTCTTTCTTTTGGCCAATAATTAGGATGCTAATAAATATTGAGCCAACGTCCCGTTACCTTTATTGAAAGTCTTGTAGTTTTTTTAATAATACGGGGTTTACAGTGAAGAATCATATTCTCCATGTTTATAATATCTTTCCAAAATCGAAAGGAATAGAAGGAACTTAGATAAATATTTCTAAAGAGATCCTATACGCGAGCCACCAAGAGTGACGGAAGGTCTTATGCAGATAAATTGAGAATTGGTTTAAAATGGCTGCCGGTTTACCATAAATTACATCCTTAACTTGGGCGGGTAATCGCTTGTGACATATTTGGGCACAACTGTCATATAAAATAAGTTGTGCTCGACAAAAAGTGAAACTATGAAAGGGACAACAAATGATATGTAACTCTCTGTCGCTCTTATACAAAAATGTATATGACTGGCTCGCTCGGTTGTGGTATTAGCGTGTCGCGTCTGGTAAGTGTGTGAGAAGGAATTTCCAATCCTAATTCATTCATAGCCACTACGCATTATACTCGTTTATGTGTTCATGATTTATGACATATTGTTCTAGATGTTATTATTGTAAGTTTATGTGAGATTGCGTACACTAATATTTTGTAACATTGTATGTGCATAGGTTGTGAAACTTTGCTTAGACTCTCGTCAATTCGTCCAGTGTTTTGATAAGAGTACGGTGCCTTTACCATGAGTTTGCGTGACCGTACTCGCTAGCGACTGCGTAAACGATTAAGTATGCCGATTCTTAGTTCTATTGCGTAACCGCCAGAGGCGCTGACTTTTGCTCATATAATTTTGTACGCAGTCGCTAGCGAGTACGGTCATGTTAACTCATGGGAAAGGCACTGATCTGTATCTATTTCTGCATAATAGATAATTGAGAATAAAGAAGATTCCTTGACTTGAGATTTTTTTTTGTATACGGTCTACCACAGTTCAGAGGGGCTACTTACTACGAAATTCGAACTTCGTGTCGTTCTTATTAGAAAAAACATTAAAAAAATGTCAAGTACCCGATTGAGCTGCGGAGGGGCGCGCCCAAAGATTATAATTATACATACAATTATACGTGGATGCCACGCAACAATGCCATGTTTCTCTGTCGGGTGGCCCCATAGTGGCGTCCACCGACAGATAGCACGTCAACCAGTAAAATCCGAAACGCTGCGGCCTGCGGGAGATTAAAAAAAAGGTAGCGTGTAATTTTACCGTCAACTAGTGTTTTTTTTGGCTGAATGCGGCAAGGAGCGGGATGCCTAAAAAAAACTAAAAAGTTCAGTATTTTATTTTAAAGCTGGAACAGGCATTTAGCATTTTTTTAAGAGCGCTTTAATAAAATGTAGTGGGTCCACTAGCGCCACTCGTAAATAATTGTAATTATTTAAATTTAACGATATATAACTAAAAAAGGGGACTGAACTCAAAATTAAAACGGCCGTTTTAACTTTGGACGCATAGATTGACGAATCCAGCAACGTAAAAACTAGTTTGATGGATTTAAAAAGTACTTAAATACAAACTACAGTACATAGCGGCCCCCTTTTTTAGTTATATATCGTTAAATTTAAATAATTACACTTATTTACGAGTGGCGCTAGTGGACCCACTACATTTTATTAAAGCGCTCTTAAGGCATCGCGCTCCTGGCGCATTCAGCCAAAAATTATCATGTACTGACATTTGGACTGTCAGTGAAAATGTCAATGAACAGCATGAATGGATTTTCTTTATTCTGCGTTGTCTATGGATACTGTTTTAATTTACAACTACCGTCCGTCTTGCCCCTCGCACCGATAGAATAATTTTAGTTATAATTATGACAATATGGACAGGCATCGTTTTACTATAGTAGAGATTACCTTGGCAAAAAAAATCAAACATTTATTCTGCAAATAGGCCAATTTTACATGTAAAAATATTAATTTACAATTTAAGCCGTCGTCTCCCGGGGAAAAAACAACAATAGCATTGTTTGTAATGAGCCCGGTGATCCCCGGGACTGATAGATGACGGTTTTAAGAAAGTGTGACTATAATAATACATTTTTCATGTCAAAATATTAATTTACAGTTCTCACACAGTAGCGTCACAACTAGAGGTAAAGGTTTTAAATTTTTAAAACTGATTTAAAAATGTATTGACAATTGACATATAACTGTAATAAAACGTGTTTTTCTCCTTTATCATTGTTATTTTTCACCCATACACACATTTGTTTTTCGTTGCATTACACACTGTTCTTACAATATAAGAAAATCTGTATTGAACGGACCGGGAATGCGTGTGTAGCACCCATGGAGTAAGCCAGCATAGCAAGACTGGTAAACAAGCGTCCGTCCCACCTGATGATAAGCGGTCACCGCAGCCTCTGGACGCTTGCAGCGCCAGGGTCATGCACGTAGTCAGCATCAAAAGTATCTATAACTATCTAAGCCTATAAAGAGGTCAATAGCTCGTATTCCCTTGCTGTAAAGAGTTTTGACGTCTTCATATGCGTAGTTTCATTGGTACTGAGGGTGGGTTGCACCGTCTGTAATCGTAAGCAGTGTTCTTTAAAATCTGATGGAAACCAGTTCAACCAGTTGGAAAGTTTGACAAGTTTCTATGGGATGACAGCTGCCGGCGCCATATTTGACGATGACCGGCCTGTGACCGTATGTTGGTGCAACCGACCCTTAATCTACTATAGTAAAATGTGTATTTAATCAAGAGCGAGTAATAAATACATAAGGCACTCAATTATCTGATTATAAAGTCTTTTATACACAAACATTTACTGAATCAGCAAAAGAATCTTTTTTCCGGGAAATGTTAAGTGACGTTAACAGTGTTTGTGTAATGACCATTTTATTTCATTTTTTTTCATTTTATTTATTAAAAGAATTACTAATACAAGCTGCTAAGATTACGATTAAATAATCGTCAGAGCAAATGGGTAATTTGGAATCAGGTAACATGGCCGTTTTATGTTCGACGTAAACAATGTGTGATATGCGTAGCTAGTATGTCGGATACATCGTTAGTCCCTCACTAGCATTGTATGTGAGTGGGACGACATAACTGCGATCATGCTAGCTTCGTTGGACTAACATTTTATGTCGGACGTAATTGCGACTGTGCTGCGGCGAATGTTCCAACCAGTTGGCGTTTAACGCCATAAAACATTAAGTGTATATCTACCACTGAAACACGTTATATGGTAGTTTATCATCTGATCGTATAAACATCCAAAACTGAGGGGCTACCGCGACTGAAAACGAACGAAGTTCGAATATCTCCCTCTCTGTCGCACTTGCTAATTCGTGTGGCAGAGAGGGAGATATTCGAACTTCGTTCGTTTTCAGTCGCGGTAGCCCCTCTGGCTCTGTACTCCGAACTTCGTATTCGTGTCGTCCCTTTCGCTCATAAAGTGAATAACACGAGAGTGAAAGGGACGCCACGATACGAAGTTCGGATTTCGACCTCTCATCACTGAGGGGCTACCGCGACCGAAAACGAACGAAGTTCGAATATCTCCCTCTCTGTGGCACGTATTAGCAAGTGCGTCAGAGAGGGAGATATTCGAACTTCGTTCGTTTTCAGTTCGCGGCAGCCCCTCTGACGACGTGAACTTTTCAACTGTCATTCTAAGAATACTTGCGGTAACTACCAAGACGCGAAAACGAACTTCGTTAGTGTGTCTTTATGTCTCGAACAGTACCTCTAGTATAAGTTTTTTCGAAACAAAACACAAACGAACGCGTTTGTGTTTAGTCTGAATTTGTAGGGCAAAAAATTGTTGCCATACAAATTCAGACTAAACGCAAACTTGTTCATTGTGTTTTGTTTCGAAAAAACTTATATAGACGAACGAAATTCGTGCCGTGGCCAAAAAATAGTAGTGGATATATACTTTCTGTCAACAGTATATTAATATAGTTAATGTGGTTAAGTATTCTTCTCATCTATGGACTACGGTTGTATTTGATATCCTATTTCCGACCCATGTGTATCTGATTTGCGGGTATAAATCCTTCATGTAATTATGATGGTAAATAAAAGTTTTTTGACTTTATATGGATTTTTTGTTGCACACAGTTTCCCTTTTCAACACCACGATATTTCCAATGTTTAAATAATGCAAAGTAGTAAAACTAAACTAAACTAAAACTAAAATATATTTAAAAAAAATCTATAATTTCACTTCATATTAATAAATATTAGGTTGTAATAAGTAGGATGTGCTGCTCCTATACAGGATAATATATACAAGGGTGGATTATACACGAAAGAGAGTATCCACAAATTATATAGATAAATTAAATATTTGGGGACATATAGAGAAATATATACTTAAATACATAGAAAACATCCAAGACTCATGAACAAATATTCATGCTCATCACATAAATAAATGCCCTGACCGGGATTTGAACCCGGGACTTCCAGCATCGCAGGCAGCGTCACTACCAACTAAGCTAAAGAGGTCGTCCGAATAGACGAGATAGGATCATAGGAGACACAGGAAGACACGACAATAGAGAGATATCTCAGGGACCGAAGTTCAATGACAGTTGGTTGGAAGTTACATATTTATGCAACTGATTTTAGAAACTTCGATAGCGCGATGCAGAACATGTCAGATTTGACAGTTGACAGTAGTAACGCCACAAGGTTTTGTAACAACCGTCGTGCAGTATAGGGATGAAAATATTTAGTAGTTACATCGTCAACTAATCAATAATATAAGGTAAATCGCCAATTCCTGACCACTTAATAAAGTGTCATTCAGTTACTGAGGGGCTACCGCGACCGAAGACGAACGAAGTTCGAATATCTCCCTCTCTGTGGAACGTATTAGCAAGTGCGACAGAGAGGGAGATATTTGAACTTCGTTCGTTTTCAGTTCGCGGTAGCCCTTCTGGCCACCAAACTTGTGCATTGAAGACCGCCTTTAATAAAATTGCAGAAATACCAATAGTTGGTTTACTCTGTGGGGATTTTTGAGAAGTGTCCAACAATAGGCAATTTACCTAGGCATTAAACTTGACACTAACATTAAGTAGGTACCTACTTCAAATCATGCACAGACATATATCATGTGATCTCTATTTATAGAAGCTAGCATCCTGTATAACCCGATCATCCGACTGTGTCAGTAAAAAAGTAGACGAAAGTATTCTTTGACCAAAAGCACAAAAAAAAATCGAATAGCTCCAGTTTTATAAAACACCCTTTACTGAATAGGAAATGCTCAAAAGGTATAATTGATGTGTAAAAAAGGTGGATTATAGTTTTAATAAATCTGTACACTTTTATAATGGTTATTTTAAAGATCCCATGAAACCATATTAGTCCAGTGCTGCCAATATCAGAACTCGTTTGGTTTGGTTTGCGTACAAACCACAGACTACGAACAAAGTCGCGTGAAAGTGCCGTCACGGACACAGTCGAGCCGGAGCAAAATATACCGCGTCTGTGGTGCGATAAAGACGAAATCAAAGTCACGGAAGGGGAGTGTTTTTAATTTCTAGTGAATTACAGGTGAGTGATATTTTAATCAGTGTTTAAACATCACAAAGTGCACCAATATAACATTGAAGACTGTTAAAAAATAATTGTTTATAAATTTTATTGTGTTGTGTCAACGCCCGCATAGGAATCATACCGAGTTCCTAATTTATAGGTATTTTTTTTAATTATGTTATTTACGTCTGATTTTCTTTGTTTATTTACTCGCTCTGGTTGCGCGGCTGTATGTGATTCCGTGGGTCTTTTATTGAGGAAGCTGAAGTGTTGGTCTGGAATTGTGTTAAGGCTCTAGGTTTTTAAGTAGGTGTATTTTTCTAAATTTACACTTCGTGCGTTCACCTCTCGGTGTATGTAACACTTCGGTCCCGCATTTTGGTTGTGCTGAATACGAATATAGCTTAAACAAAGTGTAGTTTAATTCAGATGCACAGCGCATTTCGCATAATTTGAAGTGAAATTAGGAGTGGCTGATTTGACCTACTAGGTCTACTACACTCGATTGGTTTACTGCTGCACTTGACTTTTGAAAGGGATACGTTACCGATTTACGTTACTCTTTTAGACCTACCACAGTCGTGCATATGAAAATACACTAAGAAAACAAATAGTATTTTAGTTTTAGAGATTGTTATTAATAGGGCTGTGTTCATAAAAACAAAAATTTCTGTGTATTTTTAAAATTATTTCACGTTTGAGTTTAGCCTTTAAATTAACTTATACTATAGAAAGAAATCTTTCTTATTTTTCTGTAGTGCACTACACATTTGTATAAAATAAAAGTTAGAGACTTTTAAAAGTATTAGAATCTTTTGTAGTATGATGTAATGCAGTAATTGCAGTGAAACCTGAGTCAGCCTAGTATTTTAAGTGCCTAGCCAAGCAAAATATAAATTATTACTTTCACCTTGCAAGATTTTGTACACATAAAAATGAGTAGCCTATTTGAAACGATTCTCTATTCTATCTATACAATTTATTAATCTATATCAATATTATACATGCGAAATTGTGTCTGTCCGTCGTTCTGTTACCTCTTCATTTTTAAACCCCTGAACCAATGAGAATTTTGTATGGAGGTAGTTTGAGTCCCTGGAAAGGACATAGGATACTTTTTATCCCAGAGATCATCCCTAAAGGGAGCGGAAGTTTGTGTGGAAGAGTGATAACTAGGTTAGCGGCTGATATAAAATTCTAACACAATGAAAACAAGTTATACGTAGACAGAGTCGCGGGCAAACACTAGTGAAATAATATATAATACATTCAGTGTAAACCAGTGATGTTATAATGAATTATTACAGGAAGTTCTCAATTTTAATTATACTTAGATAATTACTGCAATGAGCTATGTGCAATGCAAGCTATAAACACATAAGCACACATTAAAACTGGTTGCAGTAGTTTAATATTCATATAAATGGAAGTATGTGAACTGAGGTTCGTATATTACTTCAAATTTTTAATTTTACTCATGCACTCATGAATGTCAATATCATGTAGAAATTCAGATGTGTTTGTGAAGTTCCTTCAAAGAAGTATGCTGGGTCTAAGGCTCGGGGGCAGAATAAGGCAGAACGAAACTGAAGTGTGTGGCAGAGGTAGCCTGCTGGACAAAGTGGAGATGGGCAGGGATAGCACGGGCACAAGATGGCCGATGGAGCAAACTCCTCCAATAGTGGGGGATAAGCACCAACGGGGCCGCCCGCGCCGCTGATAGTGTGATGATATCATCAAAATAGCAGGACCCACATGGCCCAGATTAGCCGCTGTTAAACCAGATGGGGACAGGGATCGTATACCGGTATTTTCTCCATAGAAAAATACCGGTATTATTACGGTCACCGGTTCATTATTTCGTTTTTAATGGGGCAATCTAATAATACGACGTTGTTGATCTAATAATACATGATTCAGCCCTACGTAAAGAGCAAAAAATAATCCAAAATATTGGGCTAATTCAGGGTTTTTTAAAAATACCCATATCGGTCCCTGGATGGGGGAGGCCTTTGCCCCACAATGGACAACCCAATAATTAATTCCAAAATAATTTATAATTGTAACTTTTGAGAGGGAAATATAAGGCATATTTTTATTATTATTATATGTGGAGGCTTTTCATACATTTAGAAAGAAAAAAAAACATGTTTATTTAGCATATACAAAATTAAAATAATAATAAAACAATGGAAAATTTAAATACCACTAATATATGCTACAATGGTCGGCACTCAGCTTGGTGCCACGAAATAAGCTATTAGGCGTTAAGTCGTGGCGCTGATTTTCAGTGGCACCTGGTAACCGGAGTAGCTGCCACTTATTTATGTGGTTGCGTTCACACACGGCGTCAAAGAAATGTGAACGCAACCATATAAATGTATGAAACTGATACGGTTTCTGATGCGTCAAAACGCAACACGACAGACAAATGTGTAGGCCTCTTAAACACCACTCTGGGCCAGTGGCGCTACCGCGAACAGCAAACGAAGTTTTCCCTCTCTGTCGCATTTGCAAGTTTGCACATAAGTGAGACAGAGAGGGAAAACTTCGTTTGTGGTTCGCGGTAGTCCCTCAGTGTGGGGAAGAATCTCCTATGAGAGGAGGCCTGTTCGGTAGTGGGACATACAAATATTGTACGACAATTAGGTACAGACATGTAAGATGGCGATTCCGACTTTGCTATCTTGTCCTATAACCACGCTATCAGCTTTTATAACTATTTGAGCCACGGCATTTTAAGTACCCGAAAAAAACAGGAATTATTTTATGCGACAGTGGAGAGCCGTGTTTGAATTTTGATCTTCAAGAAATAGACAAACCCACATACCTATATGTCACGTCACATACACAATAAGATTTATCTTTATGTTGATGTTGTTATAAGGTGTCATGTCAATTTCTGAGCCCACTGTGCATTTTATCAGAGAAATTGGATGTGATCAAATTCACTCCAGACAATAGTAGATTGTGTATCAAGGGAGCAAAATGATATATTTACGGCGCGGGCGGTATATTGAATTCTGAGTGAAGCGAAAGATTCTACAACAGAATCTGGGATTCTATTGTAGAATCTTGAGCGTAGCGAGGGATCCAAGTGTTTACGCCCATGATGGAAATAATTTTGCTACCGTGTGACACATACTGCTTTTCACACCGTCTATGAGGCCCGCTGCTAAAAACATGAAATATCTTACAAATGATTTTACTACAGAGTGTCACATACTGCTTTTCACACCTTCTATGAGGAAGAGTCATTGTTGCCCTCAAATGAGGGAAGAAAAGTACATCTTTGATGCCTCATTCGAAGGCAACAATAACTATATTCTGAATAGCAGGTGTGAAAATGTCTTTGCCTCCACCCCTGGGAGCTTCGATTGAATACTGTGCTAGAGTCTGGCTAATGAAAGATGAGACTGGAAAAGAGCGGCAATTTTAAAAAATCCACGTGATGCAACACTTTGTATAATGTGACAAAACAATAATGATACTTGGGCAACAAAATAAAACGTTTGCACTAAATAGTTCATTACCTACATACTATGCGATAACATTACCAAAAAGTATTCTAATATTTAAATATTCTGAGTCTGTAATGGAAGTAGCAATTCATGAGGAATAATGTACTATGATCCGATTTGCTGTATCCTGTTTCTGATCCGTAAAGAATCAAGTAATGTTTGTCTCCTGACACGGCAATTAAGCGACGTTTGACACATTTGACGTAGATATTATAGTTGCCATTTAAAAAGTTTGAAATAAATCTCAGTCTCATCTTTCATTAGCCAGACTCTAGCTCTTCGGCCTTCCCATCACCTAGTGCCCTTCACCAACGTAACACATACATAGCGGTATAACTCAACAATTCGTTAATACCGGAAAACGTAAATAATTGTACTTACGTACACGTAAACAGGGCTGCCGTCAGGTAACTGGCTTGCGGCCAATAACATCGCAATTTAAGCCGTTCAGTTCTACATTTGCCTTCCAATTTTACACTTTATATTTTTCACGATAAGGTTGATTACAGTGGTATAATATACAAGTCTTTGTTGCGTTTTATAAGGATGTATTTATTAGTCGCTTGCAGTTACGGTTGGTAAGAGATACGGCGTAAGTCACAGCGATTTGCCTTCCAATTTTACATTTTATATTTTTCACGATAAGGTCGATTACAGTGGGATAATATACAAGTCTTTGTTGCGTTTTATAAGGATGAATTTATTAGTCACTTGCAGTTATGGTTGGTGAGAGATACGGCGTAAGTCACAGCGATTTTTATAGATAGTAGTGTTAGCTAGAATTGGGCTGTCTTATGGGCGTGTTACTCATTCCTGTGAGTCAAGTTTGATTGCTACTGCCCGAGCTAAAGGGTATGATTAACCTTTTCAACGCCATGTCAAAAACAACATCAGACGACCGGTTTAGCCTAGTGAGTAGTGCACCTGCCTGTGAAGCTGACGGTCCTGGGTTCGAATCCCGGTCAGGGCAAATATTTGTGTGATGAGCATGAATATTTGTTTCTGAGTCTTGGATGTTTTCTATGTATTTAAGTATTTATATCTATTACATATATCGTCGTCTAGTACCCATAACACAAGCCTTCTTGAGCTTACTGTGGGGCTAGTTCGATTTGTGTAAGATTGTCCTCTAATATTTATTATTTATTTATTAACATCCGTATCACCCACACATCTTGACATAGGAATGTGAAACGCAAAATTGAAGTCGCTGTTCGCTGTTGGTCGCGTTTACGTACCCATCGTAAAAGTTACGTTCGAAATTTTTTGGTACCGAAATAATAACGGTTGGCTACCGTTATAATAAGGGTTTGAGTACACCTATCAAAAATAGCCATATCGTTATTTTATACCGGTAGCGTACCTTTATATTTCAACCGGTATTGTTATACCTTTATAACGAATCGGTATTGATATACAATACCGCTACCATACCGCTTATACCGTACCGAAAACGGTCCCTGTGCCTTTACAATGAGTTTACATGACCGTACTCGCTGGCGACTGCGTAAAAATTTGTATGGGCAAAAGTACAGCGCCTCTGGCGGTTACGCAATAGAATTAAGAATCGGCATACTAAATCGTTTACGCAGTCGCTAGCGAGTACGGTCATGCTAACTCATGGTAAAGACACTGGTTCATTTATGAAACACTTATTATTATTATACTAGTGGCTCTGTGAGCTGTAGACCTCGTGAGTGAGTTTTTTTATCATTTCCAAAATCTGACATTATAAAAAAGATCAATTATGAATATCGAACCTGTTAACAAAATTTCACGAGAAGCGGTTGAAAAATGATAGAGGACAACAAACCGAAATTCGGACGCTTAAACTTACAAAATCATTGATAAAAAAATTATTTTTGGAAATTTCCAAAAACCGTCTCTACAAAAAAATTCTATGTAACTATCGAACCTGCTCACCAAATTTCACGAGAACCGGCTGAGAATTGCGATCTGTACTCTACTCAAACTCAAAATATTCTTTATTCAAATAGGCCTAGCAACAAGCACTTTTGAATCGTCAGTTATATATTACATAAATTGAATCTAATTATTCAGAGCAATTTATTGATGCATATGAAATATTAAAAAAGACATGAATTACTGTAATGTATGTCAAAAGAGAGTATAATAAATTCACGAAAAGATCGTCAATATGTAAAATAAAAACATAACAAATAGTGTAGACGAGAACAAACGGAAATCCGGACATACGAAAGCATTTTTGTCGAAGCTGAAGCAGAGACCTTCGTTTCACTCGGTCAAATAGGTCTTTTCGCTATTGTCACAATGTCTAAGGGTTAAAAAGGTACGCATTTACATGTTTCTTTTCTGTACACATGAAATTCGTGTTTCAATTTGGCCAAAAGCATTCCCGTGTCACGTGGGACATTTAATTTGGTGAAATGACTAGTCGCTATGTCCCAATGTCGCTAACGCGGGCGATGAGAAATCGAAGCGCCCGCGCGCGTTTTATTCTTGTCTATGTGTAATTTTCAAGAACCATAATTAGAGCTCTTGTACAGTCGGACTCATAAGCAGGTATGGCCGGGTTTTATAAAGATCCGTTAGACCAAATGTCTAACCCATAATGGCATTTCGTACAACATTGCCGGCCTGTGATCGGCTTTTATATCGGAGGCGTTACCGCGCCCCGGTAACAAAAGACTACGCCGGCCGCCGGCCGCTGCAGCGCGTGTTTTTATTACTGAATCCGTAGAATTTCATGTAGTTTTGATATAATTTTCAAATTAGATTGCATTGTTCGAGAAAAGTATTATACAAGCCTTGGCGTGAATAGGGCTTGCCGGCCGTGAAGTTATAGATGGCCGAGTGTTAACGAGGCTATCTAGAGATACGAGGCTACTACTATTTCGCGGCCTCTGCAGTAATGTACTATTGGAGTAATTTGTATTTGTATGCACTAGCTGCACAGTCAAGGTTACTTTACTTTTCGTCGTATTTTCTTTTCTTTTTTGTACTTTCTAATGAGGATGTACTGATTATGATGACGAGATGATGATGAGTTATACCTCATTAGAAATAGGGCTCTCAGAAGAGTTCTCCATTTTTTTTTTTTCTTACTGTTCTCCATTTATAACGGTCTTGCGTGGCTTCCATTAGCTCTTCCCAAGTGAGATTTTATGTAGGTATTTTATACAGCTTCTGTTATTGTAACATTCGGCTAATGGAATATTTTTAACAGGGTGTTTGGCATATGGGCCGTAAATTTTTTTGTGGGTGTTCGTGTTGGTCTTTGCTACCTTTCCACCCTTGGACCCTGGGTACTTAGAGTCACGGCCACGTAGGTACGATTTTTTCCTAAATTACCCAAAATCTGACATTCGAAGCCCCACGACTTTTTTGTGTATGTTTTAAATGCCGAACAGCCTGTATTCTGAACATGACAGGAGTTATATAGTTTATATTTAAATGGAATATTTGGTTTAAAATCAGATACCGACAAGTGGTCTAAAATCAGGTTCAAGTACTTTTTCTCAAAGGTGTGAGTACTGAATACATATGTATGAAATAATATCTTATCAAAGATACAACAATAATCTGACGTTATCAATGATAAGTGATATCATATAATTATTCAACTAATCTATAGGTACTTCAGCAGCCCGATTTAAATGACAGTTATTAGTGTCATTATTTTCATTATTTGACTAAAGCCCGACCGGAGGTATGAGAATGGGCCATAATGCGGAATTTCGGACACTTAGGGTCGGTACGCCAGTTACGCGGCCTGCGTCAGTTTGCGGCCACCTGAAGACCGAAGTTTTTTCAATTAAACATTTTTATATGCCCTAAAGACATAGTGAGTCGTGTGCTTTTTAATTAGTAGCTATAGAATGGGAATTGTTTAAAAAACGAGAGAATATCCTTTCAGTTCTTTTTTTTTTTTTTTTTTGAACCTGACTGTGGCTTTATAGGCCGGGCCCAATAAAGCGATAGGAGTGCGCGGTTGGAGAGTAGCCTGGGGAAAAACCAGGGGAAAACCTCCGGCACGACCACGCGTGCCTTTCAGTTCATCAACTCATCCAAGTGGCCGCAAGCTGGCGCATCAAATTAACAGTCCGTAGATCACCTACCGACCCTATTTCTTGTTACACTGGTAATAATTTTAATGATAAACTGTCACTGTTGCCAGTGTTACTGCGATGGGTTATTTGGGTCAATCAACTTTTTCTTGTTGTTATTTTGTCCCATCAGCGAGGAGACATCAGTATCCGAGTTTCTTAGAAAAATGTTTATAATATGGACTTCAAGCATGTTCAAGAGATGATCCATGTCCAAATGGATTTAAGCTCATCGCTAAAACTCATGTTTGATAGATTTAAACCCTATAAAATCACAATTTTAAAGAGTGACTCAGCCTCAGGAGACGTAACCATGGTAACGAGCAACAAAGAATAGTTGATTCACCCATTTGATGTTTACATATGAAGGTGCACAATTATATAACAAATTACCGCCTGTTTTAAAAGCTGTAGGCTCACTTAAGGTTTGCAAAAGTAAATTAGCGGTTCATATTTATGAACAATACCCTCTTTAAGAATACCTTAAGCGAGAACACACAAAACAATTAAGAAATGTCTACTTTTCTAGAAATGTTCCTAAATCCATGTTCTCATATAAGTGACTTCAATTGTCTTTTTTGAGAACTGAACTGATTTGAAAAATAAGAAGTAGTGATGAATATTAAAAAATAATTGACAAAAAATGCTCAAAACGATTAATTGACAAAAGCGGAACATTATTGATAATGTATATAAAATTCTGGGAAACGAAACTATTTGGTTGTAAACATTTCAAAATTAACGTCAGAACTGACAGGTAAACAAGTCAATGTAATTTAGTTAGATAGATAAAAACTTTATTGACGGATATGACTTGGCAATTTAGAAAAAAACTACTCTTACAATAATCACACTTATAAAATAAAAACAGTGTTAATGGATACAAAACTATACTAATGCCTATACTATTGTCATGACATAGCAGCGAAAGGGTGCCGACTCAGCATGTGCTGTGACATTGTTGTCACAGCGCTGGTATTCTGCCGGAACCAGACAGAGTGTGTGCGGGGTTTTTCAGCTTGAACGTTACGTTTTCGCGTTATATGATGATTATACATTATACTTTCTAAACAAATTATAAATTTTACATACACAAAGGTTTACAACTAACTTAGCATTAATTTAATAGCTAAAGACTGTCCTGGAAAGCTTCAGATATTTGACTGTTTCTGAAGATGGAGCAAATACTCTTTCAGCTTGGATTTAAACGAAAGCTTCGGACGTACTTCACGAATTGGTGGAGGAATTTTTTTGTCTGTTGCCATATAAATCAGAATAATAGCGGCATCTTGACAATGTTCATATAGGATGTAATAAATCTGGTGAGTATCCGTTATCGTGTTCTGATCAGGAAAAAGTAGTTTTTTTTTTCACTCGAATACATTTTTTTTTCTATGGCGCAAGTCGTCCTAGTCAGCCAACTGTCCATACAAAGGCCAAAAATTTATTGCATCAAAAAAATATTTCTTCTACTTTTTCCTAATCAGTGCCTTTACCATGAGTTTGCATGACCGTACACGCTAGCGACTGCGTAAATGATTTAGTATGTCGACTCTTAGTTCTATTGCGTAACCGCCAGAGGCGCTGTACTTTTGCCCATACTAATTTTTACGCAGTCGCTAGCGAGTACGGTCATGTAAACTCATGGTAAAGGCACAGAACACGATACCGAATATGCCCTTAAACTGATCCTCAATAAATAATAATAAATAAATAAATATTAGAGGACAATCTTACACAAATCGAACTAGCCCCACAGTAAGCTCAAGAAGGCTTGTGTTATGGGTACTAGACGACGATATATTTAATAGATATAAATACTTACTTAAATACATAGAAAACATCCAAGACTCAGAAACAAATATTCATGCTCATCACACAAATATTTGCCCTGACCGGGATTCGAACCCAGGACCGTCAGCTTCACAGGCAGGTGCACTACCCACTCGGCTAAACCGGTCGTCAAAATTTTGTTACATTGTATTCTCAATAGTTTTGTTACTCCCTGTATATTTATGGCCGGGCTTTACTGTCGAAAAAATGAAATTATTCCTCCCGCCGGTGAACCACCTCTATTATACATTTATACCAGTTTAGACTAATAAGTCACTCCCGCGCAGAATTAGGTCTCATTTGCGGACACACGTCATTAAATTAGGAAAATGCGCACGCGTTTGACGACGGCAAATATATGTACATTATACGCTTTATTACAAAAAATATGTGCAATAGTGTTATATTTTACGAAAACATTTACAGTCAGTGCAAAACACGCCTTTGTATCATGGACGATAGAGTCGTTATCAGGTTAATTTCAAATAGAAGTAAAAGTTTTCGGTTCTGTTCAGTCACTGACACAATAGGTATTTTTAAATACTGAATTACGGATTAACTGAAGAAATGTATCGCGACAGAGAAAGAGGATCCTATAGGATTAGCGATTACCCAAAAAGGACGGACTTATGATAACCTGCCTAAATTGAGATGTATCAGAAGACTATTAACATCGATTAGCACAATTGTGACATCTCATAATTAGTCATGCTTTATATACGTTGGTGCCAAATTTAAATTAAGCCAATAGGCTTGATTATATGTATAAATGACGTTTTGGTGACACAGGCCGTTGGCAAATAATACGCGATGAGGGACTTTTGTGAGTTTTGTTGGTTCATTAAACCTAGCCTAGCTGAGAAGAGTTCAGCAAGAAACTCAGCTAGGCTCGACCTGGGTCGGACTAGCTACCCGTTGTGCGGCGGTACCGGGACGAATAGGGACTATATGTGTCAGTGTTGTCGCGATCGCGCGGTGGACGTCCCCGCCGGCAGGAATGCCTAAGTATCCCACTGGGTCGAAGTGTATCCGCAAGGGGCTCATCTAAACAAGATAAGATGAAATTGCGCTATTGTATGTATGTATGTAAAATTATTTATTGTACATGAGTAAAACATAACATAAATTACAAGAACAGTTGACATATATGTACAAAGGCGAGCTTATCCCTGTAAGGGATTTCTTCCAGCTAACCTTTGAGCAATTGAGTTGAGATTAAGATTAATAGGCAATCCGAGAAACATGTACAATTCGAACACAAAATTATCTTAATAACATCACAATAATATATATACCGGGTGTACAATCCAAATGGGTCAGTATGGAGAAGTCGGAAACTATGAGAGATAGCGAGATCTGTTCTTAGGAACCATGACGTCGATTTTAGATTTAATAATAATTACATTCAAACTTTTTTATTAACTCTCATACATAACCGGGAATCGAACCTGGTCAATATTTTTGTAACCGCGTTAAGTAAAAAGGGCCAAATTTGGCTATGAAATCTTGTGTAAACACAACTGACAGTAAATTAGACTAAAATGCCCACAGTTTTATTAATTTGCAAAAAGTCGTGAATAATATGAATCGATCATCAATTATCTGAAGAGACCACTTATGCATATCTTATCTGCATCGGTAGTATGCATTACAAATAGCGTTTATTTAAAATTAGAACGAATTTGTTCAGCGGGCGTACCATTTCATTTAAAATTTTAAAATGGAATACTGTTTTTGGAATTAACTTCAAATGAAACACGGCTTTTCATAACCTCCTCGTGTTGATTTTTGATAACTTTCACATTTTCATTCATTTGGGTTTTTCTTTCAATTATTTAAACAAGATTCCTTTAGTGTTGTGCTTCTTGCGACTTGCAGAATTTATACACATTGATTTTGACCAGGTTCGATTCCCGGTTATGTATGAGAGTTAATAAAAAAGTTTGAATGTAATTATTATTAAATCTAAAATCGACGTCATGGTTCCTAAGAACAGATCTCGCTATCTCTCATAGTTTCCGACTTCTCCATACTGACCCATTTGGATTGTACACCCTGTATATATATAAACGAAAAAAAATGTATATAAATATATAAATACCGAATATAAGTATATATAAATAGATACGCACATATATGTAATAAGCAAATGTCAAAATAAAATAAAATATCCAGTCAGATATTACTCGACAACCACAATTCCTTCAACTTCCCCTTCAGCGATGGGATATTGTTAGGTTAATGCCAATTATCACCTAAATTAGTTGTGGGAACAGACAATAAGAGTTACTTTCGCATGTATCGTCGAGTGAGAAGCAAAACTCGCTATCAAATCTGTCACTCTTCTGTACTCTTCGAAACCTCGTATCTCAATACTGAAACGATGCTGATATACGAGCTTTATTTTATGTAGGTATTTGTTACTTAGTGACTTTTGCTTGTAACTTGTAATCCGACTGTATATCACGTTAACTGTCCGAATCCGAATTGTCAATCTGACGCTCGTTTCATAAAACCACACTCGTGTCTTAAGACCTTATTATGTATCAGTTGCATAAACTACTATTTTGCGTCGGTCGAGGACGGGTGCGTGAAGAGGTAATAACAGACAGACAGTCACTTTCGCATTATTACTATGAATAAATGGCTACGAAATGGCAAATAATAACACGGTCATAAATTATATATAAATAAATCAATGCGTCACTAATGCTATTTTAATTAGATATTCCTTATCTGTATGAGTGACACATAATTATAAAGATCGATTTCCTTTGTCCGATATATATTGTAAACGTAAATTATGTGTTAACTTGACTGGTTGGTCACCGATATGATTAGATTGTATGGAAATTATGTTTCTAATTGACCGAGCTATCGAATCGTCTCCTGTGCCTTTACCATGAGTTTGCATGACCGTACTCGCTAGCGACTGCGTAAACGATTTAGTATGCCGATTATTAGTTCTATTGCCTAACCGCCAGAGGCGCTGTACTTTTGCCCATACACATTTTTACGCAGTCGCTAGCGAGTACGGTCATGTAATCTCATGGTAAAGGCACTGAAGAATTATATGCGCGTTGCTGTGACCCTTTATTAGAAATTTGGGGTAAACCGGGGAAATCATTGATCAAATAAGACTCGGACCTGATATTGGTTTATGGTTTTTACAAATGTTTACTCTGATCATCGTCTCCTTTAACAATATCTATATTTAATGAAATGTCGAAAAAAGTGCCGTTGAAACGCTGAATATTTGCCGCTAACTTTTTATGACTCTTCAAAAACGCTCGGTTTGTCTGAAGTTTGTAGATAAATAGGTTGAAATTTGATTTTCTCCAAGTCTTGTGTTTTCGTAAGAATCGACATTTGTGTTTTCGCGAAGTGAAAGCAACGTGTGTTAAGTATCGTCCTATATCTAAGAATAACTTTCGGCGCAGCGAAATTGAAACAAATTCCAGGCGCGGAACAATCATTCCTAGTATTGCTATTTTTATCCACTCAAGCGCACAGTTCTCCAGACTTTCGGGAACAAAAACAAAGAAATTAGCACTTTATTTAACAACAGTATTTACGTAGGGCGGTAAAACAAGGATTATCTCAGATCGCAGGTATTTGACGTCCGACCCAAGGGCGATAGATATGTGGATTGAGGCTTTTTTTATTACCGCCCGTCGTAAGTACAAAATGTTACGTCTCCCCCTTGCCAGGAAGTGGGATTTTCCAAACGCGTTAATTGCCGCTTTATGTCCATAATAATACATTTAAGTTACAAGGAATAGTCTGGAGAATAGACTGAAATCAGCGTATATGTTTTTGGTATAACGTTACTTACTTTCTGTGCCTTTACCATGAGTTTGCAATACCGGACTCGCTAGCGACTGCGTATACGATTTAGTATGCCGATTCTTAGTTCTATTGCGTAACCGCCAGAGGCTTTTGCCCATATAATTTTTTACGCAGTCGCTAGCGAGTACGGTCATGTTAACTCATGGTAAAGGCACTGTACACTGTATAGATTACTACATTTTATTTTTAATTCACATTTTAAACAAGCAAACTTTTGGACCAATTTCTAAACTACAAATAATAAAAGGCGTACAATAATTAAGTTACAGTAATTTTATCTCACGAACGTGGGTGAGCCATAAATATGTGGTCAGTACGACCCAGGCCGGCCTAGCTGAGTGTCTTTCTGGACTCTTCTCAGCTAGGCTAGGTTTAGTGAATCGGCGATAAAACTCGCTGTAGCTCGATTCCACTCACACCTCAGATTCGGTTGAAACCGCTCAACCAATCTCACTGGAGCGCAAACTCTTAGAGTATTCCAGTGTTCCAATCAACCCACACGCTACGCGTGTCGGAGGTTTTCCCCTGGATCTTCCCCAGGCTACTCTCCAACCGCGCACTCCTATCGCTTTATTGGGTCAGGCCTATAAAGCCACAGTCAGGTTTAAAAGACAACAGTGCGTGCAAACAGGCATAAATGAAGATTAATGAATGAAGGTCTAAGACAACTTTAATTCTTATTAAAACCGAGGCTTGATTATTAAAAAAGTCTTTAAGAGGCCTTATAAGTTTTAAAATGTTTTGATTTCAAATTATGACAAAAGTATTGATAATACCAATAAAGTGATTAAAGGAGATGATGATTTTATTAAAGTTTTAGATAGTAACATAGCCATTTTTGGATTTTATTGTGTGTATTAGAATTTAAGCGGAAAAAACCAGCTTTTAGCTTGAGAATGGTCGATTTGGAGTGATGTTTGAAACGATATTTCTTAATGAAAAATCCAAAAAATACATATCAAATTTATGACATTAGGTCGCAACAGTCCTGTTCTAGATAGTAACATCGAGAAAATGTCAAGATACGTGTCAATTCAATCAGAATCGCTCAATTTGTTAACGTTTTTTAACTGATAAGAACCATTAAACCGAACATGACATATATTAGCTCTGGTAGCAACCAGTCTGTATTTACCTATAGGACATGTAATGTATGTAGATATAAAAATTCCGAGACATCAGCTGTTGGACAAACAAGGAAGGGTGTTCATTTAACAATGCCGTTCATACATACATAAATGCTCGAGTAAAGGTCAGCGACGCTTGGAATTACATTACACATATGTATAGTGTGTATATATGTTGTAGATTGTAGAACGTCTCTTTGTGTTCGTTGCAGAAGGTATATAAGTTAAGCCTTTATTCCTAAACAAGATATTCGAGACATCCTATAATTAATATTATAAACGTGAAAGTTTTTGCGGATGGATGTACGTTCCGCTTAATCTCAAAAACTATTGAACGGATCTCTATGAAACTTTCCAGTATTGTAGCTTAGACGTCAGAATAGGACATAGGCTACCTTTTATCCGCGGGTAACACCGCAGTATGAAATAAATTAGAAATGCACTCGAGGTGATAAATTTCGGGTCACCAATAACGGTTAAATAACCGCAATATGTTCTTCTAAATATTTTACAATAGTTCTATTTATATGATTTACAGTAGGCGCTCGATAATCCGGCGCTCGTCAATCCGGTACGCTCGGTAGTCCGGCACTTTGGGACTCAGGTAGCCCGCTCTATAATCCGGCATTTTACACAGCTGAACGCCGGACTACTGAGCGGTTGGGTTGAATTGTTCGAGTAGTTTCTCTCGCTCGGCAGTCCGGGCCTAACCTTAAGTGAAGCCATACCATAACCATAATAAAATAGTCTTTTACTGTGGATCTATTTGACTTCCTATACAAATTCGATAATCCGGTAGCTCCGACAATCCGGCATAAAGGAAAAAAATCGGATGCCGGATTATCGAGCGCCTACTGTATTATTCTTCGTAATACCCAACAGTATTAGCAATTCCCGGGATCCTATCATAAAAATATCAATCTCCAAAACTGACGATTGTTGCGATATCTCCGTTAACATTGTTTTTTTCGAGTCCGATTGAAATCTGGAAACGTTAATTTTTTAACTGTTATTTTTGCAGGTTCTAAAATTAAATAAAGATCATCACAGGATTAAAAAACTGTACAAGTTTGCACTATTTTAGGATATATGACGGTATTTTACCGGTCTCGTATCTCTCGTCTCCTAGAATTGTCCATGTTGTGACCCAAGCAACAAGGAGTCCGTTTTGACACCTAATCCCAAGAATTGGCGTAGGAACTAGTTTTACAAAATCAACTGCCATCTGATCTGTCAACCCAGAAGGAAAACTAGCCCTTGTTTGGATCAGGGACCGATACCGGTATTTTAAAAAAACCCTGAATTAGCCCAACATTTTGGATTATTTTTTGCTCTTTACGTAGGGCTGAATCATGTATTTAGGTAACAACGTCGTATTATTAGATTGTACCATTAAAAACGAAATAATGAACCGGTGACCGTAATAATAACGGTATTTTTCTATGGAGAAAATACCGGTATCCGATCCCTGGTTTGGATTAGACCGGATGTTTTCCTTCATCGAAAATACACTATGAATTTAATTTAATATGCCCTGCATTCCTCTGTCCCCAATTCCGGTGTGTTTCTATGTAAGTGCATAAAAATTTAAAAACAAACCGGCAACAAACATACATACATAAGTAGATTTGTTTGTTTACTGATTATATCAACGTCCGTTCGGTAGTTTGTTCTTGAAAAAGAAAACATCCAAGCAAACATCCTCCCTCTCGCTTATTTGTTAGTATTTATTACGTGTATATTGACTTGTTTATCATTATCATACACTTTACTCTTTCTTGTTGGTAGGTATATATAGTCCACATACAAAATATCAAAAATTATACGCGATACAGTTAGGGAATGCATTAACCGGTCATATTTCAAAACCGGTTATGGTTTCGGTTATGACTTAATAATAACCAGAGATCGAACAAATTTGCGTCATTGCTCGCAAGAATGTGGACATGACTCCAAAATTAATCAAATTGTTAATCAATTAATTAATTTCTTAAAGCGCCGCAAATATGTTGATCTGTCAAACAATAACATATTTGCTGTCGAAACCCTAGGGCCATGGAGTCCGGACGCCCACAATTTAATAAAAAAATATATAAATAAAAAACTACGGGAGTCCAACGCAGATTGCAGGGCTGGCTCATTCCTCTGCCAAAGGATAGGCATTGCGATCCAGCGGGGGAATGTAGCCAGCCTTGTGGGCAGCCTGCCACAGGAGATCGATTTGGGGGATCTTTATTAGGTTTATATTTTTTTAATGTTATTTTTTATTAATAATTAATTTCTTACTTGATATATAGTTTGATTCCTAGTCCATAAATACAAAATTTTTTTAAAGTATATATTTATTAAAGAAAATAAACTACCTATATTTCTTAAATTTTCTGCAGTCTTTTTACATAAAAAAATATATTTAAGTGCTGAAAAACTCCGCTCGCAATCCTCTAGAAAACTTCTTCGTCAGAAATAATAATCATAGCAGGATACGTACCATGTAGTAGTTATTGGGTATTATTTCTAGCGTAAATAATCGTGTCAGTTTAAAATTGTAACTTTTTTATTATATAAAAAATATTTACGAAAACGATAATCACTTTAAATAACATTTTGCTATTAATTATAAGCACGTATAAACTATTATCTCCGTAAATTCAAATATTATTTCAAGAAGTAATTAATTGATTAACATTTTGATGAATTTTGGAGTCATGTCTACATTATTGCGAGCGATGACGCAAATTTGTCCGATCTCTGATAATAACCGAAAACCGGTTATAATATTTAACATAAAACTGTTTGGAGAACAAAAAAATCTAGAGGTCGCATTGCTAAACCGATTCTCATGAAATTTTGTGAACAGGTTCGGTAATGATATGGAATTTTATTTGGAAACGATAAATGTTTCTTTCAATGATTTTGTATATTTCTGCGGGCGGATTTCGGTTCCTCTACAGTGCCTTTACCATGAGTTTGCATGGCCGTACTCGCTAGCGACTGCATAAACGATTTAGTATGCCGATTCTTAGTTCTATTGCGTAACCGGCAGAGGTGCTGTACTTTTGCCCATACAAATTTTTACGCAGTCGCTAGCGAGTACAGACATGTAAACTCATGGTAAAGGCACAGGTCACCTTTACCGATTCTCGTGAAATTTTGTTATCACGTTCGATAATTATATAGAATTTTTGTTGTCAGTAAATGGAAATTTTCAAAAAAATTATCGCTCCCTAGATCTGCAGCCCGTTTTAAAGTATTGTATAAATTTTAAGGCATTATTACGAATGTTCTTATAATGATGATTAACTTGTATGTAGGCTTGGCTCGCGTGTTACGATGACATTGAACTCTGCACGTACATGTAACTATATGTGCGTAATATTACAAACCAATTTTGAAAGCGAAATTGGTGTTAATGGAATTCAAATGCAGGGGTGGACAAAGGAATAGTACATTACTTGCCAAGGGCGGTAAAACAAAGAATGTCTCAGATCGCGGGTAATTGTGGGGGGCGATAATTATGCGATCTGAGGCTTCCTTAATTACCGCCCGAGGTAATTACAAAATTTTATGTCACCCCCTGGCCAGGAAGTGGGATTTTCCGCGCGCGGAGCGTGCGGTAATTGCCACTTTATGGCC
This sequence comes from Epiblema foenella, assembly GCA_963556455.1. Classification (NCBI taxonomy): domain Eukaryota; kingdom Metazoa; phylum Arthropoda; class Insecta; order Lepidoptera; family Tortricidae; genus Epiblema; species Epiblema foenella. The sequence goes on from OY747095.1 coordinate 45,618,934, forward strand.
AGGTGTGACATAAAAGGTTTGGCGATGATGGTAAAATGATTTACTCATTCATCATCATCATCCTAGCGTTATCCCGGTACAGTTGCATCCTGAAGGATGCCCGGGGTCCGCTACCTAATCCCAAGACTTGGCATAGGCACTAGTTTTCACGGAAGCGACACCCGAGGGGAAACCAGACCTTATTGGAATTGGGCTTGTCAAGTGAGTGCACAACTTGACTGTTAGAAAGTTCTCAAGCCGCCCGAAGAAGGCCTCTAACTTGGCTTAACGACTGTTATCATAGACAGCAGCCGGGATCAACGGCTTAACGTGCCTTCCTGCACGTAGTTAATAACCATTCAAAGCGGTCACCCATCCAATAACTGACCTAGGCCGATATTGCTTAACCTCGCATACCGCATGCGGTAGGCGGGCGCCGCTGAAATGAAATTTAAACTTGAACTAGTTTTACAACTAAGGGAAGTATTTGTGATAATCCACATCGAAAGGGACCTTATGGCGGCAGGCGCTTACGTTGCACCTATTCCCTGTTGTATTGGAACAGCGGCAATAAAGGCGTAAGTGCCGGCCGCCATAAGGTCCCTTTCAATATGGATTATCACATTTAGTCGATAATCTTTAATGATTCAGACAGGCCCGTAACCTCGAGTACATCGATCTACACAATAGCACATTATACTTACCTAGGGCGGTAAAACAAGGAACCTCTGATCACGGGTATTTGACGTCCTAGCCGACGATATTATAAACGAGATTCCAAGACGGTATTCACAATATTCCGACCTCCATTTGTGAAGGTGAACGCACACCAATCTTCATAAACAGGTATAAATGCATAATTACGTCATATTTCAACAATTGGGTATTTGACAGAGTTAGATTTTTTTCCAGTGTTGTTATATAAGGATCATTGTCAATTGTAAAAACAAATGTTGTCCACCCGGTGGTCAATAGTTAACGGCTTATGTACATGTAAGTTATGTTTTTATTACATGGATTTATAGTTATGGAAACACCGTTTGTGCGGGTTACTAGACCAATCCAATATTAAGCTTTGTGGCCCTTAACTTTTGATATGTCCACCTAAAAGACGCGAACCTAAATCTGATAGTGACCCATAATCCAATTGTACATTTTTATAGTCCAAATGTTAAGTAAAGTTACCAATGGAATTACCATGTTTCAAAAAAAAAGAAATTGCGTGGCAACAATGCTATTAAACGCAATATTTCACGACTAAATATGGCAAATTATTCGTTTTTCCATACGGCGGTATTACGAGGCTATTGCACTGTGACGTCACACTGCCTATTTCACTGCCTATCAGTATAGAGCGTTTTCAGTGCTCGTCAGCTATGTTGTACAGTCGCCATCAAATATATCTGTACTCTTCAGGGTGCTCAAAAATATCTGAACATGCACTTTAACGCCTTGACAATAGAGTCGTGTTCAGATATTTGTGAGCACCTCGTTCGCTCCGATATATCTGATGGCGACTGTACCTCTCGTTTTTGTCTTTTGTGTTGATCTAGTTGTAGTTGGTCTCATACAAACATTTGATCGTTTTTGAAAACTGGTTCGAATTAAACCATACTAAATAATTAGTCAATCTAAAGTAGTTTATGGGTCATATGCGCATTTAGGCTCGCGTCTTTTCTGTGGACATACCAAAAGTTAAGGGCTATAAAGCTTAATTTTGGATTCGTCCAGTAACCCGCATAAACAGTTTCTCCGTTTCTATAAATCCCTGTAATAAAAATATAGCTAACATGTACATAAGCCGTTAACTATGCACCACAGGAGGGACGACTTTTGTTTTTTCAACTAAGTATGACCATTATATACCTACATTACCTAACCGTGCTTATGTTACTTTACAATACTAAATGGTCTTGCGCAAGAACGGAAAAAGTTAATTGTAACATTCACCGAGGATTACTGTACTTACCGAAAAAGGTATTAAATATGTAGGAGGCTGGTATGTAGTTAAGGCGTTTTGGATTTAGACAGTTTAGAAGCGGTTTACAAGCGTGAATTATGTGCTACGGTTGTAAAGTTATGTACAAATACAAATACAAAATTATTTATTTACCAAAACAGCAATACAATAGATACATTATCAGTCAGGACCGAAAGAAAGCAGTAGGGATTATACAATAAGCAGATGCGTGTACAGTTAAATGTATGCATGTTAAGGAGATGTGGTTAAATATATGTAAACAAATCAGGGATCGATACCGGTATTAAAAAACCCTGAATTAGCCCAATATTTTGGATTAATTTTTGCTCTTTACGTAGGGCTGAATCATGTATTTAGGTAACAACGTCGTATTATTAGATTGTCCCATTAAAAACAAAATAATGAACCGGTGACCGTAATAATACCGGTATCCGATCCCTGAAACAAATATGCAACTTGACATTTTCACATGGGCATTTGTTTACATGGCTTTTATGTATTAACACAACTGAACTAAGTACATGTATGTATACTGGAAAATCTATATCACCTTCATGTTGTATTTGCTAATGTTTTTTTAATAACGCGCATGACGTCCTGTGTTACGTTATTTATGAGTATTATGACTAAGTACGATAATAGGGGTGTTGACACTAAATAAGAAAATCAATATGTTCGATATTTCTCCAAAAAGGATCAAATTCTTAATCAAATGGCGAAAAATATTAACTCAAAAGAATAAATAATTATATGTCTTCAAAGTTTTAACAGGGGGTATACTCTGTCCCTTTTCCGCAAAACGCACCTTTGTATTGGGTCGCACTTTCTCTCTCTAAACAGCATCAGTTAACACTTCGGACCATGTCAGTTAACGTTTTAGTATGCAATTGCAGACTGAACTATGACGTCACTACCGGTCAATCGCTTAGGGATAGCTGTTAGCCAATCTTCACTTCGACCTATCAATCTCAATACAACCGTATTTAATAAACTATAGGGCTTATTTTAACACGACTCAGATTAAAATGAGACTTACGCTGCCCGATCGAGCGATTCTGTGTGTTGTGTATAACGAATAAAGTTTGTTTTTGCGCCGTTTTTTTAATTGGTTTAATAGCATGACACAGTGGTATTAATTGGTGTCTAATTTCTTACCGAGGCGTAATTAGGTTCGCCACTGTCAATAGTGATTATTTTTGTACTGCAGGGCGATTGCGAAATATTTGAAGGTGACTTCCGTCCACTCTGTCTTGTGCAAAAAAATACCAGTACAGTCAGTTGCAGAGAAAACTGGCTCCCTGCATAGAAGTTTGTATGCAGGGGGCTCATATTTCTCTGCAACAGACTGTACCTCAGTAATCAATGTTCAGTACGAATGTGAGTGAGCCATGTTGTTCGTTGAGATATACATGCACATCGTCTATGTGTGCGTCACCGCAGAAAGAAAGAAACATTTATTCACAGACACAGAAGACACACATATATATATATATATATTATGTGCCCACTAGTCCCCAGTAGCTCGATTTGGCTGAAGCCGCTCAACCAATCTCACTGGAGCGCAAACTCGTAGAGTATCCCACTTAGTGTCCGACCGAAGTTTCGGTTTTTGGCCGGTTTCGGCCTAAAAATCATATTTCGGTCGAAGTTTCGGGTTCGGCCAAAAAACTGCCGAACCTTTCGGCCGCGCCGAAACTTTTAACATTGTACTTCCGGATCGCGTTCGGCTGACATCGGCACAGCCGGCAATGGCGTAGCTCGTATTTTATATTTTTATATCCCACAAAAACGTAATTACTTATTTTTCTTTTCGAATTTGTTTGACACGATTTTAATGCATCTACAAAAATTTCGGTTTCGGCCGAAACTAGAGCCAACGCCGAACCTTCGGTTTCGGTTTCGGCAAAAAAACATGTTTCAGTATGACACTAATTCCACTGTTTTAAACCGTCCGCGTGGTCATGTCGGAGGTTTTCCCCTGGATTTTCTCTAGGTCACTCTCCAACCGCGCACTCCTATCGCTTTATTGGGCCCGGCCTATAAAGCCACAGTCAGGTTAAAAAAAACATGTGACATAAGGGTGGATCAACTATTCTTTGTTGCCCGTTACCATGGTTACACCTCCTGAGTCACTCTTTAAAACTGTGATTTTATAGGGTTTAAATCTACCAAACATGAGTTTTAGGGATGAGCATAAATCCACTTGGACATGGGTCATCTCTTGAGCATGCTTGAAGTCCATATTATAAACATTTTTCTAAGAGACTCGGTTACTATTGTCTCGTCGCTGACGGGACAGAATAACGACAAGAAAAAGTTGATTGACCCATAAATTATAATAGAACTAAAACATATACACAAACCACATAACATGTGTCATGTGTGTCCCCTGGGCAGTGACACGGACACTGGTTCAGCATTATGCTGAAGTGTCGGACACGTGCAGCGGTGATTTTCAGCCGGTAACGTCGGTGACTCACGGGACGTCACACAATTGCCAAATAAAAATAACTGCAAGAGAAAGAAACCGGCCAAGTGCGAGTCGGACTCGCGCACGTGGGGTTCCGTACCATTATCTGTAAAAACTACAAAAAAATCACGTTTGTTGTATGGGAGCCCCCTTAAATTGATTTTATTCTGTTTTTTAGTATTTGTTGTTATATCAGCAACGGTCATACATCATCTGGAAATTTCAACTGTCTAACTATCACGGTTCATGAGATACAGCCTGGTGACAGACGGACGGCGGAGTCTTAGTAATAAAGTCCCGTTAGACTCTTTGGGTACGGAACAGGGATCGGATACCGGTATTTTCTCCATACAAAAATACATTCACCGGTTCATTATTTCGTTTTTAATGGAACAATCTAATAATACGACGTTGTTACCTAAATACATGATTCGGCCCCTACGTAAAGAGCAAAAAATAATCCAAAATATTGGGCTAATTCAGGGTTTTTTAAAAATACCGGTATCGGTCCCTGGTACGGAACCCTAAAAAGGGTAGGTAAGGTGCAGCGGGGCAAACTAGACTACGGAAAATTAAAACTATAATCGAATAGTAGATTGTATGACAAGGGTCTAAAATGAGCCATATTACCACGAGATAGTTATTTTCCCGAACGAAGTGAGGGAAAATAGTTCGAGGGGTAATATGGCTTTTAGACCAGAGTTATACACTCTACTTTTCACTTCGATTGCCAGAAAATAAAAAAACAAAGGTTAGCCATCCAAAATTAACAATTAATTTCACGGCGAGATTATATGTAAATTGGCAGCATTGTTTTTTTTTTTAAACTGCTTTCATGCTTTGACACACAAAATAGACACCGTGGTTCGCGCGCAACAGTCACGCGCAAAAAAGCTAACTCGCCTTCCATTGAGCGCTTCAAAGCGTTGCTCGAACGAACTTATCACTTTTTTAATTATTGTGAAATAGGGACTACTACAAACTTAATCTTTAGACTCTTTAGAGATATGAATTCTGTTTTCTGATTGGTCGATTTTAGTAAAGCTGTATTCTGGTTTGTTAATACCCAATCATCGATTTAAAATACCCTAGATGCACTATCCGCCTGTCAAAAGCGTCCGCGCTCAAGAGTGCTTAAATGCCTTTTAAGCACTCTTGCGCTCAGAGTCGCGCGCTAGCCATCGGCGAGTCAACATGCCCAAGTGCTCCGTAAAAAAATTCAAAAAGAACACGTTAACGACGTTAAAAAAGGATGGAATTTCGTATTTTCGGTGAGTATTTATTTAAAGTTTCATTATTTAATTGATTTGTAGTTATATTAAGCTTTAACGCGCTTATAACAATTATTTTATAAAAATATCAGACACACGACCAGCTATGCTACTGTCTCTTTCCCTCATGTTGAGTGAGTCGTATATCGAAACGAAACGGGAGACCTATGAATCGGACTATAGTAAAATTTCGAAGGAATGGAGTCGCAGACTGACTAATTTTTTTATGAAAGTTTACAAGTATTGTTTGTTATTAGCACACACCTATGGAGTGTGTATGTAGATATGTAAGTTGGTAAAAACTATAAATTAAAATATTAGCGTTTATCTAAAAGAAAGTGAATAAAAAGTATTAAATGATTTATGACTATTTGTAGAAAGATATGTTCTAGTAACGTGAGGGGTATGTTACCTATATATAATTTCAAAATGTAAAATAAAGATTTCAAAGCTTGAGACACTATCATGTATACAAGTTACTCTGATTCAGTGTAATTTTTGTAAATTAAACCTTGTTTTTAAAAATAGTGTGTTACGGATAATAATATTCTATTTCTTCTTTCAAGTATAACTTATTCGATTAACTGCTTTAAATTTAGGACTGCTTTAATTTAATGGTAACATAACATGAAATTACAGTAGAACCATTTAAAGTGGCTTTGTCATAGTCGCTTGAGTATCTTGATCGAAATATCTTAGCGCCACACACAAACACTTTTGGATGGTCCCATCCATGGTCTTCGTCATCAGTTTCTGTTCTCCAAATGCTACTTTCTATTCAGAAATGCATTCGCAAATGCTCGATTTGTTACCGAAAAACTAAAATCGCTATATGTTTCCCCTGATTTTTTGAGGATTTCCCTCAATTCCTCATGGATACCATCATCAGAACTAGTTTGCGGCAACAACGGGACCAACATGCTTCAAACATATGATTCCAAACAAAGAAAGAATTTTCCGAATCGGTTCATAAACTACGGAGTTCTAAAGTAACACTCATTTCATCATTAAAAAACAACACAACATAATAAATCGATGTATCATTACTATTTATAATAAATCTACGTTAACATCTGACGTCGTATGCTTGTTTACCACCTACCTATTTTAAACAAATCATTTTCGACTCCACGGTACACGATACCGACTCTGTTCCAATGTATGTCCAATGTTGCCAACACAATCAGTGGAAAATGTGCGTGAACAAAATTGAAATGCTGTAATCGCCAAACGCTCTCATTTAAAATAAAACGTTACGCTGGTGACATAAGGCTCACTATTGAAAAAAAAAAAAATGATCCCAATTGACTTACGCTCGTTTAGCGTGTATCTAACACGCACACACTCACAATGTCGGCTCAGCCGGCTTGGACACTTTTTCGTCTTGAATTTGTAGGTGATAGTGTATCTAGGGTATTTTAAATCGATGTACCCAATACCAAATATTTTTTAAAGAGTTAAATTAGTGTTTTGTGATTGGTGGATTTAATAGGTGAAGTATTATGATTGGTCTAAATTGAATGTTTTGTAAATCATAAATATGTATTCATATTTTCCCTAGGGGTTAAATGTACTACTTTAGCCCCGCTTGACAAGTCTAATATGACACACTTTTCGAGCATAAGAAGTGAAAAATAACTTCCGTGTTTTACGTAATTGACTAGAGTGCCATCTATGGCCGGATAGCGGAAAAGCGCTTTCACAATTTCACCAAGATGGCGCTCTAGTAAATTATATAAAAACACGGAAAATATTTCGATTGGTTTTAACTTCCCGCAGTCTAGATTGTCCCGCTGCACCTCACGTTTTTAAATAAGCTGTTGCTTTGACTATCGACCATCATCCCCTACTTTTCATCATCATCATCATTATCCTAGCGCTATCCCGGTACAGTTGCATCCTGAAGGATGCCCGGGATCCGCTACCTAATCCCAAGATTTGGCGTATGAACGAGTTTTTACGGAAGCGACTGCCATCTGACCTTCCAACCCGAGGGGAAACCAGACCTTATTGGAATTAGGCTTGTCAAGTGAGCGGGCAACTTGACTGTTAGAAGTTCTCGTGCCGCCCGACGGCCTCTAACTTGGCTTAACGACTGCTATCATAGACAGCAGCCGGGATCAACCGTGCCTTCCAAAGCACGGGAGCGCTCAGTTAATAACCACTCAAAGCGGTCACCCATCCAATAACTGACCTGGGCCGATGTTCATCATCCCTACTTTTATCCCAAGAAAACTGAACTCTATAGTTTTTCAAAAATCTCCCAAGTGGTTAGAGTGGATTAATCTGACTTTTAACTTAAGCGACACATATGTAACATTAAGAGGCCTTATAAGTTTGAAAGTGTTTTTTCAAATTATGACATAATTATGATAGTATCAGTAAAGTGACTGGGCTGTGACTGAAAGAGTGAAAGGATACGATGACTTTATAAAAAAATTAGATTTCTTGTTTTTATTGTTCCCAGTAGAATTTAGCGGAAAAAAGCAGTTTTTAGTTTGAATATGGTCGTTTTGGAGTGATGTTTGAAACGATATTTCTTGATGAAAAATCCATAAAGTAACATTTAAAATTTATGATACTAGTTCGCAATAGTCCTGTTCTAGATAATAACACTGAGAAAAAGTCAATTCAAACAGAATGGACTAAATAGCGTTTTTAACTCATAAGGGCTCATAAAACGTCAAAACGTGTCATAATTTATTTGACAGCTTTCACCGTTTCCCAAGCTAATGTTAAAAGCATTATAGTGGAAAATTCACATACAAAAACCACGGTTCGTGCGTAAACAAGTTATTTATTAATAAACATGATACCTAAACGGTATCCCATATCACCATAAACAGTATGCTACGTTCATAAACACGTATACAATTTTCTACCTTATCCCTAAGCGATAAGGTCATCAAGTATAAGTTCTGATGACGCTGAACGCACATCTAGAAAGCAAAATATCGAAGTTATTGTAAAGGCAAAGGGCTACACTTTCCTGTATTGGTTTTGCGAGTCAAATGAATGAGCTTTCTCTGCGCGTTATGTACTATGCGGGTGTTGTTGACATGCGGTGACCTATAAATAGATTTAAATGTATCGATTTTGAAGTAGAATTTTAATGAGATACACCCAAGCCTACGTTAGACTCTAGACTAGACTCTATTAGAGTTTATCCCTATTATACGTAATCGTTTTTTTTACCCTACCTGTGTTTATAGGCCGGGCCGAATAAAGCGATAGCAGTGCGCGGTTGGAGAGTGGCCTGGGGAAAATCCAGGGGAAAACCTCCGGCACGACCACGCGTGTGGTTTGGAACACTGGAATACTCAAAGAGTTTGCGTTCCAGTGAGATTGGTTGAGCGGTTTCAACCGAATCTGAGGTGTGTTTTAACCGCTATATATTGTTATTCATAAATAAAAAAATATGTCTTAATTTATATTTTGTCGCGTCGCGCAATCTGTGTGAAGAAGGTTAGTTTTGCTAATTACATCAGTAACATGCTGCAAAGCGCAGCATGCAGATTCTGCCAAGAGTCGGAGGAAACTGCCATCCATATCCTCTGCTCCTGTGGACCACTTATGCGCAAAAGAAGTATCTACCTAGGGAGGCACATCATGCACCCTGAGGAGATACAACAGATTGCGACCCAAAGAATCTGGAAATTCCTGGAAGCAACGGGTATAAGCAAAGAACTTTAAGGGCTGCCACAATAGATCAATACTGGTCGATGCGGCAACGAAGGCCCACAACAAACAATAATAATAAATAAACATGCAGCCAATAAACCAGATATCGTGCTGACAGATCGATCGAAGCGCCAGGCAGTGCTCGTTGACATCACCATCCCCAATGACGAGAACCTCGTGAAGGCCGAGAAGGACAAAGTCAGCAAGTACCTAGACTTGGCACACGAGGTGACCGCCATGTGGGATGTTGATTCAACGATCATTGTCCCAATAGTCGTTTCTGCGAACGGTCTTATAGCGAAGAGTCTCGACCAACACCGCAAGAGACTCTCGCTAGATGGCTGGGTCAAGGGTCAGATACAGCGCGGCGGTACTCCTGGACACGGCGCGGATAGTCAGGAGGTTCCTCTCTCTGTCGCCCTAACCACCGGTAGCTTAGGCCCCGCCTCGCTGCCAGCGGCACCCTAGGTTAGGATTTTATAATATTTTTATGTTTTGTAAGTGTATTTTTATATTTTACTTTAAACATGAATAATAAACATGCTGCTATCTTCCCCAGCCCCAAGATGAACCGCGGGCGCGCGGAGCCGACGCCGCCCGAGTGCGCGCTGGCTGCCGAAATGCTGAACCACTTCTGCGCGGCCGGCACCATGAAACAGATCCTGGCTTTGCACAGGGAGATGTGCAACACGCTTGGCCTCAAGCCCAACCGGCTGCCGGACTTCTACCCCAAACTTAAGGTAAGGAAAATCGTTATAGGTACACGGTATATTAATCTCACGAACGCGGGCGAGCCGTGGTTGTATGTTGATATATAAATAATAAAATAGTAATAATAAATAAATATTAGAGGACAATCTTACACAAATCGAACCAGCCCCACAGTAAGCTCAAGAAGGCTTGTGTTATGGTACTAGACGACGATATGTTTAATAGATATAAATACTTAAATACATAGAAAACATCCAAGACTCAGAAACAAATATTCATGCTCATCACACAAATATTTGCCCTGACCGGGATTCGAACCCAGGACCGTCAGCTTCACAGGCAGGTGCACTACCCACTAGGCTAAATCGGTCGTCTAAGGCTCAGTTTTATAAAGATCCGTTAGACCTTATGTCCGTTTGTTATGTCAAAAAATGAACTGAGTTACTGGATCTGACATTTGGTCAAACGGATCTTTATAAAACCCGGCCTAAATATATAAATGCACATTGTCTATGTGTGCATCAGCATAGGAGCTATGAGTTCACATTGTATGTGTTTGTATGTGTCACAACTACAGCTGTAGCTAACCCGCGCTCGTGAGATAAATTTTAGATAGTCGATAATTCATGCTCTACTGAAAAAGTATTTCTGTGCGACAAGATAACGGAGACCCCGTTATGACAGTACAAATATGAAGTTAAAGCGACAAGGTACATAAACAAAGGTGTTAAAGCCTTGTGAGGCCGACTCTGCAATATTGGCCAAGCCAATAATCCCTTTATGTTTGTAACTGTTTTTTGTAATCATACCTTGACGGAAGATAGAGAAAAGAAAGGAGTCGTATGAAGTCTTCATCTTACAACTAAAATAACGGTATTAAAAAACAGCGTTATTGGTAATAAACAGTATTAAAAAATAGTTAATAGATGCCGCTACTACGCTGGTATGTATAATGTTCACATTCCATGATTTTAAAGCACTTTTCCTCCCCAAAGACCGGTAATCTGTGGATTCCCGCTCGAAGCGGGAAATGCATTTATGTTTGTAACCGTTTTTTGTAACCATACCTTGACGGAAGATAGAGAAAAGGAGTCTAATGAAGTCTTCATCTTACAACTAAAATAACGGTATTAAAAAACACAGCTTTATTGGTAAACAGTATTAAAAAATACTTTATAGATGACGCTACTACGCTGGGACGTATAATGTACACATTCCATGATTATAAAGCACTTTTCCTCCCCAAACAAAGACCGGTAATCTGTGGATTCCCGCGCGAAGCGGGAAATGCAAGCTTTGGCCGCGTGCCAAATTCTGATTCGTTCAGGAGGTCACTTGGTTTATGGGGCAGTGTCTAATTGTCTACTGCCTCTATTTCTGCAGCAATCGTGGGTCGGGTCGATGTTGAAAATACCTACGTGGATGATGTGACGAATATATTTGGACGGGTGAAACGCTCGTTTTTAAAGTCGAAAGAACCGCCGTGTAAACGCTGAATATTCACACGGACGCGGTTTATAGGTACCCTTGTATTTGTCTCCTGTCTCCTGAGTAGTTTTGTAGCCCAGTTTGAAAATCACAGTTTCAATAAGTGTATTAAAACAGTGATTTTTAGGGTATCCGATAATATTATTATTAGACACCTTATGTGTGGATCAACTATTTTTTGTTGCTCGTTACCATGGTTACGTCTCCTGTGTCACTCTTTAAAACCGTGATTTTATAGGGCTTAAATATACCAAAAATGAGTTTAGCGATGAGCATACATTTCATTTGGACATGGGTCATCTCTTGAGCACGCTTGAAGTCCATATTATATACATTTTTCTAAGAAACTCGGTTACTGTTGTCTCCTCGCTGACGGGACATAATAACAACAAGAAAAAGTTGATTGACCCTTATACATCTCTAACTTTACTCATGTTGTAATATTTGTAATAGATAACTTTGCAAGTTTATCTTCACTGTATGACATTAATTTTGTTATAATTGTAAACTCGAAATGACTATTCTTTCTCGAACTGTAAATTAATATTTTGACATGAAAAATGTATTACTTATTATAGTCAGACTTTCTTAAATTGTACATTAATATTTTGACATGTAAAAGTGCCCTTGTGGCCTATTTGCAGAATAAATGTTTGATTTTGATTTTTGATATTTTTATGATAAATGGACCCGTTTTTTTGTTGGTTATTTATTAATTTATTTTATTTTATTTGACACTCCAACAAGATACTAAGCTAATACATTAATAAGAAGATAAATTTAGATGACGCAAGTCCTGCCTGTATCTCAATAACAGGCGTGCAACATCATTAAGTTAAGATACCAGGTCAGTATAACAATAAGCAAGAGTACAATTTAAGTTTCCGATATCAGCAAAATTACAATTAATGCGTTATTTAGACTATGAAATTAGTTATATCCTAAGTAATATGTGAGGAGTTGACATTAAACTGCGTTTCAAGAACGCAATGGCACACTTGGCACCGTTTGACTTGGTTACAAGGACAGAACGACCTGGTACGCGAGTGTTACCGTTCTCGCTGAGCAGCCCGCGCCTCTACCCGACCCACGTACCTTTAGACATCTGCGTATTAGTCTGCTATTGATCTTATTATAGTCAGATTTTCTTCAATTGTAAATGAATATTTTGACATGTAAAAGTGCCCTTGTGGCCTATTTGCAGAATAAATGTTTGATTTTGATTTTTGATATTTTTATGATAAATGGACCCGTTTTTTTGTTTGGTTATATGCTAAGTAATATGTGAGGAGTTGACGTCAAACTGCGTTTTAAGAACGTAATGGCACACTTGGCACCGTTTGACTTGGTTACAAGGACATAACGACCTGGTACGCGAGTGTTACCGTTCTCGCTGAGCAGCCCGCGCCTCTGCACGACCCACGTACCTTTAGACATCTGCGTATTAGTCTGCTATTGATCTTATTATAGTCAGATTTTCTTCAATTGTAAATGAATATTTTGACATGTAAAAGTGCCCTTGTGGCCTATTTGCAGAATAAATGTTTGATTTTGATTTTTGATATTTTTATGATAAATGGACCCGTTTTTTTGTTTGTTATATCCTAAGTAATATGTGAGGAGTTGACATTAAACTGCGTTTTAAGAACGCAATGGCACACTTGGCACCGTTTGACTTGGTTACAAGGACATAATGACCTGGTACGTGAGTGTTACCGTTCTCGCTGAGCAGCCCGCGCCTCTACACGACCCACGTACCTTTAGACATCTGCGTATTAGTCTGCTATTGATCTTATTATAGTCAGACTTTCTTAAATTGTAAATTAATATTTTGACATGTAAAAGTGCCCTTGTGGCCTATTTGCAGAATAAATGTTTGATTTTGATTTTGATTTTTGATATTTTTATGATAAATGGACCCGTTTTTTTGTTGGTTATATCATAAGTAATATGTGAGGAGTTGACGTTAAACTGCGTTTTAAGAGCGTGATGGCACACTTGGCACCGTTTGACTTGGTTACAAGGACATAATGACCTGGTACGTGAGTGTTACCGTTCTCGCTGAGCAGCCCGCGCCTCTACACGACCCACGTACCTTTAGACATCTGCGTATTAGTCTGCTATTGATCTTATTATAGTCAGACTTTCTTAAATTGTAAATTAATATTTTGACATGTAAAAGTGCCCTTGTGGCCTATTTGCAGAATAAATGTTTGATTTTGATTTTTGATATTTTTATGATAAATGGACCCGTTTTTTTGTTGGTTATATGCTAAGTAATATGTGAGGAGTTGACATTAAACTGCGTTTTAAGAACGTAATGGCACACTTGGCACCGTTTGACTTGGTTACAAGGACAGAACGACCTGGTACGTGAGTGTTACCGTTCTCGCTGAGCAGCCCGCGCCTCTACACGACCCACGTACCTTTAGACATCTGCGTATTAGTCTGCTATTGATCTGTTTGTAGCGGTCGGGTTTAGACTGCTAAAGGGCGGACCTATTTGGTTTGTTGCCACGTTTATACCTTCATTTTTAAGCATTAGAGTAAAAAAATAAAACCGACTCCAAAAAAACACTAAAAGGTAAAAATAAATAAATAAAATAAATAAATATTAGAGGACAATCTTACACAAATCGAACTAGCCCCACAGTAAGCTCAAGAAGGCTTGTGTTATGGGTACTAGACGACGATATATTTAATAGATATAAATACTTAAATACATAGAAAACATCCAAGACTCAGAAACAAATATTCATGCTCATCACACAAATATTTGCCCTGACCGGGATTCGAACCCAGGACCGTCAGCTTCACAGGCAGGTGCACTACCCACTAGGCTAAACCGGTCGTCAAAAATCTGGAAATCATTTGCCTCTTTCAAATGTAGATAAAGGATTGAAGAACCGACAACCGTTTGTGCCATAAAATATATACATAGTTTTGACGGAGCAGTATCAATAAAAAAATCGATTAATAGCGCATAGAGCCCTTTAAAGAAACCACTTTCTATTTATTGAAAGGTTAGTTGCAAGAGACCCTTTATAGGGATTATTTCGGCCATTTACTTTAATTATATGTTGCATGTATAATAGTGTACAATAAAGAGCTTAAATACATAAGTAAGTAAGTAAGTATTTTGTGGACAATCTTACACAAATCGACCTAATCCCAAACTAAGCAAAGCTTGTATTATGGGTACTAGGCGACGATATACATACTTATACAGAGAAATATATACCTTATTGGAATTAGGCTTGTCAAGTGAGCGGGCAACTTGACTGTTAGAAGTTCTCAAGCCGCCCGAAGGCCTCTAACTTGGCTTAACGACTGCTATCATAGACAGCAGCCGGAATCAACGGTGCCTTCCAAAGCATGGGAGCGCTCAGTTAATAACCACTCAAAGCGGTCACCCATCCAAGCACTGACCTGGGCCGACGTTGCTTACCCTCGCATACCGCACGGAATACGCGGGCGCCGCTGGGCCACGAGCGCTCCGTGCTAAAGATTCTCATTGCTTTTAATTTTGTTACGTTAACATTACGTCATAATTATCTGTACGTTGATCAGGAGTCAGTAATTTATTAACATATAATGTTTTCCGGCCTAAGCGGATGTTTCCTTAGCATTGTACTTTCTAATTTTACCCTCAATTACTTATTTTCCGCTCCGAATACTGCGACGTATACAGGGTGTTTCGGTTATGAGAGTAATTCTCAATAAGGTATTAAGCAAAATAGTTTAAATATATTATTTTCTCTCTCATGCTCAAAAAGTGTGTCATATTAGGCTTATCAAGCGGGGCTAAAGTAGTACATTTAGCTCCTAGGGAAAATATGAATACATATTTATGATTTACAAAATATTCTAATGAGACCAATCAAAACACTTCACCGTATTAAATCCACCAATCAGAAAACACGTCGACAGCCAATGGGAACGTTGGGTTGTTTTCGGTACATACTTTGATCAACTAATTTAACTATTAATACATTAGGTCTTTTTTTGTCCCCATTTCAACTACTAGGTATGTATCTGAGTCAAAACAGTTAAAAAAAGTTGCCGCCATATACTCATTGTATTTTATTTAATTGTGGGTGGATAATTTTTGTTTATTTATTTTCTCGCAATCGAAGTGAAAAGTAGAGTGTATAGCTCTGGTCTAAAAGCCATATTACCACACGAACAATTTTCTAAATAACCATCTCGTGGTAATATGGCTTATTTTAGACCCTTGTCGTACAATTTATTATTTCACGTTACCAATAAAAAACTCTAACGAAAATACTGGAATAACATACAGACACAGCCTGAGACAACATGAGATACAGCCTGGTGACAGACGGACATACAGACAGACAGATAGACGGACGAACAGCCGATTCTTAGGGTGGGTTGCACCAAACCGTCTGTAATCGTAAGCGGTGTTCGTTAAATTCTGATTGTACGGAAAGTTTGACAAGTTTCTATGGGATGACAGCTGCCGGCGCCATATTTGACGATGACCGGCCTGTGATCGTATGTTGGTGCAACCGACCCTTAGTAATAGGGTCCCGTTTTACCCTTTGGGTATTACGGAACCGTAAAAAACAAGGTATAGTTAGGATACAGTTTTTGTGGAAGTGCTATATCTTGGGTGTACGTTCAGGATCTTTTTTATTTTTCCAATCTATGAGACACGCTGTATAGTTTTTATTTGCACTTACACGTTTCATGTAGATTGGGCTGATTTTGTTACATTCTGGGTCTTATTTTTCTTAAAATTTAATGCATGAACCAACCAGTACCATCGTTATAAAGTTGCGAGTGAATCGGCAATCGGTCTCTTTGAAAATAGTTTCTGAAATCAATGCGCACTAAAGCGTGGTTTTGCGGTTTTACTGTGAGCTTTTCTAGTATCTCTCGTTGTATTTGTAAACGCTTTCTTTCTTTCTTTATTTATACTGGGAGCAGTATCGACTGAGTTGACGGAGGTCAAAACAATAGATATATTTATGGCACAAACGGTTATCGGTTCTTCAATCCTTTATCTATATTTGCAATAGCTTTTTATGATTTATTGAGACATGGTTCAAAGAAGCGCTATTCTCGATTCTAGTATGTTATTTATGCACTTACATATATGAAATGTACACGTAACTGTTCCTTATTGACGTCTCAACAACGCGAGAGAGATTTTTATTTTTAACTAATCTTAATAGAAGTTACGTTCATAAAACTGTTTTTTTTGTCTAAAATTGCCAGTTGCATTTCATATATTTCGAAAACAATGAGTTTTGAAGTAAATATAGTATAGTATTTCGGTAACTTCGTTGTTATTAACACGATAATCCGTAAAAAAGCAAGAAAAAACGGATAGTTACAGGTCTTTGGGAGCTAGGAGCCCACTCCCGTCTCTCGGTCCCGGGGATCCCCGGGATCATAACAAAAGAGTGCTATTGTTTTTTTTTTCACTCCGGGAGACGACGGCTTAACGGCGCGGGTGTCATTATTTGAGCGCTAAGGTGTCGGCCCCTGGGACGTTTACCTTTCATTATGTATAGGCAAACAGTAATTTTATCTACGCACAGATTCCTCTACGAATCAATTGAGAGACAATAAATAGATCGAACTTACCGAGCATTGTAATTAGGACTTTCTGGAGTTCGCACAGAGTCCGTATTGGAATGGTAGCTCGAATGACGTCAAGGCTGAATGTGGGCAGTGTTAGAACAGATGTAAAGCTTGCTGTACACTGTTAATATCATCGATCAGCTATTTTTTGTTACTCGTTACCATGGCTACGTCTCCTGAGTGACTCACGATGACGGTTTATCCAGAAATCACGCGAAGTACCGAAGGGGGGGAGGGGGGGTACAACGTGGACCTCACGTGTATTATTTTCCTGTACCTACAAAACCGAGAAATAATATCTACTCATGGAGAACATTATAAATCATCGTTTCGCACGTCAAAAGCAGCGAGTCTATTTACGTTTTTTGAGATTTTGGAGCGCGTGCATAACATATACGAAAATAGACTCAATATCAACTAACACAATCAAAATTCCAGTCTAAATTTTTAATAGTGAAAATATACACTTGAGGTTTCCTGGGAGGGATCTCCTAAAACCTCACCAAAGATCCCCAAGGAGGTCTAAAAATGGGCCAAAAACCTCACGAGATTCTCCCCCATGGTGATCTTTTGTGGGGTTCTAGGCGACGCGTGGCGTGATTTCTGGATAAACCCTAAACGCTATGACGAGACGGAGACAGTTATGAGTTAACGTCACTCAAGTCACGTCTCCGCTCAACCAATCTCACTGGAGCGCAAACTCTTAGAGTATTCCAGTGTTCCAAACCACACGCGTGGTCGTGCCGGAGGTTTTCCCCTGGATTTCCCCCAGGCTACTCCCCAACCGCGCACTCCTGTCGCTTTATTAGGCCCGGCCTATAAAGCCACAGTCAGGTTCAAAAAAAAAACGTCTCTGCGTCACTGCGTTTTGAGAATCGGTGTAGTCAAACCATCGCTTACAATGTGTGAGCGTCGCTTAACCGAAAGAAAACTACTCGCAGCTAATTAATTCAAGTATGCAACGTTCATACTAGTTAATATATTCCTTATGCGTGCGTGGGTTAACCTTACACCTTAACACGACGGTGTAAGGGTCATTTTCCAATGGGGAAACGGGTCGTGCGTGGTCGGCAATAATCAACAAGATCTGATTATGGTCTCGTATTAGATTAACATATGTTTTAACTACATCTGTATTAGTCGTCCCTTTCGCACTTATTTGTTGAAAAGGGATAGATGTATTTCCCTTTTTGTCTTCAACAAATCAGCAACCTTTAATAAAACGTCGAAAATCCTCTGTATGAAGTTTGCATACCTTTATTGTTTTGCATTAGTAAGAATGACGGAGAAAAACTTACGAGGTTTTTTCTCAGGCGCTTTTTCCGGTAAAAGTGTCAAATAATCTTAGAGAAAGAGCGTGTTTTCATATAAAATCGGCCCTTTCACGAAATGGTTTCTGTATTTTTTTCAATAAGAACTTTCATGACAAATATAGTTTTCTGTAAGTTTTAGCTTCCTATCTTTGTTATTATCGGAAATATGATTTTTTGAAAATTAACAAAAATAACCAGATTTTGCCTCATAGGCTAATGCTATTCACGTGAATTTTTGGAACAGTAATAAACATACAATGATTCACGTATTCCTAAAATAATATTGAATACTGCCAAAAGAAATCATGCATAAATGTAGGATATAAAACTTCAGACTTTTTTTTCTTGCTTTCTAGAAGAGCGACACCAACAGTTCTTCATCAGGTAATTGCTTATATAAAGGTCTACCATATATATTTTTTTCCAAACAATAAGGGAAAGTGTCAAGATACGTGTCATTTTACACAGAAGATAACCTAAACAGATGACCGTTTTGACTGGTAAGGACCCATAGACCCGCAGCTCCGCTGGACGCCTCGCTGGCCCATAAACGGATCTTTAGGATGGCCCTGCGCATGCCAGAACGCCTTTTTTTACTTCCCAAGTAACACAGTCATGTTCAATAAAGTTTGAGTAAAATGTGTATTCAGCTGTTATTCAAGCAATTTGGGCACATTTTTAAATGCTTCAGCCTGTATAACAGCGATGTAAAATCTGGGTAATAAATAAAATAAATAAATATTAGAGGACAATCTTACACAAATCGAACTAGCCCCACAGTAAGCTCAAGAAGGCTTGTGTTATGGGTACTAGACGACGATATATTTAATAGATATAACTACTTAAATACATAGAAAACATCCAAGACTCAGAAACAAATATTCATGCTCATCACACAAATATTTGCCCTGACCGGGATTCGAACCCAGGACCGTCAGCTTCACAGGCAGGTGCACTACCCACTAGGCTAAACCGGTTGTCAAATATAATAGCTTAGTAATACTGTGGACATGACACCCACCTTAATTCAACTTTTACTAAGCTTAAACAGGTATTAAAGATCTAAACAGAGTATTATTCAGAATTTGGCTATATTATTAGCCGTTACTCACACATTATGGAGATTATTGCTGATAAGAGGTGTAAACATTTGCGAATTGCTATTACTCAAACCCTATTCAGCATGCTGTGTTACTTGGATTGAACGTGGCTTTATAGGCCGGGCCTAATAAAGAGTGCGTGGTTGGAGAGTGGCCTGGGGAAAATCCAGGGGAAACCTCCGACACGACCCCGTAGGCAGTTTGCACTGGAATACTCTAAGAGTTTGCGCTCCAGCGAGATTTGTTGAGCGGCTTCAACCAAATCTGCGATTTGAGTGGAATCGAGCTAAATGCCAGAACGAGTTTTATAGGCCGGGCCCAATAAAGAGCGCTTGGTTGGAGAGTGGCCTGGGGAAAATCCAGGGGAAACCTCCGACACGACCACGCGGGCAGTTTGCACTGGAATACTTTAAGAGTTTGCGCTCCAGCGGGATTGGTTGAGCGGCTTCAACCAAATCTGAGATATAAGTGGAATCGAGCTAAATGCCAGCAAGAGTTTTATAGGCCGGGCCCAATAAAGAGTACGTGGTTGGAGAGTGGCCTGGGGAAAATCCAGGGGAAAACCTCCGACACGACCACGCGGGCAGTTTGCACTGGAATACTCTAAGAGTTTGCGCTCCAGCGAGATTTGTTGAGCGGCTTCAACCAAATCTGAGGTTTGAGTGGAATCGAGCTAAATACCTGAAACGCGTTTTATTTTAACAAAAGCAACCGTTTTATTGTTTCCAAGTGTAAATGGATGGTAATCCGTGATTCAATTTAGCGAAAGTGCATGATTAAACACGCCAAGCTGTCCGTTTGTCTGTTTTTTCGACTTGTACTGTCAGAGTTTCACGTATTCTCAAGAGATTGTGTATACAGGATGGTAACGCCACCAGAGTTGAGGTCACGCGCACAAAAACATGTCATTTAATGCCAGCGATGATTACTGTTCCTATTTTTACCGATAGCAAGTTGCAATGCTTTGAGTAATTAATAATAGTAATCTCGATACTTGGCGTAGGCATTACTTTTTTTTTAACACAACAGCACGTAAAATTATTGTTGCTGGCCTGTCTGGACTGGCCTTTACATGCTATTATGCTTAAAAAAAGTTACAAATAACACGTTCGGATGTCAAATATTCTGTGCATTCTTGTGGATAAAAATGCAGTATTGCTATCTGTTTCTAAAGAATAATAAAGGGCTTTTCGAACTAGTGAGGTGAGAAAATATATGTTTAATTGTTTTTATTTACGTTCACTCATTCAATAGTACTTCACGTAGCTGTGCGTGTAATCATTCACTTTTAAGTATAACAACATATTATGCTCTTATTCCAATGTCCACTTGCCTGGTTCGTCCAATTCCTAACATTTCAGTAACTCTTTAATAAGTCTTTAACTATGAGGGTTAAACACTCAAGATTAACAACAAAATCAAAATCAAACATTTATTCTGAAAATAGGCCACAAGGGCAATTTTACATGTCAAAATATTAATTTACAGTTCAAGAAGGAATAATAATTTCGAGTTTACGATTATAACAAAATTAATGTCATACAGTGAAGATAAACTTGCAAAGTTATCTATTACAAATATTACAACATCAGTAAAGTTAGAGATGTATAAGGTCTCAAGATTAAACAAGGAGTGTAATGAAATTAATATAATATCCCAGAGATGTACATGGTCTCTGAGCGTCAACATTAAGATTAATTTAATATTGTTAGAGATGTATATGGTCTCTAAGTCACTGATAATAAAAACGAATCCACCCAACAACATCACCCATAGGGATTGCATTATTATATATGTGTATGCGAAATATTTTTTTTTTATTGCATTGCGAATGAGTTATATAAGTGATGTACCTAACTATTATTTTTTATTTGGGCCGTGGCTTTAGCGTGCGAATGTATTTGTTTATTTTGCTTGCGGCTTTGTCTAATTAAGACGACCGTCTGTCCGTCCGTCTGTCAGTCCGTCTATCCGTACCTCTGTCAAACTAGCGAAATTTATGAATTTAATGACGATAAATTTCAAAATTGAATTATCAAACACGTTTAATTAAATCTATACTCTAGTATAGAGCTAAAGTTTGTGAAGATTCCAAGATTTGACTTTAGCACTAGTTTTAGTAAAATGACTGGCATTAGACGATCCCAGACTGAAAACTATAAGCCTATTTTTTAAATAATTGTACAGCGATTGTTGGTATTAAAACGCTTTCCTAATGATGCGATACACTAGTTATATTAGTTTATACAACTGCTACATAACGACATTAATGAGAAACATTAAAACGGGAGTGTTGTTTTATGAAACGAGCCGTAGGCGAGTCTATCTATCTGCCGGATTGCCATTCGCATGCGAATTTATTATTTGCTTGGAGTATAAATACATCCGTCTGTCACCAGGCTGTATCTCGTGAACCGTGGTAGTTAGTTGAAAAATTCACAGATGGTGTATTTCTGTTGCCGCTATAACGACAAATGCTAAGAAACAGAATAAAATAAATATTTAAGGGGCTTCCATATAACAAATGTGATTTTTGCCTTTTCTATAGATTATGGCATGGAACCCTTCGTGCGCGAGTCGGACTCGCACTTGGCCGGTTTTTTAAAGAAAAACCTAGTTGTACGCGCCGGTGTTCGAACCCTTGACAGCCGGACATGAAGTCAGCTTACCCTTTGGCTACAGTGACCTAATGCGGAGTAACTAGTTGCTCATTTCCGCCTCTGTCGTACTCGGCGATCACTGATTAGGGGCCGCACGGTCCGGCTTCCTAGGCACACACTCACGGGCCCGGTCGACGTAATCACAGCGTCCATCGGAAGATGCTACGCTGCGCTTACGGCGTCCGACTCAGACACGACGCGTACACTTAGATATTCCCGCTGGCGGGGACGTCCACCGCGCGATCGCGACAACACTGACACATATAGTCCCTATTCGTCCGGGTACCGCCGCACACCGGGTAGAGCCAGTCCGACCCAGGTCGGGCCCAGCTGAGTTTCTTGCTGGACTCTACTCAGCTAGGCTAGATTTAGTCCAGCGACAAAACTCGATTCCACTCGCACAGATTCGGTTGAAACCGCTCAACCAATCTCACTGGAGCACAAACTCTTCGAGTAATCCAGTGTTCTAAACCACACGCGTGCTCGTGTCGGAGGTTTTCCCCTGGATTTTTCCCAGGCTACTCTCCAACCGCACACTCCTATCGCTTTATTAGGCCCGGCCTATAACGCCACAGTCAGATTAAAAAAAAAATATATATGTTTAAGTATTATTGTATAACAGTTGTAATCCAACTATAAGCGATGACTATGCCACGTACACTCATGCGCCGTACTTTCTTTTAATTATAATAACAAATTTCATAATATTATGCTTAAGCGCATTCGTAATTAATTATACATTTAATATGCCTCAGAGATTTGACATAATATTAAGATTAAAGGTGGGTTGCACCAAACCGTCTGTAATCGTAAGCGGTGTTCGTTAAAATCTGATTGTATGGAAAGTTTGACGAGTTTCTATGGGATGACAGCTGCCGGCGCCATATTTGACGATGACCGGCCTGTGATCGTATGTTGGTGCGACCGACCCTAAGCCATTACAAGTATACGTACATGGGTCAATCAACTTTTTCTTGTTGTTATTATGTCCCGTCAGCGAGGAGACAACAGTAACCGAGTTTCTTAGAAAAATGTTTATAATATGGACTTCAAGCGTGCTCATGAGATGATACATGTCCAAATGGATTTAAACTCATGTTTGATAGATTTAAACCCTATAAAATCACAGTTTTAAGAGTGACTTGGGAGACGTAACCATGGGAACGAGCAACAAAGAATAGTTGATTCACCCACATGCATAATATGGACGCGTACAACTTATTAATAAGTAAGTTTCCGTCAAAAATATCATTTTGGGTACAAGCTTTTTTGCCGACTGTACCTCTTTTTCCACAGTCATCAACTACTCGTTGAGGTTTCAACGATGGTCGAGATGGTTCCAATTCCAATGAGCCCAAACACGACGGTTTGATCTCGTGCCCCCGTGTGGTGGCGGGTCAGAACAGCACTTCCCCCTCTCTTCCCGTGGGTGCCGTAAGAGTCGACTATGGGAACCGGGTTGTAGTGTGTTGTGAACGATGGGCTAGCAACCTATCACTACAATATCACATTTTCTCCATCTTAAAAACCTACAATTGCTAAATGTAACTGGATTAAATTTCATGTGCCTAATACTGTATATGTTTCTCGGTTTGCCTATTAATCTCCACTCAATTGCTCAAAGGTTAGCTGGAAGAAATCCCTTACAGGGATAAGCTCGCCTTTGTACATATATGTCAACTGTTCTTGTAATTTATGTTATGTTTTACTTATGTACAATAAAGAATTTTACATACATACATACTCCTTTTGGGATTACAGGTGTGAGTTTATATGTGATAATCCATATTGAAATGGACCTTATGGCGGCCGGCACTTACGCCTTTATTGCCGCTATTCCAATACAATAGGGAATAGGTGCAACGTAAGCGCCTGCCGCCATAAGGTCCCTTTCGATGTGGATTATCACATATACTGCCCATAACAATAACCCATCTTGTATCCAGGCAAAACTGAGCAGCTCATGGAAGGCGCAGGCGCTGTTTAAGAAGTTCGACGCGCGCGCAAACCACAAGGTGTACGGCAAGGGGCGGATATGCGTTCAGAACAAGGTGCTCATCATAGGCGCGGGCCCGTGCGGGCTCCGCGCCGCTGTCGAGTGCCAGCTGCTGGGCGCCAAAGTGGTGAGTGACCTTCCATCACCATCCTCCTAAACCAAACTCCACAATGAGGGCTAACGTTTTTAAAGAAAGAAAAACATTTATTCGTGGCACAGGAGCGATACACATAAATAAATAAATAAATATTAGAGGACAATCTTACACAAATCGAACTAGCCCCACAGTAAGCTCAAGAAGGCTTATGTTATGGGTACTAGACGACGATATATTTAATAGATATAAATACTTAAATACATAGAAAACATCCAAGACTCAGAAACAAATATTCATGCTCATCACACAAATATTTGCCCTGACCGGGATTCGAACCCAGGACCGTCAGCTTCACAGGCAGGTGCACTACCCACTAGGCTAAACCGGTCGTCCACACAACCAAGGATTAAAGTTGAAAAACGAGTAAAAACAGTAAAAAAAGATGTAAAACAAAAAGAAACAATCAATAATGCCACGAAATGGTCCCGACTCACCATGGTGCTAACCTAACTGGTCGACGCTGGTCTTCCGTCGGAGCCAATCGGTGAAATTCACGGCGGGTAACACATAAACAAAACGATCTATAAAGACATATTATATACAAATAGCTAAAAAGTAAAATCCGCACATGAATTTTAACACGGCTAAATTTAATACAAAATAATATAAAAACAATTTAATTAATATAATTTTGTGCTCACCAGTTGGCGCAACTGTCGAGTAAGGTCCAGCTGTCAAAAATTGTTATTGGTTATTATGGGCATGAGAACCAAGTTTACATTTAAATCATATTTAATACCTTAAAACCGTACCGTAAAAATATCGAACATCCCGCATTGTAGCGCAATCCCGTTTTGTTCGGAAAAAAGGAGGAAATACGTTTCCGGAAGACAAAACTGTCTCAAAGCACTGACAGTCATTGACCCGTAACTCATATTTGTCATGATCAAGCTCAGGTATTGCAAAATAGTCAACATATTGTGCCAATTTGATATTAACCGGTTTAGCGCATCCACAAATAGTGACATTTGACATTTCTGAGACCTCACGCTACACTAGCGCCTCTAGCGGTGAATTTATACGCGATAGCCCCCATTAGATGTTAACCCGCGTAGCGCATCCACAAAGAGTGACATTTGACATTTCGGAGACCTCACGCTACACTAGCGCCTTTAGCGGCGAATTCATACGCGATAGCCCTCATTGGACGCTGTTATGCAGTAATGTGGCAACCTGCTATATGTTTTCCTATTAGATTGACACCTTATTGCATAGCACAGGGACCGTTTTCAGTACGGTATAAGCGGTATGGTAGCGGTATTGGATGTCAATACCGCTTCGTTATAAAGGCAGAACTATACCGGTTGAAATATGAAGGTACGCTACCGGTATAAAATAACGATATCGATATTTTTGATAGGTGTACAAACCTTTGTTATAACGGTAGCCAACCAGTATTATTTCGGTACAAAAAAAATTCGAAAATGACTTTTACGATAGGTACAGTCGCCATTAGATATATCGGAGCGAACGAGGTGCTCACAAATATCTGAACACGACTCTATTGTCAAGGCGTTAAAGTGCATGTTCAGATATTTTTGAGCATCATGAAGAGTACAGATATATTTGATGGCGACTGTACGTAAGCGCGACCAACAGCGAACAGCTACTAAGTCTAAGCCTAAGTAATATATAGCACCGAACGAAATGGGTATTTTAGGCATTCACCCAGTAACTAGCACTCATTGGTTGGTGCCATTGGTGGCACCCATTTAAAGCCCAAACGATACCTTAATGAAAACGGTTCAGGTATCGAATAAAATAGCGGTACCGTTATATTCCGCTACCGAAAAATTTCTTTTCCGGTATAGAAACTCCCAGCATAGCCCTACAGCATAGCTCAAATATACCTACGCCGCTTTATTACAGGTCGTCATAGAGAAACGCGACCGTATGTCGCGCAACAACGTCCTCCACCTGTGGCCGTTCGTGATCCACGACCTACGGGCGCTCGCCGCCAAGAAGTTCTTCGGGAAGTTCTGCGCGGGCTCCATCGATCATATCAGCATCAGGCAGCTGCAGTGCATACTTCTCAAGGTCAGAGACTTTCCAAAAGCCAAGCCTGACCAAATATCGGCCTCAGGCAGCTGCAGTGCATACTTCTCAAGGTCAGAGACTTTCCAAAAGCCAAGCCTGTCCAAATATCGGCATCAGGCAGCTGCAGTGCATACTTCTCAAGGTCAGAGACTTTCCAAAAGCCAACCCTGACCAAATACCGGCATCAGGCAGCTGCAGTGCATACTTCTCAAGGTCAGAGCCTTTCCAAAAGCCAAGCCTGTCCAAATATCGGCATCAGGCAGCTGCAGTGCATACTTCTCAAGGTCAGAGACTTTTCAAAAGCCAAGCCTGTCCAAATATCAGCATCAGGCAGCTGCAGTGCATACTTCTCAAGGTCAGAGACTTTCCAAAAGCCAAGCCTGTCCAAATATCAGCATCAGGCAGCTGCAGTGCATACTTCTCAAGGTCAGAGCCTTTCCAAAAGCCAAGCCTGTCCAAATATCGGCATCAGGTAGCTGCAGTGCATACTTCTCAAGGTCAGAGCCTTTCCAAAAGCCAAGCCTGTCCAAATATCAGCATCAGGCAGCTGCAGTGCATACTTCTCAAGGTCAGAGCCTTTCCAAAAGCCAAGCCTGTCCAAATATCGGCATCAGGCAGCTGCAGTGCATACTTTTCAAGGTCAGAGACTTTCCAAAAGCCAAGCCTGTCCAAATTAATTGACCTCGCCTTGATGACTTGCTAATTTTTTATTTCTTATATTTATGTTTGTTAATTTAAATCTAATACCTTAATTTATCTCAAATTTGTATATGTTATAATCAGGGATGTAACAGAGCTCCGGTTCCGGTTCCGTTCAGTCGGAACTTCCGATTGGTTTTAAACATCCGCTTCGGTTCCGGTTCTGGTTCTGTTATTTTTAAAACGGATGTTATATCGGATGTCAAAGCAGCGCAGCGGGGGGAAATGAGCGGCGTACATTAAAAACAAACAGTTTTATACCTGTTGTAATTTTGAGCTCTGACCTTGTACTTCGGTAATCAATAATGAATATCATTATAATTGTTTTATTTTTAATTTAACATCTAAAAGTTCTAGGTGATGCTAATTCTAGTAAATGGTTGTAAAATATTTACTAATTAGGTAACATTTTTTTTTATTGAACACCTAGAAGGTCTAAGGTTTTTAAAGTAGGTACTGCGATAATAAAGGCTGATTAATATTTGAAATTTTTATTTCTAATAGACTTAACTTAGACCTGCCCTGCCCTTAACGTCTTATCCATCTATCACTCGGGCTCCGATTCCGGTTCTGGTTCCGATATACGGAATTTATAACATCTGGTTCCGCTTCCGGTTCCGATAAAACCACATCTGTTACATCCCTGGTTATAATAGTATTTATTGAGGTGTGCTATAAAGAGTATTTGTATTGTATTGTATTGTATTGTATACTTAATGTAATCTGTGTACAGGTGGCATTGTTGCTTGGCGTGGAGATACACGAGGGAGTCAGTTTCGAAGGGCTTCTGGAGCCCACGGTCACAGAGAACTCTGAAAGTAAGCAAATTTATTATTTTGGTTTTTTTTTTCAAAATGGCGGCTTCAGATGAGTTGTAAACTTGAAATATCACTTGCGAGGTCTGGTGAGCCATGGTTGTGTTGTAATATAGGTACTTACAAACCACTTGACGACCGCTTTAGCCTAGTTGGTAGTGACCCTGCCTTCGAAGCTGGAGGTCCCGGGTTCGAATCCCGGTCAGGGCATGTATTTATGTGATGAACACGAATATTTTTCCTGAGTCTTGGATATTTTCTATGTATTTAAGTATCTATTTATCTATATAAGTATGTATATCGTCACTTGGTACCCATAGTACAAGCTATGCTTAGTTTGGGACTAGGTTGATTTGTGTAAGATTGTCCAAAAATATTTTTTTTTTATTTTTATTTTTTTACCAAAACGTGTATAAAAAAAAAACTCAAGGCATTGATGATAAGTAATCTCACGAGTGAATAACTGTTACTATTTTAGTTAGCTAGTGAATGTTAGGTTAAGGTATTTTTATAATAAGAAACATGTTAAACCCTTATACATATAACCCAGTTCTCGCAAACGCAAATTCCAATTTCGCCAGATAAAGACAATCTAATTTTAACGGCATTACATTTAAAATAGGTTTAATGGACATTTAAGGATAAGGATTTAAAATGTCATCACTACATAGTATAAAACAAAGTCGCTTTCTCTGTCCCTATATCCCTATGTATGCTGAAATCTTTAAAACTACGCAACGGATTTTGATGCGGTTTTTTTTTTTAATAGATAGAGTGATTGAAGAGGAAGGTTTATATGCATAATAGCATCCATTAAATAGTGCACCCGTGCGAAGCCGGGGCGGGTCGCTAGTCGTAAATAAAAAAATAGTATCTTCTGTTGGCACAGATATAGGTAATAGTAGGTGTTAAGGAAAGAGTGTTTTTAATTTAATCGCCAACAAACTGCTTCGCAGTTTGGCGAAGCCTTGTATTAGATTAAGACTTTAAAATAAAAAATGAGCAATAAAGAAACATGCACATTGTCTATGTGTGTGTATGTGTCACTACTACAACGGTAATCCGCGCTCGTAAGATAAAATTACCTTCTCACACCTGCTATTCGAAAAAGAGTCATGTTGCCCTCAAATATGACGACCATGATATTTTTGACGACCGGTTTAGCCTAGTGGGTAGTGCACCTGCCTGTGAAGCTGACGGTCCTGGGTTCGAATCTCGGTCAGGGCAAATATTTGTGTGATGAGCATGAATATTTGTTTCTGAGTCTTGGATGTTTTGGATGTTAGATTAAGTATTTATATCTATTAAATATATCGTCGTCTAGTACCCATAACACAAGCCTTCTTGAGCTTACTGTGGGGCTAGTTCGATTTGTGTAAGATTGTCCTCGAATATTTATTTATTTATTTTTATTTTAAATATGGGATCAAAGTCGTATTTTTGGTCCCTAATTTGAGGTCGACAGGGACTTTTGCCCATAGAAGGTGTGAAAACCAGTAGGACACTCGTTAGAAATATTATTTACAAAACATTTCACGTTTTTTTAACAGCTAGTCTCGTCGTGTCACACGGTAGCGAAATTATTTCCGTCTGGGGCGTAAACACTTAAATCCCTAGCTACGCTCAAGATTCTACTTCAGAATCCCTCGCTATGCTCGGGATTCTAATTTAGAATCCCTATACGCTCAGGATTCTATTGTAGAATCTTTCGAATCACTCACGATTCAATATACCGCCCTCGCCGTAAACATGCCCTCGCTACGCTCAAGATTCTACTTTAGAATCCCTCGCTACGCTCAAGATTCTACTTTCGAATCCCTCGCTATGCTCAGGATTCTATTGTAGAATCTTTCGCTTCACCCACGATTCAATATACCGCCCTCGCCGTAAATATGTCATTTTGACGACCGGTTTAGCCTAGTGGGTAGTGCACCTGCCTGTGAAGCTGACGGTCCTGGGTCCGAATCCCGGTCTGGGCAAATATTTGTGTGATGAACACGAATATTTGTTTCCGAGTCTTGGATGTTTTCTATGTATTTAAGTATTTATATCTATTAAATATATCGTCGTCTAGTACCCATAACACAAGCCTTCTTGAGCTTATTATTATTATTATTAATCGTTTATTTCATAAAGACACATCAATTTACACAAAATTAACTACACTGCCAAACTGCGTAACAGTTTGTTGGCAGTTAGAATGCTCTTGATACACTTTTGTCATTATACCTAAGTATGTAGTTATAGTATTCATGCGGTCGCTGTAATAAGGTAAATGTCACAGTGCTCAACACTGACCCAATACCTCAACCACTTTCAATCTTATGTCATAGTAATAGAGGTGAGAAACAGGTGTCAACTATTGGGTATTGAGGCGTCAATCACTGGGACATTTGCCCATTTATTACTTACTAATTATGATGCATGCAATTTTAATCTTAGTTTAGCTTACTGTGGGGCTAGTTCGATTTGTGTAAGATTGTCCTCTAATATATATATATATACCGGGTGTACAATCCAAATGGGTCAGTATGGTGAAGTCGGAAACTATGAGAGATAGCGAGATCTGTTCTTAGGAACCATGACGTCGATTTTAGATTTAATAAGAATTACATTCAAACTTTTTTATTAATTCTCATACATAACCGGGAATCGAACCTGGTCAATATTTTTGTAACCGCGTTAAGTAAAAAGGACCAAATTTGGCTATGAAATCTTGTGTAAATACAACTGACAGTAAATTAGACTAAAATGCCCACAGTTTTATT
This sequence comes from Epiblema foenella, assembly GCA_963556455.1. Classification (NCBI taxonomy): domain Eukaryota; kingdom Metazoa; phylum Arthropoda; class Insecta; order Lepidoptera; family Tortricidae; genus Epiblema; species Epiblema foenella. The sequence continues at coordinate 45,649,673 of OY747095.1, forward strand.
AATTTGCAAAAAGTCGTGAATAATATGAATCGATCATCAATTATCTGAAGAGAACACTTATGCATATCTTATCTGCATCGGTATTATGCATTACAAATAGCGTTTATTTAAAATTAGAACGCATTTGTTCAGCTGGTGTACCAATTCATTTAAAAATACGAATTGCAATCTTGCGATCGTTACCCAAAAGAATTAATCTTTGCATTCAACAGAATGGCTACCATTTTGAACATTTACTGAAATAAAATAATTATCTTATTGGTGGGTTTCTCTTTCAATTATTTAAACAAGATTCCATTAGTGTTGTGCTTCTTGCGATTTGCTGAATTTATACACAATGATTTTGACCAGGTTCGATTCCCGGTTATGTATGAGAGTTAATAAAATTTGCTGAGTGTAATTATTATTAAATCTAAAATCGACGTCATGGTTCCTAAGAACAGATCTCGCTATCTCTCATAGTTTCCGACTTCTCCATACTGACCCATTTGGATTGTACACCCGGTATATTTTTTATTTTGTTCCCTTGAGACACAATCCAATATACCCTGTGTCTTGTTCAGCGCTAGGCTGGCGCGCGCGCGTCTCCCCGCCGGACCATCCGGTATCGCAATACGAGTTCGACGCGTTACTCGGCGCCGACGGAAAGCGGAATACTCTACACGGCTTCAAGCGGAAAGAGTTCCGCGGCAAGCTGGCCATGGCGATCACGGCTAATTTCATCAACAGACACTCGGAGGCCGAGGCTTCGGTGAGTTACTTGAGAGAACCGCAGGCGAATCACGTAACTTTATGTACTAACGGTATAAATGTATGAGCTGACAATTAAAATTTGACATCAAAATCTATCTAACGGTAGTCAGGCGCGGATCCAGGATTTTGTTCAGGGGGGGGGGGGGGGGCACTTCCGAACTTTCCGAAAATAAAACTGACTTTAGATAACTGTTGTCAGAACATATTTCCTACATCAGGACATAGGCAATTGCCCTGCCCTGACACAGGCTTCAGGGGGGGGCAATTGCCCCTGTTGCCCCCCCCTGTATCCACGCCTGACAGTAGTACAAAAGTTACGTGATTACCCCGCAGGTTCGGAAAGGTTCCGCTAGAGGCGGAATCCTAGTCGGTCTAAACCAGGGATCGGATACCGGTGTTTTCTCCATAGAAAAATACCGGTATTATTACGGTCACCGGTTCATTATTTTCGTTTTTAATAGACACTCGGAGGCCGAGGCTTCGGTGAGTTTACCCATCGGCATACAAACCTCCCCAAGGTTTTGCTCCCCATCGGCATACAAACCTCCCCAAGGTCTTGCTCCCCATCGGCATACAAACCTCCCCTAGGTTTTGCTCCCCATCGGCATACAAACCTCCCCAAGGTTTTGCTCCCCATCGGCATACAAACCTCCCCAAGGTTTTGCTCCCCATCGGCATACAAACCTCCCCAAGGTTTTGCTCCCCATCGGCATACAAACCTCCCCAAGGTTTTGCTCCCCATCAGCATACAAACCTCCCCAAGGTTTTGCTCCCCATCGGCATACAAACCTCCCCAAGGTTTTGCTCCCCATCGGCATACAAACCTCCCCAAGGTTTTGCTCCCCATCGGCATACAAACCTCCCCAAGGTTTTGCCTACGATGGGTATTAAATTAAGTAAAAATGTTCATTTTGGTTTTTGATCAATAAAGGAAAAAAAAAGTTACTTAAGAGAACAGGTTCGGAAAAGTTCCGCTAGAGGCGGAATCCTATTCGGTCTAAACCAGGGATCAGATAACGGTATTTTCTCCATAGAAAAATACCGGTATTATTACGGTCACCGGTTCATTATTTTCGTTTTTAATGGACACTCGGAGGCCGAGGCTTCGGTGAGTTATTTAAGAGAACAGTTGCGGAAAACTTCCGCTAGAGGCGGAATCCTATTCGGTCTAAACCAGGGATCGGATACCGGTATTTTCTCCGTAGAAAAATACCGGTATTATTACGGTCACCGGTTCATTATTTTCGTTTTTAATGGGACAATCTAATAATACGACGTTGTTACCTAAATACATGATTCAGCCCTACGTAAAGAGCAAAAATAATCCAAAATATTGGGCTAATTCAGGGTTTATTTTAAATACCGGTATCGGTCCCTGGTCTAAACTGCGTTATACTATTTTGGTTTTTGATGGCTCTTCTGGAGTCATAGCGTTCGTAGGCTGAGGTATCTGCTTACATAAGGCATTCTGTGTAAGCTTATTTGTTACCGCCGTTGTTTGAAAATGATTCCTGTAACAAAAAAAAGAAAATGTATTTTTTTTTTCTCTTTTTCTCATTGTAATAGTTTATGCACCACCTACTTTATATTTCATTTCTCCACTACCCAAAGGTTGTCTGGAATAGATCGCTCTTTAGCGATAAGACCGCCTGTTGTTCTGCCTCTGTATCCCTGTATCTTTGTTTTTTATGTGCTATTTTATTATGTGAGGTGTGCAATAAAGAGTATTTGTATTGTATTGTATTTTTTTATAATACAAGTTTGTGTCAAAATTATCATTTTTGGTACATTATTTTTATATATATATACAGGTATACAAGATACATACATACAGGATTAGACATACTACTACAATTATTTATTTATTTATTATTTCTTTATTATTTATTTATTTATTATTTATTTATTATTTCTTTATTATTTATTTATTACTTATTTATTATTTATTTATTATTTATTTATAACCCCATGAGATTGATGTGTCGTTTGTGACGCAGGTGCCGGAGATAAGCGGCGTGGCGTTCATATTCAACCAGAAGTTCTTCAAGGAGCTGTACGAGGTGACCGGCATTGACCTGGAGAACATTGTGTACTACAAGGACGACACGCACTACTTCGTGATGACCGCCAAGAAGGCCAGCCTGCTGGATAAAGGCGTGTTGCTCAACGTGAGTGGAGAATATGCATATGCCACATTTAAACCAGGGCTAGGAAACCGGTTTCGTCTTCACACAATTAACCGGTTAAAAATTCGGTTAATTGCGTTTTACGATATTATTTCGTACTTTAAGAGCGCTTTAATAAAATGTAACGGGTCCACTAGCGCCACTCGTAAATAATTGTAATTATTTAAATTTAACTATAACTAAAAAAGGGGGCCGCTACGTACTTTAGTTTGTATTTAAGTACTTTTTGAATCCATCAAACTAGTTTTTACGTTGCTGGATTCGTCAATCTATGCGTCCAAAGTTAAATCGGCCGTTTTAATTTTGAGCTCGTAGAGAGACGAATCTAGCAACGTATATATTGTTAAATTTAAATAATTACAATTATTTGCGAGTGGCGCTAGTGGACCTGTTACATTTTATTAAAGCGCTCTTAAAGCGAATGCCTCGTTGTTCCCCAGGACTTCGCGGAGGTATCCCGCCTCCTCAGCTTCGAGAACGTCGACCGCGCGGCGCTGATGCGATACGCTCAGGAGGCCGCGAGGTTCTCTACAGAGGGCCGGTTGCCCCTCACAGAGTTCGCGCTCAACCACTACGGGGAACCAGATGTGGCGTTGTTCGACTTCACTTCTATGTACGCCGCTGAGAACGCGAGTATGGTGAGTGGCTTTAGCAGGTTTCCCTTGCCGCTTAGGCTGAATGCGGCTCTGGCACGTCCATGGTGTCCAGATACCCTGCGCTAGGAGCGAAAGAGTACGTAGTTTGTTTATTTTCGTTCTTAGGCTAGGTTTTTACAATATCTTTATAAAAAGTAAAATATAAAAATACACTTGCAAAACATAAAATCATTATAAAAACCTAATCTAGTGTGCCGCCGGCAGCGAGGCGGGGCCTAAGCTACCGGTGGTGTCGGGCGACAGAGAGAGGAACCTCCTGACTATCCGTGTAGGTCGAGGCTCTTTGCTATTAGACCGTTCGCAGAAACGACTATCGCGATAGTGACTATCGGGACAATGATTTATTATAATTATTTATATCTTAATTGACGATCATTATGTGATTCCGTATACTTTTGACATGAATGCAAATTTATATTGTAATTCACATCTATGAAATACGTGAATCTGAATCTACATAGTCATACTTCATTTATAATCACTACATAGTATAAAACAAAGTCGCTTGTCTGTCCCTATATCCCTATGTATGCTTAAATCTTTAAAACTACGCAACGGATTTTGATGCGGTTTTTTTTAATAGATAGAGTGATTGAAGAGGATGGTTTATATGTATAGTAACATCCATTAAATAGTGCACCCGTGCGAAGCCGGGGCGGGTCGCTAGTTCGAAATAAAAATAGTATCTTCTGTTGGCACAAATATAGTTTTAGTTTTAGTTTATTTATCTCCATATACAATTACATTATAAAACATGTTCGCTTATCTTGCTAATCGTATATCGATCGTTATAACAATGAAATAATTAATAATTATAATATGAGGGTAGGTATATACTTAAATATATACCTACATTTAAACAATAATCAGGGAATAATATAATTAAAAATGTCATATGAATAGGAAAACAATACAATTGAAAATGTCATATAAAAATTAAATTGAAACTCTAAGATGAAATAAAAAATATTTAACAGTTGTACCAATGTAAGGGTACCAATCATAACAATGTCAATTTAATAAATAATGTCAGAAGTTAATATAGCACTATAAATATAATTTGTAAGTGATACCATAGAGATATCGATTAAATGTCAGATCTTAAAAACTAGAAACAATGTCTCATAACTAACAAGTCGTATAGGTAATAGTAGGTGTTATGGAAAGAGTGTTTTTAATTTATTCGCCAACTAACTGCTTCGCTGTTTGGCGAAGTCTTGTATTAGATTGTCTTTTTTTTAATGAGCAAAGTTACTATATATAATTAGATTATTATTATTCTCTGATATGATGAAGTTTTTTTCGTCTGATGACAAAGCTATTATGTCAGGTGTACGAGCGGCGCGGGCGGCGTCTGCTCTGCCAGTTGGTCGGCGACAGTCTCCTGGAGCCGTTCTGGCCGACCGGCTCGGGCTGCGCGCGCGGCTTCCTCTCCGCGCTCGACGCGGCGTGGGCGGTGCGCGCGTGGAGCGCCCCCGTGCACCCCCTGCACGTGGTGGCCGAGCGGGAGTCGATCTACAGGCTGCTCGGTGAGTTAGGTCATACTTAGTTGAAAATATCCCATATCGATTCTCCTTATCATATCCATTCCCATATCGATTCTCCATATCTATTGTCACTTTTGAATATCAATATAAATCAGTATTTTTAGCTACAAATAATTTAAAATGATTAAATAACTGTTTGTTCGCCTTTTGCTATTCACTTTCTCTGTAATTCAAACTACTTTTTTATTTTCTCTCTAAATTGTAACTCATAGCCATGATGTGTTCATATATTTTGGGACTGTAATCTAGTCATGTGTGTCTTCTTATATATATTATTTCACTATACGTTTCGATTACTGTCTGTTTTATGTACCTTTCGAAATAAAATAAAAAAAATAAAATAAAAAAATAAAAATAACAAATGTCGTCCCCCCTGCTGTGGTCAATAGTTAACGGCTTACGTGCATGTTAGCTATGTTTTTATTACAGGGATTTATAGAAACTGAGACACTGTTTACGCGGGTTACTGGTCCAATCCAAAATTAAGCTTTGTAGCCCTTAACTTTTGATATGTCCACAGCGAACCTAAATCCGCGTATGACCCAAATAGTAGTGTTAACCAAAAATCAAAATATTCTGCAAATAAGCCACAAGGGCACTTTTATATGTCAAAATATTAATTTACAATTTAAGAAAGTCTGATTATAATAATACATTTTTCATGTCAAAATAATAATGTACAGTTCAAGAAAGAATGATAATTTCGAGTTTACAATTATAAGAAAATTAATGTCATACAGTGAAGATAAACTTGCAAAGTTATCTATTACAAATATTACAACATCAGTAAAGTTAGAGATATATAAGGTCCCAAGATTAAACAAGGAGTATAATGAGATTAATATAATATCCCAGAGATATACATGGTCATCATCAGCATCAAAATTAAGATTAATTTAATATTGTTAGAGATGTATATAGTCTCAAGTCACTGATAATAAAAACGAATCCACAGCAGGATGATGTTTCTCGTCAATCCCCTATAAGTTAACGTAGTCACTTCTAAGTCACTGATAATTAAAAACGAATCCACAACAGGATGATGTTTCTCGTCAATCCCCTATAAGTTAACGTAGTCACTATGTCCTTGCAAGCATGAACAGACCGGACTCCAACTAAGGGTTGAAAGCTACCCACTTCAGTCGAGATATTTTGGCGCTGAAACGAAGTGAGGGCGCCAATAGTTCGAAGCTGAAATGGGGTGGTTTCACCCGAGTTTGGTTTCAACACTCGCTTTTCGTTTCGAATACGAAAACGAAAAAAAAACAAGATATTTGAATAGGATTTTCACGATTTGGCATATTTTTTTTGCCTTTTTTCTTTTGGGATAATGGAGTAGTCAATGATCAATGAAATTTGAGTCAACATCCCTATGTATTGCGATATTTTTACCAACTACATGATGATTTGAGTTTTAACATGTGTCTAATACCCAATTGTAGATGTTACACTGCGTATTCAGTAGAAACCCCCTAAACCTTCACACGTGTTCCAGCCCAAACGACCCCGGAGAACCTGCACCGGGACTTCGGCGCGTACACCCTCGACCCGGGCACGCGCTACCGGAACCTGAACCGGACGGCCGTGGCGGCGCCGCGCGTCACCTCCTTCTACGACTCGGACGAGCCGCTGCCCCTCGACGCGGGCACGGCGCTCCGCAAGCGACGGCGCGGTATGTAACTAGTTTTTATATAGATAGTATATAAGTTAGTATAATAACATACATTTATTAGTAATTAATTTAAATTAAATTAAAATACCCGTGTGGTGTCGGGTTAGAATTGCACCACCCCATATCATCCGGTGGGTGTCGTAAGAGGCGACTAACGGAGAATATCCAGGGAACGGGCAGCAGCGTTCCCTGAAGGTCACACCTATTATTACTGCGATTCCCAACCCGCCTGCCAAGCGTGGGGATTATGGCAAAACCCCCCCAATGACCGTGTGCTGTGGCGCTCCTTGGGGGAGGCCTATATCCAGCAGTGGATGTCTTCCGGCTGAATGATGAATCCTTATCTCATCAGTCTCATAACAATACTACCCACTTAGCCAAAATGCTAATAAAGTTCTAGGAAACACAACCGATTCACCGAGCGTTTAAAACGCTCGTTTCGAAAACAATAGTCTAACGTTGTAACTATAATAATGCCTGTATTTGGGAAGGAACTGCCTCTTGAGACACAGGGAAACATATTTTATTTGACGACCGCTTTAGCCTAGTTGGTAGTGAACCTGCCTTCGAAGCTGGAGGTCCCGGGTTCGAATCCCGGTCAGGGCATGTATTTGTGTGATGAACACGAATATTTGTTCTTGAGTCTTGGATGTTTTCTATGTATGTAAGTATATATTTATCTATATAAGTATGTATATCGTCACTTAACACAATAAAGCGATAGGAGTGCGCGGTTGGAGAGTAGCCTGGGGAACACCTCCGGCACGACCACGCGTGTGGTTTGGAAAATGCTAATACTATAGTTGACGTTACAGAGGCGGACGTGTCCGACGAGGTGCTCCTGACCTGGGCGGAGGTGGCGGAGGGCGGGCTGAGGGCGGCCTGCAGCGCGGGTCCGTTGCGGGCTCTGCTCAGCCGCTACCGGCCGGACTTGCTCGGCGAGCCCGCTCGCGCGCCTCACGTCATACTACACGAGCTCGGTGAGTCTCAATTTATTTATTTATACACAAGTTAAATAAATGGTGTCCTCGGGTAATTCCGAAAATAAAAGATTCCAGTCTAACTAAGCGATTTTATTACATCTCATCATCATCATCATCATCAAAAAGAAATATTAAATTTTTTATTGTTTGGTAGTGCAACAGTATCTATTAGTTAGACTGGAATTTGTTATTTTCGCAATTACCCGTCATTTTTTTTTTGTAAATTATTGATGTTATTAATTGACAATTTAATGTAATGTAATGATGTATTTGTCCAAATTCAAGTATGTTCTAAATAACATTTGTACGCCAAGAGGCAAAACACAGAGTTCTGTATTATATTTTATTTAAGACCTTAATGTTACCACTTGTGTTTTACAAATAAAAAGTATTCTATTCTATTCGGAATTACCCGAAGCCACCTTACAACTCAATTAACACTATTAGGGTCATAATTAGTTGAAAAACAAAAGTCGTCCCTCCTGTGGTCAATAGTTAACGGCTTATGCGCATGTTAGCTATGTCTTTATTACAGGGATTTATAGAAACGGAGACACTGTTTATGCGGGTTACTGGTCCAATCCGAAATTAAGCTTTGTAGCCCTTATCTTTTGGTATGTCCACAGAAAAGACGCGAACCTAAATCCGCGTATGACCCATTAATCTTACTAATACATATTGGTCCAGACACTCATCTAAAGACTAGTGTGTAGTAACAGCCCAGGAAGACCGAGGCCTGTAACAATCAATCAATGGGTCAATGCCATATATGTCACTTGTAAGATATAGTCTACAGTAAAGTCGTAATTAGGCGAAGTAGTTTGACTAGTCAAAATGACAGCTCTGCTTATTACCGCATCGGAACGTTCCTTTGGCCCGTGTTCTAGAAATAATAGTACATTACTTACCAAGGGCGGTAAAACAAAGAATGTCTCAGATCGCAGGTATTTGACGCCCGAGCCGAAGGCAAGGGCGATAATTACGCGATCTGAGGCTTTCTTAATTACCGCCCGAGGTAAGTACAAAATTTTATGTCACCCCCTGGCCAGAAAGTGGGATTTTCCGCGCGCGGATCGTGCAGTAATTGTAACTTTATGGCCAGGTGTAACATAATAGTAGATTGTGTCTCAAGGGAGCAAAATGATATATTTACGGCGAGGGCGGTATATTGAATTCTGAGTGAAGCGAAAGATTCTACAATAGAATCTTGAGCGTAGAGAAGGATTCAAGTGTTTACGCCCAAGACGAAAATAATTTTGCTACCGTGTGACACATAGTGCTTTTCACACCGTCTATGAGGTCCGCTGCTAAAAACATGAAATATCTTACAAATGATTTTACTACAGTGTCACATACTGCTTTTCACACCTTCTATGAGGAAATAGTAGATTGTGTCTCAAGGGAGCAAAATGATATATTTACGGCGAGGGCGGTATATTGAATCCTGAGTGAAGCGAAAGATTCTACAATAGAATCCTGAGCGTAGCGAGGGATTCTAAAGCAGAATCTTGAGCGTAGCGAGGGATTCAAGTGTTTACGCCCAAGACGGAAATAATTTTGCTACCGTGTGACACATATTGCTTTTCACACCGTCTATGAGGCCCGCTGCTAAAAACATGAAATATCTTACAAATGATTTTACTACAGTGTCACATACTGCTTTTCACACCTTCTCTGAGGAAAAGAGTCATTGTTGCCCTCAAATGAGGGAAGAAAAGTACAACTTTGATCCCTCATCCGAAGGCAATAATAACTCTTTTCTGTATAGCAGGTGTGAAAAGGCTATTTTATCATTTGTTTTTATTTATTGATGTTCACCAGGCATCGCGCCGTTCTCGTCGACGGGCTCGACGCGCGACGTGGCCGAGGCGAAGCTGCGCTCGTACCTCACGCGCGTGTACCACGCGTTCAAGGGGGAGGTGCCGCACGTGCACCACAAGAGCGACGAGTTCGGACAGGTGAACGATACCGTATCATATCATTTATTTGCATTGATCATACGTCGTCATACATTATATACATGTCAAAAATAATAACCATGAGCTACACAGGGCGTCCCACGGCTATGCCACATGGAGGGAAAGTACCTTGAATATTGTAGATGGAGCATTTTACTGAATGAAGACATTATTAGTAATAATATGACGATCCTCGTGGGTGAAACTTGAAATGTTATTTTTATTTAATTTATGTTTCTTTTGTTTTAATTGTTTTATTATGTGTTATTCTATTCAATGTATTGACGACCACAATAGGGATTCTTTTAAATTGACTTAAATGTAATTTATAATGAAGTCTTGTATTGTGTAATAAATTAAGTCTAATCTAATCTAATCTATTTGAATTTAAAAAAAACATTGTAAATTGCATTCACAGATATTTAAATATTTTTATGGTTGAACCGGGAATCGAACCCGTTACACGTGATAAATTGATTAATTTTGTATTAAAAATGTTAAAATTCATGGTCTTCCTTTTATTTCTGATACTATGTTATTTAGCAAAAAATAATCCATATGATGAAGCCTTTCGATTGGTATGATAAAGCTACAGGGTAATTATTTTTCTTGTGTAACGGGTTCGATTCCCGGTTCACGGTTTAATTATTATTTAAATATCTGTGAATGCAGTTTAAATTGTTTTTAAAATTAAAATAATGTCTTCTTTCAGTAAAATGTTCCATCTACAATATTCAAGGTACTTTCCCTCCATGTGGCATAGCCGTGGGACAGCCTGTATAAATTAACATTGAAATTAATACATGTACGTATGTATATATAAAGAAATTCACGATGTTCAGACTTTTTCAATTAAAAGAAGATTTTAGATACTCCTTTAAAGCAGGTAATGTGCATAATGGCAACTCGAGTGCTCCAAAATGCAATTTATTGTAAAATAGAATGCTTTGACACATGAATGATTTATATACTTTACTCACGCGAAATTTAGGAATTGCCATTTTATGTTTGTGGTTTGAACTGCTAATTTTAGGGTTCCGTACCAAAATGGTAAAAAAGGAACCCTTATGGTTTCACTTTGTCTGTCTGTCTGTCATATCGCTAAATATGTCAAGAACTGCTTATGCTCTCGATTTGAAATTTGGAACAGTTATAAAGAAGGCTTACCTACATACATAGAACATGACTTTTTTAAATATTTATTTTATTTTCTGTTTAAAAATGACAGATAATAGGTGGTTCAAAATTTGAAAGTCTAGTTAATATGTCGAGTGGGGTGTCATATGAAAGGGCTTGGGCTGCACATTCTGAAACCATTTTTTTTTACTTTGAGTCATTTTTGTTTTATGAGGGAAAATGTAAAAAAAATACCGTTGCCCCCCCTTATCTCCGAGGTTTAGCAAAAATATAAAATTATTTCGTAACATTGATATCAATGTATATTTTACAGGAAAAATATAAATGTAGCTAGTTGTTCTTTTTTTATCGTCAAAAAACATTTCTATACTAAGTTAATTTAATCACTTTTGTATCTATTTTTGTTTTATAAGTTATTACGAGATTATGCTGAAAGTACCTTCTTTCAAATAAAAAAAAACTGAAATCGGTTTACGTGATAAAGAATTTTCCTTGAAAACCTACCATACATACAAAGTTATTCAGTCGCTCAAATTGGTAACAAAAGTCGCTGATAGATGGCGCTGTACCCATGGCGTCCAATTTCCACACCATTTTGTTGAGATTTTCCTGTTTTAATAGGTTTGGAACCGGTACACATCTCTATACGGAACCCTCGGTGCGCGAGTCCGACTCGCACTTGACCGGTTTATTTTATTTTTAAAGGACTCCGTATTCTTCAAAGCATAAATAATACAGTCGTAAATATACTGAGAGACCACTGTCATTATATTTATCTCTTTAAACAGATCTCTGAGTGACTCTCGTGAACCCCATCTTGTAAATTGAATTAAGAGGTCTTATAAGTTATAAAATGTTTTGATTTCAAATTATGACAAAAGTATTGATAATACCAATAAAGTGATTAAAGGATATGATGATTTTATTAAAGTTTTAGATAGTAACATAGCCATTTTTGGATTTTATTGTGTGTATTAGAATTTAAGCGGAAAAAACCAGCTCTTAGCTTGAAAATGGTCGATTTGGAGTGGTGTTTGAAACGATATTTCTTAATGAAAAATCCAAAAAATACGTATCAAATTTATGACATAAGGTCGCAATAGTCCTGTTCTAGATAGTAACATCGAGAAAATGTCAAGATACGTGTCAATTCAATCAGAAAATCGTCTAAATAGTTTAACGTTTTTTAACTGATAAGGACCCTTAACAGCTCTTTTTTGTAGAACAAATATTGATTGTATATCTGCTGCTTTTCCCCACAGTAAAATGCCATAAGTCAATTATACTATGGAAGTGGCTAATATAAACGTTTGTTCGTTTACAGATCAAAATCAGTCAGCAGAACGAGAAGCAGGCGAGAACGGCGGCCGACACTATATCCGTGTACACGAGTGAGTCTATTCTACCTCAATCATCAGTGTTGCCAGGGCCCTTAGGGCCAAAATTACGTTTCTTTTCTTAAAAAGTTACATTTATGATGCAAAAGTTACATTTTTTTATATATATATATTTTAATTACTTTCGTAACGTTCGATTTTAAGAAATGTTCGGCGAGTTCGGCGACAGAATTACGCCAGTCTGATGGGCGGTATCTCGAATGTCATACATAGTTGCAACAGACAGACAGACTGAGGCGTACCATGTAGGTTCTTTTGTCACCTTTTCTGTATGAAAGCCTATAAATTGTCTCGCTTGGTCCCGGTTAGATACAATTGACCTTTCTTTTTAAATAGAGTTTCATTATTCTCAAAAGTTACAAAAAATTCCTTTACAATAGAAGTTACTTACATGTTACGCGAGCCGGTCAAAAGTTACGAGAAATGTAAGAAATGTAACCATCTGGCAACACTGTCAATCATGTATACTACCCGTCCGTTTCGAGTTGGCCGTTTCGTCCCGTCCCGGTACCCCCGCCGCACCCCGCTCACGCCCCGCGCAGCGCCGAGCGGGGTGCGGGCGGAGGCGAATACGTCACGCGGGAGCGGCCAACTCGAAACGAACGGGTAGTATAGCATTTGGGTCATTGTCAGTTGTAAAAACAAAAGTTGTCCACCCGGTGGTCAATAGTTAACGGCTTATGTATATGTAAGTTACGTTTTTTTTACATAGATTTATAGTTACGGAAACACCGTTTATGCGGGTTACTAGACCAATCGAAAATTAAGCTTTGTGGCCCTTAACTTTTGATATGTCCACCGAAAAGACGCGAACCTAAATCTAACAATGACCCATTTGCATTCCTATTTGCATTATTTGACACATGTCACTCACAACAGAGTCTTGCACATCGAAATCACAAATGAAGACAATGGGGGCTATCGTTTTTGTGCTCATCGGTTGGCGCCACTGTCGAGTAAGGTCCAGCTGTCAAAAATTGCAATTGGTTATTATGGGCATGAGAACGATGTTTACATTTAAATCATATTCAATACCTTAAAACCTTACCGTAAAAGTATCGAACATACCGCATTGTAGCGCAGTACCGTTTTGTTCGGAAAAAAGGATGAAATAAGTTTCCGAAAGACAAAACTGTCTCAAAGCCCTGACAGTCATTGACCCTTAACTCATATTTGCCATAATCAAGCTCAAAATAGTCACCATATTGTTCCAATTAGTTATTAACCTGCGTAGCGCGACCACAAAGAGTGACATTTGACGTTTCGGGGACCCCACGCTACTCTAGCGCCTCTAGCGACAAATTTATACGCGATAGCCCTCATTGCACTGCGATCGTTTACGTTGTACGTCTTTTTTTAAATTTAGGGTTGGCGGACACCACCGTTATGAATCGGTAGTCGTCTAAGTTAATAGATATGAATTTTTTATTTTTGGTCGCAACACAGCATTATTTTGACGATGGGTGCGACGTACTAGGTCGGTGTATTAAATGCATTTATCTACGCACATATCATTAGTGCTCTAAAACGCGTTCAGAAACCGTAGGAAATGACCAGCATTACCACAACCAATTTTAATATGAGAACTTTCTTATCTGTGGTAGTAGGTAAAATTTGTATTGTAATGTTATTACTTAACTTATTCTAAGTTAACGTAAATATAGTTACGGCTGTTTGTGCCGCAATTAACGTATATTTCGACACTCTTAAAGGAATCAAAATTTATAGGGCACTTTCCGTTGACCTACAACTGAATTTTGGCAAGTAATATCGTCTTATACTACAACTACAGGGAACATCTGAAGACTATACATTTCTAATTAAATCATAAAAAATATAGTCTTTATTTACGTAATCAACCATCGAGGTTAAGCAACGGTATACACCGTATTTTTGTTTTTGTTACAGACGCGGCTGAAGCGGACAAATCGCACTCGTCATACAGAAAGAAGCGCCGAGCTCTCCGCACGCCCCAAGTAAGTACCGACCCGGCGGAATACATCCGCAGGCAGATAGGCAAGTTGGACCTCAACGACATCACCCATCTAGCCCGCCTCATAGACGGACACGACTCCGACAAGCACACGGACAAGCAGAGGGAGCTCCAGGAACAGATACTAGCTTTACTGGACCCAGAGGATACCCCGGACCCGGTCCTAGTCAGGGAGACCCTAGGTCAACTACTGGGCACAACAAAAGCTAGAGTCAACGAAGTTTCGTTAGCTAATTATTTCAAAGAACCTTCGGATAAGCCAGCTCGGCCGCCGAGGAGACTCAAAGGGCTCGATGCCTCGTCGGTCAAAGTTGTAGATTTCTCAGACTTTTTGGACAGTTCCGGAGATACAGATGTGACGCTTATCAACGATTTTAAATTAGATAAAGCGCCGAAGCTGGCGAAGCTGAGGCAATCTGAGAAGAAAGAGTTTACGAGATCGGCGTCGACGGAAACAACTAAGTTTAACAGGTCCTCGTCTGTAGACGCTCCGATGTTCGCGCGGTCTTTCTCCACGGACACGCCCCTTAAAGGCAGACGACTCTCTGATGTACACGCGAGACATTCTCAAAGCCCAGTCAAGCTGCAGCAGCGCTCAAACTCGATCGACTCTCCTGAAGTCATTCAAAATACAAGGCGCATAGCGCAGATCTTCGAAGGACATTCTAGAAGGCACACCCCGAGTCCCGAAGCTAGGGCGAAACGTTCAGGTTCGATAACTACACCGGAGATGCTACTGAGATGCCAACGAATGACTGAGATTATTGAAGGTAAAAACGCCCCGAACCAAGAGCGAATGAAGCTTGAATCTATCGGTGATAACGAAATGGCGGCGCGCAGACAGAGAGTCCACGACCTGATCCACGGGCAGAAACCTAAAGAAATAGAAGACTACGCTAAGAGATCTTCTGATATGCAAGCGTTCAGGATGCAACGCGTTTCGGACATGATGCAGAAACGGGCGGAGAAGAAGAAGAACGGGGGTAGAAGGAAAGCGGCAAGAGTTATCATGAAGCAGCGGTTCGAGAAGAGTTTGCAGATGTTGGCTGCTGAGCCCAAGTTGGAATTCGCTGGTGCCGACTTGGAGAATGACTACGGTTTGCAGCAGTACAGGGCGAGCGCGCCGCACTTCGACGTTCGTGTCAGGACCTTGGAGAAACAGTTGCAGCACTATGTGAGGGTTGTGTGGCATGCTGACTAACGTTTTGTACTACACTGCTAGGGCTCATTACACTACTCTGTACTATAACACAGGGCTCGGTAACCGGTTGAAAATTTCGGTTAATTGCGTTTTACGATATTATTCCGTACTTTAAATCATTTATTTCATAGATGAAGGTTAACTAGCTAAATAAATTTTACAATAAAACGGAACATATGAGAAATACTTTAGGAAATATTTCAAAAATAGTAAAAACCGGTTCCGAGTCCTGCTATAACAGAATATTTGTGATAATCCACATCGAAAGGGACCTTATGGCGGCCGGCACTTACGCCTTTATTGCCGCTGTTCCCATACAATAGTGAATAGCTGCAACGTAAGCGCCTGCCGCCATAAGGTCCCTTTCGATGTGGATTATCACATTTAATGGTACTTAAGGGTTATCCAGAAATCACGCGAAGTTTTTTGGCCTACTTTTAGACATCACCCTCCCCCTTGGTGATCTTTGGTGAGGTTCTAGGCGAAGTTTTTATTAGGGGATGATAAGTCAAGGATTTTTCTTGTTCAGTGCTGATATACTAGGACGGATAATACGTTACATAAGGAGCGGATAAAGGGGTCGTCTACAATAATCTGATATCGGACAGTAATACACTCGCGGACAAAGAATACAGATCTGTAAAATACCGTCTTATTTCCTATAATAGTGCAAACTTGTACAGTTATTTAATACTGTCATGATCTTTATTTAATTTTACATCTAACCTGCAAAAATAACAGTTAAAAAAGTGAGATATCGCAAAAATCGTAAGTTTAGGTGATTGATATGTACAGTCGAACCAACTGATACATGACCCACTTGGCCTGCAAATGTCTTGGAACCGTCAAAACAATAGGGTTTTCATGTCTCGCACTATGTAGCACTTAGCTCGTTTTAGATATTAACAAATTGTGTCAATACGGGTTGGAGATCTATGCAATTTTAACCTTTGTTATCACTGTATTGGATATATTTTAAATAAAACAGTTACGTTTTGAATCTCGAATAAGCTGTCTTTATAGTAAAAAACCTAACTATTTTCATCACAAAAAAAATCAATTTCAAAAATCAATCGCTTGTCAGATGTCAAATGGTCAGTCAATGAGATTTCTACCATCGACATTTGGCATTTGGCAGAACAAAGAGCTCGGATTAATAGCATTTCCTTTTTGCCATCAACGAATATAGCGGAGGCCAAGACTCAGTCATGGTTATCCAAACTGTTTAAGACAGTAGTTAGTAAATGTCAGTGTCCAATAAAATGATAACAAGTTCGTTAAATGTATGTTCAGGCGAATTTCAACCTACTAGTATTTAGATGTTTTAGCAAATTGACCTTTATGGTGGGTCATGATTAAATTTTGTCGATCGTACCCTGTTGGTATCCTCTTAAAGCTTTGGAGAATTTTGATCCTTTTTCGAGAAATTTATAACTTATTGATTGTCTTATTTGGTGTCAACACCCCTATTACTACGGAACCCTAAAAAGCACGTTTGTTTTAACATAGGTGTGAGAAGGAGATAACTTACTGAGTGTCTTTATTAAGGTGTGATTTATGCAACGGTCGCGAGGCGTCCGTATAAAGTGGTATCCACCGGTTTTACATTTCAACACGATTGAGCATAATGTAATATACAGGGCGTCCCACGGCTATGCCACATGGAGGTGAAGTACCTTGAATATTGTAGATGGAACATTTTACTGAAAGAAGACATTATTTTAATTTTAAAAACAATTTAAACTAAATTCACAGATATTTAAATAATTTTGTGGTTGAACCGGGAATCGAACCCTTTACACGTAATCAATTGATAAATTTTGTATTAAAAATGTTAAAATTCATGGTCTTCCTTTTATTTCTGATACTATGTTATTTAGCAAAAAATAATCCATATGATGAAGCCTTTCGATTGGTATGATAAAGCTACAGGGTAATTATTTTTCTTGTGTAACGGGTTCGATTCCCGGTTCACGGTTTAATTATTATTTAAATATCTGTGAATGCAGTTTAAATTGTATTTAAAATCAAAATAATGTCTCCTTTCAGTAAAATGTTCCATCTACAATATTCAAGGTACTTTCCCTCCATGTGGCATAGCCGTGGGACACCGATACACAAACACTATAATTCTTAAAATGCGTTCAGAAACAGTCAGACGTTGTATAGTATTTGTGTTTTTCTCGTGACCATTTCATTGTCCTAATGTGCGGTCTGCTGCGATATTATAGTCCGTCATAAAAGATAAGCATACTTGGTAATTAAAGATAGCTTGTACATTAACCCTTTACCGGATTATCGACTCCAGGGCCTTTGACAAAGGTTTAAATTGCTTCAATAAAAATGTGACGTTACACGCATTGCCCAATAGATTCAGATTCAGATTCATTTATTTCATAGATGTAAATTACAATATAAATTTGCATTCGTGTCAAAAGTATACGAATTCACATCATGATCGTCAATTAAGATATAAATAATAATAAATTAATGGAATAGGATTTAAACATATTCACCGAATAAGGATCGTCATAACATAATTGGACACACAGAAAATATAAATAAAATACAAATGGAATTTAAGACAACAATATGGTGGCAATTAAATAAATGGTTAATTCGAATGTAATTAATTACACAATTTTGAACATTTTTAAACACACTCGGCGGTGTTTGCCTGAATACCTGAGAATGGTTTGAATAGAAGGCATCTGGACGGCCATATTTCTATTGATGCACTCGTAATCTTTGTCTTACGGAGATAGAGTCGATAATCAATTGAACATTTAAATCGGTTGCTACGACATTTTTTAAGAGTATTTTTTGCGATTACCTCAACAATAGTATTGTTTTCTTTAAGTGAAATGGCCAAAATTGAAAAACAAAGACTATACAGCTGTATGTTATAATTTTCGGTTTCTGAACCCATTTTAAGCCCGGTTTTATAAAGATCCATTAGACCTTATGTCGGTTTGTTATGTCAAAAAATGTACTGAGTTACTGAAATTTGATCTGACATTTGGTCTAACGGATCTTTATAAAACCCGGCCTTAGAGTACTCGTAATATGTGTGTAGACAAAGTCTTAAAACTTCCGTGTGATCTTATTATGAGGCTCGCCTCCGGCTCGTTTCATGAAACCACACCCGTGTTTCCTTCGTTTGCATGGTTTTATCTGATACTGTAAAAGTAATAAATAAGTGTCATCCTTTATGCAATAACCGGCCAAGTGTGAGTCGGACTCGCGCACGAAGGGTCCCATACCAATATAAAAAAACTGCAAAAAATCACGTTTGTTGTACGGGTACCCTTAAATATTTATTTTATTCTGTTTTTGAGTATTTGTTGTTATAGCGGCAACAGAAATACATCATCTGTAAAAAAATCAACTGTGTAACTATCACGGGTCATGAGATACAGCCTGGTGACAGACGGACAGACAGACGGACGGAGTCTTAGGGTCCCGTTTAACCCTTTGTGTACGGAACCCTAAAAAGACATATTTTGTGTCCTCAACTTTAAGATGTGTATGTGAAGAAATTTAGCACTTCGTAACCAGTTGCGATCGAATAATATTATCTACTTTATGCATTATTTATTACTTACTCTAAATGTCTTCTAACGACCCACTGTCTTACGGTTTACTATTAACTTTGTTGTTGTGAACATTTTGTTTGAAAAATTCACTTTTCTGTACTAATATGCGAATCAAGTTAGCAGTAGATAATAATGAGACACGCGTGGTCGTGCCAGAGGTTTTCCCCTGGATTTTCCCCAGGCTACTCTCCAACCGCGCACTCCTATCGCTTTATTGGGTCCGGCCTATAAAGTCAAGAATACGCGTTTGTGTCAGTAGTAAATTTAATTACCCCGTATACAAAACTTCACTGACCATTTGTAAACCTAATGAGGGCTATCGCGTATGAATTCGCCGCTAGAGGCGCTAGTGTAGCGTGAGGTATCCGAAACGTCAAATGTCACTCTGTGGTTGCGCTACGCGGGTTAATATCTAATTGGAACAATATAGTGACTATTTTGGAATACCTGAGCTTGATTATGGCAAATATGAATTAAGGGTCAATAACTTTCAGAGCTTTGAGACAGTTTTTTCTTTCAGAAACTTATTTCTTCCTTTTTTCCGAACAAAACGGGACCGCGCTACAATGCGGTATGTTCGATAATTTTTACAAGGTACGGTTTTAAGGCATTGAATATAATTTAAATGTAAACTTCGTTCTCGTGTCCATAATAATCAATATCAATTTTTGACAGCTGGACCTTACTCGATAGTAGCGCCAACTGGTGAGCACAAAAACGATAGCCCCCATTGCAAGTGCTGTATGAATGATGATCGCGGGTGAGATGTCACAGATAATTGCCAATTCTCTATAATATCTACTGCCAACAAAAATCATTTCCAAGCTAATATCCACCTTATTGCTATAGGAGGAGGGTCGTATCGTGGGCGGCGGGGGTCGCACCGCGGGCAACGGCGCGCGCGTCGCTCGTCTGGCGGCGGAACTCTCGGGGACGGCTCCTACTACCGCGCCTAAGGCGTCCAAGCCTAAGGACTTGATGAGGTAAGCGATTATGCACTTTATTACTGTGGCAGTAAGAGTAAAGTGGAATGAAATGAAATGAAATCATTTATTCTTCAATTTAGGCATGTTACATGCACTTATGAATGTCAAAAATACTACCACCGGTTCATAAAATAAACCCCTGCCTCGAGAAGAACCGGTGTATGAAACTCGGCGAGGTGTCATTTTTTCTAAACAATATACAATGTATATAAAATAACAGTATCATAATACTACAGAATTCAAATGCTACAATATAAACATACATATATATTTTTCAATTTTAAGGACAAAATATTTCTGTGTTAGATTACTTGTCAAACATCAAACATTTATTCTGCAAGTAGGCCTCACTCAATGGCTCTTTTACAAGTCAAAAACATAGTTAGTACCTATAGTGAAAGCACACAGCAATAAGTGAACAATACATCAGACGAATAACCTGGGCACGCGTTTGCAGAGAGATGTATAGAGTCTCAGGGTCTATAATAACTTTTTATAGTATAAACTTAACCTATAACTAAGAGATGTAAAGAGTCTCGGGACTCTTGTGCGGGACGCTATCCCCGCCAAACATCCCTATCCATGATATAATCGTTTATCTTATAATATGCTTTTGAAATAAGTGTCTGTTTCACGACAGACTTAAATTTAGGATCCGAATGAATGTTAGGCTGATGATAATGACGATAAATCCGCCAACAGGTCCGTGGGGAAGATAGAGAGGGACGACTGGAACGTGAAAGAGATAGAGAGAAAAATCTTGGAGAACAAGCTCGGGCGGCCCGAGCCGAGGGCGGCCGAGCGCGTGCCGAAGTGGGACAGGGAACAGGTGTGTATAAGACAGCGAGTTTTTGTTTTTGAACCTGACTGTGGCTTTATAGGCCGGGCCCAATAAAGCGATAGCAGAGTTAGATTAAGATAGGGCAGCGATAATCACAGGTAGGGCGCAGCTGGCTGGCTCAAGTCAAAATTTAACTCAAAATTAACTTGATCACTTGATCGAATCTGGTGAATCGATTTTCGTGGAATGTACATGTTATATCAAACTTCCTCGCTATATCAAAGGCAGAGTTCAAGTATTTGAGACAAGGAATGACGAGACCGCTTAATAGCATCCAGTAAACAACCTCTGTCTTGTTTCTTTACTAACCCACATGCTAAATCAGAGAAATTAAATATTCCTTGAGGTTGCTTTTGTGTAATATAATATGTTAAGGTAACATACATGTCGCTAACCTATCTACGCTAATAGTTTTTTATAATTATGTCAAACTATAAACAAAAAATTTACTAGTATATATTATCATAGACGATGGCTTAAGGTAGGGCAATAGTATTTTAAGGTAGGGCATTGCCCCATAATGCCCCCCCCCCTAGCTACGGCCCTGGAGTAGCCTGGGGAAAATCCAAGGGAAAACCTCCAGCACGACCACGCGTGTGGTTTGGAACACTTTAATACTCTAAGAGTTTGCGCTCCAGTGAGATTGGTTGATCGGTTTCAACCGAATCTGAGGTGAGAGTGGAATCGGGCACTGGGAGTTTTGTCGCTGGTTCACTAAACCTAGCCTAGCTGAGAAGAGTCCAGCAAGAAACTCAGCTAGGCCCGGCCTGGGTCGGACTGACTCTACCCGGTGTGCGGCGGTACCGGGACGAATAGGGACTATATGTGTCACTGTTGTCGCGATCGCGCGGTGGACGTCCCCGCCGGCGGGAATGTCTAAGTGTACGCGTCGTGTCAGAGTTGGACGCCGCAAGTGCAGCGTTCCATCTTTCGATAGACACTGTGATTACGTCGTCCGGGTCCGTGTGTGCCTAGGACGCCGGACCGTGCGGCCCCTAATCAGTGATCGCCGAGTAACGACAGAGGGTGGAGGGACAGAGCGACACTTTATATAATAACAAAACGAGAAACTAACTTCTACTATAGTCTATGCTGCTAACACTTTAAGGTTCGCTTTTCATTGTTATTACGTACGTACTCACTTGGTTAGCAAAACCTTGCCCCAATCACTTTTTTTTTTAAACATAGCTTTCCAAGTCGGGACCGACTATGGCTTGTTTTTTAGCATTAGAAAGAATGACACAATAGTAGATTGTGTCTCAAGGGAGCAAAATGATATATTTACGGCGAGGGCGGTATCTTGAATTCTGAGTGAAGCGAAAGTAGAATCTTGAGCGTAGCGAGGGATTCAAGTGATTACGCCCAAGACGGAAATAATTTTGCTACCGTGTGACACATACTGCTTTTCACACCGTCTATGAGGCCCGCTTCTAAAAACATGAAATATCTTACAAATGATTTTAATACAAAATATCACATACTGCTTTTCACACCTTCTATGAGGAAAAGAGTCATTGTTGCCCTCAAATGAAGGAAGAAAAGTACATCTTTGATCCCTCATTCGAAGGCAACAATAACTCTTTTCTGAATAGCAGGTGTGAAAAGCAATTAAGATGCCTTATAAGTTTTAAAATGTTTTGATTTCAAATTGTGACAAAAGTATTGATAATAACCTCCCCCTATTATTTTACATACTTAAGATTTTTTCTATAAGTTGCACCGCCCACAATCTTTCTGCTTTGCCTTAAGGTTGACTGGTTGAGAATGCTTTTGGCATTAAGTTCGCCTTTTGTACTATAAGTTTTCTTTTGTGCAATAAAGATTAAATAAATAATACGAATAAAGTGATTAAAGGATACTATGACTTTATAAAAGTTTTAGATAGTGACATAGCCATTTCTTGATTTCATTGTGCGTAGTAGAATTTAAGCGGAATAAAGCCGTTTTTCGTTTGAAAACGGTCGTTTTAGAGTGATGTTTGAAACGATGTTTCTTAATGAAAAATACATTTAAAATTTACGACATTAGGTCGCTATAGTCCTGTTCTAGATAGTAACGTTGAGAAAATGTCAAGACACGTGTAAATTCATTCAGAAAATGGCCTAAATAGATGAGAGTTTTTTAACTCATAAAGGCTCTTAAGAGGTTTTTTTTCAGGCACATTCTGCGGTAAAATAATAATAATAATGGTGAATTCTTCCCCTAGACATTAAATTAGATAGTTTAGTATGCTTTCCTGCTACACCTGTGTCAACTACATACAATGAGAATATTACACATGACTACGCTATTTAGGTATTTGATTTGGCCCATAGTCTGTGACATAGTAACCATGTTTTATACTTAACTAGCGACCCGCCCCGGCTTCGCACGGGTGCAATGCTGATGCATGTATTATACATATAAACCTTCCCCTTGAGTCACTCTATCTATTAAAAAAACCGCATCAAAATCCGTTGCGTAGTTTTAAAGATTTAAGCATACATAGGGATATAGGGACAGAGAAAGCGACTTTGTTTTATTAGTACATTACTTACCGAGGGCGGTAAAACAAAGAACGTCTCAGATCGCAGGTATTTGACGCCCGAGCCGAAGGCAAGGGCGATAATTATGCGATCTGAGGCTTTCTTAATTACCGCCCGAGGTAAGTACAAAATTTTATGTCACCCCCTCGCCAGGAAGTGGGATTTTCCGCGCGCGGAGCGTGCGGTAATTGGTACTTTATGGCCAGGTGTGACATAAAAATATATACATAAATATAAATTAAGACATTTTCTTATTTTTGAATAATGATGTATGCGTAATGTACGCATGAAATAGCGTTAATATCTTAAATTTCTTTAAGATTATTTGACACTTTTACCGGAAAACGCGCCTGATAAAAAACCTAGTAAGTTTTTCTCTGTCATTTTCTAATTCTTTCTAATGCTAAAACAATAAAGGTATGCAAACTTCATACAGAGGGTTTTCGAGGTTGCTGATTTGTTGAAGACAAAAAGGGAAATCCATCTATCCATTTTCAACAAATAAGTGCGAAAGGGACGACTAATACAGATGTAGTTAAAACATATGTTAATCTAATACGAGACCATAATCAGATCTTGTTGATTATTGCCGACCACGCACGACCGTGCGGTACGTGCGTGCGGTAATTGCCACTTTATGGCCAGGTGTGACATAAACTATGTAGTGATACTTCGTAATATGATACCATGATTTATACACAAATTGTGTATTGTTTCAGTTCTTAGGCCGCCAGAAGCGACTGAAGGAGGGCGACAACGAGGAGAGGTGGGGGGAGATCGACGAGACCCTCCACAAGCTGGACCAGAAGCTGAAGGACTCTGGCCGGCCGGACCACGGCACCAAGAAGGTGATTCACTGGCGGACAACCGCCCCCGCACCCCCCATTAATAAAACACAGGTTACACCTGGTTTGGGGGTCGGAAGTCTCGACCTAGTATACAGGTGTCCCACGGCTATGCCACATGGAGGGAAAGTACCTTGAATATTGTAGATGGAACATTTTACTGAACGAAGACATTATATTAATTTTTAAAACAATTTAAACTGCATTCACAGATATTTAAATAATAATTAAACCGTGAACCGGGAATCGAACCCGTTACACAAGAAAAATAATTACCCTGTAGCTTTATTATACCAATCGAAAGGCTTCATCATATGAATTATTTTTTGCTAAATAACATAGTATAAGAAATAAAAGGAAGACCATGAATTTTAACATTTTTAATACAAATTTAATCAATTTATCACGTGTAACGGGTTCGATTCCCGGTTCAACCATAAAAATATTTAAATACCTGTGAATGCAATTTATAATGTTTTGTAAATTAAAATAATGTCTTGATTCAGTAAAATGCTCCATCTACAATATTTAAGGTACTTTCCCTCCATGTGGCATAGCCGTGGGACGCCCTGTATATTACTTTTGTACTATCTATCTAGTTCTAATTACAAGTACCTACATTGACCTAAGCGGCGTCAAGCACCCCCCAATGGCGGCTGTCGATTTTGTGCTCACCAGTTGGCGCCACTGTCGAGTAAGGTCCAGCTGTCAAAAATTGTTATTGGTTATTATGGGCATGAGAACGAAGTTTACATTTAAATCATACTTAATACCTTAAAACCGTACCGTAAAAATGTCGAACATCCCGCATTGTAGTGCAGTCCCGTTATGTTCGGAAAAATGGAGGAAATAAGTGTCCGAAAGACAAAACTGTCTCAAAGCACCGACAGTCATTGACCCGTAACTCATATTTGCCGTAATCAAGCTCAGGTATTGCAAAATAGTCACCATATTGTTCCAATTAGATATTAACCCGCGTAGCGCAACCACAAAGAGTGACATTTGACATTCGGAGACCCCACACTACACTAGCACCTCTAGCGGCGAATACATACGCGGTAGCCCTCATTAGGGTTACCGCACGTCCCGATTTTCAGTGTTGATATTTGATCACGTCCCGTAATTCGGTGAACCTAATTCGAGACAAAGTTATCCCGAATTTTGACCAATCAGTAGCAGTTTTTTTTTTATACTGATCGTACTTACTTATTGTCGTAGGTCGCCAACTTAGCAACCAAATTCGTCAAAAAGGAGGAGCCGGCAGCAAAAATTCAACCTAAAGATGAGGTAAGTCGATTGCTAGTAATGACAGAAAACTTTGACACCTGCAGACGAATCACGTAACTATATGTACTAACGGTAGATAGATTTTACTGTCAATTTTGAAGTATAAATGTATGAGCTGCAGGCGAATCACGTAACTTTATGTACTAACGGTAGATAGATATTACTGTCAATTTTGAAGTATAAATGTATGAGTTGACAATTAAAATTTGACATTATAATCTGCCTAACGGTAGTAAATAAGTTACGTGATTACCCCTCTGACAATTAAAATATGACATTAAAATCTACCTAACGGTAGTACAAAAGTTACGTGATTACCCCGCTATTATATTTATTCATTCGCGCAGGATAAGGTCAGATTTCCAAATTTTCGGAACGATAAAGTGAAATTTTCGGCACTTTAGACAATACATATGCAAGTCCCAACACAGCGCAAGCTCGGGCGATATTACTACCAGGGGCACCAGGAACACTCGGGGCGCCGCTGAGCCATGAGCCTCGGAGCGCTCGTGGCTCAGTGGCGCCCGTGTACCGCGTGCGGTATGCGAGGTTAAGCAACGTCGGCCTAGGTCAGTTATTGGATGGGTGACCGCTTTGAGTGGTTACTAACTGGGCGCTCCCGTGCCTTGAAAAGCTATGTATTGTAATTTGTATTTAAGTACTTTTTTTTAACACATCAAGCCAGTTTCCGTCGTCGTCGTCCGGGTTAATGAGCTCAAAAATACAACGGCCGTTTTAACTTTGGGCTTTGAATCCAACAACGTAATAACTAGTTTGGTGTGTAGAAAAAAAGTACTTTAATACAAATTACAGTTCATAGTGGTCTCCTTTTTTAGATATCTGGGCCATTTTACTTTTTCTTGTACATAATTTTCAGACACTTTTTTTTAATCCAGATATTGGAATACTTGGCCCTCACTTCATATTTTTGTATTGTTACTTAGAGAGGTTTAATTGCAGTATCACTTCCGATAGTTTCGGTAGTTAACGAACCACAGCTAATATCCATAAGTCGGGTAACTCAGTGGTCCTTGGATGTCTCACCATTTGTATGAAAAATTAGCTTTTACCACAGTGTTACCCACCGTTTACACCAATATGTTAATATTTAAGTATTTTTATCTATAATTTCCTTTAATTAGGTTCAGGCACTATTTCGAAATCTTATTATTTATATTTTTAATCTGTGTTTTTAATAAACGTTGCCAATAAACGTTGTGTTTGGCGAACGGATATTAATGTAAAATTGTATCTAACTTTTTTGGTAAATAAATAAAAAAAAAATGTATCATTGACAGTACTGTATAATTATTTTATGTATGAATTTCTTGGTCTTGGTTCTTGAGTCTATTTGAAATAAAATAATTTTGAATTTGAATTTATTTTAGTACACAAATTCAATACATATCATAGATTTTTTTTGTAATAGAAAACTGATCATGAAAAAGTAGAATAGCCCTATTGTTAAATTTAAATAATCACAGTTATTGCCGAGTGGCGCTAGTGGACCAGTTACACATTAGTAAAGCGCTCTTCACGGATACGAGATATTAAGTTTTATTTTTATATTATTTTTATTAAATATAGCCGTGTTAAAATTCATGTGCGAATTTTTCTTTTTAGCTATTTGTAATATAACTCTATAGTTCGTTTTTGTTTATGTGTTACCCGCCGTCAATTTCACCGGTTGGCTCCGACGGAAGACCAGCGTCGACCAGTTAGGCTGGCGCCATGCTGAGTCGGGACCATTTCGTGGCATTATTGATTGTTTTCTTTTTGTTTTACACCTTTTTTACTGTTTTTACTCGTTTTTCAACTTTAATCCTTGGTCATGTATCACTCCTGTGCCACGAATAAATGTTTTTATGTCACACCTGGCCATAAAGTGGCAATTACCGCACGCTCCGCGCGCGGAAAATTCCACTTCCTGGCCAGGGGGTGACATAAAATTTTGTACTTACCTCGGGCGGTAATTAAGAAAGCCTCAGATCGCATAATTATCGCCCTTGCCTTCGGCTCGGGCGTCAAATACTTGCGATCTGAGACATTCTTTGTTTTACCGCCCTTGGTAAGTAATGTACTATTTCTTTCTTTCTTTCTCTTAATTCAAATGGGCTCTTAATCCATGTTGCATGTTTAGAAAAAGAGCTGGCGCGGCCCGTCGTCGGCGGGCGTGCAGTGCGCGGCGTGCGGAACGCGCGTCTTCGCCGCCGAGCGCGTCACCGCCGACGGTCTGCAGTTACACCGCGCGTGTTTCCGCTGCGCCGTGTGTAAGGCCGTGTTGCGCCCTGGGTGAGTTCAAATAATACGCTGCAGGTAAATTACATTCACTGTGACACTTGACTAAAGAACCAACGTGGTACAGTAGTACCCAACTGACGAGGCGCGTCGTGAATATTCGGCGGCTGACTAACATGCCACGCGGCGCGCGCTAACATGGCGGCAGCTGCGGACCAATAGCGGTACAGGACAAACAGGTTAAAAAAAAGACTCATCTTTTTTTTAACCTGACTGTGGCTTTATAGGCCGGGCCCGATAAAGCGATAGGAGTGCGCGGTTGGAGAGTAGCCTGGGGAAAATCCAGGGGAAAACCTCCGGCACGACCACGTCTGTGGTTTGAAACACTGGAATACTCTAAGAGTTTGCGCTCCAGTGAGATTGGTTGAGCGGTTTCAACCGAATCTGAGGTGTGAGTGGAATCGAGCTACTGGGAGTTTTGTTGTTCACTAAACTTAGCCTAGCTGAGAAGAGTCCAGCAAGAAACTCGGCTAGGCCCGACCTGGGTCGGACTGACTACCCGGTGTGCGGCGGTACCGGCACGAATAGGGACTATATGTGTCAGCGATGTCGCGATGACGCGGTGGACGTCCCCGCCGACGGGAAGATAAACCTGTCTTGCTTCATCTTAAGTACTCTATTCCATTCCATTATCAGTTTTGGGTACTATTCCGGTTGCAAACAAATCATATTCAGAGACTGTTGCGAGTAGGGAGTTGGTGAGCACAGTTTCGGTAACTGAGGCTCATTAAGTGTTTTCGAAACAAAACACAAACTAACTCGTTTGCGTTTAGTCTCAATTTGTCAAACGCGAATAGCGCCTCTGGTGGCCTTAGATGATAACTGTTTTTGCCATTCAAATTGAAACCAAACGCAAATACATTCGTTTGTGTATTGTTTCGAAAAAACCTATACTGGAGGTACAGGAGAGTGTAAGATCGGCGCCTCCACTTGGTTAGGTATTCGTCAGGGTACCAACAGTTTAACAATTTTTAGGGTCCCGTACCCGAATAGTCCAAACGCACGCAAACATAGTATTCCTTTGTTCAAAACTGTTTTCCCCTGGATTGTCCCCAGGCTACTCTCCAACTGCGCACTCCTATCGCTTTATTGGGCCGGGCTATAAAGCCACAGTCAGGTTAAAAAAAAATGTTTCCTCTAGCCGTATAAGTTTTTTGTCTCTAGCTGTATAAATATAGATTTACTCTCAAACCATTGTAACGCTTTGATGTCCTACTGGAATGTCAAATTCCTCTTATGGTACCATTTTTTTCTTGGTTTCTTTTAGTATGTTTGTCTCCTAGCTAGTCCAAAACACATCCGGAAGTGGAATCTTTCGATCATTCCATCCACAATCATTCGTTGCCCAGACTATAAATATTAAAATAATATGACATTGTATCTGTGTAATATGGTCATGGTCAATAACTAATCTTCTACCTACTACTTTAAAGTCCCTTTTTCCAGTGATCGACACAGTTTTCTTAGTACCTAAATCATATTCATAAGTCAAGTAGATTTTTATAATTCATCATCTCATATTCATAAGTAATTTGTTTTGAGACTAAGATTCGACTATACCGTCAAACTTATAGTTTTGTGGACCGATATATTATATAACACATTTTTGTACTTTTCGATTAATAAATAAATAAAAATTATCTTGTTACAGGAACTACGCAATGGAGCGCTACGGTAGCCGCCTCGTGTGCCTCCGTCACTCGGGCGCCCCCGCCCCCGAGCCCGCACCGCCCACCCCGCCGCCGGAGCGAATAAGCATAGAGGTCTCCGACAGCTGCGCGAGGGAGATAGACGAGGACGAGTGGACCGACCGCAACTGTCTACAGAGCGAGACGAGCGCCGCGGGCGGGCTCAGGTTAGAAAGAGACTGGTATATTTATCTAGGTGCTGTCTAGAATCTAAACGTGAACGCGAACTTTTATTAATTTTCAAAAAAATGCTATTTTTTTTTTTCGGCGGAAGACGACGGCTTAATCAGGCAGGCAGTTGAAACAACTGATGAAGTCTGTATCCAGTTGTTTTTAAATACAATATCATATATACAGGGCGTCCCACGGCTATGCCACATGGAGGGAAAGTATCTTAAATATTGTAGATGGAGCATTTTACTGAATGAAGACATTATTTAAATTTAAAAAACATTGTAAACTGCATTCACAGATATTTAAATATTTTTATGGTTGAACCGGGAATTGAACCCGTTACACGTGATAAATTGATTAACTTTGTATTAAAAATGTTAAAATTCATGGTCTTCCTTTTATTTCTGATACTATGATGTTATTTAGCAAAAACTAATCCATATGATGAAGCCTTTCGATTGGTATGATAAAGCTACAGGGTAATTATTTTTCTTGTGTGTTCGATTCCCGGTTCACGGTTTAATTATTATTTAAATATCTGTGAATGCAGTTTAAATTGTTTTCAAAATTCAAATAATGTCTTCTTTCAGTAAAATGTTCCATCTACAATATTCAAGGTACTTTCCCTCCATGTGGCATAGCCGTGGGACGCCCTGTACTTCGCGAGGTCTACAAGCTCACAGAGCCACTAATATTCATTTATAATCATTACTTACTTACTTTATAGCCTATTGGCTGTCCCACTGCTGGGCAAAGGCCTCTCCCCATGTTTTCCAGGTCTCCCTATTGAGCGCTTCTTCCTCCCAATTCTTGGCAAATTTATAATCATTATTTATTTTTAATTTGTCCTCCAGTGACGAAGAGGAGTCGAGCTCGGACGAGTATACGGACGCGGCGTCGGACCGGTCCGGCGACCGGTCCCCCGTGCCGGCGGCGCCGCACATCCGCCCGTCGCTCTACTCGGACGACTCCAGCGGTTACGACGACCTGTCCACCGGGCCTGAGGGTGAGTGTTGAGAAGCGAGAGCGCGGCGAGGGCCTCTAGCGTTGTATATTCGGTCGGTTGGTATACTCGGAAGATTTCAGCGGTTACGACGACCTGTCCACCGGTCCCGCGGATGAGTGTTGTGGAGCGAGAGCGCAGCGAGGGTCTCTATATTCTTTAGTTTCGTTAGGTCAGCGTCAGTGACTTTCTACATGTCGTTAATTTAGGTAGATGAATCATGTGACAACACTAAATAAATAAATATTAGAGGACAATCTTACACAAATCGAACTAGCCTCACAGTAAGCTCAAGAAGGCTTGTGTTATGGGTACTAGACGACGATATATTTAATAGATATAAATACTTAAATACATAGAAAACATCCAAGACTCAGAAACAAATATTCATGCTCATCACACAAATATTTGCCCTGACCGGGATTCGAACCCAGGACCGTCAGCTTCACAGGCAGGTGCACTACCCACTAGGCTAAACCGGTAGTCAACAACACTTGTGTAATACATTCATATCGTTTGGACGACCGCTTTAGCCTAGTTGATAGTGACCCTGCCTTCGAAGCTGGAGGTCCCGGGTTCGAATCCCGGTCAGGGCATGTATTTGTGTGATGAACACGAATATTTGTTTCTGAGTCTTGGATGTTTTCTATGTATTTAAGTATATATTTATCTATATAAGTATGTATATCGCCACTTGGTACCCACAGTACAAGCTTTGCTTAGTTTGGGACTAGATTGATATGTGTAAGATTGTCCAAAAATATTTATTTATTTTTATTATTAGTCTCATCCATATATATATTACCTATGCTTTTGTTCATTATATGTATATCTTTCCTATATAGTATGTTGTGTTGCGTTCCGTGGATCACGTACGGTGCTGTCTGAAAACCAGCGCTGCAGGTGTCTGACACCTCGGCACAATGCTGAGGCAGCAACCGATCCACTGCCGCGAAGACGCACTTTATAATAATATGTCAATGTACTGAGTCTATTCTGTTTGTAATGATGTGTCTTTTCGTGCAGTGAATAAATGCTTTCTTTCTTTCATTTATTTTATCGTAACAGGCGCGGAGTCATCCGGCGGCGAGTCGTGCTCTCGCATGCGTCTCGCGCGCGAGGCGAGACGGCGCGAGGTGCCCGCGGACGCGCGCCCGCCCACAGACAGCAGCGAGGTACCGCGCTGCGTCGTCGGGTGACGGCGGGGGACTGGGGGGGGGGCGATACATACTCGACACTTTCATTCGGAAATAAAAAAAAATACAGGCCAAGAGCCATCCCATTAAATAAATAAAATAAAAAAAAAAGAACACAGTACAATAAATCAGGCTTAAACTTGACACTTTCATTAGGAAATAATAAAAGATACTGGTCAAAAGCCATAAATAAAATAAAAAAAAAAACAAAAAAGAACACAGTACAGTAAAGAAAATCAGGCTTAAACTTGACACTTTCATTAGGAAATAATAAAAGATACTGGTCAAAAGCCATAAATAAAATAAAAAAAAAAACAAAAAAGAACACAGTACAGTAAAGAAAATCAGGCTTAAACTTGACACTTTCATTAGGAAATAATAAAAGACACTGGTCAGAGCCATCCCGTTAAAAAAAAAATAAAAAAAAACAAAAGAGAACACAGTACAGTAAAGAAAGTCAGGCTTAAACTTGACACTTTCATAAGAAAATAATAATAGACGCTGGTCAAGAGCCATCCCATTAAAAAAAAATAAAAAAAACAAAATGTAACACAGTACAGCAAAGAAAATCAGGCTTAAACTTGACACTTTCATTAGGAAATAATAAAAGATACTGGCCAAGAGCCATCCCATTCAAAATAAAATAAAAAAATAACAAAAGAGAACACAGTACAGTAAAGAAAATCAGGCTTAAACTTGACACTATCATTAGGAAATAATAATAGATACTGGTCAGGCGCCATCCCATTAAAATAAAATAAAATAAAAACAAAAGAGAATACAGTACAGTAAAGAAAATCAAGCTTAAACTTGACACTTTCATTAGGAAATAATAAAAGATACTGGCCAAGAGCCATCCCATTCAAAATAAAATAAAAAAAAAACTAAAAAGAACACAGTACAGTAAAGAAAATCAGGCTTAAGAGCCCTTCTCAGTTTTAAAAAACGCTCATCTATTTAGGCCATTTTCTGTTTGAATTTACACGTATCTTGACACAACATTTTCATGAGGAAATAGTTTTCGACGCCTTTTACTTTTTTTCATATCTACAAGTCGCTAACGCTTAGAATTACGATTTTATTAATTTGCGAAGTAAATATTTTAGTGAAAATAGGCTTTAAAAAAAGAAATATACGATGACTTTTAATAGAGTATTGCAGAATAAAAATGTTAAATTGTTTACGCTTGATGAAAGGAGTGTACTTGCATAAGTACCACATATAATAAAAAAATAAAAATGTGCTATAAAAAGCGGCTAAATAAAAAAACATTGAAACAACCATGTGAACTGTGTAAAAATCGCTGTAATCACTGTACTATAATTTTTAATAACTTAAAGAAGTACCGTCTAAAAACGTTTTCGGGAGGGGGGGATAAATCCCAACTATCCCCCCCCTCTGGATACGTGCCTGCCCAAAACTAATCATTGTCAAGAGCAGAACATTATTGACAATGTATATAATAAAATTCTGGTAAAAACCGCTATGGGAATGGTAAAATTTCGCTACAAAACGTTTCAAAATTACCATTAGATCTCAGAACAACAGAATGGCATTATTCCGACTATACTGACATAACTGACCTTTTGTGATATAAAGGAGAATAATAGCGCTCTCTTGACATCATCATTATCCTCCTAGCGTTATCCCGGTACAGTTGCATCCTGAAGGATGCCCGGGGTCCGCTACCTAATCCCAAGAGTTGACGTAGCCACTAGTTGTTACGGAAGCGACTGCCACCTGACCTTCCAACCCGAGGGGAAACCAGACCTTATTGGAATTAGGCTTGTCAATTGAGTGGGCAACTTGACTGTTAGAAGTTCTCAAGCGGCCCGAAGGCCTCCAACTTGGCTTAACGACTGCTATCATAGACAGCAGCCGGGATCAACGGTGCCTGGAAGGAAGCACGGGAGCGCTCAGTTAATAACCACTCAAAGCGGTCACCCATCCAATAACTGACCTGGGCCGACGTTGCTTAACCTCGCATACCGCACGTAATATGCGGGCGCCGCTGGGCCACGAGCGCTCCTAATAGCGCCCTCTTGACAATGCTCATATATTTCTGGTAGAGCTTTACTTAACCTATCTAATGACACTGACAGTGCTGAAGAAATTTAGATTTTTCTTTACTGACGTAAGAGCTATTTTTTAATGGCACTGATCCTTATCAAATTAGCATATAAATGTATCGTCGTAAGGGACTGAATTATGAATCTCATTTATGCCAAATTGAATTACTCTTATAAATATTTTATATGAAATAGTTTATAGATAAAATTAAAGTCGTATGTACTATTTAAAATCATTTACTAAAATTAGTATCTAAAAAGTAATCCATAAAATCTAATTTTACTGTCGTACTTTCCTGCTTTACGATATTTATAAATGTCATTTGTACCAAATAATGAACGTATCTGAAATTTACTATACAAGTAGGTTATCAAAACGCTTAATTATTAAAAAAAAAAACATTTAAAAAGATTGCTTTTAACTATATTTAAAGGATACATATTTTCGGCTACTTGGGCCGGATTTTGACAAAAGATTTATCTTGAGAGTTAACGTAAAAATTGTAAGGATTAGTATAAAGATACACTCAATTTTTTTTATCAATAAACATGTACCTACGTGGGAACAAGATTGTGTAGGTAAAGATAGGACCTGGGTTGGGTATGTAAGTCCTGGCGCACATGTCCCCCGCCGGCGCCGCAAGGAAGCGGCAGGGAGGTGCGCTATGTCGCCCGCGAGTCGCCGCCCCACTCACCATTAGTACCATTACCAGTACCATCATTAGTACCATTACCTGTACCGTCATTAGTACTATTACCAGTGCCATCATTAGTACCAGTACCAATCCCATCATTAGTACTAGTACCATCATTAGTACCAGTACCATCATCTGATCACAGTTCACCGCTAGTGTGATTGTTGTGTTTATTACCTTGTTAGCACGTTCAACCGCATTGATTTGGGGGATTGTTTTTATTATTCCTTGGTCATAAGATCAATCTAATATCCTAATCGGAGACTAGTGAATTGTATGGACTGTTTATGTCTCTGCATTGTGGACTATCTTTACAATAAACGAGTCTGCCTATAGAGAGAGGTCTCTGTAGCATTCCTTTCGTATGAGACGTAGACCATTAACAAATTGGCGCAATCTAGTAGGTTTTTTTTGTATATTTCATTTGGTTCATTGATGGTGCTATTGGCGCTTAACAGGCTAAATAAGTTAAACGCGACAATCATACATACCTGCAAACGATGCTTGTTGAATATCATCTAAACGATTTTTGATAACCTAACAAAAAAACCACTGACGTGTAGATTTCACTGGACGACAACAATATTACAAAAAATAACATTCCATCGTTAAGTCACCTGAAAAACGACTCTATAACTATCGCGTTTAGGTGCATTTTGCGTATCATCCACACCCGCTAGTTTAACAGGGGCGGCGGCAGCGGTAAGAGTGTAGTGTGCCCACACTAACTACCGTCCAAGACTTGACGTTTTGAACCTTGTGCGGCCGGGAACTAGCTGTTTTTTAAAATTAATGTTGTGTCTATTAAATGTGCTATGAGCGTCACAGTTAACTGACGGTTGGTAGACATTATTTCGTCGAAATAAGGTCCACAATTCATCAATTAACTGTCTAAAGTAGAACACATAATCTCTGTTTTTATGATATTATCATATGATGAAAAACATAAACGGGAATACTTCTGTACTGGATTATTTGACTAGTTAGTGAAAATTAATAATTAAAAATTAAATTCTCAAGTCTTTAAAACGTTATAGTGCCTTTAATACAGTATATGTTTTTTATTGTATGGAATAATGTGAGAACAACATTGATTTATGAAATGCAATTTAATCGAAATATATATTTTTGTGTATTTAATATGGTTTAAAACCTCAAGTTGTTTTGTACATTTGATGGCGCTTTCTGTGTTGTTTATTTTTTATTATTTTTATGCCGAAAAGCCAGTCATATAACTGCTTCCGAATATGAATATGTATGTATAGCACCGATGTATATATGTTTATATATATGTAAATAATGCTGTGTTGGGTTTTCGTAACACTTTTTGTATTTATATTTTTATTATATGGGGCGAGCCTGTTAGGTGTGAAATGGCTTAAAATTTTCGTTGGGAATGTATGTGATTGGGTGAATTCTACTATTATTTTCAAGCTATTTTGTATGTCAAAGGTTATATGCCATCTAGACGGGCGGTAAGTTAGTGTGGATGCCTATAGCGCACTTTTCTACCCAAAGCACTAAAGGTCAAATCCTGAATGATGTTACTGGAGATAATCAAGATAATACGCGCTGTGCGAAGGGAATTGACCTTTAGTGCCTTGTTGGCTATAAGGATTCTAATTGTTTATGATTCTTGGAGTAAAGAAACTCAGGAATCAATTGGAATATCTTTGTCAATTCGAATAAAATCATTATCTTTATTACTATTTGAAACAAATAAGTAAATATAGTTGGAGATCTGATTGAGAGATATATATTGTCAATAGTACTGATATATGTATTGTCAATATTATTTATAAAAACTGATTTATTGTCAAGGCAAATGAGAAAGTTATTCCAATTGATAGTTGCTGCGCGCAGTTGCACAAACTTTCTTTAGAAGTACTTAATTATATCTCACCCTAAATAATCGATACAGAGAAAACCCAAGTATTCTAGAATTAAATCATTACCAATTTTTATGAACACTTTGTATTTAAATACTCTCGACGATGTAAATTGCTGTGGTGATATTATCTCTATTGTCAAAACATTAAGTTATATTATCGTTCCCCGCAACCTCTAATTCAAGCGTCATTTAAGTTTGTGCAACTGAAACTCCAAGGTATAACAAGCGTGGACTACAACGCGCTCCTCACAGGTGGAGTCCGAAGACGAAAGCTCCTCCAGCGAGGAGGACGTGTCTTCCGCCACCGAGGTCTCCACAGACAGCGAGTTCGCGGCCGAAGAAACCGCCCCCCCTCCCTCCCCACCAGCCATACTCGTCACGGAACCACCACCACCCATAGAATACCCCCTCAGCAAAACCAAATCCGCCAGCGGCTTAGCCACCAAACGCGCTCTAGAACTAAAAAGGAGGTATCTACTCGGGGAGCCCTCGCCACCGGCCGTCAGAAAGTCCGATTCCACATCACAGTTAGACACAAAGTTTGAAGCTTTCAGGTCAACCATTACTGAATTCCAGAAGCTATTACACCCAGCTACAACAACGAATCAAAGTCCAGTTGTAGCTTTTCAAACTGATGAAAGGAAAGCTCAGCCTATGCCTGACATAATCAAGAATCTATGCGATGATGCCCCCGTTGATCTCCTCTCGAGGGAAGTTAAGAAAGAGTGGCGAGAAGAGACGATAAAAGAAAAAGAACAGGAGCTGGACTCCGATTCACTCTCCGATTCTTCCCACACCGAAACTGCTCCCAAATCAGTACCGAGAGTAGAGGTACACGACGAAGGCGGAGAACTTATACAGCTAGATAGTTTGACCATTGTTAACAGCACTGATGATACTGAGAAAGCGTCGGGTACGGCTACAGATACAGGGCCAACAGTTGTGGCGGCCGAGTCGGAATCCTCCGAGTCGTGTAGAGACGCGACTACCCTAGCGTTGACAGAAACTGAGCTATCAGACTGGGCAGCCGAAAGCGCAGTCCTAGACGAATGTTTGGACGAGAACAAACGGAACAAACCGAGGAAACTAAGTGGATTAAAAACAGTTCACGACGCGAAGAACATTTCCACAATATCGTCACACGTCTGCGGTAAAACTAGCCCCGAACCAGTGGTGTATTCCAACGCCTTAGAGCACTTTGAGTTCGCCGACGAAGGCGAGCAAGATCCGTCGATAGAGACCCCGGTCACCCCAAGGAACGAGGGCTACATGGAGCTGGTGGATGACTTTGAGTATTCACCGAGCAATGATAGATCTATGAACTTCATTGAGAGGAGTTTTGAAACTGTGTTCAAACCGAACTTGGCTGTGAGTGAGATAGTTGAAATTGAAACAGAAAGGGAAGCTAAGACAGAACCTGCGAGTACACCAGTTGTCGAAAAACCTCTAGAGGTTGAGAAAAGCGAAGAAGAGAACAAAGATTCTTTATCGCCCGATATGAAATTGGACTCTCTTTCGCTGTCGGATGTCTCGCCGCCGTTAGAAAAGGAGGTGAATAAAGATCAACAGTCGGACTCGCCTCCGCTCGCGCCTGAAACCCCAAAGTCCCCCGTCGCTAACGCCATCTACAGCTCAAACACGCCAACATTCGCTGCGCCGTGTCTCAGAGTGTATTCGCCCGCCATCTGCAGGTCAGCTAGCGACAACATCAACCTCTCTTACTCCAGAAGCACGGATTCGCCGTCTAGAAGTATAGACTTGTCAGTATCGTTAATGCTTAGCTCTGGTTCCGTGTCTCCAGTGAGTCCGATCCCGTTAAACACCACAGACAAGGTGCAGGAGTTGAAGCGGGAGAGAGAGGAACAGACAGAGACGGTTAGAAGGCTGGTCCTAGAGCGTTTAGGTACCGGGCCTAGACTGAATAGGAAATCGACGCGCCGGACTAAGGCGTCGCCTTGTTCGAACGTGCCGCCCCCCGTACCGCCTCCACCCACTTTGCCCACGCCACCTCCACTACCGCCGCCTCCCGAGATCCCCCCTCCGCCTCCCCGCCCCGCTCCCCCCTTAATGCAGGTCACTCCGTCTTTCTCAGACCCTGAACTAGCGCGTGAGAGGCGAAGGAAGAGCATCATGAAAAGTATTACCAACTACCTGAATAGAAGGCTTGGGCCGCGGCAGAAGGTATGTAGTATTATCTAGTGATGGTGTTTATAGTGTAAATAGTTAGTAGATGGTGGCAGAGTAGGTTAGTTCACATATTGGTAACGTAGCATCACCATGATGGATCAGCATAAGAAATTAAATGCGTCTGCCTAAGTATTCGTTGCGTTTACATCAGGCTCTTTCCAATGTTTTGATTCAAAGAGTTTTTATTTGTCCAACATAGGTAAAAAATGAGTACAAGATGTTAATAGTAGTTTCGTATCACTATGTGGTGCCTGGTGGCATACAAATATAATTGTCAAACACATGCTTAAATTCGTTGAGATAAAATTATAAAATGCAATACAATATGGGTTAAAAACATGTCATGGTGGGTAAACAGATAAATTGAAATCAAAATTAATGTGATTGTCATACAGCATTTATACGGTCAAGTTTCTAATTAAAATAAAAATAAAGATTTGTAGGGCACCTATGTCAATATCAAGTCAATATGGATTAATTAATTATTTATATCAGTCAAAAATTCTGCTACAGAGTAATATGCTTTCTGTACAAGAAATGCCTTTAAACTTTTCTTAAAATCGACATCGTTTCCATTGTTTTCGGTAATATTTTGTGGAAGTTTGTTATAAATTTTTCGAGACATGCCAAGAATGCTTTTTTGTAACAGTGCTGTGTTACTTGGTTGTGATTTTATTTTATTACGAAGGCGTACACTTTTAAATTGATTAAATAAATGATGGTTAGTGTTTACGAAAATTACTGTCTCGTTTGAATGGCATGTTTGAAAAATAGCCTCCAAGATCTGATTAGGTGTCATCTTTAATAGAGAATATGTTTTTTTTTCCATATTGCCATTAAGTATTTGTTGAGTTTATAA
The DNA here is from genome assembly GCA_963556455.1 of Epiblema foenella. Taxonomy (NCBI): domain Eukaryota; kingdom Metazoa; phylum Arthropoda; class Insecta; order Lepidoptera; family Tortricidae; genus Epiblema; species Epiblema foenella. The sequence continues at coordinate 45,689,296 of OY747095.1, forward strand.
TATGCTCTTTGCCAAGGTTTGGTTTCAAATTGTTTGAAATCAGGTTGGACCGCAGACCATCCTTGTCTATTAACATGGACAGTTCATTTCAATTATTAATTTTGAATTTAGTTTTTCTTAAAAAGAACAAAATGGAATCTATTATTATATTGTTCGTTGTGCTCTTTTTGTGTTACTGTGACTGCTCCGTCTCACCCCATCAGGGTTATGGGAAAAGAAAATGAATCAGCATGAACATAAAAAATGACAACGGGCTGCGGTGTTTCTTATGAAGACCATTTTAGACATATGACTGTTACCATTCAGTTTTCTAGAATTCTAGCAAAGTGAATGGTATCTTATCTTATCTTATTTAGATGAGGGCCCTAACAGATGCACTTCGACCCAGTGGGATCTTTTGTGCAGTTGCCCCCTCCTTTATGCCTACTCCAAGCTGTTCTCCAGCATTTCCACAAACCGAATGATGGAGTTCAGCGGGAGTACTTTAAATTCCTTTGGTTCAGGGTAACCATTGCCAAAGTCATTCATTCTTTGTCTGGCAAGGGCGTGACATTCACACAGTAAGTGTTCCATTGTCTCGTCATCCTCGCCACACATCCTACATTCTGTGTCCTCTGCTAGTCCCATCTTGGCCAAGGTTCCTTTGACCCCGAAGTGACCTGTAAACACCCCAGTTATCATCCTGAGTTGCTTTCTGCTGTATTTCCAAAGTTTTTTAGTCCAGCCTGTATCCACTCCTTCCATAAAGAGCTTTGAGTGCCTTAAGCCCGCCTCATTCCTCCACTCATGTTGGTGCTTGGTTTTGGCGCATTCTTTCAAGGCTAGTGTTATGGTTCTCTGCGAGAGTCCCACAAACGGTTCCGGACCTACAAAAGAGTTTGCTGATCCCAAAGTGAATGGTAACAGTCATATGTCAAAAAAGGTCTTCAATCGATATTCCGACATATTCAAGATCTGATTTGGTGTAATATTTATTAGAGAACATGTCAATTTTTTTTCATAATGTCATTCGAACCAGAGGTCTTACTCTGAACTTCGAAATCCGAACTTCGTATCGTGTCGTCCCTTTCACTCTCTTGTTATACACCATATGAGTGAAAGGGACGCACGATATGAAGTTCGGATCTCGATGTTCGGAGTAGCCCCTCATTCGTTGGTGTAGAACCGATGGTGCGGTTATGTCTGTGACAGCCGCCTAATGGCCGATGTGTTAAAGTTTCTGTCAACGATTCATAATTAGACGCATTTTTGTTTCTTATGCTGATTTGTTCTTATCATTTTTTAATCAAATTTTCTATAAGGTGCAGCGGGGCAATCTGTACTGCGGGAAATTAGAACTAATCGGAATATTTGCCGTATTTTTACATAATTTACTAGAGCGTCATCTTGGTGAAATTGTGAAAGCGGTTTTTGTTAGGAAAGCACTTCCAGTTTACCGCGCTTCCAGTCTCTTTATATCCTTTACTCTTTATATCCGTGTTACGTTGCTATGGTTTACTGCTGTTATTAATTTGACTTGACAAATATACATTTATAAAGAAACAACATTTTGTTCTTCCTTAATATGGTAGCAGAGCGTGGTTTGCCTATCATCCACTGAAGCGGAGATAGTGGCAGCCAGTGAAGCTAGTCGTGAGATTGTTTGGTTAAGGACATGGTTCAAATATCTTAAAACAAACCTTGACACACCTACTTTGCACATCGACAATGAGTCTGTAATCAAGCTTGCTTACAACCCTCCGTATGAGCAGCACCGTAAAACTAAACACATAAAATTAAAGCACTTCTATGTAAGACAGTGTGTTTCGGAGAAGGACATAACCATTGAGCAAGTACCGACAGCAGATCAACTTATTGTTATCTTAACAAAGCCGGTTTACAAACCAAGATTGGTAAGACTGTGAAGAGTTCGGATTGAAAAAGAAGAGGGAATGTTAGGAAAGCACTTCCAGTTTACCGCGCTTTCCAGTCTCTTTATATCCGTGTTACGTTGCTATGGTTTACTGCTGTTATTAATTTGACTTGACAAATATACATTTATAAAGAAACAACATTTTGTTCTTCCTTAATACTTTTCCGCTATCCGGGCATAGATAGCACTCTAGTAAACGATGTAAAACACGGAAGATATTTTCTATTAGTTTAATTTACCGCAGTTTATATTGCCCCGCTGCACCTTACACAGCTCGCATAGGAATTAATATTGAATTAAATTAAAACTTTGGTTATATTTATAGTCGCCGTGACCCCAAGCACTTGTAATGTCACATTTTCATCATTTTTTTTTCACACAACATCACCACCACCAGTCGCCGTCGAATATATCTGTACACTTCAGGATGTACAAAGATCTCACTGTGCACTTTAATGCCTTGGCTATATAGTCGTGTACAGATGTTTGTGATCACCTTGTCCGTACCGATGTATTTGACGTTGACTGTACAAGGGGCACATGACGCAGTAGAAGTTATAACTGTGACATTATCTGAGAGAAATCTATTTGAACCGTATCGTGTTGATACAATTTAGACTCACATAATTGGATATTTGACAAAAAAAATTGTGGTGCCATTCGAACTAGTTTTAGAGACGGTCAAATGTTTGTATGGGGCCATCTACAATGAGGGCTATCGCGTATGAATTCGCCGCTAGAGGCGCTAGTGTAGCGTGGGGTCTCCGAAATGTCAAATATCACTCTTTGCGGTTGCGCTACGCGGGTTAATATCTAATTGGAACAATATGGTGACTATTTTGCAATACCTGAGCTTGATCATGGCAAATATGAGTTAAGGGTCAATGGCTGTCAGGGTTTTGAGACAGTTTTGGCTTTCGGAAACTTATTTCTTCGTTTTTTTCGAACAAAACGGGACCGCGCTACAATGCGGTATGTTCGATATTTTTACGGTATTGTTTTAAGGTATTGAAAATGATTTAAATGTAAACTTCGTTCTCATGTCCATAATAATCAATAATAATTTTTGACAGCCGGACCTTACTCGACAGTGGCGCCAACTGGTGAGCACAAAAACGATAGCCCCCATTAGAGCAACACAAAAGACGAAAACAAGATGTAAAGCATAGTTGACGAGCACTGAACAAGCTTACTGATAGGCAGTGAAATGTGACGTCACAGTGCAATGGCTTCGTAATCCCGTTGTATGGAAAAACGAGTAATTTGGCATTTTTGTAGTGAAATATTGCGTTTAAGGACATACCCGCTTATTCATAAACGTCTATCAAACCTATGTTAGATAACTAGCCGCTAAAGTTCGTTTGTCCTTATCTGTCACTTTGACATTAACTTTTGTGAGAATGGGACAAAGAACATTTTAGTTAGCAGAGGTTTGTTAAGTTTTATGAATAAGGGGGATAGTTGCTATAAAAATTATTTTTTATTGAAACACGAGAATTCTACTGCTAACTTTCAATTTACATTTGGACTATTAAAAAAAGCATTTTTGCCAATCTATAAAAGTCCCATATATTTTTATGATTTTGTTTAATTTGTCTAATTAACTATTTATTGTGATAATTTGATGGTTTTCCATTTATCCTCTAGCCGCTCACCATACAAGAAAAAATGGCAATGAAATTTTAATCTCCTGTAACAGGAAATAGAGTATTTATTTTGTTTTGGAATTGACTAAAACAAAACAAATGCAACTCTATTCCAATTTTGAAAGATACATATTCCATTGAAGTGAATTTGTTCTAGTATTAGTACTTTGAACCCCAGGAGGGTATATATTCACTGTGAGGTATAAATTTTAACATGTGTCAAATATCCAATTATAATAATTTTGTACTCGCGTGATCATAAATTTCTGAGCGCCACACAAGTTGTAAATCACCACGAGGCTGTTCCGCTCATAAACATGTATACATTTAACACCGTAGTGTTCCGTTCATAAATATGTATACACTTAACACCGTAGTGATATAGCGCTGTTGTGTGGACACCCGGTATACTAACACCAGTTGTAATTGCAGTGGTACTCGGAGCCGGATCTGACGTCACAAGTAAGAGATTATTGTGTCGTGGCATGCGTCTGCGCACGGCTTTGTAAAGTCGAGTTCATTAATATATGTAGTTTTAAACTTTTATTCCTTTGTGATAAGGTTCAAAAATGCTTATATATTAGTGAACCTGACTGATATGTGGTGAACAATAAGTACGATAGTATAACTACATTATTGCCGTGGCCGGGAAGCTAGCAATTGCCATTCCGGCCGAGGCTAATATAATGCTTTTTTCAAAAATGGGAATAATAAAACTAAATTTGCATTAAGATTTGATAAACATAACCTTAAAACGTGAAAAACTTCATGCTTTCCCGCCGTTATTTTTTAACAGAATGGCAAGTGTATTTTTCCTCCGAAAACCGAAAATTATTTGAGGCACATACAAAAACTTCGCGTTTCCAATGATGAGGGTTCCGTTTTTTTTCCTTTTGAGGTACGGAACCCTAAAAAGATCATCTTGCAGGCCTAGGCCTCCAACTTTGTATGAAATTCCTTTAAAGGCCTCTCGTTTAGCCGCACCCGAAACGTGACACTTCGCAGCAGGACATAAATTCAATATTTCATTGCATGTTTGAGAAAAAAAACTAATTATGCTGTTTAGAGATCTGTAAATAGATAGAGATGAAAAATATACGCAGATTGACCATAGAATATGCATACATTAAAAAAAATATGGGAATGTTAGATTTTTTTTTAAATATCAGAATGAATAAGTTAGCTAAGTTAGTAGGTAGAGTAGTGAGGTAGGGCGCAGCAAAGTGTAATCTTGCTAAGAGAGGTAGGGCACAGCAAAGTGTCATCTTGCTCGAATTCGGAGCAGCCCAACTAGGGACGTACCTCCGCCTTGCAGAAGACCACAGCCATAATAACATTATCTGCTATACAAGTATGTAGTGTTGTGTTCCTGGAGGTGAGCAAGGTTGCCAGAACTCCCGAGGATGCACTGTGTTGAGAGTGAGGGTCCTAAATTTGTCCCTTCTGTTGCCAACGCGTACGTGACTTCTTTGGAGTTGCGGGCGTCTATGGGCTACGGTGGGCGCTTACCATCAGGTGGATCGTAAGCTTGTTTGCCACCGACGTTGTATAAAAAAAAATTAAATACACGTGATACTGAACAGTAAAAACGAAAATTTCCAATTTCTGACATAAAGACTGAGGTCATAATTATTTCGTTAACTTCGTACTCTTGTTCATCACACGTTCTTATGGTCGATTCTTGAGTGCCTATCGATTTGTTTCACATTCGTCAATGGATGATTAGGGGCCATACATAAAGTACGTGACACGTTAAGGGCACATTTGACCCGCTTGTGAGGATGATTCTCATTCCAAAATTCAACATTTGTGATAATCCATATTGAAAGGGACCTTATGGCGGCCGGCACTTACGCCTTTATTGCCGCTGTTCCAATACAATAGTGAATAGCTGCAACGTAAGCGCCTGCCGCCATAAGGTCCCTTTCGATGTGGATTATCACATTTTCTTAATTTGTCCTTACCGAGCCCGCATTGTTAACCTAACACAGAAATATTTTGTCCTTAATATTAAAAAATATGTATGTATGATTATATTGTAACATTTGAATTCTGTAGTATTATGATACTGTTATTTTATATACATTGTATATTGTTATGAAAAAATGACATCTCGCCGAGTTTCTTACGCCGGTTCTTCTCGAGGCAGAGGTTTATTTTATGAACCGGTGGTAGTTTTTTGACATTCATAAGTGCATGTAACATGCCTAAATTGAAGAATAAATGATTTCATTTCATTTCAACGATTCGTGAGTGATTATTTCTGACTTTAACTATTTTAACAGTTAGGGATCCAGGTATAGAGTAAACTGGAGTCAATAATAAGTTTATATTGCACTCTGATTTCCTTAACTTTCACATAACTTTCGGACCGGTAAGGACATTAATTAACTTTAACGATGAGAATCACCCGTGACAATGACGGGGGAGGGGACAAAAATCACGGAATTTGTGTGACGTAGTTCATGAATGATCCCTTAACCGTTGATGCTTAAATCTCTGGTATTGACTTAGGCCGGGTTTTATAAAGATCCGTTAGACCAAATGTCAGACCAAATTTCAGTAACTCAGTACTTTTTTGACATAACAAACCGACATAAGGTCTAGCGGATCTTTATAAAACCGAGCCTTAATGGCCTGTTTTGATTTTTGATAGTGACTCGAGAATTGTACCCTCGTTTTGTCCTCTGTTCTGCTGGCGCTATAACTGTGGCCTTCTACAGTTTTCGACTTTAAGTCACTTGTGATAAGATTGGTTTTGCTATGTACGTGCTGTACGCATGCGCTTTCCCGTCCTATCAAACCTATGGCTTAGTATATGTATAGAAAATGCTAGAATGAGATGAGTGTTCGTTCTCACAGACTTAGGACTTGTGGAAATATATTTAATATGTATTTTGTATATTTAATATTTATACGTTAGGATGGAACCAAAAAAGTTTTAATATTTTTGAAGCTAATACATTCGGGCGTATTAGCAGCTGGAAATTTTGGTACTTTGTCGCTTTAAAGGATGATTCACACTATACCGTTTCGTGTCCGGGCCGGCCCGTTTTCTATAACAGAAAATCAATGGCCGCGCAGCGACGGACGTGCCCGGTGACGCTCGGAAACGGGCCGGCCCGGACACGGAACGGTCGCTCTTTTATTAATGCAAACGTTTGACGGCCGATCAACCTACGTCCGAGGCTCGGAAACGGCCGGCCCGGACGCGGAACGGTTAGCACATTGACACACAAAAAAGCTCAGAGACGGGCCGGCCCGGAGACGGAACGGTCTACTGTGAATCATCCTTGGAGCTCGTTCACACGGCATCAAATTTTGTCGGATCTACTAACTGTCGGATCCTGTAAAACCGGATAGTGTATTCACATGGCCGTCCGGATCTGGATTTTGCAGGATTCTTGATCCGAGCTCGTGTGAATGCAAGTATTGAAATACTATTACCACTAAACTGGACCCGGCATTGTAACGGACGACCGGACCGATTTGTAGTCACAAAGTCGGATGACACATTTTGCAGGATCCGTTTTATTGTCGGATACTGCAACCGTACGCTTGTGTGAACACATGCGTTGAAATAATATTGCGAGTAAATCGAATCCTACAAAAAACAGTTCCCACGAAAAATCGGATGCCTCCGTGTGAACGGGCTCTTAACCCGTTGGAAATTTAGTATGACAGTTCAATAATAAATAGTGACCGACCGAAACATGTTATTTTGCCGAAACCGAAACCGAAACCGAAGGTTCGGTTTCATTGTAGTTTCGGCCGAAACCGAAACCGAAACCGAACCTTTTATAAAAAAAAAAAGTCGAAAAAATGTTAGTAAGTTTTTTTCTAAAATTAATAACTCGCCGACCTATAATTACAGGTTTCTACTTTCAAAGATTTATCACAATGAAATTTCAGCACAGTTACAGAGGTTCTGTTTGAAAATTTAACTACCCTATAAATAAAGTGAAAAAAATACATTATTTGAAATACAAAGTTAGCGATTTTTTAATGGTGGTATAAAATAAGTCGGCCGGCGGAGTCAGGCGAGCGACGCCATATTGCCAGCCGTGCCGAGCGCGCCCGACCTTAGCCGAGCGCGACCCGAAGGTACGATGTTGTAAGTTTCGGCGCGGCCGAAAGGTTCGGCCGTTTTTGGCCGAAACCGAAACTCGGGCCGAAACTTGATTTTTTGGCCGAAACTGGCCGAAACCGAAACCGAAACCGAAATTTCGGTCGGACACTAATAATAAACAATATGGCGGAAAGCGACAGGGTAGAAAAGTGGTAAAATCCTTGTGAGGTCTACCTTACTAGGCGGTGTAATTGTATGCTTAACTAAAATACTTACGCCCCTCTTGTTATGAAGTGTTCCAATAAACTTTAAACTTAGTAATACAAACAAAATGAATGCCTGTGCCAACAGTTTAAAATGCCTATTCGAACGCTCCACTCCTCTACTGTCAGCATCGTAAATATGTATACACTTTTCGACTTAATATCTTAACATTGAAGTGATAGTATGTATACATATTTATGATGCTGACTATACAGTCAGTATACGCAAGAGGAGCTTAACTTAAGATTCACGTATACTTGATTTAACAGCATTTTGTGTAAGGTCAGTTCTCTATTAACATCTGGCTCAGCGGCTGCTATTTAGGTGTCAATATGTGTTATTCATTCTTTACTCTTTCTAAGTGTGTCTTGTTAAGTGACTTTTTAACAAATTAGATAGCTTTGCGACGTTCATGATTATTTGTCCAACTATTAAGGGGATCCACGCGCTATTAATCGATTTTTGATGAGTTTTGAGTTGGTATAGCTCCGTCAAAACTATAGATATATTTATGGCATAAACGGCTATCTGTTCTTCAATCCTTTATCTATACTTGCAAAAGACATTTAAAAAAAAAAAACGGAATATATATTTTTTTGTGATTTTTTCAAACATGGTCCGAGAAAGCTCTGTTTTCGATATTAGTATATTGTATATGCACTTATATAAATGAAATGTACATGCAACTGTTCCTTATTGACGTATCTAACAACGCAAGAGAGATTTTTATTTTTAACTCACCTTTAAAGTTTTGTAAAGTTTTATATATCTGTTTTTTTGGCCCAAAATTGCCAAAAATTTTATGCCATACATCTCGAAGACAGTGACAGAGACAAATTATTCCTCTAAGGAAAATAAGGATAGGATAAGCTCTTCGTATGCCGGATGCGGGTTCTAACAAACAGGGAGGAGTGAGGGGTTTAGAATTGGGATAGGTAAGGGTGAAATTTCGGATTGGGGAGACGGTGTTAGATTCTGATCTAATATGGTGTCCAAACCTTGTAAGAACTTAGGAGCCGTGTCTTTCTGTCTTTACCTCTATGATTCATTGGAAATACGCTCTGTTTTTATAGCGAATGTTCAATTAAACGCATTTTGTCTGATTTGCATGGGTCTTAAATTGGGATTATGTTTAAAGAGCGTTTGTGCAGTTAAGCTTCTATGTGTTGCATGTAAGTTTAGATATATTTATGTACGTTTTTAAGGTTTCGTGTGTCGTAAATTGTCGTATACATATAAATTTTGCTTTGTTAGTAGAAGTTTCCACTTAACAATGATATTTTAATAAGTTTGGTTGTTAGATATTTGCTTACATTAATATTAGTGATGTCTGTGATTTTACAACTACCTTGTATACAAGTAAAAAGAAACATAAATAGCATTGCTAATGTTGACATTAATTATTATCGCTCTTCCCTTACCGCGATTATTAATGAGTATTTTATTTAATAGATACGTTAAGTCTTAACCATAGTTCGGCCATTATGTATAAAAATATGGCGGATATAGTGCATAGCTGGGCACCGATAACCAAATAGATAACTTCGTTAATCGATAATCCGTTAAAAAAAAGTTAACTTCGTTAAACGTTAAAGTGATATACCTCGGGCTATTTAACGGAAGTTAACGTTAATCGTTAACTCCTGACGCGCCTCGCTTGCATCGTCTGTCTCACTCAGCCCCTATAGCTCGCGCCTACGCCGCCCCGATCGAACGGACTTGTCAGTACCTGTTTTTCGCGGGGCCGTGTTCCTTTGATAAAATAGGTACTTAGTCAACGGATTGACGGAACTTCGTACAGTTAGTGGAGGTTAATGAGTCCGTTAATTTTGCAAGTTAACTTAAAAATTAATCCGATGGTTAACTTGGTTAATTAACTGATTAACGAGTTAATGCCCAGCTCTGATATAGTGCTACCGGCGTACAATGATGCTTGGCATAAAAAACAAAGCAAACATATGCTTATGTTTATATGTTTAATGTTTCAACCCGCCCCCAGACACGCGTTTAGATATTTACTTACTGTTACAACCTAGATCATAATTCCATAACCCAGCTAAGTTTTGGGGAGTATACAATCTTCTTTTTCCCGTTATTATTTAGTTAATTCTGAGTAGCAAAGTGTGAATGTGTGCGCAAAGTTGGTTAAAATTCTTATTTTGTTTCTATCTGTGAGTTCCTTTAATTGGCTTTGTATTATTATCTAAGTCTCTTATCATAATCTAGTGGCTGTTGGTACTCCTTAAAATAAATAAATAAATAAACCTGCCCCTGTACACAGGAACCGCCCCCTAGCTGCTACAGCGCGCACAAGTCCACGGGGACGCTACAGGAGCCGCCGCCCGTGCCGCCGCCACCAGCGCGCTACTGCCCGCCCTGCCCCGAACGATTACAAGGTACCTTTTTTTTAACCTTACTGTGGCTTTATAGGCCCAATAAAGCGATAGGAGTGCGCGGTTGGAGAGTAGCCTGGGGAAAACCTCGGACACGACCACGCGTGTAGTTTGGAACACTGGAATACTCTAACCCCCGTATTCATAAACGTCAATCAAACCTATATTAGTTAACTAGCCGCTAAAGTTCGTTTGTCCTTATTTGTCACTTTGACATTGACGTTTTTGAGAATGGGACAAAGAACATTTTAGTTAGCAGAGGTTTGTTAAGTTTTATGAATAAGCGGGTAAGAGTTTGCGCTCCAGTGAGATTGGTTGAGCGGTTTCAACCGAATCTGAGGGTGTGAGTGGAGCCGAGCTACTGGGGGTTTTGTTGGTTCACTAAACCTAGCCTAGCTGAGAAGAGTCCAGCAAGAAACTCAGCTAGGCCCGACCTGGGTCGGACTGACTCTAACCGGTAACAAGGTAACTTATGTTAGAACCCATAGTACCTCTTTATAGCGACACAGGATCCGTCGAGCGCACGTAACTCGTCTGCTGCGCTCTGGAACTTCGAACGGACAACTAACGAACGGATAGTATCGCTTCAAGACGGCAACATTGGCACGTTTCAAGGAATTTTCTTTTGTATTTTTTTGTTAATCGTATGGGAATTATTTTGAACCGTGAGATCTTCTAGAAGGTTGCCAGTTTTGTTGCACTTTCAGCACCACCCAGTGGTCACGTGTAGGGTGGGTACTCCCTACGGACGCGGTGTCTTCGACCCCCCCTAGTCAAGTGAGTGGGCGACTTGACTGTTAGTTCTCACGCCGCCCGAAAGCCTCCAACTTGGCTTAACGGCTGCTGCCATAGCAGCCGGGATCAACGGCTTAACGTGCCTTCTAAAGCACGCGAGCGCTCAGTTGGTAACCACTCAAAGCGGTCACCCATCCAAGAACTGACTCCGGTTCATGTCGCTTAACCTCGCATACCGCACGTGTCAAGCGGGCGCCGATGGGCTACGAGCGCTTCGTTTATTGGTAACTATACCTAGTGTTGCAACACGCCCTGTGGGGGCAGTGCAGCCAAAAATGTGTAGCCATTACAATTCACACAATACATGCACAACATTTTTAATTTAATGTCATTGTTCACTTATTTATGAGTTATGGCTTGTTTGTGCATAACATTTGTATCGTTTACTTGTAAGTTCGCTAATATTTTCATTCCATTTCACATTCACCGTTTCGTTTTTTTAAACTATAGCAGACTAGACTTAAAGACAAAGAAATAAACCGAAAAAATTACAGGTTTACTTTTTGGCGCCCGAATTACTAGTACCCTTATACTATAGCTACGGTAAAGAAGAAAAAAAAATGATCAGCTAATTTAACATTGGAATATACTCAATCGCATATCGAAAATACTAACTGCGCATCAAAAAAATACTGTTTTGCACCATTATTAATTGCACATTGGTATGTACATTTTTATTTCGCTGGCAAATAAGCAGTTTCACCGCTGCTTAAAATACGTTGACAGTGCATTAACACCGTGACTAGAGAGATAGACTTATAGTTAAAAACGTCACGCACAGGCGGCGTATTTGCCCTAGGGCCATCAGGGCCATGGCCCGGGGCGCCAATCCGCCAGGGCGGCGTAACCGCCTAGCCGCCCCCGACCAGCAGCTGCAACGTGTGTTTTTATTACAGATTCCTTAGAATTTAATTTCAAGTTTTCTTTTAATTTTCAAAATTCATTGCATTTTTTGAAAAAAAAACACTATAAAAAAATGCGGTACCGGGGTTGTCAGCCTCGTAGCACTAGATGGCCTCGTTAATACTCGGCCATCTATAACTACTCGGCCGGCAATCCCCTATTTCGCGGCCTCTTCAGTAATGTACTATAATACAATAAAAATGTAGACTATTAAAAAAAAAATTACATTATTTTTCTTGGTTTATGGGGCGGCGAACCTTATTGGCCCGGGGCGCCAAATTTAAAAAATACGCTTCTGGTCACGCATGCGGCAACTCGCTGCGATACCGTATCGTCACCGTATCACAGCGCAGCGCGCGTATCGTCGCAGCGGTGTGTGCGAACCTTTTCGTTGTTAGTTTATTTTATGCGCCTTTAAGTTTTAACATTGCCACATCATCGCATTATCACAACTAACAGCAGGCCCGTCCGATGACGCGGACGAGCGGGACGCGATGCAGCTGTGGTTCGAGGCGCGGTGGGCGCGTCTAGTCGCGCAGCGCCGCGCGCGGGACCCGCGACGCGACGCGAGACTCGCCAGACTAGAGAGGAGGCTGTCGCGGCCGCTGTCAGGTATTTACCGTACAATTACTTCGAGTTTGACACTCGTGTATGCTTATATTCCATTTATTTATCGTATATCTTCGAGAAGACAGTACGGTTGCCAGTTTTGTTGCATCGTTTGGGCCATTCTACTTTTTCATGACCAGTTTTCTATTGCAAAAATGAATCTATGATATGTATTGAATTAGTGTACACAAATAGAATTTCGAAATAGTACCTGAACCTAATAAAAGGAATTTATAGGTAAAATACTCAAATATTAACATATTGCTGTAAAAGGTGAGTAATACAGTGGTAAAAACCATTTTTTCATAAAAATGGTGAGACATCCAAGGACCACTGAGTTACTCGATTTATGGATATTAGCTGTGGTTCGTTAATTACCAAAACTATCGGAAGTGATACTGCAATTAAACCTCTTTCTAAATAACAATACAAAAATATGAAGTGACGGCCAAGTATTCCAAAATCTGCATTTAAAAAAAAAGGTGTGTGAAAATTATGTACATGAAAAAGTAGAATGGCCCGTTTAACACCGCCCAGGGATCACGTGTACGGTAACGGTGGGTACTCCCTACGGACGTGGTGCAACTTCGACCCCTCTAGTCAAGTGAGTGGGCAACTTGACTGTTAGAAGTTCTCAAGCCGCCCGTAGGCCTCTAGCTTGGCTCAACGACTGCTGTCATAGACATCAGCCGACATCAACGGCTGCCTTGGAAAGCACGGGAGCGCTCAGTTGGTAACCATTCAAAGCGGTCACCCATCCAAGAACTGACTGTGGCCCATGTTGCTTAACCTCCATGCGCATGGTGCGGTACGCGGGCGTCGCTGAGCCACTTAAAAAAATCTAAACCTAAAAATTGGGATTAGACAGCGGGCCCCGGGTATCCTTCAGGATGCAACTGTACTAGGATAACGCTAGGATGACTCAACTTTAACTCTTATGTAATTTCTATTACATACGGTTTTTAAGTAGACAGTGTGTGTGTACAGTGGAATCCGGATAAAGCGACAGTCAAGGGACCGGTGATATTACGTCGCACTAACAGGACGTCGCACAAAACGGACTGATGTACTTTGAAAATGTTTGGTATGAAATTTAATGTGTGGTGACTTCGAAGTCGTTAAAAGCGGTCAAATGTTATAAGCGAAGTCGTTATAAGCTGTAATAGAAACTCTATAACATGACTGTTAAAGTTGAATATCCAATGGGATGAAAGCATATGCCAGCGTTAAACTTAAAGTAATTTACCTGTATTGTGTAGACTATAGCTCTCTCCAAATGAAACCTGTTCAGTAACTTAAAAATAATAAATGCTGTTGGGTAAGTGTGTTATACTTATTATTAATCGGATTTTTATACCAGTTCCTTTTTGACAGTTATGAATTGGCGTTTGTAGTGATGAGGGTAACGAATCGATTGTCAAAATTAGAGATTATTAACGAATGGTGAATGATTATGCAAATCGATTTTATTGCAATGTTTTTCTTAAGGTTCCCATTTATTTTATTATTGGATACGAGGGTCATACGCGGATTTAGGTTCGGGTTTTTCTGTGGACATATCAAAAGTTAAGGGCTACAAAGCTTAATTTTGGTTTGGACCAACCCGCATAAACAGTGTCTCCGTTTCTATAAATCCCTGTAATAAAAACATAGCTAACATGCACATAAGCCCTTAACTATTGACCACAGGAGGGACGACTTTTGTTTTTTCAACTAAGTATGACCCACGAATCTAGTGGAAATTTTGTCATACGATTTTTATTCTACCTACGTCAATTTTGTATCGTTCAGAAATCGATACGACTGTTTCCAAAGTCCGCGTTAATGTTAATTTCACACTTCATCGTTTGCAATTTATTGGAACGAATACGTTTTTTTTATAACACGTAATTTATTATGGTTATAAATTCAACGACGTTGAATTCCACCAACTTATGGAAATATCATCTCAATCGAAACTAATGATTTAGTCACTACACTAGATTTCAAAAGTAAAAGATATAGTATGTAACTGTTTTCATTGTGAACTATTATGATTAATTACTACGCATCAGTGATAGAATATAAATATACATTAATTTGATTGCTCCCCTAAAACGCGTATTACAACTTTCTAACTACTCATGAAGCTCTAATATCAATACTTGATTTTATTTATTGTTTCGATGTGTACACCCATATAATGTAAATACGCATTTACATTATATGGGTGTTGTGATGTGTCAAAAAGGAACTGTGCCTTTACCATGAGTTTACATGACCGTACTAGCTAGCGACTGCGTAAAAAAATCTATGGGCAAAAGTACAGCGCCTCTGGCGGTTACGTAATAGAACTAAGAATCGCCATACTAAATCGTTTACGTAGTCGCTAGCGAGTACGGTCATGCAAACTCATGGTAAAGGCACTGGCATAAAATTCCGATAATAGGTAGTTATACATCATGCATGCAGTTGTCAAATTCATGAACATAACTTGATCTACTCTAGTCATACATCGAGAATCACGCTTTTTATTTGGCTGCTAATAGACACATTGTATTAACATTGACACATTCACACAGTGACTATATGTTGTCGTTTTTTTTTTTTTGCAACTGACTGGCTTTATAGGCCGGCCCAATAAAGCGGTGGGAGTGCGCGGTTGGAGAGTAGCCTGGGAAAAATCCAGGGGGAAACCTCCGACACGAGCACGCGTGTGGTTTGGAACACTGGAATACTCTAAGAGTTTATACTCAAGCGGCTTCAACCAATCTGAGGTGTGAGGGGAACCGAGCTACTGGGAGTTTTGTCTCTGGTTCACTAGACCTAGCTTAGCTGAGAAGAGTCCAGCAAGAAACTCAGCTAGGCCCGACCTGGGTCGGACTGATTCTACCCGGTGTGCGGCGGTACCGGGACGAATAGGGACTATATGTGTCAGTGTTGTCGCGATCGCGCGGTGGACGTCCCCGCCGGCGGGAATGCCTAAGTGTACGCGTCGTGTCAGAGTTGGACGCCGTAAGCGCAGCGTTCCATCTTTCGATGGACGCTGTGATTACGTCGTCCGGGTCCGTAAGTGTGTACCTAGGACCTACCTAGACCCGACCTGAGTCGAACTGAATACTCAATACTCGGCGGTACCGTGATGTATAGGGACTACATGTGTCAGTGTTGTCGCGATCGTGCGATGGGTGTCCCCGCCGGCGGGAAAGCTTGATAGATCTATTGAAGTAATTATACCCGGTTAATCCGTAATGTAATGAGACTCGCATGTGAGTCTCGGACTTGTGTAAATAAGGGTTATTATTGATTAAACTTATTACTTATAAGTTTCAAAATGTTTTGATTTCAAATTATGACAAAAATATTGATAAATATTAAAGGCTACGATAATTTTATTAAAGTTTTGTATAGTAACATAGTCTATTTTTGATTTTATTGTGTGTGGTAGAATTTAAGCGCCAAAAACAAGTTGTTAGCTTGAAAATGGTCGATTTGGAGTGATGTTTGATACCATACTTCTTAATGAAAAATCAATAAATACATTTAAAGTTTATGTCATAAGGCCCGCAATAGTCCTGTTCTAGATATTAACATTGAGAAAATGTCATGATACGTGTCAATTCAAACAGAAAATGGCGAATATGAGCGTTTCTTAACTGATAAGGACCCTTAACAAACATTTGCTTACTAAGGATGGGTTGCACCAAACCGTCTGTAATCGTAAGCGGTGTTCCTTAAAATCTGATTGTGTGGAAAGTTTGATAAGTTTCTATGGGATGACAGCTGCCGCCGCCGTATTTGACGATGACCGGCCTGTGATAGTATGTTGGTTCCAACTGACCCTTAGGGTGGGTTGCACCAAACCGTCTGTTATCGTAAGCGGTGTTCGTTAAAATCTGATTGTATGGAAAGTTTGACTAGTCTCTATGGGATGACAGCTGCCGGCGCCATATTTGACGATGACCGGCCTGTGATCGTATGTTGGTGCGACCGAGCCTAAAAGTGCTTTTGTGTGACAGCGGAGCAACAAGCGGCGACGGTGGCTGAGCTAGTCCAGGTGTCGGCGCAACGGGAAGCGCACCAGGCGCTCATGGCGGCTGACAGGTGGGTGGGCCGTTCTACTTTTTCACGTACATAATTTTCAGACACCGGAGTCTTATTAATAAGGTCCCGTTTGACGGTTTGGTTACGGATCCCTAAAATGTACAGTGGGCGATAAAAGATTTAATCATATTGGGCAAAACTGTCATATCAACCAGGTTGTGCTCGACAAAAAAAAGTGAAATTATGACATGGACAACAAATTATACGTAACTTTCTGTCGCTTTTATATGAAAACTAGCAGCGCCCTGTGGTGTTACCCGCGGATAAAAGGTAGCCTATGTTCTATTCTGATGTCTAGGCTACAATACTGGAAAGTTTCATAGAGATCCGTTCAGTAGTTTTTGAGATTAAGCGGAACGTACATCCGCACAAACTTTCTCGTTTATAATATTATTAGGATTAGGATGTATATGACCGACTCGCTCGGTTCACAATTGTTTGCGTGTCGCCTCTTATACAGTAGTACCCAACTGATAAGGCGCGTCGTGAATCTTCGTTCGCGCAGAAAAGAAAGTATCGCTCCGAAGATTAACGAAAGAATGCTTAAAACTTACAATTAACCTTAGATCACTACTATAAGGTTCATAATACACTGTTCATAATGCGCGTGCACTCGATCAGAAGTATGGCGGCTGACTAACATGCCACGTGGCGCGCGCTAACATTTCGGCAGCTGCGGACCAATAGCGGTACAGGAACAAGAAGCGCGGTGCGTGGAGCGTGACGATTGGTCAATAGCATTTCCCGCGCTTTAAAAATTCATCTTCTGCGCAGGTACATCGGTAAGCCATATCGGTTGGGTACTACTTGTAAGTCTGTGTTAAAAGTAATATGCAACTTTTTTTTTAACAGGAGACGCAATGCCGCTGGCAGTGGAGTCGGGGACTAAACGGAAAAGGCACGTGTCACTACGGGCCTAAATCCTCAGTGGAGCTCGGCAATTGGATGTCTGCGACGGGACATGCTTTATTAGATTTATTTGCACTGAAGTTTGGTCAAGGAAAAATGTATCCTCCTGTAAGGACATATCTTAATTTAGCCCTTCAAAGTGGGACGCGGCAATACGTTAGAGTGAGATGTTTCAAGTCTTCAATTCATTAAGGTGTGATCTCATTTAAGGTTAGTTTTGGTATCCCGCTGAAAATCGCAGGCCTATAATGCTGCGTAATACGAGTGGCTTGGCCTTTGCGAGTGAGTGGCTTCGGTTTTATACAAATTTAATCTAATTTGGTCCAATATTCTAATATTTGTAGATCTTAAACAGACTCATGATCAAAATGCCTAATTTTTTTAACATTACTGAATGTTTTACCATATTTTAGTCTCATAATTACTAAATATATATTTTTTTGATTTTTTAACTAATACAGTTTTTAGAGGAATAAAATTATCTACTCTAGGATTAAGGCATTTTGACACTTGAGATCTGGTAGTATTTTAATATCGGGCAAAATAAAAAAAAGCAAAGGAAATCTAAGATCGCTGAGTCAGCGAGACACTATAAGCAGCCTACATTGAGTGCAGACGAATTGCATTGTTTAGATTCTTTAAATGAGGCAACTAGTTGAGATTTTTCGTATATTAGCTCAATACGATTTTTTTAATAATTATTTTTTTGTATTAAAAAAGATACACACAATCAGTTAATAGTGACTTTTATATACTTTAAGTAAAACAAGTTTATTTTAATTGTGTTAACCTTTTAGACCAAACTTTAGTCGACTTTCGATGTATTTAGTTTTAATTATGTCCATATGCGTCTCAAAGGAGATTTAGGCCTACGTAACTAACATTTTAGACTTCCTTTCAAAGTGACAAAGTGACATTTGTATTTAGTCTTTTTATTTTAGCGAAATTTAGTGACAGGGTCACTAACGATTTAGTTAAATATTGTTTTACGGCCAAATGATGGCATTTGTATGCATCACACTTTTATATAGGCGATGTCTATGAAGCATTTCTTTATACAATGTTTTAGCAATCGTGGTATATATATATAGTGAAAAAAAAATTTGATCGGAATCAGTTCTTCCATTTATTTCTTGTACGGGTTTTTTTAATTTTATCGCGATTTTCAGTTAAACTAGACCTTTATTATAATATGAAAAATGTATGCTCAATAGGTTTTCAGTTTTATTTCTATTGAATTCAACTTGAAAACCGTTGTCTTTCTAATACAAAGGGACTAACTATAACCCCAGATTTTTTAATTTGTAAAACGGAGATGATTACAATTTGAGTCTTATTTCGATAATCTTACGTTTAATTTTTGAAGTACAGTCGCGAACCGGGTTGAGGCACTTGCAACTGTCCGTAATTTAGCCGCGTAATGAATGGCCGATGTTACCCGGGGCGCTACCGCGAACAGCAAACGAAGTTTTCCCTCTCTGTCGCACTTGCAAGTTTGCATATAAGTGAGACAGAGAGGGAAAACTTCGTTTGTGGTTCGCGGTAGCCCATCCGATCACGTGTCATTCGCGATTTGCGTTACGCGTCCAAGTTGCGATGATTGGCAAACCCCCTTTCGCGACGGTACATTATTTCGTTTTATGGGCCATTCTACTTTTCCATGACCAGTTTTCTATTGCAAAAATGAGTCTATGATATGTATTGAATTAGTGTACAGAAATAGGATTTCGAAATAGTACCTGAACCTAATAAAAGGAATTTATAGGTAAAAATACTTAAATATTAACATATTGCTGTAAAAGGTGAGTAACACAGTGGTGAAAACCATTTTTTCATAAACATGGTGAGACATCCAAGGACCGTTGAGTTACTCGATTTATGGATATTAGCTGTGGTTCGTTAATTACCAAAACCATCGGAAGTGATACTGCAGTTAAAATTTCTAAATAACAGTACAAAAATATGAAGTGAGGGCCAAGTATTCCAAAATCTGCATTTAAAGAAAGTGTGTGAAAATTATGTACATGGAAAAGTAGAATGGCCCTTATGTCTGTTTCGTTTGAAAGTGGCCGTCAAGTCACAAAACCACGGGACTACGGTGTGCTAGATATGCCAAATGAGTATATTTATAGTAATATGTATACATGTAGGCGTGGATGATGCTCTGTTGACACAGAGGCACACAAAGCCATAGGACGTCTGTCGCCACGATAAACGCTTCTGTGTCGTGTTTTTTTTTCTGACTGTGGCTTTATAGGCCCGGCCCAAAAAAGCGATAGGAGTGCGCGGTTTAAAAAAAACATTTTTTAAATTTAATCTGTTTATTTCTCTTAATTAACCTAATTACAAATAGCTTAACAAGGCCTTAATCTGAATATTTAGTGGCCTCGGTTAGAGACAGAATGAGTTGCTCACGCATTTTTTAATTCCGAATATTATGATTATGATTACTAACATTTCCTAACTATAAAGGTAGGTACAATGGATATTCTCTTAAAAACCTATGTATAATTATATAGGTTGTAGAGTAGTCTGGGGAAAATCCAGACGGGCTACCGCGAACTGAAAACTAACGAAGTTCGAATATCTTCCTCTCTGCCGCACGAATAAGCAAGTGCGACAGAGAGGGAGATAATCGAACTTCGTTCGTTTTCGGTTCGCGGTAGCCCCTCGGAAGAAAACCTCCGACACGATCACGCGGGCGGTTTAGAACACATACTCAAGCCCCCATATTCATAAAACTTAACAAACCTCTGCTAACTAAAATGTTCTTTGTCCCATTCTCACAAACGTCAATGTCAAAGTGACAGATAAGGACAAACGAACTTTAGCGGCTAGTTAACTAATATAGGATTGATAGACGTTTATGAATAAGCGGTTAGAGTTTGCGTTGCGCGAGATTGGTTGGGCGGTTTCAACCGAATCCGAGGTGTGAGTGGAATCGAGGCTAGCCGAGAAGGGTCCAGCAAGAAACTCGGCTAGGCGCGACCTGGGTCATACTCGGATTTAGGTTTGCTTCTTTTCTGTGGACATACCAAAAATTAAGCTACAAAGCTTAATTTTGGATTGGACCAGTAACCCGCATAAACAGTGTCTCCGTTTCTATAAATCTCTGTAATAAAAACATAGCTAACATGCACGTAAGCCGTTAACTATTGACCACAGGAGGGACGACTTTTGTTTTTTCAACCTGGGTCGGACTGACTGCCCGGTGTGCGGCGGTACCGGGACGATTAGGGACTATATGTGTCCGTATCAGTTTCAAACTGAAAGTCTTATTCAGCCAATTCAACTGTTCGTCACATGTGAGACACAATGGAGTCATTAAATTTTCGGTTTTACTGCTTTTGTGTTAACAGAGCTTATCCTAACACGTACACCTAATTATAAACATAGTTTTAACGCACTGATGACTTTTAAGGTCTACAATATTTTTTTATTCAGCTTCGCTTTCGTTGTAAAGACTTTAAATATATAACATCGTAACTATTTTTATATTAGTTAGGGCTTCTAAGCACTAGATAGCTATAGTAATCTTTTTAATCACCTTAGAACAAACTACTGTTTTTTATATTGCCGTGTTCATTCGAATAAGGTCCGTATTGCCATCTTGATACAGACGTCGGTCGTGTGTATGTGCAAAATATACGTTTTCGAGTTCGACAAGCTGTGGTATTAGTGTTATGTGAACATGACAAACGTAATATAGGGTAAATCTCCAATAAATAGGACCAGATGACCTTCAAACCTTCAAGAAAAGAGCGTATTACCTTCTGAAAGGCCGGCAACGCACTTGCGACTCCTCTGGTGTTGCAGGTGTTTATGGGCGACGGTAATTGCTTACCATCAGGCGATCCGTCTGCTCGTTTGCCCCCTATACAAAACTGCGCCAATATGTACAGTCGCTGTCGGTGACGGTTTCGAAATAGAGTCGTGTTTACATGTTTATGTGCGTCTGGTTTGCTCCGATATATTTGACGGCGACTATTAGGAGACCATTGGTGGTTTATTTTAATTGGATTTTTTAAAACGAGATTATGTCAATACGGAGTTAGCCGTTTCCTATGCACGTTTTGTTAGCTGCATATTTGCTATTCATGTATAAATAAAAACAATTTTCTATAGTCTGGCTGCTTTTTAGGGTTCCGTACCCGAAGGGTGTCAAACGGAACCCTATTGCTATCACTCACGCGTCAAAAATTTTTCCGAAGAATTTTTTAACTTACCATTAACCAGTTCGGTGATAACGTTTATTATTGCCTATATTTTACCAACAAATACTAATATATTGATAAATTAGATTTTTTATTTGAAATTTTCTTATCAACTTAATTTTCCGGTTCGGAACCCTGAACGTGCAATGTCCGACACGCACTTGGCCGGTTTCTTTTTCATGTTTATGTATTTAAAACAGCATGAGTCAATTTCATATCATCTGACTTAAATATACGTGTTAATCGCTGTACAGTCGCGAACCGGGATGGTTGAGCCGCTTGCCATTCTCCGTAATTTAGCGGTGTAATGAATGACCGATGTTACAGTAGTACCCAACTGATATGGCTTACCGATGTACCTGCGCAGAAGATGAATTTTTAAAGCGCGGGAAATGCTATTGACCAATCGGCACGCTCCACGCACCGCGCTTCTTTTTCCTGTACCGCTATTGGTCCGCAGCTGCCGCCATGTTAGCGCGCGTCGCGTGGCATGTTAGTCAGCCGCCATACTTCTGATCGAGTGCACGCGCATTATGAACAGTGTATTATGAACCTTATAGTAGTGATTTAAGGTTAATTGTAAGTTTTAAGCATTCTTTCGTTAATCTTCGGAGCGATACTTTCTTTTCTGCGCGAACGAAGATTCACGACGCGCCTTGTCAGTTGGGTACTACTGTACCCGATGTCGTGTTAGTCCCGATTTGCATTACACGACCAAGTTGCGAATATTGTCAAGTGGCTCAACAATAGGGATGTAGCTACATCAAAATATGACCATCTTTTTATCCATTTGTATTTTATACCTACTCTTTGATCCTTTGATTGATTCAGTATTGTTTTATATTATACTTGAGTAATTTATGTAAATTTTATTTTTATTCACGAAAAAATGGAATGATCTCGTTTTTATTCCTTTTTATTAATATTAACATTGAAAATTTTATAAATATTGTAATTTAGTTTTAGTAAATCGACGATAATTTATTTTATACAGTTTCATGTGTAAAGTTACGTGAATATTTTCTTCTAACAATAATATTTGTTCGGAACGTGTGAGTGCTTCACATTTTTTCGTTGGTGACTTGTTTTAATTCCAAGAAATTGCTCTTGTTTACTTTAAAAACATGCAACTGTAAATATGGGGCTAGCAAGGGCCTTTCTACTTTTTCATGACCAGTTTTCTATTGCGAAGATAAACTATGATATGTATTGAATTAGTGTACGGAAATGGTACTTCAAAACAGTACCTGAACCTAATAAAAGGAATTTATAGGTAAAAATACTTATTGCTATAAAAAGTCTCGGAAAATTATGGTCATGAAAAAGAAGAATGGCACAATAACTAATTTTTATGCGTTCAGTTAACATCATATATTTTGCAAATAAGTGGGTAATGTTGATGAATGTACAGTATATTTTTGTCAAGTTTGCCCGCTATATATTTTTATCTAACTAAAAAATTTCATCACATAAGTAAAATAAGGCTAAATTATCATATATTTTTATATATGCTATCGCGGCATGGTATATATTGTAAAATTATGGACTGAAAAGTTAATAGCTACTACATAGCTACACTGTTGCACAAACGTTAATTACAGGTAATAGCCCATATTAGATTTTCTAAGTTTTATGAATGCATAGAGAAACCAAAATCAATTGTCTATAGAGATTGTCTATTTAATGTGCGTTTGTGCAACAGAGCGTCGGTGTACAAGTTACATAAACGATAATATTGATTTACCGAAATATTTTCCATTGTACTTGTTTAATATTGTGGTAGGGCCCACATAATATCCATTTTATTATCTATTTCTGAGGTTAAGAAAGACGTAAAACTTTTCGTATTGTGTCTAAAAAGCGTTTAGGTACAGTCGCCATCAGATATATCGGAGCGAACGAGGTGCTCACAAATATCTGAACACGACTCTATTGTCAAGGCGTTAAAGTGCATGTTCAGATATTTTTGAGCACCCTGAAGAGTACAGATATATTTGATGGCGACTGTACTATGAGTGAACCTGTTCTTTTACTTCTAATGATTCTTTACGTTTTTTTTTAAATTATATTAAGTAGTACCTAGGAACTGATCTTAGTTCGGCGGCCCTCGAAAACCATCACATAGCAAAGTTAGACCCGTTTCCGAGATATAACAAGAATTGATCGTTTAGGTATATTAGATATTTTAGTAAATCCCTATTATCGTTTATTTAACTAGCTAAGTGTAAAAGAAGTCGGCTTTTGCTGTAAATATTTAGTAATATACTTGGTATATATGATCTACATATAAACATAACCCCTCTATATATATGCAACTAAAATGCAATAAGTCTATATGGTATACAATTAATCGGATTTATATAAATCTGTTTGCAGATAAGAACTTCATTTTTAATGTCAGATAAATGTGTAAATTGTAAACTTTCGGACAATCTTCATTGATGCTAAATATCTTTAATTCTAAGAAACAATGATAGGAAACAAAGTTTATTATAAGTAGATTCAATTTTCGTCTAAAAGCTCATAGAATAATGGGCTGGATAAAAAATAACAACTAACACACGCCCTCGCTCCGCTCGTGCGTAAATAGAGGTAGACACTGACAGTTCTAATATCAGAATCAGACCTAGGTTCGGCAGCTAAAGAATACATTACATTTAACAGTACTATCAGCGTGATAGTTCACCATTAGTAAACTATTCTAATGAGATAAGGTACACCAATAGTTAGTTAACTGTCATGTTGGTTTTAAATGCGATAACAGTAAAATGCTACACACATACAAGTACTTGTTAAGTCAAATAGAAACGAAGCAGTTTTCTCCCTTATTAGCCACTAAAGCGAAGCGGTATCGTACTTTACCCCCTTATTCATAAAACTTAACAAATCTCTGTAAACTAAAATGTGTTTTGTCCTTTTCTCTCAGACGTAAATGTCGAAATGACAGATAAAGATAAACGAATTTTATCGGCAGTTTCACTAAAATAGGTTTCCATGAACGATTACAAATCCTTATTCGTTATGGTTAGCATGGTACCGCGCGGACATAACGACCCGTGTGATTCTCCGCTTAGAAACTAGTAGTTTTCCCCGGAAATGTAATTTAAACTGGTGTGCTCTGTCCTTCCTTTGTGTATTATGCACCACCAAATCGGTCACAGAGTAACTTTTATTCGTTTGACAACTCTCTTTTACACAAAACACTACAAAAAAAACTAAACGAATCAAAAAGTTACCAAATGGACGCTCGCAAACTTAGTTATTAAATTTTTTTACTCAAAAAAAATAGAAATAGCATGGCGTTTGAAAAGGACAGGAGAATACCGATCGATATAAAACATTTGTCTCAGAGAGCCATACTTGTGACTATTACTGAATTTTTCGGTTTTGGTGACAAGTATGGCCTCGTTTCGAATTACGCGACTCACAAAATGAGGGCTACCGCGTATGAATTCGCCGTTAGAGGCGCTAGTGTGCTGTCAGGCACGCGAAATGTCAAATTTCATAATTTGTGCGTGGGTTTATTTCTAATTAGAATAATACGATGAATATATTGCAGTACCTGAGATTGATTATGGTCAATATGAGTTACGGGTCAACGAATTTACGTTTTAAATACGATTTAAAACGTAAACGAACTTTGACGGCTGGACCAAAAGCGCAGTGGCGCCAACTGGTGAGCACAAAAACAGTAGCCCTCATTACGCTCGTCCGGCTTCATCGTAACAGATGTAGCGAGAGTGAAAGCGATAAGAATAATCTCAGGTAAAAATGTCGAGATCAATATAAACTAGAAGCATATATTTTTTTTAATGGGCCTCTTTCCGAATTTGAAAATTAACCATTTTTCTGAAAAAAGAACGTCAAACGTACGTAGTCATATACTTATATATGTAGGTATTATTTAGCAATACGAGTAATAATATTTTTACGGATGAGATTTTTGTTCTAACGAAACTGTCTATTTTATGGCGATCATAATGTGCGGTTCTAGAACGCATCATGAAGGGTTTATGATATTTGGATAGATAAAATAGGTCATACTCGGATTTAGGTTCGCGTCTTTTCTGTGGACATACCGAAAATTAAGGGCTACAAAGCTTAATTTTGGATTGGACCAGTAATCCTCATAAACAGTGTCGCCGTTTCTATAAATCCCTGTAATAGAAACATAGCTAACATGCACATAAGCCGTTAACTATTGACCATGGGAGGGACGACTTTTGTTTTTTTAACTAAGTATGATCCAAATACTGTATTATATTGATGTGGAGACAGAATGTCAAATGGACCTGTCAGTGTCAAAGTTTCAGTAATCATACTGTACGCTCAGCTTATGTTAGTGTCCAATAGATGACACCGATTAATCACCTCTGTCATCATGACATACGATTGAAAGTGCCATGTATTGGGGCAGTGTCGGGCACTGATATCGGTGTTGACTGTTTGTAATCAAATGCGTACGTTTGACACATTACGTATACGTAACTGCTCTGTTTTCGTTTATGTACAGTCAGCGTCAAAGATATGTTTACACTTTTGAACCTTATCCCATTGTAATAAGGCGAATAATGTATACATCTTTTTGGCGAAAGAGGCCAGATATAGCACAAACAAGTGCGCATTTTCATATACGCTTCGAATCACGAAGAAATAGAGATACTTTCCGATTAGAACACATTTTGTACAGTGACCACCATAAATATGTATACATATTTGAACTTTATATTGTAAGAACAAAGTGCTAAAATGTATACATGTTTATGACGCTGAATGTATGTCGTTATTAGCATTGTATAAACGTTGAGATTATGACCAATGCAAGGTTGTACACAAAGCAATGTACCTTCTTTTTTTAGTACGCGTAGATTATTTTGAAAGTAATATAAAGTTAATATATTATTTTGTTGGTTTTATTTTCGGCTGCCCCATAAAGTTGTTTACCTATTACTCATTACTCACATTTTGTTAATACTACAACAGGGAGAATACCAAAAAATATGGATACTGATGAAATACTAACCATAAATAACTAATTTACAACCGTTTAATGTTGCTGGTTAAAAAGAGAAAGGACTACAGGCCCCTATTTCAGCAAATTGACATATGTATGTATTTGACATACATATATATGTAGGCTGACAAATCGACAATTTTCATGTGAAAACTGTTTCACCAACTACAATTGTAATGTTTTTTGACAATTGTCGCGCCTGTCAGCTTTGGTGAATTAGGGGCCAGGTCTTTGACGTTACAAACCTAAATAAATAAATATTAGAGGACAATCTTACACAAATCGAACTAGCCCCACAGTAAGCTCAAAAAGGCTTGTGTTATGGGTACTAGACGATGATATATTTAATAGATATAAATACTTAAATACATAGAAAACATCCAAGACTCAGAAACAAATATTCATGCTCATCACAAATATTTGCCCTGACCGGGATTCGAACCCAGGACCGTCAGCTTCACAGGCAGGTGCACTACCCACTAGGCTAAACCGGTCGTCCAACAACCTCGAGCGTCATAGTAAATAGCAATCGTTCAAACGTGGCTTTTATGCGTTTCAACTGCCGTCAGTTAGTTCCAAACACTGAGGCTCGATTGTATAAAGATCCGTTAGAACTTATGTCGGTTTATGTCAAAAATATACTGAGTTACTGAAATGTGATCTGACATTTGGACTAACGGATCTTTATAAAACTCGGCCTAAGCTACACCAAGAATTACGTTTTAACGCAACGATATTAGTAGAAGATCTACTGCATCGCTCCCTTACAGAATTTTTAAAAAAGGTAATGAGCTTCTAAGCATTATTAGTCCTGGCCACAAAAAAACGCCTGCCGGGGGTTGGGGGGAGCAAAGCTCCCGGTCGTCTTTTGAAAAAATCTACACAGTTCCAGCGGCAAGTTTGCCATCTTTTTCTTATAAAATTATTTTGAATATTTTTGCAGTAGTTTTTAGAATACTCGTACAAATTGTAAAAAAGTGAAAAGTAGTTACTTTCAGTTTAAAAAAATATTGGAAAACAAAAAATGTCAGGTCACCAAAGTCAGCTTTTTTAACTAGTTTGTTCTGATTTTTTTTTGTTTAACCTAACTTGAAATTTGGTGATAATTTTTATTATTACGTATATCTTACCAAGAAATACTATTGAAAAAAATCAGATTTTTTCATTGCATATTCCTTTTTTTTTGTCTCCCGGCGAAAAAAAAACAGCATTCTTTTATAATGAGCCCTGGGATCCCATGGACTGGTCAAGGACGGCTTAAAACCAATTTAATTTTGCGGTTGGTTCGGAACCAATCTGCGAAATTAAACACGCACTTGGCCGGTTGTTGCTTTGCGAACTTGGCTGATTGTCGCGTGCCTAAGTCTGTCACGGGTCTGTCCCTTACTACAGACATACAGCTCGCAGAAGAGTTCTCCATATCGTCGGGTGAGATGCAAAATCACTATCAAATCTGTCACTACTCTTCGAAACCTCGTATCTCAATACTGAAACGATGCTGATATACGAGCTTTATTTTAACCTCCTGATGCCTGACATTCAAAAATTGACGAAATAACCACAACCTTAATCAATTTATATACAGTTCAAAATCAATTATTTTTTATGTAGTTTATATGACACGGGGTCTGCTGCTACCGCGAACGGTATTCAAAATTTTCCCTCTCTGTCGCACTTGCGAGTTTGCACATAAGTGCGACAGAGAGGGAAAACTTCGTTTGTGGTTCGCGGTAGCACTACAGTACTGAATCGATGCTGATATACGAGCTTTATTTTAAGTAGGTATTTGTTACTTAGTGACTTTTGCTTGTTACCCGACCATTTGTCAAGATATAGATTTAGATTTATTTATTTCATAATATAAATTTACATTATAGATTAACTTACGCTAATTTACATGAATTTACATTATGATCGTCAAATAATTAAAATAGTAATAATTATGTCAGGTAATTCAATGTCATTTCAAAATATGTTATAACATTATTAATAGGTACTCTAAACAAGGATAACAAGGAATTAAATATCAATATCTCGTAATGATCGTGAAAGTAAATGTGATAATCTACATCGAAAGGGACCTTATGGCGGCCGGCACTTACGCCTTTATTGCCGCTGTTCCAATACAATAGTGAATAGGTGCAACGTAAGCGCCTGCCGCCATAAGGTCCCTTTCGATGTGGATTATCACAAATATTAAATTAAATCAATAATATGAAATTAATTTAAACAATGTCAAGATCTGATGATTCTTCTTTCCAGCCTTTGAGTCGGGCATTAGAAGAAATAAAAACAAGTTGTGATTATCACAAAAATATTTAATTCTAAAATACTCTGATACAAGTCGAACGATATACAACTGTTAACATTAAGGTAGGTATACACAGACCGGTTCAGTCGGCGACACAAGTCTTGATGTATTGAGCCTTGAGTAATGAGGGCTATCGTTTTTGTGTTCACCAGTTGGCGCCACTGTCGAGCTGTCAAAATTATTGGTTATTATGGGCATGAGAACGAAGTTTACATTTAAATCATGTTTAATACCTTAACGGTACGGTTGTACCGTAAAAATATCGAACATCCCGCATTGTAGCGCAGTCCCGTTTTGTTCGGAAATAAAGGAGGAAATAAGATTTCAAAAGGCAAAACTGTCACAAAGCACTGACAGTCATGATCCGTAACTCATATTTGCCATAATCAAGCTCAGGTATTGCAAAATTCTCACCATATTGTTCCAATTAGATATTAACCCGCGTAGCACAACCACAAAGAGTGACATTTGACATTTCGGAGGCCTCACGCTACACTAGCGCCTCTAGCGGCTAATTCATACACGATAGCCCTCATTGGAATAAGTATTTGTGGATTCCAGTCTGTTCATGCTTGGAACGACATAGTAACTACATTAATACTAGTATCTATTCTAGTAATTTCAAATTTATTATTCTTTCTTAAACAGTAAATTAATATTTTAACATGAAAAATGTATTCTTATAGTCACAGACTTTCTTAAATTGTTAATTAATATTTTGACATGTAAGTGCCCTTGTGGCCTATTTGCAGAATAAATATTTGAGGTTACTTTTTTGATTTATTACCTATTTATTTTTAGGAACAGGGGCGGATACATGGGGGCAGTGGTTAACTGATTGTGACTCGTCGTGGACCAAATTCTGTATTCTGGATATAATGAATATGTTTTACAATTTCGGTCTTATTTACCAAAGTGGTTAGAAGTTGTCCTTATAGTAGACATCGACAAAAAGAGACATACACAACACATATTTACAGAACACACATATTTAGAGAACTGCATGTATTTCAGTTGAACAATATTTGTCGCCGACTGTATACCAGTGGAATTATTTACAAATACATCTATTCGAACATTGTAATAAATTATTACACTCCATAGATCGTCTAACTTTATGTCTGCCCGTTCATGGCACATTTTCATACAAATTGTTTTTTTTTTCATACAAATTCAAATAACATTACGTGACTTGTACTACTCGCACGAGTCGAATAACGTATTAATATTACTTTGTACCACACGTGGAAGTGATATTAAAGGACGTAATGAAGAAGAAAAAAAATATTGACACTGTCAACTTTGCCCAGATATTTTAATACAGTAACATTAAAAAATTGAGCAATTCCTGAGTGGTGAGAATATCAATTGTAAAAAAATTGGTACAGTCGCCATCAGATACATCGGAGCGAACAAGGTGCTCACAAATATCTGAACAAGACTATAAGGAGTTAAAGTGCATGTTCAGATATTTTTGAGCATCCTGAAGAGTACAGATATATTTGATGGTGACTGTACCTATTGTTATTTTTTCATTTTACAAAAACGGTGATTTGTGTATAAGTATAAAACATATTTTCAAAATACCAGCTGTAAAATTAACAAAATCTAGCCATAAACTTTAAAAAAATACAAACATTTAGAAGTCTTATAGCGTAGAAGGGAATACTTCGTTGGGCAAAGTTAGGACTAAAAGTTTTAGAATTAAATATATATATATGTATTTAGTAAGGCAGAAAACGATGATTAACTTCAATCTAGTCTTACACAACTTACCCTAGAGTATGTACAGTAGCCGATAACTGCTTACCAACTAAACTAGTGTAAATGGGAAATATATTTACTTATACTAATAATCAATAAGAACAGATCAAGGTAATCATAGTCCTAGCAAGTGTAGCTGAATTGAAATTAGAAACGAACTGGTTGATTACAGACGATTATAGTTAATCAAGATACTTAGGGTTATATATTAACTAAGAGTATAAGTTTAGTTTATGCATCAATTTATAATTTTAATTAATATATAGTTATGAAATAAAATTATACCTAATAGCTTTACATTTGCATATCATCCTAACTTTTTCTAAAACTGATGAACAGTAGAAAAAGAGTAATCAATGTAGTTAAATTCCAACCAATATTTGTCTTTAAATATACTATAAAAGTATGTATGTCGGTCTAATATTATTAACTTCGTTGTATGCGACAAGAAATCTCTTAAGTATTACCAATTACAGTTAATCAAATCTCTTATATCAATATCTAAACATAATTAACAAATAACAATTGTGTAAGTAGCTATTTGGTTCAGTACTAGACTTTGAACAAAGCTGTATCAGTCAGATAAATCTACGTTTTCATTATATAAGGCACATTCTCAAACATACGAAAGGTATGCACTAGAATCGATATATACGTATGTACAAATAATTAAATATTAAACAACTACAAATACAAATCATGCATAAAAAAATCGAATAATATTAAAATACCTGAATTTGTTCCTTGCCTTTGGGAACTGTGGCGTCAACCACCATATTTATAGAGGCTATGAGAGGAAATTGTCATCTAATAAATACAACTAACTACTATTTAATTTACTATAAAATATCAGTCCCATACGAATAAATATATAGCCAATTAATGAATTCTATTAAATATATAGAGTCATAATTGTTGATTCGCTTGATTGATAATTAGGACAGTCAGAAGGGACATGTGGACATGTCGCAGTGTGTCTTGAAAAAGGTTTCAATTATCGTGAAGACTTAAGTGTAGGTATCCTTATTCATTACAAAAACTTTTAGATAAATTTGAGGAATGCGTGGGCAATGTTGCCCGCCAAAGAAAACATTGGTTTTCAAGGTACTCCCTATTTAAACTATTAATAACTACGTCATTTTATCGGTTTAAATATATCCGTTGTGTTTTAACCGTTTTTTAACATTTAAAAGGGCACAAACTCAAATTACGAAAAACTCGGTTGTTAGCTGGGTGGGTTATATGTACTGACGAGCTTTGTACAAAGTCATGTCATCTTACTTTTCTTCACACTTCGTTGACCCGACACAGCTACCCAACTATAAAGCTGTCGCATATGACGAAGATCAGAAAAATATCATAATATAATTCAGTAAACTAAGTTCTTCATTTTTGTCCGGTCAACGAAGTCATCAACTAATCACACTACAAAAATTATACCTAATCTAACACCGTTGTTGACCCGACGTATTAAACTACCATATTACTCATATCTGTAGTGCCGCGTAATAACTAACAGCGCCCAAATCAAGTCGCGATTAATTGACGTATGTCAATCGCAGCAAAAACATATTATGATTGTGATAACGCCATCTATCGTTGCATACACGAATCTTTCCTTTGTTATTAGGATTCTAACACAATCTCTATGATTCGAATAGTCAGTGATCGTGACAACGCCATCTATCGTTGTATGCACGAAACTTTCCTTTATTATTAGGATTCTAACACAATCTCTATGATTCGAAGAGTCAGTGATCGTGATAACGCCATCTATCGTTGTATACACGAAACTTTTCTTTGTTATTAGGATTCTAACACAATCTCTATGATTCGAATAGTCATGATCGTGACAACGCCATCTATCGTTGTATACACGAAACTTTACTTTAATATTAGGATTCTAACACAATCTCTATGATTCGAATAGTCAGTTGAGTGTGAATAAAACGTACATTTCGCGGGTCTTCTTAATTTGGCCGGTATTGGGAGCTTAATCTAATACCTAGGCTTATGATTATGCTGCGGGCGATGCGGCGAATGCCAGTCCGGATGTCTCGGCTGGCGATGGTGGTGGTGATGGTGATGCCTCCGCTTGTCTCGCGGGGCCGGATACACGTCCGACACGACAAGTTCAGAGCCGTCCTTCGGCGCTTCTCTCTCGTGCCTTCGACCCTTAGCCCCTGTGGCTTCATGCAACTCCTCCCACGCCTGTCTGTAGTACCTGTTCAGACCTGACCGGGACTCTGACGATGAGGAGTCGAGGGACGCGACGGTGTTGCAGTCTGGTGAGACGTGGTGACGGTAGCGTTTGCCGTCGTGGTGCTTTCTGAAAGGATTTGAAGTGAGGGTTAGATGTGGAAGGGAACATAACTACGGATGCTCCTTAAATGTCACTCTGATTTACGCATTTATCGTTTATTTTGAAGCTGAATTATTCATGTATTTTGTGAGAGCGACAAAATCACGACTTGATGTTTAAATTGTTTAAGTTTAAGGTCCTCTGTGGTTTAATTAACTGAAATATTATTTTATATATAATAACAACATTAGCTGAACCTATCGATATTTTTGGAAGCATCCGAGTAATTATGTTATAAAACATTTTAATTTAAATTTTTTCAAGAGATAATGTGCGTGTTCATAGTCTGTGCCTAGAAAAGTTTGGCGAAGGACAGTTTTTCTTCAAATATATGTTTTTTAACAAAACCTTACGATGAATGATGCGAAGCAGTGTATATAGTGATATAAAATAAATAACCCTAATACATCCTTGTGTGGGAGATGTGCGTATACATTGTATGTATGTACAAAATGCGATTCGTGTTGTGGAAACTCCGTGATTGGCCGTTGCAAGTGCTTTTCGTGGAGCTGATTTACATTAGTCGATAGATATCCATATTCCTGGTATCCTTTTTTCTCTTTGGGATACCAAGACCTCTCCTCATGGGGCAGGTGGATTCTACAGCTAATATAAATACGCTAGACAGAGATATTGTTCTAAATTGCGCTGCCATGTTCGTGATGCAGTGAGCTGTCAAAATAGTGTTTTCTTTTTAATTGGCGGGTGAGCGGTGCTTGTCTGTGCGTGTGCGGGGGATGACATGATGGCTTTTTTGATCTTTAAAAGCACTTTAAGCAACCCGAATGCACAGTTTCTGTAAAATTCTGCCATCGCAAGTCCCGTACTTTAAGGCTTAAATATCGATGAGGAATGTTATAACTGTTTGATAATAAAAATTCTGCCAGTTTCAAACAAATGTTATTAAGTAATCGGAACTGCCTCTTTGGACAATGTCCAGCATCTGTTAATGGGAGAATAGTCGTTTACGAGGATAAATGATTTATTACTCCCGATGAGCCCAGAGGGCCTACTCCGAACTCCGAAATCCGAGCTTCGTATCGTGCCGTCCCTTTCAGTCATGTAGTGTATAACAAGAGAGTGAAAGAGACGGTACGATACGATTTTCGGATTTCGTAGTTCGCAGTAGACCATCTGCTAAATAAACGCACGTACCTATGGTTAGTAAACAAAATTATTTTTACCTTTTTCTTGCTAGTGCTTCTGTCTGTCAAAATCAGCCACCATGTCAACCTGACATACTGTAAACGTAGTGAGCGGCGCGTCGCTCATTCAGGAGACACGTCGGCGACACGTGAGCGACACAACACTAATGACGCAATTGTAATGGCAAAATTTATAGTGTTTTGTCGCGTGTCACGAATGTGTTGACTATATGGACGACGGGCCCGACCCATCAGTAACTTATGAATCACTTATGCCCTTCATGTTTGAGAGAATTTGACCTTGAAGCCGTTTGTTGCTATATACTTATAAAGGGTTTGTTAGGGTTTTTGATAAGTATATTCAGGTTCATTTTAGGTTAGTTTTAGTTTTATTTTAATTTCTTTGTTTAATAGTGTATAAAAAAATAATTGAATTACTTCTAATACGAGACTTTATGCTTCTGTAGAAGTATCTACAAGTCGGTTTTTGTTATTATTATTTCAAATTAATAAATTGCACTTATTGTTAATGTAACTTATAAAGAGCGCTTGCCTACCTTCTAATTTGTCGTGGTTTAATTTTCTATTTATATTATTATTTGTATAATAACTCACATTTCTGTAATATCAACCACCTATTGCTTTTGACTATCTTTTGCTATTTAAAAAGTCGTAGCACGAAGACCTCTGAAATGCCACCAACGATTCATAAGTTACCGAATATCGCCACAATACCACAAGGCGTGCCACGCTTCCGTGCCGGCTCGAGCTACTAGTCTCCAACCTAGAATGCGTAACTAACTCGTTTACTCATTACTATGAGTTTATTTATTGACCTTCAACTCATACTAAGTCAACATAAGTTTGGCACTATCCGAAATAGTAGATCATATTTCGATCTTTACATGAGTTATTTTTTTTTAATAGATAAAACCTGTTGTGGGTTCTGGGTGACCTATAACAGATATGACGCGAGACAACCTCCCAGTGCGGCCTTAACGGCCCTTACAGGGGGATATAAGTCGCGTTTGCCTCTATGAAGTTACGATGTACCTACAGCGCTGGTTAGCCATAGCTGAAGTTGTCACACCTACGAACATCTAGACAATGTGAACTCATAGCTGCTACCCTGACGCACACATAGATAATGTGCATGTCTCAACACACCCGCGTAACCCCCCAATACGACCTTAAGGGCAAAGTTTGCCCCTATCAAGTTACGATGTACCACTAAATTGTTTAAAGATGGCCGCCAGTAGCTCTCGCCGGGGTGTACCTCGCTACAAAGGGTTGCTGAACCGTCCGGCGCGGTGCGCGTGGCGGTGCGCGCGCGCAAACTCCCGCCGCCCCACCTGCTGGTCGGGGAACGGGAGCGCGAGCAGCGAGCACCAGCGCGGCGCGGGCGCTGCAGGGGGCCGCTTGCCACCGCTAGATGGCGTTATGTGTCCAGTGAGTTGCCGGTAGATGGCGATGCTTTCACTTAGGTCGGGTTGCACCAACATACGATTACAGACCGATCAAAATTAAGAGCGCTTTAATAAAATGTAACAGATCCACTAGCGCCACTAGTAAATAATTGTAATTATTTAAATTTAACGATATATAACTAAAAAAGGGGGCCGCTACGTACTGTAGTTTGTATTTAAGTACTTTTTGAATCCATCAAACTAGTTATTACGTTGCTAGATTCGTCTCTCTACGAGCTCAAAATTAAAACGGCCGTTTTAACTTTGGACGCATCGATTGACGAATCCAGTCCAGGAATTTTTTAGTTATATATCGTTAAATTTAAATAATTACAATTATTTACGAGTGGCGCTAGTGGACCTGTTACATTTTATTAAAGCGCTCTTAAATATGCCGCCGGCAGCTGTCATCCCATTCAAACTCGTCAAACTTCATACAATCTGATATTAACAAACACCGCTTACAATTACGGACGGTTTGGTGCAACTCACCCTTAGGATTGCTCTGTTCGCTAGACAGTGTGTGTATACGTCATGAGGTCAAGTAATTGGCGTGAGTTCTATTAATGTAAAGCGTCCGACTACGCTAACTCTGCATTGAAATAATTTGGCAACACTACCTCAAATGTCACATATTAATGACGTATAATGCACAGTGTTGCCAAATTATTCCTTGTAGAGTTAGCGTGGTCGGACTCTACAAAGAATTTGTCTGTAAATGCATGATCGCCGCTCACACTAGATGGCGTTACGTGTGTCTACACATCATGACATGAGCTGTTGTAAATGTCGGTTCCCTAAGTAGCCGCTAGGTGGGGATTGCACTTATTGTATAGGGCGCTATAGATTGTTTTCCATTGTTTATAATATTCTATAAATTGTACAATTTGGAAGACGTGTAAATTAATAATCAGTTAATGTCCAAACGATATCACAACCAAGTCATGGCTGTATATTGCGGTTCAATTTCGCCCGTTTTGCTGCGTCAAAGTTCAGAAAAGAAGTGCCCGAAACGTAGGTATATTTATATCTAAATGGGGCTGACAGTAACAAACAGAAGCGTAAGAAAGAAGATAAAGATATTACCTATAGTATTTCTAGATATAAGAAGTTCTTCAATATCTTGTAGTTTAGAAATAGAGAAGAGAATAATATGTCTTAAGTAGTTTAATAATTATATTATATTGATTTTGAACGAAGAGCAAACACACGTTATCCACCACGCCGATATGATTGCGATGCACGCCGTCTCCACCAAAATCCTTTTCTTCGCACTTGCAATTTTTTTTTAAAATAAGGACGGACGCGTTTCTACGCACATATATGCTTTAGTAATACCGTAAAGTGCGGCATCTTTGCCATAGAATGTCAACTTTCCTGTTGCTATTAGCGGTAACAAAAACCTAGATGATTTTGTTTTAATTAGTTACCTTACTATTTAAGGTATAGGTATATTCATCATCACAGCGCCGCGGGGGCAATTACAAAAAAAAAAGAAGTTAAATGTACAAATCTAAACTGCTGATACTGAGGTGCATTGAACTATTACGAGACAGCGGTTTATTGGAGGTTTATTTCGATCATTAAAATTATTACTTGATAATATGGGCAAAGATGCCAATCTTCAGAACAATAACGCCGACTCCACCAAAACTCACCTCCGCACTAGTATGACGATGGTAGTGATGATCGCGACGAGGAAGACGATCGCGCCGAACGCGCCGAGCGCGACGACGGCGCCGAGATTCAGCCGCGCGCCGACGGTCTCCCGTCGCTCGCCGTCCACGGACTGCGGCACGTTCACTCGGGGGGTTTGTTCTGCGCGGATGTTGTTGCCGCTGCCTAGGATCTGAGTGGTAATAATAGTGTTAGAATCTAGAAAGCGAATAAAATTTCATCATTGTTGCAAGCACAATTATCAAGGATCATACACCATACGCGATCTACCCTCTTCTTGGTTCACTTTTTTCGCACAGAGCTTTTTTTATTGGGAATTCACAAAAATAAATATACTAACATGGTAAATATACTGTTACTAATCGTAATTCTAATGCGAATAAAGCTTTTGTTGTTTTGTTTAGTTGTGCCATTATTTGATTTTATTAAAAAAATGTAAGTTGGTAATTTTTGGATTTTCAAGACATTTCTAGTGTCCTATACGAAAAAACTGTAAAGAGTTCAGAGTCTGTCCGGTGGTCTAAGGCTAAACAGTCATAAAGATAAGCTTAATGTTAATTTATTGCAAGATTTCGTAACTGATTTCCTACACTCGGCAAAAGCTAACGTAATAGTTTTAAATAAATATAGTGTCAAACGACACCAATAAAAATTGTAATGCGACAGAAATATTTGACGGTAGTTGTTGAGATAATCTTTGTTTACACACAAGGTATTTTAAGCTTTGAAAAAACTAAGCTTGTGACCATTCGAAAAAGAAAGTACTATTGTTGCACTATTAATTTTATTCCTTACAGTTTTATGGCTGTTTGGTCTTATACCACCGGACAGCCATAACACTGCCCTTTTTTCCCTAGTTGCTAAATACTCTGATTATTATTACAAAACAAAAAACTACTAACCTGGTTCTCCCTAGGATGTGTAGCGACAATGATATGCGGCACGTGGCTAGTCGGCGACTCCTGCGCATCGGTCACCTTCGTCTCGTATCTCGTCGTGGGCCGCTCAGTGCTTTTCGGGCGCGGTCGGCGCTCCGGCGTCACGAACGGCGTCGGCGACGGGCGCGCCGTGGACCGGGGCCGCGTCGGCGGTGCGCGGGTCGTGATTCGGGTCGTGGTCGGGGGCGGTGTTGTGGGCGGCGGGAGGGTTGTGGTTGTTGTTGTTGTTGTTGATCGCTCTTCGGCTGTGGTCAAAAAATATATGTATAAGACCAATAATCGTATAGAGTGGGGCGCCCGCTGGTTAGATGGCGAGACGAGATAGGTAGAATGTAGAATAACAGAAATGGACTAGATCCGAAAAGCAGCAGACCACAGGCCTGTTCACCAGTACTATACATGATACATTATACGTAGGCACTTGGGCTCGTCTCTTAGTCCCAGGCTCATTATCTCATCAGGCACTTTGTGGAGCAGAGAAAACGTCCCATAAATCCAAGTACCTATAGGTCCGCTTGCCGGCCAGAAGGCGAGACCACATTATGGCCGACAGCGACTATATCCGAAAGCGACAAGTTTCATGGCGTGACTTGGCAGAAGCCTGTTCACCAGTGCCACAGAATAATTAATAGTATTCACGTACAGAAGGTTTTGAAGGGCTATACGAGCAATTTATAACTTGGGGTCCCGTGAGTCATTGAGAGAAATCTTTAAGGAAATAGATATCCTAACCCTGCCGTCGCTGTACATATTTGAAACTAGCTTTTGCCCGCGACTTCGTCCGCGTGAACGTCTACTGACTATTCCTTCCCCTTGGTACATATATTCTGCAGGTTAGGTTATAAACTACATAACTTTGAGTGACTCACTCAAAATGTACTGAAACCTTTTTACGTCTCAAAGTTACAACCTTACAAATTTTCTTATTCGTATAAATATATTAGCAAGTTACATACAACATAACATTAACAACATATTCATAACATTTCATTCCAGCCCCGAGAACGCCGTCGACTCGATCCCATATATAGCATATATACGTACAAATAATTTTTATGATTTCTTATACTACGTAACGAACACAATGTGTGCTAAGAAACTGCGTCATCAAATCCATGTAGCATAGTGGTGTCATGGTTCGATGTTGCGTACGCATACACATTCGTTCTTGTTCTATGAAGTTTCCCAATTCCCTACTTTCCGAGCCTTAGTACTGACATGCTCGATGTAGCGACTACAGGGGAAAACATATTATGATTGAATGGAACAAAAACTTCGATGTTTCTCGAATTGCAGCGTGTTAGGAGTCCTACATTAAAACCCAAGATCTGTAATGACCTACAACAATATGACATGCTCTACTTGCAGTGAACACCTTGGGCACATGTCTCTACGCATTATCCCTCTGCATGAAACTTTATTTAATACTTCTAGTTTACTAAGATTTTTTTTCTTATGTACTTGTAAGAAACACTTTCCAAAACGTACAATCGAACCGGTGACATCCTGACATACGCAGCCAATCACTTTAACTAAGCTGTCTGCATGAAAAATCAGTAATCACACTCGGTTACCAAATCCTTCAACCAGTTCTTTCTTCTCTTCTTCAGAACCTTGGGGATGCGTACTCAGAGTGACATCTACTAAAAAGACTCGCGCTTCCTTAACTTCAACTTGTAATTAAAAACAGTAGTAATATTTTTAACTACCTACGCGCATATTATCGTTTTACAATTATGTATAAACTAATCAGTCAGGTAATCCATGTTTTCATATTACCAACATTGAATTAGTATTTTGGATAAGCTGACCTATAGTAACCAAAAAGATTTGTAACGGTTTCAATGCACAATGGGTCCTTAGGATAGACACAAAATTACCCTGCCGGCGGGGATGTCCACCGCACGATCGCGATATCGCAGACACATATAGTCCCTATTCGTCCCGATACCGCTGCATACCGGGTAGAGTCAGTCCGATCCAGGTCGGGCCTGGCTGAGTTCCTAGCTGGTCTCTTCTCAGCTAGGCTTGGTTTAGTGAAACAGCGACAAAACTCCCAGTAGTTTAATTCCACCCACACCTCAGATTTGGTTGAGGCCGCTCAACCAATCTCACTGGAGCGCATACTCTTAGAGTATTCCAGTTGCGGTGTTTAAACCCCCCGAGTGGTCGCGTTGGAGGTTTCTCCTGGATTTTCCCCAGGCCACTCTCCAAACAAACGGGCACTCACTATCGCTTTATTGGGCCCGGCCTATAAAGCCAGTCAGGTTCAAGAAAAAAAACCTGTTTCATATTTCTCAACCATCCATTTTTTTTTCAAAAAAAAGAATAGAGTGGAGTGGAAATTCTATAATTTTTATGTAGGCATATATCAAAGCGCTGATCAGTCAATGCTGACCACAGCCGTCAACGTCCAATCTATTTAATCTCCAATTTTATAAACAGTAAAGTTATTTAGGCTCAATGGGTCAGCAAGTTTTGATTTAAAACGCAAGCGCTTTAAAGACTGTAAGTCAGTACCTAAATAACGCAAATCTAAAACATAATAGATTTGCGTTATTTAGATACTGCTTACAATTATGCATGTAAATAATTAATAAAACTTCGGGTAAGTACTGAAATGCGGTAAACATTCACATTCACATGAGTCGCTTTGGTTTTGAGATAATTAAGCTCTAAGAGTCACAAATATCCGAAATCTTTCATAATAATAGCTCATCATAATCAATTGATAGCGACATTACTTATTTTATAACTACGATGGTAAAAATAAAAACTTTACATGAAAATACCTACTTTATCTTAGCAGTTATAAGACTCAAATTATTGAATTGTGCAATTAGTAAATAATCTACATTAACTTCGATTCTATTTTAACGAATGGCACGTCTTTGACACGCCAAACGTCAAATATCGTAAATTTACAACTGTCTAGACTCGCTTCACGATACGTCCTTATTGTACATCTTGACCCTACGATTCGTGACAACTATGTGCATATTCGGAGCTCAGACTTACACTGGTTCATCTGAGATAAATTTTCGTAAGTCAGCGGGTATTGTAAATATTGTGCATGATTCTGGATATCTATGAAATTCAACTTCCACCCCTGAATTTATCTATTTGAGGGATGACGAAGGGATAAAAAGTATCCTATATGTTAATCCAGGCTATAGACTCGTTGTGTACCAAGTTTCAAGTAGTAAAAAATATATAAACATCTAAACATCCGAACTTTCACATTTATAATATTAGTGGGAATAGTGGGAATTTGTGGTATTTTGTAGGCCCTCAGGTGACACCGTTATCACACTCGACCACTCTAACAACGAAGATATATCAGATATAGGTAGACGAAGTTCAAGGCACTGGTTTGACAATGTTGACAACGACTGACTAACATAATTAAGTCTCTCATTTCAAACAGTTACAATGGGTTGAGGGATTTTTGGTTATTTGTCATTAGTCCCCTGAGCACTTTTTTACCCTCCGTTTTTTCACATATTATCTATTTATTATTGTACAATTTTTGAATGGGATTATTTTTATTTTACTTCCAATTATATGCTTACCAATTTTCAAGCCTTTAAGTCACGAATTGAAGGACTTCTCATACAAAGTTCAACCCCTCTTTTCACCCCCTTTCATCCCCAATCTGTATGATTTTTATAGCCTATAACCCGTCCGAAGATCAATTAAAAGTATTAGTGAAGGTTGTATTGAAATCTATTGGCTAGTTTTCGCGTGATGGTGAGACAAATAAACAGACAGACAAACAGACACAAATTTTAAAAACTGTTGAAATGTGTTCTGTTATCGATTCTAAGACCCCTCCATCGATTTTTTTGCAAATATCTTCTATGTACAGACTTTCGAACCTCTACAGCTTTATTATATGTATAGATAATCATGTATATTGTTTGGAAATTGTATAAAATTCTACAATAAAATTCCAAGACACATTACTGAACTTACGGATTCTAAATTTAAATCTGTTGTGAAACAGACACTTATTTCAAAAGCATGTTATAAGATAAACGATTACATCATGGATAGGGATGTTTGGCAGTGATAGCGTCCCGCACAAGTAATCTAACACAGAAATATTTTGTTCTTAGTATTAAAAAATATGTATGTATGTTTATACTGTAGGTAACATTTGAATTTTGTACTATTTTTACTGTTATTTTATATACATAGTATATTGTTTTGAAAAAATGACACCTCGCCGAGTTTCTTACGCCGGTTCTTCTCGAGGCAGAGGTTTATTTTATGAACCGGTGGTAGTTTTTTGACATTCATAAGTGCATGTAACATGCCTAAATTGAAGAATAAATGATTTCATTTCATTTCTGTCTGACAAAACTGATGTTTGACAGCTAATCATGGAAGACGCTTGCACGCGCTCTTTCGTCCCTAGCACGATAGGGTAACCGGACACCAGAGCCGAGTACTGATGATGCTTACGTAGGCACTTGGGAGCCGGCTGGTCCCACACGCCCGAGGCGAGGCAGGCGGCGCGCCGCGCGCCCGCGAGCCGGTGCCCGCGCACGCAGCTGAACTCGGCGACGGCGCCGAACGCCGACACGTTGTGCGAGAGCGCCACGCGACCGTTCGCGATTTGAGGGGGAGGCTCGCAGTGGACCACTGTGGAGGGAAAGAAATGTAAGTATATATTTTTAAAGAAATACAGGCCTTTTGGGTTGCGCTGGCTATGGGGAGGGCTAAATAATCGTGACCGTAGTTCAATTAAATTTGATGAATGTAATAAATTAATGAAATAAATGTACTTTATTCTGCAAGTAGGCCGCAATGGCACTTTTACAAGTCAAAGCTACTGGCGATCCTCAAGAGACCACTACAGAGAAGAAACTGTTTAATTATTATGTCTTTCTTATCTCTAA
This sequence comes from Epiblema foenella, assembly GCA_963556455.1. Taxonomy (NCBI): domain Eukaryota; kingdom Metazoa; phylum Arthropoda; class Insecta; order Lepidoptera; family Tortricidae; genus Epiblema; species Epiblema foenella. Next base: position 45,732,674 of record OY747095.1, read on the forward strand.
TAGTCACTTTATTATTTATTACTTATGCGAGTAAGTTTCCACTGTAAGTAACAACCTATGGATCAAATAGGTCTGAAATGAAGATATTTTATTTTGATTTTATTTTAGTCACTTAATAATTAACGTTCGGAATATATCATTAGATCAACATAAAGCTATAGAATGTGAATTTCAAATTTTCAAATCGAAGTGATTAGCAAGTTTGATTATATTCGTGAAATACTTAAGTAGAATATTAAGCCGTCATCTCCCGGCGATAAAAATAAACAATAACATTCTTTAGTTATAATCCCTGGGATCCCAGGGACAGGAAGACGACAGGTACAGATTGTATGTCTAATCCGTTAACGAGTTACACGCGGTTAGACGCGAGTTCCATAAATCCGAATAAACAGTCTATTCACCTGACCCTACGTGAACCGCACTGTTAATATATACCGGTCCATCTAGATGTGTCACCCAAACAACTTTCTACGACAATTACACGCCTCGCGCCGGTGTCGTCTGCCGCAAACCTATGGTTACAGCTATCTCCGTATCTAGACTGGATCAGTCTGGGCTGGGAACCATGCGCATTGTTCACGGTGGCAAAAAAGCATATGGTCATAGCTGGGCACTAAGCGTCTGCTCTCTCTCAACAGAGCGTCACTACGTATAATCGTAGGCATTATCACTGGACATTGCCCACTCAACAAACATTTATATGCAGGGGCCTGTCGGCCGATGAAACAGCCCCCCACGTCATCCTGGAATGCGAAGGTGTAGCTGCACATCGGACTCGGAGGTCTTATTATCTGCATTGCATAATGATGATTGATAAGGCGTGTACCTAATCCGTCGAATACCTAATCTCAGCGTAACAATATAAATATATATAGGCATAGTTGTAACGAGAGCGTGTCTCCGCCAACAAACTGTTATACAGTTTGGCGGGTTCTAGGATAAGCTGCCATGTAACTTTTTTTGGAAATAAACGATTTATTTATTTATTTATTTATTTACTCAAATCCTCAACGCACCGAGGTCACTCCGCGAAGCCTGTGGTGACACCAGGAAGATCCTGCGCTTCTGGTCGGAGTTAGGCTGGCTAGATCCCTAGCTGGTATTCACCCACGCACAATGGTCCGACCTACACGGACTAAGTGCGGAAACGCCATCAAACTTTTGTAATATTAACATCCAAAAACTAGTTTTGTTACTTTAAAAAAACACTGATTCTACTTTTTCATGATCAGTTTTTTGTTACAAAAAAAATCTATGGTATATATTGAATTAGTGTACAAAAATAGGATTGCGAAATAGTACCTGAACCTAATAAAAGGATTTTGTAGATAAAAATACTTAAATATTAACATATTGCTGTAAAAGGTGGGTAACACCACTGAAATTTACCATCGCAGCGAGGGGGCGGTCCGTTCCACCTCCCGTCGATGTCGCAGACAAGTCTCGACCTGCCCGCCATCTCGTGGCCCTCCTCACACTCGTACTGCACGTGGGACAGGTACGACACAGAGTCGTTGAGAAGCGTGTACCCGCCGTGGGCGATTTCAGCGGGGTACCCGCATTCGATGCCTGGAAGAGACATAATGGTACATAAATTTACACTAACGTGAGACATATTTACACTTAATATGAAAACAACGGTTGGAACTCACTTAGAAAGTCACTATTTGCGACATGTTTCGACCTTCTGTGCTTCTGTGTTTGTTTCAACCTGATGAAGGACTCCAATTGTAGTCCGAAACATGTCGCAAATAGTGACTTTCCAAGTGAGTTCCAACCGTTGTTCACATAATGGTACAATTACATTTTCACACCTGTGCCTTTACCATGAGTTTACATGATGGTACTCGCTAGTGACTGCGTAAAAATATGTATGGACAAAAGTACAGCGCCTCTGGCGGTTACGCAATAGAACTAAGAATCGGCATACTTAATCGTTTACGCAGTCGCTAGCGAGTACGGTCATGCAAACTCGTGGTAAAGGCACTGCTATTCAGAAATAGTAGATTGTGTCTCAAGGGAGCAAAATTATATATTTACGGCGAGGGCGGTATATTGAATTCTGAGTGAAGCGAAAGATTCTACAATAGAATCCTGAGCGTAGCGAGGGATTCTAAAGTAGAATCTTGAGCGTAGCGAGGGATTCAAGTGTTTACGCCCAAGACGAAAATAATTTTGCTACCGTGTGACACATACTGCTTTTCACACCGTCTATGAGGCCCGCTGCTAAAAACATGAAATATCTTACAAATGATTTTATTACAGTGTCACATACTGCTTTTCACACCTTCTATGAGGAAAAGAGTCATTGTTGCCCTCAAATGAGGGAAGAAAAGTACAACTTTGATCCCTCATTCGAAGGTAACAATAACTCTTTTCTGAATAGCAGGTGTCACTCTGTAGTAAAATAATTTGTAAGATATTTCATGTTTTTAGCAGCGGGCCTCGTAGACGGTGTGAAAAGCAGTATGTGTCACACGGTAGCAAAATTATTTCCGTCTTGGGCGTAAACACTGGAATCCCTTGCTACGCTCAAGATTCTACAATTGTAGAATCTTTCGCTTCACTCAGAATTCAATATACCGCCCTCGCCGTAAATATATCATTTGCTCCCTTGAGACACAATCTACTATTAATCCATCTATAGACCAATTGGGATGATGACTCGTGTTACAGATGGTTTGGTGCAACCCACCCTAATGAGGCTGACGATGAAGCGAGCTCATCCAGAAGTTGCCTATTCACTCGTGCCTTAAAAAGGTCTAGGCTATAATTATGAGCTCGGAAACACAAACGACGGCAGAGAAATCCAAACCTTAGAAGTGCAGATTATAAAACATGATGCAAAGCGCTTGGTTCGAATAAGAGGAATTTCGACCAAGTAAGGATTTTCCAGACTCCATTTCAAATGTACTCACGTTTGCAAACCGGCGGGAACTCCGTATAGAATCCCGTGTCCAAACAAGTCCGTACGGTCGGCCCGACGAGCAGGTGTCCCGGGTCACAGGAGTACTGCACCGCAGCGCCCACCTCGAAGGAATCCGTCGTCATAGTCGAGTTCGGGGGCTGCTCCGGGCGCCCGCAGGCCTTCGGCTCTGCAACAGACCGCGTCAGTCAGCCGTGACTGCTTGTAGTTTAGAGTTGCCCGAAAGTCCCGAGAGATGGCGCTGCCTCGGCCATAAAGGCGCTATTATGAGTCCAGTGCCTTTAACATGAGTTTACATGACCGTACTCGCTAGCGACTGCGTAAACGATTTAGTATGCCGATTCTTAGTTCTATTGCGTAACCGCCAGAGGCGCTACACTTTTGCCAATACAAATTTTTACGCAGTCGCTAGCGAGTACGGTCATGTAAACTGATGGTAAAGGCACAGTTGTTAGCGATAATAGAAGCAGCGCTGGACTGGCCTTCTACCGGGTAAATGAATCCAGTCCTGCAGGACTGCCACGATAATTTACATGGCGAAAGTACTCTGCAGTGAAACTGGCGCCAGCAACTGTCTTAGTTCAAAAGCGCCTCACACAATACTGCAGCAGTTATTTAATAGAAATACAATTTGATTTTATACTGATAAACACACGAAGTAATCTAAATAATGATATCAAGTCAATGATTATTTACAAATGCCAAGAGTCGAAATCATCGGAAAATATCATGATGTCACAGTCTGTTATTGAAATAATAATAGCGTAAAATATTCAATGCACGCGTAAGAAATTAATAAATCGCAGACATTATAATTATATTAATCGCAAATGCAGTTACAATATATTCGCCAGCAAAATACAAGACAATAAGGCATAAGAATAATAAAAATAAGAGTAAAACGCTCTAAAATCCAAGAAATATGTGCAGAGAACTAGACAGAAGAAATGGACGACCAATACAAATACTTATCGATTTCACGTTGGCTTCACTAGATGTCGCCCTACAATAGCGAAAAATTACGCCATCTAGCGACCATACGGCACAATCTTTTCCCCTATCATAACAGTACAGTACACTCCTGTAAAATGGACTTACGATGCTGGCATATAAAGTTCAATTTGGCCTGGCAGTCGGTGTCCGCCCAGAGCCAGCCCTTGCTGCCGTCGAAGCGTGCGCAGCCCTCGTCTCCCCCGGGCACGTTGTTCCAGAATGAGACGGTGACGTCATTGCCGTTGACCCACTTCCAATTGTTGGGGTCCTGGGAGTCGCGGACCGCCCCCATCCAGTATTGGCTGCTGCTATCGCTCCTGGAAGAGAATAGGGATCCGGTGATGACTCCTGTTACAATTTATAACACAGTGCCGTATGGATAAAACCATCAAATTATCACAAAAAATTGTAGATTAGACAAATTGGGTCATACTTAGTTGTAAAAACAAAGGTCGTCCCTCCTGTGGTCAATAGTTAACGGCTTATGTGCATGTTAGCTATGTTTTTATTATATGGATTTATAGAAACGGAGACACGGTTTAAATGCAGGTTACTGGTCCAATCCAAAATTAAGCTTTGTAGCCCTTAACTTTTGGTATGTCCTAAATCCGCGTATGACCCAATTAGTTAAAATCATAAAATGGTCATATGGGACTATAAAAATTCGCAAACACGTTGTTCTTTGTTTATTGGCCAAATGTAAATTGAATGTTTCTTTGGATTTTTTTCTATCGAGAAAATTTTAAGTAATCATGTTTCGGCTATAGTCAGAAACACAGTCATATAGTCAAGAATCATATATCTGAAAATCAATCCTTATTGTTTCCTCGTCTAGGCAAGAACAGCGTTTTAAGAAACGCGATATTTCTCGTTGCACGGCCAGGGGCGCTACCGCGAACAGCAAACGAAGTTTTCCCTCTCTGTCGGACTTGCAAGTTTGCATATAAGTGAGACAGAGAGGGAAAACTTCGTTTGTGGTTCGCGGTAGCCCCTCTGGGCCGGGCTCAGTTCTTCGATGGGTGACCGCTTTAAGTCAGGCACGTATCCAGAGGGGGGGATAGTTGGGATTTATCCCCCCCCTCTCCGAAAACGTTTTTAGCCGTCTGTTTATTTATTCGCTTGCGTGTTCTTTCAATAAGTAGGTAAATAAAAATATAGATGTTTCAATGTTTGTCCCCCCTCGAACCAGTCTGGATACGTGCCTGCTTTGAGTGGTTAGTAATTGAGCGCTCCCGTGCTTTCCATGGTACGTTAAACCGTTGATTAGGCAACCGTACGGTTAGTAAGTCAAATTGTTGTTTGCGGCTTGTCAATAAATGGGTATTAGAGGTACAGTTGTGGGCATAATAAATAACACATTTTTGGAACTTATCTCAAAGGCATAAAGTGAAAAAATATACATTATGGTGCCCTTGTCTGTACATACAGGTATTTGATGGCATTCCACTCTTGCAATCCATTTATGTTCAATTTTTTTTCCTCGAGATTCCCGTTAATGCACGACAATAATAATTGAAACTTTCGATGTAAATATTGAAATGCGCATTATAATAAATATTTTTTGTGAAACTTACACAAATTAACCACGTCCCAAACTAAGCAAAGCCTGTAATACGGGTACCTTAGGTACAATATATATATTTCATATACTAGGCGACGATATATGTGATAATCCACATCGAAAGGGACCTTATGGCGGCAGGCGCTTACGTTACACCTATTCACTATTGTATTGGAAAAGCGGCAATAAAGGCGTAAGTGCCGGCCGCCATAAGGTTCCTTTCGATGTGGATTATCACAATGCATAACTACCTATACTTAATCTGTTAGATCAATTAATAATTTAAATACATAAATACATTTCCTTGACATTTTAAATTAATTTATATTTTAGTATAAGTATTCTATAATTTTTAATGGACTATAATTTCGAATGTTCTCAATTTGACACGACTTTTCTATTTGGTGTTATTTTATTCAGTAACATTACATCTTATGTAATTGGCTTCGCACAACGTATCAGCATTGCGATACAGCGAGGAAATGCCGCCAGCATCCTCGGCATAATGCCTCAAGGGCCTGTTTTAGGTTTAAGTTAGTTGTAATATTATTTAAGTTATTGTTATTTAACTATTATTACCGCCTGTAGATTAGTTATTAAAAATAAACATATATTTAAAACGTCCAAGACTCAGGAACAAAAATATTCGTGCAAATTACACAAGACATTCCCTGACTGGGAATGGAACCCGGGACTGCCAGCTTCGTAGGCAGGGCCACTACCAACTAGGCTACAGCGGTCGTTCCAATATTCAAATAAGACAGTATGTTAAAACACACACCTCAGGTTCGGTTGAAACTGCTCAACCAGAAGCGTATTTTTTAAATTTGGCGCCCCGGGCCAATAAGGTTCGCCGCCCCATAAACCAAGAAAAATAATGTATTTTTTTTTAATAGTCTACATTTTTATTGTATGATAGTACATTACCGAAGAGGCCGCGAAATAGGGGATTGCCGGCCGAGTAGTTATAGATGGCCGAGTATTAACGAGGCTATCTAGAGATACGAGGCTGACAACCCCGGTACCGCAGAGGATAGTGTTTTTTTTTTTTCAAAAATGCAATGAAGTTAAGTTTAATTGAAATTGAAAGAAAACTTGAAATGAAATTCTAAGGATTCTGTAATAAAAACACACGTTGCAGCTACCGGTCGGGGGCGGCTAGGCGGTTACGCCGCCCTGGCGGATTGGCGCCCCGGGCCATGGCCCGGATGGCCCTAGGGTAAATATGCCCCTGCGCTCAACCAATCTCACTGGAGCGCAAACTCTTAGAGTATTCCAGTGTTACAAACCACACGCGTGGTCGCGTCGGAGGTTTTCCCCTGGATTTTCCCCAGGCCACTCTCCAACCGCGCACTCCTATCGCTTTATTGGGCGCGGCCTATAAAGCCACAGTCAGGTTCAAAAAAAAACTTAAAACACCGCAGTGACACAATGAAGCATTAATTTAAACCTAATCGCATACGCCTCTTTGCCAAAACAACAAAACATTCGCGAGTCAGTTCCCAATACAATTCGCGTTTAAGCTACAAAACGAAATAAAACAAAACGAAATCCTTTTATACTTCATATCTAATAAAAGCCGTTAAGGTTCAAATTGGAGTGGATTTCGATTTAATGTTATTTCTTTTTGGTACCAGTAATGTATAAATTTCGCAATGCAAGCATATGAATAAGGTTATTGTACTTATCAGTGATGTAATGTGGTCTCTTAGGAAATTCGGCGGGACGGTAATGAATGAATGAAAATAATTTATTCCAGAACAAGTCCATAAATAACAAAGATATTAATAATAGGTAAAGAAAGCCTTATAAAATATAACTAACTATACTACAGAATATTTCTATATACAACGTAAACGATTTAGTATGCCGATTTTTAGTTCCATTGCGTAACCGCCAGAGGCGCTGTACTTTTGCCCATACAAATTTTTACGCAGTCGCTAGCGGTCATGTAAACTCATGGTAAAGGCACAGGAACAAGTATGTGTTAGTCTGTCGGAAAATCTCAAAAACACAAATAAAAGAAAAAACTGTATATCCAACTATAATTTCACCGGTGCCTATATTGTCTATGAACCGTATCAGACCATTACACCATAAAGTCGACTCCACATCTAGACCAATAACTGTTACTATCAATTTGAAATGTGACATATCATCGTTCGATCCCGTACTAACGGGGAGTATAGCGGCCCATAATTGACTAGCCGATGTTTCATCACATATTAATAGAAATATACTATTATTGGATTCGATGAGTTTTTAACAAAGCCTCAAATACCCCGACTGACAACCGCTGTCAGTTCGCGCGGGAAACGGAAGATTTGACAGTTGTTGCTAAGATTGGTTAGGCGCGTATAATGTTGCTCTGTGTCCATAAATTGTTAATTTAATGCAGATTCTTTGTATATTTGTAGAAACAGCGATTACATTTTGTTATTTATCGATTTTATGTCTTTCACTTCTAAAACTATTATATTTTTATACAAACGCCTTAAGGGAGGCGTACAGCGACATGTACCAGAAGACTCATGCTTCATTAACGGCACTAACGTCTCAAATCATATTGAGAATCGTCAGTTGCGATGCGCCATCCCATACCCAAATTTTAGAATAAAGGAAAAATTGAAAAATTTTGGCACCGAACAGGATTCGAACCTGCGACCTCCCGGCACTCGCGGCCAGTCGCTCTAACCAACTGAGCTATAGGTGCAATCGCAACCCGGTCCCAAATTCATCAACCGTTCCTTCGTATTAAGCAGTACCTTTGCTAACGTAAATTATATTTTTATATTTTTTATACAAACGCCTTAAGGGAGGCGTACAGCGACATCCGAAATCCGAATCCTGCTCGGTGCCAATTTTTTTGAATTTTTCCTTTATTCTGTTAGGTATATATTATACATTGGAGCGCTCGTGGCCCAACGACGCCCGCGTACCGCGTGCGGTATGCGAGGTTAAGCAACGTCGGCCCAGGTCAGTTATTGGGTGGGTGACCGCTTTGAGTGGTTATTAACTGAGCGCTCCTGTGCCTTGGAAGGTATGTTAAGTCGTTAACTAGGCTACCGTAATGTCTTCTCGAAGACCTCACGGTTCGGAATAAATGCCATGTACGATAAATAAAATTCTCAACACAGCGCATCCTCGGGACACGAGACAACATGTGTTTTCTTTATTGGCATAGCATTCTACATCACAACTCTCCATTGTTAGCTAATACCTAGTACTTTCGGGTTGCATAATCGTCGTCAAGTTACCTGGACATCTAAAACGCATCAATGCGTTATAACACATAACCGTCGAGCAATCGTATGTAGGTACATGCGAGATCACAGTGTGAATTTGTAACCAGTATACTTTATATGATAGCAAATAAGAATATACCTCTGACGTGGAAACATAGGTTGTGGCCCAAATCTATGTTTCATTCTAATACCATGTAGGTTCCTACTAACTTGACTAAGAATAGCTAATATTTGACCATCTTAGTGGCTTTACCATGAGTTTGCGTGACCGTACTCGCTAGCGACTGCGTAAACGATTTAGTATGCCGATTCTATCGCGTAACCGCCAGCGGCGCTGTACTTTTGCCTATACAATTTTTTACGCAGTCGCTAGGGAGTACGGTCATACAAACTCATGGTAATGGCACAGTTGTCTCTTTCAACAAAACTTCTTCCCAAGAAACGCTCTCTGTTAAAGGAGGCCGTGCAAGGAGGCATATTAGTTATCATATGCGTGTTTTATATAGTGAATACTATTTGAGAACAATCTTACACCAAATCGACCTAGTTCCAAACTAAGCAAAGCTTGTACTATGGGTACATAGAAAAGCTGGCGACTTCCTCGCACTACTAGGAAATACCGCCAGCATCCTCGGTGCAATGTCCCAAGGGCCATTTTTAGATTTAAGTTAGTTTTAATATTATTTAAGAACAATAATAGTTCTTTATCATTACCGCTTGTAAATACTTTCATAGATAAAAGATTAAATAAGAAAACATCCTAGATCCAAGTACAAATATTCATGTTCGTCACACAAATATTTGCCCTATTGTATGGCACTGATATCATTCTGACACGGAGACAGGAGAGTTTTTTGAAATAAGACGCCCCAGGCCAATAAGTTTCGCCGGCCTAGCTGCCGCAGCCGCCGCCGCTCAAGAAAGAACGATATAAATTAAAAAAAATACAAAAAATATATTAACGTCTAAATTTTTGGGGTTGTACAAATTTTTTAAAAAAGTTTCACGGGGGGACTATGCCGCCCCTGGCGGATTGGCGCCCCGGGCCATGGCCCGGATGGCCCTAGGGTAAATAAGCCCCTGCACGGAGAACTATTAAAAAATGATCAAATAATTATAACTCACCGATGCCTCCTCCATAGCTCCCAGCTGATGAACCCCTGCAGCGCTGGGTTGCTCTCATCGACCAGCGACCCGCCCCGCGACCGGCAGAACGCGATCGCGTCCCTGAAGTTCGACGGCTGACGGTCGTAGAATATGTAGCATTTCCCGTTGTAAGTCGCTGTACTGCCCGGCGGCTGATCCCTGAACTGCGGGCACCGCTCTATAGGCAGCGCCTGGTCTGTATACACAAAGGCTTCGCAGATGGAAAGTTGGCTCGGCGCGGAAGCTTTCAAGTGGACGCTGACGAAAGCTCCGGGCATGGGAGGGTTGCATGGGAGGAAGAGGGGCTGGCCCTCCTCCAGGAAGCCGGTGAATCGGTTGCAGACCGGGTTGGTCGCCAGGTCGGGCCGGTTGTTGCCCACGCGCACTTCGATTACGGCTGGCTTGTTCGGTCCTGTGGGAAAAAAAATCAGTCAGTCTCATTTGAAGTAATTGCCAGCGTCTTCGGCACAATGCCGCAGGGGCCATTTTTAGATTTAGTTTAGTTTTTAATTTATTTTTTATTTTTATAGACTTAAGCCTTATATTAGTAATATGTAATTGTTATAGTATTTTATTTTCATTTGTTTCAATAAAAATAATTTTATTTTGAAGTATAATATCATTTGTTCATTACTAATTTACTTCTGTTCAGCATGTTTTAATTTAATTTAAAAAAAGGAGTAGTACGTGAGTAGTTTACTTAGGCTCGGTTTTATAAAGATCCGTTAGACCTTATTTCGGTTTGTTATGTCAAAAAATGTACTGAGTTACTGACATTTGGGCTAACGGATCTTTATAAAACCCGGCCTTATAGTGCTTGATCAGTACCATTTTTCTCAGGATTTTGTGCAGGGGGAGAGCAAAGGACATTAATAAGTCTTAAGGCAATTTTGATACAAATCCCCCCTTTTAACTGTTTGATAACGTCCTCAAACTTTCTAACAGCGATTGCGTATAAAATTTAAACGTCAAAAGTCGGTCCCTACACTTAAATTGCCGCTAATATTACGGCAGTTGAATTACCTTCCTTGCCGTTACTGCCCGTTAATTGTTACTACAGTGTCAATTAAATTCACACGTTAATCACCGCCAGAGTTCCGTCTCATCGCCTTACGCAACTGTTATTCAACACGTGAAAGCAGTAATAGACCATGGTTCGAGAAATGACCATAATTATCGATAGCGGCGCACGCATACACATCTTAACGTTAGATTTTTTTTAAACCTGACTGGCTTTATAGGCCGGGCCCAATAAAGCGATAGGAGTGCGCGGTTGGAGACTAGCTTGGGGAAAATCCAGGGGAAAACCTCCGACACGACCACGCGTGTGGTTTGGAATATTGGAATACTCTAAGAGTTTGCGCTCCAGTAAGATTGGTTGAGCAGCTTCAACCGAATCTGAGGTGTGACTGGAATTGAGCTACTGGGAGTTTTGAAATGAAATCATTTTATTCTTCAATTTAGGCATGTTACATGCACTTATGAATGTCAAAAAACTACCACCTTTTGTCGCTGGTTCACTAAACCTAGCCTAGCTGAGAAGAGTACAGTAAGAAACCCAGCTAGGCCCGACCTGGGTCGGACTGACTCTACCCGGGGTGGGGCCGTACCGGGATGTGTCACTGTTGTCGCGATCGCGCGGTGGACGTCCCCGCCGGCGGAAATACCTAAGTGTAGGTACGCGTCGTGTCTGAGTTGGACGCCATAAGCGCAGCGTTCCATCTTTCGATGGACGCTGTGTTTACGTCGTCCGGGTCCGTGAGTGTGTGCCTAGGACGGGCCATGCGGCCCCTAATCAGTGATCGGCGAGTTACGACAAAGGGGGGAGGGTTGGGAACGTAGTCGACAGCCTTCCTAACTAACGGATTCCTATGCTTAACTTCAGTGTCGTTGCTTGGGTTGTTAGAATGGCTCATATGTGAACTTGTACTGTAAGCAGCGGTCGTGGCTCCGAATCCCGACTAACAGCGTGACCACTTTTAGTAGTTTCCTACTTTTTTGGTAGTTTTGAGGGAATTTTTTCAAGCTTTTAGTAGGAGAAAATAAGTCAGTAGTTTTTAGTAGTTTATAGCAATCCACAAGTGGCTACTTGACATTTTTTGAAAATCTGTTTCAATATGTTATAAATGTTGTAAATTAAACGTTTCAGCTTATAAGATTTGCAAGATAGGGATATTATGACCTTGGTTGTCTCGCTCTATGTCGAGGCTTGTGGATGCGCCTTCACGAAGCTGTCACTATGCATGATTGAGTGTTTTACTGACATTCTCTCCCTCTCGCACTCACTAACTTACTAGCAAAGGACGAATGCTTGTTCCGAACTACGATATACAAGATTTATACACAAATAATTGCGATTTAAACACAATCAAGCTTGATTTAGTTAGTTTAGTAGTTTCTAGTAGATTATGAAATTTATTTGATATTTTTTAGTAGTTTTCTGACCACTCTTTTAGTAGGAACGCCGATTATAAAGTGGTCACGCTGCCGACTAAGCCAGAGTAGCCACCAGGCTAGCTACCAGAGTTGAGGTCACGCACACAACATGTCATTTAATGACAGCGGGATTTTGAAATTACTATTCTGTTTTCGTACCGATAGGAAGTTCAACAGTGCAAGATAGACCATAAAGTTTCATTAAACTGTTTTGTTAATTATTATTTACATCTAATACAAAAATACATTTAATTCAAACAAAACAAAATATTTAGATCTATTTTTATTTAGTGTAACCCATGTAAACATTGTTCATTTTCTTTACTTTAAATATCCTTCGCTTTGTGAGCGAACCTCCATTTGCTAACTAGTCTTGACTTCTTGGCGTCCTTCCAAGCGCTCCGGGAATATATAAACTAATTCACCTTGACGTCTTATACATTCTACGTCGACATACCGTTCGCGTGATTCAGGATTCGCACGGCCTGTACAGCGACATCTAGCGTGCAATTGGGTCAACTTTACCGTTCAAAGGAGTTCACTTGTGTTTAGACGCAAACAATAAATAAAATAAATTCTCCTAGTCTTTTTCCTGTTACATACTATAGGAGCCAGGGGTCTTGCTCTGCCAGTTAATACCAAGATTTCAAAGGCTTGTTTTGAATTAAAGGGGGCTTTAATAATATTATTATTATAATTATTTATTTCCCCCCGCACTTCTTGTACGCAACGAGACGCCCAGTATTATAAAGCAGTAAAATCTTAAGTTTGTTACTTGGTACAGAGTCATCTAACGACAAGTGTTATAATTAATAATTAATAAGTAATTTTGAATGGCTAAAATGCATACTACTAACGCCATCTGTTGGCGACTTTAGGTAAACGTATGTTAACTTAAACCAGCTTAAACTAAGGAGGGCCGTTAAACACCTGCCGTATCTACTTAAAAGCTGCCGTATCTATTCATGACAATTGTCAAGTTTTTCAACAGCTTACCCTAGTCATAACTATTACAGGTACATACAGTCTATAACAGATTAGAAACCTTAAGTCAAAGCCCTCCTTTCTCTATCCCTGTTATTATTAAAATTAGTTGTGGACAAGCTTGAGTGCCCGTGGATTGGAGAAAGTACTTAACTGTTCACAAACCAATTTGTTTTATACCAAAATAACTTGATCCCTCGATTCGTACTAAATATACGTAACGGGGGGTCAGGCTTATGTTGGGCGTGTGACAGCGATATAAATTCGATGGCAAAAAGGTCTTTTATTAGACTATTCAAAGGAGTTATATTATTCAATTGCGGTAATCCTTTCAGTGCCAACTTTCGTTTTTATCATAGAGATTAATAGCGTGTGAAAATAAAGTGATTGTGTAGGTGTTTAGGTATTTCCAACGGTAAAATAAACAAGTTAAATAGTCCATTTTGATGCTTTTAGGGCAGGTTGCAATTGTACCAAGTTACGGTTTAGAAATACTTCAAAACTCACTGTCTTCGAGATGTATGGCATCAAAGTTTGGCAATTTTAGGCCAAAAAACCAGTTTTTGGGGCGTAATTTTTGTGAAGTTGATTAAAAAAAAATCTCTGCGTTGTAAGAGACGTCAATAAGACATAACAGTTACATGTACATGTCATATATATAAGTGCATAAACAACATAACGCCGAGCAGAGTCCTAACAGCACGCCTGGTTTGACTTCGACGTCAGATTGATCGATACGTCGCCCAACGATCAAAATTTACAGAACTCTCAATAAAATTGAGAAGAGAAACCGGTTTGACCGTCAACTGTTTAGGTATAACTTGATATCATTCAGTTGGCCGAGTTGCATCAAAGTAATTCGTTCAAAAAGCTAATTTACCGATCGAACAATTAGATTCAAAATTCAATAACATTTTTATAGAAATGCGCTTAACAAGGCTCAGGTTATTCATACATTACGTCACACTTTTTCGTGTTGGTATTCGTTCATCGATTTATAAGACATCACGTCAAAAATGTGACAACTTGTCGCCGACAAACTTGTAGTAAGTAACCCCCTTATTCATAAAACTTAACAAACCTCTGCTAACTAAAATGTCTGCTGTCACTGTCTCACAAGCACATGCGTCAAAGTGATAGATAAGGACAAACGAACTTTAGCAGCTAGTAAACTAATATAGGTTTGATAGACGTTTATGAATAAGGGGTTAATTGACGGCCAGATGACGGCACACGAGTCTCTCGCTGTTGTGCAAGCCCATGTGTCGTTTCAAAAATACAATTGATTATCAAGAGATCTGTATGTGCGTGTACCTTTATCAGGTAGCCGTCAGTATTTTGTATAATCCAGGGGAAAACAACATTAACGCGATGTAGAACGCGCGCAGCGCCATCTAGCTGAGAGCTTTGAATATGATTATAATACACGCTCGCCTGGGACTTTGAAATATAATACGGTCGACGAGAGATGAGATGACATATAACTATCATGATCAGTATCACAAGAATGTTGACATGTATTTATTGCAGTATCGTGATAATTTATGTTTTAGTTTATACTTTTATTGTTTTATTTTTTCTTTTATTCTTGAACTGTAAATTAGCTAGCTGTAAGCCACATTATAAATATTGCGATGCCCTTACAGGGCTCATGTTTGAGACCTATTATAACAATTATCATCTATGTACTTACTGTAACAACATGAAAGCAATAAAATACTTGAAATACTTGAAATACTTAATAGCTTTATTGCTAGAAATGTCCTCATAATGCCAGGGTCTTTACTAGGACTTTGCAGACGTCTAATATTCTCATGTCCAAGGTGGTTACAATGTTCTTTGATAAATTATGTTACGAATAATAGGGTGTGAAAATCATAATCGATTTATTGCAAAATCTAAATTAATTAAAAAAGGGATTATTTTTTGAATAATAAGTTTATTTATTAATCCATATTTTTTGAGCTCCCTAGTTGTTTTGGTTTTAGTCTCGGATCGAATGCGCGGATTGCATATTTCCACCCCCTGAAGGGATGATTACCGGGAAAAAAGTATCGAACGTCCACTCCAGGATGTCTAATTATTGCATCCCAGATTTCATTACAATCGGTAATGGTTCAAGCGTTTAAAATTACCCTCAGATATTATATCAGAATAGATTGATCTTTAGATTCTTTAGCGATACGCCGCCTTGCTGTTGTACCTTCGTCTCTCTGTCTTTTGTATTGTTTGGCCGTATTTAAATGAGGGCTTCCGCGTATGAATTCGCCGCTAGAGGCGCTACTGTAGCGTGAGGTATCCGAAATGTCAAATGTCACTCTTTGTGGTTGCGCTACGCGGGTTAATATCTAATTGGAACAATATGGTGAGTATTTTGCAATACCTGAGCTTAATTATGGTAAATATGAGTTACGGGTCAATTGGACTGTCAGGGCTTTGAGACAGTTTTGTCTTTCGGAAACTTATTTCCTCCTTTTTTTCCGAACAAAACGGGACTGCGCTACAATGCGGGATGTTCGATATTTTTACGGTACGGTTTTAAGGTATTACTTAAATATGATTTAAATGTAAACTCCGTGTTCATGCCCATAATAACCAATAACGAATAACAATTTGCGGCAGTGGCGCCAACTGGTGAGCACAAAAAAATAGCCCTCATTGGACAGGTTGAAATTGGTGATGAACATATTGATTATGATGAGTATGATGACCCAATTACCGCGAAGATACGTGACATAACAACACCCACTTAACAGCTAATTAAATACTAATACCACGTATGTAACACTTGATAGCTGCCAAACTGGACTCGAACAATAGGGTTGTCAACTTTAAGCAGACTTTCTTTTATATTTTATTTTCGAACTATCGAAGACAGCGATGTACTCTCGAAGTACATAATATATAGCTGTTGTAGTGAACAACCCGACGGAAGTAAGTAAATATTTCTTCGTACAGTTGCATCCCAAGATTTGCAAACAAGCGTACGGTCCACCTGATGGTAAGCGGCCACCGCAGCCTATAGACGCCCGCAACTCCATAGGAACCACGCACGCGTTGCCGACCCTTTATGAAATTTGAAAATTTACTGTGTTGACAGCAGAAGGGACAAATTTAAGTCCCTCGCTCTCAACACAGTGCATCCTCATCCAACAAAACGCCTCTGTTATTGTTTACTGATCATTCTCTCTCATTCATGAGTGAAACCTGTGTATATGTGTAGTAGTAATGAGATTGATGGTATATTTTCTCAGCCGAGACGAGAAAATCTAACTTCTTTCTATTCGCATCAGGCACGTATCCAGACTTTTGGTTCGGGGGGGACAAACATTGAAACATCTATATTTTTGTTTACCTACTTATTGAAAGAACACACAACCGAATAAATAAACAGACGGCTAAAAACGTTTTCGGGGGGAGATAAATCCCAACTATCCCCCCCCCCTGGATACGTGCCTGATTCGTATAGTTCGAGAAAGACGGAAGTTCATCAATCTGCTAGAAGCCCACGCGAGGCTAGCGCCAATAATAATAAATATTGTCTTTAAAAAACTGCGCACGTGGCAACCCTATTTTTAAGGTATGTGCGAAAGAACGCGACACGCTCGAATGCCGTCTCACCGTGCAGTGCCGTGTCCTCGCGGATTCTGTTTGAACACGGTATTATCGCTTCTAAAGCCAATCCGTTAAGAGAGGTAGGGCACAGCAAAATGTCATCTCGCTCGAATTTGGAGCAGCCCAACTGGGGAAGTACCTTGCAGAAGACCACAGCCATAATAATAACAAGTATGTAGTGTTGTGCTGGAGGTGAGCAAGGTTGCCAGAGCTCCCGAGGATGCACTGTGTTGAGAGCGAGGGACCTAAATGTGTTCCTTCTGCTGTCAACACAGTGCCTAAACAATTCCCCGTCTGCATAAAAGTCCCTCGTTCTGTTCCGCCCTCAGGCGCGGATACAGGGGGGGGGGGCAACAGGGGCAATTGCCCCCCCCTGAAGCCTGTGTCAGGGGAGGGCAATTGCCTATGTCCTGACGTCAGTTATCAAAAGTCAGTTTTATTTTCGGAAAGTTCGAATGTGCCCCCCCCCCCCCCTGAACTAAATCCTGGATCCGCGCCTGTCCGCCCTGTATAAAGTAATCAATACCTACAAATTTGTACGGAACCCTCGGAAAATCCGACTCGCATTAGTCCTGGTTTTTTTATCACTATATTTTCCTTCACCGTGTACGTATGAGCAATAATAATATTATGTTGCCTCACCAAATCTCGACTTGTTGATATTAAGTTTATGTATTCACGCATTGCCCATAATTCTATATAATTTGTACAATAGCTCCGGAACTACCTAAACAGGGCAACGCTCGTGTTGCGTAACTTCTGCAACTAGTTACGAACTAGAAGGGACTTATGTTTCGAAATGGTTTTGTGCGGAAGGAAATTTCTAACTCGTCAGCGTTAAGAGGCCTTATAAGTTATAAAATGTTTTGATTTCAAATTATGACAAAAGTATTGATAAAACCCATAAAGTTATTAAAGGCTATGGTGATTTTATTAAAGTTTTAGATAGTAAACATAAGCATCTTTTGATTTTATTGTGTGTATTAGAATTTAAGCGCAAAAAACCAGCTTTTAGCTTGAAAATGGTAGATTTGGAGTGATATTTGAAACGATATTTCTTAATGAAAAATCCAAAAAATACATATCAAATTTATGACATAAGGTCGCAATAGTCCTGTTCTAGACAGTAACATCGAGAAAACGTCAAGATACGTGTCAATTCAATCAGGAAATCGTCTAAATTGATTAACGTAACGTACCGTAACCCATAAGCATCGAAATATCATGCTTAGTGGATCTGTGTGCTGAGAACCTTACGAACATTTTTAGGGTTAGGTATTCAAAGAATTCAACTTGACCCTATTACTAAGACTTCGCTGTCCGTCCGTCTAAGTACTATTAATGATGTATTTCTGTTGCCGATATAACAACATATACTAAAAAACAGAATAAAATAAATATTTAAGGGTGATCTCATACAACAAACGTGATTTTTTGCCTGTTTTTCCGTAGCCAAAATAGCATAAACGGAATCCTTATAGATTCGTCATGTCTGTCCGTCCGTATGTCACAGCCGATTTACTCGGAGACTATAAGCACTACAATTATGTTTGGTAGGAAGGTGTATTCTATGAACCGCTACATAAAAGTGATGTGAAATTACAAAAAATATTAAATTAGGGGGCCTACTATCCTACGGCCTACTATCATAAAAATGATATGAAGGTTTCTAAAAAACTTGTCCATTTAAGTCAACCGTTGGTGAGATATTAGCTGTCAAAGTCATAGGAAGTGTGTCCCCCCCCCTCTAATTTCCAAACAATAAAGTTTAAAATTCTGAAAAAAATTGAGGTGATGTGCATTAGTAAATACTTTCAACGATTTTTGATTTGAACAATATAGGTTTTACGGTTTTTTAATTTTCGCTTAAAAACTGTCTTGCCCAAACAAAAGGTTGTAAGTGCCGTGAGTTCCCTATGAAGATACGACTTTTTTAGATTCAATGTATTGGATAGTGATTTTAAATGTGGACTAGTAGGTGTTGGTACGGAACCCTTCATTGTACATTGTAGACATAATATAATTATCGAGCTTGCTTACAAAATCTTACAATAATTGGTTGTAAAAAGCGACCTTAAGGGGATGCCTCGATTCGGTCAGCCCCGCCCCCCGTGAAAGAACCCCACGCCTATGTCTTTCGCGCACAATTAAACGGGATGCAACACTCTTCGGTAACGGCTTTTTTAGACAAATCTCCATAAATATCTGACTGTGCAGTTTTATTAAATTTCCTCTTGACAGAGTTTAGATGAGGTAAAATGCCATTATTTTAACTTAATTGTGTCGTTTAATAATGCATTGTTTTAGTAGGCTGAGTAAAAAAAGACTCAACTTTGGATGCTCAAAGTTTAATTGGATTTGTACAACAAAATGTAAAAAGCAGGTAATATGGAGCTAGCTAATATGGAAATTTTTAGAGGTAGGCACAGCAAAATATCATCTTCCTCGAATTTGGAGCAGCCCAACTGGGGAAGTACCTCCGCCTTGCAGAATACCACAGCCATAATAACATTCTCTACTATACAAGTATGTAGTTTTGTGTTCCTGGAGGTGAGCAAGGTTGCCAGAGCTCCCAAGGATGCACTGTGTTGAGAGCGAGGGATCTAAATTTGCCCGTTCAGCTGTCAACACAATGCATCCTCAAATTTTATAAAGGGTATGTGACTCCTTTGGAGTTGCGGGCGTCTATAGGCTGCGGTGGCCGCTTACCATCAGGTGGACCGTACGCTTGTTTGCCACCGGCGTTGTATAAAAAAAATTAAAAAAAAAATTGCTCGCTAGGCCAAATTTGTTTAAACTTTAGGACAAAAACGATAATATATTGTTTTTGGTTACCATCACGATTAAGTATGTCAATAATTTAGATGTATTACATAGTAGTGGCAGCTTTACTGGTCGATGTATCTATATAGTGTAAGTTATAATTTTAAGTATTATTTGTACTGTTGTTTGCCCAAATAAACATTAAAACAATATTTAACAAATAGTCCGGACTCACCGCAGCAAGGTTTCCCAAAGTCCAACCTCACTAGCTGCACCATGTAGGGCTCGAGGAGGTTGACGTACCACCAGGGCTCCCGCTCCTGACGCGTGAGGGTGCACGTCTCCGGGCTGTACGAGGACGCCGTGCTGCCGTCCAGGGCGCGCTGCGGAGCCCCGGACTCTTCCGTCGACGCTTGCATGGGCGCTTTTCCCGCCGCCACGTTTAAAACTGTGGGAAGAAATTTGAGGTTTTCAAAATCAAAATCAGAATCGTTTATTGCACTCATGTTAGTATACAATTCTTCAGTTATTAATTACAGTTCTACATGAACCCTGTAAGGACATAGCAATGAAATAACTTATAAATAATGCTTTAGATAATAATAATAATTGTTATTCTTCTATTTATATTTCCTAGGCAAAATAAAGTAATGTTAAAAATGTGTAATTGTTAAAAATATAAAATTTCAAACATTAATAGAAGATAAAAATCTACATAATTTGCAAATAAAAATTAAATTAAACTTTAAAATATCACAATAATTAATTAATAACAATATATATTATTCATTTGTTACAATTATAATTACGTCCACTTTTCATTCTCATCATTAAAAAAAACATGTAATGTATAATAAGCTTTCTTTGTAAGGTATAACTTTATTATATTTTTAAATGATTTGTAATTGTCAATGTCTTTAATATTATTGGGTATTTTATTATAATTTTTTATTGACATGCCATAAGGGCTTGAATGGATCATTTTAGCGCTGAGTTTAGTTATTTATTTTGTAAGTGATAATGTCTGATGGCGAGGATTTTTTAACCCCCAGCTGTCAACGCATAAGCTTAATGTGTAACGGACTGAGCCAATTTGAATTCGGTTTTTTAAAAGCGAAACTATCTAATGATGGCGGAGATGATTCTTAGCTAAGTAAAATGTCCGTATGTTTTTTTTTATTTTTTATGCGTACGGTACGCATGTTTTCCGCCCTTTTATTAAGTTTTAGATTAAGTTTTAGATAGTAACAGTCATTTTTGATTTTATCGTGTGTATTAGAAATTAAGAGAAAATACAGTTTTTAGCTTGAAAAAGATCGATTTGGAGTGATGTTTGAAACGATATTTCTTAATGAAAAGTCCATAAAATACATTTGATATTCATGACATTAGGCCCCAATAGTCCTGTTCTAGATAGTAATATTAAGAAAATATTAAAATACGTGTCAATGAGGGCTATCGCGTATGAATTCGCCGCTAGAGGCGCTAGTGTAGCGTGGGGTCTCCGAAATGTCAAATATCACTCTTTGTGGTTGCGCTACGGGCGGGTTAATATCTAATTGGAACAATATGGTGACTATTTTGCAGAACCTGAGCTTAATTATGGCAAATATGAGTTAAGGGTCAATAACTGTCAGGGCTTTGAGACAGTTTTGTCTTTCGGAAACTTATTTCCTCCTTTTTTTCGAACAAAACGGGATTGCGCTACAATGCAGTTCGATATTTCAACGGGTATTGAATATGATTTAAATGTAAACTTCGTTCTCATGTCCATAATAATCAATAACAATTTTTGACAGCTGGACCTTACTTGACAGTGGCGCGCCAACTGGTGAGCACAAAAACGATAGCCCCATTCAATCAGAAAATCGCCTAAATAAATGAGCGTTTTTAACTGATAAGGACTCTTAATATACCCATGCTAATAGTAGGGTAGGGTTATGCTTATGAGTAAAGTACTTAGTTACTTACCATACAGGGTTAGAAATGTAATTAGAGGGTGTGTTCTAATCATCACCGTTACATTGTCACGATATATCGACCGCGGGCAATGACCTCGTTTCAAAGTGCATCGACTACTTTAACTGGAGCCCTGAGCTCGCAGCAACTATATGCAAACGGGGTTCACTTACGCTGGTCCGTTGTCGCAGTGATAATCAGCTATGAGCGTTGTGTAACTTGTGTTAATAATTAAATAAATAATGTTTATTTCTATAGTCTATGTAAAAAGCATATACATATTGTCCGCTTTATTAGTTGGGTAAAAATTAAGTTTATTACTAAGACTCTGCTGTCCGTCCGTCTGTCACCAGGCTGTATCTCATGAACCGTGATAGTTAGACGGTAGAAATATTCACAGATGATGTATTTCTATTGCCGGTATAACAACAAATACTAAAAAACAGAATAAAATAAATATTTAAGTGGGCTTCCATACAACAAACGTGATTCTTTTGCCGTTTTTATAGATAATGGTACTGAACCCTACGTGCGCGGGTCCAACTCGCACTTGGCCTTTTTTTTAATTTTATATTCATTGAAAAAAGCATGTAAATATTTTCCGTTTTATTAGTTTAAACTATTTTTTTTATCTTAGACACATATTCCATTTGTCAATTTTGCACTTTACTTCGGCAAAAAAAATTAATGTATGGTGTCCTCGGATAATTCCGCATATCGGGTAATTCCGAATATTGGATAATTCCGAATATTGGACATATCCGAATATTGGGTAATTCCGAATATTGGGTAATTCTCAATATCGGATAATTCCGATTATCGGGTAATTCCGAGTATCGAGTAATTCCGAATATCGGCTAATTCCGAATATCGGCTAATTCCGAATATCGGATAATTCCGAATATCGGATAATTCCGAATATCGGGTAATTCCGAAAATAAATTCCAGTCAAGTGATTTTTGCACTACCAAACATCAACAAAAATTTTAACATCTCTTCTTGATGATGATGACGATGAGATGCAATAAAATCGCTTAGTTGGACTGGAATTTGATAATTTCGGAATTAGTCGACATTAGGAATTAAGTACCCGTGGACACCTTATTTGACGACTAATATATTTATAATAAGTTTCTCCATTTAAGTACATACTGCGTGCGAAAGTAAAAGTTACTTTAGAATTAATTCACTGTAAAGCGCCTCTTACTGTCTTTATTATAGGTTACAAAGTTACTTGGCTTATGCGCGCGACTTTGCTTACATAGCATTTCAATGCGGTGTTTTACTGATAGTCAGAAAGAAAGAAAGAAAAAAAGCATTTATTCACTGCACGAAAAGTCAGCAACTTTTTAAGTTATTTTTAGAATTCAAAAATGTTCGGTCGGTATAAAATTAAGTTTTCACACCTGCTATTCAGTAAAGATTCATTGTTGCCCTCGAATGAGGGATCAAAGTCGTGATTTCTTCCCTCATTTGAGGGCAACAGTGACTCTTTTCCTCATAGAAGGCGTGAAAAGCGGTATGTGCCACACTCGGCAGCAAAACTATTTGTAAGACATTTAGTATTTTTAGCAGGCCTCATAGCAAGCAGTATGTTTTATACGGTAGCAAAATTACGACGACTTTATAAAAGTTTTAGATAGTGACATAGCCATTTCTTGATTTTATTGTGCGTAGTAGAATTTAGTCTGCAACCAATTTAGCCCGCTTGCCAAGCGTGGCGACTATGGCAAATCTCCCCAAGGGAAAAATAAAAAAACATGCCCTTGGGGGAGGCCTATGTTCAGCAGTGGACGTCTTTCGGCTGAAATGATGATGAGTAGAATTTAAGCGGAAAAAAGCCGTTTTCTGGAAATGGTCGTTTTCGAGTGATGTTTGTAACGATATTCCTTAATGAAAAATCCAACAAATAGGTCGCGAGAAAATGTCAAGACAGGTGTAAATTGAAACAGAAAATGGCCTAAATAGATGAGCGTTTTTTAACTCTTAAGAATTGAAGAAAAAGCCACAATAACAATACAATCCACATTCCGAAAAGGAAAACATTTGAAAGTAAGAGTACTTATTTCAACACTACAAATATATAAAACGGTCAAAGTTTAAACGAGATAAAGCGCCTTACGTCCTATTCTAACTGTCATTATTACGTGCATTAACCCAAATCCTTGATCACCGAATGTCAACTAACACTCAACTTTATCACTGAATCTTTAAGGTTGTTTATTGTAAATGTGGAACGTGAATCCACGATTATTTCCGCTAACTTAGGAAGCCGATTTCGTCAAGTTTATTTCAAATTTACTTAAAAAAGGCGTTGACGTGTTCTCGACTTTGACAACCAGCTGTCCACTTAGTATGCTCACGTAGTAATCTTTGTGGTTTACCACTTTTGAAGCTTAATATATAGGTAATAGAGCCGAAGAGTAGTAGACAACTTTTTGCCTTACTGTACAGTGAGCACTGAAACTATTTACAGTCTGTGAGCTCTAAAATGACATTCGGGTTTTAGAAAGAGTGCATACGCGGCGTGCGTATATGTATGAACGACTGTGCCTTCATCATGAGTTTACATGACCGTACTCGCTAGAGACTGCGTAAAAATTTATATGTGCAAAAGTACAGTGCCTCTGGCGGTTACGCAATAGAATTAAGAATCGGCATACTAAATCGTTTACGCAGTCGCTAGCGAGTAAGGTCATGCAAACTCATGGTAAAGGCACTGTTATCTCAAAATTCAGTGGCAGTCAGACTGCTTTGCGCCAAGACAAAGGTCGCACCTCTTAAGGCACATACCATACCTAGGCTTAAGTTGTCAGCCGCTTTATTAGAGGCTCGACTTATCAGCAAGATCAGTGACGCTCTTCGCTGTTCTATACATAAAAAAACTTTCTGGTCAGATTCCACCATAACTCTAGGTTGGATAAAAACAAGTACTTAAACACTTAAAACATTCGTTTGCAATAGAGTAAATGAAACACGAACTTACCTCTAGAAACTCATGGCGTCATATACAACGCGAGAGGCGACAGCGGTCGGTGTGCGGGCGCATGAGCAGGGACCGATACCGGTATTTTAAAAAAACCCGAATTAGCCCAATATTTTGGACTATTTCTTGCTCTTTACGTAGGGCTGAATCTTGTATTTAGGTAACAACGTCGTATTATTAGATTGTCCCATTAAAAACGAAATAATGAACCGGTGACCGTAATAATACCAGTATCCGATCCCTGCGCGTGAGTGGTGGAAGGGGTCCCACACCGCTGTCGCCTCTAGCGTTGTCGTAGACAAAGATGACGGGTATACTTATCACTGACACGCTAATGTGATACTACTATTCTGCTTTCCTAATAACAAATTTTCAAGGAAAATGTAACCATCAATGTAAAATAAACCCTAACTTAAGAGGTTTATGTAGCAGATTTAATCCATACAAAAAGTGAAGTTAGAATTAGTGCTTCGGGCGGCAACGTTTTCTACCCCTGTAACCTTTATCAAATGAGAGAGTATTGGTCTTGACCTATTCGTTACATCCTTAACTAGGTTTATACATTCCGCTTTTTTAATTATTCTTTCTCGTTTATGAAATAATAGCAAAAAACTGGAAGGAACTTTTTGAGTAAGAAAACGAATCTTTAAGGTTCGATTTTCACCTGAGTTGGCCGTCGTAAGCGCAGCGTTCCATCTTTCGACGGACGGACTAACAGATTCCTATGATGGGTAGACATTAGTGTAAAATGAACTAGTATCTGTTGCAGACTACATAGCTGTTATTTATTTATCGTATGGCAATTAATTTGAACCGTGAGATAGTCGAGGAGACAACGGTTGCTAGTTTTTGTTGCAGTTTTAGCACCACCTAGGGGTCACGGTAGCGGTGGGTACTCCCTACGGACGTGGTGCAACATCGACCCCCCCTAGTCAAGTGAGTGGGCAACTTGACTGTTAGAAGTCCTCAAGCCTGAAGGCCTAACTTATCTTAACGACTGCTATCATAGATGGCTTCGAAAGTCACCTCAGATTCGGTTGAAACCGCTCAACCAATCTCACTGGAGCGCAAACTCTTAGAGTATTCCAGTGTTCCAAACCACACGCGTGGTCGTGCCGGAGGTTTTCCCCTGGATTTTCCCCAGGCTACTCTCCAACCGCGCACTCCTATCGCTTTATTGGGCCCGGCCTGTAAAGCCACAGTCAGGTTAAAAAAAAGCCTTTCATAACACGGGAGCGCTCAGTCAAAGACCACTCAAAACGGTCACCCATCCAAAAACTGACCTGGCCCGACGTTGCTTAACCTCGTATACCACACGCGGTGCGCGGGCGCCGCTGGGCCACGAGCGCTCCAGACTAGCTGTAATATGAATGGAGTGCAAATTCCTAGTAATTCCTTTGCCAAGTCAGGTTACGTCAGGTATTTGTTGTGTAGCCATTGAGGCGGACCGCTGATACTACTGCGCTCACGCAGGGCTGTCAACACGACCATTCAATTCAATTAATTATTTCAGATATAGGTCCATACAAATTTGTTAGTAAATACGATAATAATAATCTTATAACTTAAAGGGTGTTAGTAGGGTCAATCAAATTTTTCTTGTTGTTATTCTGTCCCGTCAGCGAGGAGACAACAGTAACCGAGTTTCTTAGAAAGATGTTTATATTATGAGCTTCAAGCGCGCTCAAGAGATGACCAATCTCCAAATGGATTTATTCTCATCGCTAAACCTCATGTTTGGTAGATCTAAACCCTATAAAATCACCTTTTAAAGAGTGACTCAAGAGACGTAACCATGGTAACGAGCAACAAGGAATAGTTGATCCACCCAGTAAATACCTAAACTAGATGCAAGGCGTGCTAAAAACTATTAACTATTACATTTTTTTTAATACGGTACCTTTTTTTCACAATGTGGTAATTATTTATGCATACCCCCGGTCCGGGAACACCTTAGGTTATGTAGGACTCAGAGGGGCTACTCCGAACTTCGAAATCCATATCGTGTCGTGCCGTCCCTCTCATTCATATAGTGAATAACACGAGAGTGAAAGGGAGGGCACGAACGAAGTTTGGAATTTCTAAGTTCGGAGTACAGGCTCTGTGCCTTTACTACGACTACCACGAGTTTACATGACCGTACTCGCTAGCGACTGCGTACGGGTTACGCAATAGAACTAAGAATGGTCATACTAAATCGTTTACGCAGTCGTTAGCAAACGGTCATGCAAACTCATGGTAAAGGCACTGGTGAGGATTATGTGGGACTGACTCAGGAGCATACCCATAAAACCACACCGGCGTTTGCCCCTCTTTAGGGTCAATTAACTTTTTCTTGTTGTTATTCTGTCCCGTCAGCGAGTAGACAACAGTAACCGAGTTTCTTACAAAAATGTTTATAATATGGACTTCAAGCATGCTCAAGAGATGACCCATGTCCAAATGGATTTATGATCATCGCTAAAACTCATGTTTCATAGAACTAAACCCTGTAAAATCACAGTTTTAAAGAGTGACTCAGGATACGTAGCCATGGTAACGAGGAACAATGAATAGTTGATCCACCCTTTAACATTGAAGGGGGCGTCTTGGGATCGCTGTCATTCTAACACGACAGAGACAATACGGTACCTACCTATGCGATTCACTAAACACCGTTCTCACCAATCGATTTTACATGGAAATTGTCAAGTATCATTTGTCACTTTTTGACAGCTCCCATGTAAAGCAGGTGAGGGGTGAATTGACAGGTGCGGACGAGTCGGTTTGTAGCCTGTAGTCTAGCTCTAGCGGCAAAAAACAATAACATTGTAATGTTATACTTATGGACGGAGATGTCCATAATAGGTAGACGATGACATAAACAACAATTAAAAAAATATGGGGTACTACAGCCTGTTTTTAGGGTTCCGTATTTTTTAACTCCCCATTGACCCAAACTTGAAATTTCATGGTAATGTTTATTATTACGTATTTTACCAACGGGGTAATCACGTAACTTTTGTACTACCGTTAGATAGATTTTAATGTCAAATTTTAATTGTCAGCTCATACATTTATACTTCAAAAATGACAGTAAAATTTATCTACCGTTAGTACATAAAGTTACGTGATTTGCCTGCAGACACTAATTTAATAAATCAGATTTCTTATTTGAAATATCCTTACTTTTTATTAGAAAAAAACTTTATATATTTAAAAATCTTTCATACCGCAAATAGGTTCAAGTTTAGTTGAAATTTTCTTTGGATGTGGTTCTGCAATAGCGATCCAACCCACAAGAGGTCAGCATTGAAATGCATACCTTATAAAAAAGGTTACGCTTTCATTATTTACACTCAAAAGCAAATTGTTTAAATATTTATTTTGCTCTTAAGTGTATACATACGTAGGTTGAATCATTTCCGCAAACTAAGTTCATTTATAAAATAATATCGTACTTAAAAATAAATAAAATAATAAATAAATAAATATTAGAGGACAATCTTACACAAATCGAACTAGCCCCACAGTAAGCTCAAAAAGGCTTGTGTTATGGGTACTAGACGACGATATATTTAATAGATATAAATACTTAAATACATAGAAAACATCCAAGACTCAGAAACAAATATTCATGCTCATCACACAAATATACTTATATTTTGTCAATGGTAATATAATGTAAAACGCGCGACAGCCCTAGAAGTAACGGCGCGGGTAAGTGTGCCAACACTTGTCGTTAACGGTGGCGCGACCCGCGTGTCATCGACTGCTAACTCGAGTCTCGAGTCGAGTCGGTTCGCCGCTAAACAGCGACTCGCACGCAGCGGGAGAAATGGGTCATATATATACCTACTATATAAGACAAAGAAGGACAATATAATATATAGTCCTTCTTTGTCTTATCCGACGACGGCGACCATTACAACTTTCTCTGATGAGCGCGGATATGGCTCGCAAAACCGAATTTGGATATAAATGTTCGGTCGCACTGTGCGCAGTATAACTGCCCCTGATCATTTCTTGTGTAGGAATATGAGCAGTGTTGCCAGATGGTTACATTTCTTACATTTTTGTAACTTTTAACTGGCTCGCGTAACATGTAAGTAACTTCTGTTCTAAACGATTTTTTTGTAACTTTTGGGAACAATGAAACTTTATTTAAAAAGAAAGTTCAATTGTATCTAACCGGGACCAAGCGAGACAATTTATAGGCTTCCATAAAGAAAAATGACAAAAGAACCTACATGGTACGACTCGTCTGTCTGTCCGTTTGTTGCAACATCGACATTTGAGATACCGCCCATCAGCCTGGCGTAATTCTATCTAGTCATACACACTCTTATCTAGGTTCTGTCTCCTAACTCGCCGAATTGTAGCTGTATGTTATTTCTATGGCTAGTCGTTTCTTTAAATCGAATGTTTTCATAAGTAATTATGAAAAATATAAAAAATTTAACTTTTGCATCAAAAATGTAACTTTACGAGAAAAGAAACGTAATTTTCGTTCCAAAGGCCCTGGCAACACTGAATATGAGGGCTTGGGCCGAGTCTTCCGTAGATGGCGCTCATGGTCCAGGTGTTCGAGTCGAGTTTCTTCAAAAGAAGCTACACCTTTTCGGACTATAACGCCATTCCGGTCTCATCGATGCAAGGTCCTCCCAGCGCTCAACAGGAATATCACAGGTTTTGAGAAATGTGCCATAGATGCATTGTTAATACAGTCTCGAGCTTTAATTTGTGACCCATTTCAGACAGTTTTTGTTTGCATTTCTATACAATTACACACGAGTGTCGACCTTAAGGGGGTTCCAAATTAATTAAATATTTCTCATAAGAATAAGAATACATATTCACTTACATGAGAATTCTTAAACATGCTTTCACATTAGTAGGTATACTATTGTAATCGGTGAGCGTACAGAACATAATTATAATAATAATAATAATGACGAGAACCTCGTGAAGGCTGAGAAGGACAAAGTCAGCAAGTACCTAGACTTGGTACATGAGGTAACCGCCATGTGGGATGTTGATACAAATACAAAATACAAATACAAAAAGGTTGATACGACGATTATTGTCCCGATAGTCGTTTCTGCGAACGGTCTAATAGCGAAGAGTCTTGACCAACATCTCAAGAGACTCTCGCTAGATGGCTGGGTCAAGGGTCAGATACAGAAGGCGGTACTCCTGGACACGGCGCGTATAGTCAGGAGGTTCCTCTCTCTGTCGCCCTAACCACCGGCAGCTTAGGCCCCGCCTCGCTGCCGGCGGCACTCTAGGTTAGGCTTTTATAATGATTTTGTATTTTGTAAATATTGTTTTATATTTTACTTTTTATATAATTATTATAAAACCTAACTTAAGTAAAAAAATAAATAAAGAGATAATAATAAGTAACTTAATAGAGTACAAAATACACTTTTTTTTTCTTATTGTAGGGTAATTATCTAATTGCTACGCAATACGAGTACTTTGCAAAATTACATTGTAGTACGATGCGATCGTTGTTTCTACGCCCGGACTCAATAGAGATAAGATAAGAGCTACGTACACGGATACAAAGAGACATTATTAACAGAGATCGGACAAATTTGAGTCATTGCTGGAAATAATATGAACATGACTCCAAAATTAATCAAAATGTTAATAAATAATATACGAGGATGTGACGTTGCAATAAAAACAATATGGTGGATTATGTTCTGTAGATTTTTTTTCGATCTTATCAGGTTGGGTATCAAAATGAAGCATTTGTAAAGACGATTTCAAAAATATGTGATAATCCACATCGAAAGGGACCTTATGGCGGCAGGCGCTTACGCCTTTATTGCCGCTGTTCCAATACAGTAGTGAATGGGTGCAACGTAAGCGCCTGGCGCCATAAGGTCCCTTTCAATGTGGATTATCACATATACATAATTTATGTAGGTATATTAAATTAAAACACGATCCCGCCGGCGGGGACGTCCAACGCGCGATCACGACAACACTGACACATATAGTCCCTATTCGTTCCAGTACCGCCGCACACCGGGTAGAGTCAGTCCGACCCAAGTCGGGCCTAGCTGAGTATCTTGCTGGACTCTTCTCAGCTAGGCTAGGTTTAGTGAACCAGCGACAAAACTCCCAACAACAATATTTATAAATGAATACATATCCAAGACTCAGGAACAAAAATATTCGTGCAAATTATACAAGATATTCCCTGACTGGGAATGGAACCTGGTACTGCCAGCTTCGTAGGCAAGGCCACTACCAACTGGGCTAAAGCGGTCGTTACAGTATTCAAATAAGACATGTTAAAACACACACCTCAGATTCGGTTGAAACCGCTCAACCAATCTCACTGGAGCGCAAGCTCTTAGAGCATTCCAGTGTTCCAAACAACGGGTGGTCGTGTCGGAGGTTTTGCCCTGAATTTACCCTAGTGCCCTTACCATGAGTTTACATGACCGTACTCGCTAGCGACTGCGTAAAAATTTGTATGGGCAAAAGTACAATGCCTCTGGCGGTTACGCAATAGAACTAAGAATCGGCATACTAAATCGTTTACGCAGTCGCTAGCGAGTACGGTCATGCAAACTCATGGTAAAGGCACAGGCCACTCCTATCGTTTTATTGGGCCCGGCCTATAAAGCCACAGTCTGGTTAAAAAAAAACACGATATTCCGGCATAAAATACATTTTTCACACCTGCTATTCAGAAAAGAGTTATTGTTGCCTTCGAATGAGGGATCAAAGTTGTATTTTTCTTCCCTCATTTGAGGGCAACAATGACTCTTTTCCTCATAAAAGGTGTGAAAAGCAGTATGTGACACTGTAGTAAAATCATTTGTAAGATATTTCATGTTTTTAGCAGCGGGCCTCATAGACGGTGTGAAAAGCAGTATGTGTCATACGGTAGCAAAATTATTTTCGTCTTGGGCGTAAACACTTGAATCCCTCGCTACGCTCAAGATTGTACAATAGAATCCCTCGCTACGCTCAGGATTCTATTGTACAATCTTTCGCTTCACTCAGAATTCAATATACCTATTCAAAAATGCGAGCGAAGCAGGTGCGCGAATACTATGATTCCGACATGTGGGCGAACCAGGTCAAGTTGGAGGTCACTCGCGACCGGCCCGCGCCGACTTTCCAACTGGCCAACTTCGGAATCTGGCGCCATCAGATACATCTATACAGTTCAGCGTTCAATAATATCTAAACATGCACACTAATGTTTTGACATCACCTTGTTTGCTCCGATGCTTCCAGATCCAGATCCAGATCATTTATTCATAAATGTACATATCATTTACATGTCATTTTTACATTATAATTACAATAATATAAGGCCATTAATGTGCCTAGCTATGTTCTATTTTCTATTTAGGGGTTCACATTATTTGTTATACTTGTTGTGTTAGGGTCAACGGGTTGTTGTTTCTTCTTATGAGTTATGGGAAAAAACTCAATCTTACAGATGTTAGTGTGAATATTGCGTTATTTAGATATCTAAATACTTCAAAAAGTATACTTATTGATTAATTGTCAAGAGCAGAACATTATTAACAATGTATATAATAAAATTCTGGAAAAAAACGCTCCGGAAATGGAACAATTTCGCTACAAAAACATTTCAAAATGAACATCAGAATCAGAACTGACCTCATTATAGGGCCCCTTTTAAGCCGCCGTTTTTGAAAATCATTAGTTGTTTTCAAGTTACATTCATCAATATTCATTTTGATTCCCTTTCTGAATATATGTTTTTTCGCTGCCGTTTATGCCGTATCTTTTTTAAATTTAAGTTGGAAATTTTTTTTTTCAGGCTTCAATGGACTGTAGACCTCAGGATTGCCCCTTGGCGAGAAACATTTCTTTTGTGCGCACGCGCGGCCCCTAGCTGATGGGGGGTTAGGCAATTGCCTACTCTGCCTAAAGGTTAATCCGGCCCTGGCTACGGTATCTGTTTACGGATACGAGATATTTAGTTTTATTTTTATATTATTTTTTATTAAATTTAGCCGTGTTAAAATTCATGTGCGATTTTTTCTTTTTAGCTATTTGTAATATGTCTCTATAGTTCGTTTTTGTTTATGTGTTACCCGCCGTGAATTTCACCGATTGGCTCCGACGGAAGACCAGCGTCGACCAGTTAGGTTGGCACCATGCTGAGTCGGGACCATTTCGTGGCATTATTGATTGTTTTCTTTTTGTTTTACACCTTTTTTACTGTTTTTACTCGTTTTTCAACTTTAATCCTTGGTATGTGTATCAACTCCTGTGCCACGAATAAATGTTTTTTCTTTCTTTCTTTCTTTTTACAATTAGGGAGACCTTTAACTTGTTTGCAGTAGTCATACTTTAAAAAAAAACGGCCAAGTGCGTGTCGGACCACGCACAATGAAGGGGTTCCGTATCAACACCTTCCAGTCCACATTTCAAATCACTATCCAATACATTGAATCTAAAAAGTCGTATCTTCATAGGGAACTCACGACCTTTTGTTTGGGCAAGACAGTTTTTAAGCGAAAACTCACACCACCACAATTTTTTTCTGAATTTTAAACTTTATAGTTTGGAAATTAGAGGGGGGTGACACACTTTCTATGACTGTGACAGCTAATATCTCACCAACGGTTGACTTAAATGGACAAGTTTTTTAAAAACCTCCATATCATTTTTAAAGGCCTATTATCCATCGATACCCCACACGACTTGTGCGTTGAATAATTTTTTTTCATCTACCGGTTACATGTATGGAGTGCCCCCCTAATTTAATATTTTTTTGTAATTTCACATCACTTTTATGTAGCGGTTCATAGAATACACCTTCCTACCAAATTTCATAATTGCTGTGCTTATAGTCTCCGAGTAAATCGGCTGTGACATACGGACGGACAGACATGACGAATCTATAAGGGTTCCGTTTTTGCCATTTTGTTTACGGAACCCTAAAAAACCAGGCCATTTATTAATTCGTTTCATATTCATATATGGGTTGATATTGAAAATACTCGGCTAGATCTAAACTTGATATTTGAAATGTCAGACGAATATATTAATTATATTTAAGAAACTAGATTAAGTATATGCATTTTAAATACAGTGGAATCCGGATAAAGCGACAGTCAAGGGACCGGTGATATTACGTCGCACTAACAGGACGTCGCACAAAACGGACTGATTTACTTTGAAAATGTTTGGTATGAAATCTAATGTGTGGTGATTTCGAAGTCGTTAAAAGCGGTCAAATGTTATATGCGGAGTCGTTATAAGCGGATTCTACTGTAATACCGGTATCGGTAGTGGTATATGGCAAGGTCCATTCAAAGATCTGACGAAAATACTGAAGTTTGAGCTTCCAGTGTTAAGAAGTAATGTAGATTTACACTACACAAAAATTACTGTGGACTGAAAAAGAAACAAAATAACCGAATTAAATATAGAAAAACTAGCGACCCGCCCCGGCTTCGCACGGGTGCACTATTTAATGGATGTTATTATACATATAACCTTCCTCTTCAATCACTCTATCTTTTAAAAAAAACCGCATCAAAATCCGTTGCGTAGTTTTAAAGATTTAAGCATACATAGGGATATAGGGACAGAGAAAGCGACTTTGTTTTATACCATGTAGTGATTATGCCCAAGTAAATCTGTCAAAAAAACCTAAATATGATCGTGAAAATAAACTTTCTTGCTGCAGATTTCGTAATTATCAACGACAGTCATATTATCGGATAGATTTTTCATATGTGATCCAAAAATCAATTAAAATGTACAAAATATTTACGAAATTACACGCAGAGCCTTCTTGGAGAGCGGGATGGTTTATTGCAATCTCACGCTAGTTAGAGGGGGTTCTTTGCATTGGAATGGCCTTCCCTTAAGCAAGTAGGGATGTATTGTTGACATCAAATAAGAAAAACAATAACTTCGAATTTTGTCGTAGTAGTATCATATTATTAATCAAATGGCGAAAAAAGTAACTTACAAGAATAAAAAATTCCATAATTACGTGAATACTTATTACAAAATTAAATAAAAGGATGGGTCTATGAGAAACGTATTTTCGTAAAAAGGATCCAACCCCGCTATAGGTCAAATATCTTGAAAAATATATAATTTAACTGAATTATGTGTGTAAGAATGTATAATACACGACTCAACTCAATTTTCATCCAAACATATAATCTAAAAAAAATGTCTCAGTTGTGAGGAATCACGGTTCAAACTTTAAACCGCCATAAGTTTTGCTCAACTTTTTGTGGATTGGATCTTTTTCCTACGTCCAATTACAAGTATTCAAATTTTTAAGAGGGGGCATACTCTCCCTTTTTTCCGCAAAACACTCCTTTATATTGGAACGATCGTCTTACTATGGCGCTCGTGGTCAATGACGTCACTGATCTGTTGCGCTTTCTCTCTTTAACCAGCAACATTAAAACGGTTGTAGCTTCCTTATTTTTTGAGATGTTTGAATAATAAACTGTGGTTCGTTAATTACCAAAACTATCGGAAGTCATACTGCAATTAAATCTCTTTCTAAATAACAATACAAAAGTATAAAGTGAGGGGCAAGTATTCCAAAATCTACATTTAAAAAAAAGTGTCTGAAAGTTATGTACATGAAAAAGTAGAATGGCCCACAACTTATTTTTAAATGTTTTTAAGGGGGCTCCCATGCAGTTAAAGGGGGGCACAAAAAAAAATTACCTACTCCATCAAGTTGGGTATCGTTCTTTAGAGCAGAGTAAATGAATGTTATATTTTTGTTTTGAAAATATTTAAAAGCTAAGTATGTAATGAGAAGCCCCAAAGTTAGCCTTCTGTTCCGAAGAAATTTTTAACTTCCCATTAACCTATAAACTTGACATTTGGTGATAATGTGTATTATTAAGTATATTTTACCAACAAATGCTAATATATTGATTAATCAGATTTTTCATTGAAATTTCCTTATTTTTCCTATTAAAACCAACTTAATTTTGGGGTCGATTCGGAACCCTCAATGTCCAAAGTCCGACACGCACTTGGCCGGTTTTTGTTTAAATTTTGTATGAATAGACATAAAAAAATCAATTGTTCCAAATGAAAATGAAGAATCACGTACAGCAACCCATTTCTTTAATAGCGGTCTCAATAAAATGTATACGGAATATCAATTACAGTACGACAGCTCGATAAAGGCGATAACCAACCTTACGAGTTAAAGATAGAGTCGTAATTGAATTGAAAGTATCGCGCGCATGTAATTTCAACTCAGTGATCGAGTCACGCGCATAGAGTGAGAAAAGACAAACGTCGCAAGTCCCGTCTCTCTCTTATACAATACGGACATTCTACATACAGAGCTCACTATTATGTTGCTATATGAACTACTTATATTAATAGTTGAATGAATGACTTTTCAATCAATACCTGTGCAATCACTGGGAGGCAGGTTATGAAGAGGTTTGCCCTAATATATGGTCGTCCGACTATACCTTGTTTTTTTTAGCATTAGAAATAATGAGAGAGAACGATTACCAGGTTTTTTAATAGGCAAGTTTTGCGGTAATGGTATCAAATAATCTCAAAGAGATTTAAAAGCGTTATTTCATGCTCACATTATACATTATTATTCTAAAATAAGAAAATGTCTCAATTTATATTTACTCGTCATATATTTTTAAATGATTGATATTAACCTGGTCGGAGTTCCTCTTTTTCGAACCAAGCGCTTTTCATCATCTTTTGTAATGGGCACTGCTAAGGTTTAGAATTCCCTGCCGGCGTCTATATTTCCATGTTCATTTAACCTAGACTTTTTAAGGCACGAGTGAATAGGCACCTTCTGGGTGAGCTCGTTTCATCGTCGGCCATCTTTGCCCCCTGGCTAGATGCTGGCCAAGAGCGATCCCATTTTTGATAAAAAGGTATCCATTATTTTTTAAGTTTCATTTCGTTTCAAACATCTAAAAATTGTACAATAAATAACCCAAAGAGGCAGAAATTGTAAGTCGGTTCGGGTTTAAAAAAAAAGTAATTTGTCATAGTCACTGTCACCTATTCTGATATTTTGTGGGAATAATGAGAATTCAATGTGTGTGTGTAATTTACTACCACTGCTTTTTTTGTTTACCTAATTTCTAATTTAAAAAAAATCAAGGTAAATCCCGACCAGAAATATATTTATCTACACCCATACTCAAAAAGTGCTCAAAAAGTGTAGGTAAGGACCAACTTTACAATATCGCTCCGGTCCGGGGCGGAGATGGCCATAACAGCATCAAAAACGGTATCGTTATGGCCATCTCCGCCCATTACGATACAGGCTCGTGCTTAAAAAAAAACTTCAACGAGCTCACGAACTCGAACTCCTCCACTTTCAACGCAATGGTGC
Source organism: Epiblema foenella (assembly GCA_963556455.1). NCBI lineage: Eukaryota > Metazoa > Arthropoda > Insecta > Lepidoptera > Tortricidae > Epiblema > Epiblema foenella. Next base: position 45,769,652 of record OY747095.1, read on the forward strand.
CTCAACACATGAAAGAGGATTTAATATACGGATGTAGATAAAGTAGTGTATGCAACTGTACATAATTAGGCCTTATAACACTCGTGTGATCCTGTTATGAAACTCGCTGACGCTCGTATAAAACCACACTCGTGTTTTAAGTAGGGTTTGCAATTCGAATATTCGAATTATTCGCCACATACATTATTCGAATTCGATAACATCTATTATTCGAATAAAATGAATATTTCGAATAGTGCAGAAATTTGACTGAAATTATTTACCTTCGCGAAAAACTATAATAAAATGCCAAAATCAATTATCCTCTACATTAACAACTGCGTAGAAATAATTTTAAATATTAGAAAAGTAGTTTTAATCAAAGACAAATAGCATATCTTTCCCCTTGCCAAAAACAAACTTTCTAATCTATATATATATATATTACGTGAGGCCGATTTTTGTACACCCATCAGATCTACAGTTATGGTCCGATTTTAATAAATGATGTGTCATAAGATTCATCTCATGCTGGAGAGTTGCATAAATCTTTTATTTTTCATATTTTTTAGGAAAAAGGACTAAAAAATTGATTTTAAAAAACTACTGTGCGCTGACCACGTGACTTTGGCCGCGTGACGTCACGCGACGTGGCTCCTGTTTTGAATTGACATAACACAGTAAAAAATAAACAATAACTGAACTCAAACCTGTAGTAAGTTCTTCAGCATGAGAAAATATACGTTTTGAGTCGGCGACATATATCCACAACCCCAAGAAAATTAACAAAATACTAAATAAACGATGTTTTTGCAATGTTTACAATACAGACTGTTTACAATTTACATGAATGACAGACGTATTGTATCGTTATTTAAAAATTCAACGTCAACATTTAATATTTTTTTCTGGTATGCCAGTATTAAATTGTCATGACCTTTTTATTTAAATAAAAATTATAATTATGCAAACTCTTCGCAGAGAAAACCTCTAGGTTTAAGCCATGCATTCATTGTCGTGGACGTCCATCTCTGTTATAGTCTCTTGGCATCTTTGTTGACCTTAACAGTACCTTGCGCGCCGATAGGAATACAATTCCTATTGGCGATTTAGCCTTTAGAAGACTTTTCTATCCTCGGTATAGCAAATCGCCCAGCGGACTCCCCTTCCGGGTGGAAACCCATGGCCCATGATATTGCTTGACGAGACCGGGAATAAGTTGGAAAGAATCCTCGCTTCCCGGATCGGGAAGCAATAAGAAAATGCGGGCCCCAATGTCACTCCAATATCATGGAGTCCCTCCTTACCTGAGTCGCGTCGTGGAGCGGGTACTATTGTTTAATTTTAACTTTTAAGAAGATACTGTAAATGTAGATGTTTTTAATTGCAAGGTCATTACATTTTACATTACATACGTTACAATGATTATTTTGTTTTATTTTCAAAAATATTCGTTTTATTCGAAATATTCGAATATTGGAAATGTATTCGTATTATTCGAATACATTTCCAATATTATTATTGGACGAATATTGAAAACCCTAGTTTTAAGACCTCTCATTATGTATCAGTATAAACTACTATACCTTTGGTCATGTTGCGGAATTCCATTGCAACTAATTTCTTACACTGGCAGTAATTTAATCATAGGTTGTCACTGTTGTCAGTGTCACTGTGGTGGTTTAGGTTAAGTGTTGAATATTAAATAATAAATGAAAAAAAAAATGCCCAAACGATTCATTGTCAAGAGCAGATTATTATTAACAATGTGTAAAAAAAAACTGGAATAAAACGCTGGGGAAATGAAACAGCGACATAGTTTCATTATTTCACCAAAAATTACAAAATTAACATCAGAATTGACTAAAACTAGTGAAAATGTAATTATTCCGACTATACCGACATTACTGACCCTGTTGCCGTAATATAAAGGAGAATAATAGCGCTGTCTTAACAATGGCCATAATTATATTTCTGGTTTCTTTACATAATTAGGCGCGGTTTTATAAAGATCCGTTAGACCTTTAATGTCGGTTTATGTCAAAAAATGTACTGAGTTACTGAAATTTGATCTGACATTTGGTCTAACGGATCTTTATAAAACCCGGCCTTAGACCATCAAATCAACTTTGATTGCTTCTCCGTTCCAGTGTGGGACAATGTCCACAATATGGTCCATAAGATTCCATATAATTATTGAACCTACTCATAAAATTTCACGAGAATCGGTTGAGAGATGCGACCTGTATAGGAGAACAAACGAAAATTCGCACACAGAAACTTACAAAATCAATGATTTTTTTTTTAACGTCCAATAACTGACTCGACAAAAAACTCTAGCTACGTACTTATATATACTACGTATTTTATAAGAATAGAATAGAATTGAATAGAAATGTTTATTTGCAAGAATACGTATTAGGTACAGGTGTTACATAATATTAAACATAGTCACAGTATTCGACTGACGACCGCTTTAGCCTAGTTGATAGTGTCCCTGCCTTCGAAGCTAGAGGTCCCGGGTTCGAATCCCGGTCAGGGCATTTATTTGTGTGACGAACAAGAATATTTGTTCCTGAGTCTTGGATGTTTTCTATGTATTTAAATGGGTCATTGTCAGTTGTAAAAACAAAAGTTGTCCACCCGGTGGTCAATAGTTAACGGCTTGTGTACATGTAAGTTATGTTTTTATTACATGGATTTCTAGTTATGGAAACACCGTTTATGCGGGTTACTAGACCAATTCAAAATTAAGCTTTTTGGGCATTATCTTTTGATATGTCCACCGAAAAAACGCGAACCTAAAGCTGACAATGACCCAAGTATATATTTATCTATATAAGTATGTATATCGTCACTTAGTATACCCATAGTAGAAGCTTTGCTTAGTTTGGGACTAAGTTGATTTGTGTAAGATTGTCCACAAATATTTATATTTATATATTTATATTTATATTCAGTCGAAACAGCATGCAAATGTTCAAAATGTAAAATCTATTTATCTAACCCTTATTTGTTAAAATCTCATTTCCATATATTCCTTTGCTGAATAAAAATAATGTTCTAGAAGCCACTTTGTCAATTTACGCTTAAATTCTAGGTAATTTAACAGCTTAAGGGTCCTTATCAGTTAAAAAACGCTAATCTATTTACGCCATTTTCTGTTTGAGTTGACACGTATCTTGACATTTTCTCAATGTTACTATCTAGAATAGGACAATTGCGATCTTACGTCATAAATTTTAAATGTATTTTTTTGATTTTTCATTAAGAAATATAGTTTCAAACATCACTCCAAATCGATTATTTTCGAGCCAAAAACTTGTTTTTTTCGCTTAAATTCTACTACACACAATAAAATCAAAAAATGGCTATGTTACTATCTAAAACTTTAATAAAATCATCGTAGCCTTTAATAATTTTATTGGTGTTATCAATACTTTTGTCATAATTTGCAATCAAAACATTTTAAGACTTATAAGGCCTCTTAATACTATCAGGAAGTTTATTAAAAATTTCAAGTTACCGTATCTTCTCGTATTTACTGGTATACTATACAGCCGCGAAATTAGGTCAGAATCTGTCCCCTTATGCCCTTGTAACCAAAGAATTTACTGACACTGGAAAGCGCATATGATGCATCAAACGGGCGCACCCAAACTGCACTTTACACAGTTGTAATAAGGCGCACGTAGAGATAAGCATTCGGTAAGTCAGCGAGATAAGCATTAAAGGAAAGCGCGCACAATCGCGAGAGCCGTGGGATGGGAAGCTCTTCCGCTTTTTACTCAGCCATTACTCAGCACAGTTTCACGTGGAAAGTAAAAGTGGGGCGCTCTCTCGGTTACACGGAGCCGGTAATGTTTGAATTAATGTAATATTATGAATTTCGTACGTTAACTTAATTATAGATTGTGTTTCAAGGACGCGATTTGACAATGAAATGAAATCATTTATTCTTCAATTCAGGCATGTTACATGCACTTATGAATGTCAAAAAACTACCACCGGTTCTAATAAACCTCTGCCTCGAGAAGAACCGGCGTAAGAAACTCGGCGAGGTGTCATTTTTTCAAAACAATATACAATGTATATAAAATAACAGTATCATAATAGTACAGAATTCAAATGCTACAACATAAACATACATACATATTTTTAATATTAAGGACAAAATATTTCTGTGTTAGATTACTTGTGCGGGACGCTATCACTGCCAAACATCCTTATCCATGATGTAATCGTTTATCTTAGAACATGCTTTTGAAATAAGTGTCTGTTTCACGACAGACTTAAATTTAGAATCCGTAAGTTACAAGTACATTGCTATACATAGTGCCGTCTGCGTCGACGCGCCCCTCCACAGCGCATCATCATCATTATATCAGCTGAAAGACGTCCACTGCTGGAAATAGGCCTCCCCCAAAGAGTAATGACCGGTCCTGCGCCACCCGCATCCAGCGGACTCCCGCGACCTTTACCAGGTCATCAGTCCACCTTGTGGGGGCCACGCTGTGCCTTCCGGTCCGTGGCCGCCACTCCACAGCGTATCTCATAGTAATCTATGCACAATAAAGTATTTTCCAGTGATGAGATAAAATATAAAACATGGACTAAATTAAAGTTTATTTTTAATTAATACTCTTTTTAATTCTCATTATTTTATGAATCATTACAACACTTTTTTTTTAATCTGTGCGTCAGGTCAGGTCAAAACATGTGGCGTGTGACGAGAGGGAGCCATTATTCTCATTTATATGGCAACATGTCAGTAATGTCAGTATAGTCGGAATAATGACACTTTGCCTTGTTTACCTGTCAGTTCTGGTGTTAATTTTGAAATGTTTTGTAGCGAAAGTTTCATTTCCCGAGAGATATTTTCCGGAATCCGCTCTTGACAATGGATCGTTTTGTTTTTTTTTGTCATTTAATATTTAACACTTAAACTAAACCACTGACACTGACAACAGTGACAACCTATGATAAAATTATTGCCAGTGTAAGAAATTAGTTCCAATAAAATTCCGCAAAATGGCCAACGGTCATATATTTCTGTGCCTTTACTATGAGTTTACATGTCGTGCCGTCCCTCTCATTCATATAATAAATCACACGAGAGTGAAAGGGAGGGCACGAACGAAGTTTGGGATTTCGAAGTTCGGAGTACAGGCTCTGTGCCTTTACCACGAGTTTACATGACCGTACTCGCTAGCGACTGCATGAAAAATTGTATGGGCAAAAGTACAGCGCCTCTGGCGGTTACGCAATAGAACTAAGAATCATCATCATCATCCTCCTAGCGTTATCCCGGTACAGTTGCATCCTGAAGGATGCCCGGAGTCCGCTACCTAATCCCAAGATTTGGCGTAGGCACTAGTTTTTACAGAAGCGACGGCCATCTGACCAGACCTTATTGGAATTAGGCTTGTCAAGTGAGTGGGCAACTTGACTGTTAGAAGTTCTCAAGCAGCCCGAAGGCCTCTAATTTGGCTTAACGACTGCTATCACATGGACAGCAGCCGGGATCAACGGCTTAACGTGCCTTCCAAAGCACGGTCTCAGTTAATATCCACACAAAGCGGTCACCCACCCAAGAACTGACCTGGGCCGACGTCGCTTAACCTCGCATACCGCACGCGGTACGCGGGCGCCGCTGGGCCACGAGCGCTCCTATATCCGCAATAGAACTAAGAATCGGCATACTAAATCGTTTACGCAGTCGCTAGCGAGTACGGTCATGCAAACTCATGGTAAAGGGCGTAATCGGGCTTCACAATAGGTAACTAAACTGACTACTAACTTAACTGGTCGACTAGATGGGTCATACGCTGATTTAGGTTCGCGGCTTTTCTGTGGACATACCAAAAGTTAAGGGCTACAAAGCTTAATTTTGGATTGGACCAGTAACCCGCATAAACAGTGTCACCGTTTCTATAAATCCCTGTAATAAAAACATAGCTAACATGCACATAAGCCGTTAACTATTGACCACAGGAGGGACGACTTTTGTTTTTTCAACTAAGTATGACCCAAATCTACCTTAACCTATCCTAAGCTATAATCAGAAGTAACTTGTGAATTTTATGCATACATAATAAGAAAATATATGATTATATCCATGATTCCGAACAACTTTCACTGTGGTATATATTTGTCCGTGTCAAAAAGATAATCAAAGTAGGTATCATATGTTTTGGTTAGCGAATGGAACACTTCCTTTGAGTCTTGTTTTTATTAGAGATGCGCCGAATATGGGTTTGACCAAATACGAACATTCGGCCGAATATTAGGTCCAGCTGTTGCCGAACCGAATATTCGACCGAATTATTCGGTTCAACGTAATTCCTTCATCTATTGTTGTAAAACAAACTAATTGAATGGTAAATTTTCTGTTCATTATCATTTTATTGACAACTAGCGACCCGCCCCGGCTTCGTACGGGTGCAATGCTGATGCATGTATTATACATATAAACCTTCCCCTTGAGTCACTCTATCTATTAAAAAAAACCGCATCAAAATCCGTTGCGTAGTTTTAAAGATTTAAGCATACATAGGGATATAGAGACAGAGAAAGCGACTTTGTTTTATACTATGTAGTGATAAATAAGTTAAATCACTGTTAATTCAAGTATAAATTTCACGAAGCAGTAACTATAATACACTCTTGTAGCTTCTAACAAAACCCTCTCAAAATTGTTCGGTAAATATTCGGGAGCTGAACCGCATAATTCGGCCGAATACCGAACATTCAAAAACATGCCGAATACGCCGAATACCGAATAATAACCGAATATCCGGCGCATCCCTAGTTTATATGAAAAGATATGTCGTTGGAAATATCCGGGCACGGGAGAAAATCGAGGGGTGAGTGGACAAACCCGATAAGTCATCCAAATGATTTTTTGAAAATAGAACTCTGCGTAATGGATGTTGAGTTCTTATTTCAAAAATCAATTATCTCGATTTATCGGGTTTGACCACTCACCCCTCGAAATGCAACCTACTTAATGAGTATTTTGTGTGTTAAATAAACTTATATAGAGCCTGTGTTTCAAGGACTCTTCTTAGGAGTCTGTGAGTCGCCTAGCTTGCGCGCTCGAAGAGGCGACGGTACCCCGAGGGACTCGTTCGGCCTCACTGTACTAGTAGATCTTACTCATCTTACCGCAGAAGGGTACATCTTACGCGCTCCACCGCCCGTTGGCGCCGCACACCCGCCGCGCGGGTCCAAGACGAGGGAACCCGCCTCGAGGGCCTCAAACGTCACTCGTAATTTAATAAATAAATAAATAAATTTTAGAGGACAATCTTACACAAATCGAACTAGCCCCACAGTAAGCTCAAGAAGGCTTGTGTTATGGGTACTAGACGACGATATATTTAATAGATATAAATACTTAAATACATAGAAAACATCCAAGAATCAGAAACAAATGTTCATGCTCATCACACAAATATTTGCCCTGTCCGGTATTCGAACCCAGGACCGTCAGCTTCACAGGCAGGTGCACTACCCACTAGGCTAAACCGGTCGTCACCAATTTACTAGTAGATCTCACCGCAGAAGGGTATCCCGTCAGGGCTCCACCGTCCGTTGGCGCTGCAGACCCGCCTCGCGGGTCCAAGACGATGGAACCCTCGAGGGCCTCAAACGTCACTCGTAATTTACTAGCAGATCTCACCGCAGAAGGGTATCCCGTCAGGGCTCCACCGTCCGTTGGCGCTGCAGACCCGCCTCGCGGGTCCGAGCAGCTCGAAGCCTCGCTCGCACGCGTACGAGGCGACGGTACCCTCATCTAGGGACTCGTCCGAGAACGTCACGCGGGAGTGCGCGGGCGCACCGGGGAAGCGGCATGTTGCTGATACACCTGCGGACAATGACGGTTAGGTTAGTCTTCGGAAGGCGCAATGTGCAACAGAATGTTATGTGTCATTCTACAAAAAAAATTGTATTTAACCTTTTTTTTATTTAAACCTGACTGTGGCTTTATACAGGCCCAATAAAGCGATAGGAGTGCGCTGTTGGAGAGTAGCCTGGGGAAAATCCAGGGGAAAACCTCCGACACGACCACGCGTGTTTTTTAACCAGTCGATGTCTTAGGGAAACGAAGAATTGTAGGCGAAAATGACCGTTAAAATTATAATCTTAAAAAAAAATTGATTCATTCAATTAAGGAACGAAAGGGGTTCCTAATAACGAACAATTAAACAACGAATCAACTACATTAGTATAAAACAAAGTCGCTTTCTCTGTCCCTATATCCCTATGTATGCTTAAATCTGTAAAACTACGCAACGGATTAGGATGCGGATTTTTTAATAGATAGAGTGATTGAAGAGGAAGGTTTATATGTATGTATAATAACATCCATTAAATAGTGCACCCGTGCGAAGCCGTAATGAAATCTAATATGACCCGACTGCACACAAAATAGATTTATGGAATTTTAGATATCCTTAAGTTATTTTATTTTAAAACTTGTTTTTAGGCTGAAAAAAAAATTTTAACGCACATAGTCGTGTGGGGTATCGATGGATAGGACTTTAAAAATGATATCGAGGTTTCTAAAAAACTTGTCAATTTAAGTCAACCGTTGGTGAGATATTTGCTGTCAAAGTCATAGAAAGTGTCCCCCCCCCCCCTCTAATTTCCAAACTATAAAGTTAAAAATTCTGAAAAAAAATGAGGTGGTATGCATTAGTAAATACTTTGAACGATTTTTGGTTTGAATAATATAGGTTTTACGGTTTTTGAGTTTTCGCTTAAAAACTGTCTTGCCCAAACAAAAGTTCCCTATGAAGATACAACTTTTTTAGATTCAATGTATTGGATAGTGTGTGTTGTGGACTAGCAGGTGTTGGTACAGTCGCCATCAAATATATCTGTACTCTTCAGGGTGCTCAAAAATATCTGAACATGCACTTTAACGCCTTGACAATAGAGTCTTGTTCAGATATTTGTGAGCACCTTGTTCGCTCCGATATATCGGATGGCGACTGTACGGAACCCTTCATTGTGCGTGGTCCGACACGCACTTGTTTTAACCTGGCTTTACAGGCCGGGCCAAATAAAGCGATAGGAGTGCGCGGTTGAATACCGGCCTAGGGAACATCCAGGGGAAACCTCCATGACCACGCGGGCGGTTTAAACACTGGAATACTCTAATAGTATCTTAAGTAAAGTTAACGTTAAAAACAGTGTTGCCAGGGCCCTTGGGACGTAAATTACGTTTCGTTTCTTGAAAAGTTACATTTTTGATGCAAAAGTTAAATTTTTTCTATTTCCTATAATTACTGATCAAAACTGCCGATTTTAAGAAATTAGTAGCCCCATGCAGCTAGAATTCGGCGAGCTCGGCGACAGAATTACGCCGGGCTGATGGGGGATATCTCAAATGTCATACATAGTTACCTACTTGTACAACAGACGAACAGACAGAGTCGTATCATGTGGTTTTTTTGTTACATTTCCTGTATGGAAGCTTATAAATTGTCCCGCTTGGTCCCGTTTAAATACAAAAGGCCTTTATTTTAAATAGAGTTTCATTGTTCTTAAAAGTTACGAAAATTTCCCTTACAACAGAAGTTACTTACATGTTACTCGAGCTGGTCAAAAGTTACGAAAAATGTAAGAAATGTAACCATCTGGCAACACTGGTTAAAAAGCAAATCTACAATGATTCCGCCATTATCCGAAACGTCATCTTTCAATACCAGAATGACCAAACTCCCTATTTAGAATGTGGTCACCACGCTTTCTCTCCATTGCACGGATCGTTTCCAAAATCAGCTCCACCGTCTACGGGATTCGATATGCGCGGCCGTGCGTTGCTTTCCCTGCTTATTTACCTTATTATAACACAGCATAACACCTTACAAGTTGCCTAAGATTCGGTTGAAACCGCTCAACCAATCTCACTGGAGCGCAAACTCTTATAGACCAAGAAAATTAGCGAAACCTGGACATAAAAGATAACTGTAATTTTCTTTTTCTATGATATGAAGTATTGTTAGTTATGCTTAAAATAATAGAAATTAAACATTTTAAGGTTGCGCGTCACTATAAAAAAACCGAAAAACTAAATTTTAAACACATTTTGATTTCATAAGTACAGCATAATATGTAACTACGTAAAAGTACCTCTATTATGATATGACGCTTGCATTCCAGTTAAATAAATCAAAATTAAACTAATTAATCAACCGGTACTATCATTAATAAAGAACTTTCGGTAAGTTACACATTTTCTGGCTTATCTTATCAGGCATTATAGATAACTGTAATTTAACAATTTATTCTGAATAGTATATTATGTGTGTTGATAAATAATTAAAAATTAAACAAATTCTCTTTGCGGATCTCTAAAATCACAAATATTGGTAATTTTTGGAAAGGCAAAATACGTAACTACTTCAAAAGTGTTTAATTTATGCCATCAACATATTACTAGCACTAAAAGAAACAAATTAAACAAAAAATATCCACGATTATCAATTAATTGTTATCTTCTCTTACTTGCGTTTTAATATGAACATTATGTCTTGCAGAATAAGGTCGTAATTTCTTTGTTTCTCAACTCACGGCCGCGCTGTCGCTACTCGCGAGCTATTCTCGTGTGGTAGTCAGCTCGTGCATTCATTTACAGAGCTCGGAATAGGTAGTGCCTATTTACCTAAACTTCGCTGAAGGACGTAACTAAGAGTGGTTACAACCACCAAAAATAATTACTTCTTTTTATTGAATGTGGGGTTTCCCGGGATTTACTGTATTATTCTAGAGGCTTAATACATTTCTCTTTACTTATAAATCTTGTTATATTGCATATTATTTGTTTAATTACCTTTAAATAACAATCAGTCATTAAAAATATAATATGGATCAAATTGAATCAAAAGGATTCCGACATTTGATAGTTTTTAGTTGACTTAGACAGAATTATACTCCTTTCTTCCATGAGAGGGGACCTGTGTCCAGCATTAGGGCGTATATAGATTGGTGATGAGACAGATATCAAATGTCGGAATCCTTTTGATTCAATTTGATCCATATTATATTTTTACTTACTGATTGTTATTTCAAGGTAATTAAACAAATAATATGCAATATATTTTATTTTTATTTTTATATAACAAGATTTATAAGTAAAGCGAAATGTACTAAGCCTCTAGAATAATACAGTAAATCCCGGGAAATCCCGCATTCATTAAAAAGAAATAATTATTTTTGGTGCTTGTAACCACTCTTAGTTACGTCCTCCCGCGAAGTTTAGGTAAATAGGCACTACCTATTCCGAGCTCTGTTCATTTATTATAGGCTTATAGTCAATGATTGTCAAACTTTTATAAGCACGTGGGCCACACAACGGTTCGGCTGGGGCGGAAATTTATTGAAATATTGTGTTTATTAAATCGATAACAACTAAATTGTTCAAAATGAGATATATGATTTAGTGTTGGGTAGGACATGAAATTAAGATGAGTTTGAAGGAGTACCTTAGTTCCAAAAATGAGGTGGTTGAATGTCTTACTTCAAATGAGGTGAGGTAAGGTACCAACATATACTTAGTATCTGTTAGCAGCAAAAACAGGGCTTTTTTGAGATGTAGTGTATATGATAGTCACCAACCACTTTCATGCATTATATTTATACTTAAGTTCATATAAAAATGGTATTTATTGTAGAGGCTGTTTTATTTTGGAATGCCCAGTCAGGTGAATCAAACCAATAAGAAGTTAGAAGATTCTAAGTAATTCCTTTGATTGGCACTGCAAAAGATTTGAGATCCATAGAGTTATATAATATGACAACCCAATAGTAAACCTCATAATTAACACTAAACACGTAATATACTCGTAAGTACTCAAGAACTACAGCAGTATAGTTATTATTCCAACTTGATAATTTGAGTATGCTTGGGTAATTTAAAAAAAAATCACATAGATTAGACTCATACTATCACTACAAGATATTATCATTTGAACTGACAAATAAATAATTAGCTTACTAATGATATAACATCAATGAGGCGGAATAAAAACAACATTAAAAGCAATTCCGGAATCATATGTCGCAGTCCAAAATGCAAACCACATCAACAATACAAGTACAGCCACACTACAAGGTACATACACAGATATTCATGTATCGGCTAAATGTTTCTACCGAGGCTGATACAAATATAAATTAAATAAACAAACCTCAGAAACAAAGAAGCATCCCAAAGTGATAAAGCTTTGTCAGATTGTCAATGTCAGATTCAGAACTTGTTTGAATCTGACATTGTCAAAATTGAGTTGCGTTCCTTTTGCCCTTTTTTGACCACTTTGAAAAGTGTTTCGTTAACCCATTTTTAAACCCACAAATTCGTGTGGTGTTTAAAAATGATATGGAGGTTGCTTTAAAACTTTTCCATTTAAATCAACCCTTGGTAAGACATTAGCTGTCAAAGTCATAATGTCCCCCCCCCCCGTAATCGGCACCCAGAGGAACCTCGAAGATGACACCCATAACGATTTTTAAGAAAAATAAATGTCCGCCATCTTGGATTTGAAAATGCGTGTCATTTTTGTAAACTGCACCCCGAGGAACCTCCAAGATGATACCCATATTGATTTTTAAGAAAAATAAATGTCCGCCATCTTGGATTTGAAAATCCATGTATTTTTAGCAATCGGTACCTCGAGGAACCTCGAGAATGACACCCATATCGATAATTAAGAAAAATAAATGTCCGCCGTCTTCGATTTCAAAATGCATGTCATTTTCGTAATCGGCACCTCGATGAACCTCGACGATGACACCCATATCGATTTTTAAGAAAAATAAATGTCCGACATCTTGGATTTGTAAATCCATATCATTTTAGTAATCGGCGCTTCGAGAAACCTCGAGAGTGACACCCATATCTATAATTAAGAAAAATAAATGTCCGCCATCTTGGATTTGAAAATCCATGTCATATTGTGAGTTACTAATTAAATTAAGTAACAAGATAGGTAAACGTTCCGTTCGTTACAAAAATTTGACCGTGTGACGTAAACGCGTAAGATGTATGAAATCCTGCGGCGCTTACGACATTTTTGTCAACGCATGAGCATTGAGGTGAGTACTTCATGTCGCATTCGTTACGACAGGTCCGATCCGCCGCAGGCTCGCCGCTGGCGCTCCGCTCTCTCCCCACCCCGCACCCACCGCATGCATCCCGCTCCACAACAAGTTCGCACGTATTTTCAATTTGATTTTCGATTTCTTAAGCGTGACATTAACGTGTTTAATAATGATGAAAACACGATTATACTACACAAAAAGCTATTATTAAACAAAAAAATCACAGTTACGATTTTTGCTTACTGAGAAATACATTATTATTAAAACGTTACAAATTAATGTTTAATTTTGGTCTGAAATGTCTAAAAAGACACAATATAGCTTAAATAGATTTAACCATCATAGTTACCATTTTTGCCTATCTAGATATTGAGATCAGATGGAATCTGTGAAAAAAAACGTACTTGCGAAATTGGTTTCAGGTTAATTTTGCTATTCAGTGATCGCATTTGAATCCACCTCAAAATTATACTAACATGGTATTTGGTTACCTATTTTGCCTGCAGAAAAAAGTTAGGTAGTGTACGATAACTCACGATTTTTTTTTAATACGTTACGATCACGCATTTTTTACTTAATATGTCCAATTAATATATGATACTGAACATTAATATCCGATAAAATTATAAAAACAACGGGTTATCGAATTATGTCCAGGTATCGCTAATTTTATTGGTCTATTAGAGTATTCCAGTGTTCCAAACCACACGCGTGGTCGCGCCGGAGGTTAGTTTATAATAGTAGACTGTACACGTACACCAAAGGGATAAATAACTGTTTTTTTAGGAGGGTGATGTGAGTCCTGAGTGTAGTGAGGGATTTAAGCGCGCCCAAGACAAAAACAGTTTTATTCCCGAAGAGTATACTCTACTTTTCTCACCTCTTGCGAGACAATAAAGGAAAACCAGGGCTAACTAGAAACAAAATCAATCAGTCCGCCAATGCCCAATCACTTTCGTGACTCGCCATGTTATTAGGATTGTATCTTCTATTTTTGTAGAATCTGTAGTTTGAATAGTAGGTACATTACTGCAAAGAACGCGAAGGAAGGAAGGTCATCCCTGTTCCGGCCGAGGCCGTTTCTCAAAAAAATGGAATGAAATTCGAAAATTTTAAGAAGGCTCCAAATGAAATTCCAAGGATTTCAGTAATAATTTGAAACAAGCACGGCAGCAGCCCGTGGCCGGCGCGCCGGTTGCCGGCTTTGTCGTCGTGTTTTGTTTCGAATGCGACGCGAGCGAGCGAAGCGAACTTCACGAAATTAGACTTTAAAGATATAACAGTACGAACTGTGAAAACTGAAATCACATTATTACCCGGAGGGTTATAATGAAATTCAGTACAATATTACAACCCTGCTCAAGCCAAGGGCTATTATGATTTACTTTCGGTAAGGTTTGCATGATATATAATTATCCATTGTCGAGCAGGTGGTGTGAAAATAGTGTTGTGAAACTGACGTTTCCAATACGGTGTTAAAAACTAGCCAAGTGCGATTCGTACTCGCGCACGAAGGATTCCGTACCATTAATTAAAACAGCAAAAAAATCACGTTTGCTGTATGGGCGCCCCCTTAAATATCTTATAAATCTATTATAAACTAGCTTTTGCCCGCGACTTCGTTCGCGTGAACCTCTACTGACTATTCCTTCCCCTTGGTAGATATATTCTGCAGGTTAGGTTATAAACTACTTATCTTTGAGTGACTCACTCAAAATGTACTGAAACGTTTTTACGTCTCAAAGTTACAACCTTACAAAGTTTCTTATTTATATAAATATATTAGCAAGTGAAATGGGCCCCCTTGTTCATGAAAGGAGGCGTGTCTTGAAGTAGGATGTAATAGGCGGATAATGAAACAAAATGGGTAATATGATTTTTCAATACCTATATATATATATTCGCTGTATTCTGTAAAAGAATACAGTGACAAATCTTTATTTTTTTAAATATAATTGTGACATGAATAAATTGTATTTTAGGATTAAAATGACCAGCATTGTATATTAATTATTATCTTTTGACTTATTAATTATTATCTAGGATAACCTAGTAAGTATAGACTTATTATTTTTTGACATTTTATTTACACCTATTGGCCATTGTACCATATTATTATTATTGAATTATTTTGTATTGTTTAAAAAATATTCTTCTTTTGTGTTAGATTGTATTATTATTTTATTATTATTAATTCATATACAATCTGACGATCTTTTTGTGAATCCATGATATTTTACCAATTGACATTTTTATTAAATACCATGTAAATTTTCAGAAAGAAATAAATAAATCTAATCTAATCTAATCTATATATATATATATATATATATATATATAGATTAGATATATATATATATATGTATGTTGGTAACAGGTACTGGTGAGATTTGTAAAACTGTAACTTGTAAATAGAGCTTCGTGATCCGGGCCACAGATTATAGGAATTGAATTGAACTGAATGACATCATTCTAGAAATTCTTTTTTTTCTTCATCCGGGTCGAATGACTAAGAAAATCATAACACCCAAAGGAGTTTCCTCAGTGACGCATTCTGCAAGCGCCCTCTATCGAGCGTAGTGAAAGCGCTTTCACTCCCAACCACCTTATGAGTCTTATGACCGAGTTTTAAGGGCCATAATCGTTTGACACGGCGTTGGAAGGCAGCCTCCCGAGGTCTGTATTCAAAGGGCGTAAAGGCGAACGTCGCTTGGCGGGGTTTTATATGAATTTCTGTTAATTTTCTACGTTTGTGGGCCCGGTCGTTGACCTCCGGGTTAATGTTTATTTACCTATATTATGATAATATAATACGCCCTACGCTTCGAAAAGGAGGTAATCAGGGCAGTTTAAACATTAACACCCTTATTCATAAAACTTAACAAACCTCTGCTAACTGTCACTGTCTCACAAGCACATGCGTCAAAGTGACAGATAAGGACAAACGAACTTTAGCCGCTAGTTAACTAATATAGGTTTGATAGACGTTTATGAATAAGGGGGTAAAATATTAGTGCTACGTCGAATTAGGGGTAAAGTTTTACTTTCTGACTTTACTTGCTAGTTTCGTTTTTCAAGTCAGAAAATTGTCGGCTCAACTCTATTCTAATACTAGACTAGCTTTAGATTAGATTAGATTAGATTTTTTTATTTCATAACTAGCGACCCGCCCCGGCTTCGCACGGGTGCACTATTTAATGGGTGTTATTATACATATAAACCTTCCTCTTCAATCACTATCTATTAAAAAAACCGCATCAAAATCCGTTGCGTAGTTTTACAGATTTAAGCATACATAGGGATATAGGGACAGAGAAAGCGACTTTGTTTTATACTACTTATGTAGTGATGGTGCGCGAGACCGACTCGCAGTTGTTTCGCTATTCTCATTTGCGTGCAATCTACGTCACCTAGTAAACGTGCTTGCCCCTAGTTGAACGATGCTGTCACAGTCATGCGGTTGACATTAACTTCCCCGGACGGCAAAAGTTTAGCCGAAACGGCAAGAGGAACTGGCAATAATATACGAATAATGAAAAAATGACACCTCGCCGAGTTTCTTACACCGGTTCTTCTCGAGGCAGAGGTTTATTTTATGAACCGGTGGTAGTTTTTTGACATTCATAAGTGCATGTAACATGCCTAATTTGAAAAAAAATTGAAATTGAAGAATAAATGATTTCATTTCATTTCATTCATTTCAATGGCCAATGAGGGCTATCGTTTTTGTGCTCACCAGTTGGCGCCACTGTCGAGTAAGGACCAGCTGTCAAAAACTGTTATTGGTTATTATGGGCATGAGAACGAAGTTTACGTTTAAACCATATTTAATACCTTAAAACCGTACCGTAAAAATATCGAACATACCGCATTGTAGCGCGAAAAAAAAGGACGAAATAAGTTTCCGAAAGACAAAACTGTCTCAAAGCACGGACAGTCATTGACCCGTAACTCATATTTGGGTCATTGTCAGTTGTAAAAACAAAAGTTGTCCACCCGGTGGTCGATATTTAACGGCTTATGTACATGTAAGTTACGTTTTTATTACATGGATTTATAGTTACGGAAACACCGCTTATGCGGGTTACTAGACCAATCCTAAATTAAACTTTGTGGCCCTTAACTTTTGATATGTCCACCGAAAAGACACGAACCTAAATCTGACAATGACCCATTTGCCATAATCAAGCTCAGGTATTGCAAAATACTCACCATATTGCTTCAATTAGATATTAACCCGCGTAGCGCAACCACAAAGAGTGACATTTGATATTTCGGAGACCTCGCGCTACACTAGCGCCTCTAGCGGCGAATTCATACGTGATACTCATTGGAATCACGACCAAGTTTACATAACTAACCATGACGTCCGTTTTCCAATTTTTTTTTTAAAAAAGTTACTAATTCACACTTTCTCTTGACGTGACCCGTTGACGCACGATTATGTGGTAAAGTAAATCTTGCGGTTTTTTTTATACATATTAAAATGTTACAGATTTACGGCATAATGGATGACTTTTATTGCTGATCGCTTTTTTTCTACAGTCATTAACTACTCGTTTCTTTCGTGTTTATTTTGTGTACCGTTGAAAAAATGGTTAAAAGACAAATGTTTTTATACTCTGACAGAATATTGAAATCATCAAGAAAATGTTTAGCGGTTTTATAAGTACGTTAATATTGACATCTCATATAAACTTTATTTTTTGCATGCCATGTTGGTTAAACGTGTGATACTCAATAAATAAAATATGATTGTAACAACCATGTTTATGCAAATAAATATTTCATTTGATTTCATTTCATTACCTAATTTAGGAATTGATATGGCGTGTCTCCGTCATCAGGTCAACTCGGTGATACCATATTGCATCGTCACCAAACTAAAATAAGATATTGAGCTCAGCTCCATCGGTTGAGGTGAGGATAACTGGTCTGAATTCAGTTGCAAGATTTGTCCCACACATAAGTACATTACAATACATACATCTCACCTTATACATGTGCCTTTTTCGTGCAGTTATTAATGAATGTCTCAGATCGCAGGTATTTGACGCCCGAGCCGAAGGTTAAGTAATATAAGTTATAAGTTAGTTTTATTAAAGTTAGTGTAAGATCTTGTTTTATTATTGTTCTCGTAAATTACATAACTGTATATTCTTTAATATCTGTGAATTTAGTTTAAATTATTTTTTAAATTCAAATAATGTCTTCTTTCAGTAAAATGTTCCATCTACAATATTCAAGGTACTTTCCCTCCATGTGGCATAGCCGTGGGACGCCCTGTATATATATTTTTTAAGCCACAAGATACAATAAAAAAATACTTCAAATATTTTCGACAAACTGCAAAACAGTTGGCGAATTGTGGTTGGGCTTGGGTTAGGGTTGCCATACGTCCCGGTATGCCGGGACATGTCCCGGTTTGAAGCGTGGTGTCCCAGTGTCCCGCCTATTAAGCAAATTGTCCCGGTTTGAAAAGCATAGTTAATTAGTAGGGACCAGCAGCTAGCTAAATAAGTACTTATGCATTTACGTAGTCAGGACGGCTATAAGCCTAACGCTTAAGACAGGCAGTGCCTGCGTGGCGCGCGCGCATGAAGGATGCCGTCCCACGGCAGAGACCGGACCCGCTCCCACATCTGCTTTGACTTTGAGGATGAGGCATTGCGCTGATCTCCTTTCAATTTTTCTTCATGAGCTCTACCTATACTACTTTTTCTTTAATTGTCCCGGTGTTCGTCCTCATGCTTATGGCAACCCTGGCTTAGGTATTTCTCGATCCGCGCGGCAAACGCTATAACGCCATCGAAACACGACCTTTCTCTGATAAAACGAGCACTCGTATTCAATCTCGAACGAGCCTATGTCAAAAATATCTACACACCTCGCAACCCTAACACTTAGTGGTAAAGGTGAAAACTGAATACATATTTGTGACGAACTTACCCTAGGCGATTACATAGTTAAGAAAGCGTGATGATGACCTCAACCACTTTATATAACCCTCACATGGCGAATCCGCAACCTTGTGACCGTGGTGTAAGGTTGAGATTCGCATGGTTATGTGTCATGAGAAGCATTACAATGTTGTATTGGTTGAGAATAAAATTGTAGGTATTTTACACTCATCATAATTGAGAGGGGCAATGAATTATGATTGAACTCACTGCAAATAAAATGAAGTTCAAGTGAAACCTTTGAATAAATAAATAAATAATAAATAAATAGAGGACAATCTTACACAAATCGAACTAGCCCCACAGTAAGCTCAAGAAGGCTTGTGTTATGGGTACTAGACGACGATATATTTAATAGATATAAATACTTAAATACATAGAAAACATCCAAGAGTCAGAAACAAATATTCATTGCTCATCACACAAATATTTGCTCTGACCGGGATCCGAACCCAGGACCTCAGCTTCACAGGCAGGTGCACTACCCACTAGGCTAAACCGGTCGTCAAATTGATAGGAAATGCTTAAACCGACGGTTTTTGAACCCCTGTGGTTCCTTAGGGTCGGTTGCACGTTGCACCAACATACGATCACAGGCCGGTCTTCATCAAATATGGCGCCGGCAGCTTTCATCCCATAGAAACTTGTCAAACTTTCCTTACAATCAGATTTTAACGAACACCGCTTACGATTACAGATGGTTTGGTGCAACCAACACTTAGTAGAACTTAGCTTAAGTACTACACAAGTAGCAGCAGACTAATGCACCTTGAAATCTCAGTTTTCATAGATGTTTTGCAACCTATTTAATCTATTTTAAATAAAGAAGCCGAGCATTTTTACAACAAAATATCTCTAAAAAGTACATCATCAGACTAAGATCAGTAAAAACCCTTCTACGGGTCCGTAATTCCGCATATGACGTGATGGACGGGCAACTACGGAACCCTACACTGTTCGTTGGCGAGTGGCCTGGGGAAAATCCAGAGGAAACCTCCGATACGATTGGCGGGTGGTTTTGAAACTGGAATACTCTAAGAGTTAGCGCGTGAGTTTGGTTGGGCGGCTGCACCCAAATCAAGGTGTGAGTGGAATCGAGCTACTGGGATTTTTGTCGCTGTTTCACTAAACCTAGCCTAGCTGAGAAGAGTTCAGCAAGAAACTCAGCTAGTTCCGACCTGGGTCGGTCTGACTCTACCCAGTATGCGGCGGTACTGGGACGAATACATGTGTCTGTGTTGTCGCGATCGCGAAAGAAACTTGTCAAACTTTCCATACAACATTAAACACCTCTTACAATTAGAGAGGGTCTGGTGTCCACCTCAAATAAAAAAGTGTCAGTCTGTCATATTTCGACAAGAATCAATACAACATACAACCTACAAATAATATCTGTCACGATTAATAACAATCGTCTAATTTCATATTCAAATAACGGTTATAAAACGCTTCCAAGAACGCCATAAGTTCCATAAAACATGTACTTATATACGACAGTTTGTGCCAACTCTTGATGAATCACCTGTCGCGACCCACTGCTCCATATAGCTTGGTATCATCGATCAGACCAGCGTAAGGTGATCCGTGATTACGTATAGTTGTAATGAATATCGAGGTCAGGTTACAGGGGGTCTGTGTGAGGCAGAGTGGTTACAGCGAACCGAAAACGAAGTTCGAATATCTCCCTCTGTCTCGCACTTGCTAATTCGTGCGACAGAGAGGGAATTCGCGGTAGCCCCTCAGGTTATATAGCTGTTTAAATGTACACCTGCTAGCCGGAGGCTAGAAAGTCTTTGGGCGTTTATATTTAAAAAAAGTATGTTGATTAAAGTAAAAAACCCGGTCATTTTTTAGAACAAATCAAAGAGACATTGTTCTATGCAATGTACAGCTTCTATTGTACTAACTTATTTTAATAGGAGTAAAGTCCAAAAGTGTTCAAAAACTTTAAATTTTATTTACTGTACCTACTGAAAACTAGGGGCCTATTTACCGTGAAACGAAAAAAAAGTAGGTATACGTATGTAACTCTCTCTCTCTGTCCTCTATCGTTCGAATATGTAAGTGAGACAAAGAAGCATATATTTCATTTTCGATGCCTACTTGTCTAGTCTACCCGTTTGGTGATACAAATGTTTAATTAATCTTTGCAATCATTTCTTTGTTTAATAAGTTTAATTACCTAATAAATTAATTTAACATTTGTATCTACATTAATATATTCTCTTCAGTTTATGAAGTTACAAATTACAATTTTACAAGCTCTAGAAGTCTAGACATACTTACTTTACGCTTTAGTCTAGACCAATACCGACTGGCAATTTGACTTATGTCGTATCTTGCCAGTTTATACACTTCAGAAATTGTAGCATCGTGAAATCCATTCGCCATGGTGGTAAAATGCAGAAATGTCGAAATTTTACTTTTTTTAATTTAACTGTAAATATTTTGGGCAACGGTGAAAAACAGAATCTAATACCTACCGATAATCCGTTACTGTAAGAACTATTGCATAACAGAGAAGTGAACAGTGAATATATTTTTTTTATCTTACGCACAGGATGTGACGGTAGCGGAACGACCTAGCAACTTAAAAATATAATTTTGACTATGGTTTTTTCTTTTTTTTATTACGGCTTTGCATATTAGCCAATGACGCGTTATAGGAACAAAAGTTAGGGAAACAGGAATATGAAATTAGATATAATCAAACTAAACGAAAATTAGGAAGAGGATAAAAGGATTGGGATAGCAAAAATACTTATTTATAGATATACTAGCGACCCGCCCCGGCTTCGCACGGGTGCACTCACTATTTAATGGATGTTATTATACATATAAACCTTCCTCTTCAATCATTCTATCTATTAAAAAAAACCGCATCAAAATCCGTTGCGTAGTTTTAAAGATTTAAGCATACATAGGGATATAGGGATATAGGGACAGAGAAAGCGACTTTGTTTTATACTATGTAGTGATATCTATAGTTTAAATCACATTTTGTCAGGAATACTACTAAAATTGTATAGGCATCATAAGGTTTTTACTTTTAGGGTTAGAAGTGTAGATAGTTTTTGGTAAGGGATTTTAGAGTTAGAAGCTTGGCTCTAGGTACATGAGATCTGATAACTTTTTGACTGAGCGAACGATATGGTCTCGTCTTGGCAAAATTACGTAGTATCTTCTAAGTAGTCTGTGGCAAAAATTTTACAAGAAAATGTTCATGGTGGTAAGTTTAGAAATAATCATTTAAATGGATAAATCGGTTTGAAGGTTCTATTTCAGTGCTTTATGAAGTGTAATTATAAAATTTCAAAACAGTGATTCATAACAAATTACAATAAATTGGATCTGATATCATGTTTTCTAAAATAATATCGTTTTTCTAATCCACCATGCTAACCAACCTAACAGTCCACGCATTCCACGGAGCGGGCGCGGCACTTTCTTGTACAGTTACATGTCCAATGCGCAGTTACTTTGCGAATAATTAGGTCGACAGGTGCCCGGCGCGCGATGTTACGGAGGTACATGAGAGACATCCGCGTGACATATGGCGCTGTGGTACGGGAAACTCGGAACCGTAAGCAACGCGGAGAAACAAGATGGCCGTATGTCATTTGATTTATTGGACACGTTTGACGTTTTGGAATCGAGACAATCGAGTTGGTCACGACAAGATTGCTATAGGATATACTTTATATTTTGCTATTCTTTGTTATATTTTATTGTTTAAAGCTACGAATCTTCTGGAGATTCTGGAAGGTTTTCAGTTGGGCTGCTCTAAATTTGAACAAGTTCACGTTCCGCTGTGCCATTCCTGGGTATTATAGAGTTTATTCTTACTTACAAATTAAAATTTCAAGAGTTCAGGGGAATTGTGGCAGTGTTGGTTTATTTGTGGCGTTATTCACAATAACACTGACATACATAGGTGCAATTATGTGAAGTAACACGTAGGTAGGTACTTAATTAATATCGGTTCACGTTCGCTGTACTTGAGCGACCTCTGGTGAGCTAGAACATTTTTTGCCTTCATCTATGTATTTTTGGGGTGACAGCCCTAGCGCTACACATGCCGCGTGTGAATGAATACAAATTATACGATAGACAGAGATGCATAGAATAGGCACGTTTTTTATGGCTAAACGCCGTTTTTGTTAGGAAGTGAAGCTTCTCTAACTTGTACCATTAGGTACTTATTCTGTGACTAAAGGTAAATGTGCTAAAGAGTAAGTAAGTATAACCCTAACCTATAATACCTATAATTCTATAACCCTTATTTAGTGTGAAACCAACTCACTGACTACGGGTGGGCTTAAAACCAGCTTAGTACTGTGCTCACACCGATTTTTCAACGACTTATTTTTAATACCCATACTTACTATAGATTGAACATTGTAATCCCCTGGATTTTCCTCAGGCCCCCTGGATTTTCCCCAGGCCCCCTGGATTTTCCCCAGGCCCCCTGGATTTTCCCCAGGCCCCCTGGATTTTCCCCAGGCTACTCTCCAACCGCGCACTCCTATCGCTTTATTGGGCCCGGCCTATAAAGCCACAGTCAGGTTCAAAAAAAAAACATTGTAAAATTTTGAGAAATAAACCTTTTTGTATTTGTATTTGTATTTTTGTATATGGTGTTCATGAGCAAAACACTGTAACTTATGTATAGTTAGACTATTTACAGTGTATCGTGCGATATCACCCCGCCGATCGCCGCTTGCGCAAAACGATCTGATTTCTAGGGGAAGTTGCCACAGCTGATTCTTTTTAGGTCATTATTTACGCTTATGATCATGATCGAGGCCTCTTTTAAACTGTATGTGTTAGAATATGTTAAAATCAAAATGATTTACGTCAAACATTAGAAGTAAACCATGTGGTTGAAATTGAAAACCTAAAAAATATCACTCGAGTGTTTTACAACTCACAACGACATACATATTGTATTGAGAGAATTTTTTATTGACTGAGTGATATTTACACCTACAAAAAAATAGACTAAACTTAGAGAAGGCAATGGCATTGCAAATGACCCATCTAACACGCGCCGCGTGAGTTAGCAATTGGGTCATACGCGGATTTAGGTTCGCGTCTTTTCTGTGGACATACCAAAAGTTAAGGGCGACAAAGCTTAATTTTGGATTGGACCAGTAACCCGCATAACCAGTGTCTCCGTTTCTATGAATCCCTGTAATAAAAACAGCTAACATGCACATAGGCCGTTAACTATTGACCACAGGAGGGACGACTTTTGTTTTTTCAACTAAGTATGACCCAATTAACTATCCTGCTCTCTACGGAAGCTCTGCGCGTAATTTCGAAAAATAAAATATCCTCAGGTAATTCAAAATGTCCGGTAGTTCCGAAAATAACGAATTCCAGTCTAACTAAGCGATTATATTGCATCTCATCATCATCATCATAAAAAGAAATGTTAAATTTTATTGTTGATGTTTGGTAGTGCGACAAAATCGCTTATTAAGCCTGTAATTTGTTATTTTCCGAATTACCCGACATTCGGAATTACCCAAAGATCCCTTAAGAGGCCTTATAAGTTTTAAAATGTTTTGATTTCAAATTATGACAATTATATTGATAATACCCATAAAATTATTAAAGGCTATGGGGATTTTATTAAAGTTTTAGATAGTAAGCATAGGAATTTTTTGATTTTATTGTGTAGTAGAATTTAAGCGGAAAAAGCTTTTTAGCTTGAAAATGGTCAATTTGGAGTGATGTTTGAAAAGATATTTCTTAATGAAAAAATCAAAAAATACATTTAAAGTTTATGATATAAGGTTGCAATTGTCCTGTTCTAGATAGTAACATTGAGAAAATGTCAAGATACGCGTCAATTCAAACAAAAAAGTGGCGTAAAAAGATGAGCGTTTTGTAACTGATAAGGACCCTTAAATAATTACGAAATCTAATAATAATAAATAAATAAATATTAGAGGACAATCTTACATACTTAAATCAAACTAGCCCCACAGTAAGCTCAAGAAGGCTTGTGTTATGGGTACTAGACGACGATATATTTAATAGATATAAATACTTAAATACGTAGAAAACATCCAAGACTCAGAAACAAATATTCATGCTCATCACACAAATATTTGCCCTGACCGGGATTCGAACCCAGGACCGTCAGCTTCACAGGCAGGTGCACTACCCACTAGGCTAATCCGGTCGTCAAAATCTGCAGCATTATAGTTTAGTTTTACGATGATATTTAGGATTTATTGACAGAGTTACCAAGGCATTTTCAATATTCTGTTCGGTTATTTTGTTTTTTTTTCAGTCCACAATAATTTTTGTGTAAGTAGTGTAATTCTACATTACTTCATCGCACTGGAAGCTCAAACCTCAGAATTTTCGTCAGTTCTCTGAATACGGCCCATTCAGAGATCTAACGAAAATTGAGCCTTAAGTACAATGTTGTACAAAAGTAAATACGTTTGTTACAAATGTAAGACAGTCCGTAACTACGGCGAATTCGGCAGCACAAGTAAAAGTGGAGAAAGTAGGTATCTAATTAGTCGCGGTTATAAAACATGTTATTCACCTGCTGTCGCCCCAAACATATTGTAATGCGAGTTCCCACGTTCTCACGACCAGGGACCGATACCGGTATTTTTAAGAAACCCTGAATTAGCCCAATATTTTGGTTAATTTTTTGCTCTTTACGTAGGGCTGAATCATGTATTTAGGTAACAACGTCGTATTATTAGATTGTCCCATTAAAAACGAAATAATGAACCGGTGACCGTAATAATACCGGTATTTTTCTATGAAGAAAATACCGGTACCCGATTTCTGCTCACGACTCGTACACTTAGGCATTCCCGGGGACGTCCACCGCGCGATCGCGACAACACACATGTAGTCCCTATTTGTCCCGGTACACATGATGAGAGACTTCGCTCTGTTCTCATTTGATTTTGTTTTTAGACTGACGCTCAGAGACCTTATACATCTCTGAGGATATTTATTTATTAGATTTTATTATTTCCATGTTGACGTGTTATAGATATAGCTCAAAATATTTTATTATGATTAGTGTACCTACTTTATTACCTTTTATCTTGACGCTTAGTCTTATTACGTTCTTAGTCTTATTTTTGACATGTAACACTACATTTAATTAATGATACTTTGAGTATTGTATTATTTTTATTTGATGTACTTAAGTAGATAGATTTTGACTTGTAAAAGTGCCCTTGAGGCCTATTTGCAGAATAAATGTTTTGATTTTGATTTTGGTACCGCTGCACACCGGGTAGAGTCGGTCCGACCCAGGTCGGGCCTAGCTGAGTTTCTTGCTGGACTCTTCTCAGCTACACTGGATTTGGTGAACCAGCTACAAAACTCCCAGTAGCTCGATTCCACTCACACCTCAGATTCGGTTGAAAGCGCTCAACTAATCTCACTGGAGTGCAAACTCTTAGAGTATTCTCGTGTTCAAAACCGTGGACCTAGGCTACTCTCCAACCGCGCACTCCTATCGCTTTAAAGGCCTACTAGCGACCCGCCCCGGCTTCGCGCGGGTGCACTATTTAATGGATGTTATTACTTATTATACATATAAACCTTCCTCTTCAATCACTCTATCTATTAAAAAAAACCGCATCAAAATCCGTTGCGTAGTTTTAAAGATTTAAGCATACATAGGGATATAGGGACAGAGAAAGCGACTTTGTTTTATACTATGTAGTGATGATAAAGCCACAGTCAGTTTAAAAAAAAGAGTTCCCACGTTACAGCCTATAATGTGTAATAGGACAAGACAACAGTGTTGTTTACAACAGTGAGGAAACAGGTCTGACTGACTGAAACAACGTGTAATTTTTCCTCTCGAGACGGTGAGATTCAGATGACTTCGATAAAATTACACTCGCAACAAAGAATACGGGCGGTAAAATACCATCATATTTCCTATAATAGTGCAAACTTGTACAGTTTTTTAATCCTGTCATGATCTTTATTTAATATTACATCTAACCTGAAAAAATAACAGTTAAAAAAAACAACGTTTCCATGTTTAAATCGGATTTTTGAAAACCCATGAAAAAAAATGTTAACGGAGCGAGATATCTCAAAAATCGTCAGTTTTGGAGATTAATATTTTATTATAGGATCCCGGGAATTGCTAAGAATAATATAAACGATTACATCATGGATAGGGATGTTTGGCTAGTGATCGTCCCGCACAAGTAATCTAACACAGAAATATTTTGTCCTTAGAATAATATATCAGGAAAAAAAACGTGTAAAATATTTATAAAAACTTATTGCGGTTGTTTAATTTAGGATGACAAGAAATTTATGACCTCGAATGTAGTCTCTACGCCTAAATCTTGGGATTACCTTTGAATTTTGAAGTCATTACCTTATCAACATGGCCATTATACCTCGGACTTGACGCGAAAATGTTAAATGTTTATTAATAACGAATAATAACGGACTAGAGCATAGAGAGGGCGTCGAATTCACAACCGTTTGCAAACCGGTGTTCTTACCGTTATCCCTTCGGAATATTCAATAGCCATGGATTCATCTAAACCGGGATTGGCCACCATAATTGCTAATCAATATTGAACCCTAACGACATCGTTTAAGAGGCCTTATAAGTGTTAAAATGTGTGATTTCAAATTATGACAAAAGTATTGATAATACCAATAAAGTGATTACGGGATACGATGATTTTATTAATGTTTTAGATAGTAACATAGCGACCTCACGGCACTCAATTCAATTTTAAAAAATATTCAATTTTTTCAATTCTAAATTTGTAGTTCACGTTAGCAGCGGTACTGCTTAATACAAAGTTAATAAGACTAGGTACTCACAAAAATACTTGGAAAACATAATAAAACATGAAATAACTATATTATGCCAAGGCGGTTTATGAATCCACATTCAAAGGAAAGACTAATTTTTTCACATTTTCACTTCCCATATTGACATTATAGATAAGTACATTAGCCGTCGTCTCCTGGCGAAAAAAATAGCATTCTTTTGTTGTTTCTGGGATCCCAGGAACCGGTAGACGATGAGTTAACCCAAAATATAAATCAGAAATAAAT
This sequence comes from Epiblema foenella, assembly GCA_963556455.1. Lineage (NCBI taxonomy): Eukaryota > Metazoa > Arthropoda > Insecta > Lepidoptera > Tortricidae > Epiblema > Epiblema foenella. The sequence continues at coordinate 45,797,791 of OY747095.1, forward strand.
CACTGTTTAAAAAACAAGTTACGTACCAAAAAACGAAAATATTTCGAATTTTATAACATAGGGAAGCTCTATAATTCGGGACACTTCGACAAAAAACGCATTCCACATTGAGCGTTCTTCCCGTAAAATTACCAAAAAAAAACACTTAAGAAGGGTCCGGCACGATTTTGTGACTTCAGACAACGAAAAGGCGTAAGTAGACGGAAATTATACGCTTTAAGCACATTTTATGGCGAACGGAAACTTGATAGTCGGGATGAGCGAGTTCTTGAAATACCTCCACCTAAAGTCAGACAGATTAAGACCTGAGGGCCTACCCGGACTTCGAAATCCCAACTTCGTATCGTGCCGTCCCTTTCACTCCCGTGTTATTCACTATATGCGTGAGAGCGACGGCACGATACTTCGGATTTAGAAACTCGAAGTAGCCGGGTCATACGCGGATTTAGGTTCGCGTCTTTTCTGTGGACATACCAAAAGTTAAGGGCTACAAAGCATTTTGGATTGGACCAGTAACCCGCATAAACAGTGTCTCCGTTTCTATAAATGCCTGTAATGTTCACACAGCTAACATGCACATAAGCCGTTAACTATTGACCACAAGAGGGACGACTTTTGTTTTTTCAACTAAGTACGACCCAGCCCCCCTATATTGACCTACCACAGGATATTTTTAATATTTTTTAAGGATCGTTAGCACTTAATTAGATTGAAAAACCTTGTAAAGTTTGTAAAATCTCTAAAATATTTTTTATAGCTACAAAATAAGATTATGGGCTGCCTGATGATCAGCAGACACCGCATAGGAATGCGTGCTCCAAAATAATCATAAACACGTTGCCGATCGTCTGTCCATCCTCTCCAGGGATCGGATACCGGTATTTTCTCCATAGAAAAATACCGGTATTATTACGGTCACCGGTTCATTATTTCGTTTTCAATGGGACAATCTAATAATACGACGTTGTTACCTAAATACATGATTCAGCCCTACGTAAAGAGCAAAAAATAATCCAAAATATTGGGCTAATTCAGGGTTTTTTTTAAATACCGGTATCGGTCCCCGATCCTCTCCCGGTTAAAAAATAACCAATAGCTTCTTTTGGTATATGACCAAAGATATCCGGCACCGATAGATGACGACTATTTTATTATTTACTTATTAAACTAAAACAAGAACAACAATGGGGGCTATCGCGTATGAATTCGCCGCTAGAGGCGCTAGTGTAGCGCGAGGTCTCCGAAATGTCAAATGTCACTCTTTGTGGCTGCGCTACGCGGTTTAATATCGAATTGGGACAATATGGTGACTATTTTGCAATACCTGAGCTTGATTATGGCAAATATGAGTTACGGGTCAATGACTGTCAGTGCTTTGAGACAGTTTTGTCTTTCGGAAACTTATGTCCTCCTTTTTTTCCGTACAAAACGGGACTGCGCTACAATGCGGGATGTTCGATATTTCTAAGGTACAGTTTTAAGGTGTTGAATATGATTTAAATGTAAACTTCGTTCTCATGCCCATAATAACCAATAACAATTTTTGACAGCTGGACCTTATTCGACAGTGGCGCCAACTGGTGAGCACAAAAACGATAGCTCTCATTGGCTAAACAGCACCGTTAAACTACAGCGTGGATTGTCTTGATGCAGCATTCCACGACAGCTAAAAACGAGTACATGCACACATGTACTGAGGATTCGTGAAAAATTAAAAAAAAACCTCGGGCTAAATAACATGTGTTTTGACCCTTTCTTACAAACATGAATGTAAAGTGACAGATAAAGACAAACGAAAATGAACGCTAACGAAGCTGGATCAAAGTCAAAATACAAATATCAATCAACAGAGCGGTCTCTATGAGAATTAAAGGAACGAGAAGAATAGAAATATTTGTATGCGAGGACGGCTGTGGAATACCCATCATAGAACACTAGATTCCTTTTCTTTTTATGATATATTATTTTATATATATATATTGTATTATTTAACGTAATAAAGTTCCTCTCTCAAATTAACGCTATTTTTAGCTAAACATTTATGTATAAGGCTTCCAGTCTTGATGAACCGCCATTACGATCTCATTTTAAGTTTTTGGTAGTTTTGTTTTTATAACACTCTTATAATGATGCATCAGATATGAGACAGGAAGCGAGGGTCCTGCGCTTCCGGTGCGCATACGAGGGGAACATTTGTCGCGAAATGTGTTTCTTTTTAAACGAGATAGCAATCAAGAGACAATTTTATTAAGCCGTGGACTCCCGGCGAAAATAAACAATAGCATTCTTTAGTAATGTGTCCGGGGATCCCCGGGACCGGTAAACGACGGGTTTTATTGATAACACATATGCGGGATAGTTTGATCAGTTAGGGATTAGGCAGCGGACCCAGGGCATCCTTCAGGAAACAGAGGCATCTGTATTGGGCTACACAGATAACGCAAGGAGTATTGATGATGCGAGATGGTTTGAAATCAAATCGGCTCGTAAAATAAACAAATCGGTTCCAATTTTATTTTTATTGTAAGCTTGAAGAAATAAGTCTCTGTTTGTAACACGTAATAGTACTCGTAGGTACATTATGCATTTAGGTAGTAATTACGAGCGCTTTTATAAAATGTAACAGATCCACTAGCGCCACTCGTAAATAATTGTAATTATTTAAATTTAACGATATATAACTAAAAAGGTGGCCGCTACGTACTGTAGTTTGTATTTAAGTACTTTATGAATCCATCAAACTAGTTATTACGTTGCTAGATTCGTCTCTCAATGAGCTCAAAATTAAATCGGCCGTTTTAACTTTGGACGCATAAATTTTTGCAGTTGCATTGCAGTTAGGGCCATGGAGTCCGGACGCCCACAATTTAATAAAAAATATAAATAAAAAACTACGGGAGTCCAACGCAGATCGCAGGGCTGGCTCATTCCTCTGCCAAAGGATAGGCATTGCGATCCAGCGGGGGAGTGTAGCCAGCCTCGTGGGCAGCCTACCACAGGGGATCGATTTGGGGGATCTTTATTAGGTTTATATTTAGTAATAGGTTAGATTTAATGTTATTTTTTATTAATAATTATGTTTATTCTTTAACTTCGTTCATTATTTCTTGCTTGCTGTAGTGCAACAATTCGCATTTTTAAGCGTTAAGATTAATAAATGAATATTCCTTAATGTTTTAATTTTTTTTATTGATGCAGAGGTTTGTTAAGTTTTATGAATATGGGGGTTAGCATCGTCCATTGCATCACAGCGCGTTGTGCATTAGTTAGCTCACCTGTTATTAAACAGGCCGTTACAATTGTGCACCGCTGCGCAGGTAAAAACGCGACATGCGCGGGCGCGCGCGTTATGTTTCATCTGCCAGTAGTTATACCGTCAATCTCAGGTACGACTTACTACAACATTTTGTGAATAGTAGGGCAATTCTACTTTTTTATGTACATAATTTTTTAATGCAGATTTCGGAATACTTGGCCCTCACTTCATATTTTTGTATTGTTATTTAGAAAGAGGTGTAATTGAAGTATCACTTCCGATAGTTTTGGTAATTAACGAACCACACAGTGTTGCCAGATGGTTACATTTTTCGTAACTTTTGACCAGCTCGAGTAACATGTAAGTAACTTCTGATGTAAGGGAAATTTTCGTAACTTTTAAGAACAATGAAACTATATTTAAAAGAAAGGTCTTGTGTATCTAACCGGGACCAAGCGGGACAATTCATAAGCTTCCATACAGGAAAGGTGACAAAAGAAACCACATGATACGACTCTGTCTGTTCGTCTGTTGTACGAGTAGGTTATGTGTATGACATTTGAGATATCCCCCATTAGCCCGGCGTAATTCCGCCGCCGAGCTCGCAAAATTCTAGCTGCATGTGTAACTTTTGCATCAAAAATGTAACTTTTCAAGAAACGAAACGTAATTTACGTCCCAAGGGCCCTGGTAACACTGGAACCACAGCTAATATCCATAAATCGAGTAACTCAGTGGTTCTTCACGTGCTTCGGCTTCGACGTGAGTACTCACTACACTCGACTTCAAACAAATGTGTGGGCCATTCTACTTTTTCATGTACAAAATTTTCAGACACTTTTTTTTAATGCAGACTTTGGAATACTTGGCCCTCACTTCATATTTTTGTATTGTTATTTAGAAAGAGGTGTAATTGAAGTATCACTTCCGACAGTTTTGGTAATTACCGAATCACAGCTAATATCCATAAATCGAGTAACTCAGTGGTCCTTGGATGTCTCATTTGTATGAAAAAACGGTTTTTACCACTGTGTTACCCACCTTTTACAGCAATATGTTAATATTTAAGTATTTTTACCTATACATTCCTTTTATTAGGTTCAGGTACTATTTCGAAATCCTATTTTTGTACACTAATTCAGTACATATCATTTTTGTAATATAAAACTGGTCATAAAAAGTAGAATACCCAGTTAACGTTCCTCAGATTTGGTTGAAGCCGCTCAACCAACCTCGCTGGAGTGCAAACTCTTAGAGTATTCCAGAGTTTAAACCGCCCCGTTGTGTCGGACGTCTTATCGCTTTATTGGGCCCGGCCTCTATAAAGCCGCTGTCAGTTCAAAAAAATGAAGTTAATGCATATGGGTTGATATGCATTAACTATTGCACGACGTGACGGATATCCGTGGTCGTGTGTCGCTTTATAGTCGGTCAGGGAAAAACCTCCGACACGACCACGCGGGTGGTTTTGAACACTGGAATACTCTAAGAGTTTGCGCTCCAGTGAGATTAGTTGAGCGGTTTCAACCGAAAGTGAGGTGTGAGTGGAATCGAGCTACTGGGAGTTTTGTCGCTGGTTCACTAAACTTAGCCTAGCTAAGAGTCCAGCAAGAAACTCAGCTAGGCCCGACCTGGGTTGGACTGACTACACGGTGTGCGGCGGTACCGGGACGAAAAGGAACTATATGTGTCAGTGTTGTCGCGATCGCGCGGTGGACGTCCCCGCCGGCGGGAATGCCTAAGTGAACGCGTCGAGTTTGAGTTGGACCCCGTAATCACAGAGTCCATCTGATGGACGCTGTGATTACGTCGTCCGGGTTCGTGAGTGTGTGCCTAAGATACCGGTCCGTGGGTTCAAATTCGCATTTGACATTCCAATCCCTTGGCGTATGAGTGACAGATTATGTATTTGATAGAGCATTGAAAAGATTAAAAACTTATCTATTTCTCTCGTTACTATCTAGTAAAGGACTTTTGCAACCTGTTATCATAGATTTTGCATGTTTTTTTTTTGGATTATCATTAAGAAACATATATCGTTTCACACACCACTCCAAATCGACAAAATTCGAGCTAATAAAGACAAGTTAGACCTTTACGTCGTTATGTCACAAAATATAAGTGAGTTACCAATAATTTGTGTTAATCCACATCGAAAGGGGCCTTATGGCGGCAGGCGCTTACGTTGCAGCTATTCACTACTGTATTGGAACAGCGGCAATAAAGGCGTAAGTGCCGGCCGCCATAAGGTCCCTTTCAATATGGATTATCACATTTGGTCTCACATTTGATCTAACGAATATTTTGACACCCTCCAAGAGAGAGATTTTATCTTTGGGACATATTTTTGTGTAAAAGAAATCATATATTAAAATTACGATTTGAAACGGGATATAATTTACCATGTAATCGTAATTCTAATGTAAATGACCATGTAAGCTTGAAATCTTATAGAAATCATATATGTTTGCTTCACTGTCGATAAGTATTTGAATAATTTAAAGAGGAATTATTCAAAAGCTAGCCCTCGGTATGGTATTAAGAGAACGCCTCACAACCCATGAGATTCAAGATAATGTGTTGACAGAGTAACATAGTCGGGGCAATTCCGCCGTTTAGAGTTTCTCGAGCGAATGACATTATTTGTGTGAACTTTCTCCCGCCATAACTATTTATTAAGTGTTTATATGTAACGGACACTGGTTGACATTTTTGTTATACACAGAGCAGACTAGAGTTAAACTAGGTTAAAATAAACGCCCCTCACCTAGTGTGTAAGTTTATATATATATTACGTATAATAAGTAATTTTCTATGTATTATATTTAACAAGTTCACAATCCAGTGCCCCATAGGTACATGGGTCACGACGAACTATCTCCACAAGTCCGTGCCCCGTACATGGGTTACTATAGCCGACCAGGTACGCACTCAATTAGCTATCAATTAACTCTTAATGTGGTGTTTTTTCGCGATTTCACGGTTGGCCCCATAAGTAGTACAAGTTGCTCAGTGTGGCCCTCCCCATCACCCCCTGGCACTTCAGATCACGACTTAAAAGCCGGCCAAGTGCGTGTTGGGCCACGCAGTGTAGGGTCCCGTAGTTGCCCGTTCATCACGTCACCGGTCATATGCGGAATTACGGACCCGTAGAAGGGCTTTTACTGATCTTAGTACTGATGATGTACTTTTTTGAGATGTTGTGTTGTATACATATTTTTGTCCTTTACGGTAATGTCTACTTAGCTGTGATAGATTTCCTTTTAAATTCATCGTATATACTACTACCATGATTTTTTTCACATGCCTTAGTAGCCACCGTTTAGCTGGCAGAGGGGGGGGGGACACTTGACCATAGCAAAAATTATCACTTCAAAGCTTAATATCACGCCAACCGATTCTTGAATCAAAAAATATTTTTAGACACCTTATAATATTTTTGAAATAGCTATCCAACGATACCCCACACGATGGGGTTTGGAAGAAAAAAAAATTGCACCACCATTTTACATGTAGGGGAGGAATCCTAAAAAAAAATTTTTTAAGATTTTATTCTACCGTTTTGTCGGCGTCATTGATATGAATAGTCATGCCAAATTACAGCTTTCTAGTACTGAGAAAAGCGGGGGACGGACGGACGGACATGGCGAAACTATAAGGTGTTCCTTGTTTACAACGGAACCCTAAAAATCACTTTGTATATATTGTAATAATCCGAGTGCGTACCTGGTCGTTTCATAGTGACCCAAACGTGGAGCACGGACGTGTGATGGAAGTAATTTGCTTGGACGTCCAAGAAAATGGAAACATTTTGTATGGGGACTGTGATCGTGTTAAGTATAAATGTATGCGCTGACAGTTAAAATTTGTCATTAAAATCTACCTAACGGTAGTACAGTAGTTGCGTGATTACCATGCAGCACTTATTCTTTACTTTAAGAGGATTGTTCCATACAAAAAACCGGCCAAGTGCGTGTAGGATCACGCACAATGAAGGAAGTAGGTGTTGGTACTTGGTACGGAACCAACATCTACTTCCTTCATACATATAAATAAATAAATATACACATATATAGTAAGCGTATTAAAGGATACGATGATTTTATTAAAGATTTACATAGTTGGTTGCCAGAGCTCCCGAAGATGCACTGTGTTGAGAGCGAGGATCCTAAATGTGTTCACTCTGCTGTCAACACAGTGCATCCTCAAACCTTATAAAGGGTCGGCAATGCGCACGTAACTCCTTTGGAGTTGCTGGCGTCTATAGGCTGCGGTGGCCGCTTACCATCAGATGAACCGTACGATTGTTTGCCACCGGCGTTGTATTAAAAAAAATAGTAGATTGTATGACAAGGGTCTAAAATGAGCCATATTACCACGAGATAGTTATTTTCCCGAACGAAGTGAGGGAAAATAGTTCGAGGGGTAATATGGCTTTTAGACCAGAGTTATACACTCTACTTTTCACTTCGATTGCGAGAAAATAAATAAACAAAGGTTAACCCACCCAAAATTAACAATAAATTCCACGGCGAAGATATATACTTTTGCAGCATGTTTTTTTTTCTATACTCCTTTGACACACAAAACATAGACAATTCGGGTCGCGCGCAACATTAACGCGCGAAAAAAGCTAAACTGACCTTCCATTGAGCGCTTCAAAGTGTTGCTCGAACGATTTAACCACTTTTTTTAATTATTGTGAAATAGGGACTACTACAAACTTAATCTTTAGACTCTTTAGAAAAAATAATTATGTTTCCAGATTGGTCGATTTTAGTAAAGCTGTATTCTGGTTGGTTAATACCCAATACCAAATATTTTTTTAAGAGTTAAATTAGTGTTCTGTGATTGGTGGATTTAATAGGTCAAGTATTTTTATTGGTCAAATTCAAATGTTTTGTAAATCATAAATATGTATTCATATTTTCCCTAGGGGTTAAATGTAACTACTTTAGCCCCGCTTGACAAGTCTAATATGACACACTTTTCGAGCATGAGAAGTGAAAACAACTTTGCTCTCTTGTTGCACAAATGGGTGGATCAACTATTCTTTGTTGATCGTTACCATGGTTACGTCTCCTGAGTCACTCTTTAAAGCTGTGATTTTAAAGGGTTTAAATTTACCAAAAATGAGTTTTAGCAAAGAGTATCTATCCATTTGGACATGGGTCATCTCTTGAGCATGCTTGAAGTCCATATTATGAAAATTTTTGTAAGAAACTCGGTTACTGTTGTCTCCTCGCTGACGGGACAGAATAACAATACAGAAAAGTTGATTGACACAAATAACAAATTCTATTCTAATGTCCAACATTTATAAATATCTTGCTTATATAGTCGTGCAGGAAAATATTTCTGACACGTGTTCAGATGATTATTTGAATGTTTCGCACAACTTTCTCTTTTCGGTCGCGGTTCCATTTAATAATGCGTTAAGGTTAACGAGAACATTTTAAGTAAGACAAAGTAACGAATAAGCGGTAGTAATATTTAAATAAAAATAACTTATATATAGGGATGCGCCGAATATTCTGTTATTATTCGGTATTCTGCATATTCGGCTCAATATTCGGCCGAATTATTCGGTTCAGCTGTCGAATATTTACCGAACAATTTTGAGAGGGTTTTGTTACAAGTTACAAGTGTTTATTATAGTTACTGCTTCGTGAAATTAATACTTTGACCCATTATTAACAGTGATCTAACTTATTTTTTGTCAATATTTCTTCTTGATAATGAACAAAAATTTTACCATTCAATTGGTCTGTTTCACAACAATAGATGAAGGAATTACGTTGAACCGGATAATTCGTCGAATATTCGGTTCGGCAACTGCTGGACCTAATAGTCGGCCGAATGTTCGTATTCATTCAAACATCTCTACTTATATATAAGTTATTAAATAACTAAACGAGAATAATTACGCACACACACACGCACGCGGACACACACGCACCTTTCTTTATCTCTGTTATTCGGTTGTAAAACTGTTTATGTAAAATTCATCTCTTTATTTAAATAATAATCTATTATGTAAATTACAAAGTGGTGGATGAGCGGTGTCTCTTAGCACAGGTATCATGTATACTTACAAAAAGGTACCAGCGCAGACACTATGTAATACTCAAAGTTAACGAATAAATCTTTTCACTTTAAAAAAAAAATAAAAGAAACTTAAATCTAAAACAAGCCCTTGGGGGATTGTACCGAGGATGCTGGCGGCATTTCCTCGCTGTATCGCAATGCTGATACGTTGTGCGAGGAAGTCGCCAGCTCTTCCCTCACCAGTTACGTCAACTTGAATACTGTATTTTTTGTCAAAAAAGAATGGCGTTACGTTATTACGTCTGCAAAATTGCCCTTTCCAGCAGATCATGTTAGGTAGGCAAAGCCCAACTAGTGCCTTTACCATGAGTTTACATGACGTACGGTCACGGTCTATAATGATAGAGGCACAGAAATATATGACCGTTGTCTAGGTTGCGTTAAATTGGTACTTACTTGATAATTTCTTACACTAGCAATAATCTGGTTTAGGTTAAGTATTGATTATTAAATAACTAGTGGCTCTGTGAGCTGTGTGTGTGCGTGGTCGTGTTGGAGGTTTTCCCCTGGATTTTCCCCAGGCTACTCTCCAACCGGCACTCCTATCGCTTTATTGGGCCCGGACTATAAAGCCACAGTCAGGTTAAAAAAAAACACTTCTTAATTCTTAAGTTCCTATGTCATGTTAATAGGGGTCAGTTAGATGTCGCACGGTAGTTTACCTTATAAGCTCTGGCGGCAGTAGAAAGTTTTCTAAAGCTGGGAGATGAAAGCTCATGCATAATGATTCAACATTATATCAACGACGGGAATTTATTACTCTTATAGACCTAACAAATATTTAAAATTTATACGTGTATATTTTAATTTGTTTTATTAATTTGCTGTTGTAATGCAGCTAGCGTCCTGGGGTCCATGCCACAGGGGGGAGAGCTGGACGCTGTTTTCTTTTTATAATTATAATTTTTGTCTCTATATTATATTGATTTTTAAGTTAGTTTTAAAATTTAGTTAGTTTAGTTAAATTTAGTTTTATATTAGTTAATTTTAGTTTATACCCAATCTCTGTTCATAATAGTAATATTTAAAAAAATCAAAGATTTGCTCTTTTTTTGTATTCTATTAAAGAAAAAAATAATCAAACAAATTAATATACACACGTATAAAATCACTGATAGTAGATGTATATTGATAAACACCGGCCAAGGGTTATTGTTATTGGAAGTCATTTTTGATTTTATTGTTTGCGGTAGAATTTAAACTGAAATAATATTCCTAATAAATGGAATAGGCGTTAGAATTGTGTTCAATTAGGTCTAATTAGGCCGGGTTTTATCTTAATCCCGAATTGTTTACCGTTTGTAAGGTATTTACTGTTGAGCACAATATTGACGAAATCATCACTAAAACTAAAACCTAAATAGTATCCGTTTAAAATTGTATAAGTAACAGTTAAGACTTTATAAAACACGTCTAAATTACATATGGCTTATAAATCACATACTATAAGATGAATACTTAGTGAAATGCACGCAAACTCAGGCTCGGTTTTATAAAGATCCGTTAGACCTTATGTCGGTTTGTGATGTCAAAAAATGTACTGAGTTACTGAAATTTGATCTGACATTTGGTCTAACGGATCTTTATAAAACCGAGCCTCAGAGAATTAGTGACGTTTTTGCGCACCAACCACTTCTACCAATTATGTTTAAGCGCTAAAAAACTCAACGAAAAAATACAATAGACTTTACCCACTCGTATGAATTTTCATTCAAAAATAACTGTCGCCTATTTTCCATTCCATGTTAATAAAATATTAAGATTTACACAATTTCATTATAAAATAAATGGTCAAGAAACGTTTAAATACATAAACTTTCCCTCAAAAGTCTCTTTCAAACTTTCCCTCACAAGTTCCTATTCCCGCGCATCATCTATGGCAAGAGTTTTCTCTCTCAAGTATCTCCCCAATGTTTTCGCACGTAACTCGTAAATAAAAAAATCTTACAAAATTCTCCCCTAATTCCCACGCATTCCTTTTCTTCCCATTACATTCACAATTTCCCCCCGCCAAATTCTCAATTATAAATTTATAACCAACAAAATTCCCAATACACGTATTCACCTGTGATCAAAAGCAGCGCGGTCCAGTACACATCCATGGTTCTATTGGCTCACTACACTCGCGGGACGCATTGCGCACGCGGCGGTCGGCGGTGCACTGGCGGCGGCAGGTGCGCCGGCGCAGATCCAAGCTGGTGATGGCACAGTACGTTGACTCGGATGTGGGTCGGTGTGGTTGTGACACGTTTCCTATGGGCACGTCCCCAAGAGACCATTGCAGTTAGAGATAGTAAAATGACAGTTCAATCAGCGCTGTAGGTGTCTGACACCTCAGCATAATGCTGAGCCAGTGTCCGTTTCACTGCCGCGGGGACACACATGTTGTGGATTGGTTTTCTTCTGTTGTTGTTTTTTTTTTGTAATATGTGTGTCTTCTGTGTCTGTGAATAAATGTTTCTTTCTTTCTTTTCTTTCTTTCTTTCTTTCAATTGTATGAGAACGCGCGAAATTACCATTAAATTTGACTTTTATGTAAATCAAAAACGAATGTGCTACCACTAAAAATGCCCTGTTTGAAGTAGCAAATTCTCCTGTTCGAAAGGTTATTTTAAAATAGGAGAAGTGAAAACGGTTTTTTTTAGGATCGTGATAGAAATTTGATCTTACATTTTTTCTAAGTCTAACGGATCTATATGACCCGGCCTTACTTACTTTGAATAAGTACTTTTTTTTTTATTAATATGTTTATAGCTATAATCATTGCAAAATAATAAAGTAATCTTCGGATAGATAACTTCAATAACATTTTTTATATCACACCTGGCCGTAAGGTCGCAATTACCGCATGCTACGCGCCTGGAAAATCTCACTACCTGGCCAAGAGGAAACAAAATTTTGTACTTATCACGGGTGGTAAAAAATAAGCCACAAATCGCATATTTATCGCACTCGCCTGCAGCTCGGGCGTCAAATACCTTTTTTTTACCATTCCTTGTTTTACCGCCCTGGGTAAGTACTAGCCCATATATCGTAATCACTACATAGTATAAAACAAAGTCGCTTTCTCTGTCCCTATGTCCCTATTTATGCTTAAATCTTTAAAACTACGCAACGGATTTTGATGCGGTTTTTTTAATAGATAGAGTCATTGAAGAGGAAGGTCTATATGTACAATAACATCCATTAAATAGTGCACCCGTGCGAAGCCGGGGCGGGTCGCTAGTGGTTTATAATTATAACACCGAGCCTAAGTGAAGGTACTGGTACAGTATTTAGCTGCGACACCGGTTCGATCCCGGAAAGGGTCGCAAGAAGCCCACACTCACGTATTGTAGTGAGTGAGTCGCCAAAATATCTACACATTGTATCCGTCTTGAGGACTTTCTTTAAAAAATATTTGATGAAGACTTGTGTTGATGCATAAGTATTAAAACAATGCATTTTTGAAGATATTTACATTACTGGATATTATATGAATTGTATGTGATCAGTAGTGAGAATGTGAACATTATTCACAAGAGGCTAACCCCCGTCCCGTATTCATAAAACGTAACAAACCTCTGCTAACTAAAATGTCTGTTGTCACTGTCTTACAAGCACATATTTCAAAGTGACAGATAAGGACAAACGAACTTTAACAGCTAGTTAACTAATATAGGTTTGATAGACGTTTATGAATAAGGAGGTAAGAGCATACAGACGGTACAGTCGAAGTAGTGAAAAGGAAAAAAATATGACATAAGGTTGAAAATGCTATAAATTATATTAAAAAATAATGAAGCTCCGTTACAATGTTGCTGGTTAGAGAGAGAAAGCGCGACAGATCCATGACACGTCATTGACCACGAATGTCATAGTAAATGACTCCGAACTTCGAAATCCGAACTTCGTATAGTGCCGTCCCTTTTACTCATATATCACAAGAGTGAAAGGGACGGCACGACACGAAGCTCGGAGCACAGGGGCGCTACCGCGAAACCAAAACGAACGAAGTTCGAATATCTCCCTCTCTGTGGAACGTATTAACAAGTGCGACAGAGAGGGAGATATTCGAACTTCGTTCGTTTTCGGTCCGCGGTAGCCCCTCTGGGGCGCTACCGCGAACAGCAAACGAAGTTTTCCCTCTCTGTCGCACTTGCAAGTTTGCACATAAGTGAGACAGAGAGGGAAAACTTCGTTTGTGGTTCGCGGTAGCCCCTCTGACCGCGGGATTCGAACCCGGGACCTCCAGCTTCGTAGCAGGGTCACTAACCAACTAGACTAAAGTGGTCGTCTACAAAAACAATACTTTCTCCTTGTCCTATTATGTCCATATAAAAGGCCACACGACTATAAAGACTTTATAGCACAATTACCAATGCTTAATTGTAGTTTTTATAGTATACATTATTGTGACTATTGTTTGCTAATTTGTAATAATAATAAAAATGTATTTTAAATGGTTTTCTATGATTATTATGCCAATTTTATTACGCGAATCCTTATTACAAAATTAAATAAAAGGATGGGTCTATGAAAAGCGTATTTACGCAAAAAGGATCCAACCCCACTTTAGGTCAAATATCTTGAAAAATATATCATTTAACTGTATTATGTATGTAAGAATGTATAATACACGACTCAACTCAATTTTCATCCAAACATATAATCTAAAAAAAATGTATCAGTTTTGAGGAATCACGGTTCAAACTTTAAACCGCCATAACTTTTGCTCAACTTTTTGTGGATTGGATCCGAACCACAAACGAAATTTTCCCTCTCTGTCTCACTTATGTGCAAACTTGCAAGTGCGACAAAGAGGGAAAATTTCGATTGCGGTTCGCGGTAGCACACCAGAGGGGCTACCGCGAACTAAAAACGAACGAAGTTCGAATATCTCCCTCTCTGCCGCACGAATTAGCAAGTACGACAGAGAGGGAGACATTCGAACTTCGTTCGTTTTCTGTTCGCGGTAACCTCTAACACACTAACCAACCAACTCACTCACCAACTAACCAACCAACCAACCAACTAGGCTAAAGTGGTCGTCTACAAAAAAAAATACTTTCTCCTTGTCCTATTATGTACATATAAAGGCCACACGACTATAGTTATGTTACACGTTACGGGACCACATGCTAGTGGAACGGCGAGTCACGTGCGGCCACCGGCGCACGCGCCGAATACGCGATGCGTCGCCACTGGGTCACCGTGTCAACAGGTTCGATCCCTGGGGGGCTACCGCGAACCACAAACGAAGTTTCCCCTCTCTGTCTCACTTAAATGCAAACTTGCAAGTGCGATAGAGAGCGAAAACTTCGTTTGCTGTTCGCGGTAGCGCCCTGAGGGCCTGCCGACCGAAAACCAACTATCCCCCCTTTTTAATCAACTTCAAAAAAAAGAAGAGGTTATAAATTCGGTTGTATGTGATTTTTTTATGTCTGTTACCTCAGAACTACGTCATTTAGGATTCGATTAGGAATTTATTTTCTTAATTTGAAAGTATATGTGATAATCCACATCGAAAGGGACCTTACGGCGGTAGGCGCTTACGTTGCACCTATTCACTATTGTATTGGAACAGCGGCAATAAAGGCGTAAGTGCCGGCCGCCATAAGGTCCCTTTCAATATGGATTATCACATATGCTTCTAGGTTGATCCCGTTGTTACCAGAATCTGGGTCTCATGATGGGATCCCTGAGGAATTGAGGGAACTCCTCAAAAATTCAAGGGAAACATAATAGCGATTTCAGTATTTTCGGTAAAACATAGAGCATTTGCATTCAGAAAGTAGCATTTTGTGAACAGTAGAGATGCGCCGGTCAAGTATAGGTATACTATAATACACTCTTGTAACTTGTAACAAAAGTTCCCAAAATTGTTCGGTAAATATTCGGCAGCTGAACCGAATAATTCGGCCGAATACCGAGCATCCAAAACATGCCGAATATGCTGAATACCGAATAATGATAACCGAATATGCGGCGCATCCCTAGTGACCTGTGCCTTTACCATGAGTTTACATGACCGTACTCGCTAGCGACTGCGTAAATGATTTAGTGTGTCGATTCTTAGTTCTATTGCGTAACCGCCAGAGGCGCTGTACTTTTGCCTGTACAATTTTTTACGCAGTCGCTAGCGAGTACGGTCATGCAAACTCATGGTAAAGGCACTGGGGTAAATACAGGGGAAAACCATACAAAGGCAAAAAATTTATTGCGTCGAAAAAAAATTTCTTCTACTTTTTCCTAATCAGTGCCTTTACCATGAGTTTGCATGACCGTACTCGCTAGCGACTGCGTAAATGATTTAGTGTGTCGATTCTTAGTTCTATTGCGTAACCGCCAGAGGCGCTGTACTTTTGCCTGTACAATTTTTTACGCAGTCGCTAGCGAGTAGTCATGTAAACTCATGGTAAAGGCACAGGTTGATGGTAAGTAATATCAGTGAGCATATTTTTTAATTTCTTTACAAAAATTGTATCGCTTTTTGAGTCTTTAATTTCAAGCGGCACAGTTATACAGGTTGGGTCCGACAACACTGAGCGCGTGGGCCTTAGCTAGTCGCTCTAAGAGTAACGAGGAAAACATTTTATATTTTTTCGTCACTTATACTTAGTTTTTATTAGTGAAGTAGGGTTCCGTAGCCAATATGGCAAAAACGAAACCAGAAGCACAAAAGAAGCAAAATTGAGGAATAGATGGTAAAGCTGTCTATAGTAAGATGGTTAAAGTTATCGAAAGCATATTATAGCACAAAAGACTACATGAGTGGTAAAACACCGTGGGTATAATTGTGGTTGAAATACTAATTATATTTTAATAATTATGACATTACATCTTAATGACTATTTTCATAACTATGACATTAGATGTTGACGTTAAATTTTCCTCTTGACATTCAGATTTTATTCTAGAAACTGTCTAAATTATACTATTTTTTATGTTTTCATTTTACATATTGACGATCTTTTTGTGAATTTATTATACTCTTTTTTGACATACATTACAGTAATTCATGTCTTTTTTTAAATTTCATATGCATTAATAAATTGCTCTGAATAATTAGATTCAATTTATGTAATATATAACTGATGATTCAAAAGTGCTTGTTGCTAGGCCTATTTGAATAAAGAATATTTTGAGTTTGAGTTGAGTTTTGAGTTTGAGTAGGTATATTGGAGGTATAAGTATTGGAGGGCGTTGCACAACCATGGAAGGCGGGCGCAACAAATCGATTCTGATAGAAAGCAGCGCAGATTATCTGTGAAAAGTATGAAATTAGGTCTCGTTAGCGTTTACCGCGACAGAGGCAGTCATACTAAGTGATAGGCAAGTGGTAAGGGGGCGTCCATAAATTACGTGAGATGTTTAAGGGGGGGAGGGGGTCGAGTCAAATCTCATCTAATCTTACGTTGGAGAGAGGGGAGTTCTCGGCAAATATCACGCAATTTTTTTTCTGATTGAAACAAAAAAAAATTATACTATTTTGGTCCATTTAATCCAGATTGTACACGCTTATAAGATTTAATCTTAAGCGTAATCGTAATACGATTAAGATTATTCACTAATTCGTTCGAAAGAGATTAATTTCATTCATACTTCGACGTTAACTCTGAGCAATATTGATTACTAGTCTTAACTAGTCGTAAATAAAAGCACGAAGCAACTTTTTTTTTCTTTTTACAATAACAATCCAACGCGTTTACGCAAGAAACCCACATTTTAAAAATCTCACGTGAGATTGGGGGATGGGGGAGGGGGTTGAATAAAATCTCACGACATCTCACCAAGGGGGGAGGGAGGGACAGAAAATTAAAAAAAAAACACCTCACGTAATTTATGGACGCCCCCTAAGGGGGTAGGGTAGGGCTATACAAGCAGTGTCAAGCAGGGATACATCTTTCTTGGCTGTGAGCCAATGCGGGACCGACGGCAACCCTGACAAGTAAATACAGTCCCCTATAAAGCGTGCCACACACTGCAGCGGTATGCGGTGATTGTCATAATCAAGGCCGCGTGTCTGAATGAATGTTAAGATTATCATAGTGTACAACAGGACGCCACCTTCCAACCCAGGTCGGGCCTAGCTGAGTTTCTTGCTGGGCTCTTCTCAGCTAGGCTAGGTTTAGTGAACCAGCGACAAAACTCCCAGTAGCTCGATTCCACTCACACCTCAGATTCGGTTGAAACCGCTCAACCAATCTCACTGAGCGCAAACTCTTAGAGTATTCCAGTGTTCCAAACTACACGCGTGGTCGTGCCGGAGGTTTTCCCCTGGATTTTCCCCAGACTACTCTCCAACTGCGCACTCCTATAGCTTTATTGGGCAGGTTCAAAAAAAAAAAGGACGCAGGCCGCTGCTTTGTGAGGCACGCTTAGGCCGGGTTTTATAAAGATCCGCTAGACCTAATGTCAGATCAAATTTCAGTGTCTCAGTATATTTTTTGACATAACAAACCGACGTAAGGTCTAACAGATCTTTATAAAACCGAGCTTTAAAGTCCAGATGAAAAGTAGTCGGTATCAATATCTTGTCTCTGACAGTTTGTGTGGCTACTTGATTCCAATGCGGCTACCAAAGCCCTAAGCTGTGAAATGGTATAATTCGATTGGTATCCATTCTTTAGAGTCGCTCTATAAAATAAAACAATAATTACTTTACTCATTTCTGTTCCGAGCCGATACTATTCAAGTCCACTTTGATTTTACGCTATTCTAGAATTTAAGGCTTGAGTTGTAAGTAAATTATTGCGTGTACATTTAAATGGATTTGGGATGTTCTGGGTTTAGAATCAAAGTTTAGAGAGCATTTATTTAACGCCTTTCTTCTTAACTTATTTCAATCAATGAATGTTTATTTTTACAAATTGCTGACGAATGTTGTGTAATACCATAGATTTTATAATAGTGTGTTTTATTTGATACTAAAATCAAGTTTTAATACTAACGTGAAATGATGTTTTCTTCTTATAAATGATTGAGGTTGGTAGGGAAAGAAAATGTGGCTACTATATGGTAGAGAAAGAAAATACGCTAAGGCTCGATTTAATAAAGATCCTTTAGACCTTATGTCGGTTTGTAGTGTCAAAATATGTACTGAGTTACTGAAATTTGATCCGACATTTGGTCTAACGGATCTTTATAAAACCCGGCCTAAGTAACGTCAACAATATCACTACATAGTATAAAACAAAGTCGCTTTCTCTGTCCCTATATCCCTATGTATGCTTAAAACTTTAAAACTAGGCAACGGATTTTGATGCGGTTTTTTTTAATAGATAGAGTGATTGAAGAGGAAGGTTTATATGTATAATAACATCCATTAAATAGTGCACCCGTGCGAAGCCGGGGCCAGGGCCATCTTTCCCATTGGGCTCTCTGGGCAAGTGCCCAGGGCCCCGCGATCGATAGAGCCCCCTAGTTCCTGCCAGATCACCAAACGATAACCAATATTTACTACCGATAAAATATTTAGTTCAAAAAATCAAACGATAATGACCTACAAAAATGAAATTTTTGACAGAATCATAACATTGACCTGTGAATACTAAAAGTGTTACTTTTGTGGATCATATCATACGACACGTACAGGAGAACAACCGGAAATCCGGAAAATGGGACATAGAAAGCATTTTTGTCGAAGCTGAAGCAAAGACCTTCGTCTCTCGGTCAATAAAAATAAATGTTAGAATCTTGTTTAGCTACTGTCTTTGTCTATTCTAACAAAATAGTGATCTGTCAAGGGCATAGGGACCCAAACCCTAATGTGCCCAGGGCCTCAAATTAGTTAAAGACGGCCCTGGCCGGGGCAGGTCGCTAGTTCTATTATATGTAGGGCCGGCTCGTTCCTTGCCCAGTTGCTCAGCGATATGGCATAGCCGTCCAACGGGGGAACGCAGCCAGCCTCATGGGTACCCTCCCCAGGATTCCGATCTGGAGGATCTAATTTAGCTATGTTTTATTATAAAACTAGCGACCCGCCCCGGCTTCGCACGGGTGCAATGCTGATGCATGTATTATACATAAAAACCTTCCCCTTGAGTCACTCTATCTATTAAGAAAAACCGCATCAAAATCCGTTGCGTAGTTTTAAACATTTAAGCATACATAGGGATATAGGGACATAGGGACAGAGAAAGCGACTTTGTTTTATACTATGTAGTGATTAGGAATTAATATTTTGTACCTACTTGTATTTATTGAACAAAGAAAATATTTCGTTGTATTTTGTTTTTAATTGCATAAATAGGATGAAGTTTTATCTTTATTTCCAAGAACGTAATGTTTTCCAAGTATTTTCGTAAGTTGAAGAGCTCTTATTTAATTCCTTAGCTTTTCTTATTGACTTACGAGCGTGTTACATTTTGTCTCGCTCGCACGCCGAGCCTGGCTAGTATATAGGCGCCTACTGAATTGAGAACATACAAATCAGGATATCAATGACAATGCAATGCAGAATCTGCAAAGCTCGTGTTAATAATGCGTTTTATTAAGTTCTGATGGCATATACTTAAAAGAGGGCAGTGGGGCGCTTCGCTTTCTCTGCCTGCATACTCGGTTATAACTATTTTGTAGAAATACATGCAAATAAGGGTACCCAAGTTATGCAGGGATGGGAATAGGCATGAAGACTCAAAATTTGACTTCTCCGTAAGACTATTCCAAATGATATGGAATGAAATGAAATCATTTATTCTTCGACAAAGCAGCATATCGAGCTAACATTATTGTACTTCAGTAGAAAACAAAAGTCCCACCCTAAACTTGATCTATACTCCATAGAAGGGCTACCATCGTAGAAAACTTACCTACATACAATTACCACCAATACATACTGATAAACCCTCCATAATCGTAAAAGGATTCCTTGACAAGACAATCCGTCAACGATTTTGGATTCGAAAACTCCTGCAAACGTACTTTCGCGTCACACTCCATTCTTATTACAACGAGTTTACGTTTCAATTCGGTTGACAGTTGACAGAATTTTCTGGGCAGCGTTTGAATTTCCACCAACTTATTTAAGCATCCGTTGGCGTTCGTATTGTGATAGAGTAGAGTTGAATTTGGAATGGATGTTAATTTGTTTTTATGATGAGTTACGTAGCTTTTGTTAACACGATATGGGAAGGCACGCAGCACTTTCTTCTAAATGGCCGATTAGGAGTGCCTAGTTGGCAAACTGTCCCTTCAGATAAGGTAATGGTAGATGGTTAGAATAGAGATAGGCTTAAAGTAGTACAAACAATAAATTTGGTAGATAAGGAAGGTTCCATTTGTGTAGTATTTGTGTTTATCTACACCCATACAGTAAATCCTCTTTTATGTGCTCAAAAAGTGTAGGTAAGGATCAACTACAACTTTACAATATCGCGCCGGTCTGGGGCGGAGATGGCCATAACAGCATCATATGGCCATCTCCGCCCATTACGATACAGGCTCGTGCTCAAAAAGACTTCAACGAGCTCACGAACTCGAACTCCTGCACTTTCAACGCAATGGTGTCTCAACATATGAAAGAGGATTTAATGTATGGATGTAGATAAAGTAGTGTATACAACTGTACATAATTAGGCCTTAAAACACTCGTGTGATCCTATTATGAAACACGCTGGCGCTCGTTTCATAAAACCACACTCGTGTTTCAAGACCTCTCATTATGTATCAGTTGTATAAACTACTATTTGAGCATTGGAATACCTATATATAGATTTCTATAGTCCGATTTACATTTGTAAGATCTTGCATGTATGCAATTTTCATTACATGAATAATTTGGTTTCTTTAACCAATCAATGGAACAGTTTCAATAAAAACTTCATAAAATGTATAAAAATAAGTCGTCTCCATGTGCGTTGAGTTATAAGTAACTTATAAATCAATGTTTGACTAGGGATGTCAAAAAGAATCGATTAAAAAATCGATTATTATTTAAAAAAATAATCGATTTTTAAATCGATTTAGATTTTGCAATAAATCGATTAATAAAAAATCGATTAAGGTTTTCACAACCGATTCATCGTAACATAATTTATCAAAGAATATTGTAAGCTACCACCTTGGACATGACAATATTAGACGTCTACAAAGTACTAGTAAGATCCTGGCATTATGTGAACATTTCTAGCAATGAAGCTAATAATGAAGCCACGCCCTTTAGGTATCGCGGATTTCAAAATATCTGGATTTGCTCAGATAATATCACAATACTGCAATACACGTCAACATTCTTGTGATACTGAGCATGATATGAGTGTATCGCATGATAATAATGACTGGGGAACCGACCCCATAGGAATAATAAATAAAAAATAGACTATTGGAAAAATCGATTATTATTTCTTATAAAATCGAGTGTTTTTTAATCGATTTTAATTTGGAGCAATAATCGATTATATAATAATCGATTTTTCAAGACGGAATTGACATCCCTATGTTTGTCTGTTACCAAAAGTGCTGGATCTAGGACAAGGAGCCGAATCTAAGACCAGAGGGGCTACCGCGAACCGAAAACGAACGAAGTTCTAATGTATCTCTCTCTGTCGCACGAATCAGCAAGCGCGACAGAGAGGGAGATATTCGAACTTCATTCCTTTTCGGTTCGCTGTAGCCCCTCAGGCCCAGGCACACGAATGCCCGAAATGACGTGAATTTATTTTATTTTGAGATTTTTAACATACTACTTATACTGAATTTTTTTATGATTTTGTTCACTAGTCGCGGTAGATGTCATGTCAAGCAGATGCTTCTGCCAGAACGCTCTCTGCAAGTAAAGAAACACAGTCAATGTCAAATCAATAAACCCGACCAATTTAAGTAGATACGTTTTAGACGCAAGCTTTCACCTAAACAGGCGTCTACATAATTTATCCGTAATTCCGCATTTCGCATTAGGTACACTTTGGAGGTGGTCAAATAATAACACTTGAATTATTGAATATTTTCATTGATAGCGTAAGATTTGTATATAGAATATGTATTACAAACCAACAATATAGGTAGTGAGAGTTAGTGTTCGCTTAGTATAGATACACGAATAGTGCCTAATTTGTACAAAATGAGTGAATTTAACCGTTTTAAAATGCCGGAGGACTGTGCTAAACAGTGGGAGATTCTGCTTCTTCTCTTGTCTTCTGAAGAAAAGAAGATAGACAGAACGTGTGACAGCGAGGCAGATACCATGAACTACTTTTTGAAGAACGAAGGAGTAAGGTTAGTTAGTACAATATGTCAATATACTATTCATAAACAAGATTACTCGCGACTTTTCCCGGCTAGGAAAACACCTGGGGTCTTCCAAGCGTCCCTCCTTGCGTTTCTAGTTAGCTCTGTAGTAAAAATGGTTGAAATTCAATCAAGGCAATTGTAGTAAAAATCGTTGAAATTCAATCAAGACAATTGTGATGTAATTGTAACCAAAAATAGTTTAATATTCTTTATAAGTTTTCAGTAGTTTTCAATTACAGCCTTACGTCCTCTTGCTCTTTTCTCGTTATTACTAATTATTACGGATGCGCCGAATATTCT
The DNA here is from genome assembly GCA_963556455.1 of Epiblema foenella. Lineage (NCBI taxonomy): Eukaryota > Metazoa > Arthropoda > Insecta > Lepidoptera > Tortricidae > Epiblema > Epiblema foenella. The sequence continues at coordinate 45,820,667 of OY747095.1, forward strand.
GTTATTATTCGGTATTCGGCATGTTTCTGAATTGTTTGGTATTGTCTAATTATTCGGTTCAGCTGTTCAATATTTACCGAACGGTAAAGCTGAACTTTAAATAATATGTATGTTGACAATATTTACGTCATAAATGCGTTATAGGAAAACGCAATTACGCAATGAGATCAGAAACATAGAGGAGAATAGCAACGGACAGAACAACATGGCGGATGTTAGGGGAGGCCTTTGCCAAGAGGCAAGCTGACATAGAAGTGGGAGGAATATAATAAAAACATTTACAAATATATGTATATTTGTAGCTCAAGAATAGAAACGGAAAATTCAGAAACAAGGCTATAATAATAATCTACAAAAAGAATGAACATCTAACTCAACGGTCCATAATGGAAATTTTAGGCCGTATACTGTTCTACTTATATATTTTTTTTATCAAAAATATTGTGGTTGTGGTTTATCCAAATACGTTCAGCCAAATATTAGGTAATGATTTTTTTTTAAATTCAATGTTAAGTCACACAGACAAGTGGCCTATAAACCATGATTATAGTATTAAAAGTAATGTCTGGATTAAGTTTAAGCTTCGGTCGAAATATCTGGTTTCTTAAAATGCAACTTGGTTTCACCTTAAAATGGCCTGGCCACCTTTGAAAACAGTTTCTAAAAAGAATAATATTGCTTCTTTTGAAATTGGTTTTGATAAAAATACTATTTTGTCTTTCGAAACTCTCACATGAGTCAAACAAAAGTGACTTTAATATTATAATCACTACATAGTATAAAATTAAGTCGCTTTCTCTGTCCCTATATCCCTTAAATCTTTAAAACTACGCAACGGGTTTGTTGCGGTTTTTTTTAATAGATAGAGTGACTTAAGGGGAAGGTTTATACGTATAATACATGCATCAGCATTGCACCCATGCGAAGCCGGTGCGGGTCGCTAGTACTATTATAAAATGTATGGAAATTACAGGTGTCAGGATTAACTTCTTATCTGCTGGGGACTGTAATTCAGTCTACTAATCTAGATCACTGAACTAGTGGGAATAGAGGGATATGATATGCTTTTGGTTTCAGAGTTTCGAAAAAAACGAAAAAGTGTTCTTTTATCGAAACCAATTTCAAAGAAGAAATATTATTATTAAACTGGTTTCACACCTTGGTTTCAAAGGCCTAAACGGAGGATTTATGGGGAACATCAGTAAAAGTTATTAATCATATCATAGATGTCATTGCGCCCCACTTAGCTTTGGTTTACAATAACTGCATATCAGAGGGTATTTTTCCGGATCTTATGAAATTTAGCAAAGTCGTACCTTTATTTAAATCGGGTGACATGAACGACCTAACCAACTTTCGTCCTATATTAGGCTGCGGGTAAAATTGTGTGATCGGACACAAATTAAAAACTGAAATTTATCTATACAGAAAGATTCTACTCCACTGGCTAAGTCAGATGCGGGCCACATATGCCCGTAAGACCAGCGATACCGACACAGCGCTCAAATGTGATGAAGTGTCACTGCTCTGGAGGCAGCGTGGCAATGACAAGTTCAGAGCCAACCTGGTGTCGGACAGCTGCAAGTGCTACACAAGGAGCGTGATGTACGCGGTGCAGGGTGGTCCGATGTACCCTCTTGCACTCGCCAACAGGTCCGCGGCTCTGCTGAGGATGAAGAAGTTTAAGGTAATCTTAAATAATAATAATAATAAATATTAGAGGACAATCTTACACAAATCGAACTAGCCCCACAGTAAGCTCAAGAAGGCTTGTGGTATGGGTACTAGACGACGATATATTTAATAGATATAAATACTTAAATACATAGAAAACATCCAAGACTCTGAAACAAATATTCATGCTCATCACACAAATATTTGCCCTGACCGGGATTCGAACCCAGGACCGTCAGCTTCACAGGCAGGTGCACTACCCACTAGGTTAAACCGGTCGTCAAATCTTAAAATCACAAATACAACTTGTATGGAAATATGAACCTGCCCCTATTTCACCAAAACTGACAGGCGCGACAATTGTCAAAAAACATTACAATTGTAGTTGGTGAAACAGTTTTCACATGAAAATTGTCGATTTGTCAGCCTACATATGTCAAATACATACATATGTCAACTTGGTGGAATAGGGGCCAGGTCTTTGTGTTAATGTTTCTTAGTACAGTCGACGTCAAAAATATGTTTACATTATTCGCCTTATTACAAAGGATGAAGGTGCAAAAGTGTTAGCATATTTTTGACGTCGATTCTACACGATGGGTCGATTTTTCTATCGCCATATAAAATTATGAGTCAACCTAATTATGAGTTAAATTTAAATTAAGTAAATTGCGTGTATGTCACATTAATTATAAGTGCATGTCAAAATACTTACACACGCCAAGATATTTGAGATTTGTTCCAGGAGTGCCTCTCGGACGTGTCGTTGGCGCTCGCGAGCGGGTACCCCCGCCCCCAACGTCACAAGCTGCTGTTGCGGCGGGCGGACTGCCGCGCGGAGCTCCGCGACGCGAGCGCGGCCCTCGCGGCGCTGGAGGAGGCGCGGGCGCACGCGGCCGAGGCGAGGCTGTCCCCGGGCGATGCAGGTGGGTGCTGTCACGTGACATGACTACACAGTCACGTGACAACACAGTCACGTGACAACCCAGTCACGTGACAACTCAGTCACATAACAGTTGTGACTGCGTTGTCATATCCGAATTGGGTTATGAATAAAAGAAGATAGACACCCAAATTCATAAAACTCGACGGACCTCGGCTAACTCAAATGTGTTTTGTCCCTTACTGACACAAATGTCAAGGTGACTATTATCACGCGTTGATTATTATCACGCGATACACTCATATCACAATACGTATTGATCATGAATAAAAATTCATACATTTTTCAATACCACGATAATATTGCCATCCCAGTAGTGTGATAATAATCACCGTGTAACTGGGATTATCGATTGTCGTTATCGTTACCAAAGAGTATTAATTATACTCGTATATGTGTCGGTTATGTTTTTGAATACAAATTACTGACGTCATAATATGGTGGTCACGGTGAATGTTCGTTTTAACGCCGAATTTAAAACGAAAACAAAAAAAACACATTTTTTTAGTATTAACTATACTATAATTTGCGGAGAAAATATTTTTTATATGTACATAAAAGGGTCATTGTCTGTTGTAAAAACATAAGTGGTCAATAGTTAACGGCTTTTGTACTAGGGTGGGTCGAAAATCACGAATTTCGGAGTACCGTAATGTAATAGGGCTCAAAAGTTGCTGTGTATTCTGTTGCTTACAAGAAAAATAATTAAAAAAATCTAGATTTAGACTTTTAACCCCCGCACGGCTGTTAAATATAAAAAAATATTTATATTTTTTGTTTCTATTGTCTGTTTTTAGGCCACTGATGATCCGTTAACAGCTTTAAATCATAATTTTGCCGGTTTAAGCACATCAAAATGCATTTTACATAAATGGCCAATTAGTCTCTCTCTCTAGTCTGGCTACATGATGACAAAATATGATACATGGATAAAATATAATAAAAAATAAATAATTTTGAAATACAATAGTGTTATTTAATGATTTAAATATTTTTTATTTATATATTTAATATGGAGTGAAAATAAAAAATATAAATATTTTTTTATATTTAAAAGTCTAAATCTAGATTTTTTAAATTATTTTTCGTGTAATCTACAGAATACACAGCAACTTTTGAGCCCTATTACATTACGATACTCCAAAATTCGTGAATTTCGACCCACCCTATTATGTACATGTAAGTTATTTTTTTTGTTGGATTTATAGTTACGGAAACACCGTTTGTGCGGGTTACTAGACCAATCCAAGATAAGATAAGATAAGATAAGATAATTTATTTGCAAAATGTAGTGAGTACAGCTGGAATTGTCATTTTAAGAACTTACATTTTACTTAAAGAAGCATGCAAATATTTACTTACAATCTATGAGTTATTATTTAATACATTAGGCATTATTATTACATTACTAATTAAATATTATACATGTCATTCACTATCAAAACATTAATACAATTATTTAGCTACTACAATATTAGTCATTATTCAAAATTATTTATCTTTTATTGGTTTCAAATAATCATTAATTCTATAATAACACTTATCTAAGCAAAATTTATGTAATTTGTATTTAAATTCGGGCATGTCAGAGTTCTTTATTTCTACAGGTAAATTGTTATATATTTTTATCGTCATACATAATATGTTTTTTCCGAAGAAAGCTGTCTTAGAGAGTAAAGGATAGCATAGATCAGTACCGTTTCTAGACTGATAATTTGTGGTTGACGCCTTATTCCTAAATAATCCTATGTTGTTCTTTACAAATAAACCTATTTCGTAAATATACAGTGAGGGTAATGTCATCACTTTTAATTGATGGAATAAAGGCCGACAGGACTCTGTTTGATGTGCACCACATATAGCCCTAATACATTTCTTTTGGAGTAGAAACACTTTTTGAACATTACTGCAGTTACCCCAAAGTATTAAGCCATACCCAAAATTAAGCTTTGTGGCCCTTAACATTTGATATGTCCACCGAAAAGACGCGAACCTACATCTGACAATGACCCAAACGTGTATACTTTAATTACGAAACATTTTTAAAATTTTGACAATTGATTAAAAAAAAAATTTTTTTTTTTCATGTCAAGTCAAGTCAAATCATTTAATGCGTGCAAAAAAGCACAAGGCAATAATTAGAAATAATTACTATAGTTATAAAAATATTAATTAAATTGCAAATGTTAAATATTAAAAACCATCAATAAAAATACTATAAAAATACTAATAATAATCCGAACAATACCTAATAATTTTGAAATAAAGTAGTGACCATTTCAATTCACCTAATAAACTAAATTTTAATCATTCATTATTTAAATAATCATTTGTATTGTAAAACGTTTTATCAATTAAAAAATAATTTTAACTTTTTAATGAACAGCTCATAAGAAGAAGCCTCTTTGATCTCCGGGCTCAGTTGATTAAATATTTTTACACCGACTACCCACAATGATTTTTGTCCATATCTAACATCTTGACATTTGTACTTGTTAGAAAGAGACAACACATTTTAATTAACAATGGTCTTTTAAGTTTTTATCAATAAGGTGGTTACTGTGTATATTGTGGTGTGCCTTATATTCCTTTCTCTTTCCAGCGGAGTTCGACCGGCTAGTGAAGGTACTCGAAAACAAAATGGCGACGCAACAGGAAGCGGAAGAAGAGGAAGAGGAGCCAATACCGGAGCTGCTCTTAGGCGAGAACCCCAACTTTGTGGCCGCATCGAATGCTATAGAGTTAAGGTACTGTTTTTGATAACGCAATCGTATCCAACCTATACTGAGGGCCTACCCCGAACTTCGATCCGGACTTCGTATCGAGCCGTCTCTTTCGCTCTCGTGTTATACACTATATGAGTGAAAGGGACGGCACGGCAAAAAAATTGATAAGTGTTTACAATGCAATAAAACATTACAAGCCTTACAATAACAACTTAAATAGGCACAAATTGATATGTTTACATGTAGAAATAAAGACTTAAAATTATGATGCTAAAAAGGAGCGAACCACAGCATGTGTTGCAGCAGGCTTACCTACTACAACGCTGGTTTTCAGGCCGACCCTTCGTACAATACGGATTTGCTTGCAAATATGTATCCTGACCTTCGTTTGACTCGGTCGACTAGCTATTGAATGGGAATATATTAAATAAACAAGAAAGTATCCTTTCAGTTCATCAACTCATCCATGTGGCCGCAAACTGGAGTATCAAATTAACAGGCCGTAAACCCACCTACCGACCCTACTTGGGTCATTCGGGTTGACGACCGCTTTAGCCTAGTTGGTCACTACCAACCCGGGACCTCCACCTACCGACCCTACTTGGGTCATTCGGGTTGACGACCGCTTTAGCCTAGTTGGTCACTACCAACCCGGGACCTCCACCTACCGACCCTACTTGGGTCATTCGGGTTGACGACCGCTTTAGCCTAGTAGGTCACTACCAACCCGGGACCTCCACCTACCGACCCGATTTGCTTGCAAATCTGTATCCTGACCTTCGTTTGACTCGGTCGACTAACTATCCACCGTTGCAGACACAACGAGACGGAGGGGCGTCACGTGGTCGCGACGTCGGCCGCGACGAGGGGCGACGTGTTGTTCTCCGAGGAGCCGTACGCCTGGGTCTCGCTGCCCTCGCCCAACCCCGTCTGCGAGGGGTGCGGGAAAACGGACATCAACCCAGTTCCGTGAGTACTATTCGATACTTGGGTCGTACGCGGATTAAGCGCGGCCCTCGCGGCGCTGGAGGAGGCGCGGGCGCACGCGGCCGAGGCGAGGCTGTCCCCGGGCGATGCAGGTGGGTGCTGTCACGTTACATGACTACACAGTCACGTGACAACCCAGTCACGTGACAACACAGTCACGTGACAACACAGTCACATGACAGCCATGTCGCGACGTCGGCCGCGACGAGGGGCGACGTGTTGTTCTCCGAGGAGCCGTACGCCTGGGTCTCTCTGCCCTCGCCCAACCCCGTCTGCGAGGGGTGCGGGAAAACGGACATCAACCCAGTTCCGTGAGTACTATTCGATACTTGGGTCGTACGCGGATTAAGCGCGGCCCTCGCGGCGCTGGAGGAGGCGCGGGCGCACGCGGCCGAGGCGAGGCTGTCCCCGGGCGATGCAGGTGGGTGCTGTCACGTTACATGACTACACAGTCACGTGACAACCCAGTCACGTGACAACACAGTCACGTGACAACACAGTCACGTGACAACACAGTCACGTGACAACACAGTCACATGACAGCCATGTCGCGACGTCGGCCGCGACGAGGGGCGACGTGTTGTTCTCCGAGGAGCCGTACGCCTGGGTCTCGCTGCCCTCGCCCAACCCCGTCTGCGAGGGGTGCGGGAAAACGGACATCAACCCAGTTCCGTGAGTAGTGTTCGATACTTGGGTCATACCAGGATTTAGGTTCGCGTCTTTTCTGATGAAGATATATCCTCCTGACGACTAGGTATAAAAACTTGGCAGAATATATGTTACTCTGTCAAATTGACACAGAGTCAAAACTTAATTGGGGCCTATGTACTATACCGGGTGTACAATCCAAATGGGTCAGTATGGAGAAGTCGGAAACTATGAGAGATAGCGAGATCTGTTCTTAGGAACCATGACGTCGATTTTAGATTTTTTAATAATTACATTCAAACTTTTTTATTAACTCTCATACATAACCGGGAATCGATCCTGGTCAAAATCAATGTGTATAAATTCTGCAAGTCGCAAGAAGCACAACACTAATGGAATCTTGTTTAAATAATTGAAAGAAAAACCCACCAATAAGATAATTATTTTATTTCAGTAAATGTAAAAAAAAAATTAAAAAAGAAAAAAAAATTAAAATTAAATTTAAAAAAATTTAGTCTAATTTACTGTCAGTTGTGTTTACACAAGATTTCATAGCCAAATTTGGTCCTTTTTACTTAACGCGGTTACAATAATATTGACCAGGTTCAATTCCCGGTTATGTATGAGAGTTATTAAAAAAGTTTGAATGTAATTATTATTAAATCTAAAATCGACATCATGGTTCCTAAGAACAGATCTCGCTATCTCTCATAGTTTCCGACTTCACCATACTGACCCATTTGGATTGTACACCCGGTATATATAGGATGCCGGTCGTCAGGAGGATAAATAATGTGGTTTTATATCTAATACCGATATTGAAGTTTCCACTATTAAAAATCATTACGGCAATGATCTGCCTTTTCTTTCTCCCGATTTCGTATAATATAAAGAACAAAATGTTTAAATGTAATGGTGGAATGTAAATCAATTTTGACTGAAAGAGATATGATGATGACAAATGAGAATTGGGTCATACGCGGATTTAGGTTCGCGTCTTTTCTGTGGACATACCAAAAGTTAAGCGCTACAAAGCTTAATTTTGTATTGGACCAGTAACCCGCATAAACAGTGTCTCCGTTTCTATAAATCCCTGTAATATAAACATAGATAACATGCACATAAGCCGTTAACTATTGACCACAGGAGGGATGACTTTTGTTTTTTCAAATAAGTATGACCCACTTGGCATAGAGTCGCTAGGCCAGTTGCGCGGCCTCCGTCAGTTTCCGGCCTTCTGAAGAGCGAAGTTATTTCAATTAAAAATATTTACATTTTTACATGCCCTAAATACAGAGTGAGTCGTATCGTCCTAATTAGTAGCTATTGAATGGGAATATATTGAATAAGCAAGAAAGTATCCTTTCAGTTCATCAACTCATCCAAGTGGCCGCAAACTGGCGCATCAAATTAACAGGCCGTAAACCCACCTACCGACCCCGCTTGGGTCATTCGGGTTGACGACCGCTTTAGCCTAGTTGGTCACTACCAACCCGGGACCTCCTGCTTCGTAGGCTGGAGGTCCCGTGTTCCAATCCCGGTCGGGCATTTATTTGTGTGATGAGCACGAATATTTGTTCCTGAGTCTTGGATGTTTTCTATGTATTTAAGTATATATTTCTCTATATAAGTATGTATATCGTCGCCTAGTACCCATATTACAAGCTTTGCTTAGTTTGCTTTGTGAATGAATACTAGTTATACGATAGACAGAGATGCACAGAGTAGGCACGTTGTTTATGCCTAAACGCCGTTTTTATTAGAAAGTGAAGCTTCTGTACTTGTACTATTACTTATTCTGTGGCCTCGTATAATGGCCGGTCCTCGCCTTCGGCTCGGTCAGCTAACTCATATTCTGCCATGATGGCTTACGTACTGGTATCTGCAGTAATGTACTATAAGCCTTAATTTTATATCGACAATTTTAAATATCAAAGGCCCTTTATTGTTAGCTTTAGCTTTACTAAACTCTTAAATATATCCATAGGGATAAAGTCTCCGTCAAAATCTCCGTTTCCTATTAATTAACTTACATAAGTATTGGAAAGCTCTTGAGCGCTATAAATAGCCAGACCGTGTACGCACGAGCGACCAGGCGGACGATATCCGTCCGTGCGTGGCCGCCCTAAACCGTACTTCCCAAATACTTTAGAGTATTTAAGTGGTCGACTTGTGTCAAAGGTTCCGTGCAAAAACTGACTTAATTATGCATGCTAGAAGATTCAAAATAGAAAAACGGTTTAATAAAATATCGGCGAGCGGAAATTATATCAGGTACGACGAATTAGCATACCGTCGCATTGGTTTGTTGCATTTTTGTGTAAAAATATATAAAATATTAGAAAAATATGAATATTAGGGTAATTTTTTTGTAACATTTATTTATTACATAGGACACAAACAAAGTATATAATGTAAAGTTACAGTTGTATTTGGTATAAAATGTTTGAAGGCTTACGTACCCCAATTACAAGTATTACGGTATTCTTTTACATTTTCCCTCATAAAACAAAAATGACTCAACGTAAAAAAAAATTGTTTCAGAATGTGCAACCCAAGCCCTTTCATATGACACCCCACTCGACATATTAACTAGACTTTTAAGTTTTGAACCATCTGTTATCTGTCATTTTTCACAGAAAATAAAAATAAAATAAAAAAGTCATATTCTACGTATGTAGATAAGCCTTCTTTATAACTATTCCAAATTTCAAATCGATAGCATAAGTAGTTCTTGATATTTAGCGATGTAACAGACAGATAGACAAAGTGAAACCATAAAAGGGTTCCTTTTTTACCATTTTGGTACGGAACCCTAAAAAGTCAGTAACGGGTGATGAAAAATTTAGTATCCTTATTATTAGTCTAAGTTGTTTGATGAAATGCACAAGCCCACAGTGAAGTCCACCATTAGGCTAAGTTGTTTGACAAGTCGAAATGCACAAGCCCACAGTGAAGTCCACCATTAGGCTAAGCTGTTTGACAAGTCGAAGTGCACAAGCCCACAGTGAAGTCCACCATTAGGCTAAGTTGTTTGACAAGTCGCAATGCACAAGCCCACGGTGAAGTCCACCATTAGGCTAAGTTGTTTGACAAGTCGAAGTGCACAAGCCCACAGTGAAGTCCACCATTAGGCTAAGTTGTTTGACAAGTCGCAATGCACAAGCCCACGGTGAAGTCCACCATTAGGCTAAGTTGTTTGACAAGTCGAAATGCACAAGCCCACAGTGAAGTCCACCATTAGGCTAAGTTGTTTGACAAGTCGAAGTGCACGAGCCCACAGTGAAGTCCACCATTAGGCTAAGTTGTTTGACAAGTCGAAATGCACAAGCCCACAGTGAAGTCCACCATTAGGCTAAGTTGTTTGACAAGTCGAAACGCACAAATCTTGCCAAAGTATGGCCAGTGTTGTTCGTATCGATATTATTTACGGCCTTACTACACTTACCGATATTTCGGTGCAATTTATCGGGTACCTAGGTGCTTGTCGAGCACATCGAAAATTTAAATTAGTAGTGTTTCCCTCATTCTAATATGCCCTGAATTTGAGAAATTAAAATGATTTGTAAATCTTATTTATTCCTATTTAAAGGACTGAACTTCATATTTGAATACCACTTTTGTCCCGCTTAACTAACCTTTATGCACATCTAATAATAATAATAATAAGACGGTTATTCAATGATTGTATACATTTACAGGCAACCAAGACAGGTACAAAAAACGAAGTATACAAAAACAATTGAAAGGGAGGTGGCTCAGCTTGTGTCTGTACCAAGAGACCACAAGAGACTCTTGTCTATAGACGCTGTTATCTCATAGATTACAATGTAGGGATTTCAATAAGATTATTAGTACAACGTTATGCTATGTTTTTATCGATATATACCGTCACTATTATTTTTTTCTACTCCTGGCAACATCTTGTCTGTCAGTTTACTTTGCCCGAATATTTTAGCTTAGGGCGGTAAAACAAATGTCTCAGAACGTAAGTATTTGAAGCCCGAGCCGAAGGCAGGGGTAATAACTATGCGATCTGAGGCTATCTTTCGTGCTGAGTATAAAATCGTACACCCTAGCCAGGAAGTGCGTTTTACCGTGCGCGTTGCGTGCGGTAATTGCCACTTTACGGCCAGGTGTGTGTAAAGGTTCCGGGAGTTGATCAGTGCCTTTACCATGAGTTTGCAGGACCGTACTCGCTAGCGACTGCGTAAACTTAAGTAACCTTTATACACATCTCATAGATTACAACGTAGGGATTTGAAGCCCGAGCCGAAGGCAAGGGTAATAACTATGCGATCTGAGGCTTTCTTTATCTTTCGTGCTGAGTATAAAATCGTACACCCTAGCCTGGAAGTGCGTTTTACCGTGCGCGTTGCGTGCGGTAATTGCCACTTTACGGCCAGGTGTGTGTAAAGGTTCCGGGAGTTGATCAGTGCCTTTACCATGAGTTTGCAGGACCGTACTCGCTAGCGACTGCGTAAACGATTTAGTATGCCGATTCTTAGTTCTATTGCGTAACCGCCAGAGGCGCTGTACTTTTGCCCATATAGATTTTTACGCAGTCGCTAGCGAGTACCGTCATGTAAACTCATGGTGAAGGCACAGTGAAACTCAGAGGTCAAGCAATGACTGATTATATTACTTCACACCAACCGGCGGGTACACATTAGTTAACCATACAACTGAGTGCCCACATAATTATTATGACAGTGTGTAATGTAAACGTATGCGCTGCTCGACAGGAGCCCACGCTTTTTTTTTTTTTTTGAACCTGACTGTGGCTTTATAGGCCGGGCCCAATAAAGCGATAGGAGTGCGCGGTTGGAGAGTAGCCTGGGGAAAATCCAGGGGAAAACCTCCGGCACGACCACGCGTGTGGTTTGGAACACTGGAATACTCTAAGAGTTTGCGCTCCAGTGAGATTGGTTGAGCGGTTTCAACCGAATCTGAGGTGACTTTGGAAGGCATCCCGGCTGCTGTCTATGATAGCAGTCGTTAAGATAAGTTAGGAGCCCACGCGTAATAGGCCCGTCGATGTACGAGCGCCTACCCGCCACACTTAAAAACGAATCCTCCAACGACATATTTGAACGCCGACTAAAGGAACTTTTAATGCTCAAATCACTGTATTCCGTAAAGCAATACAATGAACGGCCTATATAAAATTGTTGATTATTGTTAAATTGTATTTCTGTTATTTATTTATTTCGTTTAATTCTTGACATTACCATATTATTTATTATTCTGACATTGTATTTGATATTTGGAATCGAGCGTTTATATTGTTTTTATTTCTATTATTTAAATTTGACTAATGACAATGCCTAGGATATTCTAGCCGTGTATACAAATTTGACATTTCTATTTATTTTTTACCTTTGACATTATTTGATTTCAATTATTTCTCTTTCATTATTATTATACCTATTGACGATCCTTTTGTGAATTTATCTTGTTTTAAAAATGTAAACCATGATGTAATTTTATTAAGGAAATAAATATATCTATCTATCTATCTATGTTTACAGTTGTTCAACATGCTCCCGCGCATACTACTGTTCGGTGGAGTGCCGTGAGGCGGCGACGCATCACCGGTGGGAGTGCGCCGGCGCAGCGTGTGACCTGTTCCCCACCATCGGCATCGCACATTTAGCGCTCAGGTCAGTAGTGAGATATGCTTTGTTTTTTTTTAAGGTTGGAAATTAGGTAAACAAAGACGTGGTCGTGAACACACACAAATTGAGGTTTCTAAAAAACTTTTCCATTTAAGTCAACCGTTGGTGAGACATTAGCTGTCAAAGTCAAAAAAATTGTCCCCTCCCCACTCTAATTTCCAAACTATGAATTTTAAAATTCTGAAAAAAATTGAGATGGTGTGCATTAGTAAATACTTTCAACGATTTAGGGTTTGAACAATATAGGTTATACGGTTTTAGAGTTTTCGCTTAAAAACTGTCTTGCTCAAACAAAAAGGTCGTAAGTGCCGTGAGTTCCCTATGAAGTAATGACTATTTTAGATTCAATGTATTGGATAGTGATTTAAAAAAACTAGTAGGTGTTGTTACGGAATCCTTCATTGTGCGTGGTCCGACACGCACTTGGCTGGCTTTTTGACTATTGGACAACGGAAGTCACTCGCTATTCACAAGCTTCCGTTGCCTTACAAAAATAAAAAAAGATTACGGTAAGCACGACGTCGCCTTTGTTCTCCGGCCAGTTGATAATCTCGCTAGGTATTTATACAATCCACAGGAACACAACGATAGCGCGTTTTATAATACACGCAGCGCCATCTACCGGGCAGCATCGCAATTAATTTAGCGCTCAGCGCTCAGAGGCCTATTAAGTAATAGGGTGTTTGCGTGGTCAAACCTGATAAGTCACCTAAAAGGCTTTTTGAAAATAGAACTATGCGTAATGGATGTTGAGTTCTTATTTCAAAAAGCAATTGTCTCGATTTATCGGCTTTGACCACGCACCCCTCGTGGGTATTACACGTATTTTTTTTAAATTACCATTTGGAATTTTTATTTCAATTCTATGGAATGGATGAAAACAAATACAATAAGATTCAAATTTGCAGTATGAAACTTTAAGTAAACATTGGTAGTATGAAACTTTTTATGACTTTCAAAATCAAAATCAAAACATTTATTCTGCAAATAGGCCTCAAGGGCACTTTTACAAGTCAAAATCTATCTAGGTACATCAAATAAAAATAATACAATAATCAAAGTATCATTAATTAAATGTAGTGTTACATGTCAAAAATAAGACTAAGAAACTAATAACAATCGAGATTTGTTAGAGATGTATAAGGTCTCTAAGCGTCAAGATAAAAGGTAATAAAGTAGGTACACTAATCATAATAAAATATTTTCAGCTTTGACAGGTAATAAATATCTCACAAACAGTTGATTTTAATGGAAAAGTGTTTTAGAAACCTCCATATCATTTTTAACGGCCTATCCATCGATACCCCACACGACTATGTGCGTTAAAATTTTTTTTTTCGTCCACAGGTTATATGTATGGAGTGCCCCCCTAATTTAATATATTTTTTTTAATTTGACATCACTTTTATATATCGGTTCATAGAATACACCTTCGCACCAAATTTCATAATTGTAGTGCTTACAGTCTCCGAGTAAATCGGCTGTGACATACGGACGGACGGACGGAGAGATATGGCTAATCCATAAGGGTTCTGTTTTCGCCATTTTCAAAATCAAGATCAAACATTTATTCTGCAAATAGGCCACAAGGGCACTTTTACATGTCAAAATATTAATTTACAATTTAAGAAAGTCTGACTATAATAAGTAATACATTTTTCATGTCAAAATATTAATTTACAGTTCAAGAAGGAATAATAATTTCGAGTTTACAATTATAACAAAATTAATGTCATACAGTGAAGATAAACTTGCAAAGTTATCTATTACAAATGTTACAACATCAGTAAAGTTAGAGATGTATATGGTCTCAAGATTAAACGAGGAGTATAATGAAATTAATATAATGTCCCAGAGATGTACTTACATGGTCTCTGAGCGTCAAAATTAAAATTAATTTAATATGTGTTGTTGTATTTTGGCTACGGAACCCAAAAACGGGGGTCGCTATATATTGTATTTCGTATTTAAGTACGTACCTTTTGAATACATCTAACTAGTTACTACATTGTTGGATTCGTCCTTAAGCTCAAACATAAAACGGCCGTTCGGTCGGAATCTTAAAAAACAAAAGGTATTTTTTTTTATACAACGCCGGTGGCAAACAAACTTACGGTCCACCTGATGGGAAGCGGCCACCGCAACCTATAGACGCCCGCAACTCCAAAGTAGTCACGTACGCGTTGCCGACCCTTTATAAAATTTGAAAGAAGGGACAAATTTAGGTCCCTCGCTCTCAACACAGTGCATCCTCGGGAGCTCTGGCAACCTTGCTCACCTCCAGGAACACAACACTAAATACTTGTATAGTAGATAATGTTATTATGGCTGTGGTCTTCTGCAAGGCGGAGGTACTTCCCCAGTTGGGCTGCTCCGAGCAAGATGACATTTTGCTGTGCCCTACCCCTCTTAAAACTTGTTACTTTACCTAGGACAATAGGAGCTTGAAATTGTCATATTGACTTGATTGTTTAAGGTCGCGTTCATGTTTGTCTGTTCTTGTCTGTTTAAATTGTAAATTATGACATTTATGTCGCACCTGGCCATAAAGTGGCAATTACCGCACGCTCCGCGCGCGGAAAATCCCACTTCCTGGCCAGGGGGTGACATAAAATGTTGTACTTACCTCGGGCGGTAATTAAGAAAGCCTCAGATCGTATAATTATCGCCCTTGCCTTCGGCTCGGGCGTCAAATATCTGCGATCTAAGACATTCTTTATTTTACCGCCCTTGGTAAGTAATGTACTATTATTTAATTGTTATGTTGTTTGTGACTTTAGTGTTTTTTTGTCCTTCGTGGCTTCTCGTGGTCCCAAAGGAAGACCAGCGCTAGCCAATGGCTAGCACTATGCTGATTTCGGGCCATTTCGTGGCTATTTTCTGTATTTTGGTGTTATGTTAATTTGTACTGTCTGTGCCACGAATAAATGTTTTTTCTTTCTTCTTTCTTTCTTTTTATTATTTTCTACACAAACTATAATGTCTTAGCCATACAGTTTCCGACAAGCAGCAAGCAAATCCGTATTGTACGAAGGGTCGGCCTGAAAACCAGCGTTGTAGTAGGTAAGCCTGCTGCAACAAATGCTGAGTTTCGCTCCTTTTTAGCATCATAATTTTAAGTCTTTACTTTTACATGTAAACATCAATTTGTGCCTATTTAAGTTTTATTGTAAGGCTTGTAATGTTTTATTGCATTGTAAACACTTATCAATTTGATGTTAAATAAAAATTTTCTATGTCTATGTCTTTTTCATAAAATAGCTACTAAAACCTCTCATTTGGCCACAGGGTGCTCTTAATGAGCGCGGAACGCGGTTTCCCGCGGCTGACTAGCGGAACTGTTCCGCTCAACGCCGCGGAACTCCTCGCGGGTTACGCGAAATCGGACTTGGAGCGGTACTCGCGGAACACGCACCCGTTCTACAGGATGTTCGCGCTGCTCACTAACTACGATAAAGCTAACAACACTGATTATATACAGTACGCGACGGTGAGACAAGATACACGCTGTATTGTTTGTCTCGCGAACGCGGGTGCGCTATGGTTGTGTTGTCCGCGCGATCGCGACAACAGTGACACATATAGTCCCTATTTGTCCCGGTACCGCCGCACACCGGGTAGTCAGTCCGACCCAGGTCGGGCCTAGCTGAGCTTCTTGCTGGACTCTTCTCAGCTAGGCTAGGTCAAAACTCCCAGTAGCTCGATTCCACTCACACCTCAGATTCGGTTGAAACCGCTCAACAAATCTCACTGGAGCGCAAACTCTTAGAGTATTCCAGTGTACCAAACCGCACGCGTGGTCGTGCCGGAGGTTTTCCCCTGGATTTTCCCCGGGCTACTCTCCAACCGCGCACTCCTGTCGCTTTATTGGGCCCGGCCTATAAAGCCACAGTCGGTTAAAAAAAAAAAGTTGCGTGTTGAGCTATACATTAGTGATGCGCGACTTTGAATGAGGGCTATCGTTTTTGTGCTCACCAGTTGTACGGTTTTAAGGTATTGAATATGATTTAAATGTAAACCTCGTTCTCAAGTCCATAATAACCAATAACAATATTTGACAGCTGGACCTTACTCGACAGTGGCGCCAACTGGTGAGCACAAAAACGATAGCCCCCATTGTGTTCGTATGTGTCACATCTGCAACTATGGCTAACCCGCGCTCGTGAGGTCAAAGTAATGTTACGTACATTACTACGTAAGTAGTGCACATTGCATATATCATCGGTTGACAAGCAAAACTAAGGGTCGGTTGCACCAACATACGATCACAGGCCGGTCATCGTCAAATATGGCGCCGGCAGCTGTCATCCCATAGAAACTTGTCAAACTTTTCATACAAACAGATTTTGACGAACACCGCTTACGATTACAGACGGTTTGGTGCAACCCACCCTTAGTAACAAATACTTATGTAATTTGTTATGTTGTTGTTTCAAAATAAAAATTTATTCTATTCTATTCTATTCCTGTAGTAAAGCGCGTATCTCAGCGTCGTTTTCGTCTCCGGAGTGAAGCACAGGCACCCTTGTAGGCCTCTTTTCATTTCGCAACGCATAATGACACACTATTCGCAGCATAATTATGTATGATTTATTGCTATATGTCCGAAATAATATTTCTCAGTTTGCTCGGGTGAATATTCCGGGAAAAGTACTGCGTTCCTCGGGGCGCCTTGGAACTGTCTTCCGTCGCATGGCTCTCTCAAGAAAAAAGCCCCGGGTAATCGGTCCGACCTACTTCGAACGGTTACCTGCAAGTTTAAGGAATGAGTCATCTGACAAAACGTTTAAACATCAACTGAGAAAGCTTTTGTTGGATAACCCTCTGTACTCGGTAAATGAGTACATGGAATTACATTTTTAATTGATAATACTTACGGACATTCTGCTGATAAACTGTTTTTATTATAAGTTGTGTGATTAATTATAGTTTGACATATGTTTAAAATTGTGTAATTACATTCGAATTAACCATTTATTTATTTGCCACCATATTGTTGTCTTAAATTCCATTTGTTTTTTTTTATATTTTCTGTGTGTCTAATTATGTTATGACGATCCATATTCGGTGAATATGTTTAAATCCTATTCCATTATTATTATTTATATCTTAATTGACGACCCTGATGTGAATTCGTATACTTTTGACATGAATGAAAATTTATATTGTAATTTATATCTATGAAATAAATGAATCTGAATCAGTAAATTAATTAAAATGAACAAAATATTAAATTCAATTTTGAAAAATTATGTAATATGTTTTATTGACTAAAAGTAAATTAAAAACCAGCATCAGGATAAACAAAAAAATGTACGATAACAATGTAGCTAAACGCAATATTTCACGAGCAAAACAGTAAATAACTCGTTTTTACATACAACGGTAGTGCGGGCGCATAGTATATGACGTCACATACTATGCTCAATTAGTATGGGAGTTTTGGGGGTGTTTTAAGCGCTCGCATTTTATGCTGCACTTTGAAATCCATTTTTGTCTTTTGTGTTGTTCTAATTGTACATGTTTCATACACACATTTGTCCCACTCTAAAAACTGGTTCGAATGGCGCCATGAAAAAAAATGATGCATATTCTCTATTGACTTTTTATGTTTTCAGACAGCCGCTATGCTGACGCTTTATTTAGAAAACTACACCAAGTTCTTCAGTTATCTACCATCAAGGGTAAGTATGTCAGTGGATCTTTACCGTTTACCTTTTTTAAGAAAATTTTAAGCGATCATGTTTCGGCTATAGTCAGAAACAGCCATATAGTCAAGAATCGTATGTCTGAAAATCAATCCTTATTGTTTCCTCGTCTAGGCCGAACAGCGTTTCAAGAAACGCGATATTTCTCGTTGCACGGCCTTAATGAGGGCTATCGCGTATGAATTCGCCGCTAGAGGCGCTAGTGTAGCGTGAGGTCTCCGAAATGTCAAATGTCACTCTTTGTGGTTGCGCTACGCGGGTTAATATCTAATTGGAACAATATTGTGAGTATTTTGCAATACCTGAGCTTGATTATGGCAAATATGAGTTACGGGTCAATGACTGTCAGTGCTTTAAGATAGTTTTGTCTTTCGGAAACTTTTCCTCCTTTATTTCCTAGCAAAACGGGACTGCGCTACAATGCGGGATGTTGGATATTTTTACGGTACGGTTTTAAGGTATTAAATATGATTTAAACGTAAACTTCGTTCTCATGCCCATAATAACCAATAAAAAAAATTGACAGCTGGACCTTACTCGACAGTGGCGCCAACTGGTGAGCACAAAAACGATAGCCCTCATTGCAAACTCACGCGTCTTAGAGGGGGTCGTTTGCACTGGATTGACCTTGCCTTAATGTCTCGACGATTTCCAGATGCCTTACCAACTGTCCCCGGGGCAGCTCCGTCTGTTCGCGGCGGCGCTCCTGCTGCGAGCCATGGGACAACTGGTCTGCAACGGCCACGCCACCCTCAGTCTGGCCACTGACGAGGACAATGAAGACGGTAATTTTTACTTCCTACCCTTTTTTTTAACTTGATTATATTACTATTGTACTTACCTTAAATTAAGAAATGTTCAATAAAAATGTCTATATTAGTAAATGCTTCTTAAGTTTTTGCGTATACTACTTGTTTGGAATTAGTCTAGTTTTTTTAATTTATTTATGTTCTTGTTTTCTGTTATTTTTTACGCTTAGTTTTCTTGTTTTTTTATCTTTTTTCTTTCTCTGTTCTTTTAATTGTAGTTATAGCTTCTTGTGTATACTTTATCTTTGTTTAATTATGTCATTCATTTTTTTATTTTTAGTTTATTTTTATTTAAATGTGTTACCTTCTGGGAAATCACTTAATGGTTCTGTCGGAAGATCAGCGCTGGCAATCGCGCCAGCACTACGCTGAGACAGAACCATTTCGTGCAATACCTTATTCTTCTGTTTTTATTTATTTTCTTGTTATTTTTGTGTTTTGCACGAATAAATATTTCTGATTCTGTTTACTACTAGGCGCAGCGCTTGCAGCTGGCGTGGACCTACAACTTACAAGTTTTTGTTACAATAATTATTATGTTGACCAGATAACATGGATTGAGAGTTGTTAAGGACAGTGAATCCTGTTCCACCGTAATACAGTTAATACTAGTACGGGGATAAGTAGACGCTTACTTAGCTTAACTTAATATACTTACCTTATACTACAAAACTAATGTAAGCAGAACTATGTACCATTTATTACCATGATAAACGTTATTATTAAGAGCGCTTTAATAAAATGTAACAGGTCCACTGGCGCCACTCGTAAATAATTGTAATTATTTAAATTGAATAATATAAATCTAAAAAAGGGGGCCGCTACGTACTGTAGTTTGTATTTAAGTACTTTTTGAATCCATCAAACTAATTTTTACGTTGCCAGATTGGTCTTGCTATGAGATCAAAAATATAATGGCTGTTTTAACTTTGGACGCATAGATTGACGAATCCAGCAACGTTATAACTAGTTTGATGGATTCAAGACGTACTGAAATACAAACTACAGTACGTAGCGGCCTTTTTTAGATATCTATCGTTAAATTTAATCTATCACTATTATTTACGAGTGGCGCTAGTGGACTTGATACATTTTATTAAAGCGCTCTTAATATTATTATAACGCCCATACGTTAGCCGCCAAGTCCATTAAAAGAAAAAAAAAATTAAGGCGGGTACGCTAACTAATCTCCAAATTTGGCGTAGGCGTTAGTTTTCACTGAAGCGACTGCCATCTGACCTCCCAACCCGAGGGGAAACCAGACCTTGTTGGAATTAGGCTTGTCAAGTGAGTGGGGAACTTGACTGTTAGAAGTTCCCAAGCCGCCCGAAGGCCTCTAACTTGGCTGAACGACTGCTATCGTAGAGAGCAGCCTAGATCGACGGCTCAACGTGCCTTCCAAAACACGGGAGCGCTCAGTTAATAACCATTCAAAGAACTGACCTTGGCCGACGTTGCTTAACCTCGTATACAGCACGCGGTACGCGGGCGCCGCTGGGCCACGAGCGCTTCGTTAAATACAATAATAATGAAAATAATTTTAACACACGCACAATATATATATGTCCCTACAAATAAAAAAATCAAAATGGTCAAAAGAATTTTCAGCTTAGGTGTACAACGAAAAATTATAAATCGTTATATAATATATAAGTACAATAACAAAAACAATAAATTTCAATAAAAGTAAATATTTCAGGGCGGACGGTGAGTGAGCGAGAGGTGCGACGCGCGACGGCGATATACCCGTCGGCGGCCATGATGAATCACTCGTGTGACCCCAACATTATCAACACGTGAGTAGTTTCGACAATTTTAGACTTTATATTATAGTGGTATTTTTATAATATGTCTGAAAAGTTATAAAATGCTTATCGTTAGCAGTTCAAAACGAAAAATATGAAAAAAGATAATCCGCACAAGTAGCTACCTTACGTTCTAGATGATAAGGTTAAAATTGTAATGACTTGGCAATAAAACAGTCGCGGTCAACGGTCGGAGCTTGCCCAGTCGGCCGGCGTAGCGCGTGGCAAAGGCTACTACTGTTTTATTTCCAAGTCATTACAACTTCAACCTTATCATCTATAACGGAAGGTAGCTGTTTATGCAGATTATCTTTTTTCATACTTCCTTTCGTTTTGAACTGCTAACGATAACCCCTTGCCGCCCGGCGATAAAAACAAATAATGAATGTCATTATGTGCCCGGATATCTACGGGCCCGAGAGATGAGAGTTTAAGGGTCCTTATCAGTTAAAAAACGTTAAGCTATTTAGACGATTTTCTGATTGAATTGACACGTATCTTGACATTTTCTCGATGTTACTATCTAGAACAGGGCTATTGCGACCTTATGTCATAAATTTGATATGTATTTTTTGGATTTTTCATTAAGAAATATCGTTTCAAACATCACTCCAAATCGACCATTTTCAAGCTAAAAGCTGGTTTTTTCCGCTTAAATTCTGATACACACAATAAAATCCAAAAATGGCTATGTTACTATCTAAAAGTTTAATAAAATCATCATATCCTTTAATCACTTTATTGGTATTATCAATACTTTTGTCATAATTTGAAATCAAAACATTTTAAAACTTATAAGGTCTCTTAATGACAGTGAGGTTTAAAAAGTGGCTAACATTTCATACCGTGACTGTACCTACAATAGGTGAGATGAATAAAAATTAATTATAATTCCATTCGAACCAGTTTTAGAGACAATTAAATATCTGTGGATCAACTACACTTAGAGCAACACAAAAGACGAAAATTGACAGGCAAAGTACAGTATAGTTAACGAGCATTGAAAACGCTCCATACTGATTGACACGCAGGCGTGAGACACTTGGTTATGTCTTAGAAAAATGTATGTATGTAGACCTAATATGCATTACTTTAAAATACAACTTAGTTTTATCTTACCCTGTTCTAACCACTTGTAGTTATAAGCTTAGCAACAATGTCTGTGTTATTTGTGAGTTTCAGTTAAGTTGCACTTTGTATTGATCAGCGCCTTGCGGTGCTTACCTACAAATATTTTTGTATTGTAAGTTTAATTTCTCTTAAGTGAAATGTAAAATTTCTTTGAGAAATAAAGTTCTTTAAACCTAAAATGTTTATAATATGGTTTCAAATCTTCTTGTCCAAATTTATGCTCATCGCTAAAACTCAGATTTGGTTTTAAACCCTAAAAAAATCACAGTTTTAAAGAGTGACTCAGGAGACGTAACCATGGTAACGAACGGTTTATGAATAAATATAAATATTTGTGGGACAATCTACACAAATCAACCTAGTCCCAAACTAAGCAAAGCTTGTACTATGGGTACCAAGTGACGATATAAATACTTATATAGATAAATAGATACTTAAATACATAGAAAACATCCAAGACTCAGGAACAAATTTCGTGTTCATCACACAAATAAATGCCCTGACCGGGATTCGAACCCAGGACCTCAAGCTTCGAAGGCAGGGTCACTACCAACTAGGCTAAAGCGGTCATCAATATAAGGCTTGTGTAGAATATGTGATAATCCATATTGAAAGAAACCTTATGGCGGCCGGCATTTACGCCTTTATTGCCGCTGTTCCAATACAATAGTGAATAGCTGCAACGTAAGCGCCTGCCGCCATAAGGTCCCTTTCGATGTGGATTATCACATACAGATAACTTTATTTATTTATTTATTTAAACTTTATTGCACAAAATACACAAATTGTACAAATGGCGGGCTTAATGCCAAATGGCATTCTCTACCAGCCAACCATCGGGCTAAACAGATATTTTATAAAAGGTGCAAAGAAAAAGAAAAGAAAAAGAGTATGAAAAAGTATATCAAAATATCTAATAAAACATATAAACATAATATATATATATTTTGACGACCGGTTTAGCCTAGTGGGTAGTGCACCTGCCTGTGAAGCTGACGGTCCTGGGTTCGAATCCCGGTCAGGGCAAATATTTGTGTGATGAGCATGAATATTTGTTTCTGAGTCTTGGAGGTTTTTTTATGTATTTATATCTATTAAATATATCGTCGTTTAGTACCCATAACACAAGCCTTCTTGAGCTTGCTGTGGGGCTAGTTCGATTTGTGTAAGATTGTCCTCTAATATTTGTTTTGTATTTGTTGTTTGTTTTATATATATATATATATATATATATACATACAGGTATACAAGATACATACATACAGGATTAGATATACTACTACATATTCAATACATACTATAACTTATATACATAAATATACATCCAAACATACATACAACATATACATAAATAACTATAACAATGTCATCTTAACTAATATGTGTGAAATCCTAGTGGGAATTGTCTTAGGATACAGACTGTACATACTTCATTTATACTGATTTGTCCTATTTATTACATCGGCCTGTATCTGTTTTTTTCCCCAATAAAGAAAATAAAAATAACAAACTTTACTTCAGATTCTACCGCACGCGTCTACTGGTGGTCGCGGCGCGGCCCCTCGCCGCCGGCTCTCAGGTGTACAACTGTTACGGCCCCTGCAGGGCTCGTGAGCCGGCCGCTGACCGGCGCGCGTCCCTCCGCGCGCAGTACATGTTCACGTGCGCGTGCAGCGCGTGCAGCGACCCCGAGCAGCCCGACAGAGCGGTGAGCGAGCCTCTGTGATGATTTGGGCATTACAGATTTAAATACTGGCAGGGTCGCCGTGTGTGGGGAGTGAAAGCGGTTGAGTGTCTGATGATTTGGAGAACCGGGAATCTCCAGGCTCGAATGCTGGCAGGATCGCCATGTGTAGTGGGGAGTAGTACTGAAACTTAGTATGAAGTTTCTTGGGAAATGTTACTAATGGCATCACAATTTGATATATAATTTCTAGTTTAATGTTTTCCAAGCGTTTTCGTAAGCTTTTCTAAATTAATGGCGATAGAAATAAAAATAATGTTTTACATTTTTTACATTTACCGTATTTTGTAGTCTTAATCCCAAGAAAAGTCAGATGGCAGTCGCTTCCGTAAAAAGTAGTGCCCACGCCGAATCTTGGGATTAGTTCGCATAGCCCGGGCATCCTTCAGAATGCAGTACTGAGATAACTAAGAACCTGTAAATATAGGTGTAAGTGTGGGATAATAAATAAATAAATATATAAAATAACGCAAGCATGATGATGATGATGTTAATTAACACCGTGATTTCAGTTGTTGTTCACCGCCTATTCGTGCCAGTCGTGTAAGGGCCCAGTCATAGTGAGTGGCGGCGCGAGGCGCGCGCAGTGCCAGCAATGCCACGCCCCTTTCCATCTACAACACGCACTCGATACCCTGGACCGCGCCAACGAGATGCTATCACAAGGTACAGTGTACAGAGTACCGTCAAGTGGTTGTAGACAACCGGTAAATATTCTAAAAAAAACATGGGTTGCAATTTCTCCTTGTCATTAAAGAAAACCGGCCAAGTGCGAGTCGGAATTTCGCACGAAGGGTCCCGTACCATTATCTATAAAAACGGCAATAAAATCACGTTTGTTATATTGGAGCCCCATAAAATATTTATTGTATTTAGTTTTTTAGTACTTGTTGTTACAGCGGCAACAGAAATACATCATCTGTATACATTTTATCTTGACGCTTAGAGACCTTATACATCTCTAACAAATTTCGATTTTTATTAGTTTCTTAGTCTTATTTTTGAAATGTAACACTACATTTAATTAATGATACTTTGATTATTGTATTATTTTTATTTGATGTACCTAGATAGATTTTGACTTGTAAAAGTGCCCTTGCAAATAGTTGCAGAATAAATGCTTTGATTTTGATTTTGTGAAAATTTCAACCGTCTAATTATCACGGTTCACGAGATACAGCCTGGTGACAGACGGACGGACAGCGAGATCTTAGTAATAGGGTCCAGTTTACCCTTTGGTAGCACTAAAAACGTTCATCTATATATGGTTTTCTGTAGGTCATGGTAGAGTTGTATAACTTTATATGACAAATTGTATCGTGACATGTGTTATATACTAAAATTACCATCATAATTATATTTTTATTCATAATGCTATCATTAATCACAATAAAAATAATCAATTGAAACGACCTAAAATTAAAATTAAATATATCTAAATTAAAACTAAACTAAAATATATAGAATGTTATAGTGTTAAAATGTGTTATCGTGTTGTATCAACATTTTATACACATTTTCTCTTCATCAGTTTCATCACTAACCTAGGACGGGACTAGTGCGGGCTGATATCATAAATTTTACATGTCCAGTGCTGAATTAAAGCCTTGTTCTAGCGGAACGCTTGCCAACAATCGAGGCCCGTATCGACCGCGCCCTGGCCGCCTACAGACTGAAGCAGCAAGCTCTGCACCGGCACCACACCTCTCTCCGCGCCGCCGCCGATCGCCTGGCTCGCCTCTACGCCGACGCCGGTAACTAGTCTTACGCCGATGCTGATAACTAGTCTTATACCGACGTTGGTAACTAGTCTTTGCCGACGCCGGTAACTAGTCTTACGCCGAAGCCGGTAACTAGTCTTACGCCGACGCTGATAACTAGTCTTACGCCGACGTTGGTAACTAGTCTTACGCCGACGTTGGTAACTAGTCTTACGCCGACTTCGGTAACTATTCTTACGCCGAATCCGGTAACTAGTCTTACGCCGACGCTGATAACTAGTCTTACGCCGACTTCGGTAACTAGTCTTACGCCGACGTTGGTCACTAGTCTTACGCCGATGATACAGGGAGTTGCAGTATACGCGGAGGAACTCTCTAGCAAAGCTATTATTATTAATAAACATCAAAAATTTCGCATTCTTAATACATATTATATGTATAAATTATGTTGGTAAATGTTTGCAGGGGAATTTACGAAGAGTGTGGAACTGATAAAACAGAACATACAGAGCCATGAGTACCAGTACGGCTCCTTCAGTGTGGAGGTGAGTTCATTCAAACCCATATAAAAAAAAAATGTGGACAATCTTACACAAATCAACCTGGTCCCAAACTAAGCAAAGCTTGTACTATGGGTACTAGGCGACGATATACATACTTATATAGATAAATAGATACTTAAATACATAGAAAACATCTAAGACTCAGGAACAAATATTCGTGTACATCACACAAATAAATGCCCTGACCGGGATTCGAACCCGGGACCAACTAGGCTAAAGCGGTCGTCGAAATAGTGTTGCTACTAGCTTACACATGGCAATAATGTGCGTACGTGACGTACGTCATACAACGCACTATCAAATTGCAATAACAGCCATCTCAATATATTGATTTAAACTAGTTATGTCACTTCCGTCTTGATAAAACGATTATTTAATAATCGATTGTTTTGCTCGAAATTAAAATCGATTTATTCAATAATCGATTTTTTATTTAATTTTTCTATGAACCCGACGTTCCACGGTGATTATTATCATGCGATACACTCACATCATGATCAGTATCACAAGAATGTTGACGTGTATCGCAGTATCGTGATAATATCTGAGCGAATCCGGATATTTTGAAATCCGCGATACCTAAGGGGCGTGGCTTCAATATTAGCTTCATTGCTAGAATAGTTACCTAATTATATTAGTGGCTCTGTGAGCTGTGTAGACCTCATTGTTTTTTTCTCTAGACCTCTTTTTTCATTAGACAACGGAAGTCACTCGCTAGTATTCGCAAGCATCCGATGTCTTAAAAAAATTAAATGATAATGATGATGTTGTTCAACGCACAGATTGTTGTGTTTCTAAGGCGTCGAAAATCCCGCTAGATATTTATACAATCCATGGGAACACAACGATAGCGCGTTTTAAAATACACGCAGCGCCATCTGCCGGGTAGTTTCTCAGTTCATTTAGCGTTCAGCAGCGCTCAGAGGCCCATTTTATAAGTAATTGAAGTGAAAGCTTTAACAATTTATTTTTTACTTCGACAAAAATGCTTTTCGGAGACCTCACGCTACACTAGCGCCTCTAACGGCGGATTCATACGCGGTAGCCCTCGTTACGACTCGGGGCGAGGGTCGCAGCAGCTTTCTCGTTAGGCGTCGGCCTGGCTCCTTCAACAGCTGGCGGGCCTCCAGGCCCCATTAACATCATCCTGTTGTGGATTCGTTTTTATTATCAGTGACTTAGAGACCATATACATCTCTAACAATAATAAATTAATTTAAATTTTGACGCTCAGAGACCATGTACATCTCTGGGATATTATATTAATTTCATTATACTCCTTGTTTAATCTTGAGACCTTATACATCTCTAACTTTACTGATGTTGTAATATTTGTAATAGATAACTTTGCAAGTTTATTTTCACTGTATGACATTAATTTTGTTATAATTGTAAACTCGAAATTATTATTCCTTCTTGAACTGTAAATTAATATTTTGACATGAAATATGTATTACTTATTATAGATAGACTTTCTTAAATTGTAAATTAATATTTTGACATGTAAAAGTGCCCTTGTGGCCTATTTGCAGAATAAATGTTTGATTTTGATTGTCCCGCGGTTTCGATGGCCACAGGTAGTCG
Organism: Epiblema foenella; assembly: GCA_963556455.1. NCBI lineage: Eukaryota > Metazoa > Arthropoda > Insecta > Lepidoptera > Tortricidae > Epiblema > Epiblema foenella. The sequence continues at coordinate 45,848,388 of OY747095.1, forward strand.
TTTTGTTTATACCGTATTGAAATGATTTTTTTTCTACTCATCGACTTCAATGTTTGAATTACGATATAGTAAGCAAAACTAAAATCACATACATTTCTCTATTGGTTCCCCTCAAGTGAACTCTTATGAAATAGACCAATCACGTGTCGCCTTTTACTGTACTCTTATGAAATTGGCCAATCACGTGTCACCATTACAGTACTCTTATGAAATTGACAAATCACGTGACGTCGCGGACATAGAACAAAAGACCATGTGCCTAATGTTCATTGCCGCAGGACTAGTTTGTTTGATAGTTTCGCTTTAATTAATTTCCGTTGACTCGTAGAAAAAGTAGTGTATGCAATAGTTATATAATTAGCTTTTTAAGTCTCGAACCTTAATTAGACCACTCGGCAAGCCTCGTGGTTCGCAGTTCTCGACTAAAAAAGCATACATTATATAACGATTGCATAAACTACTATTTTTTATTGTCACCTGAAAGTTTATATTACTTGCAGGTCGCTCACGAGCTCAGGAAGCTGTCGGACGTGATGCTGGAGAGGATATTCAATTCACCACAGAACCCTGACTACAGGTGAGTGGCTGTGAAATATTACATTGTCAACCTTGGGGTGAAATATATACATTTCACACCACACGTTTGCCGGTTCGGACGATGTGAAATCGCTAGTCGGTATTTTATTGAAAGTCGAATTTTTAAAAGATGAAATGTAAAAGTCTAGTGAATATTTCAAATGGGGTGTCATATGAAAGGGCTTGAGTTACACATTCTGTAACCTTTTTTTTTAGGTCGAGTCATTTTTGGTTTATCCTCCTGAGACCCACCATACAAATAAAAATACAATCGAATTTGAACCTAACAGTTCCGATTACAAATTTGAATTTTATTTTATGTCAAATCAATCAAACCAAAACAAATGCAACTCTATCACTTCAAAATTTAACTTATTTTCCGTTGACCATATTTTGTCCTTTATATAGGACGCGGGGTCTTATGAGGTTATGGGGGAAAATGTAACAAACAATGTTACGATTTTCCTGAATTAGTTGGGTCGGGACGTACACGGCTATGTACGGAACTCTCGGTGCGCGAGTCGGACTCTGACTTGACCCGTTTTTTTTACGTTCCCCAGAGACTGGCTCCTGGAAACTCACAAGATCCTCAAGAAGGCGGTACAGCTGGTCTCGCTGAACTACGGGCCGTGGGAGCCGGTGGCGGCGCGACTGAGACAGCACGAGCGGCTCGCGGCCGCGCTGCTCGCGGAGAGCCCGCCGCGCGCGCGCTCCGTGCACGCGGACCTGCACTACAACCTCAAGATATAGGCGAGTGAGACATTCGAACAGATTCAGATTCAAACCGTCACATTCAATCAGATTCATATTCAGCATTCACATTCAAACAGTTACATTTAAACAGATTCAGATTCAAACAGATCCAGATTCAAACCGTCACATTCAATCAGATTCATATTCAGCATTCACATTCAAACAGTTACATTTAAACAGATTCAGATTCAAACAGTCAGATTCAAACAGATTCAGATTCAAACCGTCACATTCAATCAGATTCAGATTCAAACTTTCAAATTCATCAGATTCAAACAGTCACATTCAAACAGATTCAGATTCAAACCGTTACATTCAAACAGTCAGATTCAAACATTCACATTCAAACAGATACAGATTCAAACAGTCACATTTAAACAGATACAGATTCAAACAGTCACATTTAAACAGATTCAGATTCAAACAGTCAGATTCAAACATTAACATTCAAACAGATTCAGATTCAGTCAGTCACATTCACATTCAACCGGAATCAGAATCAGACAGATTCAGACTCAAACAGATTTAGATCCAAACAAATTCAGATTAAAACATCTAGCTCGGCTCTACTACTGAGCATTACAGGTTCGAAGACAGTGAATATTTATGAGAAGGTTCAATACATGTAAAATATCTGTTTAGCCCAATCCTTGGCTGGTAGAGAATGCCATTTGGCATTAAGCCCGCCATTTGTACAATTTCTATATTTTGTGCAATAAAAAATTAAATAAATAAATATAGGGATTTTTATGTCCATTAAATTATTATGAATATTGTTAAAAATGGCGGCATTGAAAACAAAAAAAATCACTCGTACGTATAAATGCAACATTTTAAGCAAAAATAAATTATTTGTATTTTGTATTTGAATGAAAGTGAATTGAATACATAACAAAGATATTTCAGTAACGTACTGTCACTTAGGCTCGGTTTTATAAAGATCCGTTAGACCAAATGTCAGATCAAATTTCAGTAACTCTGTACATTTTTTGACATAACAAACCGACATAAGGTCTAACGGATCTTTATAAAACCGAGCCTCAGTCAGCTGGAATGAGTAGTTAAATAATATTGACACCGACTTTTAGTCATGAGTTCACAATATTATTTACTACACCGGCGGTACAGGTTAGGTAGCAAATAGCCTTTATTACGGTTGAATAAGGTTTACGCTTAAACAGTAAAAAATATTTCACCTCTAGAAATAGTTTACACTTCAGAATAGTCGAAGTGTTCAGTGCAGGTCGTTCGATCCACGAGGACGCGCGCCATTGCTACCAACACTACAAAACAAGTTTCACAATAATAAGAGTTCGATTTCGCGTTTGACATTCTAAAGTCGTGGCGTGTGAGTCACAGCGTTTTCAAGTATAGACAATGTGTGGGTTGCCATTTGTGAAAAAAAAGCTATTGCTGACGTAATCACCATCTGGACCCCCCACCCCCCATGTCATCAAAAATAAGCAAAGCATAAGCCCCCCGCCCCCCTGTAGTGCTTACGTAATACTTGAACGGCCCCTTGGTCCGAAACCTGTCGAGCGATACTCGACCTTAAAGACGTGAGTGACCCGTTCATTACATTCAATTCAATAGTTTATTTGTCCAAAAAGTAGGTAATGTTATAAAACAGGTGTTATGTCACAATTTAAAAAATCTCCACTTTTTGCCGATTAAACGGCGTACAAATTTTATAACACGAGATTTCATCTCTTTACGTGCCTGCCTAATTATTACTATATTATTGTTATTTATTATTCCTTATAATTAAGTTATCAAATTTAGATAGATAGATAAATTCTTTAATTCTTTTCCACAACATACATGGTAAAAATTTAAACACAAGAAAAAAAAAAGTTAAAATATCAAAGAGAGGCATGCAGCTTAGAACTAACGTTAAAAACAAATTAAATACAAAACCATGTGTCGTGGTACAGAATAGGCGCTGGCTCAGCATCATGATGTGGCTAGCCACATCGCTGGTATTCTGCCAGGACCTTAAATTTTGTGCAACGCATTTTTATTTACACAGGCTAAAAAAATGACCGCCTTGTGTGTGTGCGTGTATTCTAAGTATACGTGTTAAAGTGAGGTAGCTTAATTTCATTCATTTCAATATGACAGCGTCTATATTTGACAGACCGCTGAAAGAGTCAACGACCCCTTCCTTGTTGCAACGACAGCTTTTAGCGGAGTGTGGGTGTTCTCGTGGATCGAACGATTTTATTCCCCTCGATATAAGCGCTTGCTTGGTACCGGTTTCTGGTATCGCTCGCCAGTACCGACCGCTTAATTTAAACGCCGCTAGAGAAGAGGTACACTGGTATCAGAAATCGGTTTTAAGTAAGTCATAGTTTTAGGTATCATAATGGTGATTAAATGTTCAAATATATTTACGTAATATAGTTATTATTAGTGTCCGACCGAAACATGTTTTTTTTGCCGAAACCGAAACCGAAGGTTCGCCGTTGAATCTAGTTTCGGCCGAAACCGAAACTGAAACTTTTGTAGATTGTAGGGTCGGTAGGTGGGTTTACAGCCTGTTAATTTGATGCGCCAGTTTGCAGCCACTTGGATGAGTTGATGAACTGAAAGGATATTTTCATGCTTTTTTAATATATTCCCATTTAGTAACTAATAATTAAAACGCATACGAATCACTTTGTCTTTGGGGCATGTAAAAATGTAAATATCTTAAATAGAAAAAACTTCGTTCTTCTGAAGGCCGCAAATTGACGCAGGCCGCGTAACTAGCCTAGCGACCCTATTAAAATCGTGTTAGCCAAGTTAGAAAAGCAAAATAAGTGATTATGTTTTTGTGGGATGTAAAAATATAAAATGCTTAGCTACAATAAGATGCGCTGTTGGCGGAGTCGAGCGAGCTACGCCATTGCCGGCTGTGCCGATGTTAGCCGAACGCGATCCTGAAGTACAGTGTTGAAAGTTTCGGCGCGGCCGAAAGGTTCGGCAATTTTTTGGCCGAAACCGAACCTTCGGCCGAAACCGAAATTACGGTCGGACACTAGTAATTATTATATGATGATTATTATTGTAACGACATTAAAGTGAGTGAAATTTTGCACAAGTAATAGCGCGATAGAAACGGGCAAACTTGTTAAGGGTAAAGTCTAAGAGCGTTTCAACCCCTCCCCGTAATGTATGAACTTTTGGGAATACAGTTGACACCAGGGATCGGATACCGGTATTTTCTCCATAGAAAAATACCGGTATTATTACGGTCACCGGTTCATTATTTCGTTTTTAATGGGACAATCTAATAATACGACGTTGTTACCTAAATACATGATCAGCCCTACGTAAAGAGCAAAAAATAATCCAAAATATTGGGCTAATTCAGGGTTTTTTAAAAATACCGGTATCGGTCCCTGGTTGACACGCCTTTGTCAATTCCATGAAGTTTTGATGCATTTGTCATCGTATCTATCAATATTTGGTAATGGGAATACGGGAAGGTACGACCATACCCTTAAAAGCATTTCTAAAACGGGAAAACTTGTTAAAAGGGTAGTAAGGTAGATGTACCATCGCTAACATGGATGTTGAGCCACTTTTCAATGTTCGCAATTTGGTCGTTTAATGCAAATCGGGACTGGCACGACATCGGTTAACATCGGTCAAGGGCGATTCTCCGGGCTTTTGAACAGTTCGTTTCTAAAGGCATTGTCGACTACACAATGTTATGATAAACCGGTGAAAACATTGATCAAATAAGACTCAATATTTTGAAAAGTTTAATTGCATCCGGTCCCCACGGACCCAGAGTCTCCACAGCAAACGCCGCAAATATGTAACTATCGCCGAGAGTTGCATATCTTTGCTGATTAACCCGCTTATTCATAAAACTTAACAAACCTCTGCTAACTAAAATGTTCTTTGTCCCATTCTCACAAACAATATCAAAGTGACAAATAAGGCCAACGAACTTTAGCGGCTAGTTAACTAATATAGGTTTGTAAACGTTTATGAATAAGGGGGTAAGTTATTTGCTTATCCGGTCCTCTGGTGACCGTAGGGCTGGCTCGTTCCTCGCACAGCGAATTGGCATTGCCATTCAGCGAGGCAACGCGGCCAGCCTTATGGGAACTGCCCAGTGGCAGCGACTTGGGCGACCCATGCCCATACAGTTTAGGCCTTTAGTTTAGGTTAGGGTTAGGCAGTTAGTGAGATCTTGTTTTGTTTTTGTTCTATATTTTAATTATTGCTTAATAAACTTTATAATATAAAAATAAATAAGACTCGGACCCGACATTGGTTTACGCTTATTACAAAAGTACTCTGATCATAAGTCTCCTTTAAGAGGACTTATAAGTATTAAAATGTCTTGATTTCAGATTATGACAAAAGTATTGATAATACCAATAAAGTGATTAATGGATACGATGATTTCATTAAAGTTTTAGATAGTAACATAGCCATTTATTTATTTTACTGTGTGTAGAATTTAAGCGGAAAAAACAAGTTTTTAGCTTGAAAATGGTCGATTTGGAGTGATGTTTATAACGATATTTCTCAATTGAAAATACAAAAAATACATTTAAAGTTTATGACAATAATCCTGTTCTAGATTGTAACATTGAGAAAATGTCAAGATACGTGTCAATTCAAACAGAAAATGACGTAAATAGATGAGCGTTTTTTAACTGATAAGGACCCTTAATGAAACGACAATGCCGTAAAAACGCGGAACATTCGCCCTCATTCATTACACGGCCAAATTACGGAGAATGGCAAGTGGCTCAACAATACACGTGACAAAGTGCTCAAAAATAACTGCTCATCCTAATAGTTCTAGAAGTAGTTTTGGATATTTTTGTGCACTTTGATATATTGTTACAGTAGTACCCAACTGATATGGCTTACCGATGTACCTGCGCAGAAGATGAATTTTTGAAGCGCGGGAAATGCTATTGACCAATCGGCACGCTCCACGCACCGCGCTTCTTTTTCCTGTACCGCTATTGGTCCGCAGCTACCGCCATGTTAGCGCGCGCCGCGTGGCATGTTAGTCAGCCGCCATACTTCTGATCGAGTGCACGCGCATTATGAACAGTGTATTATGAATCTTATAGTAGTGATCTAAGGTTAATTGTAAGTTTTAAGCATTCTTTCGTTAATCTTCGGAGCGATACTTTCTTTTCTGCGCGAACGAAGATTCACGACGCGCCTTATCAGTTGGGTACTACTGTACTATAAAATTCCCGACAGCAAAGTATAACCTGGCGGGGGGGAATTCTGGATCCTCCTATGTGAGAATGCTCAACCTGCATGGATGGCGGCATATTGGTTTTACTTTGGTGCCGGGGATTATAAATTCCTTGTGGCACGGAGAATACTCTAGTTAGTTCAGTAGTGGTAATTACGCCTTACGATTATAGTATTCAGGTGAATTGTTACTTTAATCACTTATAAACAGGTGTATCTACTATTTTTTTTCTTTATTCTTGACAGAATTTTTAAAAAAAATGTGATTCCCCTTACAAAGTGGGGTTAAACATAAATAAGGCCTATGTTTAATGCCGTTGTCTCCCGGTGAAAAAAATAAACAAAAGCATTCTTTCGTTATGATACCTGGGATATCAGGGACCGGTAGACGTCTGGTTGATTCAACCCCATAGAATTAGCTTTAAAAGTGGTCCATTAGACAGCCGTGACAACTAGCTAAGTTTGATTCACCTAGTTTTACATTTTACTTCTTCTGCACATCGAATACTTTTATATGATATAAGCTTTCGTAATAGAGCTATGATCCTATCATCTTTCGACCAGCAATTAAGAGCGCTTTAATAAAATGTAAGAGGTCCACTAGCGCCACTCGTAAATAATTGTAATTATTTAAATTTAACGATATATAACTAAAAATGGGGGCCACTACGTACTGTAGTTTGTATTCAAGTACTTATTGAAACCATCAAACTAGTTTGACGATGCTGGATTCGTCAATCTATGCGTCCAAAACTAAAACGGCCGTTTTAATTTTGAGCTCATAAAGAGATGAATCTAATCTAGCAACGTAAAATCTAGTTTGATGGATTCAAAAAGTACTTGAATTCAAACTACCGTACGTAGCGGCCCCCATTTTTAGTTACATATCGTTAGATTTGAATAATTACAATTATCTACGAGTGGCGCTAGTGGACCTGTAACATTTTATTAAAGCGCTCTTACTTGAGAGCTAATGTCATTACACACGTAGCAATTTGTTACGGCAACCGGCAGAGACGCTGTGTTTGGAATGAGATACCAATATTTATTCTAGCAGTTACCGTAATAAATTGCTACGTCTGATGGTCACATGGGTCCCGTAAACACAGCAAAATGTATATCCATTTTATAGTAATTTTGTAAGAGTAAGGGTCGGTTGCACCAACATACGATCACAGGCCGGTGATCGTCAAATATGGCGCCGGCAGCTGTCATCACATAGAAACTTGTCAAACTTTCCATACAATCTGATTTTAACGAACACCGCTTACGATTACAGACGGTTTGGTGCAACCCACCCTAAGGGTCGGTTGCACCAACATACGTTCATCGTCAAATATGGCGCCGGCAGCTGCCATAGAAACTTGTCAAACTTTCCATACAACACCGCTTACGATTACAGACGATTTGGTGCAACCCACCCTAAAAAGAGAAGTTAAGACAAAAAAAATGTAAAATATTTTAAAACTGCCTTATGTAATTTATATGTATCGGGCTACCCATTTACTGTCCTCGTATGGAGTAACGTTCTCATTTTATAATTATTTATTAATCATCCGTTCGTATATTGAACGTTTAAAGTAATGTATAAACCAATACACCATAATAAAGCAATAATTTACAAGCATAATTTACGAATTTTGATGTTACGGAATGGCTTTAAATTGTTTCCAGTAAATTTTCGACATACAACGTTTTACAGTGTAATATAGTTGATGTTTTTGTAATTAAATTAGTAAGATATATATAATGTGGTTTTATATCTAATACCGATATTGAAGTTTCCACTATTAAAAATCATTACGGCAATGATCTGTTTTTTATTTCTCCCGATTTCCTATCATATAAACAAAATGGTTAGATGTAATGGTGGAATGTAAATCAATTTTGACTGAAAGAGATATGATGATGACAAGTGAGAATTGGGTCATACGCGGATTTAGGTTCGCGTATTCTGTGGACGTACCAAAAGTTAAGGGCTACAAAGCTTAATTCTGGATTGGACCAGTAACCCGCACAAACCGTGTCTCTGTTTCTATAAATGCCTGTAATAGAAACATAGCTAACATGCACATAAGCCGTTAACTATTGACCATAGGAGGGACGACTATTGTTTTTTCAACTAAGTATGACCCAATTCACAACAACTATAAAGTGAACCGCCTAAGTTAAATTTTATCCTTTCTTATTTCGTCTCAGGGCTTGTACTTCCAACTTCGTATCGTGCCATCACTTTCACTCGTGTTGCAAATTATACGAGTGAAAGGGGCCGTAACTTTCACTATACGAAGTTCGTATCAACATACTTATATTCTTTCGTTCGTATTTAGAATTTCGTAGCCCCTCAGAATTGAGAACTGCCTCTGTACTCCTAACTACGAATCGTGCCGTGCTCATCCCTACATAGTATAAAACAAAGTCGCTTTCTCTGTCCCTATATCCCTATGTATGCTTAAATCTTTAAAGCTACGCAACGGATTTTGATGCGGTTTTTTTTAATAGATAGTGATTGAAGAGGAAGCTTTATATGTACAATACATGGATCAGAATTGTACCCGTGCGAAGCCGGGGCGGGTCGCTAGTATAGTATAACACGAGAGTGAAAGGGACAGCACGATACAAGTTCGGGGTACAGAGTCTGACGCATTCAAGCTAGAAATCAGTCGTCTTAGGCATAGTTTCATAAAGATCCGTTAGACCAAATGTCGGTAGCGGTACTTTTATTGCCAACTTACCGGGGTAAGGTTTCCTTTAGGTGATGACGGATTTCTCCTTAAAATATGTTGTAGCTTGGAGATCGTGTATTGGACTCCTTCGGTGCGTCGGAATAATATCGACGTTGGTTTAGAACGCGTAGCTATGACAGATCAACTCGACTAGGCTAGCGGAGGTGCAGTGCCTGCCTAAGGCACTGGTCCCACCGCCGGCGAGTAGCGAGTACTCTCATAGTAATTCTACTCGCTTGAGCGAGAAAACGAGTGGAATTATCACCTCAGATCAGGGACCGATACCGGTATTTTTTTAAAACCCTGAATTAGCCTAGAATTATTTATTGCTCTTTACGTAGGGTTGAATCATGTATTTAGGTAACAACGTCGTATTATTAGATTGTCCCATTAAAAACGAAATAATGAACCGGTGACCGTAATAATACCGGTATTTTTCTATGGAGATAATACCGGTATCCGATTCTGCCTCACATTCGGTTTAAACCGCTTAACCAATCTCACTGGCGCGCAAACTCTTAGAGTATTCCAGTGCTCCAAACCACACGCGTGGTCGTGCCGGAGGTTTTCCCCAGGCTACTCTCCAACCGCACACTCCTATCGCTTTAGGCACTTTTCCCACCGCCGGCGAGTAGCGAGTAATCTCATAGTAATTCCACTCGCTTGAGCGAGAAAACGAGTAGAATTACCGCCGGCGAGCAGCGAGTTATATCATAGTAATTTCACTCACTTGAGCGAGAAAACGAGTGGAATTACTATGAGAGTACTCGCTGCTCGCCGGCGGTGGGACCAGTGCCTTATTGGGCCCGGCCTATAAAGCCACAGTCGTTCAAAAAAAGAGTGGAATTACTTTGAGAGTACTCGCTGGTCGTCGGCGGTGGAACCAGAGGCTACTCCTTTGTATAGTGCCGTCCCACTCACCCATATAGTGAACACGAGAGTGAAAAGGACGGGACGATACGAAGTGCGGAGTATAGGCTGTGCCTAACCGATCTCCATAAAACCGGACCTTAGTAACAAGTAATGGTTTTTTTTCTAAATAAATTTCTACCTATCTGCTACTAAGTAGCCGATCATAAGAGGAAGACTAGGAACACTTACGAACGCATCACTACATAGTATAAAACAAAGTCGCTTTCTCTGTCCCTATGTCCCTATATCCCTATGTATGCTTAAATCTTTAAAACTACGCAACGGATTTTGATATCGCTTTTTTTAATAGATAGTGACTCAAGGGGAAGGTTTATATGTATAATACATGCATCAGCATTGCACCCGTGCGAAGCCGGGGCGGGTCGCTAGTTGTTAAAAATAAAACTAGTTTATGCTGATTCAGCTCATTTATTTCCATAATTCTTTCATATCGTCTAATTTACAACATTAAACCCTTGCGGGTTACAATAACACTCCCATTGCCTGGCATTCAGCCGAGAACACCCGGGCAACGGACAAGGTACAGTCAGGGGCATAAATATGTATACATTTTTGGACCTTATTGCAATGGAATAAGGTGAAAAAATGTACACATATTGATGCCCTTGACTGTACACAACACTTTGCGCACTAGTGAACTAAACCGAACGAAGCTCCATACACGTGCAGTAATAAAGAAATTAAAAACATTTTAAATCGTACAATCCACCAGGTCCTAATTCACCAAAGCAGACAGGTGCGACAATTGGGTCATACTTAGTTGAAAAAACAAAAGTCGTCCCTCCTGTGGTCAATAGTTAACGGCTTATGTGCATGTTAGCTGTGTTTTTTTACAGGGATTTACAGAAACGGAGACACTGTTTATGCGGGTTACTGCTCCAATCCAAAATTAAGCTTTATCGCTCTTAACTTTTGGTATGTCCACAGAAAAGACGCGAACCTAAATCCGCGTATGACCCAATTGTCAAAAAACATTACAATCGTAGTTGGTGAAACAGTTTTCACATGAAAATTGACGATTTGTGATAATCCACATCGAAAGGGACCTTATGGCGGCCGGCACTTACGCCTTTATTGCCGCTGTTCCAATACAATAGTGAATAGGTGTAACGTAAGCGCCTGCCGCCATAGCCTTTCGATGTGGATTATCACATTTGTCAGCCTACATATGTCAACTAGGTGAAATAGGGGCCTGGTAATGGTCCATGCTCCTTATATCGAAAAACTTTGAGCGTTTTAAACCTTTTCCAGGCCACACCAATCTAGAAGGCTTTAAAAAACTGTAAATGTAATTACGTTTTGGTGATTCATTTCAATAGTCACTGCAATATAATTTTAACCTTAAACACCAGAACTAAGAATAAAATTCTATTGACACGTATGTGGTCGATATGCGTGGAAAAGGGTTAAGCGAATTTTTGAATTTATCAGGGGCGCTACCGCTAACAGCAAACGAAGTATTCTCTCTCTGTCGCACTTGCTAGTTTGCATATAAGTGAGACAGAGAGGGAAAACTTCGTTTGTGGTTCGCGGTAGCCCCTCGGATTTAGTGATTCAAATCGCTCCCCGGAGTTGAGGTTACCCATCTCTAGAGAATAAAGTGTCGCGCTCACAATATATGGCTACGTATAAGTGCATATTTACTTACACACTGCCCGCGCCACCCATCAATTAACGGAGACCGAGTCTAGCCCAGCGGTCGGCATTTACAACCGACAATCCATACTATATTATAAATGCAAGTATGTCTGTCTGTCTTTTACCTCTTCACGCTTAAGGCATACACGGATTTAGGTTCGCGTCTTTTCTGTGGACATACCAAAAGTTAAGGACGTCAAAGCTTAATTTTGGATGGGACCAGTAACCCGCACAAACAGTGTCTCCGTTTCTATAAATCCCTGTAATAAAAACATAGCTAACATGCACATAAGCCGTTAACTATTGACCACAGGAGGGACGACTTTTGTTTTTTCAACTAATGACCCTTAAACCGCTTAGCCGATTTAGATCAAATCTGGTACGGAGACAGTTTGAGTCCCGGGGAAGGACATGGGATACTTTTTATCCCGGAAATCTTACCTTAAGGAGGTGGAAGTTTGTATGGAAAAGCAATGACTAGGTAAGACATAAAAAATAGCAATAAAATTCTACCGCGATGAACGAATTCTACGCGAACGAAGTCGCGGCGATATATTTTGTCTGATTACTGTTAGCTTCTTATATGGCCGTTGGCCGCTAAAAGGTTGCCGACCCCTGGTCTAGCCGAAAGTAACACTTAAAAATTGATATGACACATGTCAGCAAGGCATCCATAGTTGCTTACATTCAAAACAAGATATACGAGGGGTAACCGATAATGTGTCAACCTACAGGTTTCCCTATTAGGTCGACACATTAGCGCATAACAGCATCCAATACAACTGAAGAGAAAATTCACATTATTTCCGATTTAAAGTGTAATTGAGACGAGATACGTTGATCTGCGCGCGAATAAAGTCGGCATAAGTTGTGAGTGCAAGTGATCTAATTATGAATGTAAGTACGTTCACATAATTGTATACATCAAAATGCCTTCAAACAATTGTACGGGCATAACATTTCATTGGCTTTCTAAGCAAAAATTTAAAAAGTAGGGTAAATAAAAATAAAACAGTCCAGGGCATATTTACACAATTAGGATCAAACAGGCGAAAGTAGGCAAATATATCGGAACACCACTTTATTACCATAGGAGTAAAGATGTGTTACGATATATATGGTCACTCTGTGTAACTCTGTTCACTTGTAAAAGATAATATACAATTTGAAGCTGAAAGTTCTATGTTTGGTGAGACGGCCATTCTACTTTTTCATGTACATAATTTTCAGACACTTTTTCTTTAAATGCAGATTTTGGAATACTTGGTTTTCACTTCATATTCTAGTATTGTTATTTAGAAAGAGGTTTAATTGCAGTATCACTTCCGATAATTTTGGTAATTAACGAACCACATCTAATATCGGTCAGGGCAAATATTTGTGTGATGAGCATGAATATTTGTTTCCGAGTCTTGGATGTTTTCTAACTTTTCTATGTATTTAAGTATTTATATCTATTAAATATATCGTCGTCTAGTACCCATAACACAAGCCTTCTTAAGCTTACTATGGGGCTAGTTCGATTTGTGTAAGATTGTCCTCTAATATTTATTTATTTATTTAATATCCATAAATCGAGTAACTCCGTGGTCCTTGGATGTCTCATCATTTGTATGAAAAAATGGTTTTTACCAGTGTTACCCACCTTTTACAGCAATATGTTAATATTTAAGTATTTTTAACTATACATTCTTTTTATTAGGTTCAGGTACTATGTCGAAATCCTATTTTTGTACACTAATTCAATACATATTATAGTTTTTTTTTGGTAATAGTAAACTGGTCATGAAAAAGTAGAATGACCCGAGATATACATTTTTGACGTCAAGGTGACTTTTCTATAGAACAAAATAACAATTATTCGAAGTCAGTAAATTTTATCCAATCGAAATATTATTTGGGTCATTATCAGATTTAGGTTCGCGTCTTTTCGGTGGACATATCAAAAGTTAAGGGCCACAAAGCTTAATTTTTGATTGGTCTAGTAACCCGCACAAACGGTGTTTCCATATAAATCCATATAATAAAAACATAACTTATATGTACATAAGCCGTTAACTATTGACCACCGGGTGGACAACTTTTGTTTTTACAACTGACAATGACCGATTTTAAGCGCACCTTAAAATGCAACACGGGATTCCGTACCCTGTATTTCGTTTAAGGTAAAAAGCAGTATTTATGTATACTGGTCTCGCTATGTTCTCTTTATAAGTGTTTTGATATATCCTATTTATAAATATTTCCCTAAAGTGGACTCTTGATTTTTACATCAAAGTTGAACTTAACAAACAGTAACATCCGTAGAACATACGCATTTTACATTTAGAATAAAATGTCAACTATTTACACTATTATACATTTTTATACCTATATGTGGCTCATTTTACAGGGAATAACTAGTTTGCAAGTCTAAACTGGAAACTGGTCAGAAAAACCCCTTGAAAGGCTCTCAATGTTGCCAGATTAGGTTTTATAAAATCGTACTATACCCCGTTTTTTTAAGATTATAATTTTGACGGTCATTATCGCCTACAATTTTTCGTTTCCCTATATTGTAAAACAACTTGTACATCTTATGTGCTAAATAGGACACCCACTCAGCATGTTGTCACGGAAACCGTGACGCTGGTTTTCAGTGAGTGCCCCAAAACTAAACAAATAACTTGGTTTATGGTGAGAATTCCAATGTTTTCTGGTGAGAGTTGAAAAACGTAGTACAATTTTTTTCGGTGTCTTATTTGCTAAAATGTAAGTATATACGTGATTTTTATTAATTAATTTTTGGGGTTGCTGGGGAGATGCCCAACAGCAAGTCCTAACTGAGTTAAAAATTGTACCTCAATAGATCGAGAGTTACTACTCTCGATCTATTGAGGTACATTATTTTTTGAAGTATGTACTAATTCAGTACATATTGTGTACACCAGTATTACGTTGTTACAGTGGGGTTTCCACGGACCATGACGTTAATATTGTACTTTTTTTTTTAAACCACGTCTGTGACAAACCAGCGTACGGCCCGCCTGATGGTAAGCGGTCGCCGTAGCACATGGACGCTTGCAACTCCTGGGGTGTCACGTGCGCGTTGACGACCCTTTAAAAATAGCTTATCGCGTCTCAAAGATATCACGCCGCATATTTCCCAGTCTCAATATTATTTTCTTTGAAACCGCATGACGACAAACGTACGATTTATCGAATTTGAAAAAAAAACGAGGCACGAGAGACAATACATTAAGAGCAGAATTAAAAAAAAAATAGTTCCCTTGAAGTATATGTGTGTGTTCAAAATAGGGATGTCAACACACCAAATAAGAACATTATCAAGTAGCAGAATGCGCCAACCGACATTAGGAGGAATGAGATATGGTTTCAGAGACAAATGTAGTTTATTCTCCAATGAGACATTAATTTGTCTTAGAATTATGACTCTGAAGATCATAATATAAACTGGCATTGATAGCTCAGTGCCTTTACCATGAGTTTGCATGACCGTACTCGCTAGCGACTGCGTAAATGATTCAGTATGCCGATTCTTAGTTCTATTGCGTAACCGCCAGAGGCGCTGTACTTTTGCCCATACAATTTTTTACGCAGTCGCTAGCGAGTACGGTCATGTAAACTCATGGTAAAGGCACAGGTCCCTACAGCGTGGTAAGAGAGACTTACGGCAAAACTTATATCAAATTTGTTAACTTTAGTCTCTGTTTGAAAGTCTGTTTGAAATGTGACGAAAACGCTCGAATAGGGGACTGAACACACATACATATAAACGCTAAATTTACAGATAAGCGACTAATTTAACATTAAAAGAGAACTTTCTAGTAAAAATAATATAGTTCTAAATCCTCCAAACACTGTGGCTACACGAGTCATGTTCAAGCTTTAAAATAATTACGTATAAGACCTTTCAGAAGTGTACGTCTCGTCTCGTATAGGTATAGTTTTGACCATCGGTACCAACTTTAAAATGTTAGAATCTTCGAAAGACATGATCCCTTTTATATGTATTTATAATTCTCAAATACTAGTCGAAAGTGACTTTAAAAGTGACTTTTGTACTTCTAGCGGAACTGTAGTTTTGAAAGTACGTTTATATTATCTACACTCATACAGTAAATCCTTTTTTATGTGCTCAAAAAGTGTACGTAAGGACCAACTTTACAATATCGCGCCGGCCCAGGGCGGAGATGGCCATAATAACATCGATAACGGTATCGTTATGGGCATGTCCGCCCATTACGATACAGGCTCGTACTCAAAAGACTTCAACGAGCTCACGAACTCGAACTCCTGCACTTTCAACGCAATGGTGCCTCAACACATGAAAGAGGATTTAATGTATGGATGTAGATAAAGTAGTGTATACAACTGTACATAATTAGGGCCTTAAAACACTCGTGTGATCCTATTATGAAACTCGCTCACGCTCGTTTCATAAAACCACACTCGTGTTTTGAGACCTCTCATTATGTATCAGTTGCATAAACTACTATTTTTCATTCAAATTTAGAAAACTATGAACAAAATTGTCTTTTTACTGGTTTCACTAAAATCGTCGCATTTTTACAAGTTCATTAGTTGAAACGTATATAATTCGCTATAAGTTATTAAAACAACAAAACGTACAGTCTGTTTTTTTAAATATCCGGACCTATACCTCTAGTATAAGTTTTACCGAAACAAAACAAACAAACGCGTTTGCGTTTAGTCTCAATTTGTATGGCAACGCGAGCAGCGCCTCTGGTGACCTTTAGTGGTAACTATTTTTTAATCTATCTCATTAGGTCCATTCAGTAGATCCACTGTGTATCTAATGAGATTTTTTTATACATTGCAATTCATAATGGATCTATTGGGATATTTTCTTTGATTAGATACATTTTAGCCGAGGGCTGTGAGGAATGGATCTAGTGACAGTTTATTTCTCATTAGATTGAAATCTAGAATGGATCTAGTGAGAAGTTAACAAAAAATATATATTGTTCATCATTGCATTAATATTTTCTCTTTTTTATTTATACCTACTAAATTAATAAATAAAAAAATAAAGTAATGAGAAAGTTTGTATGTGTATTTATTCCTCAATCACACTAAACAGTCGATGTGCCTACAGTTTTGATTAAAATATACGCAAACCTACCCAATGGATCTAATGAGATAGATTCCTATTTTTTGCCATACAAATTGAAACTAAAACTCAAACGCGTTCGTTTCTGGTTCGTTTCGAAGAATCTTATAATAAGAGGCACTGTATTTCACTTCGCTTGCTCTAAATCTATTTATCAAGTTAAAATTGACTATTGGTTTTCTGTATTTATATTCGCGTAAGGTCTAAAATAAAAATCAACCCTCTAAATTAAACTTATCTCTATATTATGTGTCCATCATTAAAAATACGTCAACCTCCGTATAAAATACAACAAGGCCAATAAAACTAATCAAGTTTTCCGTTTCTTTCTTACAAGACGCGTGCGAGCGAGAAGCACTTATAACATAAATAACTATAAAACTATTGGAAACGTCGTCTAAGTATTACGATAAAAGACAATATACATACATAATTATAAATATACAATTCACTTAAAGCTAAATATCCACTGACTAACGGCTCGTTAAAAATGCTTACAATAATTTACAAACACGTCATAACGGTACTGTAGAACTTGGCTTTTTTCTTTTAATTTATACATTGCCCTAGCACAAACATAGGTTACTCTTTTACATACAGACATGAGCACATGTATACATTTTTTCATCTTATTACATCGGAATAAGGCCCAAAAATGTATACATATATAGGTAACGAAGGATTCCTAACACTACATCAAGATCAAGGTGACATATCTCATACAAGCGGCCCATAAAAAAAAAATTGTGCTTTAAGAGCCCTTATGAGTTAAAAACGCTCATCTATTTAGGCCATTTTCTGAATGAATTTACACAGAAGTATCTTGACATTTTCTCAATGTTACTATCTAGAACAGCGATCTAATGTCGTAAATTTTAATAGTAGATTGTGTCTCAAGGGAGCAAAATGATATATTTACGGCGAGGGCGGTATATTGAATCCCTCGCTACGCTCAAGATTCTACTTTAGAATCTTGAGCGTAGCGAGGGATTCTAAAGTAGAATCTTGAGCGTAGCGCGGGATTCAAGTGTTTACGCCCAAGACAGGAATAATTTTGCTACACATACTGCTTTTCACACCGTCTATGAGGCCCGCTGCTAAAAACATGAAATATCTTACAAATGATTTTACTACAGAGTGTCACATACTGCTTTTCACACGTTCTATGAGGAAAAGAGTCATTGTTGCCCTCAAATGAGGGAAGAAAAGTACATCCCTGATCCCTCATTCGAAGGCAACAATAACTCTTTTCTGAATAGCAGGTGTGAAAATGTATTTTTGTATTTTTCATTAAGAAACATCGTTTCAAACATCACTCCAAAACGACAGTTTTCAAACGAAAAACTGCTTTATTCCGCTTAAATTCTACTACGCACAATGAAATCAAGAAATGGCTAAGTCTATAACTTTTATAAAGTCATAGTATCCTTTAATCATTTTATTCGTACTATCAATAATTTTGTCACAATTTGAAATTAATACATTTTAAAACTTATAAGACCTCTTAATTAGTACGAGTGAGACCGACAATCAATTGTCATTTTTGAACAGTGCCATTACCATGAGTTTGCATGACCGTACTCGCTAGCGACCGCGTAAACGATTTAGTATGCCGATTCTTAGTTCTACTGCGTAACCGCCAGAGGCGTTGTGCTTTTGCCCATACAAATTTTTACGAAGTCGCTAGCGAATACGGTCATGTAAACTCATGGTAAAGGCACTGATAACCTGGTTAAAGGGTGAATAATTACTTAGGCCGGGTTTTATAAAGATCCGTTAGACCAAATGTCAGATCAAATTTCAGTAAGTCAGTACATATTTTGACATAACAAACCGAGATAAGGCCTAACGGATCTTTATAAAACCGAGCCTTATTACACCAAATAAGTAACAAACTGTTTTCATGTAATGAATACACGAACATTCGTTTACTACAATGTTCGTGTATTGAACGCTATCGCGTTTGAATTCGCCGCTAGAGGCGCTAGTGTAGCGCGAGGTCTCCGAAATGTCAAATGTCACTCTTTGTGGTTGCGCTACGCGGGTTAATATCTAATTGGAACAATATGGTGAATATTTTGCAATACCTGAGCTTGATTATGGCAAATATGAGTTAAGGGTCAATGACTGTCAGTGCTTTGAGACAGTTTTGTCTTGCGGAAACTTATTTCCTCCTTTTTTCCGAACAAACGGGACCGCGCTACAATGCGGGATGTTCGATATTTTTACGGTACAGTTTTAAGGTATTGAATATGATTTAAATGTAAACTTCGTTCTCATGCCCATAATAACCGATAACAATTTTTGACAGCTGGAACTTACTCGACAGTACAGTACGGGAACGGTCGCCCTCATTAGAAAAAAAAACGCGAGAATCCCACCCACAAACTATAAAATTTGACATTTCGGATGCCTGATATACTCGTATTCATTTAACATTTCAATAGCGGTCATCAACTTGACTTTCATCCCGATATCGCAATTTTTTTGCGACAAATCAATTATCTATACAAAACTGTCGCAAAAATGTCATCGCTTGTGTATCATAGTACAGGGTAGGATGGAGCCACGGAGTCACTAGGTACGCATAACATTAGTCAATTACTGATAAAATGACAATTTTACAGCCAAAAATAAAATCTTATGCATTTAAGTTTGTTTGTTTATGTGCACATGGAGACGAAGTCATTTCAAATAACAAAAACGTCAACTGAACAGTTATGCCACCGGTAGTCACCGCTAGCCGTTCAGCTACCCGTGGCCGTCAATACCACGCCCTTATGTTTTATGACCCGATTCGGAGGCGTCGGGTCAGGGGAGCGGCACGCTCGGTCCGCCATTTTGACGAACGGTCATTCCATGTTCGGGTTCGCTTGTGTTCAGTCGAGTTTCGGAATATTACTGCGGTTTTTTGTTTAGTTTGTTATCTGTTGTTGTTATTGGTTTTGTTTGCCTTATTTGTTGTGTAAAATATAAACGATAACATCGGCTAATATAAAAACCTAAAACGTACAATTAATTATAAATCAGTTTTGTATGAAAGCCAAAATTAAATATATAACTATAAAAATCTTTGTCATCACTGCTGTATTATAGACAAGATATATGTACTTACAAAGCATTACTGTCTCAATAGTATTTTTTTAATGCTTCAGTTTTGATTGTTTTCGACGGCTATACTTTGACATTTAGTTACCGTTTTACTTTTGTATGTTCTACGCTTTTAAAAATTAAACAATGAACAAATAATATATATATAAAGTCTTTCGAATACTTTACTTTCTGATTCCTTCTTTTACTTTGCTAGTCTATGTAAGAGTACTAATAAAATCCCAACTATATTAATTATGGTGCAAATAAAGGTTTGCGATACCTGCTTGTCCTTGCGTCGCAAGGATGCCGGTACCACTGTATTTCACCGATAGCAAGAAATGCTTACTTTGGGGAACATATGCAACTGTCGTTATTGATAATTACATTTTAGTGGTGAAGGGTGGTCAATGACCGCTATTGAAATGTTAAATGGATTCGGGTATAGCACACTAGCGCCTCTAGCGGCGAATTCACACACGGTGACCCTCATTGCTCGCGAGTGTAGTTAAGAACGAGAGTATTCCTTCTTCGTATCGTGACGTCCCTCTCACTCTCGTGTTATACACTATATGAGTGACGAGGCACGATACGAAGTTCCGATTTAGAAGTTCGTAGTAGCACCTCTGTTATGAACTGTATGATGCTGACTATATATGTATTGCGTCTCTTTACAATTGAATAATTTGAATATTTGTCCATTTTGGACTGTATTTATATCACAGTAGAGTCTAAAATTGCTAGACATTCAACCTCGACTGCATATAGCTAAAATGTGTGTACATTGATTGTAACTTAGTACGTTGCGGGACACAGTGAATAGAGATGTTGACTACAATTAAGAAAATCAATAACTTCATAGAATCAAATGGCGAAAAATGTAACTCAAAAGAACTATATGGCCTCAAAGTTATAAGTGTGGGCATGTTCTGTCCCTTTTTCGCAAAACACACTTCCGTATTAAACGATCGTCATTTCCTATGGCGCTTTAGGTCAGTGACGTCACTGATTTGCAGCGCTTTTTCTAATTAGAAACGTTCTAACGATTGCAGCTTCGTTATTCTTTGAGATATTTTAATGGGAATTTCACCATTTGGCACAGTTTTATGTTTTCTTTATTTTGGATAATAATTTGGATAAACATCCCTATCAAGTTAATTGATTTCGCTTATAGCAGATATTACTAAAATTTTATACTATCTACGAATGTAGACTGCTTTTTAACAGGATTAGAACGCAGTTCAAATTCATAAAACATTACATAATTCACGATTAATACAATAATTAGACATAATTTAATTTTATTAGAATTACGATTTGAAACGGGATATTTACCATGTATATTTGTATTTTTGAGTTCCCGATATTAAATATCCCGTTTCAAATCCTAATCCTAATGTAAATGACCGTGTAAGCTTGGAATCTTAGTTTAATTTTGCATAGGAAATATACATTCGCAGTGATATAAAATAAACATTAAATTCACACTAGGTCTGCTGTAGGGGGTGAGGATGAGGGGGTAACTGATCATGTACCCTTTTATCCCTTATTCTCATAGTGGCAAGAGCGAAAATGGTACGTTTAAATTTTCCTCTCTGTTGATTCATGGCTCACTTCGTACCTTGTCATAGTGACATTAAATATGAGATCTCCGGCGGCTTACATATTGATATTCAATGCGACAAGGTACAGTCGCCATCAAATATAGCTGTACTTTTCAGGGTGCTCAAAAATATCTGAACATGCACTTTAACGCTTTGACAATAGAGTCGTGTTCAGATATATGTGAGCACCTTGTTCGCTCTTATATATCTGATGGCGACTGTACAAAGTGGTTTAGAGATCAAATTGGTTGACTGTACATGGAAACTGACCCAAAAAATTTGATTAAAACGCGTTCTGAGTACAGTCAGCGTCATACAGTATGTAGCGACCAAAGTGGCCAAATAGTTCGGTACACCATGTATTTTGTACATATTTTGTATGGTGTACCGAACTATATGGCTGACTGTACATTCAACTTCGGAGCACTTTGTTTCAAGCATTTTACTTGTCTTGAATCTACAATACGTGGGTCAATCAACTTTTTCTTGTTTGTTATTCTGTCCCGTCAGCGAGGAGACAATAGTTACCGAGTTTCTTAGAAAAATGTTTATAATATGGACTTCAATCACGCTCTAGAGACAGCGTGTTCCAATGGATTTATTCTCATCACTAAAACTTATGTTTGTTAAACCTATAAAATCACAGTTTTAATGAGTGACTCAGGAGACGTAACCAGGGTAACGAGTAACAAAGGGGTGAATCAACTTTTTAGTGCCACTCGTTGCCGTGGTTACGTCCAGTTGTCCAGGGGACAAAATTCGCATTCCATAGTGGTTTTCTGCTATTTAATTTTATCAAACATACGTATTTGTGGTACTTATAAGCTATTTCCATAATGGTCCATTTACTTAGCATGTAAGTAGAACTTAATACAACATTTTCTTTAACAAACTACGCTACTAGTGCCCCTTGGACAACGGATCAAGATAACAACACAAAAAAGTTGATCTACCCAAAGAACTCACAGTTTTAATGAGTGACTCAGGAGACGTAACCATGGTAACGAGTAACAAAGAATAGTTGATCCACCCGCGTACATGTTATACGTAACCGTCCACTGTGAGTGACTCAGGAGACGTAACCATGGTAACGAGTAACAAAGAATAGTTGATCCACCCGCGTACATGTTATACGTAACCGTCCACTGTGAGTGACTCAGGAGACGTAACCATGGTAACGAGTAACAA
This sequence comes from Epiblema foenella, assembly GCA_963556455.1. NCBI lineage: Eukaryota > Metazoa > Arthropoda > Insecta > Lepidoptera > Tortricidae > Epiblema > Epiblema foenella. The sequence goes on from OY747095.1 coordinate 45,871,250, forward strand.
AGAATAGTTGATCCACCCGCGTACATGTTATACGTAACCGTCCACTGTGAGTGACTCAGGAGACGTAACCATGGTAACGAGTAACAAAGAATAGTTGATCCACCCGCGTACATGTTATACGTAACCGTCCACTGTCGTGTGTGTAAGCCGTTAGCTAGTCTGTCGATATTGTAATAGTCATTCCGCGTTCACTGCCACATAACACGGTCGCGAGAGGGCCGGATTACCCTCGAGAGTCGAGCATTTCGTAATCCTCGTCGTTGTCGCCTTCGTCGTCATCCTGCAATCAAATAGATGTGAGCAATTATAGTAGTTTATGAAATCGTTATATAATGTATGCTTTTCATAGTCGGGTGAGGGTCAGTTTTCTATTTGCCAGAATACTTATTAAGAGCGCTTTAATAAAATGTAACAGGTCCACTAGCGCCACTCGTAAATAAGTGTAATTATTTATATTTAACGATATATAACTCTAAAAAAGGGGGCCGCTACGTGCAGTAGTTTGTATATAAAAGGAATTTATAGGTAAAAATACTTAAATGTTAACATCGCTGTAAACCGTTTTGTCAAATGGTGAGACATCCGAGAACCACCGACTTACTCGATTTATGGATATTAGCTGTTATTCGTTAATTAGCAAAACTATCAGAAGTGATACTGCAATTAAACCTTTTTCTAATTAACAATTACAAAAATATGAAGTGAGGGCCAAGTACAAAGTGTGCATTAAAAAAAAATGTCTGAAAATTATGTACATGGGTGGATCAACTATTCTTTGTTGCTCGTTACCATGGTTACGTCTCCTGGGTCTCTCTTTAAAACTGTGATTTTATAGGGTTTAAATCTACCAAACATGAGTTTCAGCGATGAGCAACAATCCATTTGGACATGAGTCATCTCTTGAGCATGCTCGAAGTCCATATTATAAACATTTTTCTAAGAGACTCGGCTACTGTTGTCTCCTCGCTGACGGGACAGAATAACAACAAGAAAAAGTTGATTGACCCACATGAAAAAGTACGGCCAACACAACATTTGTTCGAAGTCGAGTGTAGCGAGTACTCACGTCGAAGCCGAAACACGTGGTGACGTCCTTCTCCAGCTTGATGCTCTTCTCCATGACGGCGTCCTTGCGGCGCACCTCCTCGCTCCCCGCCGCCTCCTCCCGCTCGGGCTCCTCCTCCTCATCCTCCTCCTCTGCGGGCGGAGCACGTCCAATTACACTCCAATAAGGATGTCGTTTTTATATTTGACTACTCAATAAAAGTACTTACTCCAAAAGAAACAAGGCATAAAATATGCCCTCCAGAAAACTCTTACATTTCTAACTTTACTGATGTTGTAATATTTGTAATAGATAACTTTGCAAGTTTATCTTCACTGTATGACATTAATTTTGATATAATTGTAAACTCGAAATTATTATTCCTTCTTGAACTGTAAATTAATATTTCGACATGAAAAATGTATTACTTATTATAGTCAGACTTTTTAAAATTGTAAATTAATATTTTGACATGTAAAAGTGCCCTTGTGGCCTATTTGCAGAATAAATGTTTGTATTTGTATTTGTATCTTCAACAGCCAATCGGAAGGCGTTGGGTTCTTTTTGATACATACTTTGTTCAAGTAATTTAACAATCAGAAACATTAGGTCTTTTTCGTCCCTATTTCAACTACTATGCATCTGAGGCATAACATTTTATAAAAATGTTGCTCCATATTCTTATTGTATTTTATTACTAATTGTGGGTGGATAATCTTTGTTATTTTCTCGCAATCGAAGCGAAAAGTAGAGTGTATAGCTCTGGTCTAAAAGCCATATTACCACTCGAACAATTTTCTAAATAACCATTTCGTGGTAATATGGCTTATTTTAGACCCTTGCCATACATTAGAATTACGATTTGAAACGGGATATTTACCATGTACATTTGTATTTTTGAGTTCCCGATATTTATAGTTAATCCTTGATAATGGCGCTTGCAACAGTGCCGAAATATCGGGAACTCAAAAATACAAATATACATGGTAAATATCCCGTTTCAAATCGTAATTCTAATGTAAATGACCATGTAAGCTTGAAACCTTGTCATACAATCTACTACTGCGCCCCCCTATAGCTATATGGAAACCCCCCTTACAAACCTGTAGTTTGTATAGGAAGTCTCAATACGATGCTGAAACTGTGAATATTTGAAGACTAAGCGTCGGTTGCACCAACATACGATCACAGGCCGGTCACCGTCAAATATGGCGCCGGCAGCTGTCATCCCATAGAAACTTGTCAAACTTTCCATACAATCAGATTTTAACGAACACCGCTTACGATTACAGGCGGTTTGGTGGAACCCACCGTATAGCTCCATCCGTTTAGTTTTTAAGGAAGCTCCCACGCAGCGAAAGGGGAGCGCGAATAAAAAAAATGATCCGCCCATCGAACCCCCTTATCCTCCTAAGACCCCGCGTCCTATATAAAGGACAAAATATGGTCAACGGAAAATAAGTTAAATTTTGAAGTGATAGAGTTGCATTTGTTTTGGTTTGATTGATTGGACATAAAATAAAATTCTAATTTGTAATCGGAACTGTTAGGTTCAAATTCGATTTTATTTTTATTTGTATGGTGGGTCTCAGGAGGTTAAAAACGCAACGGTTGGGGCAATAGTCTTCAAATTTTCACAGTTCAAGCATTTTATTGTATCGAAGCTGTCAAAGTATGAAATTTTTTTTATCGTCATCTAGCCTGTTATTGCATTAAGCCGTCGTCTCCCGACGAAAAAAATAAACAATAGCAATCTTTTGTAATAATCCCAGGGATCCCAGGGACCGGTAGACGACAGGTAAATAGTAGGGATGCGCCGAATATTCGGTTATTATTCGGTATTCGGCATGTTTTTTAATGTTCGGTATTCGGCAGCTGAACCGAATAATTACCGAACAATATTGAGAGGGTTTTGTTACAAGTTACAAGAGTATATTATAGTTACTGCTTCGGGAAATTAACACTTGACCCACTATTAACAGTGATTTAACTAAATTTTTTTTTCAAATATTCCGCTTTGATAATGAACTAAAATTTTACCATTCAATTAATCTGTTTTACAACAATAGATGAAGGATTTACGTTGAACCAAATAATTCGGTTCGGCAACAGCTGGTGGACCTAATATTCGGCCGAATGTTCGTATTTGGTCAAACTCATTGTTATATTTTGTGAACATTCTTTCTATGTTATCTGTGGTGCTCTAGCGGTACTGGGTTGCAATGGCCGCCGGAGCGTGCCTTACGTTCATGTGTAATGCTTTAGACATGGGTAACTCCGGAGTGATATATAAAAAAGATATATATCGCTCCGACCGCACGAATCACTCTTCATATCCTTCAAAATCCGAGTATATCAGTATATCCGTACAACTGCCTCGCTCCCGGTATCGTTTGCTTTGCAATGGTGACATCACATCGCACCAGGTAGGTACTTACTCATATTTAAAAAAACTATAAATCAATACTATAACGGCCGCGCTTCCAGTTTCGGTTTCGCGCGCATTTATTACACGTTTTACCGCGCTCGCCCGTTTCCGTGCTCGCCGCGAGGTGCGCGCACTCGGCGTCGCCGCCCGCGCGCCCCGCGCTGCCCGCGCGCGCGCGCCGTAGTCAGTTCGAGAGAATTCGCACAGCGCGTCGTACTGAGCTATCTCGTTTCGTTTTGCATTTCCATGGCCCTCACTTCCTATGTTTCCTTCTATGTTACTTGTACCTACTGATGACTGTAGTATTGTGTTTGTTAATGTTTGTAGTGATCAATAAAGCGTTACAACCATTACAATACCTATTTATTGTATTGAACTAATTACTAATCTCAATGCTTCGTACAGTTAAATACCTACTAAAATAAAAAATCTACCAGCGTAGATACACTACAAATCAATCTATAGCTCTTTCTTAGTGAATTACTGATCTACTAGATAGATAGATTCATTCGAATCAATCTCGATCCGTAATTCACGGCGTAAAATCGAGCGGTGAGCGGCCGAGCGAGTCGCGTTGCGTGGCGAGAGCTAGAGAGCTACGGAGCTACTGATCGACGGATGCATACGGATATAAAGATATAGAAGAGTGATATATATCCCGGGAGCTGAAAGATATGTTTCACTCTTTTCTTTAAAGTGACACATTTTGCCCATGTCTATAATACTTAAATTTAAATACTGCTATTAAAGCGATTTTGGAAAACAGTGAACTGATTATTATTTATCATCCAAGTCAGAAAATATAGAACCGATATTCGGCGCGTCACTAGTGAACAGACGGCGGTCCCGCTCGCTCACCGGGCTCGTCGCACTCGATGTACTCGGGCGCGACGACGGCCACGTGCTGCTCGGTGCCGTCCTCCAGCTGGATCACCTCGAGCACCACGTACTGCTGCCCGTCGCCGTCCGCCACGGTCACCAGCTCGCCGCGGCGCAGCTCGTTGTTGGTGAGGCCGAGCTTCACCATGCCGCTCTCGTCATACCAGATTTACACTCGCGCTTCGTCCCTCGCCTCGTCCCTCGTGCGGGAGGGCGAATGTAAACATCCACTCGCGTCCTCATCGTCGTCGTGTCTCAGGTCCTTTTGACTCGTGCCCAAAAACCGCTCCGGACGCGAGCGCCGCGAGTGACGAGGCGAGCTACGAGCGTCTGTTCACACTCGCACCTCGCCCCTCGCCTCGTCCCTCGCCTCGCGACTCGTACGCAGGGTCGTAGCCAGAGTTAGATTTAAGATAGGGCAGCGGTAATCACAGGTAGGGCGCAACTGACTGGCTCAAGTCAAAATTTAACTCAAAATTAACTTGATCACTTGATCGGATCTGGTGAATCGATTTTCATCGAATGTACATGTTATATCAAACTTCCTCGTTATATCAAAGGCAGAGTTCAAGTATTTGAGACAAGGAATGACGAGACCGCTTAATAGCATCCAGTAAACAACCTCTGTCTTTTTTCTTTACTTACCCACATGCTAAATCAGAGATATTAAATATTCCTTGAGTTTGCTTTTGTGTAATATAATATGTTAAGGTACATACATGTCGCTACGCTACCTACGCTAATAGTTTTTTTATAATTATGTCAAACTATAAACAAAAATTTTACTAGTATATATTATCATAGACGATGGGTTAAGGTAGGGCAATAGTATTTTAAGGTAGGGCATTGCCCCATAATGCCCCCCCCCCTCGCCTCGTCCCTCGCCTACGCGAATGTAAATCTGGTACAAGTAAACAGACAGCCGTCCCGCTCGCTCACCCGGCTCGTCGCACTCGATGTACTCGGGCGCGACGACGGCCACGTGCTGCTCGGTGCCGTCCTCCAGCTGGATCACCTCGAGCACCACGTACTGCTGCCCGTCGCCGTCCGCCACGGTCACCAGCTCGCCGCGGCGCAGCTCGTTGTTGGTGAGGCCGAGCTTCACCATGCCGTTCTCGTCAGAGTCGTTCTGCTCCTCCTGCCGTACATACATATATATTTACTAATTATTTTATTATTTATTTATTATTATAAAGAGGTACAATTTTACAATTAGTGTTTGTCCCACAAAACGGTTTACACAGTTTGACTTTGGGATCGGAGTCTCTTCGGTAACTAAATTCACATACATTACTATTACTATGTATTATCACTATTTACTAGTGTCTACTATGCTATTTAAGAAATAATTAAATAATTTTCTTTTATATGTTGCTCTATTGGCCTCCAGTCTGATATCTGTTGGCACGCAGTTTAAAATGTAGGGTATGCGTTTCCGCAGGCATCTATCTATCTATCTATCTATCGCCATCTATATATATATCCTATTCGTTTGTGTTGCCGAGCTCATATAACCTAGACGTTTTTAAGGCACGAGTGAATAGGCACCTTCTGGGTGAGCTCGCTTCATCGTCGGCCTCATCTTTGCCCCCTGGCTAGATGCTGGCCAAGAGCGATCCCATTTTTAATAATAAAAAAAAAATCCTAATAATATTATAAACGTGAAAGTTTGTGCGGATGGATGTACGTTCCGCTTAATCTCAAAAACTACTGAACGGATCTCTATGAAACTTTCCAGTATTGTAGCTTAGACATCAGAATAGGACATAGGCTACCTTTTATCCGCGGGTAACACCGCAGGGCGCTGCTAGTAGGTTATATGTTATAGCAGGGACCGATACCAGTATTTTTAAAAACCCTGAATTAGCCCAATATTTTGGATTATTATTTGCTCTTTACGTAGGGTTGAATCATGTATTTAGGTAACAACGTCGTATTATTAGATTGTCCCATTAAAAACGAAATAATGAACCGGTGACCGTAATAATACCGGTATTTTCCTATGGAGAAAATACCGGTATCCGATCGCTGTGTTATATGTATTCGCGGGCTGGGTCTCCGCAACTCGACGCCGTATTATGCGCTTATTTTGCGTGACGGTGCGGTAGATAATAGTACATTACTTACCAAGGGCGATAAAACAAAGAATGTCTCAGATCGAACGTATTTGATACGATTTTTATAATTTTGCGATCTGAGACTTTCTTAATTACCGCCCGAGGTAAGTACAGAATTTTATGCCACCCTCTGGCCAGGAAGTGGGATTTTCCGCGCGCGGAGCGTGCGGTAATTGCCACTTTATGGCCAGGGAGGCTAGCACAACTACCGCTGCGACGCGACGCGAGTAGAGAAAAATCTACCGTCCTCTTTCTAACCCGCATAGTTCGAGCGAGACAGGAATCGCTGAGTCGCGCGAGATACGGTTTGTCAGCAAGTTGTGCTAGCCCTACAGGTGTGACATAAATATATTTATTTCCTTTAGAAAAATGCATAATATTTTACTTTTCAAACTAAAATAAATTCATAAAAGCATCATCAATAGGTATAATGAGACTAATATACTAAATAGAAATGTCAAATTTGTATACACGGCTAGGATATCCTGAAGGTAATGTCATTAGTCGAATCTTAAGGAACAATATAAACGGACAATTCAAAATATGGTCATATATCAATACAATGTCACAATAAAGGGTCAATCTTATAAAGGGTCGGCAACGCGCACGTGACTCCTTTGGAGTTGCGGGCGTCTATAGGCTGCGGTGGCCGCTTACCATCAGCTGGACCGTACGCTTGTTTGCCACCGGCGTTGTATAAAAAAGGGATCTAAGCGTGCGCATTATATATATGCTCGTATGTGTCACAACTCGGCGAGCTCATCCCCACACCTTGGAGTTAGCTCGATTCCACTCACACCTCAGATTCGGTTGAAACCGCTCAACCAATCTCACTGGAGCGCAAACTCTTAGAGTATTCCAGTGTTCGAAACCACGTGGTCATGTCGGAGGTTTTCCCCTGGATTTTCCCCAGGCTACTCTCCAACCGCGCACTCCTATCGCTTTATTGGACCCGGCCTATAAAGCCACAGTCAGGTTCAAAAAAAAAAACACCTTGGAGCCATTGCGTTCTCGTACAGGCACTTTATACCAAAAACACTTAAATAAATAAATATTAGAGGACAATCTTACACAAATCGAACTAGCCCCAAAGTAAGCTCAAGAAGGCTTGTGGTATGGGTACTAGACGACGATATATTTAATAGATATAAATACTTAAATACATAGAAAACATCAAAGACTCGGAAACAAATATTCATGCTCATCACACAAATATTTGCCCTGACCGGGATTCGAACCCAGGACCGTCAGCTTCATAGGCAGGTGCACTATCCACTAGGCTAAACCGGTCGTCAAAACACTTACACACACACAACACAGTTAACACTTCAACACTTAGGTTGTGGAATGAGCTATCTACCGAGGTATTCCCAATGGGCTACAGAATGGGCGACAATGTATCTCTGTCTGTGAATAAATATTTCTTTCTTCTTCTTTCTTTCTGTCCGCTTGAGTAACACTTTCGCGCATGTCTTAGGGCCGGTATACACTTTGATTAGTGTTTAGTGCGAGTCCATACAAAAGCTACTCGCAAAAAAATAGAACACGCTCCTATTCTATGAACCCGCACTAATCAAAGTGTATACCGGCAATTACAATAAAAGAAAAATAGAAATGAATCAAATCTCTGTAATAATTCGCACCGGCACAGCAGTAAATGTTAAAATAGTAATAATAGCACCAGCAACAGTTAACTGTTTAAAAAAATAAAACAGGTTTTACAATAGCAATGCAAATCTTTCGCAAAGCAAACAATACTGTGCCTGTGGTTATCAGGGGGGGGCACAATGGCGTATTGGACGATGATTTGATGATGAAGTATATTATACCTTGTTCACGTTTTTACAATGTAATGTGTCTGTTACGTAGCAACAGTACTCTTAGAGTCCGACCACGCTAACTGCATTGAAATAATTTGGCAACACTACCTCAAACGTCACATTTTCATACAAATATGACGAATAATGCACAGTGTTACCAAATGATTCCTAGCAGAGTAAGGGTCGGTTGCACCAACATACGATCACAGGCCGGTCATCGTCAAATATGGCGCCGACACCGACCCGTAGAAACTTGTCAAACTTTCCATACAATCAGATTTTAACGAACACCGCTTACGATTACAGACGGTTTGGTGCAACACACCCTTAGTGTGGTCGGACTCTAGTAGGTCTGTCTAGTCGGCCTACTTGCAGAACAAAGTTCATTATTTCAATATATAAATATTGAAACCAATTCGCTGAGCAGCTGAATCATTTCGCATTCGCAGAATACATATAATGCGTTGTATTGTAATGTCTAAAAAATACTATGGCCTTACTTACTTCTGTAATATCAGTGATACTAAATTAGAAAAAATATGGAACTATAAAGAAACACAAAAACATTTTTTTTGTTGTGTATTGGCCAAATGTAAATTGAACTTTACCAATAGAATCCTCATGTTTCAATAATACAGAAATTACATGGCTGTAAATAAACGCAGTTTTTTTGAGACAAAAACGGCAAATTCCCTTTTTACCATACAACGGTAGTATGGAGTACGGGGCGTGTTCAGTGCTAGTTAGCTATGCTGTTCTTTGCCTCTCATATTCGTCTTTTGACGACCGCTTTAGCCTAGTTGGTAGTGACCCTGCCTCCGAAGCTGGAGGTCCCGGGTTTGAATCCCGGTCAGGCATGTTGTCTAGTAGAGTCTTGGATGTTTTCTATGTATTTAAGTATATATTTATCTATATAAATATGTATATCGTCCCCTACAGCGCCGGCTCGAGCCCTCGCGATCAGGGTAGAGCGAAATCGGGTTTTGGCGCCCTTCGTTGAAGCTTTTACCCAAAAGCGTTAGGGAAATAAAATATTTTGTAATGGAACTTTTTTTTGCTCAATTGCCATTTTGGCGCCCCTCTTGCCTTCCGGCGCCTAGAGCGGCCGCTCCACTCGCTCTACCCTAGATCCGGCCCTGGTCGCCTAGTACCCATAGTACAAGCTTTGCTTAGTTTGGGACTAGGTTGATTTGTGTAAGACTGCAAAAAGCCTTAACATAAAGCTCGTATATCAGCATCGTTTCTGAGATACGAGGTTTCGAATGGTAGTGACTTTCGCTTCTCACCCGACGTTATACGTATGAAGAGGACAGTAAGGTTACCTGCGCACGCGGCTCCATATACTTGATCTTGCGTTGGCGGCCGATCTTGAGCGCGAGGGCGCGCTCCGTGTGACCCGAGTCCGGGTCGTGGATCGCCAAGTGCCTGATCAGGTTGCCCTGGAAACAAATGCCAAATAAGGTAAGAAATAGCAGCTTCTTTCTTTATACAAAGCCCAAGTCCGATCTTGCATGGAGTATTGTAGTCACCTTTGGGATGGCTCGGCTAAGTACCAACTTGCCGCACTCGACTCGGTGGACCGCAGAGCCAGGAGGCTTATTGGCGACGGTCAGGTAGTAGGAAACAAGCTACAGAGCCTAGCACATAGACGCAAAGTAGCATGTCTGTGCGTCTTCTACAAATTGTACTTCGGAGAGTGTGCTCAGGAGCTCCATGAGCTCATACCGCCTTCCCCCTTCTTCCATCGGACATCCAGACGTACGGTTGGATACCATCCTTACTTGGTCGAAATTCCTCTTATTCGAACCAAGCGCTTTGCATCATCTTTTATAATGCGCACTTCTAAGGTTTGGAATTCTCTGACGGCGTTTGTGTTTCCGAGCTCATATAACCTAGACCTTTTTAAGGCACGAGTGAATAGGCACCTTCTGGGTGAGCTCGCTTCATCGTCGGCCTCATCTTAGCCCCCTGGCTAGATGCTGGCCAAGAGCGATCCCATTTTTAATAAAAAAAAAAGAAATAGAACCTAATAAAAGGAATTTATGGGTAAAAATACTTAAATATTAACATATTGCTGTAAAAGGTTACCCACACAGTTGTAAAGACCATTTTTTCATACAAATGGTGAGACACACGAGAACCACTGTGTTACTCGTATTTAGATATTAGCTACAAAAATATGAAGTGAGGGCTAAATATTCCAAAATCTGCATTAAAAAAAAAGCGTCTAAAATTTATGTAAATGGAAAAGTAAAATATATAATATAAACAATTCTTCCCAACATCACAAAATTCGGCAACCTCTAACCTACGTTCTAGAGATAAAATTTCAATTTTAGTAAATTCTAAATTAAAGATGCATGCCTGTAGTCCTCACGTCATGTGTATAAAGGTTTACAATAAACTCCCTCAAAATATTAGGGACGAAGAGAAAGACACTTTGTTTAATGGAAAAATTACGAATTATTTAATACAAAACTGTTTTTACTCATTGAAAGAGTATAGTTAGAACAGTGTTAAAATATTTGTTAAATTTTATGTATTTTGCAATTATATGTTTGTAAAAATAGATTTAGATTTAAATTATATTGCAGTACCCTACAGGCTTTCATAGCTGAACTCAAATAATGTTACATCTTATGACCTATGAAAGCAATAAAATACTGATTACTGAAATGGCCCACATACATCTGTGTCAATTTCAAATGTCAAACTACCCACATACATCATCTGTGTAAATTTCAACAGTCTAATTATCATGGTCCATGAGATACTGCCTGTGGACGGACAGCGGAGTCCTAGTAATAAGCTCCCGTTTTATCCTTTAGGTATGGAGCCCTAAAAATGGTAGACCACTTTCTTGCCGAACGGTACAAGACGATAGAGAGATGCGTTACCTTATGAGCGAAGGTCCGCTTGCACTCGTGGCACGCGTGAGTCTTCTCCTTGGGCGGTTTGGGCACGTAGTCCGGGTTGTGGTACAGGTTCTGGTGCCGCCTCAACAGCTGCTTTTGTCTGCCGGTCAACGATCATTACTTACAAACATTCTTATTTGGATCATTGTACGATTTAGGATCCCGTCTTTTCAGAGGACATATCAAAAGTTAACGGCCAAGAGGCTTTATTTTGGATTGGTCTAGTAACCCGCAAAACCGATGTTTCCGTAACTATGAATCCATGTAATAAAAACATAAATTACATGTACATAAGCCGTTAATTATTGACCACCGGGTGGACAACTTTTGTTTTTACAACTGAGTACTGAGTTTTCGGGTTAAAGACATGTATGTATGTATGTATGTAAAATTCTTTATTGTACATGAGACATTTATAGACTGGTTAGGTTGAATTTTATTGCTCAAATTCAGTAATTTGAGTGTGCGTGCACTGTTTTAATATAGCGTAGTAATGGGAGAATGTTTTGCAAGTGTGCGTTTCTTTATGTAAGTGTTACCTCGTCCCCCTAAAATTTGGCGAAATATTTTGTTTGAAAGATGCGGTGTCTTAAATGCTCTATGTACGAGGTGTGTATGTGTCATGTGTTAATGGGTCAATCAACTTTTTCTTGTTGTTATTCTGTCCCCTCAGCGAGGAGACAACAGTAACCATGATTCTTAGATAAATGTTTATAATATGGACTCCAAGCATGCTCAGGAGATGACCCATATCCAAATGGATTTAGACTTATCGCTAAAACTCATGTTTGGTAGTATTAAACCCTATAAAATCACAGTTTTAAAGAGTGACTCAGGAGACGTAACCATGGTAACAAGTAGGGATGTTACGGAGGTTCGACTTCGGCTCCGATATACCGAAACTTTCGGCTGAATTCACACCTCCGGCTCCGGCTTCGGTTTCGTCTAATTTGAAGCGGAGGTTTAAACGGAGCCGAAAGTCAGCGGCCGCGGCACGCGGCGTGTGCCTACTGTGCCTAGGAGTACAAACTGGTTTTGACTTGTCTCCCCAGGATAAAAAACTAAGATATTAGCATTGTTTTATTTTATTGCCTGACTCCGCCTTAAAATAAAAGAAATAAATAGATTAGGTTCACAATGTTCACATTAGTCTCCCTCCACCTCCACCTTCACCTCCGGCTCCGGTTTCGGATTCGGTTTCGCTTTTGGGTTCGGTTTCGGATTCGCTTTCGGTTTCGTTAAAACAAATTTGAAAACTCCGGTTTCGGCTCCGGTTCCGATAAAACCACCTCCGTAACATCCCTGGTAACAAGCAACAAAGAACAGTTGATCCACCCTAATACTCGCGTAGTTGTGTGTGTGTGTGTATATATATATAGTTACCGGAAGCTCTGGTCGCACTCGGTGCACACAAACGGCTTCTCGTCCGTGTGCTTGAGCATGTGCGACTTGAGGTGGCGCAGCATCGTGCTCGCGTACGGGCACAGGTCGCATTTGAAGCACTTCTCGCCCTCGTGCGTCTACAACAATCGAGTATTTGACATATGTCAAGATTTAGTGTGGCTACATCAAAATCAAAAACGTAACTTTTACATCAAAAACGTAACTTTTACATCAAAAATGTAACTTTTACATCAAAAATTTAACTTTTACATCAAAAACGTAACTTTTCAAGAAACGAAACGTAATTTACGTCCCAAGGGCCCTGACATCGCTGGGTGAAAATCCTATTCAAATATCTCCAAAAATAACGAAGCTACAACCGTTTTAATGTTGCTCAGGGCCTACTGCGAACTTCGTAACGTGCCGTCCCTTTCCCTCTCGTGTTATACACCATAAAATCAAAAAAATCAAAAATCAAAACATTTATTCTGCAAATAGGCTACAAGGGCACTTTTACAAGTCAAAATCTATCTAGGTACATCAAATGAAAATAATACTATAATCAAAGTATCATTAATTAAATGTAGTGTGTTACATGTCAAAAATAAGACTAAGAAACTAATAACAATCGAGATTTGTTAGAGATGTATAAGGTCTCTAAGCGTCAAGATAAAAGGTAATAAAGTAGGTACATTAATCATAATAAAATATTTTGAGCTATATCTATAACATGAAAATAATAAAATCTAATAAATAAATATCCTCAGAGATGTATAAGGTCTGAGCGTCAGTCTAAAAATAAAATCAAATGAGAACAGAGCGAAGTCTCTCATCATGTCAATTCCACATGGTTAGGAAACCATCAAATTATCGCAATAAATAGTAAATTAGACAAATTAACCCTTTGACCGCCACAGTCGGCTATTCACGTCATCGGAAAATCGTACCATAGACGCCAACGACTGCTACAGCCGACAGACAGCCTGGTCAAAGCAATAGCGATCTATACGCGATTGCGTAAAGTTTAATTTCGCGTTGAACGCGTGGCATCAGCGATGCCTCATTTGTATGTAATGCTTGGCGCTCAATAGGTTAATCATAGTTCGAACCGCACCATAAAAAATGAGTCAAGTAGCCAATTCCTGATATTTCGAATGGCATGAACATTTTTTTTTGTCACTTAGGGTGGGTTGCACCAAACCGTCTGTAATCGTAAGCGGTGTTCGTTAAAATCTGATTGTACGGAAAGTTTAACAAGTTTCTATGGGATGACAGCTGCCGGCGGCATATTTGACGATGACCGGCCCGTGATCGTGTGTTGGTGCAACCGACCCTTAGTCTATTGTTGTCGTGTGACTTGTTGTATTGGGGTCAATCAACTTTTTCTTGTTGTTATTCTGTCCCGTCAGCGAAAAGACAACAGTAACCGAGTTTCTTAGAAGGAAGATTATATTATGAGCTTCAAGCGCGCTCAAGAGATGACCCATGTCCAAAAGGATTTATTCTCATCGCTAAAACTCATGTTTGGTAGATCTAAACCCTATAAAATCACAGTTTTAAAGAGTGACTCAGGAGACGTAACCATGGTAACGAGGAACAAGGAATAGTTGATCCACCCATTGATACCTTATTGTGCAGCTTGCACGAGTAGCGGTCGGGGAAGGACTTGCCGCAGCGCTTGCACTTGAGCGGCTTGTCGGACGTGTGCAACTTCTGTATGTGTATGCGCAGGTCAGTCTTGCGGCCGCACTTGGCCGGGCAGAGCTCGCAGCGGTACACCGGCTTCTCCGCCACTACAAAAAGAATAATATAAATATAATATAATATAAATATAATATAATATAAATATAATATAATATAAATATTATTTTAATATAAATAAATATTTTTGGACAATCTGACACAAATCAACCTAGTCCCAAACTAAGCAAAGCTTGTACTATGGGTACCAAGTGACGATATACATACTTATATAGATAAATAGATACTTAAATACATAGAAAACATCCAAGACTCAGGAACAAATATTCGTGTTCGTCACACAAATACATGCCCTGACCGGGATTCGAACCCGGGACCTCCAGCTTCGAAGGCAGGGTCACTACCAACTAGGCTAAAGCGGTCGTCAAATAATCGATTCGGTATTAATTCATAGATTAGGAGATTATTAATTGATAAATGCATGTATACATGTATGTTTCTATGTATTTAAGTATTTATATCTATTAAATATATCGTCGTCTAGTACCCATAACACAAGCCTTCTTGAGCTTACTGTGGGGCTAGTTCGATTTGTGTAAGATTGTCCTCTAATATTTATTTATTTTATTTTATTTATACATACTAATGTAAGGCTTAACCCCATTATTCATAAACGTCTATCAAACCTATATTAGTTAACTAGCCGCTAAAGTTCGTTTGTCCTTATCTGTCACTTTGACATATGTGCTTGTGAGACAGTGACAACAGACATTTTAGTTAGCAGAGGTTTGTTAAGTTTTATGAATACGGGGGTAAGTCTATAAAATAAAACAACAATTATTTAAAAACTAAACTAAATCTAATAATGGCTGGGCATTGTGCCGAAGACGCTGGCAGCATTTCCTCGCTGAATAACAAATAAGACCATTTTTTTGGGCGGGGTAGCGTAGGCACTAGTTTTTACGGAAACGACTGCCATCTGGCCTTTCAACCCAAGGAGAAATCAGGCCCCTATTTCACCAAGTTGACATATGTATGTACTTGACATATGTAGGCTGACAAATAGACAATTTTCATGTGAAAACTGTTTCACCAACTACAATTGTAATGTTTTTTGACAATTGTCGCTCCTGTCAGCTATGGTGAAATAGGGGCCAGACTTTATTGGAATTGGGCTTGTCAAGTGAGTGGGCAACTTGACTGTTAGAAGTTCTCAAGCCGCCCGAAGGCCTATAACTAACGGCTACTATCATAGACAGTAGCCGGGAGCAACATGCCTTCGAAAGCACGGGAGCGTTTAATTAATAACCATCCAAAGCGGTCACCCATCCAAGAACTGACCTCGGCCGACGTTGCAAGCTCACATACCACACGCTATACGCGGGCGCCGCTGGGCTCCACGTTTTTTTCTTACCAAAAACACAAAAGGGGTCATACAGACGCTAACGCTTGAGAACACTTTTTTTTTTTGAACCTGACTGTGGCTTTATAGGCCGGGCCCAATAAAGCGATAGGAGTGCGCGGTTGGAGAGTAGCCTGGGGAAAGTCCAGGGGGAAACCTCCGGCACGACCACGCGTGTGGTTTGGAACACTGGAATACTCTAAGAGTTTGCGCTCCAGTGAGATTGGTTGAGCGGTTTCAACCGAATCTGAGGAATTTAGTCCTATTTAAAGGACTAAACTTACCCCCTTATTCATAAAAACTAACAAACCTCTGCTAACTAAAATGTGTTTTGTCTCTTACCCACAAACACAAATGTCAAAGTGACAGATAAAGACAAACCAATATTAACGGCATTTTAGCTAATATAGGTTTGATGAACGTTTATGAATAAGGGGTTTAATCTTTAAGTACCATTTATGTCCCGCTTAACGAGCCCTTATTGATATTTCTAGTTTGCGCTCCAGTGAGATTGGTTTGAGAACACTCACCATTGTGTATGAGTTTGTGCGCCTTCAGGGAGTTGGACTGCGTGAAGCACATGTTGCAGCTATCGCACTTGTAGGGTTTCTCGCCCGTGTGCGTCCGGAGGTGCCGCTTCAGTTTGAACGTGTCCGGCGACGCGTACGTGCAGTCCGGACACTGCGGGAGATACACAGTTAGTTATAAAATCTTATTAGTTATTACAAAAACGTGATTAGTTTCGAGGGGTGAGTGGTCAAACCCGATAAATCGAGATAATCGTTTTTTGAAATAAGAACTCAACATCCATTACGCAGAGTTCTATTTTCAATAAACCTTTTAGATGACTTATCGGGTTTGACCACTCACCGTTAGTTGGGTCATTGTCAGATTTAGGTTCGCGTCTTTTCGGTGGACATATCAAAAGTTAAGGGCCACAAAGCTTAATTTTGGATTGGTCTAGTAACCCGCATAAACGTTGTTTCCATAACTATAAATTCATGTAATAAAAACATAACTTATATGTACATAAGCCGTTAAATATTGACCACCGGATGGACAACCTTTGTTTTTACAACTGACAATGACCCAGTTATAAGATTTTTCTACTGTTATCATCATAACAGTAGAAAGATCTTATTAGTTATTACAAAAACGCGATTAGTTTACAATCGGAATAGCTGTCATTTCATATACAAATAGACGAAATGTATGGAAAGACTGTCACCTGTATAACTTGTTTTTTTTTTGCATTAGAAAGAATGACAGGTGACTTACGAGCTTTTTTATTTTTATCTTTATTTTGAGGATGGTTCCAAAAAGGAGCCCACTCAGCATTATGTCGGAGCATGAAGTGCCACGACGCTGATTTTCAGTGGATCTATTTTCCTACGCCATTCTCATGTTCGCATTATTTTGTCACTAGAGTGCTTGTAGATATCTCCGACGTGTAGATATGGGTAACTCCGGAGTGATATATAAAAAAGATATATATCGCTCCGCCCGCACGAATCACTCTTCATATCCTTCAAAATCCGAGTAAATCTGTATATCTGTACAACTCCCTCGCTCCCGGTATCGTTTGCTTTGCATTAGCGACATCAGTCATCACATCGCACCAGGTAGGTACTTAATCATATTTCAAAAAAAACTATAAATCAATACCTATTTATTGTTTTGAACTAATTACTAATCTCAATGCTTCGTACAGTTAAATACCTACTAAAATAAAAAATCTACCAGCGTAGATACACTACAAATCAATCTATAGCTCTTAGTGAATTACTGATCTACTTGATAGATAGATTCATTCGAATCAATCTCGATCCGTAATACACGACGTAAAATTGAGCGGTGAGCGGCCGAGCGAGTCGCGTTGCGTGGCGAGAGCTAGAGAGCTACGGAGCTACTGGTCGACGGATGCATACGGATATAAAGATATAGAAGAGTGATATATATCCCGGGAGCTGAAAGATATGTTTCACTCTTTTCTTTAAAGTGACACATTTTGCCCATGTCTACCGACGTGTGTACCTGGTAGGGGCGCTCGCCGGTGTGGCAGCGCACGTGCCGCCTCAGCTTGGAGAGCTCCACAGATGCGTAGTCGCACTCGGTGCACTTGTGCGGCTTCTCGTGGGTGTGGCGGTACCGCACGTGCCGCACTAGCTCGCCTGTCACACAATAACAGTAGTTTAACCTCGAGGGTTTCGAAGTACTGATGCTAGAACAGATTCACATCGATGGGATTTCAGCGGACATTCAGCGACGAAAGCGAACTTTCAGAAAAGTGTGAAATAATATAACATAACAACGGTGGGTTGCACCAAACCGTCTGTAATCGTAAGCGGTGTTCGTCACAATCTGGTTGTATGGTAAGTTTGACAAGTTTCTATGGCAGCTGCCGGCGCCATATTTGACGATGAACGTATGTTGGTGCAACCGACCCTTAGTTTATGTTATAGGGGGTTCAACTGTTGGATTCATAATTTGAAATTTGAATTTCGCGCCTTTCCATGTCAGCTCCCGCTTGACTCTTTTGTTTATTACACCATTTTTGATACTATTTACTTCTACTCTGAGACGTCATTACGTGTGTATTTATTTAAATAAATATAGTTCCTGCGGCTATATTCTGGTTTAATTTATCATTAACCTCAAGAGTTTCGAAGTACTGATGCTAGAACAGATTCACTTCGATGGAATTGCAGTGGACATTTTTTTTTATGTTATAGGGGGCAAACGAGCAGACAGATCGCCTGATGGTAAGCAATTACCGTCGCCCATCCCATAAACACCTGCAACACCAGAGGAGTCGCAAGTGCGTTGCCGGCCTTTCAGAAGGGAGTGCGCTCTTTTCTTGAAGGTTTGAAGGGCATATCGGTCCGGAAATACCGCGCGGGCGACAGTTCATTCCATAGTTCGGTTGTGCGAGACAGGAAATTCAACAAAGAAAACGAACGTTCGGCGGTAGAAGTGTGAAATAATATAACACAACAACAACGGTGGGTTGCACCAAACCGTCTGTAATCGTAAGCGCTGTTATATAATATATATTAACACATATGTCCTTTGGGTTCTGACAGAATACCAGTGTTTTGCTCAATTGCGAGCAAAGCTACGCACTGAGTTGGGACTTTTTTGTTTTGCTGCAATGCACACAACACAACCAACCTATTTTTCGGTACTATGTTTGATATGTTATTTAAATTGTGTTCGTAATTTTCTTTTCTTTTTATAATTGCTTCTTTTTTTAATGTGTTGTTTTAAGTTTTGATTTCCTTGTGTATTTCTTTTTCCGTTCTTTGTTTTTATTTGTTGTAACTAGAGTGTGAATGTGGCAAACAAATAAATGATTTATCTATCTATCTATCTGTTCGTTAAAATCTGATTGAATGTAAAGTTTGACAAGTCTCTATGGGATGACAGCTGACGGCGCCATATTTGACGATGACCGGCCTGTGATCGTATGTTGGTGCAACCGAGTCTTATAGTCGTCCTTACATTCATGCATGCTTATTTACAGTAGTACCCAACTGATATGGCTTACCGATATACCTGCGCAGAAGATGAATTTTTAAAGCGCGGGAAATGCTATTGACCAATCGGCACGCTCCACGCACCGCGCTTCTTGTTCCTGTACCGCTATTGGTCCGCAGCTGCCGCCATGTTAGCATGTTAGTCAGCCGCCATACTTCTGATCGAGTGCACGCGCATTATGAACAGTGTATTATGAACCTTATAGTAGTGATCTAAGGTTAATTGTAAGTTTTAAGCATTCTTTCGTTAACCTTCGGAGCGATACTTTCTTTTCTGCGCGAACGAAGATTCACGACGCGCCTTATCAGTTGGGTACTACTGTACCTACCTGAACAATTTGCTTAATGGCCGGGACACTGGGACACCATGCTTGAAACCGGGACATACTAGACTGACCTGAGGTGGTGAAGGGGCTGTTGCAGTACTTGCACACGTGCGGCTTGACCCCGTTATGCATGTTCACGTGGTTCTGCAGCGACGCCATCGTCTTGAAGCCGCGCTCGCAAACCTTGCATTTGTATGGGCGGTCCTCGGAGTGCGTCTTCATGTGCCGCAGGAGAAGGTATCTGTGATGACGAATACGGTATTAAATCAAAATCAAACATTTATTCTGCAAATAGGCCACAAGGGCACTTTTACATGTCAAAATATTAATTTACAAGGGTGGATCAACTATTCTTTGTTGCTCGTTACCATGGTTACGTCTCTTGAGTCACTCTTTAAAACTGTGATTTTATAGAGTTTAAAGCTACCAAACATGAGTTTTAGCGATAAGTATAAATCCATTTGGTCATGGGTCATCTCCTGAGCATGCTTGGAGTCCATATTATGGACATTTTTCTAAGAAACATGGTTATTGTTGTCTCCTCGCTGTCGGGACAGAATAACAACAAGAAAAAGTTGATTGATGCACAATTTAAGAAAGTCTGACTATAATAAGTAATACATTTTTCATGTCAAAATATTAATTTACAGTTCAAGAAGGAATAACAATTTCGAGTTTACAATTATAACAAAATTAATGTCATACATATTAAGCCATCCCGGCGAAAAAAAAAAAAATTGCATGATTTTGTAATGAGCCCTGTACTCCGAACTTCATACCGTGCCATCCCTTTCACCCTCGTGTTATTCACTATATGAGTGAGAGGGACGGCACGATACGAAGATCGCAGTAGACCTTCTGGGATCCCAGAGACTGGTAGACGAGTTGATCAACATAGGGACTACTCCGAACCTCGTATCGTGCCACCCTCGTATTCGCCCTCGTGTTATTCACTATATGAGTGTGAGGGACGGCACGATACGAAGAGGGGCTACTCCTCTGGGATCCCAGGGACTGGTAGACAAGTTAATCAACATAGGGACTATACTCCGAACCTCGTATATTACCGTCCCTTTCACTCATAGAGTGAATAACAGGAAGATAGATATTTTCAATGCAATTAGCAAAACTCACCGCCTGTGACTGGTATAGTTGCAGAATGTGCATGTGAATTTGGACCGCTGGTTGCGCCGCTTCGGCGTCTTTTTCCTCTTGGCCCCCTCCTCCTCCTCCTCCGAGACCTCCTCCACGCCCTCCTCCTCGAACGTGTAAACGTCCTCGTTGCCTTTGTCCTCCTCCTCCTCCTGGCAATATTTTCAGAGATCTAGGCACAGTACTTTTATCTCACGAGCGCGGGTCAGCCATGGTTGCAGTTGAGACACATACGAACAGATAGACAATGTGAACTCATAGCCCCTACGCTCAATTTGAGTTTAATTAAACTCGCTCACTCTCTGAAGTAAAGGTTTGTTCACAAAGAGCGGTCAATTAATAGTTAACGGTGTCATCAGTAAAAATTCAATGTCTGTCACTAAAATGACAATGCTTGCTCTCTGTTTCTCAACTCAAGATTAATTAAACTCGCTCACTCTCTGAAGTAAAGGTTTGTTCACAAAGAGCGGTCAATTAATAGTTAACGGTGTCGTCAGTAAAAATTCAATGTCTGTCACATTTGAAATTGATGTCACTAAAATGACAATGCTCGTTCTCTGTTTCTCAACTTAAGATTAATTAAACTCGCTCACTCTCTGAAGTAAAGGTTTGTTCACAAAGAGCGGTCATTTAATAGTTAACTGTGTCGTCAGTAAAAATTCTATGTCTGTCACTTATGAAATTGTTGTCACTAAAATGACAATACCCGCTTTCTGTTTCTCAACTTGAGATTGATTAAACTCGCTCACTCTCTGAAGTAAAGTTAACGATGTCGTCAGTAAAAATTCAATGTTTGTCGCATTTGAAATTGATGTCACTAAAATGACAATGCTCGCTCTGGTTCTCAACTTGAGATAAATTAAACTCGCTCACTCTCTTAAGTAATGGTTTGTTCACAAAGAGCGGTCATTTAATAGTTAACCGTGTCGTCAGTAAAAATTCTATGTCTGCCACTTATGAAATTGATGTCACTAAAATGAAAATGCCCGCTCTCTGTTTCTCAACTTGAGATAAATTAAACTCGCTCACTCTCTGAAGTAAAGGTTTGTTCACAAAGAGCGGTCAATTAATAGTTAACTGTGTCGTCAGTAAAAATTCAATGCCTGTCACTAAAATGACAATGCTCGCTCTCTGTTTCTCAACTTGAGATAAATTAAACTCGCTCACTCTCTGAAGTAAAGGTTTGTTCACAAAGAGCGGTCAATTAATAGTTAACTGTCGTCAGTAAAAATTCAACGTCTGTCAATTTTGGGCTCTATTTTTATTTAATCAGAGTTCATGAGCGCCAAACATTCAAATTAATATCAACATACCTGATCAATTTTGATGTCGACATTGAGCACGGGCTTACTCTCCTCCTGCACCACGAGGACATAGCTCACTTCCCCGGTGCCAGTCTCCGACGGCACCAGGGTCACCGTCTGGTAGCCCTCCTCGATCAGGGTGTTGTCATCCTCAGCGATAGCCTCCTGCGGAATGGGCTGTATTTAAATTTTAAATAAATTGTCGCATTCGTGTTGAAATGGAAACGTGGGTGAATCAACTATTCTTTGTTGCCCGTTACCATGGTTACGTCTCCTAAGTCACTCTTTAAAACTATGATTTTATAGGGTTTAAATCTATCAGACATGAGTTTTAGCGATGAGCTTAAATCCATTTGGACATGGGTCATCTCTTGAGCATGCTTGAAGTCCATATTATAAACATTTTTCTAAGAAACTCGGATACTAATGTCTCCTCGCTGACGGGACAAAATAACAACAAGAAAAAGTTGATTGACCCATGTACCTATAATATAGGCCCATCTAGATGCAACAACTTGCAATGAAATGTTAATTGCATTGGACTGTTTGATCGTATGAGGGTGGGTTGCACCAAACCACCTGTAATCGTAAGCGGTGTTCGTTAAAATCTGATTGTGTGGAAAGTTTGACAAGTTTCTATGGGATGACAGCTGCCGGCGCCATATTTGACGATAACCCGCCTGTGATCGTATGTTGGTGAAACAGACAAAACCGGTGATTCTATTTGAGATCATGTCGTGCCACGCAGAGGAATGGCAAAACTCTTATGCAGATAAATTGAGAACTTGTTTAAAAATGGCTGACGGCTTAGCATAAGCAAGCTACTTGAGCGGGTAATCGTTTGCCTGCCACAGTCATATCACATAGTTTGATGCAGAAAAAAAAGTGAAACTATGACAAGAACAAATTATGTCTCTCCGTCGCTTTTATGCAAAGTCGTATACATCTCGCTCGGAAGTATTATTCATATTTTGATGTCTAGACTAACCAGTCTGAGTTGTCAGGTGACAATTATCGAGCTGGTGAAGCTGAGGCCTGGTTGCTACCTCGTTACTTTATTTTTTGACTCTGACCGCGCCTAATAAAGCGATAGGAGTGCGCGGTTGTGGCAATCTGAGGAGAATCCAGGGGAAGCCTCCAACACGACCACGCGGGCGGTTTAAACACTGGAATACTCTAATGGCGATTATAAAGATCCGTTAGACCAAATGTCAGATCAAATCTCAGTATCTCGGTACATTTTTTAACATAACAAACCGACACAAGGTCTAACGGATCTTTATAAAACCGGGCCTCAGAGTTTGCGCTCCAGTGGGATTGGATGAGAGGCTTCAACCGAATCTGAGGTAACTCGTTGCGTTACTACTGTTAGGAGCGTATTTACCCTAGGGCCATCCGGGTCATGGCCCGGGGCGCCAATCCGCCAGGGCGGCATAACCCCCTAGGCACAAACACCCTAGGCTAAAAAAAACACTATAAAAGCCTCTGCGGTACCGGGGTTGTATCTCTTAAGCCTCGTATCTCTAGATGGCCTCGTTGATACTCGGCCATCTATAACTACTTGGCCGGCAATCCCCTATTTCGCGGCCTCTTCAGTAATGTACTATCATACAATAAAAATGTAGACTATTAAAAAAAATACATTATTTTTCTTGGTTTATGGGGCGGCGAACCTTATTGGCCCGGGGCGCCAAATTTAAAAATACGCTTCTGCTACTGCGGCGCTAGCACGACTACCGCTGCGACGCGACGCGAGTAGAGAAAAATCCACTCTCCTCTTTCTAATTCGCACAGTTCGAATGAGACAGGAATCGCTGAGTCGCGCGACATACGACTTGGCAGCAAGTTATGCTAGCCCACCTGTACACATTACTTTAAACTCACATCGTTGTCGTCCGGCGTGGGGAGGGACATGATGGACTGGTTCTCGCCCGGCTGGTAATAGTATCGGCCCTGCTCGTCCACGAAGTACGTGACTCCATTGCTCGGCGCCACCTCATCTGCGTCGCTGTTCACTGTAACACGGTTTGCTTCTATAGATCATAGTTCATAGTTCGTTTATTCAAGAACAATACATTAATTGTGTTTGAATATAAATGTCATATATAATACATTACATTGAAATATTATATATTTACAGGCATACATAATGTCACACAAAAAATAAAAATTAAAAAGAGACATTCTCAATTACAAGTCGTAATATAATATGTAAATCATAAGTCGTCTATGTTGTAATAACAGCCCTTAAGGAGAAAGTCTCGGAGGCGTGAGTTGAAAATATTATAGTTATACATTTGAGATGTATGGGTAATTTATTAAATATTTTAACGCTTTGAATTTGGGAGCTATGTTCAATTATTTTTAGGTTTGAAAGACAGTTTCTTATTTTTAGTCCTAGTCTCAAGTCGTGAGTCGGTCTGGTCTTCAGTTTCAAATTTAGGCGAATGTCGTACTAAATTTGTGAGTAACACTAGAACGTAGAGGCTTGGTGCAGTGAGTATGCCCAGTTTTATGGAGTGTTCCTTACATGATTCTGTTTGGGGAATTCGGACCATTGTGCGTATTGCCCTCTTTTGTATAGATCTTGTAATGGCGCGCTTTACCTTCGCCAAACGGCAAACAGACTACTAATTATTATAGTGTATAAATAAACAGATGGAGACTCAATGCTGTCGAAAGAGCATATGCATAATTTTTTTTTTTCATGATGCCACTCCACTCAAGAACCAGTCAGCCCCAACGGCCATCGGTTCTGAGGCATATGTGACCTGTCCACTGCCACTTCAGCTTACCAATGAGAGCTATCGCGTATGAATTCGCCGCTAGAGGCGCTAGTGTAGCGTGGGGTCCTCCGAAACGTCAAATGTCACTCTTTGTGGTTGCGCTATGCGGGTTAATATCTAATTGGAACAATATGGTGACTATTTTGCAATACCTGAGCTTGATTATGGCAAATATGCATTAAGGGTCAATGACTGTCAGGGCTTTGAGACAGATTTGTCTTTCGGAAAATTATTTCCTCCTTTTTTCCGAACAAAACGGGACCGCGCTACAATGCGGTATATTCGATATTTTTACGGTACGGCTTTAAGGTATTGAATATGATTTAAATGTAAACTTCGTTCTCATGTCCATAATAACCAATAACAATTTTTGACAGCTGGACCTTAGTCGACAGTGGCGCCAACTGGTGAGCACAAAAACGATAGCCCCCATTCGCTGAGCTATGTCGGTAACCTTGGTTCTCTGGCGAATAACTTCGATCCGGATGCGATCCCTAAGAGAAACCCCGAGCATAGCTCTCTCCATAGCTCGCTGAGCGATTTTAAATTGGCTATTTGACTAAAAGTTTTTTATGGTGCCATTTGAATTAGTTTTTAGTGAGAAACAAATGTGTATATGAAACAAGTACAATTAGAAACAACACAAAAGACAAAAATGGATTTCAAAGTACAGCATAAAATGCGAGTGCTCAAAACGCCCTAACTCCCATACTAATTGAGCATAGTATGTGACGTCACCATTGTATGTAAAAACGAGTTATTTAGTGTTTTGCTCGTGAAATATTGCGTTTAGGTACGTTGTTATCATATTTTTTTTGGTTCATTAAAACATAAGAATCCTGATGGTGGTTTTTAATTTACTGTATGTCAATAAAAAAAAAACATCATTTTTCGAAACTTTCAAGTGTCATATCTTTTTAAGATTTTATGCATATTTATTAAATTACTGTTTTTTGTCATAATTTGATGGTCTACTATTCATATAGTGACATCTTATTATTATTCATTCCGCATGCATATTCTCCATTGTAATTTTGTAGTGTATATACACTCGATGTCAAAAATTTCTGGTCACCCTAAATTAAATAACTGCAATAGGTTTATCTAAATATTTTACACTAGTCTTATTTACATGATATATATTATTCTTCGTAATACCCAACAGTATTAGCAATTCCCGGGATCCTGTCATAAAAATATCAATTTCCAAAAATGACGATTTTTGCGATATCTCGCTCCATTAACATTGTTTTTTTCATGTTTTTAGGAAATAAATCTGGAAACGTTATTTATTTTAACTGTTATTTTTGGAGGATAGATAAAAAAATTAATAGGATTATAAAACTGTACAGGTTTGCACTATTTTAGGAAATATGACCACTTTATCCGCGAGTGTACTTAATTGTCTGAATAAAAGGCTTATATTATATGATAGATCAACTGAAGTGGACATGGACTGGACAATGTTAAGAAGCAGACAAGAAAGATGGATCAAAATTATAACACACTGGTATCCTTGTGTCCACAAAAGAAACAGGGGAAGACAATACAAGCGATGGGAGGATGAACTGACTGCTGGTCTAAACTGGAGAGTCTCTTTATTGATTTATAGGCAGTAATAATAGTTAAATAACAAAACTTAAATAATATCACAACTAAGTTAAATCTAAAACAGGCCCTTGGGGCATTGTACCGAGGATGCTGGCGGCATTTCCTCACTGTATCGCAATGCCGATACATTGTGCGAGGAAGTCGCCAACTCTTCGGCCACCAGTTACGTCACCTTCGCGATTTCAGTAAATAACTTGTGCGCGCTGGGACCTAGTAGTTGTTTATAGAAAAGAACTAGATTTATTGTTTACTCACAGTCTAAAACCGTGGGCGTCTCGGTTTGCGCACTGTAGGTGTTCAAATAGGACTGTATTAGCTTCCCGTCCGCAATAGCCTTCTTGTCAGGCGGCGGCATTTTGCTGTGGACAACATTAAACATAATAATTATCTTTATTCATCATCATCATCATCATCATCATTTCAGCCGAAAGACGTCCACTGCTGAACATAGGCCTCCCCCAAGGCTCGCCATTTAGACCGGTCCTGTGCCGTTCGTTTCCACCGGATTCCCGCGACCTTCACCAGGTCATCACTCCACCTAGTCGGAGGCCTACCGACAGCTCGTCTTCCGGTGCGTGGACGCCACTCAAGCAGTTTCTGGCCCCATCGACCGTCAGTCCTGCGAGCAATGTGCCCTGCCCACTGCCACTTAAGTCTCGCAATTTTTTTTTTTTTATTATCTTTATTACTAATATACATTTGCTGGTGTAAATAGAAACTCAGCTCTGACACACCTCTGTGGTGTCTAGATCCTTATCAGAATGAATGAAAGGGAATGCGCTAAGGTGTTCGCGCGTGCGAGCGGTTTGCCATTAGCTGTCAAACTACGGTTTTGTAAATACTTTCGCCTGTACGAAATTAGTACTTTTGCCAAAGTGGACCCCAGATTCCAATGGAGACAACAGAGATAAAACTATACCTTGTTTATTTTAAGATTAGGAATTAGGTGGGTGGGTCAACTATTTTTTGTTGCTCGTTACCATGGTTACGTCTCCTGAATCACTCTTTAAAACTGTGATTTTATAACGTTTAAATCTACCAAACATGAGTTTTAGCAATGAGCATAAACCCATTTGGACATGGGTCATCCCTTAAGCGTGCTTGAAGTCCATATTATAAACATTTTTCTAAGTAACTCGATTACTGTTGTCTCCTCGCTGACGGGACAGAATAACAACAAGAAATAGTTGATTGACCCAGGTAAACAAAGAAGTAGTGGTTGTAGACACACACATTGAATTCACATGAAAGATCGGAATAAGTGACAGCGACTATGGGAGTAAGGATAAGACTGGAGCCGGCAATACACACATACAAAGATGTGCGAAAGAGATACAAGCATAGACACCAAAACACGTGGGAATGAGATACAATGTGTCATCTCCTGTCCCTCATTAGGTATTATTTGTCCCCCACCTATGTCGCCGAAACATCATCAGTGTATCCAAGCCTATTGGCTTAATTTACATTTGGCGCCAATGTATGTATAGCATGACTAATTAAACTGTCAGAATTGTGCTGCATACACTCTATATCAGTCTTCTGATACATCTCAATTTAGTCCGCCTATCATAAGTCTGTCCCCATCGGTGATTCACTAATCCTCCTATCTAAACCTCTTTCTACAGACTACGAAAAACTACTTTTTTAACTTTGTTTTTGATTGTACAACTTATAGATGAATGAAACAAAACATAATTGAAGAAATAATTGATGCTAATCATTTAAATATATATATAATTAAGTATAAATTAAGACATATTTTTGGATAATAATGTATATCATCATTGGCCTTGTTCATCTATGGAATGATGATTTAAGCAGTGTCCGTATTAGAGGTGCGGCACTTACGTAAGTGGCTTGTAAGACCGATATGGGAGCGACAGCCACGAACGCATAATAATAAATAATGTAAGCATGAAATAACGGTTTTAATATTAATTGAGATTATTTGGCACTTTTACCACAATGTGTCTGATAAAAACCTCGTAAGAAGTTATTTCTAATGCTAAAAACAAGGCACAAGAGGATGCGGATGATGAGGGTATGTCATATCAAGGTCAACAATGATTTTAGATAATTAGTATGCCTATATGGCTGAGATACGCGTCATATTCCTGAACGGGTGCTGTTTGTGGGGTCCGGTCTGTTCATGTTTGCAAGGACTAGTAACTTTGTACTAGTGTTCAGTGGAATTGACATGATGAGAGACTTCGCTCTGTTCTCATTTTATTTTATTTTTAGACTGACTCTCAGAGACCTTATACATCTCTGAGGATATTTATTTATTAGATTTTATTATTTTCATGTTGACGCTTATAGATGTAGCTCAAAATATTTTATTATGATTACTGTACCTACTTTATTACCATTTATCTTGACGCTTAGAGACCTTATACATCTCTAACAAATCTCGATTGTTATTAGTTTCTCAGTCTTATTTTTAACATGTAACACTACATTTCATTAATGATACTCTGATTATTGTATTATTTTTATTTGATGTACCTAAATAGATTTTGACTTGTAAAAGTGCCCTTGAGGCATATTTGCAGAATAAATGTTGTTGATGGATTTTAACGATTTAAGTCTTTACTTATTTGATTATGGCATTACACTTAAATGAAATTTAATTGTTCAAGCCAATTGTAAGTAATTTAGCACTAGTCTGTATCAGCACTGGAATAGGTACTTAACATATATTTGTTGCTGCAGAGGTTTACAAATTATCTCCACAATTAGAGGTATTAAGGGTTGTTTTAATACTATAAGAAGGCTGTTTTTATCCTGTGCATTTAGAATTATCATAGAGAGGTTGATGTTTCACACTATTCTTTATAACATTGTTATAATAATAAAGTCTACTGAACCCTGTAATTTAGATATTCTGTCAAATAAGACAGCTTCGTTATCATTTTTCTGCATTGACCCACAGAGCAACTCGCAGCCTACATAAATAATAAATAATTAATCAATAGCCGGCGAACTTGACCGAGTCACAGGCACGTAAAACAGAAAACATTGCGTCCACTGTGGATTATACGTACTTTTAACCAAGTCCGAGCACTATTTTATCGAATAACCGAACGACTCATAATCACCAAACAACTTTATTTCTATATTTCGACACAAAACTTTTAACACGAATATACAACGGCTCACTAGTGAAATAAATGGTGTTAGGACGTCCGCCATCTTATGAAGGGATTGCACCAAATAATCGACCACGCGTCGAACAAAACTAAATAACAAAATAAATAATTAACTGTTATTGTACTATCATAATATCAATGGATAATGACAAATTAGCGCCACTAAGTGAAAACTAGCAAAATGCATCACAGAGAGCGCTGTCGTCACGTCTATTATGCCAAATGATGTTACGAAAATGAACTGTGAAGCACATTTCGACAGAAATTTCACTTGATTATCCAACGCGTGTCGTTTCAAAGTCTTAGGCCTCCTGAAAATTGCATCTTATTTAACAAAATTAGTTAAAACCACATAAATATACCTGGGTCCCGCAAATGGGATAACTTCTAAATTTTCCCAGCGAGGGCGTCTCGGTCTTCAACTCGATCAATTCTTGCGACTGTGACGCTGACGCGAAATGGCGGACGCTACATGAACTACGATACAATAGTACAAAAAGGGTCTCGATGTTGCCAGTACAAAATATTCGTCAATGTCAAATGATCTATGAATTTCATTGATAGAGAAACAAGATGGCGTTATGAACACACCTAAAAGTTTACCCAGTAATACCAGCGGGTAAAATTAAATCTCCGCAAACAATAAATTTATATTTTCATAACGTGACTTAGAGAATTTACGACTGGAGACGCCATTTATATAATTACCCCTCTGCCAAAGGTATAAGAGAAAACTACTTCATTCGATTATACGTCAGAGGGCCTACTCCGAACTTGGAAATCCGAACTTCGTATCGTGCCGTCCCTTTCACTCTCGTGTTATACACTATATGGGTGATAGGGACGGCACGATATGAAGTACGGATTTCGAAGTTCGGAGTAGGCCCTCAGTTTCGAAATCGTTCCCGACTTGTAAATACCTCCATCAAAATGCCCATATGTCCTATTGCCGAGTACAAAACTACATTTTAATTTATCAAATTTACGCAAAGATGTATTTTACCATTTCACTTGCACGTATTTTTTCACTAAAATCATAATTTTCTGCACAATTAAAGTTTAAATTAAAATCTTATTTTAATAAGAACTATTCACCTAGTGTACAGGCTTTGTAAGGTAGAATGTTGTTGCTCAAAATAGTATTCTTAGTGCAAGCAGCAAGTGTGCGTAATTTCTTTGTATGTGTGTTACCTCCCCCCTCCCCCCTAAAACTCGGCGAAATATTCTGTTCGGAAATATGCGCCGAGTGCAGGGATCGGATACCGGTATTTTCTCCATAGAAAAATACCGGTATTATTACGGTCACCGGTTCATTATTTCGTTTTTAATGGGGCAATCTAATAATACGACGCGGTTACCTAAATAAATGATTCAGCTCTACGTAAAGAGCAAAAAATAATCCAAAATATTGGGCTAATTCAGGGTTTTTTAAAAATACCGGTATCGGTCCCTGGCTGAGTGGCGACATAGAGGAAAACTTGCGCTGGCTGGCGCTGCGTAGGGTGTTATGTAATTTAGACGAAGGAGCTCCAACCAAGGTTCTGATTATTTTTTATCAAGGATTTATAATAGGTTAGGATACGTTAGGATTTTAATATCTGACATGTAATTTTGACATTATGAATAAATGAATATGAATATGAATATGAATATTGGATATATTGTCATAATTCTAAATTCTGCCCTAATTAATACTCTGAGTAATCTAATGGCATTTTAAATTAAATTGATCCAGATGAGTGAGATGAGTAGATTTTTATTAAAGAAAGTAAACTGACGTTAAAGGGCGGACATCGGACGTGATTATCCCATAATGGTCAAAGTACAGTACTTTTTAGGAATTATAGTTATCCTTATGCCACCTGGGGCGCTACCGCGAACAGCAAACGAAGTTTTCCCTCTCTGTCGCACTTGCAAGTTTGCACATAAGTGAGACAGAGAGAGAAAACTTCGTTTGTGGTTCGCGGTAGCCCCTCTGTTATTTTAATAAGTATTTGATTTTAAAGAAGAAAGATAGAAACATTTATTTGGTGTTAAATCATTACACAATAATAAGTACATGAAATAAGATGAAATTAACACTAAATTAAGTATGAGTTATGAACACCAAAAAGAATACAATTCAGCATATGCCAAAAGCAATATATGCTAAGGCGCTGGTTTTCAGGGCACCCTAAGAGAGTTACAAAGAAAATTTTAAAGTCCGCTAGCCGTTGATGTTTATACGAATTATTTTCCTCTATTGCAACTTCGAGCGATAGAGAGGGAAATACTTCGCATCTGCATGGGAAAGTTCGTTTTTAGGGTTCCGTACCCAAAGGGTAAAACGGGACCTTATTACTAAGGCTCCGCTGTCCGTCTGTCACCAGGCTGTATCTCATGAACGATGATAGTTAGACAGTTGAAATTTTCACAGATGATGTATTTCTTTTGCTATAACAACAAATATTAAAATATAAATATAAATCATTTATGTTGTATGGGAGCCCCATACAACATAAGTATTTTTTTTGGCGTTTTTATAGATAACGGTAGGGAATCCTTCGTGGGCGAGTCCGACTCGCATCTGGCCGGTTTTTTGTCTTTGTGAACGTAACGATCGAAGGTCTCTGTTCCAGCTTGGCCATAAACGCATTCGTATCTCTGGATTTCCAGATGCTGTTCTAAAACAAAGGTTCGTTATCTATATTAAAAATTTTTGTAAATTCAGTGTTTCGAATTTTTTTTCAAATTGGCGGTTCCATGGGAGTGGAAACTCATAGAGCCACAGGGACAATAAAACAAAATATGTATACAATCTCTTATCACATGCACTGTGTAAATGCCGACGTCATACGACCGGTTGTCATATCATATTGCAGTATCTATATGATGCGATGAACGCTCAGATTACATACTAGGTAGGACAATAGGTATAAGGATTGGTGAGAATGTCATCTTCGCTGGTGCCACACAGTTTTAACACATATGACATTAACACATACTGACGACCGCTTTAGCCTAGTTGGTAGTGACCCTGCCTTCGAAGCTAAAGGTCCCGGGTTCGAATCCCGGTCACGGCATTCATTTGTGTGATGTACACGAATATTTGTTCCTGGGTCTTGGATGTTTTCTATGTATTTAAGTATTTATATCTATTAAATATATCGTCGTCTAGTACCCATAACACAAGCCTTCTTGAGCTTACTGTGGGGCTAGTTCGATTTGTGTAAGATTGTCCTCTAATATTTATTTATTTTATTTATTTATAGTACAAGCTTTGCTAAGTTTGGGACTAGGTTGATTGGTGTAATATTGTCCACAAATATTTATTTAAATATTTATATAACAATGGTCTAAGAAAACAAGGTCTGACAATCGGGATTGTGTCACTGTCGACGACACACTCACACTTACGTCCGCATACCGTCGATAGGCTGATGCAAGTCTGATGACGTAGCTCGTGTCACCAACACTACTACCCGATATACCGGATTGCCATACCTGACGCAGTATATTATTGTATCATGATTTTATAACCATCCAAGTGGGCAGTACCTAGGTCTATGACGGGCTAAACTTTTATTCATATTATATTCTGTTTATTTTTATGCATACCTGGAACTAGTCTCCTATCTTTCAAACATAAACTAAAAACGTGGCTTGTCGAGCAGGCGTATTATAGTTTTAATGAATTTATGAATAATGTTTGCCAAATAAATTTATAAGTGAGAAATGTAATGTCTTATTATCAATTTAATCTGAATTTGTTAATTATTTATCCATTTGTAATGTATTAATCAATCATGTATTCAATTTAATGTATTTCATTCATTTTAATCAACTTCTAATTCTTTTTGTAATGTTACTAATAACATAAATAGTGTCAAAAGTCGGTAAATATAGTGTGTAGGCATGACTTGTAATACTATTATTACCAATAAACGAGTTTGAGTTTGAGTTTGAACTAGTTTATATCGAATCCCCGTACAAAATTAAACTTCCCCCCGGATAAAAACTATCCTGTGTCCTTCCCAGGCTCTCAAACTATCTCAATAGCAAAATTGATCACAATCGATTCAGCAGTTTAAGCGTGAAGAGGTAACAGAGCAACAGTTTCTTGCGTTTATAATATTACTAGGTTTTCCCGTGACTCTGTCCGCGTAGAACTCGTTCATCGGTTTACAATTTTATGGCTAATCTTTTATATCAGGCGCTTACCTAGTTATCATTCTTCCATACAAACTTCCAGCTCCTTAGGGGATGATTTCGGGGTTAAAAATTATCCTACATGGGGTCAAGGGGGGGGATTCAAATTACCCCATGCCATACCAAATTTCGTCTCAATCGGTTCAGCGGTTTAAGGGTGAAGAGGTAACTGCCAGACACTTTCGGGTCATTGTCAGATTTAGGTTCGCGTCTTTTCGGTAGACATATCAAAAATTAAGGGCTACATGGCTTAATTTTGGATTGGTCTGGTAACCCGCATAATAAACAGTGTCTCCGTTGCTATAAATCCATGTACTAAAAACATAGCTAACATGCACATAAACCGTTAACTATCGACCACCGGAGGGACTACTTTTGTTTTTGCAACTGACAATGACCCTTTCGTATTAATTGATATAATAATATAATACAATTACATAGTGCGTATTTAATTCAAAATCATGTATTTCTACCTAATTAACCTGTAATTTGACCGCGCCCATGGACGATAACTCGAGTTAATTAATTAACTATGTTCTTACCTTAATTGACAATATTTCATAATTTACAATAGTCTTAATTCGAAAACCGTTTCGGTAAAAAGTACACAAAAAAATATTTATGAATTTTTTTTTTCCACTAATTTAGGAAAAAATCGCGAATTAGTGTAAACCGGATTCCCTGCATTATTGAGGGAGACCTTAGTACCAACCGAAATGATAGAAAAAGTTAGTTATATCCGTTTGTCAATTTCTGACGTTAATTTTTTCACGTTGATTTGTTTTGTCAATTGTCACAACTGATTTTTGACGCTTTAATTTTCCCACGGTAAAATTCGCACGTTTTAAAGGATCACAAAAGACTTGACACTCTCCTACTGGATTCCGATATCTCTTCCAAAAATGACGTTGGCATTTTATAGCTGGACATCGATTTTTCTGGCCCAAGGGGATTATTAACGGCCAAGTTATATATTCAGGTATACTTGCAATTCCTTGAGATGAAGGTTGAAAGAGAATCAGTTTCCATAACGATCTTAGCATGTAATCAACAAGCGGTTTGTTTTTATTGTTTTATTAATATTGCCTAGGACATTTTCCCTAGAACCAATCGAAATGTGGCAAGGCAACACTGGCAAAATTATTGTTTGTGAACTCTATTTATTCCGATTGGTGGACCAATCTCCCAGGAACAAGAAATAAATTAAAAAATATTGTTTGTGCGTTTCGTGACGTTCGCAATGGGGGCTATCGTTTTTGTGCTCACCAGTTGGCGCCACTGTCGAGTAAGGTCCAGCTGTCAAAAATTGTTATTGGTTATTATGGACATGAGAACGAAGTTTACATTTAAATCATATTCAATACCTTAAAACCGTACCGTAAAAATATCGAACATACCGCATTGTAGCGCAGTCCCGTTGTGTTCGGAAAAAACGAGGAAATAAGTTTCCGAAAGACAAAACTTTCTCAAAGTACTGACAGTCATTGACCCGTAACTCATATTTGCCATAATCAAGCTCAGGTATTGCAAAATAGTCACCATATTGTTCCAATTAGATATTAACCCGCGTAGCGCAACCACAAAACAGTGACATTTGACGTTTCGGAGATCCCACGCTACACTAGCGCCTCTAGCGGCGAATTCATACGCGATAGCCCTCATTCCTTGAGAATAAGATTGAAAGAGAATCAGTTTCCATAACGATCTTAGCATCTAATCAATAGGCGGTTTTTTTACTGTTTTATTAATATTGCCTAGGACATTTCCCTAGAACCAATCGAAATGTGGCAAGGCAACACTGGCAAAATTATTGTTGTGAACTCTATTATTCCGACTGATGGACTTGTATCCCAGGAACAAGAAATAAATTAAAAAAATATTGTTTGTGCGTTTCGTGACGTTCGCAATTGATGAAATTGTCACATCTTGTTGCATCGATTTAAATGTAGCGCCTCTCGCAACATTTTGCTTAGTAAGGAGCAAGACAGCAAGTAACATAGCTAGCTATGATATGAGCTATACTGCTCTACTCCATATTTTATAAAGATGTGTATGGTTTGCATGGATCTTTCTCAGTCAAGGTCAGAGGGGCTACCGCGAACCGAAAACGAACGAAGTTCGGATATCTCCCTCTCTGTCACACATGCAACAGCAAGTGCGACAGGGAGGGAGATATTCGAACTCGTTCGTTTTCAGTTCGCGGTAGCCCCTCAGAGGACAGACGAAAAAAGAAACGCGTCAATTTGAATCAATATATTACAAAAAACTGCAGAAACAATTTATCTCGGTTATTCGAAGATATAAAAGCGCTTTAATAAAGGCACGTTCTTTAATAATTACAATAACAACTTTATCCAGCCGATAACGTTATGGAGACATATTTTACAAGTTCAACTTTACAACTTTAAAACTTAGCCTGAATCACCAACCGCTAAAGTGGTCTGAAGGTCCGCCCTGTGCTCGCACAAATTTAAAAAAAATATTATATGTAAGTTCTATGTAGTAGACCTTATCTCGTTGCAATAAGGTTCACGAATGGTCAGTGAACTGTGACGCTGAATTTAAGTGTTTGCACTCACAGCAACCGAGCAACAATTTGTCAGAGCAACCGAGAGAAGCAGCCACAGTTGGAATGAGACAGCAATATCTTTCATGGGGAACTTGCATTATTTCTTTGAACTAGTCTTAAAGATTAACCCCCTTATTCATAAACGTCTATCAAACCTATATTAGTTAACTAGCCGCTAAAGTTCGTTTGTTTTTAGCTGTCACTTTGACACATGTGCTTGTGAGACAGGAGTACGTAATGATACCAAACACGAACAAGTTAAAATATGCACAATTTTTTTTAATATAATTCAAATACTGACATTATAATTTCGCGCGTAAACGCTCACTGGCTTGTCAGTGGCTTTATGTGACGCCACTGAATTCAAACGTTTCAATTTACGTAACTTTTAGTTTAATTATTTCTCAACAACTAATAATTTCAGGATAAATCTTCCAGTAGATAGATAATACACTTGTAATGGCTATCATTAATGGATTAGGTACTAGGTAGTTCGATTTGTGTAAGATTGTCCTCTAATATTTATTTATTTTTATTTATTTATAATTTATCTAAGTAATCTAAGTTATTCTGACTATAGCTGAGTCTCTCAGTTATGGAAAATTGCATGGCAATATAGTTACCTATATTGTAGACGCTAAAGTTGACACATTAAACTTAAGCGGTTGGTCCCACCTCGGGTCAAATCAAACAAAACACAAACTCAACTAATCAAATAAAAACGTCTTAAAATAGTAAAAACAAAACTAAACTTAATATAAAACGTCTTGCCTCTTTAAGTATAATAAATCGTGTGATACCGAATTATTACAGACAACTCTTAGGCCCGGTTCAGTGCCTTTACCATGAGTTTGCATGACCGTACTCGCTAGCGACTGCGTAAACGATTTAGTATGCCGATTCTTAGTTCTATTGCGTAACCGCCAGAGGCGCTGTACTTTTGCCCATACATTTTTTTACGCAGTCGCTAGCGAGTACGGTCATGTAAACTCATGGTAAAGGCACAGCTTGCGGGAATCGCGCGGTGCGGTTCCTATTTACACGAAAATGTTCCGAGGTGTTCAGACATAACCGCGCGGTTGTTTCATAGAACACCGCACCGCGCGGTTCCCGCCAATCTAAACGGGCCCTTACAGACAAGTGTGAAAATATGTATCCATTTAATCCTTTCATAAATGGGTCATTGTCAGTTGTAAAAACAAAAGTTGTCCACCCGGGTGGTCAATAGTTAACGGCTTATGTACATTTAAGTTATGTTTTATTATATGGATTTATAGTTACGGAAACACCGTTTATGCGGGTTACTAGACCAATCCAATATTAAACTTTGTGGCCCTTAACTTTTGATATGTCCAACGAAACGACGCGAACCTAAATCTGACAATGACCCAAATATGTATTAAAACTTTAACTCATCTTCAAGAAAAAAGTGTGTATTTGTAGTGGTTGGAACGGGCACGTGACACCAAGAGTTGCAGGCGTCAATAGGCTGCGGTGACCGCTTACCATCAGGCGGGCCGTACGCCTGTTTACCACCGACGTCCTTTGAATAAAAAGCATTCGGAGGTATTTTTGAGTAAGTTGAACCCATTTCTGTACAATACGATTGGGTGCAAGTTATAGGACGTCCGATTAAACGATCTAGCTAACGCTTAACATAGTTTCCCTCAACTAGTATTTTATATCAGAGACAAGTAAATTATATAGACTGCCAATATCTATACGTCGTGAAGTGAGTTTAAAATAATGAGCCTGCTGTAGCTAGTTTTACTATGGAGAGGTCCCTGTACCATTCATTTCATTTGACACTTAGACCTCTGCTTAACAATAGCGCCATCTATGAATACAACAAGAAATCTCTTAACAGATGGCGCAAATGTTAACAGCAGAGGTCTACGTGTTATACGAAATGATTGATACAGAGACCTCTTTATAGTGACACTAGCTACAGTAGGCTTATTATTTTAAAGGTACGCCACAAAGTAAAGATATTGGCAGTCTATATAATTTACTTGTCTCTGTTTATAGTTAATATTAAACAGAATAATGTAATAAACACTTATATAATATTTATTGACGATTTAACATTTACCTTCATCATGCGTTAACACGTTTTTATACAGGTTTTTGGCTGATATAAATAACTATAGGTAATCGTATAGCTACAAATCTTATTTAAATAAACAAACATCAATTATATTTATAAGTGATAAAAATAATAATAATAAAGCGAAAAAACAACGAGTATATACAATATCAAAAACAGAACTTTATCTACATACAATTGGCACACGCGTCATTCAGTAGGTAGGTCTAGATCAGTGGTTCCCAAAGTAGACAGGACCGCGACTCAACTAACAAACACATCCAAATTCGGGACTCACGTCTTGATTTTTATGAAGAAAGAAAGGACCATATCCATATTAAGGATGGATATTTGTACAAAAAAAAAACAAAAAAGTTTCGTCCGTCCGTTAGGGCGTTTCCGTATCTTTTTATGTTTCAGGGCCCACCTCATATATTCGCTCGCGTCCCATCATCGGGTCCCACCCATACTTTGGGAAATGCTGGTCTAGGTAATAAGTGATTAAGGTAAAATAATGATAAAGCAAAAAACAACGAGTATATATGTACAATATCAAATAAAGAACTTTATCTACTTATAATTGGCACACGCGTACATTCAGTAGGTAGGTATAGGTACATTAAGTATTACGTAGCCTAAGGGGCGATTTTTCAATCCCCAGATAAAATTGTCCGTCAGATAAATGTCAGCTCTGTCCTTTTCTTTCATATTACATTAGAAAATGATGAATGATGATCTGGCGATTGAAAAATCGACCCTAATTGAAGATGAGACGATTTTTATCAAGTCTTGTCGATTACATCTGAAAATAACATATTTTTTTTATCTACACAGGTGTTTTAAATAACAATAACAGGTGCAATAAGCCTTCGTGTAAGTACATCTTTTTCACCTTTCAGGCGAGTTTTAACTTCCAACCAAGCTTTTCCCCGATAAAAACTAATATACAAAAAGCTTCAAACTTGAAATATAAAGCCGGATTCATACGAGACGCTCTCACGCTTGCGCCTGACACTGCTAAATATATGAAATCGATATTTATATTATGTGTATTGTATCACGACACGACTCGTCAGACAAATGTCAACCGACCCTTAGAGTGGGTTGCACCAAACCGTCTGTAATCGTAAGCGGTGTTCGTTAAAATCTGATTGTATGGAAAGTTTGGCAAGTTTCTATGGGATGACAGCTGCCGGCGCCATATTTGACGATGACCGGCCTGTGATCGTACGTTGGTGCAACCGACCCTTAATAAATAACTATCACTACATAGTATAAAACAAAGTCGCTTTCTCTGTCCCTATGTCCCTATATCCCTATGTATGCTTAAATCTTTAAAACTACGCAACGGATTTTGATGCGGTTTTTTTTAATAGATAGAGTGACTCAAGAGGAAGGTTTATATGTATAATACATGCATCAGAATTGCACCCCTGCCAAGCCGGGGCGGGTCGCTAGTAAGGAATAAAAAAAAGGATTCAAAATTAGGTAGGTAGGCCCGTCCAAACATTATGGACCAACATTTTACACCCGAAGCAAACTACACTGACAGTTTAAACTGTCACTTACCGTAGCGTTGCATCGGTACTTTCCAAGTTCTTGCCCGAGTTGGGCGTGTGCTTAGTATAAAAGTCAACGAGTTAAATGCACTCTAAGCGTTCAGCGCTCAAACGTCTCTTTGAACCGTCCAGGTTCCGATCGGATGCTAGGCGGGCTGCGGCCGCCGCGTGTGCGTCCTCATGTGACGCGTGATCATGTCACGCCGACACGCTGCGTACGGGCACGCCGAGCAACGGTACGGCTTCTCACCAGTGTGGGTCCTGTGGTGCGTCGCCAGGTGATCGGAGCGGGAGAAGACCTGTCCGCATGACGGGCACGAATAGGGCTTCAGCCCGCTATGCAAGCGGGCGTGGCGGGTCAGCATATCAGATCTGGCGAAGCGGCGGTGACAAATGTCACACTCGTACGCCCTCTCGCTCTCCGGCACTCGGTTCCTATGCCGTGATGCGACGTGTTTCGCTAAGCGGTCGTGAACGGCGAACGTTTGTCCGCATGCGTCGCACGAGTACGCTTTGTTAGGTGGAGATTTCGATTTTACGGATAAGTCTAGAGGGACATCCTCTGGCATGGCGGGTTTGTCAGGCCACTGGGGGTAGTGGTTATTATTCTGGAGTTGTACTGTGAGTTTGTCGAGGAGGCGGGAGAGGCGCCTCCGCTTGTGGAGGTGGCGGGGGCTCCGCGGGGCTTCGCTCACGGTGCTCGTGCACATGGCGGCTCCGCGCCCATTGGGGGCAAACGCGCTCCAACCTGTGGACAAGGGAATTTACTGTGAGCACATCAGTATTCTAGTAGTATACATATGATAGAAATAAAAGATCCCATTGGGTCGAAGTGCATCCGCAAGGGTCCTCATCTAGATATATTATGATATTACATCTTAATGACTATTTTCATAACTATAACATTAGATGTTGACGTTAAATTTTCCTCTTGACATTCAGATTTTATTCTAGAAACTGTCTAGATTACACAATTTTTTATGTTTTTATTTTACATATTGACGATCTTTCTGTGAATTTATTATACTCTCTTTTAACATACATTACAGTAATTCATTTCTTTTTTTTAATTTCATATGCATCAATGAATTGCTCTGAATAATTAGATTCAATTTATGTAATATATGACTGACCATTCAAAAGTGCTTGTTGCTAGGTCTATTTGAATAAAGAATATTTTGAGTTTGAGTTTGATAGATCTTTATGATAGAGTTTCACATCATCTGCATCTGACGTTATTCTATTGTGTTATTCTGACGCTACCTAATTCCAGGTTTTGGCACAGAACAGAAGAATTTACTATGAACACATTATTTTTATTTGTAAAATTCCAATAGGACAGTTTCTTAGAAAACATATTATAAAACTTATACGCAATCACAGCATGGAGTAACCAATAGTAGATTGTGTCTCAAGGGAGCAAAATGATATATTTACGGCGAGGGCGGTATATTGAATTCTGAGTGAAGCGAAAGATTCTACAATAGAATCCTGAGCGTAGCGAGGGATTCTAAAGTAGAATTTTGAGCGTAGCGAGGGATTCAAGTGTTTACGCCCAAGACGGAAATAATTTTGCTACCGTGTGACACATACTGCTTTTCACACCGTCTATGAGGCCTGCTGCTAAAAACATGAAATATCTTACAAATGATTTTACTACAGAGTGTCACATACTGGTTTTCACACCTTCAATGAGGAAAAGAGTCATTGTTGCCCTCAAATGAGGGAAGAAGAGTACATCTTTGATCCCTCATTCGAGGGCAACAATAACTCTTTTCTGAATAGCAGGTGTGAAAAAATAATTAGAGAGTCTAGGAACTGTCGCTAGCTGTTTCTATGCAAGCAGATACCTAGTAATATTATAAATGAGAAAGTTTAGATGTTTGGATGTTTTTTACTCAAAATAAGGTGGGATTTGAACCCACGACCTCTGGAATCCCTCCAT
Source organism: Epiblema foenella (assembly GCA_963556455.1). Classification (NCBI taxonomy): domain Eukaryota; kingdom Metazoa; phylum Arthropoda; class Insecta; order Lepidoptera; family Tortricidae; genus Epiblema; species Epiblema foenella. The sequence goes on from OY747095.1 coordinate 45,913,154, forward strand.
TGTTCTTAACTAACTGAGCCATCGTGGGTATGCCTTGTGATAAGGGCTTATCCAGAAATCACGCAAGGTTTTATGGCCCACTTTTAGACACCCCACCCCTCCCACTTGGTTATCATTGGTGAGGTTCTAGGAGACCCCTCCCCCCCATAAAACCTCACCTTTATTTTTCACCATTAAAAATTTATACTGAAATGGTATTGTGTTAGTTGATATTGTGTTTATTTTCGTATATGTGATAATCCACATCGAAAGGGACCTTATGGCTGCAGGCGCTTACGTTGCACCTATTCACTATTGTATTGGAACAGCGGCAATAAAGGCGTAAGTGCCGGCCGCCATAAGGTCCCTTTCAATATGGATTATCACATATGTGTTATGCAAGCGCTCCAAAATTAAAAAAAAAACGTAAATAGACTCGTTGACGTGCGAAATGATGATTTATAATTTCCTACATGAGTAGATATTATTTATTGGTTTTGTAGGTACAGGAAAGAAACACACGTGAGGTCTACGTTGTACTAATGAGCCTATAATGCGAGCCGCAACCCTAAATCAACCAGGGCTAATAAGCGACTTACTAATGGAAAGTGTGTGGGAGCCAGCGAGGAAGGCGTTTTTTGACGTTCACATTGTAAATGCCGACGCCGCTTCGTATGGCTTACTCACATGGCCCACAATCGCCCAAATACACGCTCGTGAAAAACATCGCAAATACGATCTGGCTGCAGAAGATCTTAGAGCATCATTTACTCCCCTTGTGGTCTCCTGTGATGGCATTGTCGGAATGGAATATGAATCCTTTATAAAGAAAACATCCCTAAAGTTATGTGAAACGTGGTCCACACCATACTCACAAATAATAAGCTGGATCAAAGTCAAAATACAAACATCAATCATCAGAGCGGTCTCTATGAGAATTAGAGGAACGAGAAGAAGAATAGAAAGATTTGTATGCGAAGACGGCTGTGGAATACCCATCATAGAACACTAGATTCCTTTTCTTTTTATGATATGTTATTTTATATATGTGATAATCCACATCGAAAGGGACCTTATGGCGGCAGGCGCTTACGTTACACCTATTCACTATTGTATTGGAACAGCGGCAATAAAGGCGTAAGTGCCGGCCGCCATAAGGTTCCTTTCGATGTGGATTATCACATATATTGTATTATTTAACGTAATAAAGTTCCTCTCTCTCTCTCTCTCTCTCTCTCTCACGTTGTACCCCTCCTCCTCCAACGTGATCAGTCGTGAGGCTTTCATGACCCCCTCCCCCCCTTCGGAACTTCGCGTGATTTCTGGATAAATCCTAAGAAGCCTTTCAATCATTACACTCTTCTAATTACACCTTAGGGTGGCTCGTAGCGACATCTACCTCGAAGTTATTACAACTTCAGAGACGGCAACTACGTCTCAAATGAGGCTACCGTTTTTGAAGAATGGGGGCTATCGCGTATGAATTCGCCACTAGAGGCACGAAGTTTTCGCTCTCTGTCGCACTTGCACGTTCGGATGTAAGTGAAACAGAGAGGGAAAACTTCGTTTGTGGATCGCGGTAGCGCCTCTGCTCCTGCATAATGGCCCATTGTGTGGAGCCGGCATTATTAAATAGGAATAGCACAATACAATAAGTACAAATGGCGGACTTTATGCCTTAAGGCATTCTTTACCAATCAACCGAAGGGCTAAATAGAAAAGTTTGTAGTGTAGATTGTAATTGAAAAAAAAAATATTAACAACCGGTAATAATGATACAATGCCTAGTTAGTAGTGACCCTGCCTACGAAGCTGGAGGTCCCGGGTTCGATCCCGGTCAGGGTATTTATTTGTGTGACGACCACGAATATTTTTTGGTCTTGGATGTTTTCTATGTATTTAAGTATCTATTTATCTATATAAGTATGTATATCGTCGCCTAGTACCCATAGTACAAGCTTTGCTTAGTTTGGGACCAGGTTGATTTGTGTAAGATTGTCCACAAATATTTTTTTATTTATTTTTATTTAATGCCATTCATCATATAATATTCTATAGAAGTAGGTATTTTTAAAGTATGTACCTACAGAGATATTAGCGTACTACTTAAACCTACCACAAAAAACACAATAGTTTTTTTTTCTCTGGCACGAGTCAAACTCGTCTCGTCAAAGATGTCTTAGAACTCGTCAGCAGGTGTTACGAAGTGTTTACTTAATAAACAAATGATTATATTACACCTTTCAGCCATCGTATCCTTAGCATGTCATTGGTGAACATTTTGGACCAATCCGACACAAGATATCCCCCTCAACGTTCGAGGCGTGGGATATTTTTTTCAGCCAGGTAGCGAGGAGGGGTCGGCATTGAAAGAAATGTTGCTATGGAGGGTCTATACAATGGGTAATGTCAATTCAATTATATTTGATCCGGTTTGGTACATAAAAGGGCCTTTAAAAACTAAGAAGCCAAGATACAGTTAGCGGCTCGTATTTTCATGGACGTTTTGCGTGTTTTTTATTACGCCATGTTTACGCGCGCTTTTGTTAGGATACCATGACGAATGATACAAATTTTGCTTTTGAGTAAAATGCAATGATATTTTGATATTACATTTGGAAGAGTATATGTATGTATTTCTACGGTTTGATGGGTTTGACATATCGGCGGCTAAAGTCGCAAACCTCTTAAACCTAAAAATGAAACTAAGAGGTATGCGACTTACCTACATGTCGTGGGCTAAAGTCGCGAACCTCTTCAACCTAAAAATGGAATTAAGAGGTATGCGACTTACCTACATATCATGGGCCAAAGTCGCAAACTTCTTAAACCTAAAAATGAGATTAAGAGGTGTGCGACTTACCTACATATCATGGGCCAAATCGCAAACTTCTTAAACCTAAAAATGGAATTAAGAGGTATGCGACTTACCTACATATCATGGGCCAAATCGCAAACTTCTTAAACCTAAAAATGGAATTAAGAGGTATGCGACTTACCTATATATCATGGGCCAAATCGCAAACTTCTTAAACCTAAAAATGGAATTAAGAGGTATGCGACTTACCTACATATCATGGGCCAAATCGCAAACTTCTTAAACCTAAAAATGGAATTAAGAGGTATGCGACTTACCTACATATCATGGGCCAAATCGCAAACTTCTTAAACCTAAAAATGGAATTAAGAGGTATGCGACTTACCTACATATCATGGGCCAAATCGCAAACTTCTTAAACCTAAAAATGGAATTAAGAGGTATGCGACTTACCTACATATCATGGGCCAAATCGCAAACTTCTTAAACCTAAAAATGGAATTAAGAGGTATGCGACTTACCTACATATCATGGGCCAAATCGCAAACTTCTTAAATCTAAAATTGGAATTAAGAGGTATGCGACTTACCTACATATCATGGGCTAAAATCGCAAACCTCTTAAACCTAAAAATGGAATTAAGAGGTATGCGACTTACCTACATGTCATGGGCTAAAGTCGCAAACTACTTAAACCTAAAAATGGAATTAAGAGGTATGCGACTTACCTACATATCATGGGCCAGTCGCAAACTTCTTAAACCTAAAAATGGAATTAAAGAGGTGTGCGACTTATCTACATGTCATGGGGTAAAGTCGCAAACCACTTAATTCCAATTAGAATGGAATCAATATTAAGAGATTTGCGACTTTCGCTGACGATATGTAATTATGTTTGTTTGTATGCATGTCAAGTTTTCCTTTACCATGTTTTGGGATTTCGATAAATATTTTTGGTGAGGATCTGATTATACGATTCAAGAGAAATTTAAGGGACTTCTTGTTACTATTCGGTTTCGGTATTTTACAGTAGGTACTCTAAATCATAGATCTGTTTTCGAAAACCTCAAATTGCCGTAACTTCTGTAACGGGATGAATGGGGGTGAATGTTTGTACGTCGAAGACTAGTAGATACAAGCATACGTAGGTTCATTGTAATGGTTCTGTCGGAAGATCAGCGCTGGCAATCGCGTCAGCACCACGCTGAGATGGAACCATTCGTGAAATACCATGTTTTTAATTGTTTTTCTGTATATTATGTTGTTGTATTGTCACGAATAAATAATTGAATCTGAATCTAATATCATGCTAGTACGCATGTACTCGTATAAGTAAGGTAAACCCCCCCATTATTGACACCTTTTCCATTGCTGTTACGCGGCCTGCGTTAGTTTGCGGCCTTCTATAGACAACGAAGTTTTTTCCAATGAAAAATATTTCCATTTTTACATGCCCTAAAGACTTCGTGAGTCGTACGCGTTAATTAGTAGCTATTCAATGGGAATATATTACAAAAGCAAGAAAATATCCTTTCAGAACGTCAACTAATCCAAGTGGCCGCAAACTGGCGCATCAAATTGACAAGCCGTAAACCCACCTACCGACCCTATATTAAGTCTAACCCAGGGAAGTTTACCATATCTACATTAACTCTCCATTGCTATCATAGTATCATACACGATCAGGTTCAGAAGCATATATATTTTCTTCACAGAAGTCGTATTTCCACCCATTTACAGTCAGACTGGCGATTTCATTTCAACTTACTTCAAAACTTCACATTAGATGCTTCTTTAGCGAAAGGAATCCTTAAGCACGTGTACCAGTATAACACACGCGACCGTGCAAACCAATTTAGCGACAAAACACAACGCGAACCAAAAGACTGTCACTGCATCACACTCAAAACTTAACATGAACGTAACCACATTGAAACTGTAAACAGTTCTTTTTAAGTCTCATAAACATCTTAACTAGCACTTAAACTTGTGAAGTTAGCGCTTTTCGTAGCGTACTTAAGTGAGCGGGTAAGGTCGCCAGGTCGCCCGACCGGTCTTCCCGCCCCCGCGCGACGCAGCCCCACCGCAGAATACATCTGTCCCGTACGACTGACGGGACGCAACTGACTCGACTCGACAGTAGACACCTGCAGCGTGCGAATGCGCGGGAGTGGAAATAGGTGAGAGTGAATGCACTTGCAGTTTTGGACGTTTTTTTGACGTTTTCGAACGATGCTGCTCGTTTTGTGCAAGTGTACGCCAGTATAATTGGGTCTGCCTGGAAATGTGATGTTCCCGTGTTAGTTCGCTTGCCGTTCAGTTCCACCGCCGTTGGTCATAATAGTCCCACTGGTTGGTAGCGCAGCGACAAAACTCCCAGTAGCTCGCTTCCACTCACACCTCAGATTCGGTTGAAACCGCTCAACCAATCTCACTGGAGCGCAAACTCTTTTATTATACGCGTGGTCGTGCCGGAGGTTTTCCCCTGGATTTTCCCCAGGCTACTCTCCAACCGCGCACTCTTATCGCTTTATTGGGCCCGGCCTATAAAGCCACAGTCAGGTTCAAAAAAAAAATGGTAGCGCAGCATGTACTGAAAAGCCTTATGGCCGCTCCACATATTGTGCCAAGGTAGTTGGGCCAACGTGTAGCCATTCTACTTGGCTGTATGTTGGTAGTTCAATATTTTGGCCCAACATGCTGGCCCACTACCTCGCCCCAATGTACTTAGACAGCGGTCTATTTATTATGATATGTCGAGTTTCTTTTGACGTATCATTAAAGTTACGTATAGGTAAACTTGGGAAATAATTTTTCAAAAATTCCCGCTAGATGGCGCTGTACGCATTCTGAATCGCGCTCTAACGTTGGTGGATTACGGTTGCTAATATAGCCAAACTGTCACTTCAAGAATACGCTACGTCGCTAGTCGCTAGGCCGGTTACGCGACCAGCGTTAGTTTGCATCCGCCTGAAGAACGAGGTTTCTTCAATTATAGTACAAAAAAGCATAAGCATAAGTTGTATGCATTTTATCTAGAAGTTATTGAATGGGAATCTATTGGGAAAATATTCTATTAGTTCATCAACTTATCAAGTGGTCGCAAGCCGGCGCACCAAATTAGCTAGTCGCAAACCGACCCATCGACCCTACGTACGTTTATAAAAATCATATAAAAACGAAATAATCAAGTCTTGAAAAAATATCTTTTTTGGCATTTCGCCTGTTCCAGTCCTAGGACTTCGTGTATTTCACCCAATCTTTTCACACCCCAAACAATAAACATGTGCTGCGGAGGTTGCTGTGGAGGCTGCTGTGGATGCGGCTGCCCTTGCATCACCATTTACACGTGTTGCACAAAGATTTGTTAAGCAGACTGCACGCCGTTTTAGCGACCATGGCGTCACCTGTGCCTTTACCATGTTTTTACATGATGACCGTACTCGCTAGCGACTGCGTAAAAAATAGTATGGGCAAAAGTACAGTGCCTCTGGCGGTTACGCAATAAAACTAAGAATCGGCATACTAAATCGTTTACGCAATCGCTAGCGAGTACGGTCATGCAAACTCATGGTAAAGGCACTGCATGTCTTGCGCCCGTGTTTATGTGGAAGTCATATTCTCAGTGCTGTTACGTGAAATGAATATGTATCGACCCTACGGTATGTTAGTAGGACTCAATTTTATAAAACTACGACCTTTTGAGTCACGTACCCGAAGGGTTCAAACGGAACCCCAATACTGTCACACGCGCGTCTGTTTGTCCGTCATCCGTCGCACAGGTTTATTTCATCTTTATATCTTTAAAAACTCTTTAAACTTGCATTTTTAAACAGTTTGAACTTTTGTAGATTAGATTTTTATTATTAGACGACCGGTCTAGACTAGTACTACCTGCTTGTGAAGCTGACGGTCCTGGGTTCGAATCCCGGTCAGGGCAAATATTTGTGTGATGAGCATAAATATTTGTTTCTGAGTCTTGGATGTTTTCTATGTATTTAAGTATTTATATCTATTAAATATGTCGTCGTCTAGTACCCATAACACAAGCCTTCTTGAGCTTACTGTGGGGCTAGTTCGATTTGTGTAAGATTGTCCTCTAATATTTATTTATTTATTTATGTTTCCCAACTAGCTTAATTTTTTTTTTCTGTTGTTAATATCTTAGGGTGGGTTGCACCAAACCGTCTGTAATCGTAAGCGGTGTTCGTTAAAATCTGATTGTATGGAAAGTTTGACAAGTTTGTAAAAGCTGAGACTAGAAAAGAACGGTAAATTAAAAAAAATGCACGCGGTGCAACACTGTGTATAATGTGACAAAACAATAACCACAAAAACAACAACACACAGGCCGGTCATCGTCAAATATGGCGCCGGCAGCTGTCATCCCATAGAAACTTGTCAAACTTTCCATACAATCAGATTTTAACGAACACCGCTTACGATTACAGACGGTTTGGTGCAACCCTCCCTCAAGGTTGGTTGCACCAACGATTACCGACCGATCAGCGTTAAATATGGCGTCGGTATCTGTCATTTCACAGAAACTTGTCAAACTTTCCATACAAACAGATTTTAACGAACGCCTTTTACGATTACTTACGGTTTGGTGCCCTACATATACAATACACGCTTGCATATTGCAGCTTCAGAGGAGTCACAGTAAGCAGGTTAAGACATACACACATACATACACAAAGTCAAGCCCGTACTCCCATAACTCCCAAATTAAATTAAATTTCACTGCCACTTTTAGCAATCGTAGGTTTAAAGTTGGAGAAAATGTGATTTTTCTTTTTCTTTTCCTTGGCTTTCATAAGGTATTAGCCAGTGTCATGTCGATTAGAAGTAACAAAAAAAAAAAACAATACGAATCGCGGTATATGGCTATAAGTTCAAAGTTGCTAATCCTTAAAAAAATAATTTGTTAAACATAAGACCCCGAGTTAGACAAAACTATACATAAATTAGAATTAGACAGAACTATAGAGTTAAATCAAATGAACAAATTAAAAAGTTAGATTACAATCAACAGAGACATGCACATGCACAGTTATATTTATTTAAGTGGGTTAATAGTAGTTTATACAATCGTTGTTATATAATGTATGCTTTTAGTCGAGAACCGCGTTTAGACCACGAGGCTTGGAGTGGCCTAAGCAAGGTTCTAGAATTAAAAAGCTAATTATACAACTATTGCATACAGTATTTTTTCTACGAGTCAACGGAAATTAATTAAACATAGGTACCGAAATAATTCAACAAACTAGTCTTACGGAAATGAAGATAAGGCACATGGGTCGGGCGCTCGTTGATGTCTTTTGTTCTATGTCCGTGGCTTCACGTGATTGGTCAATTTTGATATGAGAACAGTAACGGCGACAGGTGATTGGCCAATTTCGTAACAGTACAGTAACGGCGGCACGTGATTGGTCTATTGCATAAGAGTTTACTTGAAGGGAGCTCCATAGAGAAAAGTATGTGATGTTAGTTTCGTCTACGATATCTTAATTCAAACTTTGAAGTCGACGAGTAGAAAAATATACAAATAATGCTTGTTTTATAGTATAGGATAAGAGTCGAGCGGCCACATTACAAGTCAAATTAAAACCTTCCTATTTGAAATTGACTGGAATCTAGAAAACACCAGCGTCAGAGCATCTGCCTACGACCTAGATACATCAGTAACACTTAAAACATCGTATCGATCGTACATTTTCCTTGGTAGTTACGTCTTTTCATAGTTCTGCGACTTAGTACGTAGCTTTGCAAAACGAATACATTATTCAAATCTGTATAACAGAGTCAACGGGATTGCTTATAAGCATTTTTAAGTTAACTTAAGTACTCCTACGGAAAGAGATAGGAGCAAAGACAAAAGAACCGATAAAGTCCGACCAGAGGGCTTACCGCGAACCACAAACGAAGTCTTCCCTCTCTGACGTACTTATGTGGAAACTTGCAAGTGCGACAGAGAGGGAAAAATTCGAATGCCGTTCGCGGTAGCGCCCTAGAAACACATAACCAATTGTCAAGAGGCCAGTAGGCCTACCGCGAACCAAAAACGAACGAAGTTCGAATATCTCCCTCTCTGTCGCACGAATAAATAAGCAAGAGTGACAGAGAGGCAGATATTAGAATTTCGTTCGTTTTCAGTTCGCGGTAACCCCTCAGAAATATGTGACCGTCGGCGTTGGTCATGTTGCGGAATTTCATTGGAACTAATTTTTTACACTGGCAATAATTTGAATCATAGGTTGTCACTGTTGTCAGTGTCACTGTGCTGTGGTGTAGGTTAGGTGTTGAATATTAATAAATGATAAAAAATGTCAAAAACGATTCATTATCAATAGCTGAAAATTATCAACAATGTATAATTTTATTAATAGGTTGTCACTGTTGTCAGTGTCACATTACTGACCTGTTGCCATATAAATGAGAATAATAGCGCGTCTTGCCAATGCTCATAATTATATTTATGATCTGCAGGCGAATCACGTAACTTTATGTACTAACGGTAGATAGATTTTACTGTCAATTTTGAAGTATAAATGTATGAGCTGACAATTAAAATTTGACATTAAAATCTATCTAACGGTAGTACAAAAGTTACGTGATTACCCCGCTGGCTTTAATTAATTAATTACTTCTATTGCTATAAGTATGTGTTTAAATATATTTTTATTGAAACAAACGAAAATAACATACTACAACAATTACATACTATTAAGAAGGCTTAAGTCTATAAATAATAATAATTACTATTATTAAAAACTAAACTAAATCTAAAAATGGCCCCTGCGGCATTGTGCCGAAGACGCTGGCAGCATTTCCTCGCTGAATAGTAAAACTAATTTTCCGTGTCAGGTAGCTGCCAGCTCTTCGGTCACCTGTAGTATCTTTGAGCCGCTTCGCGATTTCTTTGAAGAGGCTTAAAGCTCCTGAGCCCCACGGACCAAGGGTCTCGACACCGAAGGGACGAAATTATATTCGGTGCCGAGACCAGAATATTCCCCCACCTTTGCATGCTCGGCCGCCTCCGCTGCGGCTGCTGCCCTCAACGAGGTCCGATGGAGATGCGACGGGGCTAGTGTGTCTACACAGTACACACATCGCATCCCACACCAGTATTATTTATTATTTATTTAGGTGTTGTGGCTATTCCCGGGCTTTCCAGCCCTCGTATCACTGCGACCATTTCTGATCTATTGTGATCGCCACATACTACAATTCTCGGTCAAGTCCTACAAACTCAAAGAATCGCAGGATTTTCCTGTACTCGAGACACTTAATCTCATCCGGGCGCATGATGTGCTTGCCCAGCAATGAGCTACGACTGCGCATTAGGCTAGGGCATTCGGTTAGGATGTGTGCAGGCGTCTCCTCCGCTTCAAAACAGAGTCTACACCGCCTTGTGTCACTCAAGCCTATCGTATGCATGTGCTTGTTTAGGCAACAATGCCCTGTAAGCACCCTTACCAATATGCGCAGTTGGTTCCTGCTTAGCAATAAGGCATCCGATGACGCCTTTATGCATAGTATACATCCCACACCAGTATGTGTTAGTTATATTTTAATTTATTTTAGGTTTAGAGCTCAATTGCAACTAGGTATTATTCAAGTTTATGCGAGATAGAATATTAATTTATAAAAATTTCAGGTAAATAGGTTGAGGCGCTATGTCGGGCAACCTTTTTTTTTGAACCTGACTATGGCTTTATAGGCCGGGCCCAATAATATAGGAGTGCGCGGTTGGAGAGTTGCCTAGGGTAAATCCAGGGGAAAACCTCCGACACGACCACGCGTGTGTTGGAACACTGGAATACTCTAAAAGTTAGCGCTCCAGTGAGATTGGTTGAGTGGTTTCAACCGAATGAGGTGTGAGTGGAATCGAGCTACTGGGAGTTTTGTTGGTTCACTAAACCTAGTCTAGCTGAGTGAGAGAGCAAGAAACTCAGCTAGGCCCGACCTGGGTCGGACTGACTCTACCTGTTGTGCACCGCCGGACCAATAGAGACTACATATATGTGTCAGTGTTGTCTCGATCGCACGGTGGACGTCCCCGTCGGCGGGAATGGGCCTAAGTGTACGCGTCGTGTGTCGGGCAACCTCCTCGAGTGTCTGGGCTCTACCAATTCCTCTTGATCCGGTTGATCCGAGGGAAAGGGAAGAGCCCAGGCCGGTGCGCGCTGGAGGCAATGGCAAGTGATCATCTATAGTGAATCCGGGTTTCGGGAGGTCGCAGCGCAAAGGGACGGCACGATACGAAGCTTCGGCTGTTGCGGGCTGTGTTCGCGGTTGCGTGCCTATGGCATGCTGCCGGAGAGGCATACCCTGGTTTTAGACGGTAGTCCGGGCGGTACCCGGTATACCGTCACACCCTAGTTCCCGGCTTGCTTAAACGGCTTAATCAAGTTTTTTTAATCTAGGGATATAGATTACAAAAACTTGATTAAGCCAGACGACGGCTTAATCAAGTTTTTTTAATCTATGGCGAATAAAATACCAATAGCATTCTTTTGTTATGATCCCTTGGATCCCATGGACCGGTAGACGACGAGTTAACTATTAAATTGCAAATATTTTATTTTAATAGGTATATGTTATTTCAATGGTTGGTCTAACACTGATTCATGTTGATGTTGTTAATAGTTATTTACTTAATTAATAAAATAATAATAAATGTAATAGCGTATAAAATCATGATTAGCTATTATTATGCTGCAGTAATTAATTAAAACCAGTAGCACATTTTTAAAATTTTCTAATAGTAAACATTTTCTAGTAATATTAAAATATTAGTAACTATTAAAACAGGGGATAAGTTCGCCTATGTACATTCCCTTTCCTTTTGTATTTTATACAATAAAGAATTTTACTAGGTATTAATAGTAAAATTAAAGTACATCATTTTTTATTTTTCTTTTTTAAACTAGGTATGTACCTACTTAATTTTATTTTTATAATGCGTTTCACCGTTTTTTGATCTTTTGCGTTGTTCATTAAGTACTTATATTTTTATTATTGCGGTGTATACTTACCTATGGATGAATCATTAACAATAACATCTTTTATTTTAACCGACACTTAGCTAGGCATAATAAATTAAATTAATGGCAGAGCAGTATAAAAATTAATTTAATTTCAACTATTTAATGAGATCGCATTGCCAATTACAAATACATTCTTAAAACTCCTAGTTAATTGTAAAATCCACTAAAAGTTCGGCCCGAACCAGAAAATTCTAACTCTATAAACGTCGCATAAAACGCAAAAGAAAACTGAAAAAAAAACTCACCACTTAAATCCATAGTACGAAAACTGCCAGCGACTTCCATCACTTCACAAAAAAAAAACAAAAAAAAATTAAAAGTTAAATGTTGCCATGCGTCGAGAGATGCAGCGCGTGCGGGCTCCCGAGACAGAATGAGTACCGTTAGCTCAAATCAAAGTTGGGGTGTAAGAACGTGAGAACGCGCTCTATGGGGGTGGCTCGCGCTCGGCAGCTGCTCAAATCGCTCAAGGAGGCTATAATCTCGGTGACACACGCCTACTTCTTAATTATTATTATGTTGGCTTGAGTTACGTCGAGATGATTTTCCCGCGCATTTTAACTATCGACGTCTTGATAATGATTCCGTTGAACGAATTAAGGTTATATGTAGCCTACTAATTAACTCAATTCAAAAATATTTATCAGTCCGTGTTTGACTATTATTTCATTTAGTATACAATTTTTACCTAAAAAATAGATTTTAATAGTTGTTTTGGAATTTTTTTTTCTCGTTGTAATAGTTTATGCACCACCTACTTTTCAGCTTTATATTTCATTTCTTCACTACCCAAAGGTTGTCTGGAAGAGATCGCTCTTTAGCGATAAAACCGCCTGTTGTTATGCCTCTGTCTTCCTGTATCTTTGTTTTTTGTTTTTTATGTACTATTTTATTATGTGAGGTGTGCAATAAAGAGTATTTGTATTGTATTGTATTGTAGACCAAAATATCCGGTAAATAAAATAAAATGGATACATAAAAAATAAATGTAAAATTAAAGAGGTACTATCAGAATCATCAGTAGACCTTATCCCGTTGCAATAAGGTTCACGAATGAATGGTCTGCAGGTAGCTGTGGAATGGATAAATGTTATTTAATTTTTTTTAGTCATAGTATATTATATGCATTATCGCCTGATGCTTTTGTTTTAACCTGACTGTGTCTTTATAGGCTAGGCCCAATAAAGCGATAGCAGTGCGCGGTTGGAGAGTAGCCTGAGGAAAATCCAGGGGAAAACCTCTGACCCGACCACACGTGTGGTTTGGAGTTTGCCTCTTGTGATTTTGTACTGTGTACTGCAGTGGCGGCGCGTCTAAAATATTAATAGCGAAGCCGGAAATAATTTGCCTTTCTTATTCTTCACGAGCCGTAGTAAGGGAACAGGACTGGCTGAAAATTAGGTAAGCCGGTGGGAATCGAGTTGTATGGACGTGTCGCCACTGGTGTACTGTGTCCTGTAAGCCTGTCACAGACTGCAGCGACTTGCGGAGGCGGCCTGCTGTCACTATGACAATCAAGGCGGCGCGTGTCTGAATGAATGTTAGGATTTTCATATTGCGCAACAGGCCGCCACCGCGACCGCCACCGCAGGCCGCTGCAGTGTGTGACAGGTTTAAATGATACAGTGCACAGTATAAAATCACAAGAGGTTAATATATTTTTTTGTATTTTTTTATTTATATCGTTCTTTCTTGACTTCTGGGGCGGCGAAACTTATTGGTCCGGGGCGTCATATTCCAAAATACGCTCCTGGGGGGCATACTCTTTCGTTGCGCATTCTCTCTCTAACCAGCAACATTCAAACGGTTGTAGCTTCGTTCTTTTTTGAGATATTTAAATAGGATTTTCAACATATGGCATATTTTTTGCCTTCTTTCATTTGGAGTAGTCAAATATTGAGACGCCGGTAAGAAATACATATCCGAAGGCCATTACGTATATACGGCAATACTAATAACATCAATTTCTTCAATAACTAACTAACGATGTTATTCAGCTTGCAGTGTATGGAATAACAAATTAAATCCAGTACACCGGATTACGTTGACATCGAACGGAGTCAACAAGTCGTCTTGTAAATTGGCCTAATAGTAGTTTATACAACTGATACATAATGAGAGGTCTTAAAACGCGAGTGTGGTTTTATGAAACGAGCGTCAGCGAGTTTCATAATAGGATCACACGAGTGTTTTAAGGCCTAATTATGTACAGTTGCATACACTACTTTATCTACATCCGTATATTAAATCCTCTTTCATGTGTTGACTGAGTAACTTCACTTTCGATATCAATTTGAAGTTTTCTGATATCTGCTATATTTACGGAATTATCGCCTGGCTACAATTAACGATTACACCCTGTATCGGTAAACCTATGTATGAAAAGGTAACATATTGAAATTTAACACATAAAGTCATAAACATAATTATTTTTATGCCGATCGTTAATTTAGTTTTCATTCAGCCAAAAATATAAAATGAATAATATCAAATATGTTCACCATAGTTCACGGCATCTTTTCGCGAACGCAAATTTTACTTCTATCTCGTACTTTCGCACTCACTGGAAAGAGACGGTGCACCGTGACGTCACAAGCGCCTGCGCCGCCCTTCTTAAGACTCCCGCCATTCCCACGCTTGCACCTGGCGACATTACTGCTAATCCACCATTAAACTGTTTCGTTTGTGGGAAAAGGGACCTTTGAGACATCGCGTTACGATCTATTTTTGTACGGAAAGGTGATTTATTGTATGTCGATTTATCACACAAGAATTATAATTGTAAGTTTGGTAATTACCTATATATATTTTGTTTTCATTTAACGATATTTTCATTTTGACTTTTAGGTTACACTGAATCACTTGTGTAGTGAGTTCAGTTGTACCTACTGTGTTGCAAGCATTGTGAACTATCCCTTGAGGTAATAGAAATAGGGTTTACTCATCTAAGGGGCTCCACGCGCTATTCATCGATTTTTGACGAGTTTTGAGTTGATATTGCTCCGTCAAAATTATAGATATATTTATGGCACAAACCGTTATCGGTTCTTCAATCCTTTACCTACATTTGCAAGAGCCAAATTTTTGAAAATAACTGACTACTTATTTTATTATGATTTGGAAACATTGTCCACATAGCGCAATTTTTTTTTGATACTAGTAGCTTGTTGATGCACTTGTATATATGAAATGTACATGTAACTGTTCCTTATTGACGTCTCTAACAACGCAAGAGAGATTTTTATTTTTAACTCATCTTCACAGAAGTTACGGTCATAAAACTGTTCTTCTGGTTTTTTTTATACAACGCCGGTGGCAAACAAGCTTACGGTCCACCAGAAGGTAAGCGGCCACCGCAACCTATAGACGCCTGCAACTCCAAAGGAGTCACGACGTGTTGCCGACCCTTTATAAAATTTGAGGACAGCAGTTGACAGCAAAAGGGACAAATTTAGGTCCCTCGCTCTCAACACAGTGCATCCTCGGGAGCTCTGGCAACCTTGCTCACCTCCAAAATTGCCAAATTTTAATGTCATATATCTCAAAGACAGTGAGTTTTGAAGTAAATATGGTATACAATTTCAGTAAACCTCGTTGTTCTTAACACGATAAACCATAAAAAACACGAGAAAACGGGGAGTTACAGATCGAAGGTCTAAGGTTTGTGGAGTCCGGTCTGTTCATGCTTGCTAGGATATAGTGACTACGTTAATACTAGAGTCTTTTTATAGGGGATTGACGAGAGACATCATCCTGTTGTGGATTCATTATCAGTGACTTAGAGACCATATACATCTCTAACAATATTTTTTTTTTTTTTTTTTTGACGCTCAGAGACCATGTACATCTCTGGGATATTATATTCAGAATGAAATTAATGAAATGAAATTAATGAGTATTTATAATGTGTTAATATAATATCATGACATTGCGAATGTAAGTAAAGTACCTATATAACAATTCTAATACCTAAGTAGCCTACATTGTACAAATGTAGTGAATAAGTAAATAGATAAATGATGTATTACTCAATTAAGAATGAATTGACGTGTAACAATGTTATAAATTTTCATTTTCATACATTAAATTCTTTATACTCCTTGTTTAATCTTGAGACCTTATACATCTCTAACTTTACTGATCTAATATTTGTAATAGATAACTTTGCAAGTTTATCTTCACTGTATGACATTGATTTTGTTATAATTGTAAACTCGAAATTATTATTCTTTCTTGAACTGTAAATTAATATTTTGACATTAAAAATGTATTACTATTTGAAGAATAACTGTTTGATTTTGATTTTGATTTTGATTGGGAGTTAGGAGCTCCTTAATCATAACAAAGACATCCTTTAAAACACTGTACTTTAAAACGTAAAAAACGTTGTACCTATACTTACATACGATTTAGCAAGCTGAAGTGGCAGTGGGCAGTTCACGTATGCCGCAGAACCAATGCCGTTGTTGCAGATTGTGCTTTTACCATGAGTTTACATGACCGTACTCGCTAGCGACTCAGGGATCGGATAACGGTATTTTCTCCATAGAAAAATACCGGTATTATTACGGTCACCGGTTCATTACTGTTGTTTTATATACATTGTATATTGTTTTGAAAAAATGACACCTCGTTTTTTGACATTCATAAGTGCATGTAACATGCCTAAATTGAAGAATAAATGATTTCATTTCATTTCATTTCATTATTTCGTTTTTAATGGGACAATCTAATAATACGACGTTGTTACCTATAAATACATGATTCAGCCCTACGTAAAGAGCAAAAAATAATCCAAAATATTGGGCTAATTCAGGGTTTTTTAAAAATACCGGTATCGGTCCCTGTAGCGACTGCGTAAAAAATTGTATGGGCAAAACTACAGCGCCTCTTTTTTTTTGTAGACGACCACTTTAGCCTAGTTGATTAGTGACCCTGCTACGAAGCGGAGGTCCCGAGTTCGAATCCCGCGGTCAGGGCATTTATTTGTACCGTACTCGCTAGCGACTGCGTAATAATCTGTATGAGCAAAAGTACAGCGCCGCTGGCGGTTACGCAATAGAACTAAGAATCAGCTTAGTAGGTGGGTTGCAACAAACCGTCTGTAATCGTAAGTGCGGTGTTCGTTAAAATGATTGTAAGGAAAGTTTGACAAGTTTCTATGAGATGACAGCTGCCGGCGCCATATTTGACGATGACCGGCCTGTGATCGTATGTTGGTGCAAACGACCCTAAATCGTTTACGCAGTCGCTAGCGAGTACTGTCATGCAAACTCATGGTAAAGGCACTGAGCTCATTTAACACAAGGCTTCGCTACGAAGTGCTACGCCGTAGACCGTAACAAGTACAGTCTTATTCGAAAATATGAAATCACGTTATCACTACATAGTATAAAACAAATTCGCTTTCTCTGTCCCAATATCCCTATGTATGCTTAAATCTTTAAACTACGCAACGGATTTTAATGCGGTTTTTTTTAATAGATAGAGTGATTGAAGAGGAAGGTTTAGTATATGTATAATACATGCATCAGAATTGTACCCGTGCGAAGCCGGGGCGGGTCGCTAGTTGTTAGTAAATGTAAAGGGCTTAGAGCTGCTCAGATATTTTTAACCTTTTTGAACATACATAGTTATGAATTTGAGTGTTCAGTGCCTTTACCATGAGTTTACATGACCCTACTCGCTAGTGACCAGCTGAGTTCCTTGCTGGACTCTCAGCTAGGCTAGGTTTAGTGAACCATTTCACCTACACCTCAGATTTGGTTGAAGCCGCTCAACCAATCTCACTGGAGCGCACGTTCTTGGAGTATTCTAGTGTTTAAACCGACCGCGTGGTCGTGTCGGAGATTTCCCCCTGGATTTTCCCCAGGCTACTCTCCAACCGCGCACTCCTATTTATTGGGCCCGGCCTATAAAGCCACAGTCAGGTTCAAGATAAAAAAATACCAATTTTATATTTCTCAAACGTCTGTTTTTTACTGCAAAGATTTCGGAGTGATTTTCAAACACGTTGATTTTCTTTCATCTTGTAGACAAATATGACATAGGAAATAATTTGTTAAAAAAAATAGTCTTTATTTTCAAATTGTCCAAGTTTACAATTTATTAACATAGTTACATTAATCTTTAAGTTTTAAGATTTTTCTGAACTAATGAGTTGCATTAATACAATGCTTATAATAATAATAATAATAAGGTGCTCATAATGTAATGTTATTCTATCTCAGCCTTTTTAACATTTATAATGTATGCTATTATTTACTTACTATTTTCGTTATATTGATGAGTGCCTTCTTAGTGATATTTTAATACTTGATTCATAATTGACTTGATGCATGGAGTGACTGGATTTTTTTTCTGGGATTTTATAAGAGGCAAAAGACATTACATTTATTTGCGCCGCCAAGTAATGTCTTGCCACTCAAAATTACCCGGATGGCAATATAATTTAACATTGTACATTTTTTTATTTTTTATTCAATAAATGTTCAGTTACAAACATAAAAAGTGTTACAGTTTTTAAAAGATCGGCAACGCGCATGTGACACCCCTGGAGTTGGAAGCGTCCATAGGCCGCGGTCACGCTTGTTTGCACCGACGTGGTATTTAAAAATGTCAAACGAATCTAAAACCGACCCTTAAATCCCTTTTAATCATCAATTCACCATTCGTGTGCAGAGTTAGAGTAGTGCAGGTGCTAGCAGCCGGCCCGGTCGCCCCCGTGACGTCACCCGCACGCGCGGTTCCCACGCGCGCACCTGGACTCGCCTACGGCTCGGTTATAAACCGAGCGAGATAGCTTGCGCCTGTTAAACAGAGACAGACAGACTACATCATTCTGCATATGAAATAGTAGATTGTATGACAAGGGTCTAAAATGAGCCATATTACCACGAGATATATAGAAAATAGTTCGAGGGGTAATATGGCTTTTAGACCAGAGTTATACACTCTACTTTTCACTTCGATTGCGAACATAAATAAACAAAGGTCGTCTACCCAAAATTAACAATAAAATCCACGGCATAATAATTTGTCGGCATATTTTTTTTCTAAACTGCTTTGACACATAAAACATAGACGCCGCGGTTCGCGCGCAATTTTCACGCGCGAATATAAGCTACTGACCTTCCCCATTGAGCGCTTCAAAGCGATGCTCAAACGATTTAATCACTTTTTTAATTATCGTGCAATGAAGACAACTACAAACTTAATCTTCAAAGAAATGATTTTTGTCCTGATTGGTCGATTTTTGTAAAGCTGTATTCTGGTTGGTTGATATATACGAAATATTTTTTAAAGAGTTAAATTGGTGTTCAGTGATTGGTGGATTTAACAGGTGAAGTATTTTGATTGGATCAAAAAGTTTCATAAATCATATATATTTGCCCTACTTAGTGGCTAAGTCCCGGTTTTATAAAGATCCGTTAGACCTTATGTCGGTTTGTTATGTCATAAAATGTACTGAGTTACTGAAATTTGATCTGACATTTGGTCTAACGGACCTTTATAAAACCTGGCCTAAATGTTCTAGTTTAGCCCCGCTTGACAAGTCTAATATGACACACGTTTCGAGCATGGTTGAACTTTGAAAATAGTCGAGGCAGACCTCTAATTTGCCACGGATTTAGGTTCGCGTCTTTTCCGTGGACATACCAAAAGTTAAGGGCGACAAAGCTTAATTTTGGATTGGACCAGTAACCCGCGTAAACAGTGTCTCCGTTTCTATAAATCCCTGTAATAAAAACAGCTAACATGCACATAAGCCGTTAACTATTGACCACAGGAGGGACGACTTTTGTTTTTTCAACTAAGTATGACCCTTGCCCTTTTTGGTTGGAAGAGGAAGAGGCGATAATAAGATCTATTCTCATATAAATAGATTTCAAATGAAATAAATTAAATATATTCTGCTGGTAGGCCGCAAAGCAATGCCAATTTTACAAGTCAAAAATCTACTTAATACTTCTCATTTATTGACGCTGAATTAATGAATTTCTATTGTGTAGGTGGGGCATTCTACTTTTCCATGTACATTATTTTCAGACATATCTTTTTAAAATGCAGATTTTGGAATACCTGGCCATCACTTCATATTTTTGTATCGTTATTTAGAAAGAGGTTTAATTGTAATATCACTTCCGATAGTTTTGGTAATTAACGAACCACAGCTAATATCCATAAATCGAGTAACTCAGTGGTCCTTGGATGTCTCACCATTTGTATGAAAAAATGGTTTTTACCACTGTGTTACCCACCTTTTACAACAATATGTTAATTTTTAAGTATTTTTACGTATAAATTCCTTTTATTAGGTTCAGGTACTATTTCGAAATTATATTTCGAAATCAGTTATGTGAGAAGGCACACTCGCGAGATTGTTCTGGCTGGGCAGGAGGTTGTGGGTGCCGTGGGCAGCAGCCCACGGCACCCACAAGATAGATAGCAATCTATGACGGTACGGTTATGTATTGAAAGACGGTTTTGGGTGTGGTCTGGTGAATGTTGGAGCGGAACCTTTTCGTTGTGCATTATGCACTAGACCGGTCCTTTTGTTATGTATTGACACATATTATTTTCGAGTCTGTTAGATCAAATGCCACATCAACATTTTTGTCCTAACAAACCGACATAAGGTTTAACAGATTATATAAAACCGAGCTTTAGATAATTAAGGGAAAACTAGAATTCAACTTACTCGGAGTCGGGAGCGTTGACGCCTCATGGCGGCTAATCTGCGGTTGATATCGGATTTTTGAAATTTAGATTCTGATAGTTTTACGATTTCCAGTTTTGCTTGTTTCTTTAACAAATAATTGCGGGCATATTGTTCCTCAAAAAGAATAGGAAATTTCCTAATATAATCATTAAGCTCCATTAATATTATTTAAATATCTTGTATTGGAAAACAATTTCAATATTATGAGAGAAATTTATGAAGTGAGAAACAGTTTGTATAATTGTAGTCTTTGGTGAGAAAAGTCAAAGTTTTTTTTTTATTATTATCTAGCCAGATAGAATTCAAAGGTTTAATCTGAAGTTTGTAAAATCGAATAGGCAAAAGAGGATTAATATAGATTTATTTATGTGAGGAGCGTATCATATATTAATTCATCATCATCATCATCATTTTCAGCCTGTAATCGCCCACTGCTGAGCATAGGCCTCTCTTCGAGTACGCCACTCGTCCCGGTCCTGAGCCAGTCTCATCCAAGAGTGACCCGCGATCTTCCTAATATCGTCGACCCATCGAGCCGGTGGACGCCCGACGCTCCTTTTACCACTAAGTGGCCACCAGTCTGACACTATTTTGGTCCACCTGCCATCACTATTTTAATTACAAAATTATAATTATATCTTGTTCGTAATTCTCAAAAAAAAGGAGTAGATAGTAGGTCTCAAAATGTGTATATAGAAATTCAACAACGAACCAAATAAATCAAAGTTTTGAAAGCGGGGGGCAGTTATTTGAATTTAATTTAGCTATTAAAAATATATTATTATTTTTACTTAAAATTTAAGTATCCATAAAGAATCTAGTAAAAACATTACTGTCATTTCTCAAAGAAAAAAAAAAACTCAAAAAGAGCAACATTTATGTTGTGGTTGCACTTACGGAGTTTTGTTTGATTGGTAGAGGCTGAGCGTTAGAAAAGGGGTAGTACGGATGACTAGTTTGTATTGTTTTGAAGTTGACGGAAATAAGGACATAAAAGGTTGAATATTAGGTAGTCATTGAAAGTATTACGAGAGGTATGAATGAGTCTCTTTCAATTGGACGAGATTTACAGTGCAACCTAGATTTAATGGTAATTGGTTTCTCCAAACGAATACACGTTGTGTTACCACAGTAATAGGTGTCAGGTTAAAGTCATAATATGACAAGGTCCTTATGAGACTTACTGTGTTGACACAGACTCTACAAGGGTTTAAAACCAAATTCTATGACTATACACATCATCATCATCATCATCATTTCAGCCGAAAGACGTCCACTGCTGAACATAGGCCTCCCCCAAGGCTCGCCATTTAGACCGGTCCTGTGCCGTTCGTTTCCACCGGATTCCCGCGACCTTCACCAGGTCATCACTCCACCTTGTCGGAGGCCTACCGACAGCTCGTCTTCCGGTACGTGGACGCCACTCAAGCAGTTTCTGGCCCCATCGACCGTCAGTCCTGCGAGCAATGTGCCCTGCCCACTGCCACTTAAGTCTCGCAATTTTGAAGGCTATGTCGGTGACCCCAGTTCTGCTACGGATAGCTTCATTCCTAATTCTATCACGCAGAGAAACCCCGAGCATAGCTCTTTCCATTGCTCTTTGGGTGACCTTGAGCTTTCTTATGAGGCCCATTGTTAGCGCCCATGTCTCGGATCCATATGTCATCACTGGCAACACACACTGGTCAAAGACTTTTGACTTGAGGCACTGCGGTAAACTGGACGAGAATACACTGCGAAGCTTCCCGAATGCTGCCCAGCCGAGTCGGATTCGACGAGTGATCTCTTTCTCGAAGTTGGACCTACCTAACTGGACTGTTTGTCCCAGGTATACGTACTCGTCAACAACTTCGAGCGCCGAGCCGCCGATTATTACGGGAGTTGGTACGACATGGGCATTAGACATGACCTTCGTCTTGTCCATGTTCATTTTCAGACCAACTCGATCGGAAACTCTGCTGAGATCAACGAGCATTGTACTGAGGTCCTCCATGGTCTCAGCCATGACTACAATGTCGTCAGCAAATCGAAGGTGAGTGATGTACTCGCCATTTACGTTGATGCCTCGTCCTTCCCAGTCCAGAAATTTGAAAGCATCCTCCAGTGCAGCGGTGAAGAGCTTCGGAGAGATCACATCTCCTTGTCTGACTCCCCGCTGCAGTGGAACAGGCTTTGTTTCCTGGTCCTGTAGTCGGACGGACATGGTGGCGTTTTCGTACAGGCACTTCAGGACTTCGATATACCGGTAGTCAACTTGGCACCTCTGGAGAGACTGCAGTACAGCCCAAGTCTCGATCGAATCGAAGGCTTTCTCGTAGTCCACAAATGCTAAACAAAGTGGCAAGTTATACTCTTCGGTCTTCTGTATAACCTGCCGCAAGGCATGTATGTGGTCTACAGTACTGTAGCCTTTTCGGAATCCGGCTTGTTCGGGAGGCTGGAAGTCGTCAAACCTGCGCGCGAGACGGTTCGTGATGACTCTCGAAAACAGCTTGTAAACATGGCTCAGAAGTGAGATGGGTCTATAATTCTTCAGCAAAGTGTTATCGCCTTTTTTGAAGAAAAGCACCACCACACTTCTGTTCCATGCTTGCGGCGTTTTCCCCTCGTGAATTACAGAATTAAACAGCGTCTGAAGGGCTCTGAGGACAGGTTTACCGCCCGCCTTCAGGATTTCGGCTGTAATTCCGTCGTCACCCGGGGCTTTGCCGTTCTTCAACTGTTTGAGAGCCATACTAATCTCATACAGGCTGACGTCCGGGATATCTTCGGTATAATGTCGGGTTAATCTAGCTCTAGGGTCTTTGGCTAGATCCACGACGGGTCTTCGGGTGGTTGTGTATAGCTGCCCATAGAACCTCTCAACTTCACGCAGAAGCTCAGGTTTGGAAGAAATGATCCTGCCATCGTCGGTCTTCAGCTTAGTCATCTGGCTCTGACCAACAGACAGATCTCTAGCGAAAACCTTAGAGCCTCTGTTGCGCTCAATAGCCTCTTCAACACAGTTAGTGTTAAATCGGCGTAAATCGCGCCTCAGGCACTTCGAGATCTGTCTGTTGAGCCGCCGAAAGCGAGATGCATCATCTGGAGACTGCAGGATCATCTCACGTCTTACATCCATGAGCTTCAGAGTGAAGTCAGAGATCTTCTGGACCTTTTTACGACGGGTCTTGAAGAACTTGGACCCGACCGTATGGACAGCTTTCACAAACCCATCGTTGTTTTCGTCCACGTCGCTCCCTAGGCATTCGAAACGGTTTTGCAATTCGAGTTGAAAGCTCTCGGGGTTTTGTAGTTGGGCTGGTGCCGGGCGGAGCGTAGACTTTATCAATCGATTTCTCTCTAGCTTGAACTGAATATTTAATGTGCCTCGTACCATACGGTGATCACTGCCCGTCTTGACCGCGTTGATCACAGAGACATCATTAAATATATGCTTTTTCGTCGACATGATAAAGTCTATCTCATTCCTCGTTGCACCATCCGGGCTCATCCAGGTCCATTTCCTATGCTCACGTTTCCTGAAGAAGGAGTTCATCATGTAGAGTCCCTCCTTCTCCATGAAACCAGCCAGTAGATGTCCCCGGTGATTCCTTCGCCCCACTCCAAATTGCCCCACTCTCAGCTCTTCACCGTCCAGTTTGCCCAGTTTAGCGTTGAAGTCCCCCATAACAACTGTGAAGTGAGTTTTGGAGCTATGAATGGCTCTGGAAATATCCTCGTACATAGCTTCCACCTCATCGTCGGAGTGCGTCGAGGTCGGTGCGTAAACCTGTATGACGTTCAACGAATACCGTTGGGTCATTCTTAGTACAAGGCACGCTACCCTGGTCGACACACTCTCGATTTTCACCACGCTGTTTACGAGGGACTTGTGGACGATAAACCCGACACCTCCCTGGGACTGTTGGTCGCCCTCCCGGAAATAAAGCAAGTTACCGGACTTCAGGGTTATCGTATCCTCCCCCTCTCTACGGATTTCTGATAACCCTACGATTCCCCAACGTATCTTGCTCAATTCTTCCTCCAGTTCCAGCAGTTTCTCGTCGGTCCGCAGTGTTCGGCAGTTAAATGTTGCCAGGGCCAAGGGTCGTCGGTTTTGGTAGCCGGGTCTCTGCCGGGGATTCACTGTAGCACCCCCTGCCCCGCCGTTACCATGGCCGCTACCGGAGCCAGGAATAGCGGGGCCGCCGGGGACTAGGGGTCTTGGTTTAATTTTTCTGGGCATGTTTTTTATTTTTCCCTTGGGGGGGATTTGCCATAGTCGCCACGCTTGGCAAGCGGGTTGGCGACCGCAGTTTGATGGTGGTAATGATCGAAGGATGCTGCTGCCCACCCTCCGATTTTCCCTTATTCGCCTCCTACGAAACCCACGGGAAGAGATGGGGTGGCGCAATTCTTACCCGGCAACCACACGGCTCTATGACTATACACACCTCACTTCGAATGAGATAATTGAAACATATTTCTAATACAAAATCGAAACCTATTATGTTATATATAACAGAGGTTTGACGATATTTTAATAAACTTTGTTTAATTTACATGTGTAATCAAATAAATTATGCTAATGTAATAAGACTAATTCCAGTTTAATGGCTCATAGTTATATTCAAGTTAAGTGAAAGTCCATAAAATAATATTTCATATTTTGCTCAACGACGCGAATATCTTGAAATAGAAAATGATTTTATGGTAAAAGAATTTTGAACAGTTATCTTGTTCGATGCAGAGTTATGTGTGTGCACTAATTTAATACATATCAAAGATTTATTTTTGTAGTAGTAAACTGGTCATGAAATGTAGAATGACCCAGGTACATTTCTCATAGATACTGTCACTTTCAAATAGGTACTGGCCCTGTCCCGAACTTCGTGTCGTGCCGTCCCTTTCACTCTCGTGTTATGCAATACATGAGTGAAAAGTCGGCACGATTTCGAATTTCGGAGCAGCCCCTCTGTCTCTGTATAAGGTGCAACAGTACTGCGTTAGAGTAGTACAGGTGCTAGCAGCTGCCCCGGTCGCACCGTGACGTCACCCGCACGCGTGGTTCCCACGCGCGCACCTGGACTTTGGTGCACTCGCTTACGGTTCAGTGTCAACTAAGCTGTGACAGCCTTCTTCCTCTAAAATTCATGCTGATTCTAACGCGATCACACCAACTGTTATCGCAGTATGGCGAGTAGGTAATGAGTTGTCGGAACACTTTTTATAGGTTCCCTACCCAAACGGGATCCTTCGCAGTCCCTCCGTCCGTG
This sequence comes from Epiblema foenella, assembly GCA_963556455.1. Classification (NCBI taxonomy): domain Eukaryota; kingdom Metazoa; phylum Arthropoda; class Insecta; order Lepidoptera; family Tortricidae; genus Epiblema; species Epiblema foenella. Next base: position 45,938,983 of record OY747095.1, read on the forward strand.
TCCGTCTGTCACCAGGCTGTATCTCATGAACCGTGATAGTTAACAGTTGAAATATTCACTGATGATGTATTTCTGTTGCCGCTATAATACTAAAAACAGAATAAAATAAATATTTAAGGAGGCCACCATACAACAAACGTGATTTTTTTGCCGTTTTTATAGATACGGAATCCTTCGTGCGCGAGTCCGACCCGCACTTGGCCGGTTTTTTGATGTATAAATTAAACAAATAAACATATAATTATATATCTAAAGATAACAAATATCAATAAAATTACGTTTACCAACGAATCTCTTTAAATAATGAAAAAAATATTATGCTAAAAATCCTTTACAAGCTTGTCTTAGACTGAGTGTCTTCCATGCAAACTTATACTTTTATACTAGCGACCCGCCCCGGCTTCGCACGGGTGCAATGCTAATGCATGTATTATACATATAAACCTTCCCCTTGAGTCACTCTATCTATAAAAAAAACGGTATCAAAATCCGTTGCGTAGTTTTAAAGATTTAAGCATACATAGGGATATAGGGACATAGGGACAGAAAAAGCGACTTTGTTTTATTTTATGTAGTGAAGAGCTGTAAGTAAAAACCCCCACCCCTCATTAATGTACCCACCCGTTTTAAACATTAAAAAAATGATTGTAAACATAAACAATATCGCTCTCTAACTTACAGACCCACTAAATAACGTATTTTGTAAAACTAACGGCACCTAGCTCGCCAGCTATGTCACCAGCCACCCTACCCTAGGTACGCACCCCATCTCAAGACGCCCGCCGTTCCCACGCCGACAGATGTCAACCAAGTCTGATGCAATTGCGAACGATATCATAACAAGGGCAAAATACGGAATGATTTAAGTTTGAAAGGATTTTGGACTGAAAATACAACTTTTTAATAGTGTTAAAGTCTATCTGGACACAATACGATATTCAACGGTAAAATATTACCTATTTTTAACCTGTTGTAGTTGCATTCTGATGGCCCGGGACTGCGACATAGTTCTAAGATTTGACGACCGCTTTAGCCTAGTTGGTAGTGACCCTGATGCCTTCGTAGCTGGACGTCCCGGGTTCGAATCCCGGTCAGGGCATTGTGTGATGAACACGAATATTTGTTCTTGAGTCTTGGATGTTTTCTATGTATGTATTTAAGGATCTATTTATCTATATAAGTATGTATATCGTCACTTGGTATCCATAGTACAAGCTTTGCTTAGTTTGGGACTAGGTTAATTTGTGTAAGATTTACTAGCGACCCGCCCCGGCTGCGCACGGGTACAATTCTGATGCATGTATTATACATATAAACCTTCCTCTTCAATCACTCTATCTATTAAAAAAACCGCATCAAAATCCGTTGCGTAGTTTTAAAGATTTAAGCATACATAGGGATATAGGGACAGAGAAAGCGACTTTGTTTTATACTATGTAGTGATTTTTAACCTGTTGTAGTTGCATTCTGAAGGATGGCCGGGGACTACGACATAGTTCTAAGATTTGGCGGAGGCACTAGTTTCTACGGAAGCGACTTCCATCTGACCTTCCATAGTGATACACAGAGGAAATAATTATTTCCGTCTTGGGCGTAAACATTTGAATCCCTTGCTACGCTCAAGATTCTACTTTAGAATCCCTCGCTACGCTCAGGATTCTATTATAGTATCTTTCGCTTCACTCAGAATTCAATATATCGCCCTCGCCGTAAATATATCATTTTGCTCCCTTGAGACACAATATACTATTCTTGCCTTCGAATGAGGGATCAAAGATGTACTTTTCTTCCCTCATTTGAGGGCAACAATGACTCTTTTCCCCATAGAAGGCGTGAAAAGCAGTATATGTCACACGGTAGCAAAATTATTTCCGTCTTGGGCGTAAACACTTGAATCCCTCGCTACGCTCACAGAATCTTTCGCTACACTCAGAATTCAATATATCGCCCTCGCCGTAAATATATCATTTTGCTCCCTTGAGACACAATATACTATTCTTGCCTTCGAATGAGGGATCAAAGATGTACTTTTCTTCCCTCATTTGAGGGCAACAATGACTCTTTTCCCCATAGAAAGTGTGAAAAGCAGTATATGTCACACGGTAGCAAAATTATTTCCGTCTTGGGCGTAAACACTTGAATCCCTCGCTACGCTCAAGATTCTACTTGAGAATCCCTCGCTACGCTCAGGATTCTATTGTAGAATCTTTCGCTTCACTCAGAATTCAATATACCGCTCTCGCGTTAAATATATCAATTTGCTCCCTTGAGACACAATATACTATTCTTGCCTTCGAATGAGGGATCAAAGATGTACTTTTCTTCCCTCATTTGAGGGCAACAATGACTCTTTTCCCCATAGAAGGTGTGAAAAGCAGTATGTGTCACACGGTACCTAGCAAAATTATTTCCGTCTTGGGCGTAAACACTTGAATCCCTCGCTACGCTCAGGATTCTATTGTAGAATCTTTCGCTTCACTCAGAATTCAATATACCGCCCTCGCGGTAAATATATCATTTTGCTCCCTTGAGACACAGTCTACTATTGTAAGTGATACCAGAGAAATATCGATTAATGTCAGATCTTAAGAACTAGAAACAATGTCTCATAGACGGGTTTATGCTGGTAGCGAATAAGTAGATGTAGGACGCTATATTCTTAGGGAACATACCCAAACCACGTGACCAATTTTTTCGCGTTTTTTACCCCCCTCTCCCCCCTAGGTGACCAAGCGTAGTATATGCCAAGACCCCCCCCCCCTAGTTTTCACGTAGTATATTTTATAAAAATTTTTTGCGGAAAGTTGAAAAAATAATGGCTTTTCTTTGTATTTTCTCATACGGCCCCTAAAAATGCATACTTAGAGAGTGCAAGCGTGGTATAGAGTAGCTATTCAATTGTAATTGTATTTAGTAAAAAATATATCAAGAAGAAACAGTACATTGCGCACCAAGGGCGGTTAAAAAAGAATTACAATCAAGTGCCTATAAATGTAATTTTGTTAAGTTTATTGGCTTGAGTCTGCTTTGACGACCCCCCTCCCCCCCTAAACGGGTCACGTAGTTTAGGTATGTTCCCTTATGGCACGGCTTATAAATTATAATATTCGCGCCCCACGCGCCTTTATCACAACATGTCTTTAGTCCGTGGGAATGCATTGCCCCTCTCCCCTCCCCCATTTCCAAAAGGTCATACAACTCATTAACTATACACTAACTTATGACTTACTATTTATTTGCGATTGCAAATCTCCCTCCGTAGGGTTCACACGTGTACACCTGGCCCTCTCTACGATTGTTTGAAATGCCTTAGCAAACTTAAGGGTAGCGTTAATAGCGCTAGTATTGAAATAGTCCTAGTGACATATGTAGTTAGTTGGGCGAATATTCAGCGTTGTTACAGCGGACTTCCCAAGTAACACAGCATGCTGAATAAAGTTTGAGTAGGCAATTCGCAATTTTTACACCTCTTATTAGCTACTAGCGACCCGCCCCGGCTTCGCACGGGTGCAATGCTGATGCATGTGTTATACATATAAACCTTCCCCTTGAGTCACTCTATCTATTAAAAAAAAACGCATCAAAATCCGTTGCGTAGTTTTAAAGATTTAAGCATACATAGGGATATAGGGACATAGGGACAGAGAAAGCGACTTTGTTTTATACTATGTAGTGATGATAATCCCCATAATGTATGAGTAAAGGCTGTTAATATAGCCAAATTCTGAATAATATTCTCTTTAGATCTTTAAAAATTTTAGGCTCGGTTTTATAAAGATCCGTTAGACCTTATGTCGGTTTGTTATGTCAAAAATAATATTGAGTTACTATTTGATCTGACATTTGGTCTAACGGATCTTTAAGGTGGGTATCATACCACAGTATCACTAAGCTTATAAAATATACATTTTTGTATAAGAGCGACAGAGTTACATATCATTTGTTGTCCCTGTCACAGATTCACTTTTTTTGGCGAGCACAACTTATTTTATATGACAGTTGTGCCCAAATACGTCACACAAGCGATTACCCGCCCAAGTTAAGGATGAAATTTATGGTAAACCGGCAGCCATTTTAAACCAATTCTCAATTTATCTGCATAAGACCTTTTCCGTCACTCTTGGTGGCCCGCGTATAGGATCTCTTTAGAAATATTTAACCCCTTATTCATAAACGTCTATTAAACCTATATTAGTTAACTAGCCGCAAAAGTTCGTTTGTCCTTATCTGTCACTTTGACATATTGTGCTTGTGAGACAGTGACAACAGACATTTTAGTTAGCAGAGGTTTGTTAAGTTTTATGAATACGAGGGTTATACTCTAAATTCCGCATGTATATTCTCCATTAAGCACAAATTGATCTACACGTGTGTTTCCAAACACGTTCTGACCCCTTATGTTTGAACGGACTATTTATTTAGTCAAATTTTCACATACATAAGAACACCGCTCACATAATCCCTTATCAACGCAAATATAAATATTTAAACATAAAAAAGTATCAGTCACTTTTTAAACAAAATTAAACAATATACAATGGTGCCTTTGAAAATAGACTTGTAGATAGGAAAAGGCGTTTTTATAACAATTTTTTAGTCCGATAGTTGATTATTTGTCAAAGGGGTCGCTAGGCCAGTTACGCGGCCTGCGTCAGTTTGCGGCCTTCTGAAGAGCGATGTTTTTATTATTATTGTGGTCTACAAACTAGATGTTACAAGTTCTGAACACTCATGGTCTATTACATTACAGTGGCTAGTTACACTCTTGTACATCCTAAAAAAGTAGACACAATTTTTCAATTAAAGATGTTTACATTTTTACAGGCCCTAAAAAAATAGAAATAAAATGAAATGAAATCATTTATTCTTCAATTTAGGCATATTACATGCACTTATGAATGTCAAAAAAACTACCACCGGTTCATAAAATAAACCTCTGCCTCGAGAAGAACCGGCGTAAGAAAGTCGGCGAGGTGTCATTTTTTCAAAACAATATACAAGTATATAAAATAACAGTAAAAATAGTGAGTCGTATGCGTTTTAGTAGCTATTGAATGGGAATATATTAAAAAAGCAAGAAAATATCCTTTCAGTTCATCAACTCATCCAAGTGGCCGCAAACTGGCGCATCAAATTAACAGGCCGTAACCCACCTACCGACCGTACAGCCGGCCTCATAAATAACTGGACAATTTGGTACATTGCAGCTTACGCTCTTTGGAAACTATCCATATATACTACCCATACTTATGTATCATCATCATCATCATCAAAACTTAAGAGCTTCGCTCTTGTCGGTGGAGTAACCGCCACTCTGCTCTATTCATTGCCAGTTTCTTGACTTCCCCATACGACTCGGCAACTTCCCCCCTCACTAAAGTAAGTCAGTCTAGGTCTTCCTCTTCCTCTCCTGCCTTCAAAAGTATTATAAATGCGAAAGTGTGTCTGTCTGTCTTTACCTCTTAACGCTTAAGCCGTAAAAACAATAGCATTATTTTGTTATGATCCCTGAATCCCAGGAACCAGTAGAAGACGGGACAGCTGAATTGATTTTGATGAAATTTGGTGGAGAAAGTTTGAGTCCCCGGTAAAGGATATATAACTTTTTCCCCGAAATCATTCCCTAAGTAGATGAAAGTTTGTATGGAAGAGAGAAAACGCTCTTGTATGCGCCTGAAAAAATGTAATTTAGCTCTATCCCTATGAATAAGTTCTATGCAGACGAAATCACGGGCGAAAGCTACTATATTAGTACGCATTTCTAATGCGAAAGTAATTCTGTATGTTTCCTCTTCACACTTAAACCGGTTATTTAGATGACGATATAAATTACTTCCACGTGGACGAAGTCGCGGGTAAAATCTAGTTACAATAGAATCCGCTTATAACGACTACGCTTATAACATTTGTCTGCTTATAACGACTTCTAAATCACCACACATTAGATTTCATACCAAACATTTTCAAAGTAAATCAGTCCGTTTTGTGCGACGTCCTGTTAGTGCGGCGTAATATCACCGGTCCCTTGAATGTCGCTTTATCCGAATTCCACTGTAATGTTATGAAAACCGGCCAAGTGCGAGGCGCGAGCGCACGAAGGGTTCCGTACCATCACTACCTACATAGTACAAAACAGTCGCTTTCTCTGTCCCTATATCCCTATATCCCTATGTATGATTGAATCTTTAAAACTGCACAACGGATTTTGATGCGGTTTTTTTTAATAGACAGAGTGACTCAAGGGGAAGGTTTATATGTATAATAGATGCATCAGCATTGCACCCGTGCGAAGCCGGGGCGGGTCGCTAGTATTAAATATAATTCCTTGGACTGGATTTTTTTTACCGTTTTTGAAGTTTCGGCATGGTAATACAACCTTTTTATAAGTAAACTGTAAATATAATCAAAACTATAGTGAATATTTGAATTGCGTGTTAGCCACTCTATATATATATATTGGTCTGCTGATGCGACTTACCCCTACAGCTGTAAGATGGGTACTGAAGCTAATTGCAGAGTACGATAAATACGAACTTTTTCGATAAAGTACGAAGAAAAATCATTTGTACTGTTATTCAAAAATAAGAAAATACATCTTAATTTCCATTTCAAATAATAATATGTTATTAATCAGAGTTTTTAATTGAAATTCTCTTATTAAAACCGACTTAATTTTGCGGTTGGTTCGGTACCCTAAATGTACCGAGTCCGACTCGCATCTACCCTGTTTTCTTTACTATTGTTTAATATCGTATTAACGATACATATATAAATATCGGACGTCTGAGCCGTCCAATGTCCGTGTGGGACGGCTCCTCAACCGATGAGGCACATGCTGTCCTGCCCAGGATGCCCGCACGCCTGCTCTGAGCAAGACCTTCGAGACGCGACAGACAGGGCAATATACGTCGCCACATTCTGGTCCCGCACAGTCTGAAACCATCGACACGAGAAGAAGAAGATATATAAATATACTATAGCAGCGCCCTGCGGTGTTACCCGCGGATAAAAGGTAGCCTATGTCCTATTCTGATGTCTAAGCTACAATACTGGAAAGTTTCATAGAGATCCGTTCAGTAGTTACCCATCCGCACAAACTTTCACGTTTATAATATTATTAGGATTAGGATATACGCAAAATTATATAAGGGACGCTATGGTAGCACCATCTAACGAGAAAAATAAACAACATCTAGAAGTTTGCGGGAAATTCTGAAACTAACATACCTAGACACGGACTAGTTTAGTTAAAATCTATACCCAGATGGCGTCTAGATTTGTTCTTACCAAATATTAACGATGATACATTTTTAGCCAATTAAAACCCTAATTAACGCTTTTTTTTTTAAACATTGCGAATAGAAAATGGCAATGTTGAACAGTGTTTTTGCTTGGATACGAATAATAGGCGTTATATAACTCACATGACACAGGGATTCGAAACATTTTTAATAAACAGTTTAAACAATAATTATGACTTAAATCATTAACATGGTATTAAAATGTCGTTGTAATTATATTTATTTACAGCTGGGAACTAGAAATCCAAATCCTTCCTTAGGTTTAAGATGTAGGTAAATTATGTAAATATGATTATAACTGCTGGAATTAATAGGCACTGGTCCCGGTATGGTAATATTTAATCGACTCACTATAATTAATTAATGACAGTTCAAGAAAAGAACAGAACAGAAAATTCAAATGAAATATAAAAAAAAGTATAAAAAGGTAAAAATCCTATAAAGAGATGCGTCATGCTCAATGATAAAGGCAAGAACCTTCTGAAATGAAATTAAATAACGTATGAATAATTCATGACTATTAAATATAACAATTAGTAAGGAACCTAATTCATCATCTTTATGTAACAGCCCCTATTACCGCGTTATTTGTAGGTACGAATGTGTTCAAGCTCATCTCACCTACAATCCAGACATGGTTGAAAGTAATGCTCATTTTATCCGTAACGTAACACTGAAGCACTCTTGTCCACAAAACATGGGAATAGTTCGAAAAGATTCCCGCTAGATGGCACGCGTTTCCTTTTAAATGGCGCTATCGTTGTTTTCCTGTAATTTCATGGGATGGGATGAAGGAAAATATTCACGCATTCGAGTTCATGTTTGCTATGTGTCTATAAAGTTCATTATTGATATTTGAATTTTAGACCTTAGCCTTACACAGTTTTTGGACGCTTACTCATTTTATTATGAGGACGCGTGAAAATCCTCTTAGTTTGGGACTAGGTTGATTTGTGTAAGATTGTCCAAAAATATATATTATGTATATGTATTAGTACTTACATGGATTTATAGCAACGGAGACACTGTTTTTTGCGGGTTACTTACTAGACCAATCCAAAATTAAGCTTTGTAGCCCTTAACTTGATATGTCCACCGAAAAGACGCGAACCTAAATCTGACAATGACCCAGATCCGAGGTTTCCCCTAGATTATCCCCAGGCTGCAATCGCGTAGTCCATAAAACCACAGTCAGGTTAAAAGAAAGCATTTTTTAATAACAATACAACACCTCATTACTCCAAAATAGGGTAGCAAAGACCATAAACTAAACCAACAAAAGATCTTGACCCCAATTTTGCGCCCGCGCCGGATTCCCACGCGAATACTAGTCAGTGGATTTTAAACCTTCTATTTAAGAACATAAAGTCGCTTTTTGGACTGACTAATTTGATACAACTTTGCCTTTTTCAAGTACCGTAGTAATCGTACTACGAATACCGTTGCACACCTGCGGGCTATATCGCCCTTATAGTTTAGATCTTTTCTAATAGCCGATTTTAAAAAAAACTATAATTGGATTTTGAGTCTTCTGATATGCAAAATTTAGTCGCTTTTTGTACAGATTGCTTTAACACAACTCTGGCAATTAAACGTGACGTCTCAAAGGTTGTCAATAGGGTTAATATTGTAAAGGCGTTTGACGAATCCGTTAGTATGTCGTAACAAAGTGGGGTAGCTGGATTCGAAACTTATATTTTATACAAAGTGTTGGAACCGGTACACTGTATACGGAACCCTCGGTGCGCGAGTCCGATTCGCACTTTACCGGTTTTTGTATGCTCGTAGACTAAGATCTTCGTTTAAAACCTTTTTGACGGTTTTTCTACTGACACCCATCTGCAAAGCCATCAACTGTTTTCGGACAGGATTTCTTGCTATGCGCGCCTTGATCGCTGCTGTGCCTTTACCATGAGTTTACATGACCGCACTCGCTAGCGACTGCGTAAAAATTTGTATGGGCAAAAGTACAGCGCCTCTGGCGGTTACGCAATAGAACTAAGAATTGTCATACTAAATTGTTTACGCAGTCGCTAGCGAGTACGGTCATGCAAACTCATGGTAAAGGCACTGATGTTCGTACGGAGCGAGGCCGGCCAATTATTTGTTCACTTCATTGTACAGTCGCCATCAGATATCGGAGCGAACGAGGTGCTCACAAATATCTGAACACGACTCTATTGTCAAGGCGTTAAAGTGCATGTTCAGATATTTTTGAGCATCCTGAAGAGTACAGATATATTTGATGGCGACTGTACCTATCAATATTACGGTACACAAACCTAAGCGTTGTATTTAAATTTTTCAGCAACTTGAAAATGGTACTTGGCGAGTGCCCACAGCGGTGCAATGCTAAAACTTACCAGTCATATATATATTCTTATCTAAAACCAGGGCTCGGAAACGGTTTCGTCTTCATACAATTAACCGGTTAAAAATTTCGGTTAATTGCGTTTTACGATATTATTTCGTACTATAAATCATTTATTTCATAGATGACGGTTAACAAAAACAAATCTTAAAATAAAAATGGAGATATGACAAATACTTTAAGAGATATTTCAAAAATAGTAAAAACCGGTTCCGAGCCCTGGGTAAAACAGCTATTCGGTTTTCTTTCAATGTCCACTCCATCGCGAGAAATTGCAGCGAATGACAGTTTTTTGTTTTAAAATAATTGTCAAACATTCAAAAATGGAATTAAATAAAATATTTTTAAAATCATGTTCTAAATTTGAAAATAATGTGCCAGTGACAGAACTTTGGGACCGACTACGTATCACTACGTAGTATAAAACAAAGTCGCTTTCTTTGTCCCTATATCCCTATGTATGCATAGATCTTTAAAACTACGCAACGGATTTTGATGGTTTTTTTTTAATAGATAGTGATTGAAGAGGAAGGTTTATATGTATAATAACATCCATTAAATAGTGCACCCGTGCGAAGCCAGGGCGGGTCGCTAGTAACTAGTAACAACAGTACATTACTTACCAAGGGCGGTAAAACTAAGAATGTCTCAGATCGCAGGTATTTGACGCCCGAGCCGAAAGCAAGGGCGATAATTATGCGATCTGAGGCATTCTTAATTATCGCCCGAAGTAAGTACAAAATTTTATGTCACCTTCTGGCGAGGAAGTGAGATTTTCCGCGCGCGGAGCGTGCGGTAATTGCCACTTTATGGCCAGGTGTGACATAAATATTATTAACGCGTTCTTACTGCAGACGAGAACGTGTTCCAAAAATTATGTACCTAACTAAGTAATACCGTCTCATACTAGGTAACAAGGACCGTTGTACCACGGTAGTGCAATGTGTACAACGTTCATAACACACTATCCCGTGATACAACAACTACACGTTTTGGCGACAAGAAACTAAGGGAACACAACGATTGCGCCATCTAAATGACGTCCAGCGCCATCTAGCGGGTAATCCTAAGATTAGGGTTGGTACTTTTTGCCTAGAATGTAAATAATTATTCAACTATTTCATGCTACCCTCCTACGCCGTGTAGGAACTAGGAACCTTCATTTATTTATTTACTAGCATACCTGCGGTGTTACATGCGGATAAAAGGTAGCCTATGTCCTATTCTGATGTCTACGCTACAATACTGGAAAGTTTCATAGAGATCCGTTCAGTAGTTTTTGAGATTAAGCGAAACGTACATCCATCCGCACAAACTTTCACTTTTATAATATTATTAGGATTTAAGAAGTTCAACAGCGTTTGCAGATTCTTTATTACACTACTTATTAGCATAGCCAATGACAGAACTCCCTTTCGGTCATTGTCAGATTTAGGTTCGCGTCTTTTCGGTGGACATATCAAAAGTTAAGGGCCACAAAGCTTAATTTTGGATTGGTCTAGTAACCCGCACAAACGGTGTGTCCGTAACTATACGAGGGGCGTTCAAAATATTCTCGGTATTGGAATGAAAACAAACAAGTATGAACAGTTTGATATTTTTTATTTTTCAATATACTCCCCCCCCTATGTTATTACACTTAAAAGATCGATCAATTATTTTTTTTAATCCCTCATAAAAATATTTTTTATCCCTGGTATAAAAGTGCTCCTCTACTGCCGCCTTCAACGCCTCATCGTCAAAAAATCGATTTCCACGCAGATCCTTTTTGAGATTGGGGAACAAAAAGAAGTCGCTGGGGGCTAAGTCCGGACTATACGGTGGATGAGTTATAGTTCCGAACCCACATTCAGCAATAGCTGCCTTGGCAATATGAGCAGTATGGACAGGGGCGTTGTCATGCAGAAGCAGAATACCTTTAGACAACTTTCCTCGCCTTTTTTCTTTTATTGCGTCCCTTAATTGATGTAGAATATTCGCGTAGTACTGTCCCGTGATATTTACACCTTTTTCTTTATAATCGATCAACAATACTCCTTCACAATCCCAAAATATTGTTGCCATGACCTTGCCAGCGGAAGGGACGACCTTGAACTTCTTGGGGTGAGCTGAACCCTTAATGTGCCACTGCATGGACTCCTGTTTACTCTCTGGGTCATAATGATGAACCCAGGTTTCATCTCCAGTAACTATCTTTTGCAGCACCTCATCAGGATTTTCACCACACAGGTCAATAAAATCGGAACAGCAAGCTGCACGCACATCTTTTTGAAGTCGAGTCAGCATTCGCGGAACCCATCTTGCACTGACCTTTGACATATTAAGATGGTCATGGATAATGTCATGTACGGTACCAATAGAAAGATTGGTTACTTGAGCTATTGATTTTATCTTCACTCGACCATCTTCCAATATAAGGTTTTCCACCTGATCAATATTTTCTTGTGAAGTAGCTACTACAGGCCGGCCAGGTCTAGGGTCATCTTCAATACTCTCCCTGCCACGTTTGAATTCGCTTGACCACTTTTGAATTGTAGATAAAGAAGGATCAGACTCACGGTAAACACAATCCATTTCCTCTTTTATGGTTTTTTGGTTTTTAACCTGTTTCGTCAAGAATTTTATTACGGAACGATGTTCTAATTTCGTTAACATTGTTAATTCACTCATTGTGTTCGTGTTTGTTCAGAAATTGCAGAAAAACAAAAGAACATCTCGGTTTGAATTATACTTTTTTTTAATGTCAAAGAATGAACCTTACCAGCCAGTAACAAAACAAATTCAAAAAGAGGTTATAAGATATCAATACCGAGAATATTTTGAAAGCCCCTCGTAAATCCATTTAATGAAACATAACTTATTTGTACATAAGTCGTTAACTATTGACCACCGGGTGGACAACTTTTATTTTTACAACTGACAATGACTCCTTTAGAATGACATAAAATTAGTGAGTAGTATTTGAATATGTAGGTATATCTAAGCATATATTTTTTTAATAACGAGCCACTCTACTTTTTCATGTACATAATTTTCACACTTTTTTTTTAAATGCAGAATTTGGAATACTTGGCCCTCACTTCAAATTATTGTATTGTTATTTACAAAGAGGTTTGATTGCAGTATCACTTCCGATAGTTTTGGTAATTAACGAACCACAGCTAATATCCATAAATCGAGTAACTCAGTGGTCCTTGGGTGTCTCACGATTTGTATGAAAATATGGTTTTTACCACTGTGTTACCTTTTACAGCACCGGTGCAACCTGTGTCGAAACGGCGGTAACAAAGGTAAATACATAAATACAGCGTTAGACCCGTTTAAACAAATCTTTAAGTGTGCTTTTACAGAAATATGTTAATATTTAAGTGTTTTTATCTACACAATCCTTTTATTAGGTTCAGGTACTATTTAGAAATACTTTTTTTGTACACTAATTCAATACATGTCACAGATTCATCTTGTAATAGAAAACTGGTCATGAAAAAGTATAATGACCCTAACAAAGATTATTTCACTGAGAAATTTGCCAAATCAACAATTGTGATAATCCACATCGAAAGAGACCTTATGGCGGCAGGCGCTTACGTTCCACCTATTCACTATTGTATTGGAACAGCGGCAATAAAGGCGTAAGTGCCGGCCGCCATAAGGTCCCTTTCAATGTGATAATCCATATTGATACAAAATTGCGTTCTATCGGTTTTCCGACGTTTTCGGTACACATTACAGGTTGCACAATATTTGATTGTTTGTGGCTTTGGTCAGGCACGTATCCAGACTTTTGGTTCTGGGTGGACAAACATTGAAACAACCATGTGAACTGTGTAAAAATCGCCGTAATCACTTCTGGCTAAAAACGTTTTCGGGGGGGGGGGGGGGATAAATCCCAACTATTCCCCCCTCTGGATACGTGCCTGGCTTTGGTTTGGGACAATTTGGGAAATTGAACAGTGAAATACATATTTTCCGCTCCGTAAATGAATAGATGCCTTATCATTAAAAAATATATATTACTAGCAGCGCCCTGCGGTGTTAACCGCAGATAAAAGGTAGCCTATGTCCTATTCTGATGTCTAAGCTACAATACTGGAAAGTTTCATAGAGATCCGTTCAGTAGTTTTTGAGATTAAGCGGAACGTACATCCATCCGCACAAACTTTCACGTTTATAATATTACTAGCAGCGCCCTGCGGTGTTACCCGCGGATAAAAGGTAGCCCATGTTCTATTCTGATGTCTAAGCTACAATACTGGAAAGTTTCATAGAGATCCGTTCAGTAGTTTTTGAGATTAAGCGGAACGTACATCCATCCGCATAAATTTTCACGTTTATAATATTATTACGATAAACCGTCGTGTACCGCTCCCTGGGATCACAAGAATCAAAAAAAAAGAATTCTATTGTTTATTTTTTTCGCAGGGAGACGACGGCTTAAATGTAAATGAAGACGTATTTTCTAATTTTCGAATAACAATATATAAGAGAAAACATGAAATAACTTATAATTTTTGCGTTTTCAACCCACGTGGCCATTTAAAAAAATAATAACACTAAATCAACATAACAAGTGTACACAATTATCGAACCTGCTCACAAAATAACAGGAAAACCGGTCGAGAAATGCGAGCTGTAGAGAACAACCGGAATTCCGGACATACGAACACATTTTTGCCCAAGCTGGAACGAAGGCGCTTCGCGTTCGCATCTCGTTCGCTCGATCAATAAATATTATACCAGGGACCGATACCGGTATTTTTAAAAAACCCTGTATTAGCCCAATATTTTGGATTATTTTTTGCTCTATACGTAGGGCTGAATCATGTATTTAGGTAACAACGTCGTAATATTAGATTGTCCCATTAAAAACGAAATAATGAACCGGTGACCGTAATAATACCGGTATTTTTCTATGGAGAAAATACCGGTATCCGATCCCTGTATTATACGTGTCGGAATCGGACAAAATAAAACAATGCAATTTACAAATGATTATATTTTAATACACCGTTTTCATTTCAAGTATTTTAATGGCAATGCCAAATAATCTTCTGTCACAGTATCACAGAATCATCATAAATATAAAGCCTTAGAGATACATTTTGGGAACGTACACATACTACGTAATGTAACCCATTTTTTTTTTCAATTTCAGAGCCCGCCCCCCGTCGGTGACCACGCGTAGTAAACGCCAAGAGAATCACGTGACTTGTGATTGACAGAAAAAAAAGAAAGAAATACAATCAACCTAATGAAGCTGGGTTTTAACAACACACTATACAGGATGTCCCACGGCTATGCCACATGGAGGGAAAGTACCTTGAGTATTGTAGATGGAGCATTTTACTGAAAGAAGACATTATTTGAATTTAAAAAACAATTTAAACTGAATTCACAGATATTTAAAAAAAATATGGTTGAGTCGGGAATCGAACCCGTTACACGAGAAAAATAATTACTCTGTAGCTTTATCATACCGATCGAAAGGCTTCATCATAGGGAATATTTTTTGCTAAATAACATAGTGTCATAAATAAAAGGAAGACCATGAATTTTAACATTATTAATACAAAATTAACCAATTTGTCACGTGTAACGGGTTCGATTCCCGGTTCAACCATAAAATTATTGATATATACAGATATATCAATAATTTTACGCATTCACAGGAATGCAGTTTAGATCGATTTTTAAATTCAAATAATGTCTTCTTTCAGTAAAACGTTCCATCTACAATATTCAAGGTACTTTCCCTCCATGTGGCATAGCCGTGGGACACCCTGTATAATTATTGGTGAAAAACTTAACTAAAGCCCTTCTTGTATTATCTGTAAACTGCTCGAATAGGCATATCTATTGTTCGACATACAAATTTAAAAATATATCATGTCCATTCGAACACCTTGAGGACCACACATTGAGGTGTTTTAAAAAAAAAATCTGTCCTCCCTCCCCCCCTGGTGAGATGTCGTGAGATTTTATTCAACCCCCTCCCCCAACCCCCAATCACACGTGAGATTTTTTAAAATGTGGGTTTCTTACGTAAACGCGTTGGATTGTTATTGTAAAAAGAAAAAAAAATGCTTCGTGCTTTTATTTACGACTAGTTAAGACTAGTAATCAATATTGCTGAGAGTTAACGTCGAAGTATGAATGAAATTATTCTCTTTCGAACGAATTAGTGAATAATCTTAATCGTATTACGATTACGCTTAAGATCAAATCTTATAAGTATGTACAATCTGGATTAAATGGACCAAAATAGTATAATTTTTTTTTGTTTCAATCAGAAAAAAAATTGCTTGATATTTGCCGAGAACCCCCCTCTCTCCAACGAAAGATTAGATGAGATTTGACTCGACCCCCTCCCCCCTTAAACATCTCACGTAATTTATGGACGCCCCCTTAAGAGTCCTTATTAGTTAAAAAGCGCTCATCTATTTAGACGATTTTCTGATTGAACTGACAAGTATCTTGACATATTCTCAGTGTTAATATCTAGAACAGGACCATTGCGACCTAATGTCATAAATTTTAGAAGCGTTAGGCTCGGTTGCACCAACATACGATCACAGTCCGTAGTCAAATATGGCGCCGGCAGCTGTCATCCCATAGAAACTTGTCAAACTTTCCGTACAATCAGATTTTAACGAGCACCGCTTACGATTACAGACGGTTTGGTGCAACCCACCCTTACCCCCGTATTCATAAAACTTAACAAACCTCTGCTAACTAAAAAGTTCTTTGTCCCATTCTCACAAACGTCAATGTCAAAGTGACAGATAAGGACAAACGAACTCTAGCGGCTAGTTAACTAATATAGGTTTGACAGACGTTTATGAATAAGGGGGTTAGTTTGCATAACAATGGTTAACAGTGTTTATACACCCATATTATTATTATTACAACGAATATACAAAAATATACTTAAACAGTTAGATAAATATATCTATCTACGGTATAAAACGATAATCATAGATCTTCTAAATACTACTCGTTCATCCTTCTCTACCATATTATGAAAAGAGATGGATAATATTGTCATTTATGTTAGTCCTTCTGGTATTAAGTTCAACCTTATTATAATGTTAAATTATATTTAAAAAAAAACGACTCGGGCATTTCTAAAAATGTTTGCTATGATAACCACTTCATGCCACAGTTAGAATGTAAAATATCAGAACTAAATGTATCAGAGACCTTATACATCTCTGAGGATATTTATTTATCAAATTTTATTATTTTCATATTGACGCTTATAAAAATAAATAAAATAAAATAAATAAATATTAGAGGACAATCTTACACAAATCGAACTAGCCCCACAGTAAGCTCAAGAAGGCTTGTGTTATGAGCACTAGACGACGATATATTTAATAGATATAAATACTTAAATACATAGAACACATCCAAGACTCAGAAACAAATATTCATGCTCATCACACAAATATTTGCCCTGACCGGGATTCGAACCCAGGACCGTCAGCTTCACAGGCAGGTACACTACCCACTAGGCTAAACCGGTCGTCGGTTATATCTCAATAAATGACAGATCTACAAGCGAAAGACAGATACAGCAAACGTTTTAGCAATGCCCTATTAAAGTGCTTCGCATTAGAAATACTGCTCATAAACTACAATGAAACCGGCCAAGTGCGAGTCGGACTCGTGCACAAAGGGTTCGCGTACTTATCTATAAAAACGGCAAAAATAACGTTTGTTGTGTGGGAGCCCCCTTACATATTTATTTTATCCTGTTTTTAGCATTTTTTGTTATAGCGGCAGCAGAAATACATCATCTGTGAAAATTTAACTGTCCAACTATCACGGTTCATGAGATACAGCCTGGTGACAGACGGACAGCGAAGTCTTAGTAATAGGGTCCCGTTTCACCCTTTGGCTAAACTACAACATTAAGGCTCGGTTTTATAAAGATCCGTTAGACCTTATGTCGGTTTGTTATGTCAAAAAATGTACTGAGTTACTGAAATTTGATCTGACATTTGGTCTAACGGATCTTTATAAAACCCGACCTAAACTGCATTGATAGCTAACTAGCGATTTAATGACAATATCAATTCGTCAAAAAGAGGCCTACCGCGAATCGAAAACGAAACTTAGAAAATAAAATGGCAAATAGTAAGATTCGGCTTAGCCTTGTGTTGTATGTATTTTATACATATTTTGTCTCTTAATAGAAAGAGACAACAATAACAACCGTTTCAGCCAGAGACAACTAAATTATATAGACTGCCAATATCTATAATATGTTGTGGAGTGCCTTTAAAATAACGAGCCTGCTGTAGCTAGTTTCACTATGGAGAGGTCCCTGTACCATTAATTTCGTTTGACACTTAGACCTCTGCTTAAAACAATAGCGCCATCTATGAATACAACAAGAAATCTCTTAATAGATGGCGCAAATGTGTTAAGCAGAGGTCTATGTGTCATACGAAATGATAGATACAGCTACCTCTTTATAGTGACACTAGCAGGGCCGTCTTTAACCAATTTGACGCCCTGGACATATTAGGGTAAAGGGGCCCCTATGCCCTTGACAGATCACTATTTTGTTAGAATAGACAAAGAAAGTAACTAAACAAGATTCTAACATTTATTTTTATTGACCGAGAGACGAAGGTCACTGCTTCAGCTTCGACAAAAATGCTTTCTATGTCCCATTTTCCGGATCTCCGGTTGTTCTCCTGTACGTGTCGTATGTATCCACAAAAGTAACACTTATAGTATTCACTGGTCAATGTTATGATTCTGTCAAAAAATTCATTTTTGTAGGTCATTATCGTTTGGTTTTTGAACTAAATATTTTTTCGGTAGTAAATATTGGTTATCGTTTGGTGATCTGGCAGGAACTAGGGGGCCCTATCGATCGCGGGGCCCTGGGCACTTGCCCAGAGAGCCCAATGGGAAAGATGGCCCTGGACACTAGCTACAGCAGGCTCATTATTTTAAAGGAACACCACAACGTATTGATATTAGCAGTCTACGTAATTTACTTCTCTGGTTTCCGCTAAAGAAAAATTTCATTTCTAACCTCCGTTCTGACCGCAGAGGGACTAGTACGAACTTGGTATCGTGCCGTCCCTCTCGCTCATATAGTGAATAACACGAGAGTGAAAGGGACGACATGATACGAAGTTCGCATTTCGAAGATCGGAGTAACCCCTCAGTTACCTTTAGTAAAACACTCGCTTTTGCCCCCGACCTCGTCTGCGTATAACTCGTTCATCGCGATAGACTTTAATTGCTATTTTATAATATCAGGCGCTTATCTAGTCATCGCTCTTCCACCGCTTTAAGAGACGACTTTCGGGATAAAAAGTATCCTATATCCTTTCCCTTTCAAAGTATCCCCATACCAAATATAACAGGCAGACAGACATTTCCAAAATAAACGACTATCATTACAATGTATGTAACTATGTATCACATACTAGTTGGTTATTTTATAAGTCCATTTAGGAGTCGTTCAGTCTTCGTCGTCGTAACTATGCATTAGATGCCGCGCCTGAAAATATAAGACAATATCATTAAAACAGCCATAAGACAATATTATTAAAACAGCCATAAGACAATATCATTCAAACAGCCATAAGACAATATCATTCAAACATCCATAAGACAATATCATTAAAACAGCCATAAGACAATATCATTAAAACAGCCATAAGACAATATCATTCAAACAGCCATAAGACAATTTCATTCAAACATCCATAAGACAATATCATTCAAACATCCATAAGACAATATCATTAAAACAGCCATAAGACAATATCATTCAAACAGCCATAAGACAATTTCATTCAAACATCCATAAGACAATATCATTCAAACATCCATAAGACAATATCATTAAAACAGCCATAAGACAATATCATTCAAACAGCCATAAGACAATTTCATTCAAACATCCATAAGACAATATCATTAAAACAGCCATAAGACAATATCATTAAAACAGCCATAAGACAATATCATTCAAACAGCCATAAGACAATATCATTCAAACATCCAAAAGACAATATCGTTCAAACATCCATAAGACAATATCATTAAAACAGCCATAAGACAATATCATTAAAACAGCCATAAGACAATATCATTAAAACAGCCATAAGACAATATCATTCAAACAGCCATAAGACAATATCATTAAAACAGCCATAAGACAATATCATTAAAACAGCCATAAGACAATATCATTCAAACAGCCATAAGACAATTTCATTCAAACATCCATAAGACAATATCATTAAAACAGCCATAAGACAATATCATTAAAACAGCCATAAGACAATATCATTCAAACAGCCATAAGACAATATCATTCAAACATCCATAAGACAATATCGTTCAAACATCCATAAGACAATATCATTAAAACAGCCATAAGACAATATCATTAAAACAGCCATAAGACAATATCATTAAAACAGCCATAAGACAATATCATTCAAACATCCATAAGACAATATCATTCAAACAGCCATAAGACAATATCATTCAAACATCCATAAGACAATATCATTAAAACAGCCATAAGACAATTACATTCAAACATCCATAAGACAATATCATTCAAACATCCATAAGACAATATCATTCAAACATCCATAAGACAATATCATTAAAACAGCCATAAGACAATATCTTTATTTAGACGTTTTCTTTTTTAATTTTTTTTATTCGGCCATATTTCTTTTGCTTTTATGAATATTTATTTGCTGACATGCCCTGATTGTTATTTAATTATACATTTTTTTCTGACACAATGTAATATTGTTATAGACATAAATAATTGAAATGAAACGACATGACACATCATTTACAGAGCTTTAAAAAAGGAAACAAAACTGTATAAATCAACAAGATGTTAGGTACTTAAGTATGAGTTAAAGTGGCAATTGACACGTATCTTGACATTTTGTCTTCGGTCTATATCTGTCGCAGTCGGATCGTATAATACGCCGTATTACATTACAGCTAGCCGTTTTCAAAAAGTTCAACTATTAGCCGGATTGTCATTGCGCACACGCAACGCACACTCGTGTGCGCATTCGTGTGTGCCTGTATGTGCGTGCATGCGTGTCTGTGCGTGCGCGCGTGCTTGTGTGTGCGTGTGTGTGTTCATAATGTGCCCGATTGGAATGAAAGTGATATATCTAATATTTTTTGAAAGAAAGAAAGAAATATTTATTTAGTGTTAAATCATTACACAATAATAAAGTACATGAAATAGGATGCAATAGACAGTAAATTAAGTATGAGATATGAACACCAAAAAGGATACCACTCAGCATATGCCAATAGCAATACAGTGGAATCCGTTTATAATGACATTGAAGGGAATTGACAAACACGTCATACTAAGCGGACGTCTTATAAAGCATTTTTGTGAAAAAGAACAACCTTCTATTATTTAGGTAAATACTTATTTTAATAGAGAAACATAACATATTAAATCAAAATAAAAATTGCACGTGAAACGTATGTATGTATGTATATTTTTCATTTTTTATGTGTACTTATGAAATCTGTAATTTTTGTCTGCTTTTGTTTTTTCATTTTATTATAATAACAGTCTCTTTTACATAGGATATCACTAAAAACAAATCCGTGACATTCAACTGTCAATTCAAATTCACTTCACTTGAGATTCAAAACAACAACGAGCCACGTGCCGAACGTCGTCGGGAATCAACGAACATGACCAAAGGTAGTAGTGTAAAGAATCATGTCGGCCACTATAAACTGACAAAAATTAGAAATGGGTCATAATAAGCGACATGTCACTGTAAGCGAAGTCATTATATCCGACTTTGTTACAAAGAGTTTTATGTGACAACCAAACTTCGTTGTGTAATTACGTCATAATAGGCGGTTGGTCAATAGAGGCGGAGTCATAATAAACGGATTCTACTGTATATGCTAAGCCGCTGGTTTTCAGGGCACCCTAAATTTTTCTACAATAATTACCAACATCTTAAGAAATTGAGATAAGCAATCATTCAGTGTCGTTTTAGTTGAGACTAAGAGTACTAAGTTACCTCCTCAGAGTGATCCTTGTACGTCCTCCGATGTCGTATGATCGGATGGAGGCACGCAAGGAATCCGGCGTAGACCAAGAGCAGCGTTAGAAGCCAGACCACCGTTATCACTACCACCTGAACATAGAAGAATACCTCACACCTCAGATTCGGTTGAAACCGCTCAACCAATCTCACTGGAGCGCAAACTCTTACCCCCTTATTCATAAACGTCTGTCAAACCTATATTAGTTAACTAGCCGCTAAAGTTCGTTGGTCCTTATCTGTCACTTTGACACACGTGCTTGTGAGACAGTGACACATACATTTTAGTTAGCAGAGGTTTGTTAAGTTTTATGAATACGGGGGTTAGAGTATTCCAGTGATCCAAACCACACGCGTGGTCATGCCGGAGGTTTTCCCCTGGATTTTCCCCAGGCTACTCTCCAACCGCGCACTCCTATCGCGTATTGGGCCCGGCCTATAAAGCCACAGTCAGGTTCAAAAAAAAAAAATTGGCGACCGCTTTAGCCTAGGTAACAGGGATCGTTACCGGTATTCTTAATACCGGTTTTAAATAAGGTATAACCGGTCATAATTGCATTTCGCTACTTATATCGCTCAAGATCTGATTAGCGGTATAATCAAAACCGTTATTCAAATATATTAGCAGTTTCGCCAATTGACAACAATACCTCTATTTGACACCTTACGCATAAAAACCATTACCGGTAATAGCTGTCAGTGTCAATATCGACTATTTGTTTCTGCAAACTGGCGTATTGTAAAAAATAGGTATATACACCTATTTGTTGCGTTTTGGTATGCAATAACGTGTCAACGTAATAGGAAAACCTATAGTAGGTTGACACATTATTGCATAACAGCGAGCGTCCAAATACTCGAAATAGCGATTGCAAATCGCTTACTTGGTCAACATCAGGGATGTAACAGAGCTCCGGTTCCGGTTCCGTTAAATCGGAGCTTCCGATTGGTTTTAAACATCCGCTTCGGTTACGGTTCTGTTATTTTTAAAACGGATGTTATATCGGATGTCAAAGCAGCGCAGCAATAATTTTTATTTAGAATAGACTTAGCTTAGACCTGCCCTGCCCTTAACATCTTATCCATCTATCCACTCGGGCTCCGCATCCGGTTCCGCATCCGTTTTCAGTCCCGGCTCCGATTCCGGTTCTGGTCCCGATATACCGAATTTAAAACATCTGGTCCCGCTTCCGGTTCCGATAAAACCACATCTGTTACATCCCTGGTCAACATGGTCGTGTCACGATTCGGATTTGAGACCTTGTTTTCTTAGACTGAGGACTATCTAACAGACAGAAATGCATGGCCCAAACCAAATACCTAAATAGCGTAGAGTCTAATATTTTCATTGTATCTAGTTGACAAAGTTCTCGCAGGAATGCATATCAAACGAATCGACATTTTTTGTTTTCTTGTGTAACTACACATTGTACCTATTGTTATTTTTTCCTCGTTTTTCTTTCAATTCTCTTTTGTTTTTTACCACTTACATTTACTTAAGTAGGTTAAGTAGGACTGTCGAGTTTCTTTCGGCGTTTCTTCTCGGCAGTATTCTCATGAGAAACGCTAGTAGTTTTTGACTTGTAAAAGTGCCTTTGCGGCCTACTTGCAGAATAAAGTTCATTTATTTCATTTAGACCATGGTCTCACCTTAATAACAGTAGTATTTCTGGTCTCGTACTTGCACTCGCAGCGTGGGCAGTATTCCGCCACGCGGCCTTTTATCTCGTCGTCGATCCGCGGTAGAATCACCTCGATACAGTTGCTGTGAACACCAAACATACTTCACTCACACCTCAGATTCGGTTGGAGCCGCTCAACCAATCTCACTGGAGCGCAAACTCTTCAGAGTATTCCAGTGTTCCAAACCACACTTCTAATAGAAATATCTCCTAAAGTACTTTTCATATCTCCGTTTTTTTTGTTAGCCTTAGTCTATGAAATAAATGATTTATATATGAAAAAATATCGTAAAACGCAATAAACCGAAATTTTTAACCGGTTAATTGTATGAAGACGAAACCGGTTTCCGAGCACTTGCTGCACGCAGTGCGTGTTTATAAAGAGCAGCTAATGTGGGTAGCAGGCTTGTCACGAGCTTGTTTTTTGAAGCAAACAAGTCTTTCTTAACTTCATTTTTTGACGACCGCTTTAGCCTAGTTGGTAGTGACCCTACCTTCGAAGCTGGAGGTCCCGGGTTCGAATCCCAGTCAGGGCATTTATTTGTGCAATGAACACGAATATTTGTTCCTGAGTCTTGGATGTTTTCTATGTATTTAAGTATATATTTATCTATATACGTATGTATATCGTCACCTAGTACCCATAGTACAAGCTTTGCTTAGTTTGGGACGAGGTTGATTTGTGTAAGATTGTCCACAAATATTTATTTATTTATTTATTATTTACACATCTCTGGCTCAGTTGGAACGGTGTGTACAGTCGCCATCAAATATATCTGTACTCTTCAGGGTGCTCAAAAATATCTGAACATGCACTTTAACGCCTTGACAATAGAGTCGTGTTCAGATATTTGTGAGCACCTCGTTCGCTCCGATATATCTGATGGCGACTGTACCTTCATATTTTAGTTTTAGTATAAAATGACCCTAGATCTCTGTTACTATTGTTCTGCTATAGTTACGTTTAGTTAGTTACGTTTAGTTAGTTATAATTTGTTTCCAGATTTACGTGCCACTTATATGATGCCCTGCCGTCAAGCAAACGGAAGAGAGGAAGACCTTATACGAGTTGGTCTGACGACATAAAAAAAGATTGCAGGATCAAACTGGATACATGAAGCACAAGACAGAACTAACTGGCTTACTCTGGAGGAGGCCTTCACCCGAGAAGGGGTTCTTGCGTCATAAAAAAATCGATGTACTTAGGTATTTAAGAATAACATATGTAAACAAACTAGACATTTAATAATATTATTGACATTTAAAGCTAATATTGTTGACATTGTACTGACTATTAAATTTAAAAATAACATAATGTATACAAACTAGACATTTAACAATAATATTGATATTTAAACCTAATATTGTTGACATTGCACTGAATATTTTTAAGAATAACATATATACAAACTAGAAATTTAATAATAATATTGATATTTAAACCTAATATTGTTGACATTGCATTGATTAGCAAAAAATAAAAGGCTTTTTTATTTTATTTTATTTTATATGATGCCCAAACGGAACACAATATATTCAATGGAATAAGGTGAAAAAATATATGGATGCTGTTATTCAATAATGTGTCAACCAAATAGGAAAACCTACAGTATTTGCATAACAGCGTTCATAAATATATTGGCGCCCCATACCATTTATTTGGCGGCACGTCAGCAATGAACAGCTTGCGTTTTTGGCTCAGAGTATTGTTCAGGACTTCAGCTGGGCTCGGGCACACACAGCGGCACCTCTTGTCTTCATACACCTGACCCTGGAACAGAGTATCAAAAAGTTGTAAAGCAATTGGCAAATTGTCCCGACGGCAACCATATTGATTAGTGTCATAATGAGGGCTACCAGATGGCGCCACTGCGCTCAAGTTCACCTGTCAAAGTTTGTTATTGGTTATTGTGGGCTTGAAAACAAAGTTTACGTTGAAATCATCACTACATAGTATAAAACAAAGTCGCTTTCTCTGTCCCTATGTCCCTATATCCCTATTCCCTATGTATGCTTAAATCTTTAAAACTACGCAACGTATTTCGATGCGTTTTTTTTAATAGATAGAGTGACTCAAGGGGAAGGTTTATATGTATAATACATGCATCAGCATAGTACCCGTGCGAAGCCGGGGCGGGTCGCTAGTATTTAATATATTATTAACGTACCGACCGTTAAAAAAATTACATCCCGTATCGTAAAAAGTATAATAAACTTATCTCAAAGCACTGACATTCGTAGACCAGTAACTCATATTTGCCATAATCAATCTCAGATTTTGCAAATAGTCACCATATTATTGTAAATAGATATTAACCCGCGTTGCGTACCCATAAACTATGACACACAAACTGACATCACATTAGCGCCTCAAGCGGCGAATCCATACGCGGCAGCCGCATAAAAATATACGTATGAAATATCATTTATTAATTATTATTTAAGAAACTCTAGGGTTGGTGACTCAAAATTATACTACCCCAAAACAAACAATGCAAAAAATGCACAATGATGAACATCCTGTTCAATCATCTCAAAAAAAAAACGAAGCTACAACCGTTTTAATGTTGCTGGTTAGAGAGAGAAAGCGCGACAGATCAGTGACGTCTCACTGACCTCGTGCGCCATAGACACGATAGTTCCAATACAAAGGTGCATTTTGCGGAAAAGGGACAGAATATGCCCCTGTTGATAATTATGTAATTATTTATTCTTTTGAGTTACTTTTTCGCAATTTGATTAAGAATTTAATAATAATAATAAGACGTAAGATTTACTATATTATTTTATTTTATTGACGTTAGATTTTTTTTTTTAGATAGTAAGATTTGATCATTTTTCGAGAAAAATCGTACACACATTGCACTAGGGTCAACCTGTAACGATAGTTACTGTATATTATAAACAAAAAAATATGATATTTAAAAAGAATAAAGGACTAGTCTGCCCTCTGGGTTGGCAGGTCACTAAGTTAAAAAACTTATATTTTGTACATAAGTATGTTTTATGTCTAACAAAACCAATGTTTGATAGCTAATCATGGCATTTCGCTCGCACGTGTTCGCCGCTTGGCACGTGCTTATTCGTCTTTAGCGCAATAGTGTATATGGACCACACGGGTGTGCCAGAGCAGTCTAGCAGAAGCGGGAAGAGGAACAGCCCTGGCACATGCCAGGTTCTAACCATACCTCACAGCTACAAGAGCTCTCCAAATGGAGCTCTTCTAATGTGTCATAATGCTGAACAAAAAGAACATTAATTATTGATGACATAAGATGAAAAATCCAGTAACGGTTTTATAACAATTATCTAGCACTAAAAACCGCAACTATATATTATTATTGGAATAACAATAATTTTAAGGAAACAATTCTTATAAGGAAACGTAAACAATGTATTAACGTCCTGAGAGCCTGTGTCCTATATAAAGGGCAAAATATGATCAATGGAAAATAAGTCAAATTACAAAGTGACAGTGTTGCATTTGTTTTGGATAGTAAGGGTCGGTTGCACCAACATACAATCACAGGCCGGTCATCATCAAATATGGCGCCGGCAGCTTGAAAAGAACAGAAACTTGACAAACTTTTCATACAATTAGATTTTAACGAACACCGCTTACGATTACAAACGGTTTCGTGCAACCCACCCTAAGACTTAAAAATAAAATTAAAATTTATACTCTGAATTATTATGTTCAGATTGTATTTTTATTTGTATGGTTTGTAGTACTTTAGATTATATGGTGTTCTATAATCAACATAGTTCGGTAAATATTGAAAAGCAAATGAATGCTTTATCTGTGTTATCTACGGCTGCTGTCTATGATTGCAGTTGTTAAGAAAAGTTAGAGGCCTTCGGGCGGCTTGAGAACTTCTAACAATCAAGTTGCCCACTCTCACAGGTCTAGTTTGCCTGCAGATTGGAAAGTCAGATGACATTACCTTCTATAATAACTAGTGCCTGCGCCAAATCTTGGGATTAGGTAGCGGTCCCCGGACATCCTTCAAGATGCAATTGTACTGGGATAACGCTAGGATGATGATGATGATTACGTAAGTGAAGCCTAATTTGTGCCCTATTTAACCACTCGGACTGATGAAAAAAACGAACAATAGTATTCTTATGTTATGTGGCTTGAAATCTCCGGGATGGATAGACAATGGCTTTATGGGGCGGTTTTGAGGGTAGTAAGGTAGGCGACACATTACAGACAAATAAAGGTTGGAGCTATTTTTCTTTTCCTTGTAAACCTATATTTTCAACAATTTATAAATCATGCACAGACATAACTAAAATTTAGGCAGATGAGTGAATGAACAAATAAAACAGTCCCATAGTCTCACTGAAGCAAAGAAAGAAACATATGATATTAATGTTCATAGACATTAAGGAAAAAAGTAATATATACTTAAACAAGAGAACTGACTGACTGAATTGTTTTGTTCTCATGTGGTTATGAGTAATAATATGATGCACTTACCAAAGTACATAAAATAAGCGATGAAAAAATTACTGCATTTATCATTTTGAAAGATTCTAACTTGATTAAAATGATGATATTATTATATTCTTCTGGGCAGCCCAAGTAGATTTAACTGATAGGAACATAAGTGCACTGTTTTTAACTAATTGAAAACTATACTAAGGTTAAATTTTAAACGTTTGCTCTGTAAAAGAGCTTGTTTTTCGGTTGCATTTTTGTAATACCGCACACACAATATGTTAGGTATACGACCGATTGCGGCGACAGCCTGTCAGAATGACATTTGAAAATGAATTTTGTGATTGCGTGCGTTCAGGGGAACGAAATACTAAATTAATAAGGTTCATGGCCAGCAAACTTTCAGCAAGCTTGTGTATAGCTGTTCATCGCTTAAAGCTTAGAGCATTGATCATGCCTATCGTACAGTACATGACGCAGCTATGCGGAGGAATGAGATGAAAAATATGTCTTTCTCCCTTTACCGTATAAGAGCGTCTTATATCAATTTCTTAAATCACTTACAGACGAATTAAGAAATACTGAATAAGCATAAAGCACAATTTAGTTTTGATAAATTTTACAACAGTAAAATTCGCGAACGCATTTCTAAACAAAGCACTACGCACATATGACATTAGTTGTTCCTTATCTGTGGCCCTTATTGTCATAAATCCATAATCTGTGGTACTAAAGGGCTGCTGACGGATGATGTTTTGAAGTGGGTACAAGCCAAATGTGTTATTTTTGTGATGAGTGTTCGTGTCATTTTTAAGGTAAATATGATATATTTTCTCTTTACTATACCCTCAGTTAACGCACAATAATATTACCCGCGGATCCGGGGACAGTAACTGCGTATTCGCACGCGCGCTCATCGGCTGCCTAGGTGGCATTTTCGATGTCAGAAATTTTGGAATATTCTGGGTTTTGATCATATCACTATTATGTTAGCATATTTGTCGAGTAGATTACTGTCTAAAGTGTAAACATTGCAGTTTTGTATGCTGTTGATTTGGATGATTTGACCTTTTGCGTGGTTGGAACGGCACCGTAAGGGATATAGTTGGCTGTTCTGATGATGATTTGCTCATTCATTGTGGGAACATTCAGCTGATATCACGGATGCCAGAGGTTACTTTGTACGTACATTCCTTTATCCAATTATAAGGTGGGCCTTGTATTAGTCACTGGCTAATATTTAGTGTGAATAGTCACCTTTTTCTTATGTATATCTGCTTGGCGACGGTCGACTCTGGCGTGTTGTTATGTACGACAATAATTGTCTAAACATCTTGATATATTGCATGTCTTTGACATTAAGTCTGCTTCACTGTGAGACTATATAGTCTATATCTATAATTTTACAAATTATTGTTGACAAAAAAACTACAATATAGTACATGCAATTCCATTAAAATTTGCATATATTGCAAGCTGTTACATACAGTATACTTTACTTTACTGATGTTCAGGAGCATTTAATATTTAATGACTGGTATTGTAATGAGATACTAAAATATGCAAGCTATGAACTACACAAAGTCATTACTTCTATTTTCAACGAAATAATTAAGAATGAAAGCATACCTGAACAGTGGAATATCTCCAACATTATTATCTTACATAAAAAAGGCAATAAAGATGACCTAAACAACTACAGATCCATAAGTATCATGTCCTGTGTCTACAAACTATTCATGAACGTAATGACAAAACAACACACTCGATGAACACCAACCAGTGGAGCAAGCTGGATTCAGGTCAACCTACAGCACGATGGACCATCTACAAACACTTAGTCAACTAATAGAAAAATGCACAGAATTTAACAACCAAGATATATATATTGCATTTATAGACTTTACAAAAGCCTTTGACTCTATAGAACATAAATTCTTATTCAAAACTCTGGAAGATCAAGGTCTAGAGGTAAAATATATTAACATACTGAAACTGATATTCAGACACAGCAAGGCAAGAATAAAAACTGACAAATATGGCCAAACATTCAGGTTGTAAAAAGGCGTTAAACAAGGGGATCCTATCTCACCCACACTGTTCAACGCATGCCTGGAGGGCATATTTAGATCACTTGACTGGGAATATAAAGGTATAAAAATGAATGGGAAGTACATCAACAACCTAAGATTTGCAGATGACGTGATAATTTTCGCCGAAAATCCAAAAGCACTGGAGGAAATGATTTCAGAATTCGACACAGCATGCAAGGAAGCAGGTTTATCAATGAACATGAAGAAATGCAAAATCATTACAAACGGAGCTGAGATACCAATAAAGCATGGAAGCAGCTGTATAGAATATGTGGAAGACTATACATACCTAGGACAGCTAGACTCCTTTAAAAACAGTCTCGTTAAGGAAGTAGACAACAGAATTGGCAGAGCATGGCGAAAATACTGGTCACTAAAATCCGTCTTAAAAAGTGATATGTCAATGGCGATAAAGAAAAAAGTATTTGATACTGCTGTCTTACCCACCCTTACTTACGGTGCCCAAACCTGGAGTCTTACCAAAAAACACATAGTAAAACTGAGAGTTTGTCAAAGAGCAATGGAACACTCAATGCTAAAAATCAAACTAAAGGACAGAATCAGAAATGAAGATATTAGAAAACAAACTGGAGTAAGAGATGTCATATCTGTGATTAGAAAGAACAAGTGGGGCTGGGCGGGCCATATATGGCGATTGACAGATGACCGATGGACCAAACTTACCACTGAATGGATACCTAGAGACAAAACAAGAAAGCGGGGAAGACCCAATCTCAGATGGAGAGACAAGCTCGGGAGCTTTGACAACTACTGGTGGAGAATGGCACGGAGTAGGAGGAAATGGCAGGAGTTGGGGGAGGCCTTTTCTGCAGGGGCGGCATGCAAATAAGAACTAGATATTAAGAATAAACTGTATGTATTTATATTCATAATTTGCATGAAAGAAAGGCTACTATACTATACTATATAATGGGTGGTATTATGGTTGATAATGTTATGTGTGAAATTATGGTGATAGTTAGTATTAGACAGTAGTATTTGACTTTCAGAAGTGCATGTAATATGCCTAAATTGAAGAATAAATTATTTCATTTTATTTCATCTCATTTCATTTCAATGATAAGGTTTAGATTTATCATCAAATACATCTACACACAAGGGTGTTCACAAATATCTGAATGGTTGTAACACCTTGACAATATGGATGTGTTAAAAATAATTTTGAGCACCCTGCTTTTAGTATCAGTACAGTTAGTGTCAGTTGTAGTAGACATATGAGAGATGCCTTTTAAGTTCTGTTCCGCGATTATTAAGCCATCGTCTCCCGGCGAAAAAATAAACAATAGCATTCTTTTGTAATGAGCCTGGGGATCCTAGGGATCAGTAGATGACAGGTTAAGTAAAAACCATATGGCGTTTTCATCTTTTTGAATTTAGAATTCAAAAACAAAAATAATGTTTTTTGATTGTTCAAATAGCTTTATTGTAGCGTCTGTTAAAAGGTCAAGTCGGTTGTAAAAATGAAAATATCAAAGGAAAATATGACATAATTTTCTACAACTTTCAAAGGGGATTAACTCGACTTGAGGAGTGGTACCGCGAACCACAAACGTTTTCCCTCTCTGTTGCATGTATGTGTAAACTTGCAAGTGCAACAGAGAGAGAAAACTTCGTTTGTAGTTCGCGGTTGCTCTCCAGTGTTTTGAGGGGATCACTTCTGTGTTTATTGATGCAGCATCATGTCTTAGGACTGTAGAACGCTGGTATTTAGAATTTCGACGTGGGCACTTTAGCCTCAGTGACAAGTCACGTGAAGGTCGTCCAAGAACCGCCATGACGCAAGAGAATGTCGACGCCGTGTGGCAGCTAATCGTCGAAGATCGTCATGTGACATAACGTGAAATAGAGGCATCCGTGGGCATTTCAGGGACTACTATCCAAAAAGCCTTGTAAATAATAAATGGTAATAATCTAATAGATAGGAGCGCTCGGGGCCCATCGGCGCGGTATGCGAGGTTAAGCAATGTCGGACCAGGTCAGTTATTGGATGGGTGACCACTTTGAGTGGTTTTTAACTGAGCGCTCCCGTGCTTTGGAAGGCATGTTAAGCCATTGATTCCGGCTGCTGTCTATGATAGCAGTCGTTAAACCAAGTTAGAGGCTTTCAGGCGGCTTGAGAACTTCTAACAGTCAAGATGCCCACTCGCTTGACAAGGGGGTGTTGAAGTTGCACCACATCCGTAGGGAGCACCCACCGTTACCCTACACGTGACCCCTGAGTGGTGCTAAACGGTGAAATAAAATTGCCATACAATAAATAAATAGTAAAGGCCACTTAGAAAAAAAGGGAATCCTAATCCTAATAATATTATAAACGTGAAAGTTTGTGCGGATGGATGTACGTTCCGCTTAATCTCAAAAACTACTGAACGGATCTCTATGAAACTTTCCAGTATTGTAGCTTAGACATCAGAATAGGACATAGGCTACCTTTTATCCGCGAGTAACACCGCACGGCGCTGCTAGTCAAAAATATATGTCTTACTTACAAACTTAAGGGCTACGAGATGTCCCTCATTGTTTGGGTCCCCTCATTGTTTGGGTCGTCCCGATTTTCAGTGTTGATATTTAGGTCCTGTTATTAATGAACTCAATTAGGGACAGAACATTGTCCAGAACTTTGCGCAGTCAGTATCAAGCCAAACAATCTGTCTTCACTACATAGTATAAAACAAAGTCGCTTTCTCTGTCCCTATATCCCTATGTATGCTCAAATCTTTAAAACTACGCAACGGATTTTGATGCGGTTTTTTTTAATAGATAGAGTGATTGAAGAGGAATGTTTATATGTATAATAACATCCATTAAATAGTGCACCCGTGCGAAGCCGGGGCGGATCGCTAGTTCATATAGAATAAAAACTGACCTAGGCCAGCGCTGCTTTACCTCGAATAGCCCACTCGGTGCGCGGGCGCCGCTTGGCCACGAGCGCTCCAACGGCTTTTACTAACATTTTCGCAAAGAGGATTTATCACACTGATGCGTCTGATTATACAGTCAGACGCATTTTCAATACCATCTTTCCAGAACATGATTGTAGTAGCAAACACGTCTTCAAAACTACATTGAAAAGATTGCTAATAGATACCCTCTAAATACATATTTTATTTTAGGTTTTAAGGTAGATAGGTACATTAATTTGTTAAGAGCATGAGTGCATTACTCGCCAATAAACGTTGTGTTTGGCGAACGGATATTAATATAAAACTGTATCTAACTTTTTTGGTAAATAAATTAAAAAATTAAATTAAAAAAATAAAATATTTATTTCCCAAAACAATTTGTACCT
Source organism: Epiblema foenella (assembly GCA_963556455.1). Taxonomy (NCBI): domain Eukaryota; kingdom Metazoa; phylum Arthropoda; class Insecta; order Lepidoptera; family Tortricidae; genus Epiblema; species Epiblema foenella. The sequence continues at coordinate 45,972,276 of OY747095.1, forward strand.
TACCAGCTAAGGCCAAAGCGGCACAAATTACAACATAAAACTAAATAAAATTACAATTGTAATATACATTTTTTACGTGAACAGTACACATATTGATTAGTAAATAGTACTTTCAGGCATCTCTCGCTCAATCATTCTTTTACACTCACTCTTCAAACTCAATAATAAATAAATAAATATTAGAGGACAATCTTACACAAATCGAACTAGCCCCACAGTAAGCTCAAGAAGGCTTGTGTTATAGGTACTAGACGACGATATATTTAATAGATATAAATACTTAAATACATAGAAAACATCCAAGACTCAGAAACAAATATTCATGCTCATCACACAAATATTTGCCCTGACCGGGATTCGAACCCAGGACCGTCAGCTTCACAGGCAGGTGCACTACCCACTAGGCTAAACCGGTCGTCAAAATCATACTCGCAAACAGACAGATATATTCACGGAAATGATTACATAGTATTATATCATCCATGTATATATGTATGTGGAGTACCAAAAGGTGAAGGTCCTTATTATATAACACTAGCGACCCGCCCCGGCTTCGCACGGGTGCACTATTTAATGGATGTTATTATACATATAAACCGTCCTCTTCAATCACTCTATCTATTAAAAAAACCGCATCAAAATCCGTTGCGTAGTTTTAAAGATTTAAGCATACATAGGGATATAGGGACAGAGAAAGCGACTTTGTTTTATACTATGTAGTGAATGTGTTCTTTTGGTTGAATTCACAAATGAAAAAAGGCTGAAATTTTGTGATTTGAAATTTATAGCAAATATGTCCACATGTATTTATCATTTGGTCGATTGCTATTATGTATTCAATTGTGTATTAATTTAATAGGCGTGACGACAAAAAAAACACATGCTTTTAAATCAGTTTTTAGAAATGATCAAATGTTTGTATGGGGTCCCATGGGGGCAAAGCAAACAAAAGACGAAAGCAAACAAAAAAACAGGCAAAGTACAGCATAGCTAGCGAGCACCGATAACGCTCCATACTGATCTACACGCAGGCGTGGCCTCGTACTACCGTTGGAAAAGGGAAATTTGCCGTTGTGTTTTTATCAAGATAATTATGGTCTTTGATAATTATCGCGATAATTATCCGATAATCAAATAGTTGCTATACAATATTTTACTGGATTTTATTAACCATTAAAATATAATCAATTAAACATTACAACATCATTAAAACACATATACAGAGCGCAATTATTAAGCTTCGAATTCACGAACGTATTTTTTTAACTCATGCCGAATTTACAATTTTAGGTTATTATCAAATCGATAATTATCAAAGCATAAAAAATCACGATAATTATCCTTTCGAACCTTGGTTTTTATCGTGAATTATTGCATTTATGTACATAGTTTCTATACAATTCCTTTATTGTAACATGAGAATTCTATTGGTAACTTTCAATTTACATTTGAAACGTAAACAACGTTTTTACGAATATTTATAATCCCATATCTTTTTATGATTTCAGTTAATGTCTAATTAATTGAAATTATAAAAAGGTTTTCTATCCCTATATGTCCACACTGTTATGAATTGTAGCATGACCCATCATCCCTATTGTATTATAAACTGACATTTTAAAAGCCATGCAGAACACATATTGACGACTGCTTTAGCCTAGTTGGTAGTGACCCTGCCTTCGAAGCTGGAGGTCCCGGGTTCGAATCCCGGTCAGGGCATTTATTTGTGTAATGAACACGAATATTTGTTCCTCTGTCTTGGATGTTTTCTATATATTTAAGTATACATTTATCTAAATAAGTATGTATATCGTCGCCTAGTACCCATAGTACAAACTTTGCTTAGTTTGGGACCAGGTTGATTTGTGTAAGATTGTCCGCAAATATTTATTTATTTATATGTTATGCAAGCACTCCAAAATATTTGATTTGATATAGTTGTAATGTTGTCCCACAGAATGCCAATCCAGGCGCCGCAATGGACGGACTACCGGAACTGCCCGGTTTGCCGGCGCGAGTTCGCGCCCCCACAAAGCCCCGTCAGTCTCGGCTGCGGGCACACGCTGTGTAGACACTGCCTTAAGCACCTCCACAAGAAACAATGCCCCTTCGACCAGGTGAGTGTGGGACATTACCGGGACTGCCCGGTGGGCGGAGCCCCGTCAGTCTCGGCTGCGGGCTCACGCTGTGTAGACGCTGCCTTAATCACCTCGACAAGAAACAATGCCCCTTCGACCAGGTGAGTGCGGGACATTACCGGGACTGCCCGGTGCACGGAGTCCCGTCAGTCAGCTGCGGGCTCACGTTGTGTAGACGCCGCTTTAAGCATCTCGATAAGAAACAATGCCCCTTCGACCAGGTGAGTGCGGGACACTACCGGGACTGCCCGGTGCACGGAGCCCCGTCAGTCTCGGTGTGTAGACGTTACTAACGACTTTTATTAAATTAAATATCCTGACATTTCCATCACTCTATATTTTTGAAACAGCAATGTATGTTAAACACAACAGTAACCAGTTCTCGAGCTTTAATAGTGTTCGTATGCAGGGTAAGATAAACTATGGACCATACAAAACTGCCCTACTTTCGAAAAGCATATTTGGAATGGCGCCTAGAATTTTTAATAAATTGCCAACTGCCATCTTGAAACTCCATGACCCTCATTTATTTAAAAAATCATTGTTTAAATTTCTAGCTACCAAAGCATACTATTCCATACAAGAATATTTAAACGATCCTAACATAACATAAGTGTATAATAGCATAATTAACGATTTTATATTTAGTGTGTAAGTATGTATGCTGCATGGTATTTTGTGGCTATTTGTATGCCTTAACAGGCAACACATAATAATACAATCCGTAAACTGAAAAACCGATGATACCTACGTATGTTTAACAAATAAAATATTTTGTATTTGTATTTGACAAGTCAACACAGTGTCTAGCAAGAAAACATAGCATTAAATTGGAATTTGGGACTCATTAATAGATAGACAGACCAGATAAATATCCGCTATCCTGACCTTCGTTTACTTTTAACTTTTAAATCTTAATTATGAAACGTATTGATCGACATCTACGTCTCCGAAGCTACCAATATTATTAACATCTATTTCGTGTTATTTGATATTTCGATAGAGATAAATTCTACTCAGCGATGTAAATCTTCATTAGAGCGAAAAGGGTGTGTGGGCTTTCAATAGAAATGGAAACTACAAATAGATATTATTGATCTGTACTAATTAGTGACGGCCTAATTAGTAGCTAGGATACGATCTATTGTAATCTATATATATATAATTGTAGTCCTCACTGACTGACTCATCATCATCAACACACAGCCGAAATTGCTAACGCTAGAGAGTTGATTGTTGCAGAGTCGATTACATTTATAACGTAGGCTTGGGATTAGAAAGCATTTTTCGACATCCATCCCCCCGAGAGAGGACCATTCGCATCACGAAACCATTGATTAGAGATGGGGGTATACCCATACTATGTGACCTATTTTTCTACCATTTTTGACCCCCGTCCTCCCCATCGGTGACCCGTAGTGTACGCCTGTCATTCGCGGCCAATCGCTCTAGCCACTGAGCTACCGGAGCAACCATGCTCGGCCCACAAATTCCTCACCAGGGGCGCTACCGCGAACAGCAAACGAAGTTTTCGTTCTCTGTCGCACTTGCACGTTCGGACGTAAGTGCGACAGAGAGGGAAAACTTCGTTTGCTGTTCGCGGTAGCGCTTGTAAATAGATAAATAAATAAATATTAGAGGACAATCTTACACAAATCGAACTAGCCCCACAGTAAGCTCAAGAAGGCTTGTGTTATGGGTACTAGACGACGATATATTTAATAGATATAAATACTTAAATACATAGAAAACATCCAAGACTCAGAAACAAATATTCATGCTCATCACACAAATATTTGCCCTGACCGGGATTCGAACCCAGGACCGTCAGCTTCACAGACAGGTGCACTACCCACTAGGCTAAACCGGTCGTCGTATACCAGTACCCTCTTGGAGCATTCCTTTAATTTAAAATCCACTTATCTCTCCCACAGACAGTGATACAAGTAGAGCCGGAGGAGCTAGTGATCAACACGGCCCTGCTACAGCTGGCTGGGTACACTCCCCCCTCCCAGCCGTACCACCCCCCCTGCATCCAGGCGCTGTGCGAGCGAGACAGGCGGTCGTACGACGCGGTGGTGAGGTGTATGGAGAACTTGGCCGTCATACTCAAGTATTGCGGGAACGGTGAGTGTTTCGGCTACAGTCGTCACTTTTTTTTATTTGAACCTGAGGGGCTACTACGGAATTCATACCGTCCCTTTCACTCATATAGTGTATATAACACGAGAGTGAGGGATGGCAGGATGTGAAGTTAAAACTTCGAAGCTCGGAGTATAGGAGACTGGCTTTATAGGCCGAATTTGACGATGACCAGCCCGTGATAGTATGTTGGTGCAACCGAGCCTTATTCTTCGCAGTTTCCAACAACGCAGTAGCTGGCCGCCTCTCGCGGCCGATGCAACGCAAGCTAGTGACTCTACTCCAGTGCTGCGTGACTGATGAGGAGGGGAGGGGGCGGTGCGCGCGGGCGGCGAGGTCGCTGGGGGAGCGCTCAGTCACAGAGCTCATACTGCAGCATCAGGTGAGATGGCGAAATCATAATCAAACGTTTACAGTAGTACCCAACTGATAAGGCGCGTCGTGAATCTTCGTTCGCGCAGAAAAGAAAGTAGATTAACGAAAGAATGCTTAAAACTTACAATTAACCTTAGATCACTACTATAAGGTTCATAATGTGCGTGCACTCGATCAGAAGTATGGCGGCTGACTAACATGCCACGCGGCGCGCGCTAACATGGCGGCAGCTGCGGACCAATAGCGGTACAGGAACAAGAAGCGCGGTGCGTGGAGCGTTATTGTTAACCAGAACCGGAATCGGATCCGGAAATGAAAACGGATGCGGAGCCCGAGCGATAGATGGATAAGATGTTAAGGACAGGGCAGGTCTAAGTTTATTCTAAATAAAAATTATGAACCTGTTTGTTTTTGATGTACGCCTGTAAAAATAACAGAACCGGAACCGAAGCGGATGTTTAAAACCAAACGGAAGTTCCGATTTAACAGAACCGGAACCGGAGCTCTGTTACATCCCTGTTTGGAACCATGTGAAGCCACGAAGGACAAACAACACAAAAGTTACGAACAATATAAAAGTGAAATAAATGTGATAATTTACAATTTCAACAAGAACAGATAAACATGAACGCGACCGTAAACATCTATGTAAATACGCAAGAATCCGAAATTTTAATAAGCCGTTACTAATATACATGTCACCGACGGTACTGGTTGAAAATCAGCGCTGTAGGCGCCTGACACCTCAGCATAATGCTGAGCCAGTGTCCGTTTCACTGCCGCGGGGACACACATGTTGTGGTTTGTTTTCTTCTGTTGTTGTTTTTTTGTAATATGTGTGTCTTCTGTGTCTGTGAATAAATAGTAGATTGTGTCTCAAGGGAGCAAAATGATATATTTACGGCGAGGGCGGTATATTGAATCCTGAGTGAAGCGAAAGATTGTACAATAGAATCCTGAGCGCAGCGAGGGATTCAAGTGTTTACGCCCAAGACGGAAATAATTTTGCTACCGTGTGACACATATTGCTTTTCACACCGTCTATGAGGCCCGCTGCTAAAAACATGAAATCTCTTACAAATGATTTTAATACAGAGTATCATATACTGCTTTTCACACCTTCTATGAGGAAAAGAATCATTGTTGCCCTCAAATGAGGGAAGAAAAGTACATCTTTGATCCCTCATTCGAGGGCAACAATAACACTTTTCTGAATAGCAGGTGTGAAATGTTTCTTTCTTTCTTCTTTCTTTCTTACATGTTTATATTTTCTGTGATTCAGAACCCGCAGCAGTTAAGCGCTAACCTATGGGCGGCTGTGAGGGCGAGGGGTTGCCAGTTCCTCGGGCCCGCTATGCAGGAGGAGGTCCTTAAACTGGTGTTGCTGGCCCTTGAGGACGGCTCGGCGCTCTCCAGGAAGGTAGGCCGATGACCTCACTCCTCATCATTGACCCTTTAAGATGGGTTGCACCAAACCGTCTGTAATCGTAAGCGGTGTTCGTTAAAATCTGATTGTATCAGTATGTAAAGTTTGACAAGTTTCTATGGGATGACAGCTGCCGGCGCCATATATGACGATGACCGGCCTCTGATCGTATGGTGGTGCAACCGACCCTTAAATCCCTTAATCTCCATATATCGATTGAAAAGGCTGTGTTAATGACACTTTCCTGATGAAGGAAGACATAAATCTTGTACTTACCAACTCGGAAACTTCAATCTTTAATTATGTTCTGCTATTTTATTTAGTTTATACGCATAATAGCATTTTATGCAATAGTTGAATAAGAGTGGCGTGTGTAACAATTTGAGACGAAGCCGAATATTGTTAACTAGCGACCCGCCCCGGCTTCGCACGGGTGCACTATTTAATGGATGTTATTATACATATAAACCTTCCTCTTCAATAACTCTATCTATTAAAATAAACCGCATCAAAATCCGTTGCGTAGTTTTAAAGATTTAAGCATACATAGGGATATAGGGACAGAGAAAGCGTCTTTGTTTTATACTATGTAGAGATAAAGACGCCATGAGCCTTTTTTGACCTACTTATACAACGTTGCATACATTATTTTTTCTACGACTAGGGATTAAATAATAAAACACAAAATTAAACAGCGTAACAGCATAAGAAAGAGCGGTAAGTTGGATAGTGACAGATGACAGTCCACAGAACTTAATCATAGACACGGTAAGTTTTTTTCAACTGTCATTTACTGACTTGCGTTTTTCCTTATGTTGGCAGTAATTATTTTAGTTTTGTTATTGTTTCATACCATATGAATTCAGTTGTTTGTTAAGTTGACAGTTTTGATTTTCGTTGTAAATTTAGTGTTTGTTTATTTTTATTTGTTGGGTTCACAGGGCACCTCTGTTAGCAGTTGCATTATATCACATATATATATTATGTGATATAATGCAACTCTTTATGAAAAATAGACTAGATAAACTTTTTGAAATTGCATAAGACATGCTTTTACATTCGTTTGCGGGACCATATAATTGACAGATAAAAGTGCCGGAGTAGAAAAAGATTTAAAAAAGAACGATAGAGATAGATAGAGATACTGATGAAAGAGCTATTACAACTCAAAAGACACAAAACCAGCGCAGTGACAAGAATACTCACTGGTCATTGCAAACTTAACAAACATCTATCCCAAATGGGTATAAAACTAAGTGCAGCATGCAGGTTCTGCCAAGAGTCGGAGGAAACTGCCATCCATATCCTCTGCTCCTGTGGACCACTTATGCGCAAAAGAAGTATCTATCTAGGTAGGCACATCATGCCCACAGAGGAGATACAACAGATTGCGACCCAAAGAATCTGGAAATTCCTGGAGGCAACGGGTATAAGCAAAGAACTTTAAGCGCTGCCACAATAGATCAATACTGGTCGAGGCGGCAAAGAAGGCCCACAACTAACAATAATAATAATAATAAATAGAGACACTGATTGTTATACTGGTGTGTACCTCCAGGTGTTGGTGATGTTTGTCGTCCAACGGCTGGAGCCTCAGTTCCCCCAGGCGTCCAAAACGAGCATCGGCCACGTGGTCCAGCTGCTATACCGCGCCTCGTGTTTCAAGGTAATACCAAAGTAGAGTACTTTTATCTCGCGGACTGGGAAATGCTGCGTGATGTGGGTCAATCAACTATTCCTTGTTGTTATTCTGCTCCATCAGCGAGGAGACAACAGTAACCGAGTTTCTTAGAAAGATTGTGTTATGAGCTTCAAGCATGCTCAAGAGATGACCCGTCTCCAAATGGGTCATTGTCAGATTTAGGTTCGTGTCTTTTCGGTGGACATATCAAAAGTTAAGGGCTACAAAGCTTAATTTTGGATTGGTCTAATAACACGCACAAACGGTGTTTCCGTAACTATAAATCCATGTAATAAAAACATATCTTACATGTACATAAGTCGTTAACTATTAACCAACAGGTGGGACAACTTTTGTTTTTGGGTCAATCAACTTTTTCTTGTTGTTATTCTGTTCCATCAGCGAGGAGACTAACAGTAACCGAGTTTCTTAGAAAGATGTTTGTGTTATGAGCTTCAAGCATGCTCAAGAGAGGACCCGTCTCCAAATGGGTCATTGTCAGATTTAGGTTCGTGTCTTTTCGGTGGACATATCAAAAGTTAAGGGCTACAAAGCTTAATTTTGGATTGTTCTAGTAACCCGCATAAACGGTGTATTCATAACTATAAATCCATGTAATAAAAACATAACTTACATGTACATAAGCCGTTAACTATTGACCACCGGGTGGACAACTTTTGTTTTTACAACTGACAATGACCCAAATGGATTTATGATCATTGCTAAAACTCATGTTTGGCAGATCTAAACCCTATAAAATCACAGTTTTAAAGAGTGACTCGGGAGACGTAACCATGGTAACGAGCAACAAAGAATAGTTGATCCACCCATATTATTTACAAAACGATGGTACACCAAACCGTTGGTAATTGTGAACGGTGTTCGTCGAAATCTGTTTATATGGAAATTTTGACTAGTTTCTATGGGATTTATCGTATATCAATTATTTTGAACTCTGAGAGAGAATCTTCTAGAAGACAGTACGGTTGCCAGTTTTGTTGCACTTTTAGCACCACCCAGGGGTCACGTGTAGGGTAGCGGTGGGTACTCCCTACGGACGTGGTGCGTGGTGTTTATTTTTATTTAATTTAACTTTTTTATATAATCCGCAGGTCTCAAAACGCGAATCTGACTCTTCTCTAATGCAACTTAAAGAAGAGTTTCGCACATACGAGTCTCTGAGACGGGAGCACGACGCGCAGATAGTTCAGATTGCGACCGAGGCCGGGCTCAGGATAGCGCCGGACCAGTGGAGCGCATTGTTGTATGGCGATACGGCGCATAAGAGCCATATGCAGAGCATTATAGGTAATAAAATGAATTCGCATCTTTATCATCAATTTTCATCATTATCATCAATTTTCATCACTATCATAAATTTTCATCATTATCATCAATTTTCATCACTATCATCAATTTTCATCATTATCATCAATTTTCATCATTATCATCAATTTTCATCATTACCATCAATTACCATTAATTGTCAAATTTACCATCCTTTTTTCATCCATCAAATATGATTTTTAGTATCAAATTGTATTATTGTTATGTATGCAATTAACTTTATAATTGTGTTAAATCACAACCGTTACCACTATTGACATATTTGACGACAAATTTCATCATTACCATCAGTACTGTCAATTATTATTGCCATCCATTACTAACAATTAGTATGCCACCGGTCGGGACTTATGATAAAACAGTAATGTTAGAGTTTCATAAAGCGGCAATTACACTTCGTCGTTCGCCGCATGCTGTATGCGGCGACCGCAAAAGTGTAAAGAACACGTTAGTCGGCCGCATTCGGAGATCGACAGCTGCCAACGCTTATAGGTAGGCGGACAGACTAATGAGAAGACGACGTTTGTAGGCCTAAGTACAGTGGAATCCGTTTATAATGACATCGAAGGGAATTGACAAACACGTCATACTAAGCGGACGTCATGCAAAGCATTAAAAAAAAACAACCTATTATTTAGGTATATACTTATTTTAATAGAGAAACATAGCATATTAAATCAAAATAAAAACTGCACGTAATATCACAAAAAAAAATCTGTGACGTTCAACTGTCAATTACTCACTGAGATACAGAACAAAAACCAGCCACGTGCCGAACGTCGTCGGGAATCAACGAACATGACCGAAGGTAGGTGTAAAGAATCATGTCGGTCACTATAAACGGACAAAATTGATTAAAAATGGGTCATAATAAGCGACATGTCACTGTAAGCGAAGTCATTATAATATCCGACTTTGTTACAAAGATTTTTATGTGAAAACCAAACTTCGTTGTGTAATTACGTCATAATAGGCAGTTGGTCAATGGAGGCGGAGTCATAATAAACGGACTCCACTGTAGTTTAAAATGAATTCGGCGACCGCATTAGGTGAACGACGAAGTGTAATTGCCGCTTAAGGTAGTTGTCAAATGGTTTTCTACTATTTTTTTGACGTGACAACGTCTTATAAATTGGTTTGCCGGGTGACACTTCAAGAAACTGCGTTACGCTCCGCTCACGTTATGCGCTCACAATGAGAGCGAGTGAGAGGCATGGTTAGCCCGCCTAAGAGCGAGAGAGACAGACATGCGGGCGGGATGTCGGTATACGGGCGAGCACTCAAAGTCGTTGTCACGTAAAACTTTCGCCCGTATACCGACTTTACAGGCAACCAATTTTTTTTTAAATATTTATTTTCTCTATCCCCACAGACAAGCTGCAAACACCCCAGTCATTCGCGCAGTCCGTTCAAGAGTTGTTCATAGCGTTACAACGCACCGGCGACCCTCGGCAGCTGGTCGTAATGAGCATGCATCTAGACAGGCTGGCTACCATCGATGCGAGTCCAGGTCAGGTTTTTCATCATTGTCATCTAGTAACTATTGTCATCTAGTATCTTCACTGTATGACTTTATTTTGTTATAATTGTAAACTCGAAATTATTATTCTTTCTTGAACTGTAAATTAATATGTTGACATGAAAAATGTATTATTATAGTCAGACTTTCTTAAATTGTAAATTAATATTTTGACATGTAAAAGTGCCCTTGTGGCCTATTTGCAGAATAAATGTTTGATTTTGATTTAACGTCCTGAAATGCTTGCTACCCATTCATCCGAGTCGAGGTGGAGATAACGCGTGTTTCATCAATTATTACTAATTTTCATCATTGTCATCTAGTATCGTTTTGATAGACTTGCTCGCATCGACGCGAGTACAGATGAGGATAGCGTGTTTTTCATAAATTTTCATTATTTTTCACCAATTTTCATCATTGTCATCTAGTAATTATTGTCATCTAGTAATTATTGTCATCTAGTAGTTTATCTTCACTGTATGACTTTATTCTGTTATAATTGTAAACTCGAAATTATTCTTCCTTCTTGAACTGTAAATTAATATTTTGACATGAAAAATGTATTACTTATTATAGTCAGACTTTATGAAATTATAAATTAATATTTTGACATGTAAAAGTGCCCTTGTGGCCTATTTGCAGAATAAATGTTTGATTTTGATTTAACGTCCTGAAATGCTTGCTACCCATTCATGCGAGTCGAGGTGAAGATAACGTGTTTTTCATCAATTATTACTAATTTTCATCATTGTCATCTAGTATCGTTTTGATAGACTTGCTCTCGTCGACGCGAGTCCAGGTGAGGATAGCGTGTTTTTCATAAATTTTCATTAATTTTCACCAATTTTCATCATTGTCATCTAGTCTCGTCTTGACAGGCTTGCTGCCATCGACGTGAGTCCAGGTGATAATAGCGCGCTTTTCATCAATTTTCATAATTGTAATTGATGAAAATATTGTATTGTATTGTATACGCAGATGCGAAAAGCCCCTCTTGGCAGCAGCTGGCAGAGGTGATGACGTCACTGAAGGAGGTAGTCTCCGGTCTGATACACTACCTGCAACAGAGCCCCGCCCGGGACTCGAACCACAACCCCAAGCACGCGGAGCGAGGCGCGGAGCCTTCTACTAGTGAGTCCATCATACAATATAATAAAATTAAGTGCAGTGGGGCAATCGAGTCTCATCATCATCATCATCATCAATGTAGCCGAAAGACGTCCACTGCTGAACATAGGCCTCCCCCAAGGCTCGCCATTTAGACCGGTCCTGTGCCGTTCGTTTCCACCGGATTCGCGCGACCTTCACCAGGTCATCACTCCAATCGAGTCTGCGGGCAAATAAAACCAATCGAAATATTTTCCGTGTCTTACATCATTTACTAGAGTGCCATCTTGATGAAATTGTGAAAGCGATTTTCTACTGTCCGGGCATAGATAGCACTAGTCAGGGGCGTATTTACCCTAGGGCCATCCGGGCCATGGCCCCGGGGCGCCAATCCGCCAGTGCGGCGTAACCCCCTAGCCGCCCCCGACCGGCAGCTGCAACGTGTGTTTTTATTACAGAATCCTTAGAATCACATTTCAAGTTTTCTTTTGATTTCAATTAAACTTAACTTCATTGCATTTTTTGAAAAAAAAACACTATTAAATCCCCTGCCTCCTACTACTACTCCTACCTGCGTGAAAGGGACCGGTGATATTACGTCGCACTAACAGGACGTCGCACAAAACGGACTGATTTACTTAGAAAATGTTTGGTGTGAAATCTAATGTGTGGTGATTTCAAAGTCGTTAAAAGCGGTCAGATTTTATAAGCGGAGTTGTTGTAAGTGGATTCTAGTGTAAAATTATTATTCTTTTAATTTCAATATTTGGCAATGGGCTCTTATAAATTTATAGGAAAATGAACGCTTCGAATTAATTGTTCGTAATTTTTCTTTTCGATGTTTTAGACCTCGCTACTTTGACGATCGACGCATTGTGATTCGAAATTTAAACACGTCGCTTACATAATTATCGATATTTTAATCGTTCGACATTTCTATTGTAGGCACATTACGCGTCGATAAATAGTCGACATTTTGATCATTCGCACTTTTTTTTTCGATATTTTGAACTTGGATGACTTATGACATTTAAATACGTACCCAACAGAAGAATTGTTATATAGTGTAGTCTAAAATGTGTGTAATGACCTACTCAGTGGCGTGCAATCCATAAAGACAAAAAGACATAGCCTACTCTACTTAAATTAGCGACACTCATATTTTTATCTAGTTATCATAAATATCATAATCAATAACCACAATCAATAAATTGAATCTAGATCCCAAATAATCTTAAATTAACATTAGCGTCATCTGTCCACTCCATAATGTATCAATAAATATAATTAGTTTCAATTGACGGCTTCAACAGTGTTAGCGTAGCTATACGCTGCACTAGCGCCGCGGCAAAGGCACAAACTATTCATGTCTAAAATTACCTATGTGTGAGTGCGTAGCGACACGGATACATTGTAGTGTGTGCTCCTGTAATCACGCAACACCTAGAACAAAACTCACACACACAAACATAGAATTTAGACATTGCCTTTTCTGCCGAGCGCCAACGAAATTTTACCTACAATTTATGAGCTGCGGGGTAATCACGTAACTTTTGTACTACCGTTAGATAGATTTTAATGTCAAATTTTAATTGTCAGCTCATACATTTATCCTTCAAATTTGACAGTAAAATCTATCTACCGTTAGTACATAAAGTTACGTGATTCGCCTGCTGGTTACAATTAATTAGCTCCTTACAACTCGGGAATTTTTATTTTAAGAGTTGCACTGCTTGAAATTATTTGTAATAATTACCGTATTACGGTTAATTACCATTAAAAACAAATCGGATGTATTTGGAATTTGAAAAGTTTATATTTAAAAAATCTGCCTACCCTGTCTTAAGAGCGCTTTAATAAAATGTAACAGGTCCACTAGCGCCACTCGTAAATAATTGTAATTATTGAAATTTAATGGTATATAACTAAAAAAGGGGGCCGCTACGTACTGTAGTTGGTATTTAAGTACATTTTGAATCCATCTAACTAATTTTTACGTTGCTAGATTGGTCTCTCTATGAGCTCAAAAATAAAACGGCCGTTTTAACTTTGGACGCATAGATTGACGAATCCAGCAACGTAATAACTAGTTTGATGGATTCAAAACGTACTTAAATACAAAATACAGTACGTAGCGGCCCCCTTTTTTAGATATCTATTGTTAAATTTAGACAATCACAATTATTTACGAGTGGCGTTAGTGGACCTGTTACATTTTATTAAAGCGCTCTTAAAACTCTGTGCACGCCACTGGACCTACTCTATCACCCCTCAGATCTTTGCATCTAGCTATGAAACACCGTGTTATACCTACGTATCCTAACATAACACATGACTTGCAGGTCAACCATCCCCCCAGGCCGCTGCCACTACGCCGACCCACTCCAAATACAAAGTATCGATGTGTAGAGACGCGGCCGCGAGATCATTCTGCCCGCGTGGAAACTCCTGCACTTTTGCGCATTCCGAGGAAGAACTAGAAAGGTATTGTATACAAATATTGCCTTAATAACATTTTAAGGCGCGTAATAGAGTGAAATACCACATTTTGGTCGCGTTCAAAGGCCTAAAACTCAAAACTGGCCCGAAATATAGATCTCGAAAAAATATACTTGAAGAATTGATTTCTTTGCGCGGGTAGTGTGGCGGGAAAGGCTACGCCACGCCCCAACGCGCAAGGTCGTTCGCGGTTATACGCGCCTTAACCGCCACGGACAATCTAACGGATTATGACACTTTTCAATCAAAGTGAAATTCGTTTCCGAAGTTGTAGTAACTTCACGACCACTAGATGGCGCTGTACCTAATAGAAACTAGTTAACGGTTGTTCGATTCGAATTCCTTAAGAAAGAGCCATCTAGTCGTCATCTTCGATTGGTAATCAAGTGGGTGCATAGTAACGGTGTAATCAGTAGATATCGCTAAGTGCCTCCTTAAGGCGTAATTAGAGATTATTTATTATTATTGATATTGATTATTAATATATATTAATCAAGGTATACCTTGAGCCGACGAATTTTACGCCACGGTAGCTCAGTTGCTTAAGAGCAATGGACGGATTCCAGAGGTCGTGGATTCTAATCCCACCTGCGGCAATGTTTTTTTTTTCACTGTGATTGAAAATTGTGAGTTTGTTAGAGGAAGCATCCGCTTGAAAAAAAAAATGATGTTCGGCGTTAAAGGATTAACACTTTCACAGTCTCCATGCAATAGCTGAAAAAAATCCGTGATTTCAATTATTTTTTCAAAAAAATGAGTGGGATTTGGGTCATTGTCAGATTTAGGTTCGCGTCTTTTCGGTGGACATGTCAAAAGTTAAGGGCCACAAACCTTAAATTTGGATTGGTCTAGTAACCCGCACAAACGGTGTTTCCATAACTATAAATCCATGTAATAGAGACATAACTTACATGTACATAAGCCGTTAACTATTGTTTTTTACAACTGACAATGATCCATTTGCGGCCCATACGTGTTACCCGTACATGTGCTACTTATCTCAATACGTTTATTGCACATAATGGTTATACAGGTGGAATAGCAGTGGTAGACGTTTTTTTTTTGAACCTGACTGTGACTTTATAGGCCGGGCCCAATAAAGCGATAGGAGTGCGCGGTTGGAGACTAGCCTGTGGAAAATCCAAGGGAAACCTCCGACACTACCACGCGTGTGGTTTGGAACACTGGAATACTCTTAAGAGTTTGCGCTCCAGTGAGATTGGTTGAGCGGTTTCAACCGGATCTGAGGTGTGAGTGGAATCGAGCTACTGGGACTTTTGTCGCTAGTTCACCAAACCTAGCCTAGCTGAGAAGAGTCCAGCAAGAAACTCAGCTAGGCCCGACCTGGGTCGGGCTGATTTCCAGACCCGTATGTAGAATTATGGACTATCAAAGTTTTAATCAGATTTTTTATCGCATGTAAGGCGTTCAGTGACTTGATTTGAAGGTCTTTGTATAAATATCTGTGGAATAAATAAATAAATATTAGTGGACAATCTTACACAAATCACCCTAGTCCCAAACTAAGCAAAGCCTGTACTATAGGTACAAAGTGACGATATACATACTTATGTAGATAAATAGATACTTAAATACATAGAAAACATCCAAGACTCAGGAACAAATGTTCGTGTTCATCACACAAATAAATGCCCTGACCGGGATTCGAGCCCGGGACCTCCAGCTTCGAAGGCAGGGTCACTACCAACTAGGCTAAAGCGGTCGTCAATTTCTATATTAGCAGAGGCCCGTTTGTTTGATTTTTGGAAATATACCTTATAGGCAATATATCCCTCCCTCCCCTTTTCCCGCAAAGCACCAGTGACATCTTTGAAATCCTAACCTTTTAGCAGTTGGCGAATGAAGGTTCAAAATTCGACTGTACAATACAATACAAATACTCTTTATTGCACACCTCACATAATAAAATAGCACATAAAAAACAAAAAACATAGATACAGGGAGACAGAGGCAGAACAACAGGCGGTCTTATCGCTGAAGAGCGATCTCTTCCAGACAACCTTTGGGTAGTGGAGAAATGAAATATAAAGCGACTGTAATGTTTTTTTTTTTTTTAGTTGCTAGATAGAGTCTTGGTGTATTTTTTATAGTATTTAGTTTTTAATTGAATAAATATTAAATATTATTGTTATATTGTCGTTACCATCACCAATTCAACGTTGACACCAAATAAGAAAATCAAAAAGTTCGCAAATACTCGAAAAAGGATCCATTTTCTAATGGCATATTTTTTGCCTCTTTTTTTAGTAGTCTTGAAGCGTAGTCAAATTTGGAGTCGACGACCCGTATTTTTTTAAATAACGTGACTAAATCTGTCCAATTTTTTGTATTTCTTGTACGCTTGGCGGCATAGCGAATAATAATAATAATGGCCTTGTATTTAGACTTAGTCGTATTTTCTATTTGTTTGCAAGTCTGATTGGCCCTCGGCAA
Organism: Epiblema foenella; assembly: GCA_963556455.1. Taxonomy (NCBI): domain Eukaryota; kingdom Metazoa; phylum Arthropoda; class Insecta; order Lepidoptera; family Tortricidae; genus Epiblema; species Epiblema foenella. The sequence continues at coordinate 45,988,964 of OY747095.1, forward strand.
AGGCCTCCTCCAGCCTTTTCCACTCATGTCTGTCGCGTGCGACTCTGTGCCATGTCTTTCCTGCCACCTGGCATATGTCATCATCCCATCTCTTTTCAGGTCTGCCTCTTCTTCTGTGCCTCTCCTTCAAACTCAAACTCAAAATATTCCTTATTCAAATAGGCCTAGCAACAAGCACTTTTGAATCGTCAGTTATATATTACATAAATTGAATCTAATTATTCAGAGCAATTTATTGATGCATATGAAATTTTAAAAAAGACATGAATTACTATAATGTATGTCAAAAGAGAGTATAATAAATTCACAAAAAGATCGTCAATATGTAAAATAAAAACATAAAAAATAGTATAATCTAGACAGTTTCTAGAATAAAATCTGAATGTCAAGAGGAAAATTTAACGTCAACATCTAATGTCATAGTTATGAAAATAGTCATTAAGATGTAATGTCATAATTATTAAAATATAATTAGTATTTCAACCACAATTATACCCACGGTGTTTTATCATTCATGTAGTCTTTAATTCTCCTTCTCGAGGATACCACTCTGTAGTTCTTTTGCACCATTTTTCTTTACCTCGTATCATATGGCCTGCCCAACGCCATTTAGACCTTTTTATTTTGTGTGACATTACCCCATAGACTTTTGTTGTCTTCCTTATGCTAGACGATGTCAGTTTTTGTGCATAGCGAATAAACCATATCATTTACAGCAAAATTAGCTAATTTTAAGTGTGAGTAATTTAAGCTATGCGAGTATTATACTTACATATATCATTATGTTTATTCAAGTGTTGTTCAAATAATTATACAATGTGTGTGTGCACGTGTAACAAACACCTAAACATTCATCTAAGCTTTAGTTTAGCTTAAGTTTAGTAGTCCCCCCCCCCCGTCCCTCAACAAGGTAAGTGATAAATGTCTCGAAAAAACGCTCGGGAATTGAAACGATTTAGCTACAAAACATTTTAAAATTAACATCAAAACTGACAGGTAAACAAGTTAAAATGTCATTATTCCGACTATACTGACATTACTGATCTGTTGCCATATAAATGAGAATTATAGCGCCCTCTTGTCAATGCTCATATATTTCTGGTCGGGCTTTAAGAGGCCTTATAAGTTTTAAAATGTTTTGATTTCAAATTATGACAAAAGTATTGATTGATAATACCAATAAAGTGATTAAAGGATACGATGACTTTATTAAGTTTCAGATAGCATAACATAGCTATTTTTTTGATTTTATTGTGTGTAGTAGAATTTAAACGGAAAAACGGTGTCAACATTTGGCGATGCAAACAACGTTATTGCGTATCTTTGTAGTCCCATATCTTTTTATTATTGTGATAATTTGTCAAATTCTATACAGGTGTTAAATAAAACCGGTTTTACAATCCCTGGCTTAAGTACGTAGGTGCCATACAATGAGAATTCTATTGGTAACTTTCAAATTACATTTGGCGATGCGTACAACGTTTTTGCGGATCTTTGTAGTTTTGTATCTTTTTATTATTGTGACAATTTGTCAAATTCTATACAGGTGTTAAATAAAACCGGTTTTACAATCCCTGGCTTAAGTACGTAGGTGCCATACAATGAGAATTCTATTGGTAACTTTCAAATTACATTTGGCGATGCGTACAACGTTTTTGCGGATCTTTGTAGTTTTGTATCTTTTTATTATTGTGACAATTTGTCAAATTCTATACAGGTGTTAAATAAAACCGGTTTTACAATCCCTGGCTTAAGTACGTAGGTGCCATACAATGAGAATTCTATTGGTAACTTTCAAATTACATTTGGCGATGCGTACAACGTTTTTGCGGATCTTTGTAGTTTTGTATCTTTTTATTATTGTGACAATTTGTCAAATTCTATACAGGTGTTAAATAAAACCGGTTTTAAAATCCCTGGTTTAAGTACGTAGGTGCCATACAATGAGAATTATATTGGTAACTTTCAAATTACATTTGGCGATGCAAACAACGTTATTGCGGATCTTTGTAGTCCCGTATCTTTTTATTATTGGGATATCTTGTCAAATTCTATACAGGTATTAAATAAAACCGGTTTTACAATCCCTGGTTTAAGCACGTAGGTGCCATACAATGAGAATTCTATTGGTAACTTTCAAATTACATTTGGCGATGCAAACAACGTTATTGCGTATCTTTGTAGTCCCATACCTTTTTATTATTGGGATAATTTGTCAAATTCTATACAGGTATTAATTAAAACCGGTTTTACAATCCCTTGTTTAAGTACGTAGGTGCCATACAATGTGAATTATATTGATAACTTTCAAATTACATTTGGCGATGCAAACAACGTTATTGCGGATCTTTGTAGTCCCGTATCATTTTATTATTGTGATAATTTGATGGTTTTCTATGCATATAACTAGACCCCGTTATCTTGTCGCACAGAAATTGTTATTCAGTAGAGCGTGAATGTTTTTTTTATCGAGCTTCTTGATATCGATGTTTATATAATGCAATTGAATTTTCGCCTTTTAAGTATATGCTCAATTTTAATGAAAACTTTTTGTATTTACCATTACCGGCAGCTTTTAAAAAGCAATTGTTATTTGAAATTGTGTGGGGCTGGTCAGTGCGTCCTTCGCATGTATATGCAGCAGGATTTTTTTGCCCAATTTGGAACTTGTCATCACGAAAATCCCTACATAACCCATAGTTACACTGACCATGTACAATTGTGTAAAGTTTATTGTAATTATTGTGGAAAAACTATGATAAATCCTAACGAACACCCTAGACTTTTATTTCTTCGTTTATATTTTTATACAAATGTAATAAGTAGTACCTAGTGACACCTCTTTGAAATTATCAGTGATGTACAGTATCGACATTTAGGTAGTCGATAAAAAAAATATTCACGGTCTACTAAAAAACAATTAAGAGAAAAGAGTCATCTACCCTATTCAGTTCAAATTATTTACAGAATAATCGGCGAATAGTCTTAATAGTATAGGCATCAATATGTATACATTTTTTCACCTTGTTCCGTTGAAATAAGATCCAAATATGTATACATATTTATACCCTCGACTGTATGTACAACATGATATCCGTAAATACGAGAAACTACTCATACTACGTACTTTGTAAGTGTAGTTGAGATTTTTCTTGCTTGCCGATATTATATAAAACTATTAAATGATTTCGAATCTTGTATCACGCAAAATAGAGTCGCTTTTTGGACGGATCACTTTGTCACAACTTGGCCTATTCAAATAATGTAACTTCGGTTCACTGCCGAAATTTTGTCACGTATTTTATCCCGAATTACCCTCACTTACACCACGCCACACTTACACCTCAACAAAATCTTAACTGCACAGTTTTCAAAGGTGAATTTTACACCGACTGTAATAAGATTTAAATTACAACTACCCTTCCTTGTTTAAGTTCCTTGTTTCCGTAGAAAGAGGATTAGCGAATAATCTGACTAAATTGAGATGTATCAGAAGATTCAGAAGACTGATACATCCATCAGCACAATTCGGACATATCATAATTAGTCGTATTGCATAGGCTTGAATACATTTGATGTTTCGGTGACACATAATACGCGATGCGGTTCAGGAGATGACACATTGTATCTCGTTCCCACGTATGTTATTGTGTATGCTTACATCTCTTTTGCACATCTGTGTATGTGTGTATTGCCTGCTCAAGTCTTATCCTTACCTCATGTTTGATTTTTTAAATAGCTAATCAAAATGAGGGTAGTTATTCATATTTAGTTAGATGTAGACCTTAACTCGATTTAGACTTTCATTTTGTTGTTAGCACGCGTCTTGCCGTGTGGTTTGTTAAGTTTTTGTTATTTGTTATACAAATTCTATTTCCAAATGTTGAAAATGATGTACTATCGTACCTTCTCATGCCGCACTGAGTGGCGGTGTCTGACCACATTGGAGACTAATGAACATTTCCTTAAATGGTGAGTTTGTAAATTAGTTTAACTATTTTTTTTTTGAACCTGACTGTGGCTTTATAGGCCGGGCTCAATAAAGCGATAGGAGTGCGCGGTTGGAGAGTAGCCTGGGGAAAATCCAGGGGAAAACCTCCGGCACGACCACGCGTGTGGTTTGGATCACTGGAATACTCTAAGAGTTTGCGCTCCAGTGAGATTGGTTGAGCGGTTTCAACCGAATCTGAGGTGTGAGTGGAATCGAGCTACTGGGAGTTTTGTTGCTGGTTCACTAAACCTGGCCTAGCTGAGAAGAGTCCAGCAAGAAACTCAGCTAGGCCCGACCTGGGTCGGACTGACTCTACCCGGTGTGCGGCGGTACCGGGACGAATAGCGTCTATATGTGTCACCGTTGTCGCGATCGCGCGGTGGACGTCCCCGCCGGCGAGAATGCCTAAGTTTAGTTTAACTAGCTTTGGGGGCAATAAGGTTAGCTGTTGGATTAAATCGGCGTTTTCATAGAATATGTATGAGTAGTCGTCTACCGGCGAAAAAAATTAACAATAGCATTTTTTGTTATGATCCCTGGGATCCCAGGGACCGGTAGACGACGGAAAATAGTTAAGTTTAGGTACGGTAGTATTTACCATTGCCTGTTGTTACCATTATTAATGTTAGGCTTAATTCAGTTGGGCTGCTCCAACGAACGCTCGAACAAAGAGAGCGCCAATAGTTCAAGGGTTGCGACGACCGGTTTAGCCTAGTGGGTAGTGCACCTGCCTATGAAGCTGACGGTCCTGGGTTCGAATCCCGGTCAGGGCAAATATTTGTGTGATGAGCATAAATATTTGTTTCTGAGTTTTGGATGTTTTCTATGTATTTAAGTATTTATATCTATTAAATATATCGTCGTCTAGTACCCATAACACAAGCCTTCTTGAGCTTACTGTGGGGCTAGTTCGATTTGTGTAAGATTGTCCTCTAATATTTATTTATTTATTTATTTTATTTTAAGGGTGAAATGGGTGCTTTCACCCGAGTTAAAAAAAAATAAGTGGATTCAGTAATAAAAACACGCGCTGCAGCAACCAGCAGCCAGCGCCGCCGCGCCCGCGCCCCGCCCCCAAAAAAAATACTTTCCACCCTAGGGTCGGAAAAGCGACTTTCAACCCGGCTATCTACTTATGAAAATTGAACTTTCCGAACGGGTGAGATGAAAAAATATATTTTTTGTCATCACGCCTATTCAACGTCATTTTTTAATTGGTTTAGTTAGCGAAAGTGTGCATTTGTTTGCGCTAAACGAATTGTAACAAAATGCGCAACGGCGATTGTGATATTTGCCGCTTTTCCGTGTGTTTCTTAACGAGGGCTATCGCGTATGAATTCGCCGCTAGAGGCGCTAGTGTAGCGTGAGGTCTCCGAAATGTCAAATGTCACTCGTTTTGGTTGCGCTACGCGGGTTAATATCTAATTGGAACAATATGGTGTCTATTTTGTAATACCTGAGCTTGATTATGGCAAATGCGAGTTACGGGTCAATGACTGTCAGAGCTTTGAGACAGTTTTGTCTTTCGGAAACTTATTTCCCCCTTTTTTTCCGAATAAAACGGGACCGCGCTACAATGCGGGATGTTCGATATCTTTACGGTACGGTTTTAAGGTATTAAATATGGTTTAAATGTAAACTTCGCTCTCATGCCCACAATAGCCAATAACAATTTTTGACAGGTGGACCTTACTCGACAGTGGCGCCAACTGGTGAGCACAAAAACGATAGCCCTCATTGGGACGGTTTCTTTTCGCTTCATTAGGCTACCACTTTAACCTAGAGTATCTTGCCTACGACGATGGCGGTCCCACGTTTAAATCCCTGTCATGGCATTCATTTGTGTGACGAGCACGATTATTTGTTCCCGAGTCTTGGATGTTTTCTATGTATTTAAGTAAATATTTCTCTATATAAGTATGTATATCGTCGCCTAGTACCCACAGTACAAGCTTTGTTTAGTTTGGGACTAGGTTGATTTGTGTAAGATTGTCCCAAAAAAAATTATAACAATAAAATGCTTTATGACGAGTGGCGAAAAAGGGGAGGCCTTTGCCCAGCAGTGGGACACTATATAGGCTAGTAAAAAAAAAAAAATGCTTTATTGTGCACTACATGGAGAATTAAAAAAAATAACCCATTATCCAGTCCATCCAACATTCAACTCAATATCCCAATGACCTTAGTTCCCATCGCAGCCAAAGAGCTGCACTCCAATAGTTTCTGCACCTGGCGGGAACCATCTCCGGATGTATGTTGTGCGTTCGGAGATGGTATCCGCCATGTGTATCCCTTGCTTTTAGATAATTTTTGTCTTAAAGGGGCCTCTGCGCTGTTGGCTTCGGCCCCACGCATGCCTTCCAAAGGCCCGGGACCCCATGGTCCCGAGATATGGAAAAGACATATTAATAAAAAAAAAGATATATTTATTTATTTATTTTCTTAAAGCTGTGGATACTTCCAAAAGGGGCCGCAACGCATTGCGTACGTAAATTTGGGGACAAATAAACAAAAACGAAGAATAAAAAAGGCCATGTGAGAATTAATTTTTTTAAGGCGGTCTGAGTATTCGGAAAAATAGTGAATTTTTTTGTCAATGAAATCCGGGATTGATTCTATGAAGACTGGAGCCCCGAGGAGGTGAAGCGAGCTTTGGGAAATAGGTTTAATACTTAATTCTTTGAAAACTTATAATTGTGTAATTATTTGTTCTTTTGAGTTACTTTTTTCGCCATTTGATTAAGAATATGATCCTTTTTCGAGAAAATTCGAACTCATTTGGTGTCAACATACCTATTGTCATTCCCGCCGAGGCATATAGTATTGTTTTTAGGGTTCCGTAGCCAAAATGCCATAAACGGAACCCTTATAGATTCGTCATGTCTGTCCGTCCGTCCATCCGTATGTCACAGCCGATTTACTCGGAGACTATAAGCACTACAATTATGAAATTTGGTTGAAAGGTGTATTCTATGAACCGCTACATAAAAGTGATGTGATGAAATTACAAAAAAATATTAAATTAGGGAGGTACTGTTGTATACATGTAACCGGTGGATGAAAAAAACAATTGCAACGCACATAGTCGTGTGGGGTATCGATGGACAGGCCTTTAAAAATGATATGGAGTTTTCTAAAAAACTTGTCCATTTAAGTCAACCGTTGGTGTGATATTAGTTGTCAAACTATAAAGTTCAGAATTCTGAAAAAAAATTGAGGTGGTGTGTATTAGTAAATACTTTCAACGATTTTTGGTTTGAACAATATAGGTTTTACGGTTTTTGAGTTTTCGCTTAAAAACTGTCTTGCCCAAACAAATGGTCGTAAGTGCCGTGAGTTCCCTATGAAAATACAACTTTTTAGATTCAATGTATTGGATAGTGATTTTAAATGTGGACTAGTAGGTGTTGGTACGGAACCCTTCATTGTGCGTGGCTTTACACGTCATCGAAATATCGAGCCATGGTCGCTAACGACGGTTACAGCCGACAGTCTGGCCAAAGCAATAGCGATCTATGCGCGTTTGCGTAAGGTTTAATTTCGTGTTGAACAATGCGATGGTGTGGCGTCAGCGATGCGTCATTTGTGTCCGATGCTTGGCGCTCAAAAGGTTATAATACAATGATTTCTGAAAATTAGAAAAATCTAAATTAAATTCCATCAGTAATAATAACGCGTTGCAACAGCCGGCGGCGGCTCTTATTTGGAGACAATATACGGTCACTTTTCGGGCTTAGGCCTTAAGAGGCCTTATAAGTTTTAAAATGTTTTGATTTTATATTATGACAAAAGTATTCATAATACCAATAATGTTATTAAAGGCTACGATAATTTGGTTAAAGTTTTAGATAGTAACAAAGCCATTTTTTGATTTTATTGTGTGAAGTAGAATTTAAGCGGAAAAAACAAGTTTTTAGCTTAAAAATGGACGATTTGGAGTGGTGTTTGAAACGATATTTCTTAATGAAAAATCCAAAAAATACATTGAAAGTTTATGTCATAAGGTCGCAATAGCCCTGTTCTAGATAGTAACGTTGAGAATATGTCGATATGCGTGTCAATTCAACCAGAAAATGGCGTGAATAGATGAGCGTTTTTAACTTATAAGGACCCTTAAATTGTGTATGATATTCCATTATGGCCCGTTCGTTTCGCCGCACCCGAAACGTGAAACTTCGCGGCGTATATCACAACGAATCTAACGTCAATATTTCATTGCATGTTCGAGAAAATGTGTGTGGATATGTCGAGCAACTCATTTTTGTCGGGGCCCACAGGAAACCAGCGTCGGGACACCTTTTGTGACCCGGCACATGGCCCGTGGGCCTCTTTTTCGCAACCGTTATTTCCGTAGACCATAGTTTTAAGTAATTTAACTGTAATTCTAGTTCTTCTGTTGGACGGGTTGCTGGATCGGGCATTATCGAGTCTGTGGAATTAGTCTAGTTCTTTTAATTTCTTTATGTTCTTGTTTTCTGTTATTTTTATTTAAATGTGTTACCTTCTGGGGAAATCACTTAAGGGTTCTGTCGGAAAATCAGCGCTGGCAATCACGCCAGCACTACGCTGAGACAGAACCATTTCGTGCAATACCTTGTTCTTCTGTTTTTATTTATTTTCTTGTTCTTTTTGTGTTTTGCACGAATAAATATTTCTGATTTCTGTTGTCGAAATAAAGATTTTTTTTATTCTATTCTATTCTAAAAAGCGTATGTTATATAAGGAATCATTGATATTTGACATCCATTTTTATCTTTTGCGTTGTTCTAATACGGATGTTGACTGAAAATTTATTAGTATCCCAATCATTATCCAAAAGAAAGAATGCATAAAACTATGCCAAATGGTGAAAATACCATTAAAATATCTCAAAAAATAACGAAGCTATAATCGTTACAATGTTTTTGATTAGACAGAGAAAGCGCTGCAAATCAGTGACGTCGCTGACCTAAAGCGCCATAGTAAATGACGATTGTTCAATACAGACGTTTTTTTTTTTTGAACCTGACTGTGTCTTTTTAGGCCGGGCCCAATAAAGCGATAGGAGTGCGCGGTTGGAGAGTAGCCTGGGGAAAATCCAGGGGAAAACCTCCGACACGACCACGCGTGTGGTTTGGAACACTGGAATACTCTAAGACTTCTAAGAGTTTGCGCTCCAGTGAGATTGGTTGAGCGGTTTCAACCGAATCTGAGGTGTGAGTGGAATCGAGCTACTGGGAGTTTTGTCGCTGGTTCACTAAACCTAGCCTAGCTGAGAAGAGTCCAGCAAGAAACTCAGCTAGGCCCGACCTGGGTCGGATTGCCTCTACCCGGTGTGCGGCGGTACCGGGACGAATAGGGACTATATGTGTCAAATACAGACGTGCGTTTTGCGAAAAAGGGACAGGACATGCCCCCACTTAAAACTTTGAAGACTTGTAATTATATAATTACTAGCGACCCGCCCCGCCTTCGCACGGGTGCATTGCTGATGCATGTATTATACATATAAACCATCCCCTTGGGTCACTATCTATTTAAAAAAACCACATCAAAATCCTTTGCGTAGTTTTAAAGATTTAAGCATACATAGGGATATAGGGACATAGTGACAGAGAAAGCGACTTTGTTTTATACTATGTAGTGATTTACCCCCTTATTCATAAAACTTAACAAACCTCTGCTAACTAAAATGTCTGTTGTCACTGTTTCACAAGCACGTGTGTCAAAGTGACAGATAAGGACAAACGAACTTTAGCGGCTAATTACCTAATATAGGTTTGATAGACGTTTATGAATACGGGGGTTATTCTTTTAAGTTACTTTTTTCGCCATTTGATTAAGAATTTGATCCTTTTTCGATAAAATTCGATTTTCTTTTGGTGTCAACATCTCTATTGTAGTTGTTCCTCTCTAAAAACTGGTTCGAATGGCATCATGAAAAAAAAATTCATACATGTGTATACCTAATTTCAGGTATCGCGCGTACTTGAGTTCAGGGCCGGGTGCGGCAAACGGCAATTTCCCGTTCGCCGGTCCGGCGCCCGGCATGCCGCCGGGGCTCCCGATGCCGCCCGTTCTCTACCCTAGGTACCCGCTGCCAGTCGCCAACTACAACGTGCCAGGTGAGCGGTGGGGAGGGGGAGGTGAATCAACCAGAATTCTTGGCGTCATTGTACAGTAGTACCCAACTGATATGGCTTACCGATGTACCTGCGCGGAAGATGAATTTTTAAAGCGCGGGAAATGCTATTGACCAATCGGCACGCTCCACGCACCGCGCTTCTTGTTCCTGTACCGCTATTGGTCCGCAGCTGCCGCCATGTTAGCGCGCGCCGCGTGGCATGTTAGTCAGCCGCCATACTTCTGATCGAGTGCACGCGCATTATGTATATTATGAACCTTATAGTAATGATCTAAGGTTAATTGTAAGTTTTAAGCATTCTTTCATTAATCTTCGGAGCGATACTTTCTTTTCTGTGCGAACGAAGATTCACGACGCGCCTTATCAGTTGGGTACTACTGTACCTTGTCAAAGTGGAAATCGGTTGGGTGGTAGTTGCACCTATAGCTCAGTTGGCTAGAGCGACGCGAGTGCCGGGAGGTCGCAGTTTCAAATCATGCTCGATGCATAAATTTTTCAATTTTTATTTTATACAACTCCGGTGGCGAACGAGCTTACGGTCCACCTGTTGGTAAGCGGCCACCGCAGCCTATAGACGCCCGCAACTCCAAAGGAATCACGTACACGTTGCCGACCCTTTATAAAATTTGAGGATGCACTGTGTTGACAACAGAAGGGGCAAATTTAGGTCCCTCGCTCTCAACACAGTGCATCCTCTGGAGCTCTGGCAACCTTGCTCACCTCCAGGAACACAACATTACATTTACATACATACTTTTTTCCTTCATTTCTAAATTTTATTATTTATTTTGATAATTTGCTTGTTTTATAACTATATAATCATTGTTATAGTTTTTAACATGTTACAATTACTGTATGACATAAATTTTGTTATAATTGTAATCTCGAAATAATTATTCCTTCTTGAACTGTAAATTAATATTTTGACATGAAAAATGTATTACTTATTATAGTCAGACTTTCTTAAATTGTAAATTAATATATTTCGACATGTAAAAGTGCCTTAGTGGCCTATTTGCAGAATAAATGTTTGATTTTGATTACATATAAAGGTCTCTACCCATTACACCGTATCATACCATGACCGTGCTATGAACGTATCAGGCAAAAAAGTATTCTTTGTATTGAAAAGTATGGGTTGGTGACGGAACGGTCTAGTGAGCATAGTCCCATACTTTTCAATACAAAGAATACTTTTTTGCCTGACACGTTCATAGCACGGTCATGGTATGATACGGTGTAATGGGTAGAGACCTTAACGGATCGTACAGTTAGATGCCAAAATATCGGTGCATACTTACTGAAAAATGTGTAGCTCTTATGCCAGTGATTAATCACAGAGGGTTTATCCGATACGTATTTTCGCACTTGACCGTACGACAACATGCGCGTCGCTCGTGATATGAGTTAGCACATAAAAAGTCAAATAGCTGTTGTCGCCCGGGTTATTTCGGGTGTCGAGACCATCACGTCCATCACTTGGCGGTACTGGCAACACTGACGGTATCAATCCAGTCTCACCGGTGACGTCACAAAGCAGAGTTGATAAATACCCAGGCACCTTTCACGGAGCTCTCTCTTGCTCGGCGGCCGTGAAGGTGACAAGAAGTGGATAGTGTCAACCTGAGTATCTTACTTTAATAAATATGTATTGTTATTAATTATGATTGTTAAATATTAACAATCATTATTAATAATGCGAATTGGCTTATATTGTAACTTTGCTTAGATAATTATGATTGGCGATATCTAAATATGTATTTGGTAGATTTACTATCGATGAGTGTATATTATGTAAAATGTGCATATCTATATACTAGGTACTATGGTTTAACTAATAAAGTATGTGTAACAGTAATCCTGTGTTTTCTATCATAGCATACGGCCGCTAGGCCAGTTACGCGGCCTGCGTCAGTTTGCGGCCTTCTGAAGAACGAAGTTTTTTCAATTAAGAGGCCCTTATAAGTTTTAAAATGTTTTGATTTAAAATTATGACAAAAGTTTTCATAATACCATTAAATTGATTAAATGATACGATAATGTTATTAAAGTTTTAGATAGTAACATGGCCATTTTTTTATTTTATTGTCTGTATTAGAATTTAAACGGAAAAACACAGCTTTTAGCTTGAAAATGGTCGATTTGGAGTGATGTTTGAAACGATATTTCTTAAAGAAAAATCCAATAAATACATTTCAAATTTATGACATTAGGTCGCAATAGTCCTTTTCTAAATAGTAACACTGATAAAATGTCAAGATATGTGTCAATTTAATCAGATAATCGTCTAAATAGATGAGCGTATTTTAACTGATAAGGACTCTTAAAGATATTTACATTTTTACATGCCCTAAAGAAATAGCGAGTCGTATGCATTTTAATCGGTAGCTATTGAATGGGAATATATTAAAAAAGCAGTCATCCAAGCGGCCGCAAACTGACGCATCAAATTAACAGGCCTGTAGAGCGAGCGGGCCGCCGGAGATGAATTAAACGCGTAAGGATTATTATTTACACTTTATACAACACAAGACAACACATACGAGTACAAAAGCACAGAAAATAAAGAAAAAACCAGAATAATTACATTTTAAAACAATATTATAACAAAGTACATCTATTTACCCGGAAAGAGAAAAATCAATAAATAATAGTACATTACTTACCAAGGGCGGTAAAACAAAGAATGTCTCAGATCGCAGGTGTGATCGATAATTATGCGATCTGAGGCTTTCTTAATTACCGCCCGAGGTAAGTACAAAATTTTATGTCACCCTCAGCGCCTCCACCCCGCGCGGAGCGTGCGGTAATTGCCACTTTATGGCCAGGTGTGACATAAAAAACAAAACACGCGCGGTGGCTCGTCGGCCGCACCGCTAGCCAGCCAGTCACCGCGCGTGGACCGCTGAGGTCGGTGAGCGGGTCGCTTACAAGGCCGTAAACCCACCTACCGACCCTACCTATTTTTAGATAGATAGATAGATAGATAAATTCTTTAATTCTTTTCCACAACATACATGGTAAAAATTGAAACACAAGAAATAAAAAGTTAAAATATCAAAGAGAGGCATGCAGCTTAGAACTAACGTTAAAAACAAATTAAATACAAAACCATGTGTCGTGGTACAGAATAGGCGCTGGCTCAGCATAATGATGTGGCTAGCCACATCGCTGGTATTCTGCCAGGACCTTAAATTTTGTGCAACGCATTTTTATTTACTCAGGCTAAAAAATGACCGCGTTGTGTGTGTACGTGTATTCTAAGTATACGTGTTAAAGTGAGGTAGCAATCTCTAATTATTTTTCATATAATGTTCCAGCTATGTCATCGATGCCGCCTCAGAATATGCCACCAGAAATGCCCAACGCCGATTTCAACCCCGACAACGCTCATGCTGATACCGGCCAGCCCGCGTGAGTGGACACATTTTACATCCTTACCGCTTGACGTCTTATCTTATCTTATCTTATTTAGATGAGGGCCCTAGCGGATGCAGTTCGACCCAGTGGGGTCTTTTGTGAAATTGCCCCCTCCTTTATGCCTACTCCAAGCTGCTCTGCAGCATTTCCACAAACCGAATGATGGAGTTCAGCGGGAGTACTCTAAATTCCTTTGGTTCAGGGTAACCATTGCCAAAGTCATTCATTCTCTGTCTCGCAAGGGCGTGACATTCACACAGTAAGTGTTCCATTGTCTCGTCATCCTCGCCACACATCCTACATTCTGTGTCGTCTGCTAGTCCCATCTTGGCCAAGGTTCCTTTGACCCCGAAGTGACCTGTAAACACCCCAGTTATCATCCTGAGTTGCTTTCTGCTGTATTTCCAAAGTTTTTAAGTCCAGCCTGTATCCACTCCTTCCATGAAGAGCTTTGAGTGCCTTAAGCCCGCCTCATTCCCGCTTGACGTCAATAAGGTCTAGTTTCCCCTCGGGTTGGAAGTCGCCAGTTGCTTCCGTTAAAACTAGTGGCTACGCCGAATCTTGGGATTAGGTAGCGGACCCCAGGCATCCTTCAGGATGCGATAACGCTAGAATGATTATGATGAAGGGGGATAGCTAGATGTCCGTGAAGTTAGCATATCAAGTTCCAGCAGATCACAAAATAATTGGAGTTCTATTCGCATGCAGCATAGTTCTATAGTTCCTGATACGTTTCAGCAATAGTTCTGCCGTTTTTGCTGAAAAAATAAAAAATATGGATTTCTACCAAATGATATGCTAACTTCACACACGTAGCATATCAATATTCCCCAAATGGACTAATAATTGATATTATGCCTGTCTACAGGGTCCGCTATAGTTCCTGATACTTTAAAAACATAGTTCAATCTAGTAGTAATGATTCCTTAACAGTTCTCCGTTATACGTGGGTCATTGTCAGATTTCGGTTCGCGTCTTTTCGGTGGACATATCAAAAGTTAAGGGCTCCACAAAGCTTAAATTTGGATTGGTCTAGTAACCCGCACAAACAGTGTTTCTGTGCCTATAAATCCATGTAATAAAAACATAACTTACATGTACATAAGCCGTTAACTATTAACCAACGGGTGGGCAACTTTTGTTTTTGGGTCAATCAATTTTTTCTTGTTGTTATTCTGTCCCGTCAGCGAGGAGACAACAGTAACCGAGTTTCTTAGAAATGTGTTTATAATATGGCTTCCAATCATGCTCAAGAGTTGACCCATGTCCAAATGGATTTACGCTCATCGCTGAAACTCATGTTTGGAAGATTTAAACCCTATTAAATCACAGTTTTAAAGAGTGACTCGGGAGACGTAACCATGGTAACGAGCAACAAAGAATAGTTGATCCACCCTTTTACAACTGACAATCACCCACTTAGTATTTTATAAATCATAAATCATTTATTTGTCCAACATAGGTTACAGGATCTTATTTTAATTATTAGAGTTTCACTATGTGGCGCCTTATATAAGGCATACAAATATTTAGAGCATGCATGTCAACAACTAGCAAATAAATAAAGTACATGTTTCAAAAATCCTTATCAGCTAAAAATTCTTCTGAGCTAAAAACAGTTTAAGAGATTTTTTGAATTTATACATTTGTTGAGATTGAATACTTTTTGACAATTTATTATAAATTCTTGGAGCCATTCCGATTATATTCTTTTGGAATAACATTGTCTTAGGTGCAGTAGAATGTAATATGTTCCCGCGTGAACGCGTGCTTTTAAAGCTTAAAAATAGATGGGAGTTAGATTTTACAAAAACACACATTTCGTATATATATAGGCTGGGAACGGTTAGAATTTTTAAATTTTGAAAACAGGGTTTACAGGCTTCTACAGAATTGATACCGCATTTTATGCCTGTTAGTATTAGTATTTTTCTGTTAAACCGTTTTATAAATTCCACTATGCCTTAGATTTTTTTTTCTGTAATACTGTTGTGTTGTGTCGAAATAATATTTTTTTTTTTTTATATATTTGTCCAGAAACTTCCCCCACATGCACAACCCCGGCCAGCCGCTGATACAGAACGGGATTATGCTCGAGCGGCCGTACTACCCGCGGCTGCTGCCCGAGGAGACGTTCCGGGAGTACGCGCCCGTGTACCAGCCCGGGTACCAGGAGCCGGTGATGTACGACAACGCCGGGTACAACGTCATCGACGGACGGGAGTGTGAGTTGCACATTTGATAACAACATTTTTTTTTTTTTTTTTTTTTGTATTGTATTGTATAGTTTATTGGTCGAATCGGTTATTAGAAATTATCAGAAATGTTTTTTAGTGTTCCGTACCCAAAGGGTAAATCTACCCTATTACTAAGAATTCGCTGTCCGTCCGTCTGTCATCAGGCTGTATCTCATCAATCATGACAGTTAGACAGTTAAAATTTTCACAGATGATGTATTTCTGTTGCCGCTATAACAACTAATACTATAAAACAATAAAATGAATACTTAAGGGGGCTTCCATACAGCAAACGTGTTTTATTCACATCTCTGGTATAATGGGTGACCGAAAAGTAATAAATTAGAGGTATCGATAACTTCGTGTATTCAAAATAAAATTAGAAATTTAGTAAACTAGATATGTATAGATTTGATGTATAATTCTTTGGTATCATATATGTGTAAATAGTACGTACTTATGGTAAGTAAAATATCATGGTGGTTCTGTTCGGAGGCAGAACCACTTTGCAAGAATATTTACAAGGAAACTAGGCATATAGGTTTCTTCGAAATGGTCGTAGAATTTTAAAGATATACATATACAGGCTGTAACAAAACTAGTGTGGATCCGTTTAAGGGCATATTCGGTATCGTGTTCTGATTAGGAAAAAGTGGAAGAATTTTTTTTTTGATGCAATTAATTTCTGGCCTTTGTATGGACAGTTGGATGACTTGGACGACTTGATCCAAAGAAGAAAAAATTTTTTGCGTCAAAAAAAATATCTGTTTTTTCCTAATCAGAACACGATACCGTATATGCCCATAAACGGATCCTCACTAGTTTTGTTACACCCTCTATATTTTCTATTGTATTTATGTTTATTAAAAAAAGAGGTGTTTCCGCTGGGGAGCATGAGGTATTTATTCACGTTTTTATAGATAATCGTACTGAACCCTTCGTGCACGAGTCCGGCTCGCATTTGGCCGGTTGTTTTATTCAAATGGCAGATTTTGGAAGTTTAAACAGTAAATCGTAAGCTGTGCAACTGGCGTTACATTATATATCCCTGTTGTTGTCCAGTGCCGCCGGAGCCGCGGCCGGATTTCCGCGTGGAGCCGAACTACGTGCTAGTCAACAGAGAGCAGAGGCGGATCGACCAGACGTGGACGCCGGTCAACGAGGTAACAGACTTTACACATTTATTTGGCTCATTGTCAGATTTAGGTTCGCGTCTTTTCGCATACAGCAAACGTGATAGTTAGACATTTGAAATTTTCACAGATGATGTATTACTGTTGCCGCTATAACAACAAATACTAAAAGAACAATACAATGAATACTTAAAGGGGCTTCCATACAGCAAACGTGTTTTATTCACATCACTGTTATAGTGGCTGATCGAAAAGTAATAAATTAGAGGTATCGTACCTTCGTGTATTCAAAATAAAATTAGTAATTTAGTAAACTAGATATGTATAGATTTGATGAAGAATTATTTGGTGTCATATATGTGTAAATAGTACGTGTGGGTCATACACGGATTTAGGTACGCGTCTTTTCGGTGGACATATCAAAAGTTAAGGGTCACAAAGCTTAATTTTGGATTGGACCAGTAACCCGCACAAACAGTGTCTCCGTTTCTATAAATCCATGTAATAGAAACATAGCTAACGTGCACATAAGCCGTTAACTATTGACCACAGGTGGGACGACTTTTGTTTTTTCAACTAAGTATGACCCTTAGTGGTCACAATGTGTTGTACCCACACCGCCAGCTATAACCATTAGTAATATGTTGCCACTCAAAAGTTAATACATCTGTCACTTTAATATATATGAAAGACACATAAGTATTTTTTTATTATTTAGCTATCATTATTTAGGGCTGACGACTAGTATAACTGATTTTTTTTTTGAACCTGACCTGGCCCAATAAAGCGATAGGAGTGCGCGGTTGGAGAGTAGCCTGAGGAAAGTCCGGGGGAAAACCTCCGGCACGACCACGCGTGTGGTTTGGAACACTGGAATACTCTAAGAGTTTGCGCTCCAGTGAGATTGGTTGAGCGGTTTCAACCGAATCTGAGGGTGTGAGTGGAATCGATTCATCAATTCTGCTCGGTGCCTGTTTCGGAACCGGTTTTTACTATTTTCGAAAGACCTCTTAAAGTACTTCTCGAATCATCATTTTGACGTGACAACGTCTTATAAATTGGTTTGCCGGGTGACACTTCAAGAAACTGCGTTACGCTCCGCTCACGTTATGCGCTCACAATGAGAGCGAGTGAGAGGCATGGTTAGCCCGCCTAAGAGCGAGAGAGACAGACATAAAAAGTGAAAGGCACGCGTCGTTGTCACGTAAAACTTTCGCCCGTATACCGACTTTACAGGCAACCAATTTTTTTTTTATTTTAAGATTTGTTTTTGCTATCCCTCGTCTATGAAATGAATGATTTGAAAATATGAAAAACTAAAGCTTTAACCGGTTAATTGTTTGAAGACGGAACCGG
This sequence comes from Epiblema foenella, assembly GCA_963556455.1. Taxonomy (NCBI): domain Eukaryota; kingdom Metazoa; phylum Arthropoda; class Insecta; order Lepidoptera; family Tortricidae; genus Epiblema; species Epiblema foenella. Next base: position 46,007,225 of record OY747095.1, read on the forward strand.
TTTCCGAGCCCTGGCCTGTGTTTCGATTTTTCCTTTATTTCTAAACTAGCGACCCGCCCCGGCTTCGCACGGGTGCATTATTTAATGGATGTTATTATACATATACAAAGACCGCATGGAAGAAACTCGTTACACAATGGAAAGGCCCTCAGGGCAAACGCCAAAAAGGAAGGCCTTACTCACGTTGGGAGGACGACATTATAAAAATTGCTGGACCAAATTGGCAACACACTGCTCTAGACAGAGAAAAATGGCAAGCTTTGGAAGAGGACTTCATCTGAGAGGGGTTCCTGTTACATACCCAGAATTAAATAAATATAAATATTTTAAAGCAAAATTATAAACATAAAAACTAACATAGATATTAAGTAAAACCTTACAACTAATTAATTAGCAGAACTTAGAAGAAATTATGTGTTACTTTAAGATTTAACGGGAAATAAAAGGCTTTTTATTTTATTTTTATTTTATTTTACTATTATACATATAAACCTTCCTCTTCAATCACTCTATCTATTAAAACAAACCGCATCAAAATCCGTTGTGTAGTTTTAAAGATTTAAGCATGCATAGGGATATAGGGACAGAGAAAGCGACTTTGTTTTATACTATGTAGTGATGTGTAGTGATAATGTTATTTGTTTACAGACGTTCTTTGAAGGCGTGAACAACGTGATGCCTCCATTCACGAGTAACACGGAGGATGTAAGTCTTTATTCTTTATTTCATACCTCTAGTCCCCTCTATTCAAAAACGGCAATCGAGTTCGGTTCGGTTTTTTTTTAAAGTCTACGCCGGGGGGCGGGTCACGGGGCGTGGCGGCGCCGGCTGCCGGCTGCCACAGCGCGTGTTTTTATTACTGAATTAGAATTAAATTTGTAATAGATAACTTTGCAAGTTTATCTTCACTGTATGACATTAATTTTGTTATAATTGAATTTGATGTCGAGTTTTTTTATAATTTTCAAATTTCATTGTATTTATTGAGAAAAGCACTATACAGGCCTCGGTGCGAACAGGGATTGTCGGTCTCGTGTCTCTAGATGGCCTCGTTCACACTCGGCCATCTATAATTTCTCGGACGGCGCGGCCTCTGCTGAGGCTGTACTCCGAACTTCATATTGAGCCGTCTCTTTCACTCTCGTGTTATACACTACATGCGTGAAAGGGACGGCACGATACGAAGTTCGGAGTAGCCCCCCAGTAATTAATGTACTATTAATTTTTATAGTGAAATAAATTAATGTTGAATTTTTAATTGCAGATGTTCGGCGCGGGCGACCGTAGAGTAGTGGGAGCGGATCGTTTAGCGGAGCGGATAGCGGGCGGCAACAACGCTTACAGTCGCGCGGACGAAGTAAGTACCACACTATATTTAGTACAGCCAAACGCATAAATGTATGTATAGTACATTTTCACACCTGCTATTCAGAAAAGAGTTATTGTTGCCTTCGAATGAGCGATCAAAGTTGTACTTTTCTTCCATCATTTGAGGGCAATAATGACTCTTTTCCTCATTGAAGGTGTGAAAAGCAGTATGTGATACTGTAGTAAAATCATTTGTAAGATATTTCATGTTTTTAGCAGCGGGCCTCGTAGACGGCGTGAAAAGCAGTATGTGTCACACGGTAGCAAAATTATTCCCGTCTTGGGCGTAAACACTTGAATCCCTCGCTACGCTCAAGATTCTATTGTAGAATCTTTCGCTTCACTCAGAATTCAATATACCGCCCTCGCCGTAAATATATCATTTTGCTCCCTTGAGACACAATCTACTATTAAAATCGGCATGACGACAAAAAAAACATGCCACTTGTTTGATTTTATTGTGTGTAGTAAAATTCAAGCGAAAAAAACAAGTTTTTAGCTTGAAATTGGTCGATTTGTAAAGATGTTTGAAACTATATTTCTTAAAGAAAAATCCAAAAAATACACTTGTAATTTATGACATTAGGTCGCGATAGTCCTTTTCATGATAGCAACACTGAGAAAATGTCAAGATACGTGTCAATTCAATCAGAAAATCGTCTCAATAGTCTCCTGACCCCTGAGCATTTACTGAAATCACTTGCCACTACGGCCGAATGTACTTTGCAAAGCATTAAACTGTTTTTGTTGTAAAGTCCGAGACCTTTTCTGTTAAATAAAACATAAACTAAGGTTTTCTCGAGTTTTCACTAAAACAAATCATTTTTAATATTACTTGACAAGGACATTGAGCATATTTTTGTTTAGGTATTTTTTGTCTTTTATAAAGAACTTTACGAAAAAACAAACACTCGGCAATTGATGCTACCAAAAGGTCGGCCGTCTGTTGGCCAAATAAGAAGTTCAAAAATATTCGGACTTTACAGTAAGGTTTATTTAGCACTTTGTAAAGGACGCCAGGTGTCAGGAGGATAGATGAGCGTTTAACTGACGAACCTTAACTGTTCAAGGGTATAATCTCTTTTTAAACTAGTAATTTTCTACACCAGCAGGAGCTTGAAGAAGAATTGGAGGCGCTCGCGCGGCGCATCGATACGGAGTTCAAGAGCGCTGACTAACTGACACGGTTACTGCTTGCACAGTTACGGTTACTGAAACTTTACCACTGACATGATGTTAGTCCAATGGGGGCTATCGTTTTTTGTGCTCACCAGTTGGCGCCACTGTCGAGTAAGGTCCAGCTGTTGAACCTTGTTATTGTTTATCATGGGCATGAGAACGAAGTTTACATTTAAATCATATTCAATACCTTAAAACCGTACCGTAAACATATCGAACATACCGCATCGTAGCGTGGTCCCGTTTAGTGCGGGGGAGGAAATAAGTTTCCGAAAGACAAAACTGTCTCAAAGCACTGACAGTCATTGACCCGTAACTCGTATTTGCCATAATCAAGCTCAGGTATTGAAAAATAGTCACCATATTGTTCCAATTAGGTATTAACCCGCGTAGCGCAACCACAAAGAGTGACATTTGACATTTCGGAGACCTCACGCTACACTAGCGCCTCTAGCGGCGAATTCATACGCGATAGCCCGTCAAATGTCACTTTCTGGTTGCGCTACGCGGGTTAATATCTAATTGGGACGATATGGTGAACATTTTGCAATAGCTGAGCTTGATTATGGCAAATATGAGTTACGGGTCAATGACTGTCAGCGCTTTGAGACAGTTTTGTCTTTCGGAAACTTATGCCCTCCCCAAAACTAAACGGGACTGCGCTACAATGCGGGATGTTCGATATTTGTACGGTACGGTTTTAAGGTATTAAATATGATTTAAATGTAAACTTCGTTCTCATGCCCATAATAACCGATAACATTTTTTGACAGCTGGACCTTACTCGACAGTGGCGCCAACTGGTGAGCACAAAAACGATAGCCCTCATTGATTGTCAGTCTTAATATGATTTTTGGACACTACACTGTCTAATAATAAAAATGTCAGCGGTAAACTTAAAGTAATTTACTTGTATAACGGGTTTACACTACACTTTTAGAACTAAAATTCACCGCCTACTGGCCCCACACGAAGTTGAATCGTAATCATAAGACGTGAAGTCACAATTTGGAGTGCGCGGCGCAAGTTCAACAACACTTCAAATTGTGCCTTTTACAAACAGCGTTACAGTTTAATATAGCAAGGCGACTAGCGATGGCGATCTCAGTACATCAAGTCGCCTAAGATTTGAATCTAGAGCGATGCGATGGGTTCAAATGTCGTTGTGGGGTTTTTAGAGGCATTCGTGAGAATTTTATCTATAGATAGTTTAAAAAACACATTTTAACAAAATGACACACATAAAAACATCTGTATTGTACGAAAATGCGATGAAATTTACTGGTGAAATTACGGTACTAATTTTTTCGTATTTTCGTGACATTTGTTAGGTCTAGTGTAAATCCGCCTCAAAAAAGGATAACGAGAAATGCATCTGTGGCTTTATCGCGCAACTTTGCCCACTTCTCACAAGTCTAGTTGGATAATCTATTTCAAATCATCAATGACTATGAAGTTTAAATGGATTTAGCTCCGCTGAAATAAGTTATCCATTCCTCTAAATGGGAATGTAAGGGCAAAGTTGTCATTGTTTGGGCAATTAATAAAAATTTAATGAATGTGTGACAGGAAATAATGAGAATATATTTAGCTCGTGTAACGTTATCTTTACTGTATTTACAGTCAATGGCATAAACATGTGTACATTTTTGGACCTTATTGCAATGAGATAAGGTTAAAAAATGTATACATACCCCTTGACTGTACTTGACGATGACGCATGACGCACTGCGACTGAGCGTCATATGTGATCATTACGCTACACATGTATTTTATTTAAATGTCATACGCTCTGTAGGCAATTTGTTTTGTATGTTGTTATGAACTACGCTTTAGTTGAAGGCCGTTTTTTGACGAAACTATAAAATAAAAAAAGTATGAAGTATGTTCCTTTTCGCACTCGTTTAAAATTCGCGTGTTATATACAATGGTCTCGTTTCCTTTTCTCACACTAAGTGTGTGAAACGTGCAGATGCTATTTTAACGCACGCAGATCGGCGAAATCGTATGAACTTATTTTTGTTCAACTTAAGCTTAAGTCATTAAGTAGTTTTTAAGTGTTTAAATTTTTTGAGTTCCGTTTACAGCGACATCGAGTGTCGTGTTATTTTTACATGTTGTTGCGTTATAGCTACCATTCATGAACTATAACCATAAAATAAATAAATGAACTCTTAATATGTCAAAATTATTTTCGTTGCGTTGTTTCTGACCACTGTAACGCCTTTATTTGTGCCTTCTGCCAATCATTTAAATAATCCAGTGTGGCTGTATGTCCATCTGTCATATTTTTATATGGGAAAAATTAAATCACTAAACTGCGTCTCGTACAAAAATCTCCACTAAGTCAGGTTTTAAGGGGACAAAAAACAAGTCAACGAAAAGAATTTTGAAGAAATATAGTTTCGCAGAAATAATCCGAAACTTTTCTCAATTATGAACGGGACACTTTGATAAAGAGAATATTTTTGGTTGATTTCTGCAAAACTGAAAGCATAACTTTAGAAGCTGTTATTTCAAAAACAATCAAGGCAGTATAGTTAGGATTTTCCTCTGGCGGCTAGACACGGTACGAGAAATCTCATACTATCGGCGATGGAATGGTCCCTTTGTTTATAAATTACAGGTTTAGGACAAAAATTCAAAATTTTCATAAAGGAAGGCTAGGTCAATTGTGATAATCCATATTGAAAGGGACCTTATTGCGGCCGGCACTTACGCCTTTATTGCCGCTGTTCCAATACAATAGTGAATAGGTGCAACGTAAGGGCCTGCCGCCATAAGGTCCCTTTCGATGTGGATTATCACAATTTGTTGTAAGAGGGAACTGGTTGAAGGATTTGTTTACCGAGCGTGATTGTTCGATAACTCAGTTGGCTAGAGCGAATTCGATTAAACCGATTCGAGTCGCAGTCGAATCCCGCTCGGGGCGAAAACTTATCAATTTTTCTATGAAATTATGAATTTAATATGAAATTTATAATTTTCGTTAGCAGACGTTACTGCTTAATACAATTAGAATAACGATCTGAAACGGGATATTTACCATGTATATTTATATTATTGAGTTCCCGTTATTTCGGCACTGTTGCAAGCGCCATTATCAAGGATTAACTGACGTGCTGCGAGTTTTAGTTGTGGTCTACCCACACACCATAGCGATCTACCCTCTTCCTGCTAGCTTGAAATCTTATATTGCTTAATACAAAATGAGTTATTTTGCTGTGTCGCCGACTGTATATAATTGTTCCCGTGGCTTTCTCTACTCGTTGGTGGAAAACCATCATTATAGTGATTGGTTGCTTTGAAGTTAGCCGATTTATTTTCGTATAATTGACGAACGTTATTCAAACTTCAGTTTGAATAATGTAATCTACGATATTAATCGTAATTGAAAACTATTTTGTGTCAAAATAGCAAGCAAATCGTTTAAATCAGAATTGATTTGGACAATGTATTTTGTTGTGGCCAAGATTTACCTCAGTGTCGTGTAATATTTATACACACAATGTTTAGTAGGACAAATCATAGCATTGCGACGAAATGGACAATGTCTTAGTGACAAATTAGCGTCATTATAATGACGCGTGGTTGTACATCGTGTCATCGTTTATCATATTACTTGCAGAAGATTCTACTTTATCGTAATATCACATTTTACCATATTTTTCACTGACAATATACGCACACGCGCAATCAATAAGTATGCACTTATTTCGCTTGCATAGTATAACTCACTTCCTTACATTACAAGTCAATTTATTTTGTTTTACAACTTTGCCCAGTCATCAATGGCACTGTGCGTAATTGTTTAGTAATAATTAAGTGGGTGAAGATATCTATATCCGAAACGGTATTACGTCTCCATCTATTTAAATATCATTTATATTAATAATTACAACAGCAGTAACCAATAACTACGCAATAATAGCCATAGTACCAATTGACGTTTCATAATCTTCCAGTAATATTTACCAAACTCCTCTCTTATATCTTGTATTTTACTTCCATATCTTCACTTTACTTCCTTACTCCTATTGACAATATACATATTTACTTTAAGTATATTAGCCTAACACCATTATATGATCACATTCATTTTTGCCAATTTCTAAATGGCTATTACTCAGAAAGCTGTCAACTTTGCCATTTCTTCATAACGTTGCCCAGTGAGTTAATGTAAATTTCTACATGGTCTACGCGTCATTGACGGTACAATAGCATACCTCATAATGACGCAGCGTGTAAACCTACTCTATCTTTTGTAGTAATAAAGTACGGGGGTTACATTCTCGCTTGTTATCCCTATCTAAGTATAGGCCGGCATATAAAACATGATGCGAACACAAGATTTAAATATATAATGTATATAATGGATACATTAATTACTATTTCATGTATTTTTGTTATTGTGAGAGCTGCGTTAGCGTTGTTTGCATGAACCAATTTATATTCACTCCCAGTACTTTATAGTTGCAAAAAAATAGTGAAACATTTTGTTTACGTATAAAGTGGCTCCGAGACTTCGCAATGTAATACAAATCGTAGGTATAATAAATCGGTAAAATAGTTACTGTGCGCTGTGCAATAAGGACTAAATTACAATGTGTGGTTTCCGTGGGCATATATTTTTATTAATATATAATAGCCGTTTATAGTTATATATAGCTAGCGTTCGTTCATAATAATTCTTTTTTTATTTTTATACGAATGCATTGTACAGCCACTTTATGGCTAGGTGCGACATAATAATACATTACTTACCTAGGGCGGTAAAAGAAGGAACGTCTCATGTAGCATATGTATCGCCCTTGCCTTATAGGTATTCACCTATAGTTGCAATAGTTATATCTATACTCTCATAAAACAGTGACGCACAGTGCCATGACGTATCTACACTCAATATCAAATAAAATGGGTACACTTTCTATAAAAAATAAAGGTGACGACGAATTTTCATGGTATCATTGCCCGCTATGAAATAATAAAACAATCACATTTCAAGGTATCATTGAATTCGGTGACAACACATGAAAAAATAAATAGTAAAGTACAGAATGATATATTATATTGTGAATGTGACAAAATGCGGTTCATAACTGACTACAGCTGTACTCGATATGCACGCGTTTAGATTCATGTCAGTAAATATCTGTCAATCATTATTCTATTACTCGTGTAGGTTTAACCTCATCTGACTACAAAGTTAGGTTTGCTCTCCGTTGATGGTAGTCGTCATATAGTCGCCTTCAGATATATTAACTGTTTAAACTTACACTCTAACGCCTTGTCCATTAATTCGTGTGGAAATATTTGTGACCCCATATCCGCTAAGATGTATCTTGATGGCTACTGTACAATCGTTCTAATACTGAAGTATCACGGGGTGCAAAATTAAGTTTGTGGCGTTAGGGATCTCAACTGTTGCTGTTTTCCACCAGTTTATTTGAGTTAATACAAGCAGTTAAATTTATAACTGTATTTATTTTTACATATTTAAAATATGTATAACACTTCAACCGCGATATTTTTTTATGAATATATGTCAGGAATTTACGGGGTCGGTAGATGAGTACAATAACCATCAATGGTATAAGCAAGTGCAATAACCATCATGTTATCTATTTTATCCTATTCTTTATTTGTATTATAACGCTTAAGCCTCCATTACACTGCGTCGTTCAGCTAATGCGGGCGCCGAATTCGTTTTAAACTACTTAGGCCAACAAATGTCGTCTTCACATTAGTCTATCCGCCTACTTATAAGCGTTGGCAGCTGTCGATCGCCAAATGCGGCCGACTAACGTGTTCATACACTTTTGCGGCCGCCGCATGCTGCATGCGGCGACCGCAAAAGTGTAATTGCCGCTTTAAGATATCAGGCAACAGTTGTACCTATCGTCTACCATCCATTCAATATGAACGAAGCGTGATTCTTATGTGTGATGTGTGTTACATAAAGGACTGTACTAAAGTAAGAGACCTCGTACTACTGCCCTTTTAGTGTACAATATGTGAACTAGTACTGATTTGAAAGGTTTTTGTAGCTAATACGTATAAATAAAAAAGCCATTCGCTGTGTAAGATCGTCCAATGACATTTGTGTCGTATATGATTGAGGATGACGCTTTAGAATCAATGCGTCATTCTGTATCATATCTTAATCTTTTTGGGTTGAATAAAGCTAATCAGAAAATATAAGGGGCAGTTAGGCCGCGGAGTGTATATCTCTTTCTAGATGAAGGGATATCTTAAGTGGATAAATATGGGCATATCCAAAAGTATACTTGCTTATATGTTCGACACGCTTACGTGAACATCAGTAGATATTAATTTCAATTAGTTTTGGTCACTTTAGTGATTTCTTGGTGTTGTAATATTTAATCAAAGATAGTGACAGTGTCATAGCTCTGGTATGATTCAGATTATGAAGCATACTATACGCAGACGTAAAAAAACGAATGCCAATGTTTTTAAAACTAAGAAAATCGCTTCAAGTTTGCATAGATATTTTAAACATGAGATAAAATATATTCAATATAACCCGACCGATTGAAATAGACGAACGAAGCTTCTTCTTTCGTCTATTTAACTCGTTCGGTTAGTACTGACTAAGGAGTTAGTAATACCTATTTAGACGTATTCGGGTGTTTTTATGAACTATTGCAGTGAACCGAGATTATTTTCTTGTCCGAGAGTATGTTTACCAAAGGGTTATGCATCGTGTGAACCTTTATTTATGAATTATGTACTTTCGTTACTTATTTCTTTAGGTTTTATTTGTTAACGCAATCGATTGATTCAATCAAACATTAACACTTATCGATGTCAAATCCGGAATGTAATTTTCTTTATTAATTTTTATTATTTGAAGGTGTAACTGTGTTGAAACTGAAGTGTTGTGAGTTAGCCTAGCTTTAGGTCACACTAAGAAGAATCGCGTTAGCCGTGACGGCTAAACTCTTTAAGGCTTGGCCGAGCTCTAATTCACAACACTAGGTATAACTGTACCAGGATGTAGAATCAAGCTCACTGTTAAAATAACGTGTATGATTACGTATGACGCAAAAATGAGTTTGCGTCATTCGCCATCACATTATTTATGATTATGAATTATTACGCGTCTATCAATATAACGTAAACAGTGTATTATAAGTAGCGATAAATGTAAGAAAAATATAGAGATGATAAAAATAATGTTGTCTATATATGACGCGTAAATCGATATGTCTAAGTATGTGGGTTCGAGGGAGATATATTCGCTATGCAACGTTTAACATTGCCCGTGTCAGAGTGAGTTTTTATCTATATCTGGTTCAATATACCTTCACTTTTTCTAGTTTCAACTAATTTTCCCCGCTTACGTATAACCAGTTTGTACGTTGACTGTTGGTAGACTCACCGTACTTTAGTGTATTAGAGAATGTATGTCAATCTATTGAGAAGCTGAAAGTTTCCTCCGTAGTTAATGGAAGTTATGCCCAAACAAGACTGAGGAATTATAAGAAAAAATCTTGCTCCGGTTATTAAGTTATAATTAATTTTATCTGTAACTAGTGGATAATGTCGCCTTTAATTCTTTATGGCCGCTATAAATGAAATTAACTAGACAGTCACCTAAATATTGGTTCAGAATAATTTACGACTGGCGCAAAGTTGCCACTCAACATTACATAAGAAGATTAACTTTGCCCACCCTAAAAAAGCTGTCTCTTACTTGTAACCAACAATGAAATGAATGTATAAATGTACACATTGAAAATAGGTAACCGAATTGAACCGAATTTTGTAACTTTTGGGTGTAACTTCTATAAAAAATGCAGTCACACTGGTCATATATTTATGTAATATCTGCCCAATGTGCCGGCCTCAGTGCGTCGATGTAGCTATAATATCGCCATTGGCAATGTTGTCCAACACGCAGTTTAATTCGTTTGTTAATACAATTGAGTACTAGGGTCATACGCGCATTTAGGTTCGCGTCTTTTCTGTGGACATAGCAAAAGTTAAGGGCTACAAAGCTTAATTTTGGATTGGACCAGTAACCCGCATAAACGGTGTCTCCGTTTCTATAAATCCCTGTAATAAAAACATAGCTAACATGCACATAAGCCGTTAACTATTGACCACAGGAGGGACGGCTTTTGTTTTTTCAACTAAGTATGACCCACTAGTATCAGTTGCAAAAAATTACACGTTTTCTAAAAAGTATAATTTTTTTTCGGAATTTGCATATTGAATTGTCCTACAGAACCAAAGTAGAGCTAAGGTGGCGTTCGCGCAGGCTTAGCATGCGCGGGGCCCCTCCCCTCCCGCCCTCACGTCAATAGATCCGTAAAGCGACTACTGCGCAGTTTTTTCGCATACTTTGCCCGTATCAGTATATTCTTTAGGGTTTGGCTGAACCGATGTGTAACTGGAGGCCCCTATATCATGAACATGTTAATTCGATGTACATTGCTCTCTAAGTAAGCTTGCTTTCCAGCTTCTCTCACTGCGATGTATGTTGGATTATCATTGTAACGTTATAAATTGTTAATTGTAATTTTTGTGAAATCAGAGTGTAGGACAAAGCCTACATCGATGCACTTTAAGGTAATTTCATCTTTTATCGCGTTATGTAATTGGGAACGTTTCATAATGTACGTAACATGTATTATTTATTTAATATTATGGTACGGAATAGCTCAGAAGATCCCTGCACGGCGTTGGGCGTAAGACGAGAGACGCGAAGGGTTGAGTCTGGCTAGTGAAAGTTGAAATTGGGATTTATTTTACACTTTTTTATGGCAGCTGTACTAAGTCTAATGTATATTGGTTTAAACTTACACGTTTATTATTGGAAAATGGGACGTAATCGCGTAGAATACATTTTTTTTTCTCTTTTATTATTGTGCGCGATTAAGCGCCGTTTTACAATAATATGTCAAAAGAGGCATCATATACATCATTCTAGTACCTTATGCCTCATAAATTTCTACTTCCATATCAAATTCAGAATAAACAAATATCATGAAATGTTGTCGTATAGTAACTATGTAGTGGGCTGTAAAACGACATTTGACGCCCGAGCCGTAGGCAAGGGCAACAAATATGTGATCTGAGGCTTTCTTTAATTCCGCCCGTGGTAAGTACACAACTCTATGTCTTTCCCGGGCCAGACCGCATCGCCGGTTTTTAGCCATTTTATGGCCAGGTGTGACAAATGTATTTTGTTGGACAAAGTTGCATGATTCTTCTGTCACTTTTTAAACAGTGTGGACACTTAGATTTTTTAATTTGCCGCTGTTTTCTAATCTCAACTTTCAGTAGATATATTTAGATAGATTTTGACTTGTAAAAGTGCCCTTGAGGCCTATTTGCAGAAGAAATGTTTTGATTTTGAGTAGTACTCCAGCGGGCAAAGAACGGGCGGCAGGGATCTCTCCAATCCGCTACCCTTTTATACGAGTATCACCATTATTACGCCCCGCGCCTAGACGGAATCGTCTGAGATAAGCGTTAGTCCTGTTTAAGTCAATACAAACACATTTTACAGGTTGGTACCATCAAATGTTACAACATTGCCTACCTTAAAAAAATATTTTCTGCCAAATGATTCTATATTTTCTCCCGTTTTGGATGTAAAAAATTTGGATGGGCAAAGTTGTATTCAGGCACGTATCCATACTTTTGGTTCGGGGGGGGACAAACAATGAAACAACCATGTGAACTGTGTAAAAATCGCTGTAATCACTGTACTATAATTTTTAATAACTTAAAGAAGTACCTTCTAAAAACGTTTTCGAGGGGGGGGATAAATCCCCCCCTCTGGATACGTGCCTGGTTGTATTACCTAGACAATGTTGAGGACATTTGGCGGTAGCGGTACGGTTTCTCCGAAATAAATGGGTATCTGGTATATCCAGTAATTTAGTGACGATCAGTGTCTTTTCAATTGAATTTCTAACCATTTAATCGCCGCACGTCATAAAGAGTTACTCGCAATTAAATATCAACTCTGTCACAAATCAGGAAGGTGTCATTTACACTGTCGTTTTGTCCGAGTCTCGCTTTGTACCCATGGCCACGCGAATGTGTTTATGTTTCGAAAATAACGGATAAAGAGTTATTATAGATACGTTACAGTAACCGTTATTTTTTGCTCAGCCACGTATGAAACGCTCCCAAATAAACCCAAGTAGTGCGTAGCTTCCTTCTTGGTAATGCTAGAGTATGAATAGTAATATTTTTGGTATATAGGGAGCGATATCTAAGGCTGGTGATACATCTTATTATATGTTCAATCCACAGTCCATCCGTTGCGTTTTAAATACGGTAGTTAAATCGAAAACCGTTACAATAATTCAGGCCGTTAAACAAAAAACGTTGGTGATTAACGTTATATTAACGTTATGGATGGAGTGTGTATGGGATGTTGATGAAAAATAAAGTAAGGCTGTAAACTAGATTTAGCTGAGAGATACAATTCAACGCCGATTATGTAAATATTTATTTTGTGATAAGGAATGTTTGGAGTACATGGCGGAGTGGACGGCGACTATTTATCTCCTAAAAAAAAACTACATAAAATCACGATTTTAGATATGTAGCGTAGACAATTTATTTTTGTAGTGTCAGGGGTTTTGTCTTTAAGTTAGAGCAAAGCAGCCAACTTTATCCTATTAAAATAATAATGATTAATTATTTTAAGTTTAATAACAGTGTTATTTCATCATAACTGCATGTGCTATTGTGCAATCAACGTTTCTAATGTCTTTTTCGGCTGCTGCTATGTGTGTGATTTAAAGTGCAGCGGGGCAATTTAGACTGCGGAGAAATTGAAACTAATCGAAATATTTTCCGTGTTTTACATAATTTACTAGAGCGCCATCTTGGTGAAATTGTGAAAGCGCTTCCGCTATCCGGGCATAGATAGCACTCTCGTGAATGATGGAAAAAACACGGAAGATATTTTCGATTAGTTATAATTTCCCGCAGTCTAGTTTTTTTTTTACCTGACTGTGGCTTTATAGGCCCGGCCCAATAAAGCTTTAGGAGTGCGCGGTTGGAGAGTAGCCTGGGGAAAGTCTAGGGGAACCTCCGACACGACCACGCGGGTGGTTTTGAACACTGGAATACTCTTAAGAGTTTGCGCTCCGGTGAGATTGGTTGAGCGGTTTCAACCGGATCTGGGGTGTGAGTGGAATTGAGCTAATGGGAGTTTTGTCGCTCGTTCACTAAACCTAGCCTAGCTGAGAAGAGTCCAGCAATAAACTCAGCTATGCCCGACCTGGTTCGGACTGACTACCCCGCTGCACCTTATACATACTTTCTCGGTACCGATGCAATGGTTTTAAGCATAGCTGGGCACAGTTAACAAAATAGTTAACTTCGTTAATCGATAATCCGTTAAAAAAAATCTACCTTCGTTAATCGTTAAAGCGTTACATTTCGGGCCATTTAACGAAAGTTAACGTTAATCGTTAACTCCTGACGCGCCTCACTTGCATCGTCTGTCTCAATCAGCGCCTATAGCTCGCGTTACGCCTCCGACCGAAAGTACTTGTCAGAACCTGTCTTTCGCGGCGCGGTGTTCTTTTGATAAAATAGGTAGTTAGTTAACGAAGTAACGGAACTCTGGACAGTTAATGAGTCCGTTACAATTTTTCAAGTTAATTTAAAAGTTAATCCGATACACGGATGGTTAACTTCGTTAATTAACGAGTTAATGCCCAGCTACGTTAACAATTTTTCAAGTTAACTTAAAAGTTAATTCGATACACGGATGGTTAACTTCGTTAATTAACGAGTTAATGCCCAGCTCTGGTTTTAAATACCGCAAATTGGTTTCGGTACTAAACTGTTCTTCGTGCAATGGTATCATAGTTTATTAGAGCGTATTATCTTATGCATCATTGTAATATTTAGTTCAAGAGCAAGTTTCAATTTACTACCGTAATAGGTGGGCGATTCTCCCAGCGTTTGAAACGCTCGTTTCTAAAGTCATTGTCGACTCAAGATTAACTACCCAAAGTTGGAATAAACCGGCTAAAACATTGATCAAATAAGACTCGGACCCGACATTGGTTTACGCTTTTTACAAAAGTTTAATCCGATCATCGTCTCCTTTAACAATATTTAATGAAACGACAATGACGAAAAATAACCGCCGTAAAAACGCTGAATATTCGCCCGGGTACATAATGTTTCGTGCCGTAAACCATCTCATTGTACGCTCAGATTGATCTACACAGGGCCTTATTCTCTTAACATTAACAGTCCGTGTGTAGATCGTTTCGAGCACTGGGCCCTTGAGCCATTCCTAAAAGAACAGCCAGATTAAAATTAAAACACGGCCCATCCTCAAGTCTGGCGGCCTGGCCTAACTTCCAGGAATATTTTTCCTATCTAATTTATAATCTATTTCACTTATGAATTTTTAAACAATTACGTAAATTATGCGCTTAACGCCTCCAATGTGAATCGAGACGGAGTACAGTTAGCATCAAAAATAACTACGCATTTGGAGAGGTCACAAAGCTCTTATTACCTTACAATAAAGACTTGGTGTCTTCAAATGCGTAGTTATTTGAAAAGAAATGAAATGAAATTTATTCTTCAATTTAGGCATATCACATGCACTTATGAATGTCAAAAAACTACCGCCGGTTCATAAAATAAACTTCTGCCTCGAGACGAACCGGCGTAAGAAACTCGGCGAGGTGTCGTTTTTTCAAAACAATATTTGGGTGGATCAACTATTCTTTGTTGCTTGTTACCATGGTTACGTCTCCTAAGTCACACTATAAAAAAGCGATTTTATACGGTTTAAATCTGCCAAACATGAGTTTTAGCTATAAGTATAAATCTATTTGGACATGGGTCATCTCCTGAGCATGCTTGAAGTCCATATTATAAACATTTCTCTAAGAAACATGGTTACTGTTGTCTCCTCGCTGACGGGACAGAATAACAACAAGAAAAAGTTGATTGACCCATTTATAAAAATTTTGATGCCAACTGTAACCACGTCCTACGCTTCTAGAAGAGTACTTGTTATTTTAGTACTTTCTAAGCGACTAGACTCGCGTAAACTCAGTCTATCGGGTTGTAGATGTAAGCGACCAAATATTTTTTTGGTAATATTATTTTTTTCCTAGGAAAAGTCATATTTATTGCATCGGGGTCTGTTTCAAGGCCCGATTACTAATTTTAGTTATTTTGTTTTTTCGTGCAATTTATTATTTGATGCGTTTAGTTTTACTTGTCACATTTACACACATTATTTTTAATCGCGTTAAAATTGTTAAAAAACAATTATGGCGGTATATAAGCTATGCTATTTTCTGTAACCGCGTTATTAATTTACTGTTAAGAATATCATAAACGGTCGATCTCAGACGAAAAGGTACCTTTGTCCGCAAAAATAGAATTCCTAATTGCGTATTTTGGACATAAATCGACTGGGTACTTTTTTGACACATTACCGACTAGGTACAGAATAGTGGTTAATGCAATTGCTACATAATATGAGGCAACAAAACACAAGGAGCCGAAGGCGAGTTTCATAATAAGAACACACTCGTGTTTTACTGCCTAATTATGTACAGTTGCATACACTACTTTATCTACATCCATATATAAAATCCTGTTTCATGTGTTCCGTTCTTTCATGCGTTGCAAGTGTAGTGAGCTCGAGCGTGAGCCCGTTGAAGTCTGCACGAGCCTATATCGTTACGGGCGGTGAAGGCCATAACGATACCGTTTTCGATGCTATTATGGCCATTTCCGCCCCGGGCCGGCCCGATATTGTAAAGCTGATCCTTACATACACTGTTTGAGCACATTAACAGGTCCACAGTCCGTGATCCTGATAAGGGTCACTGCAAGCCTCTATTACAAAGCCGTAAGGTTTACAATTCGGATTCGGACAGTGAACGTGTTAAAGAGCATTTTATATGGGTGTAGATAAAGCTTATAACGTCAATAACTACTATAACACAATATTTAAAAAAATATTATGTTAAGGTGAACACACACTAAGCGTTGCTCAGTCTCGACTCTAAGACTAAATAAAACGATTATTTAATTAGTGAAATATTCACATTACTATTTATTTATTTTTTAGCGTTAACTTGGTTGGACTCGCTTTCATTGTTAGCTAGCAGCGCTCTCGTTTAGTTACAAAGGCAGTCGCAGACAAGTCGATTCCTAACCTTGCGAACTAAGCAAGAAAGTTGAAATTCGATTGTTTAATTTCTTAACAATTAACATATTTGACGACAATGCGAAAGTTATGTTTGTTATTTACTAGTAACAAGCATCCACATAAGCCGTAATTTTTATAGTGATTAAAACGAATAATTACATAAATTATAAAATCCGCCCGTGAAATTTCCGTCACACCACGTTACTTTGATTGCATTTAATTGTGTAAAAATATAGTTTAAGCTAATTTAAAAGAAAAATCACTAAATTGTTTTTCTAATCATTAGATAATTATTATATATTTTTTGTAGTAAAATTGGCGCGCGGAGATCTGTTTGATGAGTTGTTTTTAAGAAATAGAATACAAAACACTTATTTGGGTTGATCAACTATTCTTTGTTGCCCATTGCCATGGTTACGTCTCCTGAGTCACTCGTTACAACTGTGATTTTATAGGGTTTAAATCAACCAAACATATGTTTAAGCGATGCGTAAATCCATTTGGACATGTTGAGGTCCATATTATAATATTTTTTTAAGAAGCTCAGTTGCTGTTGTCTCCTCGCTGACGGGACAGAATAACAACAAGAAAGAGTTGATTGGTCCATTTAATCAGATTTAAGTAATAAACTGGTTATGAGATCGAAATAGTACCAATATCCGGGCATCGTAGTTGTAACATCGTCACCAATATATTATATTATAAAAAGTACCTTTATGTCACACCTGGCCATAAAGTGGCAATTACCGCACGCTCCGCGCGCAGAAAATCCCACTTCCTGGCCAGGGGACATAAAATTTTGTACTTACCTCGGGCGGTAATTAAGAAAGCCTCAGATCGCATAATTATCGCCCTTGCCTTCGGCTCGGGCGTCAAATACCTGCGATCTGAGACGTTCTTTGTTTTACCGCCCTTGGTAAGTAATGTACTATTCTACACTAATATATATTAATTTACATAATTTCACGTATTCAATTTGATGAATTAACTTAAGTGGCGCCATTTTTAAATTTATAATACATATGTTTATTTATATCTAAGACGAGTGAACAATACAGGCTGTTGCTCTCAAAAAATTTTAAATTAATGTTAATTAAGAAATTTGTAAAGCATATTTTGGAGGCAAAATATTATGTACTCTAATGAAACTTTGTTTATAACTTTAGAAATGAGGATCTGTCGAGTCCTTTTAGAAGTCAACCGTGGCTGAGAAATTAACTGTCAAAGTTGTAAAAAGTGTGTATAGTTTCCAAACTATGAAGTTTAAAATTCTGAAAAAAATGGAGGTGGTGTACAAGTACCGGGAGTTTCCCATGAAGATAGATTTTTTTAAATCACACATTTTTTCAACAAAACCCATTCATATTATCGCGAAGTATTGATCCCTATAAGTATGGGTATAGTTTCATTCTAATCAGCCTAAGAGATTACGCGGAAAATTACACTTCACACGCCTAGTTTGCAAAATGCGTTTTTTGATATCCCCCCTACGCTCCGAAAGGGGGTAGGACCCCTGAATTTTGGTAGGACTCGGCATATCCTCATTTTATAAAGTTATAAAAGTTTCATTGATGTACATAATTTGTCGCCTAATTGGCATATCAAATTGAACTATCGACCTCTGGGAGGGGGCTACCGCGAACAAACGAAGTTTCCCCTCTCTGTCGCACTTACGTACATACTTGCAAGTGCGATAAAGAGGGAAAACTTCGTTTACTGTTCGGGGTAGGCCCGCTGAAGTAGCGCCCGAATACCAATTTTGCTATGCATTTAGTCTTATTTTACCTGTACTAGTGATCAAATTGAACTATCTACCCCTAGGGGGGCTACCGCGAACAAACGAAGTTTTCCCTCTCTGTCGCACTTACGTACACACTTGCAAGTGCGATAACGAGGGAAAACTTCGTTTACTGTTCGCGGTTGGCCCGCTAAAGTGGCGCCCGAATACCAATTTTGTAATGCATTTAGTCTCATTTTACTCGTACTAGTGATCAAATTGAACTATCGATCTCTCGGGGGCTACCGCGAACAAACGAAGTTTTCCCTCTCTGTCGCACTTACGTACACAATTGCAAGTGCGATAAAGAGCGAAAACTTCGTTTACTGTTCGCGGTAGGCCCGCTAAAGTGGCGCCCGAATACCAATTTTGTATTGAATCCAATCCACCTGAATCCAATATGTTAGACACATATTGACATTGGTAGTCGTTGTCATTTGGGTGAATCAACTATTCTTTGTTGCTCGTTACCATGGTTACGTCTCCTGAGTCTCTCTTTAAAACTGTGATTTTATAGGGTTTAAATTTACCAAATGTGAGTTAGCGATGAGCATAAATCCATTTGGACATGGATCATCTCTTGAGCCTGCTTGAAGTCAATATTATAAACATTTTTCTAAGAAACTTTGTTACTGTTGTCTCCTAACTGACGGGACAGAATATCAACAAGAAAAAGTTGATTGACCCATTTATAATAACTTCTAATTATGGTTTTATTCCTAAATAAGGACCAGTATAATTCAAATGTGGTACGTTATTGTGCAATAAAAATAAGTAACAGCTTATCGAACAGGTCTCCTCGTTGATTTACTGTTTTCTTTTAACTAAATTATATTTATTAACTAAATCGAACAGGCGTCGAGTTGGCTCTTTCAGTTTTATTTTTATAGAATTATATTGGGGGCCCCCCAATGCAAAGTGAGAACGCATTTGTTTAAGAATGCATAGATTTCATTTTCTTTTTGTAATAATATTTAAATGAGAATTATATAGTTGGCGGCACCGGTAACTGGAGTGTCAATCGTGAACCGGTGATACAATTTAAGGGTCGGTTGCACCAACACACGATCACAGGCCGGTCATCGTCAAATATGGCGCCGGCAGCTGTCATCCCATAGAAACTTGTCAAACTTTCCATACAATCAGATTTCGACGAACACCGTTTACGATTACAGACGGCTTGATGCGACCCACCCTAAGGGTCGGTTGCACCAACATTTGATCACAGGCCGGTCATCGTCAAATATGGCGCCGGCAGCTGTCATCCCATAGAAACTTGTCAAACTTTCCATACAATCAGATTTTGACGAACACAGTTTACGATTACAGACGGTTTGGTGCGACCCATCCTAAGGGTCGGTTGCACCAACATACGATCACAGGCCGGTCATCGTCAAATATGGCGCCGGCAGCTGTCATCCCATAGAAACTTGTCAAAGTTTCCATTCAATCAGATTTCGACGAACACCGCTTATGATTACAGTTTGGTTTGTTGCAACCCACCCTAAATGTATTTTCCTCAAGGCTCATTAAGTAATCTTAGAGCGTCCCGCATGTAAATGTGTCATACGCGGATTTAGGATCGCGTCTTTTCTGTGGACATACCAAAAGTTGAGGGCTACAAAGCTTAATTTCGGATTGGACCAGTAACCCGCATAAACAGTGTCTCCGTTTCTATAAATCCCTGTGATAAAAACAGCTAACATGCACATAAGCCGTTAACTATTGACCACAGGAGGGACGACTTTTGTTTTTTTCAACTAAGTATGACCCAAATGGCCTTCGCTATCAGTCCCGGTGCCGCGCGTGCCGGCCGGAATCGTCGAGTCGGCGTTATGTTAGCAACTTAAAATATATATTTAAATGTAAAAGAACGTATATTAATATACTAAGTTTGTGATGTGATTTTTATGAAGTCAGTACAAGTAATTTGATTTATTCAAACGAATCATGTAATCCTTGTAGTAGAGGGATCTGTTTTGGACTAGTGGAGTAGTGTGTATAATATAGGAGTTAGCCGAGGAGCGCGTCGAGCTAGACGTTGACCTGAGGTTATTTTTGTTGCTTCGACAAATTGTTTTCATTCTTGAGAAATAAAAGTTTATATGGTAGTTAATGTATTTTATTTATCTCCCTCTCTATACCTTGTTTTTTAGAATTAGAAAGAAGGACACAGAACGACTTAGGGAATTTTTTATCTGTATCGATTAAAAAATAAGAAAATATTCCTTAATTTATAGTTACTTATCATCATCCTCCTAGCGTTATCCCGGTACAGTTGCACCCTGAAGGATGCCCAGGGTCCGCTACCCAATCCCAAGATTTGGCGTAGACACTAGTTTTTATAGAAGCGACTGCCATCCGACCTTCCAACCCGAGGGAAAACCAGACTATTGGAATTAGGCTTGTCAAGTGAGTGGACAACTTGACTTAGAAGTTCTCAAGCCGCCGGAAGGCCTCTAACTTGGCTTAACGACTGCTATCATAGACAGCAGCTGGGATCAACGGCTTTACATGCCTGGAGCGCTCAATTAAGAACCACTCAAAGCGGTCACCCATCCAAGAACTGACCTCGGCCGACGTTGCTTAACGCGGGCGCCGCTGGGGCACGAGCGCTACGAGTACCTATAGTGTTTGTGTTTTTCTCGTGTCCAATTCATTGTCCTATTGTGCGGTTTGCTACCATATTATCGTACATCATCAAAGATAAGCATACTTCGTAAATGAAGACTGCTTGTACATTAACACTTATGGTTTAAGACATTTATTCTCATAAGAATACATTATTCACTTAAATGAGAATTAAAATTTAACTTAGAAAGAATACAAGTTCAGTGTCTTAGCTCTTAGCATCTCAAGGAGCCAGAGCTACTCAGCACTCTAAATATATGCAGCGTAAGGTTACGTTTCGCGTAGCGAGTTACTCACATCCGTGGGATGCCAGAACCGTACAATGTGTTTTATTATGGTGGGTAGGATTACAATATTGTGCATAACTCAATAAACATATTCGTAATATACTAATAGTTAGGTATATGATAATATCGGAACTTGATGGATGAGATTAACCTATTCAGTATTTAATTCCTTTTAAAGTAAGTAGTTAAAGATTTTAAAAATGTGGAACGCTTCACGATTTTGCGTGTTATTCTTGCGCAGGGGCCATGCTAACACTTTACTCGATTATCAACTCTAGGACCTTCGCCAAAAGTTTAATTGATTTAATAGAAATGTGACTATACTAACTGAATACCTGAGAATGGTACGAATAGAAAGCATCTGGACCACCATTTTTCTATTGATGCACTCGTAATCTTTTGTTTACGGAGATAGAGTTGATAATCAATTGAACATTCAAGGCGGTTGTTACGACTTTTTGTAACGTGGTCATTAGTGTTTTTTGCGGTTACCCCAACAATAGCACAATAGCATTGCTATCTTCAAGTGGATCGTCCAAAATCAGGCACGTACCCAGAGGGGGGGATAGTTGGGATTTATCCCCTCCCTCCCGAAAACGTATTTAGCCAGTAGTGATTACAGCGATTTTTATACAGTTCACATGGTTGTTTCAATGTTTGTCCCCCCTCGAACCAAAAGTCTGGATACGTGCCTTTCCAAAATTGAAAAACAAAGACCATAATCCATATTATTAGTATGAGTCATTAACTGCACAATGTCTACATATGTAACTGTAACTACCTGGATTACCTGGTCTAACACTATTAGAACTATTCTTCGAACTACAATGACGGATAATGAATCATGCAATGACTCACGCTCCCTTCCAAACGCACCCTAAACAAACGGAAGCAAGCTATTTTCAACAATATTGTTGTAACTCTGCAGTCCATATTCCAGTGTGCCGAGTTAATGACCTATATTTTTTAATTTCGATTGTGGGGTTGTGATGCATTATTTGGGTTTTGTATTTTAAATACGAGTATTTAGGTTATTATAAGCTCAAGATCTTGGAGTCTGGGGTTCCAAATTTAATCTACTTTATCCCGGAGATCTACGTCCACGTTCTGAGTGCGGGCCCTGGATTCCGAATTTGAGGGTAAGCTTTTGATTTTGGACCCTGTTTTATAAGTTTGAGGGTAAACTTTTGATTATGGATCGCTGGTTTCCAGATATAATCGACGACAAAAACTGAGAACATAAAGAAAGAAAGAAAGAAAATACATTTATTAACGTCTAAACAACACATTACAATATTTAACAATGAAATATAAACAGACAAACGACGCTAAAAAGGTCCTCAGAATAATGCCACGGCAAGCCGCGACGCTGGTTTTCAGTGGGGACCTGCCTTAAAACTATCGAATGACGACACAGACGCAATAACAACATAAAAGAAACAAAAAAACATCTACCTTCATATTCACAGCTTTTTACATTTTTTTCCTATTAAGCTAAACAATAATATGATTTCCCTCCTTTCGTTCAATCCGACAGTCTTCAGATTTCTTGCAATATTCCTAGCTGTCAATAAACTTAAAATGTAGCCTGATAAACAAAGTACTATAATTTGTGTTTTCTAATTACGCCGCACATACTAACACATGTAGTTGTCTTCGTGTCATTGCTAATGAAAATAATAAACTAATATTATTAACCTCGGTTTTATTTTTTCAGCTCTGATCTGAGTTTATTCCCCGATAGGTTCATTAAATTTCGTATCATATTGGAATATCTAATTGACGTGACTCTGGCAAAAATGACAAAAGACGATTGCCAAACCAAAAAAAAAACAATATATGTGAATCAAATTCCGCCACCATAGCAAAACGGCAAGGTCCAAAACTATTGTCCAATTTGAATTTTTAAAAATATTGTATAAGACATTACAAAGCGAGTAGGTGTATTAATGACATGTTTATAAACAGGTAGATATAATCTTATCAGCCGATCGCATTCTCCCCTTATAGTTATAAATTAAGGGGTCTATGCTCACCGTTGTTGCATTGAGGGTTGCATTCTACACTACTGCAATACTATCGCAGTGATGATGTCACGTGCCTCGAAACAACGTGAGATCCAGTCCCAATGAGCAAGGCCGACTCCCTGGGCACACTAGGGTAATGGGGCCCCTATGCCCTTGACAGATCACTAAATATTGGTTATCGTTTGGTGATCTGACAGTAAGTAGTGGGCCCCTATCGATCGCGGGGCCCTGGGAAGTGCCCTTAGTGCCCAGTGGGAAAGACGGCCCTGCCAGTGAGGTCTAGTTTAACCTCGGGGTTAGCATATGCCTAGCAGACATTTTCATGAAATGAGGGCTACCGCGTATGAATTCGCCGCTAGAGGCTCTAGTGTAGCGCGAGGTCTCCGAAATGTGAAATGTCACTCTTTGTGGTTGCGCTATGCGGGTTAATGTCTAATTGTGTGCTAATGGGGGCTATCGCGTATGAATTCGCCGCTAGAGGCGCTAGTGTAGCGCGAGGTCTCCGAAACGTCAAATGTCACTCTGTGGTTGCGCTACGCGGTTTAATATCTAATTGGAACAATATGGTGACTATTTTGCAATACCTGAGCTTGATTATGGCAAATATGAGTTACGGGTCAATGACTGTCAGTGCTTTGAGACAGTTTTGTCTTTCGGAAACTTATTTCGTCCTTTTTTCCGAACAGAACGGGACTGCGCTACAATGCGGGATATTCGGTATTTTTACGGTACGGTTTCAAGGTATTAAATATGATTTAAATGTAAACTTCGTTCTCATGCCCATAATAACCAATAACAATTTTTGACAGCTGGACCTTACACGACAGTGGCGCCAACTGGTGAGCACAAAAACGATAGCCCCCATTGGAACAATATGGTGTAATATATTTATTGAAATATATTTTAAATGTTTTTAAGGGGGGCTCCCGTACACCTGAAGGGAGGGCACGTATAGAAAGCTTTGACCTACCTCTTCAAGTGAGGTATTGTTATTTAGAGCTGGTTGGGAAGATAACAGGTATCGTATTTTAGTATTCAATTTTTAATTATGAGAAGCCACCGAAGTCAGATATATTTTCAAAATTTAGTCCTGAAGAATTTTTTGACTTCCCATTGGCTAGAACGTTGGTGATAATGTTTATTATTATATATATTTTACTAACAAATATCTATATATTGGTAAATTAGTTTCTTTCTTTGAAAGACCCTCATGCAGTTGGTGCGGAACCCTAAATATGCGAAATCCGACACTAACTTGGCCGGTCTTTTTAGTGTACTTCCTTAACATTCGCATGTCATGTAAATTAAATCGTGTTAACCATTGGAACAGTGTCAGGAACTGGGACGATTATTTATACGGCATTTCTTTCCCACTACGCTACTTTTCATGACTAAAAATTATTAGTACAACCACTTTTGTTGTTTATTGGACAACGGAAGTCACTCGCTAGAATTCGCAAGCTTCTGTTGCCTTACAAAAATAAAACGACATGCAAGTGTAAGGATTTTTGCACCTATATTACGCCATCGTCGAAAATCTCGCTGTTTTACTTATACGATCCACGGGAACAAGACGATAGCGCGTTTTAAAATACAAGCAGCGCCATTTACCGGTTACTTACTCACTTCATTTAGCGTTGGTTGAAAGCCTTTGTTTAATTTATTTTATTACAAATTCCGTTTAGTATATTTTGATTCCCTTGATAGTGACGAAATATACTTTTTTCACTTCTCATGCTCGAAAAGTGTGATCATATTAGACTTGTCAAGCGGGGCTAAAGTAGTACATTTAACCCTTAGGGAAAATATGAATATATATTTATGATTTACAAAACATTTGAATTTAACCAATCAAAATACTTCACCTATTAAATCCACCAATCACAGACCACTAATTTAACTCTTAAAAAAATATTTGTATTGGCGGTATTGGGTATTAACCAACCAGAATACAGCTTTACTAAAATCGACCAATCTGGAAACATAATAATTTTTTCTAAAGAGTCTAAAGATTAAGTTTGTAGTAGTCCCTATTTCACAATAATTGAAAAAGTGGTTAAATCGTTCGAGCAACACTTTGAAGCGCTCAATCAGTCGCGCGCGAAGGTCAGTTAGCTTTTTTCGCGCGTGAATGTTGCGCGCGAGCCGCACTGTCTATGTTTTGTGTGTCAAAGGAGTATAGAAAAAAAATCATGCTGCAAAAGTATTTATCTTCGCCGTGGAACTTATTGTTAATTTTGGGTGGGTTAACCTTTGTTTATTTATTTTCTCACAATCGAAGTGAAAAGTAGAGTGTATAACTCTGGTCTAAAAGCCATATTACCCCTCGAACTATTTTCCCTCACTTCGTTCGGGAAAATAACTATTTCGTGGTGATACGGCTCATTTTAGACCCTCGTCATACAATCTACTATTTTTTTATTCTATTCTATTATTTATGATTGACTGAGTGAGCACTGCTTTCGTATCTGTCAGGTTGTTCTCTTCTACAAGGATTTCTGAACCGGTTGTCGGAAAATTTTGTGAGCATATTAAATGAACCAATTAGGTATTTTTAATTTGTTTTTGATTTTTTTTTTTCAGGATGTTGGAGGCAAGAGGGCTGTGCCTTTTCCACATGAGTTTACATGACCGTACTCGCTAGCGACTGCGTAAACGATTTAGGGTGGGTTGCACCAAACCGTCTGTACCTAATCGTAAGCGGTGGTCGTTAAAAACTGATGTATGGTAAGTTTGACAAGTTTGTATGGGATGACAGCTGCCGGCGCCATATTTGACGATGACCGGCCTGTGATCGTATGTTGGTGCAACCGAGCCTTAATTCTATCGCGTAACCGCCAGAGGCGCTGTACTTTTGTCCATACAAATATTTACGCAGTCGCTAGCGAAGCTAAGGTCGCTCAGCGAGCTATGGAGCGAGCTATGCTTGGAGTCTCTCTTAGGGATCGTATCCGGAACGAAGTTATTCGTCAGAGAACAAAGGTTACCGACATAGCTCAGCGAATTAGTAAGCTGAAGTGGCAGTGGGCAGGTCACATATGTCGCAGAACCGATGGCCGTTGGGGCAGACTGGTTCTTGAGTGGAGACCGCGTGTCGGCAAACGTAGTGTAGGACGCCCTGTAACTAGGTGGGGCGATGATATTCGAAAGGCAGTGGGCAGGGATTGGAGGAGAAGAGCTGAAGACCGAGCTCAGTGGCGTGCCATGGGAGAGGCCTATGTCCAGCAGTGGACTGACACAGGCTGATGATGATGAGCGAGTACGGTCATGTAAACTCATGGTAAAGGCACTGGTATCGTAAAAAGTATCACAAGTCAAAGGTATCAAAAGTCAGTAAGGTATATACAAGCATTTTATCAAAGAAATCACAGAAACGTAAAAATAACAACATGCAACTCTTTGTTTCCAAAGCGCGTCTGCATCTCAATGAGGCTTAATTTATTTCACGTAAGTCCAACTACTAAAGTTTATTCGCGACGGATACCGTATTGTGTCATACAGACAGCCTGACGATCCGATCTGTGCCTTTACCATGAGTTTACATGACCGTACTCGCTAGCGACTGCGTAAAAATTTGTACGGGCAAAAGTTTAGCGCCTCTACCGGTTACGCAATAGAACTAATAATCGGCATACTAAATCGTTTACGCAGTCGCTAGCGAGTACGGTCATGCAAACTGATGGTAAAGGCACTGACCTTACAACCCAACTTTCGAACCTATAGCCACCTGATGGTGTATGTACCTCTACTTTTTTGAACCTGACTGTGACTTTATAGGCCGGGCCCAATAAAGCGATAGGAGTGCGCGGTTGGAGAGTAGTTTGTGAAAAGTATGTACCTCTAAGTACTTTTTTTGAACCTGACTGTGGCTTTATAGGCCGGTCCCAATAAAGCGATAGGAGTGCGCGGTTGGAGAGTAGTTTGTGAAAAGTATGTACCTCTAAGTACTTTTTTTGAACCTGACTGTGGCTTTATAGGCCGGGCCCAATAAAGCGATAGGAGTGCGCGGTTGGAGAGTAGTTTGTGAAAAGTATGTACCTCTAAGCACTTTTTTTGAACCTGACTGTGGCTTTATAGGCCGGTCCCAATAAAGCGATAGGAGTGCGCGGTTGGAGAGTAGTTTGTGAAAAGTATGTACCTCTAAGTACTTTTTTTGAACCTGACTGTGACTTTATAGGCCGGGCCCAATAAAGCGATAGGAGTGCGCGGTTGGAGAGTAGTTTGTGAAAAGTATGTACCTCTAAGTACTTTTTTTGAACCTGACTGTGACTTTATAGGCCGGGCCCAATAAAGCGATAGGAGTGCGCGGTTGGAGAGTAGTTTGTGAAAAGTATGTACCTCTAAGTACTTTTTTTGAACCTGACTGTGGCTTTATAGGCCGGTCCCAATAAAGCGATAGGAGTGCGCGGTTGGAGAGTAGCTCGCGCTGAAACTCGTCTCGCGATGAACACGAATATTTGTTCCTGAGTCTTGGATGTTTCCTATGTATATAAATATATATTTATCTATATAAGTATGTACTTCGTCGCCTAGTACCCATAGTACAAGCTTTGCTTAGTTTGGGACCAGGTTGATTTGTGTAAGATTGTCCACAAATATTTATTTATTTAAGTATAATTAGAGTAATATTATATTAGCGCAGTTTCCAGTAATATAAACTCTTATGATTTAACACTTGCTTTAAATGCAGAAACAAAGTGATGGTTTAATTGAACCTTTCGAAACGTACATATACTTAATGCCTTCGACTGTACATCTCACGTTCTCGCTGACTGTATGTCTCGCCCTTCAGTAAGCGGCGCCGTGTTGTTTAATGGCACGATTTCCTTACACTCGGGGAACGCAGCTTAATCTAACCAAGAGGCAAAAATCACGGCATAAGCCAAGAGCAGTTAACATTTGTTATACCTACAAGTACAGTCGTCTAGACAAGTTAAGATTTATTATTCGCTGTGTACGCGATGACAGCGCCAACTAGCGGTTACAATTGCGGCGGACTTTGAAATGTCAAATGGCCGGCTGTCATTACGAAGAGTAAATAAACAAACAAATATTTTCAATGAAATATCGTAATTTATATAGGGTCGTAGGTGGGTTTACGGCCTGTTCATTTGATGCGCCAGTTTGCGGCCACTTGGATGAGTTGATGAACTGAGAGGATATTTTCTTGCTTTTTTAATGCCCATTCAATAGCTACTAATTAAAACGCATACGACTCACTACGTCTTCAGGGCATGTAAAAATGTATGTATGTGATATTTGACAGTTGTTTGAATACCTACTTATTAATCCTAGTGTGTAGCTATTACCATTTTGTTTGTATATTGTGTTTCTTATTGTAACTAACTGTCACACATAGACATCTTTTGCATGGAACTTTCTGTGAGCAAAATAAATAAATGAAATGAAATAAATATCTTTAATTGAAAAAACTTCGTTTTTTAACGTTTTTTATTTCCAACGATTTCGATAAACTTAGAAATGAAATAATTTATTTATAACATTAGCACAGCTCGAGTAAACATGATTCCTAGCTCACCTTTCATTGCAGTTTAAACTTTTCTTTATTTTAAATGCATTTCCCCTTTGAATCGCTAACTCACAAAGCGAGCACTTCATCAAAAGTTAACTTTAGCAAACTCACAATTAACAAAGGGTTTCAAATGAATTACAAGCCTAAGTAAGGTGCGTTAAGGTTCATATACTATCATATTTACTAGATAGATATGAGGTTTCGTTAGTAGACATCAAAAATATCGCCGACAAGACCTCCTAATGGTAATTGCAAATACATCTTCGGTCAAATTAAAGCGTTGCAACTAAAGGTATCGTCGCATTCAAAAATAGGCTCTATTTATACACATTAAAGTCTCCTATTTTAGGTAAGATACGATGTAGTTGATGTTGTTTGATATGGATAGCGAATAATATAATGAAAAGAGTTTTAATGAACTCCTGATATGCACCGGGGGAGTTAGAGCGACCAGTTTCAAAAGGCCTTTACTTTCCCTCATTTTTCAACAGTATGTAGTTTTTCGACACTGACCGTATTTTATCGATACACATTTCATTTTCAGCGATGTAGTTTGACCTCTATCAGTTTGGTATTAGGTTGGGAATGGCGTGGGGTGTAGCGCCACCTTTTAAGGGTATATTTTGTAATCAGACACCGAACTTACGGGCGGACAAGCATAATGTGGATTAATATTGAGTTACATGTTTTGTCTAGCAAAGGGTGATGACAAACTGTCATTGTAAGTGTAAGGATTAAGTTTGTTATTGACATACTTTTGTACATGATTTGGGAGTTTATTATTTCGTCGGTTGACAACCAAAACTCACTAAGTAACAAATACCTACTTAAAATAAAGTTCGTATCTCAGCATCGTTTCTGTACTGAGATACGAGGTTTCGAAGAGTAGTGACAGATTTGATAATGAGTTTTCGTTGTCAACCGACGATTGACTCTTAATTATTATTTGACTATAATTCTTTCCTTTGCCAGTGGTTCCTAACCTTTTCAATATTTTTTTTTTATTATTTTTTTAGGGAAACTGATTTTATCCCCATTTAAATAAACGCTAATAAACCTTTTCATTCATCTTTTCATTCCTTCTCTGTTACCCCCAGGGACTCGTTATTTTACACCTAAGTGGGTAGTTACCCCAGGTTTTCAAACGAAAACTTATCGTCAATATATTATTGTACCTATCATCTGGCTCAATAAATATGGTGATGAAAATGATGAATTGAAACGTATGTACCTTGATATTTTTTCTCCTATCTAACAGAACTAGTTCATGCCTCGGTGGGACCCCTTATTTGAGTGTGATTGACCGAGTGAAACAAAGGTCCCAGCTTCGGCTTCCACAAAAATGTTTTCGTATGTCCGCCTGCTGTCTAAAGGTCGCATTTCTCAACCGATTCTCGTGAAAATTTGTGAGCAGGTTCAATAATCATCATCATCATCATTCAGCCGGAAGACATCCACTGCTGGATATAGGCCTCCCCCAAGGAGCGCCACAGCACACGGTCGCGAGCCACCCGCATCCAGCGACTCCCCGCTGCCTTGACCAAGTCATCAGTCCACCTAGTGGGAGGCCGTCCAACGCTTCGTCTTCCCGTGCGAGGCCGCCACTCGAGAACCTTTCTTCCAATAATCATACAGATCAATAATAATACAGATTACACAGATTTTTTGGCATTTTTCAAAAAAGTTACAAAGAGAAAAAACACGAGGTCTACAGTTCACAGATCCAATAGTTTTAAATGTTATTTTTTTTATACCACGTCGATGGCAAACAAGCTGACAGCCCACCTGATAGTAAGTGGTTACCGTCGCCTATAGACGCTTACAGCACCAGAGGCGTTACAAGTAAATTTTCTAAATATAAACAACTAGCGACCCGCCCCGGCTTCGCACGGGTGCACTATTTAATGGATGTTATTATACATATAAACCTTCCTCTTCAATCACTCTATCTATTAAAAAAAACCGCATCAAGATCAGTTGCGTAGTTTTAAAGATTTAAGCTTTAAGGGATATAGGGACAGAGAAAGCGACTTTGTTTTATACTATGTAGTGATTAATAATATTATATGAGCTGGAAAGAATTCAACCCTGAATGGCGTATCCATATTAGTCCATTCGTTACCTGAAGGGCAAGAGAGTGCGTTCGCAGTTTATTCGAAGGCGGACCTCCGGCGAGCACACTCGCGCCAGCACTCGCCCGCCTACTCGACCAGGTGAGTTGACTCATTTATATATTGGCACCCGCATTTTTTATTTTTTTTTACTGACTAGCTATTTTTTTCGGCCCATTTATCCTTGGTTATTAAAATTAATATTACTCGTGATTCTCAAAACCCATAATTTATGAACCCTGATATAGGGAGTAATATGGCCCAAAAACACCACACGCACACCGGTGTCACATGCGCCTTGCCTTTGCGTTGTTGAGATCGATCACGATACGGTTAGCCTATAGACAATAGGGTATTTGACACATGTTATTAAAATTTATAATATAGTGTGGCTAAAATTCAAATTATCACAATAATTGTGATAATCCATATTGAAAGGGACCTTATGGCGGCCGGCACTTACGCCTTTATTGCCGCTGTTCCAATACAATAGTGAATAGGTGCAATGTAAGCGCCTGCCGCCATAAGGTCCCTTTCGATGTGGATAGTAAATTAGACAAATTAATCAAATTTGTAAAAAAAATATGGGACTATAAACATGTGTTTTTTATACCTAGTCCAAATGTAAATTGGAAGTTACCAATAGAATTCTCATGTATCAACAAAAATGAAATTGTATGGCAACTATATCCATAAGCGCATTTTTTTAATACCACGTCGGTGGCAAACAAGCGCACGGCACGCCTGATGGTAAGCGGTCACCGTAACCTATGGACGCTTGCAACTTGAACCCTTATGGTTTCACTTTGTATGTCTGTCGCATAGCTAATTATCCCAAGAGCTACATATCCTATCGATTTTTACACTTTTACACTTACATATGTAATTTTTTTCTTAGTTAGGTATGTCGGAAAGCTTGTCTAAAATACCAATAATGACTCTGAATAGTTGGGTCATACGCGGATTTAGGTTCGCGTCTTTTCTGTGGACATACCAAAAGTTAAAGGCTACAAAGCTTAATTTTGGATTGGACCAGTAACCCGCATAAACAGTGTCTCCGTTTCTATAAATCCCTGTAATAAAAACATAGCTAACATGCACAAAAGCCTTTAACTATTGACCACAGGAGGGACGACTTTTGTTTTTTCAACTAAGTATGACCCAGTTCAATCGACGAAGTTGAAATACGAACCACAGAAATGACTTCGGTCGCACACAGCAACCGTCTGTAATCGTAAGCGGTGTTCGTTAAAATCTGATTGTATGGAAAGTTTGACAAGTTCCTATGGGATGACAGCTGCCGGCGCCATATTTGATGATGACCGGCCTGTGATCGTGTGTTGGTGCAACCGATTACTCTTCACAATGGCTTGACGACACTTTTTTTGAACCTGACTGTGGCTTTATAGGCCGGGCCCAATAAAGCGATAGGAGTGCGCGGTTGGAGAGTATAGCCTGGGGAAAATCCAGGGGAAAACCTCCGGCACGACCACGCGTGTGGTTTGGAACACTGGAATACTCTAAGAGTTTGCGCTCCAGTGAGATTAGTTGAGCGGTTTCAACCGAATCTGAGGTGTGAGTGGAATCGAGCTACTGGGAGTTTTGTCGCTGGTTCACTAACCCTAGCCTAGCTGAGAAGAGTCCAGCAAGAAACTCAGCTAGGCCCGACCTGGGTCGGACTGAAGGCTTGACGACACGTAGAGAAATCTCGATTTAACTGTTTTAACATTCACTACCAAAAATTTCGTAGCGTTACGCAAATTCCTCTACATACGGGGAAACTCATGGTATTGGCTACGCTTCTACAAGCAGCGCCCGCTGGACTAGATCCTGAATGTATTACGCTAAGCGATTTTTAATTTATACCTTCTTTTTTTTGCATTAGAAAGAATGATAGAGAACGACTTGACGAGGTTTTTTATCAGGTACGTTCTGCGATAAAAATGTCAAATAATCTCAATGAATAAAATCGTTACTATTCCATGCTTACCTACATTATATATAGTTTCAATCAACAATACCTAAGAAAATATGTCCTAATTTATATTTACTTATACATGTTTTTATACGATAAGGAATTTATTATTTTTCAAATTACGTTTCAATTTTCAACGTTGTACAATAAAATACCTGGCCCCTATTTCACCAAAGCTGACAGGCGCGACAATTGTCAAAAAACATTACAATTTTTTGTAGTTGGTGAAACATAACATTTCATATGAAAATTGTCGATTTGTCAGCCTACATTATGTCAACTTGGTGCAATAGGGGCCTGGTCATACTTAGTTGAAAAACAAAAGTCGTCCCTCCTGTGGTCAATAGTTAACGGCTTATGTGCATGTTAGCTATGTTTTTATTACAGGGATTTATAGAAACGCAGACACTGTTTATGCGGGTTACTGATCCAATCCAAAATTAAGCTTTGTAGCCCTTAACTTTTGGTATGTCCACAGAAAAGACGCGAACCTAAATCCGTGTAATGACTTTCAGCAGAGATTGTATGTAAAAAGTCGGTTCTGGTTTTAAAAAAGTAATTTGTCATACCCACTGTCACTTACTCTTTCGCGCGAATAATGCGAATTCAATGTGTGTGTGTTTACGACCTTCTTTGTTTACATAATTTCTAATGTTAAAAAAACAAGGTATAGGTAAATCTCCCAGCGCTCGACACTGACACTAACATGGTATGTTCAATCTTATGGCATTGTGACAGAGGTGAACGATAGGTGTCAACTATTTGGCATTAGGGTGTTGAGCATTGGGAAGTTTACATTAGTACCTAGTCGAAAAACGAAGTTTTTCTTATATTATGGATTATCCAGAAATCGCGCGAGGTTTTTTGGTCTATTTTCAGACCCCTAGGTGATCTTAGGTGAGGTTGCAATTTAAGTATCTATCTTTGAAAAAACTCAGTGTGGATTTGTATAATTTTGTATTTACAGCCCTGGATTTATCTAGATCGTTTCTAAATCGGTCAAGCCGTTTCGAAGATATTGATGTGCACATTCAAACAAACAACCTCTCACCCTAAACACATATATACCTTCTCCGTTCCGTCGTGGGTAAAAAACGATTAGAATTATTTCGTCAACTGACAGCCATGTTGAATAAACTTATTTCGCCGATTGGCTTGTAAGGACTTACCTACATTTGAAAATTACTGTCATATTGATTTATCTGATTGTAATAAAATAAAATATTATGATTTTAAATGTACTTTTCTCAAAAACCAACGACTAAACCGACTAACCGATAAAACTGTAACAAAAAATTTTTTAACACTTATTTTATACCAAAAACTTACAAAATGTGATAATCCACATCGAAAGGGACCTTATGGCGGCAGGCACTTACGTTGCACCTATTCACTATTGTATTGGAACAGCGGCAATAAAGGCGTAAGTGCCGGCCGCCATAAGGTCCCTTTCAATATGGATTATCACAAATGTCAGTCGTATTTACCCGAGTTAGAAGTTAAGCGACTCACTCTACTCTTGTCAGTAAATGGGTCAATCAACTTTTTCTTGTTGTTATTCTGTCCCATCAGCAAGGAGACAACAGTAACCGAGTTTCTTACAAAAATGTTTATAATATGGACTTCAGGCTTGCTCAAGAGATGACCCATGTGGAAATGGATTTATACTCATCGCTAAAACTCATGTTTGGTAGATTTAAACCCTATACACAACACACACACTATACACAACTCACAGTTATAAAGAATAGTTGATCCACCCAAATACGGAATTTTTATTTCATTCTGTTCATTGCGTCGCCTAACCACTCCGCATCATAACAAATCATTTACTCGCACCCCCTTCTGAGCCCTCCAATCGACCCATTTCATTAAAAAAGTGCTAAAATGCATCCCAATTACAAATTATAACTCAATACCCATGACTCACACGTTGCGTGCGCGATGCACTTCTACAACACCAATATATCTTGACCCCCTCGCCCCTTGCCGTCTTTGGGGGCGCTATTGTAATCCTTAGAAGCCCTTACCGCAGTGGGGCCAAGGTAATATGGTGTTGTTTTTATTCGAATGAATCATAGAGGGGTGCGACTTTTTGGATATGTAAATGCTTTGAAAGTTCTTTATAGGTTCTGTTTGTGTTTATTATCGTTATCAAAATGGGAATTCAATTGTTTTTTTTTGGTTCCTGTTAAAATGTCTTAAGATAGAGGCGTAAATAGGTATGCATATTTAGTGTTTTAGTATGTTTAAACACTTATTTTACTACTTAAGGTTGTACAACGAGAAATATCGCGTTCTTTAAAAGGCTGTTTTGCCCAGACGAGGAAGCGATAAGGATTGATTTTCAGATATATGATTCTTGACTATTTGACTGTGCTTCTGACAATAGCCGAAACATGATTGCTTAAAATTTTCTCTATAGAAAAAAAAACCAAAGTTGAGTCTTGTTTTTCCTTATTTTACTCAGCCTAGGTACTTAAACAACGCATTATTACACGACACAATTAAGTTAAAATGATGGTATTAAACTCTGTCAAGAGGAAATTTAATAAAACGTACCCAGTCAGATATTTATCGAGATTTGTCTAAAAAAAGCCACAGTTTTGTCGTGCCCGAAAGACATAAGCGTGTCTCTTTCACGGGGCATCCCCTTAAGAGCACAAGAGTTTTATTACTTCATACGGACTTTAAAATCCCAATAAAATGCACTGTATTTATACTGGGAACTCCGTAGTTCTGTATTCAACAAAATTACAGCTATCTTTTTAGACTAAAAGGTGGCCCAGAACTCCTCAAAAACTATCAGCATATCACATGTGAAGTTAGCATATCATTGGGGCTATAAATTATACTTTTTTTAAGTTTTATTGATAGAACTATGTTTTTAAAGTATCAGGAACTATAGCGGGTCCTGTAGACAGGCATAATATCAATTATTAGTTCATTTGGGGAATATTGATATGCTACGTGTGTGAAGTTAGCATATCATTTGGTAGAAATCCATATGTTTTATTTTTTCAGCAAAAACGGCAGAACTATTGCTGAAACGTATCAGGAACTATAGAACTATGCTGCATGCGAATAGAACTCCAATTATTTTGTGATCTGCTGGAACTTGATATGCTAACTTCACGGACATCTGTATGTGTAGGTATTTTAATGAATCCCGGTCAGGGCATATATTTGTGTGATGAACACGAATATTTGTTCCTGAGTCTTGGATGTTTTCTATGTATTTAAGTATCTATATATAAAAAATATATATATTTTTTTAGAGAAAAACCTGTGCGTGATTTGCGAATGTACTTCTTTATTACCCCGGCACCACACTTCGTTATGCGTGTTCGCGTTGCGTATTTGCGATATATTAAACTATTTTAAACAAAGAGATGCTACACGAATATTTGCACAAATACGGCGAAGAGTGGTACCGACATTACGTATATATTTGAAGATTAATAGAAATAAAATATAGTTAAACACAATCATACACACACAGACACACAACAAACACACGCACGCACGCACACTTTCACTTGTACTCTCAATATAATATACTTTTCTGTGTTCATTGCTGTTAATTATAAGGTC
Source organism: Epiblema foenella (assembly GCA_963556455.1). Taxonomy (NCBI): domain Eukaryota; kingdom Metazoa; phylum Arthropoda; class Insecta; order Lepidoptera; family Tortricidae; genus Epiblema; species Epiblema foenella. The sequence goes on from OY747095.1 coordinate 46,043,898, forward strand.
AGCATCTACGTATTGTTGAGGGATGTTTAGTGTTGCACTGGCCGTTATTCTATAAGGTTCTGGCAGAATACCAGCGCTGTGGCATGCCACAGCATTTATGCTGAGCCAGCGCCTATTCTCTGCCACGACACATGGCTTATCTGATTAGTTTCTAAGTCTTAGTTCTTAAGTAGTTGCATGTTATTACTTATACTGTCAGAGTTAATATTTTATTTAATTGTAGTACTGTGTTATGCCATGTATGTTGTGGATATGAATAAAGAGTTTATCTACCTATCTATCTATCTTAAAAGAAATACTTTAAGGTAATTTCTTCTTCATGCGTTTCAGTCCCAGAATGCTGCTCTGCTTCATACTCCTCGGGCTCACATCCATGCCAGTATTCTGCACAGACACAGGTACGATTATTGTAATCTCGTTTGGCTCAATGACAGGAAGTGTTAGGGTAAAAGCCTCCTCGATTCCCTTCCACTTCTTTAGATTTTTCCATCCTTCTTTCCAGGGATCCGATACCGGTATTTTCTCCATAGAAAAATACCGGTATTATTACGGTCACCGGTTCATTATATCGTTTTTAATGGGACAATCTAATAATACGACGTTGTTACCTAAATACATGATTCAGCCCTACGTAAAGAGCAAAAAATAATTCGAAATATTGGGCTAATTCAGGGTTTTTTAAAAATACCGGTATCGGTCCCTGGTTATTTCCCGCTATTTCGGTGACATTATCAGCCCTCCTTTTACAAGCTTCTTCTTGTCCTTTTCTCTTCTTGTCCCTTCCATTTTGTTGTTTGTATGGTCCATCTTTTGATACGTGGCCAGACCACTACCATTTTAGGCGCATGGCTTGTTATAGGGCGTCGATAATCATGGTTTTCTTCCTAATATCCTCATTTCTTACTCTCTGGGTCTTATTATGATTTATTAATAATATTGATTCTAATTAAAACCTAAATATATAACTAAATTAAATCTAAAAATAGCTCCGCGGCATTGTGCCGAAGACACTAGCAGCATTTCTTCGTTGAATAGCCAAACTTATTCGTTGGCTGAGGTAGCTGCCAGCTCATCGGTCACCTGTGGCATCAGTAAGCCTCTTCGATAATCCCTTGAAGAGGCTTAGAGCGCCAGGACCCCACGGACCGAGTGTCTCGACGCCGAAAGACGTGAACAAGTATTCGGCGCCGAGACCGCTATATTTGCCGATCTTAGCTTGTTCGGCCGCCTCTGCTGCGGCCGCCGCCCTCGTGGAAGCTCGTTGGAGATGCGTCGGGGCTAGTGTATCTACTAGGGAATGCAATCCCGACTCGAGATTGCAAATTCGAGATCCCGCGGGATTAGAAATATCAATCCTGCGGGATCCCGGAATTTTCGGGATCCCGTCTAGTTTTAAAAAAATAATAAATTTGGATGACTAAAAAAGCTAATAACTGCTTGTTTGTGATAGTGAGGTTAAGTAAAATAACATATTACTCGAAAGAAAATAAAAACCTTTATTCTTTAATCTTACCAACCAAAAATAATTATCAGGTTTTAAGGAAATTAACATAGGTAAATTAGGTAATCAAAATAATAAACATATTTCAAAGGAATTAGGAAGTGGTTACCTAAGACGAGTGATTTTGAAAATGACTCCTTAAAAAACAAGTAAGTAGTATCCCAATCCCGTCAATCTCGAACGGGATCTCGTCATATGATGCGTCGGGATTGATCCCGAAAAATTACCCGAGATCTCGCGAGATCGGGATTGCATTCCCTAGTATCTACACATGTAGCATCCCATGTGTTTCTAATTAAGTTTACAACCTGTATAGAAGTGGTGGTGCTCCGAGCGGTGAGAGGGCAGGACGCGCGGTTGCCCTGCGGTCAGGGGAAGGTGTTCCTCGACGGTCCCGACGCGTACGTGCTGTGGCTGAAGAACGAAAGAGACTTCCTATACCGGTTCCCTAATGAGGAGACTCAGAGGAGGTAACTGACCAAAACAATTAAGAGCTCTATAAGGTAGACTCTGACTATAAGGTACATACTTGCTTGCGTTCATTTGACAGAATTTAACCTTGGTTAAATTGGTATGGAGCGCAGCATTTTGGGTGTCAAAAGGACGGATCGTGTCCGAAACACTACACTGCGCTCTAAAACACGCATTGCTGACGTAGGTAAAAAAACTGCCAGGCTCAAGTGGGACTGGGCCGGCCACGTCTGTCGCATGCATCCAGATAGGTGGGCTAATATAGCCACCAAGTGGGTGCCACGTCATGGACGACGCAGACGGGGCAGGGCCAGACGGAGATGGCGGGATGATCTGGATGCATTTGCCAAGAATTGGGAGGAAGAAGCGCTCAATAAGGAGACCTGGAAAACATGGGGAGAGGCCTTTGCCCAGCAGTGGGACAGCCAATAGGCTATAAAGTAAGTAAGTAAGTAAATTGGTTGGTGGTGGACTATATGTATTATAGAATCGTGAATTCCTTCGTGGATTCTTCGACCATTTTTCGGGACGATAAATAATAGTCTGTTGTGTTCTTACGCCTTAACGCCATCTATCACTAGATTAACGCACTAATTGGATACTTGCCAATGATTTATGGTGCCTTTCGAACCAGTTTATAGACACAATTAAATGTCTAATATGGGATCAACTAGAATGAGGGCTATCGTTTTTGTGCTCACCAGTTGGCGCCACTGTCGAGTAAAGTCCAGCTCTCAAAAATTATTATTGGTTATTATGGGCATGAGAACGAAGTTTGCATTTAAATCATGTCTAAAACCTTAAAACCGTAGCGTAAAAATTTCGCACATGCACATTGTAGCGCAGTCCCATTTTGTTCGAAAAAAAAGTAGGAAATAAGTTTCCGAAAGACAAAACTGTCTCAAAGCACTGACAGTCATTGACCCGTAACTCATATTTGCCATAATCAAGCTCAGGTATTGCAAAATACTCACCATATTGTTCCAATTAGATATTAACCCGCGTACCGCAACCACAAAGTGACATTTGACATTTCGGAGACCTCACGCTACACTAGCGCCTCTAGCGGCGAATTCATACGCGATAGCCCCCATTAGAGTACAATAGAGGGCAAAAATTAGAGAAAAACGTAGCTCAACCCTATAGCGACCTTCGAAACGGACTACCAGTGTTGATACTTCACACATAAGTTATCAAACGAACCGTATAAGTTGTATGGGAAAATACCCAATTGTCACCAGGTCGCTATCATTGGACCAGGTGTTTGGGACCACCTGCATCGCCGGGGCTTGCCACGACGACACCTCTCTCCTTCTAAAGCGAGTGAGCGAGAGAGACGGAGGCATTTATCGCTGCCGGGTGCACTACCAAGCGTCGCCCTCTGTTGACTACGTCATCGATATCAGGCTTGTTGGTAAGTATAGTATTTGTGTTTCTCTCGTGTTCAATTCATTGTCCTATTGTGCGGTTTGCTACCTCTGTTATCGTCAGTCATAAAAGATGAGCATACTTCGTGAATAAAGACTGCATGTGCATTAACACTACCGGATTATCAACTATAGGGCCTTTGCCAAAAGTTTAAATTGTTTTAATAGAAATATGACTTTACGTAACACGCATTGGTCAATACAACCGGCGGCGATATCTTGCCTGAATACCTGAGAATGGTACGAATAGAAGGCATCTGGACCGCCATTTTTCTATTGACGCACTCGTAAGTCGTAATCTTTTGCTTATGTGGATAGAGTCGATAATCAATTGAACATTCAAGGCGGTTTTTACGAATTTTTGCAATGTGATCATGAGTTAATAACATTTATTTGCGGTTAACTCAACAAAAGCATTGTTCTCTTATAGTGGATCGGTCAAAATTGAAAAACAAAGACTATGATCTCTGAAGTATAGCTATTACTGACAGAAACCTGCGTAGCGGGCACTACGTAACTTTTCTCAGACGTAGAGGAGCTACTCCGAAGTTCGAAAATCGTATCGTGTCGTCTCTTTCACTCATATAGTGTATTGTATAACACGAGAGTGAAAGGGACTGCATCATACGAAGTTCGGAGTACAAGCCCTGGACAGCGCCTGCGTTCTGTAGATACAATCAACTGCGTTCGCCATGTGCCACCCTTAGGGCGATAATCAGCAGAGCTGGGCATTAACTCGTAAATCCGTTAATTAACGAAGTTAACAATTCGTGTATCATATTAGCTTTAAGTTAACTTGCAAAATTGTTTATGGACTCCATTAACTTCCGCTAACTGTCCAAAGTTCCGTTAATCCGTTAACTAAGTCCCTATATAATCAAAGGAACACCTCGCCGCCGCGCCGCGAAAAACAGGTTCTAACAAGTCCGTTCAATCGGGGCGGCGTAGGCGCGAGCTATAGGCGCGAGCTATAGACGATGCAAGTGAGGCCCGACAGGAGTGATTATTAACGATTAACGTTAACTTCCGTTAAATGGCCCGCAATGTAACTCTTTAACGTTTAACGAAATTAACATTTTTTAACGGATTATCGATTAACAAGGTTAACTATTTGGTTAACGGTGCCCAACTGTGATAATCAGATTAACATCTCGCGTTACTTGTACGAAGGGGCGATCGTTGCAAGGCACAAGGGATATTTTCTTAAGTGTATAACACCGCAAACGCACATGACTATAATATATATTAAACCTATCTTATGAAACTAACTTAACCTAAATCACCAGATTCTCCCGGCACGCCTCAGATCTACAATGACGCTGGTGAGCCGCTGAGAAGGGGGCATATTCAACACATCAGCCTAGGGGCGAATTTCACCTTTAACTGCGAAGTTGATGACGGTACGGATTTACTGTTGGTTTAGATAGATGGCGCTAGCTCATACATGCACAGATTTTTACTGTCGGTTTAAGTAGATGGCGCTAGCTCATTGCACATGAACATTATCTCAGTCTATTGCGTCCTTCAAACACAAAAAAATATTTAACAGAAAAGCAAATTGCCAATACCTAAGCAGATGTTTAGTGTTATGTTTTGTTAGCTTCATATAAATTCTCTATTATAATGAACGATTTAGCTTGTATGTGCAGGTACAAAATATTATTCTGTATGGCTACACATTTCCCACATTGTCAATGCCATGTTGTATGTTAAGGACAGCTCTCTCTCATGTTTATTGTTTTGTAATTTCATGTTGTTTCCTGGTTGCCCTGAAAATCAGCGTCATGATTTTCATGACACTATGCTGAGCGGCACCCATTTTGGTACTAAAGAGGTACCTATTTACCATATCCTACAATGTGTAAACAACTTGTACCAAATAAATATTTCTTTCTTTCTTTCTATTATAGTTTTTGATCGTTACAATTTCAACTTATATTTTAGAGTTTTGTAAATGTATTTATTAGCGGGTGGCGGTTGTATAACTATTTCTAAATACTTCTAGGTTCTACTCTCCGATACATTACAGTCGGCCTCATAAGTAGCTGGACACTTTGGGACTTTGTCATTCTCACCCGTTGGAAATTTAGTACGACATACAAAACAAATTTAGTATGAAGTACAAAAGGTCCTCTGACAATTTTCATTGCAGTAATCCAATGTCACCTTGCCTTCTAGAACCCGACACGCTCCTATTCTGGCGCCGCAACGGCGTGGTGATCGAGCGCGCGCAGGCGTCGCGCCCGGGCACCCTACGCGCTAGCGTGAGCGTGCGCAACGCGTCGCGCGCCGAGCTGGACGCGCATTACGAGTGCCTTGCTCAGAACGCGGACGTCACAGAACCGCTGAGCGCTAGTGTGCTTGTCACTATGTACCGTAAGTTACAGATGTAGTGAGTAATGTTTCTTCATCGGGCGAACTCGGAACACGATTATGTTCTGCTTTAGGTATTAGACTTGCCAATATTACCATACTTTTTAATTTTCTTTATTATTTTTTATTTTTTTATTAAGAAGAAAATATCTGTTAATATAAACCTAAAGTTAAAAACATATTAAGTAACAAAAATAAATCAAATTACCGCTAAATTAAAACCTAATATGTAACTAAACTAAATATAAAAATGGCTACGCGGCATTGTGCCGAAGATACTGGCAGCACTCTTTGAATAGCCAAACTTATTCGTTGGCCGAGTTAGCTGCCAGCTCTTCGGTCACCTGTGGCATCAATAAGCCTCTTCGATTATCCATTGAAGAGGCTTAGAGCGGCAGGACCCCACAGATCGAGTGTCTCGACGCCGAAAGGCGTGAACAAGTATTCGGCGCCGAGACCGCTATATTTGCCGATCTTAGCTTGTTCGGCCGCCTCTGCTGCGGCCGTCGCCCTCGTGGAAGTTCGTTGAAGATGCGACGGGGCTAGAGTATCTACACATGTAGCGTCCCATATGTTTCTAATTAAGTTTACAACCTGTATAGAAGTAGTGGTGCTCCGAGCGGTGAGAGAGTGTTCGACCCCACAGCAGCTCAAAATACGCTGACGAGCCGTAAACAGTGTGACTAGTGGGAGACAGTTGTGTTTAAAAAGTTTCGCACGTTTTGAGCTGCGATGGTCAAACCTTGAAAATTATTCTAATAAATGTCTGCATAAGTAGACGCAAGTGTGACTAAAATTTCAGATGTAAAATATTCACGTCTACTTTTGGTACCTATCTTATTGTATTGCTATTTATCTGTATATGTATCCGCTCATATTACCGTGTCAGAACAATTAACCATAACCACGATGTCTTTTTGGACTCTAGTGCCTCCACTCAGCGTCGAGATCCGTTTGAACAATAACGTAGACTTCGAGGCCGGACAGCCGCGCGTGGTCGACTGCGTCGTTGTCGGCTGTGTGCCGCCGCCCTCCATCACCTGGCATTTGGGGGACACACTGCTCAGACCAAGCGTGCATAAGGTGAGAGAGGCCACTAAGCAGTTGACCCCCACCAAGGACATCAGCCAAACAGTTGTTTACTGACATGCGCATCCTTACACTACCGTCACAATCTTCGACATCGCTAAATACGTACACTGTAACAAACACATTTTCAACACAAACAAACTTACCCGCACCCGTATGGGATCTAAAACACGGCTTCTTTCAGCCAGTCACAGACTGACCAAGTCCTCCAAAACTATGCAAGTGATCGGCCCGAAAGTATATAATATGTTACCAATCCACATCAAAACAGTCGACAACCCTAACACTTTCACTAAGAAGTTAAAAAACTGGTTAATCGGTCATGCGTTCTACAAATTAAATGACTTTTATAACGCTAATTAATTAAATAAATTATATTTGACATGTATAAATTAATTAATAATGGCTATTCACTGACATTTATAATAATTAACAACAATTTGTTCACGCTGTATCTAATAATGATTGTACTAAGATAATGTTACTTTATATATATTGTGCAAAATTGTAATGTGACATGTAATATTTAACAATATTATCAATAAAGAGTATGAGTATGAGTATGAGATCACAACTAGATCTAGTTGCACCTTTATGCCGTCCGCACACACTCGTCGAGAACCCCAACAGGCCGTGGGCGTGTGTGTAAATACGGGGGACCGTTTTCGGTACGGTATAAACGGTATGATAGCGATATTGGATATCAATACCGCTTCGATATAAAGGTATAACTATACCGGTTGACTAAAGGTACGCTACCGGTATAAAATAATCATACTCAAACCTTTAATATAACGGTAGTCAACCGGTATTATTTCGGTACCAAAAAATTTCGAACGTAACTTTTAAGAAGGGTACGTAAACGCGACCAACAGCGAACAGCGATTGCGTCAGTAATCTATCGCGCCGAAGGAAATTTAACAAAAATTGGTATTTTCGGCATTCACCCAATAACTGGCGCTGATTGGTTGGCGCCATTGGCGGCACCCTCTTAAAGGCTAAACGATACCTTAATAAAAACGGTACCGCTACCGAAAAAAATCTTTTGCTGTATCAAAACATAACCGAAACGAAACGGTATAACGTCATACCGATTTAAAACTGCAGTCTCTGAATACTGTTAAGATTGTCACGTCTCGTGTCGCAGTTTTCCGATCGTGGTCGATTTTTGCGGTCGAGTCAAAGGGTTTATCAACAAGTGTGTACGAGTACATGGTATGTTTCTGTTCTTGTCTGTTTAAATTGTTAATTATGACAATTATTTAATTGTTATGTTGTTTGTGACTTTAGTGTTTTTTGTCTTTCGTGGCTTCTCGTGGTCCCAAAGGAAGACCAGCGCTAGCCAATGGCTGGCACTATGCTGATTTGGGGCCATTTCGTGGCTATTTTGTGTATTTTGGTATTATGTTAATTTGTACTGTGTCTGTGCCACGAATAAATGTTTTTTCTTTCTTTCTTTGCGAGATGCTCTCGACGAGTGTGTACAACAGGCATGTGTATACGTATTTTAACTACTGCAGGAACTCCACGACGGTAACTATACGGTATCGTCGTTGACACTGGCGCCATCTCTGCGCGACGGCGGGCGCGAGCTCGCTTGCCGCGCGCACAATTCGCATTTACCTGGCGAGGTGTTCCAGGATCAGGTCACTTTAAATGTCGGATGTGAGTATATTTAGTTAAAGCTATCAGATACTACTGCCATAATCAACTTACGTACGCTAAAGCCGCTTATGAATGAGAGAAAGTGAGTTGAAATACGATTACTGAAAAGAAATTTAAGCATAGACAATAACATACGTGGGAACTCTAGCCTCCACTCAGCGTCGAGATTCGTTTGAACAACAACGTAGATTATACCCACCCTTAAGTCGCGAGCCATACTTTGGGAAATGCTGTAATTAGAGTGATCACAGTAGTATCAATGACGACCGGTTTAGCCTAGTGGGTAGTGCACCTGCCTGTGAAGCTGACGGTCCTGGGTTCGAATCCCGGTCAGGGCAAATATTTGTGTGATGAGCTTGAATATTTGTTCCTGAGTCTTGGATGTTTTCTATGTATTTAAGTATTTATATCTATTACATATATCGTCGTCTAGTACCCATAACACAAGCCTTCTTGAGCTTACTGTGGGGCTTGTTCGATTTGTAAGATTGTCCTCTAATATTTATTTATTTATTTATCAGTTACTTATCAACTATACGTGACGCCGCCGCCATTACATTTTGACCCCAGTAGATTTGACTTGTAAAAGTGTAATTGTGGCCTACTTGCAGGAATAAAGTTCATTTATTTCATTTAAATTCAATTAATAGTGCATTCAAAACCATGCAATAGTCGTATCATTCCAGATCGTCCCGTCTGTCTGTCGTCCGGCGAAGAGACGATCGGCGCCGTGTCGGGCGAGGCGGAGACTGTAACGTGCGTGGTGGAAGCATCTCCCGAGCCTTTGCAGTTCAGCTGGACGTTCGCAGACTCTCGCACCCTGTATACTAGCGTCAAGGTACTTGGAGAACGTAGGACATACCGAGCGAGGGGGATACTGTAACGGGCATATTGGAAGCATCTCTCGAGCCGTTGCAGTTCAGCTGGACGTTCGCAGACTCGCACCATGTATAATAGCGTCAAAGTACTTGGAGAACGTAGTACATACATATCCTTGGGGAGACTGTAATGTGCATGACTGAAGCATTCCCGAGCCTTTGCAGTTCAACTGGACGTTTGCAGACTCGCACTCTGTATAATAGCGTTAAGGTACTTAGAGAATGTAGTAGATACAGAGCGAGGGGGATACTGTAACGTGCATGTTGGAAGCATCTCCCGAGCCTTTGCAGTTCAACTGGACGTTGGCAGACTTGCACCCTGTATAATAGCTTCAAGGTACTTGGAGAACGTAGTACATACAGAGCGAGGGGATACTGTAACGTGCATGTTGGAAGCATTCCCGAGCCTTTGCAGTTCAACTGGACGTTCGCAGACTCGCACCCTGTATAATAGCGTTAAGGTACTTGGAGAAAGTAAGACACAGAGCGAAGGTAAGACTGTAATGCGCATGGTGGAAGCATCTCCCCAGCCGTTGCAGTTCAGCTGGACGTTCACCCTGTATACTAGCGTCAAGTTACTTGGAGAACGTAGTACATACATATCGAGGGGGGAGATTGTAACGTGCGTGATGAAGGCATCGCCCGAACCGCTGCAGTTAGACCTTCGCGGTACCCGTATTGGTTTGCAGTTTGAAGGGTCTGCTGTGGTGAGTTAAGGTACTTAATTGTTGAGAGAAGGAGGCTAATTTGCGTTGTTGTAATACTTCTAGTCTCGCCCGAGCCGGTACAGTTCAGCTGGATACTCGCGTATTCTTTACTTACCTATGTATCCTAGTATAGAGGGCATAGGTGTTGATAATTAATTTTTTTCTGAAGTTTTGACCATGGAGACTTTTTACATCTCCTTTTATTTTCTTTTGTAAACATATTTTAATTTGACACTCGAGACTCTTTACATCTCTTAGTTATAGGTTAAGTTTATACTATAAAAAGTTATTATAGACCCTGAGACTCTATACATCTCTCTGCAAACGCGTGCCCAGGTTATTCGTCTGATGTATTGTCCACTTATTGCTGTGTGCTTTCACTATAGGTACTAACTATGTTTTTGACTTGTAAAAGAGCCTTTGAGTGAGGACTACTTACAGAATAAATGTTTGATGTTTGATAAACGATGAGAAAACTGTAACGTACGTGGTAGAGACATTGGCCTGACTAGTTACATGCTGATAAAAAAAGGAAAGTTTGACCAGCGTGTCAACAAAAAGGTGACTTTAAAATCTCTTGGAAAAAAACGACTTCAATGTAATACTTCGCCAAGCCACTCTGCGAGCAGAAAACTCCGAAAAGCCAATTTTGGAGTCGGTTCGGATTTTTTAACAGGCATACAAAAAAAACACAGACGAATTCAGAACCTCATCCTTTTTTTGAATTCGGTTAAAAAGCTGTTTATTTGATGGGAACAATTGTTATAACACATACCAACCTAAAGAATTTGATATAAAAAATGCTTGTGACAGCCCTCTGCGGTCGCCTAACTGACGCCGCGATCCGACGCAATACGAGAGAATCTTCCTTCTATTTCTAATAAACTCATTACGAGTGAAACGGAGTCTTGCGGCGCAGAGCTGGAGAGATCAAATGTGATAATCCACATCGAAAGGAACCTTATGGCGGCAGGCGCTTACGTTGCACCTATTCACTATTGTATTGGAACAGCGGCAGTAAAGGCGTAAGTGCCGGCCACCATAAGGTCCCTTTCAATATGGATTATCACAAATGGTCAAACTTCAATACCCTCGAAAGTCACAAACTTACCTAATTGTTCCAGAAAATTCCCGGTCATCAGCACCGCTACAGCTCCACGCTGACCTGGCTGCCCCGCTCGGGCGACTACGGCGCGCTGCTCTGTCGCGCCACGAACTCGTTCGGGGAACAGAAACGTGCATGCGCGTACGCAGTCTCGCGGGGCGGGTCGCCGCGGGCGCCGCAGTGCGCCGTGCGGGAGGCAGAGGCGCTTAAAGTGCAGTGCAAGAAAGGTGAATACTTGGCCTTACAAGTTTTTAACCTCTTGAGTCCCAAGTTAGTATAGGAAGAACCAAATTGTACAATGGAATGTCAAATCAAATTTGAAAGGAATAGAGCTTCATTTGTTTTGTACCGTTTGAATTTAGAGCAAATCGAGGGGTGAGTGGTCAAACCCGATAAGTCGTCTAAAAGGTTTTTTGAAAATAGAACTCTGCCTAATGTATGTTAAGTTCTTATTTCAAAAAACATTTACGTATCTCGATTTATCGGGTTTGACCACTGTGGTAACTAAACGCATGCCCCCTCCCCGCTCTCTCTCTTGGTCGGTCGTGTGACGGAACACACACAATGTAAATGTCTTCCTTATTAAAATAAAGATATTAAGTTGCTATACCTTGGTATTAATTAATTACCAAGAAATCAACCCCTGGACACCAGCAGTGCAACCAGATATTACAACCACTCACCCCTCGAAATAAAGATATTCAAATCTATAATCCTTATCATTTGGTTCATATTCCATTGCTAGTTTTCTTGTATGCGGTCTCAGGAGGTTAAAGGTTTTGATACCAATTTATGACAAAACTATTCATAATACCAGTGATTAAAAGATACGAGGATTTTATTGAAGTTTTAGATATAGACAGACATTTTTTGATTTTATTGTGTATAGTAGAATTTAAGCGGGGAAAAAACAGTTTTTAGCTTGGTAATGATCAATAGCTGATGTTAGAAATGATGTTTCTTAATCTAATCCAAAAAATACATTAAAAATTTATGACTGGTCGAATTTCTCGAAGGTGTCTGAAAATCAGAATCAAATGGTAAAAAATCAGCCGATCCTAAGAGTTACATACTTAGGTTGTAGGATACCTAATCAATCTGAGACCGCATATAACACGCTTTCCAATCTGGAAGACGTCGGTTTCGTACCACTGTCATTAACAAAACAAAATGTAAAATTTTACTCTTCATATTTTTCATTTGTATACCTACACACAATAGGGTTGTCTGCCAAATGAAAAAAAATCAATTATTTCGAATTTTCTCGAAGGTGTCTGAAAATTTGAATTAAATGGTAAAAAAGCAGTCTAAGAGAATAAATGTGATAATCCATATCGAAAGGGACCTTATGGCGGCCGGCACTTACGCCTTTATTGCCGCTGTTCCAATACAATAGTGAATAGGTGTAACGCAAGCGCCTGCCGCCATAAGGTTTCTTTCGATGTGGATTATCACAAGATTATGAAATGGTGAAAAAAGCAGCATAAGAAAATAAATAATAACACAGTTATAAGTATTAAAAGTTAAAGTAGGGCGCATCTCCTATCCCTTTTCGACAAAACGTGGGTACAGTCGAACTCACAATGGGCATAACACCTGCATACTTTGTCACTTTAACGTCATGTTTAAACTATCATACAAACAGTGCCAACGGGGGAAAACGACAAAGGACCAGTGTCCAGCTACTTGTTAGTTCGACTGTACCTACCTTCTTACGGAACGATCGCCATTAACTATGACGCTAGAAATTTGTGACGTCGCATCTGTAGCGCTTTCTCTCTTTCTAACTAGCAACATTAAAATAGTTATAACTTCGTAATTTTTTGATATATCAGGATAGGATTTTCATCATTTGGCACCAACATTTTTTGGTCTTTCCTTAAGTAATAATAAATTTGAGTCAATAACTCTCCAAGCTGCACAAAGAATCTGTGATATTTAAGCTGCTCGCGACTCTCAAGTTTCGCGCTTTGGAGCACTCGCTACGTTCGAATTACCTTCACTAGCTTCAAACTCAAAATCATCACTTACAACAACACTACTAATATAAATGTGAAAGTTTAGATATTTGGATGTTTGTTTCTCAATCACGCAAATACAACATGTATATAGTAAAAAGGACACTGTTCAAAGCATTTTGTCAATCCTTTTATACAAGCGGCCTGTGGGTTAGTTACACTCAACGAGCAATCAGCGCCTTGCGTGTCCTCTACAATAACATGTTTAGGGTGCTTTTGGGTCTGCCTAGATTCTGCAGCGCGTCAGGCATGTTTGCCGATGCTCGCATGGATGGGTTTCATGCCATAATGAGCAAAAAAATGGCATCAATCAGGAGCAGAACCCAGAACGGTCCCAATTGCATCCTGAGGGTGTTAGCGGACCGGACTGATAGTGTCCTGCAAAGGCACTGGATGGCGGGACTAATAAACCCTGAGGCTGAGCGGGTTTATTATGTCAATTAATGTTAAATAATTAATCTGTAAAACTAACATAGGATAAGTAACTAATCACTAACGACTCGATGGACCTATGTTGTCTGATTAAATAAATATTATTATTATATAACCTGGATTAATATATAGGATACTTTTTTCCCAAAAATCATCCTTCGATGAAATATGAAGTGGAAGTTTACGCGAACGAAGTGGGGGGAAAAGCTAGTAAAAACTAAATTCTTTTCACTGCATAGTATAAAACTAAGTCCCTTTCTGCCCCTATAGCCCTATGTATGCTTAAATCTTTAAAACTTCGCAACGGATTTTGATGCGGTTTATTTTAATAGATAGAGTGACTCAAGGGGAAGGTTTATATGTGATAGTCCACATTGAAAGGGACCTTACGGCGGCAGGCGCTTACGCTGCGAATCGGTGCTATTGTACTCGAACAACGGCAATAAAGACGTAAGTGCCGGCCGCTATAAGGTCCCTTTTGATATGGACTACCACATATGTATAATACATGCATCAGAATTGCACCCGTGCCAAGCCGGGGCGGGTCGCTAGTGTAGTATAAATCTCTAATTTATTCCTTTTGGAACGCATTTTACCAAATTTTATGTCACACCTGGCCATAAAGTGGCAATAACCGCACGCTCCGCGCGCGGAAAATCCCACTTCCTGGCCAGGGGGTGACATAAAATTTTGTACTTACCTCGGGCGGTAATTAAGAAAGCCTCAGATCGCATAATATATTGCCTTCGGCTCGGGCGTCAAACACCTGCGATCTGAGACATTCTTTGTTTTACCGCCCTTGGTAAGTAATGTACTATTACATGTTTCCAGGCTGGGACGGGGGACGTCCTCAAACAGTCCATCTTGTAGTACGCGACATAGACGGTACGGTGGTGAACAACGCTTCCGACGCCGCCGGCCACTTCCAGCTGCCGTGGGCGGGGCGCAACCTGAGTGCGGTGGTGTACGCCAGCAACATCAGGGGACGTAGTCAAGAAGTGGAGTTGCAGCTGCAGAACAAGCCGATGAGTGCTTCTGGTGAGCTTCTAAAAGTTGTATTGCTTTTTCGACCGATTGAGACGAAGCCGAGAGGTAACACGCGACTTTCGAGTTTAAACCTGACTGTGGCTTTAAAAGCCTCTCTCTTCGCTCGCGGTTCAATCATAGTATCTATTCGCTAGCTCGTGTTTCGATTCCACACTCGCGGTTAAAATACAACTTTGCACCCTTGTATAACAAATAACTATTAACAATTCGGAACAGACACACATAATATTATCATAATTGTATTTTTTTTATCACAGCAGTAACAGAGCACACTCCAGTCCGCTCGTGGACGCGCTGGCTAGAGTTCGCTGCTATTGCAGTGGCTGTTACAGCAGCAGTTGCAGCAACAGCGCTGTGTGTGCGCGCCGCACGTGCGCGCGCGCACACGGACAACCCCGACCTAGTACCGAGGGCTGACGGTGAGTGCAACTGTACTTAAACTTAGTATACGAAAAAAAAATCATTCCTAATGCCAACCTACATTTCAACGAAATAATACATCACACATAACTACATGTTTGTTTTTTTTGTTTGGCAGTTCGTTAACAACATTTAAGAAACAGTTATGTGCCTGCATACATGCACATGTGTATGTGTGTGTATACTGTGTACATAGTAGACAGTTGTAACTCAAATATGTTGATAGTTCAACGTTTTGTTATAGTTGTTTAGGTTTCTTTTAACTACTTGCTATAAGGTTGTCATAATATCAATAATACATAAATTAATCTTGTACTTGTGTTAGTTTACTTGTTTGTTTCTAATTAAATAAATAAAAACTACTTAGGACAATCTTAAACAAATCGAACTAGCCCCACAGTAAGCTCAAGAAGGCTTGTGTTATGGGTACTAGACGACGATATATTTAATAGATATAAATACTTAAATACATAGAAAACATCCAAGACTCAGAAATAAATATTCATGCTCATCACACAAATTTTTGCCCTGACCGGGATTCGAACCCAGGACCGTCAACTTCACAGGCAGGTGCACTACCCACTAGGCTAAACCGGTCGTCAGAATTAACTTGCCCGTAGTTACAATGTGACCATTTCTTACATCGTAATTTTCCATAGGTAAATAACTAAATAAAAACTACTTATGAGCGAACACCAGAAGAATAAGAATTCAAATAAAACTATTTTGAGGGCACATAGGATTTTGTGGTATTAACTTGCCCGTAGTTACAATGTGACCATTTCTTACATAGTAATTTTCCACAGGAAAATAACTAAATCAAAACTACTTGGGCGAAAACCAGATGAATAAGAATTCAAATAAAACGATTTTGAGGGCACATAGGATCTTGTGGTATCAACTTGCCCGTAGTTGCAGTGTGACCATTTCTTACATCGTAATTTTCCACAGGAAAATAACTAAATAAAAACTACTTATGAGCGAAAACCAGATGAATAAGAATTCAAATAAAACTATTTTGAGGGCACATAGGATTTTGTGGTATCAACTTGCCCGTAGTTGCAGTGTGACCATTTCTTACATCGTAATTTTCCACAGGAAAATAACTAAATAAAAACTACTTATGAGCGAAAACCAGATGAATAAGAATTCAAATAAAACTATTTTGAGGGCACATAGGATTTTGTGGTATCAACTTGCCCGTAGTTGCAGTGTGACCATTTCTTACATAGTAATTTCCCACAGGAACATTCCACAGAGAGCCGGACTTCGTTGGAGGAGAGAGGGTGCTCGGGACCACCAACATAACTGTTAACCAGCTAGCGTCTTGCCAGAATGTAAGTCTAGAGTCTAGACATGTACGGTCGTGGAATGTAAATGTTTGTATGAAATGTGACAGTAGAGATAGACTCCAAATGTGATATAAATTCAAATTCTTCGATTGTACTATCCGCATCACAGATAACTGACCATTGCTAGACTCTAACCCCCGTATTCATAAAACTTAACAAACCTCTGCTAACTAAAAAGTGCTTTGTCCCATTCTCACAAACGTCAATGTCAAAGTGACAGATAAGGACAAACGAACTTTAGCGGCTAGTTAACTAATATAGGTTTGACAGACGTTTATAAATAAGGGGGTTACTCGTTACAATAAAGCTCATGAATGGTCGGAGAAATAACCAATTTTACTGATAGTGAAATCATCAACTTCTTAAGCAAGTATGACGTCACAATTTCAATCTGTGGTCAAACTGCGTCCTATCTTTCATATTTATCTACGTACCTATTTAAAAATCATTACAATATTATAACTTAAGTTTGATTGGTAACGTAAAAAATGTTATTTTTACACCTGCTTTTAAGAAAAGAGACATCATTTTTGCCCTATCAAAGGCGTACTTTTCTTCCCTCATTTGAGGGCAACAATAACTTTTCTTCACAGGTGTGAAAAGCAGTATGTGCCAGGTAGCATAATTGTTTAAGACATTTCATGGTTTTAGGAGCGAACCTCATAAGCGGCGTGAAATCTGTATCACAAAATAGTAAAATTATTTCCGTCTGGGCGTAAACACTTGAAGCCCTCGCTTCACTCAGGATTTTACCGCCCTCGCCGTATGTACAGAGCGTCCCATGGCTATGCCACATGAAGGGAAAGTACCTTGAATATTGTAGATGGAACATTTTACTGAAAGAAGACATTATTTGAATTCAGAAAACAATTTAAACTGCATTCACAGATATTTAAATTATTTTATGGTTGAACCGGTAATCGAACCCGTTACACGAGAAAAATTTCGCATCATCATTAAAATTCATGGTCTTCCTTTTATTTCTCACACTACGTTATTTAGCAAAAAATAATCCTTATGATGAAGGATTTCAATCGGTATGATAAAGCTACAGAAAGGCATTTTTCTCGTGTAACGGGTTCGATTCCCGGTTCAACCATAAAATTATTTAAATATCTGTGAATGCAGTTTAAATTGTTTTTTTTTTAATTCAAATAATGTCTTCTTTCAGTAAAATGTTCCATCTACAATATTCAAGGTACTTTCCCTCCACGTGGCATAGCCGTGGGACGCCCTGTATATCAATTCGCACCCTTGACACACACCGTATTTTTTTTTGGACCTGACTGTGGCTTTATAGGCCGGGCCCAATAAAGTGATAGGAGTGCGCGGTTGGAGAGTAGCCTGGGGAAAATCCAGGGGAAAACCACCACGACCACGCGTGTGGTTTGGAACACTGGAATACTCTAAGAGTTTGCGCTCCAGTGAGATTGGTTGAGCGGTTTCAACCGAATCTGAGGTGTGAGTGGAATCGAGCTACTGGGACTTTTGTCACTGGTTCACTAAACCTAGCCTAGCTGAGAAGAGTACAGCAAGAAACTCAGCTAGGCCCGACCTGGGTCGGACTGACTACCCGGTATGCGGCGGTACCGGGACGAATAGGGAACACACACCGTAATTAAATAAATGAAATAAATGAACTTTATTCTGCAAGTAGGCCGCAAAGGCACTTTTACAAGTCAAAAACTACTAGCGTTTCTCAAGAGACCACTGCCGAGAAGAAACGCCGAAAGAAACTCGACAGTCAGTCATTTTCTCCAAAATATACTTAATACAATGATACTACTTAACCTACTTAAGTAAATGTAAATGGTACACAACAAAAGAGAATTGAAAGAAAAACGAGGAAAAAATAACAATAGTTATTTACAATGTGTAGTTACACAAAAAAACAAAACATGTCGAATCGTTTGATATGCTTTCCTGCAAGAAATGTGTCAACTAGATACAATGAAAATATTAGACTCTTTACGCTATTTAGGTATTTGGTTATTAAATACCATGTGTATTTACAGCAGTATTCGTCATCGCCGGTGCCATCGTGTCGTGTGCTCGTGGGTTGCCCACGCGCAGCGCCCGAAGCCTGCCCGGCGACGCAACACTCATTCTACGTCTAACCATCATCATACAGCAAGCATTCCTACTTGTGCCAGGAGACCGGGGCTCCCTTGACACCTGGTGGGCTAGCATAACTTGCTGCCAAGTCGTATCTCGCGCGACTCAGCGATTCTTGTCTCACTCGAACGTGCTAATTAGAAAGAGGAGGGTGGATTTTTCTCTACTCGCGTCGCGTCGCAGCGGCAGTTGTGCTAGCCCCGCTGATTCAAGATTTGGCGTAGAACTAGTTTTAGGAAAGCGACTATTTAAGCATACATAGGGATATAGGGACAGAGAAAGCGACTTTGTTTTATACTATGTAGTGATGTCTGAAACTCAGGGAGTTTTATATTTAAAATTGACTGCCATGTAAATATTATATCTACTATCATCCACGTGGTAGCACACGTTGAGCTTAGGAAAATAATGTGCCTAAAGTTATTGCTTAATTAGGGCTAAATTAATGCTTAAACTGTCATTAAGGGTTCTTATCAGTTGAAAACGCTCATCTGTTTACGCCATTTCCTGTTTGAATCGACACGTATCTTGATATTTTCTCATGTTACTATCTAGAACAGGACTATTGCGACCTTATGTCATAAACTTCAAATGTATTTCTTGGACTTTTCATTAAGAAAGTTTCAAACATCTCCAAATCGACCATTTTTAAGCTAAAAACTTGTTTTTTCGGCTTAAATTCTACTACACACAATAAAATCAAAAAATAGCCTTGTTACTATCTAAAACTTTAATGAAATCATCGTAGCCTTTAATAACTTTATTGGTATTATCAATACTTTTATCATAATTTGAAATCAAAACATTTTAAAACTTATAAGGCCTCTTAAGCTGGCTCTTCATTTGGTTATGAGACCAGTTTGTAGCTACTTTTCTAGTCAAACTATATTGTATAATGTTGTAAATAAGACTTATATACGTGTACTGAATATGTAATAAATAAACGTTTTGTATATTAAACATTAACTCATTTTACAAACCCTTTGAATGCCAATAATTGACCCGTGGCGTCAATAATATATGGGCGGGTTGCACCAACTGACGATTATAGTCTTTGTTTTTCGATTTTGGGCTATATGAGTGAAAGGGATGGCACGATACGATTTTAAGGTTTCGAACTTCGAAGTAACTCCTCTACGTCTGAGAAAAGTTACGTAGTGCCCGCTACTCAGGTTTCTGTCAGTAATAGGTATACTTCAGAGATTATAGTCTTTGTTTTTCGATTTTGGCCTATATGAGTGAAAGGGACGGCACGATACGATTTTCAGATTTCGAACTTCAAAGTAACTGCTCTGCGTCTGAGAAAAGTTACGTAGTGCCCGCTACTCAAGTTTCCGTCAGTAATAGGTATACTTCAGAGATCATAGTCTTTGTTTTTCAATTTTGACCGATCAACTTAAAGAAAACAATGCCATTAATCCGGTGTGTTAACGCACATGCAGTTTTTATTTACGAAGCATGCTTAACTTTTATGACGGACGATAATATGGTAGCAAACCGCAGAATAGGACAATGAATTGGACACGAGAAAAACACAAATACTATAATCCCATAGAAATTTGTCAAACTCTGCATACAACCAGTGCCTTTACCATGAGTTTACATAACCGTATTCGCTAGCGACTGCGTAAAAATTTGTATGGGCAAAGGTACAGCGCCCCTGGCGGTTACGCAATAGAACTAAGAATCGGCATACTAAATCGTTTACGCAGTCGCTAGCGAGTACGGTCGTGCAAACTCATGGTAAAGGCACAGATTTTAAAGAATACCGCATAAGATAGTTACGATTAAAGATGGTTTGCATCGACTATAATTATACAAGAACCATAATCTAAGGAAAACAATGTCAAGCAATCCGGATCCTGACACCAGTGACGTCACTGTCGACGACACACACTTACGCCCGCATATCATCGGCTGATGCCGTACCTCGTGTCACCCACACTACTAACCGATGTACTGTCGCCATCAGACATATCGGAGCGAACAAGGTGCTCACAAATATCTGAACACGACTCTATTGTGAAGGCGTTAAAGTGCATGTTCAGATATTTTTGAGCGCCCTGAAGAGTACAGATATATTTGATGGCGACTGTACCCGATTGCCATACCTGGCGCAGTATATTATTGGGTGGATCAACTTTTTTTGTGTTGTTATCTTGACCCGTTGTCCAAGGGACACTAGTGGCGCAGTTTGTTCAAAAAAATGTTGTATTAAGTTCTACTAACATGCTTAGTAGATGGACCATTATGGAAATAGCTTATAAGCACCACAAACATACATATGTTTGATAAACTTAAATAGCATAAAATCACGATTTTATTCGAATTTTGTCCCCTGGACAACTGGACGTAACCACGGCAACGAGTGGCACTAAAAAGTTGATTCACCCTATTGTATCATGTCCAAGAACAAAAGACAGTCTCTGTTATAACATTTTATTTACATTTTAATATAAAACATACAACAATTACATTATTTCTGATATGTATATCACATTTCCTAAATAGTAACACAGGCATTCGCACAGGACACGATATAGCAATCAAAAAATAATTACAAGGGTCTTTTTAGTTTTTGGCTTTATACAAAGTGATCCATACATTTCATGCACACATATAATACAACTTTGTTTTGAAAGATACAAACAAGACGATTTGTGGAATAGGGAACTTGTATTATTTCATTAATCTAGTCTATCTTATAGATTTAATGATTCCTTAAATATACCAAACACGAAAAAGAAAAAATATGCACAAACAATTTTTTTCATTCAAATCAGAAAATGACATTTAAATTTTCGCGCGTAAACCTTCACTGGCTTGACGTGACGTCACTGCATAAGACGTCAAACTTTTCATGGTGCATGAATATTATTTGTATCGCAGAGATATATTTTCAGTTTCGTTTAAAATAATAATTCATATAATACTTTATTTTCCATTTTATAGATATCTTTCAGTTTTCAACTAAAGTTATTGAAGTGACTGATAAAGTGACGTCACTGCGCGTTTTGAATTGCGTTCTTTTTACGTAAATATTTCGTAATAAAAAAAATCAGAATAAATCTTCCAGTACTACAATTGTAATGGCTAACATTATTTGATAACTAAGGGTGTCTCATAACTCTCATAAGTAATGTCGGGTTTCGTAACTAAAAATTTACTACATCACTATTTATGCATGTCGTAACCTGTTACGACAATTCTCTAGGTACATAAAGAATTCAATTGTTGTACTTTTAGTCATACTGTCTTTGTTAATTGACAACGTAACACGTTTTAATAATAAAAAGTATGGAAAGCGACAAATACAAAATTCGTGTATTGTTGAGACATCACAAACAAAAATTTAAAGCAGCCGCGCCAGCAAGAAAATCATGTGAAGTTGAAGGAGGAGACGTGTTAAATGAACGGATGGCACAGCGTTGGTTTAATCGTTTTAATAGTTGAGATTTGACCCTTGATGATCGACCGCCCTCTCGATCGATATTGAGGCTACAAAGGAAGCCGTTGAAAACCAATCCAGTACCAGCACTCGTCGATTATCGGTCACACTTGGACCTTCTAAAGACACTATACATCGCCACTTATAATCATTAGATACGACCACGGACCATATACAATAGGACCGACAATATCATACAAAAAAACGTAACTCTGAAATAGCTCAAAATTCAGTATTAAAACTAGATGGCGCTGCTTCGTAGCCTGGAAGTCGCAAAAATGTTATTTTCACCAATGTTTTCTCCTGTTTTTTTTTGTTTTTTAAGAACAAACGTCTAAGTCTATTGTATATGGTCCTTGGATACGACCTATAAAAGTTGTCGAACCTACATTATTTATGAGACACCCAAATAATATAATTTCTCGATGTAATCTTAACGCAAGTTCCCCATTGTCAAATCCATTTTGTAGCCAATGAAGTTGAATGTCCCTTCAGTATATACACGCTGACAGGTACTCACACACACATTGGCACAATATCTAAGGACATTAACATATATAGTTCTATATAAAGGAGTGTATATACTACGAAACTATACTAATGCACATAGTTTATTATAGTAGATAGTTTGACAGAAAATGGACTCGAAAATTTCACAGATCCTTATACATGTATGGAAATAAAATCGGTGCACACTGTATGGAAATTCAATACACAGTGTAGGTCACCTTAGCGTACATTTTATTAGCTCTTGAGTATATATTCAAAGTTATTTGTAAATTTTGAATTTATCTCAGTGTGATTAGTTTATATTTGCCTCAATTACATACGAACTAATCTCCAAAAAAGAAATCGTTAAAAAAAGTCAGACTAAAATATACTATATGAACAACTTCATCAGATAAAATGTGTATGTAAGTTCCTTAGTAGAAAGTTGAAGGTGGCAAACTTACATACGGCTTGCGGCAAACAGACACCGTAGCCTATGGCGCTTGCGTGTCTTGAACAATAACAACCGCGTTGCCGACCCATTTTGACTTAAAGATTCGTTGTATCGGCAGCAAGAGACAAATACAGGTTACTTTTCTATTTGTTTCGGTGGCGCTGCCTGTGCAAGGTGTTTGCGGCACGCATCCACGCAGTAACCGACTGAGTAAAACAATACGCCTATATATAAATAAATATATATGTCTCTTAGAAACAGTAGACATAAGGGTCATTCTACATTTCATGACCAGTTTTCTATTACAAGAAAAATCTATGATATGTATTGAATTGTACAAAAATAGGATATCGAAATAGTACTTGAACCTAATAAAAAGAATTTATAGGTAAAAATACTTAAACATACCATATTGCTGTAAAAGGTGGGCAACACAGTGGTAAAAACCGTTTTTTCATACAAATGAGACATCCAAGGACCACTGAGTTACTCGATTTATGGATATTAGCTGTGGTTCGTTAATTACCAAAACTACCGGAAGTGATACTGCAATTAGACCTCTTTCTAAATAACAATACAAAAATATGAAGTGAGGGCCGAGTATTCCAAATTCTGCATTAAAAATTACGTACATGAAAAAGTAGAATGGCCCATTTAATAACCGTTACATAATAACACGTATAAATCCATATAACATTCAAGATAAATAAACATATTTATAAATATAATAAATTAACAAGTATTCATTAGAGGTAATAAGAAAAAAAATTGAGCTGTTTTATGTACAATAATATAAACTTATCTAAAATACTACAACAGGGTGATTCTCATTTCAAAATTTAACATTTTCTTAATTTGTTCTTACCGGGCCCGGATTAACGACTCGTGAGTGATTATTTCTGACTTTAACTATTTTAACAGTTAGGGATCCAGGTGTAGAGTAAACTGGAGTCAACAATAAGTTTATATTGCGCTCTGATTTCCTTAACTTTCACTTAACGTTCGGACCGGTAAGGACATCAATTAACTTTAACGATGAGAATCACCAACATTGGTTATTCTTAATGATAATAACAATACAACTGTATCAAGAAATTCCTCCTTAAACATTTACATGGGTCACATACAATAAAAAATAAATAAGCGGTAAAAACCGGTAAATTAAAATAAAAAAACCGGTTACATCAAAATCACACTAGGACCAAATTAACTCCAGTTTACAGGTAACCAGACCGGCGGAATTTCCTGTCAGAGAATCTTCTTAGTAATAAAAACCTCTCATATCAATTATATATATATATACAAGTTAATACATAAAACATTGTTATAAAGTTAAATATACAATTTTCACATATGCTATACATTGTTTCGCTCAAATGAAGGATAAAAGTTTTACTTTTCTTCCCTCATTTGAGGGCAACAATGACTTATGAATAGCAGGCGTTAAAAGCAGTGTCTCACTAGGTAGCAAAATTATTTCCGTCTTGGGCGTATACCGGGGATGTAACAGATGTGGTTTTATCGGATCCGGAAGCGGAACCAGATGATTTAAATTCGGTATATCGGAACCAGAACCGGAATCGGTGCCGGTACGGAAAACGGATGCGGAACCGGATGCGGAGCCCGAGTGATAGATGGATAACATGTTAAGGGTATGTGTCTAAGTCTATTCTACATAAAAATTATAAACCTGTTTGTTTTTGATGTACGCCGCTCATTTCTCCCCACTGCGTTGCTTAGACATCCGATATAACATCCGCTTTAAAAATAACAGAACCGGAACCGAAGCGGATGTTCAAAACCAATCGGAAGTTCCGACTTAACGGAACCGGAACCGGAGCTCTGTTACATCCCTGGCGTATACATTTGAATCCATCGTTACGCTCTAGATTCTATATACTCCTCGCCGTAAATGTTCAAACTTGCAAACGTATCGACTGCATATTTCATGCCACTTACTTTTAAGGACTTGAAGTCACGATCGACCATCGACTAAGTGATATAAAACGATATTTTCACCTCACTAGCTCGGAAAGCCCTTTTTTATTCTTTAAAAACAGATAGCAAAACTGCATTTTATCCACAAGAGTGCAAAGAATATTTGAAATCTGAACGCGCTATTTGTAACTTTTTAAAACATAATAACATGTAAAGGCCAGCCCAGACAGTCCAGCAACAATTATTTTATATTGTGTTAAAAAACTAGTACCTACGCCAAACCTCGGGATTAGGTAGTGGACAACTATATTTAGGACGCAACTGTCAACGTTAGGATGAGGACGAGGAAAAAAAAATTCCTCACTCTAGTGAGGTGAAAAGATTTGTGTTATACACGGCTGCAAAGTTATTTTACGTCTCATGTGTTGCAACACTCGCTTCGCTTAGGATTCTATTTTCGAACCACTCGCTTCGCTCGCGGTTCAACCATAGAATCCATTCGCTAGCTCGTGGTTCAATCCTAGAATCCATTCGCTAGCTCGTGTTTCAATTTCACACTCGCGGTTAAAATACAACTTTGCACCCTTGTATAACAAATAACTATTAACTACTATGTTACTTAGATTCGAGACAATGATAGCTCTTTTCAAGAACTTGTAATCACCATTTCATTATGTACATAATATTCGTTATATAGAATATATTCGTTACCTATATGAGCACTTCGTGTAAAGCAGACATTCTGTTATATGTGACCACATTCACTTCTAGTATAAGCATTCTCGAAACAAAACACAAATGAACAATCTCAATCCGTATGGGAATAGTACATTGTATAACGAGGGGCGTAAGTGGAATATTGCGAACGAGAGTCTATCAGAAGCCCGACGCTGAAAGCGGAGGGCTTTTGATGACTCGAGTATGCAATATTCTTACGCCCGTGTTATACACAATGTTTTTCATCACATTTGCGAGGAAATAAATAACTACAAAAGACAGAAAAATCTATGTTTCATACAACCGCACCAATCAAAAATTTACGAAATTGACAATTTCACTTCCAGATCAGCGCGAGTGGAGCGCGCAGCTGCAATATTTCAACCAATCACAGAGCAATACAGTATTCTTGCGGCGGGTCGCATGGCCAATTAGATTTTTTTCAACCAATCACAGAGCAGAATTCTTGTGGCTCGCGGGCAACCAGATTTGTCGACCCCAATCAGATCACACACAAACGAATATTTCCCAAGGGAAGTAATGAAAAATTATTTCCCGTGGGAGGATTATCGGCTATATCTGCTCTATACGCCTGCGTGTAATAACCCCTTTACGAGCAAGTGTGATGAAAAAATGTTACCATCCAAGGCCACTAGAGGCGCTGCTCGCGCTGCCATATAAATTGAGACTAAACGCAAACGCGTTCGTTTGTGTTACAGATCTTAATCTTTGAGGCAAAATAAGTAAAGGGTGGGTTGCACCTACATGCGATTACAGACCGATCCACGTTAAATATGGCGTCGACAACTGCCATTCATATGTGCAGGTAATATGTCCAAATTGAAGAATAAAATAATATCACATTAAAAATTAAAAACTTGTCAAACCTTCCATACAATCAGGTCCGAACACCGGTATTACAGACTGTAATCGTAAGCGGTGTTTGTTAAAATCTGATTGTATGGAAAGTTTTTTTTTTTTGAACCTGACTGTGGCTTTATAGGCCGGGCCCAATAAAGCGATAGGAGTGCGCGGTTGGAGAGTGGCCTGGGGAAAATCCAGGGGAAAACCTCCGGCACGACCACGCGTGTGGTTTGGTATAGAAAGTTTGACAAGTTTCTATGGGATGACAGCTGCCGGCACCATATTTGACGATGACCGGCCTGTGATCGTATGATGGTGAAACCCGCCCTATGTGTCTTAGATTAACCAATCTTAAACGGACGGGCCCTCCAAGGCGGATTAGATGGAAACTCAAAAATTGAAACCATTTTAAAATTTGTATTACTCTATGTACAAATAGACATTTTCGTCCCAAGTAATTCTATTTATATTGCTTTGAAACTAACAATTACCGACACTTAAAGTGGACCGTTTTAGATCACAAGTATTTAAAAATATATTATTAACAACGTGTGGCGAACGTGCCGAGACATTACGATATTCATTTATACACTTGAAACTACAAACCGCGAGGCGCGATAAATATCTGTTTAGTTTTAACATCCAAATACACTCAAGTCGGGTTTTATAAAGGTCCGTTAGACTTTTTTTTACCCGACTGTGGCTTTACAGGCCGGGCGCAATAAAGCGATAGCAGTGCGCGGTTGGAGAGTAGCCTGGGGAAAATCCAGGGGAAAACCTCCGGCACGACCACGCGTGTGGTTTGGAACACTGGAATACTCTAACCCCCTTACTCATAAAACTTAACAAACCTCTGCTAACTAAAATGTCTGTTGTCTGTGTCTCACAAGCATTGTGTCAAAGTGACAGATAAGGACAAACGAACTTTAGGGGCTAGTTAACTAATATAGGTTTGATAGACGTTTATGAATAAGGGTGTAAGAGTTTGTCAAGAGACGATAATGGTGTCTGCATAAAATTAATGGCCCAAATATTAAATTTATCTAACATCGCTTAATACTATACAAGAAAAACTATTTACAATGTTAATGGTATCCAGAATACTATTTAATTCGTAAATACTCAGAAGAGGTCTATACAGGGTGGACGCAAAATATATTATATACTTTTTCAACATCCATAAATTACTTTATAACTATAACATTAAATATGAAAAAGTTATCTTAATTATATATTTAAAAATATCTATTTGTTTCTGATAGTGATATACTTTTGATTACGTCAAAATATGAAGTGAATTATGTTTCAACTATTAAGGCAATGTATTGCTGCTTCGATTTGTGTAAACTGGTGGACCGATACTATATTAAAAACTTCTAGTAGATTGCTTTGTGAATCGAATATACAGGGTGTCCCACGGCTATGCCACATGGAGGGAAAGTACCTTGAATATTGTAGATGGAACATTTTACTGAAAGAAGACATTATTTGAATTTAAAAATCGATCTAAACTGCATTCTCTGATTGATTGATCTAAGGCGCCACATAGTGAAACTCTAATAATTAAAATAAGATCCTGTAACCTATGTTGGACAAATAAATGATTTATGTTTATGTTTATGTTTATTCACAGATATTTAAATAATTTTATGTTTAAACCGGGGCATCGAACCCGTTACACGAGAAAAATAATTATCCTGTAGCTTTATCATACCGATCGAAAGGCTTCAACATAAGGATTATTGTTTGCTAAATATCATAGTGTCAGAAATAAAAGGAAGACCATGAATTTTAACATTTGATGTCGTGTAACGGGTTCGATTCCCGATTCAACCATAAAAATATTTGAATATCTGTGAATGCAGTTTAAATTGTTTTTTAAATTCAAATAATGTCTTCTTTCAGTAAAATGATCCATCTACAATATTCAAGGTACTTTCCCTCCATGTGGCATAGCCGTGGGACGCCCTGTATACCGTCAAAAATACCTTCAACGTCCATGTCCACTTGACTATAGGACCAACTTCGTCCGAACTAACACATATACAATAAGCGCAATTTAAGGCACGCCATTTCACACATTTCAACAAGAAATCAATCGTATAAACAAATAATCGCACCGTTCTTAGACACCTAACACACAACATTAAAAGATTCAGTTTTGAAACAATCAGTTTTGCATAGATGCATTTTGCACGCGAGTCCCAATGGCACACTCAAAGCAGGGATCGTTACCGGTATTCTAACTACCGGTTTTAAATAAGGTATAACCGGTTACAATTGCATTTCGCTATTTATATCGCTAAACCTCTAATCAGCGGTATAATCAAAACCGGTATTAAAATATATTAGCGGTTACGACAATTGACAACAATACCTCTATTTGACACTTTACCCATAAAATCTATTACCGGTAATAGCTGTCAGTGTCAATATACTCGATTATTTGAATCTGCAAACTGTCGTATTATAAAAAGTAGAAAGTAGGTATATACACGTATTTGTTGCGTTTTAGTAGTAATTTTTAATTGACATCTTACCTTTCAAGTGCAATGAATACAGGTATTTAATATCGTAAACAGTATATACATAGAGGTATAGATAAGAGCGGAATGACAACAATACCTCTAATTAGAATATAGGTATTATTTTATTAGCGGTAATAGTTTGTCAATTTCACCAAGTATTAAATAAAACCGGTTTCACAATCCCTGACTCAAAGTAAGAAGTTTATTTCAAATGTTTGTGCGCAGAAGGGGAAAAAGCTCCCATGTAGCGTTTCCTAATTTCGATATCTCACGCGACACCAGCCAAATACTGATTTCAGTATTTATTAGCTATTAAATATCAGATCCAATAGATTGTTGTGGGCCGCTGCCCTTCCCCGCCCCTGGCCCCCCAGATTTCCGTCTATCACTTAATAGGAACTGAGTTAAACAGTTCCAAATTTCTCGTTCAGCCAACATTCTCGTTCCTTTAAAGTTAATCCAATCGGTTGCAAGGGGCGACACCCTCGCGAGTCTACTATCACGGGCATTAGTCCTAATTGTACCTTATGACACTTCATCTGGCGCTCGCCGAGTCGGCGGCGGCGTCGGGCCCCTCGTGGTATTCGTGGAAGCAGGGCACTATGCACAGGTTGGTCTGGCATTCGGGGCAGTGGTATTGGGTCTTCCGTCGGAGTATACGGCCGCACTCGTCGACTGTGTTCCAGCAGAAGTTACAGCTTAGAGGGGGGCCGTTCCTGAGGAGAGGGGATAGTTTAAGTAGATTGTTAACCGAGGGTTGAAAGTGAGCCATTTCACCCGAGATATTTTGACGCTCGAACGAAGTGACATACCATTATTTTGTTATGATCCCTGGGCCATACTAATGTTATAAATGCTAAAGTATGTCTGTCTTTCTATCTGTTACCATCACGCTTTAACTGCTGAACCAATTTAGATGAAATTTGGTAGCAATGAAGATAGTTTGAGTCTCGTTGAAGGACATAGACTACTTTTTATCCCACAAATCGTCCTTTAAGTTGGGAACTTTGTATGGAAGATGGACGACTAGGTCTTCTTCTCAGTCGTGCACTCTTGTCAGTCTTGGTTACGAGTTGCCTTCTTCCGTATCTCCACTAGGTGCCTGATATAAAAAAATAGTAATAGTATTCTATCGCAATGAACGAGTTCTAGGCAGACAAAGTCGCGGGTAAAACCTAGTTCTACATAAAGCCTATCCCCTTATTCATAAAACGCAACAAACTTAGAGTATAAACATTTCTATAGAGATCCTATACGCGTGCCACTAAGAGTGACAGAAAAAGTCTTATGCAGATAAATTGAGAATTGGTTTAAAATGGCTGCCGGTTTACCATAAATTACCTATTTCACTTGGGCGGGTAATCGTTTCTCTGACGTAATTGGGCACAACTGTCATATAAAATAAGTTATGCTGGACAAAAAAAAGTGAATCTATGACAAGGACAACAAATGATATGTAACGCTCTATCGCTCTTATACAAAGTTGCATATGACCATCTCACTCGGTAGTGATGTTAATATTTGTTTGTCGTGTCTGGTAAGTCTGTGGCAACAAACCTCTTTTAACTAAAACGTATTTTGTCTATCTCACAAACATAAAGCCAAAGTGACAGATAAAACAAACGACTTTTGGCTAGAATGGGTTTGATGAACTGTAAGGCCTAAATTCTGTCAGATGAGCGCAACCAAATCTATCTAATAAGAGCTCTAAGTAGTTTTTTCAGTGTTGCCAGATGGTTACATTTCTTACATTTTTCGTAACTTTTGACCGGCTCGCGTAACATGTAAGTAACTTCTGTTGTAAATGAAATTTTCGTAACTTTTGAGATTATAGAAACTGTATTTTAAAAGAAAGGTCAATTGTATCTAACCGGAACCAAGCGGGACAATTTATAGACTTATGTACAGATATACAGATACAGAAAAGGTGACAAAAGAACCTACATGGTACGACTCTGTCTGTCCGTCTCTGTATAACATTTGAGATACCACCCATCAACCTGACGTTATTCTGTCGCCGAACTCGCCGAATTGTAGCTGTAGGTGGCTACTCATTTCTCTTAGAATCGAACTTTTTGACAAGTAATTATGAAAAATATAAAAAATTTAACTTTTGCATCAAAAATGTAACTTTTCAAGAAAAGAAACGTTTGTCCCAAGGGCCCTACCAACACTGAGTTTTTTGCTTGCTTTCATTTGACAGAATTTGGACGTGTCTAAACCTTTCCAGGACCTTACCTGACGGCCGGGGTGTGGCTCGCGCGCGTCGCGGGCGCCGGCTCCTCGAACGAGGTCGACGCCGAGCTCGGGTTGGTCTGCCGGTCGATGTACGTGACGGCGCGGATTAGCAGCGAACCGATCTCGTGGTCCAAGGTCCGCGTACGGTTCTGTATGTCAAAGTCAAAGTCAAAAACATTTATTTGTAAACATAGGTACATCATTTCCCGTGTGGTTGCCGGGTAAGAATTGCGCCACCCCATCTCTTCCCGTGGGTTTCGTAGGAGGCGAATAAGGGAAAATCGGAGGGTGGGCAGCAGCATCCTTCGATCATTACCACCATCAAACTGCGGTCGCCAACCCGCTTGCCAAGCGTGGCGACTATGGCAAATCCCCCCCAAATTGGGGGAGGCCTGTGTTCAGCAGTGGACGTCTTTCGGCTGAAATGATGATAGGTACATAGGTCTTAGAATTATTAATATTACTGTCTCTCTATGTTTTGCCATAAGGCATACAAATATTTTGAGTCAAGATGGAGCATGCTTAAACAGTTACAATTCTTCATCTGTCAAGTATTCCCTTAGTGAATAGTAAGCTTTTTTTAACTAGAAATGCAAATAGACTTTTTTTAAATTCTATAAATCCCTCTAATATGGTTATATTTCTCGGCAATTTATTGTAAATTTTTGGTGCTATCCCGAAAACACTTTTAGTAAGAAAAGCTGTTTTCATTGACTTCGTATACAATTTGTCACATCGGCGAGTACTTTTATAAACAGAAAATTGATGCATATTGGTTTTAATGTATACTGCTGTTTCATAAATATATAGGCATGGTAATGTCACAATGTTAGAAGCGGATAGGAGTGCAGTTTCGGAATTGACCAATCAAATTGGTCCATCAAATAGAAGCGGACGGAGCAGCGTGTAATTTGATTAGTAAATCCTGCTTCGGACCG
The DNA here is from genome assembly GCA_963556455.1 of Epiblema foenella. Lineage (NCBI taxonomy): Eukaryota > Metazoa > Arthropoda > Insecta > Lepidoptera > Tortricidae > Epiblema > Epiblema foenella. Next base: position 46,076,112 of record OY747095.1, read on the forward strand.
CCACGATGGGATCTCACCCTTAAATCTTCTACTTAGCAATCTGTCAATATGCACCCCTGTCAAACGTGGGAAAGGATATACTGTATAAATAACTGAACATCGGCAATGCCCTCATGAGTTTCAAGAGCCAATCTCTGAGTCCGATTTTGGGGAGATATGGAACAGCTACTGGTATGCATTATATAAGTATTTATTGTATTGAATGAAATGAATGAATGAAAATAATTTATTCGTGACATAGAACCAGACAAAATAATACATATTTAACTATTAACTAATAAAATTGCCACAAAATGGTCCCGCCTTAGCATAATGCTGACTCACAAGCCAGTGCTGGTCTTCCGGCGAGACCATTTTTTGTGGATCACGTTGCTCCGCTGTCCGACGCGGCCTTAACCTATTCTGAACGCACCCGTTACGCTTGTGTCAAACAGCGTCATCTGGCAGGCTACTAATTGACTAATTGTCAATAGGCAAGGCCGCACGGACATCCGTCAACATGGCTGCAAGTTATAGTAATAATTCCTTTTCCAATTGTATACAGTCTACCTATAGAATAGGCAAGAACCTAAAATTAACTATTTGGGCTATCACAGTTCATTTGCTGTGATAGCCATATTTTATTTATACTCTTAAAGTGCTAATGGGGGCGCGAGCTCCGACATCTGCCTCCCCACTACCCACTCCTCCGGCTGCTGGCAGGGTCGCCATGTAAGGATCTATTAGCACTAACCGTGGTCCCGGAGTACTGCGGGTAGGACTCGTGTTTCTTGAGCGCGGGCTTCGACATCTGCTTCCTCACTTCCAGCTCCTCCGGCTGCTGGCAGGGTCGCCATGTAAAAATCTATTAGCACTAACCATGGTCCCGGAGTACTTCGGGTAGGACTCGTGTTTCCAAGCGCGGGGATGGGCGCGGGCTCCGATATCTGCTTCCTCACTTGCCGCTCCTCCGACTGCTTGCAGGGTCGCCATGTAAGGATCTATTAGCACTAACCGTGGTTCCGTTGTACTTCGGGTAAGACTCGTGTTTCCAAGCGCGGGGATGGGCGCGGGCTCCGACATCTGCTGCCTGAATGCCGCTCCTCCGACTGCTTGGAAGGTCGCCATGTAAGAATCTATTAGCTCTAACCATGGTCCCGGAGTACTTCGGGTAGGACTCGTGTTTCCAAGCGCGGGGATGGGCGCGGGCTCCGACATCTGCTGCCTTAATTGCCGCTCCTCCCACTGCTTGCAGGGTCGCCATGTAAGGATCTATTAGCACTAATTATAGTCCCGGAGTACTTCGGGTAGGACTCGTGTTTCCATGCGGGCACGGGTTCCGATATCTGCTTCCTCACTTGCCACTCCTCCGACTCCTTGCAGGGTCGCCATGTAAGGATCTATTAGCACTGACCGTGGTCCCGGTGTACTGCGGGTAGGACTCGTGTTTCCTTAGCGCGGGGGTGGGCGCAGGGGTGGGCGCGGGGGGCGCGGGCTCCGACGTCTGCTTCCTCACTTCCCGTTCCTCGGGCTGAACGCGGGACTGCCGTTTGAAGAGCTTCGAGCGCCGCTGCCGGACGCTCGCGGCATCTGGCGACAATTAGCCTATGTTGAAGATGTCACTATAGCCCATGAAACACTGACCTTTAAAGGTGTGTGTCCTTGCATCAAAAGAGGTAGTTCGGGTCTTTTTTTTTTGAACCTGACTGTAGCTTTATAGGCCGGGCCCAATAAAGCGATAGGAGTGCGCGGTTGGAGAGTAGCCTGGGGAAAATCCAAGGGGAAAACCTCCCGCACGACCACGCGTGTGGTTTGGAACATTGGAATACTCTAAGAGTTTGCGCTCCAGTGAGATTGGTTGAGCGGATTCAACCGAATCTGAGGTGTGAGTGGAATCGAGCTACTGGGAGTTTTGTCGCTGATTCACTAAACCTAGCCTAGCTGAGAAGAGTCCAGCAAGAAACTCAGCTAGGCCCGACTTGAGTCGGCCTGACTCTACCCGGTGTGCGGCGGTACCGGGACGAATAGGGACTATAGTTCTGGTCTTTTTATATGTTCATAGTTATTAAAGGTAATGGTAAATATTGCTGGAACATGAAAGAAATACAAAAATGTTATGGTTATTCAAGTATTTAATTATAACCCGGCGGACTTCCGAGGTTGGGAACTTGGATTTGGCATTATAATATAATTTTGATCACTATTAAATAATATAAATAAAAAACCCAGAACTCCCTCATTTGATGCAAGGTGAAATGTCCCAATTACATGTTAGTTTTCAATGTCTGCGAAACGAAAAAATCGTGAATGAGACAGGACTCGCTAGTTCACGCGCGGCCATAATCGACCGTCGTATCGCCATGTTTTCCTATATTACACCCCTTATTCATAAACTTTAATAAACCACAAAGCTGCCACCCACTGCTAACTTATATGTGTTTTGCCTCTTTCTCACAAACACAAAATGTTAAGTGATAGATAGACATGAATTTTAACGGCATTTTAGTTCATTAGTAGGTTTTATGAACATTCAAGAATAAGGCTTTTAATCTCGAATACTTACAGCCGATATTAGGTTGATTTACTGCTAGCTAGACCCAACCTAACCTATATTCGTCCCACTCCACGGTCGAGGTAATTTTGTATCTCAGTTGGGACCCAAAGTCGTTCGATACCCGCTTTGTATGGACTCCTTACGAAAATCGCTAAGAAGTTGAGTATATTTCATAGTCTAAAAGGGGTAAAATTAATACTTAGCTGGCTAAACTAGTTTTCTCCCTCTTTTACACAGCATAGTTCGGCCTTGCAGGTATTAGGTACCTATATTGATCACATATACGGCGAGGGCGGTAAATTAAATCCTAATTGAAGCATTAGATCTTACAATGGAGCTTAAGCGTAGCAACGGATTCTAAAGTAAAATCTTTAGCGTAACGAGTAATTCAAATGTGTACGCCCGTGATTGAAATAATTTTGCTACCGAGTTGTACAGCATACTTTAACCTGTTCACCGCCACAGATTCCGTAACTTATGTCTCACACGCCAAAATCATTGTAGCAAGACTGAAAATGAACTTCCCTTGATAGCACGTAGGTTGCCTTTACATCGACTTGATATAAAGTCATTGGCGTGTGGCGAAAGGGTTAAAGAATTCATTGTTGCCATACTGATGGCACTCTTTTCTGAAAAGCAGGTGTAAAGAGTCGCAGGAACAGGCCACGCCTTTTGCGACTTGGGAATCTTTGAGCATGAATATGCATTTCACTAGATAACACGCAATGTCATGACATACAGTGTGATTGCGAGCTGGCTTCTGATGAAAAGCAGGTGTAAAGAGTAGCAGGAACAGGCCACCCCCTTTGCGGCTTGCGAATCTTTGAGCATGAATATGACTTTCACTAGATAACACGCAATGTCATGACATACAGTGTGATTGCGAGCTAGCTTCTGAAAAGCAGGTGTAAAGAGTCGCAGGAACAGGCCACCCCCTTTACGACTTGGGAATCTTTGAGCATGAACATTAGTTTCACTAGATAACACGCAATGTCATGACATAGTGTGAGTGGAGCTAGCTTCTGAAAAGCAGGTGTAAAGAGTCGCAGGAACAGGCCACCCCCTTTACGACTTGGGAATCTTTGAGCAAGAACATTAGTTTCACTAGATAACACGCAATGTCATGACATACAGTGTGATTGCGAGCTAGCTTCTGAAAAGCAGGTGTAAAGAGTAGCAGGAACAGGCCACCGCTTTTGCGACTTGCGAATCTTTGAGCATGAATATGACTTTCACTAGATAACACGCAATGTCATGACATACAGTGTGATTGTGAGCTAGCTTCTGAAAAGCAAGTGTAGAGTCGCAGGAACAGGCCACCCCCTTTGCGACTTGCGAATCTTTGAGCATGAATATGAGTTTCACTAGATAACACGGAATGTCATGACATACAGTGTGATTGCGAGCTAGCTTCTGAAAAGCAGGTGTAAAGAGTCGCAGGAACAGGCCACCCCCTTTACGACTTGGGAATCTTTGAGCATGAACATTAGTTTCACTAGATAACACGCAATGTCATGACATAGTGTGAGTGGAGCTAGCTTCTGAAAAGCAGGTGTAAAGAGTCGCAGGAACAGGCCACCCCCTTTACGACTTGGGAATCTTTGAGCAAGAACATTAGTTTCACTAGATAACACGCAATGTCATGACATACAGTGTGATTGCGAGCTAGCTTCTGAAAAGCAGGTGTAAAGAGTAGCAGGAACAGGCCACCGCTTTTGCGACTTGCGAATCTTTGAGCATGAATATGACTTTCACTAGATAACACGCAATGTCATGACATACAGTGTGATTGTGAGCTAGCTTCTGAAAAGCAAGTGTAGAGTCGCAGGAACAGGCCACCCCCTTTGCGACTTGCGAATCTTTGAGCATGAATATGAGTTTCACTAGATAACACGGAATGTCATGACATACAGTGTGATTGCGAGCTAGCTTCTGAAAAGCAGGTGTAAAGAGTAGCAGGAACAGGCCACCCCCTTTGCGACTTGGGAATCTATGAGCATGAATATGACTTTCACTAGATAACACGCAATGTCATGACATACAGTGTGATTGTGAGCTAGCTTCTGAAAAGCAGGTGTAAAGAGTCGCAGGAACAGGCCACCCCCTTTACGACTTGGGAATCTTTGAGCATGAACATTAGTTTCACTAGATAACACGCAATGTCATGACATAGTGTGAGTGGAGCTAGCTTCTGAAAAGCAGGTGTAAAGAGTCGCAGGAACAGGCCACCCCCTTTACGACTTGGGAATCTTTGAGCAAGAACATTAGTTTCACTAGATAACACGCAATGTCATGACATACAGTGTGATTGCGAGCTAGCTTCTGAAAAGCAGGTGTAAAGAGTAGCAGGAACAGGCCACCCCCTTTGCGACTTTGGAATCTTTGAGCATGAATATGACTTTCACTAGATAACACTCAATGTCATGACATACAGTGTGATTGCGAGCTAGCTTCTGAAAAGCAGGTGTAAAGAGTAGCAGGAACAGGCCACCGCTTTTGCGACTTGCGAATCTTTGAGCATGAATATGACTTTCACTAGATAACACGCAATGTCATGACATACAGTGTGATTGTGAGCTAGCTTCTGAAAAGCAAGTGTAGAGTCGCAGGAACAGGCCACCCCCTTTGCGACTTGCGAATCTTTGAGCATGAATATGAGTTTCACTAGATAACACGGAATGTCATGACATACAGTGTGATTGCGAGCTAGCTTCTGAAAAGCAGGTGTAAAGAGTAGCAGGAACAGGCCACCCCCTTTGCGACTTGCGAACCTTTCAAATCTTTGAGCATGAATATGACTTTCACTAGATAACACGCAATGTCATACAGTGTGATTGCGAGCTAGCTTCTGAAAAGCAGGTGTAAAGAGTCGCAGGAACAGGCCACCCCCTTTGCGACTTGGGAATCTTTGAGCACGAATATGAATCACTAGATAACACGCAATGTCATGACATGCAGTGTGATTGCGAGCTAGCTTCTGAAAAGCAGGTGTAAAGAGTCGCAGGAACAGGCCACCCCCTTTGCGACTTGCGAATCTTTGAGCATGAATATGACTTCCACTAGATAACACGCAATGTCATGACATACAGTGTGAATGCGAGCTAGCTTCTGAAAAGCAGGTGTAAAGAGTAGCAGGAACAGGCCACCCCCTTTGCGACTTGCGAATCTTTGAGCATGAATATGACTTCCACTAGATAACACGCAATGTCATGACATACAGTGTGAATGCGAGCTAGCTTCTGAAAAGCAGGGGTAAAGAGTCGCAGGAACAGGCCACCCCCTTTGCGCCTTGGGAATTTTTGAGCATGAATATGCATTTCACTAGATAAAACGCAATGTCATGACATACAGTGTGATTGCGAGCTAGCTTCTGAAAAGCAGGTGTAAAGAGTCGCAGGAACAGGCTACCCCCTTGCAACCTGGGAATCTTTGAGCATGAATATGCATTTCACTAGATAACACGCAATGTCATGACATAGTGTGATTGCGAGCTAGCTTCTGAAAAGCAGGGGTAAAGAGTCGCAGGAACAGGCCACCCCCTTTGCGCCTTGGGAATTTTTGAGCATGAATATGCATTTCACTAGATAAAACGCAATGTCATGACATACAGTGTGATTGCGAGCTAGCTTCTGAAAAGCAGGTGTAAAGAGTCGCAGGAACAGGCTACCCCCTTGCAACCTGGGAATCTTTGAGCATGAATATGCATTTCACTAGATAACACGCAATGTCATGACATAGTGTGATTGCGAGCTAGCTTCTGAAAAGCAGCTGTAAAGAGTAACCGAAACAGGCCACCCCCTTTGCGACTTGCGAATCTTTGAGCATGAACATGACTTTAACTAGATAACACGCAATGTCATGACATACAGTGTGATTGCGAGCTAGCTTCTGAAAAGCAGGTGTAAAGAGTAGCAGGAACAGGCCACCCCCTTTGCGACTTTGGAATCTTTGAGCATGAATATGACTTTCACTAGATAACACTCAATGTCATGACATACAGTGTGATTGCGAGCTAGCTTCTGAAAAGCAGGTGTAAAGAGTAGCAGGAACAGGCCACCCCCTTTGCGACTTTGGAATCTTTGAGCATGAATATGACTTTCACTAGATAACACTCAATGTCATGACATACAGTGTGATTGCGAGCTAGCTTCTGAAAAGCAGGTGTAAAGAGTAGCAGGAACAGGCCACCCCCTTTGCGACTTTGGAATCTTTGAGCATGAATATGACTTTCACTAGATAACACGCAATGTCATGACATACAGTGTGATTGCGAGCTAGCTTCTGAAAAGCAGGTGTAAAGAGTAGCAGGAACAGGCCACCCCCTTTGCGACTTTGGAATCTTTGAGCATGAATATGACTTTCACTAGATAACACTCAATGTCATGACATACAGTGTGATTGCGAGCTAGCTTCTGAAAAGCAGGTGTAAAGAGTAGCAGGAACAGGCCACTCCCTTTGCGACTCTTTGAGCATGAATGACTTTTTCACTAGATAACACGCGATGTCATGACACACAGGGTGATTTCGAATTAGTTATTAAAAACCTTCAGGATTTATAGAGATCATTTTATGTAGATATGTTTAACAAGACTCTTATGCTAACATTTGAAGTTATAGATATTATACGTCATTTTATTAAGAATCTTTCTACATTTTCCTTAACCGCTACAAGGTCACTAAACAAATCTATTTATATTGTCTATTGTCTCATGTATGGTGGTAAAAATATTCCCCCTGAGGGCCTACTTCGAACTTCGTATCGTGCCGTCCCTTTCGCTCATATAGTGTATAATACGAGAGTAAAAAGGACGGCACGATACGAAGTTCGGATTTCGAAGGCTGGAGTAGGCCTTCTGACTTATAAAAGATTAAGGCACCTTGTGTCGTCGCGACCACTTTAAAAGTCGTTGAATTTAAACCGGTAACAGTGACCGTGTACCCAATGTTATCTAAGGAGGTGGGGGTTGATGATTAAAAAAATACATTACAAAATAATCAAAGAATTTATTATCTATTTGGTATAGAACAATATTATGTAGTGCTACGCACGTTATTCGTTATTTGTTTCATGATAATTGATTATTTAAAAGCTATAATAAATTCAAAGTCGCACTAACACGATTGCCATCAACTACTCGCAACCGCCGGACTGGGTGACCGGGGTACATAGTCCAATCAACAAGGCTTGGGGCACGTTATGAAAGTAAACCAGATCTGTTCGCTCATGAAGGCACGCCCCTTTTAACGGCCACATGGCATAATTTCTAAAATCTAAACTAAAAAAAAGTACGAACTACGAACGACTTGTCCTCGTTAAATTCTTTTTGTAGTCTCTATTTTGAATAAAAAAATTATTGGTTTAATAAACCTTGTTGTTTGAACGGTAACGCAGATTTTTGAACAAATTCACTTGAATCAAAAACTCAACTCAAAGGATATATATAGGTAAAGCATAGTTTTGATTTTAGAAATTATGCTACAGACTCATTACAATACTAATGGGTGGATCAACTATTCTTTGTTGCTCGTTACCATGGTTACGTCTCCTGAGTCACTCTTTAAAACTTTGATTTTATAGTGTTTAAATATACCAAACATGAGTTTTAGCGATGAGCATAAATCCATTTGCACATGGGTTATCTCTTGAGCATGCTTGAAATCTATATTATAAACATTTTTAACTCAGTTATTGTTGTCTGCTCGCTGACGGGACAGAATAACAACAAAGAAAAGTTGATTGACCCAAATACGGTCTCCATACCCTCTAAAGCTAAGTAACAGCCCTAGAGATGTGTTTTATTTTCGTATGTTTCAATACAAAACACGCTTAAATATAACATTTTTAGGTATGAAAATGTAGTCTATTAGTCTAGTCCAGCGAATAGCCTTAAGTGGTAACATTTTTTTTATACAAAATTATATTTTAATAAGAAAATTTGAACGCGAAACCGCGGCACAGTCACAGTTCTTAAATATACACGTTTACAAAAGGTCAAAAATATCCAAGCAACCTCATGCATCAATCAAGTCGTTCACATATTATTGGTCACTTCATCCGAGCGCATATTTTTGAACTCTACTGTAGTATTTACATCCGTCACAAAACATTCATATTTCTAGCAAGTATGTGTTACGAAGGCTATCTTATACTTCCAGTAAATTCTCTTACGTTTTTTTATGTTATTGGAATAAACTGTTACACCGGGTGGCATAACCGGATTTGAACATGATTTATACACTTATCAAAAATCTTTGAGGTACCGAAAAATACCCTTCAAAAACCTATGTCCCAATCGAACTTAGTCCAGTTATTGAAGTAGCCGTGTCAATCAACTATTTCTTGTTGCTCGTTACCATGGTTACGTCTCCTGAGTCACTCTTTACAACTGTGTGTTTATAGGATTATCATTTTGCTAAACGGGCCATTGTCAGATTTAGATTTGCGTTTATTCGGTGGATATCAAAAGTTAAGTGCCACAAAGCTTAATTTTGGATTGGTCTAGTAACCCGCATAAACGGTGTTTCCGTAACTATAAATCCATGTAATAAAAACATAATTTACACGTACATAAGCCGTTAACTATTGACCACCGGGTGGACAACTTCTGACAATGACCCAAATATGAATTTAGGCGATGATTATAATTAAACCCATAAATACACTATTAGATAAACACCCATTCTGGCTTAGGTTACCTCTTGAGCATGTTAGAAGATAATATAACATTTTTTGTGTCTCCTTGCTGACGGGACAAAATAAAAATAAGGAAAAGTTGATCGACCGAGCCTTTATTATCATGCTCATTAGCCTATAGTCCCACTGCTGGGCGCAGGCCTCGTCCCATAGATGATAGGTATAGGGCAGAAGTAAGTAACTCTAATAGATCGAAGATCAGCGCCAGATCCCTGAGTCGGCATTATGCTGAGGCGAGACCTTTTTGTGACGATTTCATGTTTTTTTAATTATTCTTATCTATATTTTATGTTTGTATCGTCACGGGTTTTCTTTGTTCTTTCTCTCTATCTAACAAACGGTATTTTATAAATCGAATACAAAACGAACGCGTGAGTTTGTACATTTTTATTTATAAACATGTAATATACAAAATCGGTTCAGATTTCCTTAGTAAAATACGGTTTTAACAGAGGCGTGTACGGCTGTGTCACAAATTAAAAATAATATACGAATATATCACGTCCGAAGTAAACGTAAGGTACCGTTTTGATAAAACACAAATAATTATGCATTTCATATTTTATATTACACTATATTCGCGTTGAAAAATACTGGCCGTTACATTTACAAATAATGCCACGTCAAACCCTTTAACCGCAGAATGACAAAAAAGTAATATGGCAATTTTCAACTCTGCCATAAATTAAGATGTTATTTAGGTATGATGAGGGAAACTGAAACACGTACCTTTTATGCCTTATTATCATAGTGACAAGAGCGAAAATGGTACGTGTTTCAATTTCCTCGATTGCCACTTTGTCTAATATATCAGACGGTGGCGGTTAAAAAGTAAATCAAAAGTAAAAATCTTTTTTCTGTTACAAATTGGCAAAGTGATGTCCTCTGGGTCACTTTTCAAGATAATTTTACAGGTTAAATACCACAATAAATGTAATAATGTATGTTTTAATACGGTTGAGACCTTTTAAACTAGCCGATATTTTATAAAAAAATTATATTAGATTTTGAATTCTTATTGATGCAAAATGGAGTCGTTTATAATACGGATTAATTTGACACAATTCGGCCGACTTACATAATCTTAAGTAGGTATACAGGACAAGATTATTCCATTGAAACTTTTGTCTCTTAGGTCAGAGGTCGGCAAACTGCAGCTCGCGAGCCGTTGCGGCTCTTTAAAGTGCCAGTTGGGAGTAATTAGCCAATATTTATTGTCTTTATCTACTCAATAATACGGTTAGAAGTGAAAAACCCGAAACAAATATTTCCATCTCTTTTAGGTTCCCATAAATTTTACTGAATTTGGCTAAAAAGTTTGCAGACCCCTGTCCTGCGTCAGAGCATACAAAATGTCGATAGACCCAGTTAACTCATCTCATCACTTAATTCACTTTTGGAGTATAAAATTCGCATTTCGATTACCTTCGCGTACATATTACTGGCACAGATCTATCCAGATCTATAAATCAGTAATTACGAAACGAAATTTGAGAAAAAAAATTGAGTCTGGATCTTTTACAGGTACCATTACTGAAACTGACAGGTGATGTTAAACCAAACAATATACTGTCTTAACATCAATATAATAAAGCATTTATTAAAAACACGACTTTTAGACAGTCTGTATGTGGGTCGATCAACTTTCTCTTGTTATTATTCCGTCCCGTCAGCGAGGAGACAACAGTAACAGAGTTTCTTAGAAAAAATGTTTAGACTTCAAGCACGCTTAAGAGATAACCAATGGATTTACGCTCATCGCTAAAACTCACGTTTGGTAGATTTTAACTCTATAAAATCAGTTCTAAAGAGTGACTCAGGAGACGTAACCATGGTAACGAGCAACAAAGAATAGTTGATCCACCCATGTAATAGAAACTCTATTACATTAGTGTTACAGTAGAATATCCAACGGAAGAAGAGCATGTCAGGGTTAAAGTTGTAATTTACCTGTATTTCAAAGTTTACACTTGACATTCAATGCCTTAAAGCACATGACATGAGCTTAGATCATTTTAGAGCTGGATCGTTATATGATAAGCGAAACTGCCCAATGCATTTGTAAACCCCCTATTCTAATCATCTATCTATCGCAACAGTTACGTGGTGCGAGAGTAAGATGGCTGGTTAACTACACTTGATTTGTGGGGTGTTGTACTGGTCAGTATACAAGATTTGTTCACTCTACTTAGCAGTCTTTCCACGCGACGCAACTATGTGATAATATGTGATATTTGATCCTTAAATCGATATTTACAAATATATACACAAAGGATGGGGTGCGTTTCGGCGTGAGCACGACATTGTCATAGTATGAATTAGATAACAGCTAAGAGGGACGCTGCTATCTAATAAAACGGGATACTAATATATCGAAAAAACCACCTCATTTTAACATAGTCCCTCTAGGCTGGTTATACATTAATTACACGAAATCATTTGTCTCATTTGCTGGCTCACTCGTATCTGGTGAACACTGTAACAGTCGTGATCATAAATATCTATACGGACAAACGTGACAAAAACATATATTTGATAATAAGTGTAAGATCTCGCATATATTTTTGTCTCTTCGGTAACGCAATCACATTCATGACTCTGACTGTACTAAATCAGCATTACTTCGCACATTGCCCCCACCGATAACCTTAAAAGTACGACAAATACCTTGTTAAATCTAAAAAAATACGGAGTAAAAAATCAGTCGTAAACAAAGAGATCGCAAAACACTACAGCGACGTTCTTATAAAGATAATTTCGATTAGAAAAATATAATTTAATTCGAGAGCAAAGAGAACGGGTACAAATTGTACTCCTTTGGTACAATTTGTAACCTATTCCTTGGTCTTTTGTGTCTTAGAGATGTAATGACCACTTGCCTTTTCGTACGAACGACGTATATGATATAGAAGCCACTGTATTTGCAATATCAGCGATTTATTTAGCCACTATTTAGAATATATTAACAATTTAATCTATATGTAACGAATTATTACGGCAATTTCATTTAAATATGTCTATTTAATTATGGTTGCGAACGGTAAAAAAACTGACTGACAATGTCTAACGGTTACGTTTTATAACCGAACATTTTAGACGTAACTTAAACATCGTTTCATTTCAGTAAACCTTAATACTCCATTTTAAATGATACTCCCCGTTAATGGTTTATCCATTCATTTTTATATATTTTTTATTTACAATTGAAATGTGAACTGGGTGTACTGTAAATAATTCGTTACCTAAAGACCACTGAATAACTGTCAAGGCAATAAAGTTTTGTACAAAACAAGGGTTTAACTTACATACGTACGTCGTACAGATAGAAAAGCAGGCAGCGAGATAAAATACTTAAAGATAAATTGTATACAAAAGATGGAAAGTAAATAGATACTTTAAATGCAATTAATCGACTTTTGGGATATTTCACAACGTTTGAACAATTGCGTACAATAGCAGATTACAAACTAGTAAGTTCTGCGATTAAATGTACTCTCTCACATAATACCATATAAAGAAAAATAATATTAGATATTTTTCAAATTAAGGTGACTGTTGTAATGTGAAATATGACATAAATGTGCAATGAATATAAATAAAATGTAAAATGGTATGTACCATCGGTAAACGAATCGGTCATATTTCGTATCAAAATGGTCACATTAAAAATACCCCTGAAGTCTAAAAGCACTTCACTGGTACACTGACACTTAAAAAATGCCTAACTCTATAAATGCAAGATGCTATCCCTCGAACTATCAAATTAGTCAAATTACACTTTATATCAATCAACTTTTTCCAGTTGCCCATGTAATGTCTCCTGAGTCACGATTGAATAGTATTATTCCAAAACAATCTCCATTCAAAAGTATAATTGTTCCAATTAATTCCAACAACACACGAAGAACGCATACGGGTAGTTTTCAGTGTTTCAGCCGCTTTCACTTTCCTGTCAGCATTTATGATGAAAACCCTGTAGCTTTTCATGCATAGTAGGGCTCAGATCAAAAAACCAGAAACGAATTTAAAATAAACAGGAACTTCGACAAAAACGCTGGAAGGAAACCAAAAGAACCATTGCTTGTAAAAACCTAGTCTCCTAAGTCACGGATCAGAACAACAACAAAAAGTTAATTTATATGTTTAATTTTCCAAATAGGGTAGTCCTATGCAGTCACGGGTGTTACTATTAAAACAGTTCGCGACTAATTGAACAATTAGAGAGATAGCAACGTTATTCTCGTTATAAAACTTAAACTATACAAAATAATACATATACATTATAGAGATCTCTCACTGTGATGTAAAGGTCCAACTTCGCTGAGCATTTCGATACACACGGACGCTTTTAGAACATGTTTGTTATTTTTAATTTAACATTTTAACTCTTTTCGACCTTATCTCTAAACAATAAAGTCAGTCAATTTTAAAAACTGATTTTCATAGGGTTTAAATCTTCCAAACTAGAGTTTTGGCGATTATTATAAAACGATTTTGAAGCGGTGCATCTCTTGAGCATGCTAGAAGTCTATTTTTTTTGTAAGATATTCTGTTACATTGTCCCCTCGCAGACGGGGACAGAATAGCGACAAAGAAAAGTTGATCGACCCATTTTCTTGGGAATGATACTTTATTGATGCGGTCAATAAATGCCACTTTGGTTTGAAAATGACACACTAAATATACAACAATAGCAATGTCTGTGGCAAAGTATAGTCTGTTGTCCGTGTGTATAGAAATTCTCATCGAAATGTAGTTGCATATAAGCTACCAATGTGATTTTGAAGTGAATATTACCACCCCTTTCATACCTATTTAATTAGATTGAAAGAGACAACTGTCGCGCTAATATACTCGGCCGCGGTTGTACGATAAAACGACATCGGTCATTCGCCAACAAAATTTATTAAAATTAAAATATTTTTAAAAAGATTCAAAATTCATAAAATTATATTTCCATACGAAATCAAGTAAAACTCGGTACAGGCAAGTACACAACTTTTTAGATAATACTGCATTATTTTGGTGTAAAAATCAGCGTATAAAAAAATGTAAAAAAAAAATACTTCGAATACTTGGGGAGGTAGTTTGAAAACAATAAGCTGCCTTCCTCAAACATAAATGTAGACACGAGAGATGTGTAATTTACTGGACTATTAAATAAAATATATTTCACATATTAAAAGCGACATTAATATTGATACTGGTTAGGAATAGCACTTCCCCCTTTCTTCCATTGTCGTAAGAGTCGATTATGGGAACTGGGTTGTAGTGTGTTGTGGGCGATGGGCTAGCAACCTATCGCTGCAATATCACATTTTCTTCGTCATTAAACCTACAATTACTAAATGTGGCACTGGAATTAAATTTCATTTGCTCTGCCTACCCCTTTTGGGAATACAGATGTGAGTTTATTTATATCGTCATCATCATCATCATTCAGCCAGAAGACATCCACTGCTGGATATAGGCCTCCCCCAAGGAGCGCCACAGGAGGAGTTTATTTATATATCTATCTTTTAATATTGAACAATATGATGAAAAACTCAATCTTCTTACGTATTAATTCCAGGTCATTACGTAACGTTCTCGAGCATGCGTAAGAATATCTAACATAGATTTTTGTACATAAGTACAGGTCAATTACTTTCACATTTTTACAGACATAGTAACATTTATCGACCACATACGTGTCAATAGAATTTTAATCTAAGATCTCCGATTTAGGGTTCAAATAAGATTACATTTTCGTAAAAAGGGACTAGTATTGAAATTAATCACCAAAATGTAATTTTGAATATAACATGTATTTTTTTGTAAAGCCTTCTAGATCTGAGCCTAGAAAAGGGTTAAGTGTGACACTGACGTATGCTCTTATTGCATTAAATACAGTAATAGTTATATTACACACACTGTGTAATAAAAAACTGTAAAAAGACTTGTTATTAATAGAAACTCGAATCATTACGAAGGGACATCACAATAATTCAACATTATTTGGTGGCCCATGAGGGGACAAAACATTATTTCAACATTTTTTGGTAGCCCATGAGGGGAAGAGCCTAAATACAGCACGATAAACAAAAATCACAACTGTCTCTTCAGACATCACAATAATACATTCATTCGTATTAGATTACATCCAATGGAATAAGAGTATATCTCAGTGTCAAACTCAATGTAATTAATTGTAAGTACTGTACTATTATTTGTTTTATGGAAACAAGTCCCTCAAAGTAACCAACTTGCTTCTACTGGCCTTAAACGTGGCTATAGTGCTGAAGCAAAAATAAACTTATTTTTGTTATGGTATGACATGAAGAATCTATATCTCTCTACAGTAGTTAATTTGACTATGTCAATAATCGTAAATGGCGATAAGTCACAAAAGAAATAAATATAAATTATTTCTCTTAAGGTTTTTTACACATCTCTCGCTGTAGCTATCAAATTGCTTAAGTACATCTTACATTAACATCTCTATCACAATTCATTCACTTAAATTAAACTACATATTGTGCAAGAATTATTGAAAAAAAAAACATGCAAAACGCATAGTTATTATACAACTTATCATTATTGAGATCTACTTAAGAAATTATGGCAAACAGACTTAGGACTGCGATTCCGCTGAGGGAGGTTGCATTTAGGTTTTCATTCCGATTTCTCATAGTCTATTTTGACCTCGTAAGTCGTAGATTTTATGTACGTAATTTGTACCATTTTGGACCTTATCGCAAGGGCAAAAGTAGTTGTAGTTGACTGTACAAGTACCCGGGGACTTGCGAGGCTATAATAGACAAATGATATCAAAGGAATTACTTTGCAGTGAACTCAACCACTGGTATGTATCACGAAGCTACAAGTAACAATAAGGTGCAACTAGATTGCGTGAAATTAAAACTAATCGAAATATTTTCTGTGTTTTACATTATTTACTAGTGTTATCTTGGTGAAATCGTGAAAGCGCTTTTCCGCTATCCGGGCATAGACAGCACTCTAGTAAATGATATAAAACACGTAAGATATTTTCAATTAGTTATAATTTCCCCCAGTTGCCTCGCTGCACCTTACGGTATTTCGAGTAATATCAGCAACTTTTTATGAAACGTTTACGTTTACCACTACACCTCTCTTAATTTTCAAACTACACCAGTTTCCGTTCAAGCTATAATCGATAATTATAACATTTATTATGATATATTGTATGCATTTTCACACTATCACGAAATTAAATCGCTTCGCGCTCATGTTAAAACTAAGCACATTTATAGATATGTAGATTATTGCTTTCGGTTATAGTTTTTATAGTTCCGAAGAACTGCTTTGCATAATAATTCCAGAATGATGTATTATAAAGTGTCAAGTGTCTATAAAAGAAAATTATAAATTAAAATACGACATTGGCGAAAAAGAGGGGAGGCCTTTGCCCAGCAGTGGGACACTATACAGGCTATTAAAAAAAATGGTTAAAAAGGCTCATTCTGTAATCCGTCGTCTACCGAGCCCGGTAATTTCCGTTACATGTTATTGTTATGTATTGTTTCTTTTTGCGGTAGACGACAGGGGTTATGTTCTATGTGAATTGAGACGTACCTTGACATTTTCATTAGAATCTATTGCAGGGCTATTGCGGCCTGGTGTCATATATTATATATGTATATTCTGGATTTTTCGTTAAGAAGTATCTTTGCAAACATCACTTCAAATCGAGAACTAGCAATTATTTACTTAAAATCTACTAAACACAATTTAAAAATGCTCCGGTACTGTATAAAACTTTATACTAAAAGAGTCATGTTTTGTCATAATTTGCTTTACACTTCAAAATGTTCAAGGCCACTTAAACATAAACGCACCATTATATATATTTGACATTGGACACTCGATAAAGTACTCTGCAAGGCTACAATAGGGCCAGAATCAAGGTACGTATTAGAACAACGTCGGATCTCTCGCTCCTACTCGCGATAGAGAGCATCAGCGTATCGATGTATTCCACCGCTAAGTTGATTCTGGAGCTTCTTCAACATAAGAAAACGCCAAAGTAACCCGTCTCCCTCTGAGTATACTAATTAGAAAGGGTCAGATTCTCGCGCGCGGTATTGAGATAGCTCCTGACCATGCTTAATATAAGCCACCGCTTTTTAAATATATATATGATTAAAATTCGCAATTGCATTATTTTAAAGCTGGACATTACGTTAATAATATACTTATTATTAAAGCGTGAACAGAACACTGGTGTCGGTAT
The DNA here is from genome assembly GCA_963556455.1 of Epiblema foenella. Classification (NCBI taxonomy): domain Eukaryota; kingdom Metazoa; phylum Arthropoda; class Insecta; order Lepidoptera; family Tortricidae; genus Epiblema; species Epiblema foenella. The sequence goes on from OY747095.1 coordinate 46,093,593, forward strand.
CGCAATCCACTTTACAGCGCTAGCTTTAACGGAGAATTTGATATTCTCACATAGTGATACCGGAAAAGTACATCTACCAAGAACCATTTCTAAATTATATTTTCATAACACTGGGTAAGTAAAGTGCGTGGTCATACTTTTCTATATTCACTATGTAGCTTGCCTCGCGCGTACTGACCTCGATAACCCATGTCTATGACGTCACGAATGTTAAAAAACAAAGGCTTTGCGGCACTGAGCCAGTTATTGCTATAATGGATAATTATAGTGTCGTGACGTCACAGTTGAATGGGATTCTTTAATACTGGACCTACTTTATAACCGAGCGGTTTTACTAACTAGGGTAAACTACCTGTTTATGGGCACCCAAACATATGTACAGGGTTCCGTGCCACAGTATAATCGCGCCCGCACTGAAGTGAGTTACCCTCACCTCCGTGATGAAAAATCGGAATCTTGCTTAAAGTTTGACAACATAATGTCGGATTTAAATCAACTGAAATAAACAATGATCTGTCAAGTTCTCTGAGCGAAAAATCCACCAACCATCGCTGTTTCGTTTAGTCTAAATCCACTACTAGGGTGAGCGTCCAACAGAGAATAGACACTGTAGAAAAGAATATTATTTTGTATGTTGTTGGCTGATAGATATGAATCGACCTTAAAGTGCCGGCCGCCATAAGGTCCCATTCAATTTAGAAATAGAAAAAGCGTTGCCATTAACATTAGCGCCCAAGGAAGCTCTGTAATCGACTCACATAGGCCCGCGAAACTGTAGTTTTCCACTAGTTAGACCAGTTTGTATTCAAATGGAGAATGTTACTAAAAAAACCTATTTAGTCCGTCAGTTCAAAAAATGCGTGTCCAATATTTTTTTAATAAATTCTTTTTTTTAAATAACTTTCTCCATTACAGATTCACTCGTCTTACCGGTAACTATTTACATAAGCATGTGCGTGTATATGTCGTAGCGCGGGACTCTCGGCGGGTTAGCGTTCGGCTCCCCCGCCCATTCTTGTCACAAGGCGAACTCCTCCACTTGAGCCCCGCAGGCTGTGTTCTATTGCATATTATTGAAGTTCACACCTAGAATATTAAGGGGGGAGTTGTGGGGGACGCCCTGGAGGGGGAAGTCTAACGGTCTCGAGTCTATGAATCCGACTGGGACCGGGTGTGGGGGGCATAGGACCATCTGTTGCTCCTGTAGGGGCGCCTCTTCTTTGTGCTCGGGTGGGGGTGTCGTGTGTTCGCGTTTGATTCTCGATTTGATGCTGGGCCGGTTGTTGGGGTAGCCTTTCTTCTTGTATTCGAGCCATAGGGTCCTGTTGTTGACGCCGAACATTCTCGCGGCCTTGCAGAAGCCTATGCCACCGAAGCGGACGGCTTCCAACGCCCGTTGGAAGTTCTCCTCGGACTGTGGATTGGTGGCGCGACGTCTTTTAGGCTGCACGGGGGTCTGTTCCTGTGCGACTTGCGCTTCGGGCACACAACTGGGCCCGGGACTGGGGCCGGTGACTCCCACCGCTTGAGCGTAGTCGTTGATGTCGTTCTCCATGTGTTGATTGATGACATTGCCCATGTACATCGCCGGATCGTGTTGGAGGCCGAGACACGCGTTGGAATAACGTGGGTACGTGTCCATCATACTCCACTGCGCCCCTGGGAAGAGAGATAAACGGGTTTAGACTATAGTTTACAATATTTGATTTGGCTGTGCGATACACATTGATCTCCCTTCCCTGGCACCCGCGCGGGCCCTCCTCACACGGGGCGAAAATAATAGAGCGTTTGCCATTACAAGTCACTTTTGACATAAACTTGCACGTTTTATACGACCAAAAAACAAAACATTCATTAGATTTTAAGCTTTAAATTATTAGCAAATCATAAATACACACATGTTAACACATTACATGGAGTTTATATTTTTTTTCCCGCATATTTTAGTAAACAAAAACACTGTAGGCAAACGTTTAATTCTGCATCTTATTTTTCTTAAATTTAGTGCAGAAACCAGTACCAATGATTAAAATTTTGCGAGTGAATCGGTAATCGATCTATTTGAAAACTGTTTCTGAACGACACTAAATTTGGCATTAGAAAAAGGTATAAAATAAATGTCAATGCGAACTTCGTCGTAGTTTTGCGGTGTTACTACTTTTTTTTCGTGCGTTTTAAGTTTCTCTCGTTGTATTTGTTTTAAATTCGAAAACGATAATCATATAAATCGATTCCGAATGTATACTCGTCGAAATCGCTGATAACCGTTTAATATGCCAATCGATTCGCTTTAGCCACATCACTTTTTTGTCATTACACAAGTGGCAAAAGTGATTTCTAACGGCAAACGCTGTGTAAAAACACACTGAAGGAACACATACAGTCGCGTACCGGAATTGTTGAGGCACTTGCCATTGTCCGTAACCTAGCCGTGCACTGGATGACCTAGGATCATCATTGTAATAAGCATATTTTGGAGAAAATGACTGACTGTCGAGTTTCTTTCGGCGTTTCTTCTCGGCAGTGGTCTCATGAGAAACGCTAGTAGTTTTTGACTTGTAAAAGTGCCTTTGCGGCCTACTTGCAGAATAAAGTTCATTTATTTCATTTAGGGGCACAGTAGTGCCCCCGACAAGTCGAGCAAAACAAAGAGGCACGGCCGTACCATCCTTTTCTAGACGCGATTCAGGCCATTTTCAACATCCTGTAACTCAGTGCTGGCTGAAACTAGAACCCTGAATTTTCACTAACATATAGAGCATAATATGACTTAGATATATTCTCAATAATATCCAATTTAAACTTGTAGTTTAAGAACTGTTGCCCGTCAAAGTTCCTCAGTTTTGTCACTGACAGATCATCATAATTCTAAGGTACTTCTAGCATACCCACAAGCTTCAAATTTTAAACATAATTTGTTTACAACCTATCAAGTCGTAAAAAACTTAAAAATATTGCAATTTCAGTCACGTTTCAGAGATATACAAACTGCATAAAAAAGTTTGTAATCCATGCGATACAAATTTATACTTTGTGGTTCCTGCATCTATGAAAATTTTTTAGTTCTAAATGCATTCATAAATCTGTATTGACACGTTTACCTACAAAAAGAAGTGAGTTCCCATAAAAAACATTCCATGTAAAAAATAGGCCAAGTCTCGAAACTATTTCACCATAAAAACTTGTGAGATATTAAGTAGAGCCAAGTCAGGCATTGTTATTAGGGTCATACACGGATTTAGGTTCGCGCCTTTTCTGTGGACATACCAAAAGTTAAGGGCTACGAAGCTTAATTTTGGATTGGACCAATAACCCGCATAAACAGTGTCTCCGTTTCTATAAATCCATGTAATAAAAACATAGCTAACATGCACATAAACCGTTAACTATTGACTACAGGAGGGACGACTTTTGTTTTTTCAACTAAGTATGCCCACCCCAACTCATTAATCTTTATTTGCTTACTAAATAAAATTGTCGCCGTCGTCATGTGGGTCTATATCGATTGCATCGATATAGACAACGCTAAAAGGTTGCGTTGCCAAAGCACCGTGTGAGAGGGGCCTTTAAGAGCTACGGTCAACGTAATAATCGTGAACACGAACGGGATACTTGTCAGATAATAGCAGACACTTAAAGCGAATAATATAAGAATAATCTCACCAGAAATGGAGTAATCGTTTCAGAAGAATTTAGTGGTTGAATGGGCCATTCTACTTTCTCATGTACATTATTCTCAAACACTTTTTTATATACAGATTTTGGAATACTTGAACCTCACTCCATATTTCTGTATTGTTATTTAGAATTTTGGTAATTAACGAACTTACAATGTATTTTATAAATTATATTGTAATTAACTGTAAATGTATTTTATAATTTTTATAATTTATATTGTAATTAACCGAAAGTGTATTTTATAATTTATATTGTAATTAACTGAAAGTGTATTTTATAATTTATATTGTAATTAACTGAAAGTGTATTTTATAATTTAATAATTAACTGAAAGTGTATTTTATAATTTAAATTGTAATTAACTGTAAATTTATTTTATAATTTAAATTGTAATTAACTGTAATTGTATTTTATAATTTAATTTGTAATTAACTGTTAATTTATTTTATAATTTAAATTGTAACTGTAAATGTATTTTATAATTTAAATTGTAATTAACTGAAAATGTATTTTATAATTTAAATGTTGTATTTCCAGTTCAATAGTTCTTAAAGGAAGCAACCTATATACAGATGTATTGCAAAATGATTTTCCTTCGGGAAAACTCGGATCTCAATCGGAATACGATGGCACCCGAACTGTCAATCAATGATTGTATTAAATGAGTGACGTTTTCATATCCATTATTATGGAACTTTATTGTTTAGTGTCAAATGTCAAAGTGAAAAATATTATTGTATAATATAGAGATGTTACAACCACCTTCAATAACTTTGAAAATACTCAGTTTTATTGTCATAAGTAAATGAAACATTATATTCACTTTAAAACCTAAAGTACAACAAAATAAATCTTATTGGGAAATATTTACACGAATAAAACTCAATACCTGCCTACTTAAAAACAGCGTCTACTTACGGGGCTAGTATGAAAAATTTTGACTAGGTTTAGATATGCCTGTTGCGTCCGAAATTCGCTGTTGAACTTTGCTATTTTTGAATTTGCTATTTTCTAATATGTAGTACAGGTATAATATACCTATACTAGTTCAAGGAATTATATTAAACATATGTTAAATATAATTCCTTGAACTAGATTTTTTAACCGTTTTTGAGGTTTCGGCATGGTGATACAACCTTTTTATAAGTAAACTGTAAATATAATCAAAACTATAGCGAATATTTGAATTGCGTGTTAGCCACTCTATATATATATTGGTCTGCTGATGCGACTTAACCCTACGGCTGTAAGATGGGTGCTGAAGCTAATTGAGAGAGCACGATAAATACGAACTTTTCCGATAAAGTACGAAGGAAAATCATTTTGCACTACATCTGTAACTTTCTATAGTTATTATTGTATGCCCAAAATGGGTTACCAGTGTAACTCACATATTTATAATTAAAACCTTATTGTACATGGCAAACAATAAATGATGTATGTATGTATGTAAAATTCTTTATTGTACATGAGTAAAACATAACATAAATTACAAGAACAGTTGACATATATGTACAAAGGCGAGCTTGTCCCTGTAAGGGATTTCTTCCAGCTAACCTTTGAGCAATTGAGTTGAGATTAAGATTAATAGGCAAACCGAGAAACATGTACAATTCGAACACAAAATTATCTTAATAACATCACAATAATATATAGATATATTATATATAAAAACGAAAAAAAAATGTATATAAATTTCTTTGTTTCTTTCTTTGAAATATTATAGAAAGTGTACCGGTTATTTTTGCTCGTGAGTATTATATCTTATTATGATTTTAATTAATTTGTCTAACTTACTACTTGGGTCATTGTCAGATTTAGGTTCGCGTCTTTTCGGTGGACATATCAAAAGTTAAGCGCTACAAAGCTTAATTTAGTATTGGTCTAGTAACCCGCACAAACGGTGTTTCCGTAACTACGAGGGCTGTTTGATAAGTAGCCGTTTTCTAAATGTACTAATATCACTGGCCGAAAATATGTATACCACCGTTTTAAGCCATTCTTCAGAGGCGGGGAAATTAAAAAAAAAAGCATTCCTTTGTTTTTTTTTCTTATTTGACAGCGATTCAGTGGAAGCGTGAACGTGAAATTATTAAAATGGAGAACAGTATCGGTCTGTAATTAGGTTTTTGTTTTTGGAAGGAAAAACCTGTGATGAGATAAAAGAATGCATGCGGTTCACCATGAATGTGCTCCTTCTATGACAACCGTTAGATGTTGGTATAATGAGTCGGGGGAGAACAAGCGTCTTTGACGAGGATCGACCAGGCCGCCCAATTGAGGTAACTACAGACGATATGGTTAAAAAAAATGACAATATCGTTTTAGCCGACCGCCGGATTAAACTTCGAGAAATCGTTGATGCTGTAAACTTTTCAATCGAATAGAAAACATATTAGAAGAAAAATTGGGCATGAAGAAAGTATCGCCGAGGTGGGTGCTTCGTTTACTCACGGAGGAGCAGAAACGGAACCGAGTGACTACTTCGGAGCAGTGTTTAGCAACAACCCGAAGGAGTTTCTGCGTCGTTTTGTGACCGTAGACGAAACGTGGGTTAACCACTATACCCCGGCAATGAAGGAGCAGTGAAAGCAGTGGATTTTACCGGGTGAACCTGCTCCAAAGAAGGCACAAACCGTCCCATCGGCTGGAAAGGTCATGGGCACCGTTTTCTGGGATTCAATAATACATATCAACTACTTAGAAAAGGGGAGAACGATAACAGGGTACTATGCCAATTTATTGGATGAATTTGACGCTGTGTTGAAGGAAAAACGACCCCATTTAAAGAAGAAAAAAGTACTGTCTCATCACGATAACGCCCCAGCTCATTCATCCAGAGTCGTGATGGCCAAAATTACACAATTACGCTACGAACTATTACCTCACCCCCAGGGATCGGATACCGGTATTTTCTCCATAGAAAAATACCGGTATTATTACGGTCACCGGTTCATTATTACGTTATAATACGACGTTGTTACCTAAATACGTGATTCAGCCGTACGTAAAGAACAAAAACTAATCCAAAATATTGGGCTAATTCAGGGTTTTTTAAAAATACCGGTATCGGTCCCAGCTCACCAAAATCAAGACCAACGCTAAAAAAAAACAAGGAAGACCAGCGCTAGCCAATGGCTAGCACTATGCTGATTTGGGGCCATTTCGTGGCTATTTTCTGTATTTTGGTGTTATGTTAATTTGTACTGTGTCTGTGCCACGAATAAATGTTTTTTTCTTTCTTTCACCCCCCATATTCTAAAAGTAGGTAGATAACCGCTCGTAGTCGTTGGCCGTACGAGAATTCATACTCACCTTGAGGCAGACCAGCCGAGCCGCTCTCCATCGGTAACGGTTCCACGTTCATGTGTGGGTCGGTGTTCTGAAAGTAAATAGTAACCTTATTTATTTATTTATTATTAGGCTCACACAACAAATTACAGTCTTTTACACAATACATAAATAGCTTAGAGTCTAGATCTGGACTATAATTCTTACATATGTGTGCACAGACAGATTAATAACATATATTACAAATTAATCGCTAGACAAAGATGAAATGATTATTGGTGAACTTACAAGAGTAGCGTATACATGATGTTTTTAATTTAATTTTGAAGTATATATTTGCTTTCATAACATTAACTTAACTAAACATTTAATATTTATTGCGTTACTTAACTAATAATAATAATGTTTATCTACGTTAACATCGCTAAGACACAAGATCCTAATTTGATTTACACAATATACTTCTAACAGTATTTTTAAATGTGGGTAATCTTTGTACAAATATGTCCAAAGAAGAATGTTCCGTCACGATATCGTTGTACAGTCTGCACATTCGTATGACGGAGTTATAAAAAGATGTGTTATTTTTGTAAATTTGGAGCTGGAATAATTTGTGTGAGGGGTTACGTGATTTGTATCGAGTAACGAAGTTCAAAAGTGAAAGAAGGGATGGACAGTCAATGTGAGAGTGTACTATTTTGTATAATATGAATTGTCGTTATTACACATCAGATTCAGATTCATTTATTCACAATATAAGATTACAATATAAATTACATGTCAATTTACAGGAATCTCTATTGTGATCGTCAATAACATTAAATAAAACAAAATAAATTAAAAATCAATGAATAAAATAGCTGTTAAATAATACAATGAGTATAATAAAATTCACCTGAGAGGATCGTCATGAATATATTAATATTTTTGGTACTCTAAACACGGTTAACAAGGAATTAAATATCATTATATCGTAATGATCGTCAAAGTAAATATTAAAACAAGAATTAAATTAAATCAATAATATTAAATTAAATTAAACAATGTCAACTATATTTTATTTCCATGTATTCGTTAATGGAATATAACGGGGTTTCTAATAAAAAGTTTCTCAGTTGACGTTTGAATGTTTCGTCAGATGGTTCAGTTCTTAATTTGGCATCTAGGGCGGTAACAGTAGATTACTAAGTTGCACCAAACCGTCTGTAATCGTAAGCGGTGTTCGTTAAAATCTGATTTTATGGGAAGTTTGACAAGTTTCTATGGGATGACAGCTGCCGGCGCCATATTTGATGATGACCGGCCTGTGATCGTATGTTGGTGCAACCGATCCTTACGGTGGTAATAGAGTCCGGCCACGCTAACTCTGCAAGGAATAATTTGGCAACATTGTGCATTTTACGTCATTTTTTTTTACTAGCCTATATAGTGTCCCACTGCTGGGCAAAGGCCTCCCCTCTTTTTCGCCACTCGTCTAGGTCGTGTGCCAGTTCCCGCCCAGGCCAGGGTATAAGGGAGCCCAACCATCACCATTCGGGCTCCAAGTCATCCTCCGCACGCCGCCGCCGCCATCCGCACAGGTGTGCGTGGTATACCCTGTCGAACAACAAACGAGGCTCTGGCAACCCACCAACCCGCACTGGACCAGCGTGGTGGGCTTATGGTCCAAACCCCCCTTAATGAAATTTTACGTCATATTTGCATGGAAATGTGACGTTCGAGGTAGTGTTGGCAAATTATTTCAATGCAGAGTTAGCGTGGTCGGACTTTAGTAGATTGTGTATCAAGGGAGCTAAATGACATATTTACGGCGAGGGCGGTATATCCTGAGTGAAGCGAAAGATTCTAAAGTGCAATATTGAGCGTAGCGGGGGATTCAAGTGTTTACGCCCTAAAATATTTTTTATGTTATCAAGGGAGCTAAATGATATATTTACGGCGAGGGCGGTATATTGAATCCTGAAGCGAAAGATTCTAAAGTACAATATTGAGCGTAGCGGGGGATTCAAGTGTTTACGCCCTAAAATAATTTTGCTACCATGTGCCGCATACTGATTTTCACACCTATGAGGAAAAGAATCATTGTTGCCCGCAAATGGCAGAAAAAAGTAATAGTACATTACATACCTAGGCAAAACTTACTAGTCTTAAGCCTTAAATGGGATCCCAGGGATCGGTAGACGACTGTACATTTGCGAAAAAATATTAAATAACAAAATGTTGGCATTTTTTAACCGGCCGAGTTAACACTGCACCCGGCGCACGGGCATTTCGATGAGCGTTAGGTGTAGAGGTCACTCGACAGGGTTATACTATAAGACCGTGTCAGAACGCAAGTATTTGACTGCCGAGCGATAAATATGCGGTCTGAGGCTTTCATTATTATCGCCCGTGGTGAGTACAATATTATAAGTCTTCCGTGGCCAGGAAGTGGGATTTTCCGCACGCGAAGCGGTAAGAAGGTGGACGTAAAATATTTATTCACCAGACCCAATGATTGGGTCATACTTAGTTGAAAAACAAAAGTCGTCCGTCCTGTGGTCAATAGTTAACGGCTTATGTGCATGTTAGCTATGTTTCTATTACAGGGATTTATAGAAACGGAGACACTGTTTATGCGGTCAACTATACTAATGATACTGGTCGAATCCAAAATTAAGCTTTGTAGCCCTTAACTTTTGGTATGTCCACAGAAAAGACGCGAACCTAAATCCGCGTATGACCCGATTACGAGTTACCAACAGCATTTTAGCTAAATCCGGTCCCATGAACTTCAGTTGATAATGCCGACCGGTTTGACGACCGGTTTAGCCTAGTGGGTAGTGCACCTGCCTGTGAAGCTGACGGTCCTGGGTTCGAATCCCGGTCAGTCAAATATTTGTGTGATGAGTATGAATATTTGTTTCTTGGATGTTTTCTATGTATTTAAGTATTTATATCTATTAAATATATCGTCGTCTAGTACCCATAACACAAGCCTTCTTGAGCTTACTGTGGGGCTAGTTCGATTTGTGTAAGATTGTCCTCTAATATTTATTTATTTATTTAATGCCATTTCGTGAGTAAAATCTCATTTCCCAGAAATCTTAGTTTTCCAAAACCCGTAAACACATTAAAGCATCTGTCGGCGATGCGCGTACGCCTATCAAACAATAAGAGACAACATTACATATTTACAAGCAAGCTTGTTTGCTTTCACATTGCAACCATAATCTATCACCATTCTCCGATGCCTCTCGCCCAGTCCAGTCAAACCATGGCACCAAAATTCAAATACCTTTTAAAACTAATCAAACGTGCACGTATTTTTTTTATAATAATTACTATGACGTACATAGCTGTGCTTATCACGAGGCGGGATGATAATACATATGAAACATTAGACACGGAACGAGAACGGAACAAGAACAACGGAATTGGAAAGTTTATTCTCCTATGGACCGATCCAAACGCTTCCCCATTCAACTACTTCGGCAAAGGACCGTCTGTGTTCAGAGAGAAATCTTGCAAATATAGAAACTGCTACGTGTCAGGCGACCGGGATGAGTTGGGAGACACATCGTTATTTGATGTAGTTATATTCAACGGGCCTCAGTTACTCCAAACGTTGCAGCTGAACGATTTGCCGACCAGCCGTTCGGCGAATCAAAAATACGTTTACGCCAACGTGGAGTCGTCGCATAATTATCCGTTGTGCGGATTCAACGGCTTCTTCAATTGGACGTGGACTTACAGGCTGGATTCTGACGTGAACTGGGGTTATTACGTGGTCAAAAACGTGACGGGACATGTTGTAGCGCCTAGAATTAACGTAGAATGGGAAAGTACAGACAATATGGGAGATATAGACGATAATATGAAGGTGAAATTGAGAAGTAAGACGAGAGCGGTGGCGTGGTTCGCCTCAAACTGTCACACGAAGAGTCGCAGAGAGGAATACGTGGAATCCGTACGTGAATATCTGAAGAACTATAGTTTAAATGTAGATGTGTACGGCGCTTGTGGGACGCTGCAATGCCCGATGCGTATAAACGAGAGATGCCTCCGTTTGTTGGACAAGGCGTACTATTTTTATTTCGCTTTCGAGAATTCGTTCAGTGTTGATTATGTGACGGAGAAGATTTTGAACGCAGTTAGGCACAATACAGTGCCGGTCGTGTATGGAGGTGCCAATTACTCTAGGTAAGTAAATTGTATATATGTGATAATCCATATTGAAAGGAACCTTATGGCGACCGGCATTTACGCCTTTATTGCCGCTGTTCCAATACAATAGTGAATAGGTGCAACGTAAGCGCCTGCCGCCATAAGGTCCCTTTCGATGTGGATTATCACATATTATGAACTGGAGATTATGCTGCTCAATTTCATTCGTGGGCCATTCTACTTTTCATGTACATAATTTTCACTTTTTTTTAATGCAGATTTTGGAATACTTGGCCCTCACTTCATATTTTGTATTGTTATTTAGATAGACCTTTAATTGCAGTATCACTTCCGACAGTTTTGGTAATTAACGAACCACAGCTAACATCCATAAATCGAAAGTCAGTGGTCATTGGATGTCTCACCATTTGTATGAAAAAATGATTTTTACCACTGTGATACCCACCTTTTACAGCAATATGTTATAATATTTAAGTATTTTTACCTATAAATTCCTTTTATTAGATTCAGGTACTATTTCGAAATCCTATTTTTGTACACTAACTCAATACATATCATAGATTTTTTTTGTAATAGAAAACTGGTCATGAAAAAGTAGAATGACCCTCGTAGTACAAGTACGGAAAGTAAGTAATTCCCTAAGTGACGGTGAACAAAAACACGAGCGATTAGCGAGTGTTTTTGACCGACACGAGTTGGGAATTACTTTTCCGAACACGTATCGTACGTTTTATAATGCAATGTGCGAGGAAATGAAAAATTTTATCGAAAAGTAAATTTAAAATTTAAAGGTTATAATTTTTTTTTCGGATTTCATTGGAATAAGGGTCATACTTACTTGAAAAAACAAGTCGCCCCTCCTGTGATCAATAGTTAACGGCTTATGTGCATGTTAGCTATGTTTTTATCACAGGGATTTATAGAAACGGAGACACTGTTTATGCGGGTTACTGGTCCAATCCAAAATTAAGCTTTGTAGCCCTTAACTTTTGGTATGTCCACAGAAAAGACGCGAACGATCCATAAGTTACCAATGGTCAGTTTTTGTACCTACAATCTACATATCACTTATAACAATGTATTTCCAGATTTTTACCACCCGGATCATATATAAACGCCGTGGAACTGACCCCCGCTGAGTTAGCCTCTACAATCAACCATCTCATAAACACTCCAGAGGCGTACTTCAAATACTTCAGATGGCAGAAACATTACAGTTTCCACCTGCGTCACGAGAGTCCGGAGACAGACGATTACTGTAGATTCTGCGAGTTGTTGAACAGTGACAAAATGGCCGAGGAATCCGTTCATATGAACATTAACGAGTGGTGGAGCGGGAACTACTGTTACACGGATGAAGCGTTGACACATTACAGAAAAGTATTGATAAGCAATAAAAAGAAAATATATTCACGTTACCAATAAACATAGATACGAAAATACTCGAAAAATAACTACATCAAATTATTTATGCTTTTTTTTAACCTGTGGCTTTATAGACCGGGCCTAGTAAAGCGATAGGAGTGCGCGCTTGGAGAGTAGCCAGGGGAAAACTGACCACGCGTGTGGTTTGGAATACTGGAATACTCTATGCTTTTTTTTAACCTGTTGCTTTATAGGTCGGCCCTAATAAAGCGATAGGAGTGCGCGGTTGGAGAGTAGCCTGGGGAAAACCGACCACGCGTGTGGTTTGGAATACTGGAATACTCTATGCTTTTTTTTTAACCTGTTGCTTTATAGGTCGGGCCTAATAAAGCGATAGGAGTGCGCGGTTGGAGAGTAGCCTGGGGAAAATCCAGGGGAAACCTCCGACACGACCACGCGTGTGGTTTGGAACACTGGAATACTCTATGCTTTTTTTTAACCTGTGGCTTTGTAGGCCGGGCCTAATAAAGCGATAGAAGTCCGCGGTTGGAGAGTAGCCTGGGGAAAACCGACGACGCGTGTGGTTTGGAACACTGGAATACTCTAAGAGTTTGCGCTCCAGTGAGATTGGTTGAGCGGCTTCAACCGAATCTGAGGTGTGAGTGGAATCGAGCTACTGGGAGTTTTGTCGCTGCGCTGATTCACTAAACCTAGCCTAGCTGAGAAGAGTCCAGCAAGAAACTCGGCTAGGCCTGGTCTGGGTTGGACTGACTACCCGGCGTACGGCGGTACCGGGACTAATAGGGACTATGTGTGTCAGTGTGGTCGCGATCGCGCGGTGGACGTCCCCGCCGTTATTTATGCTATTATAACGATAACTAAGGAATCAAGTTTGACCACAGAAAAATGTAACATCATTCATATTTCCCTTCGCTTTTGTCGTTTCTTAAAAAGTTATAGAAAATATGCATCATTTTTTTAGGGTTCCGTAGCCAAAATGGCAAAAACGAACCCTTATAGATTCGTCATGTCTGTCCGTCCGTCGGTCCGTATGTCACAGCCGATTCACTCGGAGACTATAAGCACTACAATTATGAAATTTGGTAGGAAGGTGTATTCTATGAACCGCTACATAAAAGCGATGTGAAATTACAAAAAAAATGTTAAATTAGGGGGGCACTCCATACTCGTAACCGGTGGATGAAACAAAAATTTTCAACGCACATAGTCGATCTGAGGTGTGAGTGGAATCGAGCTGCTGGGAGTTTTGTCGCTGATTCACTAAACCTAGCCTAGCTGAGAAGGGTCCAGCAAGAAACTCAGCTACGCCCGGTCTGGGTCGGACTGACTACCCGGTGTGCGGCGGTACCGGGACTAATAGGGACTAAGTGTGTCAGTGTTGTCGCGATAGCGCGGTGGACGTCCCCGCCGTTATTTATGCTATTATAACGATAAATAAGGAATCAAGTTTGATCACAGAAAAATGTAACATCATTCATATTTCCCTTCGCTTTCGTCGTTTCTTAAAAAGTAATAGAAAATATGCATCACTTTTTTAGGGTTCCGTAGCCAAAATGGCAAAAACGAACCCTTATAGATTCGTCATGTCTGTCCGTCCGTCCGTATGTCACAGCCGATTTACTCGGAGACTATAAGCACTACAATTATGAAATTTGGTAGGAAGGTGTATTCTATGAACCGCTACATAAAAGTGATGTGAAATTACAAAAAAAATATTAAATTAGGGGGGGCACTCAATACATGTATGTAACCAGTGGATGAAAAAAAATTTGTATTTGTGACTTAGTGACTTTTGCTTGTAAACCGACGGTATATGTAATTAAATTCTAAGTTATGGCACTCTACATCTATCACACAAATGGTTTTACCTTGAAGATTATATTGCGACTGTTTGTTGCCTACAAAAATTTGACGACCGCTTTAGCCTAGTTGGTATTGACCCTGCCTTCGAAGCTGGAGGTCCCGCGTTCGAATCCCGGTCAGGGCATGTATTTGTGTGATGAACACGAATGAACATGTTTTCTATGTATTTATGTATCTATATAAGTATGTATATCGTCACTTTGGTACCCATAGTACAAGCTATGCTTAGTTTGGGACTAGGTTGATTTGTGTAAGATTGTCTAAAAATATTTATTTATTGATATACGAGCTTTATTATAAATAGGTATTTGTTACTTAGGCCGGGTTTTATAAAGATCCGTTAGACCAAATGTCAGATCAAATTTCAGTAACTCAGTACATTTTTTGACATAAACCAACATAAGGTCTAAGGGATCTTTATAAAACCGAGGCTTAGTGACTTTTGCTTTTAACCCGACGGTATATACACTCTGGGTCTTTCACACAAATGTTTTTACCTTGAAGATTCTATTCTGCCTGTGAAGCTGACGGTCCTGGGTTCGAATCCCGGTCAGGGCAAATATTTGTGTGATGAGCATGAATATTTGTTTCTGAGTCTTGGATGTTTTCTATGTATTCAAGTATTTATATCTATTAAATATATCGTCGTCTAGTACCCATAACACAAGCCTTCTTGAGCTTACTGTGGCGCTAGATCGATTTGTATAAGATTGCCCTCTAATATTTATTTATATATATTTATATTTATTGCGATTGTTTGTTGCATACAAAAAAAAAATATTTTTTTTACCTGGTGCGAGTCTTCGTAGTCCCGCCTGCGCTGGGGCAGGCTGCTCAGCGTGACCGACTCCCGCGCCGGCTCCTGTTGCTCCTCGCGGTGCTCCTCAACCATGTTGAGCGACGTCGAGCCGGTCGAGCTTTTTCTGCGTCTGACAAATGGGAGCGTGATTTAGTGCACGCGTGGGTCAAGAGGCCTTATAAATCTATTTCAAAATTTTAGTTCTCTTTTGTTTCTACCCTGGATATCTGTATGTAAGTAGTAAGTGGATACAATTGTTATTTTTCTCTTATGTATTATTTTTTCTTTTGCAGTCATATTTAATTATTTTTCTTTTGGCTATTATTTAGTGTATGGCGGTCCGTGAGTGCCCGACGGTACTGGCTGAAAATCAGCGCTGTAGGTGTCTGACACCGCAGCATAATGCTGAGCCAGTGTCCGTTTCACTGCCGCGGGGACACACATGTTGTGGTTTGTTTTCTTCAGTTGTTTTTTTATTTTTTTATAATATGTGTCTTCTGTGTCTGTGAATAAATGTTTCTTTCTTTTCTTTCTTTCTTTCTTTATAAGTTTTAAAATGTTTTGATTTCAAATTATGACAAAAGTATTGATAATACCAATAAAATTATTAAAGGCTACAATGATTTAATTAAAGTTTTAGATAGTAACATAGCCATTTATTGATTTTAATGTGTGTAGTAGAATCTAAGCGGAAATAACAAGTCTTTAGCCTGAAAATAGTCGATTTGGAGTGATGTTTGAAACGATATTTGTTAATGAAAAATCCAAAATATACATTTAAAATTTATGACATAAGGTCGTAATAGTCCTGTTCTAGATAGTAACGTTGAGAAAATGTCAAGATACGTGTCAATTCAAACAGAAAATGGCCTAAATAGATGAGCATTTTTTGACTGATAAGGACCCTTAACATTTCGGCGATCATTCCGCTGCTGCAGTTCGACGGAAAGATTTGTATGTGAAAAAAGCCAAAGTAGTCAGATCGTCTCCGGGCGAACAAAAAAATAAACATTAGCATTCTTTTGTGTTGAGCCCGGGGATCCCAGGAACCGGTAGACGACTTCTACCGGACCACGGCTTAACGAGTTAGGGTGGGTTGCACCGAACCGTCTGTAATCAATTCAATTCAATTCATTTCCCATGTAGGTATACATTGATACACTTATGTCCGTCAATTATTGCACATTTTCAACTTAAAACTATTGATAGTAGCTAATTAGTCAACTTAAATATTAAAATTATTCCATACATCATTTTCTGTTAGATATTCCGACACGTTATAATAAGATTTTTCAGTTAATTTCAGTTTTATAAGTTTCTTAAATGTATGATCTGGTAAGTCTATTATATTCTTAATCGTAAGCGGTGTTCGTTAACATCTGATTGTATGGAAAGTTTGACAAGTTTCTATGGGATGACAGCTGCCGGCGCCATATTTGACGATGACCGGCCTGTGATCGTATGATGGTGCAACCGTCTCTAAGGGTGGGTTGCACCAAAACGTCTGTAATCGTAAGCGGTGTTCGTTAAAATCTGATTGTATGGTAAGTTTGACAAGTTTCTATGGGACGATAGCTGCCGGCGCCATATTTGACGATGACCGGCCTGTGATCGTGTGCTGGTGCAACCGACCCTTAATGCCCAGCGGGGCTAGCATAACTGCCGCTGCGACGCGACGCGAGTAGAGATAAATCTACCCTCCTCTTTCCAATTTGCACAGTTCGATTGAGACAGGAATCGCTGAGTCGCGCGAGATACGACTTGACAGCAAGTTGTGCTAGCCCACCACCTCTAAGGGTGGGTTGCACCAAACCGTCTGTAATCGTAAGCGGTGTTCGTTAAAATCTGATTGTATGCTAAGTTTGACAAGTTTCTATGGGACGACAGCTGCCGGCGCCATATTTCCTTTAGTTGCAGTAGTTCGGTTGTATAGTCCGGGGTCGAACTAATGCAACACTTTTAGTCTCATTAGTTCGGTTGTGACGTCAAACCGAGCTGTTGGGAGGGAATCTTTGGTTGCAGTAGTTCGGTTGAGTTGTCCGGGACCGAGCTACTGCAACACTTTTAGTCTCATTAGTTCGGTTGTGACGTCAAACCGAGCTGTTGGGAATCTTTGGTTGCAGTAGTTCGGTTGAGTTGTCCGGGACCGAGCTACTGCAACACTTTTAGTCTCATTAGTTCGGTTGTGACGTCAAACCGAGCTGTTGGGAATCTTTGGTTGCAGTAGTTCGGTTGAGTTGTCCGGGACCGAGCTACTGCAACACTTTTAGTCTCATTAGTTCGGTTGTGACGTCAAACCGAGCTGTTGGGAATCTTTGGTTGCAGTAGTTCGGTTGAGTTGTCCGGGACCGAGCTACTGCAACACTTTTAGTCTCATTAGTTCGGTTGTGACGTCAAACCGAGCTGTTGGGAATCTTTGGTTGCAGTAGTTCGGTTGAGTTGTCCGGGACCGAGCTACTGCAACACTTTTAGTCTCATTAGTTCGGTTGTGACGTCAAACCGAGCTGTTGGGAATCTTTGGTTGTAGTAGTTCGGTTGAGTTGTCCGGGACCGAGCTACTGCAACACTTTTAGTCTCATTAGTTCGGTTGTGACGTCAAACCGAGCTGTTGGGAATCTTTGGTTGCAGTAGTTCGGTTGAGTTGTCCGGGACCGAGCTACTGCAACACTTTTAGTCTCATTAGTTCGGTTGTGACGTCAAACCGAGCTGTTGGGAATCTTTGGTTGCAGTAGTTCGGTTGAGTTGTCCGGGACCGAGCTACTGCAACACTTTTAGTCTCATTAGTTCGGTTGTGACGTCAAACCGAGCTGTTGGGAATCTTTGGTTGCAGTAGTTCGGTTGAGTTGTCCGGGACCGAGCTACTGCAACACTTTTAGTCTCATTAGTTCGGTTGTGACGTCAAACCGAGCTGTTGGGAATCTTTGGTTGCAGTAGTTCGGTTGAGTTGTCCGGGACCGAGCTACTGCAACACTTTTAGTCTCATTAGTTCGGTTGTGACGTCAAACCGAGCTGTTGGGAATCTTTGGTTGCAGTAGTTCGGTTGAGTTGTCCGGGACCGAGCTACTGCAACACTTTTAGTCTCATTAGTTCGGTTGTGACGTCAAACCGAGCTGTTGGGAATCTTTGGTTGCAGTAGTTCGGTTGAGTTGTCCGGGACCGAGCTACTGCAACACTTTTAGTCTCATTAGTTCGGTTGTGACGTCAAACCGAGCTGTTGGGAATCTTTGGTTGCAGTAGTTCGGTTGAGTTGTCCGGGACCGAGCTACTGCAACACTTTTAGTCTCATTAGTTCGGTTGTGACGTCAAACCGAGCTGTTGGGAATCTTTGGTTGCAGTAGTTCGGTTGAGTTGTCCGGGACCGAGCTACTGCAACACTTTTAGTCTCTTAAGTTCGGCTATGACGTCTAACCGAACTGTTGGGAAATGTAACGACTCAAAAGTACGGTTAAGGATGAGGGTAAATAAAAATACATTATTTTCATGACAAAGTTTAATAAAATAATTGTAGATTTTCTTCATCTCATAAAAAACAACAATAATACTAGCTTGTCTAGTAGGCATACTTGCACACCGTTTCCATGCATTTTTGCCAGAATTCCGCAAACCTAGGTTGAGGAGTATTTAGCAGCAGTTTGCGGAGGTTTGTTTCCTCTATACTGTTGCAAACAGTGCATTTTCCAATATTATCTGGAGAGAATGAGATCACAGGTTATCGTTTGTTTTTACCATTTTGTCCATCTGATTTATTTAAGTCCACAAGGTTACTTAATACATAAGAATAATAAATATACTTATAAAATACTCACTAACCCTGAATCATCACCGTCGATGTGTATTTTGACCATATATTTGTAAATGAAGGCTGTTTGACTTCATTCATAATTGCACTATTGCTGTGCATAAACCTCTTATGTGTCGGTTTGGATTTATCTGTGGCAGTCCATGACAAGTGACAGTTGACAGGTCAAAGGTCGTTTGTGACTATGCAAGTAATCTAAGGAGAAATATTGTAAAATTCGAATAGTTACTTAAGATAGAATAAGAAGAATAAGTGGAATAATAGCTTTAATGTTGTTTCTCTTTTCAGGTAAGATTTTATTCTATAAGATAAACCAAATGTGCTAACCTAAGTGTCCGTAAATAATAAAATAACCAATCTCTTTTCAGAGCAACTCAATACAGTTTTATTCAACCACTTCAATATCCTACCATAAGTGTATAAACACATTATAAAACAACATTTCCAGCTATTTCCTGGACAAAGATGGAGAAGCTTAGATTTGAATTTATGGTAAAAGCAAGTAGTGAGGACTCGAAAACTAGTATAATTTGTGTAACCTCCATCACAGATGTTGATAAAAATGTCTTTGTAATTCCGGAACAATACCAGCCGGTGAAATTTCATGATGGAATAATAAAAACACAAGCATTTCAGAGAGTGAAAAATACTCTACAACGGAGACATGACAAGAGGCAAGTGTGGATCTCAGTCACACCTGAAATAACAGCTACCTATATAGATGAAGATGGCAATATGCAATTCCAAGGATATCTGTTGGAAGAATTGTCACCGAAGACTCAACAACAGGCTCCAACGGCTGGAATCTCTGAAGAAGTATTATCGAGAATCCTAGAAAATTTTGCTCAAATGAAATGTGATAAATCTAATACTCAAGGCATGAAAAATTTAAAGGAAAGATTTGTAATCGAGAAATTCACAAGGAAAACATCAAACGTATCACAGTGGATTATGACTTTTGAAGCTGAGTGTACCCGTTTAGGCATAGAAGAGGATACAAAACGGATTGAAGTACTTAGGCTGTTTTTAGAAGAATCCTGCCTGGACTGGTACAGTGCTATGCTTATAAAGTATACAGTTGCTTCGGAATGGTCTCTGTGGAAAAAAAACTTTTGTGAGACTTATGCAGATAAGAGTTGGTCGCCGATCAGGTATGCAATGTTGTACAAATATAGGCAGGGCTCGTTATTAGATTATGCATTAAAGAAAGAAAGACTGCTATTAGAGATTAATAAAACAATGGATAAACAAACTTTGATAGATTTAATCGCTACAGGGTTGCCAAATTTTGTGACAGATAAAATTGAAAGGGATACTTTACAAGTAACTGAGGATTTGTTCAGTCACATTAGGGGTTTAGAATATTTAGTGGAGAGAAAGACTTGGGAAAAAAAGACTATAACATTTGAAAATAAAATAAAAGAGAAAAATGTCAAGGAGCAGCCATGTAGAATTTGTGAGAAGGAAAATAAAGGCAAACGGTACCATCCCGAGTCCCTATGCTGGTTTAAAAACAAAAATAATGATCGTTTCAAACGGGATCAAATAAGGAGTGTTAATAATTCCGAGTTAGAAACCGAGTTGAATGAAATGGACCAAAAAAACTAGTAATCCCGCCATTGATCAAGATTAAATTATTAATTAATGATACCTTGCAAGTATTAGGAGTTTATGATTCAGGATCGAATGTATCTTTAATAAATTCAAGATTATTGTCCTTGAATAATAACTCGAGTAATAACGCAATAAAAAGTGCGGGTCTGAAAACGATCAATGGCGTGAAAAAAACCATTGGGATGGTAACCTTAAAACTAAAAATATTAGAGGTGGAAAAAGACGTTAGTGTGTTTGTAATAGATGAAGAAAATTTTGATTACGATTTTCTAATTGGATTAGATTGTATAGAACAATTTTACTTAATTCAAAATGAAAAATTGGTAATTTCACAAAACATTCCCATCCAAACAACACAATTACAAGGACAAGTGTCCAATCAGAGAAATGCTAATTTAATTCCTGGCTTCACAGGTAGCAAAATGAAAAAAACAAAAAAATATGAAAGTAAGGATGAGGGTATTTTGGAAAAAACCAAACATGATTGTGAAATAAATTTTAATGAACACTTAGAAGTTGAAAACTTTAACATATCTATAAATCACCTAGACCTACATCAACAATCGAAAATAGATGAGCTGATTTGCAAATATACATCACTCTTTGCAAGGGACAAGTATGATGTAGGTATTGTAAAGGACTATGAGGCTCATATTGATTTGATAGTTGATAAATATTGCAGTAAAAGACCATACAGGTGCACTATTGAGGATAGAAAGGAAATACAACAACAAATATCAATGTTGCTAAAGAAAAACTTAATTGAAGAGTCTTATAGTCCTTTCGCAGCCCCGGTAACATTGGCCTATAAGAAAGAGGAAGGAAAAAAATCAAGGTTATGCGTAGACTTTCGTGATTTAAATAAAATTGTAGTCCCTCAATCACAACCGTTTCCGTTGATTGAGGATTTAGTGATAAAAACAAGAAATTGTGGCTTCTTTACCACGCTGGATATAAACTCGGCGTTCTGGTCAATCCCACTAAAAATTGAAGACAGGAAAAAGGTAGCGTTTGTTACTCAGGAGGGCCACTTTCAGTGGACATGTTTACCGTTTGGCTTAAAAACCTCGCCTGCAATTTTTCAGAGGATATTAAGCAGTATTATCAGAAAACATGGACTGTCAGATTTTACGGTGAACTATATTGACGATATTTTAGTATTTTCAGAAACTTTCGCAGACCATATGAAACATTTATCGTTATTATTGGAAGCGATCTTAAAGGAGGGATTTAGACTTAAGTTCTCGAAATGTAGCTTTGCTCAGAACTCTGTAAAGTATTTGGGCCATGTCATAGGAAATAACACCATTACTCCATTAAAAGATAACTTGATTGCTATAAAAGAATTCCCTGTACCAATGACACAGAAGAATGTCCGCCAATTCTTAGGTAAAATAAATTTCTATGCAAAATATATTCCGAATAGTTCGATAATATTAGATCCTTTACATAACTTACTAAGGAAAGGACAAAAATTTGATTGGTCAGATAAATGCCAGGAGTCATTTGAGAGGACAAAAACACTACTATGTCAGAAACCTATTTTGGCAATATTTGATCCGAACCTACCGATTCACATTTATACAGACGCGAGTATTCAAGGGATAGGCGCGATCTTGAAACAACCACAAAATAATGGCGAAGAGAAACCTTGTGCATACTTCTCAAGAAAATTAAATGTCACACAAAAAAAAAGAAAAGCCATATATCTCGATTTATAGGATAGATACAGGTCATAATAAATCAGAATCGAATTTGTTTCATATCACAAAACTTGTCCCTTTATTAGAACTTATGTAAAATTATATATTAAATGTTTAATTGTACACACAGGTTGGGGGGGGGGAGATGTAAATGAAGGCTGTTTGACTTCATTCATAATTGCACTATTGCTGTGCATAAACCTCTTATGTGTCGGTTTGGATTTATCTGTGGCAGTCCATGACAAGTGACAGTTGACAGGTCAAAGGTCGTTTGTGACTATGCAAGTAATCTAAGGAGAAATATTGTAAAATTCGAATAGTTACTTAAGATAGAATAAGAAGAATAAGTGGAATAATAGCTTTAATGTTGTTTCTCTTTTCAGGTAAGATTTTATTCTATAAGATAAACCAAATGTGCTAACCTAAGTGTCCGTAAATAATAAAATAACCAATCTCTTTTCAGAGCAACTCAATACAGTTTTATTCAACCACTTCAATATCCTACCATAAGTGTATAAACACATTATATATTAATTATTTGGTCCCAACAATTATCGATTTTCGAAGGTTCGATTTTTTTTAATAAAAAACGCAACATGAGTTCGTGTGCATTCATTTCACATAAACATAACTTAAACCTTTTGTTTTCTGAAAATATATATTAATATTAGTTTAGACAATCTAGTCTGGGCATGCATATTTAGTCGGAGTTATATCATTTTAAATATACAACAAATAGTTGTATAGTTATAATCAAAGGTATGTCTTTCATTATAATAATAATTAAATAAGTGGGATGATAATCATGAGATGAAATATAATACTAAATACTTGTAAAGACACGCATGAAATAAGATACAGTAATTGTTGTTACACTTCTGGTTAATATGAACTAAATATTCAAGAACTAAAAATCATGACTACACTGTACCTTTAAGTTCATTCTTAGCCTTATATATTACCGAATAGAAGCGATTTTCAGTTCTAGATAATAACATTATTGACAGGTATTTATCCGCTTTAAAGGATTAATATTTCTTATGCAATAGTTATTTAAAATGTAAATATTGAAAGAAATGCACGTAAACTCCTAATCGAAGTGTCAATGTAATTGACTAGTAATGAATAAGACCCTAATTAGTCTTTGGACTCGAGAGGTGGCATGATGATTTACAAGTGGCCAGTACTTTCTTAATATACCGTGTACTAGGAGGCTATAGAGGTTTTATGTACGAGACTTTTCGCCAGTAATGACAAAAAGACTCTTAAAAGAAAAGTAATAAGTAAGCCCCACAGTAAACTGAATAAGGGTTGTGTTACGGGTACTAGACGTCAATATCCAACTAATGTTAGTGACCCTGCCTACGAAGCAAGCGTCCTGGGTTCGATCCCCAGCCAGAGCATTATTTCTATTTGTGTGATGAGCACATTTCTGGATCTTGGATGTTTTCTATGTATTTAAGTATTGTATCTATCTATCTATCTAAGTATGTATATCGCCGTCTATTACCCATAACACGAGCCTAAATTGAGCTTACTGTGGGACTAGGTCGATTTGTGTAAGATATTCCTTGATATATTTATTTATTTATATATATAAAGTTTATAAGTATGGATAAAGCTACTGAATGGATGTTAAACTATGAACGGTCGAAGCAATTCCACCCTGTATGAAGAGATATATGGGAATACTGTAAAGAACCATATTACTACGAGCAAGAGCACTGACCTGGGTTAAAATTAAATAAATTCTCCTTTTTTCTGAAGTAATTTTTAAGAGGCAGTATACAAAGCTCTTTTGTACAGATAGGTTTCTGTCGAAATATGCCCGCTTACAAGTTGCAGCTTACAATTTCCTATAAATATATCACGTTCTATATCTGTGTTATTCCTTTTCGACAAAGTCTTTTTTCCAAATTGTTTGAGCTGGTCCACACTAAAATGTGCTAAAGCGTCATCGTCATTTAATACGTGTAATATTTGTAGTAGGGTTGGGTGCTTATTAATAAGGGTGTTTATTTTATGATTCCAACCTTCAACTACATTATTCGTACGGTGTTGCTCCGAGAATACATTACATATTGGAATAAAATTTGGTCTCATCCAGAATTTTTGGAAATATTTTTTAAATTCAATCAATTTTGCATCTGGAGCTACTGTTGACATCTCAGTACATACGCATTGCCAGCCATTAAATATATATTCTATGGGTAGTAATGGCAAGACACTGCACAAGTTAACGAAGTACTTCTGATGTTTTGCTTTCAGGTGCAGTTTTTTTGCCTTACGACTCAAGCAATCGCGGAAATGAAAGTAACAACCCTTAAGCTGTATATTGGGGAACATTTGCGAAAGGGCTTTAATTACCGCCATTTCGTAATCTAAGTGAACAACTTCCGGTTCCCATTCAGGGATTTGGCTTTTTATCAATTGAAACATCGTTGTATACGATTTTTCTTTTTTATGCGACATAAAAATGTACGCAAGCGGTTTTATATTTATTGTTTCGGAGTCGCTTCCCATGTCGCCATGAATGGTGTATAGCTGGCAGAAAGGGGTTGGGCATGCCTTAAAAGTCCCATCCATAAAATATTGCTTTCATTGTAACTTGTGATTTTTTGCTGCAATAAATTATTACTTTTACTTCATCTTCATAAAACTCAGCCAGAATGTTATCTCGAAATTTAGCCGGTATTTGTATCTCTGACAATACGTTAGTACGTATTTTGTCAACCTGAGCTTGAGCATGAATTTTGCGGTATATGGTATTCTTTTTTTGTTTAAAGCTTGGGATCGGCTTAGAGCTTGCCATGTGCAAGCCTTTATCGTTGATTTCTAGTAAACATCGCCGATAAACTTTTGGAGCTGGTTCTCTCCCTTGGGCAGCTTGTTCCACGTATTTATTGATTATGATATCAACGTCATTTTGAGTTTCGTTTGCTGTACAGCTGCTCAAATGATCCCCGAAACATAGGATTGCCTTTTCATTCTACAAAAAAAATAACGATCAATTGATACCTACCTCAAAAATCACCACAAGACGCCACCAATATTTGAGCACTTGTGCTTTAGGAAAAAACATCACCATTATTTGAATTGAACTTACATCCGATACCATTATATATCCCTTACATTTTAATTTCTTGTATTCTTTGCAACGCCAATAACTTGTTTTATTTGCATTTATTGTGTTACGGTAATATCGATGACCCGCGTAAAAGAGAACTCTACCGCGTCCTTGTCGAATAAATTTTAAATTAATTTCATTTGCTGGAATAGCACTTCGCGACATGTTTACTGTACTTTAATAAATCAAAGAATTATGGAAATGTGTCAAGAAGGAAGTTATATATGACACTTATCTACAATTGGCCAGTACGTAGCCTAGTTGAAAAGAGGTTGACAATAAAAGACTACGTGATTTATTAAAAGTTGATTAAATACTAATATGATTGCATTGAGTTTTTTGTCATGTCAACGGAATAAAGTAATATTATGTAAAATACGACTGTCAATATATAGTTGAGTATTTATTTCATTGCACTATTCTACAATTTAACAACGTATATATCCATGTATAGTTACGAACAGATAAAATCTCATACGCGTCAAGAAATTTATACATAAAAATATAACTTATTATAAAATTAATATAATATGTATACTTACTTAATACATATTAGGCTCCGTAACATCACATCACTACCCGAACGGTAATAACCGTACTTTTGAGTCGTTACATTTCCCAACAGTTCGGTTAGACGTCATAGCCGAACTTAAGAGACTAAAAGTGTTGCAGTAGCTCGGTCCCGGACAACTCAACCGAACTACTGCAACCAAAGATTCCCAACAGCTCGGTTTGACGTCACAACCGAACTAATGAGACTAAAAGTGTTGCAGTAGCTCGGTCCCGGACAACTCAACCGAACTACTGCAACCAAAGATTCCCAACAGCTCGGTTTGACGTCACAACCGAACTAATGAGACTAAAAGTGTTGCAGTAGCTCGGTCCCGGACAACTCAACCGAACTACTGCAACCAAAGATTCCCAACAGCTCGGTTTGACGTCACAACCGAACTAATGAGACTAAAAGTGTTGCAGTAGCTCGGTCCCGGACAACTCAACCGAACTACTGCAACCAAAGATTCCCAACAGCTCGGTTTGACGTCACAACCGAACTAATGAGACTAAAAGTGTTGCAGTAGCTCGGTCCCGGACAACTCAACCGAACTACTGCAACCAAAGATTCCCAACAGCTCGGTTTGACGTCACAACCGAACTAATGAGACTAAAAGTGTTGCAGTAGCTCGGTCCCGGACAACTCAACCGAACTACTGCAACTAAAGGCCATATTTGACGATGACCGGCCTGTGATCGTGTGTTGGTGCAACCGACCCTAAGGGTGGCTTGCACCAAACCGTCTGTAATCGTAAGCGGCGTTCGTTAAAATCTGATTGTATGGTAAGTTTGGCAAGTTTCTATGGGACGACAGCTGCCGGCGCCATATCCTCCTAAGACCCCGCGTCCTACGTAGTCTAGCCATAAATTCTGTCCCAACTTTTTCACCATTTTAAATTTAATAATGGAACGTTCGATGTACTTTTGTTTCTTGATTATGCTTAAATAGACATTTGGCTGTCAGAAAAAGTATATTTGGCTCCAGGTATCGTTTCCCTGAAGATGGAGTGGGGCATCAAAGAGAATCGTGTCGCAGTGATAGCGTTATACAAGTGTAACAAGCAAGTGAACAACATTTTCAAACTGCTGAAACCTTTGAATATAACAAAGAAATTTATCTATCGTACCATCAAGCGATACAACGACATCGGTTTAGTCGACGACCGGCCCAGGAGCGGTCGACCACGGCAAACAAGGACACCGGCAGCGATTAAAGCGGTAGCTGAGCGAATTCGGAGAAATCCGCTACGCAAGCAGAAAATCATGGCTAGGGAAATGAAAATTCCCCCTAGAACTATGTCCCGTATCATAAAACAAGACCTTAAGCTTGGGGCTTATCGACGGAGCACAGGTCAGCGATTGACGGCGGCCCTACGGAAAATAAGAGCGACGAGAGCTAAAGTGTTATGGTCGCGGCATGCAAAGGGCGGATATCGTAATATTCTGTTTACAGATGAAAAAATCTTTACTGTGGAGCAAAAATTCAACCGCCAAAATGATAAAATATATGCTCACAGTTCCCAAGAAGCTTCTGAAAAAGTTCCAAGGGTAGAAAGAGGCCACCATCCTGCATATGTCATGGTTTGGTGGGGAGTATCCTATGAAGGCGTCACAGAGCTTCATTTTTGTGAACAAGGGGTAAAAATACGTGCTACGAACTATCAAAAAGACATTTTGAAGAGAGTTGTTAAGCCGCTAAATGATACTTTATTTGCCGGTAAGCACTGGATATTTCAACAAGACTCTGCCCCTGCACATAAAGCTAAGACAACGCAACGGTGGTTAGCGACGCATTTACCCGAGTTTATTGCGGCTGAAGATTGGCCCTCAGGAAGCCCGGATCTCAACCCCTTGGACTATGGTCTGTGGAATATTTTGGAGGAGAAAGCCTGCTTTAAACCTCATCGCAATGTTGAGTCTCTGAAGTTAGATTTAGTGCGGGCAGCGGCTTCAATACCCATCGATACCGTCCGTGCCGTCATAGACGAGTGGCCGGACCGTTTAAAGAAGTGTGTTAAAGTAAAAGGTGGACATTTTGAATAAATATTTTATTTTATACAATCTGTATAGTATAATTAATAAAAATAACCCTAATTTATTTATAAACTTTCTTTTATTTTCAAAATAAATGTCATTTCATATAGGACAGAATTTATGGCAAGACTACGTATATAAAGGACAAAATATTGTCAAAGGAAAATAAGTTAAATTTTGAAGTGATAGAGTTGCATTTGTATTGGTTTGATTGATTTGACATAAAATAAAATTCAAATTTGTAATCGGAACTGTTAGGTTCAAATTCGATTGTATTTTTATCTGTGTGGTGGGTCTCAGGAGGATATTTGACGATGACCGGCCTGTGATGAGCCTTAATGCCCAGCTCTGCATGTATGCTAGTAAATATGTTCGCACTCACATCCCGTACCTTTTCCGTTTGGTGTTCGGCGACGCGTTGGGCGACGCCGAGTGCCGGTTGGAATCCAGCGAGTCGCCCTGGGACTGGAGCTCGGCGCCCGCGCCCTGGGCGCGCGTCAGCGACGTCGTCTCCGGCATCTCCGTGAGACCCTTGATCTTCAGGTGCTTCGCTGTGTCTAGAACCTGGGGGAGAATGGTGTTCAGTTTTATTCATCACAATATACAATACGCTATTAGGGTCAATCAACTTTTTCTTGTTGTTATTCTGTCCCGTCAGCGAGGAGACAACAGTAACCGAGTTTCTTAGGAAAATGATTATAATATGGACTCCAAGCATGCTCAAGAGATGACCCATGTCCAAGTGGATTTATGCTCTTAGCTAAAGCTCATGTTTGGTAGAATTAAACCTTATAAAATCAAAGTTTTAAATAGTGACTCAGAAGACGTAACCATGGTAACGAGCAACAAAGAATAATTGATCCACCCAGGTATTTGTGGCGTTATTCACAATGACACTGACACACATAGGTACATTCATGGGTCACATCACCTTAAATATGGTTTCACTGTACTCAAGCTACCTCTGGTGAGCAGTAACCTTAAGCTCCGACTTCAAGGGAATTGGGCTGAATGATCCAGACGTGCGATCGACAGCCCGCCTGTTTCCGGCCAGGCGTCCCTACACTACATCTACATCTACATCTACCTCTGGTGAGCTAGCACATTTTTTGCTTTCATCTATGTATTTTGGCGTGACAGCCCTAGCGCTACATGTGCCGCGTGTGAATGAATACAAGTTATATGATAGACAGAGATGCACAGAGTAGGCACGTTTTTTATGCCTATACGCCGTTTTTTAGGAAGTATAGCTTCTGTACTTGTACTATTACTTATTGTGACGCGCTTCAGTGACGTCACCTCGGGCACCCCCGTCAGACCTTTAGACGAATTTCAGCTTTATTGACGGGGGCTTCTTTCGTTATTGCCGTCTTTACGGTAATAACAACCTGATAAATATTTAAGTTCCTTACCTGGGGCAGTTGCTCCTCAGTGACGTTCACCTCCCCACAGTACATGAAGTCGACCATTGTGCGGAGGTCAGCGAAGGTCACGTCCTTCAGGATCACGATGGGGTGCTGTGAGGGGTTGTCAACGAACAGCGCCTGCAATGGAGACGACAGGTTTTTAAAATTATATGGCACGCGCTTACCAATCTGAAGGTTAGCTTAGGTTTATTAGGGGGACTTTGGTTTCGTCCCACTGAAAAAAAAACTAAATAGAAAAATCACAGTTTTAAGATTTCTGCCTTTGTATAGACACAATCACCTAGCTGGATGCCAAATTTCAACATTATAGGTCAAGTGGAAGTAGTCAAACATTTTGATGAGCGTGTCAGTTAATTGATTCAAAGTTTAATCAGTGGTAATATAGTGATTTTTGGACTTCAAAATCTGTTGAACGGTAAGAGGTTTTTTATTGAAATTCATGATTTCGTAATTGCAAGATGTGTTTGTATATTTTACCAACAAACACGTACATATATAGATAAATAATTATCTCATTGAAATTTCCTTATATTTCTTATCGAAACAAACTTAGTTTTGGGGTTAGTTCGGATCCCTTAGCGCAGTCCGACACGCACTAGGCGGTTTTTTTTTAAACTGGCTGCGGCTTGATAGGCCGTATCGCAGGCAGGGACCGATACCGGTATTTTTAAAAAACCTTGAATTATCCCAATATTTTGGATTATCTTTTGCTCTTTACGTAGGGCTGAATCATGTATTTAGGTAACAACGTCGTATTATTAGATTGTCCCATTAAAAACGAAATAATGACCCGGTGACCGTAATAATACCGGTATTTTTCTATGGAGAAAATACCGGTATCCGACCCCTGATCAAAACAAACTTAATTTTGGGATTAGTTCGGATCCCTTAGCGCAGTCCGACAAGCACTAGGCGGTTTTTTTTTAAACTGGCTGTGGCTTCATAGGCCGTGTTGGAGACACTGCAAGACACCCCGCGACACAGCGCCGCGACACGGTGACGACACCGTGCCAAACGGGACTCAATCCGGGCCCGCCGCGACAGACTATACGATCGTGGTCAAGCACATACATAGGGTCGCTAGGCCAGTTACGCGCTGACAGAGTTCTGGTGGTGTGCAAAGTGCGTTCCCAGGACTCTGTCAAAAAGCGACCGGTGGAACACCCCAGGGGTTTTAGTCCGTGCCAGTCGGATATACCCACTCGGCTTCTCCCGGGCTGAGTGGGATCCATAACGGATTTCCCCTGGGTAAACAAAAAAAAAAAAAAGGCCAGTTACGCGGCCTGCGTCAGTTTGCGGCCTCCTGAAGAACGAAGTTCCTTCAAATAAAGATATTTACATTTTTCATGCCACTAAAGACATAGTGAGTCATATGCGTTTTGATTAGTAGCTATTGAATGGGAATATATTAAAAAAGCAAGAAAATATCCTTTCAGTTCATCAACTCATCCAAGTGGCCGTAAACTGGCGCATCAGATTAACAGGCCGTAAACCCACCTACCGACCCTACTCACCTTTTGTAATTTTCTATATGAATTAAAACAAGACAAAATTTAAAAGTTGTACTTGTTATTTGAGTAGACCTTAAGAGCGCTTTAATAAAATGTAGTGGGTCCACTAGCGCCACTCGTAAATAATTGTAATTATTTAAATTTAACGATATATAACTAAAAAAGGGGGCCGCTACGTACTGTAGTTTGTATTTAAGTACTTTTTGAATCCATCAAACTAGTTTTTACGTTGCTGGATTCGTCAATCTATGAGCTCAAAATTAAAACGGCCGTTTTAACTTTGGACGCATAGATTGACGAATTCCCTTTTTAGTTATATATCGTTAAATTTAAATTTCAATTTATTTCAATATTTCAATACAGTGGTACTTATGATTAATTACATGACACCTCACATTTAAGATCGCAACCTACCGCTGTTTGATTAGATTATTGTTTACAGAATCAAGTTTCCCTGTGTCCCCTGCACTAGGCTTGGCCTGACTCGCAGGTTGACACTTGAGCGATTAACAGTTTTAAAGTTTACCTGGCGTTAAAGAATTTTAACCGTTACATACAAATACAATTTTAAGAACTTAAAGTATATAAAGTACAATGTTATGGACATAAATTATGAGCTAAGCACGGAAAACTGTTTTTACAGAATTTCATATGTAGATACAGAACTAAAAAAGATTGCAAGATAATTACAATTATTTACGATACAATTATTTACGAGTGGCGCTAGTGGACCTGTTACATTTTATTAAAGCGCTCTTAATTGCTGTGCCATTTAGGTGTCTAACTAGGCTTAAAATGGCTTAACAATCAAATTCTGTGTCCGTACGTATTCTAACAAATGCCCTGTGAGTTTCACTGAATGTGACACAAACACTATTTTCTCTTGTTTTACTTTTTAAAATGTTCATATTAGTTTACTTCGTGAAGAGACTTTTTTTTACCTGACTGTGGCTTTACAGGCCGGGCGCAATAAAGCGATAGGAGTGCGGCGGACCCACTACATTTTATTAAAGCGCTCTTAAAGAAGAATCCTAAACAGGCCAATATAACTGGTTATGAAATCTTGGTTATGAACGTGGATGAAGGGAATCAAGTTACCTGGAAGTACGTGCTACACGCTGAAAGCACTATCTTGTGGGCCTGCAGATGCTTCCCCTCCGCCGCCAGCGTGACGTCCACCAACGTCTGGGTGTTCAGCAGCGTTGTGAACATAGATATGAAGTTCGGTTGGTGGTTGTTCCACCTTAGGCTGTATTGCTGCGACATAGCGCCGGCCTGATGACAAGAACATACCAATAAAATCGGGATGCTGCTGCTACGGAAGCATCTGGGTAATGCTTTTTTTTTCTTCGACGACCGCTTTACCAGTGTGTGCGCTTTACTTGTTGACCAGTGTGTGTTGCCAGTGATGACATATGGATCCGAGACATGGGCGCTAACGATGGGCCTCATAAGAAAGCTCAAGGTCACCCAAAGAGCAATGGAAAGAGCTATGCTCGGGGTTTCTCTGCGTGATAGAATTCGGAATGAAGCTATCCGTAGCAGAACTGGGGTCACCGACATAGCCTTCAAAATTGCGAGACTTAAGTGGCAGTGGGCAGGGCACATTGCTCGCAGGACTGACGGTCGATGGGGCCAGAAACTGCTTGAGTGGCGTCCACGCACCGGAAGACGAGCTGTCGGTAGGCCTCCGACAAGGTGGAGTGATGACCTGGTGAAGGTCGCGGGAATCCGGTGGAAACGAACGGCACAGGACCGGTCTAAATGGCGAGCCTTGGGGGAGGCCTATGTTCAGCAGTGGACGTCTTTCGGCTGAAATGATGATGATGATGATGACCGCTTTAGCCTGGTTGGTAGTGACCCTGCCTTCGAAGCTGGAGGTCCCGGGTTCGAATCCCGGTCAGGGCATATATTTGTGTGATGAACACGAATATTTGTTCCTGAGTTTGGATGTTTTCTATGTATTTAAGTATCTATTCATCTAAGTATGTATATCGTCACTTGGTACCCATAGTACAAGCTTTGCTTAGTTTGGGACTAGGTTGATTTGTGTAAGATTGTCCAAAAATATTTATTTATTTTTGAACCTGACTGTGGCTTTATAGGCCGGGCCCAATAAAGCGATAGGAGTGCGCGGTTGGAGAGTAGCCTGGGGAAAATTTATTTATGCGTGTGGACTGTCTATCTATGTGTGCGTCAGCATAGGAGCTATAAGTAAACATTGTTTGTGTTCGTATGTGTCAACTACAATTATGGCTAACCAACGCTCGTGAGATAAAAGCGCTGTGTGATTATTATTTTATTTTAATAATCAGTTTGAGTTAGGGGTATCAAAAAATAAACGATTATTAAAAAAACGATTATTGTTTAAAAAATTATCGATTTTTAAATCGATTTAGATTTTGCAACGATTTAATGATTAATTTTACATAATACTCCTTATAAATTATCTTGCGAGCATTACCTACTTATACTACGATAACACAGGGCTACTAATAAATAACACAAGTAACAAACAAACAAACATTGCTTAATAAATTTATTTATTTTTACTTATTACATACATACAAACATGTCACCTAAACAGTCGAGACAGTATAATGTTTGTACCTGCCGCCAAGTATACAATTCGATATCACAAACATCATACTCCCTATGTCCACACCTGGAGCAAACTTCGGTAAAAACCAACCTTTCTTCGTCTAGGTCTATATATTTTGATGGTAAATGAAAGCTCACCCGCGTTAGTAAGATCAAAGTACTACTTATACTATATAGTAAATCCCATACCTGTGTTATTCAGTGTGTTCGGAAAGACGCCAACTCCTTACTGAAACAAAACAATAAACGGATAAGGAAAAAATCAACCTTAGGCTATTTAAAATAGAGAGAACGCGCGAGAATCGACCATAGAACGTTGTGACGTCAATATTTCCCTATAAATAAATAAATATTAGAGGACAATCTTACACAAATCGAACTAGCCCCACAGTAAGCTCAAGAAGGCTTGTGTTAGGGGTACTAGACGACGATATATTTAATAGATATAAATACTCAAATACATACAAAACATCCAAGACTCAGAAACAAATATTCATGCTCATCACACAAATATTTGCCCTGACCGGGATTCGAACCCAGGACCGTCAGCTTCACAGGCAGGTGCACTACCCACTAGGCTAAACCGGTCGTCCCTATGAACTTCATACCGACTGTTTTTTAAGTTCCGTAAAATATTGCCGATTTTACTACTATCTGTCAAATACCGTATAGACGTTTAAGAGGCCTTATAAGTTTTAAAATGTTTTGATTTCAAATTATGACAAAAGTGTTGATAATACCAATAAAGTGATTAAAGGATACGATGATTTTATTAAAGCAAATAGTAACATAGTCCTTTTTTGATTTTTCTGTGTGTAGTAGTATTTAAATGGAAAAAACACGTTTTTAGCTTGAAAATGGTATATTTGGAGTGATGTTTGAAACGATTTTTCTTAATGAAAAATTCAAAAAGTACATAAGTACACAAGTTTTCCCTCTCTGTCTCACTGATGTGCAAACTTGCAAGTGCGACAGAGAGCGAAAACTTCGTTTGCTGTTCGCGGTAGCGCCCCTGGCCCCTATTTCACCAAAGCTGACAAGCGCGACAATTGTCAAAAAACATTACAATTGTACTTAGTTAGTTAAAATTGTCGATTTGTCAGCCTACATATGTCTGCTTGGTGAAATAGGGCCCTGATTGTATGTGTACAAAATGGGATACGTGTGCAATAAGCATATAATATAGTACAGTCGCCTGCAAGAATATATCACATTTTAAAGCGCTCAGAAATATTTATTTATTTATTTATTTAACCTTTATTGCACAAAATACACAAATTGTACAAATGGCGGGCTTAATGCCAAATGGCTTTTTCTACTTAAAATATCCTAAATATCTGTTACATAAAAAAAAAATGATCAAATATTATCTAAAACAGATAATATACTTATTTTAATCGGCCTCAAAAAGGTGGTTCACAGTTTGAACCGTATGTTTATATGTATGTATGTTTGTCTGCCTTATCTCGAGTTTGGCTGAACCGATTTTGATGTGGTTTTCCCATACAACAGTTGGTTCGACAACTTGCATGTGACGTCATGATCTAGTGTCAAATTGTGAGCCATTTCGGGGTTTACTATTGCTAGTGTCATGCTAGGGTTGTCCCTAATTTTTGCACTTTGTTGTGACCTAATAGGTCAAAATCCTATTAAAATATCTAAAAAAAATAACGAAGCTGCAACCGTTTTAATGTTGCTAGTTACAAAGAAAGCGCTACAGATCCGTGACGTCACGGACCTCGAGCGCCACAGTAACACGGACAGGGGCGCTACCGCGAACAGCAAACGAGGTTTTCCCTCTCTGTCACACTTGCAAGTTTGCACATAAGTAAAACAGAGAGGGAAAACTTCGTTTATGGTTCGCGGTAGCCCCTCAGATATGCCCCCACTTAAAACTTTGCTTGACTGTAATTATTTATTCTTTTGTGTCACTCTTTTCGTCATTTAATTGAGAATTTCATCTTTTTCAGAGTTATTCGTACTTATCGATTTCATTATTTGTGATAACCCACATCGAAAGGGACCTTATGGCGGCAGGCGCTTACGTCGCACCTATTCAGTATTGTATTGGAACAGCGGCAATAAAGGCGTAAGTGCCGGCCGCCATAAGGTCCCTTTCAATATGGATTATCACATTTGACCTGGCATCTTTATTGTGGTTGGCCCCAGAACTTAGTCTCTAGAAACTGAGGGCCTACCGCGAACCTAAAACGAACGAAGTTCGAAAATCTCCCTCTCTGTCGCATTTGCTAATTCGTGCGACAGAGAGAGATAATCGAACTTCGTTTTCTATTCGCGGTAGCCCCTCTGGTTTGAAATGTTAGAATGGCACTATAAAAACAAAAGTTAGTTAGCAAGAATTATTTAGAGCCGAGGGGGCACGCGACCTTAGACACTGGGTTTATAAAAAATAGGTAGCCGGCTCCTAAGGGCAAAGGGGGATTAAAAGTTAAGGATTATTTACACTTTAGAGGTATGTGATTATCAAAATGTTATACTTCATTCTAAAGTAGGTAAATAAATATCATACATAAATTGTAATTTATTAAATTGAATAGCAACTGAATTGACTGAGTTAATTTCTGTTTGGTACATAACATATAAGAAGTTGTATAACAAATATATATAAGGAATACCAAAATATCTCCTTATTTTTGTTAACCCGTCGTCTACCGGTCCCTGGGATCCCAGGGTTGAAAAAAGTTTGCTAATTTTTTTTTCGCCGGAAGACGACGGCTTGATTATTTAGTAAGTAGGCACCCAACGTCAGAAAAAAAATAAGTTAAGCTGGCATTCGCTATATGCATAATAAATAATTAAAATTCGCATTGCTTCAGATCCAAGACGCATGTTTGATACAAGTGGAGCAGACACCACATTAGTTATACAAATGTGATTTTAAGGGTATGTACCCAAAGGGTAAAACGGGACAGTATTACTAAGACTCCACTGTCTGTCTGCCACCAGGCTGTATCTCATGAACCGTGATAGTTACACAGTTGACATTTTAACAGATCATGTATTTCTATATTATTAATACAAACGCCTTAAGGGAGGCATACAGCAATATCTACCAGAAGACTCATGCTTCATTAACGGCACTAACATCTCAAATTTTTCAATTTTTCCTTTATTCTAAACCATGTATTTCCATTGCTGCTATAACAAAAAAACTAAAAAACAGAATAAAATGAATATTTAAGGGAGGGGCTCTCATTTTTTTTCATTTGGGAGTTATGGCTGTTCCCATGCCGTCTGGCCCTCGTATCACGGTGACCATTGCTGATCTATTATGATCGCCACATGCTACTATTCTCCGTCAAGTCCTGCAAACTCAAAGAATTGCAATTTTGTTGAACTCGGGCTCCAGGTGTGATTTTTTGGTGTTGTCATAATGGTACGGAACCCTTAGTGTGAGTCCAACTCGCACTCTGCCAGTTTTATAGTTAACAGATTCCTGGACTATCAGCGACAGCATGTCATCGATCAATGAAAATCAGAAATTATTTTTATATTGGCATCCATTTGTGAATATGACAATATTTGATGTTGGATAATGCTATATAATTGTATTAAGACAAGACAGAGGTTTATGGGAGAAATTGGAGGAGACCTTTACCCAAAAGAGGCCTTAATTATATTATATAACTTGACAACCGCTTTAGCCTAGTTGGTAGTGACTCTGCCTTCGAAGCTGGAGGTCCCGGGTTCGAATCCCGGTCAGGGCATTTATTTGTGTGACGAATATTTGTTCCTGAGTCATGGATGTTTTCTATATATTTAAGTATCTATTTATATCGTAACTTAGTACCCATAGTACAAGCTTTGCTTAGTTTGGGACTAGGTTGATTTGTGTAAGATTGTCTACAAAATATTTATTTTATTTATTTATATATACATACATATATTATGTAAGTTCAAGTGCTTGTTGCTGCATTATGTAAAATTTTAATTAAGGAAAAAAGAGGTTTATTATTATTATTATTAATGCTATATTGATTGAACAATTTCATGAAGGCTGCTCTATCCTTTTAGTGCATAAAAAACGTCACAAATGTTCAGTTATTAGTCTTGTTTATGGGTAATAAGGGGTGGGTAAAAAATCAAATTAGAGACAAAATTTACCACACTATAATATGGGTAAGTTCCAGTAGACTTGTTAAAGCAGAAGTGTGGAAAAACAATAACTTTTATTGCATTCTGTTCGGTCAAATGTGTTTTATAGGTAGGTAGGAGTCATATTTCACCATTCGTTCACGAAGATTATAAGACCCCACACGCTGCTTGACATATCACACTTATGTACAAAAAGTAAACAAAATACGCATCATTGGGAAGTATCGTCTACATATAAAATATACGGTATTTGCGAAGGCTCAAACACTAGATTTACCCGTTCCCTCGCTAGGAATACAGGTACAAATGCGTAGGCAAGAAGTACCTACGTAAGGAACTTATTGTCTATCTTACTCTAGTCATACCCCCCAGGAACACCAGTGGTATCAGGAATAGAACTACACTTAACACTTGATCGTAATATTCGCTCAACAACACTCCTCAACACAACACATCACTCGATGTTCTTGAATAAGATTCAACAAAAAAAAAACGACCAAACCTGAACCCGGCCGAGATGACATCAATCAATAACAATGCAACAACAGCGTGGCGTGCTGCCGCAACTATTTCAAAGATTACTCACCCATAATACAATAATTTAATCGTCTTTTCAGTTTTTCGTCCAGTTTTCGTTAAAAAATATACGTAAATTGTTATGAATCAACCCACGCCAACAATCGTTCACCAAAACCCACGCCGACCTGTGTTGCCAGTGTTAAATAATAATAATTATTGGGGTAAGGAAATGGTTTTGTACATGCAAACTTTCGGGCCGCAGAAGTAGCTAAGCGGGCCTAGTGCTCAAAATAATCTACACTTGACTCTAATTTCAAGGCTCTGTGGTCATTCTGAGTGTGTTAATTTGCTTAACTACTTCTGCTGCTGGCTGTACCACTTTCAATCATAGTTAAAAGTAACTAGTTATCCCAATGAGAAGAATTCATATTATGAGAGAGAAAAGGCGTCAAATTATAATGACGGATCAGAGGGTTTACTGCGAATGCGAAATGCGAACCGAAAACAATGTAGGTACCTCTTTCTCTGTTGCACTTGCGCTTGAATAAGTACAATGGCGATAGCAAGTAGCAACACCGTGCGTGTCAAAGAGAATATAATCACTACGGTAGCGTAAAAAGCTTTTCCGGGCCTAA
This sequence comes from Epiblema foenella, assembly GCA_963556455.1. Lineage (NCBI taxonomy): Eukaryota > Metazoa > Arthropoda > Insecta > Lepidoptera > Tortricidae > Epiblema > Epiblema foenella. The sequence goes on from OY747095.1 coordinate 46,132,415, forward strand.
GTTCGGATCCCTTTACATGGTGATTATTATCACACTCACAATACCCCAGTTGTCAATATTATGAAAATTGTTTTTATTTTGCTTCAATATTTATTAATATGAGTATATCATGTGATATACAATAATCAATAATCTTATAATTTTATGAATAAATATCTCAATCTCAATCTCAATCTCAATTAATCACAGTATAACGGGCCTCTTTTATTTACATTACACTTTTCATGGAAAATGTTTAGAGAGTAGTAGAGATAGAGATAAGAGACCTAAAGTGTACTTTATGTAAGTGAATAGTTCTTAAGAAGCAAGCTTTTTTTATTAATGTAGTTCCAAATTATTTTTTGCATACTAACATACTGGTATTTGTTACTCAGTGAGTTTTGGTTGTTAATCAATATTCACGTGATACTTATCGTAGTATGAGTGTATCGCGTGATAATAATCACCGTGTATACGGCTCTAATGCCTACCTACATTCAATACAATAAAAACTGCAAGTTTTTCTAATCTGTCTAAGCTATATAATTTAATTAATTGTACTGGCAACACGGGTCCGTCCATCAAAATGTTCCTGTGAAATACTACGGTAATGTCACGTTTATATTTTGTAATTTTCCACATATAAACTGTTCGTACATAGTTGTATATAAAAAAATACTAGTATATAGTGTTAAGGAAGATATTCTGCAAAATCCAGTGAGTATAATCGTAAGTTAAAAGTTGTATTGTAGTTTGCGTATCTGTTTTTAGTACAAGCAAGCGGTGGACGAGAAACTATACACTCCATATTCTAAACAATAATCTTGATGCTCTTGTGAGACCCACAACATTTTCGTAAATAACTGAGATGAGTTTTTAATTGATAACTTCTTTTTCTATTTAGTTTAGACACGTAATACGTAAACAATGTTTGACAAGATAATCTTTATATTGTAGCTGACGAATTCATTCCGTTTTATGTTACTAAGGATACGTACAGGAAACAGAAACAACTATCGGGATGTATAACATCGGACACATGCCTCTATAATAAAAAAGGATAATAGTAACTGCTGTTGGTTGGAGCATATTTTATGAAAATCAAATAAGAGCCCAGAGCCCATGTTAATAGGTTATAATATAAGCACAACCTAATAGGTAGCAGAATGAGATAGATGTACTCTTGTGATTCACTCCACTTTCAATACTTTTAACAGTGTAGTCTGATCCTAAAACCTATAGTTACTATAGAGCTAAGCTTTCTTTTTTTCTATAATAGGGGCTTGGATATTATCCTATCTATACTTGACTATCCTTTGATCTCTTTTACCCAATAAATTTAATTTTTTTCATTTAAATAAAAGTTAAATTTTCCTCTTGACATTCAAATTTTATTCTAGAAACTGTCTAGATTATACAATTTTTTATGTTTTTATTTTACATATTGACAATTTTGTGAATTTATTATACTCTCTTTTGACATACATTATAGTAATTCGTGTCTTTTTTTAAAATTTCATATGCATCAATAAATTGCTCTGAATAATTAGATTCAATTTATGTAATATATAACTGACTATTCAAAAGTGCTTGTTGCTAGGCCTATTTGAATAAAGAATATTTTGAGTTTGAGTTTAAATAAATAATAAATAAATATTTGTGGACAAGCTTACACAAATCAACCTGGTCCCAAACTAAGCAAAGCTTGTACTATGGGTACTAGGCGACGATATACATACATATATAGATAAATATATACTTAAATACATAGAAAACATCCAAGATTCAGGAACAAATATTCCTGTTCATCACACAAATCGCCTTTGTACATATATGTCAACTGTTCTTGTAATTTATGTTATGTTTTACTCATGTACAATAAAGAATTTTACAAATAAATGCCCCGAGGGGCTACCGCGAACTACAAACGAAGTTTTCCCTCTCTCTCTTACTTATGTGCAAAGTTGCAAGTGCGACAGAGAGGGAAAACTTTGTTTGCTGTTCGCGGTAGTGCCCCTGACCGGGATTCGAACCCGGGACCTCCAGCTTCAAAGGCAGGGTCACTACCAACTAGGCTAAAGCGGTCATGTCGTGATTTTATCAGTGACTTTGACTTTACTCATCAACTCTCACTCTATAACATTTCCTAGTTCAATCACAGTTCTCAAATCTCACCCTTCTATTCAGGACCAGCCCCCATGGGTGCCCCAGAGTAGGGGGCCTTCACTGATAGAGCGGTTGGAGTATCCACTAATTTTTTTTATTTAGGTGTTGTGGTTATTCCCGGGCTTTTCAGCCCTCGTATCACTGCGACCATTTCTGATCTATTGTGATCGCCACATGCTACAATTCTCAAAGAATCGCAGGATTTTTCTGTATTCGAGACACTTAATCTCATCCGGGCGTTGATGTGCTTACCCAGCAATGAGCTACGACTGCGCATTAGGCTAGGGCATTCGGTTAGGATGTGTGCAGGCGCCTCCTCCGCTTCAAAGCAGAGTCTGCACCGCCTTGTGTCACTCAAGTCGTATGCATGTGCTTGTTTCCACTAATGGTGCCTGGATAAATGAAAGTTCAGAGACATCTCATTAGTGGTGCTCCACCCTGAGTCTACGGCACTTCCGTATCTAATAACTACTTGTAACATGAGTTCTATCCCTCCATATTACAATAATCATATGCTAATCTTCATCACGAATCAAATTATTTTAATTAAATTGTTTTATGGTCATGTTAATTTAATGTGGAAGTTACCACAATCAAATTTTCCTTAGGCTGTATGCGTCATCACAGTCCATATTTTCCTTATATTTGTTCTCAATAATCATATGGTTATGTAAGTGTTATAACACATAGGGTTATCAACAAAATTTTAAAAATGTTTTGTAATGGGAGTATACATGTTGATATGCATATGAAAAATATTATTTACGCAAATTGTAGTAGTTGGGTCAATTAACTTTTTCCTTTTGTTATTCTGTCTTGTCAGCGAGGAGACAACAGTAACCATGTTTCTTAGAATAATGTTTATAATATGGAATTCAAGCATGCTCAGGAGATGACCCATGACCAAATGGATTTATACTTATCGCTAAAACTCATGTTTGGTGAATTTAAACCCTATAAAATCACAATTTTACAGCGTGACTCAGTTGACGTAACCATGGTAACAAGCAACAGAGAATAGTTGATCCACCCAGTTAACACTAAAAAGTTGTGATTTTTTATTTTCGTTTTTTTTTTATTTTACCGTGGCCACCATATTATGACGTCACTAAATTGTATTAAAAAACATAGCCACCTAATATACTTATACTCTTTGGTGGCGATAGTGACAATCAACAATTGACATTTGACAATACAACTAGATGACGTCACATCACAGATAACCATCACACGCTGCATATTTTTGTTTGTAGTTATGTGACACACAGATGAAAAGTGTTTTAAATATTAACAAAAAAACCGGCCAAGTGTATGTCGGACCACGCACAACGAAGGGTTCCGTACTAACACCTACTAGTCCACATTTAGAACCACTATCCAATATTACATATACATGTATTACTTACAATAACCGTATTGCCCAGCAGTAGAAAAACATAAAATGTGTAAAACTCGCAAACTAGGAATTAGATGGCTGAAGTTTTTACTGTATATTTGAGTACAAATTTGGTACAAAAAATTGAGATATTAGCATTGGTTGATAATTGGTAGGATCATAATTTTCCCAGGTACACCCGTCATCCTGACTGTCAGGATGGCGGGTGTACCTTCACTTTGTAATAACTTTAAATACGGAAGGGTACAATTTTTTTAAAAAGTGGTACAATATAAAACAAATTCAGTACAAATTTTTCGTACACTTTATTTAAATATTTGTTTAGGTACACCCGCCATCCTGACCCTCACAATAATAGAGATGCAACGGATATCTGGCCACTATCCGGTATCCGACCGGATACCGAATAGTGGCATACTCTCCGGCCGGATACCAGATTACTATCTGCTCCTGGGTGGATCAACTATTCTTTGTTGCTCGTTACTATGGTTACGTCTCCCGAGTCACTCTTTAAAACTGTGATTTTAGAGAGTTTAAATTTACCAAATATGAGTTTTAGCGATGAGCATAAATCCATTTAGACATGGGTCACCTCTTGAGCATGCTTGAAGTCTATATAATAAACATTTTTGTAAGAAACGCTGTTATTGTTGTCTCCTCGCTGACGGGACAGAATAACAACAAGAAAAAGTTGATTGACCCTCCTATTTCTCCTCCTGTTGATAGTAAAAGAAGTGTTAAATTTTGAAATTGATAGTAAAAAAAGTAGTCGAAAACAGTTAATAACTCGCGACGAAATATTACATACAGCAATTCAAGGGCCCTGCGTGTGAAATTAGCGCAATATACTATCATAAACTGCCTACAGCAGTAACAACAAACCTGCACAGAACGTCGCGCACGCGGGCAGCGAATGTACTTATTTTAGGCAAAAGTTTTATCTGAATATCCGATGGCCAGATACCGGATATCCGACCTATGACCACCGGATATTCGGTATCTGACCGAAGCATATCTATTAATGAACACTGATTTGTCTGTAATCCCAAAATGTGCAACCCACCTTGACTAGAATAAGTATGGTTGGCCTCATAATGAACATAACACTTTTTCATACCTGCTATTCAGAAAAGAGTTATTGTTGCCTTCGAATGAGGGATCAAAGATGTACTTTTCTTCCCTCATTTGAGGGCAACAATGACTCTTTTCCTCATAGAAGGTGTGAAAAGGAGGATGTGACATTCTGTATTAAAATCGTTTGTAAGATATGTCATGTTTTAGCAGCGGGCCTAATAGACTGTGTGAAAAGCAGTATGTGTCACACGGTAGCAAAATTATTTCCGTCTTGGGCGTAAACACTTGAATCCCTCGCTACACTCAAGATTCTACTTTAGAATCCCTCGCTACGCTCAGGATTCTATTGTAAAATCTTTCGCTTGACTCAGAATTCAAGATACCGCCCTCGCCGTAAATATATCATTTTGCTCCCTTCAGACACAATCTACTATTGTCACCCTGTCGCTTTAACTTCATGTTTAAAGTATCATTCTACTTTTCCAGTGGGTGAAAACGACAAAGTACCAGTGTCCAATGTATGAGGCTGATTGTACTAGCAAAACATTTCTCATTATTTCCCATATGTTTTACAGATATATCGGAGGACAAGTTTGTTGTCGAACAAACTAGTTGCAATAATGGGGAAAGAGTAAGTTTACATTTTTTTTATACAACGCTGGTGGCAAAGAAGCGTACGGTCCACCTGATGGTAAGCGGCCACCGCAGCCTATAGACGCCCGCAATTCCAAAGGAGTCACGTACTCGTTGCCGTACCCTTTATGAAATTTGAGAATTCACTGTGTTGACAGCAGAAGGGACAAATTTAGGTCCCTCGCTCTCAACACAGTGTATCCTCGGGAGCTCTGGCAACCTTACTCACCTCCAGGAACACAACACTACATACTTGTATAGTAGATAATGTTATTATGGCTGTGGTCTTCTGCAAGGTGGAGGTACTTACCCCGTTGGGCTGCTCCAAATTCGAGCAAGATGACATTTTGCTGTGCCCTACCTCTCTTCAACAAACATTTAAATTATCAATCTATATAATTTATTTTGTAAGACACAACTGCACTAGAGTTTTTATTTTATTTGTATAGTGAAAGAATCTTTAACACAGGCTAAGCGAAATTCAATCAAAGGAATGTTTAAAAAAATAATATAAAATGACTGACATTTATGGCAAGTGCAATTTCTTGGTATTGAAGTAGCTACAATTGGTGAAAAAAATATTGTTATGTTGGTCCCCTAACCAAAATCCACTTCAGTTAACCTTAAAAATGAGGATAATGAAAACAACAATTATTGAATGTAGAATTATCATAAACTAGAGTGTTAAATTAGCATTAAAATATATTAAATTTGTCACTAGTCGAATATCTATCAAAAAATTATATATACAGTAGAATCCGGATAAAGCGACAGTCAAGGGACCGGTGATATTACGTCGCACTAACAGAACGTCGCACAAAACGGACTTATTTACTTTGGAAATGTTTGGTATGAAATCTATTGTGTGGTGATTTCGAAGTCGTTAAAAGTGGTAAAATGTGGTCATTAGCGGATTCGACTGTAATATACCTATGAACAAATTGTTCTGTTTCAAAAACAAAAACATTTATACAGAACCAGCGTAAGTGACAGTGCTAATAATTCTTAATAGTAATTTAATTGTATCCAATTTATTTCTATGCACTGTCTATACCATAAAGTCTGAAAGGGAACTATTCTCACTTTGTCTGTATTTTTCCTTGTTATATATATAACGTCTTATCTAAAAAAGTTCAAAAGGTCTTTGCATGATGTTTGAAATTATTCCTTCCAGAACTAAACTAGAAACCGAGAAGGCTCTGAACGGTTCCAAAATCGATGACGAAGCCCGAAAAAAGAAGAAGAGCAAAAAACACAAGAAGCACAAGAGAAGCGAAGAAGATGACGACAAATCTTACAAGAAACGGAAGAAGTCCAAGAAGGAGAAGCATAAAAGTCCTAAACCGGAGAGTGAGACGTCTCTATCGGACGTAGAAGAACTTATCAAGAAGAGCAGAGACCGCAAACCACCTCCTAAAGAACCTTCAATAGACAAAGTAGAAGAAAAAAATGGTGACACAAAACTCATTAGCAAAGATGAAGCTCTAGAAATCATATCATCAAATTCGGAAACAGAAAATTATCAAGAAGACTGTGCTAGCCCAGAACTGAACATGATTGAAGATGATTTGAACTTAGAGGACCTTATGAAGCAAAAGGAACTGCTTCAAGCTTTCCTAGTAGCTTACTATTCGGATAAAAGCGACGAAAGCGACAGTGGAAAGAAAGATGACGTAATATGTATCAACGATGACAAATCACCGTTGCCCAAGAAATCGAGAACAAAGAAAAGCAGGGACCGGTCAGCGGAGAGAGAGAAAGAACGGCACAGATCGAGAAGACACGAGGAAGATTTAAGAGAGATCATAAATAGAGAAAACAGAAAGGAGATGGAAAAGCGGCTAGAATATAGGGAAAGGAAAGAGCGCGAACGACGGAAGCTACACGAAGCCGAACGGGAGAGGGAGAAAGTGCGCGAGCGAGAACGAGAACGGGAACGGGAACGGGAGAAGAAGAGGGAGCGAGAACGCGAGAGGGAACGGGAAAGGGAGAGGAGGGATAAAGCTGTAAAGAGGGATAGGGAGAGTGAAGTGAGAAGGCGTAGGTCGAGAGAGAGGACGCCGCCGAGGCGGCAGCGGCGGCCGTCGGACAGAGACAGGAGATCACGGGACAGGCATAGAGACAGATCCAGGGATAGGAGGGGAGGTAGTAGGGATAGACGTAAGGTAAGAAATGGTATAGTTAGTCAATCAATAATGTGTGATATGTGACCCACTTTATAGAAATACGGTATTAAATTAAAACACGACCAGAAATACAAGAGTAATGTCAAAAGTTTCTTACTATTACTTAATGAGAATGACATGAAATTCACTTGTTTACCTGACAGTTTTGATGTTCATTTTGAAATGTTTTGTAGCGAAATATTTTCATTTACTGAGCGTTTTTATTATTCAAGAGTTTTATTGTACAATATTAATAATGTTCCGCTCTTGACTAATATGAATCGTTATGAATTGTTTGACATCTATTATCATTAAATATTCGACACGACTATTGTTCTTCACAAAAACAAACCTGCTAACTATAATGTGTTATGTCCCTTTCCCACAAACATAAATGTGAAAGTGACAGATAAAGACAAACGGATATTGACGGCATTTAAGCCAAACTAGGTTTGATGAACGTTTATGAAAGGGGTTTAGCCTCCTAAGACCCCGCGTCCTATATAAAGGACAAAATATGGTCAACGAAAAATAAGTTAAATTTTGAAGTGATAGAGTTGCATTTGTTTTGGTTTGATTGATTTGACATAAAATAAAATTCAAATTTGTAATCGGAACTGTTAGGTTCAAATTCGATTGTATTTTTACCGACGACGGAACGGAGAAGGTATATGCGTTTAGGGTGAGAGGTTGTTTGTTTGTTTGTGTGTTTGTGTGTGCACATCAATATCTTCGTAACGGCTTGACCGATTTAGAAACGGTTTTCTGCAATAGGTTTGTAGTTTAGTCGGGCAGAAATTTAGCTAGGAGTTACGATGATAACTCGCTAGGGGGCGCTGCATTAAACATTTTTCATTTTTCATATAGAGTCGGGAGATTTTCAAATGCATTATTTAATTATTTTTCAATTGAGAACATCAGTCGGGGGTATTTTCAAGATTTTTAATTTTGCCTTTATTATTTGTATGGTGGGTCTCAGGGGGTTAGGCAATCGGTATATACTCGGCAATATTTCCAGAACTCCGGCAGTGAGGTGGCCCACTTAGTGGCCAGTTCGTCGGACGAACTTGACATATCCATCAACACTGATGAGGAAGAGGAAACCGAGGAGCAGATCATCGAGCGCCGCCGGAAGCAGAGGGAACAGCTGCTCAAGGTACCTCCTAAAGTTACCCTAATCCAATAAATAATGCTCAGTTAATGCCTACCAGTGGCGGCGCGTCAAGAATAAATAATAAAAATAATAAATAAATAATAAATAAATATTAGAGGACAATCTTACACAAATCGAATTAGCCCCACAGTAAGCTCAAGAAGGCTTGTGTTATGGGTACTAGACGACGATATATTTAATAGATATAAATACTTAAATACATAGAAAACATCCAAGACTCAGAAACAAATATTCATGCTCATCACACAAATATTTGCCCTGACCGGGATTCGAACCCAGGACCGTCAGCTTCACAGGCAGGTGCACTACCCACTAGGCTAAACCGGAAGAATATTCTTAGGGAAGCCGGAAATAATATGCTTTTCTTATTTTTCATGAGCTGTAGTAAAAGAACTGGATTGGAGCCTGTACTCCGGACTTCGTGTCGTGCCGTCCCTTTCACTCTCGTGTTATTCTCTATATGCGTGAGAGGGACGACACGATACGTAGTTCGGAGTAGCCCCTCTGGCTGGAAATTAGGCAAGCCGGTGGGAATCTAGTTGTATGGACGCTCCGCCACTGATGCCTACGCATATCACGCTATTACGCACCCATAATAGACCCCCAGATACGGCATTACATTAGGGTTGCCATGAATATGGGAACGTCGGCCGGGACAATGGGGGCTATCGTTTTTGTGCTCACCAGTTGGCGCCACTGTCGACTATGGTCCAGCTGTCAAAAATTGTTATTGGTTATTATGGAAGTAAGAACGAAGTTTACATTTAAATCATATTCAATACCTTAAAACCGTACCGTAAAAATATCGAATATACCGCATTGTAGCGTGGTCCCGTTTTGTTCGAAAAAAAGGAGGAAATAATTTTCCGAAAGACAAATCTGTCTGAAAGCCCTGACAGTCATTGACCCTTAATTCATATTTGCCATAACCAAGCTCAGGTATTGCAAAATAGTGACCATATTGTTCCAATTAGATATTAACCCGCGTAGCGCAACCAAAAAGAGTGACATTTCACGTTTCGGAGGACCCCACGCTACACTAGCGCCTCTAGCGGCGAATTCATACGCGATAGCCCCCATTAAATAAAAAGTATCTATGGATAGAGACCATAAACGAACATTCGAATGGTCATATTTCAGCACTAGTCCCACCTATCTTAGGCTCTGCCGCCATTTCTCCGTCTGCCATCCTCCTTGCAATGTGCACCGCGCAGGTACCGTTTCAGTAAGACGGTAGGTTTATAATCGTCAGTACCACGCGTAAGCATGGCTATCTCTTTGGTCCCTAATTAACTATGGTTTTCTAACCGGGACAATTTGCGTAGTGGCCGGGACACTGGGATACCACGCCTCACCGGGACATGTCCTGGCCAACCGAGACGTATGGCAACCCTACATTACATTGACGACCTCTTTAGATTGAAAAAAAAAATTAACGCCCGTCTCGTTCTCTCCCTGACTCGCATACAACATTGACAATTATAATAATATCAAAAAAAAATCAAAAATCAAACATTTATTCTGCAAATAGGCCACAAGGGCACTTTTACATGTCAAAATATTAATTTACAATTTAAGAAAGTCTGACTATAATAAGTAATACATATTTCATGTCAAAATATTAATTTACAGTTCAAGAAGGAATAATAATTTCCGAGTTTACAATTATAACAAAATTAATGTCATACAGTGAAGATAAACTTGCAAAGTTATCTATTACAAATATTACATCAGAAAAGTTAGAGATGTATAAGGTCAAGATTAAGCAAGGAGTATTATGAAATTAATATAATATCCCAGAGATGTACATGGTCTCTGAGCGTCAAAATTAAAATTAATTTAATATTGTTAGAGATGTATATGGTCTCTGAGTCACTGATAATGACTGAATTACACTGACTCGCATACAACATTGACAATTATAATAACGCTATGTTTTAAAGTTATAACCCTCAGCTCCGCTCTGAATCCAGCACCCCTCGCCTCGCTGACAACCATTTCTATTACAGCGGCTAGGCGGCGCCAAAGACGATAAGGATGACAAAAATGAAAAACAAAAGGAAACTAGCGTACCACAAACCACGCCCCCAAAATCAGAGTCCAAAGACGGCGACGACACACCCGAACTGAAAATACACGAGCCCAAGGAGAAGTCGCAAGAAGAGAAAGAGACAAAAGAAGATGCGCCGGAGAAGGAGAGTAAGAGTCATAAGAAGGAGAAGAGGACGGGGTCAGAGTGGGACATGTTCGCTGATCAGGACAACTTCGATGTTGACGTGAGTATTATCTTAGAGCATTTGAGACTGATATACTTAGAAACTGTGAACTTAGGAACTGTGTGTTGAATAAGGGTGGATCAACTATTCTTTGTTGCTCGTTACCATGGTTACGTTTCCTGAGTCACTCTTGAAAACTGTGATTTTATAGGGTTTACATTTACCAAACATGAGTTTTAGCGATGAGCATCTATCCATTTGGACATGGGTCATCTGTTGAGCATGCTTGAAGTCCATATTATGGACATTTTTCTAAGAAACTCTGTTACTGTTGTCTCCTCGCTGACGGGACCGAATAACAACAAAGAAAAGTTGATTGACCCATATACTGTGGCTTTGTGATTCTGGCTAATTTCATAAAATATTTACCTTTTATTTTGCTCAGGCTATAATTTCCTTCTCAATATCGTTTATTTGTGTATTTATACTTGTCCTTAATAAATTATATGTGTATGTATGTTTTATATCTCTTGTCTTTTTTATACCTTGTTGTACAGGTTGCTGAATTTGCCTACCTCCGTTCATTTCTCATTTGCTCAAAGGTTAACTGGAAGAGATCCCTTAAAGGGATAAGTTCGCCTTTGTACGTACCATTTCTTTTTGTATTTGTAATTTTTGTTATTGTGTACAATAAAGAGTTTTACTACTACTACTACTACTACTTAGCCCTCTGGAAAAGGTGTAGGAGAAAGACGTTATTAAAAAACCGGCCAAGTGCGTGTCGGGCCACGCACAGTGTAGGGTTCCGTAGTTGCCCGTCCGTCACGTCACCGGTCATATGCGGAATTACGGACCCGTAGAAGAGTTTTTACTGATCTTAGTTCTGATGATGTACTTTTTTGAGATGTTGTGTTGTACACATATTTACGGTAATGTCTACTTAGCTGTTATAGTTTTCCTTTTAAATTCATCGTATATACTACTACCATGATTTTTTTCACATGCCTAGTAGCCTCCTTTTCGCTGACAGGGGGGAGGGGTCACTTTACCGTAGCAAAAATTATCACTTCAAAGCTTAATATCACGCCAACCGATTCTTGAATCTAAATTCTTTTAGAAATCTTATAATATTTTTGAAAGAGCTATCCAACGATACCCCACACGATGGGGTTTGGAAGAAAAAAAAATTGCACAACCACTTTACATGTAGGGGAGGTACCCTAAAAAGTTTTTCTTTATGATTCTATTCTACCGTTTTGTCGGCGTCATTGATATGTATACTCATGCCAAATTACAGCTTTCTAGTACTAACGGTTACTGAGAAAAGCGGGGGACGGACGGACGGACATGGCGAAACTATAAGGGTTCCTCGTTTACTACGGAACCCTAAAAATTACTCCATTAATCGATTATCTTTGTAGCTATGTAATATGTATATATAAATTTTTATGTAGTTATGTATGTATATATTTATTAATGTATTGTATTGTTAGCTGTATATATTAGCCTAGATGTATGTGTTATTCTATCTCTCTTGCTTTATCCTAGCACTACCTGTTGTTATTTTTCTTTAAGTTTTCATCTCCTGCTACACAAAGGTTGTCTGGAAGAGATCGCTCTATAGCGATAAGACCGCCTGTTGTTACCTATTAGTTTTTAGGGATAATCTTGTGACAATTTCTTTTTGTGGTGCAATAAAGAATATATTATTATTATTATTATTATACGTCAGTCTCGAATCGTTCCCGGCGTGTGAAGAGCTCCGTCAAAATGACTTTAGAGTCCGACCACGCTAACTCTGCAAGGGATAATTGGGCAACACTGTGCATTATACCTCATATTTGTATGAGAATATTACGCTTGAGGTAGTGTTGCCAAATTATTTCAATGCAGAGTTAGCGTGGTCGGATTCTATGTGCTGTTTTCGGGTGCAAAATAGTAGTTTATGCAACTGATACATAATGAGAGATCTTAAGGCCTAATTAAGTACAGTTGTATACACTACTTTATCTACATCCATACATTAAATCCTCTTTCATGTGTTGAGGCACCATTGCGTTGAAAGTGCAGGAGTTCGAGTTCGTGAGCTCGTTGAAGTCTTTTTGAGCACGAGCCTGTATCGTAATGGGCGGAGATGGCCATAACGATACCGTTTTTGATGCTGTTATGGCCATCTCCGCCCAGGACCGGCGCGATATTGTAAAGTTGGTCCTTACCTACACTTTTTGAGCACATAAAAGAGGATTTACTGTATGGATGTAGATAAAAACATTTTAATTTATGAAATTTGCGGAAAGATTAATTATTATTTCACTTGCACGTATGTTTTTGGTTTAATTATAATTTTCTACACTATTAAAGGTTTAATTAAAATTGTAAATCGATTACAAAGTCTATCTAAAAACATTCGTACGATTCACGCTTGGCCGCTATTTAGACATTTCACGACACCGTATTAGTATCTATGAGAATTTATATGAAATGCGATCCCTAGTGAAATTGGTAAATTTAGCCATGCGATAATAGACCTTGTGTAAACTGGTTACGTTGAATTTTATTGCTCAAATTTAGTACTATAGGTTTTTCTACTAGGTTGACACATTATTGCATAACAGCTTAAAAAAAAAAAATTGTATTGTAACGTGATGATCGACTACGCGGATGTAGTCGGGGGCGATAACTAGTTTAAAAAAAAAACTCATTCTTAACTTTAATTAGAACACTTTTATTACAGCGTAACATGAATGTAATGTCCTTTTTACAGACACCCACGGCCGGTAAGCCACGTGGCAAGAGTGCGTTAGAGAACCCATCGTTGACTGACAACTGGGACGATGCTGAGGGTTACTACAGGTAATGTTACGACTTAACCCTTGAAACGCGTAACGTCAAAAAAGTTATTCGTAATTTTCAACTGTGTTTAAATAAGGTAGGTGTTATTTACATTGTCTATTGTCTGATGTATCATATTCATATATTCATATTCATTTTTATTCATCAACAATCAATATTGTGTTTGAACTTCATGGAAATACATAAGATTACATAGAAAAAAAATACATTGTTATAAGCCGGCACTATACACAAATAATTAAGTATTCCAACAACAGATTACATAAATGTAAAAAAAAAATGGAAATTAGCTAATTATATACATCACATCACAGGTCAAATATGCTATACTCTATTTTTATTATATCAGACGATGGCCGTGTTTTTTTTGAAATATTTATCGTAGAAAGATTAAGGTGAAAAGGGTCCATAAAGTACGTCACGCGTTAAGGGGGAGGGAGGGGGTCGACGAATTGTGACAGTGTGTGACGAGGGGCGGGAGGGGTCCTAAGTTACGTGACGTCACATTTCAAAATCCTATACATTTTAAGTGTTAAATTGCAAAATTTGAACTATTAACAAAAAACTTAAATATATTTCCAACTCTATATGTATTAGCATAAGGTTTAAATTATTTTGTTATTGACCGAGTAAAACGAAGGTCTCTGCTTCAGAACCCTTTACACGTGATCAATTGATTAATTTTGTATTAAAAATGTTAAAATTCATGGTCTTCCTTTTATATCTGATACTATGTTATTTAGCAAAAAATAATCCATATGATGAAGCCTTTCGATTGGTATGATAAAGCTACAGGGTAATTATTTTTCTTGTGTAACGGGTTCGATTCCCGGTTCACGGTTTAATTATTATTTAAATATCTGTGAATGCAGTTTAAATTGTTTTTAAAATTATAATAATGTCTTCTTTTAGTAAAATGTTCCATCTTCAATATTCAAGCTACTTTCCCTCCATGTGGCATAGCCGTGGGACACCTGTATATCTAACTATTTATTATTTACCTCACACATGGTCATAAAGTGGCAATTACCGCGCTACGCGCACGGAAAACCCCACTTCCTGGCCAGGCGCGACGTAAAATTTTGTACTCACCGCGGTTATAATAAAGAAAGCCTCCGGCCGCATATTTATCGCCCTAGTCTTCGGCTCGGGCATGAAATACTTGCGAGACATTCTTTATTTCACCGCCGTGGGTGAGTAATGTGTTTATTACCAACCAGGGTAAGAATCGGCGAGACACTGGACAACCGTTACACAGTCTACGGGTACACGGGCCAGGGTGTGTTCAGCAACGTGATCCGGGCGAGGGACCAGGCGAGGGGTGGGGGGGACGTCGCCGTCAAGATCATAAGGAACAACGAGATCATGTGAGTCACAGTACCATTACAGACACTGAAAAAAACTTGTTTGACTGTGCGATTGGAGAGTGGCCTAGGGAAAATCCAGGGGAAAACCTCCAACACGACCACGCGTGTGGTTTGGAACACTGGAATACTCTAAGAGTACATAACTTACATAATTTACAGACACTTTTTTTTTAATGCAGATTTTGGAATACTTGGCACTCACTTCATATTTTTATATTGTTATTTAGAAAGAGGTTTAATTGCAGTATCACTTCCGACAGTTTTGGTAATTAACAAACCACAGCTAATATCCTTTTTTTTTTTGAACCTGTGGCTTTATAGGCCGGGCCCAATAAAGCGATACGAGTGTGCGGTTGGAGAGTAGCCTGGGGACAATCCAGGGGAAAACCTCCGGCACGACCACGCGTGTGGTTTGGAACACTGGAATACTCTAACCCCCTTATTCATAAACTTTCATCAAACCTACATTAAATAAAATGCCGTTAATATTTGTTTGTCTTTATCTGTCACTTTGACATTTTGGTTTGTGGGTAACAGGGACCGATACCGGTATTTTTAAAAAACCCTGAAATAGGCCAATATTTTGGATTATTTTTTGCTCTTTACGTAGGGCTGAATCATGTGTTTAGGTAACAACGTCGTATTATTAGATTGTCCCATTAAAAACGAAATAATGAACCGGTGACCGTAATAGTACCGGTGTTTTTCTATGGAGAAAATACCGGTATCCGATCCCTGGTGGGTAAGCGACAAAACACGTTTTAGTTAGCAGAGGTTTGTTAATTTTTATGAATAACGGGGTAAGAGTTTGCGCTCCAGTGACATTGGTTGAGCGGTTTCAACCGAATCTGAGGTGTGAGTGGAATCCAGCTACTGGGAGTTTTGTTGGTTCACTAAACCTAGCCTAGCTGAGAAGAGTCCAGCATGAAACTCGACTAGGCCCGACCTGGGTCGGACTGACTACCCGGTGTGCGGCGGTACCGGCACGAATAGGGACTATATATGTGTGTTGTCGCGATCGCGCGGTGTACGTCCCCGCCGGCGGGAATGCCTAAGTGTACGCGTCGTGTCGTCGTGAGAAAAAAAACCGTTACACTGTCTACGGGTACACGGGTCAGGGTGTGTAAAGTGTGTTCAGTAATGTGATCCGAGCGAGGGACCAGGCGAGGGGTGGGGGTGGGGGGAGGGGACGTCGCCCTCAAGATCGACGGCACAACGAGATCAAATGAGTTAGGAGTAAAGTACGATTAGTTATATAACTCTTTAAAACTATCATTGCATAGGGTTTAAAGGACAATGGGCAAATTAGTATGGGCGGTGTCCCATTGGTGTATACAGTTGAGACATATATCATTTGAAAGCTCTCAGCAGTAGCTTTAATTTCTTGTACGACGCCGAAGACCGATCGCGTGCAGGGAAGTTGGAATAGCTCATTTTATAACTGTAATGTGGCGATTACTGGAACTAAATATTCTCATACTAATGGAACGTTTGTGCATAGACAGTAGCGCCAATAATTTAATAAATCATTACTAGAGCTTCGAAATGAACGGGAATGAGTTGCTTATATTTTTATTAAACAAATAAATACAAAATAACTGTATTAAATCAATTAATTACATAAAAATACAGTGTCGTTTGATTCTGCTACTGCACGCGAGATGTCGCTAGTAAATAATGATAGCTTCACATGGTCGTTTATACACGCTAACAACATGACAGTTGGCATCTAAGGCCCGCAGTAAATGCCAAGTTTAGAAGTATCTGAGGGACTAAGATGACTGCTTATATGTCGGACCATTCGTCCCTCTCGCACTTTCGTACATGACAGTAAGGGATGAATACTGTATGTCCGACATATAAGCGATTATCTGAACCCCGCTGGTGCTATGCCACTATTCGAGAATTAGACTGAGAACGCTCAATAATGCCTATTATTATTCCCGAGCCATGAGAACAGTTTTGATAGTATGTAAATAATAAATGCTACGAGTGTCCTAATAAGTCGCCGAATTATCTTAGCGGATTCAGTACTTGCGACTGTACTAATTACAAAGTCGTATCGCTCTCTCTCTCTCTGCCACTAAAATAACATAAGTGTGATAGACTCAAATATAGAAACTTGAATTTTGATTTTGGTGGTTTGGTGGTCTTGATGCAATCAATAAAATAACCGTTAGATATTTGATTATTTATTCATCATAACACAGCTTAGTACAAAAGGCGAACTGTGGGTTAATATAATAATAAGCTAAAAAATCTATATTCGTGCATCTAAGCTAATGAAAATTAAACCGTTTTTCTTTGCTCTTGCGTGTATTATGTTACCATTGCTATGTTACCGTTGCTTTGGTACAAAAATCTGTGTTAGAGAGCGTGGACTTCTTGCTCCTGAAAGAAAGCTGCATTGGTGATTACCGTCGAGTTTACCTGAAGTTTACTCTGAGTACGCCTGTGCGTAAATGCGGCCTAAGAACGGAGTGAAAAAGCATCTTGGAACTAGTGTTAGCCCATTTGATCCGGGGGTGGTTGCAATACTGGAGGCGTAAATTATTCATTATGTTATGGGGTCCAGAAATGGGACAGTCCGGTGCTATGTACGTAATTTCTGGCTAAAGAGGTTCCGATGCTCATAAGCCCTATATGTTGTAGGTGTGTTGCCCTTGACATCTTTTTTAAGTCTCGCATTCTTTACTCATGCACTTCTCGCATAAAAATGTCCCAATTAGAGCTAAAAAAGGTCAATCTGAGACTGAACGTCGATGTTCTATATGCTTGCTTTGTTATGGCCACGTATACGAGATTCGCATGCGAGTTTAACTACATTGCGCGGTTTGATAAATCGATTGAAGTCATTTTACCCCGATGACTCACCTGCAATATAACCAAACTCGCATGCAAAACTCGTACGTGTGTAAATAAGGTTTTATTCTAGATCATGAGCTTGCCGAGGTTGGCTGTAGTCCTCGGGCCAGAAAGAAACATCGTCAGTTAATTTTCTCTCTGGTGATAACTTGTACGATGGTTAAGAGAGTTCTATTATACTACGTATTATCCACTAGAGTAATCTAACAAGATATTCAGTTAGCTATCATTCAATAATATTATCAATCGAGAGAAAACGACAAAAAACATTATTTTTTTACGTGTTTGAGTGATTGTGGAGAGAACTCCAGCTGACGTCCATGGGGCTTCAGAATACAAACTCACCACCACTGCCTAGTGACCACCTTATAATTTATCACCCAAGAGGATATTGGTCATGAGATCCTGTTGCTATTCGGCAGTTTAATTCGCTGACGGGTAATAACTATAGGGGAGGTTAATTAGGACCTATTGGATTTTGAAAATTGGATAGTAGGAAGAAAATATTTAATAGGTGTACCCCTCCGCCGGCGGGGGGAGCGTCTGCAAAAATAATAAGAAACAAAAACATGAACATACTCCCGGGCATCAGATATTGAAAGTGTATATGCACCCCACATGAGGGCTTATAAATGGAGGAGATTCTCAGAGTGCAAGGTATCCCCCATGTCTTAATCTGACTCGCTCAAGTAAATCCAAAAATCCCCTCTTGGACTCTTCTACCATTATGGCATTTTCTGTCAAAGTAACTTTCTTGCCATCATATTCATATAATTTATATTCGCTCTCTTGTAGTGAAAATGTTGACATGTGATATTTTTGTTATTAATGCGTACACGAATATCTTAACAGACGAAAGCTTTATATATATATATATATGCTCCCTGGCAACATGGCCAAATAAGTCAAAAAATGTGCTACTGAAAGGGTACAATTAATTCAATCCCTTATTGAAGCTTGAGGGTGCTGGTGAGATGCTCTCCAGAAACCCCAAACTGAAATAATTGTACCCTTACGTCCCAGTACGTCCATGCAATCATGTCTTATGTGAGTGTAGTTTTTGCTCACGTGCCTAGGATACCGCTCAATCCGCTTCAGATCATTCAGAATCGTTTTCTCCGTAGGGCGACTGGTACCAGTCGAACCTCAGTCTGCACCACTACATGGGGATGTATAGTTTCTTTAAGCAGACTGCCAGATGTTATTTTGACAACGCTCCCCATCATAGGAATCCGTTAGTTAGGGAGGCTGTCGACTACGTTCCCATCCCTCCTCCCTCTGTCGTGACTCCTCCGGCCGCACGGTCCGACGTCCTAGGCACAAACTCAAGGACCCGGATGACGTAATCACAGCATCCATCGATAGATGGATCGTTGCGGTTACATATGCGGGACGCGTATGGTCCCTATTCTTCCCGGTACCGCCGCGTACCAAGCTCTCACTCACGAGGCCCGACCTGGGTCGGATTGAATCGTTTCTTGCTGGACTCTTAGTGAACCAGCGACAAAACTCCCAGTTACTCGATTCCACTCACACTTCAGATTTGGTTGAAGCCTCTCATTCAATCTCATTGGAGAGCAAACTCAAAGTATTCCAGTCGTGTCGGAGGTTCCCCTGGATTTTCCCCAGGCCACTCTCCAACCGCGCATCTGCCGGTATTGAGCTCGCCCTATAAAGCCACAGTCAGGTGAAATAAAAAACAAAAAAGATTCATGTACACAATTACTTAACACCAGAGAGCCTACTCCGAACTTGGTATCGTGCCGTCCCTTTCACTCATATAGTGTATAACACGAGAGTGAAAGGGACGGCACGATACGAAGTTCGGAATAAGCCGTCAGAGTTAAAAGACGATGCCGATATCGAACGTTGGCGCAGAGCGTTGTGTCAGGGTTAATATGATGGCCCGCAGGTTCGCTCGCTGTTCTAAAGAAAGTAAAGGTTAGGTACCCTTTTTGAAGCATATTGTACCAACTTTTATACAAGCATCCTGTAGGGGAATTATACGCAGAGACAATACAGCCCTCTGCGTGTTCAATATAATAACGCGTTCAGGATGCTGATAGGGCTAACTCGATTCTGCACTGCGTCGGGAATGTTCACGGAGGCTCGACTAGGCTGTTTTTATGCAACGATGCGTAAGATAAAACTGTCTATGCCATGATCTATGTTGGTCGGAAAATAAACAATTATTATTAACTATAAATTCAGTACATTTTTTAAAAATAATTCATAAAAAACTGAAAATGCGATTGCCAGGGAGCATGAATTAACTTTTTTATTTAAGAGATTGAATATAAAACCTTACTTGAAAATTATTGACAACGTGCGCAATAATAACATTAATACATTCTTGGCGTTCGATGGGTAAAAAATATGAAGACGCCGTCCATGCCCACCAGGCCACGACCACACAAGACACTTTCAAACTGTTATCGTTAAATAGGTTTAAACTTACCTCTATTTCCGCTTCTTCATGATCGGAAGTGCTTGTAAAGCCGGATTCATAATATTCAGATGTGATGGTTTCTGATGCGCTCTGATGCCTGATGGACAATCACGAGCGTATACAATACATACTGTACATGTCGCATTATATAAATAAAATAATGACGATGTCTAACGATTTATTTAAACTTCATTGCACGAAAAATACAGTGTACAAATGACTACCTTAATGCCAAGTGGCATTCTCTACTAGTAAACCACAGAGACATCTAAAAACGGTGCAGGAAAATGTAGAAACGTTGAAAGTGCAAAACAGACGCCAGTAAAATTAAGATCTAAACGATCTCATGTGCTGCGATGCCTATGACACATTATGACGATTTCTGACGATATTTTGAATCAGTGATACAAGTGGTAGCTTATAAAACATGCACAACACAAAGTTCTCGTTAGACAGAATCCGAGCTCCCAATGATGCTTTGAGTGAGGAACCTGCATTTAAACAGTTTACAATCTGTAATAAAAACAACCTAAATTAAATATTTTTAGATTTTATATGTGTCAGTATAACCATTTTCAACTCATCAATGAATCGGCAACGGGCTGGTGAGTGTCGCCACCATCTATATATAATTATATAGGCTTACCATCAGGCCGTATGATTATTTGCCACTGTTGTGGTATTTAAGAACTGATTTTGAAGAAGATTATATCCAATCTACGGTGTCAGTAAAAATAAATTGATTCGATACATGGTAAAACCCCTTTTTTGCATTGCGCGTCAGGGGATAAAAGCAGTGTATGCATCATTTCGTTTTTCACGCGATGGGGCGTCAGAGCCCGTCACATACACAAGAACACGCCCGTGCACACTCGCCAGATCTGTTGTGTCGCGGCCGCTTCCCTACCCCCCGCACCTCAACTGCTCTGATGCGAATCAGAGTCACTTCTGTCGCGTCACAACGTAACATAGCACATCGTCGGAGAGCATCAGATGCAAGTGAACCAAACCGTACTAGTTAAATGTATGAAACCGACATCATTCTGGCGCTTCAAGACACAACACGTGGCAATAGTATGAATCCGGCGTTGATACGAACACCGTACTGGCTGCGACTCAAATGGTAGGTTCGCGGCTCAGAGGTGCTAAAATAAAATAATCTACAAGAGAAAAAGGGAAGAAAAGCAGGTGTGAAAAAGTGTTTATGATGTGCTCATATATTTGGATGTAGTAATTAACCCTTTAAACGCCGTCGTCTGATATATGAGACAAAATAAAGACATGTTATTGATTTATCGACACTTAACATTCGGTGGTCAAAGAGTTAAAAAATTACTTCGAAATTAGTTTGACTCCATCAGGCCCCTATTTCACCAAAGCTGACAGGCGCGACAATTGTCAAAAAACATTACAATTGTAGTTGGTGAAACAGTTTTCACAATCATGACAATTTTCGATTTGTCAGCCTACATATGTCAAATACATACATATGTCAACTTGGTGAAATAGGGGCCAGATGTCCCATTGTAATAACATTGAATAAGAAACAATCTCAGATGCAGATTACGGGATAAGAGGACTGCCCAGTTTGTTTACAACGAACAGCTCGGCGTACACGAGGGCGGTCATAAGTGAGCTCAATTCGGACAACCTCCTTTAAATGGCGGTCGTCTAAAATTACAAAAATCACCTTAAGCAGATTGGCCGTCAGTGAACTAGTGCAAAAATTAATGCCCGAGACCGCAAAGCTGTACAGTAGAAAATATCTCGAAGGCCAGTACGGCATCGACCTGCCATTGGGGCAAAAAGCATTTTATGCTCACATTCTTCTACATTTTTTTAATGACAACACTTTTTTAGATTTTTTTTTAACTACAATTATTTTGTAATCATTACTTTATAGTAACGGCATATCGAATCTCTCCAAACCATACAGAGAAACAAGTTAATAGTGAATACCAGAAGTATGTATACTTGTTTTGAGGTATTGGAGATGCCATATTTATAAAATATAGATATTGAATGAATTATATTATATACTAATATTACACTGCCGCTTATTAACAGTGACCATCTGTCGTGAAGTTTAACCATACAGAAATGCATACAGATAGGTTCCAACTGCACGCCGTGATATACTGGTGCGGATATATTGATGGTATGCAGTCCGAGTACGTTCAAATATTTTATGTTACACACTGCAAACATACATATCATTAACCCTATTGCCCAGAAGGGTAGGTAGAGGCAGAGTGTTAGAGATCACTGTTTTCCATTTGCTACGATCCTTGACAAACTTATTTCGTGTACTCTCATAACATTTCTCAAACACAAGTCACTTCTACACTGAGATACGGGGTCATTTCTGGGGCAATTGCACAGAAACGTTCGGTCTAAAAGTATTTCCGGACTGGCACCTAAAATATATAATAAAATGCCAAGACACATATTCTAAGTTAGAAGAATTGGTAGAATTCAAAAACGCTTGTTTGCATTCCTAGTGAAAGTAGCCTACCAATACTTGACAGATGAAGAATTTTAATTGTCTAGCACGCCCCATCTTTGACTTTGAGTCCGTGAGTTTGAGATTATTTATTTGTATGCCTTATGCCAAAATATAGTGATACACTAAAATATTTAAAATAGTTGTAAGACTTATGATGAGCTATTGACCTGTGTTTACAAATATAGTTTGTACAGTCGAACAAATAAGGAACTTACCTTTTCACTTTAACGCCATGTTAAACTGTCATACTAACATTTCCAACCGGAGGAGCGCTAGCGGCCCAGCGGCGCCCGTGTGCCGCCTGCGGTATGCCAAGTTAAGCAATTCCGGTCGAAGTCAGTTCTTCCGTGCTTTGGAAGGCACCTAAAGCCGTTGAGCCCGGCTGCCGTCTATGATAGCAGTAGTTAAGCCAAGTTAGAGGCCTTCGGGCGGCTTGAGAACTTCTAACAATCAAGTTGCCCACTCACTTGATAAGCCTAATTCCAATGAGGTCTGGTACCCCTTCGGGTTGGAAGGTCAGATAGCTGTCGTTTCCGTAAAAACTAGTGCCTAAGCCGAACCTAGGGATTAGGTAGCGGACCCCGGGCATCCTTCAGGATGCAACAGTACTGGGATAACGCTAGCAGGATGATGATGACTAACATTTGCAACCGGTGGAAACCACAAACTATCAAAGTGTACAGCTACTTACGAGTTCGACTGTACGAAACTCTCAAGGCGAAATTGCTTCAATACATGCAAAGACGATTTGGAACGCAAGACTATAAGTTAGATTCTTGCTTGCGTTCATGTGACAGAATTTGGCCTGACAGTTTCGACCGCACTATAAATATTCTAACTTGCTTGACGTTTCTTAGGATACTGTTGTTTCTGTCAGATGAGAAAGGATATGCTACATTTTATTACCGATAGATTTTTCCTTCGCAGCTAATTTTCTTTCAACTTCACTTTCCACACTCCACTTTCACTGCCATGCAATGTTGGCATTGGCACCAACGCTCCGCTAATATGCACAGTCAGACGTGCCTTTTGCTATATTATCTGTCTTACTGTACCAGATTTCCAAACATTCAGTCTCTTTTCAATAAAGCTACTATTTCCAGTTATACGAACTGCATTTTACAATCTTTCTATATCGACCGTAAATGGAAAGTCGGTCATAAACTCGTTTATTTTAAATTCTACGACTTTTCTTTTTGATTATATTCATAATCATTTAATTAATTCCACTTAAAAACCTCATTAATGTATGTATGTAATAATATGAAAGCAATATGCATGTCACATAAGATAATCATTGTTAATTCTACGTACCGTCAACCAAAACATCTCGCCGTCGACGCTAGTAAGAGAACGTACCCAAAATTCGTGACCCGGGAGGAGAGATGGGGGAGTTCAAAATACTATGCTTTTTCGAGCTACATTCAAATGATGATAAAGCGTTGAACGATTTTTAAACTCGCAGCACCGTTTCCGATGGTACAAAACCTTTTCTTTATACCAAATCCAGTTTTTTTTAACTTCCCCGTCTTCAAAACGATTTAAAGCTATATATTACCGGCGTATACTATGGGTGATCACCGATGGGGGGCGGGAGTCAAAAATTGTAAATAATGGGACACGTAATATGGGTACGTTCCCTAGTACCAGATCATTAGCATACGGGTAAGGCTCAGCGGAATATTTGGCTCAACTGGCGAAGTACCTTCACCTCTCTGAAGGTTATAACAATAACAACCACAGTCATGAACTTTTGTAGTCGCAAGCGTCTTTTTGCTAGGTTGTCTACTTACCATCACTGTCGGTTAAAAAAAGAGATCCTAAGATCTTATGTACAGCGAGCAGTTTTCCGTGGACAGAATAAAAGCTGCTGTTAATTATAAAATGATATTTCGTAAGTAAGTTTTCTAAGAAAACCCAGTGGTATACGGGATTGATACTCACGGCCTTTCGAGATTGAAGAGGCTCTAATTAGTTTACCGTATACCTATACAGACTACTTATAAATTAAATTCCTGTCAAAAAAATTGGGAACATGTACCCATCTTGTTACAATAGGTATTTCTCCTACACTAAAGGTGGGGATGCCTTATTTGTCCGTCGTAAAACCCATCGAAGAGAGTACCGATAGATGATGGATCATTTGGCATCATAAGTATTTTGGGTTTTAAAAAACGTATTTTGATCCAGACATCCGTTTGTGCTGAGCACTGGCCACTTAAGATCATAAGCAAATACATCCGTAGTTTCTAGTAAAAAAAACCCTTTTAAGCCGCAATGTGACGAGCGACAACTACGAAATCCTGGACGGTTCTTTTTTCTTCATGCTTATAGTAACCGTCTTTATCATGACTTGATTAGGTACCTGAAAAACCAATAGTAATTAAATATTTAAGTAGTCACTTTCACGCTAGGTAAGTACTGTGTAACAACTTATAGTTGTGTCAACAAAGGGGCTATACAAAATAATCCAAAAATGAAAAAATAAAACGAGACTATGTTAGGTAGGAACTACTGTGTAGGTATGCAGTGTTGGAAGACTGTCTAACAGAGCTTCTTAAGACTGAAGATGCGTTATGTAGTTTGAGGGATTTGTTTTCACTTATATAACAACTTAGGTATAGTAGGGTTAACAGACGGACTATGCGAATACAAGAATGGAAAAATGCGCGGCCCGATTATATTTGGTATACTATGTTAGGCGACCTTCTGGGATGCGTTTTATATGTTACGTCAGAAAAATAATGCCTTAAATTGTAAGTAGTATTTTATAGTTCCAACTCTTCCGACATGAAACTTGCAGTTTAGGTTAGATTCGTTCGTTGTCTAAGTTCTTCAAAGCGGTACTCGGGGCTTCGTCGACTTGCTGATGGAAAGTACAAAACAGTTATAGGTTTACAATCTGACAGTTTATAATCTCGCTAGTTAGATTATAATGTAACGATTATTACTATTGTATGGTAATATATATTAGATAGCGTAGTTTGAAGGCTTGTTTTCATAAGTACGCTACGGTCTCTGCTTAACATTGGGCAGACCGTACGCTTGTCTGGCACCGTCGTGTTATATAAAAAGTATGTGCGAAAATATACCCTATGTTGGGGAAGTAAAGAATACGTACTCAGTAATAAAACTAATAAAGCCTGCTAATAGAACCATGACTGCATCGCAGCAGAGGATTCAGGATCATACTCCTTTAGGGCCGATAACGAGTTTGCAACTACAATGGCATTAATTACAAACCAAACAGAAAAACTAAACACTATCTAAATTGTCATGGAAGTCGAATAAACATTGGTCATTTAAGTTTTAATATATAAACGAGATATAGATGTTTAGTTCATACACATCTACATACACTAAAACAAAACCCTCCTTAATTGCAACAGTCGGGTAAAAATCAATAAAGGGTAGTCAACGCTTGTACTTGCGTGCAGTCGCAAGCGGCTATTATGGTGCGGCTACGGTGTCTGGTTAACATCAAGTGGGCTGTAAGTTTGTTTGCCACCGTTGCCTGGTCAAAATGCTGGACGACCAGTGTGTGAGAAATGCGTATTTCGCCTACTTTCAATCTATTATTACCTATGGCATCGATATATGGGGACAGGCCGCAGCCTCATTCCTTTCATCAACAAGAGGAGGGATGTGCCCAGCAGTGGGACATATATTGGCTGATGATGATGATGACGATGATGGTGGTGATGATGATGATGATGATGATATACTTGTTGACTTGCAATAGCGTGATCGTGGACATACGTCATGGTTTCATGAATAAATCAACGGGTAAACGGCCAATCAAAATGCTTCCAAAGTCCCAATGCAGCCGTTGTCATTGTGATATCAATGCAATCATTGTCAATCCACTCGTATTACTTGCTATTTGCTTAATATACGTACCACAAACATTATGACGTGTATCGTAGTATTGTGATAATGCCTCAACCAAATTAGCATTCAATAATATTGGTAATTCAAACTTCTTGATAATGCCAGTCGCGCCCTCTAAAATCTTGTGTATTTCCACCATCGCCACTGATTCAGCGATCCGGTTTAAACTGAAAGAACTGGTGTTAAACTAATAAATCTTTATCCCAATGTTTATTACGTATGTAAAGCGATCCTAACCGCGACGCTGGTGGACCTGTGTTCGAATCCCGGTCAGGGCATTTTAGTTCCTGAGTCTTGGATAGTTTCTATGTATGTTAAGGTTTTATCAATCTATGTAGGCAAGCATGTATAACGTCGCCTAGCGCCCATAGTCGTAGTAAAAGCTTTGATTACATGGGGACTAGGTCGATTTTTTAAGATAGTCCACATTGTTACATTTATGCATACAAATGTTTAATGTAAAATGAATACCAATATTGCGATATTTTTGTAATGCATGTTGGCAAAAAGTTACAAATATACTGAGGAGCATATCAAATTAATACTGATGATAATGTGTAATGCCGCTTTCAATAATGATCCAGTACTGTTTTCTGTTGATAAAAATTAACAAAACGGTATCATAAAATGCATAAACAATAAAAGCAGTGTAAATATCCCTTTCAATACTGCATAAAAACTTTTGATAACATACCAGTATCATAAAAAAAACACTGTGTTAAGGCCCTAAAAATATATGTAAGTAAGGAAAAATATATGGAAACATGGCAATCCCAAGTTAAGCACTCTAGAATGATAATATCTTACTCTTAGTGTTAAAATTAAGTCGCTCTTATTGATACCGTTTTTATAACCTATTTATAAACATCCAGTTAAAATATCATTGTGTACATCTGTGACTATCAAGACAGACAAACAGACAGAAAAACGGACAGAAGAATCAAAGTGAAGAAAGTTCTTTAGGCACCTTACCTAACAGAGTAGCGCAATGACAAATACATAGACGACCGCTTTAGCCTAGTTGGTAGTGACCCTGCCTTCGAAGCTGGAGGTCCCGGGTTCGAATCCCGGTCGGAGCATGTATTTGTGTGATGAACACGAATATTTGTTCCTGAGTCATGGACGTTGAATACATAGAAATGTATTTAAGTATCTATTTATCTATATAAGTATGTATATCGTCACTTGGTACCCATAGTACAAGCTTTGCTTAGTTTGGGACTAGGTTGATTTATGTAAGATTGTCCAAAAATATTTATTATTTATTATTATTTATAGATAGAAAGATTCACAAACCGAGGAAACATGGGTCGGGAAGCAGACAGACGGAGGGAAGGATAGTTAGGCACACCTGTATATAGCCTAACGTATTTCGACTTATACAGGCATAAAGACATGGACAAACTGATGATCGTCAGTCTGGTAACAGTACCTCTGCTCAACGAAAACTATAGCCATAATAACCACCTACAACTGTAGACATGTGATGTGGAATTCAGGAATATACATAACTTCTTAATGTGAACACAGTGCGTCCAAAAAACAATATAGGGTCGGTGGCGTGTTATCACCCCGGCATTAAAAATATTTTATGCATAAGATTTCTTAGTTCCGTATAGGAGAAAATTGTAAAACAGTAAATACCTAAACCGTGAAACAAAAAGTATGTAGTTATTACAACTATGTAGCTCCTACCTTCTCTTAGCCGAGGCTCGCAGACGCAACTAGCTAGATTGCTAAAAAATCATACCATTGCGATACCAACCGCCCACCTTGTTCAATTCAAGGATCTCCGAAATCATCATCCAACATCTTCATCGGCGAAATTAGCATCAATATCAGAGATAGACGTTGTCAACTGTCTCACGGCCTGTGTTCAGAAAGTGGAATAAATGGATGAAATTAATTAGTTACAAACGAAGCATACATAAATCTGTACACTTATAGCCTGCCCCAGAAAATTATCTCCGTGTTCATGACCGAATATCATAGTTTATTTTACAGTATGTATCTATAGATATAAGGTCTATACATTAATCCAAGACTAAGAAGATACCTAGCTTGTTCAAATTCATCATATTGTTCAACTTTTCAACGCCAACGATATATATATCCGTCACGGCGTGCAGTGCGATATCAACCTATATTCGCACATTATAGGGTTCAACTTCGCGTTTGACATTTCCATGTAATGGCGTGTAAGTGACAGCTTCTGTATTGGACAGGACGTTGAAATGGTGAAGCTGCAGAACGTACCAAAGAAATAGACAAAGCTACCTATTCATTCATACACACATACCCACATTTAAGATACATACATACACTCGAAAAACGTGACAGGCCTAATACTGCCGCAGTCGGGTAAAAAGTACAGACACAGATCAGAAGTTATGATTTCACCTGTTTCTTATCTTAAAACAAGAAAATGTAGTAGGCAACTCAACTCCGAATTATCTCATTTTTTATTTTACCTACACAAGATATATATATAATTTCATTATGCAGGTTAGAACTTTATGGGTAACATTAGCAAGAAATAGTACCTTAATCCTTAGTAAACTGCGGTATCTATTTGTCAGTTGGCCATAATAATATTGTAGATCTTAAGGCTCCGAGATTCCTGTATCTAACTCAAAGTTTATTTTCTGTCAAGGGTTATATTTCTGGCATAGAGATAGGGTACAGCGGACTATCAGCTTATATTTCTTACCATCTTACTCAACTGGGGATTACCTCCTTATTACAGAAGAGCGCAGCCATAATAACACAGTTCCTTTCTAGGTATGAGGTGTCGTGTTCCTGGTGTGGGTAAAGTTAGGCTTGTTCCTCTTCGGCTGAACCTCCGTGGTATCCAGATACTCTATCGCGTTAGTAACATAGAGCTAAGTACTATATATGCGGCAAGCCGAAATGAAAACCTTCCATGTAAGAAGGTACTATTAATTATTAATTATTATGTGGTAAAGCCGCCTGATACCCGAGGATGTGATGTGTTAATATCGACACATACACACAGGAATTCTAATTCTTCTAGACTTGCTATTATCCACAGGCTACGATGTCTACCTAACCATCAGGCAAGCCGTAAGCTTGTTTGCCACTGTCGTTGCATATCAGAAATGCAAGCAAAATAAGACAGACATACCATACATACATATCTCATTTTGAAGACGCCCGTCTCATAGACCTTGATGTACGACGTCAAGTAGGAAATATTGATCCCAAGTACAACTAGGTACATCACAGCATCGACCAGATTTACAGGCTGCGGCTTCGCAAACTATATCAGGGCTCACGCCCGCAAATAACTAGATTAATAAAAATGTATTATAGATCAATGCAGATTACTTACGAATGTACTGAGAATACGTGGACTTTGTATTTTATCCGTTTATTTTTATCTTATTCACAATTTTCAATCCCTGTAAAAATGATAATATTTTTTATGATATGACATGTAGATAATTGATTGACACGACCTGTCAGATATTTCTTTAAAAAGTAATCCAACCTCTTAATGCTAGAGATACACCACCGGATTATCTGTTTGTTGTCAACAATATAAATCTAGAAGAAGTATACAACTACAGACATCTGGTGTCAAGTAGAATAAGTTATAACACTCAATTAACGTAGAGTTAACTGAGAGTTAAATCTTAAAACTCAATATAATCCGATCCCTGCACGCGTTACCTCGAAGTTGTATACATCAAAAAATAGCTTGCATTAGAGCCTTTAACGTGATATAAGTCACCAGTGTATACACGTAGGCATCTTTGAGTAGTAGCTGATTTTTCGTTCACACATATCTTTCGTTTCTTAATTCTAGTCCATTAAATATTTCAGCGCTGATATCGGTAGCCTTATGTGGCCCAATTATCATTATCTTTCGTATGTGATACCTTATATTTAATTATATCATTTGCATTTTGTATAATAAACGTTTTTATGCGATACATACTTTTGTCAATTACTCGGCCCCTGCACGCTGTCCAACATTGGTGCCATACAATGAAATACTGCCACGATTAAGACCTTTCAAACGAGATATGTCTCAACTGTATACACCGATGGGACATTTTGCCCATTCTCCTTTACCAAACATGAGTTTTAGAGATGATTATAAATCCGATCCGATCTCTTGAGCATATTATTTTACACTAGCGACCCGCCCCGGCTTAGCACGGGTGCAATGCTGATACTAAATACGCTACAGAAATGTTATACATATAAACCTTCCTCTTCAATCACTCTATCTATTAAAAAAAACCGCATCAAAATCCGTTGCGTAGTTTTAAAGATTTAAGCATACATAGGGATATAGGGACAGAGAAAACGACTTTGTTTTATACTATGTAGTGATGATACTGTAACATTTTTTCTACCAATCTCTGTTACTGTTGTCTCCTCGCTGACGGGACATAATAGCGACAAGGAAAAGTAGATAGACCCATCTAAATTATTTAATACGTTACAGTACTATTTCATATACACGGGTGAGCCATGGTGTGTTGAGATATACATGCACATTATCTATGTGTGCGTCAGCGTAGGAGCTATTAGTGATGAGCGACTTTGAATGATACTAATTCGATTAGTCGATTATTGTAATCATTCGAATAAGTTGACTAATGTCATAATCATTCGACTAATATTATACTGCAATCGCCGCTCGCCCGAGTCGAACGGACGTAGTAACTAATGTCCACAACACAACTAACCTAACTCCCGGTCAAGTCGAATAAGAGCCGACGAAGTCGTCACGACCATTACCGAGTCGCGCCGAACAACGGTCCACCAGGGATCGGATACCGGTATTTTCTCCATAGAAAAATACCGGTATTATTACGGTAACCGGTTCATTATTTCGTTTTTAATGGGACAATCTAATAATACGACGTTGTTACTTAAATACATGATTCAGCCCTACGTAAAGAGCAAAGAATAATCCACAATATTGGGCTAATTCAGGGTTTTTTTTAAATACCGGTATCGGTCCCTGCGGTCCACTGTAGGCGGGGCTCTACGTTTATAGTGATTTTACGAAGCGGAGGTTTCGCTTACGGTGGTCATTCATTCGGATTCTTGGAATAGGAATAGTATAGTAGGGGCGAGCGGAGATTAGTAACTAATATATAGTCATCATTCGATTATCAGGATTGAAATGAAATGAAATCATTTATTCTTCAGTTTAGGCATGTTACATGCACTTATGAATGTCAAAAACTACCACCGGTTCATATAATAAACCTCTGCCTCGAGAAGAACCGGCGTAAGAAACTCGGCGAGGTGTCATTTTTTCAAAACAATATACAATGTATATAAAATAACAGTATCGTAATACTACAGAATTCAAATGCTACAATAACATTAAGGACAAAATATTTCTGTGTTAGATTACTTGTGCGGGACGCTATCACTGCCAAACATCCATGATATAATCGTTTATCTTATAATATTACTAATTTCCAATTCGAATATTGACATTGGTAATCGCTAATCATTCGAATAGGCAAATCATTCGAAGTCGCGCATCACTAGGAGCCTATGAGTTCGCATTGTCTGTGTGCTCGTATGTGTACTATGCAGGGTGGCCACTTTCTGGAAAACCGGGAAAAGTCAGGGAATTTCGCTAGTCATGAAAAAGTCAGGGAATTGTCAGGGAAATTTATTGAAGGTCAGGGAATAAAAATGTATCTTTATGTAAATGAAATAAATGAACTTTATTCTGCAAGTAGGGCGCAGTGGCACTCTTGCAAGTCAAACTCTAGTCAGTCTTTTTCTCCAAAATATGATTATTGAGTGAACCCACGACTTCCGTCTAAAAATGCTTTCGCTCTTACCAACTGAGCTATTCAGCTACTACTTCTTATTATTTCCGTTTTTGTATTATGTCATTGTATTTATAAATTGTAATTTACTAGCAGATTATTCTGAAAAAACGTATTCAAATTATATATTTTATATTTATTACATTTAAGATTATGGTCAGGGAAAAAAACGCCTGGAAAACCGGGAAAAGTCAGGGAATTTTGGTTGTAGTAAATAGTGACTATGGCTACTAAATTAGAGAACCTCAATCCGTAGGCATAAAACAGGTCTCCGCGAGCTCGAAATACTGAAACGGCTGAACGACGCTGATGCTGAAGACAAGTTCCACTGCTTGCGGTTGTTTCGCCACTTCTTCCACAAACGGCATCTGTGCATGGTCATGGAGCCGCTGTCTATGAATCTACGCGAGGTATGTTACCCTATTGTTCTATGAAAATACAATACAAATACTCTTTTCATATTTGACGACCGCTTTAGCCTAGTTGGTAGTGACCCTGCCTTCGAAGCTGGAGGTCCCGGGTTCGAATCCCGGTCAGGGCAAGGAATATTTGTTCTCGAGTCTTGGATGTCTTCTATATATTTAAGTATCTATTTATCCATATATATCGTCACTTGGTACCCATAGTACAAGCTTTGCTTAGTTTGGGACTAGGTTGATTTGTGTAAGATTGTCCAATAATATTTATATTTATACCTGTTATTTAGAAAAGAGTCGTTGCCCTCGAATGAGGGACCAAAGTCGTACATTTCTTCCCTCATTTGAGAGCAACAATGACTTTTCCTCATTGTCCAGTAGTAAAATTATTTTCGTCTTGTGCGTAAATACTTGCATCCCTCGCTACGCTCACGATTATATTGTAGAATCATTCGCTTCACTCTGAATTAAATATACCGCCCTAGCCGTAAATATATCATTTTGCTCCCTTGGGACACAAAAAATTTAAAAAAAAATACACGTAAGGTTTTGAGGGGCCCCTAGAACTTCACTAAAGAACAAGAAGGGGGAGGGGGGCTCTGAAAGTGTCCCAAAAACCTTGCGTTATTTCTGTATAATAAGCCCTAATGTTCTCCGTCTCATAAAACCGATATATGACACCCCGGAGGTGCGCAAGAGTCAAAGTGACAAGAGAAACAGAGGGCCTACTCCGGTCCCTTTCACTCATATGGTATAGACCGCGAGAGTGAAAGGGACGACACGATACGAAGTTCAGATTTCGAATTTCGGAGTAGGCCCTCAGGTTTAGTTTTTGACAAAAAAAAACAACTAATCGGGAGATGCAATTTTTTTAGGTGCTGAAGAAGTACGGCAAAAATAGCGGAATCCACATAAAAGCTGTGAGGAGTTACACCCAACAGATCTTGCTGGCTTTGAAACTGCTCAAGAAGACTGGAATATTGCACGCTGGTATGTCCATACATCTAATCTCTCCAATATTTCCACGCCGATGTTGGCAGAATATGCTGAACTAACCCATTTATTTCTTTATTTAGAACATACATTTATAAGCTAACAGTGAGGTACCAAAGCGCCTATAATGTTATGAGATTTGCAACTTTAGTGCTAACAGTAACAAATTAAAGAAAATATAGACTTAATATTAACTAACAATATAAATCGCACAATTCATTTATTAGAAAGCAGGGACCCATTTATTAACCTATAATATTGCACCATATACTTAGAAATAAATGATTGATTGATTGAATATGGTATTTGACACATGTTGGGTGTCTATATCCATTTGGTGTCAATATTAAAATCGTTAATTTCACGCTTACCTTAGATTACATTACTGTTATTCAAAAATACAAAAATGTGTTAATATATATTTACTTATATATTTTTAAATATAGTCCTTTAAGAGCGCTTTAATAAAATGTAGTGGGTCCACTAGCGCCACTCGTAAATAATTGTAGTTAAAACGGCAGTTTTAATTTTGAGCTCATAGATTGACGAATCCAGCAACGTAAAAACTAGTTTGATGGATTCAAAAAGTACTTAAATACAAACTACAGTACGTAGCGGCCCCCTTTTTTAGTTATGTATCGTTAAATTAACTAATTACAATTATTTACGAGTGGCGCTAGTGGACCCACTACATTTTATTAAAGCGCTCTTAATTTTTTTTAAAATTATGTGTCGTTGCATTCGTTTTAAAATTGTACCTTAAAAAACCTAAAGAGGCAGAGATTGTAAGAAGTCGTTTCGGCTTTTAAAAGTAATTGTCATAGTCACTAACTGTCATTTATTCTGACCTTTTGTGAGGATAATGCGAATTCAATGTTTACGATCATTGTTTGTTTACCTAATTTCTAATCTTAAAAAAAAACAAGGTATAGTAAATTTGGTTGTTAGTCTTTCACTTTGGCATATTTTTTTATAAGAATGTGACAAAACACATTTTTAATTAGCAGATATTTGTTACTTGTAAATTTTACGAAATATAATGTTCAATATCGTTGAACATTATCGGTCGGTTGCACTAACACACGATCACAGGCCGGTCATCGTCAAATATGGCGCCGGCAGCTGTCATCCCATAGAAACTTGTCAAACTTACCACACAATCGGATTTTAACGAACACCGCTTACGATTACTGACGGTTTGGTGCATCAGTCTGGTCGCGTATTAAAAATGAAAGATATTTAATCGCAACTATACGATTAAAAATATTCTTAGTTGGCAACTGGTTGCGTATTAAGACAAAATATTCTTCATTCACAACTAGTTGCCAACAAAGGTAGAAAATTCTAACTGGATGCAAAACATGGTTGCGATGGCGGCCGAAGAGCAACCCACCCTAAGGCTCAGTTGCACCAACATACGATCACAGGCCGGTCATCGTCAAATATGGCGCCGGCAGCTGTCACTCCATAGAGACTTGTCAAATTTCCCATACAAACAGATTTTAACGAGCAACGCTTACGATTACAGACGTTTTGGTGCAACCCACCCTTAGGGTCGGTTGCACCATCATACGATCACAGGCCGGTCATCGTCAAATATGGCGCCGGCAGCTGTCATCCCATAGAAACTAGTCAAACTTTCCATACAATCAGATTTTAACGAGCACCGCTTACGATTACAGACGTTTTGGTGCAACCCACCCTTAGGATCGGTTGCACCATCATACGATCACAGGCCGGTCATCGTCAAATATGGCGCCGGCAGCTGTCATCCCATAGAAACTTATCAAACTCACCATACAAACAGATTTTAACGAGCACCGCTTACGATTACAGACGGTTTGGTGCAACCCACCCTTAGGGTCGGTTGCACCAACATACGGTCACAGGCCGGTCATCGTCAAATATGGCGCCGGCAGCTGTCATCCCATAGAAACTTGTCAAACTTTCCACACAATCAGATTTTAACAAACACCGCTTACGATTACTGACGGTTTGGTGCATCAGTTTGGTTGCGTATTAAGAATGAAAGATATTTAATCGCAACTATACGATTAAAAATATTCTTCATTCACAACTAGTTGCCAACAAAGGAGGGAAATTCTTCCTTTGCAACTGGTCGCAAAACATGGTTGCGATGGCGGCCGAAGAGCAACCCACTCTAAGGCTCGGTTGCACCAACATACGATCACAGGCCGGTCATCGTCACATATGGCGCCGGCAGCTGTCATCCCATAGAAACTTGTCAAACTTCCCATACAATCAGATTTTAACGAGCACCGCTTACAATTACAGACGTTTTGGTGCAACCCACCCTTAGGGTCGGTTGCACCATCATACGATCACAGGCCGGTCATCGTCAAATATGGCGCCGGCAGCTGTCATCCCATAGAAACTTGTCAAACTTCCCATACAATCAGATTTTAACGAGCACCGCTTACAATTACAGACGTTTTGGTGCAACCCACCCTTAGGGTCGGTTGCACCATCATACGATCACAGGCCGGTCATCGTCAAATATGGCGCCGGCAGCTGTCATCCCATAGAAACTTGACAAACTCACCATACAATCAGATTTTAAAGAGCACCGCTTACGATTACAGACGGTTTGGTGCAACCCACAATACAATACAATACAAATACTCTTTATTGCACACTTCAACAACAGGCGGTCTTATCGCTAAAGAGCGATTTCTTCCAGACCCACCCACCCTCCACCCCACCCTAAATCTTGCTTTTTTTTCAGATATTAAGCCCGACAACATACTAGTGAACGAGAGCAAGTTGCTACTCAAACTCTGCGACTTCGGTTCAGCTTCCATGGTGACAGAGAACGACTGGACCCCGTACCTGGTCTCCCGTTTCTACAGGGCCCCTGAGATCATACTCGGTGTCCCTTACGACTTCGGCATAGACATGTGGTCGACGGCTTGCACAATATACGAGCTGTCCACGGGAAAAATCATGTTCAGCGGGAAATCTAATAACGAAATGCTGAAGTACTTTATGGATTTAAAGGGGAAGATACCTAATAAGATAATAAAGAAGGGGATGTTCAAGGATCAGCATTTTGACGCGCAGTGCAACTTTTTGTATCACGAACTCGATCGGATCACGGAAAGAGTGAGTATAGATTGTTTTTTAAACGGACCTCATTACAGTAGTACCCAACTGATAAGGCGCGTCGTGAATCTTCGTTCGCGCAGAAAAGAATCACTCCGAAGATTAACGAAAGAACCTTAGATCACTACTATAAGATTCATACACTGTTCATAATGCGCGTGCACTCGATCAGAAGTATGGCGGCTGACTAACATGCCACGCGGCGGCAGCTGCGGACCAATAGCGGTACAGGAAAAAGAAGCGCGGTGCGTGGAGCGTGCCGATTGGTCAATAGCATTTCCCGCGCTTTTAAAATTCATCTTCTGCGCAGGTACATCGGTAAGCCATATCAGTTGGGTACTACTGTACCATTTAAGAGAGGTAGGGGGCACAGCAAAATGTGTTCTTGCTCGAATTTGGAGCAGCCCAACCTTGCAGAAGACATAACAATATTTTTTTCACCAATACCAAGAAATTACTACTTCAATACCAAGAAATTGCAGTTGCCATAAATGTCATTTTATATTATTTTTTTAAACATTCCTTTGATTGATCGCTTAGCCTGTGTTAAAGGTTCTTTCACTATACAAATAAAATAAAAACTCTAGTGCAGTTGAGTTGTCTCTTAGAAAATAAATTATATAGATTTATAATTTAAATGTTTGTTGAAGAGGGGTAGGGCACAGCAAAATGTCATCTTGTTCGAATTTGGAGCAGCCCAACTGGGGAAGTACCTTGCAGAAGACCACAGCCATAATAACATTATTTACTATACAAGTATGTAGTGTTGTGTTCCTAGAGGTGAGCAAGGTTGCCAGAGCTCCCGAGGATGCACTGTGTTGAGAGCGAGGGACCTAAATTTCAATGTCTTTTTATCTTTATTATCATGGATTTTACGTCGAGAAAAGCTTGTGGGTGGATCGCCTATTCTTTGTCGCTCGTTGCCATGGTTACGTCTCCTGAGTCACTATTTAAAACTGTGATTTTATACGTTTTACATTTGCCAAACATTAGTTTTAGCGATGAGCATCTGTGGGTGATTGTCAGATTTAGCTTCGCGTCTTTTCGGTGCACATATCGAAAGTTAAGTGCCACAAAGCTTAATTTTGGATTGGTCTAGTAACCCGCACAAACGGTGTTTCCGTAACTATAAATCCATGTAATAAAAACATAACTTACATGTACATAAGTCGTTAACTATTGACCACCGGGTGGACAACTTTTTTTTTTACAACTGACAATGACCCCTCTATCCATTTGGACATGGGTCATCTCTTGAGCATGCTCGAAGTCCATGTCGAGATTTTTCTAAGAAACTCGGTTACTGTTGTCTCCTCGCTGACGGGACGGAATAACAACAAAGAAAAGTTCATTGACCCTTGTATATCTATTTTTCTTGGGTGGATCAACTATTCTTTGTTGCTCGTTACCATGGTTACGTCTGAGTCACTCTTTAAAACTGTGATTTTATAGGGTTTAAATTTACCAAACATGAGTATCTATCAATTTAGACATGGGTCATCTCTTGAGCATACTCGTACTTGAAGTCCATATTATGATAATTTTTCTAAGAAACTCGGTTACTGTTATCTCCTCGCTGACGGGACGGAACAAAGAAAAGTTCATTGACCCTTGTATATCTATTTTTCTTACTACCGCTAATGTTTGACTGAAACAAATTTATTTTCCAGGAAAAAGTAGTAGTGATGACCAGCATAAAACCTACCCGGGACTTACAGTCCGAACTGGCCCCGTCCCACCACCGTCTCCCTGTCAACGAGGCGAAGAAGATAGGACAGCTGAAGGATCTTCTAGAACGAATGCTCATGCTGGACCCCGCCAAGCGCGCGTCGGTCAACCACTGCCTCGCGCACCCTTTCATACAGGAGAAGATATAGCATTAGGGAACGTAATCCCGGGAAATCCCGGGATCCCGGGAATCCCGGGATTTTTCATACAAGCCGTTACGGGAACTGCAAACCGTGGAGCACTTGCCTGCGGCTGACACTAACAAGTTTAAAGGACTGGGCGGTATTATCCTAAATTGTTCAGAAAATATATACATAACACTAAATTGAAACTGTTTATAATGGAATGACACTACATTGATATTGACTATGTTTGTATGAATTTCGTGATGTGCTCATAAAATGGATGCTAAACAAAACACTGCCTTGTAACAGTACTTCTAAAGCGCATAATTCAGCAGCTCAGTATAGTTTTTATAAAAGTACTACGTCCGTACTAATATTATAAATGCGAAATTATTAACTCTGTACCTCTTTACGCATAAACCACTGAACCGATTGTGATGAAATATGATATACAGAGATTTTGATATCAGGGAGTGGACACAGGATACTTTTTATCCCAGTAATCATAGGAAGGTTTGCATAGAACAGCGATAACTAACTAAACGCATTAAATAATTGAATAGCGATAATTAAACGCAATAAACTCGTGGACACAGGATACTTTTTATCCCAGTAATCATCGAAGGATTTGCATGGAACAGCGATAACTAAGTAAACGCCTTAAATAATTGAATAGCGATAAATAAACGAAATAAACTTGTGGACACAGGATACTTTTTATCCCATTAAACATTGAAAGGTTTGCATCGAACAGCGATAACTAAGTAAACGCCTCAAATAACTGTATAGCGATAAATAAACGCAATAAACTTGTGGACACAGGATAATTTTTATCCCAGTAATTAATGAAAGGTTTGCATGGAACAGCGATAACTAACTAAACCCCTTAAATAATTGAATGTCGACAAATAAACGCAATAAACTTGTGGACACAGGATACTTTTTATCCCAGTAATCATCGAAGGGTTTGCATGGAACAGCGATAACTAAGTAAACACCTTAAACAATTGAATAGCGATAAATAAACGCCATAAACTTGTGGACACAGGATACTTTTTATCCCAGTAATCATAGGAAGGTTTGCATGGAGCAGCGATAACTAAGTGAACGCTTTCAATAATTGAATAGCGACAAATAAACGCAATAAACTTGTAGACACAGGATACTTTTATCCCAGTAGTCATAGAAAGGTTTGCATGGAACAGCGATAACTAACTAAACACCTTAAACAATTGAATAGTGATAAAAAATGTAGTAAACTTGTGGACACAGGATATTTTTTATCCCAGTAATCGTAGAAAGGATTGCATGGAACAGCGATAACTAAGTGAACGCTTTAAATAATTGAATGGCAATAAATAAACGCAATAAACGTGTTCCAAGCAGAAAAAGTAGCAGGTAAAATATTGTTGTACATAAAATTCGTCAAAACGTCATATTTTTAAGCATATCGTGTATATAATGCTACTGGTTTGGTGTACAACATGTTTATCCTAATTTTATTAAGATATTG
This sequence comes from Epiblema foenella, assembly GCA_963556455.1. Classification (NCBI taxonomy): domain Eukaryota; kingdom Metazoa; phylum Arthropoda; class Insecta; order Lepidoptera; family Tortricidae; genus Epiblema; species Epiblema foenella. The sequence continues at coordinate 46,172,878 of OY747095.1, forward strand.
CTGGGTATTGCGACGGTTAATATCAAATTAATGTTGCACGAGCCGTAGGCGAATATAGTAAATGTGAATACTGAGGCTCTTTCTCGTACCAAAATGGTGTAATGACATTTATATGAAGAGGGAGTAAATTATTATTGCATTTGTTATCACTATAACAAATCGTGTTTATAAAATGTGAGTTTTTGCTCGCAATGTATACGCTTAGGTAACTTTTGTTAATATGAGTAATGTGTTAGCAATCAGACAGATATCCTTACACATTATCATTCAATACTAATTTTATCTACCTTTTTCAAGGTTTGCCCGACGTAAAAGACCCCATTACCCAAGGCACAGGGAGTGACAACCCTTGTTTCTTTTTTAACCTGACTGTGGCTTTCTAGGCCGGGCTCGATAAAGCGATAGAAATGGGTCATACGCGGATTTAGGTTCGCGTCTTTTCTGTGGACATACCAAAAGTTAAGGGCTGTAAAGCTTAATTTTGGATTGGACCAGTAACCCGCATAAACAGTGTCTCCGTTTCTATAAATCCCTGTAATAAAGACATAGCTAACATGCACATAAGCCGTTAACTATTGATTAAGGAGGGACGACTTTTGTTTTTTCAACTAAGTATGACCTAAATGCGCGGTTGGAGAGTAGCCTGGGGAAAATCCAGGGGTAAACCTCCGGCACGACCACGCGTGTGGTTTGGAACACTGGAATACTCTAAGAGTTTGCACTCCAGTGAGTGGTTGAGCGGTTTCAACCGAATCTGAGGTGTGAGTGGAATCGAGCTACTGGGAGTTGTCGCTGGTTCTCTAATCCTAGCCTAGCTGAGAAGAGTCCAGCAAAAAACTCAGCAAGGCCCGACATGGGTCGGACTGACTCTATCCGGTGTGCGGCGGTACCGGGACGAATAGGTACTATATGTGTCTGTGTTGTCGCGAGCGCCCGGTGGACGTCCCCGCCGGCGGGAATACCTAAGTGTACGCGTCGTGTCTGAATTGGACGCCGTAAGTGCAGCGTTCCATCTTTCGATAGACAACTCTAGTTTAAAAGTGTTTAATAAAGACCAAATGCGGGTAGTCTGAGCCAGGGATCGTTACCGGTATTGTTACTACCGGTTTTAAATAAGGTAATACCGGTTCTAATTGCATTTCGCTTTTTGTATCGCTAAAGCTCTGATTAGCGGTATAATCAAAAAAGACCAAGTGCGGTTAGTTCGAGCCAGGGATCGTTACCCGTATTGTTACTACCGGTTTTAAATAATGTACAACCGGTTATAATTGCATTTCGCTATTTATATCGCTAAAGCTCTGATTAGCGGTATAATCAAAACCGTTATTCAAATATACTAGCGGTTTCGCCAATCGACAACAATATCTCAATTTGACACTTTACCCATAAAATCTATTACCGGTAATAGCTGTCAGTGTCAATATACGGGTCGTTCTTCTTTTTTACCGACAATGCCATACATTTTGATCGAAGTACATTTTTAATCACGGTTAACGAATCCCAATAAAAGTGGTTGCATTTTTATTGGGATTATGTAATGTCTCTTTTAATACAAATAAAGCATTTTTCCCCTTAGTCAGTTTTTAGAAAATGCTGTGACAGAGTGGCGCGGGACCGCACTTCGACTTAACACTTTGTCACAGGATTCTACAAAAAAATAATTTTGTAAAAGAGATACATGTTAGATAAAATGAAGCATTATGTGGTACTAAATTAGTATAAAAGGAACATAAAGGTATATTTATTAATAAAACATAACAACCAATACTGCATGTAATGACTCGCAAAATATGGGTAAGGGACAGGCTATTGTCGGTAAAAAAGAAGAACGACCCATACTCGATTATTTGTTTCTGCAAACTGGCGTATTGTAAAAGGTTTTACACCTATTTGTTGCGTTTTAGTAGTAATGTTTAATTGACATCTTACATTTCAAGTGCAATGAATAGCGATATTGAATGCAGGTATTTAATATATGCAACTGTACTGGGATAAAGTAATGTGTAATGGGATAATGGTGATGAGTGAAGTGTGCCAGTAGTAAGTAGTTGAAAATTCGACCTTACTGAATAAAAGACATAAGGGGGGTTTTTAACTACTTTGCTTTTGAAAGAACTAGCTGGTCAGACGTTTATTTTTTAAGTTGATACCTGTTTTGTAAAGACCTAGCGCGATAGCGTTATATCGTAAAACGTGACCATAAAATCTAGTGCTAGCAAGGTGAGGAAACCTTTTTAACTGAACAGATGAAATTCAACCTTATGTCAATGATGTAAATACTTTGACAGAGTACTTCTCACTTTTATGTTGTCTCTAATGTTAGTTATACTTGAAATGTTGGCCGATTTGTATCAAAGTAATTCGTTCGAAAAGCAATTTTACCGTTCAAGCTGTAAGGTTAAAAATCTAATAACATTTTTATATAAAATCGGCTAACAACTAATTTCAACTTAGTTCGATATATTTAGTTAAGTGTTAACCCCACGGGTGGGATTGTAATGACATGTCAATGATGTTACTTAATGTGGGATTAGTTGGATATATGTAATTAAATTATTAAGACATTTATTTGTGTGTTTTCTTTTCTAAAATATTCAATACATGAGTAATATGACATTACTGATTGAATTTATTATATTGTACACATTTAATTTAATTAATAAGTATGATATTTATTTCATATTATATAACACTAGCGACCCGCCCGGCTTGCATGGCACGGGTGCACTATTTAATGGATGTTATTATACATATAAACCTTCCTCTTCAATCACTCTATCTATTAAAAAAAACCGCATCAAAATCCGTTGCGTAGTTTTAAAGATTTAAGCATACATAGGGATATAGGGACAGAGAAAGCGACTTTGTTCCATTCTTCATGTACGGCAGTGACACCTATGGCCAATTTCTCGAAGCTACAAGTTACAAATTACAAGCGGAAGTCTCTTTCTATAAGGTATTAAAAGAGTCTTCCCCTTGCAATTTGTAGCTTCCCTTACCTACACGCCAATCCATTTTCCGTAAGAGAATGAATATTGAGCTTTAGTGTAAAGCATGAAGGTGACTTCGACAAGGTACGTCATAATTAACACCTACATACGTATAGCCGTTATTGCCGCCATAGGCCCGACAACACGCATATTTAGGTGTTCTTGGCGTTCAAAGGGTTAAATCTTTGATGAGACAGAATTTTCATACTTACCGGTCAGTGGCGGATTTACCACTAGGCTGAGTAGGCTGGAGCCTAGGGCGGCAGATTTTAGGGGGCGGCAAATTTGCCCCGATTTTTTTTTGTCGTACAAAAAAAATCTAAATGTTACTATATCCGCTCACACAATTCAATCAACGTGTAATATCTTTCACCACTTAAATATGTTTTGTACCGTAAATTGAGGTTCCTTTGCTCCCCATTGGATAACTATGCCCCAACTGTTTATTTGATTTTATAGTGTTATAACCAAAAGTAATATATTCCCATTTGATAGAAAATATGTTTAAAATGTACTTTGTCTGTTCTTAACTCTGTAAAACAGCAATTGTAGTACATACGCAAAATTTGTATGGGGCAGAATATTTGACAACAGGGTAAAATGGCTAGTTTTGAAACATTTTTCATTCTGGAGCACAGTTACCCAAACATTGGCTTACGCTTGTAGGTTGTAGGTAGGCTTCAAAGTGTTTAAATTGACTTTAAAACATTATTTTGATGCCTAGTAAGTGTTATAACAGGATCCATTTGGTCATTCTACTACCAAGTTTTTAATACCTATGCCTATAAAAATCTACATACCGCATTATGATAAATTTTAAAATAATTCAGTACTTAATTTAAATTTTTGAAGGCGTGTTTAGAGCAAACCCTAGTAGCATTTTTTGTAGGCATAAGGTTGGGCCTTGGTACTGCTTTTTGTTGGCCAACCGTAGAATTTGGCCGCATGTTTTGCTGAAGGGCCTACAACAAGGGCCCCGCAAAAATAATCTACAGAGGGCCACAAGTAGCATTTATTGTTGGCACATGGTTGGGCCTAAATAGTCTAAATAACCTATTGTTGGGAGACCGTAGAATTTTATTGTTGGCATACGGTTGGGCCTAAATCATTTGTTGGGAAACCGTAGAATTTGGCCGCATGTTTTGCTGAAGGGCCTACAACAAGGGCCCTGCAAAAATAATCTACAGAGGGCCACAAGTAGCATTTATTGTTGGCACATGGTTGGGCCTAAGTAGTCTAAATAACCTATTGTTGGGAGACCGTAGAATTTTATTGTTGGCATACGGTTGGGCCTAAATTATTTGTTGGGAAACCGTAGAATTTGGCCGCATGTTTTGCTAAAGGGCCTACGACAAAGGCCCTGCAAAATACCCTATTTTGTTGGGAAACCGTAAAATTTGGCCGCACGTTTTCCTGAAGGGCCTACAAAAAAACCTACGTTGGGCCTTTATCCCAAAGATATAATTACCCAACGGTTGGTAAATGGTTATATACCCACTTGAAGGCCCTATGGATTTTTTTTATAGAGGGCCATTAAATGTTACTAAACGTTGGGCCTTCATCATAAACGTACAATTACCCAACGGTTGGTAAATGATGTATACCCACTTGAAGGCCCTACGTTTTCTTTTTACAGAGGGCCATTAGTGTAACTAAACGTTGGGCCTTCATCATGAACGTACAACTACCCAACTGTTGGTAAATCGTTGTATATCCACTTGAAGGCCCTACGTATTTTTTTTACAGAGGGCCATTAGTGTTACTATACGTTGGGCCTTCCATCATAGTCGTACACTCACGCAACGGTTGGTAAATGGTTGTATACCCACTTGAAGGCCCAACGTATTCTTTGTTACAGAGGGCCACTAGCGTAACTATACGTTGGGCCTTCATAATAAACGTACAATTATCGATGAAGGCCCAACGTATAGTTACACTAGTGGCCCTCTGTAAAAAAAAAACACATAGGGCCTTTAGGTGGGTATACAACCATTTACCAACTGTTGGGTATATGGGTGTATACCCATTGAAAGGCCCCATGCATTTTTTTTTACAGAGGGCCATTAGTGTAACAAGAAAATCCTGAAATAATTAAAACTATACTGTACATTATCAGTGCAACATTTATTTATTAATAAAATTTCAATAGAATAGAACACAGTTTTTGTTTAGAAATGACGTGAATGAGCATGAAAACTAGACACCATTGGCCGGCAACTAATGCTGTCTTACGCAAGCAAGATCCACATAGTTGCCGGCTACACATTTGAGCAAAAATATGACCTGTCTAGAAGCCCCATTAGAGGTCCTGGCCTGGCAAAGCTGTAAGGGCCACATTTTACATAAGTAGTATGTATTCGCCGCTACTGGCCCCGGTTCCAGGTAGTAACCCTCCCCCAGCCCCCTTCCCCTGTCCTACCCCCGCCCCGCCCCCAAGGACCGCCCCGCTCTACCTGCCCAGGGGGGTGGTCAATCGGCAACATGGCGGTCATCCAATCCTAAAAAAAAAAAAAAAAAAGTTTGGACTTTTTTTCCATAAACAGCCCCCCATTTGAGACGATTGCGCCGGGTCCCATAGCTCTACGACCACGCCTTCCCACTTTTACCTAATGTGCTAATAAAACAATACACACCACTCGATCCCTTTTCTCGGCTTATTCTATTGTTCGAGCATGCGACCCTCAGCGGCTACCTGCGCCGCGCGGACCATCGCCGGTCACCTGGGTACCTGTATTTTTTTCCTTATTTGCAATACAGCCATTCCTTATTCTCCTACAATTATCAATTTATATTTATAATATATCTACCTCTAATACCTACTCTTTTATCCGTAAGAGTCAATGTTCTAAGTAACCTAACCTAACCAAACCCTTTGTATGTACATAAACAAACTTAGGTGCCACATAGTGTGTGTAAAATGATATTTTTCAAGTAACTGTAAGTGATCTTCCTTATCAGTTTTAGGTATTCATTTTGATATCAAAATTTAATTATTTTCATACCTACACTTTTTTAATTACTTCAGGTTTAGTATAAGTTTATTTTTAAAGCGATGCCATATAGTGTGTGTAAAATTATATTTTTCAAGTAACTGTAAGTGATCTTATGTATTCTGTACATATGCAGCACGTTTATTGCGCGGCCGCGCGGACCGCTGCCAGTACGGTACCTGGGTACCTGTATTTTTTTCCGTACTTGCAATAGACCCATTCCACAACATTACCTAATAATTATCCATGTATATTTTTAATATATCTGCCTCTTATACCTACTCTTTTATCCGTAGAGTCAATGTTCTAACCTAACCTAACCTAATTTTGCGTTTCACAATCTTTACCTAACCAAACCGTTTGTATGTACATAAACAAATTTAGGTACCTACCTATTTATGCTATATATGTTTAAGGGTAATTTAGTTATTTATTACCTAACCAAGCCGTTTCTTATTCGTTACTTGTACTTACGTACATAACCAAACTTAGGAACCTATTTAAGTTTTATATGTTTGCCGGTAACTGAGATATTTATTAATTCATTTCTTACTCGAGTTAACTGCAAAAAGAAGTAAGCGCCATGAAATTTACGGCGGTTAAGACCTTTTAATTTTTAATATGCTGCACATTGTTTAGACCTTTTTCTTGAACGCTCCACGTCTTGGGTGTCCATTTAGGTACTTAATAATTTCAATTAATGTTTTCAGAAAGAAACCTGTTTAAACCTGCAATCTGCCCAATTATATACATGATGTTGATGGATTTACATTAACATTAAACCCATTGTTAACTGGCTATTGTAATTTTTGTACAAAGCATTTGTGACAGCCCTCTCTTAAATGTGTATACGAGAAACATGTTTGAACAGGAGATTGTGGCCGTTGTACGATGCTTAGAAACGTGTTACAACCAGTATTTCATCAAAGAAGCAATAGTATATATTTTTTTGTTATTGTAATCTTTGTACAAAGCATTTTTCACTACCTTATTTTGAATGTGTATTCAAGGAACATGTCTGAACCAGTATAACCAACCAAGGAAGTAGTAGGGTATTTTTTTGTGCTGTAAAATACTTATAAAAGGAACCTCTCCATGTTTATACCTTAATAGTTACCTCGTGTCGTTCACCAAGTCAAGTGCACAGTTCCGAAAGTATAACGTGTGAAGTTGTTTTAAGTGAAAGTCATCTGTCAAGTGTAGTGTCTCTATTCGCTCCAAAATGGATGTAAGTATGTTTTTTTTTTGTTCTCATTCTATAAATTTAATGATTAGTTATGTATGTGTTTAATTAATTGACAAATGTTGTTTCAGTTCTCTGACAATACGTTCAAGAATTACTACTACCCAGAAACCAACCAAGAGGACCCTAGCAGTGACGAGGAGGGCACTGTTGGCCTCAAAATAAGGCAAGCAATAGCTAAGAAGAGACCAGCGAACAACATCGACAGCTTTTTCGAGCGCCCCAAGAAGAAGACAAAAGTGATTAAAAAATCATCAAACGTATCACAAAGTTCAGCGGATGGAGTATCATATTTAACGTCTGGTCAAGACGATGCCGGCTACGCGTCCCACCTCATTAAAATTGAAGTCTATGACATGGAAAAAATAAGAAATTTACCACCCACAGACCACTGGAAACACTGTGATATACGACTAAAATATTATTCCATCGGCGAGGATGATGTACATGTGCAAAGTGCTCGTGACGTTATTTTTAATATTACAAAACAATTAGCTTCAAAAGAAAACAGTGTTAAATATTTTATAGAGACTGATAAGAAAAAGTGATAATTTGTTCATTTAGTTTTTATTTATCTTTTACTGTACTTAAGTTATAAAACTGTCTTTTTTATGGAATGTAATAATTTATATTGTTCGTGTACATTGTATTAAAATATAAGTAAGTAAAACACAGAAAAACCTTATTGACATTGTTTTATTTCACAAATACTGATTTAAACAAAGCTCTTAATACTAGATCGTTACATAAAGTATTATTATAAAATAGACTTAGAAAGTCTGACATTGTTTTTCCTTGAAACTTAAAATATAGATAAACTAAACAATATTCTCCACAGACGGAGGTAAGATGGTTTTGAAGTAATTTATTATTATAAAACCACCTCTTTGTATTTCTTTTTAAAAATAACTTATGGTAACCAGTAGGTTTTCTACCAAAGGAATCAAAGTATTCACCTATCCCATTAACATCAATATGCATGGCAACCCAGTGAGAGCCGGGCTTGGAGTCAGGATCTAAATTGCATATAATGAAAGCAGGTAAATTAACCCAAATAGGTATTTGATTTGCAGCAAAAACATTTGTTTTAAAACTAGAACTTATTTTGTTCATACATAATTGTAATTCATTTGTATCCATTATTATAATAATAAACATTCACATTTATCGATGATCTTGCTTGTAATGACTATGAGCTAATGAAAAAAAATTATAAAAATAATCTATTTATTTGTTTATTAACTGTTGTAATCTACCGTAACGTCACGGTTTTTGTTTATTTCTATTATGTTATCAAATTCTGCATATACGATACAGTTTATAGTAGTACTTAAAGATGATTCAAAACGAACTTCTATCCGAACAGAACCATGTCTCACAAGATTCCAGTGTGAAGTTGAACTGGCAGACAAATCAGGTGTCAAATCAAAACATAACAAACAATTACCCCCTCCATAATTTGATCTGTCTATTGCATTACCTTCATTATGGAAATGAATTCCTGATCCAGAAAATAACGTATGATATGTTGATGCTATTAAACCAGAATTAAATGAAGGTTGCAATGTTTTCGAAGGTATTTCATGACCGTCCACATACAAACTAAAAGAGTTCATATTGAAATGTTGAAAATTAAAAGGATTCAAAGCTAGATTACCATTAAATGCCGAGTTTGAAACGAATCCAATAATACATCTTTTAGGGACTTGCCCGAGAAATATATTATCTAACGTTTTTCCCTGTATTCCAGCTGGTAATGTAAGAACCTTTACTTCCGCTCTTGTGATTGGATACTTTGCTGTGGTTGATGCTAATACTTTTTGATGTGCTAACAAAACACTTGGATTGATTCTTGCTCTTCTTACTATGAGACTGGCATCCATTATCTGAACTTTAAGTTTGAGATCTTGGTGACAAATTAAATTAAACGATTCTTTAGAACGTGCCAATTTAACACGCATTTCGACTCCGTTTATTAAGAATTTCTCTTGGTTAAACATATCACCATGCAAGTGACCAATCAGCTCTACTTCCTTACTTTCTTTAATAAATTTCTGTCTTTTGTGAAAGCCTTTATTATTCACATCAGCGGTATCCATATAGTGTGGTGTATCTTCATACCATAATCCACAAGTAAGATGAGATTCTTTAGCTGCTGGACCATAATTAAGTAGATTTTCCATATAAGCACGATAGGCGTAGGTATTATTTGGTGGTGATATGAGTTTCTGATTTAAATATACATCTAGTTGGCTAAACAGGGAATGTAACCAATTATTGACGGGTGCAACTGGGGCATCTGCTTTTAGTTTTGTGCCATCTTGGTTTAATACTTTGGCATTGATATGTAACAAAGTATGTGATAGGTCAATATAGTCATCACCAGATCCGGGAACTTGAAACTCAATGGGTCCGTCGTCACTTAAAGATGAAATTGGTTTGTAATGAACCCACTGTCCGCTTTCAATGCTGGTTTGAGTTGATGGCAGTGCAAACAAATCTAGTTCTGATTTAGCACATTCACATGAATTACTATGTAAGAAAGACATAATTAGTTTGAAAATATATCCTCAATATTATATTTTTTATTTCTTTTACCTCCTCTTCGTCGTGAGGCTTTCAAAGTAATGAGAGGTTCCCGTCTCTTAGTTGACATTTTATACCCTGATCCCGACATAAGAGAATCTATTTTTTCGTCAGCTTTCCTTTTTAAGTTCGCACTTGCTTCTTTAAGCCGAGATCTAATAGAACTCTCCATAGGACGTGAATTCACCATATCAGACAACAGTCCCATCCCCGCATCTAAAGTTTCTCTTCCTACAGTTTTAAAACCGCTAGATAATAAAGGAAGTACAGACCTAAATAGTCCACCCAAAAAGCTACCGATTCCATGTCCTCGTTGATATGGAACACCTTTATAGACAATTCCTACACCAGAGCCAGCTTGATGAGAATAGTAATGTTCATAAGGACAGGAGTGAGACACTCGTTTATGATTCATTTTACTCGTCGAAAGTGTAGCTTCACACAAGAGGATCCAAATTGAAATGGTATTCTTGATCCCGTGGTTGTCCTTATATCTATTTCAAGAGTGTCAAACTCTCTACGTAAAACAGGAACATAGTGAGCAGGTGAAAAAACATGCATTTTATATGCTCCATAGATAAATTTTGTGGGGTCTAATGGTATTATTCTTAGTAATGATGTAATTACATCCCCCACCACTTGTGGTTGAATAATGTCAGTATAAACAAATATTTGTGATGGTAAACCTAAGTATAAATTTGCAGGATGTATTCCAATAGTACTTTCTTTTAAATTAGTTCTAGGTTTATAACCAAGCTGAAGACTTAATATAGGGGAAGTTATGATTGATGTTATCTCTTCGTTCGCTGTTACAGCCACCATTTTAGTAACTGCATCACATCTAAATTTAACTTTTGTCTTTAGCTGCGGGTTTTCGTTAAATGCTTTGAGAAAATGATCAATACTATCATACGAAGTTGCTGGAATGTGAGTTTTTACATCAACGATTTTGTATTTTTCCTGAGTCGGTACAGCTACCTTTTTTTTAATGTAGACTATGTTTTCATGTTCTTGAACATTATACATGGAACATGGGTATTGGAACTCCACTAATCCAACAACCCATTCTCCCTCCAATTTAATGGTTCTAGGTAATTTAGTTAAAAAATGAGCTGTAGTATTATCGGTAAAGTAGGTCGATGAGCTGTTACTCAACAAAGTTAGATAAAAACTATCTTCACTCATATTTCTTCTAAGTTTGATGTAGGTATCCAAGAGTTGAATTTATTGGGATAACCTTGCCACTTAACGAACACTTCCTTTCTGCCACCAATGCGTCGCGAGCGTATTATTTTATCAATTTTATACCTCATGGAGGGGCGGTAAGTGACTTTTTGTAATTCTTTAGAATAGAATGTACCAATAATTGGTTCACCTTCTAAATCTTTTAAAGTATAGACAATACGTGGGATTCTTTTAATAACTGAGGCTATTATGAATATTTCATCACTCCAGTTAGTCTCATACCCCTTTTGAAATATATGTTTATATTTAGTTATTCTAACATGATCACCTACATTAAGTATTGGAGATTCCAATATATTTCGTTTATCCTTATTGCGATCATATAAATTGCACCAAACAGTCATAATATTATCAGAGTTAACATCAATTGGTCGCATTTTAATGCTAGAATGGTAGCTATGGTTATACGAATGAAGCAGGTCTTGCAAAACGTCGACGTAATTGTAAGTATTTTGATGAGTGAAGTAACGCCACATTTTAGATTTAAGAGTTCTTTGAAACCTTTCAACAATACTTGCTTTAATATCAGGATTATTTGTGGTATAATAATTAATGTTTTTGTTTTTAAAGTAATCTCTAACCACCTTTGAAACAAATTCGGTCCCTTTGTCAGATTGGATGTGACGAGGGGTAGAATTGGCTTCTGAAAAAATGCTTTCAAAACATTTTTTAACTGTTTCAGAGTCCTTCTTTTTCATAGCCCTAGCAAAAGCATATTTACTAAAAACATCAATAACACATAGAATATATTTATATCCATCGTTATACTGACTATACGTTCGCATATCACTAAGATCGGCTTGCCAGAGTTCATTAAAGTTAGAGAGGATGTATCTGTTTCTACTAAAACGTTTATGAACGGGTCTATGCAGCGTGTACGCTTCCTGTGATGATAACCAATCTTTCACTTCCCCTCTGTTCATTTTACCTTTCATTTCATTCACCAATTTGTTTACGCTACTATAACTGGCTGGATTTGATACATCGTAGTAGATCCTATTTATCTCTAATAGGGGGTCCATCTCTCCCAATCTAATTTCTTTCTCGATAGCCTGGGTGGTTTAGTAGATAGAGGAGTAGAGGTGTTTTTTTCTTTAACTGACGGGGTTTCCAGATTTAAAGAAGCAATCGAAGTTCTAGAATCATTAGATTGTAGTTTATTCATAAATTCTAAGTTCGTAGGATTACCTATACACGATTTAGGAACTTTTATATCATGTAAAACACTAGCAAAATCTTCCCAACCTTTTGGTTTTGAACGTTTTAGAGGTCTAAGCACGTCGCCTACTAGATCGAGAATATTACTGTTTGGAATGGTACGATTGTTTATTACTACTTCCCCGTTCTCCTTCCACCAAATTTTTGGTTTACTTTGTACCATACATTCCAACAAAGTTTGGCTTTTTGATCGATACGATTTCGGTATTACGTCTATAATATAAGATGGAGAATATTGTTTAGGTAAATCAGATTTCGTTCCTCCAGGTGGTGTTGCGTATACATCCCCTTCTGGTTCTGGCAATACTGCGTTTACGATTGAGTTATTATTAACAATTTCCTCCTTTTTGGTGATCTTCGGATGAAATTCATTGTTTTCGTTGGTGAGTTGATCAACTTCAGTCACTAATGGTATTTTAAACGGTTTTCGATCCGTTTCAGTAAAATGTAAAAATCGTTGTAATGCTTGGGAATATAATGCCCACTTTACACGATCATCTATTTTACTCTTGAGAATTTTTTGCATTTCACCATCTAGACGGGATGATGAATTTTCTGATAGGTTATCACTATGTTTGAGTCTTTCGATGAAATCTGGTTCTACTAACAACATTTTTTTCATGTTTTCCATTTTCTTTATGTTAAAGAGTTCACTAAAGCACTTAAAACTGCACCTAATACAATAGGCAGAAAACCACCACCTTTCTGGATAATTACGGTTTTTCTTAGCTTATGTTTTCCCTTAGTCACTAATTTTCGTAACGTATCCTTATATTTTCTTAATTTGGATTTTTCTTTTTTCTCTAAAGGAATTTTACCCTTTAATACGTTGTAAATACACTCACAAATTATATTAATTTCTTCGTCATCACACGATTTAAGTAAAGCCGTGCGATATTTTGGTTTGAGTAAATGTAGCGCTTCAAGTAAATGTTTATATGTGTTAACTCTAGCTTGCATCATTTAGAACTGACTAGAATATGGTGATTCTTGTTATATTTAAACCCTTTTTTAGGGATATATACTGTACAATGACCATCGAATGGAAATATTTTGGTCTTAAAACGACACATATCGTCAGTATTTTGTCGCAAATCAATCATGAGGTAACCATGTGCATTTGCAGTAGCATCCTTGTAGGCTTCATCAACGAATTTTGAATTTTCTGGATAAACTTGTCGAGATAAGTAGCGTATTTGAGTTTTATCACGGGGATTCTTAAAATAAACAATATAGCTCGTATTCAAAGAAATATCACGTTGACCTTTGCCTTGATGAAATATATTTTGAGTAATATAAAACAGGCTTAGGTTTCTGTGATGACTACCTTTCGTAAAAATGTCAACTATTCGTCCATCTGACTCCCTCATCAAATCATCTATAATAATAAGTTTAGGTTTTTTCCCATCAAACATGGCGATGTCAGGTATTCCTTGGTTATAATTCACATTTTCTAAATTGTACAAAGGTTGCATTTCATCATAACACCAAATAATTTCATCAAATTCAACATTACATAGTTCATTGGAATGATTTAAAAAATTTGTAACAAAATTGGTTTTACCGCACCCACTAGGACCCGCCACAATGGTAGTAAATGGATGGTAAAAATGAATCATTGTAACAACGTAATGTGCGTGTTGATATGAAAACGTTTGAAATTCAAATGATCAATGTTGTGGTGGTTATTACCATTTAAATAAAACGAATAGGGTAGGTAAGAATTGGATATATAATAATAAAAATCATAAGTATGTTAATAATTATGTAATTTATTTAGATAAAATAATTAACCAAGATACAATATTGAAATAATTTTAACGTAATAGTTATTACATTTCTCATTTTATTTTAGTTAGTACCCATGCAAATACTTAATGTAAAACAATCAAGGGTAATTTATTTACATTCATAAATATCACAAAATTACACATAAGAATAACACATACTAAATTGAAATTTTTGTTACTTAAAATAAAAGACATTTATATACATTGTTATAAAGTCGTGTTACATTGTAATTTATTTTATTTAAAAGTTAACAACACATCTTTTATACAAGTTTCATAAATTTACAAGATTAAAACTAACAAAATTATTTACATTTTTATCTTATTTACATATTCAAAGTACATTTTTATTTTTTATATACAAGTTACATGCGCATCAAAATAATATAGTACTAAATAGTATGTATATTATACATTCAATTTTAGTACTATATTTTTTTATAGAAAGAAAGTGCAAAAATAATATCAAATAAATGAATGTCCTGCCATGTTGTAATATGAAATTATTAAAAAAAATTTGATGTTTTGTAATGACCCCATGCAAGGGTATCTGTGGAATCATCCAACAAGAATCGCTTTGTGTCATTATAAGAAAGAGATATTTTGTTAATTTTTTGTGTAAATATTAAATGTTTAATTGATTTAAAACGTAACATTGTGTTATGTTGTATGCGCTTATCAAATAAACACGTTTTGTAGTTATCTAAGGTAAGTTTTTTAGTTACACATTTATTAACTCCTTTAGCTTTAGCCATCACACTACTACCTTCGACATCAATTGCGTACATCTTTGAACGAAGTCCAACAAATTCTTTGAAAATTTTGCCATTGTTCTCATCTTTGAAAAAACCCAATTTCTTTTTATTTATTAAAGGTAAACCGAACTCATTATTATTGGGATAATCTGATGTATCAAAATATAAATTCAGATCTGATTTTATATCATCATAGAAGTTTTCAGTGAAAATTTGATATATTAAGCTATCGGTATCTGTGTACAAGAGTTTCAGTTTATTACCGAATTTAGGATTCATATAGTCGTAATGAAAATTGTACATTAACGTTTTAGACATATCTAAAATACAAAAACCAAGATATATTGGTTTGTTGTACAAAACTTTAGTCTTTTTTAATTGTACAGCTGCCAAGTTTTCTGAAAATATTGATAAACTATGAAATTCAGGTTTTGTTATCAATGATTGAACTCCTTGAGATTTACCTTTATTTTCCCAATGATTCAATAGTTTTACGTTTACTCGCTTCAAAACATTTTCCATCGTTTTTCCGAAGACTGAATTATTCATTAATTTAAAAAAATCTTTGTCGAAATCCGAAGATGCTTGTGATCGCATGCGGGTGTTTAAATCTATGTAGCTTTTCAACCATGGAGATTGTTTAAATTTCAAAATTTTATGTATTTTAACTAATTGTAAACCATTTTTCAAACATTGCTTAAGATTTCTATAATGGATTACGTAGTTTTTTTTGTTTTTCAAGTTAGGTATCAATTTATTTTCCTTTGAATCACCAAAACAGACGTTCTCTGGACAGAAGGGAAAATCTGAATGTGAATCATGTAAATCGTTGGGATAATCAAGATCAACTTCTAAAATGAAACCATGCTCCGCATCGTTAGACACATTAAAATCCGTATTTACATCCACCCATTGAAATCCACCTGTTGGTAGACATTGGGACATAGCCCACCCGTATAGGTTATTTGCATCTAAATACATGAGAAAGGATGAAGGAATAGCCGAATCGTATTCCGCCATGAATTTATTATTTGCTTTGGCGTGTCGGTTGCTGCATTGGGATATACCTCCCCGAATATTTTTTGCAATAAAAGTAATCTTATCAATGTCAGTTAACAGTTCAAGTTTGATTTTTGTGACTCTTAACATAGC
Source organism: Epiblema foenella (assembly GCA_963556455.1). NCBI lineage: Eukaryota > Metazoa > Arthropoda > Insecta > Lepidoptera > Tortricidae > Epiblema > Epiblema foenella. The sequence goes on from OY747095.1 coordinate 46,188,847, forward strand.
ATCCCAACTTAACCCCGGTGCAGTATAATAGTGTGCCGGATCTAAACCGTATGTTTCAAGACAAACGTTTCTAAAATTTTCGAATACGTCGGCCAGTAATAAGACATCTGTTTTTAAATACAGATCTGAATAGTCCCCCATGTTTTGACAGTTAAAATGATTCCATACATCTTCGGCATGATTGTAATCATTTTCCGATATGTGACTATCGGTCAAGGAGCTGTAGAATTTATCTGGAGAGGGGAGGGATGTCAATTTTAATGAATCAAACGATGTCATGTGTTCATATGGATATATACCCTTACGTATTAAACGTTGAAAGTCATCTTCACATGGAAAATTCAATTTCATTTCATGGAACTGTTCTGGTATTAAGTTCTTGGCTAGTTTGTCAAGACTACTGGACATGAATTTAAGGGAATCAACAAACCTTAATTTCATGACTCGATTATTAATTTGCAATTTTTTTGTGAAAGATATGTATTTTTCTTTGGTTTCCGGGATAACTTCTATTTCACCATCCTCAAAATTTAGTCCATGTACTATGAAATGACTGTCGTAATTACTTAAGTTGTGAAGGAACACTGGCACAAAATTGGGAACCCTTAATTTGTTACAACAAATTTCATGTGCTACACCTTCGTAAACACCAGTGTAGCAATTATATGAAATGGTGGCATCTCCGTTTAAGTCTGTATCACAGATATAACACATACTACTCTGCGCAATGTTTTCTTCGTTTTCAGATGTCAAAGGCAGAGGGGTCTTTACAAATGTATTCTTTTTACAAATATTCTGCAAATCTTTTTTAAGAAATTCCATAAACGTTCTTGCACAATTTTCTCCTTTGTATGTTCGATAGACTGACAAGTTATCATCATACGAACATTTAATATAGTATCCGAAACTATATACTTCATGTTTCTGTACATTAGTAGTTGAAGATGTAAGTGGATTATTGGAACATGACTGGATTGGATTTAAAAACGCTTCGAAGTCGGCATAGATAACGAATGGATGCCGTAATTTACGATCATAATTATCGAAAGTCACTTCATTGGAAGCAACTTTTTCATTGAACCAATTGTTTCGTTTGTTCTGTTCAGAAGGCAAGTTAGTACATACATGAAAACAATCGTTTTGTTGGTGGTTTACTAAATTCTCTCTTGATGTGAAATTTGTTAAGCAACCATCACATATATGAGCAGCATGTTGAGTGTTTGTCAGTTGAGCAGATACTAATCTAGATAAATTATTAATAAGACAATAATGTCCTTTATTACCTTCGGTGATGTATAACAAGTTGAAATGATTTTCTTTTTTACATTTTGTGAAATGAAGTGGACCTATAACAGAATGCCGTTTACTCTGTGAATCGTATTCTATCCCAAAAACGTTAATACTTAAATTATTGATTTTTTCAAATTTGTGAATATCCGTTAACTTCATAGGAAATGGAATGTTTTCAAAGTTTAATTTATTCCTATGATTTTTGTATGTGTTAACATTATGAGCACGATTATTCTTTTCTGGTGGAAATAATCCAGATAGTATAGCCCACCGGAAACATTCGTGATCATTGTTCTGAACATTAATTACAGCTTTTTTCAACTGTATATCACGCGGTAACTTGATATATGAAGACCCTCGTAATGGGTTATACTTATTAACATTGACATCTAGATAATTTACCTTTGTTAAAGACCACCCACTATCTTTTCTCTCAAAGTTCGATAATCTCACTGAAATTTCATTGACAAGGGATGAAAATATCTCATTTTTATCACTACTAACATTAACTAGGTTATTACTCAACTGAAAATCAAACACATTGTTGAGGCTTTTTGTTTCCTGAGTAAAATTCGCGTTTAGTATAAAATTTACTTTTAAAGAACGATGATTAGCAATTGAGCGGTCTAATAAAGCAAATATCGTATCTTTATTTTTTTCTAAAAACGCTTCCGGTGTTTCTAGACAATTGGGATCACTTTCATTTGATATTCTGTAGGTTGCAACTCGGTTTCGGAACGCGTTTTCAATTAACTGAACGTTAATTAACTCACTATCAGAACAAAAGACATTATTTTTATGAGTGTTGCTGTTAAGATGATTAGTGAAATATTTTTTGGAGACAAATACATGGCACACGGAACATTCAATTTTATCATTATTTGTTGCACTTACTTTACTTGTAGGTTCTTGGACTGTTGATGTTGTTGTTGAAGTGTCCCGGCTGGTTGACGGTTGATTTGTTGCGATGTTTTTACGGCTGGTTGAAGGAAGGTTCTTCTTAGCCGATGGTTCTGCAACAGGATCCGCTGCTGGACGTTTTATCCCTCGTCCAACTTGTGAATACCTATAAAAATTAAACACCATATAATTATACACGAATTACATAGTAATTAATGTATGAACTATTCATTAGATTATAAATACTAACTTAAATCGTTTTTACAATGCAAACAATAGGCTTGCATTGGGAGAACCCCATCAATTACATCGGAATTATGTGATACTGCTTCCGGTTTTCCTTGTACATGACCGCTGCATGGCGTATAATATGGTATAATTTCTTGGTCCTCCATAAGATAATCCGGTAGAACTCCTTCAATATACCACAATCGAATATACTTATGAAATCTACGAAGGATAAAACCTTTACTTAAACTGGCTATTTCACTCCTAGCTAGCCTATGCCCAAGAAAAAACGTAAATGCCATTGTTGTAACAAATAAAATTCACTCAAACACTGAAGTCACAAACGTTACTGAACTATTTCAATCCCAGTGAATGCCTTTATATTGTGAAAGGGTCCGCCCCACCAAACCAACAACAATGGCATGTCTCAACTGGATAGCCCGGAACTTGTGGTGACAAGAACTTTATGAACAGGTTGAAACAAGATTTAGTATAAACAAGGATTAAAGTTATACTCACGGTTCTTTCATCTGTTGGCTTGCAAGTTCTCCGGCGTTATATAATTCTTCATCTTCTTCGACGTCTTCACAGGCTTTTACCAGTTGTGGGTTATAACTATTACAGTTCAAGTTGTCCATAGTGATTGGATCGTATGAATGAGTGCCCTCACCAAATGCATGTGCCTTTAAATAACTACAGATAAGTACTTCCTACTTTTAATTGGAATGAAACAATTTTATTTTCCAAGATAAACCATTATCAGTCAACTCTTAGAAATCTGAAGGTATACAATTGAAACTGAATTTGTGTGTGTGGCCGCTAAACTCGACCGAGTACAATAACTTAACAATGTTAAGACTATTGATTGGGAATTACAACAAAAGTGTAACATTTCTAAACGTTATCTCTGTTTTTAACAATTGAAACAATGCATTTCGGGTTCGGTTTGTTAAAGATAATTAGGGATTGCTTCCAGGTAAAGGCATTTTACAAATCAAAAATTTCTTATCATTAAAAAAAAAAATTACCATAACTCCCAAAATAATAGAATTCACAACTAAAGAGTGGTATTAAAATTAATAACTTAAAGATAAATAAAAACTAAATGAACAAATTATCACTTTTTCTTATCAGTCTCTATAAAATATTTAACACTGTTTTCTTTTGAAGCTAATTGTTTTGTAATATTAAAAATAACGTCACGAGCACTTTGCACATGTACATCATCCTCGCCGATGGAATAATATTTTAGTCGTATATCACAGTGTTTCCAGTGGTCTGTGGGTGGTAAATTTCTTATTTTTTCCATGTCATAGACTTCAATTTTAATGAGGTGGGACGCGTAGCCGGCATCGTCTTGACCAGACGTTAAATATGATACTCCATCCGCTGAACTTTGTGATACGTTTGATGATTTTTTAATCACTTTTGTCTTCTTCTTGGGGCGCTCGAAAAAGCTGTCGATGTTGTTCGCTGGTCTCTTCTTAGCTATTGCTTGCCTTATTTTGAGGCCAACAGTGCCCTCCTCGTCACTGCTAGGGTCCTCTTGGTTGGTTTCTGGGTAGTAGTAATTCTTGAACGTATTGTCAGAGAACTGAAACAACATTTGTCAATTAATTAAACACATACATAACTAATCATTAAATTTATAGAATGAGAACAAAAAAAAAACATACTTACATCCATTTTGGAGCGAATAGAGACACTACACTTGACAGATGACTTTCACTTAAAACAACTTCACACGTTATACTTTCGGAACTGTGCACTTGACTTGGTGAACGACACGAGGTAACTATTAAGGTATAAACATGGAGAGGTTCCTTTTATAAGTATTTTACAGCACAAAAAAATACCCTACTACTTCCTTGGTTGGTTATACTGGTTCAGACATGTTCCTTGAATACACATTCAAAATAAGGTAGTGAAAAATGCTTTGTACAAAGATTACAATAACAAAAAAATATATACTATTGCTTCTTTGATGAAATACTGGTTGTAACACGTTTCTAAGCATCGTACAACGGCCACAATCTCCTGTTCAAACATGTTTCTCGTATACACATTTAAGAGAGGGCTGTCACAAATGCTTTGTACAAAAATTACAATAGCCAGTTAACAATGGGTTTAATGTTAATGTAAATCCATCAACATCATGTATATAATTGGGCAGATTGCAGGTTTAAACAGGTTTCTTTCTGAAAACATTAATTGAAATTATTAAGTACCTAAATGGACACCCAAGACGTGGAGCGTTCAAGAAAAAGGTCTAAACAATGTGCAGCATATTAAAAATTAAAAGGTCTTAACCGCCGTAAATTTCATGGCGCTTACTTCTTTTTGCAGTTAACTCGAGTAAGAAATGAATTAATAAATATCTCAGTTACCGGCAAACATATAAAACTTAAATAGGTTCCTAAGTTTGGTTATGTACGTAAGTACAAGTAACGAATAAGAAACGGCTTGGTTAGGTAATAAATAACTAAATTACCCTTAAACATATATAGCATAAATAGGTAGGTACCTAAATTTGTTTATGTACATACAAACGGTTTGGTTAGGTAAAGATTGTGAAACGCAAAATTAGGTTAGGTTAGGTTAGAACATTGACTCTACGGATAAAAGAGTAGGTATAAGAGGCAGATATATTAAAAATATACATGGATAATTATTAGGTAATGTTGTGGAATGGGTCTATTGCAAGTACGGAAAAAAATACAGGTACCCAGGTACCGTACTGGCAGCGGTCCGCGCGGCCGCGCAATAAACGTGCTGCATATGTACAGAATACATAAGATCACTTACAGTTACTTGAAAAATATAATTTTACACACACTATATGGCATCGCTTTAAAAATAAACTTATACTAAACCTGAAGTAATTAAAAAAGTGTAGGTATGAAAATAATTAAATTTTGATATCAAAATGAATACCTAAAACTGATAAGGAAGATCACTTACAGTTACTTGAAAAATATCATTTTACACACACTATGTGGCACCTAAGTTTGTTTATGTACATACAAAGGGTTTGGTTAGGTTAGGTTACTTAGAACATTGACTCTTACGGATAAAAGAGTAGGTATTAGAGGTAGATATATTATAAATATAAATTGATAATTGTAGGAGAATAAGGAATGGCTGTATTGCAAATAAGGAAAAAAATACAGGTACCCAGGTGACCGGCGATGGTCCGCGCGGCGCAGGTAGCCGCTGAGGGTCGCATGCTCGAACAATAGAATAAGCCGAGAAAAGGGATCGAGTGGTGTGTATTGTTTTATTAGCACATTAGGTAAAAGTGGGAAGGCGTGGTCGTAGAGCTATGGGACCCGGCGCAATCGTCTCAAATGGGGGGCTGTTTATGGAAAAAAAGTCCAAACTTTTTTTTTTTTTTTTTTAGGATTGGATGACCGCCATGTTGCCGATTGACCACCCCCCTGGGCAGGTAGAGCGGGGCGGTCCTTGGGGGCGGGGCGGGGGTAGGACAGGGGAAGGGGGCTGGGGGAGGGTTACTACCTGGAACCGGGGCCAGTAGCGGCGAATACATACTACTTACATAGGTAAAGGTTCTAAAAACTTACAAACACAAGGTTAAAAACAACATACTTAAGTGGAAATGTATTTTTGAAAGTTTCAGTTAGGTTAATAACCTCTTGACCGCCACAGTAAATTCAGTAAGTCGTGTCTCACACGCCAGTCTTTGTAACAAAAGACTGAAAATGAACCTTACTTGACAGCACGTAGGTTGCCTTTACATCGTACGTGTTATCATCTGTACTTACACGACTGTGGCGTTGTAAACAACTAAACACGGCGACTCTTGTCATCTATAAGTGACTTGTGGCGGTTTATAGGTTAAATTTACTAAATATGCATTCTTATTGATTAATGATTACAATGTCCTCAACATAATAATGGTATTTCATGAAGTTATGTTTAAGAGGCTGTGCTGGTTATTTAATTTCGTATCAATTGGATAGCACTTTGGTTATCAAAAACAGGAGAATATACATTTTGGAGATAACATTGTATGATGCTTAGGTACGGCCGGCTACGACGACCGTGATTACGTTGAATATTTTTTTGGAAATTAATTGTTCTGTAGACTTCCGCGATGTGACCGGTCCAGTAAGCATCACACTATATTAATATTGTGAATAAATAATGACAATAATCCTCGCCCGCAGGGAAGGCTTAAATAAACCTTAACTATGACAGCGTACAAACTAACGCTAAACTTAACTATGTGCGACACTTTACTTTTCAAAAGGCCGACTTGATAGTGTTCTTGAAGAGAGACACGATTACTAATAAATGCGCGATAGCTAGTTAACAGTAAGCATCACACTATATTAATATTGTGAATAGATAATGACAATAATCCTCGCCCGCAGGGAAGGCTTAAATAAACCTTAACTATGACAGCGTACAAACTAACGCTAAACTTAACTATGTGCGACACTTTACTTTTCAAAAGGCCGACTTGATAGTGTTCTTGAAGAGAGACACGATTACTAATAAATGCGCGATAGCTAGTTAACAGTAAGCATCACACTATATTAATATTGTGAATAGATAATGACAATAATCCTCGCCCGCAGGGAAGGCTTAAATAAACCTTAACTATGACAGCGTACAAACTAACGCTAAACTTAACTATGTGCGACACTTTACTTTTCAAAAGGCCGACTTGATAGTGTTCTTGAAGAGAGACACGATTACTAATAAATGCGCGATAGCTAGTTAACAGTAAGCATCACACTATATTAATATTGTGAATAGATAATGACAATAATCCTCGCCCGCAGGGAAGGCTTAAATAAACCTTAACTATGACAGCGTACAAACTAACGCTAAACTTAACTATGTGCGACACTTTACTTTTCAAAAGGCCGACTTGATAGTGTTCTTGAAGAGAGACACGATTACTAATAAATGCGCGATAGGTAGTTAACATGAAATAGAACTAAACTGCCATAAAACAAATTTCACGAGTATATATCTCCCCCTTAGGATAGACAAAGGAGAAAAAAAGACTACCAGTGCCCATAGTTGGCATTCTGCGAGATCTTGGGTGAGAACTGTCAGTCTTTCTTTGTCCTTAGTCTATGCCCTTTAGTCTATACATTATAACGCCTGCGCATTAGTCTAAGCTGAAAGAGAATTATATTAATATAACCGTTTCTGAACGGGTGAACGAGTTTACTTAAATAAATAGACAATCTTATACAGGGCAAAAAATGAAACGGTCTTGAGTCTTGAATGTTTTCTCTTTGTATCTATATTCATATTTATGTTCAATTTATTCATAAAAAAATTAAAATAAATATAAATTACACATTATGAATTATTAAAAAAATTGAAGTCTCTAAGTATCGTGAATCTAAGTATTTATTTTATCTATATAATATATAGATAAACTAAAGCACTTGTAAGCTAACTAAACTAAGCAAAGCTTGTAGTATGGGTACTAGACGACAATATACATACTTATGATATAAGTACTTATGTATATTGTCGTCTAGTACCGTAGTCGTGTAGGACTAGCTCAATTTGTATAAGATTGCCCACAATTATATTTGTTATTATTTATTTATTATACAATAAAACAATAGTTGCTTCAGATACAGACAGTGAAGAAGAAGAAATTACTGGCTTGAAGACAATTCTGTAGGGATAGTGCGGGAAAATTGGTTGACACCACGAAGAAATCGATGTTTATGGCCGCCATACAAAACCGCGAGCAAATTTAATAAATGCTTGCTGACGCAGCTTAAAGAGGATGAGACTTGGCCAAATTGGCCAATGCACCGTATAAAACGAGTGATGTTTCAAACCAGTAAGTAACTTTTTTATTATGGCTACCTTAGATACATAACATATATATATGTGGGAGTGAAAAGTAAAAGGTACCATATCACGACTTTGATTTTTGTCACTTTTGGACTCTATTTCTATTGGAATAGAGTCCAAAAGTGACAAATATCGAAGTCGTGACATGGTACCTTTTACTAAACACTGCCACATATGTAGGTTATGTTTATTATTATTATTATAGGTAAGTTACATTATTCGTACTTTCTCATAACATTGTGCTAAAAATATTGTTGTAGGCATTTTGTTAGTTACCTATCTACCTAACCTACCCTAATATAGTTTTGTTTCTGACGCAATGCCTTTATGTTACTCTTGGGCGTAAGGTGGGATTTTTTCTTTCGAATCTGATGTCCATTATTTTTTTTTTTTCAGCTGACTTACAGTTGGCGCGTTCAAAGTGTAGGAAGGCTGAATGCGAGTCCGATTTAATATCAGACGAGGGAGAAACAGCAAAGAAAAGGAGAAGGAAAACAATAGTTGCTTCAGATACAGACAGTGAAGAAGAAGAAATTACTGGCTTAAAATGCCCTTCTCCACCTGAAGGTAAAAATCAATTATTAGCTGCAAGTAATTTGGTTAATTTTGTATGAATTGCACATGCCATTGAAATATTATTTTAAGTTAGTATGTTATTGTTAAGCCGTTGATCCCGGCTGCTGGTGTTTATGACAGCAGTTGCTAAGCCAAGTTACAGGCGTTCTGGTGGCTTGACAACTTTTAACAGTAAAGTTGCTAACAGTCATAGTAACTAAATAGAATTTTTCTTTTTCACAGAAATAATTAAAGAGAAACTTGATATCGAAAACAGCCCACAACACGATAATGTTGGTAAGTAGGCAAATTCAGTAAATTTTATGTAGGGTAAATTGCCAATATGTTAACATAAGAAAATGCCATTCAGTTACTAGCCTTGATTTTGACTAGACGACAATATACATACTTATGATATAAGTACTTATGTATATTGTCGTCTAGTACCGTAGTCGTGTAGGACTAGCTCAATTTGTATAAGATTGCCCACAATTATATTTGTTATTATTTATTTATTATATGCCTTTAAAATGATATACAAAGAGATCCATTATTTTCCATTTATATCAACCGTTGGTGAGATATTAGCTGTCAAAATCACCAAACGCAACAAAAGCTATGCAATTTACCAGTACCTAAGCAATGACATCATATACATAACTGTCTGTTTCTCAAAATTTAAGATGAAGACACAGAACTTGCAATGACATTATAACGCAGCACCGAATAAGTAATAGTTAACGTCACAGAATAAGTAATAGTTATTAGTTACGTATGCGAAATGATAAGCGAATGACGTAGTTGACGTACAGCGCGAGCGCGTGCGTTCGTGGCAGTGCGCGGCAACCACTAATAAACCGGCTAAAGTCGGCGGCCGACATGTACTTGCAGCGGCGCGATGACGTCACGCAGTGAGCCGCGCCTGGTGCAACACTTATTTATCAATAATATTTCAATGGAGCAGGGTTTTGTTTACAAATGGCATGCATACGTAAGTTTCATCTCCAGCATGAAAATTAGGCAATAGTAAACATTTTCGGTTCAAATTTGAGGAACAGACAGTAATTCGCTTAAACCTATGTACTTTATATATACCTAAACGACTACTTTTAATAGGTACTTTGTAATAGTCCGTTTTATCTAAAAAATAATCACAGCCTAATTCGAAATAAGTACTACCTGGAACCTCTTTAATACATTTTATTCTTACAATGTATCCATCTTTGGTATTGAAACAGGAATTAATGCTTACACTGCAATTGTCATCTAAAGTTATCTTACGTATTATATTATTTTTCTTAACTATGATTGGGTTTCGAGGCTTCTCAGGCAAATATTTCAATTCACCCATTCTTTTCGATACTTGTTGCAATGGATGACTGTGGGATCGAACCATTTGTTTTATTTTAGACATAAAATTTTCAAATGGAAAAGCGGAGAAATTGTCTAACACTCCAAAATTCTCAGCATCTACTGTTAAATGTAAAAGGTTATGAAAATTGTACACAAGAAGTTCTTTTGAATATAAACTGGGTATGTTAAGGACAAAACAATGCAAAAGTTTATCAGCGTATGCTCGCCATTCACTATCTTCACAGAGGTCACTGCATAATATATAAATGGCACAGTGAAGAGTTAAAAAATGATCATAAACATCTTTTAATGCAATACCGTGCATTACTACAGGGCAGAGATATAAAAGAAAAGCCCGAAACTCTGTAGCCTTCCAAAATTTAAATAACTGAATAGGCCGAGGTCGCCTGGAAAACTCAGATGGGTAATTATTTGTACTAATATGTAACAATCTTTCAGAAATTTGTAATATTTTATTGGCATTCAATTTACATTTTTTGGGTCCACCTTCTATCCAAACACGAATCATTTTCTTGACTACTCCTAAGCAAACTAAATGCATGTAATCCAAAGGTACTTGTGTGACTAAACCGATTTTAAGCTCCGTTAGAACAGTTTTTGTTAATTGGTGATCTTCATATTGTTGTTTATGAAATGAGTCATCAGTTCGAAGATTTAAGTTTGAAATGTATTGCCACGTAGTTCTACCAATATAAATACCTTCTTGTGTACATTTTTCGCAGCCGTACAGAGAATTGTGAGATTTTATACACTTAAGAAACGCTCTTGCTGGTGCATCTGCAATAATACAACTTATTCGAAAAGAGTATTTTTTACCATTAAGTATTATGCCATTATTTTCCAGTCCACGGCACTCATCCACAAATGGACGAAGGTAATCATTAACATTTTTTGGCTTAGAGCTTCCATAGTACAGTCCAACAACAAAAGGTTTTCTATCAATACTTTGGTCTAGCGTACATAAAATTGGCCAGAATGAGTTAGATGTACTGGCATGGACTGGAAGACCATCTACATTAAGAGTGACAGACAATAATGAATTACTGACGTCACGCATTTTTGTTCCAAATAAAGGGTAGTTTTTTTCAGTCAATCCGGATGATGATTTTTCAACAATATTATCTAATAGTCCAAAATATACAAATGATCCGCCATCACATTCTACAACATTAACATTTTTTGGAGTTTTTAATAATGTCCGTGAATCTTTGGGCAAAAAAGGATGAAAACAGTGTAATATATTTAGTAATTCATCTATAGCAGAATGGGAAATATTGTGTTTCTGTGACCAATTACAAAGACTCGAGGTTAAATCATTATGTTCAGATTCAGATTTATCTTTTTCAAAATTTTCATTTAGAATATTACTCGTATGATTACAATCATCATAAAAATATTTTTCGGATGTACAACACTGTTCACTTACGTTATCTTTATCAAAATCGATTTTCAATTCGCGTATTAAACATTTTTTTTTCCTATTTGTATTTCTTCTTTGTGTCCTAGCCGATAAACCAGAATATGGGAATTGGTGTGTATTCTTTGCACTACTAGGTACTACTGGCTCTTCTGTTCTCTCGCCCTCCATCTCGGTCTCTGGCAAATCTGAACCAACTCGTTAAGGCCAATGTTATATCACTGTCAGTAGCTTTTTCTGCCAATTTGTTGCTTCGCACTGCATCTGTCGCAAAAGAAAAACCAGATTAAACAGGTTTCTATTAATTAATAATTTTGAGTTTTTTCGTTGCCCACTGTATTTTTCTTTGCATCTATAACCTATCGAAAGAAATCATTCTAAAGAGCCTATTCTCAATGGGAACCCAAGTAACACAGTCATGCTGAATAAAGTTTAACTAATAGCAATTCGCAAATGTTAACAGGTATAAGCTCCATAACGTGCGAGTAACCCATGAAATAGCCAAACTCTGAATAATATTCTCTTTCAGTGTTTATTAACTCTTTAAGCTTGGTAAAAGTTGTATTAAGTTAAATATTTTTCTTAAAGCTTAGTAATAACTTCTATACTGCATACTACACAGATGTTATTAAGCCTAAAGCATCACAGACGACTATAATTTGAAAACATGTGCCTGGGACAGCATTTATCTGTATAATATTTAAGCTCGCGCGCAATAGTTTACTTAATTTGCCGATAGATGTCGTTGTATGTGGAACGCTCATATCCTACATGGCGGTGATAAGATTTTTTTAACTCTTAACCTCTTGCCTGTGTCTGATAAGGATCAGTACAATCGAAAATTAACTCTATGACAAAAAGGAACAAGAGTTAATTTTCGATTGTACTGATCCTTATCAGACACAGACAAGAGGTTAAGTGGGGACACATACTGTGACGGACGGAAAACTACGGAACCCTACACTGAGCGTGGCCCGACACACTCTTGGCCGGGTTTTTCTATTTTACAGCTTGACTATTAATAAGTATGAAAAGTATTACACAGAGGAACTTAATCCTGAATAATTTCTGAATAACAACGTCCATCTGCATTTGTTTGAATAAATATGAAATAGCAGCTGTATAAAACAGATGTCAGCTTTTTTTCAGATGTTACTAAGCGAAGTAGACCATGAGTAAGCTATTACTCAGATTTTACATCGCTGTTATACGGACTTAAGCATTTAAAAGTGTGCCCAAATTGCTTGAATAACAGCTGAACAGACGTTTACTCAAGACATTATCCATGCAAAAGTTAGCTCACTTTGAGCTAAGCATACGATAAATCAGTCATAGGTCACCAGCTGTTTGATTCGGTCGATGTCCCATACTACAAAAGTTACAAAACGGAAATAATTACTGCAATTAGGTAAGGTACTTGTTAAGTGTAAGTTATACTTACCAATAATTACTTGTGTAAGTCGAATTTTTTTCAAACTGAATTTATCATTTTTTCCAGTCCAGTTGCATTTACGTGCTAACGACGTGGAAAAAAGCCGTTGAAGCACTCTTCTAGTGATTGCAGCAGTATTATTACCACCAACGAAGCTCAAATTATTTATCTGAAACAAACCATGGATTATATTTAGCAAAAATAGTACTAATAACGATAGCAACGATAATGAACTTTAATTAGAATTTCTGTAAAATATAAAACGGAAAATTTAATAATAATAAATAATAAAAAATCAAGGGTCAGGTACAGAAGGCGGTACTCCTGGACATGGCGCGGATAGTCCGAAGGTTCCTCTCTCTGTCGCCCTAACCACCGGTAGCTTAGGCCCTGCCTCGCTGCCGGCGGCACCCTAGGTTAGGTTTTTAATGATTTTATGTTTAGTATTTATAGTTTTATATTTTACTTTTATAGAAATATTGTAAAAACCTACCTAAGATGAGAAATAAATAAAGTGAGTAATAAATAATAATAATAATAAATATTGAGGGACAATCTTAACACAAATCGACCTAGTCCCAAACTAAGCAAAGCTTGTACTAAGGGTACTAGACGACGCTATACATACTTATATAGATAGATAAATACTTAAATACATATAGAAAACATTCAAGACTCAGTAACAAATATTCGTGCTCATCATACAAATAAATGCCCTGACCGGGATTCGAACCCGGGACCTCTGGCTTCGTAAGCAGAGTCACTACCAACTAAGCCAAAGTGGTTGTCGACAAATAAAACTCTGGAACATAGAATATAATTTTTAAGAGGCAAGCACGTATACCAGATTTTGTTGGTTCTCTTTGTCCTCGAGCCAAGTTTGAATAGCATTTAAATCTTCTATGGAATTCAACGGTAAGGTTAACTCATCCGGTAAAGCGATCTTGGTAAGTGGCGTAGATAATGATAACCGTAACAAAATGTCGTTCTGTGTAGCTTTTAGTTGTTTCAGATCACTTTGGATGTCTGATAAGTATGAAGCAATAGATACTGCAACAAAAAGTAATAGCTATTTATTTTGAATATCTCTTAAAACTGTAAGAACATTATGTGATATAATAATATTGTACCTAAAGATTCATTAATTTTGTCTAATGCTGCTTTTGGCAGATGCATGCCAGATGCAGCTAGTGCAGCAGATGAGCTCCGTGAAGATACAGGGGAGTCTGTAGAAAAAACAAACGGCAGTTGCGTTTAGCTCTTTTTAGGGTTCTGTAATCATTCACTTATTTAAAGTATATTGGGCCAACAACAAACTAACTTCATTCAGCCAATAGTGACAAAATACAGAAAGGCCCATTGTTGGTAGTCAGTTGATCAAATAACGAGATATATTATGCCTAGGAATCTCATAATCTGGCGAATTATATGATCGGGCGAGGACATACATAACACTTGACTTACCAACATTGAAAGCTTCTAATAAAAACCTGGGTCTGGCCGTTAGATTACGCTCATTCTGTTCATCTGGAAAAATATCATAAATATTAAATTGGGACACATACCTGCAGCTAATCTAGACAACAGGCTTAGATTTTGTAGAGGTAGCGGAATGGCATCTCGCTCATATTTGGAGCACCCCAACAGGATGGGGGACTATCTTACACAAATCGACCTAGTCCCAAACTAAGCAAAGCTTGACTATGGGCACTGGACGACGATATACATACTTATATATAGATTATAAATAAATACTTAAACACATAGAAAACATTCAGACTCCGGAACAAATATACGTGCTCATCACACAAATAAACGCCCCGACCGGGATTCGAACCCGGGACCTCCGGCTTCGTAGGCAGGGTCACTGCAAACTAAGCCAAAGTAGTCGTCAAGTAAAAGCAATATTGAGCAGTCACTTTTTGTAAAGATCTTTCAAAATACGAGTACATAAGAGCCCGCGGCAGCTCTGTACGTATTACTTATGTACGTACTTGCAGCTGCTATATCGCTAGCCCAATATTACAGGGTTCTATGTTACTTTTTCAAGGTAGATAAATTTAGACTTTTTATCACTATGACAATGTTCAAATTTCAATCAGTTAAAAGTGAAACATATAACCCTGTAATATTGACGTGACGATATGCCGGGCGACTCAGTGATCGATTTAGGCTTGGGTAAGCGGGATTTCCTGCCCGCTACGCGAGGAGAAAATCTCATTCCTGGTCAAGGCAAGACGTAAATCTTTAGATAAGGGTGGTATTCCACTGGTCAAAGATCTTTGTCCAATGTGCATTGCATCTCACTCTCTCTTTATGCGAAATGTGAGATGCAAATACACATTGGACAAAGATCTTGGACAAGTGGAATACCACCCTAAACTACGGGCGGTAATTCGTAAAGTCCCAGATGGCATATTTATGGCCGTCACCTGGGGCCACAAATACCTGCGATCTGGGACATTTATGAATTCACCGCCCTAGGTACGTATTGTACTATTAGGGCAAGTACAGAAGGTATTTTAATGGGCCATTTCGCAAAAAATGTAAATTGTGAATTGAAATAACTAGGTGCAGACTGAATACTAGAGCGCGTTAAGTATTTTTTTGTATTTGGCATCAGGATTCAAAATCAAGGCTAGTAACTGAATGGCATTTTCTTATGTTAACATATTGGCAATTTACCCTACATAAAATTTACTGAATTTGCCTACTTACCAACATTATCGTGTTGTGGGCTGTTTTCGATATCAAGTTTCTCTTTAATTATTTCTGTGAAAAAGAAAAATTCTATTTAGTTACTATGACTGTTAGCAACTTTACTGTTAAAAGTTGTCAAGCCACCAGAACGCCTGTAACTTGGCTTAGCAACTGCTGTCATAAACACCAGCAGCCGGGATCAACGGCTTAACAATAACATACTAACTTAAAATAATATTTCAATGGCATGTGCAATTCATACAAAATTAACCAAATTACTTGCAGCTAATAATTGATTTTTACCTTCAGGTGGAGAAGGGCATTTTAAGCCAGTAATTTCTTCTTCTTCACTGTCTGTATCTGAAGCAACTATTGTTTTCCTTCTCCTTTTCTTTGCTGTTTCTCCCTCGTCTGATATTAAATCGGACTCGCATTCAGCCTTCCTACACTTTGAACGCGCCAACTGTAAGTCAGCTGAAAAAAAAAAAATAATGGACATCAGATTCGAAAGAAAAAATCCCACCTTACGCCCAAGAGTAACATAAAGGCATTGCGTCAGAAACAAAACTATATTAGGGTAGGTTAGGTAGATAGGTAACTAACAAAATGCCTACAACAATATTTTTAGCACAATGTTATGAGAAAGTACGAATAATGTAACTTACCTATAATAATAATAATAAACATAACCTACATATGTGGCAGTGTTTAGTAAAAGGTACCATGTCACGACTTCGATATTTGTCACTTTTGGACTCTATTCCAATAGAAATAGAGTCCAAAAGTGACAAAAATCAAAGTCGTGATATGGTACCTTTTACTTTTCACTCCCACATATATATATGTTATGTATCTAAGGTAGCCATAATAAAAAAGTTACTTACTGGTTTGAAACATCACTCGTTTTATACGGTGCATTGGCCAATTTGGCCAAGTCTCATCCTCTTTAAGCTGCGTCAGCAAGCATTTATTAAATTTGCTCGCGGTTTTGTATGGCGGCCATAAACATCGATTTCTTCGTGGTGTCAACCAATTTTCCCGCACTATCCCTACAGAATTGTCTTCAAACTCCACCACTAGGAATAACATCCTGCGCTGCATAATCAAAGGGATAAGTAAGATAACAAAATAAGTAAGATACATAAAGAAAAAATAGGAGCCACTAAGTATTTAGATTATTATGTGAAAAATATATTTGTGTTTTTTTATTGAAATAACAATAAAACAAGGCTTTTGTTAATTGTTTCACTTATTTGGTTTAATTCCAATAATTAACAGTAAAACAGAAATATGTAAGTGGCCCCTCTATTTGCTTTATTCAATGAAATTAACTGAAAATTTGGCAAATGTAATGGAGAACTTTTATCTATCAGGATATGTAGGTTATGTATAGTTAGAGTAAAGTTAAATTTTATCTACTATTCAGCAAAATGTAAAATATTCGTACTGGTTAAACAGTGATAATTTAAACACCATAGACTTCTTCTAGGTTTGCCTGTACTTAATCTATAGTTAATAAACTGTAGTCCAATTTAACTTCAAAACTTTAATTATTAAATTATGAAAAAAGAAAAAACATTTGATCTCTTTATCATTTGATTTATCATTTGATATGTCACACGATATAGTTGCCATTTTTTTTATTAACTTTGCTCTATAACCCTCATATCCTGATGATGATGATAAAAGCTCTCCATTCATTTTGCCAAATTTTCCATACATTTTATTCTAGTTTTCTTAAGCTATCTTTAGAGTAAGTATATTATTAAAGTGGGTTTGCCTCCTTTGCTACAGTCTAACAAAATCCCGAAAGTTCACAATGTTAACATTCATAAGAGGTAGGAACTTCTGCAACTAGAGTGCACACATTATGCAAATAGGTACAATACGTACCGATTGTTTTCTTATGAGCAATATTCACATTCGTCTTCTGGGAAGTGATCATAGATGGCCATGTGGAAACAATTCGGACACCAGAAAAAATCAAAATACAACAATGATTGTATATTCAATTTATGTATCTTGATGTGATGAGGTAGGTGAATGTCTGTATAGTGGCCGCAATTAAAACATCTTCTAGACAATAAAAAGTGTGTCATTATCCATGGCCATTCTTTTTGATTCAGTTGTTCGAAGTCGTTTCTTGTCAAAAAACAGTCAACAGATAAAAAATCTGGCATCTCCAAGTAATATAAATGTTCTGAAAAAGGGGAACTATACTGTTTTCCTTCGATATTGACCCACATACGGATATGGAGGCAATTAAACATAAAAGCGCAATGGAGTCGCTATAGGTACCTACTTTTCATCATATAAGTAATTAATATTGATTAAATGGTTTATTTTGAAATCATTTACCATTACCACATCAACATATGACCATCATCAGATCAGATCAGCTTCAGGAGACTGACGCGCACGGCAAGCCCGAGCAAAGCCGAGCCCCTTTGAGCGCGGTCAAAAAGCCGACACGACAACCGAATAATGATAAAATGACTTTAATCCTAAATTGGCAATAGACGAAGCCGAATAGTCAACTTAAGTCATCTAACAGTAAAGATATATCACAAGAATACTTACATAACAGTAACGGAGCTAGCACGTTTGCTTCGGAGTTCGGGGATACCGACGCACGGACCGAAAAATTGGCGGTGCAAGTGCGGACCCGCAGGCCTAAAAGACATGAAAGGTATTAGAACAAGAATATCACTATACTATCCAGCTATTCCTCAATATATATGTGTAGATCTAATCATTTGAGAACTCACCTCGCAGCAAAAACAAAACACGAGGAGACACGGTCCAGTCGCTATTTATCGTCAACATGGCCGTTGCAATGCACAAGCACAATACAACGCACTTCATGACTTCAACTTTACAGACATAACACTTCCTAGACCGGAAGTTCCGGAACAAAATACTCATGACTTTTTATTTCAAACCTTAAATCCGCTGTAATAAACTTTATTCTTCACAGATTCCATTTAGTCAATTAAGTTTTTACTATTAATTATTGACTAAATATTAAACTTATGCTTCATAATCTTCGACATATCTATCTATATTACGCACTTACATTATTTATTGTACTATTCATTAACAGTAAATATCCATGTTGAAATCGAAGGCTTAAAATATACATAACGTTGTTTGATTAGACGTTGCGTGAGAGTTTTTTCTTGTTCATTCTCCGCCAATCAAAAGATTCCAAGCCGACGCCGTAAACACCCGCGAAATATCAAATAACCCTTCATTAATGTAAATATTGCTCAAATGGTATAAAATTAATAATCACCACATACATCGATATTCATATTTAAAATTACACTGCTGAATTATGATGTAATAAGTAGCTAAAACGCCCATTTCCGATAAACAGACTAATTGGATTTAGGTACATAAAAAGCAAAGAGTACAATATATAAACAGAATAGAGATATCAGTGAAATAGACAATAAAAGGCCTTCTACACGATCGGAACCAACCGCCAACCATCGTGTCCTTGATCGGATCAACCATTTTTTGTATTCGTTCTACACGATCGGTGGTTAAAATTCACGTATATCGTAGCACTGCGTGCGATTCAGTGTTGCCAGATCTCCTGTTTTTACAAGAGATCTACTGTTTTCGGGGTGTGTCTACTGTTCTGGGTCAGGCCGTCAAATTGGGCTAATGTAACATAAAAACAACTTAGCAGTATATGTTACCGAGTAACTTTAAAAGTTGCTTAAAAGTATTCTAAAGGCGTATCCACAATGAGTACGAAATACAAACACTTTTTATGATTTTTTTATTTTTATAAAGAGATCGAATAGGTACATACTTTTATAAGTTTTAAACTATCACCTGCCTATGTGATAGGTATTTTATGGCAGTTGGCCACACAAAAATTATCAAAACATTAAAATCAACCTTTTTACCCGACTGCGCGACGCAAAAAAAGGGGACATTTTTTTGTATGGAAATGGTCGTCACCGCTCAGTTTTACATTTTTTTTGGATATAAACCTATGGATTTAGAGTTACCTGCGGGTTGCACCTTGTAGAAAAAAGACTGTAGTTAATAGGAAAAATTTAAAAAGTAAGATTTATCAAATACTTTTTGTATAAACATCAAGGGACACAGACCGATGACAAAATCAGCCCAATTTGACGGCCTGACCCTTCTACTGTTTTTTCCAAAAAATCTAGGTAGATTTTAGAATTTCACTTATGTAGTCAAGAAAATATATAGAATAGAATAGAATCCCATTTTAGTACGGTCCCCAAGCTGCTCCGAGGCCCGATTTAATTTACTCAGCTCGGCCTTACGCACTACCGGTATCAATGTGTTCGGGTCGCTCTACTGATCACCGCATGCGGTAGTAGAGCGGAGAAATAGTGGAGGGGATAGTAATGACGTCACAAAGACGGCGGCCGGACCTCTTTATTTATGGCTATGTATCTCGATAACCACTTAACCGATTTCATCCATCGAGGTGTCAAATAAAAGCTTATATTATGAAAACAATTTTCTTTCTTACTACTTGTGTAATAAAAATTAGAAAATGAATAAACTGAGAAATAACACAAATAAGACGTGCATTAGGTAAGTTTTATGGAATAAATTTTGTCTACTGTTTTTATTTCAAATCTTCTGTTTTTTAAGACATGTATCTACTGGTTTTTTCAGATTAGACCTGGCAACACTGGTGCGATTGTAGTGAGAACCAACCGTACAGCCGGTCGGCGGCAGGCATTAAATACTAAAATACGGTTTACCCTTGAATTGACGAAATCCATGACTTAAATTTAAAATATTTTTATTGTTAGATGGTATGCATGAAACACGTGGAGATTTTTGTGTCAATCTAGATGATATGTGCTTACGAAATATTTAAAAAGAAACTCATTATGTATTGTGAGTTTTGCAAAAATATGATACAAACTTTTAAAGTCCCAACTTTCTCTCGGGTGGCGATGACGTTCAGTGCGTGTTAATTTAATTTTAAAATCATACATAATAAATAAAAGATTTTGAATTCCGGCGACTTGTTCCGAAACACGACTTGTATTATTATGGCATATAACAAAGAATAAGAATGCAATGTGTATTTTTTTATAGGCCGGAACATCACTTTTTATGAATTTTGCGAATTCACCCTGGCGCTGTAATAATAGTTTAGGTAGTTAACTTTAATTAATCTTAGTATACAGTCTAAAGGTATACAGTCAGTCCGCCACATTTTATCATGTTGTGACCGAAATTTAGCTGGGCTGAGGGCCTACTTCGAACTTCAAAAATCAAACTTCGTGTCGTGCCGTTCCTTTCACTCTCGTGAGGAGTAGGCCCTCTGGTGTCACAGACTTTTTTTAAATTTCTATACGGCAATTATTTTACCTGACGGTGCATCTCCACGGGCGAGCATAGCAAAATACCGCAAGGTGCTACTGCCATAGAATTACGAGATACTACGTATAGGTAGAGCACCTTCTGTGGCCGAAAATGCGAGCCGAAAGAGACTCATTTTATCTCACTGTGTCCCTTTCCAAGGGTGCAAGAGGGACACAGTGAGATAAAGTGAGTTTCATGCGGGCACGTTTTTCAGCTTATCTATGGTTAATTTAAAAACAGTCTTGTGTCTTACAATACAAAGTTTATTTTTATTTGCCAAGGTTTTGGAAGGAAGGTCTTCCTATAGCGTAAGCTATATATAAGGTCTTTGGCTACAAGCTATAAGATGAGCAGGATAGGGAGATGACCTTGGTTTTCTCGCCGAGCTCTATGAGCTTGGTGTTGGCTTAGGTATGCTCCTTCACAAATAAGCTGTTACTGTGTTTTTATGACAACACTCGTTGCACGATTTAGTTTTTTACTGACATTCTCCCTCTCGCACTTACTTACTAACTAGCAAGGGACGAATGTTTTATGCGAAGTATGTGATTTATACACAATCAAGCTCGAATTTGTCAGTCTAGTAGTTTCTAGTAGATTATTAAATACGTTTGGTAGATTTAAGTAGTTTTCTGACCACCCTTTTAGTAGAAACGCCGATTATAAAGAGGTCACGCTGAGCGAGTGTCCAGAGGGCCTACTCCGAACGTCGTATCGTGCTGTCCCTTTCACTCTCGTGTTATACACTATATGACGGAAAGGGACGGCACGATACGAAGTTCGATTTTCGAAGTTCGGAGTAGGCCCTCTGTCCGAAGAGAATATAATCACGTCCTGTCCCAGTGTTGCCAGATGGTTACATTTCTTACATTTTTCGTAACTTTTGACCGGCTCGCGTAACATGTAAGTAACTTCTGTTGTAAGTGAAATTTTCGTAACTTTTGTGAATAATGAAACTCTGTTTAAAAAGAAAGGTCAAACGTATCTTACCGGGACCAAATGAGACAATTTATAGGCTACCATACAGAAAAGGTAACAAAAAAACCTACAAGTTACGACTTTGTCTGTCCGTCTGTTGCAACTATGTATGACAATTGAAATACCGCCCATCTGCCTGGAATAATTATGTCGCCAACCTCGCCGTATTAAAGCTGCATGTGGCTACTCATTTCTTAAAATCGAACGTTTTGATAAGTAATCAATTGAAAAATATAAAAAGTGTAACTTTTGCATCAAAAATGTAACTTTTTTAAGAAACGAAACGTAATTTTCGTCCCAAGGGCTCTGGCAACACTGTCCTGTCCTGTCATAACAACTTGATGAGTTTTATTTAGAAAAGAAAACTTCTTTTATTCTTTTTTATTGTTATCCATTTAATTTGCGACTATACTGGGTGACGTGTGTGCTCAATGAATTGAATTTTGATCTGCTGACTTGTTACCGGCGACGGCGGCGACAATGGAAGTACCTTGTTAGTGAGAAATGGTGTTTAAGTGTGTAAGTACCAAATTGCGGTAGAATAAGTATTCATGCAACAGTTCCTTATTGGGTCATTACCTGTATTTGTCTTTATCCCGATAAGTTTTGTCAATGTTATGTATGACAGTCTATTATAACACTGAATGGATTAAATATAATTTATTTATATTAGAGAAACAAACTCACAGCAAAAGTTATTTAGCTACATTCAGCTAGATGTAAAAATAATATTTTCCTATTAGGTACAATTAGGCATATTTAGATTAAACTCCAGATTATACAGTTAGCCATAATAATAATAATAATTAAAGGCAATTTTTAGTAAAAATCTGTAAAATATTCAACATTTGTGTGTGTTTCAGGTTTCTTCACACACTTACCGAAGAATACATAAATCCGGCAAAAATCAAGAAGATGAAGACTAAAATGGCTGCTGGAACATTCAGCCATCGGCATAACTAATTGAGTGGGATGGCTATTAATGAGGAGTCATGTGCGGGCGTTTTTCACCAACCTATTTACTTTTCCGCTGTGGAAATATCTACTGACCTACGGAATATGTTGCATGGGAACTCACCTGGGCGTGACAGCTTCAGTGTATGTAATATGAAAGAGTCTGCATTTAGAACACTTTTTTACTAACTGGTACCGCCTTATTGACGCCACTAGCTTTTAGTAAATAACAACAAATTATGGATCCTAGCTAGTCCGAAATAAATATTTAATTTAATTATTTTGCTAGACACCAGATGGAATGTCGTTGATTCCGTGGAAGATGGGACGCCACGTGTATGGACACGTTGGCTCCTTCCCATCTCCACGGAATTTCAGTCAGAGCGGGTGCCACTGCAGAGGCGGCCGAAAAGGCGAAGCTAAACAAATATAGGGGTCGGCACCGAATATAAGTTGGTTGCGTTTGGTGTTGAGACTCTCGGTCCGTGGGGTCCCAGGCCCCATGACATTGCTATGAGGTTAGTGGACACCACTGGTGACCAAAGGGCTGGCAGCTTCCTCGCACAACACATCAGTATTGCTATACAGTGGGGAAATGCTGCCAGCATCTTTGGCACTATGCCGTGGGGCCTTATTTTAGATTATTTATTTTTAAGTTTTTAGTATTTAAGGTAGGTTATTTTATTATTTTTAGTGTATATTGATTAAGTTTGTCTTTGTTGAAAATAAATTAAGTACACTTTTAAATAAATGTATATTTTTTAAACTGCCACTACAACTACTAACTATAGGTAGATAGCGCTGTATAAGAGGGTGAGTATCCACCAGTGATGTGGGAAGCTGTGTGTTCATATATTTGACACCTCGCATACTCAAGAACTAGGTGTTAATTGTATGGAAACAGCACATCTATGTGGATATTCATCATAAAGGTGGTCACAGTTCTATATATATACGGTGACTAGATACACAAAGGGCCACTGTAGGCAATCAATGCTTTAATTGATGTTGGTTATCATAGTATTTGTCATCATTGGGCCAATAACGTAATACCATAATTGAACCAACGGTGATTAAATACATAAAGGGCCACTGTAGGCAATCAGTGCTTTAATTGATGTTGGTAATCATAGTATTTGTCATCATTGGGCCAATAACGTAATACCATCATTTAACCAACGGTGACTAAATACACAAAGGGCCACTGTAGGCAATCAGTGCTTTAATTGATGTTGGTAATCATAGTATTTGTCATAATTGGGCCTATAACGTAATACCATCATTTAACCAACGGTGACTAAATACACAAAGGGCCACTGTAGGCAAGCAGTGCTTTAATTGATGTTGGTAGTCGAGATATTCGTCATCATTGGGCCAATAACGTAATACCATCATTTAACCAACGGTGACTAAATACACAAAGGGCCACTGTAGGCAAGCAGTGCTTTAATTGATGTTGGTAGTCGAGATATTCGTCATCATTGGGCCAATAACGTAATACCATCATTTAACCAACGGTGACTAAATACACAAAGGGCCACTGTAGGCAATCAGTGCTTTAATTGATGTTGGTTATCATAGTATTTGTCATCATTGGGCCAATAACGTAATACCATCATTTAACCAACGGTGACTAAATACACAAAGGGCCACTGTAGGCAATCAGTGCTTTAATTGATGTTGGTAATCATAGTATTTGTCATCATTGGGCCAATAACGTAATACCATCATTTAACCAACGGTGACTAAATACACAAAGGTACAATGTAGGCAATAAGTGCTTTAATTGATGTTGGTAGTCGAGATATTTGTCATCATTGGGCTCATAACGTAATACCATAATTGAACCAACGGTGACTAAATACACAAAGGGCCACTGTAGGCAAGCAGTGCTTTAATTGATGTTGGTAGTCGAGATATTCGTCATCATTGGGCCAATAACGTAATACCATCATTTAACCAACGGTGACTAAATACATAAAGGGCCACTGTAGGCAATCAGTGCTGTAATTGATGTTGGTAATCATAGTATTTGTCATCATTGGGCCAATAACGTAATACCATAATTGAACCAACGGTGACTAAATACACAAAGGGCCACTGTAGGCTATCAGTGCTTTAATTGATGTTGGTAGTCGAGATATTCGTCATCATTGGGCCCATAACGTAATACCATAATTTAACCAACGGTGACTAAATACAAAAAGGGCCACTGTAGGCAATCAGTGCTTTAATTGATGTTGATTATCATAGTATTTGTCATCATTGGGCCAATAAAGTAATAGCATCATTTAACTAACGGTGACTAAATACACAAAGGTACAATGTAGGCAATAAGTGCTTTAATTGATGTTGGTAGTCGAGATATTTGTCATCATTGGGCTCATAACGTAATACCATAATTGAACCAACGGTGACTAAATACATAAAGGGCCACTGTAGGCAATCAGTGCTTTAATTGATGTTGGTAATCATAGTATTTGTCATCATTGGGCCAATAACGTAATACTATCATTTAACCAACGGTGACTAAATACACAAAGGGCCACTGTAGGCAATCAGTGCTTTAATTGATGTTGGTAATCATAGTATTTGTCATCATTGGGCCAATAACGTAATACCATCATTTAACCAACGGTGACTAAATACACAAAGGGCCACTGTAGGCAATCAGTGCTTTAATTGATGTTGGTTATCATAGTATTTGTCATCATTGGGCCAATAACGTAATACCATCATTTAACCAACGGTGACTAAATACACAAAGGGCCACTGTAGGCAATCAGTGCTTTAATTGATGTTGGTAATCATAGTATTTGTCATCATTGGGCCAATAACGTAATACCATCATTTAACCAACGGTGACTAAATACACAAAGGTACAATGTAGGCAATAAGTGCTTTAATTGATGTTGGTAGTCGAGATATTTGTCATCATTGGGCTCATAACGTAATACCATAATTGAACCAACGGTGACTAAATACATAAAGGGCCACTGTAGGCAATCAGTGCTTTAATTGATGTTGGTAATCATAGTATTTGTCATCATTGGGCCAATAACGTAATACTATCATTTAACCAACGGTGACTAAATACACAAAGGGCCACTGTAGGCAATCAGTGCTTTAATTGATGTTGGTAATCATAGTATTTGTCATCATTGGGCCAATAACGTAATACCATCATTTAACCAACGGTGACTAAATACACAAAGGGCCACTGTAGGCAATCAGTGCTTTAATTGATGTTGGTTATCATAGTATTTGTCATCATTGGGCCAATAACGTAATACCATCATTTAACCAACGGTGACTAAATACACAAAGGGCCACTGTAGGCAATCAGTGCTTTAATTGATGTTGGTAATCATAGTATTTGTCATCATTGGGCCAATAACGTAATACCATCATTTAACCAACGGTGACTAAATACACAAAGGGCCACTGTAGGCAATCAGTGCTCTAATTGATGTTGGTAATCATAGTATTTGTCATCATTGGGCCAATAACGTAATACCATCATTTAACCAATGGTGACTAAATACACAAAGGGCCACTGCAGGCAATCAGTGCTTAAATTGATGTTGGTAAACGGGGTATTTGTCATCATTGGCCCAATAGCAATTTAGCCAACGGTGACAAAATACACAAAGGGCCATTGTAGGCAATCAGTGCTTCAATTAATGTTGGTAATAAATATATTTTTCTTCATTGGGCCAATAACGAACTAACTTCATTCAGCCAACAGTGACAAAATACAGAGAGGCCCATTGTTGGTAGTCGGTTGATTAAATAACGAGATATTTTTTTACATTAGGCCCATGTAGGTTTCACGTGCCGAATTTAACTAACAGTATGCCAACAGGTCCCCTACCGTTGGCCTAATGTGGCCAACGCAAAATGCTACTAGGGAAGAAGCCTCGTTTTACGATCTTCGTAGTGTGTCTGTAATTTTAGGCGTACATTACCACACTTTATAAGTAGTATGTAAGAGTAATTGTAGGTGAACTAAAAAGAAAAAACCGGCCAAGTGTGTGTCGGCCCACGCATAATGAAGGATTCCGTACCAACACCTACTAGTCCACATTTAAAACCACTATCCAATACATTGAACCTAAAAAAAATCGTATCTTCATAGGGAACTCACGGCACTTACGACCTTTAGTGTGGGCAAGTCAGTTTTTAAGTGAAAACTCAAAAACCGTAAAACCTATTTTGTTCAAACCAAAAATCTTTGAAAGTACCTATTTATTAATGCACACCACCTCAATTTTTTTCAGTATTTTAAACTTCATAGTTTGGAAATTCTTTATTTTGATTTTTTTTTTCTTTTTAGTTCTTTTATCCACTGCAGTCATGTTTTTAAATTTTAATTATTATTTTATTTCGCAATTTTTGATTTTCATTTTAAAGTATCGTTGCCGTAAAATCATGTTTTAAATTTTTGGTCAGAACACACAAAATAATATATAGTCCGCCATATTGTTTTATTGCGACGTCACATCCTATGTAACAAAGAATCTCACATACATACAGACATGAACCCTGCAAACATTACACTCCTTTTTTTGGGCAGTCGTGTAAAAATGATGTGAAATTACGAAAAAACATTTTTAATTTTGGAAGATACGACCTTTTTAGACTCAATGTATTGGATAGTGGTTATAAATGTAGACTAGTAGGTGTTGGTACGGAACCCTTCATTGTGAAAGAAAGAAAGAAAAATGGTTTATTCTATAAAAGACACAAAACAAGACTTTATACAGACATATGTCCTACAACTATGCACAACTGCGCGTGTGATCCGACACGCACTTGGCCAGTTTTTTTTTATTCAATGTATTAGCAAGTGGTTTTAAATGTGGACTAGTAGGTGTCGGTACGGAACCCTTCATTGTCCGTGATCCGAAACGCATTTGACCAGTTTATTTTTTATTTTTTCAGTATCTTAATTTTATTTTTCTTCTGCCCGAAACCGGGCGAAAAATGACCGCATTTTTCACATTTTATCGATTTTCGAACAAGAGTTTTAGTCGAGCAGAAAAGTACATCTTCTGAATAACCCATGAGTGATCGGCATGGCACTTCCAATATTTTTTCGGTATCGGAAATAAGTCATTTTTGAAATATGTTTTTTTTTTCAGACTGAAATCGGGCGACAGATGACCGCATTGCTCACTTATTACTGATTTTTCAAAAATGTTTTCGAGATTTCAATTTTTTTTTTTCTGTTTTGAAGCCTTCTTCGAGACGAGTTTTTGACACCCCATTCAGCCACTTATTGCCAAAACCCACAACACCAGGGCGATGTTCCGCTTTCACTGAAAATGGGACCTGAGGGTCTGCTCCGAACTTCGTATCGTACCGCCCCTTTCACTCATATAGTGAAAGGGACGAGAATGAAAGGGACGGCACGTTACGAAGTTCGGATTTCGAAGTTCGGAGTAGGTCCTTTGATACCAAAGCGGCAAAAACTAGGGTATCGAATTGTAGTAGAGGTCAATAGGGGCGGCAAAATTTGAATAGCCTAGTGGCGGCAAAAGTGTAAATCCGCCACTGTTACCGGTGCTTACCGCAATGAAATAGTATTCGATCGTAACTGAAGGGATCTCATCATTGTTATTGTTCGCCATTAGAACAAGTCATTATTTTAATTTATTTAAAAACATATTTTGTAAAATTTGGTAACTGGTGACATCTAGTGATGAACATATGCAAGCTTTGGAAAGAACTGGCCAATCGCAGCGAGACATATTTTGATAGACATTTAAGAGCCAATATTGCATTGGTTCTACAATATTGATGCGAGCTATTTATTGGCTGAATCGGTTTGTCAATTTTGACAGATTCCAAGAGTATTTTACTTATAACCAATCGGAAAACGTTGGATGAACAAAGTACTCTGTGGTTCCATGATTTCATTATTTTCTTTTTGTAATCCGTTCTTTTAGTTAAAAATTATGTATACTGTGTTCAATTCCTAGCTTGAAGTAATAACAATACATAATAATGTTGTGATATATTCTGGAATCCCATTTTTACTTGACAAAGGTAAGTTATTTGACAACTATATTTTTAGGTTATGTTTACGAAATAGGTGTTTCATAACATTTTATACTCATAAACTAAATTAATTAATAATATAGGCTTATATTAATCATTACAACACCTTTCACAGCTTTACAATAGAATTGATTAACTGCCACAAATGTCTCTACTTAATATACAAATCTAAAAATTTGATTTATCATTATACTTGGGGGTGGTTGGGGTTTACTATTGTGTTAATAATTTATTTTCAAACGCTCTAGTCTACATTTTAATAGCTGTATATTAAAAATAACTGTGTGCAGTAAACCATATTACTAATTTGAAGACAATTATAAAAACCTAGTTCACTTTTTCATCCAAGCAAAGCCTTTAAAAAACCAAAAAATAAAACGAGAATCATAAACAATTGATTGTATATTTTTTTAAGTAATTCCCTCTAATTATAAAAATCTAGTTCACCTTTTCATCCAAGCAAAGCCTTTAAAAAATCAAAAAATAAAACGAGAATCATAAACAATTGATTATATATATTTTTTAAGTTATTCCCTCTATCATCTAGATGGCGTCAGAGCATGTCGCCCGTGTCCGTCAGCTCTACAAGCTGATATTCCGTGTGCATCGCGCTTTGCCCGCTGAACTCCGCGTGCTGGGTGACAACTATGCGAGAGATGAGTTCAAGCGGCACAAACAGTGCGGTCCGGAGGAGGCCACAATATTTCTTAATGAGTGGACGGTGAGTTTATAAGTCTTGTCAATGTCTAAGATACTATGATGTCTATGGGTGTATCAAGGCCTTTAGCAAAAAGGCGTCATCGGATGCCTTATTGCTAAGCAGGAACCAACTGCGCATACTGGTAAGGGTGCTTACAGGGCATTGTTGCCTAAACAAGCACATGCATACGATAGGCTTGAGTGACACAAGGCAGTGCAGACTCTGTTTTGAAGCGGAGGAGACGCCTGCACACATCCTAACCGAATGCCCTAGCCTAATGCGCAGTCGTAGCTCATTGCTGGGCAAGCACATCATGCGCCCGGATGAGATTAAGTGTCTCGAGTACAGGAAAATCCTGCGATTCTTTGAGTTTGTAGGACTTGACCGAGAATTGTAGTATGTGGCGATCACAATAGATCAGAAATGGTCGCAGTGATACGAGGGCTGAAAAGCCCGGGAATAGCCACAACACCTAAAAAAAAATAAAAAAAATGGGTGTATCAACTATTCTTTGTTGTTCGTTACCATGGTTACGTCTCCTGAGTCACTCTTTAAAACTGTGATTTTAGACAGTTTAAATTTACCAAATATGAGTTTTAGCGATGTGCATAAATCCATTTAGACATGGGTCACCTCTTGAGCATGCTTGAAGTCTATATAATAAACATTTTTGTAAGAAACTCAGTTATTGTTATCTCCTCGCTGACGGGACAGAATAACAACAAGAAAAAGTTGATTGACCCCTATATTTATGATGTCTATATTTTTTTTAAATTCTTTGAACTCCTATCATGACCAAAGTATTGATAATTTCAATAACCTGATTAAAGGATAGGTACAATGCTTTTATTAAAGTTTTAGATAGTAACACAGCTATTTTTTTTTATTGTGTGTAGTAGAATTTAAGTAGAAAACCACCGTTTGTAGCTTGTGTCAATTTGGAGTGATGGTTTTAAATAAGTTAATGAAAAATCCAATTCATTTAAAATCTAAAAAACAGAGATACAAAGATGTTGTGAAAATTACAAGCACAGACAAGCACGCCATACTAATTTACTAGGTTCGAACTTAACTGACACTTCGAAGTTCAAATTTCGTCTGAAAAGGAATCGTCTTGCATTAGTTTAATACAAAATTAAGGAAGTTACGTCAATAGATGTGCTTTCCACATGTTATTTTCTTTTCTTTTCCAAACATCTGATTATGGCTTAAGGCTGATGGCAGATGGACCAATCAATGTAAAAAAATAATAATCTGGGTGGATCAACTATTCTTTGTTGCTCGTTACCATGGTTACGTCTCCTGAGTCAGTCTTTAAAACTGATTTTATATGGTTTAAATTTACCAAACATGAGTTTTAGCGATGTGCATAAATCCATTTGGACATGAGTCATCTCTTGAGCATGCTTGAGCCCATATTATTTACTTTATTCTAAGAAACTCGGTTACTGTTGTCTCCTCGCTGACGGGACAGAATAACAACAAGAAAAAGTTGATTGACCCATCTATGATTTTATTCACACAGAAAACAACCTAAATATATGAGCGTTCCTAATTGAAAAGGATGTATAAGATTTTTTTTTCTCAACAGGACTATGCCATAAACTTGGCTAAGCAGATGAAACCGCTCCAACAAGCGAAGAGGAAAGAAGTTGGTAGATATCTAGACCCCAAACTGCTTGACCACATGACAGACGAACAGATCTGTCAGCTCTACGAACTTCACAAAGCGGCTTTAGCGGAGGAGAGTGACGGTAAAGAAAAAAGTACCTAGTGTCAGGGCTTTAAGGACAGGAGTTGCATGACACATGGCTCGGAAACCGGTTTCGTCTTCATACAATTAACCGGTTAAAAATTTCGGTTAATTGCGTTTTTCTACATTTTTTCGTGCTCTAAATCATTTATTCCATAGATGAAGGCTAACAAGAGCAAACCGGTTCCGAGCCCTGGCATGACAAGGGCTGTTAGAGTGGTAATGCTCAATTGTATTCAGTCGCCTTCAGATATATTGGAATGAAGAAAGTACTCACAAATGTCTGAGCGACGTTATGCCCATAACAATAAAAACATGCTCAGATATTTATGATCACGTTGTCTGTGCAAATTATTTTCGAACTCAACTGTCCC
The DNA here is from genome assembly GCA_963556455.1 of Epiblema foenella. Classification (NCBI taxonomy): domain Eukaryota; kingdom Metazoa; phylum Arthropoda; class Insecta; order Lepidoptera; family Tortricidae; genus Epiblema; species Epiblema foenella. Next base: position 46,220,791 of record OY747095.1, read on the forward strand.
TTTACCACGAGCTTGCATGACCGTACTCGCTAGCGACTGCGTAAACGATTTAGTATGCCGATTCTTAGTTCAATTGCGTAACCGCCAGAGGCGCTGTACTTTTGCCCATACAATTTTTAGCGAGTACGGTCATGCAAACTCATGGTAAAGGCACTATATTGGTGCTTGGTGCTCACAGTGATCTGAACGCGACTCTATTGTTAAGGCAGAGTGCATGTATATACAATCTATCATGTTGAGATATATACCCTGATCGTTATAACTCGTATATACTTTTCTGTGATTTTTGACGCTTGTACCGCCGAAGCCGCGCTCATTTTAAAGCGTCGCTTTGAAGAGTTTTCTCACGGATTTATAAACTAGCCTGGCTATTTTCGCGTTAATGTCGAACATAAAACATTCGTCCCTCTCATACTTTACTTGGTAGTAAGAGACAAATGATTTAACACTAACTGCCCGGAACCCATCTAGCGGGCTGTGTAACTTTTCTCAGATGTACGTCGGTTTCTGGAGTATATTCAGGGAATGAAAAGGCTCACCACTTTTCGACTTTATTTCGACAATGTGAAGGTCCAAAAGTGATGAACCTTTTCATTCCTCTATACATTCAAGATTTAAGTCTGGCAGTGAATAAACATGCAAGTTAGCACGTACACTCGTAACAACCTTACGGGATAAAACAATAGTCAGCCAGCCAGCTGTGGCCAGCTATAGACAATGAGGGCTATCGTTTTTGTGCTCACCAGTTGGCGCCACTGTCGAGTAAGATCCAGCTGTCAAAAATTGTTATTTATTATGGGCATGAGAACGAAGTTTACGTTTAAATCCGTATACCTTTTAACCGTACCGTAAAAATATCGAACATACCACATTGTAGCGCAGTACCGTTTTGTTCGGAAGAAAAGGAGGAAATAAGTTTCCGAAAGACAAAACTGTCTCAAAGCACTGACAGTCATTGACCCGTAACTCATATTTGCCATAATCAAGCTCAGTTTTTGCAAAATACTCATCATATTGTTCCAATCAGATATTAGCCCGCGTAGCGCAACCATAAAGAGTGACATTTGACATTTCGGAGACACGAGATACACTAGCGCCTCTAGCGGCGAATTCATACAATCCTGCACAAGCTACGCGAAAACTAATTATTTTTTATCTAGATAGCTTACAATTTTAGTAATACTAAAACTGGCAATTGTAATGGGTTTTCAACAATGCATGTTAGTTATTCATTATGCCGCAGAATAATTATACTCTTGTATTGAACAGAAATAACTAGAATCGGAAAATTGCAAACAACAGTTACTTAAGGAGACATTTTAGACATCTTAAGTATCTGTGAAAAAGAAGTGAATTTAAATTTAGAATGAAGGAAAAATTGAAAAAATTAGGCACCGAGCAGGATTCGAACCTGCGACCTCCCGGCACTCGCGGCCAGTCGCTCTAGCCAACTGAGCTATAGGTGCAATCACTACCGAGAAAAAATAAATAAAAAAATTAAATAAAAAAGAGAAGTGAATTTAACTTGTCAATTCATTGACAGTTTAATTGGACAACATCCAACCGATTGGACAATATCTTTGAATCATCTGGATTTTTTAGCATCACTGAGGCTTAAAAAACATCCAAAGGAACTGACTGACTCGTTTATTGCAATACTTTGCCAAAACGAGGGTCGTCTAAAATAAGATGCATCGAAATATAACAAGTTGATCCAGAAAATAATAAAATAAATATTATTTATTATTAAAATAAGCACAGAACACAATTTCGTAGCATTCTTGACTATCCAAGGAAATACGCATGCAAAATAAATAGAAATTGCGAAAAGTTATGTGCACAATAGTTTCATAATATTTTTTAATTTTTGAATTGAAATAATGTGTAATTAATAAGGATAAATATAATAAACAAATGATATTTGGATTGTTAATAAATTGTGACGATCATAGCGGTATTGACATGATATTTATAATGTATATTATGATTTTGTGTATATTCTGTTATAAAATCATGTATCATATAATGTAAATAATGTTTATAATTTATAATGTGTTTGCATTTAGCTAATTATAGTCGCCATTTTAAATGAGTGATGTAGGCAATAAGTAGATTTTTGTGATTAAATATTTAGTTTCAATAATGTCGTTTTATTCTGTCACGGTGTGGTTACGATAAGCAAACTTATATTTAACGTTTATTATAGTTATTTGTTATACAAGGGCGCGAAGTTGTATTTTAACCGCGAGTGTGGAATTGAAACACGGGCTAGCGAATGGATTCTATGGTGGTTCGAACGTTCGAATATCTCCCTCTCTGTTGCACTTGCTGATTCGTGCGGCAGAGAGGGAGATATTCGGACTTCGTTCGTTTTCAGTTCGCGGTAGCCCCTCTGTGATCGTATGTTGGTGCAACCGACCCTTAAACTAAGTGTACTAAAAAAATTAAATTCTTCTCGTATCCATGGCAACGGGGCGACGCATGCTCAGTCGTGAACATAGACTTACCAGACACGACAAGCAAATAATAATACCACTACCGAGTGAGATGGTCATATGCAACTTTGTATAAGAGCGACAGAGAGTACATATCATTTGTTGTCCCTATCATAGTTTTATTTTTTTTGTCGAGCACAAATTATTTTATAATTTTATATGACAGTTGTGTTGTGCTCAATTACGCCAGACAGGCGATACCCGCCCGAGTTAGGGAGGTAATTTATGGTAAACCTGCAGCCATTTTAAACCAATTCTCAATTTATCTGCATAAGACCTTTTCTGTCACTCTTGGTGGTACGCGTATAGGATCTCTATAGAAATATTTATACTCTAAGGTCGTGAAACTGCGTAATAAGGGCTATCGTTTTTGTGCTCACCAGTTGGCGCCACTGTCGAGTAAGGTCCAGCTGTCAAAAATTGTTATTGGTTATTATGGGCATGAGAACGAAGTTTACAGTTAAATCATTTTTAATACCTTAAAACCGTACCGTAAAAACATCGAATATTCCGCATTTTAGCGCAGTCGCGTTTTGTTCGGAAAAAAAAGGAGGACATACGTTTCCGAAAGACAAAACTGTCTCAAAGCACTGACAGTCATTGACCCGTAACTCATATTTGCCTTGCAAAATAGTCACCATATTGTTCCAATTAGATAATTAACCCGCGTATCGCAACCGCAAACAGTGACATTTGACATTTCGGAGACCTCACGCTACACTAGCGCCTCTAGCGGCGAATTCATACGCGATAGCCCCCATTGTCGCCATCTTGGCTCTACTTTCGTGTCCGGGATTGTAAAAAGGACAATTAAACGCTTAGGGAATAAAATAATAGAACTTTTTCATACATTTATTGCAAGCACAATAGTACATACAATGTGTAAGTAAAGTTAATTGATTAGATTGATTACATTAAGAATATCAGTTTAAATAGATATGGAAGACATAGATTTTGATAAAACTGGGTCTTCAACTACTTGGAGTAATCGCGTAACATCAAATATCTTAAAATGGCTACCTGACGTACATAGCATAGCATAGCATAGTAGTTTAACTTTTTATCTACACCCATACAGTAAATCCTCTTTTATGTGCTCAAAAAGTGTAGGTAAGGACCAACTTTATAATATCGCGCCGGTCCGGGGCGGAGATAGCCATAACAGCATCAAAAACGGTATCGTTATGGCCATCTCCGCCCATAACGATAGATTCGTGCTCAAAAGACTTCAACGGGCTCACGCTCGACCTCACTACACTTGCAACGCAATGGTTCCTGAACACATGAAAGAGGATTTAATATATGGATGTAGATAAAGTAGTGTATGCAACTGTACCTAATTAGGCCTTAAAACACGAGTGTGGTTTTATGAAACGAGCGTCAGCGAGAAGACCTCTCATTATGTATCAGTTGCATAAACTACTATAATAGTACAGCATATTCTAGTAGTAACACTAATATAATAACAGATATTAATATATTGGCAAAGAATGACAACAGAGGGGCTACCGCGAACCACAAACGAAGTTTTCCCTCTCTGTCTCACTTATGTGCAAACTTGCAAGTGCGACAGAGAAGGAAAATTTCGAATGCCGTTCGCGGTAGCACTCAGGAGATTAAGAAAATGGAAAAGTTCGATTATCTCGAAAACCAAGGGACTTTTACTGAACCTGGAAGTCCATTTTCTGGACCAGCCTCAGGTGCTCTATCGGTGGTTAGAAGCTTGTCCATTATTTACTGGACACCCTATATAACGCTCTGAGTTTAAATAAATTTATTTCATGTTTCTTAGCAGAAAAAAAAGAAAATTAATGTTGAAATGTCACATAGTTCTGAAATGTTTAATAGGCATTTTCAATGAGCCATTATTTAAGTTTATTATAAACTAGCTTTTGCCCGCGACTTCGTTCGCGTGAACTTCTACTGACTATTCCCATCCTCTTCGTAGATAAATTCTGCAGGTTAGGTTATAAACAACTTAACTTTGAGTGACTCACTCAAAAATTACTCAAAGGTTTTTCCGTCTTAAAATTACAACCTTACAAAGTTTCTCACTTATACAAATATAATTAGCAAGTGAAATGGGCCCTCTTGTCCATGAAAGGTGGCATGTGTCCTGAAGTAGGATGTAATGGGCGGATCATATCAGCCGAAAGACGTCCACTGCTGAACATAGGCCTCCCCCAATTTGGGGGGATTTGCCATAGTCGCCACGCTTGGCAAGCGGGTTGGCGACCGCAGTTTGATGGTGGTAATGATCGAAGGATGCTGCTGCCCACCCTCCGATTTTCCCTTATTCGCCTCCTACGAAACCCACGGGAAGAGATGGGGTGGCGCAATTCTTACCCGGCAACCACACGGGGGGCACAATGGGCGGATAAGGAAACAAAATGGGTATGATGTATGAATACCTATATTTATATGTATGTTGGTAATAGGTATTGGCTAAGTAAGTCAGACGTTAAATACACATTTCATTTCAACCCGGAGAACGCCGTTGCCTCGATCCCATATAGCATTTATACGTACCAATTGTTTTTGATGATTTCTTATACTATGTAACACTAATGTGTGCTAAGAAACTACCTCATCACATACATATAGCAAGTGGTGTCATGGTTTGATGTTGCGTACGTTCTGGTTCGATGAAGTTAGCTAATTCCCTACTTTCCGAGCCTTAGTACTGACATGCTCGATGAAGCGACTACAGAGGAACACATATTATGCTTGAATCGAACAAAAATTTCATTATAACCCAAGATTTTAGCATCCTCTCAAAATATCTGTAAGAAATTCTCCCTATATCGTAGGTAGTAAAGAAACACTTTCCAAAACGTCCAATCAAACCTACGGGTCAGCAAGTTTTGGCTTAAAACGCAAGCGCTTTAGAGGCTGTAAGTCAGTACCTAAATATCGCAAATCTATTCTATTTTGCTTACGATTATGCATGTAATTAATAGAACTTTACGTACTGAAATGCGGTAAACATTCACATTCACTTGAGTCGGTTTGGTTTTGAGATAATTAAGCTCTAAGAGTCACAAATATCCGAACTAATTCTTCAACTCAACTCATCATAATCATATGGCAGCGAAATTACTCAGTTTATAACTACAATGGTAAAAATGAAAACTATACATGCAAATACCTACTTTATCTTAGCCACTATAAGGCTCAAATTATTGAGTTGTGCAAGTAGTAAATAATCTTCATTAACCTCGATTAGACTTCACCGATTGTCATCTGTGTAATGGCACGTCTCTGACACGCCAAACGTCAAATATCGTGATATTTATAACTGTCTAGTCTCGCCTCACGATAGTCCTTATTGTACCTTGACCCTACGATTCGTGACAACTATTTGCATATTCGGAGCTCAGACTTACACTGGTTCATCTGAGACAAATTTTCGTACGTTAGCAGGCATTGTAAATATCTATGTGACTCTGGTTCATAGATTCAGAATTTATCAATTTGAGGGACGATAAAGGGATAAAAAGTATCCTATATGTTAACCCGGGGTATAAATTAACTCGTTTCATACCAAGTTTCATCATAATCTGTACAGCCGTTTTTGCGTGATTAAGTAATAAACATCCAAACATCTAAACATCCGAATTTTCACATTTATAATATTATTGGGGATAGTGGAAATTAGTGGGATTTTGTAGGCCCTCAGATAACACCGTTTACACACTCGACCACTCTCTAAGAACGTTCTGGATGACCACTGAAGACATATCAATTATAGTTAGACGGAATTCCGTCCGTGCCTTGAACTCAAGGCACCGGTTTTTCAATGTTGACAGCGACTGTCTAACATAATTAAATCTCTCATTTCAAACAGTTACTATGGGTTGAGGGATTTTTGGTTATTGGTCGCTAGTCCCCTAAGCACTTTTTTATCCTCAATTTTTCACATATTATCTGTTTATTGTACAATTTTTGAATAAGATTCTTTTTATTTTGCTTCCAATTATATGCTTACCAATTTTCAAGCCTTTAAGTCACGAATTGAAGGACTTCTCATACAAAGTTCAACTCTCAACCCTCTTTTCACCCCCTTTCATACCCAATATGTATGATTTTTATAGCCTATAACCTGTCCGAAGATCCATTAAACTTGTTAGTGAAGGTTGTACTAAAATCTATTAGCTAGTTTTCGCGTGATGGTGAGACAAATAAACAGACAGACAAACAGACACAAATTTTAAAAACTGTTGAAACGTGTTCTGTGATCGATTCTAAGACCCCTCCATCGATTTTTTTGCTAATATCTTCAATGTACAGATTTTCGAACCTCTACAGCTTTATTATATGTATAGAAGGAGTGTCCGTTCAGCTCTTTAATGCTATATTGGGAATGGCGTGTTACCTTATGCATAAAAGTTGCCATGAAAGTAAATTGAAAAAAACCTATTTTTAATCGACTTCGAAAAAGGAGGTGGTCAGTTTGATTTAAAAATATAAAACAAGAATATTGTCATCTTAATCTTATCTTATGCACAAAAGTCGCCAGGAAAGTCAATTGAAGAAACCCAGTTTATTACTACGAAACATAAAAGTGAAGAGACAATACAATACTTAGGACTAAATAAAAATGTCAAGTCGGTGGAAAACTTAGTGATGAAAGCGATTACTACTTTAAAATAACTGCGAAGTTGATACTAGTATCATTATTTTCTAAAGATCATCGAAGTTAAAAAAATATATGCAACCAGCCTCCGATAAGCTTGTCCTTTCAATCGAGGTCAAGTTGATAGGCTGTAAAGGCTGTGTTAAGCCGTGTGCGGACAGTGCGTATAATCGTTGATGTACCATCGCATGCAGGGATTAGGGCCACTTGGCAATCGTCGCTTGGACGTATAACGCAAATCAAGACTGACACCAGGGGGCTTGCAATGGGCGGCGCGCGAGGGTTAGATACTCTCGCGCCCCGGGGCCGCTCGTCAGTCGAGGGCTGTCGCCGCGAGAGCGAGCACATGCATATCGTCTCAAGTTCCACCGCCGCCGTCTTTCGGTGATAACGTAATCTTTTTAGCGATTTATTTTATTAATTTAAATTTTATTGCACAAATGGCGGACTTAATGCAAAAGAGCTATAAATGCAAAACAATTTTCTATAATAGTAGTTATGGAACACAAAAAAGAGTAGGTATCCTAATAAAAACGCATGCTTTATGAACTATTCTTACTTACGAATTAAGAGTTCAAGAGAATTGTGGCGGTGTTGTTTTATTTGTGGCGTTATTCACAATGACACTGACATACATAGGTAAAATTATGTGAAGTAACACGTAGGTACATAATTAATATGCGTTCACTGTACTTGAGCGAACTTTTGGTGAGCTAGAACATTTTTTGCCTTCATCGATGTATTTTTGGCGTGACAGCCCTAACGCTACACGTGACGCGTGCGAATGAATACAAGTTATACGATAGAGTAGGCACGTTTTTTATGCCTATACGCCGTTTTTGTTAGGAAGTGAAGCTTCTGTGCTGACACGTCAACTGGTAACATCGGTCATTTATTTACACGGCTAAATTACACTATGGCAAGTGGCTCAATAATCCCGGTACGCGACTGTCCGCGCATCATACATTATTTTGTTTTATACAACGCCGGTGGCAAACAAGCTGTGCCTTTACCATGAGTTTACAATTTACATGATCGTACTCGCTAGCGACTGTGTAAAAATTAGTATGGGCAAAAGTACAGCGCCTCTGGCGGTTACGCAATAGAACTAAGAATTGGGATACAAAATCGTTTACGCAGCCGCTAGCGAGTACGGTCATGCAAACTCATGGTAAAGGCACTGAACGGCGGTGGCGCCTGATGTTGCATATAATATGTATGGAGCTACGCAGGGCATCCAACTACGCGTACCAATGTCTGTCCGTACACGGCTTTAGAGAAGCTTAGTCGTATGGGCCGCCTCTAACAGAACCAGACAATCCAAGACATCTATTTGGGCCAATTTACACGGTGACTCACTTATCAATACATATCACGAATACTGAAACAAAACGACACGGATATGTACAGACATGGATTTATACGGATATATTGAAGCAAAATCCAAATAATTGCGAAATCCATCGATGTTGATTATATGATTATATATATGTTTATTCTTTCGAAATCGTTTAACTTTTATGAATTATTTTCTCATTGCACCCACATTTGCTAGTTTCTGTTTGGTTCTATGGTCGACTGGTAGAGAATGCCTCATGGCATTAAGTCCGCCCTTTGTACTTATATTCTTTTTGTGCAATAAAGTTTAAATAAATAAAGAATAAATAAAATCCTCGTTAATATTGACATCCCAGTATTGTGATAATAATCAGTGTGTATAGGGCACCATGTATTTATGATTCTTACACAGATGATACATCCCGAAGGCCTTATGCCATCTGAGGGTCTACTCCGAACTTCGACATCCGAACTTCGTATCGTGCCGTCCCTTTCCCTCTCGTGTTATACACCATATGAAAGGGATGGCACGATACAGCATGAGCGGTATAAACAAAGTCATTCGATTTTCTATCACGTTCTGTCTTATAGTGAAGTGCAGCTGAAGCCATCCGTCTGCATGGAGTCAGGTTTGCTTAATAACTTGATAGAATAGTAACTTGACCTTCGATTGGTTGGAAGCTCTGCCGTTGTATACACCGCTTAACCTTCAGTCAATTCAATGGAGCCTTTTAAACGGCGATATACTGTATCATACTACATATGTGGTAGTCCATATCAAAAGGGACCTTATAGCGGCCGGCACTTACGCCTTTATTGCCGTTGTTCGAGTACAATAGCACCGATTCGCAGCGTAAGCGCCTGCCGCCGTAAGGTCCCTTTCAATGTGGACTATCACGTATTGTTGACATCAGTGCCAACATTACCATATAAAAAGGAATGTTAGGCTGGCATCCCTGGCCGATTATTAAGACGTATGGCAATATCGAGCCCGCCCAAAATATAGCTGCATAGAGGTGCAGGACACAAAATAAGAGCTAATAGATTATTATAAGAAAAGGTGACTTAAGATACATAAGTAGTGTAATTAGTGTGAACAAGTGCTGCATTATAAATACTCCGCATTACAACCAGTCGCCGTATCATTTATACCTATACAGTCCACAATAGAAGCCCCCAAGCCCACACATATCACGTGTTTTTTAACCTGACTGTGGCTTTATAGGCCGGGCCCAATAAAACGATAGGAGTGCGCGGTTGGAGAGTAGCCTGGGGAAAATCCAGGGGAAAACCTCCGACACGACCACGCGTGTGGTTAGGAACACTGGATAACCTAAGAGAGCTCCAGTGAGATTGGTTGAGCGGTTTCAACCGAATCTGAGGTGTGAGTGGAATCGAACTACTAAGAGTTTTGTCGCTGATTCACTAAACCTAGCCTAGCTGAGAAGAGTCCAGTGTCACGTGAATATTGATGATTACAGCAGCAATATCCGAGCTACTGGGAGTTTTGTCGCTGGTTCACTAAACCTCAGGCGCGGATCCAGGATTTTGTTCAGGAGGGGGCACTTCCGTACTTTCCGAAAATAAAACTAACTTTTGATAACTGTTGTCAGAACATATTTCCTACGTCAGGACATAGGCAATTGCCCTGCCCTGACACAGGCTTCAGGGGGGGGCAATTGCCCCTGTTGCCCCCCCCCCCTGTATCCGCGCCTGCTAAACCTAGCCTAGCTGAGAAGAATCCAGTATCACGTGAATATTGATCAATACAGCAGCAATATCCAAGCAATTTAGAAATCCGCGATAATATTGACATCCTATTATAATGACAATTAATCACAGTGTAAAAGGCCCCAATATGATCTTTAGAATTCCCACTTAAAATATATTTGAAACAAATTACATTTACTATTAAAGGGAGATCGTTTAATATATAATTTAAATTCTGGACTTATAGTGTCCGCAAATCAAACTGACGATTGAGTTGATATCGCTATCTCTTGCATACTTGCATGGTATTACGAAGTGTGTCTCACATTTCTTATGACCTCAGTCGTCAGTTTGGTTTGGTATAACTATAAACATTTACATCAGTTTAATATTAAATGCGTTGAGTATTCGATATTAATGCTAGCTCCACACACGCGTTATTCCCAGTTCGATTATCTCTGTTTTCATCGAAATTTCATGTTCTTACGAGTGTGGGAGCGGCATTATATTTAAGAGCGCTTTAATAAAACGTAACAGGTCCACTAGCGCCACTCGTAAACAATTGTGATTGTTTAAATTTAACCATAGATATCTAAAAAAGGGAGCCGCTACGTACTGTATTTTGTATTTAAGTACGTTTTGAATCCATCAAACTAGTTATTACGTTGCTGGATTCGTCAATCTATGCGTCCAAAGTTAAAACGGCCGTTTTATTTTTGAGCTCATAGAGAGACCAATCTAGCAACGTAAAAATTTGTTTGATGGATTCAGAACGTACTTAAACACTACACACACACACACACACACACACGTACAACACAGTACGTACACACACACAGTACACACACACACACAGTACACAGTACGTAGCGCCCCCTTTTTTAGTTATATATCATTAAATTTAAATAATTACAATTATTTACGAGTGCGCTAGTGGACCTGTTACATTTTTTTAAAGCGCTCTTAAGGTACGTTCTTAAGTTACTCCATTTGAAGATGTAGTTTTTATCGGTGCTTGAATACCACTACTGTTTTTTTACGATTTTGATGTACAAATCTCTACGAAATTTATACTTAGTCGTCGGTAGGTGGGATTACGGCCTGTTAATTTAATGCGCCAGTTTGCGGCCACTTGGATGAGTTGATGAACTGAAAGGATATAGCTTTTTTAATATATTCCCATTCAATAGCTACTAATTAAAATGCATTGGCCTTTGCCAAAAGGCAAACTGAGACAAGGGACGTTTTATAAGTTAAGAGAGTTTTAAAGTGAAAGCGAAGTGTTCTAGTTATTAGTTTAAAGACAATGCTTAGTTTATAACATCAAAGATTTGCATGATATTAGTTATTGTTTTATATTTTACTTTATGTCTCAGTAATAAAGGCTATTTTATTTATTTATAAAATGCATATGACTCTATTTCATTAGAGCATGTAAAAATGTAAATATCTTTAATTGAAAAACTTCGTTCTTCAGGAGGTCGCAAACTGACGCAGGCCGCGTGACTGGCCTAGCGACCCTACCGATTATTTATTACTCTTCATAGAGTATTAATCGTAATCGAGCATCGATAAACCGCTGTTAACATGACGTAACGAAAGAAGTCGCACACTTACAATCTAATTCGATAACAAGTCGATATAAATCGTCCTTCACACAAACACAACCACAGGTCAAGGTCTTGGCTGATGGATTAACAGGTTAGCGCGCACTTCAGCCACTGAAAAAGAAAAAAAAAACAATCTTGACACAAATAAACCTAGTCACAAACTAAGCAAAGCTTGAACAAATATGCGTAGGATATACACATTTATATAGATAAATAGGTGCATTGAATCCAAGAATTAGGAACAAATACTAGTGCTCATCACACATTTGAATGCCCTGGCCGGGATTCGAACCCACCAGCTTACTTATAAGATAAATGATTATCTTATATTGAGTATGATGTAATCATGTATTTTATATTATAAGATAAACGATTACATCATGGATTCCCTATCCAGGGATGTTTGGCAGTGATAGCTTCCCGCACAAGTAATCTAACACAAAAATATTTTGTCCTAAATATTAAATACATATATATGTTTTATATTGTAGTATTTTAATTCTGTAGTGTTATGATACTATTCTTTTATTAACATTGTATATTGTTTTGATAAAATGACACCTCGCCGAGTTTCTTACGCCGGTTCTTCTCGAGGCAGAGCTTTATTTTATGAACCGGTGGTAGTTTTTGACATTCATAAGTGCATGTAATATGCCTAAATTGAAGACTAAATTATTTAATCTAATTTTTTTCATTAGTAGTAACAGAAATGCGAAATATGGCAATTAATGGCCTTTTTATTTAGATGAAACCAAAATAGCTTAATTACGTAAATGGAGCCTAAAATTTACGAGCATAGCACATAAGATACTTGCCTCAGACAGGTTCAAATTGATGTAGTTGGATGTGGCCGAATTTGAGTAAAAAACGTCTGAAACAAAATTGCAACAGTAAAATGTGACGAAACTGCCCCGGCTTCGTACGGGTGCAATGCTGATGCATGTATTATACATATAAACCTTCCCCTTGAGTCACTCTATCTATTAAAAAAAACCGCATCAAATTCCGTTGCGTAGTTTTAAAGATTTAAGCATACATAGGGATATAGGGACATAGGGACAGAGAAAGCGACTTTGTTTTATACTATGTAGTGATGATGTATAAATATACAAGAAACGAAGTATCTACAAATTATATACATATGTGGGCGTTAATAACTCGAAAGATTTATACCACGTATTTTTGACGACAGTACGAGTAAATAATGCTATATCAACATGGGTCCAATTATGTGTCTTAATTAAATTACTATTTCAGTACAAATTGAATAATATTAATTGACCGCTTCTGTGAACAAACCTTTACTTCAGAGAGTGAACGAGTTTAATTTATCTCAAGTTGAGAAACAGAGAGCATTGTCATTTTAGTGTCAACTATCAGCCAGTTATCAGTGATGGTAAATAGTTTACACTCTCGCGAGTGAGAACAGAACAAAACTGTCGGTAGTGAAACTTTTTTGTATGATAGATACCAAACTTAACACGTTCACTGCGAAGCAAGGCATTATTTGCCTGGTTAATGGCTTTCTGTCTGTGCGCGCTCTAAAATCGTGCCTTCTCGCTCGATGCGGGCGCCGTAACTCGAGAAGTACTACGCGTACGAGAGAAATAGTTATACATCTATCGTCCATTTTTAAAGCTTATGACGTATAACGAATAAAAAATGCACCAGGTTTTACAGACATAGTTCGCACTGAGTTAAAATTGAATAAGCTCAGTGCGAACACCAGGCCTTGATTTGTAGGCCTGGTAGCCGCACTGAGCGGGTCGAAGCGGGGGAGGGGCGCGTGCGCCGCGGCTAGTGCTGTCGAGTGCTTTGTTTGTTGTCGATTGTGCGCACGTGTTTTTAGTTTCGATCGCGTGGTAAATTGTGAAGTAGTGTGAATAATGTGTATAAAAGTGTTGTGAAATGGCGTCAAATAATGTTATTTCAAGTAGTGACGAAGCTATGAAAAATTGCGCAAAACATTAACTAGTAAGCAAGCAGACAAGAAAATTAAGAAAATAAAATCGGGGTGCAATCTGTGTCAGAAATCGTATTGTTTGCCATGTTTTAATGAAAAACACTTTAAGTAATTGTTCTTATCATTCTTCGTAATAAATTTGTCGATTTGATTTATTTGTTTTATTGTCCCATCCCTATTATTATATTTTACTAGTGCATTACCAGGTCCAAATAACACGGCATACCTTTTTACTGGTGCCAGGTCTGGTAAACCTGGTATTTCTTTATTTTTAAAAAGGCATCAAATTTCTGTCCAATTCCCGAGCGAAGGTAGGTTCAAGTATGTCCACTAATGAACTTTGTACACGCGAAATTTCATTCATTCAATCTTAATATTGTTGATCTTGGGTCCACATTTCTATGAATGGCTTTCACCAGGCCATTAAAGCCTAGTTCGCATACAATGAATACTTACTACCAGACAGAAAATACCTGGCATCGCATGGTACGCTAGGTACAAAAAATCAGTCTCGCAGTTAACGTGTTAATTAAGTGAAATTGGCTGACAACCATGCAGTTAGTAAAAATGGTAGGTGGCTACGTCACGCCTTTAGGGTGTGTTAGGATTGAGATTTTTGAACTTGTGATTTGTTTTAAATAATCAATATCTCTTAAATTATGGGTTTTTGGACTACATGTTATATACTCTAATTAGGCTCTAAAATCGTTGGTTTAAATCTTTCGGCTTATTAACGCCCACGGTGTATAAGATTGCTAAAAATAACTTATCTCTGAAACTGATGATTCCCAACACGTTAGATTCCAGTGGCATCATACAGATACAATAGAATTTGAACTTAAAATCTTCTAAATAAGAAAATCAATAAGTTCGAATTTTCTAGAAAAAGGGTCATATTCTTAATCAAATGGCGAAAAGGTAACTTAAAAGTATAAATAATTACTATGTATGTAATATTTAAATAGTAATTTAATTAAGACACATGGTTGGAACCATGTTGAATATAGTATTATTTACTCATAATGTCGTCAAAAATACGTGTTTTAAATCTTTCTGGTTATTAACGCTCACGATGTATATTGTACTCACTGAACGCTCGATGCAAATGCATGACTGTAGAAACGAAGTCTCCAAACCGCAGCATCCCGTCTTTCCTCATGTATCTAAGGAGTAGCAGCGTCATGGCTCTGTCGGGCACCACGAAGCCAACCTCCCTCAGCGCGTCCCTGAGCCGCTCGGCTAGGAGTACACCCATCTTCTCCCGGGCGTGCGTCTTGAACACCATTTGCCAGTGCTTCAGAGAGCACATGAGGTCTTTGAAGTTGGCAAGGCTGATGCGGCCCGTTCCTGTTTTCTGGTGGGCGGTTAAGGATCGGGTTTTGGATGTAATAAGAGCGTAAACAGAAGAGCGGGAATTCGGTGGAAACGAACGGCACAGGACCGGTCTAAATGGCGAGCCTTGGTAGGCCTATGTTCAGCAGTGGACGTCTTTCGGCTGAAATGATGATGATGATGATGAAACAGAAGAGACCGGGGTTTGACGACCGGTTTAGCCTAGTGGGTAGTGCACCTGCCTGTGAAGCTGACGGTCCTGGGTTCGAATCCCGGTCAGGGCAAATATTTGTGTGATGAGCATGAATATTTGTTTCTGAGTCTTGGATGTTTTCTATGTATTTAAGTATTTATATCTATTAAATATATCGTCGTCTAGTACCCATAACACAAGCCTTCTTGGGCTTACTGTGGGGCTAGTTCGATTTGTGTAAGATTGTCCTGTAATATTTTTTTTTTTTTTTTTTTTTTTTTTTTTATTGATTTAAGAGGAAACATGCTGGGGCACCTGATACGACATGACAATTATATAAAAACCATAATTGAAGGAAAGAGAGGGGAGGAGAGGTAGGGGAAGGCCGAGACGTGCGTTCATAGATCAAGCAAAAGAGAAGGTCAATGTAATGTCGTATCAGGAGCTCAAAGCCTTAGGCGATATATCGCCTTTGAATCGATTTCGCGGGGACAGCGGAGATTCCACATCACTAATATGCCGTGACGTCACAGTAGGAAGCAAAAAAGTGACACGGTCGGTTCTCATACAGATTGAGGTGCTTAGGGCCTCTAGTTAAATTGATGCTCTGTGGGTTGGAAGGTCAGATGGTAGTCGCTTTCGTATAAACTAGTGGGTACGCCAAATCTTGGGATTACGTAGCGGATCCCGGGCATCCTTCAGGATGCAACTGTACTGGGATAACGCTAGGATGATGATGATGATGATGATTGAAATATACAAAACTAATAGACGACCGGTTTAGCCTAGTGGGTAGTGCACCTGCCTGTGAAGCTGACGGTCCTGGGTTCGAATCCTGGTCAAGGCAAATATTTGTGTGATGAGCATGAATATTTGTTTCTGAGTCTTGGACGTTTTCTATGTATTTAAGTATTTATATCTATAA
Source organism: Epiblema foenella (assembly GCA_963556455.1). Lineage (NCBI taxonomy): Eukaryota > Metazoa > Arthropoda > Insecta > Lepidoptera > Tortricidae > Epiblema > Epiblema foenella. Next base: position 46,236,993 of record OY747095.1, read on the forward strand.
AATATATCGTCGTCTAGTACCCATAACACAAGCCTTCTTGAGCTTACTGTGGGGCTAGTTCGATTTGTGTAAGATTGTCCTCTAATATTTATTTATTTATTTAATTGTAAAGGATACATCCAACGAGAGAACAATCTGTCTACACGTGTCTATGGACGCGCAGCTCTTGATATAGTCGTTCGGCAGACACGCGTCCAGTAGCTCCTGTAGTTCGAACGCGTCTATCGTCCGGTGCTCGTCGGCCAGTTGCAGGAATATCGCCTCGTACTGGGCGAAGCTGGACGACAAACGGTTGCCTTAGGCTGTGGTTAGGTACGGACTAGCGGTGGGAAAGCACAATCAAATTCGTATGTCTTTAAATGGGCGAAGCTGGACGAAACGGTTACCTTAGGTTGTGTGGGTACAGGTAAGGACTAGCGGTGGGAAAGCACAATCAAATTCGTATGTCTCTAAATGGGCCAAGCTGGACGACAAACGGTTATGTTAGGCTGTGTGGGTACAGGTATCGACTTGCGGTGGGAAAGTGTAATCAAATTCGTATGTCTCGAAATGGGCGAAGTTGGATGAAACGGTTACCTTAGGCTGTGTGGGCATAGGTATGGACTAGCGGTGGGAAAACACAAATTCGTATGTCTTCGAACTGGGCGAAGCTTGACGAAACGGTTACCTTAGGCTGTGTGGGTACAGGTATCGACTTGCGGTGGGAAAGCGCAATCAAATTCGTATGTCTCGAAATGGGCGAAGCTGGACGAAACGGTAACCTTAGACTGTGTGGGCATAGGTATGGACTTTAGCGGTGGGAAAACACAATCAAATTCGTATGCCTTCGAAATGGGAGAAGCTGGACGAAACGGTTACCTTAGGTTGTGTGGGTACAGGTAAGGACTAGCGGTGGGAAAGCACAATCAAATTCGTATGTCTCTAAATGGGCGAAGCTGGACGACAAACGGTTACCTTAGGCTGTGTGGGTACAGGTATCGACTAGCGGTGGGAAAGCAAAGTCAAATTCGTATGTCTGGAACTGGGCGAAGCTGAACGAAACGGTTACCTTAGGCTGTGTGGGTATAGGTATGGACTAGCGGTGGGAAAACACAAATTCGTATGCCTTCGAACTGGGCGAAGCTGGACGAAACGGTTACCTTAGGCTGCGTGGGCATAGGTATGGAATAGCGGTGGGAAAACACAAATTCGTATGCCTTCGAAATGGGCGAAGCTGGACGAAATGGTTACCTTAGGCTATGTGGGCATAGGTATGGACTAGCGGTGGGAAAACACAAATTCGTATGCCTTCGAACTGGGCGAAGCTTGAAGAAACGGTTACCTTAGGCTGTGTGGCTATAGGTATGGATTATCGGCGGGAAAGCACAATGTCAAAAAACATTACAATTATAGTTCGTGAAAAAATTTTCACATGAAAATTGTCGATTTGTCAGCCTACATATGTCAACTTGGTGAAATAGGGGCCTGGGCAAATGTAATACTGAACGATAGCAATGAGGGCTACCGTTTTTGTGGTCACCAGTTGGCGCCACTGCGCCAGTCTGTCACTGTCAAAGTTTGTTATTGGTTATTATGAGCGTGAAAACAAAGTTCACGTTGAAATCGTGTTTATTGTAGTAGTTTATGCACCACCTACTTTTCAGCTTTATATTTCATTTCTCCACTACCCAAAGGTTGTCTGGAAGAGATCGCTCTTTAGCGATAAGACCACCTGTTGTTCTGCCTCTGTCTCCCTGTATCTATGTTTTTTGTTTTTTATGTGCTATTTTATTATGTGAGGTGTGCAATAAAGATAATTTGTATTGTATTTGTATTGTAATACCTTACAACCGTACTGTAATTAAATATCGAACATTCCGTATCGTAGAGCAGTCCCGTTTTGTTCAGACTAGGACATAAGTTAACGAACAACAAAATTGTCTCAAGCACTGATATTCGTAACTCATATTTACCAATCAATCGCAGGCATTGCAAAATATTCACCATATTATTCTAATTAGAAATAGACCCGGGAAACCTACCCACAAACTATGAAATTTGACATTTCGGATGCGTGACAGCACATTAGCGCCTCTAGTGGCGAATTCATACTTACCTGGAGAAGTTGGACGACAAACGGTAAAAGCTCTATGAATGAAATATGATTTTTTTCGTATCATGTAGGTATAATAAAGGATTATAACTTGTAAAATATGAAACCAAATTCAAACACATGCACGCAAGCAACCTGCAAGTATTGACTTTATGTTTCTGCGGAAATGTTTTACTGCCAAGTAAAAAAAAGCTATAAAGGAACATAGCTGGGCACCGTTAACCAAATAGTTAACTTCGTTAATCGATAATCCGTTAATGAATAATGTAACTTCGTTAAACGTCAAAGAGTTACATTTCGGGCCATTTAACGGAAGTTAATGTTAATCGTTAACTCCTGACGTGCTTCAGTCGCATCGTCTGTCTCACTCAGCGCCTATAGCTCGCGCCTACGCCGCCCCGATCGAATGGACTTGTCAGAACCTGTTTTTCGCAGCGCGGTGTTCCTTTGATTCGCGGCGCGGTTTTCCTTTGATAAAATAGCTAGGTACTTAGTTAACGGATTAACGGAACTTTGGACAGTTAGCGGAAGTTAATGAGTCCGTTAACAATTTTGCAAGTTAATGCGATACGCGGATGGTTAACTTCGTTAATTAACGATTAACGGATTAACGAGTTAAGGCCCAGCTCTGTAAAGGAACTGAAAGCATTAATATCTTTTTTTCCATTATCTTTATTACATAATTACTTACAGTCGCTTTAATTCTTCGTGTTCAGCACTGGAAAAGAACAATCTTCAATGGAATCTGGTTTTAACATCTTATTATAAAACACGAAATGAAATATGTTATTCCAAGAACGATACCTAGCCCCTGTATACATAAAGCTATAGGCAAAAGTTCATACAAGTTGGTCCATTATTTTCCTTGTTAAATGAAAGCATCATCTTTTATAATGCGCACTTCTAATGTTTGGAATTCTCTGCCGGCGTTTGTGTTTCCGAGCTCATATAACCTAGACCTTTTTAAGGCACGAGTGAATAGGCACCTTCTGGATGAGCTCGCTTCATCGTCGGCCTCATCTTTGCCCCCTGGCTAGATGCTGGCCAAGAGCGATCCCATTTTTAATAAAAAAAAAAGAAAGACTTTGTATACCTATATTTGCGGGAACGTGTGCTTACTTATTTTGCATGGTTTTAAACCCCGGATTCTTTAGGTACTTCGTAGGTAATACTCTATATTTGTGTGTGCTGTACTTTAGGCCTGATCTGTCAGATAAATATTAGATCTGTCCTTTTCTTTCATATGACATTAAAAAGTGATAGCGATAATTTTATCTGACGATCAAAAATCGACCATTAGACTGTTGTGCTACTTCTTTGATAGTTATTTTACTATTGTTCTGTTTCACATACTCAAATGTTTAATTTTTTTAGCAATGTTCCCACTACCTAAAGCTTAGCTGGAAGCGACGGCTTGTTAGCGATAAGAGATGACTATCTATCATTCGGAAATCGGATCTACCATTGTCTGTGTGTAATTTTAATTTTTCTTTAGTGTACTCATTTTGCTGAACAATAATAGTCATGAGCAAAGGCCGCGAAAGGATTGCCTGCTGCAGAAGCGAGGCCGTCTAGTAATACGAGTGCAGGCAATCCCTTATTGTCAGGAGCGTATTTTGAACATATTTTGAAATATGACGTCCCGGGCCAATAAGTTTCGCCGTCCCGGAAGTCAAGAAAGAACGATATAAATTAAAAAAATACATAAAAATATATTAACATCTAAATTTTTGGGTTGGTACAATTTTTTAAAAAAAAGTTTCACGGGGGGACTATGCCGCCCCGGGCCATGGCCCGGATGGCCCTAGGGTAAATACGCCCCTGCTTGTTGTGTTGTCTTTTTTGGTGTGATTCTAACCTGACGGATCTACTGAGCTCCAGCCCGGGTGGGGCTCTGATGACGGCCGCTTTGATCATCTGTGGGGCCGAGTCTAGGGCCCGCATCCTTATGGTCTTTGTCGAGAAGATGCGCAGGGAGAAGTTTGCCTCCTCACGAGGCTCGAAGGTCGTAGGCATTATCAGATACGAGCCTGGTTGTAGGTCGCACCTGGAAAGAAAGAAATATATTTATTTTCTGTACAATTTACTACACAATAATATAAGTACATTGAATTAAATTAAATTAAACGTGGATTATTAACAGCAATAAAATAATAAATAAATAAATAAATAAATCATCATCATCATCATCATTTCAGCCGAAAGACGTCCACTGCTGAACATAGGCCTCCCCCAAGGCTCGCCAATCAGACCGGTCCTTTGCCGTTCGTTTCCACCGGATTCCCGCGACCTTCACCAGGTCATCACTCCACCTTGTCGGAGGCCTACCGACAGCTCGCAGAATAAATAAATATTAGAGGACAATCTTACACAAATCGAACTAGCCCCACAGTAAGCTTAAGAAGGCTTGTGTTATGGGTACTAGACGACGATATATTTAATAGATATAAATACTTAAATACATAGAAAACATCCAAGACTCAGAAACAAATATTCATGCTCATCACACAAATATTTGCCCTGACCGGGATTCGAACCCAGGACCGTCAGCTTCACAGGCAGGTGCACTACCCACTAGGCTAAACAGGTCGTCGAAAAAAAAGACCAAAAAGGATACCACTCAGTATATGCCAATAGCAATATACGCAAAGGCTGGTTTGGAGGGCACCCAAAGAGAGATACTAATATAAGTCTTAACTATTATAATATAATCACTAGATTAGCTTAACCCTTTTCTAGGCATAGTACAATTTATCGACCACATACGCGTCAATAGAAATTCAATCTTAGTTCTGGGGTTTAAGGATAAAATTAGATTTCATTTTCTTAAAAAGTGACTAGTCTCGGAATGAATCACTTAAACGTAACTATTTTTAATATAAATTTTGATTTATGTACTTCTAGATTGGCGCGGCCTGGAAAAGCCACGCGCAGGATAGATTGCATATGTTTTTTTTTTGAACCTGACTGTGGGTTTAAAGGCCGGGCCCAATAAAGTGATAGGAGTGCGCGGTTGGAGAGTAACCTGGGGAAATTCCAGGGGAAAACCTCCGACACGGGGTTCGAAATTTTCCCTCTCTGTCGCACTTGCAAGTTTGCGAGACAGAGAGGGAAAATTTCGTTTGTGGTTCGCGGTAGCCGCTTAGTTACTGTCTCGAAGATCACACGGTTCGAAAGAATTTACATTATTATTATATTATATTGAGCCTAATACCACTGCTGGTCAAAGGCGTCCCCCCCTCTTTTTCCATTGCTCACGGTCTTTTAAAAAGGAGTGCAAGTTATTCTGCCACCGCGGCGAGGTCTACCGCATCTCCGTTTTGAGTCGTGGGGCGTCCACTCTGTGGTCTTCTCGGCCCACATCTCCATCATCATCATCATCATCCTAGCGTTGTCCCGGTACAGTTGCATCCTGAAGGATGCCTAGGGTCCGCTACCTAATCTCAAAATTTAGCGTAGGCACTAGTTTTTACGGAAGCGACTGCCATCTGACCTTCCAATCCGAGGGGAAACCAGACCTTATTGGGATTGGGCTAGTCAAGTGAGTGGGCAACTTGACTGTTGGAAGTTCTCGAGCCGCCCGAAAGCTTCTAACTTGGCTTAACGACTGCTATCATAGACAGCCGGGATCAACGGCTTAAAGTGCCTTCCAAAGGGAGCGCTCAGTTAACCACTCAAAGCGGTCACCCATCCGATAACTGACCTGGGCCGATGTTGCTTAACTTCGCAGGTACGCGGTACGCGGGCGCCGCTAGGCCACGAGCACCCACAGCTCCATACTATCAGCACGAGCAGCCGCAGTGGGATCTGCGTGACCACGGTAATATGCAGGGGTCTTCGTAATCAAGTAAAAGACCACAAATCCAGCCAATGTAAGTAAATATATTATTCCACTAATACATACTCACATTGTGAGTCAGTTTAAGTTTATAAACACATGAGATGCACTTAGATTAAATATACTATTATTTTATATGGGCCAAGAGAGTACCGCCATGTCTACGTTGCAGGGATTAAAAGAATGAGAACGGAAGAGTGCTGATTGACAGCAACTCATTCTGAATGTGAACGAGTTGTCACAGATTAAATAATGTGAGGTGTATACATGATGACTTGGTCAAGGCAGCGGGGAGTCGCTGGATGCGGGCGGCTCGCGACCGTGTGCTGTGGCGCTCCTTGGGGGAGGCCTATATCCAGCAGTGGATGTCTTCCGGCTGAATGATGATACATAAATTCCAATACATACGATAAATAAATAAATAAGTGTTTAATGAGTAACAAAATAAGTAACCTGTGGCTAACTTGTCTGCTATTCGTATATTGCGAGTTGACCGTACTCTTCAACTTCTTGAACTGCGCAGGAGTGGCCGTCTCGATCAGCAGCTTCGGCAGCTTGTAGATGCTGAACCCGATGACCTTCGGCTCCATCACGCTGTGCTGGTTCAAGGACACCACCAGGGTGTCGTTGTCGGATATTACTATCTGGATTTGTGGGTTCATGTGGAAAAAATCTGAAAAAGACAGGTATTTTGACTTGTAAAAGTGCCCTTGAGGCCTATTTGCAGAATAAATGTTTTGATTTTGATTTTGAAAGTCATTTAAAAGTTTCATACTACCAATGTTCACTTAAAGTTTCATATTGCAAATTTGAATCTTATTGTATTAGTATTTATACATTCCATAGACTTGAAATAAAAATTTCAAATGGTAATTTAAAAAAATACGTGTAAGACCCACGAGGGGTGCGTGGTCAAACCCGATAAATCGAGATAATTGCTTTTTATTTACATTAAAAAGAAAAATCTTATATTAGATTTGACAGATAAGTGTCGTTAAACCCTATCGGGTTTGTATCGACACAACATTCGCGGACAACAAGGTAGCGAGTTTATATGAAAATGAGCTAAAAGCTATGTATGACACATTGAACAAAGACACCAACATGGTAATTACATTGTGAGGTAATATTAAATAGATAATCCCAATTCGGGTACCGAAACAATACAATAAACCGCGTGCAATTAGTGACACATTAAGGCTCAGTTTTCTACTACTCCAGTGTAAGTTAACGCGAAGAAGGTTGACAATGGACAGTTGGTAATTGTAGACGCCGGTGCCGGTGATGATGGAACTCGACGACTCAAATAAAACTTCGATGTAAAGTTGACTGTATAATTTCAATAGGTGCTGATTTACAAAATAGCTTGGCCAAAAGAGGTATATGCAGAAGTGGTTGTGTGTAACAAAGAATAGGTAATGACGAGCAAGATTTGATAATTTGAGTTAACGTATGTTACAATGGTTAAAGCGTATGTGAAGCGTTGCTATTGGTGGCTTTAAGAAAGCCGCTCTTATACTAACCGTGCCCGACGGGCGCGTTTTGCTACTGCATACTAAGTTAATATATATGTATAAAATTAAATAAGAGTTGCGTTCGCAACAGTAATTTAACTATTAAACTGCCAAGGATTTCGTAGCGCTACATTCAATAACATACGTACGTGTCAAGTTGTAATAGGTCGTGTTCAATTTTTAGGCGAAGCGTGTTACACACACCGTCACTAACCACCTAGGTTTCGCCGGAAGATCAGCGCCAGCTCCCTGAGTCGGCATTACGCTGAGGCGAAACCTTTTTGTGGCGATACCTTGTTTTTTTTTAATTACGTTTATTTATCTATATTTTATGTTTGTATCGTCACGAATAAATGTTTTTCTTTCTTTCTTTTCTTTCTTTCTTTTAAAGGAAAAAAGTTAATAAAATAAAAACATGGTTTTTTAAAACAAATTTCAAAATAAAGAACTTTGTATTTTGTTCGCAGTCGGGTTAGCTAATATTTTGGTATAGTATACAAAGTACGTAGTTAACTTTTATCCAGTGCAGGCGTTTATTTAATTTATACAATACGATACCATACAAATACCTTATCTCTCAATCTCTCTCTTTTTAATTATTAATTTATTTTGCAGTTTTTGATTTTCATTTCAAAGTATCTTATGCCGTAAAATCATGCCCAAGTAATAGCATGCTGAATAAAGTTTGAGTAATAGCAATTCGCAAATTTTAACACCTCTTATCAGCAATAATATCCATAATGTGTGAGTAAAGGATTAATATAGCCAAATTCTGAATAATATTCTCCTTAGATCTTTGGGTCATTCTACTTTTTCAAGATCACTTTTCTATTACAAAAAGAAATGTATGTTATGTATTGAATTAGTGTATAAAATAGGATTACGAAATAGTACCTGAACCTTATAACAGGAATTTATAGGTTAAAATACTTAAATATTAACATGTTGCTGTAAAAGGTGGGTATCACAGTGGTAAAAACCATTTTTTCATACAAATGGTGAGACATTCAAGGACCACTGAGTTACTCGGATTATGGATCTTAGCTGTGGTTCGTTAATTACTAAAACTATCGGAAGTGATGCTGCAATTGAACCTCTTTCTAAATAACAATACAAAACTATGAAGTGAAGTATTCCAAAACCTGCATTAAAAAAAAGTGTCTGATAATTATGTACATGGAAAAGTAGAAAGGCCCCTTTAATACCTCTTTAAGCTTAGTAAAAGTTGTATTAAGGTGGGTATCAATACCACAGTATTACTAAGCTATTACCCAGACTTCACATCGCTGTTATACAGGCTAAAGCATTTAAAAATGTGCCCAAATTGCTTGAATAACAGCTGAATAGACATCTACTCAAACTTTATTCAACATGACTGTGTTACGTGGGTGTTTTATACAAATCACTACATAGTATAAAACAAGCGACTTTGTCTCTGTCCCTAATCCCTATATCCCTATGTATGCTTAAATCTTTAAAACTACGCAACGGATTTTGATGCGGTTTTTTTAATAGATAGAGTGATTGAAGAGGAAGGTTTATATGTATAACAACATCCATTAAATAGTGCACCCGTGCGAAGCCGGGGCGGGTCGCTAGTACATTATATACTGTATTTTTAAATTATCCTTTCAAATGCTTCATTTTGATGCCCCCAAAATTTTTCTTCAGAACACAATATGGAGTATGCATGTATTGTTTTAATGGGGGCTATCGTTTTTGTGCTCACCAGTTGGCGCCACTGTCGACTAAGGTCCAGCTGTCAAAAATTGTTATTGGTTATTATGGACATGAGAACGAAGTTTACATTTAAATCATATTCAATACCTTAAAACCGTACCGTAAAATATCGAATATACCGCATTGTAGCGTGGTCCCGTTTTGTTCGGAAAAAAGGAGGAAATAATTTTCCGAAAGACAAATCTGTCTCTAAGCCCTGACAGTCATTGACCCTTAATTCATATTTGCCATAATCAAGCTCAGGTATTGCAAAATAGTGACCATATTGTTCCAATTAGATATTAACCGGCGTAGCGCAACCAAAAAGAGTGACATTTGACGTTTCGGAGGACCCCACGCTACACTAGCGCCTCTAGCGGCGAATTCATACGCGATAGCCCCCATTGCGCGTGCGCGTGCGTGTGCGTGTGTGTGAGTTTGCATTGAGACTTACGGACGTAGTTCCTGCAGCCCCCGGCAGTGACCCCTCGTCTCCAGGCCCCCTGGTGCATCTTCACCTGCCACTTCTGCTTGTCCGAGAGCGTGGGCTCCGGCCAGGAGGTCTCAGCGTCCAGGTGGACTGTCTCGATCCGATGGAACAGCCGCTGGAATTCTACGAAGCTCATGGAGAATTCTATGCTGGGTGAGTTGAGTCGCTCCCGATCTGTTGAGGTGATCTTGCGTCTGGGGATATTGAGATACGATTTTTAAAAGAAAGAAAGAAAGAAAGAAAAAAAGAACATTTATTTCGTGTACATACAGATAAAAGGAAGATATTACAAATTAGAAGTGGGTATACCCTCCTGACCCCTGAGCATTTAGTGAAATCACTTGCCACTACGGCCGAATGTACTTTGCAAAGCATTAAACTGTTTTTGTTGTAAAGACCGAGACCTTTTCTGTTAAATAAAATATAAACTAAGGTTTTCTCGAGTTTTCACTAAAACAAATCATTTTTAATATTAAATTACCTACTTGACAAAGACATTGAGCATATTTTTGTTTAGGTATTTTTTGTCTTTTATAAAGGACTTTAGGAAAAAACAAACACTCGGGAATTGATGCTACCAAAAGGTCGGCCGTCTGTTGGCCAAATAAGAAGTTCAACAATATTCGGACTTTACTGTAAGGTTTATTTAGCACTTTGTAAAGGACGCCAGGTGTCAGGAGGATACACCAAAAAGGTTGTCGCTCAGCATGTGCCACGACTGATGTGTCGTGACAACCAAAGCTGATTCAGGACAACCAAAATATATATATACTAGTATTAACCCAATTAATATATAATGGGTGACGACACGACCGCTCTTAATAACACAGCTCAAATAACGTTTATATTGTATGGCAACACTAAAACAAACAAGTTCCATTTGAGTTGTTGTAACGGCCAAATCCTAATGAAAAGAAAAAAGATGTGAGACTTGTTGTTTCTTTCGTTGCTTCGGCTAAAATCGGCTATGGCAAATCTCCTAGGTGTACGGATACCCTATCGAGCTAGAAGCTCCCAAGTCAGACACGACGCGTACAATTAGGCATTTCCGCTGGCGGGTACGTCCACAGCGCGATCGCGACAACACTAACACATACAGTCCCTATTCGTCCCGGTACCGCACACCGGGTAGTCAGTCCGACCCAGATCGGTCTAGTTGAATTTCTTGCTGAACTCTTCTCAGCTAGGCTAGGTTTAGTGAACCAGCGATAAAACTCCCAGTAGCTCGATTCCACTCACACCTCAGATTCGGTTGAAGCCGCTCAACCAATCTCACCGGAGCGCAAACTTGTAGAGAATTCCAGTGTTCCAAACCACACGCGTGGTCGTGCCGGAGGTCTTCCCCTGGATTTTCCCCAGGCCACTCTCCAACCGCGCACTCCTATCATTCATCAGTTTCAAAAAAAGAGCACGTGCTATGCGGCCAGCGCGCGAGCGGGATGCCATGATTAGCTGTCAAACATCAGTTTTGTTAGTTAGAAAACCTGTAGTACCTATGTTCTATATTCTTTGTAGAAAAATAATGGTTTTATAATATCAACTCGATACGATGTGCAATAATTGACGGACATAAGTGTATCAATGTATACCTACATGGGAAATAAATTGAATTGAATTGAATACCTCCACGCTTTCCCGATATCTTCACATACAGACAGACACGACAACAAAGTGATCCTACAAGGGTTCTGTTTCTCCTTTTAAGGTACGGAACTCTAGAAAAGTTTTATGTTTTAAATTTTATGTTGTTTCTAATTTTTGTGTTTTTTGTCCTTCGTGGCTTCACGTGGTCCCAAAGGAAGACCAGCGCTAGCCAATGGCTATCACTATGCTGATTTGGGGCCATTTCGTGGCTATTTTCTGTATTGTGGTGTTATGTTTATTTGTATTGTATCTGTGCCACAAATAAATGTTTTCTTACACCTGCTATTCAGAAAAGAGTTATTGTTGCCTTCGAATGAGGGATTAAAGGTGTACTTTTCTTCCCCCATTTGAGGGCGACAATGACTCTTTTCCTCATAGAAGGTGTGAAAAGCAGTATGTGCCACTCTGTAGTAAAATCATTTGTAAGATATTTCATGTTTTTAACAGCGGGCCTCATAGGCGGTGTGAAAAGCAGAGTCACAAGGTAGCAAAATTATTTCCGTCTTGGACGTAAACACTTGAATCCTTCGCTACCCTCAAGATTCTACTTTAGAATCCCTCGCTACAGGATTCTATTGTAAAATCTTACGCTTCACTCAGAATTCAATATACCGCCTTTGCCGTAAATATATCATTTTGCTTCCTTGAGACACAATCTACTATTTCTTTTCTTTCAGAAAAAAGTCGTTCTTGGGAAATTGTATAAAATTCTACAATAAAATTCCAAGACACATTACTGAACTTACGAACTCTAAATTTAAATATGTCGTGAAACAGACACTTATTTCAAAAGCATATTATAAGATAAACGATTACATCAAGGATAGGGATGTTTGGCAGTGATAGCGTCCCGCAAAAGTAATCTAACACAGAAATATTTTGTATTTAATATTAAAAAATATGTATGTATGTTTATATTGTAGCATTTGAATTCTGTAGTATTATGATACTGTTATTTTATATACCTACATTGTATATTGTTTTGAAAAAATGACACCTCGCCGAGTTTCTTACGCCGGTTCTTCTCGAGGCAGAGGTTTATTTTATGAACCGGTGGTAGTTTTTTGACATTCATAAGTGCATGTAACATGCCTAAATTGAAGAATAAATGATTTCATTTCATTTCTTTCTTTCAAAAAGGAACTCACTCGTTTTCATCTTGCCGCGTGGCGTCGCGCGGCGTGAGCGGCCGGCGCAAACGCACGATCTGCTCCAGGCCGTTGTCGGTTACTACCTGCGGGAGGGACATAATCATGTACTGGCAGCAAAATCGACGACCGCTTTAGCCTAGTTGGTAGTGACCCTGCCTTCGAAGCTGGAGGTCCCGTGTTCGAATCCCGGTCAGGGCATTTATTTGTGTGATAAACACGAATATTTGTTCCTGAGTCTTGGATGTTTTCTATGTGTTTAAGTATATATTTATCTATATAAGTATGTATATCGTCGCCTAGTCGTAATCGAACCCGTTACACGAGAAAAATAATTACCCTGTAGCTTTATCATACCGGTCGAAAGGCTTCATCATAAGAATTATTTTTTGCTAAATAACATAGTGTCAGAAATAAAAGGAAGACCATGAATTTTAACATTTAAATAAATTAATACAAAATTAATCAATTTATCACTTGTAACGGGTTCGATTCCCGGTTCAACCATAAAATTATTTAAATATCTGTGAATGCAGTTTAAATTGTTTTTTAAAGTAATATAATGTCTTCTTTCAGTAAAATGTTCCATCTACAATATTCAAGATACTTTCCTTTCATGTGGCATAGCCGTGGGACACCCTGTATATTGTACTTTCTGTTGCACATTTTGGGCGACACCAGGACAATGTAAATTTGTACGCCGTTTAATCGGCAAAAAGTGGAGATCTTTTAAATTGTGACATAACACCTACTTTTTGGACTAATAAACTAATGAATTGAATTGAATTGAATGTTGTCTGTGATAACTGATAACACTTACGTCTTCGACGCTGTAAACTCTGTAGTTTATTTCTGGTTCCAAGCCTCTTTGTTCCGCCCCCTGTAAAAAACATTATTCTAGAATAATGAAGGTGTCTAATAAGTAATTTCGGGTTTCGTAACTAGGTATACCTACTACACCACTATTTATGCATGTCGTAACCTGCAAAGACAATTCTCTTATTCTATAAAGAATGCAATTGTTGTACTTTATTTTAATTAATTTAATTTAATATTTATCTTCTTCAATCTTAATTTCTTAACCTAGGTATATTAGTAGGTATTTACACTATTTAAATAAATTACACTAATCATCATCATTATATCATACAAATAAATTGCGTATAACTCATATATTATATTGAATTAATTACGTACACGTCTGTTAATCCTTGATAATGGCGCTTGCAACAGTGACAAAATATCGGGAACTCACAAATACAAATATACATGGTAAATATCCCGTTTCAAATCGTAATTCTAATGTAAATGACAATGTGAGCTTGAAATCTTATATTAAGATTTGTGGCCCTTACCTTTTGATATGTCCACCGAAAAGACGCGAACCTAAATCTGATAATGACCCAATTATACAGAGTTTGTATCCAACTGTACAATCAGGCAGCGTTTATGATATTAGTATGGTTTATTATTATCATTATTGACTGTGGCTTTATAGGCCGGGCTCAATAAAGCGATAGGAGTGCACGGTTGGAGAGTAGCCTAGGGAAAATCCAGGGGAAAACCTCCGGCACGATCACGCGTGTGGTTTGGAACACTGGAATACTCTAAGAGTTTGCGCTCCAGTGAGATTGGTTGAGCGGTTTCAATCGAATCTGAGGTGTAAGTGGAATCGAGCTACTGGGAGTTTTGTCGCTGGTTCACTAAACCTAACCTAGCTGAGAAGAGTCCAGCAAGAAACCCAGCTAGGCCCGACCTGGGTCGGACTGACTCTACCCGGTGTGCGGCGGTACCGGGACGAATAGGGAGTATATGTGTCACTGTTGTCGTGATCGCGCGGTGGACATCCCCGCCGCCGACGAATGCCTAAGTGTACGCGTCGTGTCAGAGTTGGACGCCGCAAGCGCAGCGTTCCATCTTTCGATAGACGCTGTGATTACGTCGTCCGGGTCCGTAAGTGTGTGCCTAGGACGCCGGACCGTGCAGCTCCTAATCAGTGATCGCCGAGTAACGACAGAGGGGGGAGGGATGGGATATCCAACTGTATAATCAGGCAGCGTCTATGATATTAGTATGTATGCTACTCACACTAGGCTGGTAATGGGCGGTGACCACGCTGGTGGCTCGCAGCAGGCTGGTCAGCGCGTGGCCGTCGCTCAGCTCACGCACCAGTTGGGACTCCGTGATGCCGCCAGTCAGGTCGGCCATGCCGTCTAGCAAGCTCCCGTACTTAAGCGCCTCGTACGAGCCGTGGAGTCTGAAACAGAATCAAAAATCAAAATCAAACATTTATTCTGCAAATGTAACTGTAAATCCATGTAATAAAAACATAACGTTTGACCACCGTTTAAGCCGTCAACTATGGACAACTTTTGTTTTTACAACTGACAATGACCCAAATAGAGTACATGCTCTAGATATGGGTAAATCTGGACTTGAAGATTTAAATGATTCGAATTCGTAAGCAGCGCCGATTCCTTATCGACTCTTCAAATCTTAACGAATCCCCTCAAATACAAATATTTATTCTGCAAATAGGCCACAAGGGCACTTTTACATGTCAAAATATTGAAAGTCTGACTATATTAAGTAATACGTTTTTCATGTCAAAATATTAATTTACAGTTCAAGAGGGAATAATAATTACGAGTTTACAATTATAACAAAAATAATATCATACAGTGAAGATAAACTTGCAAAGTTATCTATTACAAATATTACAATATCAGTAAAGTTAGAGATGTATAAGGTCTCAAGATTAAACAAGTAGTATAATTAAATTAATATAATATCCCAGAGATGTACATGGTCTCTAAGCGTCAAAATTAAAATTAATATAATATTGTTAGAGATGTATATGGTCTCTAAGTCACTGATAATAAAAACGAATCCATAACAGGATGATGTCTTCTTCTCTCGTTTCAGACATTATGAGGAAATGGCTAAAGTAATTCACGGAGCTACTGTGCCTTTACTATGAGTTTGCATGACCGTACTCGCTATCACCACTGGGAAGATTCGAGCCGATTTCGAGCAAGCCGCAGCGCCATGTAGCACCGCGTACTATAGTACTTTTATCTCACGAGCACAGGTTAGCCATAGTTGTAGTTGTGGCACATACGAACACAGATAATGTGAACTCATAGCTCCTACGCTGACGCACACATAGACAATGTGAGACTTCGCTCTGTTCTCATTTGATTTTATTTTTAGACTGACGCTCAGAGACCTTATACATCTCTGAGGATATTTATTTAATAGATTTTATTATTTTCATGTTGACGTGTTATAGATATAGCTCAACATATTTTATTATGATTAGTGTACCTACTTTAACTATTACATTTTATCTTGACGCTTAGAGACCTTATACATCTCTAACAAATCTCGATTGTTATTAGTTTCTTAGTCTTATTTTTGACATGTAACACTACGTATACATTTAATTAATGATACTTTGATTATTGTATTATTTTTATTTGATGTACCTAGATAGATTTTGACTTGTAAATGTGCCCTTGAGGCCTATTTGCAGAATAAATGTTTGGATTTTGATTTTGATTTTGTGCATGTATATCTAAACACACAACCATGGCTCACCCGCGTTCGTTACATGAAAGGAACTAGGAGGAAAGGATGTGCGCTGTGTAGGAAACTAGAAACTCACTTTGCGTACGCTTTCTCTAACAGCGCCGGCCAGAGCTGGTCCGTCGAGCTGGTCTGCAGGAAGGCCAGCTTCCCGTTGACGGTGGGCAGCCGGTCGTCAACCAGCACCTCTAGCCACTGTCCACACCACCATATTCGAAACCTGCACAGTTAATTCATCATCATTAGCCTCTACGTCTACTGCTGGACATAGTCCTCCGGATGCCACAACGTATCGGTCCACGGCATAATCGTATGTTACTGGTCGTTGCAGACTGAAGAGGGAGAAAGAAACAAAAAGACCACACCGACCGGTCATGGGCTACACATTTAAAAATAAATTACTTTCCACCCTAAAGGAAAAGCGACTAGCTATCTACTTATGAAAATTGTACTTTCCGAACAGTGCCTTTACCATGAGTTTACATGACTGTACTCGCTAGCGACTGAGTAAAAAAATTATATAGGCAACAGTACAGCGCCTCTGGCGGTTACGCAATAGAACTAAGAATCGGCATACTATATCGTTTACGCCGTCGCTAGCGAGTACGGTCATGCAAACTCATGATAAAGGCACTGGAGAGATGAAATTAATATTAAATATACAGACATATAAATATATCTGTATATTTTCCTGTTCGGAAAGTTCAATTTTCATAAGTAAGGCGTTTTTTCAACCCTACGGTGAGAAAGTAATTTTTTTTTAGTTGTAGGTCGCGGCCGGCTACTGGTTGCTGCAGCGCATGTTTTTATTACTGAATCCACTTTTATTTCTCATTAATTTTCCTCATAGTCGAAATGAAAAGTAAAGTGTTTAACTCGGGTGAAAGCAGTCATTTCACCCTTGAACTATTGACGCTCTCACTTCGTTCGAGTGCCAAAATATATCTGGTGAAATGGGTAGCTTTCAACCTCAATTTTCAACCATAAAATCAAGGCAACATCGAAAAGTAGCTAGCGAAACTGAAGCGGACCGCGCGCGTTAAAATAATATGGAATATGCCTGCGGGATGTACAACAACCTTAACAAGATGTCACTATAGATAGTAAACCATGAAATTATGCACATATACAGTGGAATCCGGATAAAACGACAGTCAAGGGACCAGTGATATTACGTCGCACTAACAGGACGTCGCACAAAACGGACTGATTTACTTTGAAAATGTTTGATATCAAATCTAATGTGTGGTGATTTCGAAGTCGTTAAAAGCGATGTTATAAGCGGAGTCGTTATAAGCGGATTCTACTGTACTTACAAAATTTGTGACTTTGTCATTCAAAAGGTACCACACATGTTCAGTAATCAGTAATCAGTCGTTTATTTGCTAAAACATGGTACAACAAATAGGTCATAATCTAAAATATAAGGAACTACATGTTTGGTCACAAGGACATGCAAATATTTAAGGTATGTCATATGTATCGCATGCATAATTTACTTATAAACTAAAAAACAATGTCATTTAAATATTCTTGAATGGAATAATAGGCCTTAGATGCAAAAAAATTATATAACGCAGTTTTAAATTCTTTTCCACTTTCCAGTTTTAAGATCTTCACTGGTAGTTTATTGAAAATTCGGGGTGCCATACCAAATACACTTTTTGATAAAAATGTTGGATGTTAAATGTTGGATGTCAATAAGAAGGCTCACGGGCCATCTGTTACCGACAGCTGGTTTTATTTCTTTTTTCTCTTTCTAAAGGATACCCACCTAAAGATTCCAGCGTAGCCAGCGTCAATCCGCTGGTCTGCCGGGACTACTCGATATAGTAGACCCTTGCTCAGGAACAGCACCGATAGACAGGACACCAACCACTTGTCTCCTGTGGACAAATGTACTTCCATATTTATTGATATAAAATTAAATTGCATTTATTTATAATACAACAGTTTTTCCGTACCAAAATGGTAAAAAAAGAACCCTTATGGTTTCACTTTGTCTGTCTGTCTGTCACATCGCTAAATGTCTCAAGAAAACGGTTTATGTGATAAAGGATTATCCTTGAAAAACCACCATATATACCAGTGGCGGAGCGTCCATACAACTCGATTCCCACCGGCTTGCCTAATTTCCAGCCAGAGGGGCTACTCCGAACTACGTATCGTATCGTCCCTCTCACGCATATAGAGAATAACATGAGAGTGAAAGGGACGGCACGATACGAAGTTCAGATTTCGAAGTTCGGAGTACAGGCTCCAATCCAGTTCTTTTACTACAGCCCATGAAAAATAAGAAAAGCATGTTATTTCCGGCTTCCCTAAGAATAATCTTGACGCACCGCCACTGATATATACTAAGTTATTCAGTAGCCCAAATTTGTAACAAAAGTCGCCTATAGATGGCGCTGCACCCATGGCGTCCAATTTCCACACCATGTTGTTGAGATTTTCCTGATTTAATTGGGTTGGAACCGGTATACGGAACCCTCGGTGCGCGAGTCCGACTCGCACTTGACCGGTTTTTTATTTTTTTTGAACCTGACTGTGGCTTTATAGGCCGAGTCCAATAAAGCGATAGGAGTGCGCGGTTGGAGAGTAGCCTGGGGAAAATCCAGGGGAAAACCTCCGGCACGACCACGCGGGTGGTTTGGAACACTGGAATACTCTAAGAGTTTGCGCTCCAGTGAGATTGATTGAGCGGTTTCAACCGAATCTGAGGTGTGGCAAAAAACAGTGTTATACATGTACATTATGAAATCTTAATTGAATAATTACTTATTATAAGCAAAATTTCGACTTGGCTGAATTAGAGTAGAGTAACTGTGTTATTGTATGCTGAACTTGATTAGATTTAACCATGTAATTAACCCTGCTCTGTGTTGGTCGACATGACACTAGTGCTGTATGTGCATTTGGTCAATTATGCGCTTACTATTGATCATGCTGCGTGCACTTGCTTTGGATGTCATGCTGGTCTATAAACTACTGATTTTGTGCAAACTTAACTGTATCATTTATTGTGTGATGTCTGTAAAGTGTACCTTTTTTAAATATAAATAAAATTGTCCGCCCTCAATACAACCTAATGTCGCCCGAGGCATCGTTACCAACACGCTCGCCGCATTTCCTTGTTGAACAGCCAAGATCCGCCTCTGGGCGAAGCAAGACCCGGCCCTGAGATCACCTGAGACCCCGATCAGTTTTTGAGACACTTTTTTCACTAACTCTTTAGTGTCTGAAGACCAGGGTCCCAGGGTCTCTACTGCAAGTGCCGTAAATATGTAATTATCCTTTAAGAATGCGTATTTGCGGCACTTCACAAAAATGAAATGAAATCATTTATTCTATAAGATTTCAAGCTTACATGGTCATTCACATTAGAATTACGATTTGAAACGGGATATTTACCATGTACATTTGTATTTTTTTTTTGTTAATCCTTGGTAATGGCGTTTGTAACAGTGGCGAAATATCGGAAACTCAAAAATACAAATATACATGGTAAATATCCCGTTTCAAATCGTAATTCTAATCATTTATTCTTCAATTTAGGCATATTACATGCACTTATGAAAAACTACCACCGGTTCGTAGAATAAACCTCTGCCTCGAGAAGAACCGGCGTAAGAAACTCGGCGAGGTGTCAATTTCTCGAAACAATATACAATGT
The DNA here is from genome assembly GCA_963556455.1 of Epiblema foenella. Taxonomy (NCBI): domain Eukaryota; kingdom Metazoa; phylum Arthropoda; class Insecta; order Lepidoptera; family Tortricidae; genus Epiblema; species Epiblema foenella. The sequence goes on from OY747095.1 coordinate 46,256,699, forward strand.
ATATAAAATAACAGTATCATAATGTAACTATGTTACAAAATTCATAGCATTCGCCACATGACAAAGCATACATAAAATGAAAGCAAAGCAGGAATTATTTGGGCCATTCTACTTTTTCATGTACATAATTTTCAGACACTTTTTTTAAGCCCAGAACGATCAACATTGAATATGTTATTGGGTACTTTGGTCTGTAACAATAAGGTCCCAGTGCTCGACAGTGGCCCAACACATGGCACTTTCAATCTCATGTCCAAATGGGCATTATGTGTCGAGCTTGGGATGTTTACCATACAGTTCCAAATTTTGAAATTAAAGGGAAATATTGAAAAATGTAGGGCCGAGCAGGATTCGAACCTGCCACATTTTGGCATTCGCAGTCAATCGCTATTAGCCATTGAGCTACCGAGCAACCACGCTCGGCCACCAAATTCCTCAGTTAGTTCCCTCTTACAACACGTTAGGGAGGCATACAAATGTAATTTGCGTTAGCAGATTTACAGTTTAATACAAAATTAATATTTCCAAGAGTTTATGTTTACATTCGCAAAGCCGCAGATTTTCGCTTAGCAGAAAAAATACGTGTCATTCCCGTGAAAATTTCAACTGTCTAACTATCACGGTTCCTCAGATACAGTCTGGTGACAGACAGACAGACGGATGGACACACAGACGGACAGCGGAGTCAAATATGGCGCCGGCAGCTGTCATCCCATAGAAACTTGTCAAACTTACCATACCATCAGATTTTAACGAACACCGCTTACGATTACAGGCGGTTTGGTGCAACTCACCCTTATTTAGTTGTTTAATGACAGGATTCTTTTACAACAAGGGTCGATTTTTCAATCCTCATATAAAAGTGTGTCAGATAAATGTTAGCTCTGTCCTTTTCTTTCATATGACATTAGATAGCGATAGCCATAATTTTATCTGGCTATTGAAAAATCTACCCTAAGTCAAATAAATGTTAGTACGAATTGAGTAAAGAATACGAACCATCGTCTTCATTGCTCATAACGTGGTGTAAAAATGATCGTTAAAGCATCCGTCACTTTCTATCATGTGGTGTCAAAAAGAGACAGATGTTTTATCCTGTCGTTGGCAACCCACCCTTAGTAATATAATATAGTGTTCATTATTTATAATATAATATATAATATAAGAAAAAAACACTGCTCTTTGTCTTGCACACATTTTCACTCTGGGTCCACTGAAGATTAGCGTCGTGGCGCTAAAATGCGGCCCGACACATGCTGAGTGGATGCCATTTTTGCTACCATCAGTGTTGCCAGGGCCATTAGGGCGAAAATTACGTTTCTTTTCTTTGAAAAGTTACATTTTTGATGCAAAAGTTACATTTTTTATAACTTTCATAATTACTTTCGTAACGTTCGATTTTAAGAAACGAGTAGCCACATAAAACTATAATTCGGATTTCGGCGACAGAATTACGCCAGTCTGATGGGCGGTATCTCGAATATCATCAACAGACGGACAGACAGGCGTACCATGTGGGTTCTTTTTTCACCTTTTCAAGCCTATAAATTGTCTCGCTTGGTACCGGTTAGATATTGACCTTTATTTTTAAATAGAGTTTCATTATTCTCAAAAGTTACAAAGAATTTATTTACAACAGAAGTTACTTACATATTACGCGAGCCGGTCAAAAGTTACGGAAAACGTAAGAAATGTAACCATCTGGCAACACTGGCTACCATTGTATCTTTAGTCTGTAAGTTTAGTCTAAGTCTACCACTGTAATGGTTTGCGAAATAAATTTTCTTCTTCTTCTAATAAGGTACAGTTTGACCCTTTGGGTATGGAACCATAAAGACATGGTGTAGAAGTAAGTGGACGTGTCTTACCCAACTTCCCCGGAATGACATCGAAGATGTCGCAGTTGTCCCTCACGAAGGCGGGGTCGGTATATACATCCTGGAACAATCAGACAAACAGCATTACGATTAATACTGTTTGAACCAGCGATCTAAGTTAAACGTCCCAGTACTCGACATCTAAGTGCCATTGACAATCAACTCTGTCATCCATGGTTCAAAATTATCAAGATAATTATGGTCTTTGCAGCCTAAAACACCATAATCTTTTATATATTAGTACAGAGTACAGTCTTTATTGGTAAAAAAACATTTTACAAGTCATATCATACATCAGAAAATAAATTTAACTAATAAAATAACGTATACTACCCTACCCATAAGAGGGATAATTATCCGATAATTATCCCATAAAAATATCCAATAAAAATTATCTATATTTGCTTAAAACATTTAATATGTTTTAAGCAAATATATATAATTTTTATTAATAATAGTGATAATGATATATGAGCGCAATTAAAGGGCATTAAAATAGAATTAAAAAGACCTTGGCAACTCGGAACTCGGGAGCGAAAAGATTGAGCGAGTCGAGGGAAACGGAAAAGTGTCTGTTCGGTGTGTTATAGGAGCGTCAGGGTACAGGCGGAGGCGGAAAGCGAGTAGTAAGGCTCGGTTTTACAAAGATCCGTTACACCTTATGTCGGTTTGATATGGGTCATTCTATTTTTCATGACCAGTTTTCTATTACAAAAAAAAATCTATGATATGTATTGAATTGGTGTACAAAAATGGATTTTCTGAAATAGCACCTGAACCTAATAAAAGGATTTTATAGGTAGAAATACTTAAATATTAACATATTTCTGTAAAAGGGTAACACAGTGGTAAAAACCATTTTTTCATATAAATTGTGAGACATCCAAGGACCACTGAGTTACTCGATTTATGGATATAAGCTGTGGTTCGTTAATTACCAAAACTACCGGAAGTGATACTGTAATTAAACCTTTTTCTAAATAACAATACAAAAATATGAAGTCAGGGCCAAGTATTCCAAAATGTGCATTTAAAAAAAAATGTCTGAAAATTATGCACATAAAAAAGTAGAATGGCCCATATATCAAAAAATGTAATGTTGCCTGTGATCGTATGTTGGTGCAACTGACCCTTAGTGAGAGATTGTTTCTCATTGGATCTTCTGAATGCATTTTGCTGACCAAGTGTCGATCACAAGAGAAGTCATTAGATATATCCAAGTCGTAGACAATGGATCTTACGAGAAATCTTATTTCAATCGATCTATTTATCCTAGATCCATTAAATACATAATTTATGGAAGTAGATTAAAAACAAGGTTTCAATTGCATTTGACCTTAAAAATATGCGTTGTAGATATAGTATCAATACATACGTAACATTAAGATCAATTATAGACCTTATGTGGATACAGTAAGTATAAAACTAAGATCAAAATATATTCAGCGTTCACCTGACTGCAGTGAGTGTACTCAAGCGGTTTTAAACCGTTTTTCAAAGGATTAAGGTTCAATAATGATGTTTTAATGTAGCATTACTTTAGGCAGGTGTGTGGGAGGTTACACCTGCCTATGTATCTATTTAAAAAAAACTTGTATAGACTGTACTCTTCTGGCTGATTCACCATCCTCCTAGCGTTATCCCAGTACAGTTGCATCCAGTGCCTGTACCATGAGTTTGCATGACCGTACTCGCTAGCGAAAGAGTAAACGATTTAGTATGCCGATTCTTAGTTCATATTCATATTAATTTATTCATAATGTCAAAATTACATGTCAGATATTATTTCATTTTATATATACAATCAATTTTATTAATAAGTAATAATCATTATATTCTACAGGTACAAATTCGTAGTAGCTGTAGAATGTGTGCTCGAGAAGCCAACTTTTTAGCTTTCGTTTGAAGCATTGTACGGAAGAACCGACTTGACTATTTCGGGCAACTTGTTATAAATGGTCGGTCCCATCACATGAGTCATTTTTCCAGATCGAGCTAGTCGCCGCTTTACTGGAAAAAGTCTGTTAGGATATCGCAGCGAAATAATATCGCAAAAGAAAGGGAGGCGAATACACAAAGTGATGCCGGAATAATAGTTGGCTCTTCTTGAAAGTAACACACAATAAATAAATAAATAAATAAATAAATATTACAGGACAATCTTACACAAATCGAACTAGCCCCACAGTAAGCTCAAGAAGGCTTGTGTTATGGGTACTAGAGGACGATGTATTTAATAGATATAAATACTTAAATACATAGAAAACATCCAAGACTCAGAAACAAATATTCATGCTCATCACACAAATATTTGCCCTGACCGGGATTCGAACCCAGGACCGTCAGCTTCACAGGCAGGTGCACTACCCACTAGGCTAAACCGGTCGTCGGTGTATAAGTGAAACAGAGAAGGAAAACTTCGTTTGTGGTTCGCGGTAGCCCCTCTGACTTTAGTTACTGGACTAACCTAAAAAGTAATAGTCGTATAATGTGTATCGAAAGAGAATTCAGCGCGTGGGTGCGCGTGCGCGGCCTTGAACAGTGTGTAACGGTACTGGCTGGTGAATGAGACACCTACTTATGAGCAGACGCGCTATAGGTAGCCAGTATAAATATATACATTCTAGGATATTACTCAGAGATATGGTCGAAAAGTGTATAAATGTTTATGATGCCGACGCGTGGAGTTGGAAAATATGTGCACGGACAAAGTGATCAAATATATCTGTGCCTTCACCATGAGTTTGCGTGACCGTACTCGCTAGCGACTGCGCAAACGATTTAGTATGCCGATTCTTAGTTCTACTGCGTAACCGCCAGAGGCGCTGTACTTTTGTCTATACACATTTTTACGCAGTCGCTAGCGAGTACGGCCATGTAAACTCATGGTAAAGGCACTAGTCTTGGACCTGCCCATGGGTCCCTTAATTAATTAATTGTCATTTTTGATGACAGTTTCTGTTAAGGGGCTTACCTGAATGACAGAAACTGTAACTCTTCACTTTCCGTGTTGTTTTTGTCTCGTATTTACTACGGCCGTCCTTAACAATACTCGATCTCATTTCACCTCAACCAAATACGCAATTAAACTTTGAAATTTTTACGTTAAAAAACCAGTTTTTAGTACTTTTCCTGAAGATTATTAAGAAAATAAATAAGCGCAGACGCAAATACGGAAAACGTGGTGCTTACATGCAGGTTGTAGTCATCTTGTTGATAAGCAGTTCAAAAAAACCGGCCAAGTGCGAGTCGGACTCGCGCACGAAGGCTCCGTACCATTATCTATAAAAACGGCCAAAAATCAAGTTTTTTTAATACCACGTCGGTGGCAAACAAGCGTACGGCCCTCCTGATGGTAAGCGGTCACCGTAGCCTATGGACGCTTGCAACTTCTGAGGTGTCACATGCACATTGCCGATCCTTTAAAAATGTATACACTCCTTTCTTGAAGAACCCCATACTGTAGTCCCTCGGGAAAACTTCGTAAGGGAGTTTTTTGTATGGGATCCCCCTTAAATATTCATTTTATTTTGTTTTTTAGTATATCTTGTTATAGCGGCAACAGTAATACATCATCTGTGAAAATTTCAACTGTCTAACTATCACGGTTCATGAGATACAGCCTGGTGACAGACGGACGGACGTTTACCTAATCTCTAAATTAAAAAAACCAACGGTATTTACCACATTTTTAGAACATTAATCGCTCTACAAGAGCTCTAAAGCTCTATCCGTGTCTCCAAAACAGGTAATTACGTGCATTTTTAAGAGCCCTTATGAGTCAAAAAACGCTCATCTATTTAGGCCATTTTCTGTTTGTATTTACACATATCTTGACATTTTCTGTGTTACTATCTAGAACTACCTATTACCTATACTACTATTGCGACCTAATGTCATAAATCTTAAATGTATTTTTTTGTATTTTTTATTAAAAAATACCGTTTCAAACATCACTCCAAAACGACCATTTTAAAACTGAAATCGGCTTTTTTCCGCTTATATTCTACAACGCATAATAAAATGTGATAATCCATATTGAAAGGGACCTTATGGCGGCCGGCACTTACGCCTTTATTGCCGCTGTTCCAATACAATAGCGAATAGGTGTAACGTAAGCGCCTGCCGCCATAAGGTCCCTTTCAATGTGCATTATCACAAATCAAGAAATGGCTGTGTCACTATCTAAAACTTATATAAAGTCATCGTACCCTTTAATCACTTTATTGGTATCATCAATACTTTTCTTAATTTGAAATGAAAACATTTTAAAACTTATAAGGCATCTTAAGGAAATGTTTTATAGCTTCTAAACAAGTTTCCTAATTTGTAAAATCGTTAACTTAGCCGTATGCAAAATGACATATGACAAAAATACGCTTTTAAGACATTAGCTATATTTCTACTATTTTTTTTGTATTTCTCATGCTGCTGAACGCCACGGGAGGCCAAGGTGCGCTTTTAACGGGCCACTTTTTTCTTTCATATGACATTAGAGAGTGACAGCGATAATTTGTGGAGTCCGGTCTGTTCATGCTTGCTAGGACATATAGTGACTACGTTAATACTAGTGTCTTTTTATAGGGGATAGACGAGAGACATCATCCTGTTGTGGATTCGTTTTTATTCTCAGTGACTTAGAGACCATATACATCTCTAACAATATTAAATTAATTTTAATTTTGACGCTCAGAGACCATGTACATCTCTGGGATATTATATTAATTTCATTATACTCCTTGTTTAATCTTGAGACCTTTTACATCTCTAACTTTACTGATGTTGTAATATTTGTAATAGATAACTTTGCAAGTTTATTTTACATTAATTTTGTTATAATAGTAAACTCGAAATTATTATTCCTTCTTGAACTGTAAATTAATATTTTGACATGAAAAATGTATTGCTTATTATAGTCAGACTTTCTTAAATTGTAAATTAATATTATGACATGTAAAAGTGCCCTTGTGGCCTATTTGCAGAATAAATATTTGATTTTTGATTTTTTTTTTGATTTAAAGTGACAGATAATTTTTTCTGGTTAGTGAAAGATCGATCCTTAGTCGAGGTACGTAATCATACTTAGTGTTGCATAATCTGTAGATTTTTAGATATTTTATCCCTATTACGACCCCACTCCGTTCACTTCGATCACAACATATGAGGAGATGTCCCCATAAAGGAGGAGGCACATCCCCAGTTTTTCTGCACAAGTGGCTAATTTTCACTATTATTGTCTGTACGTTTAAGTACCTATAGTGCGCTAAGCCAAGGTCATTTACCAACAACTGACAATTCGTGAACGCTATTACAACGGCATAAGTGCCACTATTGCTGAGCAGCGTCGCTGTTTGTACCAATCCCCTACCATTCACAATGACCAAAACATTCAACCACCAGCAATTAAACCAACAAAAAAAGCCTTTATGGCATTGTTATAAAGTCGCTTGGTCAAGTTTAAAAACGCTCCCAATCAAAACTAGACCTTAATCTTATTTCGATTGCGTCTATGATGTTTTAACATTGGAAAATTACAGCAAAATTATTTTTCGGCGTAAGCGATTTTACACCTTATCAGTATACATTTAAAGTTCTAGTACAAATTGTAAAGTTGGTCGAGTAATCTTCGCACGTCGTGCGGTACCGTTAAGTTGATAGCGCCATACCGAAAGGATGTAAATACATCCATACATATACATACGTCCTATTCTATACTGTGGGTGGATCAACTATTCTTTGTTGCTTGTTACCATGGTTACGTCTCCTAAGTCACTCTTTAAAACTGTGATTTTGTAGGGTTTAAATCTACCAAACATGAGTTTTAGCGATGAGCATATATATACCTATTTGGACATGGGTCCTCTCTTGAGCATGCTTGAAGTCCATTATAAACATTTTTCTAAGAAACTCGGTTATTGTTGTCTCCTCGCTGACGGGACAGAATAACAACAAGAAAAAGTTGATTGACCCCTGCACTAAAATTTCGATAGTTCACTACAAAAAACGGAAAACTGTTACAGAACGTAGTTTACCCTTTCCTATGATAAAAACATTTTTTTTTTATACAACGCCGTTGGCAAATAAGCGTACGGTCCACCTGATGGTAAGCGGCCACCGCAGCCTATAGACACCCGCAACTCCAAAGGAGTCACGTGCGCGTTGCCGACCCTTTATAAGATTTGAGGATGCACTGTGTTGACAGCAGAAGGAACACATTTAGGCCCCTCGCTCTCAACACAGTGCAACCTAAAGCCCAATAGCCTTGTGGATAAGTAATGTGTTCCTATATAGAATAATATACAAGGTTGGATATGTACAGGAAAGGGAGTATCTACAAATTATATACATATATACAATAGATAGGAAACACAGGAAGAGACGACAATAGAGAGATCTCACAGGGACCGAAGTCCAATGAGAGTTGTTGGGAAGTTATATTTATGCAACTGATTTTAGAAACTTCGATAGCGCGATGCAGAACATGTCAGATTTGACAGTTGACAAGAGTGACGCCACAGCCTATTTAATGATGATGATGATGTCCTCCCAGACGCTTCCGTCGACGGCGACATCCTGACAAATTAATTCTATGGGATGTTAGATATTTTGTTATTGATTACGAGCATGTGCGCGACAGTGACTTGCAAAGCCAAACTTGGTTTTGAAACTCCGGCAACATGGGAAACAGTGGAGCTCTCCACTTGAGTTATAAGTATATAGATAGGAGGGCTTGGGTCGAGTTTTACGAATCTGGCGTTTAGCATCCAGAGCCTCGAGACGAGTGCGTTCAAAGTCACTGAGGCCCGTATTAACAGCACTTCGCCAGTCCGACCTCCGAGTAGCAAGCTCCTCCCAAGTCTCGCAGGATATGCCGGTTGCAGAAAGGTGGCGTTTCAGGACATCTCTGTACCGCAGGTATTGTCCGCCGACTTTGCGCTTGCCTGAGGCTAGCTCGGAGTAAAATACTGCTTTAGGCAGTCTTGATGACGGCATTCGCACGAGGTGTCCACACCAACGCAATTGGCCCTTTTATTTAATAATAGCCTATCCAATAGCTTTATAAGCCTGTTATAAGCCCTTAAGTGACCAAGCTATGGGTCCACCTACGGGCCTTTCGAAGATGGTCCAGTTCATCCGATTTTATGTTACCACTCTGGACTCATAGAATCCCCCTCCTAAAATAAAATTACATGTATCAATTATTAATATTTATTGAACATTTGTTTTGTTTTCTTCCGGCAACAGCATATGTGTTTTTTTTAAACCTGACTGTAGCTTTATAGTCTGTGCCCAATAAAGCGATAGGAGTATACGGTTGGAGAGTAGTCTGGGGAAAATCCAGGGGAAAACCTCTGACACGACCACGTGGGAGGTTTAAATACTGGAATACTGTTTTAACCTGTTATTGTGTACAATAAAGTGCTTACATACATACATACATACAATACTCCGAGTTTGTGCTCCAACGAGATTGGTTGAGGACGTCCCCCGCGCGATCGCGATAACACATATACATATAGTCCCCTTTCGTCCCGGTACCGCCGCGCCAGGTCGGGCCTAGCTGAGTTTCTTGCTGGACTCTTCTTAGCTAAGCTAGGTATAGTGAATTAGCGACGTCCCAGTAGCTCCACCGCTCAACCAATCTCACTGGAGCGCAAACTTAGAGTATTCCAGTGTTTAAAACCACCCGCGTGTCGTGTCGAGACTCAGTCCGAGCCAGGTCGGGCCTAGCTGTTTCTTGCTGGACTCTTCTCAGCTAGGCTAGGTATAGTGAACCAGCGACGTCCCAGTAGCTCCACCGCTCAACCAATCTCACTGGAGCGCAAACTTAGAGTATTCCAGTGTTTAAAGCCACCTGCGTATCGTGTCGAGACTCAGTCCGTGCTAGGTCGGGCCTAGCTGTTTCTTGCTGGACTCTTCTCAGCTAGGCTAGGTATAGTGAACCAGCGACGTCCCAGTAGCTCCACCGCTCAACCAATCTCACTGGAGCGCAAACTTAGATTATTCCAGTGATCCAAACCACACGCGTGGTCGTGCCGGAGGTTTTCCCCTGGATTTTCCCCAGGCTACTCTCCAACCGCGCACTCCTATCGCTTTATTGGGCCCGGCCTATAAAGCCACAGTCAGGTTGTTTTTTGAACCTGACTGTGGCTTGTAACTTATGACGTTTTAAAATTAGAATGCAGTGCAGTACTATTTGATCTCGACGGCGCCGAAGTCACGCCTGACGATGACGATGCTACATATTTTAAACCTTAAGTCTGGGTAATACAACTCAGTATTGTGTATTTTAGAATAGAGCGTAGAAATTAATGGTCTAGAGTTAGTTGATTTCTAACTGAACACTGATACCGTGCTAATACAAATCTTGTGTTCATTTTTATTTTATTATTTATTTATCGCATGGCAAGTCTTTTTATAGGGGATTGACAAGAGACATCATCCTGTTCTGAATTCGTTTTTATTATCAGTGACTCTTAGAGACCATATACATCTCTAACAATATTAAATTAGTCTTAATCTTGACGCTCTGAGACCATGTACATCTCTAAGGACGTTAGAACTATTAATTGTATTTGGACGCTCAGAGACCATGTACATCTCTGGGATATTATATGTATTCATTATACTCTTTGTTTAATCAGATTGAGACCTTATACATCTCTAACTTTACTGATGTTGTAATATTCGTAATAGATAACTTTGCAAGTTTATTTTCACTGTCGGTATGACATTAATTTTGTTATACTTGTAATCTCGAAATTATTATTCTTTCTTGAACTGTAAACTAATATTCTGACATGAAAAATGTATTCTTATAGTCTTAAATTGTAAATTAATATTTTGACAAGTAAAAGTGCCCTTGTGGCGTATTTGCAGAATAAATGTTTGAGTTTGAGGCAGTTATTTTGAACCGTGAGATCTTCGAGAAGACAGTACGGTTGCTAGTTATTGTTGAACTTTTAGCACCACCCAGGGGTCACGTGTAGGGTAGCGGTGTACTCCCTACGGACGTGGTGCAACATCGACCCGTTTGTCAAGTGAGTGGGCAACTTGACTGTTAGAAGTTCTCAAGCCGCTCGGAGGCCTCTAAGTCGGCTTAACGACTGCTATCATAGACAGCAGCGGAGAGCGCTCAAAGCGGTCACCCATCAAGAACTGACCTGGGTCGGCGTTGCTTAACCTCGCATACCGCACGCGGTACGCAGGCTGGGCCATGACGCTCCTTTATTTTTATAGAATATGGCGAAGCACGAACTTTATTTTTTCTTTTTTTTTGTGTTGCTGTTTGGCCTGCTACGTGGCCAGCAACAGTTAAAGGAGTGGACAACTTCCTGGCCTGATGGGCCAGCAACGGGGAAGAACAAGCGACTTTTAAGGCAGTACCACGAGAAATATCGCGTTCTTTGAAACGCTGTTCTGCCCAGACGAGGAGACAATAAGGATTGATTTTCAGATATATGATTCTTGACTATATGACTGTGTTTCTGACAATAGCCGACAAATGATTGCTTAAAAATTTCTACATAGAAAAAAATCCGAAGTTGAGTCTTTATTTTTCTTTTTTTAATCCGAATACTAAAACGACGCATTATTAAACAATTCAATTAAGCTAAAATGATGGTATTTTACCTCATCTAAACTCTGTCAAGAGGAAATTTAATATAACTGCACAATTTAACATTTTTTATTCAAAATGTATTTACTTTCCCATACCGCGAGTATATAATTTGTTGGTTGTAGGTTATAGCTATAGGTTTCTTGGGCTCGCTCTCCTAAGCCAAATCGTTTATTTGGGTCATTGTCAGATTTAGGTTCGCGTGTTTTCGGTGGATATATCAAAAGTTAAGGGCTACCAAGCTTAATTTTGGATTGGTCTAGTAACCCGCATAAACAGTATCTCTGTTGCTATTAATCCATGTACTTAAAACATAGCTTACAGCACATAAACCGTTAACTATTGACCACCGAAGGGACAACTTGTTTTGGCAAGTGACAATGACCCATTTGATTACTTACCTACTTATTTGATAAAAAATAATGATATCCCATAAAAAAATGCTAAGTTTAAGTGTGTCGAAATTAAGGTATCATGTACAGGAATGTGAAGAGCGAATTTTTCAAGTCGCACTATTGAGCAGAAAAGAACATAACAAATAGTTTCAAGGAATTTAATAACGTTATTTAATAACTGGAGCTGTGCTTTAAGGATGTTTGAAAGAATTTGGTGTCCAGTTCGATCTTACCTATTTATTTTTATTAATTGTATATTTTATTAGCGAAATCGTTTAAGAACTTGGCATTTTACAAATCTATGTTTTGTGGGATATAAAAATATTAAATAAATGAACGAACGCGATCCGGGAGTATAATGTTAAAAGTTTCGGCCTAAGGTTCGGGAAGTTTTTTGGCCGAAACCGAACCTTCGGCCTAGGGATTGCAGAACCGGTACTGTTTTCAAGAACCGGGATTTTCGGTACTTACCAGCTAGAAATGGAACCGGGATTTCCCGGTATTTTCGGTACTTTCGGGATCTCACTAATGTTACATATAATTGCTAAACAAACCGGGAAAGGCAATAGTTATGATTCTAAATTTACTGTTAAAAGAAAACAACTGTAGGAATGTCAATGCCTTTACCTACCTACAGTTACTAAATATATAAACCCCCTTATGCATAAACGTTCATTAAACCTATTTTAGTTAAATAGCCGCTGAAATTCGGTTATCCTTATCTGACACTTTGACTCAGAATTGGTTTCAATGGTGAGGAATATATAGTTTTCTTTGAATTGCACTTTTCTCATCTATGTTTGACGGCTGTTTCGTGTAATTTAACTAGATTTGAGAAAATATAGAGCAAAAATGGATTTCCCGAAAATCTCGAAAGTACCGATTTCTATTTTGCAGTCCCGGTTCTTTGCTGGTCTAAAAATTCCGGGAAATTCCGGTATTTTCGGTTCCGGTATTTCCCGGGAGCAAACCCTACTTCGGCCGAAACATGATTTTAGGCCAAACCCGGCCGAAAGCAAAAACGAAACCAGACGGTCAGACACTAAAAGAAACAGAATAACCGAACAAAATATAATGCCTTGGTAGCTCTGTCACAAAATCCTAAATAAAAAATCCTACATATCGTCGTGATAATAAACTTTTTTTAATAACTTTTTTACATAAAGGTTAGCTTTTTATTGTTCTATCACAATAACCGAATAGATTTTTCACAGGTAAGTGTTCCAGTGCCTTTACCATGAGTAAGTCTCGCCAACAAACTGTCTTGTCAGTTTGGCGAGTAAAATTGAAATTGGAAACTTTATGTACCTTTTTGAAAAAAAAAAATGTAGGTATGCCTTAAGAGATGCGACCTTTGTCTTGGCGCAAAGCAGTCTGACTGTCACTGAATTTTGTGATAACAGTGCCTTTACCATGAGTTTGCATGACCGTACTCGCTAGCGCCTGTGTAAACGATTTAGTAGCCGATTCTTAGTTCTATTGCGTAACCGGCAGAGGCGCTGTACTTTTGCCCATACAAATTTTTACGCAGTCGCTAGCGAGTAGTCATGTAAAGTCATGGTAAAGGCACAGTATTCCAAAAATCAATTAAAATGTTGTTTATGAAACTCCGCGCACAGCCTCCGTAGAGCGGGATGGTTAATTGCAAACCCACGCGTGTTAGAGCGGGACATTTGCCATCGAATCACCTCGCCTATTAAGTAAGTATTAACTTACTAATAAGGCTTATTTACATACGACGTCCAGATTCTAATTTGGAAAATCAGCCATAAATTGCTTTGAAATATGTATATTGAATGATTTACTACACTTTTACTGCCATATTAAATCCTTATCAGATGAAAATAAATTAATTTATGTCTTTAAAATAATGCGAATTAGCATAGCTGACTGAATTAATTGTATATTTTAACAACCACTAAAAGTCATTAAATTTTTAAAGGTGGATATTTAAGAGGCCTTATAAGTTTTAAAATGTTTTGATTTCAAGTATTGGTAATACCAATAAAGTTATTAAAGGCTACGATGATTTTATTAAAGTTTTAGATAGTAACATAGGCATTTTTATTTTATTTTATTGTATGTAGTAGAATTTAAGCCGAAAAAACAAGTTTTTAGCTTATATTGGTCGATTTGGAGTGATTTTTGAAAATATATTTCTTAATGAAAAGTCCAAGAAATACATCTGAAGTTTATAGCATAAGGTCGCAATAGTCCTGATCTAGGTAGTAACATGAGAAAATATCCAGATACGTGTCGATTCAAACAGCAAATGGCGTAAATAGATGAGCATTTTTTAACTGATAAGGACCCTTAAGGTTAGATAACATTAGATTTTTATCAGGTTGGTTGTGGTTGGACCACGAACAATGAAGGGTTCCGTAACACCTACTAATTCACATTAAAAACCACTAGCCAATACATTGAACCTAAAAAGATCGTATCTTGATGGAGAACGTAAGGCACTTACGACCTTTTTGGGCAAGACAGTATTTCAGCGAAAACTCAAAAACTAAAATCTGTCTTGTTCAAACCAAAAATCGTTGAAAGTATTTATTATTGCAGACCACCTCAATTTTTTTCAGAATTTTAAACTTCATAGTTTGGAAATTAGAGGGGTCAGACTCACTTTTATTACTTTGACAGCTAATAGCTCACCAACGGTTGACTTATGTGGAAAAGTTTTTTAGAAACCTCCATATCATTTTTAAAGGCCTATCTATCAATAAATACCCCACTATGTGCACTGAATTTTTTTTTTCCTCCGGTTACATGTGCATGTGTACAATGGAGTGCCCCCTAATTATTTCTTTTTGTAATTTCACATCACTTTTATGTAGCGGTTTATAGAATATACCTTTCTACCAAATTAATTGCAGTGCTTATAGTCTCCGAGTAAATTGTCTGTGACATACGGACGAACGGACGGACGGATGGATGGACAGATTCTTCAATTTTTTTTTTGTTTTCGTCATTATGGCTACGGAAGCCTAAAAAAATGAGTGAGCACCAAATTATTGGACCATTTAGGTAGGTAGGTACTTGGAGAAAAAACACTCCAAACAACTTGTTATCAAACATTTAATTCAAATATAACTCGTATTACTTGAAGGACAAGCTCTCATTTTGCGTGCCTTCAACGTTCTAGAACAAAAAGCTGACGTGATTCTGTTAGGGACCGATTTACACAATATTGGCCCAATCGGTGAAAGTCACTGACCAACTTATATATTATAATGTAACAGCTTGTTCAAATAGCGACTCTGAAACTAGCTGTCTAAAGTTGGAATCCCATCGACAGCTGTAAACAAGTTACGTTAATTATTAATAGCTGGGTTTGGTTAGATTGATTTTTTGTAAGACAGTTTTAAATACAGACACTGCCTGTACGGTCCTCCAGTGCCTTTACCATGAGTTTGCATGACCGTAATCGCTAGCGACTGCGTAAAACTTTGTATGAGCAAAAGTACAGCGCCTCTGGCGTAGTCCTTATCAGTTTTAAAACGCTCATCCATTTAGGCCATTTTTTGTATGAATTGACACGTATCTTGACGTTTTCTCAATGTTACTATCTAGAACAATTACAACCTAACGTCACAAAATTAAAATGTGTTTTTTGGATTTTTCATTAAAAAATATCGTTTCAAACATCACTCTAAATCGACCATTTTCAAGCTAAAAATCTGTATTTTTCCGCTTAAATTTTAATACACACTATTAAATCAAAAAATGGCTCTGTAACATTAATAAAATCGTCGTATCCTTTAATCACTTTATTGGCATTATCATTACGTTACTCATAATTTGAGATCAAGACATTTTAAAACTTGTAAGACCTCTTAAGTGAAAACAACTTCAAAGTAATTTTGTTTTAGATTAGATTTAGATTTTAATTCTAATTGATTTTGATTTTAATTAGACGACCGGTTTAGCCTAGTGGGTAGTGCACCTGCCTGTGAAGCTGACGGTCCTCGGTTCGAATCCCGGTCAGGGCAAATATTTGTGTGATGAGCATGAATATTTGTTTCCGAGTCTTGGATGTTTTCTATGTATTTAAGTATTTATATCTATTAAATATATCGTCGTCTAGTACCCATAACACAAGCCTTCTTGAGCTTACTGTGGGGCTAGTTAGATTTGTGTAAAATTGTCCTCTAATATTTATTACTATTATTTATGATTATTATTAATGCTTTTGTTACTGAGCTGCAAGCCATGTTGTATCTCTACTGATAAAACTAGTCATCATTTAGCGATTTGGTTTACGTTATATTGAAGGCCGTATCACCTGGTACATATCTACCTAGATGTAGCTGTAGTCCTAAAATAGAAACAAGTTTAGCTTGAGTGCTCTGAATGTAATATAAAAAACTCAGGTAAACAAGAAGTAAATGCAAAGTTATTTCAGGAAGTAATTTGTAATCATTAGTCATTGCTGCACTATTTTTATCGTATACATTAAATTAACATTCACTTACGCCACTTGCCTTTTTTTGAACCTGACTGTGGATTTATAGGCCGGGCCTAATAAAACGATAGGAGTGCGCGGTTGGAGTGTAGCCTGGGGAAAATCCAGGGGAAACCTCCGACACGACCACGCGGGCGGTTTACGCCACTTGGAACCAGTGGCGGATTAGCCAAATTGCAAGAGTAGCAAATGCTACGGGCCCCGCACATTTGGGGGCCCCGCACCCACGCTTTCTGATCCTATAAAAAAGTATCTAAGTATTATGAATGCGAATATCTTCCAGATGGAGTATATTTTCGAAGATAGCGGCGGCTCTAGAAGGTCCTGGCCTGGGGATTTAGGTACGAAAATAAGGCCATCAATGAACATTCGTACCAAATTTCATCAAAGTTACGAACGTTTTGAGGTTTTGCTTCCTCTACTGGGTTGAACCAGGTGACGGCTAAAAATACTTACTAAGAATCACCTTTCCCGAAAAAATATCTCCATACGCGAACATCCCTACAGGACGTAGTCAGGTCCCACTCGTATTTGCCCAAATGAAATCCAGAAGTTTGTTTGTGACAGTTTTATTTCATTTTAATACTATAAACATGAAAACCTAAATCAAACCAAGGGGGCCCCTTGATAGAATTGGCTAAAGGCCCCGCGCTAGGCTAATCCGGCACTGCTTGGAACTCTTCGATGTATGTAGTTATAGTAGCATAGTATTGTAGTCAATTATAGCGATGAGGGCAAAGCGGTCATAAATGGATCATTCTACTTTTTCATGTTTGTACATAATTTTCAGACATTTTTTTTTAATGCAGATTTTGGAATATTTGGCCGTCACTTCATATTTTAGTATTTGGAAAGTGGTTTAATTGGAGTATCACTTCCGATAGTTTTGGTATTTAACGAACCATATCTTATATCCATAAGTCAAATACAGTTGGTTGGTTGGTTGACGACGTGTTTTCTGATTGGTGGATTTAATGTGGTGAAGTATTTTGATTGGTCAGATTAGAATGTATTGTAAATCATAAACATGTATTCATATTTTCCCTAGGGGTTAAATGTACTATTTTAGCCCCGCTTGATAAGCCTAATATGACACACTTTTCGAGCATGAGAAGTGCATAAAAACTGTATTAAACCTATTACGCGAACCTTGAATTAAAAAAAAAACATTTGCGTTTTTCCGCCGTTAATTAATCGCTATCGCGTATGAATTCGCCGCTAGAGGATATTATCAATAAAGAGTATGAGTATGAGTATGAGTATGAGGCGCTAGTGTAGCGTGGGGTCTCCGAAACGTCAAATGTCACTCTGTGGTTGCGCTACGCGGGTTAATATCTAATTGGAACAATATGGTGACTAATTTGCAATATCTGAGCTTGATTATGGCAAATATGAGTTACAGGTCAATGACTGTCAGGGCTCTGAGAAAGTTTTGTCTTTCGGAAACTAATTTCCGCCTTTTTTCCGAACAAAACGGGACTGCGCTACGATGCGGTATGTTCGATATTTTTACGGTACGGTATTAAGGTATTGAATATGATTTAAATGTAAACTTCGTTCTCACGCCCATAATAACCAATAAAAACTTGACAGCTGGATCTTACTGGACAGTGGCGCCAACTGGTGAGCACAAAAACGATAGCCCCCATTGAAGCATTCTCCACAACGGGTATGGATTACCTTGGCCCGCTTCCACACGAAGTTGAACGGGGGTGTCTGGTGGTAGAACACCGAGGACTGTGTGGCCGGGAAGTCCGGGTCCTCCCACAGTTCGCCTCGCTGCTGGCAGTCCGCCTTTATCTTCTCGTAATCCGTCATCCTGTGCCAATAAAAAAAAGGTAAATTAAAAAACAAGTTATTAGAAATTATTATTAATACACAACAAAGAACGAGCAAAAAACAAACAACACAATAATATAAAGCATTCATCATCATCATCATTTCAGCCGAAAGACGTCCACTGCTGAACATAGGCCTCCCCCAAGGCTGTCGGTAGGCCTCCGACAAGGTGGAGTGATGACCTGGTGAAGGTCGCGGGAATCCGGTGGAAACGAACGGCACAGGACCGGTCTAAATAAAGCATTACCTATAAATAAATAAATTGCCCTAAGTCTTCGGTGCTCGGTAGGGTTCCCAGAAGGCTGGCCGCATTGCCACGCTGGATAGCTATGCTAATCCGCTGGGCGAAACAGTGGCCAGCCCTCTGGTCACCGGCCTCTATAAGGCGCCTTGCAATGTCAGTTATTATAAGGTGATGAAGTTAAGGGTCGGTTGCACCAACGTATCGTACGTTGGTGCAACCGACCCTTAACTATTTATGTTGCAGGGTGGATCAACTATTCTTTATTGCTCGTTACCATGGTTACGTCTCCTGAGTCACTCTTTAAATCTGTGATTTTATATGGTTAAAATCCACCAAACATGAGTTTTTGCGATAAGTATAAATTCGTTTGAACATGGGTCATCTCCTGAGCATGCTTGAATTCCGTATTATAAACATTTTTCTAAGAAACTCGGTTACTGTTGTCTCCTCGCTGTCGGGACAGAATAACAACAAGAAAAAGTTGATCGACCCTGCAGCCTAAAACGCCATAATCTTTTATATATTAGTACAGAGTACAGTCTTTATTGGTAATAAAAATACATTTTACAGGACATATCATACATCGGAAAATAAATTTAACTAATAAAATAACGTATACTACCCATAAGAGAGATAATTATCCGATAATTATCGCGATAATTATTAAAAAACATAATTATCTTGACAATTTCGAACCCTGATCCCTGGGATCCCAGGGACCGATAGGCGACGGGTTACGGGACGGCCGAGACGGGGGACGGGAGACGACTACTAAACTAAAGCTTACTTAGGGTCGGTTGCACCAACATACGATCACAGGTCGGTCATCGTCAAATATGGCGCCGGCAGCTGTCATCCCATAGAAACTTGTCAAACTTTCCATACAATTAGATTTTAACGAACACCGCTTACGATTACAGACGGGTTGGTGCAACCCAGCCTAAAGAAACGACCCATGCCCATACAGTTTAGACCTTTAGTTTAGGTTAGTTTTAGGTAGTTTATTTATTTATTTATTTACGGAGATAACACAGAAACAATCATACAATGTGTGTAAGCAAATAGAAAATAGACAATAGATACAGATGTCTCCTTGGATATATCTCACTAAGAACACATAGTACATATATTCAAATGCGCGATGCGATAATTATTTGCTTAAGCTAAGTTAGAGGGTAGTAAGTAGGAACATAATATATTTCAGCGGAACTTTTACAAATAGTTAGTAAGATCTTGTTTTGTTCTTGTCCTATTAATTATGGTAATAATAAAGTTATATGACACGGGCAGGGACAGCATCCGCTCGGTGTATCCCTTGCATTTCATTGAAGTGTCAAAAGGGCCTCTACGTGTTGGCTATGTGGTACTCGTTTGGTACTTCGGTGCCTCGGTACTTCGGCTCCGCGCACGCCTCCCAAAGGTCCGGGATACCATTGTCCCGTGAACGGGAAAGTTATTATTAAAGATAATAAATTTCCTGGGTTTTTGGTACACAATTTTTATCCACGTATAATCCAATATACAGTACAAGTATTTTGATTGTATTCAGTCGCGGCTGTCCGCCAAATGGGACGTAAGTTTGTTTCCCACCAATATAAAAAAACGGGCAACGGCGTGTCGGACCACGCACAATGAAGGGTTCCGTACCTAACCTACTAGTCCACATTTAAAACCACTATTCATTACATTGAATCGAAAAAGGTGTCGAAACTCTTGGTCCATGGGGTCCCAGCGCGCACAAGTTATTTACTGAAATTGCGAAGCGTCTGGTTGACGTAACTGGTGAGGGAAGAGCTGGCGACTTCCTCGCACAACGTATCAGCATTGCGATACAGCGAGGAAATGCCGCCAGCATCCTCGGTACAATGCCTCAAGGGCCTGTTTTAAGTTAGTTGTAATATTATTTAAGTTATTGTTATTTAACTATTATTACCGCTTGCAAATTAGTTATTTAAAAAAAGTGTAGTACCTTCATAGGAAACTCATGGCACTTACTTTTGTTTGGGCAAGAGGGTTTTTCAAAAACTGTTTTACCTATCGTGTTCAAACCAAAATTCAAACCAAAAATCGTTGAAAGTATTTATTAATGTTCAACACCTAATTTTTTTTATGCAACGCCGGTGGCAAACAAGCTTACGGTCCACCGCTATAGACGCCCGCAACTCCAAAGGAGTCACGTACGCGTTGCCGATCCTTTATAAAATTTGAGGATGCACTGTGTTGACAACAAGGGACAGATTTAGGTCCCTCGCTCTCAACACAGTGCATCCTCGGGAGCCATGCAACAAGAACAATTGAAAACTTCTGTGTTTGGTAATTAGAGGGGGGGGGGGGGGGGGGTTGACACGCTTTATACGACTTTGACAGCTAAAATCTCATCAACGGTTTACATAAACGAAAAAGTTTTTTAGAACATGATGTTTCTAAAGATTTTTTTCAGCCCTGTTACATGTATGGTGTGTCCCCGATAATTTAATATCATTTTTATGCAGCGGTTCATGCGATACACCTTCCTACCAAATTCCATAATTGTAATGCTTACAGTCTCCAAGTGAAACAATAATTATTCTCTTTATTTATTTTCCGTCTTAGGCTAGGTTTTTACAATATCTTTATTTATTTATTTATTAACCAACTTACATTTACAGATAAACCAAACATGCAAGTTATAGGTTACAAAGACTTATTACTAATGGTGCTTAAGGAAATTACTCTATACTTAGTGATATTATCATTACTCATGTCAATATAATATTATATTAGTGATATAGCGTATTATTATGGTGGTATAATAATGGTTCCGTTTCGCCATTTTGGCTACGGAACCCTAAACAAAGTCAATGTCAGCGGGTATGATGATGGGAAATCGGATCTCAGAAGCGGGTTACGTACGATTGTTGAGTTAATTATGTGTGAGTAGTCGCGAGGTGACTCACCTGACACACATGCTCAACTCTCGAATGCACAGAGCATGCGATAAGCGGTAGCGGAAATTTAAACCCCGGATTTCTGTGGATATATGAGTAAAGTGGAATCCGGATAAAGCGACAGTCAAGGGACCGGTGATATTACGTCGCACTAACAGAACGTCGCACAAAACGGACGATTTACTTTGAAAATGTTTGGTATCAAATCTAATGTATGGTGATTTCGAAGTCGTTAAAAGCGATAAAATGTTATAAGCGGAGTCGTTATAAGCGGATTCTACTGTATACATACATACACATACATAATCAGTGGTTCTGTAATGACATACAGAACTTGACACATGTTAATGTGTCGAAGTGCGAATCGGACTTCCGAGGGTTCCGTAACGCTTCGTATCTCAAATAATGTAATAATTAGTTTCACTTCAAAAAATTCAAATTTAAACAATTGATCCCGGGAATTTCCTATCATAAAAATATCAATCTCCGAAACTAACGATTTTTGCAATATCACGCTCCGTTAACAATGTTTTTTTCATGCATTTTTAGAAGTCCAATTTAATACTGGAAACGTTCATTTTTTAACTGTTATTTTTGTTACATGCAAAATTAAATAAATATCATGACTGGATTAAAAAAACTGTACAAGTTTGCACTATTTTGGACGACCGCTTTAGCCTAGTTGGTAGTGACCCTGCCTTCGAAGCTGGAGGTCCCGGGTTCGAATCCCGGTCAGGCCAAATACATGCTATTTGTGTGATGAACACGAATATTTGTTCTCGAGTCTTGGATGTTTTCTATGTATTTAAGTATCTATTTATCTATATAAGTATGTATATCGTCACTTGGTACCCATAGTACAAACCTTGCTTAGTTTGGGACTAGGTTGATTTGTGTAAGATTGTCCAAAAAAAAATTTAATGTTTTAGGAAATATGACGGTATTTTACCGATTTTTATTCTATCCGTGAGTGTATAATTTATTTATTTTTATTTATTTATATCAGACATATATAAGCATAACAGTAAAAATACACCAAATCGCTTACATACTAGTCACAATTATAGAATTCACAATAATATATAAAATTCAGTCAAATAATATCAAATTCACAATAGCTACTGATACATTAGTTTCGATATACAGCCATTACACAACACACATATATATATATACAACTTTCTCACAGATATTTGTTTAAAAACTCAAAAACTTTATAATCACCATAGTTATAATGACATACGCTTGAAATTACCGTGTATTGGGCAATGTCAAGCACAGGTACGTCTACAAATCAAATCAAAAATCAAAACATTTATTCTGCAAATAGGCCTCAAGGGCACTTTTACTACCATATCCGAATCCGCGATCTACCATAAAATTGTGTAATCCGCCAAGGAACCGCGCCCGCCCCCGCTCGTGCCCATGCGCCCGCCACTCGCCTGCGCTTGCGCCGCCCGGATCCCGGCGGCGGATGTATCTGGAGCATTGGTTTCACGAGACACGTTCGGCAGGCTTTCCATACAAATGCTTTTTTCATTCCTCATACTATGAAAGTAGGTCATATATGACTTAAGAGGCCTTATAAATTTTAAAATGTTTTGATTTCAAATTATGACAAAAGTATTGATAAAACCAATAAAGTTTTTAAAGGATACTATGTTTTAATTAATATTTTAGATAGTTACATAGCCAATTTTTTATTTTATGGTGTGTAGTAGAATTTAAGGGGAAAAAACAAGATTTTAGCTTGAAAATGGTCGACTACGAGTGATGTTTGAAACAATATTTCATGATGAAAAATCCAAAAAATACATTTAAAGTTTATGACATAAGATCGCAATAGTCCTGTTCTAGATAGTGACATTGAGAAAATGTCAAGATACATTTCAATTCAAACAGAAAATGGCGTAAATAGATGAGCGTTTATTAACTGATAAGGACTTAAGATGCGGGTTGAAAGTGAGACATGTCGCCCCATGGGTTAAAAGGTAATATAAAAAATTGTGACATAACGAAATTGAAAATATAATCATATTTCGAACTGTGTGAATAATTATTAAGTTAACATTTTAAATCATGGCATTATAAACTAAATAACAACTGTAGTAGATATTGAGATTTAAAATTTAAATACATTTTAAGCACCTCACTTGGAATATTTTAAGTTCGCCATAAACTCATTAAAAAAGAAACAAATTGGCAGAAATTAATCAACCACACTGCCATTAAATTGTAGTTAAGTATATTTAAAGCTCAATTAAAATGTTCAGTTATGGAAACAAACATCTTTTCAATAAATTATAAACATTCTTTTGTTCAACAAAAGTTATTTTATTACCCTTTTAGATTCGCTTCCAGAAAATGGTCCATGTCCATACACGTCAGCCAACAGCTCCCGCCAAAATGGTCAATATACAAATTTTAAAATGGATTCAATAAGATTTGACTGCTTCAGACGATGTTTTTGCATATTTTATTCTAGTTTCCTAGTACTTAAAGATTTGTTTAAACGGGTCTAACGCGATATTTATGTATTTACCTTTGTTACCGACGTTTCGACACGGGTTGCACCGGTCTTGGTCGCGGCTAAACTGTCGTCTCAGCAAGTTGTCAACGGAGATGTGGGTACACATTTGAATACCCAACAAAAGTCTATAAAAATGTGAAGGGTAGACCCGAAAATAGTTTTCTACCCGTCCACTATGTTTTAATTGTCTAGGGCACGGCACACAACACTCACATCCGCACACAAATCCAAAGATTTGACACTTGATTTTTTTTTTATTTGACTTGACCCGTTTAATCAAATAAGTATGTTTACAAAGCGCGAGAGTTTAAAATGTTATATAATTTCCTCGTATTCGTAATGAGAAGTCGAGTGGTTAACTCGGGTGAAACAACCCATTTCAACCTCGAATTATTATCACCCTCACAGTTACGTTCATCTAAATGAGTAGCTTTCATCCCTTGGTTAACAATATACTATTTACCCGACTGTAGCGAAGCAAGGGGAGGGTATGTGTTTGACCTGTATGTAGGTATGTCCGTTCCTAGTATTATAACCTACTCAACGGGTCAACCGATTTCGATAGTTGATACATCATAAGACTCCTCTTAAGAGGCCTTATAAGTTTTAAAATGTTTTGATTTGAAATTACGACAAAAGTATTGATAATACCCATAAATTGATTAAAGGATACGATGATTTTGTTAAAGTTGTAGATAGTAACATAGCCACTTTTTGATTTTATTGTGTGTATTACAATATAAGTGGAAAAATACAGTTTTTAGCTTGAAAATGGTCGATTTGGAGTGATGTTTGAAACGATATTCCTTAATGAAAAATACAAACACATTTAAAATTTATGACATCAGGTCGCAATAGTCCTGTTCTAGATAGTAACATTGAGAAAATGTCAAGATACGTGTCAATTCAATCAGAAAATCGCCTAAATAGATGAGCGTTCTTAACTGATAAGGACTCTTAATGGCGCGAGTGTCGCAGGATAAGGTCACAGGTACGTCAAATACATAAAAAAACAATATGGCGGATTATCCAAAGACTACAATTATATATTATCTGACTTTTAATGCGCGGCCATAAAAAGAGTGCTTTGCAGTTGTAAGTATTATGTATTTTGAGTGCTTCGACGGGCGTTTCAACCGTTTCTTTTTGGGGTTCCGTATCAAAATGGTAAAAATAATAATAATAATATTTCTTTATTCAGACAACAAGATCCATGATTTGTTAGTAGTTTGCTTAATCCTATAAATGTTAGTAAATATTAAATGTATTACAAATAAAGATATAGGGGCCATTCTACTTTTTGTTGACCAGTTTCTATTACAAAAAAAAATCTATGATACGTATTGAATTAAAGTACAAAAATAGGATTCCGAAATAGTACCTGAACCTAATAAAAGGAATTTGTAGGTAAAAATACTTTAAAAATTAACATATTGCTGTAAAAGGTGGGTAACACAGCGGTAAAAACCATTTTCTCATACAAATTGAATTAAAATCTTGGGAAAAATTAATAATCGAAACTTCATCGCATACAAAAAACTCTACCTCGGCACATTTTTAGGGGGCAAAGGAAAGTCAACCAAAAGAATTTTGACCCAAATAGATGTGTTCACTCTAGCCTTAATCCACAGACAGAGCTTCTCAGCCAGTTAGCCTTAATATTAGCTATCTATCTATACTTCCTATGTCTAGCACATAGCACCGACTTGAACAAGGCAAGCTACAAAACCAGATTAACCATCTGTTGTCCCTCTCATTTGCATAACCACTGCCTTTTCCGTCGCATTCTTTATTTATTACAAATGTGTTGTCTAGCTTGTTTATTTCTAATCGTTGGAAAAATCTAAAATTTCAGAATATCTAGATTATAGTAAATTTATGGGTCAATCAACTTTTATAATATGGACTTCATGAATGTTGAAGAGATGACCCATGTCCAAAGGTAAGGTATACTCATCTCTGAAACTCATGTTTGGTAGATTTAGACCCTCTAAAATTACAGTTTTATAGAGAGACTCAGGAGACTTGAGAGGCCTTATAAGTTTTAAAACGTTTTGATTTCAAATTATGACAAAAGTATTGAGTTATTAAAGGCTACGATAATTTTATTAAAGTTTTATATAGTAACAAAGCCTATTTTAGATTTTATTGTGTGTGGTAGAATTTAATTGGAAAAAACAAGTTTCTAGCTTGAAAATGGTCGATTTGGCACTCCAACATCACAATGTTGAAACGATATTTCTTAATGAATAATACAAAAAAATACGTATAAAGTTTATGACATAAGGTCGCAATAGTCCTGTTCTAGATAGTGGCTTTGTGAAAATGTCGAGATGTGTGTCAATTCAAACAAAAAATGGAGTAAATAAATGAGCGTTTTTTAACTGATAAGGACCCTTAACCATGGCAACGAGCAACAGATCAGTTGATCCACCCTTATTGATCATTAAATATTGAAAGAAGAGTGAAGTTTAACGTTGTTTTTATGTTAAATATTAGATTAGAAGTATTAGGCAGCGAATTTTAGGTAAAGAAACAATCTAGCGAATATTTATTTAGACACAGTATTCATTTATTTAAAAAAATCTTACAAAGTTAAGCGTCTCACACACACCGGCCTGTGGTGGCGGCCAGTTGTAATCTATGACTATCCTAACATTCCATCACACACACGCGGTCTCGACGCGGTGGTAGCACGGCCGTCCGCGGCTGCCAGCCACACACCTGTGGCCGCGCGGTCAGTTGTGTTTATTTCGAGGGGTGAGTGGTCAAACCCGATAAATCGAGATAAATGTTTTTTGAAGTAAGAACTTAATATCCATTACGCAGAGTTCTATTTTCAAAATACCTTTTAGACGACTTATCGGGTTTGACCACTAACCCCTCGATTTGCAACTGACCGCGCGTGCTGGTACAAAAATGGCGCGAAACACCGAATTGATGATAGTAATAGTGCAAAAATTTGCGATTCCAATGACCGCGAATATAAAAATACTAGAGTAAAAAAAGATTTGGGACGAAATTTTCCACATATTGGGTGAATGTGATGGTAAGTAAATGAAAGTTAGTTCTAAAAATTACTTTTATATTAACAAAAACTAAATGCGGTTACACGTAAAATAAAAGTTACAACTCTTGTTCTATGTTGGCTTTGGCTGACTAATGGAATGACGTTTGTTTTACTTATGGGTACACTGAAAAGTGAAAATGCCATTAAATTCTGATTTTTTACTCGTAATTTTTAACCTTTGGGCTCCAAAAATCAAAAATAATCTATTGTACCAAATTGCGAAGCGGATAATTTAATAAGTCCCTACATACTGCTTACGAAATATTTGTATATGGGGATGGAATGAAGAGTTAAGACTATGTTTACATTTTCAGCCATTTCTATCGAATGTAATTATATTCCCACCAAATTTGGACGTAGGCATAGCTCCTTAGTCGTCCAACTTCTCAGAAGTGTGTACTAAGAAGTTATTTATACTATATTTATTTCTTATAATCGTACTAGAGTCCGACAACGCTAACTCTACAAAGAATAATTTGGCAACACTCTGTATTATACGTCATATTTGTATGAAAATGTAAAGTTTGAGGTAGTGTTGCCAAATTATTTCAATGCAGAGGGACTACCGCGAACCACTAACGAAGTTTTCCATCTCTGTCTCACTTCTATGCAAACTTGCAGGTGCGACAGAGAGGGAAAACTACGTTTGCCGTTCGCGTTAGCGCTACAGAGTTAGCATGGTCGGACTCTACTAAGATAATAGGAACCAAATACGTTTAAGGGTCCTTATCAGTTAAAAAACGCTATCTATTTACGGCATTTTCTGTTTGAATTGACACGTATCTTTACATTTTGTCAATGTTACTATCTAGAACAGGACTATTGCGACCTTATGTCATAAACTTTAAATGTATTTTTTGGATTTTTCATTAAGAAATATCCTTTCAAACATCACTCCAAATCGACCATTTTCAAGCTAAAAACTTGTTTTCTCCGCTTTAATTCTACTTCACACAATAAAATCAATAAATGGCTATGTTACTATCTAAAACTTTGATAAAATTATCGTAGCCTTTAAGAACTTTATTGGTATTATCAACACTTCTGTCATAATTTGAAATCAAAACATTTTAAAACTTATAAGGTTTCTTAAGTACATTTTCGTCCACTTCCATCGAGTATAATACTATTCCCACCCATTTTGGAGATTCACTGCATCTATCCAACTTCTTAGAAGCCTGGTCGCTCGGTTTTCATGGTCTAAATGTTGCATTGAATTAAGGTTGGATGCGGTACACAAGCGGTATAATTGTGTAACTGCGTATAAACTGGGAAAATGGCACAATCGCTGAAAATCACGCCACAAGTATACTTAACGGGTAATTTATGCTTAAAAGGGTGAACGAAACGAATTTCAAAGAATAAACTTTACTGTTGGGTAAGTCCAAGTACTGTAAAGTAGGTACAGTCGCCATCAAATATATCTGTACTCTTCAGGGTACTCAAAAATATCTGAACATGCACTTTAACGCCTTGAAAATAGAGTCTTGTTCAGATATTTGTGAGCACCTTGTTCGCTCCGATATATCTGATGGCGACTGTACATATATTTTTGTGAAAATATATTTTTTTGAAATTTTACTTATTTTTTCTCATTTTAGGGTTCCAAATGGCAAAAACGGAACAATTATAGACTATATATAAGCACTACAATTATGAAATTTGGTAGGAAGGAAGGTGTATTCTTGAACCGCTACATAAAAATGTTGTGAAATTACAAAAATATATTAAATTAGGGGGGCACTCCATACATGTAACCGGTGAATGAAAAAAAAATTAACGCACATAGTCATGTGGGGTATCCATGGATAGGTCTTTAAAAATGATATGGAGATTTCTTAAACACTTTTCCATTTAAGTCAACCGTTGGCGAGATATTAGCTATCAAAGTCATAAATACTGTGTCCCCCCTCTAATCTAAACTATGAAGTTTAAAATTCTGAAAAAATTAAGGTGGTGTGCATTAATAAATACTTTCAACGATTTTTGATAGGTTTCACGGTTTCTCAGTTTTCTTTTAAAAACTGTCTTGCCCAAACAAAGTCATAAGTGCCGTGAGTTTCCTATGAAGATACGAGCTATTTAGATTCAATGTATAGGATAGTGGTTTCAAATGTGGACTAGTAGCTGTTGGTACGGAACCCTACACTGTGCGTGATCCGACACGCACTTACCGGTTTTTTCACCTTATCCCATTAATGTACGGTCTAAAAACGTATACATATTTATGCCCTCTACTGTACAGCACAGACAATTAAATTATATATATAGATAAAGATGCTGAATGAGACTTCAACTACAATAGATTTATTTAATTGCTCGCTGGCTGAATTCACAGAAGTCATACATAAACTATTATCGTTTCCTGTTAGTTAAGATTAAATGTACCTATATGTAAAATTGTATGTATGTAGTTGTTTTTAGTAAGTTATATTTCTATTTGTATTTTTCTTCTTTTATTTTTTGTGTGTGTAATATGTATCACGTGTTGGATTTATGTGTAAGTGATATATATATTCAATAAATAAATAAATAAAATATAGACTGCCAACAACTATACGTTGTAGCGTACCTTAAAATAATGAGCCTACTGTAGCTAGTGTCACTATAAAGAGGTCGCTGTATCCATCATTTCGTATGACACATAGACCTCTGCTTAACACATTGGCGCCATCTATTATTATAAATATCTTTTTCTTTTTTGGACAATCTTACACAAACCAACCTAGCCCCAAACTAAGCAAAGCTTGTACTATGGGTACCAAGTGACGATATACATACTTATATACATAAATAGATACTTAAATACATAGAAAACATCCAAGACTCAAGAACAAATATTCGTGTTCATCACACAAATACATGCCCTGACCAGGATTCGAACCCGGGACCTCCAGCTTCGAAGGCAGGGTCACTACCAACTAGGCTAAAGTGGTCGTCAAATACATATTAGATTTCTTGTTATATTCATAGATGGCGCTATATTGTGTTAAGCAGAGGTCGAAGTGTCAAACGATATTAATGGTACAGGGACCTCTCCATAGTGAAACTAGCTATAGCAGGCTATTTATTTTAAAGGCACTCCAATAGATATTGGCAGTCTATCCTCCTAATACCCCGCGTCCTATATAAAGGACAGAATATGGTCAACGGAAAATAAGTTAAATTTTGAAGTGATAGAGTTGCATTTGTTTTGGTTTGATTGATTTGACATAAAATAAAATTCAAATTTGTGATCGGAACTGTTAGGTTCAAATTCGATTGTATTTTTGGGTGGATCAACTATTCTTTGTTGCCCGTTACCATGGTTACGTCTCCTGAGTCACTCTTTAAAACTATGATTTTATAGAGCTTAAATCTACCAAACATGAGTTTTAGCGATGAGCATCAATCCATTAGGACATGGGTCATCTCTTGAGCATGCTTGAAGTCCATATCATAAACATTTTTGTAAGAAACTCGGTTATTGTTGTCTCCTCGCTGATGGGACAGAATAACAACAAGAAAAAGTTGATTGACCCTTTTATTTGTATGGTGGGTCTTAGGAGGCTATATAATTTACTTGTCTATCACTGTACAGCAACCAATGATGTCTCCAGCGTCCGCCGGATGACGTTGTTTACAACTTTCATTCTAGTTTTTACGTTACCGGCATCTTGAACGACGTAAGTGGTAGAACGGTCATGTCCTAGTTGTTAGGTAGGCAATACAGTGATTACCCACAATTTTTTATGTTAGTTCAATAGTACTTATTTTATTATTTCGTTATAAACATGTTTATTAATATTACTAGTGGCTCTGTGAGCTGTAGACCTCGTGAGTGAGTTTTTTTCATCATTTCCAAATTCTGACATTATAAAAAAGATCAATTATGAATATCGAACCTGCTAACAAAATTTTACAAGAAGCGGTTCAAAGATGCGACCTGTAGAGGAGAACAAACCGAAATTCGGACGCAGAAACTTACATAATTTCCAAAACCGTCTCGACTAAAAAATCTATATAACTACCGAACTTGCTCACGAAGTTTCAAGAGAATCGGTTGAGAATTGCGCCCTGTAGACGAGAACAAACGGAAATCTGGACATACGAAAGCATTTTTGTCGAAGCTGAAACCTTCGTTTCACTCGGTCAGTAAAGAACTAACTGCGCACTTTGGATCTTTCGAATTATTATGGTTGATAATCTCAAAATACGCTATTGTAAAAATGGTCTACGGTGTCTTAAAAAAATGATTACTGGATTTTACAGTTTTAACAATGTTCTTGGATCAAATAAGACGACATATAACATTCTAGGCAATATATTATTAAAATACTTTAGTTCCGGAACGCAAGGAGGATCCAAATAAAAATACACTTTTATTCCTAACAAACTATGTACATCATCGGTATACATAAGTATAGTAAAACGAATAATTCTAAGAAGATTCTTACTTATTTTTGGTTGTGTGAAAGCGATTATGCATGTTTTTTTTAACCTGACTGTGGCTTTATAGGCGATAGGAGTGCGCGGTTAGAGAGTAGCCTGGGGAAAACCTAAGACACGACCACGCGTGTGGTTTGGAACACTGGAATACTCTAAGAGTTTGCGTTCCAGTGAGATTGATTGAGCGGTTTCAACAGAAGCTTTGTTGGTTCACTAAACCTAGCCTAGCTGAGAAGAGTCCAGCAAGAAACTCAGCTAGGCCCGACCTGGGGCGGACCGACATCGTATTTATTAAATTGTTTAATAGTTACCCTTATATTTAAGAAACATGCAATATTTTTTCACACCTGCTATTCAGAAAACAGTTATTGTTGCCTTCGAATGAGGGATCAAAGATGTACCTACTTTACTTCCCTCATTTGAGGGCAACAATGACTCTTTTCCTCATAGAAGGTGTGAAAAGCAGTATGTGACACTCTGTAGTAAAATCATTTGTAGGATATTTCATGTTTTTAGCAGCGGGCCTCATAGACGGTGTGAAAAGCAGTATGTGTGTCACACGGTAGCAAAATTATTCCACCTTGGGCGTAAACACTTGAATCCCTCGCTACGCTCAAGATTCTACTTTAGAATCCCTCGCTACGCTCAGGATCCTATTTTAGTATCTTTCGCTTCACTCAGAACTCAATATACCTCCCTCGCCGTAAATATATCATTTTGCTCCCTTGAGACACAATCTACTATTGTCTTATTAGAAATGAGAAATCGCTGGAGCCTTAATAACTAACGAACACATAAAAATAACCATTGCTAATGCGACTTAAATATTAAATGTTGTATGATTATAAACAAAAGGTTAGTATTATTAAAGAGTGACTTAAAAACTAAAATAATTCCATAAAACTCGTTAAATGTTTGTATAACGGTTTTATTTTAAGCAGTTTCACAGTTTCGTTGCTTTGTGTTTTTGCTAGACAGTAGGTACGTTAATGACCGAATAAAATGAAGAAATAGGGTATTCAATACAAGACTATATTTACAAAACAGTGAACTGCGAATAGATCGTTACGTTACACTAGTTTAATCCCATTTTTCACATATTTATACGCCTCTTTCAAACCAAAAACAACTCGAACATGAAAACGTACTGATTAAATTGAATTTTAAAGTACTAAAAACAATGCGAAAACTAACACACGTTTCACCGAAACCCCAATTGTTTTCACTTCAAACCAGGAAACTTCTTAGAAATTAAGTTTTAAACTTGAGAAAAACTCGTCTGTATTGTTGCGCTCGGATGAAAGTTCTTGCTTGACCGGTCTCGAAAACTTGCTCCACTTTATAAAAAGTAACTTGAACTTCACAATGTTATTACAGCTTATCAATTAACTTATAGGCTAGTTTTAATGTTGTTACTGACCTGGGAATGAGTTACATGGTCCTCTGAAGTAGGGAATTATCGCGGTCGGCCGTTACGGCGATTGCGCGGTGTCGGACTGGTAGCTGGTACAGCTTGCGAGGCAGTCTATCCCCCCTCTGGTTTAAGCTTCGATGTGTGTGCTGAGTGCGGCGATTTTCATAGCGTTGCCAGATGGTTACATTTCTTACATTTTTGGTAACTTTTTACCAGCTCGCGTAACATGTAAAAAGTTACCAAGGCACAGGCAAATGAAAGATGAGATTGAGTTTTTTATGGAACTTTTTAAATGACAACACAACCTGATTAAACGTTGTTCTATGAAATATTATTTTTGATACTTAAGTTTATCATCACTACATAGTATAAAACAAAGTCGCTTTCTCTGAGTGTTGCCAGATGGTTACATTTCTTACAGTTTTGGTAACTTTTTACCGGCTCGCGTAACATGTAAGTAACTTCTGTTGTAAAGGAAATTTTCGAAACTTTTGAGAATAATGAAACTGTATTTAAAAAGAAAGGTCACTTGTATCTAACCGGGACCAAGCGAGACAATTTATAGGCTTCCATACAGAAAAGGTGACAAAATAACCTACATGGGACGACTCTGTCTGTCCGTCTGTTGCAACTATGTATGACATTTGAGATACCACCTATCAGCCTGACGTTATTCTGTCGCCGAACTCGCCGAATTGTAGCTGTATGTCGCTACTCACTTCTTAGAATCGAAAGTTTTGATATGCAATTACGAAAAATATAAAAAATGTATCTTTTCGAGAAAAGAAACGTATTTTTTGTACTAAGGGCCCTGGCAACACTGTTTCATAGTGTTCAATATTGTTGTTTAATGTTCAACTAGTTGCGGGTGGGGATATGCTTCTGAGTTTTTGTTGTTTGTATATCAAAGTGGCGCCATCTATTGAGGCTCTTGTCTATATTTGAATATGATGTTTTTGGGTCAATCAACTATTTCTTGTTGTTATTCTGTCCCGTCATCGAGGAGACCACATTAACCACGTTTCTTAGAAAAATGTTTATAATATGGAATTCAAGCATGCTCAGGAGATGACCTATGTCCAAATGGATTTATGCACATCGCTAAAACTCATGTTTGGTAAATTTATACCCTAGAAAATCACAGTTTTAGAGAGTGACTCAGGAGACGTAACCATGGTAACGAGCAACAAAGAATCTATCTATCCACCCTTTTATATGTCTTCTAGCATCCAAGGCGGTTTTATTAGTTTTACATAAGTACTATTATTCCGTGTCAGATATTTATCCGCTCTCGCTGCCGCGTCCGCGTCCGCGCGCACCGTGCGCCCGCGCACACGCCGAGACAAAGCGGTCCCGCGCGACTTTCTAGCGCGTTCTAAATACTAATTTATGATCTAACGAGCATTATGTCACTTAGCATTGTTCCTTTTTGCGGATTCGGATTGCTCTATTGATGGAAATCCATTTCAATCAGAATAGGGTAAACTCACCTGCCGTCGGCACCTTTAAAAAAAGTCGGTCAAGTGCAAGTCGGATTCCCACGCGAAGTGTTTCAT
Organism: Epiblema foenella; assembly: GCA_963556455.1. Taxonomy (NCBI): domain Eukaryota; kingdom Metazoa; phylum Arthropoda; class Insecta; order Lepidoptera; family Tortricidae; genus Epiblema; species Epiblema foenella. Next base: position 46,291,066 of record OY747095.1, read on the forward strand.
CAGATGGTAAGAAAATCGTCGAAACTAACTAAGACTTCATTATCATCCTTCCCGGATTAACCCGATTTATTGGCGATTTCTTTCACGGAATAACTATTGTTAAATACTTGTAATAAGTTTTTTTTTAATCCCTCTCGTACGAGCCGGGGTTCCAATCCAAGCCGTGACCTCCAGAGGGGACCCCGAACTTCGAATCGTGTCGTCCATTTCACTCATATAGCGTATAACACGAGAGTGAAAGGTACGGAACGATTCGAAGTTCGGAGTACAGGGTCAGAGGGGCTACCGCGAACTGTAAACGAAGTTTTCCCTCTCTGTCGTACTTGAAAGTCTACGTAAGTGGGACAGAGAGGTAAAACTTCGTTTGTGATTCGTGGTAGCCCCTCAGAGGGGCTGCCGGGAAACGAAAACGAACGAAGTTCGAATATCTCCCTCTCTGTCGCACTTGCTAATACGTGCGACAGAGGGAGATATTCGAACTTCGTTCGTATTCGATTCGCGGTAGCCTCAGATTGAAAGTCGCGTGCCACGATTTATAGCAATAACTAGTTCAATCAATACATTATGATGTAAGTGTCGGGTTCAGTACAATACAAAATTAAGGCAATCTTAGAATATGTGATAATCCATATTGAAAGGGACCTTATGGCGGCCGGCACTTACGCCTTTATTGCCGCTGTTCCAATACAATAGTGAATAGGTGTAACGTAAGCGCCTGCCGCCATAAGGTCCCTTTCGATGTGGATTATCACATATTAAGAAAAAACCGGACAAGTGTGAATCGGGCTCGCGGACCGAGGGTTCAGTACAAATATGTACTTTACCTTCATCAGAGCCAGCACTGCGCTGAGTTGTGACCATTTGGTGGCAAATTTCGTTATGTGGTGTCTTTATTTGTAATTTTCATGCGTTTTTGACAAAAAAGTATTATTTATACCAATAAGCTTGTTAAAGTATAAGAGATTTTATTAAAGTTTTAGATAGTAACAGGGCTCGGAAACCGGTTTCGTCTTCATACAATTAACCAGTTAAAATTTCGGTTAATTACGTCTTACGATATTTTTTCGTATTTTAAATCATTTATATCATAGATGAAGAACAAATTTAAAAATAAAAATGGAGATATGAAAAGGTACTTTAGGAGATATTTCAAAAATAGTAAAAACCGGTACCGAGCCCTGGATAGTAACATAGTCATTTTTTAATTTTATTGTGTGTATTAGAATTTAAGCGGAAAAACACAGTTTTTAGCTTGAAAATGGTCTACTTCGAGAGATGTTTGAAACGATATTTCTTAATGAAAAATACAAAACAAAATTCAAATGTATGAAATTAAGTAGCAATAGTCCTGTTCTAGATACATTGAGAAAAATGTTGTGTCAATTCAATCAGATAATCGTCTAGATAGATGAGCGTTTTATAATAAATAAATATTAGAGGACAATCTTACACTAATCGAACTAGCCCCACAGTAAGCTCAAGAAGGCTTGTGTTATGGGTACTAGACGAAGATATATTTAATAAACATAAATACTTAAATACATAGAAAACATCCAAGACTCAGAAACAAATATTCATACTCATCACACAAATATTTGCCCTGACCGGGATTCGAACCCAGGACCGTCAGCTTCACAGGCAGGTGCACTACCCACTAGGCTAAACCGGTCGTCAAAACGCGTTTTTTAACTGATAACTCTGATAAGGACTGTTAAAGTAGAAAATTCATTGAATAAACCATGTCACTGTTACATGTAATTTACCTGAAAAGGACTTAAAGGATTCAAACTAAAACAAACCATTTCAACAGCACAATTTATTTCAAGGATATCATATAAGTGGACACCTAAAAATAAATCTGATCAATAAAAATACAATTAATATTAACAAATCATAAGTAATAATGAGCCAATGTTAATTAATAATGATGTAAACCCGACCTCAGTTCTTTGGTGCAAAATAAAAAATTATAACACCAGTTCGTATAATGGAATTTTGAAAAATACGTTATAATATATTATGTAACGTAAACATAATTTTATATTTTATTTTATACACGTAATATCACTCCAATATCCATATTTGGGTCTTATCAACTTTTTCTTGTTATGTAACAGTTATCGAAACTTGTTAATGAGAGGCGTGTGCGCAACAGTGGGATGTATACCGGGTGTACAATCCAAATGGGTCAGTATGGAGAAGTCGGAAACTATGAGAGATAGCGAGATCTGTTCTTAGGAACCATGACGTCGATTTTAGATTTAATAATAATTACATTCAAACTTTTTTATTAACTCTCTTACATAACCGGGAATCGAACCTCGTCAAAATCAATGTGTATAAATTCTGCAAGTCGCAAGAAGCACAACACTAATGGAATCTTGTTTGTATGTATGAGAGTTAATAAAAAAGTTTGAATGTAATTATTATTAAATCTAAAATCGACGTCATGGTTCCTAAGAACAGATCTCGCTATCTCTCATAGTTTCCGACTTCTCCATACTGACCCATTTGGATTGTACACCTGGTATAGACTATGATGAAGCAAGAAGACAATAGTATCCGAGGAGTGTAATCCGTCTGTCGCTCATCTGTAAGTGCGAAAGAGATGGACATACTTCGTTTTCAGTTATTTATCAGTAGGCGCACATAATTATATAATAAGTACTCATAGCACGTTAGTGTAGTCCCATCACAAATTGTAACAATATTATTGACATACTGAAACAAAGAAGGTCCTATTCACACCTGCTATTCAGAAAAGTCATAGTTGCCCGAGAATGAGGGATCAAATTCGTACTTTTCTTGCCTCATTTGACGGCCACAATGACTCTTTTCCTCATAGAAGGTTTGAAAAACTCTGTGGCAAAATTACTTTTAAGACATTTCATGTTTTTAGCAACGGGCCTCATAGGCGGTGTGAAAAGCAGTAGGTGTAACAAGGTAGCAAAATTATGTCCGTCTTAGGCGTAAACACTTAAATCCCTCGCTACGCTCGAGATTCAATATATCGCCCTCACCGCAAATATATAATTTTTTGTGGGCGTCATTTCCTTTCACTCAACTAGAAATGAACATTATTAACATTGATTAAGAGGAACATTATGCTAAATAATAACACATCTTTGAGTCATTGACAGATTTAGGCTCGCGTCTTTTCGGTGGACATATCAAAAGTTAAGGGCCACAAAGCTTAACATTGTATTGGTCTAGTAACCCGCACAAACGGTGTTTCCATAACTATAAATCCGTGTAATAAAAACATAACTTACATGTACATAAGCCGTTAACTATTGACCACCGGGTGGGCAGCTTTTGTTTTTACAACTGACAATGACCCATTTATAATTTTTTTAAGCACGGAATCGATTAACAAAAAAAAGTTGATAAACCCAGTACAATAATCTTAACCTAAGCCAACGTCACACAAAATGCCTGCTGCAAATGAATAGGGAAACGACTAATTCGCAGTGTTTTTTAATAAAAGAAAACTTTGTTAAAAGTGAAAACCTCAAGGGGCCTTATAAGTTTTAAAATGTTTTGATTTCAAATTATGACAAAAGTATTGATAATACCAATAAAGTGATTAAATGATACGATGATTTTATTAAAGTTTTAGATAGTAACAGAGCCATTTTTTTGTTTTTATTGTGTGTAGTAGAATTTAAGCGGGAATAACAAGTTTTTAGCTTGAAAACGGCCGATTTGGAGTGATGTTTGAAACGATATTTCTTAATGAAAAATGCAAAAAATACATTAAAAGTTTACGTCATAAGGTCTCAATAGTCCTGTTCTAGAACACTGAGAAAATGTTAAGTTATTTGGCAATTCTAACAGAAAACGGCATAGATGAGGAGCGTGTTTTAACTGATAAGGACTCTTAAATTGTTTGAACAAACGGACGTTGTTATGCAATAATGTGTCAACCTCTTGTACAGTCGCCATCAAATATATCTGTACTCTTCAGGGTGCTCAAAAATATCTGAACATGCACTTTAACGCGTTGACAGTAGAGTCGTGTTCAGATATTTGTGAGCGCCTTGTTCGCTCCGATATATCTGATGGCGTGTAGAAAGATATATTCATTAGATGCAATGCAGGCATAACGGTGCGTAGATAGTGACAAACCCTTTTCCACGAGCCAAATTCAACATAATGGCGATGTTATTAAGATTTGGAATAGCTTTCCTCACTATCTGTGGTCGTGTACTAAGTGCAGGGGCGCTACCGCGAACAGCAAACGAAGTTTTCGCTCTCTGTCGCACTTGCAAGTTTGCACATAAGTGAGACAGTGAGGGAAAACTTCCGTTTGTGGTTCGCGGTAGCCCCTCAGGCCTGTACTCCGAACTTCGAAATACGAACTTCGTATCGCGCCGTCCCTTTCACTCTCGTGTTAAACACTATATGACTGAAAGGGACGGCAAGATCGGATTTCGGAGTAGACCCTAAGGTTCCGTCAAGCGATAGGTAGGCAGTAGAATTGAAAAATGGTCCCAAGGTATTTTATCTGTGAAATAGACTTATAATTATTACTATTATTACGTATTCGAGATATGTCGATTCGATTGTATTGGCCAATTTTGGTTTGGAGACAAATTGTCATGAGACGACCCATCCGTCACATCGTCTGGTTAGACCGACGTGTCACGTGACAGCCACGTCATGACAGGATTGATTCACTGTTAAACCTCACAAGGTATGCCAGAAACAACCCATTTACATACGTTACTGAGATGACGCCTCAGAGATTCGTAAGAGATTCTGAGATAAAAATATAGGTATAAGGTGTCTTCGGGTAATTCCGAGTGTTGGGTAATTCCGAAAATAACCAATTCCAGTCTAATTAAGTGATTTTGTTACACTACCAAACATCAACAAAATCTTTAACGTTTCTTTTTGATGGTGATGATGATGAGATGCAATAAAATAGCTTAGTTATACTGGAATTTGCTATTTTCGGAATTTCTCGATATTCGAAATTACCCCAACTCACCATACATATATGAATAATATGTACATTTCGTGTCGGCGCGCGTATTACCAGAGTCAAACAAATTTGAACTCTCCAAACAGTAGTTATGCTCCATATTTAAATGACAGGTCGATGGCTGCTGTCATTTAAATATGAAATCTAACTTCAGTGAAGAAGTTTAAAATTCGCCTAACTCTAATAAGAAGCGCGTCATAGTGACATCGTGTTGTCAATGTTCGCCGCTAGATGGCGCTATACCGTTGTCGCCGATTCTACTATTATGCTCATCTAGTCAAAAACGACAGGATAAAACATCTTTCTCTTTTTGACACCACTTGATAGAAAGTGACGGGATGCTTCAACGGACATTTTTACACCTCGTTATGAGCAATAAAGACGATGGTTCGTACTAACATTTATTTAACTTAGGGTAGATTTTTCAATAGCCAGATAAAATTATGGCGGTCGCTATCTAATGTCATATGAAAGAAAAGGACAGAGCTAACATTTATCTGACTCACTTTTATATGAGAATAGAAAAATCGAGCCTTATTGTAGAAGAATCCTGTCATTAAACACTAACTAAGGGTGGGTTGCACCAAACCGTCTGTAATCGTAAGCGGTGTTCGTTAAAATCTGATTGTATGGTAAGTTTGATAAGTTTCTATGGGATGACAGCTGCCGGCGCCATATTTGACGATGACCGGTCTGTGATCGTATGTTGGTGCAACCGACCGCAGATCTATACTTGACTCTTATTAGAAAACTATTGTATTGGTAGTTTTTTGATTTTCAAAAGTGCATGTAATATGCCTAAATTAAAGAGTAAATGATTTCATATCATTTCATTAATGATCGCTTCGACGGAACCCCATTAAGGCACTGTGTGGATATGTCTTAAATAAAAGCTTGTTTTAAAAACTTATATTCGCTGAATATAGTACGACAATTAGACGAAACGTAGCATTAACAGGCGTGCCTTCAAAATTTTGAAAAGAGTATTTTCATAAGCTGCAGTTGGGTAATAATCTGCGGGCAATTGAATCTAATCGAAGATATCTTCAGTTTCTTTTTGAACCTGACTGTGGTTTATATTAAAGCGATAGGAGTGCGCGGTTGGATAGTAGCCTGGGGAAAATCGAGGGGAAAACCACCACGACCACGCGTGTGGTTTTGAACGCCCGAATACTCTAAGTTTGCGCTTGCGAGTTGCCGACCTTTTATTGAGTATAGGATTAGTTGTGTTGACAGTAGGAGAGTTGCGTTCCATTCCATTTACATATTTACCCCCTTATTCATAATAGTTCTAATGCCACTAAAATTCGTTTGTCCTTATCCGTCACTTTGGAATTTACGTTCGTGAGAAAGGGATAAAACGCATTTTAGTTAGGTAACAAAGGTTTTCCTTGAGATTTATGAATATGGGAGTTATCGTTTTTCTCTTCAATTCATATATGTTTGTCTTATGAGTCGTACCGTATTATATTCTGCTATACAACCCTACATTAAGCTAAACTAAATTTTAAGTATATACGCATAAGATCTCATATCCGTCGTAAAAAGCAGTTATACATTATAAAGTGAAAAACATTGCCTATAAAATGCAGTTTCATAAGATTTCATTATTGGCCATTCGGGCTAAAAAATGGGCGGAAAAACAGTCTTTAAACTGCTATTTTTATGGCATAATTTTTCCTAACTAGAGCGTTCTATCTCGACATTATTAGCTTTAAATTATAATAATGCAATTATATTATAACAGCGTTTTTTAGAACGATATAAAAATACAGATAATAAATGAGTGTTAGATTAGAAATATAATTATAAACGTAGCAAAATTACATAAGATTAGTCGCCACTACATTACAAGCTGCTCAAAAATATCTAAACACAGTTTAAGAGTCCTTATTAGTTGAAAACGCTCATCTATTTAGACATTCACGATTGAATTGACACCTATTTTGACATTTTCTCAGTGTTATTATCTAGAACAGGACCATTGTTACCTAATGTCATAATTAATACATAAAAATCTTCGAAGCGGAAAAACACATTTTTTAGCTTGAAAACGGTCGATTTGGAGTGATGTTTGAAAAAATTTTCAGAAAAATCCCAAAAAAAAAATTTTTTAATTTATGAAATTAGATCGCAATATCATTTTTAGACAGTAACATTGAGAAAGGGTGGATCAACTATTCTTTGTTGCTCGTTACCATGGTTACGTCTCCTGAGTCACTCTTTAAAACTGTGATTTTATAGGGATTAGATCTACCAAACATGAATTTTAGCGATTATCATAAATCCATATGGGCATAGGTCACCTCTTGAGCATGCTTGAAGTTCATGATATAAACATCTTTCTAAGAAACTCGGTTACTGTTTTCTCCTCGCTGACGGGACACAATAACAACAAGAAAAAGTTGATTGACTCGAAAATGTCATGACACGTGTCAATTCAATCAGAAAATCGTCTAAACGGATGAGCGTTTTAAAACTGATAATGACCCTTAAAGGTACACACTTAAGAGCTTAATTATTGGTAGGGATAAGAGAGTACAACTAATAGGTCTGCTGACACCGAATAAGAAAATAAATAAGTTAGAATTTTCATGAAAAAAAAATCAGTTGGAAGTTTTCAGTGAATTCTCAAATTTCATAAAGGGTCGGTTTTGCCTTGTTTCTTTTGGATTATTCAAATTTTGAGTTAACATCCCTATTACTGCACGATCCATACAAATAACAACACAGATATTTGCGTTTTTAACTAAGCATATGGGTGGATCAACTATTCTTTGTTGCTCGTTGCCATGGTTACGTCTCCTGAGTCACCCTTTAAAATCGTGATTTTATAGGTTTTAAATCTATCAAACTTGAGTTTAGCGATGAGCATTTGGACATTTGTCTTCTCTTGAGCATGCTTGAAGTCCATATTATAAACATTTTTTCAAGAAACTGTTACTCTTGTCTGCTCGCTGACGGGACAGAATAACAACAAGAAAAAGTTGATTGACCCAAATAGCAGCATAATTATGAGCTGGAAAACTAAACATTACCAGATTAAAATTTGAACTGCATACTACATATAATTTTTTTATAAAAAATTCGATTGCTCTTTCCTTTTAATACCACACGTGGCAAACAAGCTTACGGCCCGCCCGATGGTAAGCGGTCACCGTAACCTATGGACGCTTAACTCTTGGGGAGTTACATGCGCCGACCCTTTAAAAATTTATACACCAGTTTCTTGAAGAACCCCATACTCTCTACTCTCTTTGCCAGCATCTAGCCAGGGGGTGAAGATGAGACTGGATAATCGATTCAAAACCAATTTTTGACATTAATACTAATTGGCTAATTTAAATTGGTGTGTATAAGCAGTGATTTAAGTGATTTTCAATAAATTAATCTATATATATACAATACATCCATACCACACATCGACGTCCCATAATTAAAGCTAAGCTTGTTCTATGGGTACATCGAACAGCATAAGTAGCTACGCGGACGATTAGATAAAAACGTACACACGTCTGTATCACAAGGCAATAAGAGATCGTTTACTTCATTTGGAGCTCCTTGCCGTGTAGCAACTTCTGCTGTGTGGCCATCAATATACCTGTACCAGAGCTCGGAAACCGGTTTTGTCTTCCCGATTAAAAAATTCGGCCTTATAAGTTTTAAAACATTATGATTTCAAATTATAACAAAAGTATTGATAATATCATTAAAGTGATTAACGGACACGATAATTTTCTTACCCCTTTATTCATAAACGTTCATCAAATCTGCTTTAGTTAAAATTGCCTTAATATTCGTTTGTCTTTATCTGTCACTTTGACATTTGTGTTTGTGGGAAAGGGACAAAGCACATTTTTAGTTAGCAGAGGTTTGTTAATTTTTATGAATAAGAGGGTTAATGTTTTAGATAGTAACATGGCCATATTTTGATTTTATCGTGTATAAACAGAAAAACGTAGTTTTTAGCTTCGAAATGGTCGATTTGGAGTGATGTTTGAAACTATATTTTTTAAAGAAAAATCCAAAAAATACATTTAAAATTTATGACACTAGGTCGCAATTGTCCTTTTCTAGATAGTGAGAAAATGTCAAGATACGTGTCAATTCAATCAGAAAACCCGTCTAAATAGACGAGCGTTTTAAACTGATGACGACCCTTAATTGCGTTTTACGATATTATTTCGTACTTTAAGGAATTTTAAAAACCAAGATGGCGGACATATATTTTTCTTAAAAATCGATATGGGTGTCATCGTCGAGGTTCCTCGGGGTGCCGATTACGAAAATGATATGCATTTTCAAATCCAAGATGGCGGACATTTATTTTTCTTTAAAATCGATGAGGTCATCTTTGTAGTTCCTCGGGGTACTCTTTCCGAAAGTTACATCCATTGTCAAATCCAAGATGGCGGACATTGATTTTTTCTTTCGAGTAATTTTGCACAAAAGATAAATAGCATCAGACAACTGACAGATACAAATAAACCTCATTTATATCTTTGTTACCATCTAAAATCATCATCGGGCGATGTCGCGGGCGGCCGCTAGTTTATTTAATAGATGAAGATTACAAAAGCATATCTTTAAATAAAAATGGAGACGACCAATATTTCAAAAACAGTAAAAATCGGTTCCGAGCCCTTACCTCCACTATTTAGGGTGATCGAAAATATCTCAACATGCACCCTAACCCCTTGGTCACAGTAGTGTTCAGATATTTATGAGCACCTCGCTCGCTTCGATATATGCCAAAGCGACTTTACTAGACGATACATTTTCAATATTCCTCATATGATGCTACAATAAAATGTAAATATTAGAAGTATATAAATTGCATAGAGACTTTTGATAAGTGCAGTGCAATGGTGTAAGTATATAACATTAACAATTATTCTGAGATTCGTACGAAAAATGACGTTGATACTCAGAATAAAATCATAAATTCCATTAATGCGGCTTAAATTATAAATTATGTATACATCTTCATAATTACGTGTTTATATATTTCTTCACTTCACCGTATTGAAGGATAATAATCTCAAGTTTGTTATAAATTAAATATTGACACCGTTTTCGTACACAACGAAATATAAAATAATGAAGAGAAATAAGTATAAATTAAATGGGAGGATCAACTATTCTTTGTTGCTCGTTACCATGGTTATGTCTCCTGAGTCACTATTTAAAACCGTGATTTTATAGGGTTTAAATCTACCAAACATGAGTTTTAGCGATGAGCATAAATCCATCTCAACACGGGTCATCTCTTGAAAAGGTTGGAGTCTATATTATAAATATTTTTCTAAGAAACTCGGTTACTGTTGTCTCCTCGCTGACGGGACAGAATAACAACAAGAAAAAGTTGATTGACCCAAATATGATATAATAATAAAATAGGAATGTTATTCTTATATTTTGTACAAACTTTAAAAGCTTCTAATACATTTATAGAAAACTTAAAACTGATACAAATATATTACATATCCACTAAAATTTTATTTCGGATGCAGTTGCCTCTTTCTAACTTACGCAATACCTATATAATTTTTTGTATACATTTGTAAGTAGGAAACGGAAATGAAGAAATATACATTGACAATATAAGACTATCATAAATTGCTGCATTTTTATGATCTTCGATAAATCTAAGATATGTCGTATCAACATGCACATATTTCCTAGATCTTTTACCCCCGTATTCATAAAACTTAACCCCTGCTAACTAAAATGTTCTTTGTCCCATTCTCACAGACGTCAATGTCAAATTGACAGATAAGGACAAACGAACTTTAGCTGCTAGTCAACTAATATAGGTTTGATAGGCGTTTACGAATAAGGGGGTTAGTGTTTATCCGAAAAAACATTGAAAAAATCGATATACAAAATGCCGGCCTCAGAAAACCATTGTCAAAATCTCACAACATTCTAAATAGATGGGTGGATCAACTATTTTTTGTTGCTCGTTACCATGGTTACGTCTCCTGAGTCACTCTTTAAAACTGTGATTTTAAAGGATTTAATATACCAAACATGAGTTTTAGCAATGAGCATATATCCATTTTGGACATGGTTCATCTCTTGAGCATGCTTGAAGTCCATATTATAAACATTTTTCTAAGAAACTCGGTGTCTCCTCGCTGACGGGACAGAATAACAACAAGAAAAAGTTGATTGACCCAGATACATACAAAGGCACTTGATTTCACTTCTGAATTTATTAGATATTGTCTAATTGGACTGCCGGCGTGTACACATATATATCCCAAAATGTAAGGCACTACTAACATATTTAATGAACACTGGTATACATAAATGCTTCATAGATGCTCAAAAACCATTTGATCAGTGTTGCCAGATGGTTACATTTCTTACATTTTTCGTAACTTTTGACCGGCTCGCGTAACATGTAAGTAACTTCTGTTGTAAAGGAAATTTTTGTAACTTTTGAGAATAATGGAACTCTATTTAAAAAGAAAGGTCAATTGAATCAAACCGGGACCAAGCGAGACAATTTATAGGCTTTCATACAGAAAAGGTGACAAAAGAACCTATATGGTACGCCTGTCTGTCCGTCTGTTGCAACTATGTATGACATTCGAGATACCGCCCATCAGACTGGCGTAATTCTGTCGCCGAACTCACCGAATTATAGTTGTATGTGGCTACTCATTCCTTAAAATCGAATGTTACGAAAGTAATTATGAAAAATATAAAAAATGTAACTTTTGCATCAAAAATGTAACTTTTCAAGAAAAGAAACGTAATTTTCGTCCTAACGGCACTGGCAACACTGCATTTGATACTGATTACTCGCAATGGCGACGAGCTCGAAGAAAGAATACGCATAAGTTTCACTAGATAACATCACACTGCGATACCTTCCGAGGGTGTAACGAACTTCGAAAATCGAACTACGCGCCGTCCCTTTCACTCATATAGAATATAACACGAGAGTGAAAGAGACGGCACGACACGTAGTTCGATTTTGGACGCTCGGAGTAGACCTTCTGGGCCCTATTTCACCAAGTTGACACATGTATGTATTTGACATATGTAGGCTGACTACTACAATTTGTTTTTTGACAATTGTCGCGCCTGTCAGCTTTGGTGATATAAGGCCCTGGTAATTTATTGCTTGAACAGAAATTGACAAAATTTCAGCGGAAATTGCTATTTTACACAGCAGTTTCTTTCTGTGACTGACGCTCTTTGATATTGTTCCGTTGATAGTTTTTAACAGCTGCCATTCACAATTATAAATTACTTACATTCGCCGGTAAAACAGACTGATATAGCAAATTTAAGCACTCGTGTTCGGCTCGTGCGGAAAACATCGCTCGTTCTTATCACAAACTGCAAATTGAAGACACGGCAATTAAGTGAAGTTTGACACATTTGGCGTAGACACAGGGTGTAACAAAAATATTGAGGATCCGTTTAAGGGCATATTCGGTATCGTGTTCTGATTAGGAAAACTTAAAAGATATTTTTTTTTCACTTCTCATGCTCGAAAAGTGTGTCATATTAGACTTGTCAAGCGGGGCTAAAGTAGTACATTTAACCCCTAGGGAAAATATGAATACATATATATGATTTACAAAACATTTGAAATTGACCTATCAAAATACTTCACCTATTAAATCCACCAATCACAGAACACTAATTTAACTCTTAAAAAATATTTGGTATTGGGTATTAACCAACCAGAATACAGCTTTACTAAAATCGACCAATCTGGAAACATAATTAATTTTTCTAAAGAGTCTAAAGATTAAGTTTGTAGTAGTCCCTATTTCACAATAATTAAAAAAGTGGTTAAATCGTTCGAGCAACACTTTGAAGCGCTCAATGGAAGGTCAATCAGCTTTTTTCGCACGTGAATGTTGCGCGCGAACCGCAGTGTCTATGTTTTGTGTGTCAAAGGAGTATAGAAAAAAAATCATGCTGCAAAAGTATATATCTTCGCCGTGGAATTTATTGTTAATTTTGGGTGGGTTAACCTTTGTTTATTTATTTTCTCGCAATCGAAGTGAAAAGTAGAGTGTATAACTCTGGTCTAAAAGCCATATTACCCCTCGAACTATTTTCCCTCACTTCGTTCGGGAACTATCTCGTGGTAATATGGCTCATTTTATACCCTTGTCATACAATCTACTATTTGACGCGAAAAAAAAAATTTTTTCTATGAAGGCAGATCGTCCAAGTCAGCCAACTGTCCATACAAGGGACAAAAATTTATTGTATCAAAAAAAATATTCTTCTACTTTTCCTAATCAGAATACGATACCGAATATGCCTTTAAACGGATCCTCACTATTTTGTTACAGCCTGTATTATAGTTGCCATTTAAGGCCTGGTTTTATAAATATCCGTTAGATCAAATGTCAGACCAAATTTCAGTTACTCAGTACATTTTTTGACATAACAAACCGACGTAAGGTGTAACGGATCTTTATAAAACCGAGCCTAAATGTTTGAAATAAATCTGTCTCAGCTTTCATTAGCCAGACTCTAAATAAGGGCTTATCTAGAAATCACGTGAAGTTTATTGATCATTTTTAGACCCCCCGTGGTGATCTCTGGTGAGGTTCTAGGCGACCCCCCGCGCCACCCCCATGAACCCTCTCTTTGTATTTTTTGCACTACTTAAATTTTAAAGTAAGGCTCGGTTGCACCAACATACGATCACAGGCCGGTCATCGTCAAATATGGCGCCGGCAGCTGTCATCCCATAGAGACTTGTCAAACTTTCCATACAAACAGATTTTAACGTGCAGCATAACAGATTTGTCATGTGCATGAAAATTTACAATAAGTTACTGAAATGTATACAAGAGCTACCTTTACATAAATTCAAATATGCATTAATTAAGCTTTTAACTGAGAATAATTACTATAGTGTGAAGGATTTTCTGGCTCAAAATATTCATTAATAACATTTTCAAAAATATTTGCATGCTAGTATATAATACAAATAGCAGGATAAGCTACCTATTGTCACATACCACCTAAGGACAAAAATGTACCTACTTATTCTATGCAAATAAACTCTATTCTATTCTATTCTAACGAACACCGCATACGATTACAGACGGTTTGGTGCAGCCCACCCTAAATGATATTGTATTATATTAGTTGATCATGTGTCTATTTTCGCATATGCGTTATGCAAAAATGGACTCGCTGTGTTTGACGTGCCAAATGAAGATTTACAATATCCTAAATAAATATTATTCACGGTTCCGTAGTATAAATAAATTAATAAATATTAGAGGACAATCTTACACAAATCCAACTAGAACCACAGTAAGCTCAAGAAGGCTTGTGTTATGGGTACTAAACGACTATATATTTAATAGATATAAATACTTAAATACATAGAAAACATCCAAGACTCAGAAACAAATATTCTTGCTCATCACACAAATATTTGCCCTGACCGGGATTCGAACCCAGGACCTTCACAGCTTCACAGACAGGTGCACTACCCACTAGGCTAAACCGGTCGTCAGTATGTACCTACACACTGTAAAAACACGTGAGGTCACCTTGCACCTCCCCCAACGTGATCAGTAGTGAGGTATTCGAAAGCCCGCTTCCCCCTCGGAGCTTCGGGTGATTTCTAGATAAACCCTAGGGGTTTGTATGAGTTTGGTAGATTACCTCTCGTGTTGGTTGTTCTGAAGCTAAGCGGTTGGTTTTACGTCTACATGTGAATGGTGGCCGCGGTGTAGCGAGCCTCGCCCCGTCGCCAGCTCCACTGAGATGGACGGTACTGGAAATAAAATAGTACATTATTGGAGTGAGTAGGTATAGACGGCCGACTGTAGGGAGGCCGGATAGTGATACGAAACCGGCAAGCCCTTTTCACGGAAAAGCATGTATAGTGCTTTTATCAAACATATATGCAATTAAATAAAAAAAATACACCTCTCAAAAAAATTACAATTTTCCCTCCAATCCCTATATAATGTTCTTTTTTTTACGGGAGTCGTTCGTATTACGCGTGTGTAGTGTTCGAATAGACCGTATTAGGGCCATTACACACAACCTGATAATAAGAATCTTAATTTCTATGGTCTCCAGTAACTTAAGTATACACAATATTTTAAATTTATTCATCAACACATTGAATCATACAGATTTGTATGCTTAATATCAGTTCGTGTGTAATAGGCATTAACGCGGATATTTTTGGTCCGATAACCATTCATAACCGTTTAGCCTGGGGAGCTGCCGCGAAAGCACCATCCTATTTTCTCTCTATCGCTCCAATGAGAAATGTCTTTTGAGCGACAGAGAGGAAAAAATACGATAGTGCTTTCGTGGTCGTAGCTCTGTTCGTAAACACAGAAGCCATGTTTACATTAAAATTAATAATAAAAGTTACTTCCCGGCCTAGGCCTTAAATTTTATATGAAATTCCTTTACAGTTCTCTCGAGTTGTTCCGCCCGAAACGTGATACTTTGAAGCCTGCTATAACGAACATAACGTCAATATTTCATTGCATGTTTGAGAAAATTATATTTATAGTACGCCACCCATCATTTTAAAAATTTCTTTTCAAATTATCTATATAAGACCGTCCGTTCCTCTTAGTACGTGTATAGGATCTCTATAGAATCTTTATTGTCATCATCATCATATCAGCCGAAAGGCGTCCACTGCTGGACATAGGCCTCCCCCATTGGAGGGGGTAAATGCCATAATCGCCACGCTTGGCATGCGGGTTGGCGATCGCAGTATTTCCCACCAGGGATGCTGCTGCCCACCCCCCCGGTGGTCTTGGTCGTAGTTTTAGGACTTACCCGGGTCCGGGTCCAATCTTTATTGTATTTGTACAGTAATTTTATCTCACGAGCGCGGGTGAGCCATGGTTGTGTGTTGAGATACACATGCTCATTGTCTATGTGCGTAAGCGCAGGAGCTACGTATACAAATTGTCTGCGTTCGTATGTTTCTTTTACAAATACTGGTGGGAGACTTGTCGAAATCTGGATACGTGGGGAAGTAAGGCCTTTGCCCAGCAGTGGGACATCATAGACACTTATGAGTAATTACAAGTTTTTAAATGTTTTGATTTCAAACTATGACAAAAGTATTATCACCAATATAGTGATTAACGGGTACGATAATTTTATTAAAGTTTTAGATAGTAACACAGACGTTTTTTAATTTAATTGTAGATTTTAAGCGGAAAAATATAGTTTTTAGCTTGAAAATGGTCCATTTGGAGTGATGTGAAACGATATTTCTTAATGAAAAACCCAAAAATTACATTTCAAATTTGTGGCATTCGGTTGTCGAAAAAACGCCAAAGATACGTGTCAATTCATAATGAAAATGGCCTAAATACATGAGCGGTTTTCAACTGATAAGAACTCTTAGGGTCAATCAACTTATTCTTGTTGTTATTCTGTCCCGTCAGCGAGCAGACAGCGGTAACCGAGTTTCTTAGAAAAATGTTTATAATATGGACTTCAAGCGTGCTCAAGAGATGACAAATGTCCAATAGTTATTTGTTATACAAGGGTGCAAAGTTGTATTCTAACCGCGAGTGTGGAATTGAAACACGAGCTAGCGAATGGATTCTAAGATTGAACCACGAGCTAGCGAATGGATTCTATGGTTGAACCGCGAGCGAAGCGAGTGGTTCAACCATAGAATCCTGAGCGAAGCGAGTGGTTCAAAAATAGAATCCTGAGCGTAGCGAGTGTTGCAACACACGAGACGTAAAATAACTTTGCAGCCGTTTATATAACACAAACCTTTTCACCTCACAGTTGTCCTAAATATAGTTGTCCGCTACCTAATCCCGAGATTTGGCGTAGGTACTAGTTTTTTAACACAACAGCACAATATAAAATTATTGTTGCTGGACTGTCTGGATTACATGTTATTATGTTTAAAAAAGTTACAAATAGCGCGTTCGGATTTCAAATATTCTTTGCACTCTTGTGGATAAAATGCAGTTTTGCTATCTGTTTTTAAAGAATAAAAAAGGGCTTTCCGAGCTAGTGAGGTGAAAATGGATTTATGCTCATCGCTAAACTCATGTTTGGTATGAATGAAGCATAGGTATTCTGGTAGATGTCGCTGTAGTCCCTTAAGGCGTTTGTATAAAAATATAGTTTACGTTAGCAGCGGTACTGCTTAATACGAAGGAACGGTTGATGAATTAGAACTGGGTAGTGATTGCACCTATAGCTCAGTTGGCTAGAGCGACTGGCCGCGAGTGCCGGGAGGTCGCAGGTTCGAATCCTGCTCGGTGCCTAAATTTTTCAATTTTTCCTTTATTCTAAACTCATGTTTGGTAGATTTAAACCCTATAAAATCACGGTTTTAAAGAGTGACTCAGGAGTCGTAACCATGGTAACGAGCAACAAAGAATAGTGGATCCACCCCTTAACTAATAGTAGATTGTATGACAAGGGTCTAAAATGAGCCATATTACCACGAGATAGTTATTTTCCTGAACAAAGTGAGGGAAAATAGTTCGAAGGGTAATATGGCTTTTAGACCAGAGTTATACACTCTACTTTTCACTTCGATTGCGAGAAAATAAATAAACAAAGGTTACCCATCCAAAATTAACAATTAATTCCACGGCGAACTTATATGTAATTTGGCAGCATGTTTTTTTTTCTAAACTGCTTTCATGCTTTGACACACAAAATAGACACCGCGGTTCGCGCGCAACATTCACGCGCAAAAAAGCTAACTCACCTTCCATTGAGCGCTTCAAAGCGTTGCTCGAACGAACTGATCACTTTTTTAACTATTGTGACTACTACAAACTTAATCTTTAGACTCTTTAGAGAAATGAATTCTATTTTCTGATTGGTCGATTTTAGTAAAGCTGTATTCTGGTTTGTTAAAACCCAATACCAAATATTTATTAAAGAGTTAAATTAGTGTTTTTGATTGGTGGATTTAATAGGTGAAGTATTAGGATTGGTCTAAATTGAATGTTTTGTAAATCATAAATATGTATTCATATTTTCCCTAGGGGTTAAATATGCTACTTTAGCTCCGCTTGACAAGTCTAATATGACACACTTTTCGAGCATAAGAAGTGAAAAATAAATAATATAAACCGACCTTAATAATCAGTTGCCCGCTGCGTGTGTGGGGGTTCTTGAAGGCGTACAGAACCCACGCCGCCAATGCGGCCACCAGAGCGATAATGGCGATGGCGGAGACGGCCGCTCCGACCTGGTACATAAAGTAAGATTAAATAAATAAATAATAAATCAATATTTGTGGACAATCTTACACAAATCAACCTGGCCCCAAACTAAGCAAAGCTTGTACTATGGGTACTAGGCGACGATATACAATACTTATATAGATAAATATATACTTAAATACATAGAAAACATCCAAGACTCAGGAACAAATATTCGTGTTCATCACACAAATAAATGCCCTGACCGGGATTCGAACCCGGGACCCCCAGCTTCGAAGGCAGGGTCACTACCAACTAGGCTAAAGCGGTCGTCAAATTAGTAACGGGATATTTAGGTAAAACCTATATCTGTATTCGAGTGTTATAATCGTAATTCTAATGTAAATGACCAGCTGCGCTGCTTGAAATCACACGCACGCACGCACGCACGCACACACACACACACACACAAAGTTTTGCTAAGCATGCAATTTGACATTTGTGATAGTCCACATTGAAAGGGACCTTACGGCGGCAGGCGCTTACGCTGCGAATCGGTGCTATTGTACTCGAACAACGGCAATAAAGGCGTAAGTGCCGGCCGCTATAAGGTCCCTTTTGATATGGACTACCTCATTTTATGGAGCGAGCTATGCTTGGAGTTTCTCTTAGGGATCGTATCCGGAACGAAGTTATTCGTCAGAGAACAAAGGTTACCGACATAGCTCAGCGAATTAGTAAGCTGAAGTGGCAGTGGGCAGGTCACATATGCCGCAGAACCGATGGCCGTTGGGGCAGACTGGTCCTTGAGTGGAGATCGCGTGTCGGCAAACGTAGTAGGACGCCCTGTAACTAGGTGGGGCGATGATATTCGAAAGGCAGTGGGCAGGGATTGGAGGAGAAGAGCTGAAGACCGAGCTCAGTGGCGTGCCATGGGAGAGGCCTATGTCCAGCAGTGGACTGACACAGGCTGATGATGATGATGATGATGACCTCATTTTAATTTTAGTGAGGTCTAAATGGTAGTACTATACTAACCGGTGAACCGCCGGACGCCGGCACCGGGGCCGCGGCCGGCGCCGGGGCGCGCACTGCTGCGCCGGTCGGGACCGCTTCCGGGACATGGGTCTCTGTAAACGAAAAGACACAATTAAAGTTCACAGTACAGATAATGAAGGACCTGCAATCGCGCTTGGAACGAAAAGAAACCGGCCAAGTGCGAGTCGGACTCGCGCGCGTAGGATTCCGTGCCAATAATCTATAAAATTTATAAAAATAGCGCATATTAGCGCATATTATCTATAAAAACGGCAAAAAAAAACACGGCAAAATTTGTTATATGGGAGCCTCCTTAAATATGTATATATTTTATTCTGTTTTTTAGTATTCCTGTTATAGCGGGAACAGAAATACATTACCTGTGAAAATTTCAAGTTCATGAGATACAGCCAGGTGACAGACAGACAGACAGCGGAGTTCTAGTAATAGGGTCCCCTTTGGATACGGAACCCTAAAAATTAGCTGCCAAACCTAGGTTTTGTCAGACACAAAGCCTACTGTATAGAAGTATACAGTACATTCCGTACATTATTGTAAATTAATACTTTGACACGAAAAATGTATTATTAAGGTCATTGTCAGATTTAGGTTCGCGTCTTTTGGTGGACATATCATAAGTTAAGGGCCACAAAGCTTAATTTTGGATTGGTCTAGTAACCCGCATAAACAGTGTTTCCGTAACTATAAATCCATGTAATAAAAACATAACTTACATGTACATAAGCCGTTAGCTATTGACCACCGGGTGGACAAATATTTGTGTGATGACCATGAATATTTGTTTCTGAGTCTTGGATGTTTTCTATGTATTTAAGTATTTATATCTATCAAATATCTCGTCGTCTAGTACCCATAACACAAGCCTTCTTGTGCTTACTGTGGGGCTAGTTCGATTTGTGTAAGATTGTCCTCTAATATTTATTTATAATTAGGAAACGCTGCCAGCCTTCTGGGTACTATTGCCAGTGATGGGGGGCATCTTCTTTTTATAGTTTAGTTAGTTTAATTAGGTTAGTGATGTATTATTTAACTTTATATTTTTATGTTTGTTTCAAGTTATAAATAAATTAAATACTTTGCAAGTTTATCTTCACTGTATGACATTAATTTTGTTATAATTGTAAACTCGAAATTATTATTCCTTCTTGAACTGTAAATTGATATTTTGACATGATAAATATATTACTTATTATAGTTAGACTTTCTTAAATTGTAAATTTATTATTTATTATATTATTTATTTATTTTGTTTTTACAACTGACAATGACTCATTATAGTCAGACTTACTTAAATTGTAAATTAATATTTTGTCATGTAAAAGTGCCCTTGTGGCCTATTTGCAGAGTAAATGATTGATTTTTGTGTTTTTTTTTGTGCCTATATAGATACCTGGGTAAATCAACTATTCTTTGTTGCTCGTTGCCATGGTTACGTCTCCTGAGTCACTCTTTAAAACTGTGATTTTATAGAGTTTAAATCTATCAAACATGAGTTTTAGTGAGGAGCTTAAATCTATTTGCACATGGTTCATCTCTTGAGCATGGTTGAAGTCCATATTATAAACATTTTTCTAAGAAACTCGGATACTGTTGTCTCCTCGCTGACGGGACAAAATAACAACAAGAAAAAGTTGATTGACCCACCTAGCGGTTGTGTCTTGACGATGGTCTCGTGTTCGGAGCCCCCGTCGGTGACGTACACGGTGCCGGACACGTCGCCGGGCATCGCGCCGGGCGCCGCCGGACACTGGCTGGCCTTCACTATCTGCGTACGGTCGCACGCTGAAAAATATACACACACATTTGAGTACTTGGCTCCTAAATTATATAACAACTTGCCACAGAAGCTGTTTGATGAGAAAGTGAGAAAAAATACTTTTGTAACCAATGTTAAAAAATGCCTTATATAGATAACTATTAGTATATTAACTAAGATTAAAATTGCATGCATCATAATTAGTAAGTAATAAATGGCGTAAACGCCCCAGTGATTGACGCCTCAATACCCAAAAGTTGACACCTGTTTCTCACCTCTAGTACTATGACATAAGATTGAAAGTGGTTGAGGTATTGGGTCAGTGTTGAGCACCGTGACATTTACCTTATTACAGCGACCGCATGAATACTATAACTACATACTTAGATATAATGAGACAAGTGTATCAAGAGCATTCTAACTGCCAACAAACTGTTACGCAGTTTGGCAGTGTAGTTAATTTTGTGTAAATTGATGTGTCTTTATGAAATAAACGATTAATAATAATAATATACAAGTTCTTAGAGCAACCACCGGTTTTTAACCGGACAAGTGGAGACGGACGATGCACTAGCCCACCGAAGTCCCGTTCAAATTAAAAAAAAAAACTTACAGTATTACACTTAAACTTAACTTCACTTTTAAAATATACAGGGCGTCCCACGGCTATGCCACATGGAGGGAAAGTACCTTGAATATTGTAGATGGAACATTTTACTGAAAGAAGACATTATTTGAAAAAAAAAAAAAACAATTTAAACTGCATTCACAGATATTTAAATAATTTTATGGTTGAGCCAGGAATTGAACCCGTTACACGTGATAAATTGATTTTTGTATTAAGAATGTTAAAATTCGTGGTCTTCCTTTTATTTCTGACACTATGCTATTTAGCAAAAAATAATCCATATGATGAAGCCTTTCGATTGGTATGATAAAGCTACAGGGTAACTATTTTTCTTGTGTAACGGGTTCGATTCCCGGTTCACGGTTTAATTATTATTTAAATATCTGTGAATGCAGTTTAAATTGTTTTTAAAATAATAATGTCTTCTTTCAGTAAAATGTTCCATCTACAATATTCAAAGTACTTTCCCTCCATGTGGCATAGCCGTGGGATACCCTGTATATATATTGGTCTGCTGATGCGACTTACCCCTACGGCTGTAAGATGGGTACTGAAGCTAATTGAGAGAGCACGATAAATACGAATTTTTTCGATAAAGTACGAAGGAAAATCATTATGCACTACATCTGTGTACAGTAGTACCCAACTGATGACGCGCGTCGTGAATCTTCGTTCGCGCAGAAAAGAAAGTATCGCTCCGAAGATTAACGAAAGAATGCTTAAAACTTACAATTAACCTTAGATCACTACTATAAGGTTCATAATACACTGTTCATAACGCGCGTGCACTCGATCAGAAGTATGGCGGCTGACTAACATGCCACGCGGCGCGCGCTAACATGGCGGCAGCTGCGGACCAATAGCGGTACAGGAAAAAGAAGCGCGGTGCGTGGAGCGTGCCGATTGGTCAATAGCATTTCCCGCGCTTTAAAAATTCATCTTCTGCGCAGGTACATCGGTAAGCCATATCAGTTGGGTACTACTGTATGGTTTTAGATTCAACTCGATACCTCCACGCGTTTTACGTATCATACTCACATCTGAGCACCCAATCCTGCTTGTTCCTATCTGTTCCGCTAGAGCACTTCTTCAGCGCCTCACACCAGGAACACTGTGGAGTGGACACTAAATTAACTATGTATAACAGTAGGGAACATTACTCGTACTAGGATTGGCTCATCATCATCATCATATCAGCCGAAAGGGGCCGTTCAAGTATTACGTAAGCAGATTCATTACAATTATTTACCCCCCGTCCCCCCTTGTCAGCAAAAGTAAGCAAACCTCTTACCATTGTGTAAAAAAAAACTATTGTTGACGTAATCACCATCTAGACCCCCCCACCCCCCATGTCATCAAAAATAAGCAAAGCATAAACCCCTCCGCCCCCCTGTAGTGCTTACGTAATACTTGAACGGCCCCTAAGACGTCCACTGCTGGACACAGGCCTCCCCCAAAGGGTGCCATAACGACCGGTCCTGCGCCACCCGCATCCAGCGGACTCGCGCGACCTTTACCAGGTCATCAGTCCACCCTGTGGGGGGGCTACCCACGCTGCGCCAGAATTGGCTATCTGACTACAATTTTTTATTTTTATTTTTTCTTTAATTCGAACCAGTTTTTAAGAACCAGTCATATAGTCAAGAATCATGTATCATCGGGTTACAAGCAAAAGAGATATACTTACAAGATATACTTACAATAAAGCTCGTATATCAGAATCGTTTCAGTACTGAGATACGAGGTTTCGAAGAGTAATAACAAATTGGATAGTGACTTTCGCTTCTCATCCGACGATATCTGAAAATCAAACCTTATTGCTTCCTCGTTTGGGCAGCGTTTCGAAGAACACGATATATCTCATCGCAAAATACTCACATTAAACTCTGTCTCATGGTTAGCGCACGACTCGCACGTATCATACTGGAGGCATGTTGGCAACGCGATGATACGTAGCAGTGTGTTCGCCGTGATATTGTGAGTCTTGTATGTCACTCGGTGGTATTCGTAGATAGTCTTCCTTCGGACGTCTGATAAAAACAAGTTGATTAGATATATTATAGGGATTTTGACTACTCCAAAAGAATCAATGCAAAAAAGTATGCGGCTCTTTCAACTTTTTCATGACCAGTTTTCTATTACAAAAAAATCTATGACATGTATTGAATTAGTGTGCAAAAATAGGAATTCGAAATAGTACCTGAACCTAATAAAACGAATTTATAATATATTGCCGTTACTTTAATTTTAACATATTGCCGTGAAAGGTGGGTAACACCGTGGTAAAAACCATTTTTTCATACAAATGGTCAGACATCCAAGGACCACTGAGTTACTCGATTTATGGATATTAATTAGCTGTGGTTCGTTAATTACCAAAACTATCGGAAGTGATACTGCAATTAAACCTCTTTCTAAATAACAATTTCAAAGGCTGTATTTTATTCTAAAAGCTGTATTTAAAAAAAAGTGTTTGAAAATTATGTACATGAAAAAGTAGAATGGCAAATGCCCAATCGTGAAAATTCTATTCATATATGTACCTCAAAAAATAACGAATGTACAACCGTCTTAATGTTGCTGGTTAGAGAAAGCGCGACAGATCAGTGACGTCATTTGACCACGAGCGCCATAGTACATGACGATCTTTACAATACAAAGGTGCGTTTTGCGGAAAAGGGACAGAATATGTCCCCTCTTAAAACTTTGAAGACATAATTATGCCATTATTTATTCTCTTTCGAGAAAATTTCAACTATCGATTTTCTTATGCGGGGTTAACAGAGAGCTGAGACATCGTCATTTTGACGAAAGCTCAAAAAAAGAAGATTGGTGAGTATTTAGGCCGTCCTAGACCGGTCCTCGACTGACGTCACATGAAAAAAAAAAAAGAATCTGCTGATTTTCACAACAGAAACACGAACTTACACATCAAAATTAATACGGAAATGATCGTCTAGACGAAGAAATTGATTTGAAAAACCACTACACAAATTCGTCGATAGATGGCGTTGTACCCATGGCGCTCAATTTCTACACCAAGTTGTTAAGATTTTCTTTAATTAATTAGGTTGGGACGGGTGCCAATTTGTGTACGGAGCCCTCGGTGCGAGTCGGACTCGCACTTGACCGGTTTGTAGGGTTCCGTAGTAAACAAGGAATTTCTCAGTAACCGTTAGTACTAGAAAGCTGTAATTTGGCATGAGTATACATATTAATGACGCCGACAAAACGGTAGAATAAAATCATAAAAAAATTTTTTTCCTCCCCTACATATAAAGTGGTGCTGAATTTTTTTTTACTTCCAAACCCCATCGTGTGCGGTATCGTTGGATAGCTCTTTCAAAAATACTATAAGGTTTCTAAAAGCATTTTTTGATCCAAGAATCGGTTGGCGTGATATTAAGCTTTGAAGTGATAATTTTTGCTATGTTCAAGTGTCCCCCCCCCCCCCCTTCCAGCTAAACGGTGGCTACTAGGCATGTGAAAAAAACCATGGTAGTAGTATATACGATGAATTTAAAAGGAAAACTATCACAGCTAAGTAGACATTACCGTAAAGGGCATAAATATGTATACAACACAATATATCATAAAAGTACATCATCAGTACTAAGATCAGTAAAAACCCTTCTACGGGTCCGTAATTCCGCATATGACCGGTGACGTGATGGACGGGCAACTACGGAACCCTACACTGTGCGTGGCCCGACACGCACCTGGCCGGTTTTCATTTTATATAGGCTGGACCCAGTAAAGCGATAGTGTGGTTGGACAGTGGCCTGGGGAAAATCCAGGGGAAACCTCCGACACGACCACGCGGGCGGTTTAAACACTGGAATACTCTAACACCCTTATTCATAAACATTCACCAAACCTACTTCAGCTAAAATGCCGTTAATATTCGTTTGTCCTTATCTGCCATTGACATTTCTGCTAGCGGGAAAGGGACAACACACATTTTAGTTAGCAGAAGCTTGTTATTTTTTATGTATAGGGGCGTAAGAGTTTGCGCTCCAGTGAGATTGGTTGAGCGGCTTCAACCAAATCTGAGGTGTGAGTGGAATCGAGCTACTGGGAGTTTTGCAAATCAATTTCAAGATTGCACATAGATTCGCTACGACGGCTAGGTGTCTTGGTGTCCTATCGATATGGTGCTATTTGATACGTGTACTAACAACGACACTGTAACTGACCATTAGTAGACGTTATCTCTTCGGAATAAGGTTCACGTATGGTCAGTCTAACTCCAAATCTGAGGTGTGAGTGGAGTCGAGCTACTGGGAGTTTTGCAAATCAATTTCATAATTGCACATAGATTCGCTACGACGGCTAGGTGTCTTGGTGTCCTATCGATATGGTGCTATTCGATACGTGTACTAACAACGACACAGTAACTGACCATTAGTAGACGTTATCTCTTTGGAACAAGGCTCACGTATGGTCAGTGTAACTGTCTTTGATAGCACAAATGGTGTAACGAACGACATGGACGAGAAATCTAAACAACTATAATCCTACCATTTAACATAAACGGTGCTGATGCGGTGTAAAATACGACTATAATAAAATGGACGAAAAAACTAAAATGCTATTTTAAACTACTAAACTTACTTAACTCGCTGACGCTCGTTTCATAATACGGGAGTTTTAAGGCCTAATTATGTACAGTTGTATACACTACTTTATCTACATCCATAAATTAAATCCTCTTTCATGTGTTGAGGCACCATTGCGTTGAAAGTGCAGGAGTTCGAGTTCGTGAGCTCGTTGAAGTCTTATTGAGCACGAGCCTGTATCGTAATGGGCGGACATGGCCATAACGATACCGTTTTTGATGCTGTTATGGCCATCTCCGCCCCGGACCGGCGCGATATTGTAAAGTTGGTCCTTACATACACTTTTTGAGCACATAAAAGAGGATTTACTGTAGGGATAAAGTAATTTAAGGTGCTGCGGGCTAGACTGCGGGGAATTAAAAGTAATAGAAAATATCTTCCGTGTTTCACATCATTTATTAGAGCGCTATCTATTCACGGATAGCGGAAAAGCACTTTCTTAATTTCACTAGAGATGGGTAAATCCGGACTTGAAGATTCAAAGATTCAAAGAGTTTTATTTGTCCAACATAGGTAAAAAAAAAAAAATGAGTACAAGATGTTAATAGCAGTCTCGTATCACTATGTGGTGCCTGGTGGCATACAAATATAATTGTTAAATGATTCTAATCCGCAAGCGGTGCCGATTCCCTATCGACTCTTTTCAAATCTAATCGAATCCGAGGAGTTATTAACTCCGACTCCGCACGGAGCCGATTCAATGGCCGGTCTGCACCGGTATCGAGGACCCGGAGGTAAAACTGGGGGGCTAGCACAACTACCGCTGCGACGAGACGCGAGTAGAGAAAAATCTATCCACCTCTTTCTAACCCGCACAGTTCGAGCGAGACAGGAATCGCCGAGTCGCGCGAGATACGATTTGTCAGCAAGTTGTGCTAGCCCCACAGATAGACTTTCGTATATTTCGATAAAATCCGGAGTTGAAATAATCAAATGAATCGAAGAACCATTAGAACCACTGGATTTGTATTGAAACTAGCGAGTGCTGAGTGAATTGCTTTGAGGGATTCAAAGGAGTCGATGAGTCGATAAGCGGAGTCGATACCGATAGCTGAGCCGGATTTAGTGAATCGAATCGCTCCCGGGAGTCGAGATTACCCATCCCTAATTTTCAACAAGATGGCGCTCTAATCAACTTAGAGCGTTTAAGACCCTAATCCCGCTAATATATTTGAATACCGGTTTTGATTATACCGCTGATTAGACGTTTAGCGATATATACGCGGTCCTGGGTTCGAATCCCGGTCAGGGCAAATATTTGTGTGATGAGCATGAATATTTGTTTCTGACTCTTGGATGTTTTCTATGTATTTAAGTATTTATATCTATTAAATATATCGTCGTCTAGTACCCATAACACAAGCCTTCTTGAGCTTACTGTGGGGCTAGTTCGATTTGTGTAAGATTGTCCTCTAATATTTATTATTATTATTATTTTTTTGGGCGCTGGTGGTACTCCTTTTGCCTTCGCCCTTAAATGTTACTTATTTTATTATTGTTACTATTTAATTACGTATGTTCTGGTTTTTAACAGTGTCACAAATTGTATTATGTTGTTTGTGTAATGGCAATAAATTATTTCTTATTCTTATTTATTTTTTTATTAAAACAGCGAAATGCAATTATAACCGGTTATACCTTATTTAAAACAGGCAGTAAGAATACAGGTAACGATCGCAGTGCAAAACACGGAAAATATTACAATTAGTTTGAATCTCCCGCAATATAGATTTCCCCTATACACCTTACATATACTTTTGTATATACAGCAGTACACGAATGCTACTGTACGAAATGTCAATGTATTTACGTATTCCACGATTTCGAGCTGTCGCCGGCGGCAAAGTGAAGTGGTCATATCCGGGTCCAGTACCGTTGGTACAATTCGGTGGAACACCTGTACCTACACCAAAATGTGTTTAGACTGAGGATCGGTTGCGCCGACATACGATCACGGGCCGGTCATCGTCAAATATGGCGCCGGCAGCTGTCATCCCGTAGAAACTTGTCAAACTTTCCACACAATCAGGCCCCCATTTCACCAAAGCTGACAGGCGCGACAATTGTCAAAAAACATTACAACTGTAGTTGGGTGAATCAACTTTTTAGTGACAGTGGTTGCCCGTGGTTACGTCTAGTTGTCCAGGGGACAAAATTCGCATTCCATCGTGGTTTTATGCTATTTAAGTTTATAAAACATAAGTATTTGTGGTACTTATAAGCTATTTCCATAATGGTCCATTTAATAAGCATGTAAGTAGAACTTAATACAACATTTTCTTTAACAAACTATGCTACTAGTGTCCCTTGGGCAACGGATCAAGATAACAACACAAAAAAAGTTGATCCACCCAGTTGGTGAAACAGTTTTCACATGAAAATTGTCGATTTGTCAGCCTACATAATGTCAAATACATACATATGTCAACTTGGTGAAATAGGGGCCTGATTTTAAAGAACACCGCTTACGATTACAGACGGTTTGGTGCAAACGATTACAGATCGATCAACGTTAAGGCGAGCCGCATTCAGAGATCATTCACGAAAATGCTGAAATTTGAGCTTCCAGTGTGACGAAATAATGTAGAATTTACACAGCACAAAATTACATATTAAAGAAGTGAAAAATAAGAGTGTTGTTTTGTTTTCACAAAATGGATAGCTTTTTTGTTGTTCTCATGCAACAACCGGACAGATTATTCATAAGTGATCCAGTGTTCGAAAAAATCAATTATAATTTACCAATTATTTACAAAATTACGCGCATCGCCTCCGCAGAGGAGTCATACTTAGTTAAGAAAACAAAAGTCGTCCCTCCTATGGTCAATAGTTAACGGCTTACGTGCATGTTAGCTATGTTTTTATTACAGGGATTTATAGAAACGGAGACACTGTTTGTGCGGGTTACTGGTCCAATCCAAAATTAAGCTTTGTAGCCCTTAACTTTTGGTATGTCCACAGAAAAGACGCAAACCTAAATCCGCGTATGACCCAGAGAGCAGAATGGTTATTTGTAAACGGGTCATTGTCAGTTGCAAAGCCAAAAGTTGTCCATCCGGTGGTCAATAGTTAACGGTTTATGTGCATGTAAGCTATGTTTTTAGTACATGGATTTATAGTAACGGAGATACTGTTTATGCGGGTTACTGGTCCAATCCAAAATTAAGCTTTGTAGCCCTCAACTTTTGATA
Organism: Epiblema foenella; assembly: GCA_963556455.1. Lineage (NCBI taxonomy): Eukaryota > Metazoa > Arthropoda > Insecta > Lepidoptera > Tortricidae > Epiblema > Epiblema foenella. The sequence goes on from OY747095.1 coordinate 46,320,478, forward strand.
GTCCACCGAAAAGACGCGAACCTAAATCTGACAATGACCCAGACTCACGCGTGTTATGGGGATTCATTTGCCATAAAATAGCTATCATGTCATCCCGTAGAAACTTGTCCAATCAGATTTTAACAAACGCCTATTACTATTGCAGACATATATATCATAACTAGCAACGCCCTGCGGTGTTACCCGCGGATAAAAGGTCACATTTTCATACAAATATGACGTATAACGCACAGTGTTGCCAAATTATTCCTTGCAGAGTTAGCGTGGTAGGACTCTAAGCATTCTATTAAGCTCTACTTTTCTAAGCATATTTGTGGAAAGATAAGTAAATACTTCGTTCCGTTAGGTCCTCCCGAAACTTGCTTCTCACTGTTCCATCTTCCTCATCAAAATTTTATAATTCTTCTTTCACTTTCCGAGCTATTCGGCTTTGGAATTCTTTATCTCCTGATTTGAGGCGTGCTGAATCTATTGCTGTCTTCAAAAAACAGCTTAAAGATCACTATTTGTCTCTCCTTTAGACTATGTGGCTGACTATATATTTGTATATGTTTATGTACGTATATTTCTATACTATATTTATGTATGTTTATTTATCCTTAATTAAATGTTATTGTTGTAATTATTAGTAGGCTTCATATGTATTAACTCTGCACCACCTGCTATGAATCGCTCTGTTTAGATTTCCGCTACCCTAAGGTTGTCTGGAAGAAATCGCTCTTTAGCGATAAGACCGCCTGTTGTTTGCCTCTTCTCATTGTGTTTTCTGTACTGTACTGTATCCTTTGATTGAGGTGTGCAATAATAGTACATTACTTACCAAGGGCGGTAAAACAAAGAATGTCTCAGATCGCACGTATTACGATAATTATGCGATCTGAGGCTTTCTTAATTACCGCCCGAGGTAAGTACAAAATTTTATGTCACCCCCTGGCCAGGAAGTGGGATTTTTCGCGCGCGGAGCGTGCGGTAATTGCCACTTTATGGCCAGGTGTGACATAAAGAGTATTTGTATTGTATTTGTATTGTATACTTACAGAACATCATCCTGTCAGTGAGATACGCGTCGGAGATGCCAACCTTGACCGGATGCTCATTATCATTGATGAGCTGGACCGGGATAGGTATGTCCTTGTAAGCGAACGTAATGTCTCCATTCCTGTACAGTGTAGCGGCGAACGTGAAGTTCTTCGTTTTGTCCTCGCGCAGATTCACGTTCTCCCAGAGCACGGTGAACTTTTCGCCTGTGAGCATATGTTTATCCGAGTTTAATACAATTTTAACGTTATACCATTGAAATAAGGTCCAAAAATGTAACAATTCGACTAATATTTATCCAAGGGTCAATCAACTTTTTCTTGTTGTTATTCTGTCCCGTCAGCGAGGAGACAACAGTAACCGAGTTTATTAGAAAAATGTTTATAATATGAACTTCAAGCACGCTCAATGGATGATCAATGTCCAAATGGATTGTTGCTCATCGGTAAAACTCATGTTTAATAGATTTAAACCCATTCCACGCACAATGGTCCGACCTACACGGACTAAGTGCGGAAAAAGGAGTCCACAACCATAACCATAACATAGATTTAAACCCTATACAATCACAGTTTTAAAGAGTGACGTAACCATGGTAACGAGCAACAAAGAATAGTTGATCCACCCCCATTGACTGTTCAGTACGATTACAATGAGATGTGTCCACTTTTGTACCTTATTATAATTGGCATAAGGTACCAAGTCATAAAATGGATACATCTCTTTGTATTTGATTGTACAGTACGTTTACCTTTGACACAAACAAGTGATTCAGATGATATTCCGTCTTAACATAAGTATTATAAACTATCTTTTGGGTCATTCTAATGATGCTAAGAATCCAAAATGCTACAGCGGGAAGGCAAAAGCTGAATCTGCAGAACCTCGGATTTGGTTGAAACCGCTCAACCAATCTCACTGGAGCGCAAACTCGAGTATTCCAGTGTTCCAAACCACACGCGTGCTCGTGTCGGAGGTTTTCCCCTGGATTTTCCCCAGGCCACTCTCCAACCGCGCACTCCCATCGCTTTATTGGGCCCGGCCTATAAAGAAGGCAGTCAGGATAAAAAAAAATTACAATATATTTATATATATTTTTTTTTTATTAATACGTTTAATGAAGTATTCATATTTACATACCTTTTATTATAATTCAAGTCTACAATTGACTGATTTCTAAAACTTTTCTCGAATTGTTATTCGTATTCTCTTTGCGTCGGAAAAAATTAAAAAAAAAATTGGAAAGCAAAAACCACTAGTGCGGAAAAGTGGTACCTTCCGCGCAGTATGGCTGCTTAGAACGTATGTTTATGAAAATATTTAATGTCACACCTAGCCATAAAGTGGCAATTACCGCACGCTCCGCGCGCGGAAAATCCCACTTCCTGGCCAGGGGGTGACATAAAATTTTATACTAACCTCGAGCGGTAATTAAGAAAGCCTCAGATCGCATAATTATCGCACTTGCCTTCGGCTCGGGCGTCAAATACCTGCGATCTGAGACATTCTTTGTTTTACCGCCCTTGGTAAGTAATGTACTATTCAAACTCACCGTCATCGAACATTTTGACGCAGCTCTCAATGGTAAGAGTAGTATCAAAGTTGGCCATCAGCGGCGCTATGTACTGAGTGGCCGCGAGCCAATTGTGGACGTGGTCGCCGGTGTACATGAAGCCTCCAGTGGCTACGGTGATGTTGTGCAACGGGTGACCGTAGAACGGGAACGGGAACGACAGCTTTAGAGTCTGCGGAGGAAAAAATAAACACTTTCACAGATATCCCCCGTGGAACGTCTTATTGACTAATTAGTCAATAAGGTTTTTATGAAAGTGCACTCGACATAACTACTGTAAAAACAGTTAGATTACTCGTATAATCTAAATAGCGAGATTGTAAACTGTCGGCAGATTGTGTACCGAAAATTGTTTTGTACGTTCCTTCAGCAAATCGACGAAGCCCGATGCGCGGGGCTTCTATTCCGCTCTGAAGGGCCTAGATAATTTCCTTTCATTTCTTTCATATAGTTAGTTCTATAACATTGTGTAAGAAAATATTAAAAACATAATACTTGCTTAAAATGTATAAATAAAATATTAGTAACAGCAAAAGGAATAAGTCAAAATAAAAAAAAGAAAACGGCAAAATATTTTTTTTAATATTGTAATTTAATTTAATATTATAATTTTAATCATTGTAAATAATAAGACATATTTGATACCATGTCTATACAGGCTGTAACAAAACTAGTGAGGATCCGTTTAAGGGCATATTCGGTATCGCGTTCTGACTAGGAAAAAGTAGAAGAATTTTTTTTTGACGTAATGAAATTTCGGCCTTTGTATGACAGTTGGCTGACTTGGACGACCTGCCCCATAGATTTTTTTTTGTTTAACAGATTTCAATTCGATAACGTACATACCTGGGCCATTCTACTTTTTCATGTACATAATATTCAGACACTTTTTTTAAAGCAGATTTTGGAATACTTGGCCCTCGCTTCATGTTTTTGTATTGTTATTTAGAAAGAGGTTTAATTGCAGTATCACTTCTGACAGTTTTGGTAATTAACGGACCACAAGCTAATATCCATAAATCGAGTAATTCAGTGGTCCTTGGATGTGTCATCATTTGTATGAAACAATGGTTTTTACCACTGTGTTACCCACCTTTTACAGAAACATGTTAATATTTAAGTATTTTTACCTATACATTTCTTTTATTAGGTTCAGGTACTATTTCGAAATCCTATTTTTGTACACTAACCCCCTTATTCATAAAAACTAACAAACCTCTGCTAACTAAAATGTGTTTTGTCTCTTACCCACAAACACAAATGTCAAAGTGACAGATGAAGACAAACGAATATTAACGGCATTTTAGCTATTATAAGTTTGATGAACGTTTATGAATAAGGGGTTAATTCAATACATATCATACATTTTATATGTAATAGAAAACTGGTCATGAAAAAGTAGAATGACCCACCTAACATACATTACAAGTTACATGTCGAAAGAGTTGAAACAGTAAAACGATGCTTACAATTTAACTAATTATTTTTTGGTAGATTTCTTTATTATTTTTCGTATTTCGACAATTTACAATCTCGCTAGTTTGATTATGATCAACGGTTATTACAATCTGATGGTGACGTATATAATCAGATTTGATTTCTCAATATGACATCATAAAACTTTCTATAATACTCAATTGTACTATAATGAAAACATTACTTTCAGAGCCGGATTAAGACTACTTGATGCCCTAAGCAATCCTCGCCTGTGCGTTCGATGAATTCCTCGCCCCCGTTCAATATTAGCTAAAAGTGAATAGTTAAGCAAGTGAAACGAAGATCTCCGTTTCATGTGTCAGTGTTGTCGCGATCGCGCGGTGGACGTCTCCGCCATGTAAACCCTATTGTTTTGACAGTCCTAAGCCATTTGTAGGCCAAGTGGGTCAGAAATCAGTTGGTTGGATTGTACACTTCTGTGCTCTATACCTACGTAATAATGTCGAAAAATATCATACAACTACATTCATTACTCTATTTTACTACGCTAATCTACCAGAAATAAACCTAGGACCATAATTACATCATTTCTACGGGGCAATTATCGGCCATCACGTTAAGAGCCCTTATAAGTTTTAAAATGTTTTGATTTCAAATTATGACAAAAGTATTGATAGTACCAATGAAGTTATTAAAGGCTACGATGATTTTATTAAAGTTTTAGATAGTAACATAGCCATTTTTTGATTTTATTGTGTGTAGTTGAATTTAAGCGAAAAAAAAACAAGTTTTTATCTTGAAAATGGTCTGTTTGGAGTGACGTTTGTAACGATATTTCTTAATGAAAAGTCCATTTAACGTTTATGACATAAGGTCGCAATAGTCCTGTTCTAGATAGTAACATCGAGAAAATGTCAAGACACGTATAAATTCAATCAGAAAATGGCGTAAATACATGAGCGTTTTTTAACTGATAAGGACCTTGCAAATATTTTGAAATCAAATCATGTCAAAAATAAGGGTCATACGCGGATTTAGGCTCGCGTTTTTTCTGTGGACATACCAAAAGTGAAGGGCTACAAAGCTTAATTTTGGATTGGAGCAGTAACCCGCATAAACAGTGTCTCCGTTTCTAGAAATCCCTGTAATAAAAACATAGCTAATATGCACGTAAGCCGTTAACTATTGACCACAGGAGGGACGACTTTTGTTTCGTCAACTAAGTACCCATACTGGTTAATGGTTTTTTAGCTTGAATTTTCTCTTATTAGATGTTTGGAATTATATTCGAAAAAATCGTAAAAATGCATGTAAAATCTATGATATTAAGCCGCAATAATCCTGACACGGCCACTCGAAACTTTATTTATTTATTTATATTTATTATGAAACAAACAGTCATACAAACATTTTGCTACAAGTTAATTCTTATAATATATAGACCTATAGTTTCCAATACTGATTTTTTTAAACATAAGAAACATGGTTGCTTAAATAACTGAGTTTTTAACCCCCAACTCTCAACGCAAAAAAGTGGTTATAATTTTAACATGTCGATCTGTATATAATTATTCGTCTGTCTGTGGCATCGAAGCTCCCTAACGGACGTTCCGATTTAAGTGCGGTTTTTTTTAAAAACGAAAGTCTCGATTGGGATGGTTGTTAACTATGTTTTGTTTCGGGAGTTTTCAATTTATTTATTTTTTATTTTTCCCAAAAAAGTATGGTACAGTTTACATTTGTGTCCGTTTCGCCAAACTTTTTTTGTACCAAGTTATAGTATCTAATGACCTAAGTAATAAAGTAATTAATCCCTATCCTTTGAATATAAAACAAGATGGGTACTAGCTTATTTAATTTCAATCATAATTGTATGTTATTGCTTTATTGTATGTTAATTTAATCATTTTAATTAACTTGCTTACTGATAAGGGCTCTTATGCGTGGACCAAATGGCTACCTACAGCCGAGTCCATAAATATATGCACGTTACCAAAAGTTCTAAAACATCTGTGCGACATTGGGCCCTTAAGAATAGAGTCGCGTTCACATCTCTATGATCACCTTGTCCGTGCACATAATTTTGAACTCGACTAGATACAGGAATTGAACCGACTATTCCGTCCAGTCTGATCCTCTTCCAGCCGTGGTAGAACATGTTGAGATACGCTATATAATCAACATCATCCTCTTCTGTGGTTTCATAACGCTGCAGTGAAAAAGTACCGTCATTTATACAACGCCGGTGGCGAACAAGCGCACGGTCCGCCTGATGGTAAGCGGCCACCGCAGCCTATCCTCCTACGACCCAATTTCGAAGACGGTACTTCCGAGGAAGACCCAATGTCCTAATATTAGAACTAATTAATAAAGTACTGAACGCCCGGACCAAAAATTGTTCGTATCTGGTTAACCGTATATTTTGTTCTAGTACAGTCGCCATCAAATATATCTGTACTCTTCAGGGTGCTCAAAAATACCTGAACATGCACTTTAACGCCTTGACAATAGAGTCGCGTTCAGATATTTGTGAGCACCTTGTTCGCTCCGATATATCTGATGGCGACTGTACTATCACAGTGGGTCATTGCTCCAACTCTCTGTTAAAATACTTGGGCTTTCACTGCAAACTGATTTTGTCCTAGTATTATCACTTTGAACCCCAGGAGGCTATAGCCGCCCGCAACTCCAAAGGAGTCTCGTACGAGAAGCCGACCATTTATAAAATTTGAAAAAAAAAAAAAACACGTTATGCTCTTTACGTATAAGTGAATCATGTTTTCAGGTAACAAATTAGATCGACCATTTAAAAATGAAATAATCAACCAAAGAACGAAAAAGAATGTAACAATACCGGTATTCTCTCCATAGAAAAATACCGGTATTATTACGGCCACCGGTTCAGTATTTCGTTTTCAATGGGACAATCTAATAATACGACGGTGTTACCTAAATACATGATTCAGCCCTACGTAAATGGGTCATCCAACTTTTTATTGTTGTTATTCTGTCCCGTCAGCGAGGAGACAACAGTAACCGAGTTTCTTAGAAAAAGGGTTATAATATGGACTTCAAGCATGCTCAAGAGATGACCCATGTCCAAATGGATTTATGCTCATTGTTAAAAGTCATGTTTACTCGATTTAAACCCTATAAAATCAAGGTAAAGAGTGACTCAGGAGACGTAACCATGGCAACGAGCAACAAAGAATAGTTGATCCACCCAAATAGCAAAAAATAATCCAAAATATTGGGCTAATTCAGGGTTTTTTTTAAAAATACCGGTATCGGTCCCTGATCCCGGGTTGAACTTTTTTTTTTGAACCTGACTGTGGCTTTATAGGCCGGGCCCAATAAAGCGATAGGGGTGCGCGGTTGGAGAGTAGCCTGGGGAAAATCTAGGGGAAAACCTCCGGCACGACCACGCGTGTGGTTTGGAACACTGGAATACTCTAAGAGTTTGCGCTCAAGTGAGATTGGTTGAGCGGTTTCAACCGAATCTGAGGTGTGAGTGGAATCGAGCTACTGGGAGTTTTGTCGCTGGTTCACTAAACCTAGCCCAGCTGAGAAGAGTCCAGCGAGAAACTCAGCTAGGCCCGACCTGGGTCGGACTGACTCTACCCGGTGTGCGGCGGTACCGGGACGAATAGGGACTATATGTGTCAGTGTTGTCGCGATCGCGCGGTGGACGTCCCCGCCGGCGGGAATGCCTAAGTGTACGCGTCGTGTCAGAGTTGGACGCCGCAAGCGCAGCGGGGGTTGTACTCACAGTGGCACGTCTATGCGAGTTGCTGAGCACTGGATGTATCTCCGGCTTCGGCTTGGTGATGTTGGCCCAGTGCTCCTTGAAGAATGTGGCGTTGCCAATAAACGTGCTGTTGTAGAATATGTGGTTGTCCTGTAAATAACGTATTAATTAGGTTAGGTTAGGTTAGGTTAGGTAGTCCGGAAAGGTGTAGATTCTTTTGAAAGAACTCGACTCAAACACCTGAACAATAAGCGCCATCTACGGAAGACTCGGCCCAAGCCCTCACATTCCTACACAAGAAATTTGTCCGATCTCTGTTAATAATGTAGGTACAGTCACGAGCTTTTATTTGGAACCGCCTTAAGGTCGACACTCGTGTGTAATTGTATAGAAATGCAAACAAAAACTGTGTGAAATGGTTCACAAATTAAAGCTCGTGACTGTATTAACATTGCATCTATGGCACATTTCTCAAAGCCTGTGATATTCCCGTTGAGCGCTGGGAGGACCTTGCATCGATGAGACCGGAATGGCGTAATAGAGTCCGAAAAGGTGTAGCTTCTTTTGAAGAAACTCGAGTCGAACACCTGGACCATAAGCGAAATCTACGGAAGACTCGGCCCAAGCCCTCATATTCCTACACAAGAAATGATCAGGGGCAGTTATACTGCACACAGTGCGACCGAACATTTGTATCCAAATTCGGTTTTGCGAGCCATATCCGTGCTCATCAGAGAAAGTTGTAAGGGTCGCCGTCGTCGGGTGCGACAAGGAGGACTATATATATAATTAGGTTAGGTATCTTCGACCGCCAAAAAAAAAATTTTTTTTTTAAATTTAATCTGTTTATTTTCTTTTAAACTATTCAAGTTTACAATTTAGTAACTTAGTTAAATTAATCTTTAAGTTTTAAGATTTTTCTTAACTAAGGAGTTGCATTAATATTATGCTTTTAATGATAATAATAAGGCGTAGGGATGTGACGACCCCATCGCCCACTGGTTTTCCAGTGCAATCAGTCAACGTAAGGCGGCTTGTGGCGAGCTGTTAGGGAGTAGCGGCCCTACGTACCTGAGGCCTCCTGAGGGTGGCCTGTGTGGTTGGTGGGACAGGCCCCCCCGCCTCTGGCTTGCCTTAACCGGCCGTCGAGAGTGGAGTCGCAAGAGCTGATGCTCGAGGGTGGATGTGGTCACCTAAGTGGCGAGTTGGCTATATGTTTAAAGTCCAGTGCCACCTCTCCACCCCCAGCTCTCTGACCGGTGTTGCCCTTAGGCCATTTTATAATGTCGCTATTTTATGGGGGCCCATTTAGCAGAGAGCGAGTCACCGTCTGCCGGAAATAAATATCTGAGACAGTTTTATTAGGCAGGCGTCCATTGTCTCACGCAATAGCCCAGCCATTAATTCATCATTTTCACCCAATAACCCAGTTCATTTAGGCTCCATCAACCAGAAATAGTCCCTGTACACCCTGGCGGGTGCTGTCTCTGTGTGCGTCCCATGACACGGGCAGGGACAGCATCCGCTCGGTGTATCCCTTGCATTTCATTAAAGTGTCAAAAGGGCCTCTACGTGTTGGCTATGTGGTACTCGTTTGGTACTTCAGTGCCTCGGTACTTCGGCTCCACACACGCCTCCCAAAGGTCCGGGATACCATTGTCCCGTGAACGGGAAAGACATACAAATAATAATAATAACAATAAGGTGCTCATAATATAATGTTATTGTGTCTCAGCCTTTTTTAACATTTATAATGTATGCTATTATCGCTTTATTGGGCCCGGCTAGCAGGGTTCGAAAAGATAATTATCAATGATAAGTATCTTGATAATTCTCGTGATTTTTATGCTTTGATAATTATCGATTTGATAATAACCTAAAATTGTAAATTCGGCATGAGCCTTAAAAAAATACGTGCGTGAATTCGAACGTTAATAATTGCGCTCTGTATATGTGTTTTAATGATTAATTGATCATATTTTAATGGTTAATAAAAAACTAGTAAAATATTGTATAGCAACTATTTATTTTACAGCCTAAAACATCATAATCTTTTATATATATTAGTACAGAGTACAGTCTTTATTGGCAAAAATACATTTTACAGGTCATATCATACATCGGAAAATAAATTTAACTAATAAAATAACGTACACTACCCTACCCATAAGAGGGATAATTATCGGATAATTATCGCGATAATTATCAAAGACCATAATTATCTTGATAATTTCGAACCCTGCCGGCTAGTGAGGGGTAATCTAGACTCCGGGGAGCGATTCGAATCCGCTGTCGGTACCGACTCCGCTTATCGACTCCTTGTCTCCTTTTTTTTTATACTACGCCGGTGGCAAACAAGCTTACGTTCAACCTGATGGTAAGCGGCCACCGAAGCCTATAGACGTCCGCAACTCCAAAGGAGTCACGTACGTCGTTTTCTATTGTAACATTTTAATTCTGTGGTTTATGATACTGTTATTTTATGTATATTGTTTTGAAAAAATGACACCTCGCCGAGTTTCTTACGCCGGTTCTTCTCGAGGCAGAGGTTTATTTTATGAACCGGCGGTAGTTTTTTGACATTCATAAGTGCATGTAATATGCCTAAATTGAAGAATAAATAATTTCATTTCATTTCATTTTGATCTAATAGCAGGTTTTTGGTGAAATAAATATATGTCCGTCATCTGTCATTTTACGATTTATGCGACATTGGACTACAAGGAAAAATGACAAGGTATAAAAATGCCTACTTATCTGATTTCGTCCAAGTATAATAATGACAAGAAATATTTATGTCTTAGTATAAAAATGTCGTAATGTTATAGTCTCAATATAAGACGTTTGTATACCTTGGTTTCATAATACTGAGACGATTTTATTTTAGAAAAGTAGGCATTTCTATACCTTGTCATTTTTCCTTGTAGTCCAATGTCGCATAAATCCATTTTACTGCGCCTATTTGTAGATTTTAGCTTAGGTCTATGCAAAAGAAGTATTTGAGAGAATTCAGATACTTACATAGGTTAAATTGCTGATGTTCTTCTGAGCTTCTATCATTGCTTCCTGCTGCTCGAAGTTGACTGTTGTTATGTCTGAAAATAAATTTATTGAATTTATACCTCGCTTTTAGCATTAATGAACTGGTCTGACTGAAGTATTGAAGTATATGAATCCGAACTGAACAAATGGATGAAAAAGTGAACTACTATGTCTATAGTGTACTTATAAATTTGAAATTAAAGGCATAAATTTAGATATTTATTGGCCACGTTTGCCAGCATGTCGCAAGTTTGTATCCTACTAGCATGGCCAACTAAGCTGCCGGAGCATGCATGCTCGGTCCCCAAATCTTTTCCAGTTCCCTCTTACAAAGTTTTAGAGAGATAAATAATAAATAAATATTAGAGGACAATCTTACACAAATCGAACTAGCCCGACAGTAAGCTCAAGAAGGCTTGTGTTATGGGTACTAGACGACGATATATTTAATAGATATAAATACTTAAATACATAGAAAACATCCAAGACTCAGAAACAAATATTCATGCTCATCACACAAATATTTGCCCTGACCGGGATTCGAACCCAGGACCGTCAGCTTCACAGGCAGGTGCACTACCCACTAGGCTAAACCGGTCGTCAAGATGTATGTAACACTGTACTTACTGTCATCAGCTAGTATGGGGTCACTGACTTTGGGAATAGAAGTATTCCCCTTGTATATACCGGAGCCGTTGACGCCCAGCAGTGGGATCTTTGTCACGGACACCTGGGTCGTGCTGGCCGCTGGAACATAATAAATATTTTTTGTAAATAATCTTACACGAATCGATTTAGTCACGAACTAAGCAAAGCTCGTACTATGTAACTACGTAAATACGTAATCATGGCATGAGTCGGCTAAACCATCTTTCACAGCCCTAGGCATTTTTACCTTGCCTAGCCTCCTCATACTACAAATAGCCGTCTACACCAGGGAGAACCTTGACAAGTATCCTAGACGAGGGGATGGTAGCGATCGGGTCACGCGCTACGGCCACAAACTGGCCCCAGTGCCTCGAAGACTGGTAAAAATGGCTAAAACTATACGCGTAATGGGGCCCTTAGTGTACAATAAATTGCCAATAAGCATACTAAACGCCCCTAGTCTCATCAACTTCAAATATAAACTTAAAGCTTGGCTTGTTGAGCAGTCGTTCTATACTATAGAAGAATTATTAAATTTGAAATAATGTAATTTCTCGCTCATGACATGAATGTGTACAATTGATTTTGATGTTAAGTGTTCAAATACCTGTGTAATACGTTGACTTGTAATCTATATTACCAATACAGTATGTGTATGAGTACTATGGGTACTTGGCGATGAAACCTCAGTCTCAGTTTTCATCAGCCACTATGAGTACTAAGCGACGATATACATACTTATTTAGATACTTAAGTATTAAATACATAGAAAAACATCCAAAACTCGGGAATAAATATTCGTGCTCATCACACAAATAAATGCCATAACCGAGGTTCGAACCCGGGATCTCCAGTTTCGTAGGTAGGGTTACGAACCTGGCTAAAGATGACAGTCGTTTTCGTAAAAAAAAACTAGTGGCTACGCCAAATGTTGGGAATAGGTGTTAAAGCATCCCTTAAGTTCCTTAGGGGACAATGTGGCAGGTTACGTCAACCAAGCGCTTGGCGATCTCAGTAAATAACTTGTGCGCGCTGTGACCCTGTGGACCTAGACTTTCGACGTGAGGAGGTACAAAATTGTACTCTCTGCCGAGGCCTTTACATTTATTACGCTTTAATACTTATTTCGTTCTTGTATTTTGTGTACAGCAAATAATTTACATACGTACTTGATACATTAGTAAGCCCTTCAAAAAATTACCTTAAGATTAAAGCAGTAACATTCAGATTCTACAGACAGTTCGCAGTTTTTTCACCACAATAACTAGCTAGGCACATTTGCAACAAAAGCCATTCAAATATCGACCAAACGGTCAAAGCGTGATAGTCGAAATTGTAATGACCAATGACACAAGTTTTCGTTCAGCATATTATGTAACAATTCGCTTAGCGTCGCGGCACACAAACAATGACATTATTCGCAATAGCAAGAGTCAACAAGACAGACAAACAAGTGAAATACGATAAAATATCTACAAGATTACGCAATGCACTGGCGTATATTTGATTTAGCCCGAAATTATAACCAGACTAGCGACCCGCCCCGGCTTCGCACGGGTGCACTATTTAAAAGATGTTATTATACATATAAACCTTCCTCTTCAATCACTCTGATCTATTAAAAAAACCGTATCAAAATCCGTTGCGTAGTTTTAAAGATTTAAGTATATATAGGGATATAGGGACAGAGAAAGCGACTTTGTTTTATACTATGTAGTGAAGTAGGTAAGGTATTTCAATTTCTACCGAGGGAAGCAATACGCGTCATACTCGTGAACGAGTGCTATGCCTTTACCATGAGTTTACATGAAATAAATGAACTCTATTCTGCAAGTAGGCCGCAAAGGCACTTTTACAAGTCAAAAACTACTAGCGTTTCTCATGTGACCACTGCCGAGAAGAAACGTCGAAAGAAACTCGACAGTCAAGTCATTTTCTCCAAAATATGCTTATTACAATGATACTACTTAACCTACTTAAGTAAATGTAAGTGGTAAACAACAAAAGAGAATTGAAAGAAAAATGAGGAAAAAATAACAATAGGTTTATATTTACAATGTGTAGTTACACAAGAAAACAAAACACGTCGAATCGTTTGATATGCTTTTCTGCAAGAAATGTGTCAACTAGATACAATGAAAATATTATACATGACTCTTTACGCTATTTAGGTATTTGGTTTGTATGTTAGATAGTCCTCAACCCTATAATAAGCCTTTGACATCAATGTTTTTTTTAAGTAATTTTTAAGAGCTATAAAGGGTAAATTCAAATTTACATCGGGTAACTTATTATAAAAACGGACACATTGACCTACAAAAGACTTGTAAACTGACCGTACTCGCTAGCGACTGCGTAAAAATTTGTATGGGCAAAAGCGCCTCAGGCGGTTACGCAATAGAACTCAGAATTGGCATACTAAATCGTTTACGCAGTCGCTAGCGAGTACGGTCATGCAATCTTCCATCTCCTACAATTACATCGGTGGGGTGTTGACGTGCCCAGAGTGTGCTCGTACCTTCTGTAACAAAATTGGGTACGTAAGCCACACAAGGGCGCACTTAAGGGCGGAACAACAAAACAGCTCACCATGAGTCTGGGTAAATATGCCTGACCAGGATATACAGTCGCTGCGGCCGAAACCGGTCAAGATCTATACATACATACATAGCGAATACGGTCATGTAAACTCATGGTAAAGGCACAGAAATATATGACATTGTCAAGAGGGCGCTCTTATTTAGTGTATGGCGGTCCGTGAGTCACCGACGGTACTGGCTGAAAATCAGCGCTGTAGGTGTCTGACACCTCAGCATAATGCTGAGCCAGTGTCCGTTTCACTGCCGCGGGGACACACATGTTGTGGTTTGTTTTCTCCTGTTGTTGTTTTTTTTCTTTTTGTAATATGTGTGTCTTCTGTGTCTGTGAATAAATGTTTCTTTCTTTCTTCTTTCTTTTTTATTTATTTATTTATTTATTTTTATTTATTTATTTATATATTTTATTATCATTAATATGGAACAGGTCAGTCAGGAACAGAACACTTTCGAGTCGTCAGCCCAGGTTGAAGTTGTATGTCCAAGTAGTTTCGTAGGTAACATAAAAATATATAGTCATAGGAAACGTATTTTTTTTCTGTTTTTTAACACCGTATTGGGCGGAAGAAACGATTAGTAAGAACTAATGGAGATCTCGCAGGGAAGCTTCGCAGTGTATTCTCGTCCAATTTACCGCAGTGCCTCAAGTCAAAAGTCTTTGACCAGTGTGGGTTGCCAGTGATGACATATGGATCCGAGACATGGGCAATGGAAAGAGCTATGCTCGGGGTTTCTCTGCGTGATAGAATTAGGAATGAAGCTATCCGTAGCAGAACTGGGGTCACCGACATAGCCTTCAAAATTGCGAGACTTAAGTGGCAGTGGGCAGGGCACATTGCTCGCAGGACTGACGGTCGATGAGGCCAGAAACTGCTTGAGTGGCGTCCACGCACCGGAAGACGAGCTGTCGGTAGGCCTCCGACAAGGTGGAGTGATGACCTGGTGAAGGTCGCGGGAATCCGGTGGAAACGAACGGCACAGGACCGGTCTAAATGGCGAGCCTTGGGGGAGGCCTATGTTCAGCAGTGGACGTCTTTCGGCTGAAATGATGATGATGATGATGATGAATGGAGATCTCGGTAAGCCGTGTCCAGAGGTGACAAAAAAAACGACCGATGAAAATATATACTTCTATGTCAGTAATACAATTATGTAAGTGTAGCATAATAACATACATATACATCCCTCGCGTGAACATGATCAGTTCAATTAAATATAATTACAAACGTGTCTCAAGGCTCCACGAAACATACCAAACACACGGCTTGTTCCCACACTTGTGCAAACACGCATCAAACACCACGCGAAACCGTAACGTCCTATATAAACCACCCGATTATAACTTTTAATACAATTGTATTAAGCCGCAGAATCACATGAGCATCGAAGACATAACACCGAGATGCGGAATCTGAAAAACCCCTTTAAGCTAGCAAATGTAAAAATTAATCCCTCTAAGTTAAAGGTCAAAATCGCTTAAAAAATTACGGGTATTTATGTCGTTATGGCTCAGTAACAATATTGTCTTCGGACAATACTACCATGATATCACAAAAAGGAGTAACATTGACCGTTCATTAAACACTTACTGCTTTCTTCTTTTGAGACGGAATTGAAACAATAAGGAGTTCCAAATATAAAATGAATTAAGCGCAAAGCGGTTGAAAATCTCACATAAGCCTGTCTCAATGTTCAAGCTGTTATATATTACACGCTACATGGAATAAGGGTTATAATGACGTGCAACACAATGAATGTACGGCGTTTTGAATGTCAGAAGCTTATCCTTTGTGTCATAGGATCGATAATGTAAGTTTGTTTAATTACCTGATTGTATATGGAATGTATTTGTCATACGAGGTGACATGACTTTGGAGCGTTAAAAGGAATATTTAAGCTGGTTTTACACGTGAGGTTTTCAACAAATCGACCAAGGTAAGTTACGAAATCGGTTGAATGGAATGAATGGTGAAGTGAACGACATTTAAAGCTGAATGAAGATTTAGAGTGGGTTCGTTAAAATCTGATTGTATGGAAAGTTTGACAAGTTTCTATGGGATGACAGCTGCCGGCGCCATATGTAACGATGACCGGCCCGTGATCGTATGTCGGTGCAAACGACCCTAAGCTGGCAATCAGTCCGACCTAGGTCGGGCCTAGCTGAGTTTCTTGCTGGACTCTTCTCAGCTAGGCTAGGTTTAGTGAACCAACAAAACTCCCAGTAGCTCGATTCCGCTCACACCTCAGATTCGGTTGAAACCGCTCAACCAGTCACACTGGAGCGCAATCTCTTAGAGTATTCTAGTGTTCCAATTGCTTTATTGGGCCCGGCCTATAAAGCCACAGTGAGGTTCAAAAAAAAAAATAGTCCACCGACAAGAGCGCTCTTAAATATTATAATGGAAAATGGAAATGTAATATGATTAATGGAAATATAATTGTAGTCTAGTTACGACAATACAAATGGTTACCGTGAATCATAATGCTTGATTTGATTACCACTACCCTAAGGTTGTCTGGAAGAAATCGCTTTTTAGCGATAATACCGCCTATTGTTTGCCTCTAAAAAAAGACAAAAAATATGCCGAATGGTGAAAATGCTATTCATATATCTCAAAAAATAACGAAGCTACAACCGTTTTAATGTTGCTGATTAGAGAGAGCGCAACAGATCAGTGACGTCATTGACCACGAGCGCCATAGTTAATGACGATCGTTCGACTACAAAGGTGTGTTTTGCGGAAAAGGGACAGAGTATGCTCCGTTTTAAAACTTTGAAGCAGGGACCGATACCGGTATTTTTAAAATACCCTGAATTAGCCTAATTTGGATTATTGTTTGCTCTTTACGTAGGGCTGAATCATGTATTTAGGTAACGTCGTATTATTAGATTGTCCGCAATAATACCGGTATTTTTCTATGGAGAAAATACCGGTATCCGATCCCTGCTTTGAAGTCCTATAGCGTCAACAGCTATACATGATCTGTGAAAATTTGAACTGTCTAACTATCACGGTTCATGAGATACACCCTGGTGACAGACGGGCGGACAGACAACTGACAGCGGATTCTTAGTAATAGGGTCTAAAATGGGACCATTTGGGTACGGAACCCCAAAAATCTACTTTAGGTGGGCCGTTCAAGAGAGCTACCGCGAACAGCAAACGAAGTTTTCCCTCTCTGTCGCACTTACGTCCGAACGTGCAAGTGCGACAGAGAGCGAAAACTGCGTTTGCTGTTCGCGGTAGCGCGCCAGAGGGGCTACTCCGAATCTCGTGTCGTGCCGTCCCTCTCACTCATACAGTGAATAACACGAGAGTGAAAGGGTCGGCACGATACGAGTTCGGATTTCGAAGTTCGGAGTACTGGCTCAGAGGGCCTACCGGGAACCGTAAACGAAGTATTCTCTCTCTGTCGCACTTGCATGCTTGTACGTAAGTGCGGCAAAGAGGGAAAACTTCGTTTGTGGTTCGCGGTAGCTCCTTAGGAGTGCTACCGTGAACTTCATTCGAAATGTTTCCTCTCTCTCGCACTTGCAAGTTTGCACATAAGGGAGACAAAGAGGGAAAACTTCGTTTGTAGTTCGCGGTAGCCCCTCTGTTTACTATTGATTCTAATCTACACGCAGATAACGCTGGTTTTTATATTTGAAACAGACTAACGTCACCATAACAATGATGCATATATATTAGGACTCTATCGCCTGGAGATAAAGTCGAAACCTGTATACAAGTTTTTGACTGCTGCACGACAGTGTATTGGACAATAACAGGGTATCGAAATAACAACGTAGGATTTCCTGTAAACGCCCTAAATGGTACAGCAAAAGTTTGCTTTGCAATTATTGTATTAACCGTCGGCGGTCCGATAATCAACTCTAAACACTTTCATTTACGGTTTATAAACGAACGACGTGTATTGAGTTGTGACATTGTGTAATAAGTAGCTATTATTTAAGGCCGTGCAACGAGAAATATCGCGTTCTTCGAAACGCTGTCCTGCCCACAGTAGGAAACAATAAGGATTGATTTTCAGATATATATTATTCTTGACTGTATGACTGTGTTTCTGACTATAGCCGAAACATGATTGCTTGAAATTTCCTCGATAGAAAAATAATTCAAAGTTGAGTCTTTTTTTTTTAATCTTTATTTATTTCGAAGCTTTCGTCAAGATGACGATGTCAGCTCCAGCAAGCCTCTAACTACATTACAACTTCTTAGATGTAATTAAAAAAAAAAACTAATAATAAAAACACAAAATTTGTATACTTATTTCCAAAAAAAACCGTATACAAACCTTGCAGCCTTTGACAAAGGATCCGCTAAAATGGATTGAAAAATCCCAACATGCAAAAGGGAGAAGCCCCAAATTCTGTTCAACAAGTTGAGTCTTTATTTTCCTTTTTTTACTCAGCCCACTAAAACAACGCATTATTAGACGACACAATTAAGTTAAAATGATGGCATTTTACCACATCTAAACTCTGTCAAGAGGAAATTTAATAAAACTGCACACAGTCAGATATCTATCGAGATTTATCTAAAAAAGCCATTCCCGAAGAGTGTTTGCATCCCATATTGTCGTGCGTGAAAGACATAAGCGTGTCTCTTTCACGGCTAACATAATAGAGGCATCCCCTTAACAATTTAAGTGTTGCGAACTAGTAACGAGTTTAGAATGAAACTGTGAATTTTTAATATGTAAGGGTAATAATCGCCGTGTAGCTTCGACATAAAATACGATAGGTACGATGATTGTTTTTTTTGTTTTTAGATATGGTGTCTTCGGGTAATTACGAATGTCAGGTAATTCCGAAAATAACACATTCCTGTCTAACTAAGTGATTTTGTTGCACTACCAAACATCAACAAAAAAATTTAACATTTCTTTTTGATGGTGATGATGATGAGATGTCATAAAATCGGTTAGTTAAAGTAGAACATGTTATTTTCGGAATTATCCAACATTCCAAATTACGCGAAGACACCTTGCGATCAAATGTTTGTATGGGACCGACTACAATTCTCTGGTCGTCTCTACAAACAAACATTTGTCGCTCTCAACACAAAAGACGGATATGAGAGGGAAAGTACAGCATAAGTTGACGAGTACTGAAAAAACTCCATACTGATTGACACGCAGGCGTTAGCGGACGTTAACGAGTCCGTTAACAATTTTGCAAGTTAACTTAAAAGTTAATCCGATACACGGATGGTTAACTTCGTTAATTAACGGATTAACGAGTTAATACCCAGATCTGATAACATATACAAGAAAATACACACAAATTCTCTTAATTAAAATTTCGCAAAAGTGTAATATGTACGAACTTACACTACAGGTTATCAAGCCAGCGATGATAACGAGGCAGGCGGGAGCCGAAAATGACCACATTCATTCGATATGACTGCACACTTCTTTGAAGTGAGATAAGTTATTCCACTAAAGTGAACGTCTGTTTTAGGGTTCCGTACCTAACAGGGTTCGGTACGGGACGGTATAATTATCGGATAATTATCGCGATAATTATCAAAGACCATAATTATCTTGATAATTTCGAACCCTGGTACCTAAAGGGAAAACGTAAAACGGGACCCTATAACAACAAATACTAAAATACAGAATAAAATAAATATATAAGGGGGCTCCTACACAGTCAATATGATTTTTATGCCGTTTTTATACATAATGTTAGTGAACCCTTCGTGTGCGAGTCCGACACGCACTTGGCCGGTTTTTAATTCTGTTTTATAATTGTGTCTTTTTTTGTTTCTGATGTATAAAGTTTTAAGTCCGTCGTGTATTTTTATTTATTATCAAAGTTGAGTCTTATTTTTCCTTTTTTTACTCAGCCTACTAAAACAACGCATTATTAAACGACACAATTAAGTTAAAAAGACGGTATTTTACCTCATCTAAACTCTGTCAAGAGGAAATTTAATAAAACTGCACACATTCAGATATTTATCGAGATTTGTTTAAAAAAACCATTCCCGGAGAGTGTTGCATTCCGTTTTGTAGTGCTGGAAAGACGTAAGTGTGTCTCTTTCACGGGGAGCGTGGCTGACGAAATGTAGGCGTTTTTAACACATTCATATTAGGAACCCGCCTAGCGATAGCGGCTCTGAACGCAGACGTGTACCTGGCAGCCAGTGCCTTTACCATGAGTTTACATGACCGTACTCACTAGCGACTGCGTAAAAAATTGTATGGGCAAAAGTACAGCGCCTCTGGCGGTTACGCAATAGAGGCTAGCGAGTACGGTCGTGCAAACTCATGGTAAGGGCACTGGTGTGTAGAGGAAATTGCGTAGCGGTTGGCAGCAAGCGTGTTAGGGTAGGTTGCACCAACATACGATCACAGGCCGGTCATCGTTAAATATGGCGCCGGCAGCTGTCACCCCATAGAAACTTGTCAAACTTTACATACAATCAAATTTTAACGAACACCGCTTACGATTACAGACGGTTTGGCCCTAGCGGATGCCCTTCGACCCAGTGGGATCTTTTGTGCAATTGCCCCCTCCTTTATGCCTACTCCAAGCTGCTCTCCAGCATTTCCACAAACCGAATGATGGAGTTCAGCGGGAGTACTCTAAATTCCTTTGGTTCAGGGTAACCATTGCCAAAGTCATTCATTCTCTGTCTGTTAAGGGCGTGACATTCACACAGTAAGTGTTCCATTGTCTCGTCATCCTCGCCGCACATCCTACATTCTGTCGTCTGCTAGTCCCAACTTGGCCAAGGTTCCTTTGACCCCGAAGTGACCTGTAAACACCCCAGTTATCATCCTGAGTTGCTTTCTGCTGTATTTCCAAAGTTTTTTGGTCCAGCCTGTATCCACTCCTTCCATGAAGAGCTTTGAGTGCCTTAAGCCCGCCTCGTTCCTCCACTCATGTTGGTGCTTGGTTTTGGCGCATTCTTTCAAGGCTAGTGTTATGGTTCTCTGCGAGAGTCCCACAAACGGTTCCGGACCTACAAAACAGTTTGCTGATCCCCTTCTTGCAAGCTCATCAGCTTTTTCGTTACCAATGAAGCCTTCGTGCCCCGGTATCCATACCAGTTGCACTTTGTCGAGTCTCTCAAGCTTATTTAAAACTTGGATACCATTGTACACAAGTCTAGAGTCACCTTTCGGCGCTGTTAGCGCCTTAAGAGCCGCTTGACTGTCACTGCGTATGATATTCTTCCCTCTGGTTCGTCTTTCTATATTCACCTGTGCACAGGCGATTACGGCGTATACCACCCTTAAACTGTTAACTGTTACGGGGCTACACTATCTGAATGACCTTGAAACTAATTCTTCAGTTTTCCGTATTGTTTTTGTCTCGTCGCATTAACAAAGGCCTTCGTTAACAATAGACAATCTCAATTTATCTCGACAAGTCACTTGTAATTTTTACGTGAAAAAAAGAACAGTTTTTTGTACTCTTCCCGAAAAGTATTAAGAAAATAAAAAAACGAAAGATGCAAATACGGAAAAAGTGGTGCGCAAATGCAGATTGTAATTTTTATCTTGTCGATAAGTAGTTCCAAAATAATGCAGTTATGATTAATGATTTTCGGGTCTTCCTGCGGATTTTTTTAATGAAGTGTACAGGACTTAATATCTAAATTCTAGCAGACAAAAATGTTAGCAAAAGACCACCTTACAACATATATTATATTGAATGCGACTTAAGACCCCTTGAACTAGTTACGATGAAAAATTCACTAAAATTGGTTGATTTCGCCCACTAAAGGACCCATAAATCGATCAAATATTTTTTGTTTTTTTATACGACGCAGGTGGCAAACAAGCGTACGGTCCACCTGATGGTAAGCGGACACCGCAGCCTATAGACGCCCGGAACTCCAAAGGAGTCACGTGCGCGTTACCGGCCCTTTATAAAATTTGAGGATTCACTGTGTTGACAACAGAAGGGACAAATTCAGGTCCCACGCTCTCAACACAGTGCATCCTCCGGAGCTCTGGCAACCTTGCTCACCTCCAGGAACACAACACTACATATCTGTATAAGCAATCTGAGATTGTTAACCGGACTCATCACCGGTCACAATACTCTTAATAGGCACTTAACGGTTATAGGTGTAAGAGATGATGCCTCCTGCCCTCACTGTGGGGAGGAAGAAACTAGTAAACATTTATTAGCAGAGTGTAGTATGTACGCAGCAACGCGTTATAATATATTCGGTAGAGATGTGTTGGAGGAGGGAGAACTGAGGGATGTCGACTTTAAAGTCCTTCTGTTCTGCAGGAGAACGGGAAGATTGGAAGGAGCAAATGTGGGAGCGCCGCCGGGACAATAACCTCGAGCTCAAACTCTGGGGAAATGGGCTGAATGATCCTGAACAAAGATCGACAGCCCGACTGTTTCCGGCCAGGCGTCCCTACACTACATCTACATCTCATCATCATCATCATTTCAGCCGAAAGACGTCCACTGCTGAACATAGGCCTCCCCCAAGGCTCGCCATTTAGACCGGTCCTGTGCCGTTCGTTTCCACCGGATTCCCGCGACCTTCACCAGGCCATCACTCCACCTTGTCGGAGGCCTACCGACAGCTCGTCTTCCGGTGCGTGGACGCCACTCAAGCAGTTTCTGGCCCCATCGACCGTCAGTCCTGCGAGCAATGTGCCCTGCTCACTGCCACTTAAGTCTCGCAATTTTGAAGGCTATGTCGGTGACCCCAGTTCTGTTTTTTTTTAAATAGTGTAAATGTAAATTGAAAATTACCAATAGCATTCTCATGTCTGAATAATGAACGAACACAACACTACATACGTATATAGTAAATGCTCGCTTACATGTAACATTTGTAGTCCTGTTAGAATCATCGACGCTCGTATTGGATGTGGGTTGGACCCCGACGGTCGTGTTCAGAGTCGTATTGGACGTGGACTCAGTCTTCTCCGTGGTGCTTTTGAGGATTCACTGTGTTGACAACAGAAGGGACAAATTTAGGTCCCACGCTCTCAACACAGTGCATCCTCCGGAGCTCTGGCAACCTTGCTCACCTCCAGGAACATAACACATACCTGTATAGTAAATGCTCGCTTACATGTAACATTTGTAGTCCTGTTAGAATCATCGACGCTCGTATTGGATGTGGGTTGGACCCCGACGGTCGTGTTCAGAGTCGTATTGGACGTGGACTCAGTCTTCTCCGTGGTGCTTTTGAGGATTCACTGTGTTGACAACAGAAGGGACGAATTTAGGCCCCACGCTCTCAACACAGTGCATCCTCCGGAGCTCTGGCAACCTTGCTCACCTCCAGGAACATAACACATACCTGTATAGTAAACGTTCGCTTACATGTAACATTTGTAGTCCTGTTAGAATCATCGACGCTCGTATTGGATGTGGGTTGGACCCCGACGGTCGTGTTCAGAGTCGTATTGGACGCGGACTCAGTCTTCTCCGTGGTGCTGGATGCCGGCGTGGCGACTGGCGGAGCTTCGCGCTTGTGTCTGTACGGCACGAAGTCCAAGTCGGGGTGGTCGGTGTACTCCCATGACGAGGCTGGAAATAAACGATTGGTGTCATTACGAATGTCATCATTATCATCATTCATCAGAGATCGGAAAAAACAAGTCGGGGTGGTCGGTGTACTCCCATGACGAGGCTGGAAATAAACGATTGGTGTCATTACAAATGTCATCATTATCATCATTCATCAGAGATCGGAAAAAACAAGTCGGGGTGGTCGGTGTACTCCCATGACGAGGCTGGAAATAAACGATTGGTGTCATTACGAATGTCATCATTATCATCATTCATCAGATATCGGAAAAAACAAGTCGGGGTGGTCGGTGTACTCCCATGACGAGGCTGGAAATAAATGATTGGTGTCATTACGAATGTCATCATTATCATCATTCATCAGATATCGGAAAAAACAAGTCGGGGTGGTCGGTGTACTCCCATGACGAGGCTGGAAATAAACGATTGGTGTCATTACGAATGTCATCATTATCGGAAAAAATTGCGCCATTGCTGGCTGGAGGCTCGACATAAATGATTGGTGTCATTACGAATGTCATCATTATCACCATTCATCGGAGATCGGAAAAAATTGCGTCATTGCTGGCTGGAGGCTCGAAATAAATGATTGGTGTCATGACGAATGTCATCATTACCATCGGAGATCGGAAAAAATTGAGTCATTGCTGGCTGGAGGCTCGAAATAAATGATTGGTGTCATTACGAATGTCATCATTATCATCATTCAGCAGAGATCGGAAAAAATTGCGTCATTGTTAGCTGGAGGCTCGAAATAAATGATTGGTGTCATTACGAATGTCATCATTATCATCAGAGATCGGAAAAAAATGAGTCATTGCTGGCTGGAGGCTCGAAATAAATGATTGGTGTCATTACGAATGTCCTCATTATCATCAGAGATCGGAAAAAAATGAGTCATTGCTGGCTGGAGGCTCGAAATAAATGATTGGTGTCATTACGAATGTCATCATTATCATCATTCATCAGAGATCGGAAAAAATTGAGTCATTGCTGGCTGGAGGGTCGAAATAAATGATTGGTGTCATTACGAACGTCATCATTATCATCAGAGATCGGAAAAAATTGCGTCATTGCTGGCTGGAGGCTCGAAACAAATGATTGGTGTCATTACGAACGTCATTATTATCATCGGAGATCGGAAAAAAAATGCGTCATTGCTGGCTGGAGGGTCGAAATAAATGATTGGTGTCATTACGAGTGTCATCATTATCATCAGAGATCGGAAAAAAATGCATCATTGCTGGCTGGAGGCTCGAAATAAATGATTGATGTCATTACGAACGTCATCATTATCATCAGAGATCGAAAAAAAATGCGTCATTGCTCGCAATAATGTGGACATGACTACAAAATTAAACAAAATGTTAATCAATTAATTAATTTCTTACTTGACATATAATTTGATTCCTAGTCAATAAATACAAAAGTTTGTTAAAGTACATATTTATTGAAGAATATAATCAGTATCTTTGCCAAATTTTCTGCAGTCAGTCTACTTCTTTTTACATCAAAAATATACTTAAGTGCTGAAAAACTCCGCTCGCAATCTAGGTACTAGAAAACCTCTTCGTCAGAAACATTAATCATAGAAGGATATTTACCATGTAGTAGTTGTTGGGTATTATTTCTAGTGTAAAGTAACTTCTTTATTACATAATTTTTTTTTAATGAAAACGATAATCAATTTAAATAACATTTTGCTAATAATTATAAGCAAGTATTAGTAGTTTATGCAACTGATACATAGAGAGGTCTTAAAACACGAGTGTGGTTTTATGAAACGAGCGTCAGCGGGTTTCATAATAAGAACACACGAGTGTTATAAGGCCTAATTATGTACAGTTCAATTGGGATTTTTTTTAAATCTCTTCTTTGACGTACCACACGCTTAGAGGGATTAATAGAATCGTGCCTTGGTCTGCCGCTAAACTAAAAGAGAACATCAACTTGACAGATGTCAAATGTGACAGTTATATTAATACATTCATAGATGTATCTGCCATATTTGACATCCGTCAGTAACCGACACGAAACGGTATGACGTCATACCGTTTTACAACAATATAACACATCAAACTTTTTTTTTTAACCTGGCTGTGGCTTTATAGGCCGGACCCAATAAAGCGATAGGAGTGCGCGGTTGGAGAGTGGCCACACATCAGACAACTTCGCAGCTAACAATTACAAAGACGATGGCGATTGTCACTTAAAAAGTATTAAATAGTCGCCATTTTGCACGGACATGTGTCGTTATGGATTTAAAATCTTCATAAATGGGACTAATTGTCTTGCACAGTGTCGTTAAACGTTATGTTGGACAAAATGTATGCTGGACGAAATATGCGTTTGACGAAATGAGGATTCTTGTGAATTAAATAAATAAATTAAAAAACAATTGGACGAGCTGCGTATTGGATGAACTGCTACAAAACAGGCACGTATCCAGACTTTTGGTTCGGGGGGGGGGGACAAACATTGAAACATCAATATCTTTATTTACCTACTTATTGAAAGAACACGCAAGCGAATAAATAAACAGACGGCTAAAAAACGTTTTCGGGGGGGGGGGGGGGGTTAAATCCCAACTATCCCCCGCTCTGGA
This sequence comes from Epiblema foenella, assembly GCA_963556455.1. Classification (NCBI taxonomy): domain Eukaryota; kingdom Metazoa; phylum Arthropoda; class Insecta; order Lepidoptera; family Tortricidae; genus Epiblema; species Epiblema foenella. The sequence goes on from OY747095.1 coordinate 46,346,692, forward strand.
TACGTGTCTGCTACAACATTATCATTTCGTCGAGTGAGAAGAAAAACTCGCTATCAAATGTCACTACTCTTCGAAACCTCGTATCTCAGTACTGAAACGATGCTGATATACGAGCTTTACTTTAAGTTCATATTTGTTACTCAGCGACTTTTGCTTGTAATCCGACGATTTATACTTGAAATCATTGGAGGTTGGCAGTGGCATCAGAAATTTGTTCAAAACGCTATTTTACTGTTCAGACAATAAGGTTTAAAATCCAATATATCATTCCTTTTAAATATATATTTATATATATAACACCGTCACGATACAGTTGACCGAACGAGCGAAGCGTCACCATTTGACCTTGACCAAAAACGCATTCATTTTCGGATTTTTGTCAAACGATTCTCGTGAGATTTTGTGAGCAGATTCGATAATTGGGTCAATCAACTTTTTCTTGTTGTTATTTTGTCCCGTCAGCGAGGAGACATCACTATCCGAGTTTCTTAGAAAAATGTTCATAATATGGACTTCAAAAATGCTCAAGAGATGATCCATGTCCAAATGAAAATAAAACTCATGTTAGATAGATTTAAACCCTATAAAATCACAGTTTTAAAGAGTGACTCAGGAGACGTAACCATGGTAACGAGCAACAAAGAATAGTTGATTCACCCAGTTATATAAAGAAAGAAAGAAGAATATTTATTGCCACACAACACAGATATTTCAAAAGAAATAGGTACATGCCTTATTATATATTTCTATGTGACAAAATATCTTTCAAACTATATTTCTATGTGTATATTTTTTGGTCGATTTATGTCATGTGGATTGCAAATAGAAATAGCCAAATGTGTCACTTTAAAGCAGGGGTCGGCAACCTTTTAGATGTCAAGGGCCAATGAGTAACTTTTCTCCAGATGCGGGAAAACCCGCCAGGCGGGTTCCTATACTATCCACAAAACTATCTGAGGCGCTACCGCGAACCACAAACGAAGTTTTCCCTCTCTGTCTCACTTATGTGCAAACTTGCAAGTGCGACAGAGAGGGAAAACTTCTTTTGCTGTTCGCGGTAGCGCCCCTGGCCGGTAGGGCAATAAACGTCCGCTACCGTTAGGGGTGTAACATGTCGATAACATATTTTTAAAATAAATATTAGAGGACAATCTTACACAAATCGAACTAGCCCCACAGTAAGCTCAAGAAGGCTTGTGTTATGTTAACCAATCTCACTGGAGCGCAAACTCTTAGAGTATTCCAGTGTTCCAAACCACACGCGTGGTCGTGCCGGAGGTTTTCCACAGGCTACTCTCCAACCGCGCACTCCTATCGCTTTATTGGGCCCGGCCTATAAAGCCAGTCAGGTTAAAAAAAAAAGCTCGTGTTATGGGTACTAGACGACGATATATTTAATAGATATAAATACTTAAATACATAGAAAACATCCAAGACTCAGAAACAAATGTTCATGCTCATCACACAAATATTTGCCCTGAACAGGGATTCGAACCCAGGACCGTCAGCTTCAGAGGCAGGTGCACTACCCACTAGGCTAAACCGGTCGTCGCATATAATTATTATATTTTCAAATGAAATCTTATATCATTATTGATATTGTTTTAAAGTTATCTAATGAATAATACTAAATGTTTAAGATATTTCTTAAATAATTAGCTAAATAATTATGTAAGTAGATAATGAGAAATGCATTAGTAATTGTAGTACGTATGATTGATAGTTCTATTTAAGTCATTAGGAATAGTTGATAACAAAATATACTATAAAATAAAAGGGTAAACATCACAATTCATAACTCATTCGTCATACGAACTTTGTCTGTGAACCTACCAAGGATCAGATACCGGTATTTTCTCCATAGAAAATACCGGTATTATTACGGTCACCGGTTCATTATTTCGTTTTTAATGGAACAATCTAACAATACGACGTTGTTACCTAAATACATGATTCAGAGCAAAAAATAATCCAAAAATATTGGGCAAATTCAGGGTTTTTTAAAAATACCGGTATCGGTCCCTGGAACCTACGTCGTACTGGAAGATTTTTGCAAATTATAGCAGTTAAAGTGTTTTTTTTTTTAAATTTATTTATCAAAAAAGTACATAACAGTTACAACCTTTTAATTTCTCGCCAAACTGCCATAACAGTTTGTTGGCGAGATCGCGCTCATTTAACTAATGTTAGTTACTTACTATGCTATTATGAACTAAACTTAAACACTGAATATGACAATAAACATTTAACTGTAATATTTTTTAAAGTTTTTATAACAATAAACATTACATTGTTACCTATAACAATTAAACTTTTTTTTTGTTTTTGGTAAGCGTGTAGTTTGGCCAGAAATGTCTTTTTTAATCTACTTTTTAATTCAGTTAGTTAAATGGCTCCAATAGCAATCATCACCCTCCTGGCGTCATACCAGTAGTTGCATCCTGAAGGATATCCGGCAACTCCCAGCAGCTCGATTCCGCTCACACCTCAAATTCGGTTGAAGCCGCTCAACCAATCTCACTGGAACGCAAACCCTTAGAGTATTCCAGTGAAATGAAATTGAAACGAAATGAAATCATTTATTCTACAATTTAGGCATGTTACATGCACTTATGAATGTCAAAAAACTACCACCGGTTCATAAAATAAACCTCTGCCTCGAGAAGAACCGGCGTAAGAAACTCGGCGAGGTGTCATTTTTTCAAAACAATATACAATGTATATAAAATGACAGTATCATAATACTACGGAATTCAAATGCTACATATAAACATACATACATATTTTTTAATATTAAGGACAAAATATTTGTGTTAGATTACTAGTGTTCCAAACCACACGCGTGGACGCGTCGGAGATTTTCCCCTGGGTCCGCTACTTAATCACAAGAATTGGCGTAAGCACTAGTGTTTACGGAGGCGACTGCCATCTGACCTTCCAACCCTTTCCAATCACAGAAGGGACGAATTTTGTTTTTTCAACTAAGTATGACCCATTTAGGCTACTTCTGTACTATACTATCACTTAGGGTTGCGTTTGTCACAATAAGCTATCAACATCGTCCTAGCCTAATCCTTTGAAATTCGACCTGTCAAAAATATCCAAACCCGCAAAACTTTATATGTAGGATTCACATCATACCGGCGCGCGTTTAGCTAGTCAAAGGAATTCGAACTTTCTACACAGTACATTACATATTTAAAATTCCAAGACACATTACTGAACTTACGGATTCTAAATTTAAGTCTGTCGTGAAACAGAAACTTATTTCAAAAGCATATTATAAGATAAACGATTATATCATGGATAGGGATGTTTGGCAGTGATAGCGTCCCGCACAAGTAATCTAACCCAGAAATATTTTGTCCTTAATATCAAAAAATATGTATGTATGTTTATATTGTAGCATTTGAATTCTGTAGTATTATGATACTGTTATTTTATATTGTTTTGAAAATGACACCTCGTCGAGTTTCTTACGCCGGTTCTTCTCGAGGCAGAGGTTTATTTTATGAACCGGTGGTAGTTTTGACATTCATAAGTGCATGTAACATGCCTAAATTGAAGAATAAATGATTTCATTTCATTTCAATGACAACGCTCCGTGAAAACATTCGCGACTATTGCACCTGCCATTTAAATATGAACCTCTAATTTCTTTTGAGATGGTTCAAAATCCTCTATTAGGGGTCATCCATAAAGTACGTCACACAAATTTCTTGATTTTTTGACCCCTCCCCCGTCCTTGTCACAGTTGGTCACATTTGCGAGACCCCCCTCCCTAGTGTGACGTCACATATTTTGAAATATTACAGCAGTGCCGAAATTAGTTCAATTCCCATTTAAATTATTCTTTAATATAACCAACATCAAATCAAACATTAAAAAAAAATTACAAAACGATACATTTTCGCCAACAAAACAATTTAAACCTTATTATATTATATAAACAATTTAAGATAATCAAATGTGGTATTTTAACACTTAGATGTATTGAATTTTGAAATGTGACGATACGAAATCTAAGACCCCTCCCACCCTTTGTCACACAATGTCACACTCCGTCGACCCCCTCCCTCCCCTTCAACGTGTGACGTCCTTTATGGATGGCTCCTAAATAGATGCTCGACTCCGGCGGCTAGATGTGAATCGTATATTATTCCTTTCAGCACTGCCCAGTATAACTAGACCCATAGATTCTCAAGTACTTCATGTGAACGTAGCTCAATAATACTGGTCACATTCATCAATGTTCTGATATCGATCGTTTCTGTTGTATAGTGTTATTCTCACGACACAATAAAACAGTTTAATGGGAGATAATCGAATGCAATTAGCTACTAGGAACGTTCTGTTCCACAGAAATTGCAAATAAAGTTGTGACAAAGTGTCGTTTTATAGCGAAAATGGAAAATAACCATTACGAAAGTCTTTAATTAACTTGGAATTAGTAGGTGAGTTGGTTGAGATACAAGGTCGTTATTAGTGTAGGGCTTCACTTTCAATGCTAGATCTAAATATTGAATTTACCCTAGAGACCGATATAGCGACCTTATACCTCGCTTTTTAGCATTAGACAGAATGACAGAGACATACGAGATTTTTTATAAGGCACATTCTGTGGTAAATGTCAAATAATCGGAATGAATATTAAAACCGTTATTTCCAGGGACCGATACCGGTATTTTTTAAAAACCCTGAATTAGCCCAATATTTTGGATTATTTTTTGCTTTTACGTAGGGCTGAATCATGTATTTAGGTAACAACGTCGTATTATTAGATTGTCCCATTAAAAACGAAATAATGAACCGGTGACCGTAATAATACCGGTATTTTTCTATGGAGAAAATACCGATATCCGATCCCTGCCTATACCTCGCTTTTTAGCATTAGACAGAATGACAGAGACGAGGTTTCTTATCAGGCACGTTCCATGGTAAGTGTCAAATAATCGGAACGAATATTAAAACCGTTATTTCACGCTCACATTATATATATTGTTATTGAAAAATATGAAAATATGTCTTAATTTATATGTTGATGACCGCTTTAGCCCAGATGGTAGTGACCCTGCCTACGAAGCTGGAGGTCCCAGGTTTGAATCCCGGTCAGGGCTTTTATTTGTGTGATGAGTACGAATATTTGTTTCCGAGTCTTCTTGCTGAGTTTCTTGCTGGACTCTTCTCAGCTAGGTTAGGTTTAGCGAACCAGCGAAACTCCCAGTAGCTCGATTCCACTCACACCTCAGATTAGGTTGAAACCGCTCAACCAATCTCACTGGAGCGCAAACTCTTAGAGTATCCCAGTGTTCCAAACCACGCGTGGTCGTGTGGAGGTTTTCCCCTGGATTTTCCCCAGGCTACTCTCCAACCGCGCACTCCTATCGCTTTATTGGGCCAGGCCTATAAAGCAACAGGTTTAGGTTCAAAAAAAAAACAACCTATAGATTTAGTAATTATGCATACATTAGTGTACCGCCGCGGACAGGTGTATTTTTAGATTTAAAGTTAACTCTTAGCGTATGACAGTCGAGGAGAGGTCAAACGAAACCGGTTGGGACGAGGAAAAGTGGATATTCACCTTCCAAGGGGAATCTTTTATAATATTAGCTAATTTAGTGTGAACATTTCAGTAGTATTCAATGAGCGTAGCTGGACGAAAATCTGGAGCATTCCAGTGTTCCAATAAACCCCACGCGCGGTCGTGTGGAGGTTTCCCCTGGATTTTCCACAGGCTACTCTCCAACCGCGCACTCTTATCGCTTTATTGGGCCCGGCCAATGAGATTCACCTTCTAAGGGGAATCTTTATAATATTAGCTAATTTAGTGTGAACATTTCAATGGAGTTGGATAGGAGAATGAGAGTAGCTGGACGAAAATCTGGAGTATTCCAGTGTTCCAATAAACCATACGCGCGGTCGTGTGGAGGTTTCCCCTGGATTTTCACCAGGCTAGTCTCCAACCGCGCATTCCTATCGCTTTACTGGGCCCGGCCTATAAAGCCACAGACAGGTTAAAAAAGGACTAAAATCTGAACGGATTGGTGGACGAATACTACCTAAGCTAAATCTGTTTAAAATTTACCGCACACAACAAAACCAAAAATGGCTCCGTTACTATTAAAAACTTAAATAAAAGTCATCGTATCTATCGTATCTATAATCATTTTATCAATATTATATATATATTCGCGGTTTCGCCAATTGACAACATTACCTCTATTTGACACTTTACCCATAAAATCCATTACCGGTAATAGCTGTCAGTGTCAATATACTCGATTATTTGTTTCTGCGAACTGGCGTATTGTAAAAAGTAGGTACTTACACCTATTTGTTGCGTTTTAGTAGTAATGTTTAACTGACATCTTACCTTTCAAGTGAAATGAATACAGGTATTTAATATCGTATACAGTATATACATAGAGATATAGATAAAAGCGTAATGACAACAATACCTTTAATTAGAATATAGGTATTCTTTTATTAGCGGTAATAATTTGTAAATTTCTATAAATGTATTCAATAAAACCGGTTTTACAATCCCTGAACAGTCTTAATGTCACTGTGATAAGCAGAGATGTACAAAATGGTCTTAAAAAAGCATTTAAATACAAAATGCAAAATACTTTTCAGATTTACTATTTCAAATGCAAAATAACCAATAGTTTTGCGTTTTGTATTTCAAATGCTAAATGCAAAATAGGTATTTTCAAAATACTTTTTCAAAATAAAATACCTTTTGACCAAATCGAATGATATTTTTATTTATTTTAGGTATTTATCATGAGAAATAGAATACACAATGCCGAGCCGAATGGCACCTTATGCGTGCCATTTTGGTCATATAATTATCGTCGTTCGTCGATAATGTTCGTCGTTTTCGTTTGACATTGACATTAGTCAGACGCACATAAGGCGCGCACACTGACCAGAGAAGAAAAGGGCACGCATGGCTAGCAGGCGCCTGTATCGGTCAAATTCGGCAATACAAGCGTCATTCGTTCATTTCATTTTGTTTGACTGGTGGGTCATTCTACTTTTTCATGACCAGTGTTCTATTACAAAAAAAATCTGTGATATGTATTGAATTAGTGTACAAAAATAGGATTTCGAAATAGTACCTGAACCTAATAAAAGGAATTTATAGGTAAAAATACTTCAATATTATCATATTGCTGTAAAAGGTGGGTAACACAGTGGTAAAAACCATTTTTTCATACAAATGGTGAGACATCCAAGGACCACTGAGTTACTCGATTTTTGGATATTAGCTGTGGTTCGTTAATTACCAAAACTATCGGAAGTGATTCTGCAATTAAACGTCTTTCTAAATAACAATACAAAAATATGAAGTGAGGGCCAAGTATTCTAAAGTCTGCATTTTAAAAAAAGTGTCTGAAAATTATGTACATGAAAAAGTAGAATGGCCCTGGTAATGTTGGCTAATCACAAAGTATTTTGCATTTTGAAATGAATATTAAAAATGCAAAATACATCTCGAAAGGTATTTCAAATAAAATACAAAATGTTTTTTACTAAAAGGTATTTAAATGCAAAATACAAAATAGGTATTTTGCATTTTGTATTTGCATTTTAAATAGAAGTATTTCAAATAAATCGCATCTCTGGTGATAAGGTAAAGAAGTGGCGTAGAAATAACAGACCACAATCAAAATGCTTATGGACAAACAGCACGTACTTAAATAGTTTGCTGTACGGTACCGATGTGCGAGGTAAGTCCAATCGAAGGCAATATACATAAAACCGTCCGATACGGAAAAGATCGTATGTCATTTAGGCTTTCTATCGAAATGAATTTTACGTTCAACACTATAAGGTTGTTTTTGGTTAAAATAACGAGCAAAATGAGAGGTTAACAAAGGCGATTCTCTGCTATCGAACGAGATCAATATGAGGGCATTATGATTACTATACACAACGATATATTTGTATTAGATGTTATCAATAACAGTTAATAAGATGCGTCTATTCCATGCGAGGTATCTCTTAAGAGGTCTTATAAGTTTCAAAATGTTTTGATTTCAAATTATGACAAAAGTATTGATAGTACCAATAAAGTTATTAAAGGCTACGACGATTTTATTAAAGCTTTAGATAGTAACATAGCCATTTTTTGATTTTATTGTGTGTAGTAGAATTTAAGCGAAAAAATCCAGTTTTAATCATAACAAAATTTATCTTATTCTTGCAATTCTGTTAATTTTTCGTACACAAAAATACCCTATTGTATTTAGGGAATCAGGACCTTAAGGGTCCTTATGAGTTAAAAAACGCTCATCTATTTACGCCACTTTCTGTTTGAATTTACACGTATCTTGACATTTCCTCGATGTTACTATATAGAACAGGACTATTGCGACCTCATGTCATAAACTTTAAATGGATTTCTTGGATTATTCATTCAAAAATATCGTTTCAAACATCACTCCAAATCGACTATTTTCAAGCTAAAAACTTGTTTTTTCCGCTTAAATTCTACAACACACAATAAAATCAAAAAATGGCTATGTTACTATCTAAAACTTCAATAAAGTCATCGTCAGGGCTGCCAGCTGACATTTTTAAATTATTCAATCGTGACTCTGAAATTATACAAAATTGCGTGTCAGGATACATACACTGCATAAAAATCCTTTACAAACACAATATTGATTGTTAATGGCGTAAACTTACCTACATGATTGATTTATTTATTGAGTATGCATATAACGCGATAACTTATTTGGCTGTTCGGAACGAAAAGAAAAAGAAGTCGATTGGCGCCAAATCCAAAACCCAACATCGAAAGTCGAAACTCGCCATATCTCCTTCTCTCTCGCACTTTTGCATATTCAAGCGACAGTGATAGAGAGGATAGTTATATCGCGAGTTTCGACTTTCGACTTATTTTCATAGTAGAGTACCTAGCCCACAACGTAGCGATGGGTCCGAATTGTACGTGTAGAAACATAGAGTATGAACTTACATTATGTTATTAGGTTTTATGTATCCAATTATACATGAGGATCCAGGATACAAAAAGGATACAATCTGTCACCTAATTATACACGTTTTGTATCCAATTATACAATCTGGCAGCCCTGGTCATCTTTAATAACTTTATTGGTACTATCAATACTTTTGTCATAATTTGAAATCAAAACATTTTAAAACTTATAAGGCCTTTTAAGCCAACATCATAAACAAGTCTGCAAAAAGTGATAACTACCGGATTTGACGCACATTACTCCATACTGATATGAAATGAAATGAAATCTATTTTTCTTCAATTTAGGCATGTTACATGCACTTATGTCGAAAAACTACCATCTATATACTTATATACTTTATATACTTTCAGGCGACAAGGTTACTAGATTAAAGGTAGCTACCAATTATTAGCGCTCAGAGACCATGCACATCTCTGGGATGTTATATTAATTTCTTTATACTCCTTGTTTAATCTTGAGACCTTATACATCTCTAACTTTACTGATTTGTAATAGATAACTTTTCAAGTTTATCTTCACTGTATGACACTAATTTTGTTATAATTGTAAACTCGATATTATTACTCCTTCTTGAACTGTAAATTAATATTTTGACATGAAAAATGCATTACTTATTAAAGTCAGACTTTCTTTGTAAATTAATATATTGACATGTAATTGCCCTTGTGGCCTATTTGCAGAATAAATGTTTGATTTTGATTAAAAAACTTACTAAACTTGAAAGTCCATTTTTTGGACCGGCCTCAAGTACCTACTCTATCGGTGGTTAGAAGCTTGTCCATTATGTACTGGACACCCTGTATATCGCGTTTCGATATTCGATATAATAGGACATACACTTTTTCCTTAAGCCTGACAGGACATGGTGCTCATACTACTAAAAAAACCGGCCAAGTGCGTGTCGGACCACGCACAATGAAGGGTTCCGTACCAACACCTACTAGTCCACATTTAAAATCACTATCCAATACATTGAATCTAAAAAAGTCGTATCTTCTTTCTTCATAGGAAACTCACGGCACTTACGACCTTTTATTTGGGCAAGACAGCTTTTAAGCGAAAACACAAAAACCGTAAAACCTATATTGTTCAAACCAAAAATCGTTAAAAGTATTTAATAATGCACACCACCTCAATTTTTTTTCAGAATTTTAAACTTTATAGTTTGGAAATTAGAGGGGGGGGGACACTATCTATGACTTTGACAGCTAATATCTCACCAACGGTTGACTTAAATGAACAAGCTTTTTAGAAACCTCCATATCATTTTTAGAGGCCTATCCATCGATACCCCACACGACTATGTGCGTTGAAATTTTTTTTTCATCCACCGGTTACATTTATATGCCCCCCCTAATGTAATATTTTTTTGTAATTTCACATCACTTTTATGTAGCGGTTCATAGAATACACCTTCCTACCAAATTTCATAATTGTAGTGCTTATAGTCTCCGAGTCAATCGGCTGTGACATACGGACGGACGGACAGACATGACGATTCTATAAGGGTTCCGTTTTGCTATGGAACCCTAAAAAGATGGGATTCCCCTTATCGATCGAGTCGCCACTGATACACCAATACTAGAGAATTCCTTGTGTTGTTTACACTTGGGTTTTTACAGGTAACACATTTTGTTAGCCTTTCCTTGTATTATCATCAAAACATCATTAAGGGGATGCCTCGATTCGGTCAGCCACGCCCCGCATGAAAGAGACACGCTTATGCCTTTCGCACACGACAAAACGGGATGCAACACTCTTCGAAATGGCTTTATTAGTCAAATCTCGACAAATAACTGACCGTGTGCGGTTTTATTAAATTTCCTCTTGACAGAGTTTAGATAAGGTAAATTAATATCATCATTTTAACTTAATTGTGTGAATTGATAATGCGTTGTTTTAGGGTGGGTTGCACCAAACTGTCTGTATTCGTAAGCGGTGTTCGTTAAAATCTGATTGTATGGAAAGTTTGACAAGTTTTTATGTGATGACAGCCGCCGGCGCCATATTTGACGATGATCGGCCTGTGATCATAGGTTGGTGCAACCTACCCTTAGTAGGCTGAGTAAAAAAAGGAAAATAAAGACACAACTTTGAATTTCGTTTCTGGGGGGGGGGGGGGGGGGGGTATTGTCAGAAACAAGAGTCATAGAGTCAAGAATCTATCTAGTTCGAGAGGTAGGCACAGCAAAATGTCATCTTGCTCGAATTTGGAGCAGCCCAACTGGGAAAGTACCTCCGCCTTGCAGAAGACTACAGCCATAATAACATTATCTACTATACAGGTATGTAGTGTTCTGTTCCTGGAGGTGAGCAAGGTTGCCAGAGCTCCCGAGGATACAGTGTTGAGAGCGAGGGACCTAAATTTGTCCCTTCTGCTGTCAACTCAGTGAATTCTCAAATTTCATAAAGGGTCGGCAACGCTTACGTGACTCCTTTGTGAGTTGCGAGCGTCTATAGGCTGCGGTGGCCGCTTACCATCAGGTGGACCGTACGCTTGTTTGTCACCGGCGTTGTATAAAAAAAATCATATATCTGAAAATCAATCCTTATTGTTTTCTCGTCTGGGCAGAATAGCGTTTCAAAAAACGCGATATTTCTCGTTGTATGGCCTTAAGTGTACTTAGTTAAGAGGCCTTATAAGTTTTTTTTTATTTTATTTCAAATTATGACAAAAGTATTGATAGTACCAATAAACCTATTAAAGGCTACGATAATTTTATTTAAGTTTTAGATTACTTACTTACTTAACCATTTTTTGATTTTATTGTTTGTAGTAAAATTTAAGCGGAAAAAACAAGTTTTTAGCTTGAAAATGGTCGATTCCGAGTGATGTTTGAAACGATATTTCTTAATGAATAGTCCAAAAAATACATTTAAAGTTTATGACATAAAGTTGTAACAGTCCTGTTCTAGATAGTGACATTGAGAAAACATCAAGATACGTGTCAATTCAAACAGAAAATGGCGTAAATAGATGAGCGTTTTTTAACTGATAAGGAATCTTAATCCCATGATTGGAGTAGGTACAGTGGAATGCAACAATATAAGCAAGCTACTCAAAAATATCCCATGGATCTTATGTCGACGCATTAAGGTACATATTTATGAGAGGATTACAATACAATACAAATACTCTTTATTGCACACCTCAATCAAAGGATACAGTACAGTACAAAAACACAATGAGAAGAGGCAAACAACAGACGGTCTTATCGCTAAAGAGCGATTTCTTCCAGACAACCTTAGGGTAGCGGAAATGAAATTTAATCAGAACGATTCACAGCAGGTGGTGCAGAGTTAATACATATGAAGGCTACTAATAATTACAACAATAACATTTAATTAAGGATAATAAACATAAATATAGTATAAAAAAATATACGTACATAAACATATACTACTAGGAGCTAAGTCTTAAGTGTGTCATGAGAGAGCCAAATAGTGAGGTTTAAGCTGTTTTTTGAAGACAGCAAGAGATTCAGCACGCCTCAAATCAGGAGATAAAGAATTCCAAAGCCGAATAGCTCGAAAAGTGAAAGAATTATAAAATTTTGACGAGGAAGATGGAACAGTGAGAAGCAAGTTTCGGGAGGACCTAACGGAACGAAGATAAGTAAAACGCTCGAGATAGCGTGGAGTTGCAGGGTTGAAGAGAGTTTAATAGATTCAGATTCAGATTCATTTATTTCATAGATGTAAATTACAATATAAATTTGCATTCATGTCAAAAGTATACGAATTCACATCATGATCGTCAATTAAGATATAAAATAATTAATCACACAATTTATAATAAAACAGTTTATCAACAAAATGTCAGTGAGTATTATCAATTAAAAATTAAAAATGTAATTCCATGTACTCATTTACCGAGTACAGAGGGTTATCCAACAAAAGTTTTCTCAGTTGATGTTTAAACGTTTTGTCAGATGACTCATTCCTTAAACTTGCAGGTAACCGTTCGAAGTAGGTCGGACCGATTACCCGGGGGTTTTTTCTTGAGAGAGCCATGCGAGGGAAGACAGTTCGAAGGCGCCCCGAGGAACGCAGTTCTTTTCCCGGAATATTCACCCGAGCAAACTGAGAAATATTATTATTTAAATATAAAAGAGATGGGATGGGATGGGATGGGATTCATTCGATACATATTTTTACAGTTGACTGTACTGGTTTTACGAATTCGATTGCCATCAGACCCAAACAAGATGGAAAAATAAACCTTGTTGGAATTAGACCGGTTTCGTCACCCTTTTTTTTCTGAATCATAAGCAAGTCAACGTCTTTTTAATAGAGATAAGCTAATATACTATTTACTGGTATATTAGCTCTTTTTTTCTTTTTTTTTGAACCGGTCAATAAAGCCACAGTCAGGTTAAAAAAAAGTTAATATACGAGTAAATTAGGTACAATACTACATACAGATGGTCAGGGTTCGAAAGGATAATTATCAAGATAATTATCGATTTGATAATAACCTAAAATTGTAAATTCGGCATGAGTTAAAAAAATATGAGGGTGAATCAACTTTTTAGTGCCACTCGTTGCCGTGGTTACGTCCAGTTGTCCAGGGGACAAAATTCGAATAAAATCGTGATTTAAGCTATTTAAGTTTATCAAACATATGTATGTTTGTGGTGCTTATAACGTATTTCCATAATGGTCCATCTACTAAGCATGTTGGTAGAATTGCCACATTTTTTTGAACAAACTGCACCACTACTGTCCCTTGGACAACGGGTCAAGATAACAACACAAAAAAAGTTGATCCACCCATGAACGTGAATTCGAACGTTAATAATTGCGCTCTGTATATGTGTTTTAATGATGTTGTAATGATTAATTGATTATATTTTAATGGTTAATAAAAAACTAGTAAAATATTGTGTAGCAACTATTTATTTTGCAGCCTAAAATACCATAATTTTTTATATATTAGTACAGAGTACAGTCTTTATTGGTAAAAATACATTTTACAGGTCATATCATACATCAGAAAATAAATTTAACTAATAAAATAACGTATACTACCCTACCCATAAGAGGGATAATTATCGCGATAATTATCAAAGACCATAATTATCTTGATAATTTCGAACCCTGCAGATCGTAGCGGAATCTCACATGTAAGTAGGTTCAAATTCAGACCAGTCTAACTGAGGAAGTTTTTTTTATAGGCCGGGCCCAATAAAGCGACACGAATGCGCGGTTGGAGAGTCGACTGGGATCAAGTGTTACGATAAGAAATTGATTTAAAAAACCACCACACAATATCGATGATAGATGGCGCTGTACCCATGGCGTTCAATTTCTACACGAAGTTAAGATTTTCTTTGATTAATTGAGTCGGGACGGGTCCACATCTGTGTGCGGAGCGCTCGGTGCGCGAGTCGAACCTCGCACTTGACGGGTTTTTTGTATAGGCTGGGCCCAATAAAGCGATAGGAGTGCGCGTTTGGATAGTCATCATCATCATCATCATTTCAGCCGAAAGACGTCCACTGCTGAACATAGGCCTCCCCCAGGCTCGCCATTTAGACCGGTCCTGTGCCGTTCGTTTCCACCGGATTCCCGCGACCTTCACCAGATCATCACTCCACCTTGTCGGAGGCCTACCGACAGCTCGTCTTCCGGTGCGTGGACGCCACTCAAGCAGTTTCTGGCCCCATCGACCGTCAGTCCTGCGAGCAATGTGCCCTGCCTACTGCAACTTTGGACTTCTGGTTTGGAGAGTGGTCTGGGGAAAATCCTGTGGAAACATCCGACACGCCCACGTGGGTGGTTTCGAACATTGGAATACTCTAGTTTACGCTCCAGTAGTGGCTTCAACCGAATCTGAGGTGTGAGTGGAATCGGGCTAAGCGAGTGACAAGTTTGACTTGGACCAAACGCCGTAAGCGTACGACCATAGGGTTTCCCCTGGATTTCCCCCAGGCCACTCTCCAACCGCGCACTCCTATCGCTTTATTAGGGCCGGCCCATCCTGCATTGCCTGCCCATGCAGAGTTTTGCTACCCTCCCCCATTTCGTTTAAAATCTCGGAACCCGCCATGTGCTACAGCTCAAACACTAAACAGCTTCAACATCACAGAGAGGTGGAAAGCTGAATGGGCCACTCTCACAGAAGGCAAAGCTGCCCACTCCACTGATCCGACCTTAAAACCAAAAGGATTTGATCTCCCTCGCAAGCTTTGGTGCCGGTTGAATAGGCTGCGAACTGGGCACGGGCGCTGCAATGTCTTCCAACATAGATGGGGTTGGAGGGATTCTCCACTCTGTGAGTGCGGAGAGGAAGACCAAACCACCGAGCACATCTTCCAGCGCTGCCCCCTCCACTCTTACCCTGGACCTGCTGAAGACTTGGACGTCTTGTCACCTGACATGACTGCCTGGCTTAACAACCTCAAAGCTGTACTCTGATTGCCCTCTATAATTGTGTATTGCCATACGATTAAATAAATAGGGCCGGCCCATAAAGCCACAATCAGAAAAAGTAAATCCATGTGTATTTTTCGTACCTAATTCTGTGTCCCAGTTTATTCCGTTACGTGTCACGGGTCAAAAGCCACCAGTGAATACAGGAAACTAAACAATTAACTATGGTTTAATAGTCATTTCAATGAACCCCGCTAGTGCTGTGGTTCAGTGAAAATTAGTCACATGAGCTACGAAAACGGGTCGATATTTTGTGAACTTTCAATTGAGAATCTTCAGTTTTTCGGAGTGGTCCATATTATATGTTTTATTGATAGTAGACTTAGGGTCGAATTTTCAATACCTCAGGTAATATTCCAAAGCTATACTCGACCTTAAAGACGTGAATCACCCTTTTATAATCCCAATAATATTATAAACGTGAAAGTTTGTGCGGATGGATGTACGTTCCGCTTAATCTCAAAAACTACTGAACGGATCTCTATGAAACTTTCCAGTATTGTAGCTTAGACATCAGAATAGGACATAGGCTACCTTTTATCCGCGGGCAACACCGCAGGGCGCTGCTAGTATTTCAATATGTCTGAAACTCACAGGAGTTTTATATTTAAAACTATTACGTTGGCAAACAGTCATACGTTTGCCACCGTTTTTTTTTTTAATATTTTGGTATGCCTATGCATATGGACGCTTGCGACCCCAAAAATGCGTGCTACTGACCTTTTTTATTATATGAGGATTCAGTGTATTGAGCCACAGACAAATTAAGGGTGTGAAATGAGAAATATCGCGTTCTTTGAAGCGCTGTTCTGCCCAGATCAGGAAACAATCAGGTTAGATTTTCAGATACATGATTCTTGACTATGACTATGACTACATATGACTGTATTTCTGACAATAGCCAAAACATGATTGCTTAAAATTTTCTCGATAGAAAAAAAACCAAAGTTGAGTCTTCATTTTCCTTTTTTACTCAGTCTACTAAAACAACGCATTATTAAATGACACAATTAGGTTAAAATGATGATATTTTACCTCATCTAAACTCTGTCAAGAGGAAATTTAATGAAAATGCACAGAATGGATATTTATCGAGAATTGTCTAAAAAAGCCATTCCCGAAGTACTGCATCCCGTATTGTCGTGCGCGAAAGATATAAGCGTGTCTCTTTCACGGGGGTCGTGGCTGACCGAATCGAGGCATCCCTTTAATATTTCGATTAGTTTTAATTTCCCTGCCTGTTGGAAAAAGGAACGCAAGAAAGAAAGAGAAGGAAATTCTGAAGAAATGTTACAATAGCTTATATATCAGCGTAACTAAAATCTTGTAAAAAAGCAGTAATTTGTTGTTTGCCTCGCAATGACCCTAGATTTCATGTTATTGACATTTACCCTCAAAAAAATGAAGATAACCAAAATGTGGATTTTAGGTAGAGAAAATATTTAGTGATAATGACAATTAGTGTTGACTGATTAATATTCATATCACCACATTTTGTTTACTGTATGAATTTTGTAGAGAAATTGCAACAAATGACATCATATTGAAATATTGTATAACGAAATGTGCGTGGTCAAACCGTGGTTTTATGCTTATCATACAATGGGGGCTATCGTTTTTGTGCTCACCAGTTGGCGCCACTGTCGAGTAAGGTCCAGCTGTCAAAAATTGTTATTGATTATTATGGACATGAGAACGAAGTTTACATTTAAATCATATTCAATACCTTAAAACCGTACCGTAAAAATATCGAACATACCGCATTGTAGCGCGGACCCGTTTTGTTCGGAAAAAAGGAGAAAATAAGTTAATGAAAGACAAAACTGTCCCAAAGCCCTGACAGTCATTGACCCGTAACTCATATTTGCCATAATCAAGCTGAGGTATTGCAAAATAGTCACCATATTGTTCCAATTAGATATTAATCCCCGTAGCGCAACCACAAAGAGTGTCATTTGACATTTCGGAGACCCCACGCTACACTAGCGCCTCTAGCGGCGAATTCATACGCGATAGCCCTCATTCATTAAATTGGCATGTTATAGTTATAATTTCATCCACGGATGTGATAGTGGGCACAGAAATGAGAATAGCCCAAGTATCATTTATTTTTACTGTTGTCAACCGTGTAGCGCCTCTAGCGGCGAATTCATACGCGATAGCCCTCATTCATTAAATTGGCATGTTATAGTTATAATTTCATCCACGGATGTGATAGTGGGCACAGAAATGAGAATAGCCCAAGTATCATTTATTTTTACTGTTGTCAACCGTGTAGCGCCTCTAGCGGCGAATTCATACGCGATAGCCCTCATTCATTAAATTGGCATATTACAGTTATAATTTCATCCACCGATGTGATAGTGTGCACAGAAGTGAGAATAGCCCAAGAATCATTTATTTTTACTGTTGTCAACCGTGTAGTAAGTATATCATAACTACCTACTGTAGAAGCAAGCTCATAAAACATGAAAATTAGTCAATATATCAAATTACTCAGATAAAGCCGGCAATCACACTTTTAGCGGACATAATCATCAAATTATCATATCCAGACAGGATCCAGACATAATTATCATTTCGGGACAGGGTACCTAAAGTTTAGGTTCAAAACAGGATAAAGATATATTTAAAATGATTAGAACTGCGTTGGATATTATAAATAATATCCCCTCATATGTGATAATCCATATTGAAAGGGACCTTATGTCGGCCGGCACTTACGCCTTTATTGCCGCTGTTCCAATACAATAGTGAATAGGTGCAACGTAAGCGCCTGCCGCCAAGGTCCCTTTCGATGTGGATTATCACATATATTTCCAAAAAGAGGTGCTTTAACGGTAGCTCAAGCAAGCGCATAACCAGTGCCATATATCAATTGGGTCATTGTCAGATTTAGGTTCGCGTCTTTTCGGTGGACATATCAAAAGTTAAGGGCCACAAAGCCTAATTTTGGATTGGTCTTGTAACTCGCCCACCGGTGTTTCCGCTTTAAATCCATGTAATGAAAACATAGCTTATATGTACATAAGTCGTTAACTATTGACCACCGGATGGACAACTTTTGTTTTTACAACTGATAATGACCCTTGACACATGTTAAAATTATATATACCATAGTGTGATAATAAATATAGCAAACCATCAAATTCTTAAAAAAAAATAGACAGACAAATTAAGGCAAGGCCCATTCACAGATCCGACGAAAATACTGAAGTTTGAGCTTCCAGTGTGAAGAAATAACGTAGAATTACACTACACAAAAATTACAGTAGACTGAGAAAGAAACAAAGAAAAGAAATAACCGAAAAAAATATTGAAAAATGCCTTGTTAACTGTCAAAAAAACCTAAATATCCTGAGGAGTATTTTATCATCAGAACTACCATGATATACGGTGTGGAAGATAAGTCGGGCCCTGGAGGGAAACTACCTTAAATATGGATTTAAGGTAGTTTCCCTCCAGCTGGCTCATTTTACTTAAAGGAGACATTCCTTTATTTTTAAAAAGAAACAAAACTTCGTTCAAAAATTTTCTAAACCTCGCTTGCCTCTCCCGGGACTCGAACCAACTCGAATTAAAAAACAAACACCCTATTTTATCATACTAATCAATAGTATTATTATTCAGGATTAAATTTCTCTAACAAACATTTGGTCTTACTCTGTAAAATGTTGGGCACGGACGGATGTGTCTAAGTATACGAGGGTTTAATCTTTTCAGCGGCAACAACAACTAAAGTTTAGTATAGATTATAATGCTGCGGAAGTACATTTTGGCAGATAACTGCATACTATAGGCAAGCCAGACTTGCCAGATTTGCTAAACTGCTTGTGGCCACCTCCGAGGAGTGGGTACACTCACTCATTGGTGGGGATGTCCACCAAGCGATCGTGAGAACACTGACTCATAATATAGTAGCCGGTACTATATTATGAGTCAGTCCAACCCAGGTCTGGCCTAGTTGAGTTTCTTGCTGGACTTTGCTCAGCTAGCGCTCAGCACTTTAGCGAATCAGGGACATAACTCCCAGTAGCTTGATTCCACTCACTTCAGATTTGGTTGAAGTTGCTCAACCAATCTCACTGAAGTGCAAACTCTTAAGTGCATTCCAGTGTTTAAACCACCCGTGTGGTGGTGTCAGAGGTTTGTCCTGATTTTTCCCCAGGCCACTCTCCAACTGTGCACTCCTATCGTTTTATTAGGCCCGGCCATTAAAGCCAGTCAGGTTAAATTAAATGTATTGACACCTCGGAGGTGCCTGATCAGACTAAAACAGACAACTAGACAGGAATTTGTTATTTTCGGAATTACTTGACTGGAATTTGTTATTTTTGGAATTACCCGAGGACACCTTACAAGAATGCTTTATAATTTTAGCAAACTGAACGGACAGCCAAGGCCATGTATCTCTTTCTTTTTTTATACAACGCCGGTGGCAAACAAGCATACGGTCCACCTGATGGTAAGCGGCCACCGCAGCCTATAGAAGCCCGCGACTCCAAAGGAGTCACGTGCGCGTTGCCGACACTATAAGATTTGAGGATGCACTGTGTTGACAGCAGACGGAACACGTTTAGGTCCCTTGCTCTCAACACAGTGCATCCTCGGGAGCTCTAGCTTTCTAGTGTCTCTGTCTTACATCTTTTTAGTGGAGAACACTGAATTTGCTTGTATATTTTACTAGATACTTGTTAAATCAAATAACGAATACCTACATTTTCAGTTCATACAAGAACCATAGTTAACTAACTGATTTTAGTACCTACCTACATGTAAGTTACAACTTTAAATCTCATATCTTATTTGCATGCATTTCTTTACAATGTTTGAAGGATTACAAACAAGAATAGGAAAATTAAAACATCGCTTGTTTACACGACATAGATTAGATAAAACAGTAGCGTATTGCAAGCAAGACACATTCCAGACTGCTATTAGCAATACGATTTAATTTAAACAACTTAGTAGTCTCATAAGCAAATGTCAGCAATGAGTCATTTGCTAAGATTTGTACGTAGTAAGAAAAAAATAGACCATAGAAAAATCTAGACTTTTTTAAATCATCACAACACGCAATGGCACATGAATAGTGCCCAATAAACATATCTCGTTACACCGAATGTGGCTAAACGAATCTATGTTGTTGGGAAATTAACAATTAACATCAAATAGATTTGAGTCACGACACCTCAATAGGCACTGACAAGGCCTCAACTGTTCGAAAATAATAGTTTTTTCTTTGTTTACTTAAGTTAATGCAGTTCACTAACCTGCTACTGGACTTGAGAGGTGAAAACATAGCAGGACAGCAGCAGCAATCGTCAGAACACTCACTTTTTTGTTGAAAATGTCCATTTTAGCTGACGGATGCGCTATTTACGTTTAAAATATAGGACCGTCTTGGATATGACGTTTAACACGCTGGCGGTCAAAGCTGGCGGTGCGAGCGATAATAGATAAAACCAACGGTGAACAGAAAATGTGATCGGCTAAGTGTTGCCAGGGTTCGAGATAAATTCTCCCCATTTTGATAAGTCACGGACGTGCACATTATGTGCCAAGGTGTTCAAAAAGGTAAGAAATTTTGTTGCATTATTATAAATTGTATAATATTATACAGTAAGCAAATTCCGTAATAAATAAATAAATAAATAAATATTAGAGGACAATCTTACACAAATCGAACTAGCCCCACAGTAAGCTCAAGAAGGCTTGTGTTATGGGTACTAGACGACGATATATTTAATAGATGTAATCTGCCAATAGTGTATTTTTTTATGTCGTGCGGTGTCTCTCACGTCTCAATCTGTAAAAACTTAATGCGTTTCCTTGATACTGAATTTAATGTATGATTGCAGATTCTTTGTTTGTTAGTGTTAGTAGTAGTGTGTTGTCATTGTCAGTGTTAGTAATAATTTAATAGGTGTGTAGAACGCTTAAGACGTTTACATATAGGTTTCACAGATATATGATTTTATAGTTCGATAAGTCTAGTGCTCAGTTCAGGTGAGCTAGCGCTTTAAAGGGCGTGCATATAATTACGATGCCAGCATTCTAGTAATTGCAAATAATGGAACATATTATATTTCCCAACAGTAATTTACCGTAATACCAGAAGGAGACCCAGCTAGTCTAGTTAGGATGAAAGATTTGATTTTCGCTAGCATAAGGTTTTTGGAAGAAATCGCTCTTCAGAGATAAGACCGCCTATTGTTTGCCTCTACTTATTGTGAGTTTGTACTGTACTATACTGTATTGCGGTTTTATTGTAACAGTAGCGCCATCCCAGTCATTACTATTGTGATAAATTAGAACGTTTGTATGAAATTTGAATATGATAACAGACACTCCATATCATTTGACCTGGGTAAAAATAATAATAATAAACATTCGAAGACAATCTTACATAAATCAACCTAGTCCCAATCTAAGCAAAGCTTGTCAGGTAAGTGCTAAGTGACCATATACATACTTGTATAGATATATAGATAACATCCAAAAGTCAGGAACAAATATTGTAGTTTATCAAGTCATCACACGCGATACGAACCCGGGACCTCCAGCTTCGAAGACAGGGTCACTACCGCACTACCAACTAGGCTAAAGCGTTCGTCAAAATAATCAAATACAAGTATACACAATCGTGTAATATACCTACGTAAGTTGCATTTTAGCATTAATGTCAAACAAGTAGTTATCCTCTAGCTGCCCACCATACAAGACAAAATGACAATGAAATTTTAGACTCCTGTAACAGGAAATAGAGTAGAAATTATTTTGTTTTGAAATGAGATGGAGTAAAACAAATGCAACTCCATTCCAATTTTGAAAGATACAAATTCCAATGAAGTGAATTTTTTCTTCTATCTTCCTGCATCTGCCCTTAGTCACTAGCAGTCGGTAAGTAGGGTACGTATTTAGAAGTAGTCAAAGAAATATAGCTTTCATTTTCGAGATGTTTTATTTCTCAAAAAAACCATATAGTTCACTTAAGTTTCGAAATTCGTCTTGTTACAATAATAACAAATCCTTTTTTTTGTATAGATCTTAAGAGAAGACTTCCTTTTTGTCTCTCCATCTCATTGATGTATTCACAACAGATTTATTTGAGTGATACAGGGTTAACGCTATTGGTGTCATAATTACCAAAA
The DNA here is from genome assembly GCA_963556455.1 of Epiblema foenella. Taxonomy (NCBI): domain Eukaryota; kingdom Metazoa; phylum Arthropoda; class Insecta; order Lepidoptera; family Tortricidae; genus Epiblema; species Epiblema foenella. Next base: position 46,369,295 of record OY747095.1, read on the forward strand.
CTTAATTGTAACTATCAAAGTAAAAAAAGTTGTGATTATTTGTGCTCCGAAACAGCATTGATGTTGAAGAAAGCTATTTAGGTCTCTACTATAAAATCGTGAAAAAACGCCTCTTACCTCTGTTTTTTCTTCACTATGTTACCTTAATAACTGTGTCCAGCAGAGAGCGCCTCCGAAAAACGTCTTTGAATCGGCGCCCTTTGTCAACTTTTTGTTGTCTATGCATAGCTGTTTTCGTTTCTGCGAAATACAACACGTGAAAAATTTTTCTCTGCTTTTAAAAGTGAAATATATGTGAAGTGGCGATTAGAAAGTGCTGTGATTGTGATCAAAACTAAGGATGGAAGAATTAGAAGACGACCGACGGGAAAATAGAGGTAAGAACGATGTTTCTGACCAGCCGGAGATCCAAGAGATTGTGATCGTTGCTTCGGACGAAGAACGGTCCTCCCGGCATGGCCCAAATAGTGGGTCCAGTGGTCAGAGCGAGTCTTCTTCCTCATCCTCGGCGGATGAGGAGAGCTCAACATCGTACCCACCTAATAAAAGACGTAAACTCGATCGCCGTGGTCAGTCGAACCCGCGTATTAAATCCCTAGAAAGACAAATTAATTATATATCGGGCTACCTGACGCAACTGCCTCACTACCTGACGTCCTTGACGAATGCCAACCAGGGCAATTTTGCTAGGAATGCGAGTCTTGGTGCCAGTATGGACCAACCTAGCACGTCAACTTCTGGCATACCGGCCAGTCTACCAGGTACTAGTGGCAATGGCAACGCGTCTCAATATTTAATAAGTCCAAATACTAATTCCAACCAAGTAAATTTGGGTGAACTCAGCACGGATTATGATGGCAAGAATGTTGTACAGCCGGCAAAAAAGAATAGGTTAGAAGAACTTGTTAAATTGCAACATTTTAACTCACAGGCTTGGCAAGACATGCGTTTCAAGACAACATTACAAGGTTTTGCAGCCACTCCGGGATTTGTGGCCTTGAGGCTCAACGACGAACTACTTCACCTTAAAGCCACCAAAGATTATTTACTTCCAACAGAAAATATGTTAGCTGTATTGACAAATGCAGAACTAGAACATCGTGAACTATTACAGGAAGGCTTACAGAATCTAGTAGACTGGGCATGGCGAAACCCTAGCGAATTAAATGCAGCATCTCTATTTGAAAAAGTTATGTCGTTTCTGGGACCTGACTCACCGACGCATAAGTGTTCTGAGAAAAAGATGCAAATTATCTGTGGAAAAAGAGCAGACTGTATAGTAACAAGGAGAGAGAGAATTCTGAAGGAAGTTAGTAACACTAACCTGAAGACCGCTTTAAAGAACATTCCTCCGAGTGCTGAACATTTATTTAATCGTGATGACCTGCAACCATTAATTCAATCCCTTGGGGGACTCCAAATGTGGTTGAATAAACCCACATATATGAAGGAGAAAAGCAGCAAAAGTGAACACACTCGAACAACTTTTAAGGCTAACAAAAAGTCAGCTTCGCAGGTTAACAGAAACAACTCCGAGGGAAAAAACAGACCGAATAATAATCAAAATCATTTTCAAAGGAGAAATAAATTTCGTTCTATCAAAGCAAAGAATAGAAATGACACCTCAAGTAAACAGAAATGACTATATACAGAAAGAGACTTTCAGAGGGGGTTGCTTACAACACAAAGCCCATATATGGAAACAACTAGGTGCAAATCAATTTATAATGAAGACTGTCACAAAGGGCCGAATACCGTTCAGTCGAAGACCCCCTTTATTACATCTAAGCCAGAACTTAATAAAAAAATTCACAACGAGACAGTCACTCGAAATGTCTACAATAATCCAGGAACTGAAAGTAAAAGGTGTCCTCGAAGAACCTCCAACCCTGGACCCAGGCTTTCTATCAAAAATGTTCCTGAGAAAAAAATCAGACGGGAGTATGAGGCCCATATTCGACCTCAGGGGCCTCAACCGTTACATAACAACGAAACATTTCCAACTGGTTTCACAACCGGATGTCGCAAAATTTCTACAAAAGAACGATTGGATGACGAAGATAGACCTACAGCAAGCATACTTTCATCTTCCAATTGCACAAAGTCATCGTCGCTTCTTGAGAGTCTGCTACAACCAACAAGTACTCCAGCTAACATCACTCCCATTTGGCCTTTCTTCTGCCCCCCGCACCTTTGCAGCAGTCTCCAATTGGGTGGCAGAGACTCTTCGACTAAAGGGTATAAGACTGCTGGTTTACCTGGACGACTTTCTGATCGTCAATCAGAGCAGAAATCTCCTAGAAAAACAGATCCCAGAGGTACTGCAGCTACTAGAAAGTCTAGGGTGGCACATAAACATAAAAAAGTCAGTGCTGTCCCCCACACTGCAACTAGAATACCTTGGCCTAACCTGGAACACACAAGAAGGAACTATGACTTTGCCACAAGAAAAGGCAGAAAGGACAAGAAAACTTTTAAAGAAGGTACTCGAAAAGGGACAAGCCACTCTAAAGGAAATACAAAGCATACTCGGCCTATTGAACTTTGCAAACATGGCAACTCCCCGGGGTCGATTGCATTGCCGTCAGACACAGAGGTTCTTGCGCAGATTCACACACCGCAGACCAAAATCAAAAATACCACTAACCAGTCTAGTAAAAGAGGAGTTAAACTGGTGGCAAAGAACCATAGGAAGGAGTTCAGTAAGGATGGCCAAAACAGAGGTGACCCACTTCTTGACCACAGACGCAGCAGATGCGGGGTGGGGGGCTCATCTCAACGAGACCTACTTGACAGGACAATGGACAGGCCGTCAAAAGATGTGGCACTCAAACACCAAAGAGCTGTTCGCTGTTTATGGGGCCATAAAACGGCAACAAAATGCACTACGAAATGCCCACGTACTTGTCCAGTCGGACAACAGAACCTTGGTAGCGTACATCAGGAACGAGGGCGGAACGAGGTCCCTGGCTCTGCTCGAGTTAACAACCAATCTCCTAACCCTGGCCGAGCATCTCAACATGACACTCACGGCGGCGTACCTCCCGGGGAGGTACAATGGCATAGCCGACCGCCTGTCCAGGAACAAACCAGTGCCGGAATGGCACTTACTGCCCCCGGCTGCGGAAGCCGTATTCCAGTTTTGGGGCGTTCCCGACATAGACTTGTTCGCGTCCTGGGACGCAAAAGTCGTAGACCGCTATGTAACGTGGGACTCAAGAGATGGGTCGGCAATTTTTTGCGACGCATTCAGTCGGAAATGGAGCTTCAGATTGGCCTGGGTGTTCCCCCCTCCCAATCTAATTCCACGTGTCTTACAACATCTGAACTCGGCCAGGGGCACGTTCATAGTAATAGCTCCACTGTGGACCCAGTGTTTCTGGTTAACGGACTTACGTGCGCGAGCTCTAGCCGAACCTCGCCCAATAAGAAACTTATCGGAGAATCTAATCGATCTAACAACGGGCAGAGTACCAGCCCAAGTGGACAAACTGACACTGCAGGCGTGGAAAGTTGGGGGTGGGCTGAACAAGTCGCTCACTGGTCCTCTCAGGAAAGACAACTGTTGAATAGAAGTTGGAGGGACTCAACATTACAAACTTACAAAGCTCCAATCAGGCGATGGACCGCCTGGTGTCACTCAAATTGTATCGACCCCCGACACCCAAAAGGAAATGACTTGGCTAGGTTTCTAGCCAAACTCTATCTAGACGACAAGCTGGCATACAGAACGATCCTGCTCCACAAGTCTGCAATCGTGACCTATTCAGCAACAGAGGACCTAACAAGCAATTTCTTCGTCCAACAGGTCCTAAAAGCAATTTCTATTCTCAAACCACAAGAAAAGAAAACACATGTCTGGGACACAGAACTAATTTTTGACTGGCTACGAAACAGTCCCAACTCAGGAACACCATTTGATATGTCTAGAAGAACGGCTATTATCTTACTTTTGGCTTCAGGTCGCAGAGTACACGACTTAACCCTATTAGACTTAGCGGGTGACAATTTCATAGAAGATGAAAATAACAAAAGCCTAATTCTGTGGCCCAAATTTGGATCAAAAACTGACAATGCTAATAGAAGGCAATCTGGATGGCTTTTAAAAGAACACCCTGATGAGTGCTTATGCCCAGTAAGACACATAAAGAAAGTAATTGAAACAACCAGGAATAGAAGACTACCTGAGGAAGGAGACTTACTTACAAACTTATTTGTTTCCATAACAGGAAAAGTAAAACCTGCGACTAGAACCATCATTGCCGGATGGGTTAAAACAATATTTAAGGACATAGGAATAAATGCACCACCGGGCAGCGTAAGAGCAGCTGTAGCATCACGAAGTTTCCTAGAAAGACAACCTTTGGAGGAAATTCTGAAAAGGGCAAATTGGAGAAGTGTCCAAACATTTAGTAGACACTATTGCCGAGAAATAAATAGACATGGAGAAAACTTAAATCTAGATGCTCATACAGACCTACTTGCTAACAGTTTTACTAGTATCTAATTCCAAAAAAATTATTAATGGATAAAAAAGGCCTGATGAAAATGATGATTAGAAATAAATATTTCAGACTTTGAAATCATTATGAGGATCCAATTAGTGTAAAGAAAATTTATGATTACTTGTTAATTTGTATGGCGACTTAGCTTAAGTAAAGCAAACTACTCAATGTTCATATTCATTAATTATTTATAGTAACAAAATAATTATGGAAGTCCTAATTAATTTTCTAATGAATGTGACTGACAATATGATTAACAATAGTCCTCACCGCCAGCCTCAATCCTCAAGGGTAATCCTGAGGAATATATTATTTAATTTTATTTCATAGCCTAGTAGGCAAAGCAAAGCAATCCAAAGAAGATATAAATTTTTATGTTATTAGGAAGCTTTATTTTCTAAACTTGTTTGTTCCAAACTTCCTCTTGAAGAGGTAATAATAATAATATTATATTAAGTAATTAAACTAATTGACAATTGATCTCATGATTGAAATGATACTAATAATTACTTATGTTACTCGCTTTAAGTAATTCATAAATGATTATTTCAACTAAAAATAGTTTTATTAATACATTGGTGAACAACAGAGTTGATTGTTCATCAATTCATCTATTTGAGTCACATAGCATGTTTTCTGTCACCAGCAGATATCAAACAGGTCTTCAACATCAATGCTGTTTCGGAGCACAAATAATAAGACTGTTTTGCATTCCAACAAAACAGTTATTATATGTGTGAAGAAACAGCATTGCACCAAGCAGCTTGCTGGTGAGTGCTGATGAAGCCTATGCATAGACAACAAAAAGTTGACAAAGGGCGCCGATTCAAAGACGTTTTTCGGAGGCGCTCTCTGCTGGACACAGTTATTAAGGTAACATAGTGAAGAAAAAACAGAGGTAAGAGGCGTTTTTTCACGATTTTATAGTAGAGACCTAAATAGCTTTCTTCAACATCAATGCTGTTTCTTCACACATATAATAACTGTTTTGTTGGAATGCAAAACAGTCTTATTATTGTTTCTCAAATTAAAAAAAGAAAGAAGTCCATTATTATATTACCCTGCTCGCGGGGTTTTTTATTACAACTGGCAACACTGAAAATAACTTGCTCATTCCGTAAACAGCTTTCAACGCCCGTATTATCATGCAGCGAATGTTTTCTTAGCTAGAAATAATTTTATAACAATTTATCGTTCAAACTGTATATTTATTACAAAACAATTGTGGACTACTAATGCTTTTTTTGTATATGGCAATCTGCTAAGTTTCAGTTGTGATTAACGTTATAGTCACTAGATGGTGTTAAACGCAAATGTAAGCTTGTATCAAGACATGAATAAAAACCAATAGATGGAGTTGTAGGTAACGTTCCTTTAGTTGCTTCGGGTTTTTTTTTAATAACGATAAATTATTTAAGTGGAAATAAGATATGATTAGTGGACACAACGTGGACACTTTTATTTTTTTTTTAAATGGGAGGAGGTTCTACATAATGTTCGCCTGAGGGGCTACTCCGAAATTCGAAAATCGAACTTTGTCTCATGCCGTCCCTTTTACTCATATAGTGTATATAACGAGAGTGAAAGGGACGGCACGATACGAAGTTCGGATTTTGAAGTTCCGAGTACAGGCTTCAACAAAAATGCTTTCGAATGTCCGGTCTGTGGTCCGGTTGTTCTCCTCTACAGGGAACCTATCGCGAACTGTAAACGAAGTTTTCCCTCTGTGTCGCACTTGCAAGTCTGTACGTAAGTGGGAGAGGGAAAGGGTTTCTGGTTCGTGATAGCTCCTCATCGCGTTTCTCAAACGATGCTCGTGAAATTACGTGAGCAGGTTCGATACTAATATGGAATTTTTTGTCGAGTCAGTTCTTGGAAATTTTGAATTTCACTTCGACCTACCTTTCAGCACGAACGAAAGTTTCGCAGAAAGATAGATCGAAATGAATTTCAAAATAAAGAATCAAAATGAAGCAGTATTGCCATAAAACCAGGACGAATGTGGCACGCGAAAATATCTATGAATTAATTAGTACACCGACTATTTATCGTATATTTCAGAAAATACATGTAGCGTTAACTTATTAAATTCTGGTTACTATGTTATATATTTAAAGTATTTTGACCACATGTAAGTTTTATTTATTTATTTATTTATCGTACTTATGGCAAATATTTCGAACCGTGAGATTTTCTAGAAGACAGCACGGTTGCTAGTTTTAATAAAACTAACTTAAAAATAAATATAATATAGAGACAAAAAATATAATTATAAAAAGAAAACAGCGTCCAGCTCTCCCTCCTGCGGCATGGACCCCAGGACGCTAGCTGCATTACCCCTTTGGACCGCAATGGCGATCCGTTGGCAAAGGTACCTGCCAGCGTTGGCAAAGGTTGCTAGTTATATTGCACTTTTAGCATCACCCAGGTCACGTGTAGTCATAGACAGCAGCCGAGATCAACGCTCAGTTTATAAACATTCAAAAGGCACATCTCAAGTACCTATTAGAAATATTCGTTTTAAATGAATTACCAGTGTCACCAAATCCGGATACCAAATTAGCGGATATTCGAATAAAACGAACATATAGTAATTAGGAAGTCACCTTAGGTAGGTACAGTTAACATCAATAATATCTATGCGGTCTAATTATAAAAAACATAAAATAAAAACTTAAAATAAAATGTTGGTCGGTAGGTGAGTTTACGGCCTGTTAATTTGATGCGCCACTTGGATGAGTTGATGAACTGAAAGGATGTTTTATTGCGTTTTCAATATATTCCCATTCAATAGCTACTAATTAAAACGCATACAACGCACAATTTCTTTAGGGCATGTAAAAATGTAAATATCTTTAATTGAAAACACTTCGTTCTTGAGAAGGCCGCAAACTGACGCTGAGAGGCTACCGCGAATTACAAACGAAGTTTTCCCTCTCTGTCTCACTTATATGCAAACTTGCAAGTGCGACAGAGAGGGAAAACTTCGTTTGCTGTTCGCGGTAGCGCCCCAGGCCGCGTAACTTTTTTTTATGTTATAGGGGGCAAACGAGCAGACGGATCGCCTGATGGTAAGCAATTATCGTCGTCCATAAACACCTGCAACACCAGAGGAGTCGCAAGTGCGTTGCCGGCCTTTCAGAAGGGAATACGCTCTTTTCTTGAAGGTTTGAAGGGCATATCGGTCAGGAAATACCGCACGCGACAGTTCATTCCATAGTTTGGTGAAGGGAAAATTCTTGAGAAACGCACAGTTTTGGACTGCCAACCATCTAAGTGGTGAGGATGGAAATGCTGACGCGTAGGACGATGACGAAAAGATGCGGCAGGGATCATTCCGAACAATTCCTCCGAGCACATGTGATGCAAGCGCTAGAAAATGCAAAGTGAGGCTACATCTCTACGCAATGTCAAGGAGTCGAGCCGAGCCTACCACCGCGGTCCACTGAAAACACACTGTAACCTAACAAAGCGACCAGCGACATTAATAAAAGTTAGCCGGTCTTACCGTTAACAATTTCCGCTTGTTTACTATTTATTGTGTACACAAGGCACAAAAGAACCTGCGGCCGGGCATACCCCGAGCGAAATTTGACAATGCTTTAGAGTTCCGATGTGAGCACACCTTTAGGCAACGTCGGGGGCCTAAAATGGCGCTGGAACTTTTATACATGAACGTAATACTCAAAAGCTTAAGGGCTATCTGTTGACGCTCCAAAAATCCTATTCCTAAACCACCCAGCACTTTTGTGTTTTCTCCATAGAAAAAAACCGGTATTATTACGGTCACCGGTTCATTATTTCGTTTTTAATGGGACAATCTAATAATAGGACGTTGTTACCTAAATACATGATTCAGCTCTACGTAAAGAGCAAAAAATAATCCAAAATATTGGGCTAATTCAGGGTTTTTTAAAAATACCGGTATCGGTCCCTGCTTTTAGGTCGGGTCCAATAAAGCGATAGGAGTGCGCAGTTGGAGAGTAATGCCTGGGGAAACCTCCGACACAACCACGGGTGTGATTTGGAACACTGGTATACTCTAAGAGTTTGCGCTCCAGTGAGATTGGTTGAGCGGCTTCAACCGAATCTGAGGTGCGAGTGGAATCGAGCTACTGGGAGACACTAAACCTAGCTGAGAAGGATCTAACAACAAACTCAGCAAGGCCCGACCTGGGCCGGACTGACTCTATCCGGTGTGGGGCGGTACCGGGACGAATAGGGACTATATGTGTCAGTGTCGTCGCGATCGCGCGGTGGACGTGCCCGCCGGCGGGAATGCCTAAGTGTACGCGTCGTGTCTGCGTTGGACGACGTAAGCGCAGCATTCCATTTTTTTTTCTACTTTTTCCTAATCAGAACACGATACTGAATATGCCCTTAAACGGATACTAGTTTTATTACAACCTGTATATAAGTGCATAAACAACATACAACTTATCAATGTTACTATCTAGAACAATAAAAACTAATAATAAACTGTGGTCAGCTAAATGTTTATCAGCTAAGCTACTCGCACTCATTCACGTCACACACGCACACACCACACCCCTACTCACATACACACTCACACATCTTCACACATATTACACACAAACACTTTTACTTAGTTTATTAATTTTCATGTTTTATACTCGTAACTGCTACAAATGGTGCATTCCAAGATACAGGCTCGCCTAGTTTGGACTGCACCAGAAATCCCGTGTAACCTGTTGTATCATTTGTGTTTGAATCAATAAATTTACTCTTTACTCTTTAATTGCGACCTTATGTCATAAATTTCAAAAGTATTTTTTGGACTTTTCATTAAAAAATACATCACTCCAAATCGTCCATTTTCAAGCTAAAAACTTTTTTTTTCCGCTTAAATTCTACTACACACAATAAAAAAAAATGGCTATGTTACATACTAGTATCGAAAATAGAGTAGTCAGTTTTTGAAAAATAGGCTCTTTCAAATGTAGATAAAGAATTGAAGAACTTAACGTTTGTACCATAACTATATCTATAGTTTTGACGGAGCAGTATCAACTCAAAATGCGTCAAAATTAGATTAATAGCCCATGGAACCCTTAAAATCAAAATCAAACATTTATTCTGCAAATACGCCACAAGGGTTACATGTCATTTTTTTACAATTTAAGAAAGTCTGACTATAATAAGTAATACATTTTTCATGTCAAAATATTAATTTATAGTTCAAGAAGGTATAATAATTTCGAGTTTACAATTATAACAAAATTAATGTCATACAGTGAAGAAAAACTTGCAAAGTTACCTATTTAAAAAAAACCTTTCGAAAAAAACTCACTCAAATCGCTTCATCTGTCAGGAAAAAAACCTTTCGAAAAAAACTCTCACTCAAACGCTCGCCTCGCTTCGTCAGGAACTACGATGCCATTGTGTTATTAAAGTAACTATATAGAAAGAAAGAAAGAAAGAAATATTTATTTGGTACAAGTTGTTTACACATTCTAGGATATAGTAAATAGGTACCTATTTAGTACCAAAATGGGTGCCGCTCAGCATAGTGTCATGAAAATCATGACGCCGATTTTCAGGGCAACCAGGAATCAACATGAAATTACAAAACAATAAACATGAGAGAGCTGTCCTTAACATACAACATGACATTGACAATGTGGGAAATGTGTAGCCATACAGAATAATATTTTTCACACCTGCTATTCAGAAAAGAGTTATTGTTGCCCTCGAATGAGGGATCAAAGATGTACTTTTCTTCCCTCATTTGAGGGCAACAATGACTCTTTTCCTCATAGAAGGTGTGAAAAGCAGTATGTGACACTCTGTAGTAAAATAATTTGTAAGATATTTCATGTTTTTAGCAGCGAGCCTCATAGACGGTGTGAAAAGCAATATGTGTCACACGGTAGCAAAATTATTTCCGTCTTGGGCGTAAACACTTGAATCCCTCGCTACGCTCAAGATTCTACTTTAGAATCCCTCGCTACGCTCAGGATTCTATTGTAGAATCTTTCGCTTCACTCAGGATTCAATATACCGCCCTCGCCGTAAATATATCATTTTGCTCCCTTGAGACACAATCTACTATTGTACCTGCACATACAAGCTATAGACGTTAAAGTATGGTAAAATCTAGTTTCCCGGCCTAGCGTCACAAAGAGCACATTACGTAACCAAAGCGGCATATTGCCGGCCCCGTTATTGTTCCCGGCGGGCGTGAACCTCCGCCAAAAGAGTACCACCTCACGGTTTATTGCTCACAAATTGTATGAATTATTTATTTAATTTAAAAGCAAAGAAAACCCGACATCATACGGGAGGCAGATAGAAACACGGGGCATGTTTTAAAAAGTTTCCTTCTTTTTTTAATACGAAGGAAACGGTATACAGTCTGCCAGGAATGTCTAATAATTTTGAACCTTTTCCGAACTTTCAAGGCTTCTAATGTAGACTGTAGGTATAAAATGACGACCGGTTTAGCCTAGTGGGTAGTGCACCTGCCTGTGAAACTGACGGTCCTGGGTTCGAATCCTGGTCAGGGCAAATATTTGTGTGATGAGCATGAATATTTGTTTCTGAGTCTTGGATGTTTTCTATGTATTTAAGTATTTATATCTATTAAATATATCGTCGTCTAGTACCCATAACACAAGCCTTCTTGAGCTTACTGTGGGGCTAGTTCGATTTGTGTAAGATTGTCCTCTAATATTTATTATTTATTTATTATTAAAATGATACGGCGGCTGGTTGTAATACGGAGTATTTATAATGCAGCACTTGTTCACACTGATTACACTACTTATGTATCTTAAGAATCACCTTTTCTTATAATAATCTATTAGCTCTTATTTTTGTACCCTGCACCTCCATGCAGCTATATTTCGGGCGGGCTCGCCATTGCCATACATATCTTAATAATCGGCCAGGGATACCAGCCTAACATTCCTTTTTATATTCCAGTGTTCCAAACCAACCGCGCACTCCTATCGCCTTATTGGGCCAGCAGGCGAATCACGTAACTTTATGTACTAACGGTAGATAAATTTTATTGTTAATTTTGAAGTATAAATGTATGAGGTGACAATTAAAATTTGACATAAAAATCTACCTAACGGTAGGAAAAAAGTTACGTGATTACCCCGCTGGCCTATAAAGCCGCAGTCAGGTTAAAAAAAGTAGTAGATTGTAATACAAGGGAGCAAAATGCAACATTTCATCACGGGTGTTGGATCCCGAACGAAGCGAAGGAGGCAAAAATGTTTTTGCTCCCTGTCAGCAGGGCAGAAATGAAAGAATTTAAAAAAATATTAAGAGGGAGCAACGAGATTTTCCCCCTCTAAACGGGCTAGAATAGCCTTTTTAGGGTTCCGTAGCCAAAATGGCAAAAACGGAACCCTTATAGATTCGTCATGTCCATGTCATGTCTGTCCGTCTGTATGTCACAGCCGATTTACTCGGAGACTATAAGCACTACAATTATGAAATTTGGTAGGAAGGTGTATTCTGAACCGCTACATAAAATGTACGGCGGGTGAAAAAAAAAATTTCAACGCACATAGTCGTGTGGGGTATCGATGGATAGGCCTTTAATTATTTTTTCATCTTTAAAATGATATGGAGGTTTCTAAAACACTTGTCCATTTAAGTCAACCGTTGGTGAGATATTGGCTGTCAAAGTCATAGAAAGTGTGCACATTACAATACAATACAAATACTCTTTATTGCACACCTCAATCAAAGGATACAGTACAGTACAAAAACACAATGAGAAGAGGCAAACAACAGGCGGTCTTATCGCTAAAGAGCGATTTCTTCCAGACAACCTTAGGGTAGCGGAAATGAAATCTAAACAGAACGATTCACAGCAGGTGGTGCAGAGTTAATACATATGAAGCCTACTAATAATTACAACAATAACATTTAATTAAGGATAATAAACATACATAAATATAGTATAAAAAAAATATACGTACATAAACATATACAAATATATAGTCAGCCACATAGTCTAAAGGAGCTAAGTCTTAAGTGTGTCATGAGACAAATAGTGATCTTTAAGCTGTTTTTTGAAGACAGCAAGAGATTCAGCACGCCTCAAATCAGAAGATAAAGAATTCCAAAGCCGAATAGCTCGGAAAGTGAAAGAAGAATTATGTGTGGTCCGACACGTACTTGGCCGGTATTTTTTCGAATAGCAGAAGTGAAAAATCTATTAAGCGCGGAGACCCTAAGTAGAACAAATTGTGCAACAACACGCTTACACAACTTCGACTAAATAAGATTAATTATGCGTTTGACCCTTTTAAAAATGACGCCGTTACTGGGATGGTCTATTAGTGTGGTGTTTTCATTTCGCTTGGGGATCGCTGGGCTGAGAGGGTTTCTTGTATGAAAAGTCCCGGGCTTTACGGGACTTGTATTAATCTTCCCGGGACTGGAAATTGCGGAGGCTTTGGGTTGTTGAACCAGTAAATACAAAATACAAACATTTATTCTGCAAATAGGCCACAAGGGCACTTTTACATGTCAAAATATTAATTTACAATTTAAGAAAGTCTGACTATAATAAGTAATAAATTTTTCATGTCAAAATATTAATTTACAGTTCAAGAAGGAGTAATAATTTCGAGTTTACAATTATAACAAAATTAATGTCATACAGCGAAGATAAACTTGCAAAGTTATCTATTACAAATATTACAACATCAGTAAAGTTAGAGATGTATAAGGTCTCAAGATTAAACAAGGAGTATAATTAAATTAATATAATATCCCAGAGATGTACATGGTCTCTGAGCCTCAAAATTAAGATTAATTTAATATTGTTAGAGATGTATAATAATATGGTCTCTAAGTCACTGATAATGAATCCACAACAGGATGATGTCGCTCGTCAATGCCCTATAAGAAACTAGTATTAACGTAGTCACTATGTCCTAGCAGGCATGAACAGATCGGACTCCACAAATGGTTTGAGAGTGTTTTAGTCCAGTGCGTTACCTCCTCGCAGTCTGATGGACCTGCATAATTATATATTCCCATTTGTTATTGTGTGCATTTTCCAGGTGGATGGGACGAATAAATAGGAATAATTTTAAAATTGATGATGATTGACTTATTTTTGGGTGTCTATTATTTTATGTTTGAGCGATCTAACGTAGTTCGATGAATGATTCCTGTGATAATAAAATTCTGCGAATAGTGTTATAGGAAACGATAATCGATGTAACGGTTTTCGGTAAAATGATGGATTCCCCTTATTTTTATTTCTAGAGACTTCGCTCTGTTCTCATTTAATTTTATTTTTAGACTGACGCTCAGAGACCTTATACATCTCTGACGATACTTATTTATTAGATTTTATTATTTCCATGTTGACGTGTTATAGATATAGCTCAAAATATTTTATTATGATTAGTGTACCTACTTTATTACCTTTTTATCTTGACGCTTAGAGACCTTATACATCTCTAACAAATCTCGATTGTTATTAGTTTCTTAGTCTTATTTTTGACATGTAACACTACATTCAATTAATGATACTTTGATTATTGTATTATTTTTATTTGATGTACTTAGATAGATTTTGACTTGTAAAAGTGCCCTTGAGACCTATTTGCAGAATAAATGTTTTGATTTTTGATTTTGATATTATTTATTGACTATTTATATAACGACTTTATACTGATAATAGTTGAATTTCTTGTTTTTGATACATTCATAATATCGTCGTGGGTGACTTATCACCCATAGACATGACATCCGTAGCAGAGCCAAAGTAACCGATATAGCCTTTCGAATCGCTAAACTTACGTGGCAGTGCGTGGGTACATTGCACGTAGAACCGATGGCCGTTGGGGCCGGAAGGTTCTCGAGTGGCGACCACGGACCGGAAGGCGCAGCGTGGATAGGCCCCCCACAAGGTGGACTGATGACCTGGTAAAGGTCACGGGAGTCCACTGGATGCGGGTGGCGCAGGACCGGTCATTGTGGCACTCTTTGGGGGAGGCCTATGTCCAGCAGTGGACGTCTTTCGGCTGATATGACGATGATGATGAGATATGATATTGTCTTGTTAAAATTGTTGTGTATTTAATTTTAATTTCATAGTAATTATTCTATTTGATCACATAGACATTAACATAAATGTCACGAATAGGCATGAATTTTATTTCCTAATAAATAAATGAAATAAATGAACTTTATTCTGCAAGTAGGCCGCAAAGGCACTTTTACAAGTCAAAAACTACTAGCGTTTCTCATGAGACCACTGCCGAGAAGAAACGCCGAAAGAAACTCGACAGTCAGTCATTTTCTGCTTATTACAATGATACTACTTAACCTACTTAAGTAAATGTAAGTGGTAAACAACAAAAGAGAATTGAAAGAAAAACGAGGAAAAAATAACAATAGTTATTTACAATGTGTAGCACAAGAAAACAAAACATGTCGAATCGTTTGATATGCTTTCCTGTAAGAACTGTGTCGACTAGGTACAATGAAAATATTAGACTCTTTACGCTATTTAGGTATTTGGTAATAGCATGCATTAGATACAAAATAATTATACGCCAGCCGGCATAACATAGTGTTTCCATAATCCGACCCAGTTCGGGCCTACTTAGCTGAGTTTCTTACTGGGCTCTCAGCTTGGCTAAGTTTAGTGAACCAGCGATAAAACTCTCAGTAGTTCGATTCCACTCACACCCCAGATTCGGTTGAAACCGCTCAACAAATCTCACTGGAGCGCAAACTCTTAGACTTCTTAGAGTACCTATTCAGTTTCAACCGCCAGCGCGGTCGTGTCGGAGGTTTCCCCTTGATTTTCCCCACTCCACTTTGAAACAGCTCATTTTATCGCGCATACTCTCACCCCCTTATTCATAAAACTTAACAAACCTCTGCTAACTAAAATGTCTGTTGTCACTGTCTCACAACCGCATGTGTCAAAGTGACAGATAAGGACAAACGAGCTTTAGCGGCCAGTTAACTAATATAGGTTTGATAGACGTTTATGAATAAGGCGGTTGGGTCATACGCGGATTTAGGTTCGCGTCTTTTCTGTGGACATACCAAAAGTTAAGGGCTACAAAGCCTAATTTTGGATTGGACCATGCAGTAACCCGCATAAACAGTGTCTCCGTTTCTGTAAATCCCTGTAATAAAAACATAGCTTACATGCACATAAGCCGTTAACTATTGACCACAGCAGGGACGGCTTTTGTTTTTTCAACTAAGTATGACCCGGTTAGAGTATTCAAGTGTTTTAAACCGCCTGCGTGGTCGTGTCGGAGGTTTTCCTCTGGATTTTCCCCAGGCTACTCTCCAACTGCGCACTCCTATCGCTTTATTGGACCCGGCCTATAATGCCACACTCAGTTTAAAAGAACCTCATTTTATCGGTCACGGCCTATATAAGCTACAGGTTAAAAAAAGAGTATTTTTTAAATGATAATGTAGCATACGCTAAACTTTTCATACAAACATATAAATACATGACATACAGGGCGTCCCACGGCTATGCCACATGGAGGGAAAGTACCTTAAATATTGTAGATGGAACATTTTACTGAAAGAAAACATTATTTGTATTTAAAAACCAATTTAAACTGCATTGCCAGATATATAAATAATTTTATGGTTGAACCGGGAATCGAACCTGTTACACGTGATAAATTGATAAATTTTGTATTAAAAATGTTAAAATTCATGGTCTGCCTTTTATGTCTGACACTATGTTACTTAGCAAAAAATAATCCTTATGATGAAATCTTTCGATCGGCATGATAAAGATACAGGGTAATTATTTTTCTCGTGTAACGGGTTCGATTCCCGGTTCAATCATAAAATTATTTAAATATCTGTGGATGCAGTTTAAATTGTTTTTTAAATTAAAATAATGTCTTCTTTCATTAAAATGTTCTATCTACAATATTCAAAGTACTTTCCCTCCATGTGGCATAGCCGTGGGACGCCCTGTATATGTGTGTATGAAAGGATGCAAGTTTCTGTGTGATACTGGTAATAGATGCCACCGTTACATTTATTGTAGGTTTGCGCAACCAAAATCTAAGGACGACATTGCAATTTTTCACAACAGCCAAAATTATTGGGTTGTCATGATAAATTGCAACGTCTGTAACGTCCTTTAGAACTGACTTTTACAAAGGGTAAGAAACCATTTGTAATATTCACTGTTAACGAAGTAACACTTAAAACACTCATTTTTCACCCTCTCACCGCAAACGGTATTATCCCCCTTATATTAAGGGTAGCTCATATTAAAATGATTTATGATGCAATAACGCCAGTGTAGATTGAGCCTTATGCCTGAGTTTTGTGGTGAGCTATAATTTAACAACTAGTTAAACAAGGTCCCTCTAATTTATTTAATGCGTGTTTATACAAGGACCTATTTTCTTCTTAGAACAACTAGGGATGTCAAATAATAATCGATTATTAAAAATCCGATTAAAAATTTATTATTATTTAAAAAAACTGATATGGACTTTGCAATAGACATAGACATAATTTATTAGTAATAACACATTACAAGTCGAAAAGTAAGAGTAAGAGTAAATTTATTGATTCTAACACAAATGATACAACAGGTTACACGGGATTTCTGGTGCAGTCCAAACTAGGCGAGCCTGTATCTTGGAATGCACCATTTGTAGCAGTTTTACGAGTATAAAACATGAAAATTAATAAACTAAGTAAAAGCGTTTGTGTGTAATATGTGTGAAGATGTTTGAGTGTGTATGTGAGTAGGGGTGTGGTGTGTGCGTGTGTGACGTGAATGAGTGCGAGTAGCTTAGCTGATAAAGATTTAGCTGACCACAGACCAAGAGTAAGTGCGTATTATGTCTTCTGTATCATTGTAAGATAGATGTAAAGTAATAATGATCTGTCGGCAATTCGTTAATATGAAATAGAATTAACATCGTTTACACTTGAATTGCATATTATTAGCGTTGTTTAATCTTTATATTCCATGAATTCCTTAAAGCTATAGAAACATTGTTCAGCGAGCCATTTTTTTAATAAAAATAAATCGATTAATACAAAATCGATTATGATTTTCACAGCCGATTAATCGTAACGTAATTTACCAAAGAATATTGTAAGCTACACATTGGATATGAGAAAATTAGGCGGCTACTAAGTCCTAATAAAGACCCCGTCTTTGTGAAAACCTTTCTAGAAATAAAGCTAATATTGAAGCCACGCCCCTTAGGTATCGCGGATTTCAAAATATGCAGATTTGCCTATATATTATCACAATACTGCAATACACGTCAATATTCTTGTGATACTGATCATGATATGGGTGTATCGAGCGATAATAATAACACTGTACCCGATCCCATAGGAAAATAAATAAAGAATATATTATTGAGATAAGGGTCATACGCTGATTTAGGTTCGCGTCTTTTCTGTGGACATACCAAAAGTTAAGGGCTACAAAGCTTAATTTTAGATTGGACCAGTAACCAGCATAAACAGCGTCTCCGTTTCTATAAATCCCTGTAATAAAAACATAGCTAACATGCACATAAGCCGTTAACTATTGACCACAGGAGGGACGACTTTTGTTTTTTCAACTAAGTATGACCCATAATAGATTATTAAGTCTTGTTGTTAAAATTGATTAGTTTTTAATCGATTTTAATTTGGAGCTAAATAATACACTATATAATAATCGATTTCTCAAGACGGAATTAACATCCTAAGCAATACTTTGGGGGACTGTCTACTTTTCCTACTTGTAGTATTCTATACCGTCAGCGAGGAAACAACAGTATCTAACCGTGTTTCTTAAAAAAAAATATCGGCGTCTTAGCGTGCCTTGGATATTACCACGTTTATGGGTTTACAATCGCTAAAAATCACCATTTTTAAATGTATCTAAGAATAACTAAACAAATTACTATACATATTTAGTGCCCTGAGTAACAAAAATAGAAGCCCTTTATTCAATTTTTGTTACAGTTGTGTTTCCTTAAAATCTATCATTTGGGACATTTTACATTTTTAATGCACATAATTTTCAGACACTTTTTTTGAATGCAGATTTTGGAATACTTGGCCCTCACTAAATATTTTTGTACTGTTATTTAGAAAGAGGTTTAATTAGTGTATCACTTCCGATAGTTTTGGTAATTAACGAACCACAGCTAATATCTGTAAATCGAGTAACTCAGTGGTCCCTGGATGTCTCACCATTTGTATGAAAAAATGGTTTTTACCACTGCGTTACACACCTTTTACAGCAATATATTAATGTTTAAGTTTTTTTTTTTATACAAGGCCGGTGGCAAACAAGCTTACGGCCCACCTGATCGTAAGCGGCCACCGCAGCCTATAGACGTCCGCAACACCAAGGGAGTCATATGCATTGCCGACCCTTAAAAATTTGAGGATGAACTGTGTTGACAACAGAAGGGACAAATTTAGGTTCCTCGCTCTCAACACAGTGCATCCTCGGGAGCTCTGGCAACCTTGTTCACCTCCAGGAACAACACAACATACTTATATAGTAGATAATGTTATTATGGCTGTGGTCTACTGCAAGGCGGAGGTACTTCCTCAGTTGGGCTGCTTCAAATTCAAGCAAGATGACATTTTGCTGTGCCCTACCTCTCGTGCTGTGCCCTACCTCTCGTTTATTTTTACCTATAAATTCCTTTTATTAGGTTTAGGTACTATTTCGAAGTCCTATTTTTGGACACTAACCCCCTTATTCATAAAACTTAACAAACCTCTGCTAACTAAAATGTCTGTTGTCAACTCAGTTGTTCTTGGATGTCTCACCATTTGTATGAAAAAAAATGATTTTTACCACTGTGTTACCCACCTTTTACAGCAATATGTTAATATTAAATTATTGTAACCTATAAACTCCTTTTATTAGGTTCAGGTACTATTTTGAAATACTATTATTGTACACTAATTTAATACATATCATAGATTTATTTTTGTAATAGAAAACTGGTCATGACTGACTGGAGACGACCGCTTTAGCCTAGTTGGTAGTGACCCTGCCTTCGAAGCTGGAGGTCCCGGGTTCGAATCCCAGTCAGGGCATGTATTTGTGTGATAAACACGAATATTTGTTCCTGAGCCTTGGATGTTTTCTATGTATTTCAGTATCTATTTATCTATATAAGTATCTGTATAAGTATGTATTTCTCCACTACCCAAAGGTTGTCTGGAAGAGATCGCTCTTTAGCGATAAGACCGCCTGTTGTTCTGCCTCTGTCTCCCTGTATCTTTGTTTTTTGTTTTTTATGTGCTATTTTATTATGTGAGGTGTGCAATAAAGAGTAATTGTATTGTATTGTATTGTATTGTATTGTATGTCGTCACTCAGGGCCGTAGCTAGGGGAAGGCATTATGGGGCAATGCCCTACCTTAAAATACTATTGCCCTACCTTAACCCATCGTCTATGATAATATATACTAGTAAAATGTTTGTTTATAGTTTGACATAATTATAAAAAACTATTAGCGTAGGTAGCGTAGCGACATGTATGTACCTTAACATATTATACACAAAAGCAACCTCAAGGAATATTCAATATATCTGATTTAGCATGTGGGTAAGTAAAGAAAAAAACTGGTCAAGCGCGAGTCGGACTCGCGCACCGAGGGTTCCGTATACAGATGTGTACCGGTTTCAACCCTATTAAATCAGGAAAATCTCAACAACATGGTATGAAAATTGGACCCCATGGGTACAGCGCCATCTATCGGCGACTATTGTCACAAATTTGAGCGACTGAACTTGACTAGTATGTATGGTAGTCTTTCAAGGATAAATCTTTAACACGTACCTAAACCGATTTGATTTTTTTTTTCTTTATTTGAAAGAAGGTACTTTCACCATAATCTCGTAGGAATTTATAAAACAAAAATACATGCAAAGGTGATTAAATTACAAACTTAGTATAGAAATGTTTTTTGACA
This sequence comes from Epiblema foenella, assembly GCA_963556455.1. NCBI lineage: Eukaryota > Metazoa > Arthropoda > Insecta > Lepidoptera > Tortricidae > Epiblema > Epiblema foenella. The sequence goes on from OY747095.1 coordinate 46,389,754, forward strand.
ATAAAAAAAAAGAAAAACTAGATAGAGCTAGTTATATTTTTCCTGTAAAATATACATTGATATCAATGTTATGTAATAATTTTACATTTTTTCGGAGGGGGGGAATGGTATTTTTTTTTTACATTTTCCCTCATAAAACAAAAATGATTAATCGTAAAAAGAAATAAAAAATTGTTTCAGAATGAGCAATTCAAGCCCTTTCATATGACATCACACTCGACATATTAACTAGACTTTCAAATTTTGAACCACCTGTTATATGTCATTTTTCACGGTAAATAAAAAAAAAAGTCATGTTCTGTGTATGTAGGTAAGCCTTCTTTATAACTATTCCAAATTTCAAATCGATTGCACAAGTAGTTCTTGAGATATTTAGCGATGTGACAGACAGACAGACAGACAAAGCGAAACCATAAGGGTTCCTTTTTTACCATTTTGGTACGGAACCCTAAAAAGACAGAGGTTGTTTACTGGATGCTATTAAGCGGTCTCGTCATTCCTTATCTCAAATACTTGAACTCTGCCTTTGATATAGCGAGGAAGTTTGATATAACATGTACATTCGATGAAAATCGATTCACCAGATCCGATCAAGTGATCAAGTTAATTTTGAGTTAAATTTTGACTTGAGCCAGCCAGTTGTGCCCTACCTGTGATTACCGCTGCCCTATCTTAAATCTAACTCTGGCTACGGCCCTGTCGTCACTTGGTACCCATAGTACAAGCTTTGCTTAGTTTGGGACTAGGTTGATTTGTGTAAGATTGTCCAAAAATATTTAATTTTTTATTTAAATGATAAAGTAGAATGACTCAGCTAATAAATTCTAACAATATAAGATTTCAAGCTTACATGGTCATTTACATTAGGATTACGATTTGAAACGGGATATTTACCATGTATATTTGTATTTTTGAAGAAGAGGAAGAGGAAGAGGGTAAATCGCTATGGTGTGTGGGTAGACCACAACTAAAACTCGCAGCACGTCAGGTAATCCTTGATAATGGCGCTTGCAACAGTGCCGAAATATCGGGAACAAAAAATACAAATATACATGGTAAATATCCCGTTTCAAATCGTAATTCTGATATAAATTCTAACATTACAAACGAATTCTAAGGATGCAGTAGCAAAAGCAAGTACATAAGTATAACTCCCGCATATTGTGGACCATTTTAGTTAGAATCCCGAACACGTCGTGTGGGGGTTGGCGGGATGACAAAATACCATATAAAATATATGCATGTACCGACTGTTCTGCATTTTTAACGCCTCATGTCTGTAGTTGTGTGTTTTTACGTAATGATGCAAGTGGGAATATGGCGGTGTAAACGTCGACGGTAGTATTATTGGTAAAGTGAGCGAGCCATCGAAGATCCCTTTTTTAACCTCTTTTTTTTAACCTGACTGTGGCTTTATAGGCCGGGCCCAATAAAGCGATAGAAGTGCGCGGTTGGAGAGTAGCCTGGGGAAAATCCAGGGGAAAACCTCCGGCACGACCACGCGTGTGGTTTGGAAAATGAACGTCTATCAAGCCTATATTAGTTAACTAGTCGCTAAGGTTCGTTTGTCCTTATCTGTCACTTTGACACATGTGCTTGTTAGACAGAGACTAAGGGTCGATTGCACCAACATACGATCACAGGCCGGTCATCGTCAAATATAGCGCCGGCAGCTGTCATCCCATAGAAACTTGTCAAACTTTCCATACAATCGGATTTTAACGAACACCGCTTACCATTACAGACGGTTTGGTGCAACCCATTCTTAGCAGACGTTTGTTAAATTTTATGAATAAGTGGCTAGGTATATATATATGTACGTATATCGTTCATTAAGAGCCTAAACTCAAAAGCTGAGGGCTTAGCAAAATCCCTTAGGACTGCAATAATTAAAATTAGATTAGGTTAGCTCATGATTATAACTTATTTAATATTAATAAGTGATTGTGAGTTGTTTTTGGTACGTTTTTGATTGCCCTCTGCCCTATGGTAATTACTTTTGGAAGGGTTGAGTGTACAGGGTGTTGTGAAAACATAATATCATTTCAGCATTATAGATGTGAAAGATTAGAGGTTTGTTACTCAATTGCGTAAAAATAAATAAATATTTGTGGACAATCTTACACAAATCAACCTGGTCCCAAACTAAGCATAGCTTGTACTATGGGTACTAGGCGACGATATACATACTTATATAGATAAATATATACTTAAATACATAGAAAACATCCAAGACTCAGGAACAAATATTCGTGTTCATCACATAAATAAATGCCCTGACCGGGATTCGAACCTCCAGCTTCGAGGGCAGGGGTAAAAATAACATATTCTTTAAATAGATTTTGATATTGGTATAGTTTATGATAAAAATAAGGATCTTTGACTCAAAATGTGACTAGTCCATACGACTACAAAAGAAACAAGGCATAAAAATATGCCACATAAAATCCGATTCGATAAAAATAACGAAGCTACAACGCTTTTAATGTCGCTGGTTAGAGAGAGAAAGCGCGTCAGATCAGTGACGTCTTTGACCACGAGTGCTAGTTAGTGACGATCGTTCGTATACAAAGGTTGGGAAAAAGGGACAGAGTATGCCCTCTTGAAAATTATGTAAATATTTATTCTTTTTAGGTACTTTTTTCGCAATATGGTTAAGAATTTGATCCTTTTTCGAGAAACTTAACGATTTTCTTTATTGGTGTTCGGCAAATTTTCTTAGCGAGCTATATTAACTCGAAAAATGGAGCATCCTGTATAATTATTGTTATGACTATAACGGGGCTCAGTTTGCTGTGACGACAAGGGTGGCGTGTTTTGTATGAGGATGCAGATGAGTATGTAACAGCGAAGACACGGGAACAAATATTCAAGAAGTCGAGCAAAATAAAGAGGCACGATCTTACCATCCTTTTGTCGAAGCGATTCAGGCCGTTTAGGACGGGAGACAACAGCCACACTCTAAGCGGTCACCCATCCAATAACTGACCTGGGCCGACGTTGCTTAACCTCGCATACCGCACGTGGTACGCGGGCTCCATGATAACCGCCTTAAGGCAAGGCCCATTCACAGATCTGACGAAAATACTGAAGTTTGAGCTTCCAGTGTGAAGAAATAATGTAGAATTACACTACACAAAAATTACAGTAGACTGAAAAAGAAACAAACAAAAGAAATAACCTAACAAAATATTGAAAAAATGCCTTGATAACTCTGTCAAAAAATCCTAAACATCATAGTAAAAATAAATTTAAATGCTGCAGATCTCGTAATTATCAATGAAAGTGATACTTTTTTTTACAAAAACGATAGCTTTTTATTGTTCCAAGGAAATAACCGGATAGATTTTTCATAAGTGATTCAGTGTTCCAACAATCAATAAAAATGTACTAAATATTTACGAAATTACGCGCAGAGCTTCCGTAGAGAGCGGGATGGTTAATTGGAAACTCACGCGTGTTAGAGGGGGTCATTTGCACTGGAATGGCCTTGCCTTAAATAGGAACAGCTCGGGCAACACGAGTTAGTGATTACGACGAGGTAAGTCCACACATTTTATTTTTTATTTTTATTTTTTAATTTTATTTTAGTTGTTTCTGTAATTATTTTTATAAGTTTCTAATATGTGTTAAATTTAATAATATATACACACATTTTATTTGTATGTTTGTATATTTTAATAGTGGCTTTTCGGTGAAAGAAAAAATCGCGAAAAATAAGGTATATATTTCTCCCCCTGAAATTTTGTAAGCAGGGAGAATTACACTTATTTAATGAAACACACGCAAATAAAATATTATAACAAATGTATACTAATTCAAGGCTTTGGTCTATAAAATATAATATTAAAACTAAACTAAATCTAAACATGGCCCCTGCGGCATTATCCCGAAGACGCTGGCAGCATTCGTCACTGAATAGTAAGGTAATTTTTTAGTGCGAGGTAGCTGCCAACTCTTCGGTCACCTGTGCCTTTACCATGAGTTTGCATGACCGTACTCGCTAGCGACTGCGTAAACAATTTAGTATGCCGATTCTTAGTTCTATTGCGCAACCGTCAGAGGCGCTGTACTTTTGCCCATATAATTTTTTACGCAGTCGCTAGCGAGTACGGTCATGTAAATTCATGGTAAAGGCGCTGTAGCGTCTTTAAGCCTCGCAATCTCTTTGAAGAGGCTCAAAGCTCCTGGGCCCCACGGGTCAAGGGTCTCGACGCCGAAAGGGACGAAATTTTATTTTATTTTATTTTATTTATTTTTTTCATTTTTTTTATTTTATATTTGTTTCTGAGTCTTGGATGTTTTCTATGTATGTAAGTATTTATATCTATTAAATATATCGTCGTCTAGTACCCATAACACAAGCCTTCTTGAGCTTACTGTGGGGCTAGTTCGATTTGTGTAAGCTTGTCCTCTAATATTTATTTATTTATTTTATTTTATTTATTTATTTTATTTTATTTATTTATTTTATTTTATTTATTTATTTTATTTTATTTATTTATTTTATTCGGTGCCGTGACCAGGATTTTTTTCCACCTGCGCTGTTTTCTTTGTCAAGTTCATCATCATCATCATATCAGCCGAAAGACATCCACTGCTGGACATAGGCCTCCCCCATAGAGTATAATGACCGGTCCTGCGCCACCCGCGTCCAGCATCGGGTTGTCAAGTTAGATTGACGACCGGTGAAGCTGACGGTCCTGGGTTCGAATCCCGGTCAGGGCAAATATTTGTGTGATGAGCATGAATATACAAAATACAAATACAAATACAAAAAGGTTTATTTCTCAAAATTTTACAATGTTCAATCTATAGTAAGTATGGGTATTAAAATTAAGACATTGAAAAATCGGTGTGAGTACAGCGCTAAGCTGGTTTTAAGCCCACCCGTAGTCAGTGAGTTGGTTTCACACTAAATAAGGGTTATAAAATGAAATTAATTACAATAACAATATAATTAATTTAAAGTAGGTTGTATGCTATAATATAAGAAAGTTGAAATTTATGAAATCACGTAACAGTTTTCAGTTTAAAATTATATTTATATCTACTCTTTATGGGGCATCGTATATTTTGTAATTCAGTTTGTATAGATAAGTAGAACTTTTTTAATTTAAATTTAAAATGCAAATAAGATAATAATATTTGTTTTGTTATTTATATAATAATATTTGTTTTGAGTCTTGGATGTTGTCTCTGTATTTAAGTATTTATATCTATTAAATATATCGTCGTCTAGTACCCATAACACAAGCCTTCTTGAGCTTACTGTGGGGCTAGTTCGATTTGTGTAAGATTGTCCTCTAATATTTATTTATTTATTGAAGATATCTTGTAAAATGGCCGAGCTAAGCTAGTATAGCCGCTAGTTTGTAGCTAAGCATCATTGTAAAGCGCTCCCCATCACTGCCTGTTAATTATTAAGGGGTTACCTTATAAGTTGTCGCGCGAAATTAGCAAAGTTCCGCCCCTAGTGTGACGCGAACTTAACAGCTAGCGTGACATCAATATTGAAAGGATTTCAGGCAACGGATGCTTACTGTCCTGGAGTTTGTATATGGTTAAAGAGATACTAATTGGTCCAGTGCTAGTCTGGTTTGCGCACGAAGCAGCAGCCCAACTCAGGAACGACTTCAGCATTACAGAAAACCGAAAGCTCGACTCACGAAAGCTGGCGCGGAAAATGTAAGAAACTGTCAATAATTTCATATAGACATTACGCGCTAGTTTTCAGGAATCGACCTACTAAATAGTCAGTGGCTCTGAGAGACCTCGCAAGTTTGTGAGCTGCAGCTCACAAATTTTGTTATTTGATATTTTCCAAAAACTGACTCAACAAAAAAACTATATATAATTGTCGTACCTGCAGGCGAATCACGTAACTTTATGTACTAACGGTAGATAGATTTTACTGTCAATTTTAAAGTATAAATGTATGAGCTGACAATTAAAATTTGACATTAAAATCTACCTAACGGTAGTAAAAAAGTTACGTGATTACCCCGCTGCTCACAAAGTTTTTCTCGAAATTTTGTGAGCAGGTATGACCGTACTCGTTAGCTACTGCGTAAAAATTTGTATGGACAAAAGTACAGCGTCTCTGGCGGTTACGTAATAGAACTAAGAATTTCTGTAAGATTCTGCGGGCGATTTTCGGTGTTCTCCTGTACAGGTCGCATTTCGCAAACGATTCTCGTGAAATTTTGTGAGCTGGTCCGGTAATTATACAGAATTTTTTTGTCGAGTCAGGTTTGGGAAATTTTTAAAACCAATTTTTATTTCAAAGATTTTGTAAGTTTCTGCGTCCGAATTTCGGTTTGTTCTCCTCTACAGGTCGCATTTTTCAACCGCTTCTCGTGAAATTTTGTTAGCAGGTTCGATATTCATAATTTATCTTTTTTATAATGTCAGATTTTGGAAATGATCAAAAAACTCACTCACGAGGTCTACAGCTCACAGAGCCACTAGTTTATTGTACATAATAAATGGTTTTAATGATGAATTTGCCGAACAGGGTCGCTTTCTTTAATGCTTTAGCCATAATAAAAAAATAGTTCCTTTCCAATCACCTAATAAACGTTATTATCACTTTTTTCCAATAATCTCTCAAGTGGTTAGAGCGGGTTTATCTGATTTTGAAGTTAATCGACATATCTAAGGATTCAGTAATAAAAACACGCGCTGCAGCAGCCGGCGGCCGGCGTCGTCTTTTCGTCGCCGCGGGCCCGCGAAACAGAATACGAGCACTTTGCCAGCATAGGCCGGGAATGTTGCTTTCACTGCAACCGAAACGCTATATGAAGTGAAATGAAATGAAATGAAATCATTTATTCTTCAATTTAGGCATGTTACATGCACTTATGAATGTCAAAAAACTACCACCGGTTCATAAAATAAACCTCTGCCTCGAGAAGAACCGGCGTTAGAAACTCGGCGAGGTGTCATTTTTTCAAAACAATATACAATGTATATAAAATAACAGTATCAGAATACTATAGAATTCAAATGCTACAATATAAACATACATACATATTTTTTAATATTAAGGACAAAATATTTCTGTGTTAGATTACTTGTGCGGGACGCTATCACTGCCAAACATCCCTATCCATGATGTAATCGTTTATCTTATAATATGCTTTTGAAATAAGTGTCTGTTTCACGACAGATTTAAATTTAGAGTCCGTAAGTTTAGTAATGTGTCTTGGAATTTTATACAATTTCCCAAGAACGACTTTACAGCCTATTATAAAGAACATAATGTCAAAATTTCATTGCATGTTCGAGAAAAATTAAATTTATACTGTAAGCCTCGAATAAACAAAAGCAGTACTTACTCAGCGGACTCATCGCAGAAACGACTCAAAATTTCTCTCGAAACATGAAAATATACAATTATTTGATTAAAAAAGTATACATAAAACTGTTAGTGTGCTGGCCGTAACCGGGGGACCGGTAGCTCGGATTTTGTTAGCAATTATTTATTTATAAGATTAAGTCCTGCCGCGATGTTGGGGCAAGACCGGCTGCCACACAACTGTGCTGTAGCGAGGATTTATTTCGCCAAATATAGCATAAAATGGAAATACGTTTTTTACAGTTTTATTTTTATAGACACTCTTGAACCATTATCCATGATCTGTGACATTCTCAAATCAACCCGGCAATTGTGATTCTTCTGGAGTCGAAATTAGTTAAGTTTTATATCAATTCACATCTGATAAGAGGAGGACATATGAATAAATCTTCAAAATGTTTTTTGACGACCGCTTTAGCCTAGTTGGTAGTGACCCTGCCTTCGAAGCTGGAGGTCCCGGGTTCGAATCCCGGTCAGGGCATGTATTTGTGTGATGAACACGAATATTTGTTCCTGAGTCTTGGATGTTTTCTATGTATTTAAGTATCTATTTATTTGTATAAGTATGTATATCGTCACTTGGTACCCATAGTACAAGCTTTGCTTAGTTTGGGGCTAGGTTGATTTTTGTAAGATTGTCCAAAGATATATATATTAATAAAAGGGTCATTGTCAGATTTAGGTTCGCGTCTTTTCGGTGGACATATTAAAAGTTAAGGGCCACAAAGTTTAATTTTGGATTGGCCTAGTAACCCGCATAAACGGTGTTTCCATAAGTATAAATCCATGTAACAAAAACACAAGTTATCTATACATATAATAAAGCTGTAGAGGTTCGAAAATCTGTACATTGAAGATATTAGCAAAAAAATCGATGGAGGGGTCTTAGAATCGATAACAGAACACGTTTCAACAGTTTTTAAAATTTGTGTCTGTTTGTCTGTCTGTTTATTTGTCTCACCATCACGCGAAAACTAGCCAATAGATTTCAATACAACCTTCACTAATAAGTTTAATTGATCTTCGGACAGGTTATAGGCTATAAAAATCATACAGATTGGGGATGAAAAGGGGTGAAAAGAGGGGTTGAACTTTGTATGACAAGTCCTTCAATGAATGACTTAAAGGCTTGAAAATTGGTAAGCATACAATTGAAAGCAAAATAAAAAGAATCCCATTCAAAAATTGTACAATAAACAGATAATATGTGAAAAAATGGAGGGTAAAAAGTGCTTAGGGGACAAATAACCAAAAATCCCTCAACCCATTGTAACTGTTTCAAATGAGAGATTTAAATATGTTAGTTGTTGTCAACATTGTCAAACCAGTGCATATATGCAGAATAATGTAGAATATTTACAATACCCGCTGACTTACGAGAATTCGCCTCAGATAAGAGAGAACCAGTGTAAGTCTGAGCTCCAAATATGCAAATAGTTGTCACGAATCGTAGGGTCAAGATACAATAAGGACGCATCGTGAGGCGAGTGTAGACTGTTGTAAATTTACGATATTTGACGTTTGGCGTGTCAGAGAGGTGCCATTACACAGATGCCATTCGTTCAAGTCGAATCGAAGTTAATGTAGATTATTTATTACTTGCACAATTCAATAATTTGAGTCTTATAGTTGCTAAGATAAAGTAGGTATTTTCATGTAAAGTTTTCAGTTTTACCATCGTAGTTATAATCTGATAAATGTCGCTACCAATTGATTATGATGAGCTATTATTATGAAAGATTTCGGATATTTGTGACTTAATTATATCAAAACCAAAGCGACTCATGTGAATGTGAATGTTTACCGCATCAGTACTTGAAGTTCTATTAATTACTTACATGCATAATTGTAAGCAAAACATAATAGATTTGCGTTATTTAGGTACTGACTTACAGCTTCTAAAGCGCTTGCGTTTTAAATCAAAACTTGCTGGCCCATTGAGCCTCAATAACTTTACTGTTTATAAAATTGGAGATTAAATAGATTGGACGTAGACGATTGTTGTCAGCATTGACTGACCAGTGCTTTGATATATGCCTACATAAAAATTATAGAATTTCCACTCCACTCTATTCTTTTTTTGAAAAAAAAAATGGATTGTAAAGAAATATAAAACAGGTTTATTTTTCTTGAACCTGACTGGCTTTTTTAGGCCGAGCCCTATAAAGCGATAGTGAGTGCGCGTTTGTTTGGAGAGTGGCCTGGGGAAAATCCAGGAGAAACCTCCAACGAGACCACACGGGGGGTTTAAACACTGCAACCCGAATACTCTAAGAGTATGCGCTCCAGTGAGATTGGTTTAGCGGCTTCAACCAAATCTGAAGTGTGTGGGTGGAATCAAACTACTGGGAGTTTTGTCGCTGTTTCACTAAACCAAGCCTAGCTGAGAAGAGACCAGCTAGGAACTCAGCTAGGCCCGACCTGGGTCGAACTGACTCTACCCGGTATCCAGCAGTATCGGAACGAATAGGGACTATATGTGTCTGCAATATCGCGATCGTGCGGTGGACATCCCCGCCGGCGGGGTAATTTTGTGTTTATTCTAAGGACCCATAGAAACCGTTACAAATCTTATCCAAATTACTAATTCAATGTAGGTAACATGAAAACATGGATTACCTTACTGATTAGTTTATACATAATTGTAAAACGATAATATGCGCGTAGGTAGTTAAAAATATTACTACTGTTTTAAATTACAAATTGAAGTTAAGGAAGCGCGAGTCTTTTTGGTAGATGTCACTTTGAGTTTGAAAAGAACTGGTTGAAGGATTTTTTTTCAGACAGCTCAGTTAAAGTGATTGGCTGCGTATGTCAGGATGTCACCGGTTCGATTGTACGTTTTGGAAAGTGTTTCTTCACTAAAAAAATAACTATGATTAAGGGAGAATTTACGTTTTTGTCTTAGTAAACTACAAGTACATATGAAAAAGATTTTCTTAGTAAACTAGAAGTATTAAATAAATTTTCATACAGATGGATAATGCGTAGAGACATGTGCCCAAGGTGTTCACTGCAAGTAGAGCGTGTCATATTTTTGTAGGTCATTACAGATCTTGGGTTATAATATAGGACTTCTAACACGTTGCAATTCGAGAAACATAGAAGTTTTTGTTCCATTCAATCATAATCATAATATGTTTTCCCCTGTAGTCGCTACATCGAGCATGTCAGTACTAAGGCTCGGAAAGTAGGGAATTGGGAAACTTCATAGGATAAGAAAGAATGTGTATAAGTACGCAACATCTAACCATGACACCACTATGCTACATGGATTTGATGACGTAGTTTCTTAGCACACATTATGTTTCGTTACGTAGTATAAGAAATCATAAAAATTATTTGTACGTATAAATGCTATATGGGATCGAGTCGACGGCGTTCTCCGGGCTGAAATGAAATGTGTATTTAACGTCTGACTTTCTTGGCCAGTACCTATTACCAACATACATATATATGTATATAGGTATTGAAAAATCGTATTACCCATTTTGTTTCATTATCCGCCTATTACATCCTACTTCAAGACACATGCCTCCTTTCATGAACAAGGGGGCCCATTTCACTTGCTAATATATTTACATAAATAAGAAATTTTGTAAGGTTGTAACTTTGAGACGTAAAAACGTTTCAGTACATTTTGAGTCAAAGGTAAGTAGTTTATAACCTAACCTGCAGAATATATCTACCAAGGGGAAGGAATAGTCAGTAGACGTTCACGCGAACGAAGTCGCGGGCAAAAGCTAGTATGTACATAAGCCATTAAGGGACCTAACCAGTTAAAAAACGCTCATACATTTACGCTATTTACTGTTTGAGTTGACACGTATCTTGAAATTTTCTCAATGTTACTACCTAGAACAGGACTATTGCGACCTTACGTCATAAACTTGAAACGTATTTTTTGGATGTTTTATTAAGAATATCGTTTCAAACATCACTCCAAATCGACCATTTCCAAGCTAAAAACTTGTTTTTTCCGCTTAAATACTACTACACACAATAAAATCAAAAAATGGCTGTTACTATCTAAAACTTTGATAAAATTATCGTAGCCTTTAATAACTTTATTAGTATTATTAATAATTTTGTCGTAATTTGAAATCAAGACATTTTAAAACTTAATTATTGACCACCGGGTGGACAATTTTTGTTTTTACAACTGACAATGAAGATTGTTTAAGGTCGCGTTCATGTTTATCTGTTCTTGTCTTTTTAAATTGTGTTATGTTTGTTATGTTGTTTGTGACTTTAGTGTTTTTTGTCTTTCGTGGCTCCTCGTGGTCCCAAAGGAAGACCAGCGCTAGCCAATGGCTAGCACTATGCTGATTTGGGGGCATTTCGTGGCTATTTTCTGTATTTTGGTGTTATGTTAATTTGTACCTTGTCTGTGCCACGAATGAATGTTTTTTCTTTCTTTCTTTCTAATTATTGACCACCGGTTGGACAATTTTTGTTTCTACAACTGACAATGACCCAAATATCGATTTTGTCCAAAAAACCGTTTGTGCGTCATCCTGCCCGCGGACGTTATCGCTCCTTTCCGCCATTACTACGCTTTATGACGTAATTTGGCCGAAGTTAGCGAGTGAACCCGTCGGCCGGCGCTTGAGCAATCGTCTTGAGCCCCCGAAGGTGAGAACTTAGTCCGAATGGCAGCCAGTAAATTCCTAGCATTAAGTCCTTATAGCGGAGAATTGATGTTTTCTCTCATTCATACGAAGAAGAATAAAAACATTACCGGGTCAAGAATTTAAGAAAAAAATTTATAAGATTTTATGCGTTAACTGTTTTTATAATGTACTTAAATGAATTTTTGGGACACACATTTTGACATTTGTTATAAATAAGTAAGTAAATAAAATTGTCCACTCGGTGGTCAATAATTAAGTTTTAAAATGTTTTGTTTTTTAATTATGACAAAGGTATTGATAATACCAATAAAGTGATTAAATGATACGATGATTTTATTAAAGTTTTAGATAGTAACACAGCCATTTTTTGTTTTATTGTGTGTAGTAGAATTTAAGCGGAAATAACAAGTTTTTAGCTTGAAAATGACCGATTTGGAGTGATGTTTGAAACGATATTTCTTAATGAAAAATCCATAAAATACATTAAAAGTTTATGTCATAAGGTCTCAATAGTCCTGTTCTAGATAGTAACACTGAGAAAATGTCAAGATATTTGGCAATTCAAACAGAAAATGGCCTAGATGATGAGCGTTTTTTAACTGATAAGGACTCTTAACTATTGACCACCGGGTGGACAACTTTTGTTTTTACAACTGACAATGGCCCAAATGTCACATATTGATGAAATAATATAATAAAAATGTTTCTAAATGTAGGTATACATAACTATTAGTATATCCTAACTGATGTCAAATATCAAATTCAAAATAATAAAATAATGAATGTCATAATGTCAATAGGTCCAATGTCAATTTTTATCTCCAAACGTTGTACAGCGGGCACCAAACGGTTTGTAATTCCCTAGAAACGATTTTAGATAGTGCAAATCATTTTCCGAAAGAAGTTGAGTCGAATAGGCGGGAATAGAGCACAGTGATTCCATAATGTGGGTATAAATAAAGCTAGAGAGCCGCTATTATTTACGGCGGACGGCTGACGGATGGCACCAGGATGCATTTTGGTACGAGTTACAATCGCAGGCGAATCACGTAACTTTATGGACTAACGGTAGATAAATGAAGTATATTTATTTTATTTTTATTTTTTATTTTATTTCGAAAGGTACATAAAACAGACAGTAATCGAAACGTACAGTGAAATAATATATATAAGAAGACACACATGACTAGATTACAGTCCAAAACTATATGTACACATCATGGCTATGAGTTATAATTTAGAGAGAAAATAAAAAAGTAGTTTGAATTCCAGAGAAAGTGAATAGCAAAACGCGAACAAACAGTTATTCAATCATTTTAAATTATTTGTAGCTAAAAATACAGATTTTTCGAATTGAGAGATATTGGAAACATAAACATCCAGGTCCTTACAGACGCGAACCAAGTCATCAAACTCCCGACACATGCGAACAATTGGATTATAATATGAAGTATTATTTCGGTATACAGCCAGAGTAAAAGTTTTTGGAGAACGAGTCCTGTAAACTATATTGATATTCAGAAGTGACAATAGACAAGGAGAATCGATATGGGAATGAATAATTTTATATAAATAAATAAGGTCACATTGCTTACGTCTAATTTCTAATGATGTGATATTAAACTTTGCCATATAAATATGTGAGCTGACAATTAAATTTGATATTAAACTCTGCCTAAGGCACTTTTCCCACCGCCGGTGAGTAGCACTCGCTTGAGCGAGAAAACGAGTAGAAACACTATGAAAGTACTCGCTGCTCGCCGGCGGTGGAACAAGTGCCTAACGGTTTACATAAAGTTACGTGATCACCTCGCTGACACTTGAGTGTCATAATCTGTCTATCTATTGTATCCATACATATCTATCTATACATATAATAAAGCTGTAGTTTCGAAAAACAGTACATTGAAGATATTAGCAAAAAAATCGATTGAGGGGTCTTAGAATCGATAACAGAAAACATTTCAGTAGTTTTTAGAATTTGGGTCTGTTTGTCTGTCTGTTTATTTGTTCAGGCATCACGCGAAAACTAGCTAATAGATTTTAGTACAACCTTCACTAATAAGTTTAATGGATCTTCGGCCAGGTTATAGGCTATAAAAATCACACAGATTTGGGATGAAAGGGGGTGAAAAGATGGGTTGCACTTTGTGCGAGAAGTCCTTCAAAACCGTGAAGTCCTTCCATTCAAAACATTAAAATAAGCAGATAATATGTGAAAAAATTGAGGGTAAAAATGTGTAAAAAAACTCCGTCTATCTATAATAGATATGTCTTCAGTGGTCATCTCGAACGTTGTTAAAGTGGTCGAGTGTGATGACGTTGTTATCTGAGGGCCTACAAAATTCCACTAATCCCACTATTCCCACTTTCCACTAATATTATAGAGGTGAAAGTTCGAAGGTTTAGATGTTTGGATGTTTGTTACTCAATCACGCAAAAATGATTGAACAGATTATGATCAAACTTGGTATGCAACGAGTTTATAGCCTATATTAACTATATGTTAGGTATAGTGAGGTGAAAATATTTATGTTATACACGGCTGCAAAGTTATTTTACTTCTCGTGTGTTGCAACACTCGCTACGCTCAGGATTCTATTTTCGAACCATTCGCTTCGCTCGCGGTTCAACCATAGAATCCATTCGCTACCTCGTAGTTTAATCTTAAAATCCATTCGCTAGCTCGTGTTTCAATTCCACACCCGCTATTAAAATACGACTTTGCACCCTTGTATAATAAATAACTATTTTTCTTCTTCTTCCCTACAACGTCTATATGGCAAACGCTCAAAGCCTAAACTTGGAACGGAACGTAATCTAGCAAAATGCACTTAGGTGTACGTACCCACTGGATAGAAATACTGACACTAGTACAATATTACATTTCTTTTTGGTCTGACTTCATATGTAAAATGTGATTTGTAAGCGCCCAGGACTTATAAATATCCCGAAAGTAATTCGCTGTCTTGATGAGGGCTCTTACGGATGCACTTCCACCCAATGACATCTTTTGTGCAATTGAAAAAAAGAAAGAAAAAACATTTATTCGTGGCACAGACACAGTACAAATTAACATAACACCAAAATACAGAACTCGGGGTTTCTCTGCGTGATAGAATTAGGAATGAAGCTATCCGTAGCAGAACTGGGGTCATCGACATAGCCTTCAAAATTGCGAGACTTAAGTGGCAGTGGGCAGGGCACATTGCTCGCAGGACTGACGGTCGATGGGGCCAGAAACTGCTTGAGTCGCGTCCACGCACCGGAAGACGAGCTGTCGGTAGGCCTCCGACAAGGTGGAGTGATGACCTGGTGAAGGTCGCGGGAATCCGGTGGAAACGAACGGCACAGGACCGGTCTAAATGGCGAGCCTTGGGGGAGGCCTATGTTCAGCAGTGGACGTCTTTCGGCTGAAATGATGATGATGATGATGAAAATACAGAAAATAGCCACGAAATGGCCCCAAATCAGTATAGTGCTAGCCATTGGCTAGCGCTGGTCTTCCTTTGGGACCACGAGAAGCCACGAAAGACAAAAAACGCTAAAGTCACAAACGACATAACAAACATAACACAATTTAAACAGACAAGAACAGATAAACATGAACGCGACCTTAAACAAAATTCAAACATAATCTCTCCCAATTCTCCCCCTTCAATTCAATTCTGTCTTAATTGCCCCCCTTTATTTTTTTAACTGTTCTTCAACACTTCCATAAACCGAATGATAGAGTTTAGTGATAGTAACTGAATTTCTTTGGTTCAGGGTAACCATTGCCAAAGTCATTCATTTTCTCTGGTAATTGGCGAGTCTAACATAAACGGTGTCGAACCTAAAATAAAAGAAATAATAAATATTTGTGGACAATCTTGCACAAATCAATCCTGGTCCCAAACTAAGCAAAGCTTGTACTATGGGTACTATATAGGCGACGATATACATACTTATATAGATAAATATATACTTAAATACATAGAAAACATCCAAGAATCAGGAACAAATATTCGTGTTCATCACACAAATAAATGCCCTGACCGGGATTCGAACCCGGGACCTCCAGCTTCGAAGACAGGGTCAATACCAACTAGGCTAAAGCGATAATCCCATCTTGGCCAAGTCTTTTGACCCAGAAGTGACTTGTAAAGTCACTGGTAAAACAGTCAATACGCAATTATTAACTGTCACAAAGTGTTGGCTCTTAACATGGTTTAACCAAGTAATACGACAAATAAAAATTAATTACATTCCGTAGATCAAAATATAACCCCTAGCCACTTAACTTCATCTGAACAGTGACGTATAATACTTAGTAATCGACACACGCCCCACAGTTTCCAGCATCAGTCAACCCTAGTGTTAACTTCACTTCCATCTAAGCGGAAATAAACTATAAATCCACTGCTTTAAGTTGAATACGCATTGCCCGTCCACGAGCCGTCGACAACTGTAAAAATACGTCGATGAAATAAGCCGGCACCTTTAACACGTTAAGAATAGGAGTGTATTTCATTTAGGTTTCGGTTTGACGGTTAGTTTGTACTCGGTTTGCTGCCTCATTTGTCGGGGTTGCCCCCGAAATGTTTGTTTAATTTTATTGTTACTTGTCGAGGGTTGCTAAAATCATTATTTTGCCGGTCATTGTTAGTTGATTATATCGCTTCTAATGCGCATTGTATTATCCTGGTTTTTGTTATTGTATATTTATTATGTTTGTTTCTTAAATTTTTCCTTTCAGTGAAACGAGCAAAGATTAAGAAAAGGTAAGTTAACTTATAACACACCTTTGACGATAATCAAAAATTATGTGACTTGAATGGTAGAGGGAATGTCTTTCTCAGTTTTGCTTAAGGAAGACTACTCTGAGAGGCAATTTGCGATCCCAGTAGTTCCACAGCACAATAACATGCCTTCGACACTAATTTTCGAGTGTCTTCAGGCTACAATCTGAGCCGTATGCTTGTTTGACATGAGCGGCAAAAAGCCCCAAAGCACTTAACAAGCTTTGCCAACCGGTTTAGACAGACGAACATACACGCATTACTCCCCCACCTGCCAAAACAGAGAGATCAAAGTCCATAAATCCTGCTAAGTACAGTATTATACCCGTGAAATGTCTACATCTGTTGGTTTTTTACCATTAGACGCAAATATATATTGATGGTCACCCCTAATACCAAACCGCTGAAACAAACAAAACACAACTTTATTAACTGACTGACAAACTCCAATCTCATTTGCACGCTATTCCAAATCAACTGCAATTGAAAATAGACTATATCACAAAGTTTTGAAGGTGCGAATTTTGTTGCGCGTGGTTATAACGTTAGGGCTACCATCGGGTCAAATCTACCCTAATTCAATTTCGTCTTGTACCATATCTGGTTAGGGCTGTGACTGTTCGACGGATCTTGTTACGCGCAAAGTGAGCAGGTTTTTAAAAAGATAATGCTTTTTATATTGAGTGCTAGCTTATCATATGAATGGGTTGATTATTATACTTAAACTTATTTAAAGGTCGATTAGAGGGATTTCTGGTGTTTTGACGTGAAACCACAGAATGATTAATATTTATTTATTGACCGAGTGAAACGAAGGTCTCTGCTTCAGCTTCGACAAAAATGCTTTCGTATGCCTGGATTTCTGTTTGTTCTCGTCTACAGGTCGCAATTCTCAACCGATTCTCGTGAAATTTCGTGAGCAGGTTCGATAGTTATATAGAATTTTTTAGTCGAGACGGTTTTTGGAAATTTCCAAAAACAATTTTTTATCAATGATTTTGTAAGTTTCTGCGGGCGAATTTCGATTTGTTCTCCTCTACAGGTCACATTTCTCAACCGATTCTCGTGAAATTTTGTGAGCACGTCCGGCAATTTATTTATCGAGTCAATTTTTGGAAATTTTCAAAAACAATTTCTATTTCAGAGATTTTATAAGTTTCTGCGTCCGAATTTCGGTTTGTTATCCTCTACAGGTTGCATTTCTCAACCGCTAGTCGTGAAATTTTGTTAGCAGGTTCGATATTCATAATTTATCTTTTTTTATAATGTCAGATTTTGGAAATGATACAAAAACTCGCTCACGAGGTCTACAGCTGACAGAGCCACTAGTTTATTTATTTATTCATATGGGAAACAAACAGGTAAAAACATTACATCAAGTTAATCATAATAAACATAACATAAGCCAAATAGTTTCCACTACTGACTAATAAAAATCTGTTGCTCAGACCTAAAAACGAAACTTTAAAATAACAATATGCTAAGAATTGATAATTGTACACAATGTGACACAAGAGAAACATGCATGTATTTAAACAGTAACGATACCTACAGTTCATCATTCAAGACCTAAATACACTTAAATTGTTTTTTTTTATTGCTTTTTATTTTATTTTTATTTTTGTTTTGATTGTAGAAACAAAATAAATAAAAATAGATAAATAAATATTAGAGGACAATCTTACACAAATCGAACTAGCCCCACAGTAAGCTCAAGAAGGCTTGTGTTATGGGTACTAGACGACGATATATTTAATAAATATAAATACTCAAATACATAGAAAACATCCAAGACTCAGAAACAAATATTCGTGCTCATCACACAAATATTTGCCCTGACCGGGATTCGAACCCAGGACCGTCAGCTTCACAGGCAGGTGCACTACCCACTAGGCTAAACCGGTCGTCATGTGATGATAAATGGAATATATCAGAGTCATACTTAGTTGAAAAAAACAAAAGTCATTCCTCCTGTGGTCAATAGTTAACGGCTTATGTGCATGTTAGCTATGTTTATATTGCAGGGATTTATAGAAACGGAGACATTGTTTATGCGGGTTACTGGACCAATCCAAAATTTAGCTTTGTAGCCCTTAACTTTTGGTATGTCCACAGAAATACGCGAACCTGAATCCGCGTATGACCCATCAATATCTGAACAATTGTCATTGTAACTTTTGCACGCTCTAGCTATATATGAACCTACTTCTTGCATATGTAGTGTGTCCTAAGTAGGTTGAAAGTAAGTTGGTGGAACGAGTACGCCGATCGGGACATCGAAGCGATATTCGAGAGAAGATTAGGAGTGTCAACAAGGCCATTTAAAATCTTGAATAAAATAAACTAGTGGCTCTGTGAGCTGCAGACCTCGTGAGTGAGTTTTAACATTGGAAATGTTTCTTGTATCGTACAGGCTGCAGGTAGAGGGTGTAAATAGTGAAAAGTGAAACGACACCTTTTTTTTTAGAACGGATAAAGCTAGAGGCTTGAAACAAAGTTTTCCTGAAAGGTCTTGAGAAGGAGCAATTTCGTAGGGTGGTTTTTGGGATCTAGGTCCTCGTGAAGATGAGCAGCATACTTGCAAAAGTAGAAGGTAATATAGTACGGTAGTGTAACCGGTATCGTTAGAAAGGTCCTAACAAGCAGGTTATGACGGTATAGGTCTTGCGAAGATGTGACCTTCGGTTAAGGAGCAGCGATCCTTGAAAAAGTTTCAGTAGGAGGTAATATCGTACCGTGATGAGACAGTTACCGTTAAAAAGGCCTCAACAAGCAAATTATATCGAAAAAGGTTTTGTGAGGATCGGATCTTCGGTTGAGGAGCTGAGAACTAAAGTGGTCGTCTAATTTACACTCATTATGTCTTTTGGGTCAACAAGATGCCTGTGCTGTGAAAATTTGTAGACAGTAGCTCCAACCGTTTGGCTGTAAAACCTGTGTGACAAACGACGGACGCGTGAGTGACATAGGGTTCCGTTTGGACCCTTCGGCTACGGAACCCTAAAAAGTAAATTCCTTCCCCGGTTCAAAACAAGCTAATTAAGTAAAGAAAGCTAGTAAACTCGCCCCACGGCTAAGGTATGCCCGGGGAACACATCTAATCGGTATCCTATGGTCTTTAAAAATCACATTAGGGCCGCTGCGCGCCCCGGGCGAGACCGGGACGGATGTAGAGCGCTGGATGAGACAGCACTAACTTTTACACTACTGCCCAAAAAAAGCAGTGTAATTTTCATGACTGCCAAAAAAATAACACTTCTTTTTTTGGTCAGGTGTCTAAAAAGGAATGTAATGTTATCAGGGTTCATGAATGTATGTATGTGAGATTATTTGTTCTCTCAGAACATCTCAACGCCTTAACTGATTTAGATGTGTGAGGTATCGTTGGAATACTTACGTCATCCCGAGTGACATAGGATATTTGAAGTAAAAAAAACAATATGGTTTACTATGTACTCCATTTTGTTTGTTCTGAAAACAAAAACGATTTTATCAAGTAGCATATCAAAATGAAGCATTTGAAAAGACGATTTCAAAGATATATATAACTAGCTTTTCCCCGCGACTTCGTTCGCGTGAACTTCTACTGACTATTCCTTCCCCTTGGTGATAAATTCTACACGTTAGGTTATAAACTATTTTGAGTGACTCGCCCAAAATTGAATCAAACATTTTTACGTCTCAAAGTTACAACTTTACGAAGTGTCGTATTAATATAAATATATTAGCAAGTGAAATGGGCCCTTTTGTCCATGAAAGGAGGCATGTGTACTTAAGTAGGATGTAATAGCGGATAATGAAACAAAATTGGTATGATTTATCAATACCTATACATATATATATGCATGTTGGTAATAGGTACTGGCTAAGTAAGTCAAACGTTAAATACACTAGGATTTATACATACAAATTATTTTTGATGATTTCGTATACTATGTAACAAAACACTAATGTCTCCTAAGGAACTACCTTATCACATCCATGTAGCATAGTGGTGTCATGGTTCGATGTTTCGTACGTCTACACATACGTTCTTGTTCGATGACGTTACTCAATTACGACCCTTAGTACTGACATGCTCGATTTAGGGCCTACAGGGGAAGACATATTATGCTTGAATCGAACAAAAACTTCGATGTTTCTCGAACTGCAACGTGTAAGGAGTCCTACAATCGTTATAAACAGAGATTTGTAGAGACCTACAACAATATGACAGAATATCCTTTTTGTAGGTACTAAGACAAACACGATTACAAAAGTTTTAAGCACCCTCTCAAAATGTCTGTAATTTCTTACAGACATTTTGATTTATCGTAGGTATTTTTCTAATAAAGAAACACGTTCCAAAACATACAATCGAACCTGTGACATCCTAACATACGCAGCCAATCGTGTTGCCATATCCAGCAGCGCTAAATCACACTTGTTAGATTAAAAATGTAATTAATTTTTTATTGCTCTCTCCACGGCTTGTGCAAATGTTGTTTTTATTTTTGGCTCAAACACGCCCCGGGCATTCTGCTTGGATTATAAAGTTTGCTCTGGCAACACTGCCAGATTGCGTGTTGATCTGGGAGTTGCCAAACTAATGAACTTGTTATGGGCGGTTTTAAGGCATTGTCTATTTTTTAAATGAAACTTCCGTATTCGTACTTATCTTATGCCTCCTGCTGCGTTTCAGGGCTACCACAACGTTTGAGTAATTATATAACATAATACTTCAATGACCACAAATGCCGCTTGTGATAGGCAAACGCTCTGATACACACGTACCTCACGTAAGTGTATATTAAGCGATTATAACGATTAAAAATAGATGCCGTCCCACCCGATAAGGGATTTCCTCTTCTAAACACGTAACCAATTAATATATAAACACTAGAAAGTATGTCATATGGGTAGTTGTATACCAGAGGTTGAGATAAACTGTGTTCCAGTACTCTCGGTGTCTCTCTAAGTATCCCCTCTTCCCTCCTACCACACCTGCATACTACACGCTGCGACGCGACGCGAGTGGAGAAAAATCTACCCGCCGCTTTCTAATTCGCACGATGCTCTGTGTTCGCACCGTTCGAGTGAGACAGGAAGCTAGAAGTCGCGCGTTGTATTAGCTCACCTGATGTGACACAGGTCCGTTTCACACCCTCAGATTTGGTTGAAGCCGCTCAACCAATCTCACTGGAGCGGAAACTCTTAGAGTAATCCAATGTTTAAGCCCGCGTTGGAGGTTTCCCCTGGATTTTCCCCAGGCCACTCTAACCGCGCACTCCTATCGCTTTATTGGGCCCGGCCTATAAAACCATAGTCAGGTTTACATATATATATTATTTCTCATCTGCCAAACTGTATTACAGTTTGTTGGCAGAAAACATGTATATACCCTCAATTACAATACTATGGCATCTAGCTAATCTTTATGTACTTGTTTGAAAACAATTGTTTTTAAGAACACTAAACTTAACTAATAATGAACACCTATAACCTTTTGCAGTCATATTTAATTATTTTTCTTTTGGCTATTATTTAGTGTATGGCGGTCCGAGAGTCACCGACGGTACTGGCTGAAAATCAGCGCTGTAGGTGTCTGACACCTCAGCATAATGCTGAGCCAGTGTCCGTTTCACTGCCGCGGAGACACACATGTTGTGGTTTGTTTTCTTCTGTTGTTGTTTTTTTTTTGTAATATGTGTGTCTTCTGTGTCTGTGAATAAATGTTTTTTTCTTTCTTTTCTTTTCAAACTTTCTTTTGTATGGAGTTGAGTATTTGTGGAGGCACCCTGTCTGTATGAAGATGAATAAGCATCAATCATCATCCTTCTCAGCGTTTTCCCGGTTGTGGCCTGAGGCCCGCGGTCCGCTTTGACACTTCACCCCGCCCTGTATAGTTGCGCGACACCCGCTCCCGAAACTAATCTATTTGCAACGTTAAAAGCACGTGTCGTGGTCTCGGGAGACTGCCGCGAGACACGTGACACTCGTGGGCACTAGCTGGGTACAGTTAGCATCGTAAATATGTATACACTTTTTTGACCTCATCTCTAAATAATAATTATGATGCTCTACAATAATGCATTTGCTTCCACATAATAATAATAATAAAATGCTTTATTGTGCACTACATGGAGAATTATTACAATGACAAAACATGAACAGGACTTAAGTAAGTAGGTAACAACAGGCGGTCTTATCGCTAAAAAGCGATCTCTTCCAGACAACCTTCAGATAGCGATACAGCGAATAGAAATTAGTTACACATAATGGGGGCTGTTTTTGTGCTCACCAGTTGGCGCCACTGTCGAGTAAGGTCCAGCTGTCAAAAATTGTTATTGATTATTATGGACATGAGAACGAAGTTTACATTTAAATGAATACCTTAAAACCGTATCGTAAAAATATCGAACATACCGCATTTTAGCGCGGTTCCGTTTTGTTCGGAAAAAAGGAGGAAATAAGTTTCCGAAAGACAAAACTGTCTCAAAGCCCTGACAGTCATTGACCCTTAACTCATATTTGCCATAATCAAGCTGAGGTATTGCAAAATAGTCACCATATTGTTTTGATTAGTTATTAACCCGCGTAGCGCAACCACAAAGAGTGACATTTGACACTTCGGAGACCCCACGCTACACTAGCGCCTCTAGCGGCGAATTCATACTCGATAGTCCTCATTGGAGTGTTCTTTTTATTATAAGTTTTGACTTGCATTACGTAAGTTATTGAGAAATTTCGCCTCTTTTTTATTTTAAAATGTTTTTTAAATTAATGTTTTGAAGTCAAATTATGGCAAAAGTTTACACTAACGAACGTGAGACTTTTTTTTTGAACCTGACTGTGGCTTTATAGGCCGGTCCCAAAAAAGCGATATTGAAGCCGACAAAACTGACACATATAGCCCCTATTCGTCCCGGTACCGCCGCACACCGGGTAGAGTCAGTCCGACCCAGGTCGGGCCTAGCTGAGTTTCTTGCTGGATTCTTCTCGCTAGGCTAGGTTTAGTGAACCAGCGACAAAACTCCCAGTAGCTCGATTCCACTCACACCTCAGATTCGGTTGAAACCGCTCAACCTGTCTCACTGGAGTGCAAAGTCTTAGAGTATTCCAGTGTTACAAACCACACGCGTGGTCGTGTCGGAGGTTTTCCCCTGGATTTTCCCCAGGCTACTCTCCAACTGCGCACTCCTATCGCTTTATTGGGCCCGGCCTGCTGCAGGCGAATCACGTAACTTTATGTACTAACGGTAGATAGATTTTACTGTCAATTTTGAAGTGTAAATGTATTCTGTGACATTAAAATCTACCTAACGGTAGTACAAAAGTTACGTGATTACCCCGCGGGTGCTCACAGCACGTGTAAGGTGTTGAAACGCCTTATCGACCCGACGGGTGACCAGAGACTGGAGTATAAATCGCTGAGCGCATCGGTCTTGCTATGCAGCACGGGAATGCCGCCAGCCTTCTGGGCACCCTACCGCTGAGCTCTGAATTAGGGTCGGTCACACCAACAAACGATCACAAGCCGTTCATCGTCAAATATGGCGCCGGCAGCTGTCATCCCATAGAAACTTGTCAAACTTTCCATGCAATCAGATTTTGGGTGAATCAACTATTCTTTGTTGCTCGTTACCATGGTTACGTCTCCTGAGTCACTCTTTAAAACTGTGATTTTATAGGGTTTAAATGTACCAAACATGAGTTTTAGCGATGAGCATAAATCCATTTGGACATAGGTCTTGAGCATGCTTGAAGCCCATATTATAAACATTTTTCTAAGAGACTCGATTACTATTGTCTCCTCGCTGACGGGACAGAATAACAACAAGAAAAAGTTGATTGATCCTTTTAACGAACACCACTTACGATTACAGACCGTTTGGTGCAACCCACCCTTAGAGACCATTTATTATTTGTAACTTTTGTAAGTAATTTTTTATCTTTAGTTTAGTTTGTTCTTGTTTTCATATTAATTGTTTTTTATATATTTTTTTTAATAGATGTAAAGCTGTCACGCAACTTTTCAGACACTGTTGCGACACGTCGCCTCAATTACTGACATGTCATTACCGAATTTCCAAAATTCTATTCCCATGGCACCTCCACCGTCGTCAACAATTAGTAACTTGACATTAATTGTGATGTAAACTTTGCCCGATGGGGCACAAAACAGGAGCGTGCGAGCCACGCGACCGAAACGGGCACATTTACACTACCCAGAATGCATAGAACCATCCTGTAAATCCAATAAAAGTTTGCTTAGCTCCTATCTGTAGTTACACTAATAAGCGAAACCAAACCTTATTCTATTTGCATTAAGTTCCGATTTCAAACAAGTAATTTAATAGCGATGCGAGATTTTTAAAGTTAGAAGGCGCTTTCGAATTCAACACGCTCACAATTTTAACAATGCGGTCGCTTTTTCAGTGTTACCTTCAATCACGTATGGGATTTCACTTTAGGAAAAGCAAAGTTGTGATGGTGTTAATTGTCTAGGGGTGTCAACTGGTTTTGGTCGATCAACCTAAGAGTACTTATCTTGTATTTCTATTGAGATATCAAGTGTAATTTCCGAGGGCGCGATTTTTAATAGAAATCGAGCGTGAAGTGGATAATGTATTCTCTAATATTCCATACATCGTGTTTTTGGATTCCGATACCGTTGGGCTGTCTGATGTATATAAAGTGCATCGTAGCTTACGTAGCTCGTGAGTCCAAAAAAACACGTTGCCGGCTGTTTACTGATTTATGATTGTGTTATATGAAGAAATTAATAAATATCAATGCATGTTCTTCACTTTTGTTTATGCTTTTTGTTTTTGTATTTTGTTTTGTTTTTTGTTTGTTTGTTTGTTTTGTGTAAGTATTTTGTCGGGTCATTCTACTTTTTCATGTACATAATTTTCAGATACTTTTTTTAAACGCAGATTTTGTAATACTGTGCCCTCACTTCATATTTTTGTATTGTTATTCAGAAAGCGGTTTAATTGCAGTATCACTTCCGATAGTCTTGGTAATTAACGAACCGCAGCTAATATTCATACATCGAGTAACTCAGTGGTCCTTCGATCTCTCACCATTTTTATGAAAAAATGGCTTTTACCACTGTGTTACCCACTTTTTACAGCAATATGTTAATATTTAAGTAATTTAACGTATAGATTCCTTTTACTAGGTTCAGGTACTATTTCGAAATCATTTTTTGTACACTAATTACATATCATATCATAAACTTTTTTTGTAATAGAAAACTGGTCACGAAATAGTAGAATGACCCTGTCCTGTCGTAAATGCACTAAGGGTAATACATCCAACAACAGACCACCAGAAAACAGTTGATGGAATGGCTCTATAAGTGTCACAGCGGCACTTCTCTTAAGTGCTCTAAAGTTTGGTGAAACAGGACATCTTCGGTAGCAACTACATACCTACAGAGCAAGCACTGGTGTTATTATAGGCCTCCCCGCAGACGGGACGTCCACCTCGCGGTCGCGGCAAGTCACATATAGTCTCTATTCGTCCCGGTACTGCCGCACACCGGGTAGAGTCAGCTCAAGCTGAGTTTCTTGTTGGACTCTTCACAGCTAGACTAAGTTTAGTGAACCAGCGATAAGTCCAAGTAGCTTGATTCCACTCGCACTTCAGATTTGGTTGAAGCAGCTCAACCAATCTCACTGGAGCGCTAACTGAGTATTCCAGTGTTCATAACCACCCGCGTGGTCGTGCCGGAGGTTTACCCCTGGATTTTCCCCAGGCTACTCTCCAACCGCGCACTCCTATCGCTTTATTGGGCCCGGCCTATAAAGCCACAGTCAGGTTCATATAAAAAGTGTTATTAAGGCCGAGGTTTTGTGCAAGGTAACCAATAAATAATACATATTTGTGGACAATGTTACACAAGTCGAAGTCATAAAACGTGTGTCCGCCCTCTAATTTCCAGATTATGAAGTTTAAAATTATTAAAAAAAATTATATGGTGTGCATTAATGAATACTTTAAATGATTTTTGGTAAGAATAAGATCTGTTTTACGGTTATAGAGTTTTTGCTGAAAAACTGTCTTGCCCAAACGAAAGGTCGTAAGTGCCGTGAGTTCCCTATGAAGATGCGACCTTTTTAGGTTTAATGTGGTTTTAAATGTGGGCTACTAGGTGTTGGTATGTAACCTTTCATTATGCGTGATCCTGCACAAACTTAGCTGGTTTTTCCATATTGGCGTGACTTTAAGTGTAAAGTGTCTTCGGGTAATTTCGAATGTCGAATAATTCCGAATGTGGTGTAATTCCGAATGTCGAATAATTCCGAATGTGGTGTAATTCCGAATGTAGGATAATTCCGAATGTGGTGTAATTCCGAATGTCGAATAATTATCCAACATTCGGAATTACACCACATTCGGAATTATTCGACATTCGGAATTACACCACATTCGGAATTATACCACATTCGGAACTACTCGACATTCGGAATTACCCAAAGACACCATATCTTCTTTTAAAGTTAAAACATCTCCGATTCATAGCTTTTATTCCACGAAAATTTGGTCCCAAGAGTATTTATTATGAATACGGCTGTCCACCCGTATAAGGAATTGTATAACATGACTCCCAACTTACAACAATGTTATTAAAAAATATACCTTCTGTCATAAAATATAAAGTACAGTTTTATATAGATTATTTCACAGTAGCTCAGCCAACTGGAATAACTTCAAGTGTACCTTTGGGCCTAATTATGTAAAACTGTTTGTACAGGCACAGATAGAGATTTTTTTAATGATGCCTCCATTGTATGGCAACTTTGTGACTATTTTATATGTGCAAATAGACAAAACCAACAACAAGCTTATGGCTCTATGAGCAGCAGACATCGCGAGTTTTTTTTTGAAATTTTCCAGACAGTTTTGACAAAAAATATATAATTATCGATCTTAGGGGCAACTCCGAACCTCGTATCGTGCCGTCCCTCTCACTCATATAGTAAATAACACGGGAGTGAAAGGGACGATACGTAGTTCGGATTTCGAAGTTCGAAGTAGGCTCTCGGTCACAAAATTCCACTAGAATCGGTTGAGACTTGAGAAATGTGATGTGTAGAGGATAATAAATCGTAATTCGCCCGCAGAAACTTAAAACAACATTAAAATAAAAATTTGTTTTTGAAAACCAAATTCTGACCCGACAGAAATATTCTCTAAGCTTCTTCTAATTCTACAAGGTGTAGATATCGACATGTCATTTCAAACACTAAAAACAACACCTAGATCTACGTGACAAGTTTCAGACTTTACGCAATGAAAGCACGTTTCTTTTCAAGGTTTTACTGCATTTTTAAATTAAAATACATAGGCGAAGGTTACAAATTACAGAGTACAGTATATATCAAAGTAACTGTAAAACCAGCTAACCACTAACTTTACAAATATGGACAACATTTCAATGCAGCAATTTTTTTTTCAGTGGTATATATTTATTTTTTATACTAACGACTTAAGGGAGGCGTACAGCGACATCTACCAGAAGACTCATGCTTCATTAACGGCACTAACTAACTGACCTTCCATTGAGCGCTTCAAAGTGTTGCTAGAACGATTTAACCACTTTTTTAATTATTGTGTAATAGGTACTACTACAAACTTAATCTTTAGACTCTTTAGAAAAATTAATTATGTTTCCTGATTGGTCGATTTTGGTAAAGCTGTATTCTGGTTGGTTAATACCCAATACCAAATATTTTTTTAAGAGTTAAATTAGTGTTCTGTGATTGGTGGATTTGATTGGTCATGTTCAAATGTTTTGTAAATCATAAATATGTATTCATATTTTCCCTAGGGGTTAAATGTACTACTTTAGTCCCGCTTAACGCTTGACAAGTCTAATATGACACACTTTTTGAGCATGAGAAGTGAAAAAAATATTTGTCATAGTCACTAACTGTCACTTATTCTGATCTTTCGTGCGGATAATGCGAATTCAATGTGTGTGTGTTTAAGATCACTGGTTTTTTGTTTACCTAATTTCTATTTAAGAGCGCTTTAATAAAATGTAACAGGTCCACTAGCGCCACTCGTAAATAATTGTGATTGTTAAATAGGTAACGATAGATATCAAAAAAGGGGGCCGCTACGTACTGTATTTTGTATTTAAGTACGTTTTGAATCCATCAAACTAGTTATTACGTTGCTGGATTCGTCAATTTATGCGTCCAAAGTTAAAACGGCCCTTTTATTTTTGAGCTCATACAGAGACCAATCTAGCAACGTAAAAATTAGTTTGATGGATTCAAAAAGTACTTAAATACAAACTACTGTACGTAGCGGCCCCCTTTTTTAGTCATATATCATTAAATTTAAATACTTACAATTATTTACTAGTGGCGCTAGTGGACCTGTTAGATTTTATTAAAGAGCTCTTAATAATATTATAAACGTGAAAGTTTGTGCGGATGGATGTACGTTCCGCTTAATCTCAAAAACTACTGAACGGACCTCTATGAAACTTTCCAGTATTGTAGCTTAGACATCAGAATAGGACATAGGCTACCTTTTATCCGCGGGTAACACCGCAGGGCGCTGCTAGTAATATTATAAACGTGAAAGTTTGTGCGGATGGATGTACGTTCCGCTTAATCTCAAAAACTACTGAACGGATCTCTATGAAACTTTCCAGTATTGTAGCTTAGACATCAGAATAGGACATAGAATACCTTTTCTCCGCGGGTAACACCGCAGGGCGCTGCTAGTAATATTATAAACGTGAAAGTTTGTGCGGATGGATGTACGTTCCGCTTAATCTCAAAAACTACTGAACGGATCTCTATGAAACTTTCCAGTATTGTAGCTTAGACATCAGAATAGGACATAGGCTACCTTTTATCCGCCGGTAACACTGCAGGGCGCTGCGAGTAATATTATAAACGTGAAAGTTTGTGCGGATGGATGTACGTTCCGCTTAATCTCAAAAACTACTGAACGGATCTCTATGAAACTATCCAGTATTGTAGCTTAGACATCAGAATAGGACATAGGCTACCTTTTATCCGCGGGTAACACCGCAGTCTTAAATAAGACAAGGTATAGTAGATACAACACAGATTCGCGCTATGTAACTCTTATTTATACAATGTTACATAAACTTCTGTTAGCGGAATCATAACCCGAATAATGGCGCAACAACACCATAAAAGGGTGGGCAGAAATGGCGGAACTTCCTAATTGAGATTAGCGTTGGGTTTTCATTATAATTATGATTTTAATTGGGGCGCGTGTATTTTCCCGGCGGTACTGAGCGCAAAAACATTTAGTCGCGAATTTATATCGGTGGGTCAATCAACTTTTTCTTGTTGTTATTCTGTCCCGTCAGCGAGGAGACAACAGTAACCGAATCTCTTAGAAAAATGTTTATAAAATGGACTTCAAGCATGCTCAAGAGATGACCTATGTCGAAATGGATTTATGCTCATCGCTAAAACTCATGTTTGGTAAATTTAAACCCTATAAAATCACAGTTTTAAAGAGTGATTCAGGAGACGTAACCATGGTAACGAGCAACAAAGAATAGTTGATCCACCCCGGTACATTCAATATACAGTCGCCATCTGATATATCGGAGCGAACGTGGTGCTCACAAATATCCGAACACGACTCTATTGTGAAGGCGTTAAAGTGCATGTTCAGATTTTGAGCACCCTGAAGAGTACAGATATATTTGATGGCGACTGTACAAAGCCGTCGTCTCCCGGTGAAAAAAATAAACAATGGCATTCTTTTGTTATGTAACCGGGGATCCCAGGGACCGGTAGACCGGGAGGAAATTGAAACGTGAACGTGTTACACTCTTATTTCTCATTGTGATAGTTAATCGTATACACTCACATGTTAATAGTTAAAGGCTACGATGATTTTATTAAAGTTTTAGATAGTAACATAGCATTTTGATTTTATTGTGTGTAGTAGATTTTAAGCAGTAAAAACTAGTTTTTAGCTTGAAAATGGTCGATTTGGAGTGATGTTTGAAACGATATGTCTTAATGAAAAATCCAAGAAATACATTGAAAGTTTTTGTCATAAGGTCGCAATAGTCCTGTTCTAGATAGTAACATTGAGAAAATGTCAAGATGCGTGTTAATAATTCAAACAGAAAATGGCCTAAATAGATGAGCGTTTTTTAACTGATAAGGACTCTTATAGATATTTACATTTTTACATGGCCTGAAGTAGACATAATTAGTCGTATGCGTTTTAATTAGTAGCTATTGAATGGGAATATATTAAAAAATGCCCGCGTGGTGTCGGGTTGGAATTGCACCACCCCATATCATCCGGTGGGTGTCGTAAGAGGCGACTAACGGAGAATATCCAGGGAACGGGCAGCAGCGTTCCCTGAAGGTCACACCTATTATTACTGCGATCCCCAACCCGCCTGCCAAGCGTGGGGATTATGGCAAAACCCCCCCTTTGGGGGAGGCCTATATCCAGCAGTGGATGTCTTCCGGCTGAATGTTGATATTAAAAAAGCAAGAAATTATCATTTCAGTTCATCAACTCATCCAAGTGGCCGAAAACTGGCGCATCAAATTAACTGGCCGTAAAACCACCCACAGATCCTATAGAAAACTAGATATAGTTATAGTTGCATTTTTCGTGTAAAATATACATCGATTTCAATGTTATGTAATAATTTCATATTTCTTCTTGTTAAACTTGAAAAGGTATAGTCAAGTGAGTTGGCAGTTAGATTGTTTACTACTGTCGTTGTATATAAATAAATAAATAAATATTAGAGGACAATAATAATAATAAAATGCTTTATTGTGCACTACATGGACAATCTTACACAAATCGAACTAGCCCCACAGTAAGCTCAAGAAGGCTTGTGTTATGGGTACTAGACGACGATATATTTAGTAGATATAAATACTTTAATACATAGAAAACATCCAAGACTCGGAAACAAATATTCATGCTCATCACACAAATATTTGTCCTGACCGGGATTCGAACCCAGGACCGTCAGCTTCACAGGCAGGTGCACTACCCACTAGGCTAAACCGGTCGTCAAATAATATAATATAAAGAAAATCCGCAGCCATTTTGTTCTAACGGTACTTGTCGGAGGCTCGGCCACATCCGGCGGAAGCGGCTCGCTCTGTCTCACTCTTCTGAAAGAATTTACAGCGAATTATGTTTACGGTGTATTCTGTCGAAATTATCTTAACAAAGAATTTTCCTCTTTTTAGAACGATTTCGTAATTTTTATTGTTATTGGAATCTTGGATGTTTTGCCCATTTGTATTGCGTTTGCTACTTGACTCGTACGGTGCCTGCGCGGCGCGTGGCGCAAGAGGGAAGACGTCGAAGTGTAGGGTAGGGTCTGGGTTAAATGATAAGCGTATAAGAAACATTTATTGATTTACAGGCGGTAATAATAGCTAAATAACAATAACTTAAATAATATTGAAACTAACTTAAATCTAAAACAGGCCCTTGGGGCATTGTACCGAGGATGCTGGCGGCATTTCCTCGCTGTATCGCAATGCTGATACGTTGTGCGAGGAAGTCGCCAGCTCTTCCCTCACCAGTTACGTCAACCAAACGCTTAGCGATTTCAGGACCAAGAGTTTCGACACCAAAAGGTACAAAATTGTACTCTCTGCCGACACCTCTATAAGTATATAGCTTATAAATAGGTAGTAGAATTTATATTTATCTAGACATCTTACAGATGTGCTCGTGGCCCAGCGGCGCCCGCGTACCGCGTGCGGTATGCGAGATTAAGCAACTTCGGCCGAGGTCGCTGGATGGGTGACCGCTTTGAGTGGTTATTTAGCGTTACCGTTGATCCTGGCTGCCGTCTATGACAACAGTCCTTAACCCGAGTTTGAGGCCTGCGGGCGGCTTGAGAATTTCTAACAGTCAAGTTGCCCACTCACTTGACAAGGGGGGACGAAGTTGCACCACGTTCGTAAGGAGTACCCACCGCTGCCCAACACGTGGGTCATTGTCACTTGCCAAAACAAAAGTTGTCCCTTCGGTGGTCAATAGTTAACGGTTTATGTGCATGTAAGCTATGTTTTTAGTACATGGATTAATAGCAACGGAGATACTGTTTATGCGGATTACTAGACCAATCCAAAATTAAGCTTTGTGGCACTTAACTTTTGATATGTGCACCGAAAAGACGAGAACCTAAATCTGACAATGACCCACGACCTGGGTGGTGCTAAAAGTGCAACAAAACTGGCTCCCGTACAAGATCTCACGGTTTGAAATAATTGCCATACGATACATAAATAAATAGGAGGTAATATGTATTCAAGGTATTTGTAATATGGACCTCAGATGCCTGATATAATGATTATTATTATTATAAGCTACGGCGTCGATTTCCCATAATTATATCATCTCACATATCATGCGCCCATAATTATAATATGCTCGAAACTAGAGATGCGCCGAATATGGGTTTGACCGAATACGAACATTCGGCCGAATATTAGGTCCAGCTGTTGCCGAACCGAATATTCGGCCGAATTATTCGGTTCAACGTAATTCCTTCATCTATTACTGTAAAACAGACTGATTGATTGGTAAAATTTTTGTTTATTATCAAAGCTAATAATTGACTTTAATTAAGTTAAATCACTGTTAATAATGGGTCTAGTATTAATTTCACGAAGCAGTAACTATAATACACTCTTGTAACTTGTAACAAACCGTCTCAAAATTATTCGGTAAATATTCGGCAGCTGATTTCGCCCGAATACCGAACATTCAAAAACATGCCGAATATGTCGAATAATAACCGAATATTCGGCGCATCCCTACTCGAAACACTATGAAAAGGGCTATATGTCAATATTTCGAGTAGGTACTTACTTCAGTATTCATCATAATATACGAGTATTTTGTAACGGTATAAAAATCAAAAATAAACGGGAACAAATATAACCACAATTGATTTCCGGTGGTTTGTGAATCGGCACCCTAGTTTTGGCACAATTATATTGGATTAAACAGTATAATGACTTTAAAAAACGCTATAAAAGTTTTTTTTCTTGAACCCGACTGTGGCTTTATAGGCCGGGCCCAATAAAGCGATAGGATTGCGCGGCTGGAGAGTAGCCTGGGGAAAATCCAGGGGAAAACCACCACGACCACGCGGGTGGTTAATAAGCAGAGCAAATGAAATTTAATTCCAGTGCCAAATTTAGCAATTGTAGGTTTAAAGATGGAGAAATGTAATATTGCAGTAATATGTTGTTAGCCCTTCGCCCACAACACACTACAACTCGGTTCCCATAGTCGGCTGTTACGACACCCACGGGATGAAAGGGGGAAGTGCTATTCTAACCCGGCACCACACGGGGAGAAAAAAAATGTCTTTTCACACCTTCTATGAGGAAAAGAGTTATTGTTGCCTTCGAATGATGGATCAAAGATGTACTTTTCTTCCCTCATTTGAGGGCAACAATGACTCATTTCCTCATAGATGGTGTGAAAAGCAGTACGTGATACTGTAGTAAAATCATTTGTAAAATATTTCACGGTTTTAGCAGCGGGCCTCATAGACGGTGTGAAAAGCGGTATGTGTCACACGGTAGCAAAATTATTTCCGTCTTGGGCGTAAACACTTGAATCCCTCGCTACGCTTAAGACTCTAGTTTAGAATCCCTCGCTACGCTATATACCACCGTCGCCGTAAATATATCATTTTGCTCCCTTGAGACACAATCTACTATTATTGACCCACACATTATTATCAGGGCTCGGTTTTTACTATTTTTAAAATATCTCTTAAAGTATTTGTCATATATCCATTTTTATTTTAAGATTTGTTTTTGTTAACCTTCATCTATGAAATAAATTTTTTTAAAGAGTAAAGAGTAAATTTATTGATTCAAACACAAATGATATAACAGGTTACACGGGATTTCTGGTGCAGTCCAAACTAGGCGAGCCTGTATCTTGGAATGCACCATTTGTAGCAGTTACGAGTATAAAACATGAAAATTAATAAACTAAGTAAAAGTGTTTGTGTGTAATATGTGTGAAGATGTGTGAGTGTGTATGTGAGTAGGGGTGTGGTGTGTGCGTGTGTGACGTGAATTATTTAAAGAACGAAATAATATCGTAAAACGCGATTAACCGAAATTTTTAACCGGTTAATTGTATGGAGACGAAACCGGTTTCCGAACCCTGAATATTATACTGTACTAGCTCCTTAATTTGTGTTCATAATTTTCATCAAATTAACCAAACAATTTGTAGAGTACATTTTAATGTACAATTACAATAAGTTGCCGGGGTTCCAAAATCAGTTTATCGGCACGTGGCGGCTCGTGTCAGTACACCGGTTAACCGTTAGGGAACCCTTGGCGTTGAGGGGGTTAGCACGTCCAAGAATTTGTGTCAAAATAGTTTGAGAATAGATCAGTTTAAATTGTTCAGGTTTAATTAACAATAAAGAGTAAAGAAGAGAGTAAAGAGTAAATTTATTGATTCTAACACAAATGATATAACAGGTTACACGGGATTTCTGGTGCAGTCCAAACTAGGCGAGCCTGTATCTTGGAATGCACCATTTGTAGCAGTTACGAGTATAAAACATGAAAATTAATAAACTAAGTAACAGTGTTTGTGTGTAATATGTGTGAAGATGTGTGAGTGTGTATGTGAGTAGGGGTGTGGTGTGTGCGTGTGTGACGTGAATGAGTGCGAGTAGCTTAGCTGATAAAGATTTAGCTGACCACAGACCAAGAGTAAGTGCGTATTATGTCTTATTAATATTAAATTAATTTTAATTTTAGTCTTATGTCTTATTAATATTAAATCAATTTTAAGTAAAAGTGCCTTTGCGGCCTACTTGCAGAATAAAGTTCATTTATTTCATTTATTTATTTTATTTCATTTAAATATTTTCATGTGGTGCTGTATGTTTGGTTTATCAATAAATGTTTTTCTATTCTATTCTATTCTAGTCAGATACATTGATGTTCGATTCAAAACGGCCGTCGCACCTTCTCACAATTAGGCTGTCACGTCGGTTGCGCCAGCAACGTCACGGGTGCTCCGCGCTGGCCTAAAAGGGTACCAGTTACATTGTGGGAGCGAGACACAGGAGGTAGCGACGATCACTTTGTATGGTACGAATAAATGCCAATAAGGGTGGGTAAAATGACATAAATTAAAATAGAATCTATGCCAATTAAAATAGAATCTATGGCAATTAAAATAGAATCTATAGCAATTAAAATAGAAGATTTCAAGCTTACATGGTCATTTACATTAGAATTACGATTTGAAACGGGATATTTACCATGTACATTTGTATTTTTGAGTTCCCGATATTTCGATAACAGTGCCGAAATATCGGGAACTCAAATATACAAATATACATGGTAAATATCCCGTTTCAAATCGTAAATCTAATTAAAATAAAATCTATGCCAATTAAAATATAATCTATGGCAATTAAATAGAATCTATGCCAATTAAAATAGAATCTATGGCAATTAAAACTTTCTGTGTAAAGTACGACAAAGTCGCAAATTGACGTTAAGTGGACTTGTATTATTGGGCCATGCCATTCTACTTATTCATGTACATAATTTTCAGACACTTTTTTAAATCCATATATTGGAATACTTGGCCCTCACTTCATATTTTTGTACTGTTATTTAGAAAG
Source organism: Epiblema foenella (assembly GCA_963556455.1). Classification (NCBI taxonomy): domain Eukaryota; kingdom Metazoa; phylum Arthropoda; class Insecta; order Lepidoptera; family Tortricidae; genus Epiblema; species Epiblema foenella. The sequence continues at coordinate 46,426,204 of OY747095.1, forward strand.
AGGTCTAATTGGAGTATCACTTCCGATAGTTTTGGTAATTACCGAACCACAGCTAATATCCATAAATCGTTTTAGTAGTTTAACCTATAAATTCTTTTTATATGTTCAGGTACTGTTTCGAAATCCTATTTTTGTACACTAATTCAATACATATCATAGTTTTTTTTTTTGTAATAGAAGACTGGTCATGAAAAAGTAGAATGACCCTACAATACTATCAATATTGGTAGAAGTTTGATTGTAAGGGTTCAAATCTCAATACGCCACCGCCTACTTTTAGGGCCCTGTCCACACATTCCCGAAGGAGCTACACGAGCGATAAAAGCGTCATGCATAATGGACTGCGGGCCGAAATCGAAAAATTTAAAAACAACGCCATCTGCCCAACGCACGCGTAATTACTCCAAAAGAGCTTAACTGCATATGAAAAAGTGAAGGGGTGGCGCTTAGTCCGTAAGGCAGTCTGTTATGTCGCTTAGGCCCATTTAACACGACCAAATACGATACACGGTACTACATACGCTTGATTCAGCGAGGGTATGCTGTGATGAGTTTGTCGGGTTATGATCTCTGCTAATTACGATGCTGGGGTGGATTTTGTAGGGAAATTCGAGACAATGCTGAATTAAAGTGCGTTAAATTATTATGAGGGGCGCGTTTGTGTTATAGTTATGAGAATTAGTAGGTATAGGTACGGTACAGAGCAACTAGCGGTGAAGTACCTACCATTTTTAGGGTTCCGTAATAAAAAGGAATATTATTTTTACTTTTATTTTATATACATAGTATATTGTTTTGAAAAAATGACACCTTGCCGAGTTTCTTACGCCGGTTCTTCTCGAGGCAGAGGTTTATTTTATGAACCAGTGGTAGTTTTTTGACATTCATAAGTGCATGTAACATGCCTAAATTGAAGAATAAATGATTTCATTTCATTTCATTTCAATCCTTATAGTTCCGCCATGTCCGTCCGTGGCTTACTTCAGTAACCGTTAGTACTAGAAAGCTGTACTTAATTTGGCATTTGATAAAACGGTAGGGTAAAATGTTGAAAAAGTTTTTTTAGGGGAGCCTCGTGCACGTAAAGTGGGGATGTATTTTTTCTTATACAAGTGGGCGTTAATAACCCGAAAGATTCCAAGAAACCAACGATTATAGAGCCTAATGAGAGTATATAAAGTTATGTAACATATAGTCTTTTAATTAATAACATAGAACTAATAAAAATAAATAAAATAAAATTAAAGCGTATCTAGCCTAACCTAGGTAAGGCTACGTTAGGTCCCCCAAGTCTGATCCCTACGGAACGGTGCCCATAGGCTGGCTGCATTCCCCGTTGAATGCCTATAGTAGAAATCCTTATATTTAAGAGATATTAATTATTAAAAAAAATCACAATTTAAAAAATCTTAATTCTAACACACCCTAAGGCGTGACGAAGCCACCTACCACTTTTACACACAGACGTACTAACTTGGTGGTTGTCAGCCAATTTCACTTAATTAAGTTTGGTATCTATCCTACAAAAAGGTTTCACTAACGATAGTTTTGTTCTGTTCTCAAGGTGCAAACTATTTACCTTCACTGATAACTGGCTGATAGTGTGAAATTGATGTCACTAAAATGACAATGCTCGCTCTCTGTTTCTCAACTTGAGATTAATTAAACTCGTTCACTCTCTGAAGTAAAGGTTTGTTCACAAAGATGCGGTCACTTAATATGATTTAATGTGTACGGAAATAGTAATTTAATTAAGACATGTAATTGGATCCATGTTGATATAGCATTATTTACTCGTACTGTCGTCAAAAATACGTGCTTTTAATCTTTCGGGTTATTGACGCCCATGGTGGATAAATATTTATGGAAAATATTACACAAAACGACCTACTCTCATAGCTTGTACTATGGGTACTAGGCGATGATATATATATAATAATAAAAAAATGCTTTATTGTGCACTACATGGAGAATTATTACAATGACAAAACATGAACAGGACTTAAATAAGTAGGTAACAAACAGGCGGTCTTATCGCTAAAGAGCGATCTCTTCCAGACAACCTTCAGATAGCGATACAGCGAATAGAAATTAGTTATTGGGCAGTGCATAATAACAAAGAAGACGAGTACAGATTATACTTATATAGATAGATCCAACTTCAAACTAACCTAGCGTGTTTGATGTAAAATGTTGCTAAATTGTCAATGACTGTATTAGTTGCTGGTATTACTGATTTTTGTATATAGTGCGTCGATATTTTGCAATAAAACCAGCTAGAAGTCTCCACCATCAAGTAAGCCCGACGATTATCAACTTTTAGAATATTTAGAGCGCAAACTCTTAACCCCTTATTCATAAACGTCTGTCAAACCTATATTAGTTAACTGGCCGCTGAAGTTCGTTTGTCCTTATCTGTCACTTTGACATTGACGTTTGTGAGAATGGGACAAAGAACTTTTTAGTTAGCAGAGGTTTGTTAAGTTTTATGAATACGGGGGTTAGGTGTTCCAGTGTTCCAAACCACACGCGTGGTCATGCCGGAGGTTTTCCCCTGGATTTTCCCCAGGCTACTCTCCAACCGCGCACTCCTATCGCTTTATTGGGTTCGGCCTATAAAGTCACAGTCAGGTTAAAATAAAAAAAGGAAAAGAAAATACTTTAACTCCTAGGTAATAAAGCTTGAATTACGTATCGACCCGTCACAGGACTGATAAATGTAGAAATTGGTTAGACAGCATTTTCCATAGCCAGTCTAGAATCGCATAGTTAAGGACTTTCAGTTAATTACTCATACGAGGTTCGTCGAGGTGCCGATTACGAAAATGATGCCCATTTTGAAATACAAGATGGCGGGTGTTCATTTTTCTTAAAAATCGATATGGTTGTCATCTTTGTGGTTCCTCGGGGTGACGATTACGAAAATGATATCCATACCAGTGCCTTACCATGAGTTTGCATGACCGTACTCGTTAGCGACTGCGTAAATGATTTTGTATGCCGATTCTTAGTTCTATTGCGTAACCGCCAGAGGCGCTGTACTTTTGCCCATACAATTTACGCATTCGCTAGCGAGTAACGGTCATGTAAACTCATGATAACACATGTCTACATACGTAGGTACATAACTTTGCAAGTTTATCTTCACTGTATGACATTAATTTTGTTATAATTGTAAACTCGAAATTATTATTCCTTCTTGAACTGTAAATTAATATTTTGACATGAAAAATGTATTACTTATTATAGTCAGACTTTCTTAAATTGTAATTAATATTTTGACATGTAAAAATGCCCTTGTGGCCTATTTGTAGAATAAATGTTTGATTTTGATTTTTGATTTTGATAAAAACATACGGGTCAAAGTGAGAATCTCCTTTTTTTAACGGTAAAAAAATACGCTTAGTACGCGTGTGAAGCCGCGGGAGAAAGTTAGTTGCATATATTTCATTACATCCACTCATCATATATTTAAGAGTTATATAGACTTCTGTGGGTGTAGCTCTCTCCTTCTGACTCTATCTAGGGCCGCCTCCGATTTCTAATTTTCCTCATTTGTTTCTATTTATTTACGTTAGAAATTTATTTAAAACTGTATAAAATTACAATTATGTTTATGGGCGACGGTAATTGCTTACAATCAGGCGATCCGTCTGCTCGTTTGCCCCCTATAACATAAAAAAAACAATTACAACAGACAGTTTTTTCGTGATTTTACGTGAACACTATTTTTTTTAATAACATTAACTTCTATTGATTTACCGGCGGTAATAATAGTTAAATAACAGCAACTTAAATAATATTACAACTAACTTAAATCTAAAACCAGGGATCTTAAAACCGGTTTTATTTAATACCTGTATAGAAATTGACTAAATATTACCGCTAATAAAACAATACCTATATTCTAATTAGAGGTATTGTTTTCATTCCGCATTTATCTATACCTCTATTTATAATAGACTATTTACGATATTAAATACCTGTATTCAAAACAGCTATTCATTGCACTTGAAAGGTAAGATATCAATTAAACATTACTACTATAATACACAACAAATAGGGGTAAATACCTACTTTTCACAATACGTCAGTTTGCAGAAACAAATAATCGAGTATATTGACACTGACAGCTATTACCGGTAATGGTTTTTATGGGTAAAGTGTCAAATAGAGGTATTGTTGCCAACTGGCGAAACCGCTAATATATTTGCATACCGGTTTTGATTATACCCCTAATCAGAGCTTTAGCGATATAAATAGCGAAATGCAATTATAACCGGTTATACCTTATTTAAAACCGGTAGTAAGAATACCGGTAACGATCCCAGCCTAAAATGCAGTTCGCCGGTTCAGTAATCCTATTCACGAACTTCTTGAAGACTCTTTAAACATGTTACAGCGACAAGGTACCATCGACAACACAGATCACTGACCATTCGTGTACTTTATATGCATTGTAATAAGGGTCGCGAATGGTCAGTTAACTCAAATGAGTTAAAAGGATTCTGTAGGAGATTTTTTTCCATAGAAAAAGAGGCATTGTTTTCCATCCCCGTTTTCCATCCTTAATATTGAACCGACTTGCATGGTTTTTGGAAATGTTGTAGATATCATTAAATACTAGTTCTACACGTTTCGATTTTTTGGAAAAATATTGAACCTAGAAGATTCGTTTTTCGAATCGGAAACTTCCTCTTGGTTTTTGTTTTAATTCGTAAACCAGAAAGAATCAGGGACCGATACCGGTATTTTTAAAAAACCCTGATTTAGCCCAATATTTCGGATTATTTTTTGCTCTTTACGTAGGGCTGAATCATGTATTTAGGTAACAACGTCGTATTATTAGATTGTCCCATTAAAAACTAAATAATGAACCGGTGACCGTAATAATACCGGTATTTTCTATGGAGAAAATACCGGTATCCGATCCCTGGAAAGAATTGGGTCATTGTCAGTTGCAAAAACAAAAGTTATCCCTTCGGTGGTCAATAGTTAACGGTTTGTGTGCATGTAAGCTATGTTTTTACATGGAATTATAGCAAGAGAGAGTCTGTTCATGCGGGCTACTAGACCAATCCAAAATTAAGCTTTGTAGCCCTTAACTATTGATATGTCCACCGAAAAGACGCAAACCTAAATCTAACAATGGCGCAATTACTAAAAACGCAGAACATATAAACCTAGTTAAGGATGTAACGAATCGATCAAGGGAAATACTGTCTTATTTGATAAAGGGTTAAGGGTCCTTATCATTTAAAAAACTAAAAATAAAATTTAAATATAAATATTTTTGGACAATCTTACACAAATCGACCTAGTCCCAAACTAAGCAAAGCTTGTACTATGGGTACTATGCGACGATATACATACTTATATATATAAATATATACTAAAATACATAGAAAACATCCAAGACTCAGGAACAAATATTTGTGTTCATCACACAAATAAATGCCCTGACCGGGATTCGAACCCGGGACCTCCAGCTACGTAGGCAGGGTTACTACCTACTAGGCTAAAGCGGTCGTCAACTCTAATATATTTACGCCATTTTCTGTTTGAATTGACACGTCTCTTGACATTCTCAATGTTACTATCTAGAACAGGACTATTTTATAATTTAATTTGTCAAAACCGTTTCTATTTTCGATCCACTCGCTTCGCTCGCGGTTCAACCATAGAATCCGTTCGCTAGCTCGTGGTTCAATCTTAGAATCCATTCGCTAGCTCGTGTTTCAATTCCACACTCGCGGTTAAAATACAACTTTGTTACTTGTATAACAAATGACTATTACAAAGCCTATTTTCATCCCAAAAAATAAATAAGTAGTCCAATATCAACCTCACCATCGATTGTTAAGACTTGCTTAAATTTTTTTTATTTTCTTAACTCTTTTTTGTAATTTGATGTTACATTTATTAGCATTTTGTTTAATTACGGTACTGAACTTTTTTTTATAAAAAATCTCACAACACTTTATTTGAACCGACTAAAAAACGTGGTAACAAAACAGGAAAATTCATTGTTTATTTAAATAAATAAATATTCGTGGACAATGTTACACAGATCGACCTAGTCCCAAACTAAGCAAAGCTTGTACTATGGGTACTAAGCGAAAATACATACTTATATAGATAAATATACACTTAAATACATAGAAAACATCCAAGACTCAGGAACAAATATTTGTGTTCATCACACAAATAAATGCTCTGACCAGGATTCGAACCCGGGACCTCCAGCTTCGTAGGCAGGGTCACTACCAACTAAGCTAAAAAAGGTCGTCATTTTTAATTTTCTGATTTTTATTCTTACTAAAAGTGTTTTCGGGATAGCACCAAAAATTTACAATAAATTGCCGAGAAATATAACCATATTAGAGGGATTGACAGAATTTAAAAAAAGTCTATTTGCATTTCTAGTTAAAAAAGCTTACTATTCACTAAGGGAATACTTGACAGATGAAGAATTGTAACTGTTTAAGCATGCTCCATCTTGACTCAAAATATTTGTATGCCTTATGGCAAAACATAGACAGACAGTAATATTAATAATTCTAAGACCTATGTACCTATGTTTACAAATAAATGTTTTTGACTTTGACTTTGACTTTAATTTTTTATTTTCGGCAAACTAGTGGCCGTTCAGTAATTATGAATAATCCAAGGATTACAAACGTATCGATTCAACCGTTTACCAGGATTCGAACCCGGGACCTCCAGCTTCGTAGACAGGGTCACTACCAACTAAGCTAAAGAGGTCGTCATTTTTAATTTTCTAATTTTTTATTTTCGGCAAACTAGTGGCCGTTCAGTAATTATGAATAATCCAAGGATTACAAACGTATCGATTCAACCGTTTACCAGGATTCGAACCCGGGACCTCCAGCTTCGTAGTCAGGGTCACTACCAACTAAGCTAAAGAGGTCGTTAATTTTCTAATTTTTAATTTTTTATTTTCGGCAAACTAGTGGTCGTTCAGTAATTATGAATAATCCAAGGATTACAAACGTATCGATTCAACCGTTTACCAGGATTCGAACCCGGGACCTCCAGCTTCGTAGGCAGGGTCACTACCAACTAAGCTAAAGAGGTCGTCATTTTTAATTTTCTAATTTTTTATTTTCGGCATACTAGTGGCCGTTCAGCAATTATGAATAATCCAAGGATTACAAACGTATCGATTCAACCGTTTACCAGGATTCGAACCCGGGACCTCCAGCTTCGTAGGCAGGGTCACTACCAACTAAGCTAAAGAGGTGTCATTTTTAATTTTTTATTTTTTATTTTCGGCAAACTAGTGGTCTAGAAATTATGAATAATCCAAGGATTACAAACGTATCGATTCAACCGTTTACCAGGATTCGAACCCGGGACCTCCAGCTTCGTAGGCAGGGTCACTACCAACTAAGCTAAAGAGGTCGTCATTTTTAATTTTCTAATTTTTAATTTTTTATTTTCGGCAAACTAGTGGTCGTTCAGTAATTATGAATAATCCAAGGATTACAAACGTATCGATTCAACCGTTTACCAGGATTCGAACCCGGGACCTCCAGCTTCGTAGGCAGGGTCACTACCAACTAAGCTAAAGAGGTCGTCATTTTTAATTTTCTAATTTTTAAATTTTTATTTTCGGCACACTAGTGGTCGTTCAGTAATTATGAATAATCCAAGGATTACAAACGTATCGATTCAACCGTTTACCAGGATTCGAACCCGGGACCTCCAGCTTCGTAGGCAGGGTCACTACCAACTAAGCTAAAGAGGTCGTTAATTTTCTAATTTTTTATTTTTTATTTTCGGCAAACTAGTGGTCGTTCAGAAATTATGAATAATCCAAGGATTACAAACGTATCGATTCAACCGTTTACCAGGATTCGAACCCGGGACCTCCAGCTTCGTAGACAGGGTCACTACCAACTAAGCTAAAGAGGTCGTTAATTTTCTAATTTTTATTTTTTATTTTCGGCAAACTAGTGGTCTAGAAATTATGAATAATCCAAGGATTACAAACGTATCGATTCAACCGTTTACCAATAGGCCGAGACGCGCGAAAAGGCAGGATCCAGGAGTGAATGGACGAATTAAATAATTCAGTAATTTGTGGGGTGCGCGGAGTAAACACCCCCCAACGCGGGGCGTGGTCGCCCCAGTCGGTCGGAGCCCGGCGTCGCAAGCGGTCGCCCCGCACATTCGCCCCCGTGTCCAACAAACCGCCAAGATTTTCGACAGGCAGTACCACTCACCCTCCAAGGTGTTGAAGTTGGAGGACGACCCGTGGGGGTCATGTGCCATGTACTCCCCGGACAAGATGAAGTCGGGCGGGGGGCTGATGGGCCCCCCTGGCTGCTTCCCGGGCCGGTACAGCCCGACGTACCGGAGTCCTGACCCGCGGCGCTGCGTGCCCAATCCTTCTGTGAGTACCACTTTTTTTACAGGAAAAAAAGTGTTTTTTTCAGGGCGCCAAAAACTAAAAAAAAATGCCAAAAAAAACAAAAATAACTAATTTTTTTTTCAGGGCGCCAAAAACTAAAAAAAAAATGCCAAAAAAAAAACAAAAATAACTAATCAATTTTTTCAGGTTTTTTTGTATCTGCTATGCGATTTATTATATTTGCTGGCGAATGCTGTGGCGATTGAATGGAGCTCCATTTTTGTTTTGTTTTGTGTTTTTGCGAATTTTTAACACGGCCTATGATACATGAACTAAATACCTTGTACTGACCAAGTAAATATTTATATTGTAATTTTAATTGAATTTACATACTATAAAATCACTTCCGTGTCTCAACTACTTATCATATCAATACCTATATTATATTAGTAATACAGAAAGACAAAAAATTAAAAAAAGATTTTTTTAATTCGTTAAATCAGATTTAAATTTAAAATTATATAATATCATATTTTGGGACAGAGAAAGCGACTTTGTTTTATACTATGTAGTGATTATTACACTAAATTCCTTTAAAATTAAAAAAAAATGTCGCATAAATATTTAAATTCTATTAGATCAATATATTTAATTTTCTATTATTTTGGAATTCGACTAGTATTTGTAAATAATATTTAACAAAATAGTTTAAATTATATAACTCACATATCTCAATAGGTTTGTGACACCTTTGGAGATTTAAGCGCCCTCTAGCCGTAGCCGGCTGCCATATCTACACGTACCACCTGTTAGCAACAACAATATAAAACATAAAAAAAAAACAAACAAAACACCACTACTTATTTAAAAACTAATTAACATCTATAAACGTCCGTTATTAAATATGTAAATATAGGTTAAACTAAAGCATTATTCATATAAATTAATGTTCTAAATTTAAATTGTCATACGCATCTATTATTAAAAAAAATATGTGTTTACTTATTTGATTTTTATGATATAGGTAATCTTACCTACGATAAATATTAGGCAGGACAAAATAATCATAAAAAAGTAACTAACCATAACTGGTTGACATGTTAATCAATGTAGTCGGTTGCATAGATAATAACGAGATAATATGACCCTTAGTAACTTTAATATACTAATTTCAGGCATAAAATTATTTCTTATTTCTATCTATAGCCTCCATCCTACACGATTTAAAACAATCCTAATGTGCTTTTGATTTTTTTTAATCCGGAAAATTGATCAGTTTCACTATAAAAGCAAAAAGTTATACTCGTAGGTAATAAAAATGAGAAAAATGTATTTTTTTTTTACTATTGTGACCACGAGCGTTTGAAGGCTCGAGAGTTTATTACAACATTAACGCGATTATAACCATCCGTTTAAATCTTTTTTGTCAATAATAGAAGGAAAGATGGAGGGAAAAAGGAAAAGGGGAAGACCTAGAATGACGTACATGGAGCAAATAAAACATAAAATAAATGCTACGTCATACAAAGAAGTGAAACACAAAGCTGAATGTAGAATAAGCTGTCAATTACTCCACCGACAAGAGCCAAGCTCTTAAATATTATGATGATGAATTTAGATGATAGATGCTGGCCATTAGCAATAAAAAAAACTCACGAAATGTAAGTAAAACGAGCAAACGCGTAGCAAAATTAAAAAAATCGGATTACACCGTAAAAGTCATAAATTACAGAGCGGGAATTACAAGTTTTCCCCGCGTAATCGCCGCCGACGGGGCTCATTGCAGTTGGATTGTTTCGGGCCGTTTTTATTACGGCGGCCATTTGTAAAACAACTTGAGGCGATGTTTATTACAACGGCTATTTGTCTATAGGGTCGGGAAAAACAATTTGTAATTTGATTATGAGATAGGTATATAATTATTTTTAATATAGCTTTACTGCCTTATGATCTACCTTAATTTATTAACTTTATGTGTGATTGATGCTGTTTGTTTTCCTTAATAAAGAATAAATAAATAAATAAATAATTTTTTGGGTGCGAGACGTTCAGTAAGAATTAATATGAATTTATTATTTTTACGATTGACTATTAATCTAATTTTAATATACGGTTGCAAAGAGATTAACTTTTTATTTTATTTTACGCAATAAAAGTAAGCTTAAAAATTGAGTGTGTAAGTTAAATTATTAAAAAAAAAACATTTTAAATGTGGATCGAAGCAGGATTAATATTTAACGGACTTTCTACGGACACCGTTCGAAGTCTGAAACCGTGGTTTTAATATTTTTACATTTGTGGTAATCACAAACGGTTCGTATTCATTTAAGGTGGCTACATATAAAAATATACGTGAATATTATTTTATATTTTTCGAATCCGCTTAGCCCGTGAACGTGACCAGATGTTTTTTTATATTTTTCTTTACCCGGATTAAATGATTTTTAAATATTTATTCCCGTAGCTTTATTAAGTACAGTATACAAATTGAGGTTTCGGTACATATTTATGACATGATTAATTGATATATAGTTTTGTAATTGGCTGTATAAATGGAAAACCTATTTAGGGAGAGAAATATGTTTCACACTCAACTACAAGAAAAGTGATCAGGAGTTTAACAATTTTTTTATTGTTCATAATTATACTTTATTTAGTAAAAAGTTTTGTTATATTTTTTTTACTTTTTTTTATTCATAAATTAAAGAAAATAAATTGAAACAAACGAAAAGTCATTACGGAGAATGACAAAGTGTTTTTCATAGCTAAATGTTCTATAAAAATGTAATTCTGTGTTGGTAGCTATAAAAAATAATTGTATATAAACGGTTTCAATAATGCGTTTTTATCTGAAGATTGAATTTGACGATCTCGTTAAAAATATATTGGCACTTACATTTGTTACGATGTTAATTTCGACATATCCCGTTTTTATACATTTTTGTTCTTTTTATAAAACGTATATTTTGAAATATATAGCATGAAACAAAGTTAAACGTTATCAAATGAAATTCTTGAGTACGTATACTCCCTAAATTTTACTAGAAGGTACAAAATTTTTGAGAATAAACTATAACGTGTTACAAAAAAAACTGATGTGAAATTGGGTAATACAGAAACGTTTTTTGAAACGTCAAATATGCTCTGTTATATTTTTTTGGCAAATGGCAACAAGTAACATTAAGATGCCATATACATTTATGATCTATATATATATTTAGCTTCCAGTTGTAGAGTATTTATTATTTGTAATTTTTGTGATTAATTTTCATCTAGGATATAATTTATTTAACATTTAGTCCAGTTTTTATTTACAGTGATAAACTGTTTAAATTTAGTTCGTGATATTTTCCAAGTATTATCCTGTTTTGTTGTTTTTTGGTAGTTTTTTTTTTACTGTTACCAACTATACACTAGGGACTCAGAAAACTTTGGTGAAAATTTTCGTAGCAACTTAGGTATTTCAGCCGCCGACGGGGCGGTGCTACGGGGCGTAGCCGCCGCCGTCGGCTACGAGTTTCGTAGCGCCGTCTCATTGGGAATACGGATTTTAAACTACATCATTATGTAACATTTAATAATGTAGTATTTATACTTGGGGGCGTTGTTTAATGTACATTATGGTATGAAAAAAGTTACGTTGTGTATTTTAATATTTTTAATGTAATATTCAATTGAACAGGTGGAATATGTAATGGCTCTAAAATAAGTTCAGTAGAACTACTAGTATTTAAATTGATTTCCTACAATTTTTGATAGAACGTTGCATTTTCGTGCTTCTGAATATTAATCAGAAATAAAATAAACGGAGGAGATACTTTAAAATATTTAAATGTAATTTCATACGAATTAACATTAAATAAGTCTATTTTATACTCATGTAAAAATTTAAATAAAACCAACATTAAAATCCAAATTAATTTTTCTGCGATTATGAAGTAAAATTTTAATATTTATTTGTAACACTTTGTTCGGTGCGTTACACAAATAAAACATCGGTCCTTTCTTACAATTTTATTAATAAAAAATCGTCATATTGTGTATATTACGAGTATTTCACACTTTCTCACTTTTTAAAATAAATCATACCTTTACGCTAAGCTGTAGCAATTACCGTTTGTAAAAAATATAATTCTTCAACAAAATTAACAATACATGTTTTTATTGTTAGATTAATGTACAAAAAAAAATTAGTATTCGACGTGTGCCCAATTAATTAAACAGTATAAAATAAAATAGTTGTGGTGTTTTTTCAGTTCTTTTTAAATGTTAAAAGTTAAAAAAATATATTTTTAATTAGTGTAAAACATGTATCATGGACCGGAGTAATTATTATTATGTATATATATATTTATACATATCTTTGTGTTATAATATATTTTCGCAGGAATCCAGTTTCAACGTCGTGCGGCAAGCGGCGTGGTTAAAAAAGTGAAGTGATTTAAAATAAAAATAAAACATGGAACGAGATAAAAAATACTACTCTCTGCAAAAAAAAAATTAAAGTTACGGTGTAATAGTAGTGCCAAAACAGATCACACAATCGGATAGATAACTTTTTTTGAAGTTGGTTAAAATTTATTATATAATTAAATATTATACAAATACATTTTAAGGTGTTTTTTCAACTCGGGGACACAGACGCGTATGTTGAGTTTTTATATATATAACTTAACTCAAGAGCAAATAAAACGGGCACACTTTCTATTGAATTTTCTTACAAAGTACCCATTTTTTGCTGTTTATTGTATACATTTTTTAACATTTTTACTACTACGTATAAGTGCACAGGTGTAACGTTTCAAACGCGTAATGTTGATCTATTTTACCTTTTTAAATTTTGATTTTAATAAAAAGTAACAAATAATTTAATAGTTTAGTAAAAATTATATTTAGATCAACTTTACGTAATTATAAAACATTACGTAACCACTAACATCCCCCGTAAGTATTTTTAGGTGATGTGGTTGTACCCAAAAATAACCTACAGGTGTTAAATTGTTACAAAATGTCAAAAACAGCTTAATTTTCACCAGATACTAAAAATACAGATAAATTATTGTTCAAAAATTAAGATAAACATGCTATATTTTTTTGTTGAACAAACCGTATTATTATCTGCCATTTTAAAGTAAAAGTCCCATTTTTAATGTTAGTTACTCATCAGTTGGCACCAACAATTAATTACCTACACTAATTATTTAATTACAGTAAATCAGTTTACAACCTTATTAGTCAGTTTTTCATCGAATCCAACAGAAAAAATGGATCTTTGATTGATAAATAAATAATTTTGAACTTGTGTAAAAAGATGCCAAAAACTGGGATTAATTTTACGTAATTACTTGCTTATTACGCTGTAAGCGAACCAAAGTGGATATTGGTCTTTGTTTCTTTGATTAATAAATAAATAAATAAATAATTTTGAACTTGTGTAAAAAGATGCCAAAAACTGGGATTAATTTGAAGTAATTACTTATATACTTGCATATTACGCTGGAAGCGAACCAAAGTGGATATTAGCCTTTGACAAAGATAAATATGGATAGACATAAAATCTAAACTACAAATGGACGCTGTTATGCATTAATGTGTCAACCTACTATAGGTTTTCCTATTAGGGTCATTGTCAGATTTAGGTTCGCGTCTTTTCGGTGGACATATCAAAAGTTAAGCGTCACAAAGCTTAATATTGGATTGGTCTAGTAACCCGCACAAACGGTGTTTCCGTAACTATAAAACCATGTAATAAAAACATAACTTGCGTGTACATAAGCCGTTAACTATTTACCACCGGGTGGACAACTTCTGTTTTTACAACTGACAATGACCCATTAGGTTGACACATTATTGCATAAAATAAAATAAGACGCCTTTTATTTCTTGTATTAAACAATAATAATCACATGCTTACTAATGTTTAAATATTAACTAAAGTATATTTATAAATAATTAACTATGTTGTAATCTATTTTAAATTTTAAATTTTAATTTTAATATATTGCAATAAAATAAAATATTATGGCATAATAGCGTCCAAATAATGAAAGGCCTACAAACTAAACAATGAAAACTTAAAAATAAATCTAAAATAAGGGGTCCCCCGCGGCATAGTGCCAAAGATGCTGGCAGCATTTCCTCGCTGTATAGCAATGCTTATGCGTTGTGTGAGGAAGCTGCCAGCCCTTTGGTCACCAGTGGTGTCTACTAACCTTTTAGCGAGTTCCTTGAAGAACTATATACGGAACAAAGTTGTATTCGATGCCGAGACAACTATATTTGTTGATCTTAGCCTTTGCGCCGACATACTATTTATTAAAACCCTTAGATTATAACTAAAAGTGGAAATATTACTTGAAATGGACATGAATCGTATAAGCGTATAGTAAATTAGCCAATTTTTATAATTTCTTTTTAATTTTGCACTTTAAAAATCTACCAAATTGAGTTCCTTATGATCAATTGCACAATTTCCTAGTGTGTTAAAAAAAATTCCATTCAGTGACAATACTTATGGGATTTTCGTAACTCAGTGGATAAATAACATAAAAAACTGAATAAAGGAAAAATTGAAAAATTTGGCACCGAGCAGGATTCGAACCTGCAACCTCCCGGCACTCGCGGCCAGTCGCTCTAGCCAACTGAGCTATAGGTGCAATCGCTATCCAGCCCCAAATTCATCAACCGTTCCTTCATTTATATAAACGCCGGAGGCGGAGGATAGCAGCGGTACTGCTTAATACAAGAATTAAATTAACCAGTTTTTATAATTTTTTTTAAAATTTTGTACTCTAAATATCTACCAAATTGAGTTCCTTATGATCAATTGCACAATTTCTTAGTGTCCTAAAAAAAATCCATTCAATGACAAAACTTATGGGATTTTCGTAACGCAGTGGAAAAATAACATGAAATAAAAAAATAAAAAAAACGAAACCTACCAAAAACACGAAAAAGAACAAAATATAGAGGGTTGCGTGGTCAAACCCGATAAATCGCCTAAAAGGTATTTTGAAAATAGAACTCTGCGTAATGGATGTTGAGTTCTTATTTCAAAAAGCAATTATATCGATTTATCGGTATGCCTTACTTCTAACATGAGACTTTACGCTTCTTATTAAACAATGTAGACGTACCTACAGAAATTACAATAGGTACAGTCGCCATCAAATATATCTGTACTCTTCAGGGTGCTCAAAAATATCTGAACATGCACTTTAACGCCTTGACAATAGAGTCGTGTTCAGATATTTGTGAGCACCTCGTTCGCTCCGATATATCTGATGGCGACTGTACGGCTACATTGTTCAATAAAAAGCATGAAGTGTCATGTTAGAATTAAGGCATTTATTTTTTACTTTTTAGTGTTTTTGATAGGTTTCGTTATTTTTTTTTTCATGTTATTTATTTTATTATTTATCCACCGAGTAACGAATATCCCGTAAGTTTTGTCACTGAATGGAAATTTTTAGGGCACTAGGAAATTGTGCAATTGATCTAAGGAACTCAATTTTGAAATAAATAAAATGAAAAAAAACCGACTAAACGGTTTTTTTTTTAATTTTATTTATTTCACACTTTTTAGCGAATCATTATCATCGGTTTCTCGATTTTTGAAGAAAAATAAAGATCGATAACAATATAAAATTTGCCCCAAATCCGGTTTAAAAACTATTAGAAAACGCTACGATACGGAACATACATCCTCCTAGCGTTATCCCGGTACAGTTGCACCCTGAAGGATGCCCGGGGTCCGCTACCTAATCCCAAGATTTGGCGTAGCCACTACTTTTTACGGAAGCGACTGCCATCTGACCTTCCAACCCGAGGGGAAACCAGACCTTATTGGAATTAGGCTTGTCAAGTGAGTGGGCAACTTGACTGTTAGTTCTCAAGCCGTCCGAAGGCCTCTAACTTGGCTTAACGACTGCTATCATAGACAGCAGCCGGGATCAACAGATTAACGTGCCTTCCAAAGCACGGGAGCGCTCAGTTAACCCGTCATCGACCGACGAAAAAAATAAACAATATCTTGTGTTATGTGCCGGAGATCACCGAGATGGGTAGACAACGGCTCACAGAGGTCACCCATCCAAGAACTGACCTCGGCCCACGTCGCTCAAGCTCGCATATCGCACGCGGTACGCGCGGGCGCCGCTGGGCCACGAGCGCTTCATAATTAACGATATGGGGGCTATTCTACTTTTTAATGTACATAATTTTCAGACATTTTTTTTTAATGCAGATTTAAAAATACTTAGCCCTCACTTTATATTTTTATATTGTTATTTAGAAAGAGGTTTAATTGCAGTATCACTTCCGATAGTTATGGTAATTAACTAACCACAGCTAATATCCATAAATCGAGTAACTCAGTGGTCCTTGGATGTCTCACCATTTGTATGAAAAAAAGGTTTTTACCACTGTGTTACCCACCTTTTACAACAATTACTTAGTATTTAAGTATTTTTACCTATGAATTCCTTTTATTAGGTTCGGGTAATATTTTGAAATCTTATTTTTGTTGTACACTAATTCAATACATATCATAGATTTTTTTTTGTAATAGAAAACTGGTCAAGTAAAAGTAGAATGACCCAAGGAACATTTTTCAGTAAATATTCATATTATAAAATATAAATTATGAAATAGAATTTCGACTATTTTAATAAACATAATAAATAAAAGCACATAAAGGTCCCAGTCGACACATGGCACTTTAAATCATATGTCATAGAGATTGAGGTGATCTATAGCTGTTATTTGGGCATTAATGTGTCAAGCATTGGAACATTCACCTTCTTTATTTTTGACCACTTGACACGTCAAAGCAGTTCTAAATTGTCGAAAAATACATTATTAAATGACATCCTGTAAATAATTCATTGAAACTTTAATTGAGTAATCGAAAAACTATACTTTATTCTGAACAGGTAGGTAATAGCATTTTTACAGCGCTAGTGCCGAAAGATGATATTTCCAAGTAAGCATTACCGAACAGTCCAGCAATAAATGCATTTTATTATCAACATAATATTCCGACGCTATATGTACCGAACTAGAACAATTGTACACCCCAAGCTACTGTTTTATTTGAAGCAAGTCTTGAGAACTCTCTGCCTTATCCTTTCGCGCCCGCTGCAGCCTGTATACAGCTGTCTCACCCCTCGTTCGCATTTTATGAATAATATAAGACGCCCGCTAGCTACCCGTCTCGCTTACGGCCCCCGAGGCGCGTGCACGAGTGAATGGGAGGGATGTATACGTTGGAGATATTACGCCTATATTTTCTGTTGGTAGTTTTATTTCGGCTATACGTGATAATTTCCTTTTAATTTTGGGTAATCAAGTTGCTTATTCCATTTGGATTCGTAAAAAGAGACCGCGGATTTAAGCTTTTCAGCCAAATAGGGATGTTGACACTAAGTAAGAAACTCAACTACTTCAAATTTTCTCGAAAAAGGATCAAATTCTCAACCAAATAGCGAAAAAAGTAACTCAAAAAAATAAATAATTACATAATTACAAGTCATCAAAGTTTTAAGTGGGGGCATGTTCTGTCCCTTTTTCGCAAAACGCACCTCTGTATGGAACGATCTTCATTTACTATGGCGCTTTAAGTCAGTGACGTCACTACAAATTAGTGCTTTCTCACTCTTATTAACAACATTCTAACGGTTGTAGCTTCGTTATTTTTTGAGATATTTTAATGGGATTTTCACCATTTGGCATAGTTTTATGTCTTCTTTCTTTTGGATATAATTTAGATACCAATAAATTTTGAGTCAACATCCCTATTATGGAATGAAATTCGTTTTAGGTTATAAGTAGTAAGTTAGTTCACCAGTCATCTTGTACAACCATATAATTACTACATAGTATACTTCCGCCGGCGGGGAGGTCCACCGCGCGATCGCGACATCAGTGACACATTATAGTCCCTATTCGTCCCGGTACCGCCGCTCGCTAGAGTCAGTCCGACCCAGGTCGGGCCTAGCCGAGTTTCTTGCTGGACTCTTCTCAGCTAGGCTACGCTTAGTGAACCAACAAAACTCCCAGTAGCTCGATTCCACTCACACCTCAGATTCGATTGAAACCGCTCAACCAATCTCACTGGAGCGCCGAATCTTAGAGTATTCCAGTGTTCCAAACCACACGCGTGGTCGTGCCGGAGGTTTTCCCCTGGATTTTCCCCACAGGCTACTCTCCAACCGCGCACTCCTATCGCTTTATTGGGCTCGGCCTATAAAGCCACAGTCAGGTTCAAAAAAAACATAGTATAAAACAAAGTCGCTTTCTCTGTCCCTATATCCCTATGTATGCTTAAATCTTTAAAACTACGCAACGGATTTTGATGCGGTTTTTTTAATAGATAGAGAGATTGAAGAGGAAGGTTTATATGTATAATGACATCCATTAAATAGTGCACCCGTGCGAAGCCGGGGCGGGTCGCTAGTATCTGATAAACTTAATCATATTTGTTCGTGGCCCAGCGGCGCCTGCGTACTGCGTGCGGTATGCGAGGTTAAGCAACGTCGGCCTAGGTCAGTTATTGGATGGGTGACCGCTTTGAGTGGTTGTAAACCGAGCGCTCCCGTGATTTGGAAGGCACGTTAAACCGCTGATCCCGGCTGCTGTCTATGATAACAGTCGTCAAGCCAAGTCTACCAAGGTGTTTACCTTCGGGCGGATTGAATCTATCAGTCAAGTTGCCCACTCACTTGACAAGCCTAATTCCAATAAGGTCTGGTTTCCCCTCGGGTTGGAAGGTCGGAAGGCAGTCGCTTCCGTAAAACTAGTGCCTACGCCAAGTCTTGGGATTAGGTAGCGGGCCCAGGTTTCGGATTCGCTTCGCTTCAGATCCCGTCTTAATCTTCTAACCTATCCGCTTGAAAATTTTTTACTATGGCCACCAGGTTTTTTGCATGGCAGCATAGCCGTTTCGTGTTCCCCCAGGAATGACGTATCTTATAATATATATATATATATATATATCATCTGGGAGTCTTATCGAACTAGGTTCAGTGTCGTGGGCTCTTAAGGGTCCTTATCAGTTAAAAAACGCTCATCTATTTACGCCATTTTCTGTTTGAATTGATACGTATCTTGACATTTTCTTAATGTTACTATCTAGAACAGGACTATTGCGACCTTATGTTATAAAGTTTAAATGTTTTTTTTCTATTTTTCATTAAGAAATATCGTTTCAAATATCACTCCAAATTTTTTCATTTTCAAGCTAAAAACTTGTTTTTTCCGCTTAAATTCTACTACACACAATAAAACCAAAAAATGGCTATGTTACTATATAAAACTTTGATAAAGTTATCGTAGCCTTTAATAACTTTATTGGTACTATCAATAATTTTGTCATAATTTGAAATCAAAACATTTTGAAACTTATAAGGCCTCTTAAACTATTACTAGAGTGCTTATCTATGCCAGGATAGCCGAAAATCGCTTTCACAATTTCACCAAGATGGCCCTCTAGTAAATGATATAAAATATATTTTCACCTCACCCGCTCTGAAAGGCTTACTTTATCGTTTCAAATCTGCGTGCAAAAGTCCATTTCATCCGCTAGCGGATAAACTGATTTTGAAATTCGAACATGACGTAGTACCGCGCTACCCATTTTTTTTATGGATGCGTTCGGAATCATGGTTCGGTCATGCGGTCTTAAGGCCGTTTCTACACTGATGCTGTTTCCACACGACAGTGCGGTGTGCGAGTGAGACAGCGCTATACATGTATATAGCGACGGCCCGCTCGCACAAGGAATGTGTCATCCGATGAAACATTTTATTTTAGGTACTTACATTAAATTGAAAATCATTCAATTTTAGTTTTAAATCATTATTTTACGTATTTTTTTAATTTATGGAAATACAAAAATAAGGAATATATTCAAACAATATTCGTATTGCAACTTTCTTTAATAATACTTGAATTGTTTTTTGTACCTACGTTTCCTCGCTAGGGTGAGGTGAAAAGTTGTGTTTCGCTCGGCAGCAAAGTTATTTGGCTTCTCGTGTCTTGAAACCCTCGCTACGCTCAGGATTCTATTTTTGAACCACTCGCTTCACTCAAGATTTTATTTTCGAACCACACGCTTCGCTCGCGGTTCAACCAATGTGACACATGTGGCACATGCTGAGTCGGCAGCTTTTCGCGGCTATGCCATGACAATAGTTGTCATTACTATAGTTTTGTGTCCATTTGTACAGTTTTTATTTTATATTGTACTAGCAACCCGCCTCGGCTTGTCTCTCGCTACGCTCGTGGTTCAATTCTAGAACCCTTCGCTAGCTCGGCTTTCAATTCGAGCACTCGTGCCAAACAACAACTTTGCAGCCTTGCATAACAAGTAACTATTTTTTTCTTCTATTAGTTTTAATTTCTCGAGTCTAAATTGCTCCGCTGCACTTTTGTATCCAGGTCAGCAGTGGTTTCCGGCATATTATCGATTTTCAATAAAAATGGCGAATATGAACGGATATTTTTTCTTATCTTGTATTCATATTATTGATTGCATATACATGTGTTTACAATGGTGTTAAAATACAATTTTCACTTCTCATGCTCGAAAAGTGTGTCATATTAGACTTGTCAAGCGGGTCTAAAGTAATACATTTAACCCCTAGGGAAAATATGAATACATATTTATGATTTACAAAACATATGAATTTGACCAATCAAAATACTTCACCTATTAAATCCACCAATCACAGAACACTAATTTAACTCTTAAAAAAATATTTGGTATTAACCAACCAGAACACATCTTTACTAAAATCGACCAATCGGGAAACACAATTATTTTTCCTAAAGAGTCTAAAGATTAAGTTTGTAGTAGTCCCTATTTCACAATAATTAAAAAAGTGGTTAAATCGTTCGAGCAACGCTTTGAAGCGCTCAATGGAAGGTCAGTTAGCTTTTTTCGCGCGTGAATGTTGCGCGCGAACCGCAGTGTCTATGTTTTGTGTGTCAAAGGAGTATAGAAAAAAAATCATGCTGCAAAAGTATATATCTTCGCCGTGGAATTTATTGTTAATTTTGGGTGGTTTAACCTTTGTTTATTTATTTTCTCGCAAACGAAGTGAAAAGTAGAGTGTATAACTCTGGTCTAAAAGCCATATTACCCCTCGAACTATTTTCTCTCACTTCGCTCGGGAAAATAACTATCTCGTGGTAATACGGCTCATTTTAGACCCTTGTAATACAATCTACTATTGAATATTGGGTGGTACCTTGTTCTATATATTTGTGCCAATTACATGAATACAGTTGCCAGTCTTCCTAAGGCTGGCCCGTGGCTGGCTTCCGTTGGCTAAGTGGGATGCTCCAATTCATTCTGACGGATATCCTGAAATCTTTTGCTGTTCCAATTTCTTTTGGGGAACGAAGCCAAGTGTGTCCGAACGTGCTTTGCCACCTCGAGTATAAACAAAGATTTCAAAATACGAAAATCTATAAAAAGTTGGCGAGCCGGTGTGTCAGGACTCTGGCCATTGACCGAACTATAGTTGGTTGTATCCACAACCAAACCAAATAAAACTGATTATCGAGCCTAATCAAGATTTCACGAGTCTGTTGAGAAAATGTAAGTAAGCCAATTTTGTTGCACCTTAGCACCAGCCAGGGGTAGTTCCTGGACTCCACTTTGAGTGGTTACTGAGCGTTTCTGTGCTTTTGAAGGCTCGCTAAGCCGTTGATCGGCTCCTGTATATGGCAGTCGTCAAGCCAAGTTGGACTGGGCGGCTTGAGAACTTCTAACAGTCAATGCCCACTCACATGACATGGTGGGTCACGTCCGTAGTACCCACCGTTACCCTACACGTGACCCCTGGGTGGTGCTAAAAGTGCAACAAAACTGCCAACCGTCTGTCTTCTAGAAGATCTTACGGTTCGAAATAATTGCTATATGATGAATCACTACATAGTAAATAGAGATGTGAATGGTCTCTTAACGTCGAAACGTATAACCTAACGTAGGTACAGTCGCCATCAGATATATCGGAGCGAACAAGGTGCTCACAAATATCTGAACACGACTCTCGATATTTTTGAGCACCCTGAAGAGTACAGATATATTGGATGGCGACTGTACAACAGCGTATAATGGTATTCGCAGTTACTTTAACGTAATAGCAAAATATTTTTATGCGTGGATCAACTTTTTTTGTGTTGTTATCTTGAACCGTTGTCCAAAGGACATTAGTGGCGTAGATTGTTCAAAAAAATGTTGTTAAGTTCTACTAACATGCTTAGAAGATGGACCATTATGGAAATAGCTTATAAGTACCACAAATACGTATCACTACATAGTATAAAACAAAGTCGCTTTCTCTGTCCCTATGTCCCTATATCCCTATATCCCTATGTATGCTTAAATCTTTAAAACTACGCAACGGATTTTGATGCGGCTTTTTTTAATAGATAGAGTGACTCAAGGGGAAGGTTTATATGTATAATACATGCATCAGCATTGCACCCGTGCGAAGCCGCTAGTAAATAATAATTCGTTGTTAACTTCACTTATATTTAAACCTTTACAATGCACGCGAACTCTCTAACGTATTGACAGTAGTGGTTAGATATTTTTGAGCATCTACCTCGCTCTGATGTATTTGATGTCGGCCGAAGAGCCTCTTGAAACAACCTTATCATACACAAGCTTACTGCACAGAACAAGAATCAATTTCAAGCTACCTAACTAGCTCCCACCAAATAAAAACGAAACGTAACACATCAGGCATAAAGTCTTAAATTGATTAGACGACAGCCTCTGAACAGGCTTGCTGCCACTAACCAGCGGCAAACACACCTTATAACCACGGGCATAGAACGCAGAATTGCGTTAGCAAGAATCTTTCAAACAAAAGAGGCTTTGTGTAGTGCACACTATTGTGTGGGGGCAGTAAAGGCGAGTGTTACGTGCAAGTAAGTTAGCCGCCTTATGGCGCGGCCTGGCTAAACAAGAAATACACGCACGCGATTGTGACCTTTAAAGTAACACCCAAAGAGGGGGAATAATAAAAATATTTGTATGAAAGAAGTACGTGTCTTATAAATTATTTATGAATTCTTAGTTCTGCTACGAGAAAATTTGACTTGGAAACATACCTGGGTATGTAATACAGTTTTTGGGGGTATACAGTGACTTTTAGCATTTACTCGTCGAGAAATGCCATGATATTTGAATTTCGCTGCATAGTATTGATGTGGCTTAGATTCGACCTATCCGAAAGGACATGCAAATCTATGTACAGATATCATATTAGTTAGTTACCGAAGTCATTAAGGACCAAAATACAAAATACAAACATTTATTCTGCAAATAGGCCACAAGGGCACTTTTACATGTCAAAATATTAATTTACAGTTCAAGAAGGAATAATAATTTCGAGTTTACAATTATAACAAAATTAATGTCATACAGTGAAGATAAACTTGCAAAGTTATCTATTACAAATATTACAACATCAGTAAAGTTAGAGATGTATAAGATCTCAAGATTAAACAAGGAGTATAATGAAATTAATATAATAATCCAGAGATGTACATGGTCTCTGAGCGTCAAAATTAAAATTAATTTAATATTGTTAGAGATGTATATGGTCTCTAAGTCACTGGTAATAAAAACGAATCCACAACAGGATGATGTCTCGTCAATCCCCTATAAAAAGACACTAGTATTAACGTAGTCTCTATGTCCTAGCAAGCATGAACAGACCGGACTCCACAAACCGATTTTACCGACCGATTTTATACCCACATAAAGCGTGCCACACTGCAGGGGCTTGCGGTGGCGGCCAGTTGTACACTATGACAATCCATACATCCATTCATACGCGGTCTGGACTGTAAGAGTTCGGACAAATTTGCGTCATTGTTCGCAATAATATGGACATGACTCCAAAATTAATCAAAATGTTAACAACAAACACTACATACAAACCTCCTATACAAACATCATATCATCTTAACCCGTCGTCTGCCGGTCCCTGGGATCCCCGGGCTCATTACATAAGAATGCTATTGCTTATTTTTTTCGCCGGGACACCACACCAATATGTATTTATTGTATGTTTAGTTGTTATATATTTATTTACTTTTGAAATTTTAGAATGAAGGAAAAATTTAAAAATTTATGCACCGAGCAGGATTCGAACCTGCGACCTCCCGGCACTCGCGGCCAGTCGCTCTAGCCAACTGAGCTATAGGTGCAATCGCTACTCAGTTCCAAATTCATCAACCGTTCCTTCGTGTTAAGCAATACCGCTGCTAACGTAAACTATTTTTATACAAACGCCTTAAGGCTAGGCTTGACGATTCTCAATATGATTTGAGACGTTAGTGCCGTTAATGAAGCATGAGTCTTCTGGTAGATGTCGCTGTACGCCTCCCTTAAGGCGTTTGTATAAAAATATTTAGTTTTGGTTTTAGCTATAAGTTTCCTTATTGAAACGTTTTAGTACACTGTGTAAGTTTGTCTATCTCATTCTCCCACAACACCTACACTCTCCTACACTCAATCCCTCAAAGGTTAGCTGCAAGAGATCCCTCATAGGGATAAGTTCGCCTTTATACTCTAATCTTATGACATGTATATTGTTTTAACCTGTTATTGTGTACTTACAATAAAGTGCTTACATACATAGTTTTTAGGTTTAAAGAACTTAATTTTTCAAAGAAATTTTACATTTCACTTAAGAGAAATTAAACTTACAATACAAAAATATTTGTAGGTAAGCACCGCAAGGCGCTGATTAATACAAAGTGCAACTTAACTGAAACTCACAAATAACACAGACATTGTTGCTAAGCTTATAACTACAAGTGGGTAGAACAGGGTAAGATAAAACTACTTCTTAAACCGTGGTATGTATGTAATACAAACTAAAAACTAAACTAACTTAAAACTGGTTCGAATGGTATGAAACTTTTTAATCATACCTATTGAAAGCTACAGAACCCTCCTATTTAGTAATCCAGCAATAAAACCACTCGAATCTGCACCCGTGAACGGGTCCATATCATCATACATTTTATGACCATGCTACATAAAACAACGTAAGTCCTCCCAGCTGACATGATCATACGGCATTCCGGTTTTAAGTCGTGTTATATGTGATGTTTACGATCCCGGTTTCCAATACGTTCTCAGTTCGTTTGAGACCCATAAGTTTATATGGTAATATGAGGTTTTATGTGCGTCCTTTCGTGTTTTGATGTTGGGAATCTAACAGGATAGGTTGAAAGGCACCTTATGGTGGATTACTATATGTATGCAGCAAAGGTAACTACCGTATGAAAACGGAACACTTAGGCCGGGTTTTATAAAGATCTGTTAGACCAAATGTCAGATCAATCTTCAGTAACTCAGTACATTTTTTCGACTTACTTTACTACTTACTACGTACTTTTTTTTTCGACTGACGGTCGATGGGGCCACAAACTGCTTGAGTGGCGTCCACGCACCGGAAGACGAGCTGTCGGTAGGCCTCCGACAAGGTGGAGTGATGACCTGGTGAAGGTCGCGGGAATCCGGTGGAAACGAACGGCACAGGACCGGTCTAAATGGCGAGCCTTGGGGGAGGCCTATGTTCAGCAGTGGACGTCTTTCGGCTGACATGATGATGATGATGATGAGTACATTTTTTGACATGACAAACCGACATAAGGTCTAACGGATCTTTATAAAACCGAGCCTTATATGATCACTTTGTTGATCTGTCTCTGTCAAGACATCTCCGGACCGTGTGGAGGTATCGACTTGAGTACTTATCAGTTAAAAAACGCTCATCATCTAGGCCATTTTTTGTTTGAATTGCCAAATATATTGACATTTTCTCAGTGTTACTATCTAGAACAGGACTATTGAGACCTTATGACATAAACTTTTAATGTATTTTTTGGATTTTTCATTAAGAAATTTCGTTTCAAACATCACTCCAAATCGGTCATTTTCAAGCTAAAAACTTGTTATTTCTGCTTAAATTCTACTACACATAATAAAAATAAAAAATGGCTCTGTTACTATCTAAAACTTTAATAATATGTGTGTAAATATCTTTATTCAATCTATGGTTAAGCTGCGCGCGGCTCTGACAGCGATGTCATTTTCAAATATGTCATATAAGGCGCAAGGAAAAACATTTCAATTTAAATGTAATATTGCATAGAGGATTAATTTACTGATGGGCAAACTAACATTTAATGTCGTTTCTTTAGATTGGCTTGTCGGCTTTAGATTGAAATGAAATGAAATGGCATGTTAGATGCACTTATGAATGTCAAAAAACTACCACCGGTTCATAAAATAAACCTCTGCCTCGAGAAGAACCGGCGTAAGACTCGACGAGGTGTCATTTTTTCAAAACAATACACAATGTATATAAAATAACAGTACCATAATACTACAGAATTCAAATGCTACAATATAAACATCGATTGGCGCGCACTTGGCCCCCACGTTAGCCCAAACCCCAAACGCCTCAAATATGCCAAATGTAGCATTTACCGTGTTTGAGGTAGCCAAAATTGCGGTATCAATCATTATCATTATACTATATATACGCGCCTCTGCGTCAAACACCATTTCCACCCATTTCCCTGGCATAGAAGTGACAGCGAGCCCAACGACTGCATTTGGCGGTAACAAATGGAATAGCTAATGCACGAGCAATTAGTATATAGTGGATGTTCTGCGTGAAATATTCTGTGACGACTTTGGACTAGTTTCAGACCTTGTGGAGTATATTTTTGCGTCTACATTGGTTTCGTTTTTTATATGGGTCAATTTAAGGTGTGGGGTTGCGTACTTCCAATAGTACTTAATCTGGCAGGTGATCGATTGATGATATGATGACGACGAACGCGTGTAAAGATCTAGATTCGATCTAGATGTGATTTTCATACTAAAAAATCAGTTCGCAGTACCTTATGTTTAAAATTGTACGGAATTACTCAAAATCAAAACATTTATTCTGCAAATAGGCCTCAAGGGCACTTTTACAAGTCAAAATCTATCTATATCAATTAAAAATAATACAATGATAAAAATATCATTAATTAAATGTAGTATCGTAGGTAGTACATGTCAAAAATAAGACTAAGAAACTAATAATAATGTTATGGGTCTCTAAGCGTCAAGATAAAAGTAATAAGGTACACTAATCATAATAAAATATTGTGAGATATATCTCTAACCGTCAACATGAAAATAATAAAATCTAATAAATAAATATCCTCAGAGATGTTCCGAGATGTGTCGATAAGGTCTCTGAGCGTCAGTCTAAAAAGAAATCAAATGAGAACAGAGCGAAGTCTCTCATCATGTCAATTCCACTGAACACTACGAAGTTACTAGTCCTTGCAAACATGAACAGACCGGACCCCACAAACAGCACCAGTTCACGAGTTTAACTCTTCCGTTACTATAAGTACTACAATACATATATTGTAGTTGTCTACATAACAATAACATATGAAAGTATTTAGTCACTAAATCGCTAATGTAAACAAGCAAGTCATGGCCTAAGGTATAACACTGTATTTCTATAAGTTTAACTTTAACTTCACTATAATTATTGCATGTGGAGTTTACCTTTAAGTAGTTACATTACTCCAAGATTGTTCGCTTGTATGTTTTACCAAATGTAAGGATGTAAGCAACTGTTGGTAAACCTTAATTAAATAAATAAATAAAAAATTTAGTTTTTAGTATGAAAACTATACGTAACCGTAATTACCATCCTTATGTAACGTTGGTAGTAATTTGATATTTTCCAATACAAAAATGATTGATATTATATAGCGTACTGACTGACGAAACAGTTGACCAGGCGCGGATACAGTGAAACAGGCCTTAGCTCCCTCTCCCCCTCTCCCACTCGCCTTATAATCCTCCCCCTGACTGATATTGCTTGATATAACAAAATCCTGGATCAGTGCCTCCAGTTCACTGGCCATCCTCTTATTGCAACGAGATGTATGGATTTAGATAAGGTCTACTAATGGTCTGCTTAGTTAACTAAAGTTAGGTCCCGCACACGGCGAAACGGGATGCAACACTCTTCGGGAATGGCTTTATTAGACAAATCTCGATAAATATCTGACTGTGTGCAGATCTATTAAATTTCCTCTTGACAGAGTTTAGATGAGGTAAAATACAATCATTTTAACTTAATTGTGTCGTTTAAAATTGCGTTGTTTTTGTAGGCTGAGTAAAAAAAGAAAAATGAAGACATCTTTGGATTTTGCAAATACATTTGTACTGTTACATGAAAAGAGAATACATAGCAACTTGACACATAAACATACCTGGGCTGATATTCACAATCCAACTCGTCCTCACCCGTTTTTATATGGAAACTGTCAAAAAGTGACAAGTGACATTACAGAGTTTCCATATAAAAACGGGTGAGCTGTGAGATGACAGATGAGGATGGTGCTTAGTGAATCGCGTAGCTGGGCATGTACCCAGTATGTACGTACTTACCGTGGGGTGTGTAGTCTCCCTTAGTCATTTTGGTATAAAAGGGGGACAGCCAAAAAATATGATAAATTTTTTTTGGAAATGTAAAAGATCTCCAAACGTCAAACGAAACTATTTCAAATAGATATTTCGCGTCAGGAAACTGTTAAGCTAACTGTAATAAAAGAGGCCTTATAAGTTTTAAAATGTTTTGATTACAAATTATGTCAAAAGTTTTGATAATACCAATAAAATTAAAGGCTACGATGATTTTATTAAAGTTTTAGATAGTAACATAGCCATTTTTTGATTTTATTGTGTGTAATAGAATTTAAGAGCAGAAAACAAGTTTTTAGTTGAATATGGTCGATTTGGAGTGATTTTTGAAACGACATTTCTTAATGAAAAATCCAAATAATACATTTAAAGTTTATGATTTCAGGTCGCAATAGTCCTGTTCTAGATAGTAACATTGAGAAAATGTCAAGATACTTGCCAATTCAAACAGAAAATGGCGTAAATAGATGAGAGTTTTTTAACTGATAAGGACCCGGTGGCTTAGGTTTATTATACACCTTCTGTCTTTGTTGTTTGTTAGATCAGCTCGGTGGTGCCACGGCAACCAAAAGAGTGTGCAAAATTGCAAGATTGATTACAGACAGGTGAAACAAAAAATATTATAAAGTACCTACTTGTAATGACTGAAATCCAATATCTGTACCCTGGAGCCCAATGCAACGTCACATCATCTTAAAATTCATACTCGACTAGGAACCAAAACGCTCAACTTGCGCGGCAACCAACCAGCGACTTCCTTTTAATAAATTAGTGGGTTTGCAAACTTAGAATTAAGTTGGTACCCTCGAGGCCTCCGCTTGAATGGACTCCATTGTGCTAAGATTACATTATGCCTGCAACGGAGCTAACTGTCTTGATTATATAGCTTAAGACCTAGGGCGGCGGCGTTCGTTATAAATTATAATCCTGGTCCCGGCACCAAATTGGAACCACCCATCTTGATTCGATGGCAATCTTGCGCTTTTTATCCGGCTACGGCAAAACCGAAAGGAAGGATTCAGAAACGCCTATCTACTTAGGCTCTTTTCTCTGTGAATTGGCATACATTATAACATTTTCTCTCTAGTTCATAGTACAGAACTATTACTCCCTAATATAATAGACTGGATTTCTCACTAAGAAATATCGCTTAAAACATCACTCCAAATTTACTTTCAAGCTAATTGTTTTATATCGCTTAACTTCTATTAGTTCTACTAGTTCTATAAAATGGCTCTGTTGCTATCTAAAACTTTACTAAAATAATCGTATGCTATAGTCGGTTGATTGGAGTTTATCAATACTTTAGCCATAATTTGAGTCCAAAGCACTTTTTAAAATATTTTTTTAAGAGCTCTTATGATTTCAGTAGTCTATGTATCTACGTGTAAGGTATACACTGTTTTGTCTCTATACTGGTACTTACTAGCTTCATGAATTTCGAGTTTTTGTGCTTGAAATATACATTTCTTTTTCTCTGTTTTTCTCTCTCTCCAGTGCAATCCTACTTATTCTCTCTCCGATTTTTTTTCACTGCTATATAAAAATAAAAATATGAACTCATTTTCACGCAGTGCGCTGTGCCTGATTCAGAGGTGGGGATAAGTTTATATTTAATACAACGACGAAGGCACACAAACGATCTGCCTGATCGTAATCAGATACCATAGCCTATGGACGCGTAACCGACGACATACCTGGTAGGAGACATTCGCCGAAACGTATGAACGCTTGCTAACGAATTGTCAATAACATATCGCTACCTACCATTTGAATTGAGGAGGATGCTATAGCGACCTTCATGTAGGTATAATGTTTAACCCTACCTACCCTCTCTGGTAGTCGAAATACCCCGATCGATGTAAAATGCCTGTTATTTGGACATGTCCGCATATGCCTGGTCTCACGGCTCGTCACGCTAGCATAAATATAAATAGTCTGGATATAGTGAACTGAGGCTAAAAAAGAGCGGCCAATTAAAAAAATCCACGTGGTGCAACACTGTGTGTAATGTGACAAATAATAATTACTGGCAACAAAATAAAATGTTCTAATAGTTCAGTACTCTGCTACAAAATAGGAATTTCTTCACTGTATGACATTTTGTTATAATTGTAAACTCGAAATTATTATTCCTTCTTGAACTGTAAATTAATATTTTGACAATAAAATGTATTACTTATTAAAGTTAGAGTTTCTTAAATTGTAAATTAATATATTGACATGTAAAAGTGCCCTTAGCCTATTTGCAGAATGAATGTTTGATTTTTTCTGATTTTTTTGATTTTGAAGCTAATTAACTGGCTACCAAGTAAATGTTTTTATAGTGTTAAGAAATATTTCACTAATACTAATAACACAATTGTTTAATGTTAATTTTAATTTCTCTTCTTTTTATTTTGACATTTATACTCACTTGTGATAAAAAAGAAACTTAAAACTAAAATAGTTGACTAATAATAACTAGTGGCTCTGTGAGCTGTGGACCTCGTGAGTTTTTTATTATTATAAGATTTCAAAGATTAATTAGATTAGATTTGATTTTTTTAAAGATTTTAATATACATGGTAAATATTCCGTTTCAAATCGTAATTCTAATTTTTTATCATTTCCAAAATCTGACATTATAAAAAAGATCAATTATGAATATCGAACCTGCTAACGAATTTTCCCGAGATGCGGTTGAAAAAGGCAAGCTGTAGAGGACAACAAACCGAAATTCGGACGCAGAAACTTACAAAATCTTAGATATAAAAATTGTTTTTGAAGATTTCCAAAAACTGACTCGACAAAAAATAGCAATATTGCATTAAGTTGGCAGCACTGATTTTAATTATAAGTCTCACTTGAACGCGCCAAAGAATGACTACTAAACATAGTATTTGTAGTAGTCTGTGGCACCAAACTCTGCTTTAATTTTTAGGGTTCCGTAGCCAAAATGGCAAAAACGGAACCCTTATAGTTTCGTCATGTCCGTCTGTCCGTCTGTCCGTCTGTCCGTCTGTCCGTCTGTCACAGCCGATTTACTCGGAAACTATAAGTACTACAGTGATGAAATTTGATGGGAATATGTGTTGTATGAACCGCTACAAAATTATGACACTAAATAGTAAAAAAAAGAATTGGGGGTGGGGCCCCCCATACATGTAACTGAGGGATGAAAATTTTTTTTTCGATGTACATACCCGTGTGGGGTATCAATGGAAAGGTCTTTTAAAATGATATAAAGTTTTCTAAAAAACATTTTTCTTAAAGTGAACGGTTTTTGAGATATCAGCTCTCAAAGTCGTAAAAAGTATGTCCCCCCCCCTCTATTTTTATAACTACGGGGTATAAAATTCTAAAAAAAATAGAGGTGATGCATGCTAATTAACTCTTTCAACGATTTTTGGTTTGATCAAAGTATCTCTTATAGTTTTTGAGATAGGTTGATTTAACTGTAATTTTGGTTAAGTTATTTTTGCTGTTTTATAGATACTAGTACGGAACCCTTCGTGCGCGAGTCCAACTCGCCCTTGGCCGGTTTTCATTAAAGTAGGCTAAGGAGTGTGTTTTTGGGAAATAGCCTAGATAGACTTTTTACAGAATAAATAAAGTATGTATTTATACTAGAGTTCATGATTGCGTAAGTCGAGAAAAAAGTACAGGAGTAGAAAAATAGTATTATAGTAGTCTGTGGCACCCAACTCTGCTTTAATTAGTCATTAAAGTAGGGTAAGGAGTGTGTTTTTGGGCAATAGACTAGATAGACTTTTTACAGAATAAATAAAGTATACAGGGCGTCCCACGGCTATGCCACATGGAGAGAAAGTACTTTGAATATTGTAGATGGAACATTTTAATGAAAGAAAACATTATTTGAATTTAGAAAACAATTTAAACTGCATTCACAGATATTTAAATAATTTTATGGTTGAACCGGGAATCTGAGGTGTGAGTGGAATCGAGCTACTGGGAATTTTGTCGCTGGTTCACTAAACCTAGCCTAGCTGAGAAGAGTCCAGCAAGAAACTCAGCTAGGCCCGACCTGGGTCGGACTGACTCTATCCGGTGTGCGGCGGTACCGGGACGAATAGGGGCTATATGTGTTACTGTTGTCGTTCAAAGAACGCGATATTTCTCGTTGCAGGGCCTTAAATTGGTCCTCACGATGTTTTCCTTCTCGGATCAGCCACTGTTAAATATAGAGAACCCAAGATAGAAAGTCGCGTGGCTTGCGGCTAGGTTCCAGTGGCTTTTTTTGCCATACTTGTTCGATAAAATATTAATGCTCATCAAACATAATAATCATTATAATCTGAAAAGCAATGCCTTTCGAAAAGCAACTCTACGTCTACTCAATACGTTTTTAAATCGGAAAACCGCCCTTTTACGGCCACATATGTCCTCAAACACAAGTAATGCTGCCAAGCGAAAAGTAACCTTCTTAAAAAGGTAGTAACGTTGAACCAGCTCAATAAATTGTTGCTACGTTTTTAAATTGGCTGGTTGTCCAGTAGCGCACCTGAGCAGGGGTTGAGAACATTTTCTGACAGTAATTAGAAGCACGTGCTGTGGTCAGGCGTTGGGGACAGCGCTTCCGGCACGCAATACCCAGGGGTAGGTCACCGTTGGTTTAGGTTCTTTTCATTACTTGTGTATTTTGTTTGTGCGGCTTTATATTTTTAACGTTGGCGATGAAATATGTAGCACGGAATTTATTTATACTTTTTTATAAGCGTTAAGTTGTAGCATGTCTCACTCACACTGAACATATGTAACAAACAATAAACACCGATGTAATAAACATGAGATCATTGGTTACTAACTAAACAATTTTTTTTTTATTAAATATAAATATATTAATAAATATAAATATATTTTTAGACAACCTTACACAAATTAACCTAGTCCCAATCTAAACAAAGCTTGTACTATGGGTACCAAGTGACGATATATATACTTATATAGATAAAAAGATACTTAAATACATAGAAAACATCCAAGACTCAAGAACAGATATTCGTGTTCATCACACAAATACATGCCCTGACCGGGATTCGAACCCGGGACCTCCAGCTTCGAAGGCAGTCACTACCAACTAGGCTAAAGCGGTCGTCAAATTAATACGCGATTCCATTTTGTTAATCATCTTATTTTGAATGAGTACATAAAACATTAAATCGGATGTGTATACGCTAATCTATCATATGACTTTAACTTGCCGTAGCATAGAAGTAAAGATTCAATACATCCGTGATTTAAACGAGAAAATAACAATGTAAAGTATTTATCTGTAGAGTATAAACCCGATCAAAGTCAAAATCACTATTGCAAACCCTAGCGGAGTTCGCCGCGCCAAACGGCTTATCCAAATCCACTCAACCAAAGAAATCTTGACCGGATCGATGAGACATTTATAAAAAGGCTCGGCTCAAAACACAATCCGCCTAAGCTTCCCCTAGAAAAATATTTTCTTACACCAAGTAAGTTTCCCTTACCTGCCGACATAACGTTTACCGTCAATAAACCAACGCTAGCATTCTAGCTTGTACACATAAGACCTATTCTCCAATATCGTTTACTTGCGTAACTCACATAGCCGCGAGTTAGTGTCTTTACAAAACAAGCTCACGTTTGCCGCTGTATAAACGTTAGCGCGACTGTATTACGTTGATGTACGGGTGGTTTTCGCGTGCGTTCTGCTTTTGCGGTTGTTATTGTTGTGTAGGGAACTTTAGGGTTGTCACCAGCTATCAATATCCCCTGTAAACTGACGTGAGGGCCTTAAATCGATAAAGTGTGTTCGAGATACTTAGCAGTTCGGATGACTTTATTGGTAGCTTGACATGTCTGAATAAAACAATTGTTTGTTTGTATTGCTGAATTAGGCCGATTAATGGGATAAGGCTGAGGTTTCGTTAGTTAGGGAAGGATAGATTAAATACAAGATAGACATAATAAGGCTCGGTTTTATAAAGATCCGTTAGACCTTATGTCGGTTTGTTATGTTAAAAAATGTACTGATTTACTGAAATTTGATCTGACATTTGGTCAAACGGATCTTTATAAAACCCGGCCTAAATAGATTTTTGTTTGCAACTTTTATAAAATTCTATATAGCCCAATTATTGGCTGGTAGGTAATAACATTTGGCCAATTATGGGTCGATTTGTACATTTCAATTTTGTGTAATAAAGTTTAATAATTAAATTGACGAACTGACTGATAAAGTAGAAATAATACCTTAGCAGATCTCAATACAATACAATACAAATATTCTCTATTGTTCACCAGAAAAACCATTGAAAACAAGATTAAAATTAAGAATGTTCAATACACAACAACAGGCGGTCTTATAGCAGTGATAGTTTTCCTTTTAAATTCATCGTATATACTACTACCATGATTTTTTTCACATGCCTAGTAGCCACCGATCAGCTGGCAGGGGGGGGGGGGACACTTGACCATAGCAAAAATAATCACTTCAAAGCTTAATATCACGCCAACCGATCGTTGAATCAAAAAATGCTTTTAGAAACCTTATAATATTTTCGAAAGGTCTATCCAACGATACCCCACACGACGGTGTTTGGAAGAAAAAAAAATTGCACCACCACTTTACATGTAGGGGAGGTACCCTAAAAACACATTTTTTAAGATTTTATTCTATTGTATTGTTGGTGTCATTGATATGTATATTCATACCAAATTACAGCTTTCTAGTACTAACGGTTACTGAGAAAAGCGGTGGACGGACATGGCGAAACTATAAGGGTTCCTTGTTTACACGGAACCCTAAAAAGAGGTAAACAAGTAAACAGTCTCGTTCAACACTTAACGACAGAAAATGAGGAGAAATAAATATAATTCCCCGCTCTAGTGCGTTTCCGCTCGTATATAATATATTTATCTAGTCCAACTCATAAGTAGCATTTGTTCTTTGTCACTTTCAATCGTCGGAAATTTGTAATAACAGTTTAAGCATGACGTTAAAGTGATAAGGTACGAATATGTTACCCTCTTGTGAGGCCGACGTAAAATAAAGTCACATATCGAAACAATGTCTACTCATAATAGAAGATTAATTGATTTTTAGCGAGCGTTATGTTTTCTGAGGTATTCGCTTCGTAACTAAGTTAAACTTTTTCAAGCTTAAACGTATTTTTGGAAATGAGCTCCTAGAACATAAAAAAAGTAATTATATAGGTAGGTTAATTGACGTACGGACGGATTTTATCTACTGACAGTTATAAGGTAGGTGTTATTATGTTTATTTCATTATCAATATACCCTGACAGTACGGTAACACATCCTTTAAATGTTGACATAAATTGTTTTTTATAATAATTATTATTGAAATGGTAATAGCATATTACCTTTGCAATATTAAAAAAAATTTAAAGGTATTTTATGGAAGATTGATTCAGAAAATATTTGATTTACCCAATCATAAATTTTCTGAATCCTTCTTCTTCATCTTCTCCTAAGACTAGCAATTCTTTAAGAACGCAATTCATAAAAATAATAGCTTTCACAATTCATATATTTTCACAATTAATCTTTATCTTATTTGGATTCGTAACTTGTAGTAAAATACTTAGCATAGCAATCACTGTGCAAAAAAAATCGATTTACAAGGCATGTATTTTTTTCTCAGCACCTGTTTATAATAAACAACACAACGCAGTCAAATCCTCAGTAACCCATTAATACACCGGACATTTCGCAAAACCCGCCCTAAATTACGGAATCCTTTATAAAATATTAATAATCTAAACGCGCGTTTAAAGCCGCATTTCCATTAGAATGCGAAAACCCATATCCGGAAGGTTGTCAATCCCTGCCCGGAAGCGTGTAGTTAGGCAAGATGGCGGATCCACCCAAACATCCGTTCGGAACACATCAAGTGCATAGGGTTTTATAATTGCGACCAGGTTGTGTTTACCCCTGGCCGTGGCGCTACCGTCGCTGGTTTCATACTAAATTGTACTGGGGGTTTTAGTTCCATTTTTGTTCGCTTTTATCTACCCCCTTTTTATTGGCTTGGCATCTGTTATGATTTGGGGCGATTTCAAGCTTGACATTATGAGTGTTTTGAGTACCGGTCATTATGTGGTTGTGATTCATTGTGAACTTATCGAGTACAGTCGTCTGCGGTTTTAATTTGCGCAATTTATACACTACTTTACACTACTACTACTTTACTTTTACTTTTTCTACTTTTTTATTTTTACACTAGCAGCGCCCTGCGGTGTTACCCGCGGATAAAAGGTAGTCTTTGTCCTATTCCGATGTCTAAGCTACAATACTGGAAAGTTTCATAGAGATCCGTTCAGTAATCTTTGAGATTAAGCGGAACATACATACATCCGCACAAACTTTCACGTTTATAATATTACTAGCAGCGCCCTGCGGTGTTACCCGCGGATAAAAGGTAGTCTATGTCCTATTCTGACGTCTAAGCTACAATACTGGAAAGATTCATAGAGATCCGTTCAGTAGTTTTTGAGATTAAGCGGAACGTACATCCATCCGCACAAACTTTCACGTTTAAAATATTACTAGCAGCGCCCTGCGGTGTTACCCGCGAATAAAAGGTAGTCAATGTCCTATTCTGATGTCTAAGCTACAATACTGGAAAGGTTCATAGAAATCCGTTCAGTAGTTTTTGAGATTAAGCGGAACGTACATCCATCCGCACAAACTTTCACGTTTATAATATTACTAGCAGCGCCCTGCGGTGTTACCCGCGGATAAAAGGTAGTCTACGTCCTAATTAGATGTCTAAGTTACAATACTGGAAAGTTTCATAGAGATCCGTTCAGTAGTATTTGAGATTAAGCGGAACGTACTGCGAGCTTGATTATGGCAAATATGAGTTAAGGGTCAATGACTGTCAGGGCTTTGAGACAGTTTTGTCTTTCGGAAACTTATTTCCTCCTTTTTTCGGTTTCTGTACGGTATTAAGGTATTGAATATGATTTAAATGTAAACTTCGTTCTCATGCCCATAATAACCATAACAATTTTTGACAGCTGGACCTTACTCGACAGTGGCGCCAACTGGTGAGCACAAAAACAATAGCCCCCATTGTGCTATATCCATATGTCTTCTGTGCCTTTACCATGAGTTTGCATGACCGTACTCGCTAGCGACTGCGTAAATGATTTAGTATGCTGATTAGTTCTATTGCGTAACCGCCAGAGGCGCTGTACTTTTGCCCATATAAAATTTTACGTAGTCGCTAGCGAGTACGGTCATGTAAACTCATGGTAAAGGCACTGATATGTCAATTTAGTCAGCCTATCATAATTCCGTCCCTTAGTGATTCGCTAATCCTCCTTCTATCTAATCCTCTTACGGCTGACAGGATCCCGCCTGGCGGGCGTCCGTAGCCGCGGAGCCGGCGCGTAGCCGATTACCATGCGTTTTTTTATTGAGAGGAAATTGCTTAGCGCTAAGAACAGCTTGGCATCGTAAATCTGTTTGGTTGCTTTAGACAGACTCCTGAAACACTGCTCCGTGCCGTCTCTTTCAATCTCGCGTTATACTCTATATGAGTGGAAGGGACGGTATGCTACGAAGTTAATCCTCCTTCTATCTAATCCTCTTACGGCTGACAGGATCCCGCCGGGCGGGCGTTCGTAGCCGCGTAGCCAGCGCGTAGCCGATTACCATGCGTTTTTTTTTATTGAGAGGAAATTGCGTAGCGCTAAGAATAGCTTGGCATCGTAAATCCGTTTGGTTGCTTCAGATAGACTCCTGAAACACTGCTCCGAACTCGTATCGTGCCGTCCCTTTCAATCTCGTGTTACACACTATATGAGTGAAAGGGACGGCACGCCACCCCCCACCCCTCGATAGAACGGCGATACAACAGCGCCACGTAAGAAGTGGCGACTTAAATGAATTAACAGGACACTGATTTGTAAAACATACCACTAAACCGTTGTCTACCGGTTCCTGGGATACCCAGGATCATTTTTAAAGAATTCTATTTTTTTTTTGCCTGGAGACCACGGCTTAAAGACAAAAAAAAAAAACCGGCCAAGTGCGTGTCGAACCACGCACAATGAAGGGTTCCGACCAACACCTACTAGTCCATATTTAAAATCACTATCCAATACATTGAATCTAAAAAAGTCGTATCTTCATAGGAACTCGCGGCACTTACGACCTTTTGTTTGGGCAAGACTGTTTTTAAGCGAAAACTCAAAAACCGTAAAACCTATATTGTTCAAACCAAAAATCGTTGAAAGTATTTAATAATGCACATCACCTCAATTTTTTTCAGAATTTTAAACTTTATAGTTTGGAAATTAGAGGGGGGGACACACACACTTTCTATGACTTTGACAGCTAATATATCACCAACGATTGACTTAAATGGACAAGTGTTTTAGAAACCTCCATATCATTTTTAAAGGCCTTTCCATCGATACCCCACACGACTATGTGCTTTGATTTTTTTTATCCACCGGTTACATGTATGGAGTGCCCCCCCTAATTTAATATTTTTTTGTCATTTCACATCACTTTTATGTAGCGGTTCATAGAATACACCTTCCTACCAAATTTCATAATTGTAGTGCATTAATATCGTAATACCGGTATTAACATCGAAATCCCGGGATTGACACTTAATATCAGAAATTAATCCCGCTGTCGAGAATGATCCGATATTGCATGCCCTGCCCATGTACCAACGAATAATAAATCCCGATATTCTGATATTTCGATATTTGTCCTTCTCGATACCAATATCGAAATACGGTAAAAACCATGCATATGATCACAGGATCACGGCCTTAGTTGCCTGGTTTAACTTAAAAACTCAAAATATTTGTCCAGAAAACTCTGTTGCACTTAAGAGCGCTTTCATAAAATGTAACAGGTCCACTAGCGCCACTCGTAAATAATTGTAATTATTTAAATTTAACGATATATAACAAAAAAAGGGGCCGCTACGTACTGTAGTTTGTATTTAAGTACTTTTTGAATCCATCAAACTAGTTTTTACGTTAATACTCATTATAAAACATTACAAAGTCAATTCCGCTAAACAAAATGAGGAAACAATTCAAAATTTGCGTCTAATTACTTTCCCACTCTTGTGGATGAAACGTCACTGTGTAAGAGTGAGAACGTATTAAAAAACAGTGTTCAGTGCTCTACGCCAGTAATTTGGCTTGGCAGTTCTAAGCCAGCTCCACATGACAGAGGTAAATGAGAAGTAAAAAATGGCAAAAAGTGCCCAAAATGATCAATTTTATTACCATTATTTAAAAAAATCGGTCAACACGCTTAAGAA
Organism: Epiblema foenella; assembly: GCA_963556455.1. Lineage (NCBI taxonomy): Eukaryota > Metazoa > Arthropoda > Insecta > Lepidoptera > Tortricidae > Epiblema > Epiblema foenella. The sequence continues at coordinate 46,466,413 of OY747095.1, forward strand.
AAGGACATCCTACACTACTGTGTAGGGTACAAAAAAGCTATCATTTCACAAAAAAAACCTAAAAAATTACACACAATACGGAAACACAGATACGGAAAATACCGGGATTTTAATTTCCGGGACTTACTCAGGCAACCCTATTGCAGTTTACGGACACTGACACAAAGTGTCAATCGAGAAAATTGTAAAATTCAAATACGCTAATTAACAAATACAAATACAAATATACAAATACAAACATTTATTCTGCAAATAGGCCACAAGGGCACTTTTACATGTCAAGATATTAATTACAATTTAAGAAAGTCTGACTATAATAAGTAATACATTTTTCATGTCAAAATATTAATTTACAGTTCAAGAAGGAATAATAATTTCGAGTTTAACAATTATAACAAAAATTAATGTCATACAGTGAAGATAAACTTGCAAAGTTATCTATTACAAATATTAAGTTAGAGATGTATAAGGTCTCAAGATTAAACAAGGAGTGAAATTAATATATTATCCCAGAGATGTACACTCTGAGCGTCAAAATTAAAATTAATTTAATATTGTTAGAGATGTATATGGTCTCTAAGTCACTGATAATAAAAACGAATCCACAACAGGATGATGTCTCTCGTCAATCCCCTATAAAAAGACACTAGTATTAACGTAGTCACTATGTCCTAGCAAGCATGAACAGACCGGACTCCACAAACAGCACCCGATCACGAGTATGACGCGTATCTCAGCCATCTCAGCCATCTCAGCCATTAACGAATTATGTAACTTAGGTACATGATAATAGACTTGTTAAAATGAGCGCCGTCTCGCCAACAAACTGTCTTGTCAGTTTGGCGAGTCAAATTGAAATTGGAAACTTTATGTACCTTTTTAAAAAAAAAAATTGAAAAATAAAACTCTTGCCGCTAACCGTAAACTATTACGTGCTCAAATGGTGGAGTTCCTGGAGCAACGGATTTTGAGGCGGTTTTTTTTAATAGTGACTCAAGGGGAAGGTTTATATTTTTAATACATGCATCAGCATTGCACCCGTGCGAAGCCGGGGCGGGTCGCTAGTTACTAATAAAATTACTATTCTTCAGCGCATATTGATCTGTAATTTATATTTGTTACTTATGAATAAATTAAAATAATAATAATATTTAATACCTCGATTAAAATTATTTAATTTCTTTAAGATTGTCAGTCCATAACTCACTCAAGCAATAATAGCATTTATGCTGTAAAAATAGCTTTCTATGTGTTTCTTCCTATTTATATTATTGTCTACAGTAATTCCTATCAGATTTTATTTGTCATAGGATAGTAAGCAAAGAGTCAATCTGTGGTTTTTGTATGGCGCCTATGGGTCGCTAGTGTTTGATAAACTTAAATAGTATAAAATCACTATTGTATTCGAATTTTGTCTCCTGGACTAGACTAGTGGCACTATAAAGTTTATTCAGCCTTGAAAAAAGATATATCACAAACAATAGTTACCAGAAAACAGATAAGCATCCCGCGGGCAATAGGGATGTTGACACTAAGTAAGAAACTCAACTACTTAAAATTTTCTCGAAAAAGGATCAAATTCTCAACCAAATAGCGAAAAAAGTAACTCAAAAAAATAAATAATTACATAATTACAAGTCATCAAAGTTTTAAGTGGGGGCATGTTCTGTCCCTTTTTCGCAAAACGCACCTCTGTATGGAACGATATTCATTTACTATGGCGCTTTAAGTCAGTGACGTCACTACAAATTAGTGCTTTCTCACTCTTATTAACAACATTCTAACGGTTGTAGCTTCGTTATTTTTTGAGATATTTTAATGGGATTTTCACCATTTGGCATAGTTTTATGTCTTCTTTCTTTTGGATATAATTTAGATACCAATAAATTTTGAGTCAACATCCCTATTAAGCAAAATTAAATCACAGTGCAAACCTACAATAAAAAGGTAAAACTCGGGCCAGACGTCTGTCGACTCTGTCGGTCCATCGATGTCAATCAATTACATTACATGTTCACTAAAATGATCTATTAAGAACTTTAAACGTTAAAGGATAAGGTCGGGAATATCGTGCGTTCGATGCGGTGTCGATGTAGTGCGGTGGCGTACGCAGCTTCAAAACAGGCCCCGCCCCTTTATCGACCCGCCCCGCCCTCTTGGAGAAAATTCGTGTAGTAGCCACACTGCTCTTTGCATTCGAGGTTTGATCAAATGTTTGGCGTGTGACTGTGACGTCTATTGCCAGTTTTGATGGCTGAGAGAGAAATAAGCGATTTGAAAAGACGTTTTTTAGTTTTTAAATGTTTGAACTCAAATACATGTTGATGCCAAATAAGAAAATCAATAAGTTAGAATTTTCTCGAAAAAGTATCAAATTATTAATCAGATGACGAAAAAAGACTTAAAAGAATAAATAATTACATAATTATAAGTCAAACTTTTAAAAGGGGGCATATTCTGTCCCTTTTCCGCAAAACGCACACTTGGGACGATCGATTATGACGACCGGTTTAGCCTAGTGGGTAGAGCACCTGCCTGTGAAGCTGACGGTCCTGGGTTCGAATCCCGGTCAGGGCAAATATTTGTGTGATGAACACGAATATTTGTTCCTGAGTCTTGGATGTTTTCTATGTATTTAAGTATCTATTTATCTATTTAAGTATGTATATCGTCACTTGGTACCCATAGTACAAATAAATAAATATTAGAGGACAATCTTACACAAATCGAACTAGCCCCACAGTAAGCTCAAGAAGGCTTGTGTTATGGGTACTAGACGACGATATATTTAATAGATATAAATACTTAAATACATAGAAAACATCCAAGACTCAGAAACAAATATTCATGCTCATCACACAAATATTTGCCCTGACCGGGATTCGAACCCAGGGCCGTCAGCTTTACAGGCAGGTGGACTACCCACTAGGCTAAACCGGTCGTCAAGCTTTGCTTAGTTCGGGACTAGGTTGATTTGTGTAAGATTGTCCAAAAATATTTTTTTTAAGGAATACATTCAGTAAATACTGGAACTTACCTACCTACAGCATAAGTTTCTACATGTGTGACGAGTATGGAAATATCATTAGTTTCATTGGTATGAATTAGATTACTCTAATTGAATTAGATATCTCTATTTCTGTCACTCACGCGTCTGTCCGTCTGTCACGGTTTTACAGATAAACCGTTGGAGCTACAGTCATTAAATTTTCACAGTATAAGCGTCTTGTTCACCCAAAGCCATACATATATTGTAGATTTTTTTTAATACGCACCTAAAGGAGGACTATGAAAATTTTTTTGGAGTATTGTTGGTGTTTATTAGATAAATACTGTATTTTTGTTTTAAAAAATTGGAAAACATAGCTCAGAAGCCATCAAAGTCTTTCTTAAGGGCCTTATAAGTTTCAAAATGTTTTGATTTCAAATTATGACAAAAGTATTGATACAACCAATAAAGGGATTAAATGATACAATGATTTTATTAAAGTTTTAGATAGTAACATTGCCGTTTTTTTATTTTATTGTGATTAGATTTTAAGTGAAATAACACAGTTTTTAGCTTGAAAATGGTCGATTTGGAGTGACGTTTGAAACGATATACTTAATGAAAAATCGAAAAAATACTTTTAAAATTTATGACATTAGATCGCAATAGCCTTATTCTAGATAGGAACACTGAGAATATGTCAAGATACGTGTCAATTCAATCAGAAAATGGCGTAAATTGATGAATGTTTTTTAACTGATAAGGAGCGTGGGATGTATCTTTTGAACTTATACGTAGGTATGTGGGTGTGGATCAAATTCTTGTCACATTTAAAACCTGATCAGAAATATATGAGCATTGTCAAGAGAGAGAGACTATTACTCTGATTTATATGGCAACAGACTTTTTAACTCATAAGGACTCTTAACAAAATTTTGTTGCCGATTTTTTTTATTGTTCCATTGACCTATAAACTAGAAATTTGGTGATAATGTTTACTATTAGGTATATTCTAATAAAAATACTAATAAAATAATAAATGAGGACATGACTCCGGATCATTCCTGAAAATGAAAAATGAAAATGAAAATAATTTAATCGTGACAGATACTACAAGATAATAAATTTTTGCCTATTAACTAATAAAATTGCCACGAAATGGTCCCGCCTCAGAATGCTGACTCACAAGCCAGCGCTGGTCTTCCGGCGAGACCATTTTTTGTGGATCACGTTGCTCCGCTGTCCGACGCGGCCTTAACCTATTCTGAACGCACCCTTTACGCTTGCGTCAAACAGCACCATTCCTGATGCAAAGGTGATATTGCAGTCCAACGCGATAATGCTGCCAGCGTGCAGCGTGAAGGGCCAAGCCATTCTAACACATTTAAATGTTTTTTGTTTTTTTTTGTTTTGTTTTTTTTTTCATTTTAATGTTTTATTCGATGTCGTGAACTAACCGCGTTTATTGCATCTCATAATCATCATCACCAAAAATAAATGTTAAATTTTTTGTTGATGTTTGATAGTGCAACAAAATCGCTTGACAGGACACCTCATTTAATTAGTAATTTAATAATAAATAATATTAGAGGACAATCTTACACAAATCGAACTAGCCCCACAGTAAGCTCAAGAAGGCTTGTGTTATGGGTACTAGACGACGATATATTTAATAGATATAAATACTTAAATACATAGAAAACATCCAAGACTCAGAAACAAATATTCATCATCACACAAATATTTGCCCTGACCGGGATTCGAACCCAGGACCGCTTCACAGGCAGGTGCACTACCCACTAGGCTAAACCGGTCGTCAATAATAATGCCTAATGTATTCATTAATAACTCACAGCTTGTAAGGAAATATTAGCATGCTTCTAAGTAAAATGGTAGTTGGGTGGATCAACTTTTTTGTGTTGTTATTTTGACCTGTTGTCCAAGGGACAATAGTGGTGCAATTTGTTCAAAAAAATGTAGTATTAAGTTCTACTAACATGCTTAGTAGATGGATCATTATGGAATTAGCTTATTAGTACTACACATGCGCATGTTTGATAAACTTAAATAGCATAAAATCACGATTGTATTCGAATTTTGTCCCCTGGACAACTAGACGTAACCACGGCGACGAGTGGCACTAAAAAGTTGATCCACCCAATTCTTAAAATGACAATTCCAACTGTACTCACTAAGTTTTGCAAATAAATTATCTTATCTTATCTTATCTTATCTTAATTTAACGGTTGGTTCGGAAGCCTAAATGTGCCGAGTCCGACACGTACATCGTTATACCTATAAACAGTACCCCATCTGTTATTAGAAGTCGAGATTGCCTTTAGAGCCTCCATCAGCATTAAGGGTTATAACAGTTATCGTTAACGCATAATTGTTATGGCAAGGGGTGGCTTAGGTACTATACTTTAGTTACACTTTACTTCTTAATTGTACCTTGTAGCGGCTTCGCTATACTTCTTGATTGTACCTGGTCCTACGATGTTTTTAAACCAGATACTGTCTTGGCAAGTACACACGCCGAAATAATCGAGAGTTAAATAAATAAATAAATATTAGAGGACGATCTTACACAAATCGAACGAGCCGCACAGTAAGCTCAAGAAGGCTTGTGTCATGTTTAGTTTATTTATCTCCATATACATGGGTACAAGGCGACGATATCGAAGGTTGCGTGGCCAAACCTGATAAGTCACCTAAAAGGTTTTTTGCAAATAGAACTATGCGTAATAGTAAATATTAGAGGACAATCTTACACAAATCGAACTAGCCCCACAGTAAGCTCAAGAAGGCTTGTGTTATGGGTACTAGACGACGATATATTTAATAGATATAAATACTTAAATACATAGAAAACATCCAAGACTCGGATAAAAATATTCATGCTCATCACACAAATATTTGCCCTGACCGGGATTCGAATCCAGGACCGGCAGCTTCACAGGCAGGTGCACTACCCACTAGGCTAAACCGGTCGTCAAATAGAGTTGCGTGGTCAAACCCGATAAGTCGCCTAAAAGGTTGTTTGAAAATAAAACTATGCGTAATGGATGTTGAGTTCGTCTAGTACCCGTAACACAAGCCTTCTTGAGCTTACTGTGGGGCTAGTTCGATTTGTGTAAGATTGTCCTCTAATATTTATTTATTTATTTAATATCTCGATTTATCGGGTTTGACTACGCACCCCTTTAATATATATTTTACAAGAGCGGCTCGCAGTGTTGCCAGATGGTTACATTTCTTATATTTTTCTTAACTTTTAACCGGCTCGCGTAACGTAAGTAACTTCTGTCCTAAAATATTTTTTTGTAACTTTGAGATTAATGAAACTCTGTTTAAAAAGGAAGGTCAATTGTATCTAACCGGGACCAAGCGAGGCAGTTTATAGGATTCCATACAGAAAAGGTGACAAAAGAACCTACATGGTACGACTCTGTCTGGCCGTCTGTTGCAACTACACATTGACATTTGAGATACCGCCCATCAGCCTGGCGTAATTCTGTCTCCTAACTTGCCGAATTGTAGCTGTATGTGGCTACTCGTTTCTTAAAATCGAATGTTTTCATAAGTAATTTTGAAAAATATAAAAAATGTAACTTTTGCATCAAAAATGTAACTTTTCGAGAAAAGAAACGTAATTTTCGTTACAAAGGCCCTGGCAACACTGGCCGTTTGGGCTCGTTTTCAGTAGAATGGAAGTTTATACATAGTTATACAAATCATTATTAGGGTTCCGCAGCCAAAGGTAACTAGAACTGGACCCTCGCATGTTTCATTAGCTACTAAGCCTAATTTCCCCTCTGTCTGTCCGACCATTAAAGGGATGTATCTTTTGAACTTATACGTAGGTATGAATGGGTGAGACCTTATAAGTTTTAAAATGTTTTGATTTCATTATGACAAAAGTATTGATAATACCAATAAAGTTATTAAAGGCTACGATAATTTTAGATAACATTTTTTGATTTTATTATGTGTAGTAGAAGTTAAGCGAGAAAAACAAGTTTTTAGCTTGAAATTGGTCGATTTTGAGTGATGTTTCAAACGATATTTCTTAATATAAAATCCAATAAATACATTTAAAGTTTACGACATAAGGTCGCAATAGTCCTGTTCTAGATAGTAACATTGAGAAAATGTCAAGATACGTGTCAATTCAAACAGAAAATCGTCTAAATAGATGAGCGCTTTTTAAGTCATAAGGACTCTTAACAAAATTTTGTTGCTGAATTTTTTTATTGTCCCATTGACCTATAAACTAGAAATTTGGTGATAATGTTTACTATTAGGTATATTCTAATAAAAATAACTGCGATATTGCGAAAAAAATCCAAAAAAACCTTTCCTCTATATGCGTTTTTCTAGAAATGATTTTTGATTTACGGAATTCGAAAACAAAAATTTACAATAGTTGAATCGATTCAGTATCGTAAACAAGAACCGGCCTAATTTTAAGCAGTAGCACGATTCGGAGTTCAAACCCACGACCTCCAAACTGAAAGTAAGGCTTAAAAACTATCCCATCCAAATCTGTAGCAAAGTGCACTAATTATCTATTCAGAAAATCCCTTGCCATCCCTCTCCATCCCCTAAGACTCAAAGCATTAAACAATATCCACGAATCTCATTGGGTATTTTTATATACACTTCCTCTCCCCTTAAAGGGCTAAGTCTCTCAATTCAGGGGTGAATTAAGGCGGGGAACTTCTTAGGCGAGTGATTATGCTTGTATAATTGTGCGTTGAGTGCTTTGTAATTTTTTTAACGGCAAAGTTGGGGTACAGGTGCGTATTACGCTCACGAGTATAAATGGGACGATTACGGCATGCGTTTTTGGGGCATTTTATTATTATTTATTTATTCAGAGCGCAGACTTAAAATTAAATATAACGTCCCGCAAACTGTTTGCACAGTTTGAGTGTGGTATCCATGAGTCTATTATAATCTAAGGTCCTACTGGCAGCGGTTTGTTAGATTTGACGACCGGTTTAGCCTAGTGGGTAGTGCACCTGCCTGTGAAGCTGACGGTCCTGGGTTCGAATCCCGGTCAGGGCAAATATTTGTGTGATGAGCATGAATATTTGTTTCTGAGTCTTGGATGTTTTCTATGTATATAAGTATTTGTATCTATTAAATATATCGTCGTCTAGTAACCATAACACAAGCCTTCTTGAGCTTACTGTGGGGCTAGTTCGATTTGTGTAAGATTGTTCTCTAATATTTATTTATTATTTATTTATTATTAGATTAGGGTTGTTGATAAGTATATTTAGGTTCATTTTAGGTTAGTTTTAGTTTTATTTCAATTTCTTTGTTTATTTGTAATTACCAATTAAATATATATGCTAAGTCGTTATTGTAAACCAAAGCTAAGTGGGGGCCGTGACATTTATGATATGAATTATAACCTTAAGTATATAAGTAGTACTCTTAAGTGAGTTAGTTACCTACTATCTTAATCTAATCTTATTGGTCTGTTCATATTTGCAAGGACTAGTATCATTGAGTATCATCGTATTAGTGTCCATTGGAATTTACATGATGAGTCTTCGCTCTGTTCTCATTTGATTTTATTTTTAGACTGACGCTCAGAGACCTTATACATCTCTGAGGATAGTTATTTATTAGATTTTATTTTTTTCTTTTTGATGGTTAGAGATATTTTATTATGATTAGTGTATCTACCTTATTACCTTTTATCTTGACGCTTAGAGACATCTCTTACAAATCTCGATTGTTATTAGTTTCTTAGTCTTATTTTTGACATTTCCCGTGTGGTTGCCGGGTAAGAATTGCGCCACCCCATCTCTTCCCGTGGGTTTCGTAAGAGGCGAATAAGGGAAAATCGGAGGGTGGGCAGCAGCATCCTTCGATCATTACCACCATCAAACTGCGGTCGCCAACCCGCTTGCCAAGCGTGGCGACTATGGCAAATCCCCCCCATTTGGGGGAGGCCTATGTTCAGTAGTGGACGTCTTTCGGCTGAAATGATGATGATGATGATTTTTGACATGTAATACTACATTTAATTAATGATACGGAATTTTATTATTATTTATTTATTCAGTAAAGCGCAGACTTAAAATTAAATATAACGTCCCGCAAACTGTTTGCACAGTTTGACTGTGGTATCCATGAGTCTATTATAATCTAAGGTCCTACTGGCAGCGGTTTGTTAGATTAGGGTTTTTGATAAGTACAATACAATACAAATACTCTTTATTGCACACCTCAATCAAAGGATACAGTACAGTACAAAAAACACAATGAGAAGAGGCAAACAACAGGCGGTCTTATCGCTAAAGAGCGATTTCTTCCAGACAACCTTAGGGTAGCGGAAATCTAAACAAAGTAAAAGTAAGTACTAAAGTATATTTAGGTTCATTTTAGGTTAGTTTTAGTTTTATTTTATATATAAATATTAGAGGACAATCTTACACAAATCGAACTAGCCCCACAGTAAGCTCAAGAAGGCTTGTGTTATGGGTACTAGACGACGATATATTTAATAGATATAAATACTTAAATACATAGAAAACATCCAAGACTCAGAAACAAAATATTCATGCTCATCACACAAATATTTGCCCTGACCGGGATTCGAACCCAGGACCGCCAGCTTCACAGGCAAGTGCACTACCCACTAGGCTAAACCGGTCGCCGGTCGTTTAATTTCTTTGTTTATTTGTAATTACCAATTAAATATTATATATGCTAAGTCGTTATTGTAAACCAAAGCTAAGTGGAGGCCGTGACATTTATGATATGAATTATAATCTTAAGTATATAAGTAGTACTCTTAAATGAGTTAGTTACTTACTATCTTAATCTAGTCTTATTGGTCTGTTCATGTTTGCAAGGACTAGTATCATTGAGTATCATCGTATTAGTGTTCATTGGAATTTACATGATGAGTCTTCGCTCTGTTCTCATTTGATTTTATTTTTAGACTGACGCTCAGAAACCTTATACGTCTCTGAGGATAGTTATTTATTAGATTTTATTATTTTCTTATTGATGGTTAGAGATATTTTATTATGATTAGTGTACCTACCTTATTACCTTTTATCTTGACGCTTAGAGACCTTATACATCTCTAACAAATCTAGATTGTTATTAGTTTCTTAGTCTTATTTTTGACATGTAATTAATTATTGATACTTTGATTGTCGTATTATTGTTCAGATCAGAATTGGTGTTCTTAGACCATACTTCGCGTCTATTTTAGCTTCATAATAACACATTACCCGAATCTACGTAGCTTAATAAAGTCGTAAGTCTGTGTAGAATTGATGGAATATCGACTTTATAAGCAGGGCACAGGACTTATAATGGTATGCAAATTGGAGTGGATATTTAATTGGTATGAATTAAGTCGGACTGTTCGCGACAATAGCAATTAGTATTCGATTTTGTCGTATAACGATTAGTTAATTTTATGTAGATCAATAACTTAAGGGAGGGCTCGTGGACCAGCGGCGCCCGCTTACCGATATGCGAGGTTAAGCAACGTCGGCCCAGGTCAGTTCTTGGATGGGTTATTAACTGAGCGCTTCCGTGCTTTGGCTGGCACGTTAAGTCGTTGATCCCGGCTGCTGTCTATGATACGTGCGCGTTGTCATAATAACATTATCTACTATACAAGTATGTAGTGTTGTGTTCCTGGAGGTGAGCAAGGTTGCCAGAGCTCCCGAGGACACCTCAGATTCGGTTTTAACCGCTCAACCAATCTCACTGGAGCGCAAATTCTTAGAGTATTCCAGTGTTCCAAACCACACGCGTGCTCGTGCCGGAGGTTTTCCCCTGGATTTTCCCCAGGCTAAAAAAAAAGAGCTCTCGAGGATGCACTGTGTTGAGAGCGAGGGACCTAAATTTGTCCCTTCTGTGGTCAATATAGTTAACGGCTTATGTGCATGTTAGCTATGTTTTTATCACAGGGATTTATAGAAACGTAGACACTGTTTACGCGGGTTACTGGTCCAATCCACAATTAAGCTTTGTAGCCCTTAACTTTTGGTATGTCCACAGAATAGATATGAATCTAAATCCGTGTACAGTCGCCATCAAATATATCTGTACTCTTCAGGGTGCTCAAAAATATCTGATCATGCACTTTAACGCCTTGACAATAGAGTCGTGTTCAGATATTTGTGAGCACCTTGTTCGCTCTGATGTATCTGGTGGCGACTGTATGACCCTAGTAGGCCATGTTACGTACACTCTGTTCTACATTGCCTTAAACTAATTTATCGCTTACAATCAAGCGGTCCGTCTGTTCGTTTGCCTCCTATAACATAAAAAGTACGAATCTCACGGGCCGCCTGTGCCTTTACCACGAGTTAGCATGACCGTACTCGCTAGCGAGTGCGTAAACGATTTAGTATGCCGATTCTTAGTTCTATTGCGTAACCGCCAGAGGCGCTGTACTTTTGCCCTTACAAATTTTTACGCAGTCGCTAGCGAGTAGGGTCATGTAAACTCATGGTAAAGGCACTGTTGTCGACCGCTGGATTATAGTATCGAAAGTATACATTCTAAAAATACGCAATTTAAAGTCCTTTAATAAAATTGTCTCGACTGTCAATGCCACGACTTTCCAAACTACTTTAATGACGGCCATTTAAATAGTGCACAAAGTACAAATTACACGATGTCAAGCACTTTCAAAGACATACCCGGACTTCGAATTAAGGGGACGCATTGAAAAATTATAGTTTCGGCCTATTTCATGGATAGATCTACGAGTTACAATTTCAATAATGGTCAAATGAGCAGGCTTCACTACAATAAATTACAAATTTTCTTTACTAGCAGCGCCCTGCGGTGTTACCCGCGGATAGAAGGTAGCCTATGTCCTATTCTGATGTCTAAGCTACAATACTGGAAAGTTTCATAGAGATCCGTTCAATAGTTTTTGAGATTAAGCGGAACGTACATCCATCCGCACAAACTTTCACGTTTATATTATTAGGATTGTTCACCAGAAAATACATTGAAAACAAGTTTAAAATTTAAAATGTTGATGGTTGAAAACAGGCGTTTTTTACCTATTTTAATTAATTTTTGTAGTCGGTGCCATTTCAACGGTAGACAATTTCTTTGGACTGCAAAAATTGAAATAGGCATGTGTACATTGTTTAATAAAAAGCGTAAAGTCTCATATTAGAAGTAAGCAATTATTTTTTACTTTCTAGTGGCTAAAAAGCGATCTCGTCCAGACAACTTTGACTTATTTAGAATTTATTGTAAAGTGCACGTCACACGACTCAGTTTGGTGGTTTATAATTACAAAATGTGTGTTTATGGTAATTAAAAACGGCAAAAAAACTGTACCAATAAAGAAAAAATCCGGTAAAGTGAGAATTGAGAAACATTGCAAAAAGATCGTTTATTTTGTATTTTGTTAATTTTCTTGGGGTTGTGGATATATGTCGCCGACTCAAAACGTATATTTTCTCATCCTGAAGAACTTACTACAGGTTTGAGTTCAGTTATTGTTTATTTTTTTAGTGTGTTATGTCAATTCAAAACAGGAGCCACGTCGCATGACGTCACACGGCCAAAGACACGTGGTCAGCACACAGTAGTTTTTTGAGATCAATTTTTTAGTCCTTTTTCTAGAAAACTGTGAAAAAATAAGAGTTTTATGCAACTCTCCAGCATGAGACGAATCCTACGGGACTCTCGTATATATAACTAGCGACCCGCCCGGCTTCGCACGGGTGCACTATTTAATGGATGAATCTTCCTCTTCAATCACTCTATCTATTAAAAAAACCGCATCAAAATCCGTTGCGTAGTTTTAAAGATTTAAGCATACATAGGGATATAGGGACAGAGAAAGCGACTTTGTTTTATACTATGTAGTGATATATAGGACAAAAATGCAGTCGATTATCATACTGAACGCAATACAGGCCCCCCCGCGTTTTCCTAGCGTTGGCGATCGACGCCACCCTCCCTGGGGCTGATATGCAAGTGCTGGGGCCCCACAACATTGAACAATCGCAACCCCGATGACCCCTTTAGTAGCCTTTTACGACCGAATTGAGAACCTCCTTTTTTTGAAGTCGGTTAAAAATAATATGAAGTAATGAGATTTAAGACGTCGTCTGCCGGTGAAAAAAATAAACAATAGCATTCTTTTGTAATGAGCCAGGCCTTTACCATGAGTTTGCATGACCGTACTCGCTAGCGACTGCGTAAAAATTTGTATGGGCAAAAGTACAGCGCCTCTGGCGGTTACGCAATAGGAATCGGGTCATACGCGGATTTAGGTTCGCATCTTTTCTGTGGACATACCAAAAGTTAAGGGCTACAAACCTTAATTTTGGATTGGACCAGTAACCCGCATAAACAGTGTCTCCGTTTCTATAAGTCCCTGTAATAAAAACATAGCTAACATGCACATAAGCCGTTAACTATTGACCACAGGAGGGATGACTTTTGTTTTTTCTACTAAGTATGACCCAATCGGCATACTAAATCGTTTACGCAGTCGCTAGCGAGTACGATCATGCAAACTCATGGTAAATGCACTGGGATCCCAGGGACCGGTAGACAACAGATTAAGCCCTTATGAGTTAAGCACGCCCATCTATTTAGGCCATTTTCTGTTTGAATTGACACGTATTTTGACATTTTCTCAATGTTACTATTTAGAACAGGACCATTGCGAGCTTATACCATAAATGTTAAATGTATTTTTTAATGTTCTCCTTGAGAAATATCGTTTCAAAAAACAGTCCAAAACGAAAATTTTCGAACTAAAAACGGCTTTTTTCCGCTTAAATTCCATTAAACATAGTAAAATACAATACATCTTATGTTACTACATAAAACTATTATAAAGTCATCGTATCCTTTAATCACTTGCTTGGTATTATCAACACTTTTGTCATAATTTGAAATCAAAACATTTTAAAACTTATAAGGTAAGGGGCCTTAAGGCATTTGATAAAATATGTCCAAATAATGAAATTAATGAAATAAAACTTTATTCTGCAAGTAGGCCGCAAAGGCACTTTTACAAGTCAAAAACTACTAGCGTTTCTCATGAGACCATTGCGGAGAAGAAACGCCGAAAGAAACTCGACAGTCAGTCAGAAACTCGACAGGCAGTCTCAATGCTAGTCATATCTCAAAATGAAATAGTATTTAACGTGTACAATGTAAAATCAAAAAATCTAAATCAAAACATTTATTCTGCAAATAGGCCTCAAGGGCACTTTTACAAGTCAAAATCTATCTAGGTACATCAAATAAATATAAATATAATACAATAATCAAAGTATCATTAATTAAATGTAGTGTTACATGTCAAAAATAAGACTAAGAAACTAATAACAATCGAGATTTGTTAGAGATGTATAAGGTCTCAAGGTCTCAAGCGTAATATAACGTTATTTACCTCGCGATACTGTACAGCCGTTAAATAATATATATAAGTACAATGTACGTATAATTTTGTTCCGCAAAAGCTTCGCAGACTGACTGTGACATCTCGGGTCTGCATAAATAATTAATTACCAGCCCTTTGGACGGCGCTTAAATGGCGTGACTAAATACAGCCCTCTCTGTCACACCTCGCAAATAGAAAGCTGTATGTATAGCGTAACAGTGGAGACTTAGGATGTTTTCGATGGGGGAGATATGGAGGGTTGGAAAATTTTAATATTTTCGAGGAAGTTTAGGTAGTTTAATCAAAATGTGCTTTTTAACTAGGTGGGTATTTGGTGGTGGTTGTTACTGGGATTCAAAGGAATTTTGTTTACGTGGAGTTCTTAGATTATTACGTATTTCTTGTTGAAACGAATGTCTCTAGAAAGAAGGAAAAGACATTTATTCGTGGCACAGGAGTGACACACATACCAAGGATTAAAGTTGAAAAACGAGTAAAACAGTAAAAAAAAAAAAACAGTAAAAAAAAAATAAAAAATTAAAAAAAATAAATAAATAAATATTAGAGGACAATCTTACACAAATCGAACTAGCCCCACAGTAAGCTCAAGAAGGCTTGTGTTATGGGTACTAGACGACGATATATTTAATAGATATAAATACTTAAATACATAGATAACATCCAAGACTCAGAAACAAATATTCATGCTCATCACACAAATATTTGCCCTGACCGGGATTCGAACCCAGGACCGTCAGCTTCACAGGTAGGTGCACTACCCACTAGGCTAAACCGGTCGTCAAAAAAGATGTAAAACAAAAAGAAAACAATCAATAAGGCCACGAAATGGTCGCGACTCAGCATGGTGCCAACCTAACTGGTCGACGCTGGTCTTCCGTCTCTCGTCTTCCGTCGTCTGGTCTCTGCTTCAGCTTCGACAGAAATGCTTTCGTATGTCCGGATTTCCGTTTGTTCTCGTCTACAGGTCGCAATTCTCAACCGATTCTCGTGAAATTTCGTGAGCAGGTTCAATATTTAAATAGAATTTTTTTGTCGACACGGTTTTTGAAAATTTACAAAAACAATCTTTTTATCAATGGTTTTGTAAAAAGATCCAAAAACAATTGTTTTTATCAACGATTTTGTAAGTTTCTGCGGGCGAATTTCGGTTTGTTCTTCTCTATAGGTCGCATTTCTCAACGGATTCTCGTGAAATTTTGTGAGCAGGTTGGATAAAGATACAGATTTGTTTTTGTCGAATAAGTTTTCAGAAATTGAAGAAATATATATTTGTTCAACGGTTTGTTTTCCTCTACAGGTCGCATTTCGCAAACGATTCTCGTGAAATTTTGTGAGGTCCGGTGATTATATAGAATTTTTTCGTCGAGTTAGTTTTTGGAATTGTTCAAAAACAATTTTTATATCAAAGATTTTGTAAGTTTCTGCGTTCGAATTTCGGTTTGTTCTCCTCTACAGGTCGCATTTTTCAACCGCTTCTCGTGAAATTTTGTTACAATGTTCGATATTCGAGCGATTCTCCGAGCGTTTGAGACGCTCGTTTTTAAAGTAATTGTCCACTCAAGATTAACTACCCAAAGTTGGGGTAAACCATCGAAAACATTGATCAAATAAGACTCGCGACATTGGTTTACACTTTTGACAAAAGTTTACTCAAATTATCGTCTATTTTAACAATATTTAATCAAATCAAATCAAAATCAAAATTATCTTTATTGCCAGATTATGGTAAATTCACAATGGTGAAGATGTTTGGTACAGTTTTTTGTTATGCGCGCATAATCTACTCATAAGAGCATGCAATAGTTACTTTAAATACAGTTAAAAATAATATAATCACAAAGTACAGAATGAAATAGGTAATGAAACGACAATGACGTAAAATAACCGCCGTAAAAACGCTGAATATTCGCCCATTCATAATTGATCTTTTTTATAGTGTCAGATTTCGGAAATGATAAAAAAACTCACTCACGAGGTCTACAGCTCACAGAGCCACTAGTTTTATTTTGTACAATAGAGATGTTAACTCAAAATTTTGACTATTCCATAAGAATCAAGGTAAATATTATGTCAAATGGTGAAAATCCAATTCATATAAATAATAAATAAATAAATATTGGAGGACAATCTTACACAAATAGAACTAGCCCCACAGTAAGCTCAAGAAGGCTTGTGTTATGAATAGACGACGATATATTTAATAGATATAAATACTTAAATACATAGAAAACATCCAAGACTCAGAAACAAATATTCATGCTCATCACACAAATATTTGATTTCAAGTTTACATGGTCATTTACATTAGAATTACGATTTGAAACGGGATATTTACCATGTATATTTGTATTTTTGAGTTCCGAGAGAGGATTAATATGGAGGATGGATGGAGGTGTTAATCCTTGATAATGGCGCCTGCAACAGTGCCGTAATATCGGGAACTCAAAAATACAAATATACATGGTAAATATCTCGTTTCAAATCGTAATTCTAACACAAATATTTGCCCTGACCGGCATTCGAAACCAGGACCGTCAGCTTCACAGGCAGGTGCACTACCCACTAGGTTAAACGTCGTCATATATCTCAAAAAATAACGAAGCTACAGCCTGTTTTGAACCTGACCGTGGTTTTAAAGGCCGGCAGTGCTACCGCGAACGACATTCGAAATTTTCCCTCTCTGTCGCACTTGAGAGTTTGCACATAAGTGCGACAGAGAGGGAAAACTTCGTTTATGGTTCGCGGTAGGGTCATTGTCAGATTTAAGTTCGCGTCTTTTCGGTGGACATATCAAAAGTTAAGGGCCAAAAAGCTTAATTTTGGATTGATCTAGTAACTCGCATAAACGGTGTTTCCGTAACTGTAAATCCATGTAATAAAAATATAACTTACATGTACATAAGCCGTTAACTATTGGCCACCGGGTGGACAACTTTTGTTTTTACAACTGACAATGACCCGGTAGCACTCCGGGCCCAGTAAAGCGGTGCGGTTGGAGAGTAGCCTGGGGAAAATCCAGGGGAAAACCTACACGACCACGCGTGTGGTTTGGAACACTGGAATACTCTAAGAGTTTGCGCTCCAGTGAGATTGGTTGAGCGGTTTCAACCGAATCTGAGGTGTGAGTGGAATCGAGATACTGGGAGCTACAACCGTTTTAATGTTGCTGGTCAGAGATAGCGCAACAGATCAGAGGGCATACGCCGTCCCTTTCACTCTTATATTATATAATACGAGAGTAAAAGGGACGACACGATACGAAGTTCGGAGGAGGCCCTCAGTGACGTCATTGACCACGAGCGCCATAATAAATGACGATCGTTCCAATACAAAGGTGCGTTTTGCGGAAAAGGGAGAGAGTATGTCCCCTCTTAAAACTTTGAAGACATACTGTTAATTTTTCGCCATTTGATTCAGTAATTGATCCTATTTCGAGAAAATTCAAACTTATTGTTTTTCTGATTTGATGTCAACAACCCTACGTAACACTAAAATAAATAAATAAATAAAAATTCTTTATTTCACAAGAAACACATAGTTTATGAATTTTATGATCCAGGGGATGGAACCGCCCGGTAAGCAAAAATTGCCTGTATTGGGAGGCACCGCTCTTCCTCAGTTTAAGAGTGAATAATAACAATATAGAATTTTTAACTTAATTCTAAATTCTAAAACATGCTTTACACTTATGCTACTTTCTTTACTTATTTGATGGCAGTGTGTGCGTGTGCGTGTGCGTGTGTGCGTGTGCGTGTGCGTGTGTGCGTGTGTGTGTGTGTGTGTGTGCGTGTGCGTGTGCGTGTGCGCGTGTGTGTGTGTTGTGTATATAGGTAGGTGTATAACCCTACTATGTCGATCTTAGCAGTTTCTCCGTGTCCTGATAGGATTTAGTTTTTAGCCACTTAGTAAGATACAATTTACAGTCGTAGTATAGTTTAGAGTGAATGTCTGTCTCTCTGTTTATTTTATTATAAAGGTCGGAAGACTTTGCCTTATACTGTGATCTTACAAAATGTGTTCTTGTCCGTAATATCCTCGCAACGTTTAATATACACTAACTAACCTTATCCAGCTAATTCATTGTCTAACTGATCGAACGCGTCTAACTTATACTTAACATACGCATGCTCGAAAACTTCACATAGGTAATAGCTAATTACGCCTCCGAACTCAAAAAGATTAAACAAAAATCATTTTTCAAATGGCAGCCTCTCTTGTTAGACATCATTGTCTCACGTATCATGCCGTCCCTTTCACTCATATGGTATATAACACCAGAGTGGAAAAGACGGCACGATACGAAGTTCGGAATACAGGCCCTGTGAGTTTCGATGTATTTCGCCTACGTCAAATATGAGCCGAAACACAGAAGAGGCATTCAGTTAAATGGTTAAACTCGGCGTTGTAAAATGCGTGGGCCAAACCACGACAATTCGAACACGCGCTACAAATTCAAAATGGCCGCGGTATTATCGCCTCATTTAGGCTCGGTTGCAACCTACGATCACAGGCCGGTCATCATCAAATATGGCGCCGACAGCTGTCATCCCATAGAAACTTGTCAAACTTCCCATACAATCAGATTTTGACGAACACCGCTTACGATTACAGACTGTATGATGCAACCCAACCTTAGACACGGATCGTTACCGGTATTCTTACTACCGGTTTTAAAGGTATAACCGGTTATAATTGCATTTCGCTATTTATATCGCCAAAGCTCTGATTAGCGGTATAATCAAAACCGGTACTCAAATATATTAGCGGTTTTGCCAATTGAAAACAATACCCCTATTTGACACTTTACCCATAAAAACCATTGCCGGTAATAGCTATCAGTGTCAATATACTCGATTATTTGTTACTGCGAACTGGCGTATTATAAAATGTAGGTACTTACACGTATTTGTTGCGTTATAGTAGCAATGTTTAATTGATATCTTACAGTTCAAGTGCAATATATAGCGGTATTGAATACAGGTATTTAATATCGTAAATAGTCTATACATAGAGGTATAGATAAAAGCGGAATGACAACAATACCTCTAATTATAATATAGGTATTCTTTTATTACCGGTAATAGTTTGACAATTTCTATACAGGTCTTAAATAAAACCGGTTTTACAATCCCTGCATTTAAGTCTTTTACTTGTCAAGTTAAATAAAGTACTGTTAAGTTAACAATCTTCATTTAATTCTAGACTTTGCATGTTTGTGTTGAAGTTGGTTTTAGATTGTAGACTGTTTTGCGAAGTAATTATATCGATTGCTTTGGTTTGAAAGGAAAATTATCGTGTTTTATGAAGCTACGTTTAACTATAATGGGAAAACTGAGCGCATTAACTTTATTTCCGTGAGTATTATTGAAGTAGATATTTGGTCATAAAATATGTACGAATGCAAAGAAGCAATTAGTTTCATTAGACACAGCCTTTATCTATTACTGCTACTAGTTATTATGTAAATAAATACAAGAGGGACTGATACGATACGGAGGGAGGTTTAAAGTAGATGATTTAAGTCGGTCGTTTAATAGTAGATTGTGTTACAAGGGAGCAAATGCAATGTTTCATCGAGGGCTAGCGTGTTGAATTCGGAACGAAGCGATGGATTCCAGGATGAATCCTGAGCGTAGTGAGGGGTTGCCGACCCTTTAAACATTTTAACATTTGGACTATAAAGATTCGCAAAAGCAACGTTATTGGGAATTTTTACAGTCCCATATATTTTTATTATTTAAATTAATTTGTCTAATTTAATATTTATTGTGATAATTTGTTGGTTTTCTGTATATTAGCACACTAAGTTATAAATTGCAACACGAGTCGATATTCGTATTGTCAATCCAACGCTAACACAAAACGAAAGGCCAGCAATGCACTTGCAACCAGGGACCGATACTTACTGGTATTTTTAAAAAACCCTGAATTAGCCCAATATTTTGGATTATTTTTTGCTCTTTACGTAGGGCTGAATCATGTATTTAGGTAACAACGTCGTATTATTAGATTGCCCCATTAACGAAATAATGAACCGGTGACCATAATAATACCGGTATTTTTCTATGGAGAAAATACCGGTATCCGATCCCTGCTTGCAACTAATCTAGACTCGCAAGCGTCCATAGGATGTGTTCTGTTCAGTCGTTTAAAAATATCAATAGCATAATGACCATTTAATCATTCTTCAATAAACGTCAAAAACCTATAGTTACCGGTGTTTGCCTGCGGCTATATTAAAGTACAATTGAAAGCAAACATGGTACGTTATTACCCGTGTTTCAGAGCATTCTCTTGAACAATTTTTATTCGATTATTACTGTTTGTAACCTTTATCGATACTAAAGAGCTACCAAATAGCCCAGTCAAGGAGTCTAACCCGCTTATTCATAAAACTTAACAAACCTCTGCTAACTAAATAGTTCTTTGTCCCATTCTCACAAACGTCAATGTCAAAGTGACAGATAAGGACAAACGAACTTTAGCGGCTAGTTAACTAATATAGGTTTGACAGACAAACGTCTGATGAATAAGGGGGTAAATTTCGAAATGTTAATCAACTTTGATGAAATTTGTTAGGAATGTTCAAGCTAGAATTCTATTTTTATATGCAGCGCCGGTGGCAAACAAGCGTACGGCCCACTTGATGGTAAGCGGCCACCGCAGTCACGTACGCGGTGCCGATCTTTTATGAAATTTGAGAATTCACTGTGTTGACAGCAGAAGGGACAAAGGGTCTCGCCGGGTTTCCATATGAAATCTGCACTGGCGTCTTTTTTGACATTGGTGCCTTTAATATGTTGCTAGTAGTTTAAAGTAATTTTTGGCCAATTATCAAACCCCTAACTCCATTCGTTTTTGGAAAATGAGGGTTGCAACCCCTAACTTCAAAATTATTTTTCTACGAAACTATGATAGATATTCACATGAAACCAACGCGACATGAAAGCTCTTAATTATCTTTACATTACATATTTTTTTTATAATTTTTTAAATAACTATAGGGCTGCAAAAAAAATATTGAAAAATATAGGGGTGGTTTTTAGTAGCTATTTCTTGAGGTACACCGACCAAAATAAAACCGTATAATCAGTACGTATCCAACTATAATATGTAATAATTACATAGAGGTGAGATAGGTGGAACATATTTAAAAAAATAAAAATCTCAATTTGTTACTTAAACTTGATCTAACCTGACGCCTGTTTAGATTTTTTCAATGTCGTATAATGATTAATAAACGCCTTTACAATCTTTTACAATAATTCTGATGTGATTATTCAAATATGTTACAATATGTTACCGTGTGACTGAACTTGTGAGCGCGCAAAAAAAAGAGGTAAAGAAAACTAGGACCATCTTTATTATCATCACTGCTCGATTCATATGCTTGTCTCTGTTTATACACTAATAATCTGCACTTGTTACAAAATAAAGAGCCTATTTGAACGGTAGTTTTGCAAACAGCTTGGTATTTTAGAATTTCTTCGTCTGTTCGAATGTGTTTATATATTTAACTGATAAAAATAACGCAGTTTCGTGAACTTGTCATAACTTGTCGATAGCGCGGTATATTACGAGTGTCAACTAGTATCAGTTTAACGGGCGGCGGCGGCAGCGGCAAGCGTTTTGCGCGCTCACAAGTTCAGTCACACGGTAACATACTGTAACATATTTGAATAACCACATCAGAATTATTATAAAAGATTGTAAAGGCGTTTATTAATCATTATACGACATTGAAAAAATCTAAACAGACGTCAGGTTACATCAAGTTTAAGTAACAAATTGAGATTTTTTTTTTTTAAATATGTTCCACCTATCTCACATCTATGTAATTATTACATATTATAGTTGGATACGTACTAATTATACGGTTTTTTTTTGGTCGGTGTACCTCAAGAAATAGCTACTAAAAACCACCCCTATTTTTTTCAATATTTTTTTTGCAGCCCTATAGTTATTTAAAAAATTATAAAAAAAATATGTTATGTAAAGCTAATTAAGAGCTTTCATGTCGCGTTGGTTTCATGCGAATATCTGTCATAGTTTCGTAGAAAAATAATTTTGAAGTTAGGGGTTGCAACCCTCATTTTCCAAAAACGAATGGAGTTAGGGGTTTGATAATGGGCCAAAAATTATTTTAAACTACTAGCAACATATTAAAGGCACCAATGTCAAAAAAGACGCCAGTGCAGATTTCATATGGAAACCCGGCGAGACCCTTTAGGTCCCTCGCTCTAAACACAGTGCATCCTCGGGAGCTCTGGCAACCTTGCTCACCTCCAGGAACGTGTTGTGTGTCTGATTTGACAGATGACAGGAGACGCCACAACATGCACATCATCCACAAAGTTGCATATCCATACATAAATGTACTGTATCGGCTTGCCTGCAGGCCGTATGCTTGTCTGCCACCGTAAACGGTGTAAAAAGAGCGAAATGACATGCCTCCAGACTGAACCCGGTTAAAAAGAAAGAGCTCCTCGTTCTTTTTGTTCAAATAAACCAATTTTTATAGTCTCGCCGACTGTACAGCTGGTATTGCAATTTGTAGCTTACGTCAGTAAAATAAGGTCCAAAGTTGAACTTAACCTGTGAGTCGTCCGTAAATGCCAATGTCGATCTTCGTTAATTTGTGTCACGCTGACAAAACGCGGAAGAAACGTATTCAAACGCAGAGTAAATATTTCTATACACTGTGAGCGTTAATAACCCGAAAAATTTAAACAAACGATTTTAGAGCCTAATTAGAATATATAAAGTTATACAGGGTGTCCAGTAAATAATGGACAAGCTTCTAACCACCGATAGAGCACCTGAGGCTGGTTCATCATCATCATCACCATCATCATCATTTCAGCCGAAAGACGTCCACTGCTGAACATAGGCCTCCCCCAAATGGGGGGGATTTGCCATAGTCGCCACGCTTGGCAAGCGGGTTGGCGACCGCAGTTTGGTGGTGGTAATGATCGAAGGATGCTGCTGCCCACCCTCCGATTTTCCCTTATTCGCCTCTTACGAAACCCACGGGAAGAGACGGGGTGGCGCAATTTTTACCCGGCAACCACACGGGTGAGGCTGGTTCAGAAAATGGATTTTCATGTTTAGTAAAAGTCCCTTGGTTTTCGAGATAATCGAACTTTTCCATTTTCTTAATAATTGGTACCTCCTTTGACTTTAATGACTGTCGAGGCCATAAATGAAGAGATATTCTCTTTGTTTTTATTGCTAAATATTCTTAATAGTCTTGCTAACAGACAGGCATTAGAGTTATCTCTGTTTTTCATTAACAACTTTTTTCGTTGACTCAGGCCAATCATTAAGAAAATGGAAAAGTTCGATTATCTCGAAAACCATGGGACTTTTACTAAATCTGAAAGTCCTTTTTCTGGACCAGCCTCTATCGGTGGTTAGAAGCTTGTCCATTATTTACTAGACCTGTATAACATATAGTCCAAAAACCCATAATTTATGAGAATAATTCGAGAGAGATTCCACTCACACCTCAGATTAGGTTGAAACCGCTCAACCAATCTCACTGGAGCGTAAACTCTTACTCCCTTATTCATAAAACTTAACAAACCTCTGCTAACTAAAATGTCTGTTGTCACTGTCTCACAAGCACATGTGTCAAAGTGACAGATAAGGACAAACGAATTTTAGCGGCTAGTTAACTAATATAGGTTTAATAGACGTTTATGAATAAGGGGGTTAGAGTATTCCAGTGTTCCAAGCCACATGCGTGGTCGTCTCGGAGGTTTTCCCCTGGATTTTCCCCAGGCTACTATCCAACCGCGCACTCCTATCGCTTTATTGGGTCCGGCCTATAAAGCCACAGTCAGTTTCAAAAAAAAAAATCGAGAGTGGATTGATAACGTAAAGTTGTTTAGGTAATAAAATCGAAAATAATAAATAAATATTAGAGGACAATCTTACACAAATCGAACTAGCCCCACAGGAAGCTCAAGAAGGCTTGTGTTATGGGTACTAGACGACTATATATTTAATAGATGTAAATACTTAAATACATAGAAAACATCCAAGACTCAGAAACAAATATTCATGCTCATCACACAAATATTTGCCCTGACCGGGATTCGAACCCAGGACCGTCAGCTTCACAGGCACTACCCACTAGGCTAAACCGGTCGTCTGAAAATACCCACAGTAACCTATGAAGCTATCCGTAGCAGAACTGGGGTCACCGACATAGCCTTCAAAATTGCGAGACTTAAGTGACAGTGGGCAGGGCACATTGCTCGCAGGACTGACGGTCGATGGGGCCAGAAACTGCTTGAGTGGCGTCCACGCACCGGAAGACGAGCTGTCGGTAGGCCTCCGACAAGGTGGAGTGATGACCTGGTGAAGGTCGCGGGAATCCGGTGGAAACGAACGGCACAGGACCGATCTAAATGGCGAGCCTTGGAGGAGGCCTATGTTCAGCAGTGGACGTCTTTCGGCTGAAATGATGATGATGATGATGAACCGATGAAGAAACGCGTTCTAAACGTAGAATTTAAAACGGTATTCTAAAAGCGACCGTTACGGTAAACCCGATTAATTTTTCACAAACACCACGTGTAATGGCTGTACAAACATTACGATAAATTGTCCACAATGATTCAATTAAGCGGTCGTTATGTCACCATAATCATCGATATTGACCGGCGCACAACAGTTATTAGCATTTTAATAGTGTTGATGAATATAAAAAGAAAATGGCGTTTCATAACGGTTAAAATGTAATATTATTAAGCTATAAACGCAAATAAATATAACTTTTATTATTTGCGTTTGTACAGTGTAACAAAAGTAGTGAGGACCCGCGGGGTAATCACGTAACTTTTAATGTCAAATTTTAATTGTCAGCCCATACAGTTATACTTCAAAATTGACAGTAAAATCTATCTACCGTTAGTACATAAAGTTACGTGATTCGCCTGCAGCTCATACATTTATACTTCAAAATTGACAGTAAAATCTATCTACCGTTAGTACATAGAGTTACGTGATTCGCCTGCCGTTTGCATATCCGGTATCGTGTTTTGATTAGGAAAAAAATAGAAGAAAATTTTTTTTGATGCAATCAATTTTTGGCCTTTGTATGGACAGTTGGCTGACTTGGACGACCTGCCAAATAGAAAAAAAATTTTCGCGTCAATAAAAATTTTCTGCTATTTTTTTCTAATCAACCTTAGAGCTGAAATGGTCGCGTACGGTACGGTTTCAGAGGAATTTCCTCCCACGGACGCTCCGGTTGTGGAATGAGCCTGCCGAGGTTTTCCCGAGGGACTACAGTATGGGGTTCTCCAAGAAAGGAGTGTATAAATTTTTAAAGGGTCCGCTACGCACATGTGACACCCCAGGAGTTGCAAGCGTCCATAGGCTACGGTGACCGTTTACCATCAGGCGGGCCGTACGCTTGTTTGCCACCGACGTGGTATTAAAAAAAAAACAAAAAACGATACCGAATATGCCCTTAAACGCATTCTCACTACTTTTGTTACACCCTGTATATTTACTCACAAAGAAACGCATCTGTTATAGTAGATTGTATTACAAGGGAGTAAAATGCAATATTTCATCGAGGGCTAGCGTGATGAATCCCGAACGAATAGAAGGATTCCAGGATACAATCCCAAGCGTAGCGAGGGAGTTTAACATGGAATCCTGAGCGTAGTGGGGGATTTAAACCGCGACGCCCGTTAGAAATAATTTGCCGTGTAATATACTCTTCTTTTCACTTCTCTAGAAAACTATTCATCCAAATAAGTAAGTAAAAGAACAATACTTGATTAATCATCAATCCATTTATTTAAGAGAAAGAAAAAATACGTATAATAAATGAAAATTAAAAATTTGCTCGACCCGTCTTCTATTACCGGTCCCGGGGATCCCTGGGATCATAACAAAAGAATGCTATTGTTTATTTTTTATTGTTTATTTGTAATATTTAAAAAGTTATAGCTGTATTATAATATAGTCTTTAAGAGTCTATATTGAAATTGAAACGTTTGTTTTCACTAATAAGGCTCGGTTTTATAAAAATCCGTTAGACCTTATGTCGGGTTATGTCAAAAAAAGTACTGGGTTACTGAAATTTGATCTGACATTTGGTTTAACGGATCTTTATAAAAACCGGCCTTAGACAACTAAATTGACTTGATAACTTTGATAAGTCGCCTTCTCCTTTGCACAACATTCCCTATCACGTCTTCCATCTATACAGCTATCTCTTTTGTACAAGAAAGTTTATGCCGTAACCCCCAGATTCGTGACACTTGAAACTTCAGCGTTATCCTGTCATTCTGTCAATACAATGATGAATGGTAAACTCGTCAAATCCCTATCCCGAAGTGGATACATTCATCAATCGCTAGCGATGTTGTCGGAAAGTTTTCGAGTTTCCACAGGGGCTGTCTCATGGACTGTCACTTATTAATAAGTGACAGTCTTAAGGCCGGGTTTTATAATTAGGATAGTTACATTGTTTGAGATTTGGAGTGTTTGCACCCATATGACGAACAATCGGGCTCAATGGATCCTATTAACTCTGATTTTCTGAAGTAACAACAAATATGTGTATCACGCTTACGATCCGTGGCCGGTGAATAGGGCATTGTGTTATGGGGAAATTTTAAACGAGCGCAATATAAAACGAAATCGTAGGAAGGCTCAGTAGGTTCATAAAAATTACTAAAATGCAAAAGTTGACGGTAAAAAAAGTACTTTAAGGCCGGATTTTATAAAGATCCGTTAGACCAAATGTCAGATCGAATTTCAGTAACTCATTACATTTTTTGACATAACAAACCGACATAAAGTCTAACGGATCTTTATAAAACCGAGGCTAAGGAGCTCCTAGTTTCCAATGACCTTTGATTTGTAACTCCGTTTTCTCTTGTTTTTCGTATTAAAAATAACGAGGTTTACCGAAATAGTATCTCATTTGGGTCATACGCGGATTTAGGTTCGCGTCTTTTCACATACCAAAAGTTAGGCTACAAAGCTTAATTTTGTATTGGACCAGTAACCCGCATAAACGGTGTCTCCGTTTCTATAAATCCCTGTAATAAAAACATAGCTAACATGCACATAAGCCGTTAACTATTGACCACAGGACGGACGACTTTTTTTTAACTAAGTAAGACCCATTTAGTTCAAATCTCATCATTTTCGAGATATATGGCATCATACTTTGTCAAATCTAGACCGGAAAACAAGTTTTTTGGACGTCATTTTTGTGCGGATGAGTTAAAAATAAAAATCTCTCTTGTGCTGTTAGATACGTCAATAAGGAACAGTTATATGTACATTTCATATTAGAAGTGCATAAACAACATACTAATATCGAAATTAGAGCTTTTTTGAATCATGTTTCATAAAACATACAAAATAATAGTCAGTTTTATACAAAAATTAGTTCTTGTAAATGTAGATAAAGGACTGAAGAACTGATAAGGGGCTTTATAAGTTTTAAAATGTTTTGATTTCAAATTAACACAAAAGTGTTGATAATACCAATAAAGTGATTAAAGGATACGATGACTTTATAATAGTTTTATATAGTAACATAAGATTTATTTTAGTTTATTTTGTTTAATAGAATTTAAGCGGAAAAAAACCGTTTTTAGTTCGAAATCGTTTTGGACTGTTTTTTGAATCGATATTTCTTAATGAGAATATTAAAAGATACTATTAAAATTTATGGTATAAGGTCGCAATAGTTTTGGCCCCTATTTCACCAAGTTGACATTTGTATGTATTTGACATAATGTAAGTTGACAAATCGACCATTTTCATGTGAATACCGTTTCACTTTGTTGTAATGTTTTTTGACAATTGTCGCGCCTGTCAGCTTTGGTGAAATAGGGGCCTGTTCTAAATAGTAACATTGAGAAAATGTCAAAATACGTGTCAATTCAAACAGAAAATGGCCTAAATAGATGGGCGTGCTTTAACTTATAAGGGCTCATAACCGTTTGTGCCGTAAATATATCTGTAGATTTGACAGACCATCGATGATAGCACGTGGAGCCTCTTTCACTGCCAAGCTTTTCGTAGCTAACTCTACATATGGGGCAACGCAAGGTTTGAATCTGAGTCTATGAGCAGGGCACCCGCTAGGCGGGTTCCTATTAGTGAATGGGTTAATGGTCCTTATCAGTTAAAAAACGCTCATCTATATATGCCATTTTATGTTTGAATTGACACGTATCTTGACATTTTCTCAATGTTACTATCTAGAACAGGACCATGGCGATCTTATGTCATAAACTTTAAATGTATATTTTGGATTTTTCATTAAGAAATATCGTTGCAAACATCACTCCAAATCGACCAATTTCAGGATAAAAACTAGTTTTTTGCGCTTAAATTCTACTACACACAATAAAATCAAAAAATGGCTATGTTACTATCTAAAACTTTAATAAAATCATCGTAGCCTTTAATAATTTTATTGGTATTATCAATAATTTTGTCAGAATTTGAAATCAAAACATTTTAAAACTTAACTAAGTACACTAAAGGCCGTGCAACGAGAAGTATCGCGTTCTTTGAAACGCTGTTCTGCCCAGACGAGGAAACAATAAAGATTGTTTAGGACGATATCGTGTTTGTGGGCCACTAGATGGCGCTGTACCTAATAGAAACTAGATAACGGTTGTTCGATTCGAATTCCTTAAGAAAGAGCCGTCTAGTCGTCATATTTGATTGGTAACCAAGTATGTGCGTAGTAACGGTGTAAACAAGGATTGATATTCAGATATATAGGTACTGTTACACATGCTCAAAATTAGCACATAAAAAGCATGCTCATTAGTATGCTTAATATGAGCATACTTTTGAGTTGTATACATTTGCTTGGGATAAGCATGCTACTCACATGCTAACTACTAGCATGCTCATTAAGCAAGAGCGTCCACACTTGCTAATCTTGCTAATACCACGCCCCCCTCCACCCGCGCTGCAGGTAGCATGCGCAAAAATCGAATGACCGTTGATTTTTGAGCAAACTCAAAATCAGCATGCTCATTATTAGCAATGTTTTGACACACATGCTACTAAGTAGCAATTGCTCAATAGTGGCATGCTTTCGTGCTAGAAATCAGCATGTATATCAGTACCTTATGATTCTTGATTATATGACTGTGTTTCTGACAATAGCCGAAACATGATCGCTTAAAATTTACTCCATAAAAAAATCAAAAGTTCAGTCTTTATTTTCCTTTTTTTACTCAGTCTACTAAAACAACGCGTTATCAAACTAAAAAACCGGCCAAGGGCGAGTTGGACTCGCGCACGAAGGGTTCCGTACTAGTATCTATAAAACAGCAAAAATAACTTAACCAAAATTACAGTTAAATCAACCTATCTCAAAAACTATAAGAGATACTTTGATCAAACCAAAAATCGTTGAAAGAGTTAATTAGCATGCATCATCTCTATTTTTTTTAGAATTTTATACCCCGTAGTTATAAAAATAGAGGGGGGGGGACATACTTTTTACGACTTTGAGAGCTGATATCTCAAAAACCGTTCACTTTAAGAAAAATGTTTTTTAGAAAACTTTATATCATTTTAAAAGACCTTTCCATTGATACCCCACACGGGTATGTACATCGAAAAAAAAATTTTCATCCCTCAGTTACATGTATGGGGGGCCCCACCCCCAATTCTTTTTTTTACTATTTAGTGTCATAATTTTGTAGCGGTTCATACAACACATATTCCCATCAAATTTCATCACTGTAGTACTTATAGTTTCCGAGTAAATCGGCTGTGACAGACGGACAGACGGACAGACGGACAGACGGACAGACGGACATGACGAAACTATAAGGGTTCCGTTTTTGCCATTTTGGCTACGGAACCCTAAAAAATAAGTTAAAATAAGAAGAAACTGTGCCTTTGTGATTCTGGCTAATTTCATGAAATATTTACCTTTTATTTTGCTCAGGCTATAATTTCCTTCTCAATATCGTTTATTTGTGTATTTATACTTGTCCTTAATAAATTATATGTGTATGTATGTTTTATATCTCTTGTCTTTTTTATACCTTGTTGTACAGGTTGCTGAATTTGTCAACCTCCGTTCATTTCTTCTCTCATTTGCTTAAAGGTTAACTGGAAGAGATCCCTTAAAGGGATAAGTTCGCTACATACCATTTCTTTTTGTGTTTGTAATTTTTGTTATTGTGTACAATAAAGAGTTTTACTACTACTACTACTACTACTACTACTAAAATGATGGTATTTTACCTCATCTAAACTCTGACAAGAGGAAATTTTATAAACTGTACACAGTCAGATATTTATCGAGCCTCTCGTTAAGCCTCACTCGAAACGCGACACTTCGCAGCCTATTATAGGGAACATAACCTCAATATTTCATTGCATGTTTGAGAAAACACCTGTTGTCTCGTTCCCATCATTAAAATTACGACATAAGCTAGAGAGTGGGAGTGAGAGTGGCAATTATTTGTCAGTGTCACTGGGACAACCACCTTGAAACTACAGAGTTATTTTATAAAAAGTTAGTTAAATAAATAAGGAGCTATAATAAAAAAAATGTAGATAATATACACTAATCTACCTAGCCGTAAACTAAGCAAAGTTTGTAATATGGGGACGGTAAATAAAATACGTTGGATACATAGAAGATCATAGAAGACATCCGATGTTCAGGGGCTCCACGTGCTATTTTTTTTAAACAACGCCGGTGGCAAACAAGCGTATGGTCCACCTGATGGTAAGCGGTCACCGCAGCCTATAGACGCCCGCAACTCCAAAGGAGTCACGCGTTGCCGACCCTTTTATTTGAGGATGCATTGTGTTGACAGCAGTAGGAACACATTTAGGTCCCTCGCTCTCAACACAGTGCATCCTCGGGAACTCTGGCAACCTTGCTCACATCCAGGAACACAACATTAAATACTTATATAGTAAATAATGTTATCATGGCTGTGGTCTTCTGCAAGGCGGAGGTACTTCTCCAGTTGGGCGGCTCCAAATTCGAGCAAGATGACATTTTGCTCTGCCCTATCTCTCTTCTATTCATCGGTTTTTGACGAGTTTTGAGTTGGTATAGCTCCGTCAAAACTACATATATATTTACGGCACAAACGGTTATTGGTTCTTCAATTCTTTATCTACATTTGAAAGAGCCAGATTTTGTCAGTCCGACCCAGGTCGGGCCTAGCTGAGTTTCTTGCTGGACTCTTCTCAGCTCGCGACAAAACTCCCAGTAGCTCGATTCCACTCACACCTCAGATTCGGTTGAAACCGCTCAATCAATCTCACTGGAGCGCAAACTCTTAGAGTATTCCAGTGTTCCAAACCACACGCGTAGTCGTGCCGGAGGTTTTCCCCTGGATTTTCCCCAGACTACTCTCCAACCGCGCACTCCTATCGCTTTATTGGGCCCGGCCTATAAAAAAAAAACAGCAGATTTTGAAAAAACCTCTTATTTTTTTATGCGTTTTCAAACATGGCCCAAAAAACCTCAATTATTGATACAAATATGTTGTTGATGCACTTATATATATATGAAATGTACATGTAACTCTTACTTATTGACCTCTCTATTAACGCAAGAGAGATTTTTATTTTTAACTTATCTTCTCAAAAGGGGCCATCCATGAAGTATGTCACACGTTAAGGGGGCGGGAGGGGGTCGACGAAGTGTGACATTGTGTGACAAGAGGAGGGAGGGGTCCCACCTTTTGTGACATCACATTTCAAAATCCAAAACATCTAATGAGTTAAAATGCCAAATATGGACTATTAACGAAAAACTTACAAGTGCATATACAAATAGAGTTGGAAAAACTCTATTTGTATACGCATAAGGTTTAAATTGTGTGTTGGCGATAATTTATTGTTATGTTATTTTTTTCAAATGTTTGAGTTGATGTTGGTTAGTAGTTAATTTCGGAATATGTGACGTCACACTATGGGGGGGGGAGGTCTCACAAATGTGACCAACTGTGGCAAGGACGGGGGAGGGGTCGAAAAATCAGTTTTGAAGTAAATATGCTATACTATTTTGGTAAAACTAGTTTTATTGACACGATAAGCCATAAAATACAGGAGAAAACGGACAGATCGAAGGTTGGGAGCTAGGAACCCCTTCAGTAACACAGTTATTCGTGCTCATCACAAAAACAAATGCCCTAAGTCACCGGGATTCGAACAGGGCTCGGATACCGGTATTTTCTCCATAGAAAAGTACCGTTATTATTACGGTCACCGACTCATTATTTCGTTTTTGGGTCTATCACCTTTTCTTTGTTGTTATTCTGTCCCGTCAACGAGGAGACAACAGTAACCGAGTTTCTTAGAAAAATATTTATAATATGGACTTCTGGCATGCTCATGAGATGGCCCGTGTCCAAATGGATAGATAGTCATCGCTAAAACTCATTTTTGGTAGATTTAAAGCCTATAAAATCACATTTTTAAAGAGTGACCCAGGAGACGTAACCATGGTAACGAGCAACAAAGAATAATCCACTCTTTTAATGGGACAATCTAATAATACGACGTTGTTACCTAAATACATGATTCAGCCCTACGTAAAGAGCAAAAAATAATCCAAAACATTGGGCTAATTCAGGGTTTTTTAAAATACCGGTACCGGTCCCTGGATTCGAATCCCGGTGACCTAGGGCATTTGTTTTTGTGATGAGCACGAATAACTGTGTTACTGAAGCTCCTAGCTACGAATGACCTTCGATGTGTCCATTTTCCCCTGTTTTATATGGCTTATCGTGCCAATAAAAACGAGTTTTACCAAAATAGTATACCATATGTGATAATCCACATCGAAAGGGACCTTATGGCGGCATGCGCTTACGTTGCACCTATTCACTATTGTATTGGAACAGCGGCAATAAAGGCGTAAGTGCCGGCCGCCATAAGGTCCCTTTCAATATGGATTATCACATATTTACTTCAAGACTCACGGTCTTCGAGATACATGGCATCAAACTTTGGAAATTTTAGGCCAAAACACCAGTTTTTTGGACGTAACTTATGTGAAGATAAGTTAAAAATGGCTGTTAGCCACGTAGACCAACTAAACTAAAGTGGTCGTGGACTAAGAGAATGGAATGATAAACCCGTGGCCTTTGCGTGTATTTTTAACGTGACCACGCTTCCTTTGAACTGAATAATATATGTCAAGAACGTATCATTACATTAAATTGTACCTCATTAGTTATTAAGCCATCTTCTAATTGAGGCTTACATAAATTATTGAGGGGACGATGCTCTTGAAGTCATTATAAAAACGTAAATTAGTATTTAGGACAAACCTGTGAAGCTGACGGTCCCGGGTTCGAATCCCGGTCAGGGCAAATATTTGTGTGACGAGCATGAATATTTGTTTCTGAGTCTCGGATGTTTTCTATGTATTCATCTATTAAATATATCGTCGTCTAGTACCCATAATACAAGCCTTCTTGAGCTTACTGTGGGGCTAGTTCGATTTGTGTAAGATTGTCCGCTAATATTTATTATTTATTTATTTATTTATTTAAAAGGTTTTTCAAAATGTGGCTCTTGCAAATGTAGATGAAGGATTGAACCGATAGCCGTTTGTGCCATAAATATATCTATAGTTTTAACGGAGTTATATGAACTCAAAACTCGTCATAAAACGATGTATAGTGCGTGAAGGCCCTTAATACGCAGTTTAATAAACTAACGAACGTTGAAATTCAAATACAGTTAGTGAATTTTGTTGTCAATTAATAATTATGGGTCATACTTAGTTGCAAAAACAAAAGCCGTCCCTCCTGTGGTCAATAGTTGACTTTAGCTATTTTTTTATTACATGTATTTATGGTGACAGAAACACCGTTTATGAGGGCTGGTGGTCCAATCCAAAATTGAGCTTTGTTTAACTTTTGGTATGTCCACAGCAAAGACGCGAACCTAAATCCGCGTGTGACCCTTATACCGTCTTAAAGCAATTGAAGTGGAAGTACTTCCTGTAGGATATTAGGATTTTACGATTCATGTCCAATTCCTGTTATTTTTCTGCGTGACTGCAGTGTTTGCATGATAATTTCGCGTCGGAAAATATATGCCATAGTAATAAATCTGAAATGTCAGACACTGAAGGTAAAAAACTTAAAACTGAATATAGCAATAAGATAATCTAAATAAAAAAAATAAATAAAAAGCATTTATTCACCAATAAAGGTTACACCAATAATTTAAAGGTTGGGACTTCCTAGTAAGTATACAATACCTGTGTACCAAATAACAAGCTTGAAAGGAAAGTGCAGTCTAATCACGTTACTTAATGTACTAACGGTGGTATATTTAATAACACTTTTGAAGTATATATGAGCTAACGTCAAAAATGACATTAAAATATGCCTAACATTACATAAGGCTACATAATGGGTATAAAAAAAACAACAGAAATAAGTAGCTCCTTCTTTTAGGCATCAATTAAAAAGCTGTAAACTAACGGTGATGATTAGGCTTGGGACTTTTAGATGTCGGCGTGTTTCTAGAATCTACGGAGTCGCCGTTAAGTTAAAATATTTTTTTCAAAGTCAAAGTGTAAAAATAAAACATTATATCAGATGTGATGATTTATGCTGTAATATAACCACGTTATAATGACTGCAATAATTTTATCATAAATCTATTACACACACAAGTCACAGTTCGCATTTACTTAATTAAGAATTCTCTTTGATGCTTGTGTTGGGACAGACTACTGACAAATATTTTACAAATAAAAAAACCACTTTCACAAACAATTGACATTTTTGATTAAAGACGGTCTGATATAATTTAAAATGAATAGTTTTACGACTTGCGAAATTGAGTCCTTGTTAGAGCCGAATAAAGAGTTAAAATATGATGAAGAAGTTTTCTATATTGTGTACTTTATGTAATGTATAGTAAAGTGAGCTTAAAGTATTTGTTTTATTTTATTTTGTTTACCAATAGTAGCGCTTTCTCTTTGACTACTTTGACTTCGAAAAAAATATTTTAGCATAATGGCGACTCCTTGGATTCTAGAACCACGGGAAGCATCCAAAAGTCCCAAGGCTACTGACGATTGAATATAACTCCGGTGTCTAACTATACTGAATTTAATGTGGCGCATACGACGCACTAATTTAATATGTTTACAAATGGAGGTTCTTCCGGTGCGTGCACCACGCACCGGAAGACGAGCTGTCGGTAGGCCTCCGACAAGGTGGAGTGATGACCTGGTGAAGGTCGCGGGAATCCGGTGGAAACGAACGGCACAGGACCGGTCTAAATGGCGAGCCTTGGGGGAGGCCTATGTTCAGCAGTGGACGTCTTTCGGCTGAAATGATGATGATGATGATGAAATGGAGGTTTCTTTTCAGAGCCGGATACTGGAGGATGCGTCGCTAATGTGTAACTCCTGGTCACCAAGACACAATGTAAGTCCAGTTTCTGAATAATATACTTTTATGTAATTAAAATAGTTATACACCGTGGGCGTTAATAATCCGAAGCATTTAAACCAACGATTTTATAGCCAAATTAGAGTAATTAAATAAATGAAATAAATGAACTTTATTCTGCAAGTAGGCCGCAAAGGCACTTCTACAAGTCAAAAACTACTAGCGTTTCTCATGAGACCACTGCCGAGAAGAAACGCCGAAAGAAACTCGACAGTCAGTCATTTTCTCCAAAATATACTTATTACAATGATACTACTTAACCTACTTAAGTAAATGTAGATGGTACACAACAAAAGAGAATTGAAAGAAAAACGAGGAAAAAATAACAAAAAATAACAGTATGTAAAGTTATATAACATATAGTCCAAAAACACATACTTTTAGAGATATTAACTATTTTAAACAAATCACATGTTAAAAAATCTCAATTCTAACACACCCTAAAGGCGTGACGTAGCCACTATTACAAGCAGACACACTAACTGCGTGGTTGTCAGCCAGTTTCAATTATATTTGGTATCTATCCTACAAAAAGGTTTCACTACCGACAGTTTTGTTCTATTGTCAATCGCGAGAATGCAAACTATTTAACTTCACTGATAAGCATGTATCCAGACTTTTGGTTCGGGGGGAGACAAACATTGAAACAACCGTGTAAAAATCGCTGTAATCACTACTGGCTAAAAACGTTTTCGGGGGGGGGGGGGGGGGAGAAATCCCAACTCTCCCCCCTTCTATGTGCCTGTTCACTGATAACTGGCTGATAGTTTGAAATTGATGTCACTAAAATGACAATGCTGGCTCTGTTTCTCAACTTGAGATTGATGAAACTCGCTCACTCTGAAGTAAGTTTGTTCACAAAGAAGCGGTCAATTAATATTTTAATTTGTACTGAAATAGTAATTTAATTAAGACACGTAATTGGAGCCATGTTGATATAGCATTATTTACTAGTACTGTCAAAATACGTGGTTTAAATTTTTCGGGTTATTAAAGCCCACGTGTATTTTTATAGCAATACAGCATGGTACTGATATGACATAGTTGGCTTAAGGCGAGGCAACGAGATTTATGGTATTTTAGATATTATTTTCTTAGTAGCCTAGTGTCGAATTTGCATTAAACACTTTCATTTCATAGTTGCTATAAGTGAGTATATTTTATTTCGCCTACAGTTTGTACTTCGCTGAAATGAAAAACGACACAAATATGTAAACTTAAATCGAAAGAGTAGAGAATCCGTGTTAACCCGATACCGCATACGAAGCCATATATGGCAGATATCGTTGTAGACCTTATTGCATCGTATCAAGGTTCAAATTTAAAGATATATTTTTTTACGTCATGCGGTAAAGGGTTAATGACAGGTAAGGGCTTATCCAGAGATCACGCGAGCTTTTTTGGCCCACTTTTAGACACCCCCTTCCCCCTTGGTGATCTTTGGTGAGGTTCTACCACCAAAGATCACCACAGATGACCACCTCCCCACGAAACCTGTATTTTTTCACTATTTAGAATCTAAACTGAAATGATATTGTGTTAGTTGATATTGTGTTTATTTTCGTATATAGGGTGCAACAAAACTAGTAAGGATCCGTTTAGGGGCATATTCGGTATCGTGTTCTGATTAGGAAAAGATAGTAGATTTTTTTTGACGCAATAATTTTTTGGCCTTTGTACGGACACTTGAAAGTTGCAAGCTGAAAAAAAATTTCTTCTATTTTTTCCTAATCAGAACACGATACCGAATATGGCTTAAAAGGATCCTCACTAGTTTTGTTACAGCCTTTATGTGTTAAGCAGAATTGCAAACGCTCTAAACTTGAAAAAAAAAACGTAAAAGGACTCCTCGAGCCTACGAACTAAGTAGGTAAAGTTTGAACCTAGAGGGAGCATATCCTTTTCCATTACAGCGGGGTTTCAAAATGTAACGCAACTGTGTTATAAGTTGTTATAATGATTTTCCATAAGTGTGCGTCTGTGTCTAACTTAAATGAAGGGCCTAAAGGAAAGTTAGGGCCCACTCTTACTCAGCGCATAGAAATCGTCTGAAGTGATAGACCTTTAGTTAGATATCTATGACAGTAAGATGTAGTTGGTGTGACTGTAAATTTCTATCATACGGTCGAATGATGCTTAAAGCCCTATAATAATAAATTTAAAAAAATTATGTTTGATTTCATTATCAGTAAAGTTAAATTTGTTCTACTACGTGACGAAAGTTACCATTACATTTTGAGGATGACTATGTAATGAGGGCTACCGCGTATGAATTCACCGCTAGAGGCCCTAGTGTAGCGCGGGGTCTCCGAAACGTCAAATGTCACTCTTTGTGGTTGCGCTACGCGGGTTAATATCTAATTGGAGCAATATAGTGACTATTTTGCTATACCTGAGCTTGATTATGGCAAATATGAGTTAAGGGTCAATGATTGTCAGTGCTTTGAGACAGTTTTGTCTTTCGGAAACTTATTTCCTCCTTTTTTCCGAACAAAACGGGACTACGCTACAATGCGGGATGTTCGATACTTTTACGGTACAGTTTTAAGGTATTGAATATGATTTAAATGTAAACTTCGTTCTCATGTCCATAATAATCAATAACAATTTTTGACAGCTGGACATTACTCGACAGTGGCGCCAACTGGTGAGCACAAAAACGATAGCCCCCATTATCGAGACGTAGTGGAATGAAACATTTCACTGATTGAAAGCCCTTAAATATCTGTCTTTTTTAAATACTCAATTTAATCATAACAGAACCCAAACAAGCCAAATTACGAAATCAGTAAAAGAAATACGATTCTAATTCTATGTGGATAAGACTCAAATTACTAGTAAGTTTATCGGTGATATACGAATAATCTATCAAATTGCTTGCGATTCGATATTCGAATTTACCTAACGTCAAATTAATATCGTCACTGTATTTGACATTGGTAAATGAAACTAAAGTGCATTCTTCATTCAGAAACATCAATTTGGACCGTATTCACATAATAGTAAAGTCTAAAATGAGATACGTAATTGCTGATACTGAATGCCTATTTGGTTTAATTTTCATTGTCGATTTACTTATTAGAAGGTATTATGTGCCTTGGCATGCTGGTTTATTTTGAACTTTAATGCATGAAAAATAAAGTCTAGTGTAACGGTAACTTAAAAAGCATATCATAAGCATTTTTAATGACTTGTATGTTGAGAGATGCTAAGTTACTACAGACAGTTATGGGCAGTAATTAATAATTTTGAAATGACAGTCTGTAAATATTTGAAATTGCACATTCATTGCACAAATAAACATTCTACACTAGTCAGAATGCTCGCTTTTATCCGTACCTAGTATATTATAAATAATTAATAGTAATACCCACAACCTTGCATCTACGCACACTGAAAAGATTAGTAAATACAGTCCGCAGATTTTTATCCCCAGAACAGTAGGTTCTTATGCCCTTTGCCTTCCATATTCGTTTGGCCAAAAGCCCGCAAATATGGAAGTAAAATTACTTCCATTTGGAGAGAAAAACAAAGCAAAACTAAATAATAATAAATATGTTATATAACTTTATATACTCTAATTTGGCTCTAAAATCGTTGGTGCTTCGTCTTATTAACACTATATTTGTTAAGGACAACATCATAACCAACTTTGTACATAGCTGCATAAATGCAGGCATGTACAAAGTTGGTTATGTTTTTGTCCTTTACAAAGTACACAGAACATGAATTACGGCTGCAATACAGAGAACAAGATGAACATTGCCTTTGATGGTGGTATTAGGTTGGGATTAGGCAGCTTGTCATTTTAGTGACATCAATTTCAAACTAATAGCCAGTTATCCGTGAAGGTAAATAGTTTGCACTCTCGCGATTGAGAACAAAACAAAACTGTCGATAGTGAAATCTTTTGTAGGATAGATGCCAAACTTAATTAAATGAAACTGGCTGACATCCATGCTGTTAGTGTGTTTGCGTCTAAAAGTGGTAGGTGGCTACGTCACGCATTTAGGGTGTGTTAGATTTATCTCTAAAATTAGGGGTTTTTATGTTATATAACTTTATATATACTAAGTACTCTAATTAGGCTCTAAAATCGTTGGTTTAAATCTATATCGTTATATACGCCCACGGTGTACATATAGCTGCATAAATGCAGGCATGTACAAAGTTGGTTATGTTTTTGTCCTTCACAAAGTACACAGAACATGAATTACTGCTGCAATGCCGAGAACAAGATGAACATTGCCTTTGATGGTGGTATTAGGTTGGGATTAGGCAGCTTAGTTGGAACGTGCAGATTACTTAAAATAATGAATATTAAGCATGTTTACTATGTATCATTAATAAAATGATCATATTTTTAAGAACTCTCATTGAAAATCAAAATTTTGCTATTTGTACTACATGAAGTACGTTTTTAGATTTGTTCTGTAGATTTTTTTATTTTTTATTTATCCAAAATACTTAAAGACTAATACATATATCCTAACAGCGAGCGAAAACCGCGTGCGGTTTATCTGTCACTGTTGTCGCTCGTTTTACAATCTCTTATTTTATTTATATTTATCTACATACAATTTATTGCGTACCGCTCGGGCGCGCATCGCTATTTGGCAAGTACATGTTTTTTATAATTGCTTTACACTTGTGCGGATTGCTGATAAGGTTATGGCAGACATCATTAGGCCATTTGTTTACGTTACAGTCTAAATCTGTGTTATATTACAGTCTAAATCATAAATGGGTCATTGTCAGATTGAGGTTCACGTCTTTTCGGTGGACATATCAAAAGTTAAACCTTAATCTTGGATTGGTCTAGTAACCCGCATAAACGGTGTTTTCATAACTATAAGGCTCGGTTGCACCAACATACGATCACAGGCCGGCCATCATCAAATATGGCGCCGGCAGCTGTCATTCTATAGAAACTTGTCAAACATTCTATACAATCAGATTTTGACGAACACCGCTTACGATTATTACTCATATGGTATTACACGAGAGTGAAAGGGACGACATGATACGAAGTTCGGATTTCGAAGTTCGGAGTACAGGCTCAGGGGCGCTACCACGAACAGCAAACGAAGTTTTCGCTCTCTGTCGCACTTGCACGTTCAGACGCAAGTGCGACAGAGAGGGAAAACTTCGTAAAGTACAATGTTCTATTATTATTATTATTCAAATTGACAATGATTTGACGTTTTCTTCTCTGTTCATAATGATTTTTTTTTAACTGTAGCCCCGTTTTGTGTATATACGGAAAATTATAATTGATTGCCCATTATTAATTATTATTTTGAACGATCACGATAAGATTAATAGTATAAACAAAGGTGTTGTGTATGAAAGTTGTATAGTGAGACAAAATAAACTAAACTAAACTAAGATTCAGGTTGTCTGGTAGAGATCCGCCTGTTGTCTACCTCTACCTGTGTACTGTTGTTGTTTTGTGTGAGGTGTGCAATAAAGAGTATTTGTATTGTATTATGCCTTTAAGCATTAATGGCGCATAAAACGTCATATAATGGCCCAATGTTCTATGTAAAGTACATTTTTGGATTTGGCCTGTATGTAGTACACTCTTCCACGTTGTGAAGTTGGATTACGTAGCTAAGCCGTGATGTGCGCATAATCGCGCGCCTAACAGCGCATCACGCTAATCCTACGTGTACCGTCGCGCTCGAAAGCGTTGCTGATTATGAATAAATTACTTCCTAAGCAGTGTGGAGCGCTCGTGGCCCAGCGGCGCCCGCGTACCGCGTGCGATATGCGAGCTTAAGCAACGTCGGGCTAGGTCAGTTATTGGATGGGTGACCGCTGAGAGTGATTAACTGAGCGCTCCCGTGCTTTGGAACCACGTTAAACCGTTGATCCCGGCTGCTGTCTATGATAACAGTTGTTAAGTCTACCAAGGTGTTTACCTTCGGGTGGCTCGAGAACTTCTAACAGTCAAGTTGCCCACTCACTTGACAAACCTAATTCCAATAAGGTCTGGTTTCCCCTCAGGTTGGAAGGTCAGATGGCAACGGAAGGCACGTTAAACCGTTGATCCCGGCTGCTGTCTATGATAGCAGTCGTTAAGCTAAGTTAGTGCCTTCGGGCGGCTTGAGAACTTCTAAAGCGGCAATTACACTTCGTTCGCCGCATGCTGCATGCGGCGACCGCAATAGTGTAAAGAACACGTTAGTCGGCCGCATTCGGCGATCGACAGCTGCCAACGCTTATAGGTAGGCGGACAGACTAATGTGAAGACGACGTTTGTTGGCCTAAGTAGTTTAAAATGAATTTGACGACCGCATTAGGTGAACGACGAAGTGTAATTGTCGCTTAACAGTCAAATTGCCCACTCACTTGACAAGCCTAATTCCAATAAGGTCTGGTTTCCCCTCGGGTTGAAAGGTCACATGGCAGTCGCTTCTTTAAAAACTAGTGCCTACGCCAAATGTTGGGATTAGGTAGCGGACCCGCGCATCCTTTAGAATGCAACTGTACCGGAATAACGCTAGGATGATGATGACTTCCTAAGCAGGGTACAAATACATTTTAGTTAGGATAATACTCAAAATCAAAAAAAAAACATTTATTCTGCAAATAGACCTCAAGGGCACTTTTACAAGTCAAAATCTATCTAGGTACATCAAACCGTCTGTAATCGTAAGCGGTGTTCGGTAAAATCTGATTGTATGTAAAGTTTGACAAGTCTCTATGGGATGACAGCTGTCGGCGCCATATTTGACGATGACCGGCCTGTGATCGTATGTTGGTGCAACCGAGCCTAAGAGCGCCCTCTTGACAATGGCCATATATTTCTCGTCAGGCTTTATTTAACATCCTTCGCGGTGCTTATACTTTAATCTTCGCGGTGCTTATACTATATTATTATTTTCATGTTGTCGTATTATAGATATAGCTCAAAATATTTTATTATGATTAGTGTACCTGCTTTATTACCTTTTATCTTGACGCTTAGAGACCTTATACATCTCTAACAAATCTCGATTATTATTAGTTTCTTAGTTTTATTTTTGACATGTAACACTAAATTTAATGAATGATACTTTGATTATTGTATTATTTTTATTTGATGTACCTAGATAGATTTTGACTTGTAAAAGTGCTTTGAGGCCTATTTGCAGAATAAATGTTTTGATTTTATTTGATTTGTACCACAAATACGTATGTTTGATAAACTTAAATAGCATAAAATCTCTTGTATTCGAATTTTGTCCTGGGCAACTAGACGTGACCACGGCAATGAATAGCACTAAAAAGTTGGTTCACCCAAATAGTCACAATGAACATACCTCACCTTAAGAGGCCTTATAAGTTTTAAAATAATTTGATTTCAAATTATGACAAAAGTACTACGAACGGCTACGCTGATTTTATTAAAATTTTAGATAGTAACATAGTCATTTTTTGATTTTACTGTGTGTAGTAGAATTTAAGCGGGAAAAACTAATTTTTAGCTTGAAAATGATCGATTTGGAGTGATGTTTAAAACAATATTTCTTAATGAAAAATACAAAAAATACATTTAAAGTTTATGACATAAGGTCGCAATTGTCCTGTTCTAGATAGTAACATTGAGAAAACGTCAAGATACATGTCAATTCAAACAGAAAATGACGTAAATAGATGAGCGTTTTTTAACTGATAAGGACCCTTAAGTCGTATAGAGCCCAGAAAACATTTATTAATACCTCTACGTCCGACTATAAC
Source organism: Epiblema foenella (assembly GCA_963556455.1). Taxonomy (NCBI): domain Eukaryota; kingdom Metazoa; phylum Arthropoda; class Insecta; order Lepidoptera; family Tortricidae; genus Epiblema; species Epiblema foenella. The sequence goes on from OY747095.1 coordinate 46,510,034, forward strand.
CGGTAGCTAGTTTATGGCGTCCATAACTAAGATGGCCGCGGGGACCGGTAAACTTAGTGTCATTTCATAAGTGGAGTTTTGCGACCGAGGCGGAAACTAGGGGGTTGATATAAGATAAATGTCCAGTGTTCAGCACCTTAGTGCCAATATGACATGTGTGGATTCGTTTTTATTATCACTGACTTAGAGACCATGTACATCTCTAACAATATTAAATTAATTTTAATTTTGACGCTCAGAGACCATGTACATCTCTGGGATATTATATTAATTTTATTGTACTCCTTGTTTAATCTTGAGACCTTATACATCTCTAAATGATGTGTTAATATTTGTAATAGATAACTTTGCAAGTTTATTTTCACTGTATGACATTAATTTTGTTATAATTGTAAACTCGAAATTATTATTCCTTCTTGAACTGTGAATTAATATTTTGACATGAAAAATGTATTACTTATTATAGTCAGACTTTCTTAAATTGTAAATTAATATTTTGACATGTAAAAGTGCCCTTGTGGCCTATTCGCAGAATAAATGTTTGATTTTTTTTGATTTTTTTGATTGACACTTTACAATACAATACAAATACTCCATATTGCACACCTCGATTAAAGGACATGGTACAGTACAAAAACGAGATAAGTAGAGTTTCGTGTACAATAAAGTATTTACTACATACATACATAATATGAACTTAAAACTATACTTTTATCGTGTACTCCTTTGGAGTTGCGGGCGTCTATAGGATGCGGTGGCCGTTTATTGTGCAAATAGGCCTCAAGGGCACTTATACAAGTCAATATCTATCTATATCAAATAAAAATAATACAATAATCAAAGTATCATTAATTAAATGTAGTGTTACGTGTTAAAAATAAGACTAAGAAACTAATAACAATCGAGATTTGTTAGAGATGTATAAGGTCTCTAAGCGTCAAGATAAACGGTAATATGATAGGTACACTAATCATAATAAAATATTATGGAGTAATAGAGTAATAGAGAAAATTTATTGATTCTAACACAAATGATACAACAGGTTACACGGGATTTCTGGTGCAGTCCAAACTAGGCGAGCCTGTATCTTGGAATGCACCATTTATAGCAGTTACGAGTATAAAACATGAAAATATAAACTAAGTAAAAGTGTTTGTGTGTAATATGTGTGAAGATGTGTGAGTGTGTAACATATATCTCAAAGCGTCAACATGTAAATAATAAAATCTAATAAATAAATATCCTTAGAGATGTATAAGGTCTCAGTTAAATATAAAATGAATACCTGTATTTATAGTCTACACTAGCACTTCTCAACACGCCTGTACCCATCAGGGGGGCTCACCGCGCTTCGCTCATGACACTTGATCCTGATGCCCCTCTATACGTGCCGCGTACCGAAAGGCTGTATCTCCATACACGCTTCATAAGGTAAACGCGCCAATACTGGACCATTTGTGATAATCCACATCGAAAGGGACCTTATGGCGGCAGGCACTTACGTTACACCTATTCACTATTGTATTGGAACAGCGGCAATAAAGGCGTAAGTGCCGGCCGCCATAAGGTCCCTTCCGATGTGGATTATCACAGTTATATATTTACGTATGTATTTGTATATACACCGTGGGAGTTAATAACCCGAAATATTTAAACCAACGATTTTAGAGCCTAATTAGAGTACGTTTATATAAAGGTATGTAACATATAGTCCAAAAACCCCTAATTTTAGAGATAAATCTAACACACCCTAAATGCGTGACGTAGCCACCTACCACTTTTAGACGCAAACACACTAACTGCGTGGTTGTCAGCCAGTTTTACTTAATTAAGTTTGGTATCTATCCTTCACTGTTCTCATTTGTTTTTATTTTTTAGACTGACGCTCAGAGACCTTATACATCTCTGAGGATATTTATTTATTAGATTTTATTATTTTCATGTTGACGTGTTATAGATATAGCTCAAAACATTATATTATGATTAGTGTACCTACTTTGTTACCTTTTATCTTGACGCTTAAAGACCTTATACATGTCTAACAAATCTCGATTGTTATTAGTTTCTTAGTCTTATTTTTGACATGTAACACTACATTTAATTAATGATACTTTGATTATTGTATTATTTTTATTTGATGTACTTGGATAGATTTTGACTTGTAAAAGTGCCCTTGAGGCCTATTTGCTGAATAAATGTTTTGATTTTGATTTTGATCCTACAAAAAGGTTTCACTATCGACAGTTTTGTTCTGTTCTCAATCGCGAGAGTGCAAACTATTTACCTTCACGGATAACTGGCTATTAGTTTGAAATTGATGTCACTAAAATGACAATGCCCGCTCTCTGTTTCTCAGCTTCTGATTAATTAAACTGATTCTCTGAAGTAAAGGTTTGTTCACAAAGAAGCTGTCAATTAATATGATATATTTGTACTGAAATAATTATTTATTATTTATTTATTTATAAATATGAGTTATCAACATAACAGCTTACGCCATGGCGTTGATAATCTAAAAGTTATCTTAATCTATTTACATAGAGGACATACGACATATGTGTCTTAATTATAATTGGACCCATGTTGACATAGTTTACTCGTACTGTCTTCAAAAATACGTGGTTTAAATCTTTCAGGTTATTGATGCTCACGGTGTATTTATTCCATTGTAAATGTATCATAATATCCTATTACGGTTGCATCCTGAAGGATGCCCGGGGTCTGTTATCTAATCCCAAGATTTGGCGTAAGCACTAGTTTTTACGAAAGCGACTGCCATCTGACTTTTCAACACGAAGAAAAACCTTTTTTGAAATTAGACTCATCAAGTGAGTGCGCTACTTGCCTGTTAGAAGTTCTCAAGCCGCCCGAAGGCCTCCTTGGCTTGTCATAGCTTGACGACTGCTTTATGGCAGCAGTCAGGATCAACGGCTTAACGTGCCTTCCAAATCACGCGAGCGCTAAGTTAACACTCAAAGCGGTCACCCATCCAAGAACCGACCTCGACACATGTTGCTTAACCTAATCCCCTATTTCATTTGGTACGGGCGGTGTACCTTGTCGCTTTAACGTAAAATTTAAATTATCATACTAAAATTTCCAACGGGTGAAAGTGATAACGTCCCAAAACATCCAGATACTTAAGAGGCTTAGCCACACCTAAACAATTGCCCCAATAAAACTACTATGCTTTTATTTTGACTAGTTTCCAATACAAGTTTTATTCGTCCGTAAGACCCAAACACAGCTGCGGGATATAATATTTACCCATCCCGAGAATCCAAAAAAAAAAAGTTAGATAAGTAGTTCGGGAGATCACCCCCTACAAACATACATGTAAAGATATGTTTAAGAGCTCAGGCCCAATTTGAGAGCCCTCACCCCCTGACAGTAAGTGCTCTGTCAAACTAATCTAGACACTTAACCTAACGGCGTGGGAACCAAAACTTGGTCACATTAGTACCCATCAAGTCAGTACGAGAAGGTTGCAAATGTCTTTTTGTCCCTTTTCACAAATGCTGTTTTCTAAAAAAAGATTTCAAGCTTACATGGTCATTTACATTAGAATTACGATTTGAAACGGGATATTTACCATGTATATTTGTTTTTTTGTGTTCCCGATATTTCGGCACTGTTGCAAGCGCCATTATCAAGGATTAACTGACGTGCTGCGAGTTTTAGTTGTGGTCTACCCACACACCATAGCGATCTACCCTCTTCCTGGTTCGCTTTTTTCCCAGTGTCACCGTCACTACCACCGTCCGCCTTGTCACTTGAAACTCGATTACCGAATTGTTAAATTTCCGTATCCGCAAAAACCCCGCATTTATTTTTGAGTATGCGGATGTTGAATTTAACTCGTAATTTCCGCGGATGCGGATATCCGCAACAACCCTGCTTCATCCTCGGTAGTTCTCGCGACTTTACCATCAGAAACAACACCACACCAAAAGCCTCGTATAGTGTATTAAAATACCATTACATTTCACTTGGGAGATGATAAATTGTCAACCCTCTAAATTGAACAATATCCCAAATACCATGTCGACCTTTAAACGTAATTCTTGATTGCATCCTAACCCACTCTAACATATATTACAATAATCATAATTTATTTTGTGACACCCCTAGCTTGAAATTGTATACGATTGTACTAGCAATTTAACAAAAACGCGCATTACATTCACAACCTTAAATTTACTACACTAAAGTAGCTTTTGCATTGAAACGATGACTGCATTTATGACGTTCATGCAATGAATAATTATTATGAAATCGAGCGGTAATTTTCGCAAATTCGTGTCCGGTCTTTATACGAAATGTAACCTTAAATATTTCGTATAAAGTTGAATTTCAAATGGGTGCGAGTTAAGATTAGAATGCGAGGGGATTAACGGATTCAATTATATTCAAGTGTCTTTTTAACGACAATAGGGCTGTCACTCGGTAATTGTTAGTCGATTATGCGTTTGCACTCGATTAAAGCAAGACCAAAGGGGTAACGTGATCAGTCGTATGCCCCTAGTTATCTCTGTACTAATATAATTATATGAGAATTTTGTCTGTATATTTGTTATTTTATTTAAGGATCAGTTAAAAACGCCATCTAATTAGGCTATTCTCTGTTTAATAATATGAATATTTGAATCTTGATAATTTTCTTCGTCAGTATAATCAGTAGAAAATATCAAGATACGTGTCAATTCAAACAGAAAATGGCGTAAATAGATGAGCGTTTTTTAACCGATAAGGACCCTTAAGTTATGTTAATTATTCTGTGCCAAATAGTCAGAAAACGCTGTCCAAATGTGTCCAGAAAATATCAGTTATCCTTTTTAAAGTCGTACAAAAATGTATTTTTGGATCATTCTACTTTTCATGACCAGTTTTCTATTACAATATAAATTTTTTAATATGTATTGAATTAGTGTACGAAAATAGGATTTCGAAATAGTACCTGAACCTAATAAAAGGAATTTATAGGTAATATACTGAAATATTAACATATTGTAGTAAAAGGTGGGTAACGCAGTGGTAATAACCATTTGTTCATACAAATGGTGAGACATCCAAGGACCACTGAGTTACTCGATTTATGGATATTAGCTTTGGTTCGTTAATTACCAAAACTATCGGAAGTGATACTGCAATTAAACCTCTTTCTAAATAACAATACAAAAATATGAAGTGAGGGTAAAGTATTACAAAATCTGCATTTAAAAACCGGCCAAGTGCGTGTCGGACCACGCACAATGTAGAGTTCCGTACCAACACCTACTAGTCCACATTCAAAATCACTATCCAATACATTGAATCTAAAAGTCGTATCTTCATAGGGAACTCACGGCACTTACGACCTTTCGTTTGGGCAAGACAGTTTTTAAGCGAAAACTCAAAAACCGTAAAACCTTTATAGTTTGGAAATTAGAGGGGGGGGGGGGGGACACTTTCTATGACTTTGACAGCTAATATCTCAACGGTCGACTTAAATGGACAACTTTTTTAGAAACCTCCATATCATTTTTAAAGTCCTATCCATCGATACCCCACACAACTATGTGAGTTGAATTTTTTTTTTCATCCACCGGTTACAAATATGGAGTGCCCCCCCCTAATTTAATATTTTTTTGTAATTTCACATCACTTTTATGCGGTTCATAGAATACACCTTCCTACCAAATTTTATAATTGTAATGCTTATAGTCTCCGAGTAAATCGGCTGTGACATACGGACGGACAGACATGACGAATCTACAAGGGTTCCGTTTTTGCCATTTTCGCTACGGAACCCTTAAAAAAAGTGTCTGAAAATTATGTACATGAAAGTAGAAGGGCCATTTTAACCATCATGTTTACTTCTGAATTGTTTAATGTCCCCATTTTATGTAGCGTGACAAGGGGTCGTACTAATTCATAAATTATTCACGACACTTTTAAATATTTGCACTTGGCATATTCTATTCGATGTGTAAGGGGAAACGGTCCTTGGACATGTGAAATTAAGGTAAACGTACCAATATTAGAATATTAAATAAATAAATATTAGAGGACAATCTTACACAAATCGAACTAGCCCCACGGTAAGCGTTTTTAACTGATAATGGCCCTTAATTATATTTTCCTTTAGATACAAAAATTATAGGCTACATTCGGCGTAAAGTCGGAAGGCGGGTTAATCTAGCCCTGAAGGGTAAATATGGCTGTTGGGATTTTTTTTTTAAATAAATAAATAAATATTAGAGGACAATCTTACACAAATCGAACTAGCCCCACAGTAAGCTCAAGAAGGCTTGTGTTATGGGTACTAGACGACGATATATTTAATAGATATAAATACTTAAATACATAGAAAACATCCAAGACTCAGGAACAAATATTCTCACAGAAATATTTGCCCTGACCGGGATTCGAACCCAGGACCGTCAGCTTCACAGGCAGGTGCACTACCCACTAGGCTATACCGGTCGTCAACGGGTGTCACATTAGGTGGATCAACTATTATTTGTTCCTTGTTACCATGGTTACGTCTCCTGAGTCACTCTTTAAAACTGATTTTATAGGGTTTTGATCCACCAAACATGAGTTTTAGCGATAAGTATAAACCCATTTGGACATGTATCGTCTCCTGAGTATGCTTAAAATTCATATTATAAACATTTTTCTCAGAAACATGGTTACTGTTGTCTCTTCGCTGACGGGACAGAGTAACAACAAGAAAAAGTTGATTGGCCCCCGATAGTTGACATTCACTCGACTTTTAATCTCTTAGAGTATTCCAGTGTTCCAAACCACACGCGTGGTCGTGCCGGAGGTTTTCCCTTGGATTTTCCGCAGGCTACTCTCCAGCCGCGCACTCCTATCGCTTTATTGGGCCCGGCCTATAAAGCCACAGTCAGGTTCAAAAAAAAATGCTTTTAATCTGGTAGTCGTGGGTTTCTCTTCGTACCACTAGATTAAAAAAAACTTAGGTACGAAATATCGTTCGATGTTTATCTATTGCTTTTTGGAGTTCCGTACCAGAAACTAAAGGAGAGCCAAAACATACTGACCCATCGAGCCGTAATAATACAATAGTATAATTTTAATGTTTAAAATAGGAGATTAAATAGTTTGCGCTTTCTGACATGACGCTAACTTTGACACGACGCGTATACTTAAGCATTCCCGCCGGCGGGGACGTCCACCTCGCTATCGCGACAACAGTGACACATATAGTCCCTATTCGTCCCAGTACCGCCGCACACCGGGTAGAGTCAGTCCGACCTAGGTCGGGCCTAGCTGAGTTTCTTGCTGGACTCTTCTCAGTTAGGCTAGGTTTAGTGAACCAGCGACAAAACTCCCAGTAGCTCAATTCCACTCACACCTCAGATTCGGTTGAAACCGCTCAACCAATCTCACTGGAGCGCAAACTCTTAGAGTATTCCAGTGTTCCAAACCACAAGCGTGATCGTGCCGGAGGTTTTCCCCTGGATTTTCCCCAGGCTACTCTCCAACCGCGCACTCGTATCGCTTTATTGGGCCCGGCCTATAAAGCCACAGTCAGGCTCAAAAAAAAAAAAAACTTGACTTGAAATATTTGTATGCCTAATGGTTAGACATAGTAAAATAAAATAAACCTATGTTTACAAATAAATATCTGATTCTGATTCTAAAGTTCCTCACTCGAATGCTCGATCTTACAAAACAATGCTCGTAAACCGTCAGAATTCGAAATTGTTCCAAATTTAAACTCCGAATGCTAAAAACCCTATAAATCCACCATTCAAATTCAGCCCGCGACGCGGCCAAATCGAAAAGAAAACTATCCGGTTTAAAAGTGGTGTTGGTAATAAAACGGTGTGTTTTGAAGTCAGGAGGAGTTCACAGGCCAGGGGTACTCATAAATAATTTAGAGTAATACTCGACCGAAGGTTGAGCGCTCATGACTTCTTGATGGGATCTGGAGTGTGGACTTTTTAATTTGAGGCCGTTTTTTAAAGTTGCTCGCCAATTGTTTGTGAATTCTGCACGTTGCTTGAGGTTTTATTACTGAAATTGGGTTATGTTAATAATTAATGTTTGTAGCTTTAATAATTGTTGCCTGTATTTATACGCTGTCTTGCTCTCGCTTGCTGTCCTTTATAATGGATTAAATTAAAAATATTCTTAAATTACCGGTACGTAGTTTTTTTTATACAACGCCGGTGGCAAACAAGCTTATGTTCCACCTGATGGTAAGCGGCCACCGCAGCCTATAGACGCCCGCAACTCCAAAGGAGTCACGTACGCGTTGCCGACCCTTAATAAAATTTGAGGATGCACTGTGTTGACAACAGAAGGGACAAATTTAGGTCCCTCGCTACGTATAGCATAAGAAAATCAGTTTGGATTATGGGTGAACTATATAATAAGTATGTCAACATTTTTGTTGATTTCAAAGTGTAACGAAAATTAATCGAACAATTTATATATTTTTTAATATTATTTTTTTACTTTCATTATAATAAAAATGTTGACAGTTAAGTCCAGTTATGCACAAATAAAATAAACAGATTAATATTTGTGGACAATCTTACACAAATCGATCTAGTCCCAAGCTAAGCAAAGCTATGAGTGCTAAGCGAGAGATAAACAGATACTTAGATACATAGAAATCACATCCAAGACTCATAAGAAATATTCGTGTTCATACACAAATAAACGCTCTGATCAGGATTTGAACCCGAGGCTAAAGTGGTCGTCAAAAAATGCAATTGACCACATTATCTATTAATAATGTCTGAAGTGTTTTATTAAATTTCATCAAATAACTTTATGCTTATACAAAGTACATTACAGATGCATGTGGGTCAGTCAACATTTTCTTGTTGTTATTCTGTCCCGTCAGCGAGGAGACAACAGTAACCAAGTTTCTTAGGAAAATGTTAGAATATGGGATTCAAGCATGCTCAAGAGATGACCCATGTCCAAATGGATGTATGCTCATGGCTAAAACTCATATTTGGTTAATTTGTAACCTATAAAATTACCATTTTAAAGAGTGACTCTGGAGACGTAACCATGGTAACGAGCAACAAAGAATAGTTGATCCACCCATGTACGTTCTTTTTGCGAAAAAGCCAAATATGTTTATACAATGTTCCAATCTCGACCTTAATATCCTTACATTATACAGTCTCTCATCATCATCTTAGCGATTTCTCGGTTGTGCCCTAATGAACCCGAGCTCCGAATTTGGCCTATGAATTAGTATTACAGAAGCGACTACCATTAGAAAGAAAACTGAACCTAATTTGAACTTCCACCAATGCTTTAAATTAGTTCTCTGGGTATTGAAAATGTTCCGTATCCTGGCCAACGGCACCAAAGTATAACGCCACTCATGTCACCGAAGCCTCTTCGGTGAATTTAACATTGATTCTCTCAATCTCCAATAAAATCAGTAACTTAGCCTACGGCACTAAAATGTAACGCCACTCATGTCACCAAAGCCTCTTCGGTGACTTTAACTTTATTCTCTCAATCTGCAATAAAATCGGTAACTTAGCTTACGGCACCAAAATGTAACGCGACTCATGTCACCAAAGCCTCTTCGGTGACTTTAACTTGATTCTCTCAATCTGCAATAAAATCGGTAACTTAGCCTACGGCACCAAAATGAAACGTCGCTTTTGTCATCAGGGCGACCTCTTCGGCGGCCTAAATGATGGGCTCCTGAGTCGCGCAGAGGCCCTGGCAGCAGTCGACATCAGCAAACACCAATCCGGGCCCCAGCCAGGGCCCCTACCTCAGCTCAAACACGACATGGTCTACCATCACGGGGTAGGAGGCCCCCCGCCACATAATGCGAGGCCGCATCAGGTATTATTGCTTCCAATATTCATTGCTATAGCACAGAAAAAATATTAGTATATATTTTTTTCTTATCTTATCATAAGTAAATTTATATATGACACTTATCTACTTATAAAAAACTGTACCTGCAGTCGAGATTATAGATAGTTATGTTCATAATTTTGCACTTTAACCCGTTGTAAGACAACACAAAATGTATGCATATCTTTAATGTTCAATCTTTTAAGATACGAGCCATAGGCATAGGAGCATAGGAGCGTGACTTGATGAAAGCAAATCAACATCTGTAAGAGTAGATTTGCACTTAAGAAACATCATGAATTTAAGAACTTAAATACACTCGCGGACAAAGAATACGGATCGGTAAATACTGTCATATTTCCTAAAATAGTTTTTGGTGTTCATAACTCATATATTAGTGTCTATTGCATCTTATTTCATGTACTTTATTATTGTGTAATGATTTAACACCAAATAAATACGGTTTTTTAATCCTGTCATGACCTTTATTTAATTTTACATCTATCCCGAAAAAATATCAATTAAAAAAATAACGTTTCCGGTTTAAATCGGTCTCCTAAAAATCCATGATAAAAATAATGTTAACGGAACGGAGATATCGCAAAAATCATTTTTTCTCGAAGATTGATATTTTTATGACAGGATCCCGCTAAAACTGTTGGATATTACAAAGAATAATATATTATGTAAATAAAACTAGTGTAAAATTAGTTATTTAATTTTTGACCTCGAGTGTATTTTCATTAAACTTTTCCCACAAAACGGAAGTCCATTTTTCATAAAATGCGGTAGGAAATGTCTGTTCAGAAAACGTGTTTTAAGATCTCAAGCTTACATGGTCATTTACATTAGAATTACGATTTGAAACGGGATATTTACCATGTATATTTGTATTTTTGAGTTCCCGATATTTCGGCACTGTTGCAAGCGCCATTATCAAAGATTAACTGACGTGCTGCGAGTTTTAGTTGTGATCTACCCACACACCATAGCGATCTACCCTCTTCCTGGTTCGCTTTTTTCGCAGTGTCACCGTCACTACCACCAACTCAAAAATACAAATATACATGGTAAATATCTCGTTTCAAATCGTAATTCTAAACGTGTTTTATTAGAAAATTTATTAATATTACTAATAGTCATCATTAATATTATCTCATTTCGCTCACACTACACAAATGCATTAATATGATCGATACAACATCGATTTGTACTTAACAACGAACCTCATTGGAAAGGGGGTCTTCAAAAGAAGAGAAAAACACTTAACTGGCGAAAATATTTCACCATAGCAACATTAGCTCGACCAGCAGATGGAAGTCTTGAGGCATATGTACGAGGGTTGGGCCCGTTGGGAGTTGCCATGCGTAGGGGAAAAGTCCCGATATACACTACTGTAAAAATTAGATAATTTTATGCACTACAATATTGTACCGCCCTTGTGATTCGTTTGTTTAAATTTTTTGAATGCGATGGGGATTTTTGATGTTGGTACTGCTTTGTTGTAACATATTAACGTATCTTTTAAAAAGTTTAGGAATACTATAAATAAAATATTGTACCTTTCATATTTTAAAATGTGTACGCAATGAAAAAAAATATCTGAAAAAGTAATCAGATGGACTGAAAGAGATTGTTTTCCTGTATAATTTTTTGTTAATATTAAAATATATATATATGGACAATGTTACACAAATTAACTTAGTCCCAAACTACGCAATGCTTGTACTATGGGTACTAAGTGACGATATACATACTTATATAGATAAATATATACTGATATAAGTACCATAGAAAACATCCAAGACTCAAGAACAAATATTCGCATTCATCACACAAATAAATGCCCTGGCCGGGATTCGAGCCCGGTACCTCCATATAGATAAATATATATTGATATACATAGTAAACATCCAAGACTCAAGAACAAATATTGGCATTCATCACACAAATAAATGCTCTGGCCGGGATTCGAACCCGGGACCTCCAGCATCGAAGGCAGGGTAACTACCAATGTGTATTTCTTATTCAAAAGCATACTTTGAGGGTAGTTAATGTAGGCTCTAATTAGACACACTTTCATATGTATTACAAAAAACGATTTTTTCTCCTTAAAAAAAGTTCAGTTCCTTATCACCGAATCACTAAATGGTCACTATTTATATGTCATATTAGTATACACAATACATTTCTGCCCGAATAATATAAAAAAATTAATAACGCTAAAATTTCAATCCACATTTTGACATTTCCTATCGCTTTTTACATACATTTTTTTAACCTGACTGTGGTTTTGTATGTCTATTTAGCGAGAAGAGTGCGTGGGTCATATCTGATGTTGTAAGTCCCTGTTGTTAAGTTCTTCTAACATATTCTTTTTCCTACATGCTGGAGTAAAATACCAAAAGTCAAAGCAAAGTATTAACCGAATTGTATTAAGGTACATATGTTTAAAAGGCACTAATCGAAATAGTCTTATCTATCTGTAAGCATAGATAAGACTATTTCCAAAAGATTAAATGATATGCGGATTGGTCAAGTACTTATATCATAACTAAAAAAGCATATAGTCCAATTAATATTGCAATAGCTTTTAAATCATGAAGGAGGACCAATGAAATTAAACTATATCAAATAACGCTTGTCAAACAAGAATTTTACTAATACATCCATCGTTACAACTTTATCACACCACTTTAAAGCAGAAAAAACCAATTCTAATAAGATCTAAATTCAATTTGTTCAAATTTTAGTGCTAGTCGGCGGTGGATCCCGCAAGGAGCGATTCTGGGTACGCTCCCTGCACCATATTTATAAATTAGGGTTCCAAAATTGCTACCGTTGGACCCAGGGGCGATAAAGCACCGGTTACGGGCTCCATATAAGGGGGGCTTTATTGACTGTAGTCTTTATAATTGGTAGTGATACAATGATACATGTGTGATGGGATAGCTATAAGCGCGGTTTGAAGTAGTAATTGTTTTAGTTAAGGCGTTTGACAGGGTGTAAGCGCTTAAGGACTAAGATATGTTAATGCTATTTATTAAGGAATTTGTGATATTTTTGGGGCAGAACTAATGAGAAACAGTACAATATAAGTACATATAGGTGTCAAAAACTAACTAGACTATTATGAGAACAAACAAGAACCATTAAACTTTAGATTTTTTTTCCATATAGGGATCTGATTATTGTCTAGTTTTACCTGATGTTACTTCATGGCAGGGCCTAAGATAAAGCTCACTAGTTCAGTAATAGCCTATTTACATTGAAGATACCTACTTCCTAATTATTTTCTTGTTTTGTAAATCTTTGACGACAAATTTTTTTGGAGGATTATATACATAGTCCTGAATTAATTTAATTTACAGTTATTACATCTAAATAGCAATTAAGTCATATAACCCGCCCCTCATCGTCCCGGTGCAAAAGTGCCCATAACGCTAGCAGCATTTCCGCGCTGAATAGCGACAGAAAGTCTTTGCACCAGAAACGATTCGGACCGGGAGTCCTCTCCTCTTTGCCTAAGTCGACGGCCTATTTCTTCTGAATTCCAACATAAGCTATAATACAATTTGCATTTTTACCACAATATACTTTACTTCCCATTATTGTAATTTTGCTGAGCATCTACCAATTTCTATGAATCCGTATTTTATGAAAAATTGTAACGACAAGGCAGGATATTAAGGAGTTTCTCGATCCATGTAAGTTAGGCTCTAGATAGGCAGGTAACCACAAAAGTTAAGACAAGAAGTCCAGGTAGGCAGGTAGGTAACCAAAAAAGTTAAGACAAGGATTTGTGTAAAATCCCAAGTAGGTAAAAGCGTTAGTATTTATTTCACTATAATATCAAAGACTCTCAAGCAGACACAGTCATATTTTACCATGATTCCCAAATCCCTTGCGCTTTTACAAGGACACCAGCGGCATAGACAAACTGCATTTTACTTTATGATTATTTACTGCCGAGGGGACCATCGACAATTTTACTGGTACCCTTATTTTTATAGTAGCGTCTACCATCGATATGATTGGTAAGTGACGGGGGTGTCCTGGTTGATTTTATTGCTTTAAAATTATATTTGTAGGGTCATTGGATAAGTATAAACAAGCTTATGCGTTTGTGATTTGGGAAAGATAACGTTGGCAACCGGTGATTTTAACGGGAGTTTCTAGGGGAAAGCGTATTATTTTCTTATTGCAGGGCTGGCTCATTCCTCTGCCAAAGGATAGGCATTGCGATCCAGCGGGGTAATGCCAGCTTTGTGGGCAGCCTGCCACAGGAGATCGATTTGGGGATCTTTATTAGGTTTATATTTAGTAATAGGTTTGTAGTTGAAATAGCCATGAAAAAAGACCTAATGTTTTTAATAGTTAAGTTAGTTGAACAAAGTATGTACCAAAAAGAACCCAAAGTTCCGATTGGCTGTCGATGTGTTTTCTAATTGTACGATTTTAATATGATGAAGTATTTTGATTGGTAAAATTAGAATGTTTTGGAAAAAATATGAGTAGTTTTGGTTTTTACTGGTTAGAATAATTAGCACTCTTGATATTGATATCGCTGCGGGATTTAAGGTGAGAGACCAATGCTCAAAACCAGCTTCAACATAGGCAGAGAGCCCTCAATCTTAATTAGAAAGTGTTCAGATTTTTAAAATTTCGATGCGTGATGCTCTTCCATACTGTTGTAGATAGATTATATGCGCGCATACGTTCTGCCGAGTGTAAACAATAACTACGGTGGGAGAACCAACACCTGTTTAATACCAGATATACTAAACAACCTACCTAAGAATACGCTGAGTAACTTACTAGTAGTAATTGATAACCCGGGGAAATTTAAAACAGTGCTAAAAAAATATTACCTGGAATGTGAATCTCAATTTACACTGCAAGCTACATGGTCCATTGTTGTAAACCTAAATAGATAAATAATATAAGTATACTTAATTAATACTAGTGTCTGCCATGTTAAATTGTTGTAAATGCGGATCGATCCGTGCGATCTCGCCAGCTATTACATAAACCTACCAAGGTTTCCGATAGTGGCTAATAATATGTACTCACGTTGCTTTAATAAATAAAAAAAAAAGATACTGTAGGTACTCTAATCACTGTTGTGCAGACTCCTTATAAGTTATTTTCTTATAAGGCATAATCTATTTGACATATTCTTTTATTCCAATTTTATTGTTTATTTTTTACCTAGTTACTTCACTTCAATATAAACACTTGTGTCAGTAACATCTCTTTTACTATTTTTACAAATTCTTCACATCATAGAACCCTTCGACCTAATATTCCAACACATACATTTTCTTCTTAAGAGTCCTTACCAGTTAAAAACGCTCATCTATTAAGTCCATTTTCTTTATGAATTGACACGTATCTTGACATTTTCTCGATGTCACCATCGAGAACAGGGCTATTGCGACCGAATGTCACAAATTGAAATGTATTTTTTGGGTTTTTCATTAAGAAATATCGTTTCAAACATCAGTCTAATTCGGCCATTTTCAACCTAAAAACTGTATTTCTCCGCTTAAATTGTACTACACGCAATTAAATCAAAAAATGGCTATGTTACTATCTAAAACTTTAATAAAATCATCATAATTTTTAATAACTTTTTTGGTATTATCAATACTTTTGTCATAATTTGAATCCTGCTCGGTGGCTAAATTTTTCATTTTTTCCTTTATTCTAAATGTCACAAAAACCATTATACTCCATCCAATTCTTTATTTTGATCTAATGCATTTCAAATAGCCTACTTTGACATAATCTCCCGTGACGGCCTTATGGCCAGACATGTCAAACCAGTCGAATTTACCCTAAGCCCTAAATCCATTTTCAGTTGGTCTTGCCCCCCGTGCCATACACAAATTGTCACGTTTTTTCGTCATTTGTCGTCCCTAGGGTGTCCACCCTTTATGTGTTTGCACAGTTGAAATGGAAGGGCGGTTGCACGCTCGCCCCGTCATAACACCAACTTAAGAGGATTGTATAGCAGTTTCTCCATACAAAAAAGGGCAATTTTTCCATCCCCAATCCTGACACGAGTTGCATGATTTTTGAAAATGTTGGAGATATCATTAAATACTAGGTATGTACGTTTTGATTTTTTGGGAAAATTGCCTATGAGTGAAAATATGGACTCTTGAAGGTTATTTTTTTTGACTCGAAAATTTCCTCCTGGCTTTTGATATTATTTGAAAAAAAGAAAGAAAGAAATATTTATTTGGTGTTAAATCATTATACAATAATAAGTAGGTACAGTGTTTACGCCCAAGACGGAAATAATTTTGCTACCGTGTGACACATACTGATTTTCACACCGTCTATGAGGCTCGCTGCTAAATACATGAAATATCTTACAAATGATTTTACTACAGTGTCACATGTTGCTTTTCACACCTTCTATGAGGAAAAGAGTCATTGTTGCCCTCAAATGAGGGAAGAAAAGTACATCTTTGATCACTCATTCGAAGGCAACAATAACTCTTTTCTGAATATGAACTTTCCGAACAGGAGAGGTGAAAAGTTAATTTTGTTGCTGAGCTAACACAGAGGTAGCTACAAAAACTACAGTCGTGAATCATCACTCGTATAATATGAATTATCCTTGCAATCATTTTCCGAAGAGTAAGGTAAACGCACCAGTGATTGACACCTTATTACTCACTAACCATTACGTGGTTTTATGATGTCTTATGATAATTGTTGTAATCAATTGTTAATAAAACTGTTGAGCATAAATAAATACCGGAACTATAGTATCGTCTGATCAATTGACAATAAGACCGCCTGTTGTTTGCCTCTTCTCATTGTGTTTTTGTACTGTACTGTATCCTTTGATTGAGGTGTGCAATAAAGAGTATTTGTATTGTATTGTATTGTATTGTCAAAGAAAACAAGATCTGACAATTCGGATAACACCAGTGACGTCACTGTCGACACCATCGATAGGCTGATGACGTAGGTCGTGTCAATCACACCTGGCGCAATATATTTTCTCATACCGGGTAGAGCCAGTCCGGGTCGGGCCTAGCTGAGTTTCTTGCTGGACTCTTCTCAGCTAGGCTAGGTTTAGTGAACCAACAAAACTCCCAGTAGCTCTATTCCGCTCACACCTCAGATTCGGTTCAAACCGCTCAACCAATCTCACTGGAGCGCTAACTCTTAGAGTATTCCAGTGTTCCAAACCACACGCGTGTGTTGGAGGTTTTATGGATTTTCCCCAGGCTTCTCTCCAACCGCGCACTCCTATCGCTATTGGGCCCGGCTTATAAAGCCACAGTCAGGTTCAAAAAAAAAATTCTTTATTTTTTTAATTTATTTTTTTTGTCTCCTTTTTTCTCTGATCACAGTTTTACTACACCTACAGACAATGTGTCAGTTTACGCACAGCCCATCTGCGTGCATGTTTATTTGAGTGCAGTAAGCGTGTGTCATTATTCGAAAGCGCATGAACCCTAACGCAAGGGTTTGCGCGATCCCACTTTCACGCCGTACTAATAATAATGCACTCATCATATTTGTCAACCCTAGGGGACTGTGGGGCCACGAAACTGTGGTAAATAGCGTTTTTAAAGATGTACATATTGGACAATATTTTTACGCATAGTCAAAGCAGTACTATTTGTGTAACTTCAAAAACGCTCTGTGCCTTTACCATGAGTTTAAATGACCGTACTCGCTAGCGACTGCGTAAAAGTTTGTGTGGTAATGTTGCTAGCGAGTGCGGTCATGCAAACTCATGGTAAAGGCACAGGAGGCTAAATTTAAGACTATTGTCTATCATGCGGGGCGAGAACGGACATTGCGGAATATTCTTTATGGCTCCTAATTTTACACCCGTTAAACCTTTTTCAAATGAGACAAAATTGGCCTTGATCGACTTTTTATATCCTTAACTAGGTTTATGAGTTTCGATTTTTTAGTTTTTTTTTTGTTTTTTAATATGTCTTTATTTGTCATAAGCAACTAATACAATGTAAGTGCAATAATACAATCACTTACATACGAAAATTTAGGCTATAAATACTTTATACAGGCTAGTTTGCGCCTTTTAAAGTTGGTTGCATAAATATATATCTAAATTGTAATTAACAAAGAAACTGATAACATATATATTCTAATATATGATAACTAATGTTCATTTATATGGTATATTTTTTAGTAATTCTTTCTCGTATATGAAATAATATCAAAAATCTAGGATAAAGGTCGAGTCAAAAAAAACAAATCTTCAATGTCCATATTTTCATTTGTAGGCAATTTCCCCAAAAATCAAAACGTATAAATCCAGTATTTAATGATATCTACAATATTTCTAAAAATCTTGGTTGAAAACGTTGCCGCTTCTTGTTTGGAAAAAATCTGCTATACAAGTAACATTAGTTTTATTCTAATCTTTCTTTGACGCTTAAAGACCTTATACATCTCTAACAAATCTCGATTGTTATTAGTTTCTTAGTCTTTTGACATGTAACACTACATTTAATTAATGATACTTTGATTATTGTATTATTTTTATTTGATGTACCCTAGATAGATTTTGACTTGTAAAAGTGCCCTTGAGGCCTATTTGCAGAATAAATGTTTTGATTTTGATTTGATATTATTAAAATCATGTTAGTTGGCATAGTTCCATCAAAGTAATTCATCGCAAAAGCTATTTTACCGTTCGAATAAAAGAATTCAAAATCCAATAACACTTGGATAAACTCGGCCAGAAAAGAGAATGTCAACCGTACAAGTCTACTCCACTGTGCCAACGCTAGTTTCGTGACCCGACCCTTTGTAAATTCGGCCACTTGTCCAAATCATAACGTTGTGATACAAATCACTATTACAGGAATATAATTTATTTAATATCTACTCGCGATCAAGGGAAGGGTTGTGCCTAATATCGATATTAAAACATGTACGTATCGATGTAATTTACAACTAAGTGAAGTCGAGTGTCAGTGGGTAATATTTATTTGATCAAGTGAGCTTGTATTTTACTAAATGAAATAAAAATTAAATAAATGAACTTTATTCTTCAAGTAGGCCGCAAAGGCACTTTTACAAGTGAAAAACTACTAGCGTTTCTCATGAGACCACTGTCGAGAAGAAACGCCGAAAGAAACTCGACAGTCAGTCATTTTCTCCAAAATATGCTTATTACTCATATTACTAGATTAAAAACGATAAAAACATTGTAAAATTTTTACTAATCGAAAGAGTCCGCTAGCAAATTCATATTTTCACGACACTGCAAAAAAATGTGATCTTAGATGAACTAAATCCAGTAGACAAAACTGCTTATATGTGTACATTTGATATACCGTCTATAAGCAAACACCGCCCGCTTTAGCCTAGTTGGTAGTGACCCTGAGTATCTATGTAGCTATATAAGTATGTATATCGTCACTTAGTACCCATAGTACAAGCTTTGATTAGTTTGGGACTAGGTTGAATGGTGTAAGATTGTCCAAAAATTTTTTTTTTTACACGACAACAATGTAGCACGTTACGGTAACAGGTCGTATCTATACATGGATTTCATGGTAAGATACTACTTTTTCGAAATCATTTTAGAATAATATTCTTGGCGTGCTAAAACGATAATTGGACCAATCAAAACTAATCATCTGCTGCATATGAAATTAAATTAACTAATTAGATCGTCTCATTTAATATGTATTTTTAGTACTGGCCACTAAAAATGGACTGTTTAAAGAATGAACATATCATAATAAATTTTAATGAAATTTAATATAGACGAGAAATGTTTTTATTTACTCGCAGTAACCATGAAAAGCACAATGCTTTGTCTCTACCAAAAGTGCACTAGACTCGTTCATCTGTTGCTTATTTTCCAATACAACAATGTACTATTTTGTCATAAATTTCATTTTAAGTACAAGCTGATAGTACAGTACAGTGCCTTTACCATGAGTTCACATGAACGTACTCGTTAGCGACTGCGTAAAAATTTGTATGGGCAAAAGTACAGCGCCTCTGGCGGTTACGCAATAGGACTAAGAAACGGCATACTAAACCTACTCTGAACTAAGAATCGCTAGCGAGTACGGTCATGCAAACTCATGGTAAAGGTACTGATCAGTACAATTTATTATCTACTGTAGTTCTCTTGCAGGGTCCATTGTACACCTACTTTTTGCCCATTTTTTCCAATCTTTATTAGCCTAATGTCCCACTGCTGGGCACAGGCCTTCTCCTTCTTTTCCCAGTCCTCGCGGTCTAGCATTCCTCCCATGGCTTAGCATTTCTGGGTATCAGTCTTTTAAAAAGAGTCCAAGTTAACCACCTCCACCGGCGAGGTTTATTTGATTCGTTTTTAGTCCAACTTT
The DNA here is from genome assembly GCA_963556455.1 of Epiblema foenella. Taxonomy (NCBI): domain Eukaryota; kingdom Metazoa; phylum Arthropoda; class Insecta; order Lepidoptera; family Tortricidae; genus Epiblema; species Epiblema foenella. Next base: position 46,530,259 of record OY747095.1, read on the forward strand.
AACCGTCGTCTACCGGTCCCGTTGATCCCCGGGCTCATTACAAAAGAACGGTATTATTTATTTATTTTCGCCGGGAAACCATGGCTTAAGACTAGTAAGTTTTGCCTAGGTATGTAATGTACTATTATCTCACACCTGGCCATAAAGTGGCAATTACCGCACGCTCCGCGCTCGTAAAATCCCACTTCATGGCCAGGGGGTGACATAAAATTTTGTACTTACCTCGGGCGGTAATTAAGAAAGCCTCAGATCGCATAATTATCGCCCTTGCCTTCGGCTCGGGCGTCAAATACCTGCGATCTGAGACATTCTTTGTTTTACCGCCCTTGGTAAGTAATGTACTTACTGTTACTTTTTTCCTATCATTTGAGGGCAAAAACTGATTTTTCCTCGTAGAAGAATATATCCTCCTGAGGCCCACCATACAAATAAAAATACAATCGAATTTGAACCTAACAGTTCCGATTACAAATTTGAATTTTATTTTATGTCAAATCAATCAAACCAAAACAAATGCAACTATCACTTCAAAATTTAACTTATTTTCCGTTGACCATATTTTGTCCTTTATATAGGACGCGGGGTCTTAGGAGGATAAAAAAAAAACATCGATGCTTTCGCATCCCTACGGTGGGGAGCAAGGGGTGCAGTAACATACGCTTACCCCATCAAAGTAAGGCGGGCACGAAATAGCGCCGGGATTCACCTGCGATACCGCAAGTGGCGTTTAAATGTTATTTTTATTACAAGGGGACAAAATGACTTCTCGGACATTCAAGTTCGAAAATACATAGACAAAAATCAAAATCAAAACATGTTGGGGCGTCTAACCTCCGTACTAATCAGACCTGACTGACTGGCCGACTGACTGACTGACTGACAGACGTTTGAATTTGAATTTAAACATGGAAAACGAACAAATGGCGGAACGGACTGGACGGCCGCGGGGCAGACGTTGCTCTCAGACGTGACTGCCGCAGACAGCGGACGGTACAGGACAAGACCGTACAAAACATTTATTCTGCAAATAGGCCTCAAGGGCACTTTTACAAGTCAAAATCTATCTATATCAAATAAAAATAATACAATAATCAAAGTAACATTAAAAGTAGTGTTACATGTCAAAAATAAGACTAAAAAAATTTAGAGGGTCATTAGGGGGTGAATTACGAATAACTATGAAATTCGTTTTGTTGTATTTAAACATCTATATACGAAATTTCAAGTCGTTTAAAAACACATTGCTCCCCATACAAACTCATCAGAGGGGATAAAAGAAGGCTTTTATCTCCTCTTATGTAACGGATAACCGTTATTGACTTTCAGTTAAATAACAACTTATGTAAAAAATATAATATAATAAGGCTTTTGTTATCCTTAATACAAAAAAAACAAAAAAAAGCTATATAATTTCTCACACTGGCAATAATTATAATGATAGCTTGTCACCTGTCAGTGTCACAGTTGCGGTTTATTTCAATAATAGTAAAGTGTTGAAAATTAAATGATAAAATGATAATTGTCAAAAGATGCCTAAATCATTTAAATTCAAGAGCAAAACCTTACTAATAATGTATTTAATACTGCTGAAAGCAAACGCTAGTAAAATGAAATTATTTCGCTGTCAAACATTTCAAAATTGACATCAGAGCTGACATGTAAACAAAATCAAAATGTCATTTAGTCTGTTGTTGCCATATAGATCAGAATAAGCGCGCTCTTGACAATGGTCATATATTTTTGATCGGGCTTCATGTATGTTCTGTTTTGTGACTGAGTTCTCAAAAAAGGCTGTAACAATTTTGACAAAATTTAAAATACGAAATGTTTACTATATTTGTAATTTGTTAGGCTCGATTTTATAAAGATCCGTTAGACCTTATATCGGTTTGTTATGTCAAAAAATGTACTGAGTTACTGTAATGTGAAATTTAGTTTAACGGATCTTTATAAAACCCGGCCTTAGAGTACTTTTTTTACCGTCAACTTTTGCATTTTAGTAATTTTTATGAACCTACTGAGCCTTCCTACGATATCATTTTATATTGCGCTCGTTTAAAATTTCCCCATAACACAATGCCCCATTCACCGGACGCGGATCCTAAGCGTGATACACATATTTGTTGTTACTTCAGAAAATCAGAGTTAATGGGATCCATTGAGCCCGATTGTCCGGCATATGGGTGCAAACACTCCAAATCTCAAACAATGTATATCCTCCATTCTACTCCCAATCAACATCACAACACTTGGGGCCCTTTAAAAAACGAGTGTTTGCACTCTTTGTATGAGGGGAGGCCGGGGTAATAGGACGAAAAATAATGCAGTTATTCTGCCGCGGTAATCCGCTTTGATCTGGTATGATCCGGTTTTAGTAATAATTATTCGTATAGTTAGTTTGGGGTGATGTATGCGTTTTTGGGTCTTAATTGAAAAACGTTTGGGTCGAAAACGGGAGCAAAAATAGTCGTTTTACAAGAGATATAATAATAAGACATGACATGACCGATTCCGACATGTATGTATCGAGCATTTGTTTTGGAATGTATTCACATATTCACTGTGTTTGATTACGCTTATTTTAACATTGCTAGATATAGGATAGACGTACCAACGCTCGACACCTATGCCCAATAGTTGACACATAGATACTGTTCGTATTTTTACCTATAATGATTTCAGATCGGAGGTGACAAGTATTGGGTTGGTGCTGGGCACTGGGAAATTTACACTATGAGAAATCAATGGATAACTGTTATTGGCCTTCTTTTATGTAATTATCAATACGTCATGGTTATATCTACGGCTGTAGTTGTCCTGAATACCAATAAATAAAAAAATAAAAAATAAGTAATATCATTATGTTGTATAATTATGTTAACATTATTTTAGTGACAACAGCGCACGAGCGCAGGGGGGGTCATTCTACTTTTTCATGAACAATTTTATATTTAAAAAAATCTACGATATGTAATAAATTGGTGCACAAAAATAGTATTTCGAAATAGTACCTGAACCTAATAAAAGGAATTTATAGGTAAAAATACTTAAATGTTAACATATTGCTGTAAAAGATGGGTAAAACAGTGGTATAAACAATCTTTTCATACAAATGGACATCCAAGGACCACTGAATCTCCATTTATGGATATTGGCTGTGGTTCGTTAATTACCAAAACTGTCAGAAGTGCTACTGCAATTAAACCTTTTTCTAAATAACAGTACAAAAAAATTAAGTGAGGGCCAAGTATTTCAAAATCTGCATTTAAAAAATGTCTGGAAATTATGTACCAGAAAAAGTAGAATGACCATAAAACAATTGTACTTACGGAAAACTACAATATAAAATAGCTATCATTTGTTTCTTATTGTCAACGTAAGAAATTCTCAAATCAGAAAGAGTCGGCAAAGCTCTGAAGATTCCTTCGAAGCCGTGCGCGTGCACCAGGCTACGTCTGTTCACATCAAATAAATAAATAAATAAATATTAGAGGACAATCTTACACAAATCGAACTAGCCCCACAGTAAGCTCAAGAAGGCTTGTGTTATGGGTACTAGACGACGATATATTTAATAGATATAAATACTTAAATACATAGAAAACATCCAAGACTCAGAAACAAATATTCATGCTCATCACACAAATATTTGCCCTGACCGGGATTCGAACCCAGGACCGTCAGCTTCACAGGCAGGTGCACTACCCACTAGGCTAAACCGGTCGTCAAACTCATCACATCAGGCTGGCCATACGCTTGTTTGCCACCGTAAAATAACTCATACACAGTAAAAGTATTAGTCTATATCTAATCTAGAAACAAGAAATGGCAAATAAATGTACTTCTTATACAAGGTGAACCGTCCCCAAGCTACCTTATATTACAAAACGTCGTATCTTAGTTGAACGTTCAAAGTAGTTACGCCGATTTTGTAGGAAGTTCGCTTAACTCAGATATACAGCCCTCTAGGGGCGAGCAAAAATTACAGACTTACGGCTTGTCCGGAGTAGTTACAGGGTAACTAATGGGGCTTGCAATTGTTTGGTCAAAATGTGGGGAGTCACGTATGATTTATATACTTTTGAGAATTTTTACTGGATTAAGTTTCATTCTTAGCTCTTTTTAATTCTCACGTTGAATTTGACTTATTGTCGGTATTTGAATGAGTTAGTAAATCGCGACAACACTGAGAAATATAGTACCTATTCGTCCCGGTACCGCCGCACACCGGGTAGAGTCAGTCCGACCCAGGTTGAGCCTAGCTGTTTCTTGCTGGACTCTTCTCAGCTAGGCTAGGTTTGAACCAGCGGCAAAACTCCCAGTAGCTCGATTCCACTCACACCTCAGATTCGGTTGAAACCGCTCAACCAATCACACTGGAGCGCAAACTCTTAGAGTATTCCAGTGTTCCAAACCACACGCGTGCTCGTCTCTGAGGTTCCTTGTATTTTCCCCAGGCTACTCTCCAACCGCGCACTCCTATCGCTTTATTTTTAATACATGGTTTTTTAGTTAGGAAACACCGTTTATGCGGGTTACTAAACCAATCCAAAATTAAGCTTTGTGGCCCTTAACTTTTGATATGTCCACCGAAAAAACGCGAACCTAAATCTGACATAGACCCAGTTTAGCTTGTGCTTGCTGGATATTGATTGGATAATAGATTTTCATTGCGACAAGGAACGAAATAGCCCAAAAATCAATTGGTTGACTGTGCGTGCGCCTGTAACTCATTTTTTTTAACCTGACTGTGGCTTTATAGGCCGGGCCCAATAATGATAAGAGTGCGCGGTTGGGGAGCCTGGGGAAAATCTAGAAAATCTCCGACGCGACCACGCGGGCGGTTTGGAACATTTGAATACTCTAAGAGAACACTCTAAGAGATATTCTAAGAGTATTGCATCCGTCAGCCGCCCTTTAAGTATAAGGGAAATTATGTTCCAGCACTGGAATACTCTATGAGAAGATTCTAAGAGATATTCTAAGGGTATTGTATCCGTCAGCCGCCCTTTAAGTATAAGGGAAATTATGTTCCAGCACTGGAATACTCTATGAGAAGATTCTAAGAGATATTCTTAGGGTATTGTATCCGTCAGCCGCCCTTTAAGTATAAGGGAAATTATGTTCCAGCACTGGAATACTCTATGAGAAGATTCTAAGAGATATTCTAAGGGTATTGCATCCGTCCGCCGCCCTTTAAGTATAAGGGAAATTATGTTCCAGCACTGGAATACTCTATGAGAAGATTCTAAGAGATATTCTTAGGGTATTGTATCCGTCAGCCGCCCTTTAAGTATAAGGGAAATTATGTTCCAGCACTGGAATACTCTATGAGAAGATTCTAAGAGATATTCTAAGGGTATTGCATCCGTCCGCCGCCCTTTAAGTATAAGGGAAATTATGTTCCAGTGCTTGAAAACTGGAACGTTTCCCTTATACTTCAAGCCACCTCCGAAACTAATGCCATAACTATTGACAGTACGATAAAACGAATTACAAAAAGCATTTCTTCTCACAGATGGGGCACCACGGCATGGAGAGTTTGGACATGCTGGACCCACTTAGCTCATCGTCTATGACCACCCTCGCTCCCATGGGGGAGGTCGCGCCCCCCCACCACCAGCTCCATGGCTACGGGATGAACCACGTCATGAACCATCACCACCACGCGGGGTCTCTAGGACACGCTCCACCAACACACCTCGCTCATCCATCAGCAGCCCTCCACCCTGACACAGACACAGACCCAAGAGAGCTCGAAGCTTTCGCCGAACGCTTCAAACAGAGAAGAATCAAGCTCGGCGTCACACAAGCGGACGTAGGGAAAGCTCTAGCGAACCTAAAGCTACCTGGCGTCGGTGCGCTTTCCCAAAGCACGATCTGCCGCTTCGAAAGTCTCACCCTAAGCCACAATAACATGATCGCCCTTAAACCTATATTACAAGCTTGGTTGGAGGAGGCGGAGGCCCAAGCGAAGAACAAAAGGCGAGACCCAGACGCCCCGAGCGTCCTGCCAGCGGGTGAGAAGAAACGCAAGCGCACATCCATAGCCGCGCCAGAAAAACGAAGCCTGGAGGCGTACTTCGCTGTCCAGCCGCGTCCGTCTGGCGAGAAAATCGCGGCGATCGCTGAGAAACTCGACCTTAAGAAGAACGTGGTAAGGGTGTGGTTCTGCAATCAGCGGCAGAAACAGAAGCGGATGAAGTTTGCGGCGCAGCACTGACCGGGGGGTGGCGGCGCGGCGCTTCTGTACCCGGGATCTGGGTACGGGTATTAGCCCGCGAACCGCGATGGGCTAGAACCCTGACTAAGCAATAACGATATCCTTTCGATCTCATTCTTTTAACACATCTCAATTATTAGCGTAATATCATTTGTAACGTTGTATGTACTCTCATATTATATTTTTCGAGACACAGGGTATATATTCGATTATATACATATCATGACTAGATTGCGTCATCGTATCATTTCGCCGGTTTTAATGTCGTTGTACATGAAATTGAAAATCAGGATTTTAAAGAGAATGTGCCTTGCAAATATCAGTATTCTGTGTTTAATGTTAAAGTAACTTGATCGCTGTGTGGCGTTAGCGCCGGTCACGGGCGTTAGCGGGGCGGGTGCGCCCGCTCGCCGCTCGAGCCTTAGGTTAGACAAGTAACATGAAGCCTTACCAAACCTTTGGGGATTAAATCACAATGTATTAGCTATAAAGTCACGATAAAAGTGACCTGTTATGATAGTTTCCTTATAAATGAGATCACAATTATCTCCTAGTATTTAAAGTTCATTTTACTCGTCTAACCTAAAGATTAATTCATTAGTTCTGTTCTGATACTATAAATCTGTACAAAGATTAATTAAGGTATACTTTTGGATTTTAGTTGTAGATAGTATCCAGTAGTTCATAGTTTAACGAAACGTTTAATATAAAATGCATCTCACGAATGGCACAATTTTAGCCTAAGGAGTTAATAGATACATTTAGCCAAAATAGTATTAAAATTCCATTTGTAAATAACACATTTCGATCTAATAGGCATTTAGTATACATAGTTATGTAATTCAAGTGAATTAGTACAACGCGGGATTCATGGTCTTCATTTAACATGCCAAAAATAAGTGTATGATAATTTTGAGGCCAAATATCCGGACTGTGTGGAAATTTTCTTACTTAAATAGCCATTATCATCATCATATCAGCCGAAGGACGTCCACCGCTGGACATAGGCCTCCCCTAAAGCCATAATGACCATATGCGCCACCCGCATCCAGCGGGCTCACTCAAAATAATATTTCATTTGTATAAATAAAAACCCCCTTTTTTGTAGTTATTTGCATTTAAGAGGCCTTATAAGAAAATGTTTTGATTTCAAATTATGACAAAAGTATTAATAATACCAATAAATTTATTAAAGGCTAAGATAATTTTATCAAAGTTTTAGATAGTAACATAGCCATTTTTTGTTTTTATTGTGTGTAGAATTTGAGCGGAAAAAACAAGTTTTTAGCTTGGAAATGGTCGATTTGGAGTGATGTTTGAAACGATATTTCTTAATGAAACATCCAAAAAATACATTTCAAGTTTATGACATAAGGTTGCAATAGTCCTGTTATAGATAGTAACATTGAGAAAATGTCAAGATACGTGTCAAATCAAACAGAAAATAGCATAAATAGATGAGCGTTTTTTAACAGGCAAGGACCCTTAAATAGCCATCATCATCATATCAGCCGAAAGACGTCCACCGCTGGCCATAGGCCTCCCCCAAAGAGTGCCATAATGACCGTACCTGCGCCAATCGCATCCAGCGGACTCCCGCGACCTTTACCAGGTCATCAGTCTACCTTGTGGGGGAATTGGCTATCTGACTAGATTTTTCTATGGTGTCATTCGAACCAGTTTTTAGAGACGATTAAATGTTTGTATGGGATCAACTACAATTAGAGCAAGACAAAAGACGAAAACGAGAGGCAAAGTACAGCATAGCCGTAGAGCACTGAAAACGCTCTATAATGATAGGTCACAGTGTAATAGCGTCGTAATGAGGGCTATCGTTTTTGTGCTCACCAGTTGACGCCAATGTCGAGTAAGGTCCAGCTGTCAAACTTTGTTATTGGTTATTATGGGCATGAGAACCAAGTTTACTTTTAAATCATATTTAATATCTTAAAATCGTACCGTAAAAATATCGAATATCCCGCATTGTAGCGCAGTTCCGTTTTGTTCGGAAAAAAAGGAGGAAATAAGTTTCCGAAAGAAAAAACTGTCTCAAAGCCCTGACAGTCATTGACCCTTAACTCATATTTGCCATAATCAAGCTCAGGTATTGCAAAATAGTCACCATATTGTTCCAACTAGATATTAACTCGCGTAGCGCAACCACAAAGAGTGACATTTGACATTTCGAAGACCCCGCGCTACACTAGCGCCTCTAGCGGCGAATTCATACGCGATATTGAGTCACAGGCTTTCTCAGTAGGAACAATGTGAGTTTGTTTTTAAATAATGTGTCACTTTTTGAGTCCATATCAGCTGGTACTGAGTTGTAAATAGCTGAGCGACCGCCTATAAAGATCCGTTAGACCTTATGTCGGTTTGTTATGTCAAAAATGTACTGAGTTACTGAAATTGGATCTGACATTTGGACTAACGGATCTTTATAAAACCCGGTCTAAATATCGACACAAGGTAACTTAATAAGTAATAATAATAATATTCTTTATTGCACCACTAATGCAGGAGTACATTTATAGATTCGGTAACATTAATAATGGTAACAACAGGCGGTCTTATCGCTTTAAAGCGATCGCTTTAAGTAAGAAAATTTCCATGATTTTTTTTTTAATAAGCATGAATCCAGTTTGAGACAGCTTAAGAAATTAACAAAAAAAAAAGTAAAAAAGTTTGCGAATTATAAATAGTATTTTTAAAAGATATTTTGTAAATATAGAAAATAAATAAGTAACGAACACGTGCAATTTAGGAATCGGTAATTATTTAACTACTTAATGTAACTGATAAGTATATTGTCTTACTGAAACTACCAAATCATAAGGTAAATCTCCCAGTGCTTGACACTGAGCCAATCTTTTGTCATAATGACAGAGTTGATCAATAGGTGTTATCTATTGGATATCAATGTGTCGAGCATTGGGACGTTTACGTTAGACAGTATCAGTTGTATACGACGTTCAAATTATGCTCTATCACTTATTGTCTTCGTAAATTGAAAAGGGATGGACGTAAGGTTGGGAATAGTAGCTATTCCCACCTTTCAATAAAATCTGGTTATCTGGTTAATAAAATTTATTATGAAATTATTATAAAGGCAAACCAGAAATATACGAGTATGCGCGTGCGCCATTTTGCGGAATTTCATTAGAAATTAGTTTCTTACACTGGATATGTTTTTTTCACACCTGCTATTCAGAAAAGAGTTATTGTTGCCTTCGAATGAGGGATCAAAGATGTACTTTTCTTCCCTCACTTGAGGGCAACAATGACTCTTTTCCTTATAGAAGGTGTGAAAATCAGTATGTGACACTCTGTAGTAAAATCTATTTCATGTTTTTAGCAGCGAGCATCATAGGCGGTGTGAAAAGCAGTATGTGTCACACGGTAGCAAAATTATTTCCGTCTCGGGCGTAAACACTTGAATCCCTCGCTACGCTCAGGATTCTATTGTAGAATCTTTCACTTCACTCAGGATTCAATATACCGCCCTGGCCGTAAATATATCATTTTGCTCCTTTGAGACACAATCTACTATTTATGATAGGTTGTCAGACTTGTCAGTGTCACAGTTTCGGTTTATTACAATAATACTGTTGAAAATTAAATGATAAATAACAAAAAAATCCCAAAACGGTTTCTAATCGGCATACTAAATTTACGCAGTCGCTAGCGAGTATGGTCATGCAAACTCATGGTAAAGGCACTGGACATCGCACTAAACGAATTGATTTGCTTAGAAAGTGGTTTGTATGAAAACCTAACATGTGGGAATTTCGACGTCATTAAAAGGGGTAAAAAGTTATATACAGAGTCGTAATAAGTACTACTGTAGTAGTTTTCATATAGAATACTTAATTCAACCACAGTTTCCTCAATTTCTCGGTAGATGGCGCTGTCTATATTTAAACTCGTGTAATCCCGCAGTTATGATTCCATGGAATCAACAGAATCTTAAAGTAAAGGTGTTTCTCAATTAAAAATTGTGTGAATTTTGTTCCATCTTACCTATACCATATTCCTCGATTTAGGGTCGGATGCACCAACATACGATCACGGGCCGGTCATCGTCAAATATGGCGTCGGCAGCTGTCATCCCATAGAAACTTGTCAAACTTTCCGTACAATCAGATTTTAACGAACACCGCTTACGATTACAGACGGTTTGGTGCAACCCACCCTTAATATCACAGGAATTTTACGATTTTTTCCGAGCATTACCGAAACGTATACAACTGATCTGCGCACGCATTATTCTCATACGATTCTAGTCGTTTTGTTACATTTTTATGTGTATAATGTCCCAGTGTCTGACACTAAACCAATGACAACAATGTCAACCATTGGACGATGTCAAGCGTTGGAACGTTTATGTTATTTTGTTTTTTACGCTTCAGGAGGAAAATTTGTGTGATATTATTTTTACTAAAAATACATTTCCAGTTTTGTAATGATACGAGTTATCTGAATATTTGGACATTATTTAGTTCCTAGTTCATATTATACAAGGAAAAAAAGACCATTTTACACAAACTGTATTAAATTAGCCCTATAATAAGTTCAATAGGGCTTGCGTTATATAAAACATAAATACGTTGAAATCAATCTAGAATCAGAAACAAATATTCATGCTAGTCACACAAATTAGTAGCATGTCTGTGCGTCTTCTACAAATTGTAATTCGGAGAGTGTGCTCAGGAGCTCCATGAGCTCATACCGCCTTCCCCCTTCTTCCATCGGACATCCAGACGTACGGCTGGATACCATCCTTACTTGGTCGAAATTCCTCTTATTCGAACCAAGCGCTTTGCATCATCTTTTATAATGCGCACTTCTAAGGTTTGGAATTCTCTGTCGGCGCTGGTGTTTCCGAGCTCATATAACCTAGACCTTTTTAAGGCACGAGTGAATAGGCACCTTCTGGGTGAGCTCGCTTCATCGGCCTCATCTTTGCCCCTTGGCTAGATGCTGGCCAAGAGCGATCCCATTTGAAATAAAAAAATATTAAAAAAAAAGGCCTAGGCAGGATGCGAACCCGGAACCATGTTCGGAGACAGGGTCACACTAGTAACCGGTCGTTAACTTTAACTAAATACTTGGTTTGTATGTCAGATAACTCGTTTCAGTAACAGTTGGTCTAATCTAGTCTAGTATTATTTATAACATTTTGATTTTCAGAAAAATGTAATGAAAGGGATAGCTGTCACTTTTTATACAGGGTGGAAAAAAATGGCTTTGGAAGGACTACCTTACATCCATAAGTTGGCTCATTTTACTTAAAATTCTTTTAATCGTAAAAAGAAATATATCAGTACTTAATCAAAGATTTTGTAAAAGTTGCTTATTGTCTCAACCGGGACTTAAGCTCGGTTTTATAAAGATCCGTTAGACTTTATGTCGGTTTGTTATGTCAAAAAATGTACTGAGTTATTGAAATTTGATCTGACATTTGGTCTAACGGATGTTTATAAAACCCAACCTTAAACCACCTAAAAATTCAAAAAATAAACTCTCATCGATACAGGTTAATGTTAAAGAGATTTCTCTAAGAAACATAGAGTCTTACACTCATCTGTCGTACAAGATATCACCGAATATTAAGAATTCGTATATTCTTAGAAAATCTTAGATAATTTTACATAATCTTTGAATGCTGTTTTGTTGCTTTTAAAAAATTAAAGAATGTTTAAGAAGTAAAATTAGCTAACTTAAGGATTTACGGTAGTTCCCTCCCAGAGTCCATAATTTGTTTACACCTTGTATGTATTGAGCTAAATGTTCCAGTGCGCGACACTGACCCACAAGGGTGACAATCTTAGTACAATCAACAAATGTCAGTAATATATCAGCTATTAGTATTCAAAGTGTCCCACATTGCGACGTCTACCTTATTTATTCATATCAATAAATTCGTATATATTGACTTACGATAATTTATATTGTATTTTTATATTACGAAATATAAAGATAAAATATCTATCGACAAAATATCCCTTTCAAGCTAAGAGAACATCTTAAATGATTCCGTTAGTAATATTTAATTATTGAACAATTAAACACTTAAAAAAATAGTCAACAACATCGTCATAAAGTGTAAATAATGCTTTTAACATAACTTGGGTCCAAATTTATATCAGTTTATAGTGTTTGTAAATTTGGGTATGGGATGGCGTATCGTAACTGACGATTCTCAATATGGTTTGAGACGTTAGTGCCGTTAATGAAGCATGAGTCTTCTGGTAGATGTCGCTGTACTCCTCCCTTAAGGCGTTTGTATAAAATATATTATAGTGTTTGTGTTTTTGTCGTGTCCAATTCATTGTTCCATTTCGCGGTTTGCTACCATATTGTCGTCCATCATAAAAGGAATACTTCGTAAATAACTACTGCAAGTGCATTAACACTGTACCGGATTATCAACTCTAGGGCCTTTTCCAAAGGTTTAAATTGCTTTAATAGAAATATGACGTTACCCGCACAGCCTAATACAGCCGGCGGCGTTTACCTGAATACCTGAGAATGGTACGAATAGAAGGCATCTGGACCGATCCGACCGATCGATCTTTTGCTTACAGAGATAGAGTCGATAATCAATTGAACATTCAAGGCGGTTGTTACGTCTTTTTGCAACGTGTTCATAACCCCAACAATAGCATTGTTTAATAAAGATCCGTTAGACCAAATGTCAGATCAAATTTCAGTAAGTCAGTACATTTTTTGACATAACAAACCGAGATAAGGTCTAACGGATCTTTATAAAAACGAGCCTAAGGCCGGATTTTATAAATGAAGATCCGTTAGACCAAATGTCAGATCAAATTTCAGTAAGTCAGTACATTTTTTGACATAACAAACCGAGATAAGGTCTAACGGATCTTTATAAAAACGAGCCTAAGGCCGGATTTTATAAATGAAGATCCGTTAGACCAAATGTCAGATCAAATTTCAGTAAGTCAGTACATTTTTTGACATAACAAACCGAGATAAGGTCTAACGGATCTTTATAAAAACGAGCCTAAGGCCGGATTTTATAAATGAAGATCCGTTAGACCAAATGTCAGATCAAATTTCAGTAAGTCAGTACATTTTTTGACATAACAAACCTAGATAAGGTCTAACGGATCTTTATAAAAACCGGCCAAGGGCGAGTTGGACTCGCGCACGAAGGGTTCCGTACTAGTATCTATAAAACAGCAAAAATAACTTAACCAAAATTACAGTTAAATCAACCTATCTCAAAAACTATAAGAGATACTTTGATCAAACCAAAAATCGTTGAAAGAGTTAATTAGCATGCATCACCTCTATTTTTTTTAGAATTTTATACCCCGTAGTTATAAAAATAGAGGGGGGGGGACATACTTTTTACGACTTTGAGAGCTGATATCTCAAAAACCGTTCACTTTAAGAAAAATGTTTTTTAGAAAACTTTATATCATTTTAAAAGACCTTTCCATTGATACCCCACACGGGTATGTACATCGAAAAAAAAATTTTCATCCCTCAGTTACATGTATGGGGGGCCCCACCCCCAATTCTTTTTTTTACTATTTAGTGTCATAATTTTGTAGCGGTTCATACAACACATATTCCCATCAAATTTCATCACTGTAGTACTTATAGTTTCCGAGTAAATCGGCTGTGACAGACGGACAGACGGACAGACGGACAGACGGACAGACGGACATGACGAAACTATAAGGGTTCCGTTTTTGCCATTTTGGCTACGGAACCCTAAAAACGAGTCTAAGTGGATCGGACATTGAAAAACAAAGACTATATTGTGTTCTGGGATGGCGTATTTGATAGCTAGCACTGTGCCCAAGTTATTTTAAAAGTATAACGGATGATTCACACTAGACCGTTCCGTGTCCGGGCCGTTCCGTCTCCGGGCCGGCCCGTGTCCGAGCTTTTTTGTGTGTCAATGTGCTAACCGTTCCGCGTCCGGGCCGGGCCGTTTCCGAGCCTCGGACGTAGGTAGATCGACCGTCAAACGTTTGCATTAATAATAGATCGACCGTTCCGTGTCCGGGCCGGTCCGTTTCCGAGCGTCACCGGGCGGCCGTTGATTTTCTGTCATAGAAAACGGGCCGGCCCGGACACGGAACGGTCTAGTGTGAATCATCCTTAATGGAGGCCTACCTCTACCCTGCTAATTATACCAGAGGTAATAAATAGCACGATATAATTCGTGTTGGTCCTTCTTTCGAGCATGTGATTTATGTTCATGCATTACTAACGAAATTAAGAATATAGCTATATTATACTTTTTTATTGTCATTTGAATCGGTGATAAGTTTAAGTAGATTCTAGATTATCTTGCAATCATTACTTAAATTGTTATTAAAGATAAACGGAAACAATCTCATTTCGGAAACCAAATAAAAAATTGAAAATAGAAATATTAGTACACTGTGGTTTTATTGTGCCCTAGTTAATTTGACCCCTGCATAATAGGGAATATGGACGTTTTTTGTATGAATGTGTCCGTTTTTATAATAAGTTACCCGATGAAATTTTGAATTTTCCCTTTCCAGCTCTTAAAAATTACCTAAAAAAACATTGATGTCAAAGGCTTATTTAGGGTTGAGGACTATCTAACAGACAGAAATGCATGGCCCAAACCAAATACCTAAATAGCGTAAAGACCTGTAAAAGTGCCTTTGCGGCCTACTTGCAAAATAAAGTTCATTTATTTCATTTATGATGCCAATCGAGCCAGTTTATGAGAAGAGTAAATGTTTATATAGAACTACAATTAGAACATACAGTGCATCCTTAAATCTTATAAAGGGTCGGCAACGCGCACGTGTCTCCTTTGGAGTTGCGGGCGTCTATACGCTGCGGTGGCCGCTTACCATCAGGTTGACCGTACGCTTGTTTGCCACCGGCGTTGTATAAAAAAAAATAGAACTACACAATAGAAGAATGGGTGTCAAAGTACAGTCGAAGCAACTGATTCATGAGCCACTTGGCCTACGAATGGTTTGGAACCGTCAAAACAATAGGGTTTTCATGTCTCGCACTATGTAGCACTTAGGTCGTTTTAAATATTAACAAATTGCATCAAGACGGGTCGGAGATCTGCAATTTTAATCTTTGTTATCACTGCAATAGATACATTTTAAATAAAAAACAGTTATGTTTTGAATCTCGAATAAGCTGTCATTAATAATAAAAAACTTTCTTTTCATCACAAAAAAATATATTTCAATTTAATAAATCAATTGCTTGTCAGATGTCAAGTGGTCAGTCAATGAGATTTCCACCATCCACATTTGACATTTGGCAGAGCAAAGAGCTCGGATTATATTGCTCAGTGAAGGAGGCTATGGTGTTTCTGTGAGGAGCAGAGATATTAATAGCATTTCTCTTTTGTGATCAACGAATATAGCGGAGGCCAAGACTCGGTCATGGTTATCCAAACTGTTTAAGACAGTAATGTCAGTGTCTAATAAAATGATAACAAGTGCGTTACCATAGAAATGTATGTTCAGGCGAATTTCAACCGACTAGTATTTAGATGACTCAGCAAAATGACCTTATGGTGGGTCATGATTCAATTTTGTCGATCGTACCTACGAAACCGTCAATAATACTTGGTCGTTGAGGAAATTATAAATCTTCATTTGGCACGTCAAAAACAGCGAGTCTATTTTAGCATAACGCATATGCGAAAATAGACACAAGATCAACTAATATAATACAACTAGCGACCCGCCCCGGCTTCGCACGGGTGCACTATTTAATGGATGTTATTATACATATAAACCTTCCTCTTCAATCACTCTATCTATTAAAAAAACCGCATCAAAATCCGTTGCGTAGTTTAAAGATTTAAGCATACATAAGGATATAGGGATTAGGGACAGAGAAAGCGACTTTGTTTTATACTATGTAGTGAAGCCACAGTCAGGTTAAAAAAAGGATGATCCAAATATGAGCGAGATTATGACAGTCTGCTTCGTCCATCAAGTTTCGCCCTACCTCTCTACACGGTGGTCTTAATATTATTTACTGGAGAATTTACTTTATGTTGTGAGGGCAAAACTCGAGATTTATATGAATTAATGCTAATATATCAGACTGCAAATTTATAATGATTGATACATAAATTTGACTAAAAAAACTACGTTCGAAAATGGGTCATTGTGAGTTGTAAAAACAAAAGTTGTCCAGCCGGTGGTCAATAGTTAATGACTTATGTACATGTAAGTTATATTTCTATTACATGGATTTGTAGTTACGGAAACACCGTTTATGCGGGTTACTAAACCAGTCCAAAATTAAGCATTGTGGCCCTTAACTTTTGATATGTCCACCGAAACGACGCGAACCTAAACCTGACAATGACCCCAATGCGAATAGTCGTATCACTACATAGTATAAAACAAAGTTGCTTGTCTGTCCCTATATCCCTATGTATGCTTAAATCTTTAAAACTACGCAACGGATTTTGATGCGGTTTTTTTTTAATAGATAGAGTGATTGAAGAGGAAGGTTTATATGTATAATAACATCCATTAAATTGTGCACCCGTGCGAAGACCGGGGCGGGTCGCTAGTGTATAATAATTGCCAAGTTATTAATACAATAAATACCAAAGCATTTAATAATGTCACTATTTTTATATTATTACGATGAGCGCCCTGTCATCATACACCCTTTTTAGGGCTTCGTAGCTCAAATGGCGAAAAAATTTCGTCATGTCTGTCCGTCCGTATGTCCCAGCCGACGTATTCAGAGACTAACGTACCATAATTACGAAATTCGGTGGGAAAAAAATTCAAAAGTAAAACCTAGTGCGAAAAATCTTTGGGCACAATACACAGCTACATAAAGTAGCACTTTTCGAGCAACTGCATTAAAAAATGCTTTTTTACAACACCACTCGACAGTATCACTCTTATATCACCTTTTTGACCTGACGACGGCGAGGGTACTCCTTAAGGCAGCGTAATTCTACAAAATTATAGGGGCGTGTGTATATAGCTGATATAATTTAATTCTGGCTTGTCCTACGGTAAAATGTATAGTTTGTCGGCCGTGCCCCCTACTACTGGAACAGTTGACGATCGCTAAATAAAGACATGGCGAGTAACGTCACCAGAGCCAGGGGCGCTACCGCGAACAGCAAACGAAGTTTTCCCTCTCTGTCGCACTTGCAAGTTTGCATATAAGTGAGACAGAGAGGGAAAACTTCGTTTGTGGTTCGCGGTAACCCCTCAGGCCTATTCGTCTTGGCGCTTTTGGTAAACTCGGCTCTGGCATACCTCTGTGGCGTTCAGATACCCTATCGCTCTAGGAACGAAAGAACCTGTTAAGACAAGAATACAATTGTTTTACTATATTGTAGTCATACTGTCTTTGTTAATTGACGGCGTAACACGTTTTTATAATAAAAAGTAGAAGGCGACAAATACAAAATTCGTGTATTGTTGAGACATTATTGGAGACAAAAAAATTAAAGCAGCCGCGCCAGCAAGAAAATCATATGAAGTCGAAGGGAGAGACGTTAAATGAACGGATGGCACAGCGTTGGTTTAATCATTTTAAAAATGGAGATTTGACCCTGGATGATCGACCGCCCTCTCGATCGATATTGAGGCTACAAAGGAAGCCGTTTAAAACCAATCCAGTACCAGCACTCGTCGATTATCGATCTCACTTGGACCTTCCTAAGACACTATACATCGCCACTTAAAATCATTAGATACAACCTGGGTGGATCAACTATTTTTTGTTGCTCGTGACCATGGTTACGTCTCCTGAGTCACTCTTTAAAACTGTGATTTTATAGGGTTTAAATCTACCAAACATAAATTTTAGCTATGAGCATAAATCCATTCGGACATGAGTCATCTCTTGAGCATGCTTGAAGTCCATATTATAAACATTTTTCTAAGAAACTCGGTTATTGTTGTCATCTCGCTGACGGGACAGAATAACAACAAGAAAAAGTTGATTGACCCACCTATAAAAGTTGTCTAACTGACATTATTTATGAGACACCCCAATAGGTGTCATATACACTAAGGTGTCGAACAGTAGGTTTACCTTAGTCTCTTACTTCTCACACTTTTAGTATATATAGTGTCACTTTAAGACAATGGTAAGGGCTACTTACGGCACCCCGGTCCCTTGGGGGCAGTGACGTATGGCTCTGGCGGGTCCTAACTCACCGCGGCCGCAAGTGGACACCGAGCTTTACCTGCGAACTAAATACTGTTTACTTTAAAAGTACATGCTAGATGGCGCTGTTACGTGCCCTGAATCGCGCTAACGAAATGTTGACTTAGAAAATATAAATAGTCTAGAACGCGGTCGGTCATTCGACTGTTAGGGTATTCAGTAGAGCAAATTCAGATGCCTAGTCAGAAAAAAAATCTTGACAGACATTCAGATGTACTTTCAATCAATCATTTATTTCTAAGAATATGGTGCAATATTATAGGTTAGTAAATGGGTTAGTTCAGCATATTCTGCTAACATCGGCGTAGAAATATTGGAGAAAATGGTACCTATAGTTAGTAATTAGTAATGGGTTACACAGCTATCATCTAACCTCGCATTGCTAATGACCCGGATGCACTTCTTCTGAATCCTAAAAACTCGTATCTACGTCTACCGAATTTCCCCAAGAATCAAGCCATACAGTAACACCGAAGAAACATACCCGTGGTAGGCTGTAAGCGCAGCTTCCGGCGAGACTGTATCCCGCAGTCGTTTCAGGGCAAAAACAAAGCGGTTGAGGCTCGTAGGCTTGATCTATATGATGCTTCCAATTTAGATGTTTGTCAATTACAATGCCCAAAAACTTAAACGTGTCAACTTTCTCGACGTTTTCATTGTTATAATTTATATCTAATGGTATGTCAAGCGAATTATATGAAAGAAATTGCATACATTTAGTTTTATTTACATTAATCTGTAGATCATTATTATTAATCCAATTGATAACTTTTTGAGTGATAATTGCAAAGATAATACATATCAAGATTTAAATGAAAGCTCATGGTTTATTTTGGGTAATTTGTAGGGGTTCCCTTCAGGGACTAACATCAGGGACAAAAAAAGAGAGAAGGGCTCCTTAGTTCTCCGCCGCTGTGCGAACTTCACGAAATTAGACTTTAAATATATAACGATAAGAATTATGAGAAGTGAAATCACTTTATTACGCGGCGGGTTATAATGAAATCCGGTACAATATTACAACACTGCTCAAGCCAAGGGCTATAATAATTTGCTTGCGGTAAGGTTTGCATGATCAATCAACTATAGTGACTACGTTAATACTAGTGTCTTTTTATAGGGGATTGACGAGAGACGTCATTCTGTTATGGATTAGACCATATACGTCTCTAACAATATTAAATTAATATTAATTTTGACGCTCAGAGACCATGTACATCTCTGAGATATTATATTAGTTTCATTATACTCCTTGTTTAATCTTGAGACCTTATACATTAACTTTACTGATTTTGTAATATTTGTAATATACTATGCAAGTTTATCTTAACTGTATGACATTAATTTTGTTGTAAGTGTTAACTCGAAATTATTATTCTTTCTTGAACTGTAAATTAATATTTTGACATAAAAAATGTATTACTTATTATAGTCAGACTTTCTTAAATGGTAAATTAATATTTTGTCATGTAAAAGTGCCCTTGTGGCCCATTTGCAGAATAAATGTTTGATTTTGATTGTCGAACAGTGTGAGAAATGCTTTATATAAATCTCAGTCTCAGTTTTTCTTGGCCATCAGACTCTATCAATAGTTTTGTCAGAATATGAATTCAAACATTTTAAAAATAAGCTTTAAGTCAAATGTTAAATAAATTCTAACAGCCCCCTAATAATCATTCAAATCGCTGGAAGCCTTTTAGAATTATAAATCAGTTAAAAACATGTTTACCGCTTTCTATCAACAGAGGGAGCTGTGCCCTGAGGCGATACCAATAGTACCCTATCACAGTAACTTGTCGTGCGCGCGAAATAATATCCAAAGCAGTGGTTACAACGACAAGGTGGTAATACGTGGTGGTAAACTAAGTTAAATTAAAGGATTAGTAGAAATCAATTAATGTGAAGTTTGCTTTGGCTGGTTGATGAAATAAGGGCGGAAGTTAGAGCGAATAAATAAAAAAGGAATATCGTCTCCCCAGGGACTTTACTGAAAGTCTCCTGAGTAACACTAGAGTCATCCTCCTAGCGTTTTTACGGTTGTGCTCTAAGAATAGGTATGCACTAAGCGGCTAGCCGCATTATGGCCAGCCGCGGCTAGGTACGCACTAAGCGGCTAGCCGCATTGCGGCTAGCCATGCGGTTGACCGCAACAAAAATATACTGAAACCTCATATTCCATACGCACTCACAGCCGCGGCTAGGTACGCACTAAGCGGCTAGCCGCATTGCGGCCAGCCGTGCGGTTGACCGCAATCAAAGATATACATGAAACCGCAGATTCCATACGTACTCACAGCTGCGGCTAAATACACACTAAGTGGCTAGCCGCATTGCGGTTAGCCGTGCGGTTAACTAAGCGGCTAGCCGCATTGCGGCCAACCGTGCGGTTGAGGGCGACCAAAACTCACAATGCTAGCCGCTTAGTGCGTACCTAGCTTAAGGAAATCGGGGTCCAATTTGATTTTATTTAATATATTTTAGTATTAAGGACAAAATATTTCTGTTAGATTACTTGTGCGGGACAACTACAATTAGAGCAACAGAAAAGATGAAAACGAGAGGTAAATTACAGCACTATAGATATTGGCAGTGAAATGTGACGTCACAGTGTAATGGCGTCCTAATCCCGTTTTATGGAAAAACGAGTAATTTGTCATTTTAGTCGTGAAATATTGCGTTTACGGACATATTTGCCATACAATTTCTACATGAGAATTCTGTGGGTAATTTTCAATTTAAATTTGGACTATTAAGGCTCGGTTTTATAAAGATCCGTTAGACCTTATGTCGGTTTGTTATGTCAAAAAAAGTACTGAGTTACTGAAATTTGATCTGACATTTGGTCTAACGGATCATTAAAACCCGGCCTAAGAAAAACAACATTTTTTCAAATATTTGAAGTCCCATATCTTTTTATGATTATGATTAATTTGTCTAATTACTATTTACTGTGATTATTTGATGGCTTGGGTCACTGTCAGTTGCAAAAACAAAAGTTGTCTACCCGGTGGACAATAGTTAACGGCTTATGTACATGTAAGTTATGTTTTTATTACATGGATTTATAGTTACGCAAACACCGTTTATGCGGGTTACTAGACCAATCCAAAATTAAGCCTTTTTGCCTTTAACTTTTGATATGTCCACCGAAGAGACGTGAACCTAAATCTGACAATGACCCGTTTTCTATCTATATACGTTCCCATCTATAGAACTGTACATAAAAATGTTGAAGTTTGATGTTTTCCTAGTCGGTATTCTTATTATTTACCTATTGGTAACCTTAAAGTAATATTTTTATACTATTATTTAAAAATACCATGGGTGGATTGCAAAAAAAATGTACGTAACGCATAGGAATATTCACAAAAATGTTAAACAAAGGAGGTAATTGAAAGCTAATTTGTATGGAAAAAAATTGTGTAACGTCACACAACGTGACATAATGTAACACAAAGGATGCGAAATGGGGCTCCAAGAAACTTGTCAATTCGTATTAAAAAAATACTGTAAGAGATTCTAGCATTCGTATATGCCAAGCCGTTTACCTATTAATTCCACCATCCAACTATGTAAAAACATCAATAAAAAATAATTAGATTTACCTATTTTAGGCATAACACAAAATTGACCAATATTTGCGAAAAAACGCTCGGTTGCCCTTTATCGTACCCCTACACAAAAACTAATAGAGCTATCAACACATTCGCTTGTGTTAGTAGTAGACTACTTGTTGCCAGAGATAAAATTGCTGTGGGTACGTTAATTATCTACGTTAAAACGCAGAATATAGTGTTACACAGCTGACGTAATACAAAGGAACGACATCTTTCCCCGAACTTTGAAAAAAGATTTTGATATAGTATATTCGTTCTATAAACCTGACAAACTATTTTCTAGATTATTCACGTCGTGCTTAATAGGACCCGAAATATTTTTTGGCACGGGCTGTTTTAATCAAAGTTATGATTTTTTGAATACCTTCTGTTACACAAAGGACATATGAAATTTGTGTGGGAGCAGAAATACACTTTTTTTAGAAACTGAGATTTTTTACAAATGTGTCCAAAACTTTAAAACTTTATGAATACCAGAAAACTATAAGTTGGACAACGTGAAAACAAAAATGAAAAATATGCTACTCTAATACTTATTTTTTTACACATTTTTTTTAAATAGGAGGACATTTTATTTTTTGGAATGAACATTTTTTTTGCAATTCACCCCTATATGCACTTACACAACTATTAGTACACAAATACACATTCGTATTTAATTATGCAACAGGAAGCTATTCCATAGCCACTGGACACCCCTTGGAGTATTATTTATCGTGAGGGAGCTTGGTCAATCCAATTTCCGTAATTTATTGCATATTATTTTAGTTAATAAATACTATTTAGATAGGAACTATAGGTAGTTCCGAAAGAGATGAAATGAATGATTTACACACACATCTAAATTAAGCACTGATTGCACGAAAAGTGAATGAATGAAATGAATGAGTGAATGTAAGTAAAAACGCTTAAATACATATTTAATAGGTATAAAAACAGTAAAACATAAACATATCAAGCCTTTTTTAATAATATAAATAATTTATTTAAATAAAACTATTTGAATCGATATTTACAAATATTGAAATGAAATAGATGTAAATACATATTTTATTTTGTTCGAATTCGATGTATTTTTGGGTCGATGTCAGTTGTAAAAACAAAAGTTGTCCACCCGGTGGTCAATAGTTAACGGCGTATGTACATGTAAGTTATGTTTTTATTACATGGATTTATAGTTACTGAAACACCGTTTATGCGGGTTACTAGACCAATCGAAAATTAAGCTCTGTGACCCTTTTGATATATCCACCGAAAAGACGCGAACCTAAATCTGACAATGACTCAAGCATATCAGGTCTGTTTTTATTAATGTAACTTTATTTAAGTAAAACAATTTGAATCGATATCTAAAAATATATGAAAATGATCTAAATATCCTATTTTGTTTTGTTCGAATTCGATGTATTTTTGTATTCGTTGGGAATAATAATTAACAAAATAGTTTAAATAACTTTTTGGTCTTTCTTGCGATTCTCTGTTGAACTTGCTATCGGTATGGAAAAAGAATAGTAATTTCAAAATCTCGCTGTTAAATGACATGCTGTTATTTGCGTGACTTCATCTCTGGTTAATACAACTTATAATTTGAAAGTACGGTTCAGAGATGTCTTCTTTATGAATGAATCATTTCCGACAATACCGTCACAGGAGACTACAAGAGTAGTAAATGACGCTTTTAGGTCTTCTGCAACCAGCGGGATAATCAATCACGTAACTTTTGTACTACCGTTAGATAGATTGTAGTGTCAAATTTTAGTCGTCAGCTCATTTAAATATTTTTTTTTTGACAATCTTACACAAATCAACCTAGTCCCAAACTAAGCAAAGCTTGTACTATGGGTACCGAATGACGATATACATACTTATATAGATAAATAGATACTTAAATACATAGAAAACATCCAAGACTCAAAACGAATATTCGTGTTCATCACACAAATACATGCCCTGACCGGGATTCGAACCCGGGACCTCCAGCTTCGAAGGCAGGATCACTACCAACTAGGCTAAAGCGGTCGTCAGCTCATACATTTATACTTCAAAATTGTCAGTAAAATCTATCTGGGTCATACGCGGATTTAGGTTCGCGTCTCTGTCTGTGGATATACCAAAAGTTATGGGCTACAAAGCTTAATTTTGGATTGGACCAGTAACCCGCATAAACAGTGTCTCCGTTTCTATAAATCCCTGTTATAAAAACATAGCTAACATGCACATAAGCCGTTAACTATCGACCGCAGGAGGGACGACTTTTGTTTTTTCAACTAAGTATGACCCATCTACCCTTAGTGCATAAAGTTACGCGATTCGCCTGAAATATAATACTTTTATCTCAAAAATCATCCCTCGTAGTGAAATAGAAGTTTACCTGGCCGAAGGCTCGGGCAAAAGCTAGCCGTTTAATAAACCGATAGTTCTAAGATCATAACCCCCACATCCGTAGCGGTAATCAAACAGGGTAGAATAAGGGTGATTTAGTGTCACCCTCCCCAGATTTAGGGAGACTCTGTTGATTTATTCGACGCTGGCAACCAGGTATGGCACTTAGGTGCCGATGGCTGGGGTATTCTGCTTTCAACCGTCTAGAAGAGTTTTTGTACTCCCGATGCTGTATGTAAAAGTGTTTTTATTTTTGCTTATTATTATAATTATTTTATTTATTTATTCATGTACGACTTGTTACGAATTGTTTTCACTATTGCAGTTATTTTTATTTTACTAATTTATTTTTTCTGCAACTGTATGGCGTTCCGTGAGTCACCGATGGTACTGGCTGAAAATCAGCGCTGTAGGTGTCAATGACACCTCAGCATAATGCTGAGCCAGTGTCCGTTTCACTGCCGCGGGGACACACATGTTGTGTGGTGTCTGTGTTTTTTCTTGTCATTTATGTGTACTGTGTCTGTGAATAAATGTTTCTTTCTTTCTTTCTTTTTCTTTCTTTTCTAGAAAATAATTCATTCAAAATCAACTCAAACATTTACCCCCATATTCATAAACGTCTATCAAACCTATATTAGTTAACTAGCCGCTAAAGTTCGTTTGTCCTTATCTGTCACATTGACACACATGCTTGTGAGACAGTGACAACAGACATTTTAGTTAGCAGGGGTTTGTTAAGTTTTATGAATAAGGAGGTTATTCTGCAAATAGGCCACAAGGGCACTTTTACATGTCAAAATATTAATTTACAATTTAAGGCAGTCTGACTATAAGAATACATTTTTCATGTCAAAATATTAATTTAGAGTTCAAGAAAGAATAATAATTTCGAGTTTAAAATTATAACAAAATTAATGGAGATGAACTTGTAAAGTTATCTATTACAAATATTACAACATCAGTAAAGTTAGAGATGTATAAGGTCTCAAGATTAAATAAGGAGTATAATAAAATTAACATAATATCCCAGAGATGTACATGGTCTCTGAGCTTCAAAATTAAAAGTAATTTAATATTGTTAGAGATGTATATGGTCTCTAAGTCACTGATAATAACGAATGCACAACAGGATATTTATCGTGCCGTTCCTTTGACTATATGAGTGAGAGGGACGGCACGATAAGAAGCTCGGATTTCGAAGTTCGGAGTAGGCAATCTGGTGACAGACGGACAGATGGGCGGACAGCGGAGTCTTAGTAATAGCGTACCGTTTTACCCTTAGGGTACAGCACTTTAAAAAAAAATATATTTATTTTATTTTGACGACCGCTTTAGCCTAGTTGGTAGTGACCCTGCCTTCGAAGCTGGAGGTCCCGGGTTCGAATCCTGGTCAGGGCATGTATTTGTGTGATGAACACGAATATTTGTTCCTGAGTCTTGGATGTTTTCTATGTATTTAAGTATCTATTTATCTATATAAGTATGTATATCGTCACTTGGTACCCATAGTACAAGCTTTGCTTAGTTTGGGACTAGGTTGATTTGTGTAAGATTGTCCAAAAAATATTTATTTATTTATTATTTATTTATTTGTGGACAATCTTACACAAATCGACCTAGTCCCAAACTAAGCAAAGCTTGTACTATGGGTAATAGGCGACGATATACATACTTATATAGATAAACATATACTTAAATACATAGTAAACATCCAAGACTCAGGAACAAATATTCGTGTTCATCACACAAATAAATGCCCTGACCGGGATTCGAACCCGGGACCTCCAGCTTCGTAAAAAAAGAAGGCCGATAACATGCGTTTCCCGTTATGTAGAGGAAATTACGCACTACGTAAAGATTAGCAGCGAAATTGTTAAAATGGTAGAGTTCGGAAGGCGATTTTTCTCAGCGAAGATGGAGTTTTCACAAAATCAGTCGCGTTCGGCACAATTCTAAATGTCGTTTTCAGTGTTGAGTTAACAGTCAATATTCTGAAGAGAATACGCTGAATATAAGGTAAACGTTCCAGTGGTTGACACGGGCCCAATATAATGAAGGGGTCTCATAAGTGATGTCAGGTTTCGTAACTAACAGCGAAACAGTGTTATCGCGATCTACCATTGTAGCCGCCGTGAAACGCCCGTGGCTTTTTCTAACCCGACACCAAACGGCGGGTGATTGTGTGAAACGTGGCCGCTGAATATGGGCCTCTTAAATAAGCTCAGAGTTGCTCAGCGTGCGATGGAGAGAGCTATGCTTGGAGTTTCTCTGCGGGATATGATCCGAAACTCGGAGATCCGCAGAAGAACGAGGGTTACCGACATAGCTCAGAGAATCTGCATGTTGAAGTGGCAGTGGGCGGGCCACATTGCTCGTAGAACCGATAACCGTTGGGGAAGAAAGGTTCTCGAGTGGCGGCCTCGCACGGGAAGACGGAGCGTTGGACGGCCTCCCACTAGGTGGACTGATGACTTACTTGGTTAAGGCAGCGGGGAGTCGCTGGATGCGGGTGGCTCGCGACCGTGTGCTGTGGCGCTCCTTGGGGGAGGCCTATATCCAGCAGTGGATGTCTTCCGGCTGAATGATGATGATGATGATGATGACCATTGTAGACCTAATATGCATTACTTTAAAATACAACTTAGTTTTATATCTTACCCTGTTCTACCCACTTGTAGTTATAAGCTTAGCAACAATGTCTGTGTTATTTGTGAGTTTCAGTTAAGTTGCACTTTGTATTGATCAGCGCGCTGCGGTTACCTATAAATATTTTTGTATTGTAAGTTTAATTTCTCTTAAGTGAAATGTAAAATTTCTTTGAGAAATAAAGTTCTTTAAACCTAACTAAAAATTCTACACCACTATTTAAGCATGTCGTAACCTGTTAAGACAATCCTCTAGTTCTATAAAGAATGCAATCGATGTACTTTATTTTAGACATAATGTCTTTTTTCATTGACGGCGTAACGCGTTTTGACAATAAAAAGTATGGAGGGTGACAAATACGAAATTTGTGGATTGTTGAGACATTATTGGAAACAAAAATTTAAAGCAGCCACGCCAGAAAGTAAATCATGTGAAGTTGAAGGGAGACGTGTTAAATGAACGGATGGCACAGCGTTGGTTTAATCGTTTTAATAGTGGAGATTTGACCCGTGATGATCGACCGCCCTCTTGATCGATATTGAGGCTACAAAGGAAGCCGTTTAAACCAATCCAGTACCAGCACTCGTCGATTATCGGTCACACTTGGACCTTCCAAAGACACTATACATCGCCACTTAAAATCATTAGATACGACCTATAATGATTTCAATCTCACATGGTCATTTATATTAGAATTACGATTTGGAACGGGATATTTACCATGTATATTCGTATTTGTGAGTTCCCGATATTTCGGCACTGTTGCAAGCGCCATTATCAAGGATTAACTGACGTGCTGCGAGTTTTAGTTGTGGTCTACCCACACACCATAGCGATCTACCCTCTTCCTGGTTCGCTTTTTTCGCATAGTGTCACCGTCACTACCACCGTCCGCCTTATCACTTGAAACTCGATTACGGTCACGACACACCACATTAACAGTATCAAAACGCGAGCACTCGCAGCACGTCAGTTAATCCTTGATAATGGCGCTTGCAACTATCGCGTATGAATTCGCCGCTAGAGGCGCTAGCGTAGCGTGAGCTCGTCGAAATGTCAAATGTCACTCTTTGTTGTTGTGGTACGTGGGTTAATTAATATCTAATTGGAACAATATGGTGCCTATTTTTCAATACCTGAGCTTGATTATGGCAAATATGAGTTACGGGTCAATGACTGTCAGTGCTTTGAGACAGTTTTGTCTTTCAGAAACTTATTTCCTCCTTTTTTCCGAACAAAGCGGGACTGCGCTTCAATGCGGGATGTTCGATATTTTTACGGTACGATTTTAAGGTTTTAAACATGAATTAAATGCAAACTTAGCTCTTGTGCCCATAATAAACAATAATAATTTTTGACAGCTGGACCTTACTCGACAGTGGCGCCAACTGGTGAGCACAAAAACGATCATTAACGAACCACAGCTAATATCCATAAATCGAGTAACTCAGTGGTCATTGGATTTGGATGTCTCACTATTTGTATGAAAAAATGGTTTGACCACTGTGTTAACCAAATTTTACAGTAACACGTTAATATTTAAATATTTTTACCTATAAATTTCTTTTATTAGGTTCAGGTACAAAACATCACGATGTTATGTGGAAACAGACATAATTACTTTCGCATTTATGACATTAAGTAGGGATTTAAAAAGTGTTTATGCCACGACTTTAGTCATACGCTATTGCTAAGACATAAGATCGAAAATGCGTACATATTTTAGACGTGTCTGTGCTTATACGAGACGAGGGCAAACGTAGACCAGACCATGTTTGCACGCCGCGGGCGCCCTTCTGATGTATCAATAAAAGAGTAGACAGTCGCAGACGCAGATATGACAATTGCCTATTTGACTTTTAAACTATCTCATAAACACGTTCAATTAATACGCTTATTTATTCCTTCAAACTCGTACAGGGCATCTCAGCAACCAAACTTATAATACGCCAACCAATCTTATATTTCTCCAACCAAACTTATATGCTGCAACCAAACTGATATACTCCAACCAAACTTAAAAACACCAACCAAACTTATGATGGCTATTACAAGCCTCAGAACTTATAGATCAGAGTAGGCGAACCAATGGCACGCGTGCCATTGATGGCACGCGGCACAATATTTTGGGCACGTCGCCGATCATAAAACCTATGCCTGCGAGTCATTATTTTCAGAGATGAATAACATTTAAAACTCGGTTAGAAACCGTTTAACAGATGAATCCAGTTCAGCATGCATTTTGCTAAAAGTAACATCTTACAACCCTAACGTAAATTATTTGTCATCTAACCTGCAGCAACAGAAGTCACACTAATTTTACAGTAATTTAATTTATGCGTGTAATAAAAACATTCCAAAATGTACCTTTTTTGTTTACTTTATTTAATAAAGAGTTTTGATAGTATTTATTATTATTATTTTCCAAATAATCAGAAAGTCAAAATTATTTGAGGGCACGTCAACGACCCCCATTAAACATTCTTTAGAAAAAATAGCACGTTGATGCATAAAGGTTCGCCTACACTGTTATAGATTATAAACTCTATGTATACACTTCTAATACGTCCGCTTAGTGCGAGCGCCACAGCCAGAATGTCCCGTCCCGCCAGTTCTTACTCTGAGAACCCCGCATTGTCGTCAGAACGGTCGGTGCAACTACCCTTTATTTATTTTTTGATTTATTTTTTGCATAAATTCTATATTTTATTTAACAAAACCTTACAGACTACAACTTTTTATGGTGCCATTCGAACCAGTTTTAAGAGACGACCAAATTTATGCATGGAATTTAATGATAGTACATAGTGTCACCGTTATAGTCGTGTATGTGAATTTAGTTACCGAAGAGACTCCGATCCCACAGTCAAACTGTGTAAACCGTTTTATTTATATAAACTTTAATGCACAAAAAGAATATAAGTACAAAGGGCGGACTTAATGCCATGAGGCATTCTCTACAGTTTTGTGGGACAGACACTAATTGTAAAATTGTACCTCTATAATAATAAATAAAATAAAATAAAAAAATAAAACTTATTTCATTTCAGTGCTTTTCAAAGATATGCAATGACATAAAATAACACCTCAAAATACAAATGTTAATTTTTCCTCCAATCCCTCTCTAAAAACGAACTAAATTACCACCTAAGGCCACCAGCCGCTTGTTCCATATAAATTGAGATTAAACGCAAACGCATCGTTTCCGTTTTGTTTTAAAAAAAAACATATAAATGTTTTTTAACGATAATCGTCCGTATTTCGCATGTGTAGTGTTCGAACGGACCATATTTTCCGCAAACTTAGCAGCAATCTTTTTTTTATACCAACGCCTTAAGGGAGGCGTAATAAAATAGTTTACGTTAGCAGCGGTACTGCTTAATACGAAGGAACGGTTGATGAATTTGGAACTGGGTAGCGATTGCACCTATAGCTCAGTTGGCTAGAGCGACTGGCCGCGAGTGCCGGGAGGTCGCAGGTTCGAATCCTGCTCGGTGCCTAAATTTTTCAATTTTTCCTTCATTCTAAATTTAGCAGCTATCATCGCATAGAAACTTGACAAACTGTCCAGCGATCATTAATATCTGATTACGATTTGGTGCAACACAGCCTAAATCTGTGTAAGGTATACCTACATCATTACTATCACTACATAGTATAAAACAAAGTCTCTTTCTCTGTCCCTATATCCCTATGTATGCTTCAATCTTTAAAACTACGCAACGGATTTTGATGCGGTTTTTTTTAAATAGATATAGTGACTCAAGGGGAAGCTTTATATGTACAATACATGCATCAGAATTTCACCCGTGCGAAGCCGGGGCGGGTCGCTAGTAACTTATAATCTAGTTTCGCGTCTGTTCACATCTTTTCCCTACTAGTCGTATGTAGATTGGGATTCTATTGTCCAACAAACAATATTGGCTAATCCAACAGAACCAGTCTAATTGGAGCACTAATGTTTACTTACTGGGTTTGCCCGCCCACGTATTGTGCGTGTCTATATACTGATTAATAAGTCACTTTGAGGATGCTTATGTTATATGTACATGAGCCAGATATATAAGAGAAAGATCGAACGCTAAACTATATGATTATCGTTAGAGAAATGTTCTGAACAAGAAATTAGGTACATTTCATCATCGTCATTTTCATCACGTGACGACCGCTTTAGCCTAGTTGGTCACTCTGCCTTCGAAGCTGGAGGTCCCGGGTTCGAATCCCGGTCAGTGCATTTATTTGTGTGATGAACACGAATATTAGTTCTTGAGTCTTGAATGTCATCTATGTATTTAAGTATCTATTTATATATATAAAACCCGACCAGAAATATATGGCGCTATTATAAAGCGGCAATTACACTTCGTCGTTCACCTAATGCGGTCGCCGAATTCATTTTAAACTACTTAGGCCAACAAGCGTCGTCTTCACATTAGTCTGTCCGCCTACCTATAAGCGTTGGCAGCTGTCGATCGCCGAATGCGGCCGACTAACGTGTTCTTTACACTTTTGCGGTCGCCGCATGCAGCAGGCGAACGACGAAGTGTAATTGCCGCTTTATGCTTTATATGGCAACAGACTAAATGACATTTTGACTTCTTTACCTGTCAGCTCTGATGTCAATTGAAGAAATGTTTTGCAGCGAAATAGTATTAATTCACGAGTGCTTTTTTAGCAGTTTATTAAATAAATTATTAATAAGGTTCCGCTTTTAATCCAAGTTTACCAAGGAAAAAATATGAAATAATTGTATAACATTGATATCAATGTATATATTACAGGAAAAATATAACTATAGCTCTATCTAATTTTTATTTTCTTTTGTCTTCAAAAAATCTCTCTGTACTAATTTTGTAATTTAATCACCTTACCTTATCACTACATAGTATAAAACAAAGTCGCTTTCTCTGTCCCTATATCCCTATGTATGCTTAAATCTTTAAAACTACGCAACGGATTTTGATGCGGTTTTTTTAAATAGATAGAGTGATTGAAGAGGAAGGTTTATATCTATAATAACATCCATTAAATGGTGCACCCGTGCGAAGCCGGGGCGGGTCGCTAGTACCAAATAAAGAAAAATAAAATAGAAATCGGTTCACATGATAAAGAGTTATCTTTGTAAAACGGCCATACATACTCAGTTATTTAGTCTCTCAAATTTGTACCCATGGCGTTCAATTCCTAAACCATGTTGTTGAGATTTTCATAGTCATAGTCATAGTCATATCATTTATTGCATCCATAGTTGTACAGTTTTTAGTAATAGGTAGGTACATATGCTCCATATGGGCCATGTTAGGGCGTAGCAATTTAATATCTAGGTCTTAAATTATGATATAAAAGAGATATTCGATTTAAATTCGTTGCAAGTCACATTCAATTTCATTGATAATATATAACATTTCACTAAGATTAATAATAAGTACGTAGAATTGGTTTGAGTTTATTAATAATTGCTTATTATCTAATATTAGTTTATCTTTTCCTGAATTAATAGGGTTGGAACCGATATACATCTGTGTACGGAACCCTCGGTGCGCGGGTCGGATTAGCAGTTGACCGGTGTTTTAAGTTACTTGCTGTTTTGCTTCATTTGTGTTTCAATTACTAGTAGAGGAACAAAATTGGTTCATAAAATGAAAATCCATTATATGATAGGTTATTTATTTATCGTATGGCAATTACTTCGAACTGTGAGATCTTCTAGAAGACAGTACGGTTGCCAGTTTTGTTGCACTTTTAGCACCACCCAGGGGCCACGTGTAGAGTAGCGGTGTACTCCCTACGGACGTGGTGCAACTTCGACCCGCTTGTCAAGCGAGTGGGCAACATGACTGTTAGAAGTTCTCAAGCCGCTCGAAGGCCTCCAACTTGGCTTAACGACTGCTGCCATAGACAGCAGTGGATCAACGGCTTAACGTCCCTTCCAGAGCACGGGAGCGCTCAGTTAAAAACCACTCAAAGCGTGCAAGCGACGGTAACCCCGCCCCATGTTGCTTAACCTCACATACCGCACGCGGGCGCCGCTAGGCCACGAGCGCTCCACAGTAAGTAATAATAGGTAACCTTAATGTGTAATAACCGCAGTAAAAAATATGTTACAAAAACCAGTTATCATCAGAAAGACCAAAACAAAACAGTTGAATTTGATCGTTCATGGCACCAAAATATACTTGCGGCTGCCGAAGGTGCTTCGATCGCATAACACAACAAAGAAATTACCTAACTAAATTAGTACAGTCTTAGGGCACCCGCAAACTTAACTTTGTAGCGTTGAAGTAGTACAATCGCGTGATGTGCTCCCATTCTTACACGTTTGAGCTTACTAAAATCCATGAGAAAGTAAACTAGTCTTTACGTGCTGGTGTTAAGGTGGTACGGTCGATTGTGTAAGTTCATCTGTTAGTTGGTACGGAGTCCGCAAAGCGTCGGGAAAATCACTGGCATGGCTGCTGAAGTATTCAGTCGAAAAAACTGGTAATGAGGCGCAGCGATCAAAGTTTCATGAATAGGGGTGGGACATTGTGGTGGTCAATCGGATGTCGATAATGTAAGCCACATCCAAATACAAATTCCGGGATTGGCTATACATAATCCCGGGACTGTTCTCAGAATTTCTGCATTAAAGTATAATTTAACTATTTCAATTACACTTCTCTATAATTACCCTTACAAATTATGTTAAAGAGGCCTTATAAGTTTTAAAATGTTTTGATTTCAAATTATGACAAAATACCAATAAAGTTATTAAAGGTTACGATAATTTTATCAAAGTGTTAGATAGTAACATAGCCATTTTTTGATTTTATTGTGTGTAGTAGAATTTAAGCGGAAAAAACAAGTTTTTAGCTTGGAAATGGTCGATTTGGAGTGGTGTTAGAAACGATATTTTTTAATGAAACATCCAAAAAATACATTTCAAGTTTATGACATAAGATTGCAATAGTCCTGTTATAGATAGTAACATTGAGAAAATATCAAGATACGTGTGAGATCAAACAGAAAATAGCGTAAATAGATGTGCGTTTCATTCAAGTCATTATTTTTCGGTGTGCAATACGTATTTTTTTTGGTAGGAGTTGAAATTATCCCTGAACAAAAAAACTATTTCATATCATCGATATCATTTATCGACAATGCTCATCACTAGCTCTCTTCCAGTGCAACTTCGAAGTTGTCTATGTTGGCTCTTTTCTTTCAAACTTTAGGTATTGTGAAGGAAAACCTTATATATCCACGTAGCTGGCATAATGCCACTCAGAGCCTACTAGCAGATATGTACAAAAGGAAAACTAGCTAGTCCCTAGTGACTATGTGCACTGTAAATAGAACTGTAATGAGATATAGACGAAAATCATGGAACGGAAATAGTACATTACTTACCAAGGGCGGTTAAAGAAAGAATGTCTCAGATCGCAGGTATTTGACGCCCGAGCCGAAGGCAAGGGCGACAATTATGCGATCTGTGGCTTTCTTATTTACCGCCCGAGGTAAGTACAACATTTTATGTCACCCCCTGGCCAGGAAGTGGGATTTTCCGCGCGCGGAGCGTGCGGTAATTGCTACTTTATGGCCAGGTGTGACATAAATAGTATTATATACGTTTTCAACCCAGGTGGACATTTCGTGAAATTCCCTAAAAATGAATGGTCAAAAAATGTATGTCAGATCGGGGTGAGGACCAAAATTAATGTCATGTATAGTTAAGGGGCTCACTAGCTCCCAATGACCTTCGATCTTTAACTTTTTTATAGCTTATCGTATTAAAAACAACCGAAATAATAGTCCGTTTTTTTTACATAATGCGCATTGTGACTTTATTAGGAATTCATAATTTACTCTATATAATAAGGTAAATAAATATAATTATTATTGTTACTTCGACGCTTTTTTCTTATCCTGCATGTACATGTGTTTATTTAATGAGATTATTAACATGCACAATATCCCATCAATCCCATGACTTCTAAGCCACCGACTAAGCGCTTAAAAAGTAGTTTCCAATGCAAAACAAATATAAATAAAATTCATTAAAATAAAAATTAACTACTTATCACTATGACATATTATCTTCTTAGAAAAAGTCCGTTTTATTCAAATTTGGCTCTTGCAAATGTAGATTAAGGATTGATGAACCAATAACCGTTTGAGACATAAAAATATCTATAGTATTGACAGAGCAATATCAACTCAAAATTCGTCACAAATCGGTAACTTTTGTGTCACAGCGGAAGCAATTAAAATGTAGGATTTTTTTAACCTGACTCTATATATAGTGGAATCCGGATAAAGCGACAATCAAGTGACCGGTGATATTACGTCGCACTAACAGGACGTCGCACAAAACGGACTTATTTACTTTGGAAATGTTTGGTATGAAATCTAATGTCTTTCGTGGCTTCTCGTGGTCCCAAAGGAAGACCAGCGCTAGCCAATGGCTAGCACTATGCTGATTTAGGGCCATTTCGTGGCTATTTTCTGTATTTTGGTGTTATGTTAATTTGTACTGTGTCTGTGCCACGAATAAATGATTTTTCTTTCTCTCTTTCTTTCTAATGTGCGGTGATTTCGAAGTCGTTAAAAGCGGTCAAATGTTATATGCGAAGTCGTTATAAGCGGATTCTACTGCATATGCCCATGCGTGGTTGGAGAGTGGCCTGGGGAAAATCCAGGGGAAACCTCCGACACGACCACGGTTGTGAACACGGGAATTTGCGCTGCAGTTTGGTTGTGCGGTTTTAACCAAATCTGAGATATGACTGGAATCCAGCTGCTGGGAATTTTGTCGCTAGTTTACTAAATGCAGACGTATTAAATGCCTTAACTATGTGGCAAGAGTTTGGTCATCAATCATCGTTTGGTAGCATGATGAGCCGTAAAATATCTACAAGCAAATTTAGAATAAAGGAAAAATTGAAAAATTTAGACACCGAGCAGGATTCGAACCTGCGACCTCCCGGCATTCGCGGCCAGCATCCGCGCCCGGTATCTACAAGCAAAATACCGGGTTATGGACGTTTTGGTGCCTTTATTAAGTCACAAATATCACAATACTATTGAATTTAAACATGGAATACATTTACAAAGAGCCCATATGAGTTAAAAAACGCTAATCTATTTAGACCATTTTCTGTTTGAATTTACACGTATCTTGACATTTTCTCAGTGTAATGTATTTTTCGAATTTTTCATTAAGAAATATCGCTTCAAACATCACTCCAAAACGACCATTTTCAAACTAAAAACGGTTTTTCCACTTAAATTCTACTACGCACAATAAAAACAAGAAATGGCTATCTAAAACTCTTATAAAGTCTCTTTAAGTATCTTTTAATCACTTTATTGGTATTATCAATAGTTTTGTCATAATTTGAAATCAAAACATTTTAAAACTTATAAGGCCTCTTATTTTGAATTTTTTTTTTAAAGCGAATGAAGTAAAGATTAGTTTTATTGACAAAAGCTAGTAAAGAATAGTTTTAGGCCGGGTTTTAGAAAGATCCGTTAGACCAAATGTCAGATCAAATATCAGTAACTCAGTACATTTTTTGACATAACTAACCGACATAAGCTCTAACGGATCTTTATAAAATCGAGCCTATTGTATTATGAGGGCCTAAAATTAGATGTCAGCAAGTATTAGCCAGTCTTTGTACTTTCAATAACAGTCTAGGCTTAAACATATCTACCTAAATGGCTATACAGTCTACGTCAAAGACATGTATACATTTTTCGCCTTATTTCAATGGAATAAAGTGCAAACGTGTATCTTTGATGTCGGTTGTACCTAACAAATCTAGGTTCAAATTCTGGTTTCTACACATAAGCCGCTTATACAAACCGGGGAAAATTCGTTTCCGACCAAAGGGAACTAACAACCTAGGAATTTGAGTTGGCGTATAATGACATAAGTGTTTCTGAATGTTTCGCGATTTTTGTACGTAAGGCTAGAACAATTAGTTCGAAAATTGCTGGTTGATAAATGAGCTTTGGGTAGATTTTGGATTAAGTGCTGACAAACTTGTATAGATTATAGATCCGTATCAAGAGGTTTTGATAGGATTAAGTTAGATTCAGCTTAGATGCTGAAGATTTATCGGGTATACGCTATTAGGCATGATTGGGTCTAGATTATGCTAATTTCTTATAAATAGCGAATTGACTAAAGCTAATTTGAGTCGGCATGTTAATATATATTTTATTCTGTTTTTTTAGTATGTGTTGCTCATGTCCGGCCCGGATGTGATGTCATTAAATTTAATTATATATATTTTCTACTAAAGCTATTTCTATATTACTAACAAATTGTATAGATTATAATTATCGAAAATAAATGATTATTATGTATCTCCTCTTAAAACTCTCTGGTTTTAAGGCCCGGTCGTTTGAGAGGTGTGCCTGGGGATGTAGATCCAACACGTAGAGGCTCTTTGGAGAAAAATTTTAATGTGTTGAAATATTATTATTATTATAGCGGCAACAGAAATACATCACCTGTGAAAATTTAAAATGCCTAACTATCACGGTTCATGAGACACAGCCTGGTGATAGATGAACAGACAGACAGACGGACGGACCGCGGAGTCTTAGTAATAGGATCCCATTTGACACTTTAGGTACGGAACCCTAAAAGGGTTTAGTCAAAAGACGAGCGTATTTTATCTAGGGCATGCCGCTCAGGAAAATGTCAATTTTATCAAATCGATGTACAGACGAGCTCATACATATATATATTCCCAAAGGTCCAATATGAGCAATTTTATATTGTACTGATATCGGTCTCATTATTTATATTGTACTGATAGTTCGTAGTCAAACTGGGAGAGAGCTGATGCTTATAGCACAGGATTTACCTAGTTTAAGTATCAGCGACATGTATAAATGACACAAAAACAATAAAATTTAAGACAATATTGTAAGAAACGAAACCGAAGCTTGTAGCATGATATATAAATAAATAAATAAAAAATAGAATTTTATAACCTTGTCATTAACAATACAGTCGTGTACACATATTTTTGATCACGTTCTCCGTGCACATATTTTCGAACTCAACTGTAATTCGGCTGTTATAAATTCAGTACTTGCTAGTAGTTATATCTAATTAAAACAATTAAAAGCGGAAGTTACCGCTTCATCCAAGTCTCAGGCAATTATATGCATGACAGGGGATTAATTTTTTTATTTTACTTTTTTATGACACTTAGACCGAAGTTTGCCCCTCCGTTACAATTTCATTAGAGCGAAGCGGTCTAATTATATTTTTAGGGGTCCGTAACTTCTTAAAATATGGACGCCCTCTTAGCACAGTTCAGTCCAGATCGAAATCATCTATACCCGCTCAGTGTCAAAAATAGGCGAACATGACTTTAGTGACAAGACCATTACGGCGAGCGTTTTATCATTCATTGCGTGCTTGAGACGCGCAACGCACTGAGGTTAGTTGGGATCACACGCAATGTATTACGAAAACTGCTGTCGCTGCCGCCGCAGCTTATAGGGCCGATTTTTTTTCATCGAAAACGTACCTACAGGCTTCAGTTTATGTTGTGTAGGAACCTACAGATCAGATTAAAAAATACAATACAATATTTCTCACCTCAGTGGCACTAAATACAGAGTATATAATCTTAAAACTAAAGGTGAACAGCAGGCAAATATATTATAAAAAAAATACAAATAAAATCCTGCTGCCGAATAGTTTTTTCATCGTTGAAAATAAACGAACCCAATATTCTTTTTGGAAATCGAACAGAGGGACAGTCTGCGCCTTTTTTAACTTTTTTTTATTTCGGCCCACCAATCCACCGCGGCCTCACGCTTGACTCGCTTAAAAAAACCCCGGGCAACTTCAGTCAGCCGAAAATTTACGAAATTCACCAATTTATGCGCAGTTTGATTGGGCTACATTTTTTTAATCATTTTTCTTTTTTGTTGGCTTATTTAAGTTTAATTAGTCGCATTGGCGTATAATTTATTTAGCGCAATCGCTGTATTGAAGTTAATTTTGAACTTTTTTTTTACTTTGAGGGGCGGGCGACGATGCCAGATATTATGTGTTACATGGCTTGTTGACTTTGCTTTAAAACTAATGCTTATTTTACAATTCCAATTTTAAAAAACCGTTAAATACAATTCTAATTAAAAAATACCGTTAGGTACATCAGGTAATAACCTATTATATAGGTACGAGTTTGTTAAGAGACTGTAGAGTTAAGAGAATCGTAGGTAAAACGATTGACATGGTTTTTGCGAACACTTACAGCGATTGAATATTGATATTCGGAACCAATGATATTTTTTTATATGTTTTTTGT
This sequence comes from Epiblema foenella, assembly GCA_963556455.1. Classification (NCBI taxonomy): domain Eukaryota; kingdom Metazoa; phylum Arthropoda; class Insecta; order Lepidoptera; family Tortricidae; genus Epiblema; species Epiblema foenella. Next base: position 46,569,654 of record OY747095.1, read on the forward strand.
ATTTGTAGACATTTTTGATACCTAAGTCGCTTTCATGAGAATAATCTGTAGCTAAATTGTTCTGACAGTTCATAAAAATAACATAGTTATGAATACGATTACTGCTATTAATATAATATTATCATTCATCTGATATTAGTGTTAAACCAAACGTAGGAGTCCATTGTTGTCATATCAGGTACCATACAAATTACAATAGATTTATATGATATAAGCCAGGTAGCTGTCATACAGATTACAATAGATTTATATGATATAAGCCAGGTAGTGTCTATTTATATTATAAAACAGGAGGAACACCTGAACAGCCAAATTTACACCTTTTTCAGAAATCCCCCGAGCATACATAATCACGCGGATTTCACCCAATTCACGACTTAATACGTTGAGGGAGATACTTTGTTACCTCAATTAGCCAAACTTTTAGATTAACCACTCTGTTTTTCCACTTCACCCAATTCGCATGGACTATGCTGGGCCACTACTCGCTTAAGATACGAGGTCAAGGTAAAGTGGTGGAGATGCTGGGAGAGGTTTTTCGTTGTGGGATAGTTTTAGTTTCGTATTTCGGCTGGACAGTGAGCTATTTGGCAATTTTGTTGTTACAAATTTGTTGGAGCGGTTAATAATTAGGTGTTTGCCCGCCGGTTTAACACTTTTTCTTTTCCGCGCTCGGTTGGGGACGCGTTTATAATGAGTTTTTCGCGTAAATTTGAGTTCAGCTAGTTACCGTCCTTTAATTGTAGGAATTATTATATCTTAAATTGTATGTTAATAAAAATGTGCATATTCTTTGGCTGATCAATGTTAAATTTAGTAGTTTCTTGCTTTTTACGTGATATTCGTAGTCGTAATTACTTTGTAATGGCAAACAAACGAATATCACGATTTGACGCCAATTTTAGTCTAGTTGGTAGTGACCCGGCCTGCCTACGATGCTGGAGGTTCGAATCCCGGTCAGGGAATTTATTTGTATGATGAGCACGAATATTTTTTCCTGAGTCTTGGATGTTTTCTATGTATTTAAGCATCTATTTAAACGATGTTTAATCGCTTAGTACCGATACTACAAGCTTTGCTTGGGTGATTTGTGTAAGATTGTCCACAAATGTATATTTATATATTATTTTATATATGTTTATCAAATATTTAATAAAAATCGTTTATTTTAAATACAATTATAGATATTGTCATTCTTGCTGAAATGGTTAAAAACGAATACCCTAAGGCATATTATGTATCAGCATTGATATCAAAGGTACAGAACTAAAAAATGAAGGTATTGTTATGTATAGGCCGAGGGAGGCTATGTAAATGTTCCTTTGTTTTAAGGGTACGAACAGACAGTATGTGCTTATCGCAGACCGTCCCCATAACGTTGCATATTATGTAAATGGGGAGGGAAATACTTCGAAAAACAAAGGATATAGTGGAAAGCGCACCATAAATTGCGCTACTCGCGGGACTACTCCCTGCCGCGTAGGGTGCCCACACAATGCGAATATTTAAAATACAACTTACAGACATCTGGAAAATGTTGACCACATATTTGCAAATGTCCAGAAATGAAAACTTAAGCCATATAAATTGCGATATAGGATTTCCGATCAAATACAATTTTTATTGTTTTGGATTCAGGTTTTGTATGGACATCCAAAGTTTCCGTTACTTATTTTTGCAGTTATACTATTGTAATTATCGGACTGTAAATTATACGTAGGTACCCAAAGCATTTATTTTTGTAGTCTCTGTACCAAACAATTACAAATTCAATAGTGGATACTACAGTCGAGTACCTACTTGCACTTTTGCACTCTATTCCTTCGTAATAAGGTCCAAAAATGTGTATACATTAGTGAATCTGACGGTACCACCGTAATTTATTTCGAATCAGAAAACATTGGATAAATAAGTTTCGTGAAAAATAGAAGTTGAAGTCCTTTTTATCCTGATTTTGACGTTGTCCGTAATGGCGTACAGTGTGGTCACCCCACCCACGCACGGCCGGTGCTGATTTCCCGCGCGAGCGGAATGAATCGAGTACTTACTGCAAGCTACGAATGGCAGCCATTCTGTTGTCTATGTACACTCGGCAAAAATATCTACCAATGACGTTGGATTTTAACCCAGTTGAGGAGGCATAACCTCGAAATGTTGGTAACTGATGAAATTTGGTACGAATGTTCATCAATGGCTTTGTTTTCGTCTCCCAAAAGTCACCAGGCTAGGACCCTCTAGAGAAGCCGCTATCTTGGAGAATGTAATCCATCCGGAAGATATTCGCTTTTTGTGCGAAATCTACGTATCCTTTTACTAAGCTTCTATGATAGTAATAATAATAATGTACACACCCCAATACATTATCGTATCTCAAAGAGGCCTCTTCGTGTTGGATCTGTATCCCCATGAACGCCTTCCAAAAGGACCGGACATTGTGCCGTGATATCCCAAAGGAAAGATACAAATAATAATAATAATAATAATTGTTTATTTGTATATCCCTTGCATTTCATTAAAGTGTCAAAAGGGCCTCTACGTGTTGGCTATGTGGTACTCGTTTGGTACTTCGATGCCTCGGTACTTCGGCTCCGCGCACGCCTCCCAAAGGTCCGGGATACCATTGTCCCGTGAACGGGAAAGACATACAAATAATAATAATATTTGTTTATTTGCAGAAAATCGTTGTATCTATGTTGCCCTTGACCACATTTCAATAGGATACGTAGATTTTACACAAAAAGCGTTTATCTTCCGGATGCCGTACATTTTCTATGATCGCGGCGTCTCTGGAGGGTCCTGACCTGGGGACTTTTGAGAGACGAATACAAGGCCATCAATAAACATAAGTACCAAAATTTCATCAAAGTCACCACCATTTCGAGGTTTTGCTTTGTCGACTGGGTTATTTATTTTAGTCAAACCACATGCCAGTAATGGACAGATGCAGTAAACTAAATTGTTCTTAACAATGTTTCTGTTCTGAAGTCATTGTTGGCTCACGATTATACACAAAGGATTAATCTAGAGAACTTTGATAAAATGACACTCGGAAACGATATTGGTTTACGTTTTAAATAAAAGTTAACTTTCAACAATAATTTTATGAGACGACAAAGACAAATAGGTACGCCGCAAAAATACCAAATTCGTAAGTAACGTACAATGCCGAAACTGGAGGTACTGGTTAGCTCGATTCCACTCACACCTCAGATTCGGTTGAAACCACTCAACCAATCTCACTGGAGCGCAAACTCTTAGAGTATTCCAGTGTTCCAAACCACACGCGTGGTCGTGCCGGAGGTTTTCCCCTGGATTTTCCCCAGGCTACTCTCCAACCGCGCACTCCTATCGCTTTATTGGGCCCGGCCTATAAAGCCACAGTCAGGTTCAAAAAAAAAAAAAAGAAAGTAGGTACTGGTTTAGAATCCCGGTCAGGCCATTTATATTTGTGTGTTGAGCACGAATATTCGTTCTTGAGTCCTGCAGGCGAATCACGTAACTTTATGTACTAACGGTAGATAGATTTTACTGTCAATTTTGAAGTATAAATGTATGAGCTGACAATTAAAATTTGACATTAAAATCTATCTAACGGTAGTACAAAAGTTACGTGATTACCCCGCTGGATGTTGTCTATTGTATTTAAGTATCTATTTATCTATAAAAGTATATCGTCGCCTGTTACATTTATACTACAATATTGCTTAGTTTGGAAGTTGGTCGATTTGTGTAAGATTGTCAATAAATATTTATTTTTGTTTTTTATTAATGTGTGTGGTAGGTAAACTAGCGGAGTAAAAGAACCACATAATTACTCAAATATTTAATATAATAAATAAGCCACAATACATATATGTACTAACAAAAATCGTCAATATTTGCTTACATTTATTCTAAAATTTTCTGTCTTTGGCGATTATAACTGATTCCCTTAAAAAATCTTAACTATGCGGAACCAAAAGCGAAGCGTTACATAAGTGACAATTGTTCTGAGTAACATTAACAATTGCGAATTGTCATGTTACCCCATAACGGCAAGATGATAAGACAAGAGTATTATTTTGCGTAATTCATACTTATTGGGGTGTCTCATAAATAATGTCGGTTCGACAACTTTTATAGGTCGTATCTAATTATTAAGGTCCAAGTGAGACCGATAATCGACGAGTGCTGGTACTGGGTTGGTTTTCAACGGCTTCCATTGTAGCCTCAATATCGATCCAGAGGGCGGTCGATCTTCAAGGGTCAAATCTCCACTATTAAAACGATTAAACCAACGCTGTGCCATCCGTTCATTTGACACGTCTCTCCCTTCAACATCACATGATTTTCTTGCTGCCGCGGCTGCTTTCGATTTGTGTTTCCAATAATGTCTCAACAATACACGAATTTCGTATTTGTCGCCATACTTTTTATTATCAAAACGCGATACGCCGTCAATTAGCAAAGACAGTATGACTAAAATAAAGTACAACGATTGTATTCTTTATAGAACTAGAGGATTGTCTTAACAGGTTACGACATGCATAAATAGTGATGTAGTAAATTCTTAGTTACGAAACCCGACATTACTTATGAGACAACCTCAGTATTATAATTGTCGATAATTCTTGTGAATGTTTACATAAATTTGTTACATTTTAGTGCTCCTCATTACTTAATTGATATAATTTTATAAATGTACAATTTTCTTTATGTAACGCAGAATATGTTTCCGCTGTATTATTAAAATTAATATCTGTAATAATTATTAACTATTATGTGTTAAAACAAATATTTACAATTGACTGCCCAACATAATATGGCACAAGTCGAATAACGATAAATGCAGACAAATGCATCGAATAAGTACAAAGTTTTAATATAATTATAGCAATAGTTATCTTTTATTTTGACAACATGCTTTTACATAGACGCGCGAACATGTATTTTCGGTGTTGACTGTATTTATGTTTATGTCGAATTCTCACAAGCTTTATTGGATTGGTCCACTAATTATTATAAATGTAGATATTTATACTATAGGAATAAATTGATCATTTATACCTCAACATGATGAACACCAACTATTATCAGGCATTTAACTCATAAAAGTAACATTTTGTCAATTTTCGAAATTGTCGCTTTTATGTTACGCACAACGATATTGTCACTGAATCGAACTTTTATTTAAAATCATACTTATTAATAAAGTTAAAAGTTATTACCAATGTAGGTTATTATTATTGATATCTATTTTATTTTGACACGTTAAAGCTACCCAAACGTAATGGGTCCTATTTATAAATTAGTAAGGCACATATTGTAGTAACGAATTTATGATAGTTACTAACTTACTAACTACAGATTGAAAGGAAATACACATTTAGCATTACATTTTTAGTCTAATACACAAATGTGTGAGACACTAACAAACATCGGCTTTCTGCCGAGGTTTTCCCGAGTGACTACAGTATTGGGTTCTTCATGAAGGAGTGTTAAAATTTTTAAAGGGTCGGCAACGCCCACGTGATGCCCCTGGAGTTGCAAGCGTCCATAGCCTGCGGTGACCGCCTAACATCAGGCGGGCCGCCCTCTTGTTTACCACTGAGTTGTTATAAAAAAAGTCAACAGAAATTCGGTACCAACACTGGTATAACAACAATGTCGGTATCGGTACAAATATAAAGAAAATGCATTAAGAGTTTATAAATTCACCGAACCAAAATGTTCTACTATACTCTGTTTTTTTTTATTTTAAGTGGAAAGTACTGGTCAAATTAATGTACGGCGCCTTCATTTGTTTCTTACTAGAACTTGTATAGCAGTACTTCATATATTAAAAAGAATACAGAGTATAGTAGAGTAAAACCGATGTTAAACTTTACCGGCACTAGGCTATTTTTAATTTTTTTTTGGTCCGTCTAAGATCCAAGTCCCATTATAATTGTTTCTAACATCGTTGCTTTGTAATTTAATTAACGTTATCTTGACAAAAAAATGCTTTCCAGAACGTTACAGAGTTATGTCGTGTTTGATATTGCGTTCAGTGCCATCTATAAACTTACTTAAACACTACTAGCTTCTCTCGACTAACACAACAACAGTCCGAGTTGCGTTTCTATTCATAATCAATAGATGTCGCTGGCTGATAGCGTTACAATTCATGGCTATCGTTAGGAGGCCCTCTTAGGTTTCTCCGTAGGCTCTAGAACGATTCTCTTGAAGCAGCCTTCGGGCAGTTGGGTGAGTATGTCTTTCACGTTTTCCACCTCGCTGTGGAGGTTCCTGTGTTCCTCCTTGTATTGCTCCATCCATCTAAGAATGAGAACAAGTTTAGTGAATTGAAAATTAAAAGTAATTATAGGTTACCACAACTTACTCACATACATTCTAATCTATCACATGCAGTTAACTCTTTGTAAATATACAAAAAAAAGACCAAAAAAAGATACATAAAAATGATATTTTTTGAGTGAAGATTAACTTTTTAAACCTTGCTTACCGTATATGGTTCTGTTTGGCCTCTTTCAACGTTTTAATTTTCCCGTCTAGGTCCAACGCCTTCAGTTCAGCTTCGACAACGTTCAAATTATCTTCTGTAAAAATAATTGCAGGTGCAAATAAATAATTTGAATATGACACAAACATAATTTTAGTCTATGGAATGTTCTACTTTAACACAAATGTAATAGAGTTTTTATTACAAAAATGCAATTTTTAGACAGTGTAATAGAAAATATAACGTGTGTATATTCTGAGGAGAACTATACATACCCAGCCGATCTAAAGCATCACCATCCAGGGTAGGAAGGTTCAGCAGCTCATCCTTGATAACATTGAGGTCCTCCAGGCCCTTAGACACCTGTTTGTCAGCTTCCCTGGCGTCTGTGTTCGCTTGACCGACCTATTAACGAATTATCACAATAAAAAGTAATTGTGTGTGTTCGACACTGACCCAGTACTTAACACTTAACCAGAAGTGTTAACGAGGATTACCTCATAAAGTAAAGCAATTAGTAACCAAAACGGTAAAATATAGAAGTTGTCAATAACAGAAAAGTGTTTGATGTAACTTTTTAACAACCATCATCCGGTCTGAAGGACCATTTACTATAAATGTAACCCATATGTGTGTAAGATTGTAAAGAAAAATTCACCTTCATCTTGGCGTCTCTGGTGAGCTGCAGGTTTTCTGCTGCTTGCTTCTCAAGGTCCGCGATCTGCTTGGCAGTGCCTTCCACTCGAGCTGAGGGCAGAAAGTTACATTGATGAATATGAATCTAATCATAATAGATACATGACATGGATATCGTGCTGTGGTGTCAGCGATATAACATCTGTAGTTGCTGATCCGCTGATCGTAACTGGCTAGTTGACGTGAATGACAGGAGTGCTGTCAAGATTTTTTCTATTTTCTTATTGTGAATGGATGAAAATTAATTACTTTCTTTAAATTAAAGCAGGGATTGGATACCGGTATTTTCTCCATAGAAAAATACCGGTATTATTACGGTCACCGGCTCATTATTTCGTTTTTAATGAGACAATCTAATAATACGACGTTGTTACCTAAATACATGATTCAGCCCTACGTAAAGAGCAAAAAACAATCCAAAATATTGGGCTAATTTAGGGTTTCTTAAAAATACCGGTATCGGTCCCTGAATTAAAGTGATTTCTACTTTTTTTTATTATCACAGACACAAGAAGCTTCTCCAAGTGCTAGCAAGTCACACGTCACTCAGATGAATATGAATCCTATTTAACTTACTTGACAGTTTCTCGGCTTCGTCTCTGAGTTTGCCCGCGTCAGCTCTCGAAGTAGAGGCCTTCTTCTTGATTTCATGGGCGGCCTTATAAACAAGAATAATTTATTTCGACGAACAATTTATTACGATTTATACGAACAATTTATAGGTAAATTTTTATGTAACGCTATCTTGTCTTATATAAGATCTCCTATGCTTCCTTCCGATGATTAAACCTTCAAATTTTGAGATGACTTTTTGGGAGAGTCGCAAGCCTCGAAAACAATATTATCAAATGTTTTTTACCTCACTCGCTTTCTCGGCGTAATCCTTCTGTGCTAGTTGCGCCAAGTCCCTAGCCTCCTTGGCGTTATTGTAGGCCTGGTCCAGAGCTTCGGCTATACTGTTGATGCTGGCTTCAGCCGACGCCACCTTGTCCTGAATGGCTGGCACGTCGAGAGCGGCCTGTTGAGCTTGTTGGCGGGATTCGTTGACTTGGTCGCTGAATTCTGTGATGACAGTGTAATTTTTGATAACAGAAAATCTAGAGGAGTTTTCAATGAATGTACTCAAGCCACGCGGGCGGTTTAAACACGGGAATACTCTAAGAGTTTGCACTCCAGTGAGATTGGTTGAGTGGCTTCAACCAAATCTGAGGTGTGAGTGGAATCGAGCTACTGGGAGTTTTGTCTCTGAGAAGAGTCCACCAAGAAACTCAGCTAGGCCCGACCTGGTGATGATTTAGGTCATTTGAGTACCTCAAAGTGTTCTAAATCATCACAATTTAGCCAAGCTACGAATATAACCATGATTAGGAACCATTTGGAAGCGTGTTGTGGAGGCTGGCAACTACTGCAATATCAAGTTATGTCATTCTTTGAAACTAAAACTGCATATTTGGTGCTTAAATGAAATATCAGGTGCTTTCGGAAATACATAATTATACTTATATAATTTGTATGAAAGGATCGTCGGGTAAATGGGTTATTTCAGTTTTTCGTAACCTAATATGTATTGAATTAGTGTACAGCAATATTATTTCGAAATAGTAGCCGAACCTAATAAAAGGATATGATACGTAAAAAAATAAGTAACACAGTTGTAAATATCATTTTTTATACAATTTGTTGAGACATCAAGAACCATTGAGTTACTCGATTTATGAATATTACCTGTGGTCCAACATTTAATAAGACTATCGGAAGTGACACTTTATTTAAACCTCTTTCTAAATAACTATTCCTACAAAAATTTGAAATATGAGAAAAAGAAAAATGGCCCTATACGACCTACGTTTCAGAGTCTTGTAAATCTCATTAGCTTCTTTTAACGTAACGTTAGCCAGGTTCACGTCGCTCTTCGCCTGCGCCTGTAGCTCATCCAACCGGGCGAGTAGCTCGCTCAACTCGTCCTGACGCTGCTGTCCTTGCTGGTGGAGGTCCTTCCCGCGTTTGATGGCGTCTTCTAAGCTGTGCAGCATCTCGCGGTTAGCGGATTTCAGGCTCTCGAGGTCAGAGGAGGCTTGGTCGATCTGGGAAATATATACCATAAGTCAGGGTTTTATAAAGGTCCGTTAGATGAAATGTCGGATGTCAGAGAAGTTCTTTTGCCAGCTTCATATACGTTAGTAAATTAAATTAAATCACGACGCATATTCATCCTTATCATACTCGGCCTTATTGCTACTTTATCATAAGAGGACCTATTGACAGACAGACGAACCTTTTCTATAGTTAAGGATCGATTATGTGGGTCCCATTACTTACCCATTTATTATTTTTTAGTGGCTCCTTGTTTAACCTTTGTCAGCTTGGTGTCCGGTCATAGTGTTGGTCTCTCCATGGCGTATAGAGCAAGAGCTTCATCGCACGTGGCTTTAGCTCAATTGATTGCTACACCAGTCAACCACAAACCTTTCTTATTATTAAGGGTCGATTATGTGGGTCCATTACTTACAGATTTATTCATTTTAGTGGCGTCTTGTTTGAGTTTAGGCAGCTTGATCTCTGGCAACAATGTTGTGTTAACCATAGCGTATAGTCCAAGAGCTTCGTCGTATACGGCTTTAGCTCGCTTCAGGGCGGCGTCGGCATGTTCTGTCATGCTGTTTAGCTTGCCAGAGGCCGCGTTCAGCTCGTTGGCTAGAATCTGGACTTCGTTGCTGTAAATTGGGGTGTGGAGTTAGTTTTGTTAGATAAGCAATAAACCAGATGCAGTTCGAACGAAATGTATGTGTTAACGTCTTTTTTGTATGGAATAAGTCAATAGCCAGATTGCTTGTAATTCGGTTTTACAATTAGATTTTTATTCTCGAACAATATGCTACATTATTTAGTTCCGTACTATTCCAAAGCCTTTAGCCTACGCTACCACCTGGTGATAGGTCTAACATTTAAGTCATGGACGTAGCTTGTGTGGTTCGCGGTGTTGCTTGGTTTTCGACGTATGAGCACAAAATAATGAATAGTACTTGTGTACAGAAGATCTTCTATGTTACAAAACCGATGTCTGACAGCTTATCATGGCATCACGTGCTCTTTCGTTCCCAGCGCGATAGGGTGTCTGAACACCACAGAGGTGTGCCTAAGCTGAGTTTTGCCGAAGCGGCAAGAGGAACTGGGCTGGTCTGAGTTAAGTGATAGCGGGGTTTGAAGCAATTTTTTCTCACAAGTTCTCACTCACCTGATATTCGCCTGCTTATTCATCCCATCTTTAGCCAGATTGGTCGCCGCTATAGACGTATTGTACGCTTTCTCAGCTATGTCTTTAATGTTGTGCGCCTCGTTCTCCAGCTTGTCGGCCAACAAGCGCGACTCCTTGGCTAGGGCCGACATGTCGACGGACTGTTTTCCGAACTGATCTGAGCGGTTGCGGGCCTTGAGAAGGGCTGATGCTCCTTCGCCGTCTAAGTATTCTAGGGCGCTCTGTGAAATGATAATTAATGATACATCTTGATTTTTAAAATAATGGATTTTTATAAATATAATTATAGGTACCATTACAGGTACATATATACTTTTAGGTTTTATATGAAGTATGAATGTAGGATCATTACGTCATTACGCGAGCACGTGTAGAACATTTTTTTTAAAATTGAAGTTACAATATAAATTTCGGAAACACAGTGAGCCATACGAAATTGTTTTAGATTAAAATAAACTACAAGTTATAATAACAGTTCACCAACTCATCTAATTGGTCGCAATACGGCACAATGGCATTATTCAGACTAGTAAAAGCATGCTTACATTGATCTCTTTCTGCGCTGCCTCGATGGTATCCTTCGCTTTGGACACGTTGCCCTTGCTCCTGTCCACTGACTCATTCCCTTCGTCGCTGAGCCTCTCTATTTTCACCAGCATGTCCCTGGACACAAATAAATAAATAACACACGCTGAAAGTAACTCCGAAAAGCGCAGCGTGGATAGACCGCCCAAAAGCTGGATTGAAGACCTGGCAAATGTCACGGGAGTCCACAAGATACAAGTGGTTCAGGACCGTTAGTTGTGGCATTCTTTGGGGAAGGCATATATCCAGCAGTGGATGTTTTCGGCTGATATGGACAAATTACTCATGGACATGTGTATTATTCATATCCTTATCTACGAGCGTACAAAAGTTCTTCATAAAAGTTCTGAAACTCGGGTGGGTTCAATTTAATTTCTCCACACAATCAGAGCGCAATTGTTCGTGATATTTTGGACGTAAAATTAACGGAACGTTCAAAACGAACCTCATTCACGAAGCCTTGATTTATGATAAAAGTTGCGTTAGATAATAATATGCTAATCACGTCATGACCAGCGACGGCGACTCTACCTAGCGGACATGAGTTCTGATATGGTTTGCGAACTAGAACTTACTCATGAACTTAGTTGCATAAAGCACAGTAAAACTGAGATATATTGTGCGGTGTCCCCTTGTTTTGCAGACAGAAATTTCATAGAATTTTGTTTCGTAGAAAATGTTTCAAATAATATTTGGTTCTTGTATTTTTATTTTGACTATTATTGTTTCAATGACTATTTACTTGAATGAAACATATTTCACAGAAACACAATTCAATGAATTTTGTAATATCATTTTTTTATTTAACAAATTTATCAAACCGTAGAATTACGTTTGGTATTTCATTGTTTCGCAGATAGAAAATTCATAGAATTTCGTTTTACAGAAACTTATATTAAATAATATTTGGTTCTTGTATTTTTATTTTGAATATGATTTTATCACCGCTTATTCACTATACAGAAACATCTTTGCTGAAACACAATTCAATGAATTTATATTTTTTATTTCTTTATTTAAGAAACTTATCAAACAGTAGAATTATGTTTTAACGAACATTGTTTGTTCGGTGTTTTTTTTCATGGTATTTCAAATACATCAACACAATAACTATGTGTACATAGAAAAATATAGTATCTATATATAATACAGATTATTTTATTAATAAAAGCCCAGAAAGACCTGTTAGGGCAAAATCGACTCTAACGCGGATAGGATAGAAGATTAAGACGGGAGCTTCGCTCCCGTCTTAATCTTCGAGGTTATTTTTTTATATAAGCCCAGAAAGATTATGCGTCCTGAAAAATCATGCTTGTTTGGTTGTTTGCATGCATAGGGTGTGAATTGCTCAAAAATGGCATTATTTTTGAGTTACCTCTTACCGTTTCTGAGATACTAGTAATTAAAAGATAGACCTCTGGTTGCTATCTTTACCATACAATTTGTTCTTAGATGAGAGGTCAGCTTATAGTAGTTATTAGTCTATCAAGTTAAAAGTTAAAACTGTCAGATTTTGACAAACGATCCCGTCTTAATCTTCGAGGTTATTTTTTTTATAAAAGCTTAGAAAACCTGTTGGGGAAAAATCAACTCTAACGCGGGTAGGTTAGAATATTAAACAGTTCAGTTTTACTAGATTTTATACCCGCATTGTTGTTGTGAACGCAGTGTTGTAATTTTATAGGAGGGTATGCATTTTGTCAAAGGCAAAGGCATGAATTGGAATGTTTAGAAACTGCAACTCAATAACATGTTTTTCTGCGTAATAAGTTTTATATTAACTAAATAACGTAAGGTCAAAGAATAAATGATTTGTAATTATATCGTAATGAATATCGAAACATTAATTTTTCTTTGTATTAAAAATCTACTATAAAATTATCTGCAAATTAATTATTTTACGAATTGATTATTCTATGAAATGATAATATGAGATTCATTTTATGAGAAACAAAATTCTATATAACTATTGTATTGGTAATAATTTTTACGTAAACTAAATAATATCAGAAAAAATAATATTTCATTTGTAATTCTATGATATGAATTTCGAAATAGTAAAGAATATTGATATCAAAAATCATTGATTTGAGTTTCTACAAAGTAAGTGTTCGGCGTAATGATTATTCTGTGAAATGATAATATGAGAAACATTTTCTGCGAAACGAAATTCTTTGAAAATGTTGTCTATAAAACAGTGTACAACCATATTGTGCGTATAGCTGTAAGAGGGCTTGGGGCCAATATTTTCTTATCGAAGCCTACTTTATACCAAAAGCTATGGGATATATTCGTATAGTATAGTAGACGGACGGGATGAATATCCGTGAGGCCTCTTCCTGTCAGCTGAGACTTGGCTTCCTCACTCAACCGCTGACTTTTGTAGCCCCTTGACGATTCTTGATGTCCAAAAGGTGTTGTATACAGTAGAGAGACAGGATATACAACTTACTCTACATCATGCAATCTCTCAGACAGGTCAGCCAGTGTGTCCGTGAGACTGGCGTCTCCTCCTGTCAGTTGAGATTTGGCTTCTTCACTCAACCGCTGTATATCTTCTCTGACGCGCTGCAATTCCTTATCGAAGTCTGCATTCTCGACGACCGTTGGCGCTTTGGAGATTTTCGAGAGGATCTATGGGTGAATAGGTGTGTTTGTCAAATTTTTCATCCTCCTACAGTGATTTCTCGGTTGTTCCCTAAGAAACTAAACCCAAGATTTGGTCTTACGAAAGCAACTGCCATCAGATCTTCCACTTCAGAGGGATAACTAGAACTTAGATTTAGACCGGTTTCCTCACAATGTTTCTATCGCCGTCAAGCCATAGTTAAATCTCAAATGATATTTCGTACATAAGTTTTTCGAAAGAATAGGATCTTTGGTTCCGTTCGGTCTCGGGCTTCGAACACGCGACCTCCAGGTTGAAAACGCGCCTTACCGCTCAGAAACAATATTACTAAATCAACTTTGCTACAGATACGGTTGTGACCAAGGCTGTATTAATTATCAGTCCACCCACCTCATCAAGTTCCTTAAGCTCCTTCCTGTGAAGAGTTACAGCATCCTGCACCAAATTGTAACAGGGCGGGCAGCTCTCGCAACCCTGGCCATCTGCTCGACGTTTCTTGTTCTCCATACATCTGAAAATAGAATACTGTTTCATTGATGGTCAAAACAGCAGCTGTACGAGACGACTGCATACTTTTTGTAAAGTGTCAAAAACGCACGGTTGCTATTTAGTTTATAGGAAAATAGTATAAACTGCACTCTGCTGAACTCTGCTGCTAACTGCAATATTACTTGTGCTCCATCTTTAAACCTACAATTTGCTTGTCCCTTTTGGAAATACAGGTGTGTTTGCAGTTGACAGTTGATATTGAGCAGAAATCTTAATACAGGTAAATTTTTAGAGAACGTTCGAAATATAGGTATCATTCACGTGACTGTAATAACGCGTAATAACGTTACAATTATCTATGGTCGAACTTCGTACTTCTGTTCATCTTTATGTACTTAAATAACCTTTAAATTGTGATTACTGTTGCGTGTTACACTTTGACTTTTCTCTTTTGCAAACATATAAACTGGTTTGTCTAGAAAATAAATCGATGACAACGTCTTAAAATTTGGATCGTGTCACTACACACGTCACTGTTGACGACACACACACTTACGTCCGCATACCGTCGCTAGGCTGATGCCGTTTTTTTTTTTTAACCTGACTGTGGCTTTATAGGCCGGGTCCAATAAAGCGATAGGAGTGCGCGGTTGGAGAGTAGCCTGGGGAAAATCCAGGGGAAAACCTCCGGCACGACCACGCGTGTGGTTTGGAACACTGGAATACTCTAAGAGTTTGCGCTCCAATGAGATTGGTTGAGCGGTTTCAACCGAATCTGAGGTGAGGTGTGAGTGGAATCGAGCTACGAGCTGAGAAGAGTCCAGCAAGAAGTTCAGCTAGGCGGCTGATACCGTACAGCGTATCACCCACACTGCTAACCGATGTACCAGATTGCCATACCTGGTAGTATATTATTGTGCCCTATTGTTATTTACCGTACCTGTCACACCGGCGTCCTTCCACGTTCTCCTGGCACTCGCACTGTCCGTCCGCGTTACACTGGTAGTTGGTTGAGCCCCACTCATCACAGTCGCAGTCGAGACAGCCTTCCGAAGAGAACCCGTAATGATATTCGCGGCAGCGGTCACAGTGTAAACTGAAAAAAAAAACACAATCCTATATTAAGAAGCCTTGTAAGTTTTAAAATGTTTTGATTTCAAATTATAACAAAAGTATTGATAATACTATTAATATGATTAAAGGATACGATAATTTTATTAAAGTTTTATTTAGTAACATGGCCATATTTTGATTTTATTGAATTTAAGCGGTAAAACACATTTTTTAGCTTGAAAATGGTTTGGAGTGATATTTGAAACTATATTTCTTAAGGAAAAATCCAAAAAATACATTTAAAATTTTTGACATTAGATAGCGCATGTTATTATTTTTAAAAATATTCTTTGCCCTCTAGTGGATAAAGTGCAGTATTGCTATCTATTTTTAAACAATAAAAAAGGGCTTTCCGAGCTAGTGAGGTGGAAAAGTTTTAACATACCCGTCAATACCCGGTTTACAGTAGCATTGACCAGTGTGAGGGTCGCACGTGGAATTGTACGAGCCTTCCAGGTTGCATTCACAGGACTTGCAGCCTTCGCCTGATTTGAGGTTGTAGTAACCATCCTGTAACATGAAACTCGTGTTAATTCAGATCTAGGGCTTTGTTATGTGCTGTTACCGAAGTAACATCTCATCTTCACCGTGGGGGTTAATAACCGAAAGATTTATTCAACGATTTTAGAGCCTAATTAGAGTAAATATAACATATAGTGCAATAACTCATAATTTAAGGAATATTAATTATTTAAAACAAATAACAAGTTAAAATATCTCAATTCTAACACACTCTAAAGGCGTGACGCAGACGCACTAACTGCATGGTTGTTAGCCAGTTTCACAGCCAGTTTGGTATCTATATCTAT
Source organism: Epiblema foenella (assembly GCA_963556455.1). Classification (NCBI taxonomy): domain Eukaryota; kingdom Metazoa; phylum Arthropoda; class Insecta; order Lepidoptera; family Tortricidae; genus Epiblema; species Epiblema foenella. The sequence goes on from OY747095.1 coordinate 46,585,712, forward strand.
CCTACAAAAAGGTTTCACTACCGAAAGTTTTGGCTGATACTCGTAGTTTGAAATTGATGTCACTAAAATGACAATGCTCGCTCACTGTTTCTCAACTTGAGATTAATTTAAATAACTCACTCTCTGAAGTAAAGGCTTGTTCACGAAGAAGCAGTCAATTAATTTGTACTAACCATGTTGATATAGCATTATTTACTCGTATTTTCGTCAAAAATACGTGGTTTTAATATTTCGTGTTATTGACGCCCACGGTGTATTTCATAAAAAGTTACTTTATATTTGAAGTGTGTGATGTAAAGTCATCGCGATCAACAAATGATCATTGTTATCAACAAATCATCATTGTTGTCAACAAATCAGTTATGATCAGAAAACAGTGTCATTATTATCAAAGAAGCGCTATTTTGATGATGAAACAACATCATTATGGTCATGATAGAGCGTCATTGTCTTTAAACGTCATTGTACCATCGCTTTTGTCTTTAACCCGGTCACTATGCGCTCCTTTTAACCCTTTGAACGCCATAGTAGGCTATACACGTCAACGAAAAATCGTGTCATGGACTGGAGTCCATGACACGATTTTTCGTACCGGTGGTGTCGGGCGACAGAGAGAGGAACCCCTCTCTCTGTCGCTCGACACCACCGGTAGCTTAGGCCCCGCCTCGCTAGCACCAGCACACTAGGTTAGGTTTTGATAATGATTTTATGTTTTGTAAATATTGTTTTATATTTTACTTTTTATATAATTATTATAAAATCTAACCTAAGTCGTAAAGTTAAAGAGAATAATAATGAAAAGGCGTCATTATAATCATGAAAAAGCGTTTATTACCCACCTCGCAGCGCTCACAGCGCCTGCCAATGACGTGGGGCCTGCAGGAACAATAGCCAGTTAGCCCGTCGCACTGCGGGGCACCGTCGGCGCTCTCCTGCGTTCCTGCCTCGTCGCACTCGCAGGGCTTGCAATCACCCTTCTTTGTCGGGTCGAGAGCGTCGCCGAAGAAACCTGAATATGTTATTTTTGAGTTGCAATCGAATGGAAACTTATAACCTATTGTTTAACTATTATACAGGGTGTCCCACGGCTATGCCACATGGACGGAAAGTACCTTGAATATTATAGATGGAACATTGTACTGAAAGATGACATTATTTTAATTTTAAAAACAATTTAAACTGCATTCACAGATATTTAAATAATAATTAAACAGTGAACCGGGAATCGAACCCGTTACACAAGAAAATTAATTACCCTGTAGCTTTATCATACCAATCGAAAGGCTTCATCATATGGATAATTTTTTGCTAAATAACATAGTATCAGAAATAAAAGGAAGACCATAAATTTTAACATTTTTAATACAAAATTAATCAATTTATCACGTGTAACCATAAAAATATTTAAATTCCTGTGAATGCAATTTACAATGTTTTTTAAATTCAAATAATGTTTTCATTCAGTAAAATGCTCCATCTACAATATTTAAGGTACTTTCCCTCCATGTGGCATAGCCGTGGGACGCCCTGTATAGTGACTACAAAAGGTACTTGTTTTAATATTTGGATAAAAAGAAGCGTAATTAGCGCGTTACCACATATGAAGCCATATATGGCAGATATCGTTGTAGACCTTATTGCATCGTGTCAAGGTTCAAATTTAACCGAATATTTTTTTACGTCATGCGGTAAAGGGTTAAACTTCGCTTCCGTCTTTCTAATAACCTTCGCTGCTGGTATTAAATGAGATACGATGACGAGGCGTATAGGAGATCTCTCCAGCACACTGAAGTAACCCAAGTGCGAGAGAGATGACATTAAAAGTCTGCTTTAAACCTTTAAGGATACCAGTGTTACAGACATCCAAAATATAGTTACCGACTTTTAACCTTATTATACTATTAATAGAGATGAAAAGTTGTAAATCCATTTCTTGGCTTATTGTACAGTCAACGAACGTTTCTAAATCGACTTTGTAATCGATGCTCTATTTACGATTTTAATGAAAACTTTTATAGTGCAGAAAATTATAAGCGAAAACATACGTGCAAGTGAAACGATAATTCATTTTTCGTAAATTTGATAAATTAAAATGTTTTTGCACCCGAAATCATCACATAAAGGATTTTGACGGAGCTCTTCATACGCCGGGATCGATTTCGAGACTGACGTATAATCGATTAATGAAGTAGTTTTTAATAACGTAGAAGATTTTTCTCCTGTACCTTTGGCAGAGGGGTACGTATATAAGTGGCGCTTCCAGTCTTAAATGTTCTAAGATTAGGGAATTAATATAAAATCCCAGAGATGTACATGATCTCAGAGCGTCACTGACAATAAAAACTAATACAAAACAGGAGGAAGTCTCGTCAATCCCCTATAAAAATACACTAGTATTAGGGTCATTCTACTTATTCATGATCAGTTTTCTGTTACAAAAAAATTTTGTGGTATATATTGAATTAGTGTACAAAAAGAAGATTTCGAAATAGTACTTGAACCTAATAAAAGGATTTTGTAGATAAAAATACTTAAATATTAACATATATCTGTAAAAGGTGCGTAACACAGTGGTAAAAACCATTTTTTCATACAAATGGTGAGACCAGTGGTCCAAGGACCACTGAGTTACACAATTTATGGATATTAGCTATGGTTCGTTGATTACCAAAACTATCGAAAGTGATACTGCAATCAAACCTCTTTCTAAATAACAATACAAAATCTGCATTAAAAAAAAGTGTCTTAAAATTATGTACATAAAAAAGTAGAATGCCTCATTAACGTAGTCACTATATCCTTGCAAGCATGATCAGACCGGACTCGACAAAGGTAAGTAAAAGCGAGTAATGAAATAAGTACTAATTTTCAACCTTAAGCGGCAATTACACTCCGTCGTTCACCTAATGCGGTCGCCGAATTAATTTTAAACTACTTAGGCCAACAAACGTCGTCTTCACATTAGTCTGTCCGCCTACGTATAAGCGTTGGCAGCTGTCGATCGCCGAATGCGGCCGACTAACGTGTTCTTTACACTTTTGCGATCGCCGCATGCGGCATGCGGCGAACGACGAAGTATAATTGCCGCTTTATGCTTTATATGGCAACAGACTAAATGACATTTTGACTTCTTTACCTGTCAGCTCTGATGTCAATTTTGAAATGTTTTGCAGCGAAATAGTATTAATTCACGAGTGTTTTTTTAGCAGTTTATTAAATAAAATATTAATAAGGTCCCGCTATTACCGCAAGTTTACCAAGGAAAAAAATATGAAATAATTGTATAACATTGATATCAATGTATATTTTACATGAAAAATATAACTATAGCTCTATCTAATTTTTCTTTTTTTTAGCATCAAAAAACATTTCTATACTAAGTTTGTAATTTAATCACCTTGCCTTATACCAAATACAAACGACGACGTGTAATTGCCGCTTTAATGTAGAAGTAATAGAGTTGAAAATTTGTAGACCAATTTCTTGGCTTACTGTACAGTCAACTAACGTGGTCAGTGGTACTCACCGTTCAAACACTTGTCGCAGTGCTCTCCAGCAGTGTTATAAATACACTTTAGACACTCTCCTGTAGTCCTATTACAGTTGCCGACTGCGTTGGGGTCAATGTTACCATTGCACTGGCACTCTTCGCACTCCTTGGCTGATCCAAACTGGCCGATCGGGTCGCCGAAATGACCGTCAGCGCAGACTTCACAACGAGGGCCTGAGAACGGAATCATCATCATCATCATCATTTCAGCCGAAAGACGTCCACTGCTGAACATAGGCCTCCCCCAAGGCTCGCCATTTAGACCGGTCCTGTGCCGTTTGTTTCCACCGGATTCCCGCGACCTTCACCAGGTCATCACTCCACCTTGTCGGAGGCCTACCGACAGCTCGTCTTCCGGTGCGTGGACGCCACTCAAGCAGTTTCTGGCCCCATCGACCGTTTCGGGTGAGAACGGAATAGATAAAGGTAAAATATTCGTAGTCCTTATAGTCAACCACAACCAATTTCAGTTTCAGTTTATTTAATTTAAGGCAAGGCCATTCCAGTGTAAATGGCCCCCTCTAACACGCGTGAGTTTTCAATTAACCATCCCGCTCTCTACGGACAGTCGGTGCTCATCCATATACTCTGATTCTAATGAAGACAAGGAAACCAATCGTTGGTACAAAAACCCTAGCAGTCAAGAATATCTTACCTGGATGGATCAACTATTCTTTGTTACTCGTTACTATGGTTACGTCTCCTGAGTCACTCTTTAAAACGGTGATTTTATAGGTATGAAATCTACGACACATGAGCTTTTAGCGATAAGCATAAATCCATTTGGACATGCATCATTTCTTGAGCATGCTTGTGTCCATTTTTCTAAGAAACTCGGTTACTGTTGTCTTCTCGCTGCAGGCACGTATCCAGACTCATGTGAACTATGTAAAAAATCGCAAGCGAATAAATAAACAGACGGATAAAAACGTTTTCTACAAACATAGAAACAACCATGTGAACTGTGTAAAAAATCGCAAGCGAATAAATAAACAGACGGATAAAAACGTCTTGGGGGGGGGGGGGGATAAATCCCAACTATCCCCCCCCCCCCTCTGGATACATGCCTGCTTCGCTGACGGGACAGTATAACAACAAAAAAAAGTTGATTGACCCACCTGCATATCCATTAGGACAATCAGTACACCAAATGCTCTGGTCAGCCATCTGAATGCAGCCACTGTCCTTTGGGCAGGGGCAAGGTTTGCAGTCTTCGGGAGTACCAGCTATCGCGTTGCCATAGTAACCTTTGGCACATCTCTCGCAGTTGCTGCCGGCGGTGTTGTGCTTGCAGATACAGAAACCTGAGGATTATGAATTTTGGTTAGAGGATAGCTAGTTTAACATAAGAGAGTTGCGACCATTAGATCATATCAAAATCAAACATTTACTCTGCAAATAGGCCACAAGGGCACCTTTACATGTCAAAATATCAATTTACAATTTAAGTAAGTCTGACTATAAAGTAATACATTTTTCATGTCAAAATATTAATTAACAGTTCAAGAAGGAATAATAATTTCGAGTTTACAATTATAACAAAATTAATGTCATACAGGGAAGATAAACTTGCAAAGTTATCTATTACAAATATTACAACATCAGTAAAGTTAGAGATGTATAAGGTCTCAAGATTAAACAAGGAGTATAATGAAATTAATATAATATCCAGATGTACATGGTCTCTGAGCATCATAATTAAAATTAATTTAATATTGTTAGAGATGTAGATGTATATCGCAATCAATGTCCTAGGTTGGACAGTTTCTCATCAGACTTACTACGAGTGACATAGTATTATAAGGCCTTGAATGTGGCAACTGGCACATAAGCATTCGGTCTGCTTAATGGCAAGCAGACACCGTAACTCATTGACACTTATGACTCCAGTAGAAACACAAGCCCGTTGCCGACCTTTAAGAATTCATTGAAGTTGGAAGCTTTGAAAGTTCTTTGAACAACGAAGTTTCTAGATGGCTCAAGTTAATGTACCAGTAGCTGTGTCGCATATATGCGCGTGTCCATGGCAGTCGCAGAGTATGCAGGTGGAGTACGGGCCACCGTTGGCCGGTTCATGCCGGTACCCTGGCGAGCACTCCTCGCAGTAGTCGCCAACGTATGCTGCGGGACAGCTGCATTTCTCCACCCAATTTGCCGGCCCGAGGCCTTTCTCTCTGCCGACCTGGGGGGAAATATAGTTAGGCTTAGGGCTCGGAAACTAAATAAAATAAATAAATATTAGAGAACAATCTTACACAAATCGAACTAGCTCCACAGTAAGCTCAAGAAGGCTTGTGTTATGGGTACTAGACGACGATATATTTAATAGATATAACTACTTAAATACTTAGAAAACATCCAAGACTGGTTAATTTTTCGAAACCGTTATCATGTACTTGCGGCAAAATCTTTTTATTTCGGTTTAGATACAAATACCGGTTTATTTAAACCGGTTTACGGGGAGCTTTATATAAAGGTTTTGTTCAGATTAACCGGTTTAGACGATATTAAACTGGTTAATGCGGGCTCACGATTATGATTGAAATCATTTGAGTTGGCCGAGTTGCATCAACTTAATTTCTTTTATATGTTTTTTACTGTGTAAACAATAAGGTTCATAATCCAATAATATGTTACAATAAACTGCCTAACGAAATTAAAACACTAGAAAAATTTAACGTTTACAAGTATGAACTAAGAAAACATCTCATAAATAAAGCATACTATTCAGTGAAAGAATTTTTGGCCGATACTTGAAACGCAATTATAATCCTGTTGTAATGTAATGTAATGTAATGTAATCAACATCTTTTGACAAAGTCTAGTCTGCATTTAATCTAACCCTGACATTTAAACTATTGTAAGTACCGCCTTAGTAATTTTAGCGTGTGTTTATTATTTCTTATTCATATTCATATATCTTTATTGCAAATCACATTGTATCGCATTGTTGTGTGTAGCATAATTTAATTTAATTGGGACTGTACTTAGTTTTTAATAGATAAAATTGCTATACCCTGACAGGGTTACCATGTACTGTATATATATATATGCTATAATAACACCTTGTCAACCCATGGTATTGCAATAAATAAATAAATAAATAAAAATAGATATTGACATCTGACTACCCTAATTCAATATTTCAACTCGTTTGGACTTTGGAAAGCTGGTCAAATTGGAGTAACTTATCCTACAGGATACGTCAAAGTTTAAGGTTACCTTCGCTGTTTCAAGCTTGACATTCATCAGATAACCAATGCCGTTCCTATTGAATGTTCCTCTGATCTTTACTGCAGTGAGGTTCTGCAGGATGGACATATACTCGAAGTTGGAGACGGTGGGTGTCCAGCCGTAACGAGGGTCCTCGTGCAAGATGTAGCTGAACTCTTGGGCCTGGAAAAGACGTATGGTTGAGTTGAAATTATACTACTACTATGTACAGGCCAAAACAAAGGAAGCATAAATAACTGAAAACGGCCCTAAAAATTGAGTAGTGTCAGATATTTATGCGTGCTTTGTTATGGCTGATATTAGTGCTGGTGATAGCTAGCAATAAAATAATGTGCTTTTATGTTCCTGGTGATGAGAAATTTTTACGAGTATTTATCTCTACTTAATACAAAGAATTCTCAAACCAATCCTTCCAGGTTACTCTCCAACCGCGCAATCCGAAGCTTTATTGGGCCTGGCTTATAAAGCCACAGTTAAGTTAAAAAAAAAAATCTCAAACCGATTGAACTGCAACCATATACTACCGTGTCTACTTGTCAACAAGCAGTCTGTATGCTTGCTTGCCATCGACGTTGTAAGTATATTAATAAGTGTAAAGAGGGATGAGGCAAGATTAACAAAGGGAGGGGATAAGGAAAGAGTATATAGAAAAGTTAGAAAAGGACGACTTCGCCAAGTGTGCCCTTGACCAACAAGCATGTTTGATTCTTTATAAGAGTGAAGGACGCGAAGGATGTTTGTCAGAATCTTTTTTACCATATCTGCTTAAAGCAAGAGTGAAAATATCACTTAATCAGCTATGTACAACGTCACTTTTCATCTGGTCTATCTACCCGCTGGTCAGTTTGGAACATAAAACCACAATCGGGAATCTTAGACCTAACGTACCTGATCAGACGGTGCTGGGTTGCCCTGCGCATAAATATTAATAGCGACAGAAGACTTATCGCCTTCAAGTATGATGTCCTGTGGTGACGGGTACCCCCTCGTCTCGCCCAGTCGGAGGGTGAACTTCAACTTGTGGTTGTAGGATGGCCGCTGGTCGCCCAGGAACTGATTGGAGGCGACGAAATAGACAGTATCCTGGCCTGATGATCGGACCTCTGTGGAAACGAAATCATGTCTAATTGAGCATGCAAAACAGGTACAAAAAGAGTAAAGGATTATGAATCAACTTTAGACCGTGAGCTCTTAAAATGGGGAATCCATAATTTTACCGAAAATCGTGACATCGATTATCGTTTCCTATAACACTATTCGCAGAATTTTATTATCACTTAGGAATCATTCATCGAACTTCGTTAGATCGCTCAAACATTTGCTCGAATTACCTTTTACACAAGAAACAACTCATCGAATTTTAATTCAGTATTTTATTCGTTCCACCGGATTCCCGCGACCTTCACCAGGTCATCACTCCACCTTGTCGGAGGCCTACCGACAGCTCGTCTTCCGGTGGAAACGAACGGCACAGGACCGGTCTAAATGGCGAGCCTTGGGGGAAGCCTATGTTCAGCAGTGGACGTCTTTTGGCTGAAATGATGATGATTTTATTCGTTCATCGACGTAGTCGTTCATCGAATGGCCTTTAGTATAATTTTGGTTTAACGAAGGTTTCAGTTCCCGAAATTCTTATTACCTAGAACATCATTTCACCACTGTTTACTAATACTTGATAATACGACTAAAATTAAAAATTTCCCAGATTCTTGGTGTACTGTGTAAAAGTACTCAAAAACAAAAATACCCACAACCTAAAATGTGCAAAAGACCTGTTAGGGTAAAACCGACTTTATTGCGGATAGGTCGAGGTTATTTTTTTTAGTAAGCCCAGAAAGACCAGTTAGGGCAAAATCGACTGTAATGCGGATAGGTTAGAAGATTAAGACTTCAAAGATTCGAGGTTATTTTTTTTTATATCAGCCCAGAAAGTTTCGTTAAATTAATACTATGAATAATGAATATTTCTTTGAAAGGTAAATTCGATGTACCGTTACGCTACGACTAGAGACGGATTCGAAACGATTAACTATGAAAAGTGGTTCGATTATATAAAATGCAATGAATTAATGATTATGTGATTAGAAAAAAAAACCTAATGAAATTCGTTGAACAGTTTTCGGTGAAATGAAAATCGATGTAAGATATTTCGATAAAATAATAGACACCCCTTAAAATGACATTTGGGTTTTAGAAAGATACATCGGGTTTTAGCGTAGTACTGAAAAGTCGTCAGCATCCGTCTGTCAGTCTAAACGCTTCACTTCACCGAGTCTCTAATGAAGCGAGCTCCTACGATTGGTATTTAACGGTCGAGTTCAATAATCCTTACCAATGTTCTGAGTATTAGCGTTGAATTGCAACGTCGCTGGCGTCCTTCTATCAGTCTCAGCGCTCCACTTCTCAGAGTCTCTGATGAAATGAGCGCTCAGTTCGTACGATTGGTATTTCGGCGCTGAGCTGCACCGAGACGAGTGCCCGAAGCAGAAGCAAGGGGTGCAGCCGAACTCATTGTCTAGGTCCATGTTGAAGAATCCGGGTTTGCATCTGGAAAATTTAAATTTGGTAGAATCGATTTCATTACTCAGCAATTATAGATAGATAGATAGATAAATTCTTTATTCTTTTCCACAACATACACGGTAAAAATTGGAACACAAGAAATAAAAAGTTAAAATATCAAAGAGAGGCATGCAGCTTAGAACTAACGTTAAAAACAAATTAAATACAAAACCATGTGTCGTGGACCAGAATAGGCGCTGGCTCAGCATTATGATGTGGCTAGCCACATCGCTGGTATTCTGCCAGGACCTTAAATTTTGTGCAACGCATTTTTATTTACAGAGGCTAGAAAAAATGACCGCGTTGTGTGTGTACGTGTATTCTAAGTATACGTGTTAAAGTGAGGTAGCAATCTCTAATTATTGTAACTGTGTGTATGTGTATTACTTTTTGTGTGTGTACATTTCTATAAATATATATAAATGAAACATAAATGAAACATTGGCTTGAGCTTCGAGTTTTCAAAAACAGGAGGGAATTTCCGCTAAGTTTTGTTGGTTTGTTGGTTCAAAAGATATAATTTGTATTTAATTTTGAAACTGAATTTGTTTTTTAGTTTACGTATAGGCGGAGGGATGTTGTTCCAACATTTTGTTGCACAGTAGCGAAAACTCCCTCTGAAAGCGGCTGTCCGATGTAGCGGGACCTGTAAGATAACCGCTCTTGACGACCTGGGTCGGTGGTGATTATTTGAGTGCCATGTAAGTTTTTGAAATAAATAGGAAGGTGTTTTGGTTTGGATAGTATCGAAAAGCAGGCAAGCAAACATCAGTTCCTGACGAGCAGTCATCTTTAACATTCCCGCGTTATTTAAAAATGGTGTAACGTGAGTTCGAGGTGGAATATTAAAGCAGTATCTAGCGCAAGCATTTTGTACTCTTTGAATGAGGCGCTGTGAGCGTGCAAGAAGACATGGGCCATAAGCTGGAAGACAATAATTAAGTTTAGACAGCACTAACGCTTCACAGAGCCTCATTCGAAGACCAATACTGATAAAATTTCGAAAATTGTACAATACCTTTAATCGATAGAGACAGACACGAACAGTTTCCACCACATGATTTTCAAATCGCAGATTGGTATCAAACAATAGTCCCAGGTTTCGTGTCTCATCAACTCGATCGACACTTACATCATTGATAACGATAGTAGGACATTTACCAATGATAGTGTTTGACTGCTTTAAAGACCCAAGTACCATGTACTTCGTTTTTAAAGGATTGAGTACCAGACAGTTCGAGGTGGACCATTCCAACAACCGTTTAAGATCCTCATTTATCTTTTCGACTGCCGATGCGACATCTTTTGGATAAAATGACAAGAAAATTTGTAAGTCGTCGGCATAAAGCTGATATTTGCAAAACTTTATACAGCTTATAATGTCGCTACTGTACAGGATAAACAAAAGCGGGCCCAAAATAGATCCCTGTGGCACGCCTCTATTCACCACACATGGATCAGACATTGAACAGGAACCGTCCCTATTTGATAAATTAACAATTTGTTTACGGTTCTCAAAATAGCTATGGAACCAGCGCACTGAATGTTCGTCAAAACCATAATAGCGCAACTTAGAAAGTAACAGCTGAACGTTAATACAATCAAACGCCCTCGAAAAGTCCAGTAGTACCAAGATTGTGCCCTGTCCTGAGTCCTGAGCTGTCAAGACCTCATCTATTACATCGAGGAGAGCTGTTGAAGTACCCCTTTTTTTCCTAAAACCCGATTGGTTTTCCGGCAAAATTTTATTTACTTCTAAATATTGCGAAACCTGATTGTAAACGACTTTTTCTAGTATTTTTGATAGGTAGGGTAAAACACTAATTGGGCGCAAATCTTTAAGGATTCTTGGTTCGTTTATTTTTGGGAATGGACGCACAATGGCTGTTTTCCAGACTAGAGGTACCTCGGCTGTCAAAATAGAGGTGTTAATTAAGTCTGTGATAGTTGCCAAAGTCAGTGGAACCGTCATCAGAATCATGTCAAAAGTTATGCCATCATACCCCATAGCATTTGATTTTGTACTAAGCAACAGTTTCGCTACTATAGTTTCCTCTACAGTGCTTAAAGTAAAGGTAGAGGAGCCATATCGGTGGTTATCAAAGTACGCTAGTGTGTCTATATCCGCGGTATTGCTACCTGGAACGTTTAAGAAGCCATTATTAATTGCTGACGGGTCATTAAATATATCTGGCAGAGTACAGTTATTCTTAAAAGTGGGAATTATGTCTCGTTTTAGATTTTTCCAAAGATTTTTGGGATTGTTCAAGTTTATGTTAATATGTTGTTCGAAGTAGGCTTTTTGTTCAAAATATAAACTAGTATTTACTAAATGTTTTAATGATTTATAATTAAGTTTATCTGAATCACTTTTACTTGTCTTGTATTTTTTGTGTGCCTCGTTACGGAGATAAATCATCAGACGGACATTCTCAGTAAGCCATGGTTTAATGGTTTCTCTTATGAATTTCTTTTGAACAGGAGCATATAAATCAAAAATTCCTAAGATAGTATTGTTAAAATAAGCCAATTTCTCCTCTATGGACGCTAGAAGTGTGATACTATTCCAATCAAACTGAATTAACGAACTGTTAAAGTGTAACATATTGATTTTATTTAATGACCTATTAAAGTAAACAGTTGGTGGAACTTTACATGTTTTAACATTTATACTAACGAAAACCATAGCGTGCCCACCCAATTCCTTATTATGGTCAACTTCCGAGTTGAGAATCGGGGCGTCCGAACATATTAAATCAATCAGAGTAGAGCTATGTTCTGTAAAATGAGTTGGCTCCGAGATATAATTTTGTAAATTGTTACAAACCAAAAATTGTTGCAGTTGCTTAGTTTTACTATCATATTAATATTGAAATCGCCACTCAAAATAATACGGTCATAACGAGGAAAAGATACTATACTGTCACTCAATGCATCCAAAAATATATCTAAATTGAGCCATGGGGGACGGTACGCGGAACCTATAATTAAACTAGTATTATTAATTTTTAGTTTTAGCCACATCTGTTCCACGTCCGGGTGAGAAGGATACTGACAAGTTCGCGCGTTTAGGCCGTTTCTAATATAAAAACCTACCCCACCACCGCGCTTTCGCGTACCGAGCGTACCATGGTACAATAATATACTTCGCCAGGTATGGCAAACGGAAACATCGTTTAGTAGTGTTGGTGACACGACCTTCGGACTCCCTGCTATCGATGGTTCTCAAACTTTGTATTTTGGGGAAAAATAGTTGTCTTACTTAAAAATAGGATATAAATTATATTAAACGACTGTATAAAAAACAAAATTACAAAAAAAGGTACGGCATCTGGCCTTAATTGTCTTGCATGTCTCCCTGCCAAATAATATGAATTCTAATCATCTATACCAAAATATAGACCCAGCTATATTCAATCAGTATAACAACATGACACAACGATTGCGGTTTTTTGCAAATAATAGCTTGATATTCCAATTGTCAAGTATCGGCTTCGTCACATCACTATTCTTATCATTTAATGTCAAAATTATATTTTGACTGAATAAAAAGGACCCCAACAACATTAAAATGCACAAATTAAGAAAACAAATAACTTTACGTAGTACGGTGTACCATTTTTTTTCGTTGTTTTCGTTCCACAATAGTGAAGCCATTCGTTGCCTACTGACTCGTTTTGTGGAAGTGTAGAAAAACAATAAGGTTCCGCCTTTAACACTTCTACTCTTACAGTTCCGAATAGAACAGCCAACCATTTTAAAATCTAGCCTACATCAACTCTTATTAGCAACCGCACCGCAAAAAAGTTTGGCAATTACTGCTTTAACTGACACCGACCGAGAGCGATATATGCAAATCAGTACATCGGAGCGAGATCGCAGTTAACGTCAAAGAGACTGACATGACGCTCGTATGTGTGAGTAAGCAGTGTTGCCAGTAGTATATTATGATACTCCCTGACTTTCATGTATTCTATGAGTATTTTATTAAATTATTAGGTACATTCATGTTCAACTTGACCTATTTTGTGTGCTTAAACAAGTAAATGCCAATTTTGATGCGTAAACAATTTATTTTGCGTGTTAACGGCAGATTTTTTTCCTTAATTATCTTTTTTGTTACTATAAAGCGGCAACTCGACCTCGTGTCACGATCCTTATTGTCAGACCTTGTTTTCTTAGACCATGCGAGCGTACGAGGAGCATGCCGCAGTCTGTACCCCGGCACCACCGGCGCACGACCCTCTTGGCCAGTTTGCAGCCATGTCTCATTAATAGACATAATGTCTGGCTTGTGTTGCACCATTGCCACCGAAAACTCATCATGTTTGTGCTTATTACATAATGAACCTGCGTTCAAAAGCCCAAATTTAAAATACTTGAATTTCATCGTTTATTATAAAAGATAAGTAAATAGGTAAGTACGATTTTCGCCATTTTAGCAGTGGCAGGTTTGTGTGTGTAATTAATAATATGTTCACATACATGTGACCCATATGTATACTCATTGTATTTAAAATTAGCTACAGTACACAATTCATTAAGCAATTCATGAATGAACATTATAAAAAAAATATTAATGAAACAAGAATACAAACATTTATATTGATAAAATCTAAGTATTTCATTAGATATGTGCGCAAATAAAAATAAAATTTAATCATTATTCCATAAAACAAACCATTAAGTGAACTCACGGTACACATGCAAAAATACATTAATAATACGTTAAAATTCGTTATTATACTGGGTTTAAATTTGTTATAATTATTATGTAATAGGTTTAACAGTAGCTGCCACAGTAAAAAATCGATCCAAATCGCTCTCCGTTCGAATACGATGTACTTTTGACGATTCTGATTTCCTGGCATAGATCCGTCCTTCTTTGCTCCATATGAACCTCCATTGCTCGGATCGACCCCTTTCGCGAGCCTTACCGAATAGGACCCGGTTGTTCTTGGTGAAACGGTCGTGAATGTGAAACTTAGACGCGATGTGGTCAGGGAGGCCGATTCCGTCAGTGGTGGCACCGCGGCGGACTCTCGCGCCCTTCAGCAGCGCGTCCCGGAGCGCGCGGCGCGCGAGCCGCACCACGAGCGGGCGCGGGCGCGGGCGCGCGGACTGCGACCCCTCCGACTGCGCCGCCGCCGCCTCGCGCACGGGCCCGACCCTGTCAGCGCTCACTATATCGCCCTCCTCTAATCTCACTCCAATCTTTGTCGCCAAAGCCATGACGATGTGGACGGTCGACTCTTCCTTAAATTCGGGAACCCCTGAAATCTCGAGGTCGTTAACCAGTGTTGCCTGATCTCTTTCGTTTAGCTGTAATTCAAGCCGGGCGACCGTTTCGTGAAGTGCTTGTGTATCATTAGCAGGGCTCTTACTGGATTTACATTCGGCAAGTTCGGACTTTAAAGCAGCGTTCTCCACCTCAAGGGCATTGATTTTCTCCGTGACCGAATCGACTTTTTGTTTTAATCCCTTAATTTCGGCTATTAAAGAATTTGTTGAGGAATTTACCTCTAATCTGAAACTATTTAATTGCCTAGTAAAATGACTGTTTAGCTCAGATCTAAACTGGGTGAACTGTTTTTCTATGAGTGCTGCAAATGCGTTGTACGAAATGTAATTTTCATCATTATGACCCTGTTGCTGGACTTGTGGTCTGTTTCCCAAGGCAAAAGAGTCATTATCAAGGTCCAGTAAAGACGCGTCGCAGGACATGTCAGTCTGCCGGGTCTCCGACAGCTGCTCGTCGCCGGCCGCGGCCGCGCCGGACGCGCCGGACGCGCCGGACGGCTCGTTGTTGTGGCCTCGGGGACCAAACTGGTTAAGGCCCCGCACTGGGGTGTTTTCTGCACCCTTTCTGCGAGACGTAACATTGTTACAAGATGGGCACATATGGGATTACATACAGCTCAGAATTAATATACTACTACAGGTTACCATTTGGCTCCAGATTATAACAGTCACATTTCACTTATCACTTTTATCTCTTACTATATAAAGGTCCTCATACTCTTGACATTTAATTATGCAGGCCCTCTTATAACCGGATATCGGATCAAACTACGGGTTCCCGAAGCTCCCTGCTTGGTGGCACTCGCAAGGATTGCAGCCCTGGCTGGGGAAGGCGTGTGGTCTCTTGTTTTTTTATTAACCTGACTGTGGCTTTATAGGCCGGGCCCAATAAAGCGATAGGAGTGCGCGGTGGAGAATAGCCTAGGGAAAATCCCGGGGAAAACCTCCACGACCACGCGGGTGGTTTTGAACACTGGAATACTCTAAGAGTGGGTTGCAGCAAACCGTCTGTAATCGTAAGCGGTGTTCGTTAAAACCTGATTGCATGGAAAATTTGACAAGATTCTATGGGATGACAGCTGCCGGCCCCATATTTGACGATGACCGGCCTGTGATCGTATGTCGGTGCAACCGATCCTAAGAGTTTGCGCCCCAGTGAGATTGGTTGAGCAGTGGCGTAAGTGGGATCGAGTTACTGGGAGTTTTGTTGGTTCACTGAACCTATTATTTTATTTTTATTTAGGTGTTGTAGCTATTCCCGGGCTTTTCAGCCCTCGTATCACTGCGACCATTTCTGGTCTATTGTGATCGCCACATACTACAATTCTCGGTCAAGTCCTACAAACTCAAAGAATCGCAGGATTTTCCTGTACTTCCTCCGTCCTTGTGTTGGTTCCTGCTTAGCAATAAGGTATCCGATGACGCCTTTTTGCTAAAGGCCTTGATTAGTGCCTTGGAATGGTTCAGACCTGGGATTGCTCTCCAAGCCTGAATGGTTTTATAAAAACAGTAGGTCTTCAGGGTGAGCTTGGTCAGGCTTTTGGGGATGCCGCAGAACGGTTCTGGTCCGCAAAGCGCCCCATTCGCCCCTGCTTCACTAAACCTAGCCTAGCTGAGAAGAGTCTAGCAAGAAACTCAGATAGGCCTGACCTGGATCGGACTGAGTATCCGGTGTGCGGCGGTTCTGGGACGAATAGGGACTATGTCTCTGTGTTGAGGTCACAAAGGGAGTCATAGGGGGAATAAAAGAGAAAGAGGCGGAGAGAGAGTGGCGAGTAATGCCTGGATGCAGGCAGGCAAAGATGATGCTAGGAGGGATCGACCGTAGGAGAACCAGGTACCTGCTGAAACTGGGTAAGAACAATCTGAGACTGTTGACCGGGATCATCACTTGTCATAATAATCTTAATAGACACCTAAACATAATAGGGATCAGCAATAATGCTTCCTGTCCACATTGTGGGGAGGAAGAAACCAGTAAGCATATCATAGCGGAATGTATTATGTACGCAGCAATGCGATTTAATATATTCGGTAGCGATATGCTAGAGGAGAGCGAATTGAGGGATGTCAACCTTAAGATGTCCTTCTCTTCTGCAAGAAAATAGGAAGAATGGAGGAAGACTGTGTGGGAAGGCCGCCGGGACAGTAACCTTAAGCTCCGACTTCAAGGGCATTGGGCTGAATGATCCTGACCTGCGATCGACAGCCCGCCTGCTTCCGGCCAGGCGTCCCTAGTCCCTACACTACATCTACATCTACATGTCTCTGTGTTGTCGCGATCACGGTGGACGTCCCCGCTGTGGGGAAATCTTGTCCTGTACTTACTCGCGACACCGTCTCCCTTCCACATTCTGCTTGCACTGGCACACGCCGGTAACCGGGTTGCACTGCGGCTGGTTGCCGTAGCTGCCAGCCTCGTGGCACTCGCAAGGCTTGCAGCCCTGGCTGGTGAAGTCGTAGTGGTTGGGCGCGCATGCGTCGCATTTGTCGCCGGTTACACCGGGCTTGCACTGGCATTTACCGTGGGCGTTGCATTGGAGGCTGCGAGAACCTGTGGTAGTAGTAAAAATAAGTGCCTTATTTTCTTCTCTTTTTTATGCTCTATTGACGACCGGTTTAGCCTAGTGGGTAGTGCACCTGACTGTGAAGCTGACGGTCCTGGGTTCGAATCCCGGTGAGGGCAAATATTTGTGTGATGAGCATGAATATTTGTTTCTGAGTCTTGGATGTTTTCTATGTATTTAAGTATTAATATCTATTAAATATATCGTCGTCTAGTATCCATAACACAAGCTTTCTTGAGCTTACTGTGGGGCTAGTTCGATTTGTGTAAAATTGTCCTCTAATATTTATTATTTATTTATTTTATTATATAACAGTAATTACAAATAAACGAAGAAATTAAATAAAACCAAAAATTACCCTAAAATGATTATTTATTTTTCTTCTCTTGATAACTATCGATCTATTATATAGATCTATAAGTGATCTCACTCATGTTATATATTCACACAATACCTAAGTACCTAGCATAAACTACATTGATATTATCTTGATCCTGTTTTTCGTTGTGTTTATAGGCGATAAATTATTTTGTATTGTATTGTATTAAGTAAGTACAGGAAATGGCGATGGAATCTTCACAAATAACGTACTTAGTTCATCATCAAATAATACTTAATAAGTCATCCTTTTTTTGGGTTACGTAGCCAAATTGGCGAAAACGGAAACTATAGTTTCATCACGTCTGTCTGTCCGTCCACCCGTATGTCACAGTCGATTTACACGGAGACTATAAGCACTACAATTATGAAATTTGGTAGGAAGGTGTATTCTATAAAATGCTACATAAAAGTGATGGGTCATACTTAGTTGAAAAAACAAAAGTCGTCCCTCCTGTGGTCAATAGTTAACGGCTTATGGGCATGTTAGCTATGTTTTTATTACAGGGATTTATAGAAACGGAGACACTGTTTATGCGGGTTACTGGTCCAATCCAAAATCAAGCTTTGTAGCCCTTAACTTTTGGTATGTCCACAGAAAAGACGCGAACCTAAATCCATGTATGACCCTGATGTGAAATAACGAAAAAATATTGAATTAAGGGGGGGGGCACTCCATACTTGTAAACGGGGGAATTTTTCGATACACGGCGTGTGGAGTATCTATGGATAGGCGTTTTTGTATGGAGGTTTTAACAAAACTTTCCCATTTTCCTACAGTTTAAGTATTAATGCAATTAGAGTATACAATAAGTTGACCAAAGATTTAAAAGATTGTGACGATATAAAATTATTTAACAAAAATGTGAAATTTTTATTTTTTTAAGTAGACCGTTCTATTCTATTGAAGAATACTATGCAAATTATTTCAATTAACACAACATTATTTAATTTTAGGTATAGGTATTATTTTGTATTATTGTTATAAATTTTAAGTAATTTTCATTGTAATTATTTATAGTATTTTGAATAGAATTGAAATTTAAACTAACTGTTAATAATTAAGTAAAATTGTATTTGCATGCATGTACAATTGCACGTGCATGCACGCTCAGAGACCTTATACATCTCTGAGGATATTTATTTATTAGATTTTATTATTTTCATGTTGACGTGTTATAGATATAGCTCAAAACCTTTTATTATGATTAGTGTACCTACTTTATTACCTTTTATTTTGACGCTTAGAGACCTTATACATCTCTAACAAATCTCGATTGTTATTAGTTTCTAAGTCTTATTTTTGACATGTAACACTACATTTAATTAATGATACTTTGATTATTGTATTATTTTTATTTGATGTACCTAGATAGATTTTGACTTGTAAAAGTGCCCTTGAGGCCTATTTGCAGAATAAATGTTTTGATTTTGATTTTGATTTTGTAATTGTGTTCAAAGCAAATATTTGAAGTAATTTAACCACCGTTGGTGAGATATTTTGTTATTTGATACCAATATCCCTATTTAAGCCGTCGTCTAAAAAAAAACAATAGCATTCTTTTGTTATGATCAGGGGGATCCCAGGGACCGATACACGACGGGTTTAGCCAAAATCTGGACAGAATTTGAACTCACCAATAGGATCACAATTACAAGGCAGACATATGTCCTGCGCAGGCGCCTGGAAGTAGTTCTCCCTGCATCTCTCACAGTTCGGTCCGTCTCTGTTCTCCGCACAATCGATGCAGTGACCGCCGTGCCCAGTGTGCTCGTATAGATCCTTGTCGAAGTAACACTTGTTGGAAAACCCGTTGCAGTTGCACACTGTGGAGGTGAATGGTTGGAGTGACAGGGGTGTATGTGGCAGGCACTTTGGGTAAAATTGTTTATATTTGTGATAATCCACATCGAAAGGGACCTTTTGGCGGCAGGCGCTTACGTTGCAGCTATTCACTATTGTATTGGAACAGCGGCAATAAAGGCGTAAGTGCCGGCCGCCATAAGGTTCCTTTCAATATGGATTATCACATTTAGATTAATTGTTTAGCAAATGAAAATATATGTTTGACGGCTACTATAAGTTCGCTGGCAGCGGCAGTTAGATATCAAAGAATACGACAAAAATCAGCACTGCTTGGAGAGGATTACACTTCTAGACTTTCATTTTCACGCTCAAGCGCCCATAACCTTTTTGGACAAAACCGGGGATCGTAGGGCTGGCTCGTTCCGTGCCTTGCGGGGGAACGCAGGCAACCTTATGGGTACTCTCCCCCAGGGTTCCGACCTGGGGGATCTAATTTAGCTACGTTTTATTATAAAATTAAGATGAAGTATATTGAGTAAATGAATGAAAAGCATGTAATTGATCATTAAACGCGGTTTTTACGGCTTTTTGCATTGTTTTCTTTAAGTGGATCGGCCAAAATCGAAAAACAAAGACTATACACTTGTATTAAACATGAGGATATCACCCTAAAACCCTGAGAAGAAGCAAGAAGGAGATAGTTGAAGAAAGCAAGGGTTTTATAATTTTTTAATATATTTCAATAGGTACCATGAAACATAGCAACACAACACAACACAGTGCATCCTCAAATTTTTCTTTAAGAATCCTCATCATCCAAGCTTTATCCCAGTTCAGTTGCATACGGAAGGATGTCCAAGGTCCGCTACATAATCCCAAGATTTGGGGTAGGCACTCCTTTTTCGGAAGCGACTCCCATCTGACCTAACCTGAGAGGAAAATCTTGCTCGAATTTGGAGCAGCCCAACTGGGGAAGTACCTCCGCCTTGCAGAAGACCACAGCCATAATAACATCAACTATTATACAAGTATGTAGTGTTGTGTTCCTTCTGCTGTCAACACAGTGCATCCTCAAATCTTATAAAGAGTCGGCATTGCGTACGTGACTCCTTTGTAGTTGCGGGCGTCTATAGGCTGCGGTGGCCGCTTACCATCAGGTGGACCGTACGCTTGTTTGCCAGCGGCGTTGTATAAAAAAAAAACAATAGCCTCCCTAAGTACTCTGGTACTCATTATGTCAATTTTGATTAAAATCTGTGCTCCTTATGCTACCAAAAGGAGTCTTTTTATCGTTCCGATTTTTTCATGTTATTCAAATGGCGGAACAGTCTTATTTAATTAAATATTTACAACAAATTGATCTCAGAGTAATCCATTGCTTAACCGCTGTGGTCGTATCGGAGGTTTCCCCTGGATTTTCCCCAGTCCATTCTCCAACCGCGCATTCCTATCGTTTTATTAGGCCCGACCGATAAAGCCAGTCAGGTTAAAAAAAATGCAATTTGTACTTTCGCTTGGCATGCTGCAGGTATTATGAATGAATGAATGAATTATTTATTTATTTATCTGAAACCACAACATAAAGTACAGTTAGCTTAAATTTAGGAAATACACATTTGAGGATGGTTCCAAAAAGGAGCCCACTCAGCATTGTGTCGGAGCATGAAGTGCCACGACGCTGATTTTCAGTGGATCCATTTACACAGTAATAATGACTTACCAGATCATACATTTAAAAAACTTGTAAAACTGAAATTAACTGAAAAATCTTATTATAACGTGTCGGAATATCTAACAGAAAAAGATGTATGGAATAATTGTAATTTTTAAGTTGACTAATTAGCTATTATCAATAGTTTTAAGTTGAAAATGTGCAATAATTGACGGACATAAGTGTATCAATGTATACCTACATGGCAAATAAATTGAATTGAATTGAATTGAATAATAATATACAATTAACTAATTAACCTAAGAGAAGCAGAATATAGCAGTGTCGTGTTATTATGCGAAAATTACGCCAGATAGATTTAGAATAGGATAAAAATGAGTAAATAATGAATGTATAATGAATATAATAAATGAGGTGAAAACAAACAATCACATCGTCGGCTAGACAGAAGAAATTTGTTCCTTTAGCAGATGGAGTTTCAGTTTTATTCTAAGTGTCCGGTGATTAGCTTATTAAATGCTTATTAAGATTTTCTAAAGATTAAGCAATAGATACGAGAGTTAATCGGGTGACGTAAGCTCCCGGGACTGCAAACTCTACTATTGACCTCTTCATATACATCGTTACTAACCTAATATCGGCAAGAACTTAATCTCTAATAGAATAGTAAAGGCATGGAACAAATTACCTTCAGAAGTAGTGAACGCTAGCAGTGTTAATCAGTTTAAAAACAAACTTGACAAACTAAGATCTAAGCAGTGTTAACCAGTGCCAAGCGAACTATGATTTAGACGTATCAGCGTCAGCTGCCTGTCTAAAATATATAATAATAATAATAATAAGGGCAGGGACAGCATCCGCTCGGTGTATCTCGAAGTACCAAACGAGTACCACATAGCAATGTGGTACTCGTTTGGTACTTCGGTGCCTCGGTACTTCGGCTCCGCGCACGCCTCCCAAAGGTCCGGGATACCATTGTCCCGTGAACGGGAAAGACATACAAATAATAATAATAATAAATTGTGTGACTGTGTTCACATATGCTTGAAATAATCTAAATTGGCCGAGTTCCGTCATAATAATAGATTCAAAAAGCTATTTAATTAACAGACAATAAGGTTAATAATCTAACATACCCTTGCATTCGTAGACGTTGCTGGGAGATGCTCTGCCCCAGGGTGCGTCGTTATACGAGTCTCTGCAACGCTCGCAAGAGCGGCCGGCCGTGTTGTGTTCACACCTGTAAGTATAAGATAAGATAAGAAAATATAAGATAAGATAAGAAAATATAAGATAAGATAAGAAAATATAAGATAAGAAAATATAAGATAAGATAAGATAAGAAAACCTATCTTATGATTAAATTATTCTACAAGTAGGGTACAGCTCACACTTTTCTGAAACCGAGGGTCTAAAAGTGGGCCAAAAACTCTCGCGTGATTTCTGGATAAGCCCTATCATCGACGCGTTAGTGTGTTTAGATATTTTACAGCAACCTGTAGAATACAGATTTATGGAGATATCTGGCGTCTATACGGATCTTCTAGAACAGTGTAGGCGAACCTTTATGCATCAACGTGCCATTTTTTCTAAAGAATGTTTAATGGGGGTCGTTGACGTGCCATCAAATAATTTTGACTTTCTGATTATTTGGAAAGTAATAATAATAAATACTATCAAAACTCTTTATTAAATAAAGTAAACAAAAAAGGTACATTTTGTAATGTTTTTATTACACGCATAAATTAAATTACTGTAAAATTAGTGTGACTTCTGTTGCTGCAGGTTAGATGACAAATAATTTATGTTAGGGTTGTAAGATGTACTTTTAGCAAAATGCATGCTGAACTGGATTCATCTGTCAAACGATTTCTAACCGAGTTTTTAATGTTATTCATCTCTGAAAATAATGACTCGCAGGCATAGGTTTTATGATCGGCGACGTGCCCAAAATATTATGCCGCGTGCCATCAATGGCACGCGTGCCATTGGTTCGCCTACCCTGTTCTAGAATGTTGTATCTCGGCTATGCTAATGAATCAGCGTGAGGTTCGTCCTGAAGATACTAATACTAAACTCTTGTCCCTTTCTTGCGCCCAGAGAAATCTGCATTGACGATTGTCTGGCAATAAGTACATCATCATCATTTCAGCCGGAAGACGTCCACTGCTGAACATAGGCCTCCCCCAAGGCTCGCCATTTAGACCGGTCCTGTGCCGTTCGTTTCCACCGGATTCCCGCGACCTAAGACCTGCAGGCGAATCACGTAACATTATGTACTAACGGTAGATAGATTTTACTGTCAATTTTGAAGTATAAATGTATGGGCTGACAGTTGAAATTTGACATTAAAATCTATCTAACGGTAGTACAAAAGTTACGTGATTACCCCGAAACAAAAGAAAACTAATCAAATAGACCGCCCCTCGCCGTTTCCGGTGCAAAGGTGCCCAATCAGCGTGAGGTTCATCCTGAAGATACTAATACTACACTCTTGTTCCTTTCTTGCGCTTCAGAAATCTGCTTTGACGATTGTCTGGCAATAAATACGAATAAATTATATGAAGTAGAGCAAACTTACATGCAGGTCATAACCCCCTCCACCCGCCGGCACTCGGACGCGTGCCCGTTGCACGTGCAGCGCGCGCCGACCGCCACGTCGGCGATCGCGTACCAGTACGACTGCAGCACTGAGCTGTCGCCGAATATCTCGTCGCCGAACGTGTTCAGCCGGTCGAGGGAGATACGGATGTCGGTAGCTGTCACCCATTCCTGTTGGAGAATAATAATAATAATAATAATATTTATTTATTCAGACAACATAGGTCCATCGAGTCGTTAGTGATTGGCTTATTCTATGTTAGTTTTACAGATTAATTATTTAACATTAATTTACATAATAAACCCGCTCAGCCTCAGGGTTTATTAGTCCCGCCATCCAGTGCCTTTGCAGGACACTATCAGTTCGATCCGCTAACACCCTCAGGATGCCATTGGGACTGTTCTGAATTCTGCTCCTGATTGATGCCATTTTTTTGCGCATTAAGAATGTAGTGCATTATTTAGAATGTAGTGTGTTCTTAGCAGAAGCGTATTTTTTAAATTTGGCGCCCCGGGCCAATAAGGTTCGCCGCCCCATAAACTAAGAAAAATAATGTATTTTTTTTTAATAGTCTACATTTTTATTGTATGATAGTACATTACTGAAGAGGCCGCGAAATAGGGGATTGCCGGCCGAGTTATAGATGGCCGAGTTTTAACGAGCCCATCTAGAGATACGAGGCTGACAACCCCGGTACCGCAGACGCTTTTATAGTGTTTTTTTTTTTCAAAAAATGCAATGAAGTTTGAAAATTAAAAGAAAACTTGAAACTAAATTCTAAGGATTCTGTAATAAAAACACACGTTGCAGCTACCGGTCGGGGGCGGCTAGGCGGTTACGCCGCCCTGGCGGATTGACGCCCCGGGCCATGGCCCGGATGGCCCTAAGGTAAATACGCCCCTGGTTCTTAGTGGCCGAGAAGAGCGAAACGGAGAATAGTTTAAGTAACTATTCTTCTCCTTTTTGCTCTTCTTTAATTTACACCTTTCCTTTCTTTCAAGAGTAGATATCAATAACCGCTAAGAACGAAAAGAAAAATGGTTAAAGTAAGCCAAGCCCTGGTTTTACCCAAAAAATTGTTGAGATAGAACACCTTACTAGTGTCGTCTCACCTGCATGCTGAGCTGCCTGCTTTTTTTTTCGGCCAGCGACAGATGAAGTGTGCGACAACCTCCCTATGCGGCCTGATGGGCTAGCATAGGAGGACCAGCAGCTCGGGACTCTTTTTGAACGTGAGCGAAAACGAAGACTAATTGAAGTAACCTCGACCTGTGATCTTTCTCAGAAAGTAGTTCAGACAGAAGATCTGACTTCTGTTCCCTCACCTGTTGCTCGGGGCTGATGTAAAACGTATAGAACCGATCCTTCATTATGACCACAACCGCTATGGTAGAACCCAACCTCCATTATGACCACGACCGCTATGACTAGAGTGAAAAGGAGAAGAACAATAGAAATAACCTCAACTTCTGTTCTCTCACTTGCAGCTCGGGGCTTCTGTCAAACATGCAGAACCCAACCTCCTTCATTATGACCATGACCGTTATGACTAGCGTGAAAAGAAGAACAGTTGAAGTGACCTCAACTTCTGTTCTCTCACCTGCAGCTCGGGGCTGCTGTCAAACGTGTAGAACCCAACCTCCTTCATTATGACCACGACCGCTATGACTAGCGTGAAAGAGAAGAACAGTTGAAGTAACCTCAACTTCTGTTCTCTCACTTGCTGCTCGGGGATTCTGTCAAACGTGTAGAACCCAACCTCCATTATGACCACGACCGTTATGACTAGCGTGACAAGAAGAACAGTTGAAATAACCTCAACTTCTATTCTCTCACTTGCAGCTCGGGGCTGCTGTCAAACGTGTAGAACCCAACCTCCTTCACTATCACCACGATCGCTATGACTAGCGTGAAAAGGAGAACAGTTGAAATACACACCTCTCACCCACTCTACACGCTAATTAATACATACACACACTCGCTTATTAACACACTCATATTGTTACACTTACGACGAGTACCTAATAATTATTAAAAGTCTAACTTTTTAAATTTCAACTCCACGATTGGTTTATTTTGTTTTGTTTCTGTACATTCTTCTTAGTTTATAATGTTTTGGTCTTTAGCGCAAGATATTCAGTTAAATGGCAATCGGATCTTGTGTCAGCCTACGATACAGGCCTAGCCTAGTGTAGGGGTCACAGAAAAGTGTTTTAATTTACTTTGTCATGCAGTGTCTGTAACATTTTCTTTTTTTTATATATTTTGATCGTTTGGTAATGTTAATAGCACTGTGTATAAATAAACTATTTTGTATTTTTTTTTTGTAATAACTTCAACTTCTGTTCTCTCACCTGCAGCTCGGGGCTGCTGTCAAACGTGTAGAACCCAACCTCCTTCACTATCACCACGATCGCTATGACTAGCGTGAAAAGAAGAACAGTTGAAGTAACCTCAACTTCTGTTCTCTCACTTGCTGCTCGGGGATTCTGTCAAACGTGTAGAACCCAACCTCCATTATGACCACGACCGTTATGACTAGCGTGACAAGAAGAACAGTTGAAATAACCTCAACTTCTATTCTCTCACTTGCAGCTCGGGGCTGCTGTCAAACGTGTAGAACCCAACCTCCTTCACTATCACCACGATCGCTATGACTAGCGTGAAAAGGAGAACAGTTGAAATACACACCTCTCACCCACTCTACACGCTAATTAATACATACACACACTCGCTTATTAACACACTCATATTGTTACACTTACGACGAGTACCTAATAATTATTAAAAGTCTAACTTTTTAAATTTCAACTCCACGATTGGTTTATTTTGTTTTGTTTCTGTACATTCTTCTTAGTTTATAATGTTTTGGTCTTTAGCGCAAGATATTCAGTTAAATGGCAATCGGATCTTGTGTCAGCCTACGATACAGGCCTAGCCTAGTGTAGGGGTCACAGAAAAGTGTTTTATGCCACACCTGGCCATAAAGTGGCAATTACCGCACGCTCCGCGCGCGGAAAATCCCACTTCCTGGCCAGAGGGTGACATAAAATTTTGTACTTACCGCGGGCGGTAATTAAGAAAGCCTCAGATCGCATAATTATCGCCCTTGCCTTCGGCTCGGGCGTCAAATACCTGCGATCAAATACATGCTTTGTTTTACCGCCCTTGGTAAGTAATGTACTATTAATTTACTTTGTCATGCAGTGTCTGTAACATTTTCTTTTTTATATTTTGATCGTTTGGTAATGTTAATAGCACTGTGTATAAATAAACTATTTTGTATTTTTTTTTTTGTAATAACTTTAACTTCTGTCCTCTCACCTGCAGCTCGGGGCTGCTGTCGAACGTGTAGGCCGAAGGCCGGCCCTCCAGCGTGGAAAAGAGCACGTTGCCGCCGGACAGCGGCGCGATGTCCGAGTACTCGCTGCTGCAGAGCGCACGCGTCTCGGCTTGCAGGTCGGCCGCTCGCTGCTCTTGCACACCGTACATGTCTCGGCAAGATGCGCTGTGTGAATACAGAGAGAATGACAAGACATCATCAATGAGTCTATCACAGACTATGTTAATGAACCAGCGACAAAATTCTCAGTAGCTCGATTCAACACACCTCAGATTCTATTGAAGCCGCGCAACCAATCTCCCCCTCCCCCCACCCCGTGTGGTTGCCAGGTAAGAATTGCGCCACCCCATCTTTTCCCGTGGGTTTCGTAGGAGGCGAATAAGGGAAAATCGGAGGGTGGGCAGCAGCATCCTTCGATCATTACCACCATCAAACTGCGGTCGCCAACCCGCTTGCCAAGCGTGGCGACTATGGCAAATCCCCCCCAAATTGGGGGAGGCCTATGTTCAGCAGTGGACGTCTTTCGGCTGAAATGATGATGATGATGAACCAATCTCACTGGAGCGCAAACTCTTAAATTGTTCACTTGTTTAAACAGCGTAGGCGTGTCGGAGGTGTCTTCTTGATTTTCGCCAGGCTTTATAAGGTCACAGTCAGGTTCCAATAAAAAGACTGCCAGCATTTTCAAATAGCGAGACAACATCTTTCATGGCTGTGTAAGCCAATGCGGGACTGCCAGCACGATTCAAAAAGTCGATTCGGGAATTGGTTTTTTTTTTCAAAATTCTTAGGCCATGGAGGTTTGATGTAAAAAATATCACTCGCGAGGTCTACACACACAGAGCCACGAGAGAGGTAGCTGGAAGTATTACCTGAAGTACTGGTACGGTTCCCACTCTGAATTCTCGCTCGCTCGACGGTAGATGGCAAAGCTTTGAGGCCGCGGCGAGTAAAACACTATACGGATGTACGTGATGTCGTACGACTTGCCTGGAAATTAACAGCCATAAATATATATACATACAAACACACACCTATTTCCTTGAAAGGGGTAGACAGAGCACATGATCATTAGTTTTCAGTAGCACTTTTAGCAATAGGAATAACGAAACATGTTAAATTTACACTAACGTGAGACATATTTACACTTAATAAGAGAACAACGGTTGGAACTCACTTGGAAAGTCACTATTTGCAACCTGATGAAGGACTCCAATTGTAGTCCGAAACATGTCGCAAATAGTGACTTTCCAAGTGAGTTCCAACCGTTGTTCTCTTATTAAGTACGAAACATGTTACTATTTATAAGTTATAACATAAAGTGGCTATATGCATAGAAAATCATCAAATTACCACAACAAATTGTAAATTAAGAACGTTTAAAAAGATTCACAAAAACGTTTTTTGTTTATTGGTCAATGGTAAATTGAAAATTACCAATATAATTCTCATGTTTCAATAAAATAATGTATGGCAACTATGTACATAAACGCGATATTTCACGACAAAATCGGCAAATTTCCCTGTTTCTAACTAATTAAAATCCTTAGGGATTTAGTCCTCACAAATTTGGTCTCATATTTCAAGCTTTGATGACATCCTGATGATAACCTTTTGCGGCTTATTTTCTTACCTAAATGCAGCGTCAAATTAACTTGATTTGGATACTGTATGCCCTCCTTCATCGTCTCTGACTGCCACCAGGTGATCTCGTTGTGGTCATTATGGGTATCAGTCAGATACGCGCTCGAAAATTGACCGGGCTTACATGTTTCACATGACCTGAAACTAAGAGCTCAAAGTCAATATCAAGTATAAAAATATAAGAATAAAGAAATATGTACAGAAAACTGCTAAAAACTATCATGGCAAAAGAACTAATGTATTTATGATACCAAAAATATGTAACGAAACAGATTTTTTAAAAGAGGACAAGAAGTGCAGCATAACTGAATTAAAAAGTAGATTAAAAAAGACATTTCTGGCCAAACTACACTAATGCTTACCAAAAAACAAAAAAAAAGTTTTATTGTTATAGGTAACAATGTAATGTTTATTGTTATAAAAACTTAAAAAAATATTACAGTTAAATGTTTAGGCATTGTCATATTCAGTGTTTAAGTATAGTTCACAATAGCATAGTAAGTATCTAACATTAGTTAAATGTGCGCGATCTCGCCAACAAACTGTTATGGCAGTTTGGCGAGAAATTAAAAGATTGTAACTGTTATGTACTTTTTTGATAAATAAATTTTAAAAAAAGTCTAACAACAAGCACTTTTAAATCGGCATTCATTGATATGGCTGGGCCTATTCTGTAAGGCTGTTTGTCAATATGTCATCATTTTAGGGTTTCCTACCCGAAGGTCCAAATGAAACACTATTGCTGTAACTCAGGCGTCCGTCGTCTGTCAAATTTGACATTATAAGCATCTTGTTGATCCAAAGCCATTACAAATTGTCAAAACTTAAATGAAGTACTATTCAGTATGATCAAGAGCATATAAATGTATATACTTTATACAAAATTTCCTCTGTGTATATCCATACTAATATTACAATACAATACAATCGTTTATTGGTAAAACAAGGTAATTTTACATGTCAGCGTTACATATTATATGGGTCACATAACATCTATTATATCTAATATCTGAATACATATTTTATTTTATTCTAATTATGTACGCCGGTCCGTCTATAATATATGTTACACATATGTGCTTTGGGTTCTGACAGAATACTAGTGTTTTGCTCAATTGCGAGCAAAGCTACGCACTGAGTTGGGACCTTTTTGTTTTGCTACAATGCACACAACACAACCAACCTATTTTTCAGTACTATGTTTGATATGTTATTTAAACTGTGTTCCTAATTTTCTTTTCTTTTTTTAATTCCTGTTTTATAATTGCTTCTTTTTTTAATATGTGTTGTTTTAAGTTTTGATTTCCTTGTGTATTTCTTTCTCCGTTCTTTGTTTTTATTTGTTGTAACTTGAGTGTGAATGTGGCAAACAAATAAATGATTTATCTATCTATCTATCTATATATCTATCATATTTTTATATTTATATTTATTGGACTTGCGATCCAATTGACATTTTATTATTATTAGTAAGTACTAACGTCTGGCATTTGAAAAAAGGCATCCAGGGAACAGTAGGCCTCAATTGCTAGTTTAACTTTGAGTTTCGTGAGGAATGCTCTGTCGCTGGCGACATTTTTTATATCAATAGGTATAGCATTGTATATTTACAAAAAATATCAAGATGTATCTATCTGTCTGTCTGTTATTTCTTCACGCTTAAGAGGCCTTATAAGTTTTAAAATGTTTTGATTTAAAATTATGTCAAAAGTATCGATAATATCCCTAAAGTTATTAAAGGCTACGATGATTTCATTAAAGTTTTAGATAGTAAAATAAGCATTTTTTGTTTTTTTTTGTGTGTAGTAGAATTTAAGCGGAAAATACAAGTTTTTAGCTTGAAAATGGTCGATTTGGAGTGATGTTTGAAACGATATTTCTTAATGTAAAATCTAAAAAATATATTTAAAGCTTATGACATATGGTCGCAATAGTCCTGTTCTAGATAGTAACATTGAGAAAATGTCAAGATAGGTGTCAACTCAAACAGGAAATGGCGTAATAGATGAGCGTTTTTTAACTGATAAGGACCCTTAAACCGCTAAACCTATCTAAATGAACTTTGGTATAAAGATAGTGGAGTCCCAGGGAAGGACGTAGGATACTTTTTATCCCGGAAATCATCCTTTATGGGGTTTAAGTTTGTATGGAAGAGCGATCACCATGTAAGCGCCTGAGATAAAAGAATAGCAATCAATTTTAACCCGTTTAGCGAGTTGTAAGCGGACAAAGTAGCGGGAAAAAGCTAGTCATTGATAAGTACCTGCTAGAAGCCCCGGCATTCGTCTGCGTACAGAACTGCGTTTCGCCCCTGTCTCCGCATGTGTTGGTAGCTTCCATGGGCACCTCGAAGGCTGCGTTCACGAATCCAGGGATACATTTCTGTGAAAAGTGAATTAAATATAAAAAGACCGACACAAAACATAAGTAACCACCATCTCCGCCACAAAGACTTTTTCGAATTAAAAAAAAATTTAATGCGCCGAATATTCGGTTATTATTCGGTATTCGGCATATTCGGCATGTTTATGAATGTTCCGTATTCGGCCGAATTATTCGGTTCATATCCCGAATATTTACCGAACATTTTTGAAAGGGTTTTGTTACAAGTTACACGAGTGTATTATAGTTACTGCTTCGTGAAATTAATACTTGACCCATTATTGTGATTTAACTTATTTTTTGTCAATATTTCGTCTTGATAATGAACAAAAAATTTAGCATTCAATTAGTCTGTTTTATAACAATAGATGAAGGTATTCCGTTGAACCGAATAATTCGGCCGAATATTTGGTTCGGCAACAGCTGGACCTAATTATTCGGCCGAATGTTCGTTTTCGGTCAAACCCATATTCGGAGCATCTCTAAATAAAACACACTCAAGTTGATGAAAAGTAACGAAAAAACCGGGACATTGGAAATCTCCCTGCATGCATCTTTAAATGTTGGCGAGATATGATCTTTAACAAAGTTGTTCCATCTATTGCTACCATGTCTCAAACAAATAAACTTCATTTCACACCTGCTATTCAGAAAAGTCATTGTTGCCGTCGAATGAAGAACAAAGTCGTACTTTTCTTCCCTCATTTGAGGGCAACAATGACTATGTTCCTCATAGGTGTAAAAATCAACATGTGCTACTCGGTAGCATTAGTAGATTGTGTCTCAAGGGAGCAAAATGATATATTTACGGCGAGGGCGGTATATTGAATTCTGAGTGAAGCGAAAGATTCTACAATAGAATCCTGAGCGTAGCGAGGGATTCTAAAGTAGAATCTTGAGCGTAGCGAGGGATTCAAGTGTTTACGCCCAAGACGAAAATAATTTTGCTACCGTGTGACACATACTGCTTTTCACACCGTCTATGAGGCCCGTTGCTAAAAACATGAAATATTTTACAAATGATTTTACTACAGTGTCACATACTGCTTTTCACACCTTCTATGAGAAAAAGAGTCATTGTTGCCCTCAAATGAGGGAAGAAAAGTACAACTTTGATCCCTCATTCGAAGGCAACAATAACTCTTTTCTGAATAGCAGGTGTGAAAAATTATTTGTCATAAATTTCATTTCATTTTTTTTTAATTTAATTTATGTTTGTTTATCTTTTGTTTTAATTGTTTTATTATGTGTTATTATTCTATTCAATGTATTGACGACCACAATAGGGATTCTTTTAAATTGACTTAAATGTAATTTATAATGAAGTCTTGTATTGAGTAATAAATGAAATCTGAAATTATGTTTTAGCAGCGGGCCTCATATGCGGTGTGAATAATAGTATGTGTCACAAGACTCCCTCGCTGCGCTCAGGATTCTATTGTAGAATCTTTCGCTTCACTCGGGGTTCAATATACCGCCCTCGCTGTAAATATATTAGTTTTCACCCTTCAGACACAATCTACTATTTAATTTCCTCTATACCAGCCGGTCTCGGGGCTCCAAGCCATCATCTTTTTCTAACTTGCGGTAGAGACGAACAGGTCTGTCTCCTGTCTCTTTTTCGCCACAGCCAATCACGTTAACGTTACAGTTTCTTAATAAATATTCCCGTAAAAATATTGAACCAAGGGCACATTTTATAATTCACAAAACCGTGTAAACAAAGATTTAACGACCAAAGGGCGAAGCGATAAAAATATGTAAACAAACTGTTAATACAAAATGACCTAATGACATATAATATCAATTTATCAATAGCTCTTAAGTCTTTTTGGCAATAAAGTAATTAGTAATTAGACTTCGAAGGCCATCAGTGGGATGTACAGTCGACATAAATATGTATACATTTTTGGACCCTATTTCAATGGAGTAAGGTTTCGGAGCGTGCGATATGCGAGGTTAAGCAACGTCGGCCCAGGTCATCTCTTGGATGGGAGGGTTTTAGTGGTTATTAAGTGAGCATCCCGTGCTTTGGAAGGCACGTTAAGATGTTGATCCCGTCTGATGTCTATGACAGCAGTCGTTAAGCCGTTAGAGGCCTTCGGGCGGCTTGAGAACTTCTAACATTTTAGTTGTCCATTCACTTGATAAGTCTAATCCCAATAAGGTATACATTTTTTTATACAACGCCGGTGGCAAACAAGCGTATGGTCCACCTGATGGTAAGCGGCCACCGCAGCCTATAGACGCCCGCAACTCCAAAGGAGTCACGTGCGCGTTGCCGACCCTTTATAAGATTTGAGGATTCATTGTGTTGACAGCAGAAGGAGCACATTTAGATCCCTAGCTCTCAGCACAGTGCATCCTCGGGAGCTCCGGCAACCTTGCTCACCTCAACAACACAACACTACATAGTTGTATAGTAAATAATGTTATTATGGCTGTGGTCTTCTGCAAGGCGGAGGTACTTCCCCAGTTGGGCTGCTCCAAGCTCCAAATTCGAGCAAGATTTTCCTCTCAGGTTAGAAGGTCAAATGAGAGTCGCTTCCGTTAAAAGGAGTCATCATCATCATCATCATCATCATCATCATCATTCAGCCGGAAGACATCCACTGCTGGATATAGGCCTCCCCCAAGGAGCGCCACAGCACACGGTCACGAAAAAAAAAAGTAAAAAGGAGTGCCTACGCCAAATCTTGGGATTATGTAGTGGGCCTCGTACATCCTTCCGCATGCAACTGAATTGGGATAAATCTTGGATGATGAGGATTCTTAAAGTCAGGGTTCCGCTTAGGCAGCTATTGCCCAGATTGGCGTAGGCACCAGTTTTACAAAATCGCAATAGATTTAACGTCGCATGCTTTAATGCTCAGCTACTTGACTTCTATTGGGTAGGTGGGTGGAATGTATGACATCATGCAAATCAGTTTAGCAGACTACTGAGAATTACGCGATGCGCTTGAAAAAAAACCGGTCTCGGACTCGCGCACCGTGGGTTCCGTAATGAAATGAAATGAAATGAAATCATTTATTCTTCAATTTAGGCATGTTACATGCACTTATGAATGTCAAAAAACTACCACCGGTTCATAAAATAAACCTCTGCCTCGAGAAGAACCGGCGTAAGAAACTCGGCGAGGTGTCATTTTTTCAAAACAATATACTATGTATATAAAATAACAGTAAAAATAGTACAAAATTCAAATGCTACCTACAGTATAAACATACATACATATATTTTAATACTAAGGACAAAATATTTCTGTGTTAGATTACTTGTGCGGGACGCTATCACTGCCAAACATCCCTATCCATGATGTAATCGTTTATTTTATAATATGCTTTTGAAATAAGTGTCTGTTTCACAACAGATTTAAATTTAGAATCATACAATCGTACATAGATGTGTACCGGTTCCAACCTTATTAATTCAGGAAAATCTCAAGCACATGGTTTAGGAATTGAACGCTGTGTGTACAGCGCCAGCTATCGGCGAATTTTATTACAAATTTGAGCGACTGAATAACTTAGTATGTATGGTTGTTTAACAAAAATAACTCTTTATCACGTTAACCGATTTCTTTTTTATTTCTTAATTTGAAAGAAGGTACTTTCAGCATAATCGTGTAGGAATTTATAAAACAAAAATACATGGAAAGGTGATTAAATTACAAGCTTAGTGTAGAAATGATTTTTATGATAAAATAAAGAAAATGTCGATAGAGCTACAGTTATATTTTTTTTGTAAAATATACATTGATATCAATGTTATGTAATTATTTCATATTATTTTCTTAGTAAACTTCAGAGATAAGGGGCCGGTATTGTTTTAAGTACAT
This sequence comes from Epiblema foenella, assembly GCA_963556455.1. Taxonomy (NCBI): domain Eukaryota; kingdom Metazoa; phylum Arthropoda; class Insecta; order Lepidoptera; family Tortricidae; genus Epiblema; species Epiblema foenella. The sequence goes on from OY747095.1 coordinate 46,620,593, forward strand.
TAAAAAAACGTGGTTTAAAATATGCAATTCAAGCCCTTTCATATGACACCCCACTTAACATTGATCTGTCATTTTAAGAAAAACTGACACTAATTTCAGTTTTTTGGTTATATTGCCGTTAAGGATCATTCTAGCGCTAAACATGGTTCTGCAATATTGTAGAATACAAAATTTGATAAAACTTTTGGTAAAAAAGATTTTTTTCACGATCGTTATGGACTCAGATATGCCATACCAGCTAGTGTTAAAAATTGCTACTTTTCTAGTTTTCCTCAAATATTTACATTTTTAGCCCAAATCATAGTACGACAATATTGTAGATAAAAAAAATTGATACATCTTTTGTATGGAAATGATTTTTTCCACGACCTCTAGGATAGAAGATATGGAGTCGTCTATGGAGTGAGTTATCGTCGAATTTTGCTACCTTTTCCATTTTTCCTAGATCAAGAATTTTAGCAATTGATCCTAGTATACAACTATTGAACAAACTCTACACGAATATGTTTGAATACTTCTAGATTTGCGAAGAAAAAAAAACTGCCTAATACCCCCTAGGTGGGAGAACTGAAATATTTAATTATCCCGAACTTTTGTAGGAAGGGATTTTCTTCAGTGTTCATACTCCAAGAGTCTAAACCGTTGAAGCTAGGAATGCCAAATATGTTACTATATATTATTACTAAATTCAACAAAATTATAATAAAAAAATATTTAACTTCAGAATAATATTACCCCCAACCCTAGCCAATCTCAGATAAACAAAATACGCATGCGGCTCCATAATTCGTCCGTTTTAAAACTGAACTTTAAATGCAAGCCGTCAGAGCTGGCTCTTCTAAAGCAGACTTCAATCAGGTGTATTGTAAGTTTGCAGTTTGAGCCCCGCTAACAAAAAATCAAGGCAGCTTTAAAATCCGCGTCATTTGAAATGTAACTTTAAATGCAAGTGGTTAGATCTTGCGCTTCTAAACCAGGTGTGAATCAACTGCATAACAATTTTGCAGTTAGATGTGAATGGCCTCTAGAAGCGTGTTCTATTTTAGGGCTGCTATTTCTGATTTTAACGCATGTAGTAAAATGGTTTCCTTTAATTTTTATTACTGTTGTTTAATAGGTGGTATACAGTTCGGTTTATATGCATTAGGTACATTAGTTACGTAATAACGGAGTTTTAATAGGTGGGTTTATATTTAGCATTTAATACTCATACTCATACTCATTTATTTGCAATGGATCATATATATTACTCGTCAGAAACAATGATTGACAATGATAAAAATGTCAAGGTATGATTGATTTACAAATTATGTCAAACTGTCACAGTAAAATTACATTTAAATTTGGAATTCCAGTATAAAATTAAAATAATAATAACAATATTTAAAAAGATACACATATACTATGTATTTAATATTTAAATCTCACATAGTTCTTTCTGAAATGTTATAGTAGGCATTTACAACGAGCCATGATTTAAGTTTATTATAAAAAAATGGATTTCAAAGTACAGCATAAAATCCTAGCCCTCCAAACGTACCATACTAATTGAGCATAGTATGTGACGTCATACTAGGGGCCTGTACTACCGTTGTATGGTAAATCGAGTAATTTTCTGTTTTGGTTGTGAAATATTCCATATTCTCATACATTTTTAGGGTTCCGTAGCCAAAATGAAAAAACGGAACCCTTATAGATTCGTCTTGAATGTCCGTCCGTATGTCAACAGCCGATTTACTCGGAGACTATAAGCACTACATACATTATGAAATTTGGTAGGAAGGTGTATTCTATGAACCGCTATATAAAGGTGATGTGAAATTACAAAAAAATATTAAATTAGGGGGGGCACTATTACATGTAACCGGTGGATGAAAAAAAAATTTCAACGCACATAGTCGTGTGGGGTATCGATGGATAGGCCTGTAAAAATGATATGGAGGTTTCTAAAAAAACTTGTCCATTTAAGTCAAGCGTTGGTGAGATATTAGCTGTCAAAGTCATAGAAATTGTCCTCCCCCTCTAATTTCCAAACTATAACGTTTAAAATTCTGAAAAAAATTCAGGTGATGTGCATTAGTAAATACTCTCAACGATTTTTGGTTTGAACAATATAGGTTTTACGGTTTTTGGGTTTTCGCTTAAAAACTGTCTTGCCCAAACAAAAGGTCGTAAGTGTCGTGAGTTCCCTATGAAGATAAGATTTTTAAGATTCAATGTATTGGATAGTGATTTTAAATGTGAACGAGTAGCTGTTGGTACGGAACCGTTCATTGTGCGTGGTCCAACACGCACTTGGCCGGATTTTTTGTATATTAAAACATAAGAATCCTGACGGTGGTTTTTTTTTAAATTAAATATTTATTGATGTACAGCCGGTAATAATAGTTAAATAACAATAACTCATATAATATTGCAACTAACTTAAATGTAAAACAGGCCCTTGGGGCATTGTACCGAGGATGCTGGCGGCATTTCCTCGCTGTATCGCAATGCTGATACGTTGTGCGAGGAAGTCGCCAGCTCTTCCCTCACCAGTTACGTCAACCTCACGCTTAGCGATTTCAGTAATAACTTATGCGCTCTGTGACCCCATGGACCAATAGTTTCGACACCAAAAGGTCAATAAAAAATAATTACATCATTTTAAAAACTTTCAAGTGTCATATCTTTTTATTTTGAGCATATTGTTTTCCGGTTTTTTTGTCATAATTTGATGGTTTACGACATAATCATCCTCCTAGCCTTATTCCTATATTTCAGGTAGCCGTATATGCTAGGGAAAATATAACATTATATGGACGGCGAGGTGATGGATCTGCATGGATCAATCGAAACGCTGATAAATTAAAAACTATTCCCCATAAGCTCACAAAGACAGCAAAGACAATCCATATCGCGGGTCCTATCTTTTACAACAAGTTACCAGACAGCATCACGGAAGCAAAAAGTCACCCGCCTTTTAAAATTAGATTTAAAAAATGGCTAATAAATCAATGTTTCTATAAAGGCATTGTCGTCTCGGTTGATCCACGCATCGGGAGACCCCAGGGCTGGCAGGTACCTTTGCCAACGGATCGCCATTGCGATACAAAGGGGTAATGCGGCTGGCGTCCTGGGGTCCATGCCGCGGGAGGGAGAGCTGGACGCTGTTTTCTTTTTATAATTATACTTTTTGTCTCTTTATTATATTTATTTTTAATTTAGTTGTATTATGTTCTTTAATAAGAATAATTAATATAATAATCGGTGATAATGTTTATTATTACATATAATTTATTAAAATCTTACTTGCCATGTGTTAAGCACATACCATGTGTTAAGGTATGTTAACATATCTCCTTACACGTCTTTACTTGACGAGCAAAGGAGATATGTTAACATACCATGTGTTAAGGTATGTTAACATATCTCCTTTGCTCGTCAAGTAACCATTAAATTATTATAACGCCTATTTTTAACACCTTAAAATTGCATATTAGACAAGTTAAAGGGATGTCAAATATTAAAATATATAAAACTATTTTCATAAAGTTGACTGATTGATTCGACCAATAACCGGAAATTAATATTATGCGAGACCTCCGATGAATATAGAGTGTTATGCAAGACCGCCGGCCCGGATGAATGAACGCTTGTTTTTTTTCGCCAAAAATAACATATATGTTTCTATACTATTCAAGAATTTTTAGAATATAAAATATGTAATGATAAAAATAGCAAGAATATATAATGCCATGTTCTAATGTAATGTAATGATTGTAATTTTACAATGTAATCAATTATCTAATTAATATAATCTATAATGACTGTACAATTATAAAAACACTGACTTGTAATACCTTATTACCAATAAATTATGTCTATGTCTATGTCTATTCCCATATGCATCTTGCAGGATGCCCGGGGTCCGCTTCCAAATCCCAAGATTTGGCTTAGGCACTAGTTTTATATAGTGACATCTTATTATTGATTCCGCATGCATATTCTCTATTGCGTGAGTAGAGCAGTGGTTGCCGGTCCCCCCGTGTGGTTGCCGGGTAAGACCCCCGTGTGGTTGCCGGGTAAGAATTGCGCCACCCCATCTCTTCCCGTGGGTTTCGTAGGAGGCGAATAAGGGAAAATCGGAGGGTGGGCAGCAGCATCCTTCGATCATTACCACCATCAAACTGCGGTCGCCAACCCGCTTGCCAAGCGTGGCGACTATGGCAAATCCCCCCCAAGGGAAAAATAAAAAACATGCCCAGGAAAATTAAACCAAGACCCCTAGTCCCCGGCGGCCCCGCTATTCCTGGCTCCGGTAGCGGCCATGGTAACGGCGGGGCAGGGGGTGCTACAGTGAATCCCCGGCAGAGACCCGGCTACCAAAACCGACGACCCTTGGCCCTGGCAACATTTAACTGCCGAACACTGCGGACCGACGAGAAACTGCTGGAACTGGAGGAAGAATTGAGCAAGATACGTTGGGGAATCGTAGGGTTATCAGAAATCCGTAGAGAGGGGGAGGATACGATAACCCTGAAGTCCGGTAACTTGCTTTATTTCCGGGAGGGCGACCAACAGTCCCAGGGAGGTGTCGGGTTTATCGTCCACAAGTCCCTCGTAAACAGCGTGGTGAAAATCGAGAGTGTGTCGACCAGGGTAGCGTGCCTTGTACTAAGAATGACCCAACGGTATTCGTTGAAGGTCATACAGGTTTACGCACCGACCTCGACGCACTCCGACGATGAGGTGGAAGCTATGTACGAGGATATTTCCAGAGCCATTCATAGCTCCAAAACCCACTTCACAGTTGTTATGGGGGACTTCAACGCTAAACTGGGCAAACGGGACGGTGAAGAGCTGAGAGTGGGGCAATTTGGAGTGGGGCGAAGGAATCACCGGGGACATCTACTGGCTAGTTTCATGGAGAAGGAGGGACTCTACATGATGAACTCCTTCTTCAGGAAACGTGAGCATAGGAAATGGACCTGGATGAGCCCGGATGGTGCAACGAGGAATGAGATAGACTTTATCATGTCGACGAAAAAGCATATATTTAATGATGTCTCTGTGATCAACGCGGTCAAGACGGGCAGTGATCACCGTATGGTACGAGGCACATTAAATATTCAGTTCAAGCTAGAGAGAAGTCGATTGATAAAGTCTACGCTCCGCCCGGCACCAGCCCAACTACAAAACCCCGAGAGCTTTCAACTCGAATTGCAAAACCGTTTCGAATGCCTAGGGAGCGACGTGGACGAAAACAACGATGGGTTTGTGGAAGCTGTCCATACGGTCGGGTCCAAGTTCTTCAAGACCCGTCGTAAAAAGGTCCAGAAGATCTCTGACTTCACTCTGAAGCTCATGGATGTAAGACGTGAGATGATCCTGCAGTCTCCAGATGATGCATCTCGCTTTCGGCGGCTCAACAGACAGATCTCGAAGTGCCTGAGGCGCGATTTACGCCGATTTAACACTAACTGTGTTGAAGAGGCTATTGAGCGCAACAGAGGCTCTAAGGTTTTCGCTAGAGATCTGTCTGTTGGTCAGAGCCAGATGACTAAGCTGAAGACCGACGATGGCAGGATCATTTCTTCCAAACCTGAGCTTCTGCGTGAAGTTGAAAGGTTCTATGGGCAGCTATACACAACCACCCGAAGACCCGTCGTTGATCTAGCCAAAGACCCTAGAGCTAGATTAACCCGACACTATACCGAAGATATCCCGGACGTCAGCCTATATGAGATTAGTATGGCTCTCAAACAGTTGAAGAACGGCAAAGCCCCGGGTGACGACGGAATTACAGCCGAAATCCTGAAGGCGGGCGGTAAACCTGTCCTCAGAGCCCTTCAGACGCTGTTTAATTCTGTAATTCACGAGGGGAAAACGCCGCAAGCGTGGAACAGAAGTGTGGTGGTGCTTTTCTTCAAAAAAGGCGATAACACTTTGCTGAAGAATTATAGACCCATCTCACTTCTGAGCCATGTTTACAAGCTGTTTTCGAGAGTCATCACGAACCGTCTCGCGCGCAGGTTTGACGACTTCCAGCCTCCCGAACAAGCCGGATTCCGAAAAGGCTACAGTACCGTAGACCACATACATGCCTTGCGGCAGGTTATACAGAAGACCGAAGAGTATAACTTGCCACTTTGTTTAGCATTTGTGGACTACGAGAAAGCCTTCGATTCGATCGAGACTTGGGCTGTACTGCAGTCTCTCCAGAGGTGCCAAGTTGACTACCGGTATATCGAAGTCCTGAAGTGCCTGTACGAAAACGCCACCATGTCCGTCCGACTACAGGACCAGGAAACAAAGCCTGTTCCACTGCAGCGGGGAGTCAGACAAGGAGATGTGATCTCTCCGAAGCTCTTCACCGCTGCACTGGAGGATGCTTTCAAATTTCTGGACTGGGAAGGACGAGGCATCAACGTAAATGGCGAGTACATCACTCACCTTCGATTTGCTGACGACATTGTAGTCATGGCTGAGACCATGGAGGACCTCAGTACAATGCTCGTTGATCTCAGCAGAGTTTCCGATCGAGTTGGTCTGAAAATGAACATGGACAAGACGAAGGTCATGTCTAATGCCCATGTCGTACCAACTCCCGTAATAATCGGCGGCTCGGCGCTCGAAGTTGTTGACGAGTACGTATACCTGGGACAAACAGTCCAGTTAGGTAGGTCCAACTTCGAGAAAGAGATCACTCGTCGAATCCGACTCGGCTGGGCAGCGTTCGGGAAGCTTCGCAGTGTATTCTCGTCCAGTTTACCGCAGTGCCTCAAGTCAAAAGTCTTCGACCAGTGTGTGTTGCCAGTGATGACATATGGATCCGAGACATGGGCGCTAACGATGGGCCTCATAAGAAAGCTCAAGGTCACCCAAAGAGCAATGGAAAGAGCTATGCTCGGGGTTTCTCTGCGTGATAGAATTAGGAATGAAGTTATCCGTAGTAGAACTGGGGTCACCGACATAGCCTTCAAAATTGCGAGACTTAAGTGGCAGTGGGCAGGGCACATTGCTCGCAGGACTGACGGTCGATGGGGCCAGAAACTGCTCGAGTGGCGTCCACGCACCGGAAGACGAGCTGTCGGTAGGCCTCCGACAAGGTGGAGTGATGACCTGGTGAAGGTCGCGGGAATCCGGTGGAAACGAACGGCACAGGACCGGTCTAAATGGCGAGCCTTGGGGGAGGCCTATGTTCAGCAGTGGACGTCTTTCGGCTGAAATGATGATGATGATGATGATGATGAGTAGAGCAGTGTGTGGGCAGAAAAGGCAATATCGCGGCAAAAAGCAGAGCGAGAGGCATAGTGTCGCAGCGCCATAAATATATACCTAACCTCACTCTGGCTATACCGTCGCATAAGCACCGTGCCTTCTCCAAATCTTTCACAGTGCGCGCCGTAAAATTGTGGAACAAGTTACCGTTGTCCTTAAGACAGTCCCAGTCTGTAGCATCATTCAGGAGCAAGTTGAAGGAATTATGGCTATCCAATGACTTGTGAATTGCTTGGATACTATATTTATGTGTATTATTTTTTATTTTATTTAAATATATGTACATATATTTATATGTTAGTAGTTATATATGTTTATTAATGTGTAGTTGTATATCTAGAATATTTATATAAATACATCTTTGTACACCTGTTGGTTGGTCTATCGTTTAGTTCCTATTCTTCACTCAATTGTTCAAAGGTTAACTGGAAGAGATCCCTTACAAGGATAAGTTCGCCTTTGTACATGACTGATCTGTTTTTTTATGTATAATTTATTTTCTTGTGTACAATAAAGTATTTACATACATACATATAAATCGAAGTCAAAACATTTATTCGAGGGCACTTTTACAAGTCAAAATCTATCTATATCAAATAAAACGTACGTACAAAACATAGCATTAATTTTTTTACTTGGGTTTTTAGGAGACCCATTTAAAACTGGAAACGTTAATTTTATTAACTATCATTTTTGCAGGTTACATGTAAAAAACTAAATACAGGATTTAAAAATTATACAGCACTGTTTTAGGAAATACGACTGTGTTTTACCGATCCGTATCCTTTGTCCGCTTTTTTTTTTTGAACCTGACTGTGGCTTTATAGGCCGGGCCCAATAAAGCGATAGCAGTGCGCGGTTGGAGAGTAGCCTGGGGAAAATCCAGGGGAAAACCGCCGGCACGACCACGCGTGTGGTATGGAACACTGGAATACTCTAGAGTTTGCGCTCCAGTGAGATTGGTTGAGCGGTTTCAACCGAATCTGAGGTGTGAGTGGAATCGAGCTACTGGGAGTTTTGTCGCTGGTTCACGAAACCTGCCGCTGGTTCACTAAACCTGTCGCTGGTTCACTAAACCTGTCGCTGGTTCACTAAACCGCTAAGGACCCTGGAGTAGGCCCTCAGTATCATTATCCTATATGTCCTATTTCACAAGACGGCAAGAGACCGGACGGGATGACATTAATCCCATGGAGTATAGGACGGGTACTGGTGTGGGATGCGACGTGTGTAGACACACTAGCCCCGTCGCATCTCCACCGAACCTCCTTGAGGGCAGCAGCCGCAGCGGAGGCGGCCGAGCATGCAAAGGTGAGGAAATATTCTGGTCTCGGCACCGAATATAATTTCGTCCCTTTCGGTGTCGAGACCCTTGGTCCGTTGGGCCCAGGAGCTTTGAGCCTCTTCCAAGAAATCGCGAAGAGGCTTAAAGATACTACCGGTGACCGAAGAGCTGGTAGCTACCTCGCACAGAAAATTAGTCTTACTATTCAGCGAGGAAATGCTGCCAGCGTCTTCGGCACAATGCAGCAGGGGCCATTTTTAGATTTAGTTTAGTTTTTAATTTATTTTTTATTTTTATAGACTTAAGCCTTATATTAATAGTATGTAATTGTTATAGTATTTTATTTTCATTTGTTTCAATAAAAATATTTTTTTTTGTATGACACGAACCTGCTTAAAACTATAGCACCGTCGTCGCATTGGTAAAAAAAAGTTACTAGTAAGAACTACAGGGTATTCCCCTGACCGTAACTCGATATCGGTTCATGACATGCTAAATACATCTTATGTATGTATTAGCATCATATTGCAAAGGTATTATGTTTCTGTCGGAATTCGTTTCTTATTAGGTACATTATCAGGTCGATTGTTGACGTACTTGTATACATTTCGAAACTATGTACAGTCAGCTGCAGACACCTAGGGGCTGGGGGGACAAAAGTAACACACAGGACAAAAAGATTTGATGTTGCTACACATTAAAGAAAACAATACGTTCGAATTATCTCCAAGGATCAAGTTCTTAATCAAATGCAACTCAAAATTATTTCTATACAGGGCGTCCCACGGCTATGCCACATGGAGGGGAAGTACCTTGAATATTGTAGGTGGAACATTTTACTGAAAGAAGACATTATTTGTATTTAAAAAAATATTGTAAACTGCATTCACAGATATTAAATATTTTATGGTTGAACCGGGAATCGAACCCGGGTAGTCAGTCCGACACAGGTTGGGCCTAGCTGAGTTTCTTGCTGGACTCTTCTCAGCTAGGCTAGGTTTAGTGAAACAGAGTCTAAACTTCCAGTAAACACGTACAGACGGGTCGGTAAAATAACGGTATATTTCCTAAAATAACGCAAAATTGTACAGTTTTTTAATACTGTCATGATCTTTATTTAATTTTACATGTAACCTGTAAAAATAACAGTTAAAAAAATAACGTTTCCCTGCTTATATATGACTCTTAAAACCCAAGAAAAATCGCTAATCTCGTCAGTTTTGGAGATTGGTATTATTATGATAGGATCCGATACTTGAACTGTTGGGTATTACGAAGAATAATATATCATGTAAATAAGAGTAGTGTAAAATATTAAGAAAACCCTATTGAGGTTATTTAATTTAGGGATGACCTCAAATTTTGTAATTTACCTGTAAGGCCGGGTTTTATAAAGATCCGTTAGACCAAATGTCAGATCAAATCTCAGTAACTCAGTACATTTATTGACATAATAAATATAAAATAAATAAATATCTTTGGACAATCTTACACAAATCAACCTAGCCCCAAACTAAGCAAAGCTTGTACTATGGGTACCAAGTGACGATATACATACTTATATAGATAAATAGATACTTAAATACATAGATGACATCTAAGACTCAAGAACAAATATTCGTGTTCATCACACAAATACATGCCCTGACCGGGATTCGAACCCGGGACCTCCGGCTTCGAAGGCAGGGTCACTACCAACTAGGCTAAAGCGGTCGTCAAACCGATATAAGATCTAACGGATCTTTATAAAATCGAGCCTAAGTCAGTCCATCGTATTAATCTATACTGCCCCTAGTACTTAGCTTTGATCGGGTTGATCTGCCTACCCCTTCTAACAATGCAGTCGTGAATATTTGAACAATAACCATTATGTTAAAACAGGATGCCGATATTGATAGAAGTTCCGTTCAAGATAAGTAGAGTAACGACCGACACTAGATAACCTTTTGGTTTAAAATTCGTTATAAATTGGTACTGTCAATAATTACGGTAAATTGCCCAGCGGCCGACAGTTTAGTGACCAATAGATGACACCTGGGGCGCTACCGCGAACAGCAAACGAACGAAGTTCGAATATCTCCCTCTCTGTCGCACTTGCTAATTCATGAGACAGAGAGGGAGATATTCGAATTTCGTTCGTTTTCGGTTCGCGGTAGCCCCTCTGGCCCCTATTTCACCAAAGCTGACAGGCGCGACAATTGTCAAAAAACATTACAATTGTGTTTGGTGAAACAGTTCTCACATGAAAATCATCGATAAGTCAGCCTACATATGTCAAATACATACATATGTCAACTTGGTGAAATAGGGGCCTGAGGGACTATTCCGAAATTTTCAATCTGAACTTCGTATCATGACGTCTCTTTTACTCATACAGTGTATAACACGAGAGTGAAAAAGAAGGCACGATACGTTCGGGTTTCGAGTACAGTGCCCTTACCATGAGTTTGCATGACCGTACTCGCTAGCGACTGCTAGGAACAATCAGGGTAAGGATTAGTCGATGTGGTCGGCTTTAATGACTAGTCGGTACCAGAGGGTCTACTCCGAATGTCGACATTCGAACTTCGTATCGTGCCATCTCTTTCACTCGTATAGTGTATAACACGAGAGTGAACGGAACGGCACGATACGAAGTTCGTGTCCAGCTAATATGAGTTCAATAAAGTGTCCAGAGAGTGTCCAGTGTACAAAAACTTATTAGGGTCATACGCGGATTTAGGTTCGCGTCTTTTCTGTGGACATACCAAAAGTTGAGGGCTACAAAGCTTAATTTTGTATTGGACCAGTAACCCGCATAAACAGTGTCTCCGTTTCTATAAATCCCTGCAATAAAAACAGCTAACATGCACGCACATAAGCCGTTAACTATTGACCACAGGAGGGACGACTTTTGTTTTTTCAACTAAGTATGACCCATTAATATTCGCTTTATTACTTACCTAAATTTGAGGCATATCCATTGTGTTCGACTGTACATAAACAGTAGTACATAAAGCTTAACCCCATACCGCATACGAAGCCATATATGGCAGATATCGTAGTAGACCTTATTGCATCGTATCAAGGTTCAAATTTAAAAATATATTTTTTTTACGTCATGCGGTAAAGGGTTAACCGAGATTTCTTATTACAAAACATTTGAATAGCATAAAATCGCGTGGCCGAGCGAAAGAGACAGCACTATAACGAACTCGCATAGCACAACAAAAACAAAACAACTCGTAAAAAATCTAAGGCAAGGCTTTCATTTTCTTACACACTCAAATGTCAGAGTGAGGGAGACAAATAAGTGTCAGACTGACGCCAAATAGTACGTTACTTTACACGAACGGTAATAAAGAAGGATGGAATGATTCGGATGGTATACCTTTCTTCCTTGCACTCCACTCGGGCGTTCAATGCCATTAAATTACCGCCCCTGATAAGTTAAGTACACAATTTTGTCTCCTCTGAGGGGCTAATACGAACCTCGAAATTCGAACTTGGTATAGCGTCGTCCCTTTCACTCTCGTGTTATATACTATATGAGTGAAAGGGACAGCACGTTACGTTCGGTAGGCCCTCTGGCTAGGAAGCGGGAATTACGTAGCGGTAAATTGAAATTATGCCCATGGTCTTAAAAAAAAAATGTCTGTTAATTATCCTGAGTTACGGCCGTGTATATAGATACCATCAGTGCCTTTACCATGAGTTTGTATGACCGTACTCGCTAGCGACTGCGTAAACGATTTAGTATGCCGATTCTTAGTTCTATTGCGTAACCGGCAGAGGTGCTGTACTTTTGCCCATACAGACTTTTAGCCAGTCGCTAACGAGTACGGTCATGTAAACTCATGGCAAAGGCACTTATAGCGAACAAGGTGCCCAAAAATATCTGTAAACAACTCTATTCAGTTAGTGCAAGTTTAGATATTTTTGATCACGCTGAAGAGTACAGATATATTTGGTGACTTTTCAAGCATTGAATCGGTTCAAACACAAATTAATACATACAATAATAGACTAAACGTAGTCGTGTTCATACAGTGGAATCCGGATAAAGCGACAGTCAAGGGACCGGTGACATTACGTCGCACTAACAGGACGTCGCACAAAACGGACTGATTTACTTTGAAAATGTTTGGTATGTTATCTAATGTGTGGTGATTTCGAAGTCGTTAAAAGCGGTAAAATGTTATAAGCGAAGTCGTTATAAGCGGATTATACTGTATATATTTTTCCAAATGTCCAACGACATCTGAGAGACGTACCTTTAGAAATATTTATTCGAAACAAAAACAACAATTAACACAGCAAAATAAAAATAGACAAACACTGAAAAGTTGTGTTATCTCGAAACGGTACCATCTCAGCATAATGCGGGCAATCGCCAGCGCTGTTGCCTTTACCATGAGTTTGCATGACCGTACTCGCTAGCGACTGCGTAAACGATTCAGTATGCCGATTCTTAGTTCTATTGCGTAACCGCCAGAGGCGCTGTACTTTTGCCCATACACATTTTTACGCACTCGCTAGCGAGTACGGTCATGTAAGCTCATGGTAAAGGCACTGGTCTTCCGATGGTACCGCCGAGTGATTTCACGATGAGTAACAGTACGATAAAGAGAGAAGAGGACAAAATAAAAATGCATTTCACTTAAAATTACACAAGACGGTTATAAAAAAAAAGTTTGACATTTTAGAAACCGTGAAATGTGAACGCAGCTTATGTAACCTGCCATCATCATATCGTTCTGTCCCTTTCGCTCTCGTGTTAAACACTATATGAGTGAAAGAGACGGTACGATACGAAGTTCGGAGTAGGCCCACTGTTTCAGCTAAACCAGCGCCAATGATGGAAATAACGTCCTGTTCATATAGTTTTGATCACATAATTCGAAATATAGCCGAATTGTATATAAAACTTAACTCGATTCAAACTACAATCGAATATTAAGCTAATATTTTGAACTATTGTTGCTACGAGTATACATGGCACGGGATACACAGTTGTAGAAGGGTAAACGTACCTATGGCTTCCCCTTAGCGTATATTTAGTTAGCATCGAAAATATCTTTACGCACTCTACTGAAAAAATATACCAACATGTTAATGACAACGGCGTGAGCGTACGGATTATTTTGTCACTTTGGTAACGTATATTCCTTAGGTTAAAATTCCCATAAGCTATTCAAGAATAAATAACACTGCATGTGGCCGGATTACTTTATACTAAGGTACGTGTGGATTCCCCTCAGCGTGTATTTCGTTACAGAAAATGTATGAAACTGCCATAAACTACATAGACATTCCGCGACAGCTTTCGTGATTCGGCCTATACAATAAGCATCAAGAATAAATAACACTTTGCATGTGGCCGGATAACTTTAGTATACTAAGTTACGTGTGGATTCCCCTCAGCGTATATGTCGTTACAGAAAATGTATGAAACTGCCATAAATTAGGTACAGTCGCCACCAGATATATCGGAGCGAACGAGGTGCTCACAAATATCTGAACACGACTCTATTGTCAAGGCGTTAAAGTGCATGTTCAGATATTTTTGAGCACCCTGAAGAGTACAGATATATTTGATGGCGACTGTACATAGACATTCCGCGACAGCTTTCGTGAATCGACTTATACAATACAAGCATTGACTCCAAACTCCCATTGACTAAGCTATTCAAAAATAAGTTATTATAGCATTAACTATTAAGTACCTGTGGATTCCCATCAGCGTCATAGCACGACGCCAGCTTGTTCTGCTGCGCATGATACAAGTCCTGGGTTGAGGCTATAGTGAGCACGGCGAGGATTGGCAAGACGCGCTTCATTACGGCGTGTGCTTGCGCCGGCAGTCGGGCGGGCACTGACGCGGGGACGCGGGCAAAGAGTTGGGGGGGAGACGGTGCGCCGGAGTCGGTGCCTCTGTGAGGACGACATGCGCCGAATATGGGGTTTGACTGAATACTAACATTCGACCGAATATTAGGTCCAGCTGTTGCCGAACCGAATTATTCGGTTCAACGTAATTCCTTCATCTATTGTTGTAAAACAGACTAATTGAATGGTATTTTGTTCATGATTCATGATCAAAGCGATATATTGACAAAAAATAAGTTAAATCACTGTTAATAATGGGTAAAGTATTAATTTCACTAGGTCCAGTGTCTTTACCATGAGTTCGCATGACCGTACTCGCTAGCGACTGCGTAAACGATTTAGTATGCCGATTCTTAGTTCTATTGCTTAACCGCCAGAGGCGCTGTGCTTTTGCCCGTACAAATATTTACGCAGCCGCTAACGAGTTCGGTCATGTGAACTCATGGTAAAGGCACGGCTGCTGCCGAACCGAATATTCGGCTGAATTATTCGGTTCAGTGTAATTCCTTCATGTATTGTCGTAAAACAGACTAATAGAATAATAAAATTTTTGTTCATTATCGAAGCGAAATATAGACAAAAATAAGTTAAATCACTGTTAATAATGGGTAAAGTATTAATTTCACGAAGCAGTAACTATAATACACTTTTTATTACAAAACGTTTGAATACGAACATTCGGCCGAATATTAGGTCCAGCTGTTGCCGAACCGAATATTCGGTCGAATTATTCGGTTGAACGTAATTCCTTCATCTATTGTTGTAAAACAGACTAATTGAATGGTAAAATTTTTGGTCATGCTCAAAGCGAAATATTGACAAAAAATAAGTTAAATCACTGTTAATAATGGGTAAAGTATTAATTTCACGAAGCATCGGTTTAACGTAATTCCTTCATCTATTGTTGTGAAACAGACTAATTGAATGGTAAAATTATTGTTCATGATCAAAGCGAAATATTGACAAAAAATTAGTTAAAGAACTGTTAATAATGGGTAAAGTATTAATTTCACGACGCATCGATTCAACGTAATTCCTTCATCTATTGTTGTGAAACAGACTAATTGAATGGTAAAATTTTTGGTCATGATCAAAGCAAAATATTGACAAAAAATTAGTTAAATCACTGTTAATAATGGGTAAAGTATTAATTTCACGAAGCAGTAACTATAATACACTCTTTTAAATTGTAACAAAACCCCTAAAAATTGTTCGGTAAATATTCGGCAGCTGAACCGAATAATTCGGACGAATACCGAACATTCAAAAACATGCCGAATACCGAATAATAACCGAATATTCGGCGCATCCCTAGTGAGGACAGAGAAATTAAAAAAAAAACCTGTTAGTTGATCGCTTCTATTTGACAGACATTCAAATTATATCTGATATAAGCATATGTGACAATCCACATCCGCGGCAGGCGCTTACGTTACACCTATTCACTATTGTATTGGAACAGCGGCAATAAAGGCGTAAGTGCCGGCCGCCATAAGGTCTCTTTCAATATGGATTATTGCATATATGCTCACTACTCACAAATCGAAGCCACAGATGACCAGATGGCTGGCCAATACTTTGCGTTGGCGTTTCTATACAGCGTAGCAATGCGGCCAGCCTTCTGGGCACACTGCCCATCGTCACTGCTTTGTAAGATATTTTTTATTTGTAGGTAGTTTTGTTTTTAGTTTTGTTTATTTATTTATTGCAATATCCTTTTTTAAGTTACTCACACATTGAAACAATGTCAAATAGGAGTGGCTTTATTTTAAAACTGGTTTTACTATATCAGTGTGTGAAATTACAGTAGCTTCATATAATTGGCGACAGCCAATATAGCCATATAAATACATACATCTCCTTTGTTACTACAATAAATGCCGAGTTTTTCCCGAGGGACTACAGTATGGGGTTCTTCAAGAAAGTAGTGTATACATTTTTAAAGGGTCGGCAACGCGCATGTGACACCCCGGGAGTTGCAAGCGTCCATAGTCTACGGTGACCGCTTACCGTCAGGCGGGTCGTACGCTCGTTTGCCACCGACGTTGTATAAAAAAAATTCAAGCGACACGAGTTAACAGGAGTTGCAAGCGTCCATAGGCCACGGTGACCGCTTACCATCAGGCGGGCCGTACGCTCGTTTGCCACCGACGTGGTATAAAAAAAATTCAAGTGATACGAGTTAAGTCCCTTGTGTTGTCGGCTATATCCCAGAATACTGTCTGTTTTTTGGAAGCGGCCATAGGCTACGGTGACAGCCTACCATCAGGCGGGCCGTACGCTCGTTTGCCACCGACGTGGTATAAAAAAAAGCATGGCATTCAAGCGACACGAGTTAAGCCCCTTGTGTGGCCGGTCATATCCCAGTATACTGTCTGTTTTTATATTGCATAATCTTTGTCCCGCCAGACAGGCCGGCAGATCTAAGCGGGGAACCGTGCCGACCGCTTTTTGTGAAGCCCTAAAAAGGGCCTTTTGTCCGTAAATGCCATGTGCAGTGAAATGCCAGTCCAACGTTCCTGGAATTCAGTTTGGCAGAAGCTTTAATTGGCAATCCCGAACTCAACTCGACAGAAAAAACATTCGAACTCGAAAGAAAAAACATTAGCAACTAAAATTATTTAAAAAAAAACTTTTTTATAGATGTCGGTAAACAAATGATGTTTGTAAAACCGGTCAAGTGCGAGTCGGACTCGCGCACGAAGGATTCCGTACCATTATTATTATTATTTATACAACGCCGGTGGCAAACAAGCGTAGGTACCACCTGATGGTAAGCGGCCATCGCAGCCTATAAAAACTGCCAATAAATCATTTTTTTTGTATGGCTCCCATAAATATTTATTTTATTTTACTGTTTATTATTTTTTGTTATAGCGGCAATAGAAATAGATCATCTGTGTAAATTTCAACTAACTATCACGGTTCTTGAGATACAGCCTGGTGACAGACGGAGGCACAGCGAAGTCTTAGTAATAGGGTCCCATTTTACACTTTGGGTACGGAACCCTAAAAGGGTTTAGTCAAAAGACGAGCGGATTTTATCTAGTGCATGCCGCTCAGGAAAATGTCTATTTGATCAAATCGATGTACAAACGAGTTCATAAATATATGTACATTCCCAAAGGTCCACCAATATGAGCAACTTTATAACCTGGACATTAACAATACAGCAGTCTTTTGGGTACGGAACCCCAAAAAACTATGTATTAACTACTTTTTACACATGTAACTTTCTAAATATATAGAAGAAGAAACTGACTGACATATCAACGCACAGCCCAAACCGCTGGTTCTAGTGATTCCAAATTTGGCACGTAGGTTCCATATAAGGTCTAGGGGTACACTAAGAAAGGATTTTTCAAAATCCCCTAAGGGAGTGAAACGGAGGTCCAAATTATGAAAACACGTATTTATTGAAGTGAGAGATTTGAAACTTTGTATATAGACCCTCAGTTTAAATAATGGCGTATTTCAGCGTTTTTCTAAATTGCTCCCCTAAAGGGGTGAAAAGGGGATTCAAAGTATGTAAGGGGAGCAAATCTTTTTTGAAGTGTAAATACAACAAATATAACAAAACGTGAACAAAAATATTGCCAAGGAAATTAGGTGTTTGGAAAAAAAATCATATTAAATTTTGTCGACTCAGTCCATGGAAATTATTAAAAAAAAGCTTGTTATGTGTATAGCTCATTAAATGTCGCATAAGAGCATAAATCTGTATGCGCTTGCGACTAAAATCAGTCATGACGTCACCGAATGGAAAGGAAAATTCTCGACTTTATACCAATGTGGTTAAGGTTCGAAATAGAAGAACCTTTTTATTTCGCGTTACATACATGTGCAGGACATCTGTCGGGTAACACAAATATCGAATGGAATATCGATACAAATCCAGCTATTCGCCTAGTAAGTTAATTAAAATTAAGTCTAGTAAAGTAACTAATGTGGTAATAACGTGGTATATATATTGATATTGGGGTATGCTGCACGGAGGTACGGGTTTAGAGGTATTGGGAGGAGATCGTAGCTAAAATATAACACTGGAAGCACATATGAACAGAAGCGTATTTTTTAAATTTGGCGCCTCGGGCCAATAAGGTTCGCCGCCCCATAAACCAAGAAAAATACTGTATTTTTTTTAATAGTCTACATTTTTATTGTATGATAGTACATTACTGAAGAGGCCGCGAAATAGGGGATTGCCGGCCGAGTAGTTATAGATGGCCGAGTATTAACGAGGCCATCTAGAGATACGAGGCTGACAACTCCGGTACCGCAGAGGCTTTTATAGTGTTTTTTTCAAAAAATGCAATGAAGTTTGAAAATTGAAAGAAAACTTGAAATTAAATTCTAAGGATTCTGTAATAAAAACACACGTTGCAGCTGCCGGGCGGAGGCGGCTAGGCGGTTACGCCGCCCTGGCGGATTGGTGCCCCGGGCCATGGCCCGGATGGCCCTAGGGTAAATACGCTCCTGCATATGAAACTAGTATATTTCTTACTGTTTTTTTTTTTTTTTTTTTAATTTATTTAGAACACAAACAGTCGCATAATGTAATTATGAATGTTGAAGAAACATTAACACAAAGACCTGGAGGTTCATTATTCCGTACAAGTTGTTAAACAAAACATAATATTATGACTAATAACAAACTAAACTAAATTGAACCGGTCCTCGACGCAGTTTTAATATCCATCTCATGTACTTTTTCAAATAAATGAGATAGGTGGGAACTGGAAATCATAACAATAGCCTGTGTCAATCATTGGAAGCGTCGAAAACAGGAACATATTTTGACTCCATTTCCTGTTACTGAAATATGCTTACAATAAACTCTTAAATGGTTTACAGAACGCGATTCCGAAACAATGGGATCTGGAAACAATTGCTTTTCCAGTTACTGGTCTTCACGACACAAGACCAGTAACTGGAAAACCAATTGTTTCTAGAAGAATGCCAGTTTGACGCATTCTCGAATCATAGTTTAAATTCAATTTGTATACGTTATTCTGGAGCTACATGGCCAGCCTCATACCATAACAACCTCTACACTACCTTTTAATCCGCTATCCGTCCGTCTGTCACCAGGCTGTGTCTCATGAACCGTGATAGTTAGATAAAAAATACTAAAAACAGAATAAAATAAATATTTAAGGAGGCTCCCATACACAAAATGAATTTTTGCCGTTTTTATAAATAATGGTACGGAAATCTTCGTGGGCATCCCTTGGCCGGTTTTTTTGAACCTGACTGTTTTTTTTAAATACAACGCCGGTGGCAAACAAGCGTACAGTCCACCTGATGGTAAGCGGCCACCGCAGCCTATAGACGCCCGCAACTACATAGGAGTCACGTGCGCATTGCCGACCCTTTATAAGATTTTAGGATGCACTGTGTGTGTGACTGTGGCTTTAAATAAAGCGATAGGAGTGCGCAGTTTGAGAGTGGCCTGTGAAAAATCCAGGGAAACCTCCGGCACGACCACGCGGCCGGTTTAAAAGGCCTTATAAGTTTTAAAATATTTTGATTTCAAATTATGACAAAAGTATTAATAATACCAATAAAGTTATTAAAGGCTACAATAATTTTATCAAAGTTTTAGATAGTAACATAGTCATTTTTTGATTTTATTGTGTGTAGTAGAATTTAAGCGGAAAAAACAAGTTTTCAGCTTGGAAATGGTCGATTTGGAGTGACGTTTGAAACGATATTTCTTAATGAAACATCCAAAAAATACATTTCAAGTTTATGACATAAGGTTGCAATAGTCCTGTTCTAGATAGTAACATTGAGAAAATGTCAAGATACGTGTCAAATCAAATAGAAAATAGCGTAAATAGATGAGCGTTTTTTAACTGGTAAGGACCCTTAAACACTGGATTACTCTAAGAGTTTGCGCTCCAGTGAGATTTAGGGGGGTTACTCTTCTTTTTCATGACTAGTTTTCTGTTGCAAAAAAAATCCATGATATGTATTGAATTAGTGTACAAAAATAAGATTTCGAATTAGTACCTGAACCTAATAAAATGAATTTATAAGTAAAAATAATTAAATATCAACATATTGCTGTAAAAGGTGGGTAATGCAGTGGTAAAAACCATTTATTCATACAAATGGTGAGACATCCAAGCACCACTGAGTTACTCAATCTATGGATATTAGCTGTGGTTCGTTATTTACCAAAACTATCGGAAGTGATCGTAATTAAACCTCTTTCTAAATAATAATACTAAAATATGAAGTGACGGCCAAGTATTCCAAAATCTGCATTTAAAAAAAGTGTGCGAAAATTATGTACATGAAAAAGTAGAATGGCCAAATCAACCAAATCTGAGGTGTGACTTGAATCGAGCTACTAGTTTTGTCGCTGTTTCACTAGACCTAGACTAGCTGAGAAGAGTCCAGCAAGAAACTCAGCTAGGCCCGACCTGTGTCGGCCTAAATCTACCTCTACTATGGTACCAGAGGGGCTACCGCGGACCACAAACGAAGTTTTCCCTCTCTGTCTCACTTATATGCAAACTTTCAAGTGCGACAGAGAGGGAAAACTTCGTTTGCTGTTCGCGGTAGCGCCAGGCCTTCGACTTTCAACGTCGGCTGAGCATATCTAGTTTCCAATGTCAGGAATAGTTAAAACAACAAACCTAGTTTCAAATAGATAAATCTCATTGAGAAAAATGTTAAAACTCTGGTATCATTGATAAAGAGGTCACTAGAATAGGGGGGGTTATCGGCCCTAAATAAATATTGAGTGGGTTAGATACGACTCTATTTGACCTCTAAGTTATGTAAAGATAATTTCAAAGAATCATCTACGGTATACTAAGATGGTATATCAAGCATCTAATGCTATAGTAGTTTATGCAACTGATACATAATGAGAGGTGTTAAAACACGAGTGTGGTTTTATGAAACGAGCGTCAGCTAGTTTCATAATAGGATTACACGAGTGTTTTAAGGCCTAATTATATACAGTTGTATACACTACTTTATCTACATCCATACATTAAATCCTGTTTCATTGCGTTGAAAGTGCAGGAGTTCGAGTTCGTGAGCTCGTTGAAGTCTTTTTGAGCACGAGCCTGTATCGTAATGGGCGGAGATGGCCATAACGATACCGTTTTTGATGCTGTTATGGCCATCTCCGCCCCTGACCGGCGCGATATTGTAAAGTTGGTCCTTACCTAAACTTTTTGAGCTACACTCGCTGACGCTCGTTTCATAAAACCACACTCGTGTTTTAAGACCTCTCATTATGTATCAGTTGCATAAACTACTATTACAGAACAGCCCATACTCCTTTACAACTCCACACTTTTCGAGGAATTAGATGTCACGTATTATAATTTTGTTAGGTTAGGTTAGGCTTTGTTAGCTCGACTACAATCTTACGCTAATACAAAAGAACAAGGTGTCAATAATTACTTAAGTATTGGTTATACATTTAATTTGTGACATCCGACCCCCTTATTCATAAACGTCTATCAAACCTACATTAGTTTACTAGCCGCTAAAGTTCGTTTGTCCTTATCGATCACTTTGACGTATGTGGCTGTGCCTATGAGACAGTGACAACAGACATTTTAGTTAGCAAAGGTTTGTTAAGTTTTATGAATAAGGGGGTTCTTATCTTATCTTATCTTATTTAGATGAGGGCCCTAACGGATGCACTTCGACCCAGTGGGATCTTTTGTGCAATTGCCCCCTCCTTTATGCCTACTCCAAGCTGCTCTCCAGCATTTCCACAAACCGAATGATGGAGTTCAGCGAAAGTACTCTAAATTCCTTTGGTTCAGGGTGACCATTGCCAAAGTCATTCATTCTTTGTCTGGCAAGGGCGTGACAATAAGGAGGTTAATATTTACCCAATACTTAAATAACTGACATCTAATTTGTTTTATTGGCGTTTGATTGTAGCCGAGCAGTAAGGAATATGACTATCCATCTGAAGGTCGGTAGACATACATTAGCGTATCACTGGGTTTTTGAAAAATACTTTTTTTTAACCTGACTGTGGCTTTATGGGCCGGGCCCAATGAGAGATAACGTGCGGTTGGAGAGTAGCCTGGGGAAAATCTAGAGGAAAACTCCGACACGACAACGCGGGCCGTTTAAACACTGGAATTCTCTAAGAGTTTGCGCTCCAGTGAGATTGGTTGAGCGGCTTCAACCAAATCTGAGGTGTGAGTGAGATCGAGCTAAAGTTTGCGCTCCAGTGAGATTGATTGAGCGGCTTCAACCAAATCTGAGGTGTGAGCGGAATCGAGCTAGAGTTTGCGCTCCAGTGAGATTGGTTGAGCGGCTTCAACCAAATCTGAGATGTGAGGTTTCGCATAATACTCGTTCCAATCATTGTTCAACACAATCAGGCAAATTTTTGAAAACAGTTATAGGTTTTTTAGTCATTGATAACCCTTTAACTTTACCAATATGCAATTTTATTGTTTTAAATATAATAGAAATATAGTTTTAATGCCAAATACTTTATGAAATAAATAAGTAACCTGATTGAACCTAAAACTCTTCGGTTGGATGTATGGCTTGGACGAAGAGTAAAAAATAAATTGGAAAAGTAAAAAGTACAAGTGCGACAAATCCAACTTTCCGCACAATATACAGCTACATAAAGTACCATTTTTCGAGCAACTGTATTAAAAATATTTTTCGGTTGGTATGTGTTACGGGCATTGTCCCCAAAATGTATTTTGGGTTAAAACTTTTGTTTATAAATCACGATACAGCGTCTCCTTTAAATATGACGAGATAAAGATGTTATCATTATCAAGGTTCATTGACCCCTGTTATCAGTTCGGCTTCCGACGCCGAGCTTTAGTTAAGGTATATGCTTAAATATGGCGTAACTATGGGTACTATTTTACTCTAATTGGCTTATTACTATCACACAAAACCATTTCAAGTAAAATTGGCAGTCAAGGCTTTAGTTAATAACGCTTTCGCTGAAAAAACGTTACGAACTTGGCTGGCACACTGCCAAGTGTTTAGATCAGTGCCTTTACTATGGGCTTACATGACCGTATACACTAGCGACTGCGTATACGATTTAGTATTATTAGTCCTATTGCGTAACCGCCAGAGGCGCTGTACTTTTGGCAATACTAAATTTTTACGCAGTCGCCAGCGAGTACGGTCATGTAAACTCATGGTAAAAGCACTGATCGCAAGACGAGCTCAGTCCCTAAGGCCGGACTTGACGCTAGCGGGCAGCGGGGCGGGAAGCGGAGCGGCGCAAGCGACGCGATCAAAATGTATAGACTTGAATGAGCCTGTGCCTTTCATTCCCGCCAGCGGGGAAGTCCGCAGCGTGATCACGACAACACTATTTTACTAACAAATCATAATATATTGATAAATCAGATTTTTAATTTGAATCTTTTTTTTAATATTTTTATTTCAAACTAAGCGACCCGCCCCGTCTTCGCACGGATGCACTATTTAATGGATGTTATTAAACCTTCCTCTTCAATCACTCTATCTATTAAAAAAAACCGCATCAAAATCCGTTGCGTAGTTTTAAAGATTTAAGCATACATTTGTTTTACTCTATGTAGTGATTATGACAAAAGTATTGAAAATACAAGTAAAGTGATTAAAGGATGCGATGTCCTTATAAAAGTTCTAGATAGTAACATAGCCATTTCTTGAATTTATTGTGAGTAGAATTTAAGCGGAAAAAAGCCGTTTTTAATTTAAAAATGGTCGTGTTGGAGTGTTTGAAATGATATTTCTTAACGAAAAATCCAAAAAATACATATTATTATAACATTTATGATATTATATCGCAATAGTCCTGTTCTAGATAGTAACACTGAGAAAATGTCAAGATATGTGTAAATTCAAACAGAAAATGGCCTAAATAGATGAGCGGTTTTTAACTCATAAGGGTTCTTTTATTTTAAAAAAACTACGCATATGATGACGTCAACAGTCTTTATTGTAAGGAATAAGCTTTGACCTCTTCATGTGAGTATTTACTTTTTATGCTGACTGTACTAACAGAGCGATTTGACATCTTATATCAGTAGCTGCTGATTTTTTTGTTTAACCTGATTGTGTCTTTATAGGCCGGCCCCAATAAAGCGATAGTAGTGCGCGGTTGGAGAGTAGCCTGGGGAAAATTCATGGGAAACCTCCGACACGACCACGCGTTTGGTTTGGAACACTGGAATACTCTAAGAGTTTGCGCTCCAGTGAGATTGGTTGAGCGGTTTCAACCGAATCTGAGGTGTGAGTGAAATCAAGCTATTGGGAGTTTTCTTCACTAAACGTAGCCTAGCTGAGAAGAGTCCAGCAAGAAACTCAGCTAGGCCCGACCTAGTGTAGTGTTCCTGGAGGCGAGCAAGGTTGCCAGAGCTCCCGAGGATGCACTGTGTTGAGAGCGAGGGACCTAAATTTGTCCCTTCTGTTGTCAACACAGTGCGTCCTCAAATTTCATAAAGGGTCGGCAATGCGTACGTAACTCCTTTGGAGTTGCGGGCATCTATAGGCGTCGTTGTATAAAAAAGAAAAAACCAGATTTTTTTTTTTGAACCTGACTGTGGCTTTATAGGCCGGGCCCAATAAAGCGATAGGAGTGCGCGGTTCGAGAGTAGCCTGGGGATAATCCAGGGGAAAACCTCCGTACGAAAGAACCTGGGTCGGACTGACTCTAGCCGGCGTGCGGCGGTACCGGGATTAATCAGGATGCAACTGTACCGGGATAACGCTAAAAGGATGATGATGTTTCATTATTTTGTGCCTCTGGTGCGGAAACATAAGATCGCTATGTGAAGTATTACCAACGCCACATATCTTGTAAACTGACACGCAAGCTTAGCTCAACTCTAAAAGGGCATAAGTACTACAAATTCCTGTATCGCTTAAGGGGCTCCACGCGATATATTTTTTTAATTTATTTATTACACGTGCAATTTATTATGTATTCAGTGGAGTTTCCACTTGATATATTCACTAGACTTTCAAATTTTACCACCTGTTATATGTCATTATTAAAAAAAAAAACGTTCCGTGAATCTACGTTACCCTTTTTAGGGTTCCATAGCCAAAATGGCAAAAACGGAACCTTTATAGATTTGTCATGTCCGTCCGTCCGTCCGTCCGTATGTCACAGCCGATTTACTCGGAGATTATAAGCACTACAATTATGAATTTTGGTAGGAAGATGTATTCTATGAACTGCTACATAAAAGATGTGAAATTACAATAGAATATTAAATTAGGGGGGTACTCTATACATGTAACCGGTGGATGAAAAAAAAATTCAACGCACATAGTCGTGTAGGGTATCGATGGATAGGACTTTAAAAATGATATGAAGATTTCTAAAAAACATGTCCATTTAAGTCAACCGTTGGTGAGATATTAGCTGTCAAAGTCATAGAAAGTGTCCCCCCCGAAAAGATTAATAAAAGTATCGTATACGTTGTATATCACTTTATTGAAAGTATTAAAATTAAAATATTAAAACATATTAAAATGTGTAAGGACTCTTAAAGCGTTTTTTCTAAGGCCGTGTCCTACGTGGGCGAAATCCTCGCGAACGCGAAGCGAAGCGGCGCGGCGCGAACGCGACACGATGCGGTGTGGCCTTGTCCTACGTGCGCGCGAATCGCCTAACAAACAATTCGGGCGCGCCGCAGCGTCTCATTCGCGCGAAAATATCAAACCAACTGATCGCGATCACTTCGCGCCGCGCCGCCCGCACTCCGCGCCTGGAGTGCTACCGCGAACGGCATTCGAAATTACCCCTCTCTGTCGCACTTGCAAGTTTGCACATAAGTGAGACGGAGAGGGAAAACTTCGTTTGTGTTTCGCGGTAGCGTAGCTGTATTGGTCATGTAGGACACTTTGTGGCGTGGCGACGTCCTTTTAAGGTGAGGAAAGCCTCCTTTTTCTATGACAGTCCTTTGCTGTCAATTGATTAGAGACAAAATGAAAGACGGTACAAGAGGATTTTATGTTTCCAAGAATTGGGTATTTTCTGATTATTTCATTATTGTTATTATGAATAAATAACATATAAGTCGGTACACGCCTTTTACATTCATCATCGACCCGCATCTTCGCCACCAAAACTTCAATAGAGCGTCGACTATTTATTTCTTTCGCGTCGCTTCGCTTCGCGTTAGCGAGGATTTCGCCCACGTAGGACACCGCGTAACGTGGCAGCTTATATGTTTGCTATTGCACTTCATTTTAATTGCTTTGCACTCACATTCGATGACACAGATACTTATCAATGTCTAATATATTTATTCCACTATGCACTAAGTATTATTATTATTAATCGTTTATTTCATAAAGACACATCAATTTACACAAAATTAACTACACTGCCAAACTGCGTAACAGTTTGTTGGCAGTTAGAATGCTCTTAATACACTTGTGTCATTATATCTAAGTATGTAGTTATAGTATTCATGCGGTCGCTGTAATAAGGTAAATGTCACAGTGCTCAACACTGACCCAATACCTCAACCACTTTCAATCTTATGTCATTACTGATGAGAAAGTAATCCTATTATTGATGAGAAAGCTCAGATATGTGGATGTTTAGATGTTTGGATGTTTGTTAATCGGGCCATTATACTTTTTCATATACATAATTATCAGACACTTTTTTTTAAATGCAGATATTGGAATACCTGGCTCTTACTTCATATTTTTGTACTGTTACTCTGAAAGAGGTTTCATTGCAGTATGACTTCCGATAATTTTGGTAATTACCGAAGCACAGCTAATGTTCATAAATCGAGTAACTCTGTGGTCCTTGGATATCTCACCATTTGTATGAAAAAATGGTTTTTACCACTGCGTTACCCACCTTTCACAGCAATATGTTAATATTTGAGTATTTTTACCTATAAATTCCTTTTATTAGGTTCAAGTACTATTTAGAAATATTATTTTTGAACACTAATTCAATACATATCATAGATATTTTTATTGTAATAGAAATCTGGTCATGAAAAAGTTGAATGTCCCACTCAATCAGGCAAAAAAATTAATGCATTAAGATGAAACTTGGTTTAAGTTTACGCGGACGAAGTCGCGGGCATAAGTTAGTAATATATATAATAATCATTTTATTTTCAGACAAGACATCCATAGCATTGTTAGTAACATTTGTTCACTGATATATCTAGATTAGTTATAATTATTTAACTATTTAATTAATATATAATAACTAGCGGCCGCCCGCGACTTCGTCCGCGTAGATTTTAGATGGTAACAAAGATGTAAATGAGGTTTATTTGTTTCTGTCAGTTGTCTGATGCTATTAATCTTTTGTGAAAAATTACTCAAAAGAAAAAATAAATGTCCGCCATCTTGGATTTGAAAATGGATGTCATTTTCGTAATCGGCACCCCGAGGAACCATAAAGATGACACCCATATTCATTTTTAAGAAAAATAAATGTGCGCCATCTTCGATTTGAAAATGTATGTCATTTTCGTCACCCCGAGGAACCTCGATGATGACACCATTGACACCCATATCGATTTTTAAGAAAAATAATTGTCGGCCATCTTGGATTTTCTAATGCATATTAAGGTGCATGTAAGGTGTCAGGAATTGAGAAGTTTAGCTTAAATACACCGTGGGCGTCAATAACCCGAAAGATTTAAACCACGTATTTTTGACGACAGCACGAGTAAATAATGCTATATCAACATGGGTCAAATTATGTATCTTAATTAAACTATTTCAGTTCAAATTAAATAATATTAATTGACCGCTTCTTTGTGAACAGAGTGTGAGCGAGTTTAGTTAATCTCGTTGAGAAACATAGAGCGAGCATTATTATTTTAGTGACATTAATTTCAAACTATCAGCCAGTTATCAGTGAAGGTAAATAGTTTACACTCTCGCGATTGAGAACAGAACATAATTGTCGGTAGTGAAACCTTTTTGTACGATACCAAACTTAATTAAGTGAAACTGGCTGATAACCATGCAGTTAGTGCGACTGCGTGTAAAAGTTGTAGGTGGCTACGTCACGCCTTTAGGGTGTGTTAGAATTGATATTTTTTTAACTTGTGATTTGTTTTAAATAAATAATATCTCTTAAATTATGAGTTTTTAGACTATATGTTACATAACTTTATATAGTCTAATTAGGCTCTAAAATCGTTGGTTTAAATTTTTCTGGTTATTAACGCTCACGGTGTATAGGTTTAAAACACCTAATTTTACAAGTCAGTTAAAAGCTGCCAAAACTAAATCTACTATTGTCGCTTTTGTCACCTGAGATCGTTATTTTACCCGCTAATAGCACATTGTTTTCAGTGCCCATTGTCCCAAAATATATAGGGTGGATGTGACTTTGGGTGTCGATGGCGTTGCAAGCCCTAAATGGATGGCGTAAACTGAGCTCACCCCTTTTAACTGCGCGCTTTAGTAAGCACTCACTAATTATGAGGGCAGGGTGAGAAAGGATGTAAGTATAAAACTATGTTTTTTTATATTTAATTTTTAAAGAGATATTTTAGACATTTGATGTCAAATAAGCGGCCTGCCTGATAAGCAGATGTCTGTTGGGAATTATATTTGTTATTCATAAATAAGAAAATATGTCTTAATTTAAATTAAGTATATCTTTTTAAATGATGACTGATAAGGCATTAACTATAGGTATTATAAATTTGATTTACCAACACATAAAAGTATAGATAATTTATTTAATGAATATAACTGAGAATAAATGTTTCTGATCCAAATGTATAAAATAAGATATTATGACTTTTGACATAGTGTTTCAGAACTAAATGATTAATTTTAAATTATATACATAATTTTAATTCACATACATTTTTGACATGTAAAATGACATTTTACCAATAAAATTTCTGATTCTGATTCTGATTCTGATTTTTTTTATACAACGCCGGTGGCAAACAACCCACGGTCCACCTGATGGTAAGCGTCCACCGCAGCCTACAGACGCCCGCAACTCCAAAGGAGTCACGTACGCGTTGCCGACCATTAATAAAATTTGAGGATGCAGTGATTCCTTTAATTTATCTAAAAGTTGTACAATAAAAATCCCAAAGAGGTAGAGATTGTATGAAGTCAGTTCCGGTTTAAAAAACCTAATTTGTCATGTAGTCACTAACTGTCACTTATTCTTATGTGTGTGTGTTTATGACTGATCCTTTGTTTACATAATTTCTAATCTTAAAAAAGGTGTATTTCTCAACACAATGAATGCGCTTGTGATTATTTTGCCACAAGCTTCCGTAGACTACGGTGTCTGCTACCACCATCAGGCGGGCTGTAATCTTGTTGCCAGCGTAGTACAAAAAAAAACTGAAAACGTCATTTTTGTGAGTTATACGTTTTACCACGAGAACGCAAATTTGCGAGTTACGTCCTTCGCCAAGTGGGCACACGACCGCAGTTGCTGGCGACCAGCGGCGGTGACCAGCCATGGACAAGGTATGCTCATTACCTACTTAGGGTTGCACCCAACCGTCTGTAATCGTAAACGGTGTTCGTTAAAATCTGATTGTTTGGAAAGTTTGACAAGTTTCTATGGGATGACAACTGCCGGACATATTTGACGATGACCGGCCTGTGATTGTATGTTGGTGCAGCCCTTAACTTGCAATATATCACTTCGGTCGATTTTATTAAAATTAGGGGGGGGGGGGGGGTGCACTAAACCGTCTGTAATCGTAAACGGTGTTCGTTAAAATCTGATTGTACGGAAAGTTTGACAAGTTTCTATGGGATGACAGCTGCCGGCGCCATATTTGACGATGACCGGCCTGTGATCGTATGTTGGTGCAACCGACCCCAATATACCACTTCGGTCGATTTTATAACAATTAGTAAGGTAACTTGTCATACAGTAGAGCCTAGATAATATGTATACAGGCCCGAACTATAGTTATTTGTTATACAATGGTACAAAGTTGTATTTTAAAGTGTGGAATTGAAACACGAGCTAGCGAATGTATTCTAGGGTTGAACTACGAGTTAGCGAATGGATTCTATGGTTGAACCGCGAGCGAAGGGAGTGGTTTGAGAATAGAATTCTGAGCGAAACGAGTGGTTTAAAAATAGAATCCTGAGCGTAGCGACTGTTGCAACACATGAGACGTAAAATAACTTTGCAGCCGTGTATAACACAAATCTTTTCATCTCAGTAGTACTCACAGCCAAGTTCTGTTTTGCTCTTCGTTCTAGCATTATTCCAGTACAGTTGCATACTAAATATAGTTGGATGCCCGGAGTCCACTAAGTACCTAATCCCGAGATTTAACGTAGGTACTAGTTTTTTTAACACAATATCAAATTATTGTTGCTGGACTATCTGGACTGGCCTTTATGTTTTAAAAAAGTTACAAATAGCGCGTTCGGATTTCAAATATTCTTTGCACCCTTGTGGATAAAATGCAGTTTAAAAACCGGCCAAGTGAATTTTTTTTTTATGATTTTATTCTACTGTTGTCGGCGTCATTGATATGTATACGCATGCCAAATTACAGCTTTTTAGTACTAACGGTTACTGAGAAAAGCTGGGGATGGACGGACGGACATGGCGAAACTACAAGGGTTCCTTGTTTACTACGGAACCCTAAAAAGGGCTTTCCTAGCTAGCGAGGTGAAAATAACTATTATATCACATCTGGCCATAAAGTGGCAATTACCGCACGCTCCGCGCGCGGAAAATCCCACTTCCTGGCCAGGGGGTGACATAAAATTTTGTACTTACGTCGGGCGGTAATTAAGAAAGCCTCAGATCGCATAATTATCGCCCTTGCCTTCGGCTCGGGCGTCAAATACCTGCGATCTGAGACATTCTTTGTTTTACCGCCCTTGGTAAGTAATGTACTAATTCTACTGTTGTAAGTATAATGTACTTTGTGTTTTCGACAGAATAAGGAAAGAGGAATCTTGAAGCTGGAGCCGCGAACATGGGATCGAAGCGAACTAACACCACAGGTATTCAGCTGAAATTATTTAAGGGTCCCTATCAGTTAAAAAAAAATCAAACATTTATTCTGCAAATAGGCCACAAGGGCACTTTTACATGTCAAAATATTAATTTACAATTTAAGAAAGTCTGACTATAATAAGTAATACATATTTCATGTCAAAATATTAATTTAGGTACAGTTCAAGAGAGAATAATAATTTCGAGTTTACAATTATAACAAAATTAATGTCATACAGTGAAGATAAACTTGCAAAGTTATCTATTACAAATATTACAATATCAGTAAAGTTGGAGATGTATAAGGTCTCAAGATTAAACAAGGAGTATAATTAAATTAATATAATATCCCAGAGATGTACTGTCTCTGAGCGTCAAAGTTAAGATTAATTTAATATTGTTAGAGATGTATATGGTCTCTAAGTCACTGATAATAAAAACGAATCCACAACAGGATGATGTCTCTCGTCAATCCCCTATAAAAGACACTAGTATTAACGTAGTCACTATGTCCTTGCAAGCATGAACAGACCGGACTCCACAAACAGCACCCGATCACGAGTATGCGTATCTCAGCCATGGAGAATGGAGAAGCTTCAGTACATTTTGATGGTATACTCCGTTATTTGAAACGGGCCCCATCCAACTGAAAAGTACCAAATAATCGAAAACATAAAAGCTGTCAGAATGTTCGCCATAGCCAGAGATGATGGCATAGAAATCAGGCGTTTAAAACGCCCTGATATTCACCCATCGTTGAAAGGCCTGTAACTTTTTTTTTTATCTTTTATTTATTTCGAAGCTTTCGTCAAGATGACGATGTCAGCTCCAGCAAGCCTCTAACTACATTACAACTTCTTAGATGTAATTTAAAAAAAAACTAATAATAAAACCACAAAATTTGTATACTTATTTCCAAAAAAAACCGTATACAAACCTTGCAGCCTTTGACAAAGGATCCGCTAAAATGGACTGAAAAATCCCAACATGCAAAAGGGAGAAGCCCCAAATTCTATTCAACTTCTCCCTTTTCTCCCGAGTTCGAACACACTCCACCAACAAGTGTTGCACATCTTCGATGGTTCCGCACTCCTCACAATTGGGCGACTCTGTCTTTCTCATTAACTTATAAAATGTTATTTCAAATTGTGACAAAAGTATTGATAATACCAATAAATTGATTAAAGGCTAAAACGATTTTATTAAAGTTTTAAACAGTAACATGGCCATTTTTAAATTTTATTGTGGGTATTAGAATTTAAGCGGAAAAACAAGTTTTTAGCTTGAAAATACGTCTATTTTCAAGCTAAAAACTTGTTTACGTAACAAATATCATTTCAAACATCACTCCTAATCGACATTTGGAGTGGTGTTTGAAATGATATTTGTTAATGAAAAATTATAAAAATACATTTATAGTTTATGTCATGAGGTCGCAATAGTCCTGTTCTAGATAGTAACATTGAGAAAATATCAAGAGACATGTCAATTCAAACAGAAAATGGCGTAAATAGATTAGCGGTTTTTAAATCATAAGGGCCCCAAGGAGAGCTTTTAATGCATTCCTTTAAAAAATACGATATTTAAAACTTCGTATACAGACTCTCTGTTTAAATACAACATTCCTCGGGGTGCCGATTACGAAAATGACATTCATTTTCAAATCCAAGATGGCGGATATTTATTTTTTCTTTTGAGTAATTTTTCACAAAAGATTAATAGCATCAGATAACTGACAGAAACAAATAAACCTCACTTATATCTTTGTTAACTAAAATCTACGCGGACGAAGTCGCGGGCGGCCGCTAGTAAGATATAAAACGACCTACGCTTTAACTGTCGAGTCGCAGGGAGTTATTCCTAGGAAATGAACGGAAATTACCCTCAGGTAATTGAGTGAGGCCACAACACGCTATTAAAATGTAATTAAATGTTTTTAATTAAAAAACGCGGACGTTCAAATCGCATTTAATTATTTAAATGTTATTAGTTACAGCACTTTTACTAAATAAACTGGTGGCTTTGTAACTTGGTGAGTGATATTTGTGTCTTGGAACCTGTTGGTTTGGTGAGAGATGATGGCAAGAGTCCTGACGGTATGACGCTGGTGCCCTGGAAGATGGGTCGTCCCCTTGTATGGGACGCTACGTTTGTGGACACGTTTGCGCCAACCCATCTCCCGGGCACCAGTATCAATGCCGGCTCTGCTGCATCTTCTGCCGAAGACCTCAAACACCGCAAGTATGCGTCCCTAGGGAGCGGATATTTATTTGAGGCGTTTGGGGTCGAAACTCTGGGACCATGGGGACCAAGTGCGCGTCGACTATACAAAGATTTGTCGGCGCGCCTAATAGAGACCACAGAGGGCTGGCCAATATTTCGGACAAAGAATAAGCATTGCCATACAGCGTGGCAATGCAGCCAGCCTTCTGGGCACCCTACCCGCTGACGGCGACTTGGGACAATTTTTTTATCTTTAAGTTTTACTGTTTACTATTGCCTAGGTTAGATTTTTATTTTATTGTTTCTTCATATTATTATATTGTATATTGTTATTTTAAGAAATATTTGTGTCATACGCGGAATTAGGTTCGCGTCTTTTCTGTGGACATACCAAAAGTTAAGGGCTACAAAGCTTAATTTTTGATGGACCAGTAACCCGCATAAACAATGTCTACGTTTCTATAAATCCTTGCAATAAAACATAGCTAACATGCACATAAGCCGTTAACTATTGACCACAGGAGGAACGATTTTTGTTTTTTCAACTAAGTATGACCCATTTGTTACGAGTTAAACCCTCATGGGTCAGCCATTTTGAAAAAAAAAAATCAAATTCTAAATCTACAAAATCGAAACTCTTGGTCCATGGGGTCCCAGCGCGCACAAGTTATTTACTGAAATCGCGAAGTGTCTGGTTGACGTAACTGGTGAGGGGAGAGCTGGCGACTTCCTCGCACAACGTATCAGCATTGCGATACAGCGAGCCTTGGGGGAGGCCTATGTTCAGCAGTGGACGTCTTTCGGCTGAAATGATGATGATGATGAATAGCAGGTGTGAAAAAAGACTTTCATCGAATTCCAGTCTCACGAATAATAGTTTGATTGGCCGCTTGACGGAGGCCGTTAAATATCGATCGTCAGTTAGATGTCCGAATCGTTAGTTAATTATAAGTAATATAGAAATACTGGGTAGGGATTTAATGGAATTAGTCAGTAGGGTTGTCACTTTTTAGATCCTAATAATATTATAAACGTGAAAGTTTGTGCGGATGGATGTACGTTCCGCTTAATCTCAAAAACTGTTGAACGGATCTCTATGAAACTTTCCAGTATTGTAGCTTAGACATCAGAATAGGACATAGGCTACCTTTTATCCGCGGGTAACACCGCAGGGCGCTGCTTGTATGAAATAAATGAACTTTATTCTGCGAGTAAGCGATGGCACTTAGATTTTCTGCAGCTTCTGGTCATGGTATTTCCACACACGGTAAATGAGCTGTTCGAAATTGGCAGCGGCGTTTGTATGTGCCATGGGATCTCCGAAGCTTACGTGTTATCACCCCAGTCTTTTAGCATGAGTTTACATGACCGTACTCGCTAGGTGCGTAAAAATTAGTATGAGCAAAAGTACAGCGCCTCTGGCGGTTACGCAATAGAACTAAAAACTGGCATACTAAATCGTTTACGTAGTTGTGGCCGATCGGATGGGCTACCAACCTATCACTGCAATATCACATAAATGTTGCGTTGGAATTAAATTTCATGAGCTCTGTCTGTTACCCCTTTTGGGATTGCATGAGTTTATGTATATATGTAAATGTGTCAGTTACTGTAAAATTTTCCTAAAATAAAAACTGCCTACTTCGTCACATCTTCGGCCACGTTTTTACCCTTGGGCCAGATGCAATGCTGGCCAGAAACAAATCTATTCGCAATAAAAAAAAAACACACGAGGTCTAATCATGAAGCCAGTAGCGAAAGTGACAACCCTAACTAGGACGGTTAATCAAGGCGACGATTGGCATTCATTGGCCCCCGGAATAACCGCCTGTTGGCACGATACGGGTTGGCACTACAAGTTTTTTTTTATTAAAAAAAAAATACATTTTATCACATCATAATAAAGAATTACGATTTGAAACGGGATATTTACCATGTATATTTGTATTTGTGAGTTCCCGATATTTCGGCACTGTTGCAAGCGCCAGTATCAAGGATTAACTGACGTGCTGCGAGTTTTAGTTGTGGTCTACCCACACGCCATAGCGACCTACCCTCTTCCTGGTTCGCTTTTTTCGCACAGTGTCACCGTCACTACCACCGTCCGCCTTGTCATTTGAAACTCGATTACGGTCACGACACACCACACTCACAGTATCAATACGCGAGCCAGGAAGAGGGTAGATCGCTATGGTGTGTAGGTAGACCACAACTAAAACTCGCAGCACGTCAGTTAATCCTTGATAATGGCGCTTGCAACAGTGCCGAAATATCGGGAACTCACAAATACAAATATACATGGTAAATATCCCGTTTCAAATCGTAATTCTAATGTACATGACAATTGGCTTGAAATCTTACATCATAATAAAACTCGGCAAAGGAGGAATCAAGGGAGTTCTCTGAATTCACTGGAAGAAGCCAGCGTTGGTATATGTAAGTTAGGCTTGTGTAGTACATGATACTAAGAACTAAAAAGACCTAATTCCCAACACTGTACTAGAGCGAACTATTCTGTAACGTTTCTGCTCTTAGTACCTATATTTAGTACATGCGGAGCGAAACAACGATATCCGATCAGATGACCGAATCTGTGAAAGCGACCGAACGAAACTGAACGGCTCTCGAAATCTCGACTGGAGCGAGCGAATGAAACGAAACTTGTGTGAACTAATTAAGAATCACGCGGGAGTAAGCGAGATGACGAATTTTGATTTGTACTACTTTAAAGACGGATCATCAAACGGAACGGAACGGAATTAAATAGTTAACTTAGTTAATCGATAATCCGTTAAATAAAAAGTTAACTTCGTTAAACGTTAAACTGTTACATTTCGGGCCAAATAACGGAAGATAACGTTAATCGTTAACTCCTGACGCGCCTCACTTGCATCGTCTGTCTCACTCAGCGCCTATAGCTGGCGCCTACGCCGCCCCAATCGAACGGACATGTCAGAACCTGTTTTTCGCGGCGCAGCGGCGCGGTGTTCCTTTGATAGGATAGGTACTTAGTTAACCGATTAACGGCACTTTGGGCGGTTAGCTTAACTTAATGAGTCCGTTAACAATTTAAAAGTTAATCCGATACACGGATGGTTAACTTCGTTAATTAACGATAACGGATTAACGATTAACGGATTAATGAATAACGGATTAACGAATAACGGATTAACGATTAACGGATTAACGAGTTAATTCCCAGCTCTGTAACACACTACATACTAGTAGGTATAGGATCGGAATTTGGTGTTTGCTTACCATCGAGGCGTTTTAGGTACTTGTTTTCGACTGATGTAGTGTTAAAAAACGAAAACATAATCTCTCTCGGAGAAGTCGGTGAGTTTTCATTCAGATATCCACGGGGAGCATGATGGTATGATTGAGACAACTATATTACCGTGGACAGATGAGCGCAAAAGTGCATCTATTACAGTGGGATCCGCTTATAACGACTTCGCTTATAACATTTGACCGCTTTTAACGACTTCGAAATCACCATGGAATGAACTGTCGCCTGCGGTATTTCCGGACCGATATGACCTTCAAACCTTCAAGAAAAGAGCGTATTCCCTTCTGAAAGGCCAGCAACGTATTTGCGACTCCTCTTGTAGGTGTTTATGGGCGACGGTAATTGCTTACCACCAGGCGATCCGTCTGCTCGTTTGTCCCCTATAACATAAAAAAAACACATTAGATTTCATACCAAACGTTTTCAAAGTAAATCAGTCCGTTTTGTGCGACAATCTGTTAGTGCAACGTAATTCACCAGTTCCTTGACTGTCGCTTTATCCGGATTCCACTGTAGGTGATAAATATAATCTATTTATTGAACCGAACTACAGCTTTATAGGCCGGGCCCAATAAAGCGATTGGAGTGCGCGGTTGGTGAGTGGCCTGAGGAAAATCCAGGAATCCTCCGACACGACCACGCGGGCGGTTTAAACACTGGAAACTTTGCTGTACAAAGGTTGTTCATATAAAAAAAAAATCAATCAAAATCAAACATTTATTCTGCAAATAGGCCACAAGGGCACTTTTACATGTCAAGATATTAATTTACACTTCAAAAGGAATAATAATTTCGAGTTTACAATTATAACAAAATTAATGTCATACAGTGAAGATAAACTTGCAAAGTTATCTATTACAAATATTAATAGATGACTTTGCTGACTGATTTTAATTTTGACGCTCAGAGACCATGTACATCTCTGTGATATTATATTAATTTCATTATACTCCTTGTTTAATCTTGAGACCTTATACATCTCTAACTTTACTGATGTTGTAATATTTGTAATAGATAACTTTGCAAGTGTATCTTCACTGTATGACATTAATTTTGTTATAATTGTAAACTCCAAATTATTATTCCTTCTTGAACTATAAATTAATATTTTGACATGAAAAATGTATTACTTATTATAGTCAGACTTTCTTAAATTGTATATTAATATTTTGACATGTCAAAAGTGCCCTTGTGGCCTATTTGCAGAATAAATGTTTGAGTTTTGAGTTTTTTTGAGCTATTATTCTCATTTATATGGCAATAGATCAGTACTGTCTTTTTACTTGTGTAAACACTCCTAACTCGTGTGTCACTCTTGCGACTCCTCTGATGTTGCAAGTGTTTATGGGCGACGGTAATTGCTTACCATCAGGCGATCCGTCAGCTCGTTTGCCCCCTATAACATAAAAAAAAAATACAAGTATACCTTGTACTTAAAAAATCTTCTTACGGTAGACTACGTTCTCATCATCATCTTAAGTCATATAGATATCTGGAAGAAATCGCTCTTTAGCGATAAGACCGCTTGTTGTTTGCCTCTTCTCATTGTGTTTTTGTACTGTACTGTATCCTTTGATTGAGGTGTGCAATAAAGAGTATTTGTATTGTATTGTATTAATATGAATTCGGTTGTATTTACCATTTTCTCACTAGTGCAATAATGTTTGTTTTCCAGTCGGGCGCGAGTGTACACAATTTCAAGTTATTTCTCACCACGCCTCGAATGGCGACGCTCCGTATTCATTTCCGATAATAAAAGGAGCGACTCACACAAAGAGATAAATATTACCGGGTGACATTTAAGTTTGTAATAAAAATATTGTGG
Organism: Epiblema foenella; assembly: GCA_963556455.1. NCBI lineage: Eukaryota > Metazoa > Arthropoda > Insecta > Lepidoptera > Tortricidae > Epiblema > Epiblema foenella. The sequence goes on from OY747095.1 coordinate 46,659,309, forward strand.
GGGGGGGGGGGGGGGGGGGTGATCCATATTTAATTCATTTTAGTGACAGCTAGATGCGGTTATGACTGATTTAGTCCCTGTTTCTTTTCCGCAAAACGCACCTTAGTATTGGAACGATCGTCATTCACTATGGCGCTCGTGGTCAATGACGTCACTGATCTGTCGCGCGTTCTCTCTAAGCAGCAACACTAAAACGGTTGTAGCTTCGTTATTTTTTAAGATATTTGAATAGGACTTTCACCATTTGGCATATTTCATTTCGCTATTTATATCGCTAAAGATCTGATTAGCGACATAAGCCGTTAACTTAGGCTTATGTACATATAAGCAAGGCTCGGAACCGGTTTTTACTATTTTTCAAATATCTCCAAAAGTACTTTAGTAGTTTGTCTATCTCATTCTCCCACTCTATACTCAATCCCTCAAAGGTTAGCTGGAAGAGATCCCTCATAGGGATAAGTTCGCCTTTGTACTCTAATCTTATGTGACAAGTATATTGTTTTAACCTGTTACTGTGTACAATAAAGTGCTTACATACATACATACATACATACATACTTTTCATATCGCCATTTTCATTTTAAGATTTCTTTTTGTTAGCCTTCATCTATGAAATAAACGATTTAAAAATACGAAAATATATCGTAAAACGCAATTAACCGAAATTTTTAACCGGTTAATTGTATGACGAATAAACCGGTTTCCGAACCCTGCATATAAATATGTTTTTATTACACGGATTTATAGTTACGGAAATACCTTTTATGCGGGTTACTAGACCAATCCAAAATTAAGCTTTTTGGCCCTTAACTTTTGATATGTCCACCGGAAAGACGCGAACCTAAATCTGACAATGACCCAGATACAAGAGCGTCCGCAAAACGTTTCATTCCCGTCCCATAAAGCCGTGGTCTCCCGGAGAAAAAAATAGATAATATCATACTTTTGTAATGAGCCCGGGGATCCCAGGGACCGGTAGACGACAAGTTAGCCAGGTCAGGTGCTTAATAAATCTAAATAAATAAATATTTGTGGACTTCTAACACAAATCGACCTAGTACGAGTCCCAAACTAAGCAAAGCTTGTACTATGGGTACTAGGCGACGATATACATACTTACATAAATAAATATATACTTAAATACATGGAAAACCAATCTAATCTAAAAATACCGCATTTAAAATGTAGATAATAATGAAACGAAAACCATTAGGTAGCCTCGTTTTCCGAATGCAACATCGTACACAAAACGCTTCATTCTCGTCCCATTAATTATCCTGGGTGTCTAATCGATCGTGATCAACACGGGGCAGTAAATAGTCTAATTTATGTGCCAATGTGCGTCGGCCCCACTCAGTCTTCAGTAGTCTCCACAGCTTAACGGTAAAGTCACTAGTGGTGAAATAAAATATTGTTGAAGTGAAAAAATTACATATGAATTAAATAGTAGTGAGTCCGATGGCTCTTTTGAATTACAATTGATTAGTTAAGTAAAAGCTAACAAGGTTTTTGGGTCATTCTACTTTTTCATGACCAGTTTTCTATTACAAAAAAAAATCTATGATATGTATGGAATTACTGTACAAAAATAGGATTTCGAAATAGTACCTGAACCAACCATAAGGAATTTATCGGTAAAAATACTTAAATAATAACATATTGCTGTAAAAGGTGGATAACACAGTGGTAAAAACCATTTTTTCATACAAAGGGTGAGACATCCAAGGACCACTGAGTTACTCGATTTATGCATATTACCTGTGGTTCGTTAATTACCAAGACTTTCGGAAGTGATACTGCAATTAAACCTCTTTCTAAATAACAATACAAAAATATGAAGTCACAGCCAAGTATTCCAAAATCTGCATTTAAAAAAAATGTCTGAAAATTATGTACATGAAAAAGTAGAATGGCCCTTTTATCAATTGAGGTAAATTGAGTTTTTTTACCGATATTGCAAAATAAGGTAGGTAGTACAACAATTTTTGTTATTAAAATACAATTTTGATGATCTGTGAGGAGTTAAGAATACTTAGTATTTACACTCGGAACCGCTTTAGTTGCATATCATGGTTATGTAAATTCTACTTTTCGCTATGGAATTATTTTGTGGGGCAACTGCAAGCGGTGTATTAGAGCGATCTTCGGAATAGGCCGTAGGGAATCGTGTCGACCGTACATCCTAGATAAAGGTATCCTTACCATCCCTTATCTGTATATTTTGGAAGTTTTGGTATTTGTGCATAAGTACAAAACGCAATTTTTAGAGGCACAGCAGCTACGGATGCGTATAAACATAAACTATATAAGCCCATTGAGAAATTAGCACTTACCTCTAAAAATTCCTATAACATGTGTATCACAATTTATAATAAGATTCCAGATCTTTTAAGAACCACAACTTAAGAACCTTTTAAGAATTTAATTAAGAATTTACTCACACAGAATTTTTTTTATTGAGCGAGTGAAACGTAGGTCCCTGCTTCAGCTTCGACAAAAATGTTTTCGTATGTCCGGATTTCCGTTTGTTCTCGTCTACAGGTCGCAATTCTCAACCGATTCTCGTGAAATTTCACGAACAGGTTCGATAGTTACATAGTTTTTTTTGCCGAGACGGTTTTTGGAAATTTGCAAAACCAATTATTTCAAAGATTTTGTCAATTTCCGCGTCCGAATTTCGGTTTATTCTCCTCTACAAGTCGCATTTCTCAACCGCTTCTCGTGAAATTTTGTTAGCAGGTTCGACATTCATAATTGGTCTTTTTTATAATGTCAGATTTCGGAAACGATAAAATAACTCATTCACGAGGCCTACAGCTCACAGAGCCACTAGTAATATTAGTGATTAATTGATTATTTTAAGGATTCTATTTAACATACAATGTAAGCTTAGATGTGTGTACACCTGAAAGATAGGGTTTGGTGAATCAACCAAATTAAATGCAATTATAACCGCAAAATGGAACCCGATTCCCACATGCAATTCACACAATCATTCCATTTCATCATTTCATTTCATTTCAACCACAAATTTGGCGATGCCCAACTGATGATGAAAACGTAGAACTTCTCAATGATAATTAAGCGGCAATTACACTTCGTTCTTCCCCTAATGCGGTCGCCGAATTCATTTAAAAACAACTTAGGCCAACAAACGTCGTCTTTACATTAGTCTGTCCGCCTACCTATAAGCGTTGGCAGCTGTCGATCGCCGAATGCGGCCGACTAACGTGTTCTTTACACTTCGTCGTTCGCCGAATGCTGCATGCGGCGAACGACGAAGTGTAATTTCCGATGTGATTCCGTTGATGCATCATCTAATTTAGTACCAAAGCTTGAAACCCTGAGGTTCGGATGTAAATCCTCAAAATTGGAATTTGTGAAGTAAGGATTCTTGTCATATTTTTGGTGCAAAATTATCCTTTATGTGCACAGTGGCATGGCGAAGAACTATTTTGATGTATTTTTTAGGGTTCCATAGTACACAAGGAACCTATATTTTCGCCATTTCGGTATGTCTCTCAATCGGCCTATCTCCGTTCGCGGCTTAGCTCAGTAACGTTCAGTTCGTACTAGAAATCTGTAATTTGGCATGAACAAATATTATACTCGTATCAATAACGCCGACAAACTATAAAAAAAATCTTTAAAAAGAATATTGTAGGGTACTTCTACACAAATAATGGGGGTAGTTTTTTCCCAAAATGATACGTAGGGTTTGGATCATACACGGACTAAGTACTCTTTTCTGTGGACATACCAAAAGTTCAGGGCTACAAAGCTTAATTTTGAATTGGACCAGTAACCCGCATAAACAGTGTCTCCGTTTCTATAAATCCCTGTAATAAAAACATAGCTAACATGCACATAAGCCGTTAACTATTGACCACAGGAGGAACAACTTGTTTTTCGAATTGACAATGACCCAATATTAGTAGGATAAATAGGTATAAGATAATAACGTAAACGCAATAGTAAATCGTAATAAAACTACGCGTAAATGAGTAATCTAAATAATAGTTTTCTATTAGTGAAAAAAACCACTAAAAATAATTAGAATCCTTATAATGGCTAAAGTGAAAATGATTACAGAGGCAAGCAATTCGCAAATGGAACTCACGGAAGTATAATTAAACATAATGAATATCTTTTGTTCACACGCACTGCCTTTTAGGTGGTATCATAAATATGTATACAATTTTCGACCTTGTCTTCAAACTATAAAGTGCTCGAATTAATATTGGCGTACAATTTTAAACAGGCATGATGTATTTATAACATAAATAAATAAATATTAGAGGACAATCTTACACAAATCGAACTAGCCCCACAGTAAGCTCAAGAAGGCTTGTGTTATGGGTACTAGACGACGATATATTTAATAGATATAAATACTTAAATACATAGAAAACATCCAAGACTCAGAAACAAATATTCATGCTCATCACACAAATATTTGCCCTGACCGGGATTCGAACCCAGGACCGTCAGCTTCACAGGCAGGTGCACTACCCACTAGGCTAAACCGGTCGCCAACATGATCTCATAAATATGTATCAACAAGTGCAATAATTTACATATGATTAAAATCAAATAATTAGTGGTCTGCAAAAGATGTATAATATTGTAGCCATATAAAGGCCATTTAAATACATATTCAGTAACTGCTGAAAAATACTTATCCAAAATATAAATCTGCAAAAAGCTGCTTTATATTGTTGTCATATGGAACAATCTTGAATAAAATGATCTGACAATTCACGACAACAGTGCGGACTTGTCATTGCATAGCTTTGTCTCACATTTCGCGATCTACACGTCATATATCTATCTATCGTAGAATCTATATATATATCTATTATAGAATCCGGCTGCAGAATGCCCGTCAGACCTATAAAGTCGGTTTTCAAAATAGTCTGCATATATGATATGGCCAGTAATCAATATGACCCGATATTATTAGTATCAAAATCAAAAATCAAAATCAAACATTTATTCTGCAAATAGGCCACAAGGGCACTTTTATATGTCAAAATATTAATTTACAATTTAAGAAAGTCTGACTATAATAAGTAATACATTTATTATGTCAAAATATTAATTTACAGTTCAAGAAGGAATAATAATCGCATTTGAAGACTTGGCGTAGGCACTAGTTCTACAAAAGCGACTGACATCTGACCTTCCCAGAGGGGAAACCAGACCTCGCTGTGATTAGACTGGCGTCCACACGATATCCTCCATCATCGAGAAGCTACTGCTAAAATATCAAAAACCCAGTGTTTCGGACCTCACCAAATTGAAAGTAGCCTCCAAAAATACGACTCGAGAGTTGTCAAATAAGAAAAAACAAGAATTCACCCTCATGCTATATGAAGGGTCAACGGAATAGTAGATTGTCGTCTCAAGGGAGCAAAATTGTATATTTACGGCGAGGGCGGTATATTGAATACTGAGTGAAGCGAAAGATTCTACAACAGAATCCTGAGCGTAGCGAGGGATTCAAGTGTTTCCGCTTTAGACAGGTGATTTTGCTACCGTGTGACACATATAGCTTTTCACACCGCCTATGGGGCCCGCTGCTAAAAACATGTAATTTATTACAAATAGCTTTGCTACCGAGTGGCACACACTGCTTTTCACACCTTTTATGAGGTAAAGAACTCTTATTGCCCTATGGGAAGAAATGTACGACATGGCTACCTCATTTAACGGTAACAATGATTATTTTCTGAATAGCAGGTCTGAAAAGAATTTCTAGTCCTTTAAAATTTCAAAGCCTGTTTGCACCTGCTCAAAGCAGTTTGCAGCTTATGTCATTATAGGTTAGGTTGCTTTTGTTTTGATCTTTCCTTTTTTTTTGAACCTGACTGTGGCTTTATAGGCCGGGCCCAATAAAGCGATAGGCGTGCGCGGTTGGAGAGTAGCCTGGGGAAAATCCAGGGGAAAACCTCCGACACGACCATGCGTGTGGTTTGGAACACTGGAATACTCTAAGAGTTTGCGCTCCAGTGAGATTGGTTGAGCGGTTTCAACAGAATCTGAGGTGTGAGTGGAATCGAGCTACAGGGAGTTTTGTCGGTTCACTAAACCTAGCCAAGCTGAGAAGAGTCCAGCAAGAAACTCAGTTAGGCCCGCCCTGAGTCGGACTGACTCTACCCGGTGTGCGGCGGTACCGAGACGAATAGGCAATCGCGCCAGCGCCACGCTGAGATAGAACCATTTCGTGCAATACCTTATTCTTCTGTTTTTTTTTTTTTTGCTTGTTCTTTTTGTGTTTTGCACGAATAAATATTTCTGATTTCTGATTTCTGAATAGGGAGGTCTTTCCGTATTCAGTCAATGTATCCAATTTTCGACCTTAATATAATGTCAGTTAATAAAGTGGATATAATTCTTTGTAATTGACTGCCTTCATATAATCGTTCATCCGTTGTCCCCAGGGTTCCTACGAGCGCGTACCCTCTTCGCCCCAGCCCTCCGTGGACCGTCTCTCTGTGACCTGGGCTGACCCCAGCATGGCGTCGTCAGGGGTCAACCTCTTCCAAGTCCCCGAGGCTAACAATGAGGTTAAGTTCGCGCCTGCTGGAGGTAAATCTTTATGTGACATCTGGCCCAGTGTTGCCAGATGGTTACATTTCTTACATTCGTAACTTTTGACCGGCTCGCGCAACATGTAAGTAACTTCTGTTGTAAAGGAATAATGAGACTGTATTTAAAAAGAAAGGTAATTGTATCTAACCGGGATTATCTAAGCGATACAATTTATATGCTTCCATACAGAAAAGGTGACAAAATAACCTACATAGTACGACTCTGTCTGTCCGTCTCTTGCAGCTTTGTATGACATTTGAGACACCTACCATCAGCACGGCGTAATTCTGTCGCCGAACTCGCCGAATTGTAGCTTTATATGGCGACTCGTTTCTTAGAATCGAATGTTTTGATAAGTAATTATGAAAAATATATAAAATGTAACTTTTGCATTCAAAATGTAACTTTTCAAGAAAAGAAATGTAACTTTCGTCCCAACGGCCCTGGCAACGCTGATCTGGCCATAAAGTGGCAATTACCGCACGCTAAGCACGCTTTTATTATCAGTGACTTAGACACCATATAACATCTCTAACAATATTAAATTAATTTTAATTTTGACGCTAAGAGACCATGTACATTTCTGGGATATTATATTAATTTCATTATACTCCTTGTTTAATCTTGAGAACTTATACATCTCTAACTTTACTGATGTTGTAATATTTGTAATAGATAACTTTGCAAGTTTACCTTCACTGTATGACATTAATTTTGTTACAATTGTAAACTCGAAATTACTATTCCTTCTTGAACTGTAAATTAATATTTTGACATGAAAAATGTATTACTTGTTATAGTCAGACTTTATTAAATTGTAAATTAATATTTTGATACGTAAATGTGCCCTTGTGGCCTATTTGCAAAATAACCCCCGTATTCATAAAACTTAACAAACCTCTGCTAACTAAAAAGGTCTTTGTCCCATTCTCACAAACGTCCATGTCAAAGTGACAGATAAGGACAAACGAACTTTAGCGGCCTGTTAACTAATACAGGTTTGACAGACGTTTATGAATAAGAGGGTAAATGTGTGATTTTGATTTTTTGATTTTGCTATGAGAAGTCTCACTTCCTGGCCAGAGGGACACATAAAATTCTACGCTTGTGTGAAATCCCACTTACTCGCCAGGGGAGAGATAATTGTATTTACATGGCCTGTAAATAATGCCTTCGGTTCGCGTGTCACATTGTTTGTTTTAACGTCCCATGTAACTACGAGTATATTCCAAACTCATTTGCCTGTTATTTAGTTCAACTCTGTGATTTTAACGTCAATTTATATGGATTAACATTCATAAATTCCATTCCCATTGTTGTTGTCGACACTAACTGACCGATTCAGATTCAGATTCAGATCATTTATTCATAAATGTACAGATCATTTACATGTCATTTTTACATTATAATTACAATAATATAAGGCCATTAATGTGCCTAGCTATGTTCAATTTTCTATTTAGGAGTTCACATTATTTGTTATACTTGTTGTGTCAGGGTCAACGGGTTGATGTTTTTTAAAAATTCTTTGACACTGTAACATGCCAAGTCAACGAGCAGCGCTTTAAAATTTTTGGAAAACACAGCGTCACTTTTTGAGTTTTTAATGTCTAATGGGACACAGTTGTATTTGTTGGGTCCGACAACGCTGAGTGCCGCGCGAGCCTTCGCCACCTTCGCCACGACCTTTAGACCTTTTTAAGGCACGAGTGAATAGGCACCTTCTGGGTGAGCTCGCTTCATCGTCGGCCTCATCTTTGGCCCCTGGCTAGATGCTGGCCAAGAGCGATCCCATTTTTAATAACAAAAATAAATAAATAAACTAGAATTGCGATTTGAAACGGGATATTTACCATGTATATTTGTATTTTTGAGTTCCCGATATTTCGGCACTGTTGCAAGCGCCATTATCAAGGATTAACTGACGTGCTGCGAGTTTTAGTTGTGGTCTACCCACACACCATAGCGATCTACCCTCTTCCTGGTTCGCTTTTTCGCAGTGTCACCGTCACTACCACCGTCCGCCTTGTCACTTGAAACTCGATTACGGTCACGACACACAACACTCACAGTATCAATACGCGAGTTCTTTCTGGAAACAGGGAATAGGGGGAATATCCCGTTTCAAATCGTAATTCTAATGTAAATGACCATGTAAGCTTGAAATCTTAAATAAATAAACTGCCAGTTTATCACCGTCTCTCTGTGACCAGAGCTGACCCCGGCATGGCCACAGGGGTCCACAGGCAGCGAACGTTGCTGGGTCAATATCCCAGGCATGAATTTGAAATGGCACGGCTGATAACGGGGGTGCTCTTTGGTCATACATATTCATGATATTTTTTTTTAAATAGCAGGGTTGTTCTTCTATCTGGGGCAAATAATGCGATTGTATTAAAATTAATATTAATCACTTTAAAAAATAATTAAGTGCCGATTTATCATCACAGTGACCTGTCCCCCGTACTTTTTTTATGGAAAATTCCTTCATGACACAAATATGGATAGGTATTTACGTTAACTGAGACATTTGTTATAATCTAGGATAGTTGCATTATCGATATGTGATATTTGGGATTACTAAAATACCCTGTATATGTTTTGGTCAGAGTATATGTATCTGTCCCGCACGACGACATCATATCGGTGAACAAAGTTTCGATGCGTGTAGTTGCTAAGAAACGCCTTGTGGACGCACTGCTTCAATCAAAGGTTATTCGGCCAGTCCCGTGCTAACGTCCGGCGCAAGCGCACGTGTTGAGACCAGCTGCGTATTCGAGTTATACACATAAGTTTATCAATTCGGTGATGTGGGGACAAAAAAGTTTTCATTTCGGTTAATGCTATATTTTGGTAACAGTGCATATGTTTTGTTTGTTATTCGGATATTATATGTAAGTCAACGTTTTATTACATATTCTAGGTTTAATTTTTATGCTCCTACGCGACATTTTCGATAATTCGAGTTAAACCTCAATGTTCTTCATTTCAGTGATCTCATTTCGGTTAATTCGGTGAACAATTTGCTCCTATCACCTCACCGAATTCAAAAATGTCACCGAAGATGAAATATTTTTTATCTGGTTGAAGGGTTCCGTACATAATAAAAGTCTTAACTGATTAGAAGTTGTGAATTGTTTTTTTACAACTTTTTTGTTATGAAATATATAAAATAAAATATGTTTATTTCTATTATCATCATCTTGACATTACTGAGAAATTCTAATATGCTATGCAGGCTTCGTCAGGTGGGTACAACTATGAATCATCAATAGACGTCGTCACATCCACACAACAATAAAACAATTCGCAACAGGCTTCGTCAATTAGTATCAACTAAATAGGATCGCCCCGAACTGCACCGCACTGGCAAATGTTTCCATTATATTTGCAGCATTACTGCGCTGTGTAGCCAACGAAATCTGTTGAACCAGATACGATTCGCAGCGCAGATCACTGCCCTATCCCTAGGCTGGCGACCAAATTCCTTAATAAATGTTTTAGCCTCCACCTCCACCGCCCCAAGATCCCGCAGTCTTCACTGCAATCGGCACGAAATCGTACAACGGTTCCAGGGCAGTATACTTGGAGTGTTTAAATATGGCTGCATACTCAGCGGCCGACCCCGCAGACCTGACCGTAAGGTGAAGGTGGGACGGGGCAAACGTACTGACGCACGTAGTGTCCCACAAGAGACACCGACCCTTTTGCCATGGAACCAGTGTGAGGCCATCTGGCTTTTTGCTATCCGTGCGATACAATCCTGGAAGCCTGCCATAGGGGATGTTGGCCGACACCAAAGCCTGACAAACTGCATCATTGATTGCGTGATGCCTTGAAAACAGCTACGCGCACCTATGACAGCTAAGGCTGGCCGTCCTCCGCAACCATGACCCCACAAATTCACCGATGCGGCTGACAAACCTTACAATCCGGTTTTTCGGTATCATCGCCATTATAACACACGATGCGAGCGACGAATCCCAATGTCCCGTGAGCGGTGGCAAGAAACGCCACTACACCGACTTTCCGACAACGACGTATACCCAGTCTCCCATGGCGAACCGGAAGAGAAGCCTGGTACCACTGTGCCTCGTTTAGATGAACATTCAAAATGATCTCAAAGACACTCGAAGCGTATCGTCCAACCTTAACACGTCGTCCCCAAACAACCAGATGGGGAAAGTTCTCAAAATATACAACATGCGAAGCATCGCTAAACAGGGTCCTTAGCAGGGTAAGCGATGCATGTGCTGACAAATTTCTCAAATGTTCTTGAGCCCCAACTAACACCACCCTTTTTTCCTCAAGAGCAAAAGTAACCCCCTCCGGAAATATGGGAGCACCCAGCAAGCATAAGGACGACTCATTCAGAAGTCGAACCCTGGCAACAACAACCTAAATGCCAACCGTAGCTATTATTATCCATGGGATCACAATAAAACAGCTCACATTTGCATGAGTTAACCTCCAGACCGATTGCCTTTAGATTTGGCAAAAGCTGTCTCTAATCCTGCAATACTACAGGCCTACCAGCTAACGTTCCATCGTCTAAATAGCACACATTTAGCCTATAATTCAGCGAAGAAATAACCTTTTGTATGTCCAAAAAAATATTAAGGGCTCTAAAGTATCACCCTACTGAGCTCCGACTTACGAAGTTATTGATTGAGAATTGTCTCCTTCTCAACGCTATTGAAGGCATTTTTAATTTCAATCTTGAGAATAACGGAACCCGTATCTCCATTCCCAAGAGCAAAAGCTCTTGAGGCGTGTATGGCCGCGTTACAACCTTGCACAATTCCGAAACCTATCTGAAGTGGTTGTAGGTAATCCGCCATTGCCTCTCTAACTACCCGGTAGCCCAGTTTAGCCGATAGGCAACGCAGAGTGTAGCCTATGGCGATCGGCCGAATCCCCCCGCCCTTTATTGAGAGAGCACAGAGTGAACCTCCGTACAAGTAGGGGCAAACCACGGGATTGAGAGAACCTTTTTAAAGGAAATCACAGAGTTTCGCTATACAATCGACTAACCATTGTTGCCAGCCGAGGGCGAGGTTAGCTCTTTGAGATGTCGTGGCCGCAAACCATCCAAACAAGACTTGGACGATATATGCATATTTAAATACATGTTTTTAATAAAGATTGTATAATATTAATTCTAAATAATAGGTTCCTTTAAAATTGTTGTTCTCTTATGATTTGAATAAATATAACGGACTTAAATATACCTATGTATAATTTATTTTGGCGATTGACCCTTTTCTTAAATTTTCAAAATGCTTAAAAAAGTTTGTCAATGGTCGATTTATATAAATAATTTTACAAAATTTTATTTGCTGTATTTTTTATATATATTAAGAAATGAAAGGATAGGTAACATTAATTACATATCAAGTAAAATCAGCAAACAGCTGACACATACAGCCATGCGTCATTCACTTGTATTAGGGTTCCGTAGATGCCATTTGAACCATTTTTTATTTTGGTCTTCTATTTTATGACTATTGTGAAACGTATAATTATTTTTTGATATCAAAGGAGCAATAAAACCATTATGTTTATCTATAAAACCTTTTTATGTTAATTTTAGTTTCATTCCGATGACTGTTATATCACATCGGTGAGACTTTATATCATTTCGGTTATCTTAATATCATCACGGTGACTATTTATTTCATCTCGGTGACGTTATTATCACATCGGTGACTGCATGTATTTATTTCGGTGACAGTTATTCATTTCGATGAATTAAAAAAAGATTGTCTAATATCTCCGTAACTATTTATCGTATGACAGGGCCGTTAACATATATTAACTACAGTAGCTAAATCTTTCGGTTGATGTTAAAAAATCGATGAAAGACTTCAATTTGAAGAAAATCACCGATGTGAAAAAAAATATTGGTTTGTTGAAATTGACCCTGCTGTCAAGTCCTCACCAGCTGGAAGTCATATCCTTATATCTTGAGGGGCTCCACGTGCTAATCATCGGTTTTTGACGAGTTTTGAGCAGTTGATACCGGTATTTTCTCCATAGAAAAATACCGGTATTATTACGGTCACCGGTTCATTATTTCGTTTTTAATGGGACAATCTAATAATACGACGTTGTTACCTAAATACATGATTTAGCCCTACGTAAAGAGCAAAAAATAATCCAAAATATTAGGCTAATACAGGGTTTTTAAAAATACCGGTATCGGTAATTTTTCTTGTATTTGAATTATTATTTTTCTTGCAAACGACAAAAGATCCGCAATTTTTGAGGTATACATATTACAATACGCTGAAATATAGTTCAACCTCAATCTCTATATCTGTAATTAGCTCATAGTTCATGTAAAAAAATATCCATTTTGTGAGAGTCCCTCGCGTGTTTTAGTATAATTATTTTTCCGATGTCAATTTGTCTGCCAAAGCGATTGCTTGAGGTGACCTGATTCTTGCCAGGCTGTTAATTTCCTTCTGACACTCGATGGCTAAGCGAACTGTAATAATTTATGTCACAAACTATGTCAGCGTACTCACGGACTTTAAAATTGTTGAGCCATTTTACACTGGATTCTCATAGCTTAACTATGATGTCCAGTATAAAATGGGCTATTAATCTTTCAATCTTGCTGTTTTTTTTAATCTGACTGTGGTTTTATAGGCGGGCCCAATAAAGCCATAGGAGTGTGCGGTTGGAGAGTATAGCCTGAGGAAAATCCAGGGGAAAATCTCCGACACGACCACGCGTGTGGTTTGGAACACTGAAATACTCTAAGAGTTTGCGCTCCAGTGATATTGGTTGAGCGGTTTCAACCGAATCTGAGGTGTTTGCTCGTATGTACAGTCGCCATAAGATATATCGGAGCAAACAAGGTGCTCACAAATATCTGAACACGACTCTATTGTCAAGGCGTTAAAGTGCGTGTTTAGATATTTTTGAGCACCCCGTTGAGTACAGATATATTTGATGGCGACTGTACCTAAATTATGGGACATGGGACTATGAAACTTTACGAATTCTTGTTTAAAATGCGAAACGACTTTCGGAAACTGTTACTAATCCTGCTTTTGACATGGGCCTTAATATCACTGCATTTCATCTGCGATTTTAGGATGCAAATCTATTAGGGTGCCTTTCCATCTGATGCATTGATATCCACCAATTATATTCATGGTTCACTTAGCGTAGTACTGGTGGAAACTGAAAGCTATCACATACAGAATATCTGCATGGTGGAAAGGCAGCCTTAAAGCTGGTCGATTTGTAAGGAAATTGATAACAATTTGATACAAAGTGAACACGTTTTATATGTTCTTGACCTACCTTTAGAATAAGAATAAGAATGTTTTTATTTGCCATTAAGAAAAACAGATACAATTGAGTGAGACAAGACTTAAAAAAAAAACAATTATGAAACAGAGAGAAAAAAAAACTTAACTAAATTTATAATAAGAAATTTGAGTGTAAGATGGCAAATGGGTCCCAATTTCAGCATGTGCCAAGCTTAGCAGCCAAGCGCTGCTTTTCAAACTGGTCCCTGAGTGAGTGGTCGTTAGTCCAGAAATTTAAGCTGTTTTTGTGCTCGAGGGATAATTATAAATAAATAAATAAATTACGTTCATGGCCGATGTGTGTGCAGAATTGTGTATGTTGTCTGTGTGTTTGCGTGTGTGTTTGGTTCGTATGTTGTTTTTAATGCGATTTAATTATATATAACTTGAAACAAACATAAAAAACACAATTAAAATATAAAGTTAAATAATACATCACTAACCTAATAAAACTAACTAAACCTATAACTAAACTATAAAAAGAAGATGCCCCCAAGTCCCCATCACTGGCTATAGTGCCCAGAAGGCTGGCAGCGTTTCCTCTTTGGATTGCTAGGCTAATTCTCTGGCCAAAATAGCTGCCAGCCCTCTGGTCACCCGACATTTCAACAAGGCGCTCCGCTATTTCCTTAAAGAGCGCCTTCGCACCTGGACCCCATGGCCCCAAGGTTTATATTGCTTATAATTTGAATTTGAATTTTTTTTCACGACAGACGGATCGGAAGACGAAGACTATTCCAGTATAAGCGCGGTGCTGCGGCAGCGTCGATGCAGCGTGCGTCGATCCAGGAAAGGTCGTAGACGCACGTCCTCACCGTTCCTGCCTGATGAGACCCGCGCTCGCAGACGATCATCGGTCTTCACCACCAGCTCTGGAGAGTAAGCAATAAGGGTCAATATTGCACGCGTTAGGTCCCGAAATTGGCGCACGTTGACGATCTTTGGTGTTGTCATGGTAATCATTAAGGGTGCGTGCGGTGGTCACAAATACAAATAGTTTATTTTGCAAGAAAAAGGGTTGTTATGATCTTAATACAAAACATTCAGAATCTCCTTAATCAGCCAAAACATTAACAGTTTATGCGACTAGGTATTCAATTAGGTACATAAATTACATCTTAAGTTTAGTTGTCATGCACTCTTCTTAAGTATATTTCAACATATTATTCCATTGCATAAAATTATTATATATAATTGTTAGTCAGGTTCATCTTAAGTCAAGTTAATACATTTAGTTATTATTATTGTCTATCAAAAAAATGCTTTAATTTATAAAATCTATGTTCAAGGAGACATTTATACAGGATCTTATTAAATTTACAATTTGGGCTTTCTTTGATTTGTTGAGGTAATCTGTTATAGGTGTTCACGCACATTACACTACAGTTTTTTCGAAATCTTGCAGTTTTTTGCTGCTTGTCTACAAAAGACGATCACAATTTCTCGTATTGCGTAGAAATATATCTCTTGCGGTTTTAAACAAATTACTGTACTTTCTAACGAATTTAGAGGCTTCATAAATATACAAACACGAAAGAGCCTTAATGAGTACACGATACTCTTATTCATCCCCAGCAGGGTTCCTAGCCTCATTCCAGATGAACTAAGCAGTTTTAAGGCTAGTCTTTAAAAGGGCGCTATCGTTTAAAGTGATTGGAATTTCGTGTACACTACAAACCACGATAACTCACTTGGCATAACCAGTGCACGGTTAGCAAATGGTTCTAAGTCTGCATTAATAACCTTAATTTGTTTTATACATGTTTAGAACGGCGATCTCAATGGACGACCAGGGCACAGTGACACAGGAGGAGATCTTTAAGAACATCCGCATTCATAAGGAGGTGCTGAGCTCCGTGAAACAGCAACCGTTGGGTCTGCGGAGGAAACTCAAGCTTGTTCGGCTGGTTCGTCTAGTTTTGATATAAAAACGATATTCATATTCATATTCCTATTTATTTATTCATAAAATATACAAAAATTTTACATGTCAGAAGATTGTTACAATAATTTAATTATGTCGATTAAATACATACATTCAGCCGGAAGACATCCACTGCTGGATATAGGCCTCCCCCAAGAGGGGGGGTTTTGCCATAATCCCCACGATCGATGTCGATTAAATAAAAAATAAAAATTTCAATTAGATTAGGTACATTATTTAGATGATTACATAGTGAATTTAAATGTCAAAAAAAATTACAATTACAAAAGCATGCAACAAATTGATTTTACATATCCATCTATGTCATAGAAGGCCTTCGCCGTTAGCAATTTTTTTTACAATTTAATAAATTAAAACCGGCCAAGTGCGTGTCGGACCACGCACAATGAAGGGTTCCGTACCAACACCCACTAGTCCACATTTGAAATCACTATCCAATACATTGAAACTAAAAAAGTCGTATCTTCATAGTGAACTCACGGCACTTACGACCTTTTGTTTGGGCAAGAGAGTTTTTAAGCGAAAACTCAAAAACCGTAAAACCTATATTGTTCAAACCAAAAATCGTTGAAATTTTTTACTAATGCACACCACCTCAATTATTTTCAGAATTTTAAACGTTATAGTTTGGAAATTAGAGGGGAGGGGGCACTTTCTATGACTTTGACAGCTAATATCTGACCAACGGTTGACTTAAATGGACAAGTTTTTTAGAAACCTCCATATCATTTTTAAAGGCCTATCCATCGGTACCCCACACGACTATGAGCGTTGAAATTTTTTTTTTCATCCACCGGTTACACGTATGGAGTGCCCCCCCTAATTTAATATTTTTTTATAATTTCACATCACTTTTATGTAGCGGTTCATAGAATACACCTTCCTACCAAATTTCATAATTGTAGTGCTTATAGTCTCCGAGTAAATCGGCTGTGACATACGGACGGGCGGACGGACGGATGGACAGACGGACGGACGGACGGACAGACATGACGAATCTATAAGGGTTCCGTTTTTGCCATTATGGCTACGGAACCCTAAAAAGTGAAAAGAATTACATTACACAACAACAGCACTGATTTTCTTGGGCTATTCAATTTTTTCTGCACGCTCAAATCCGTAGATGTCACTACCGTCAATGAGTCTCTGAGAGGTTGTGCGAAAAAAATGAGACGCTGGTGCTGATGGTGTGTTAGCTGACCCTTGGCGTTACCGAAGACTCCGTAGTCCTCGTCCGTGCTTTTGGTAGTGACGTACTAAGGTTTTGGCTCCGTAGGCAAACTATCACTTGAAATAGATAGTCCCGAGATTAGCTCGTGTGGGATTTTCGGGACTTTTCATAATATACAAGATGTTACAAAAATAGTGAGAATTCTTTTAAGGGCGTTTTTAGTATCGTGCTCTGTATAGGAATAAGTAGACGAAAAAAAATTTGACGAGAAAAATATTTTTATTTCTATGGGGTAGGTCGTCCAAGTAAGCCAACAGTCCATACAAAGGCCAAAAATTTATTGCGGTAAAAAAAAATCTTCTATTTTTTCTTAATCAGAACACGTTACCGAATATGCTCTTAAACGGATCCTCACCATTTTTATTACATCTTGTAAGTTAACTGACCATTCGTGATCTTAATTGTAAGGTAATAAGGTCTACGTCGACAAGGTCCGGTGTTATAGTGATGTATATGTTTACAGGCCAAGCGTTACATAAAGTGTCATGAGGGGCAATTGCAAGAGCGCCTTGCTCAATCGAAGAGCACAAGAGATATATACGCGAGGTTCAACATTCTGCTAGCAGCGGTAAGAAGCAACTTCCTATGATGTTCTTGGGCTGAATGAACGGTAGGAGCGATCAACAGCCTGTCTGCCCGGCCAGGCTACAACAAAGTTCTCGTTTACTGAGTGACACGAGATAAAGCATCTACCACTTTCTGCCATGAGTTTGCCGAAAGTGATTGATGCTTTATCTGCCAGGCACCCTCCCTCCCTCCCAACAACAATGTTCTTGTTTACTGAGTGACACGAGATAAAGCATCTACCACTTTCTGCCATGAGTTTGCCGAAAGTGACTGATGCTTTATCTGCCAGGCACCCTCCCTCCCAACAACAATGTTCTTGTTTACTGAGTGACACGAGATAAAGCATCTACCACTTTCTGCCATGAGTTTGCCGAAAGTGACTGATGCTTTATCTGCCAGGCACCCTCCCTCCCAACAACAATGTTCTTGTTTACTGAGTGACACGAGATAAAGCATCTACCACTTTCTGCCATGAGTTTGCCGAAAGTGACTGATGCTTTATCTGCCAGGCACCCTCCCTCCCTCCCAACAACAATGTTCTTGTCTACTGAGTGACACGAGATAAAGCATCTACCACTTTCTGCCATGAGTTTGCCGAAAGTGACTGATGCTTTATCTGCCAGGCACCCTCCCTCCCTCCCGACAACAATGTTCTTGTTTACTGAGTGACACGAGATAAAGCATCTACCACTTTCTGCCATGAGTTTGCCGAAAGTGACTGATGCTTTATCTGCCAGGCACCCTCCCTCCCAACAACAATGTTCTTGTTTACTGAGTGACACGAGATAAAGCATCTACCACTTTCTGCCATGAGTTTGCCGAAAGTGACTGATGCTTTATCTGCCAGGCACCCTCCCTTCCTCCCAACAACAATGTTCTTGTTTACTGAGTGACACGAGATAAAGCATCTACCACTTTCTGCCATGAGTTTGCCGAAAGTGACTGATGCTTTATCTTCTCGATGGTAACTACGAGCATAACACGTGGCTAGATTTGTCGGTGTGGAGTTTTAGGCTCTTTAGAACCCCTCCACTCTCCGCATCTGAACGACGACAAACAAGCAGCTTCATAGCCTCCTAAGACCCCGCGTCCTAAAAAGGACAAAATATGGTCAAAGGAAAATAAGTTTAATTTTGAAGTGACAGAGTTCCATTTGTTTTGGTTTGATTGATTTGACATAAAATAAAATTCAAATTTGTAATCGGAACTGTTAGGTTCAAATTCGATTTTATTTTTATTTGTATGGTGGGTCTCAGGAGGTTATAATGACATATATACCATTCTAGCGTATAGTAAATAGTGAATAGCCTGTCCGCAGCCAAATGGCGCTGGTTAGAATAAATTTTCTTTTCTTTCTTTCTTTTTGGTTGTTTGACATAAGCGCAACGGCTGCGTTCAGTTTTAGTTTAAGGCCGTGTCGGACAGTGTACGTAACGTGGCCCACAAGTGGTCTTGCCGGAAGACCAGCGCTGGCTCCTAGACAGACAAACGGAGAGTTGCTTTCATCTCACGTTTGAAATATCAGTATGGATAAGGCCTTTACACTGACGTAAAGAAGAGCGGAGATGTTCATTGATGATTTTTTTTTTGTAATAATCATCTTGCGATCGGCTTCACAAGCCACTAACCAAATTATTCCAAACAATGGAAAGAACTGTCGGCTGCGGTATTTCCGGACCGATATGTCCTTCAAACCTTCAATAAAATAGCGTATTCCCTTCTGAAAGGCCGGCAATGCACTTGCGATTCCTCTGGTGTTGCAGGTGTTTATGGGCGACGGTAATTGCTTACCATCAGGCGATCCGTCTGCTCGTTTGCCCCCTATAACATAAAAAACCCCTTAACAGATTTGTTGCATGAGTGACAGTGACAGGGGAGGCTGTTCCTCCAGCGAGGAAGCGATCTCTTATTAACCAGGGACTGTTTAAGCAAGATCCCAGATGTGTTGTCTTTTTAGCCTTTTTCATTAATTTGTTCACATAATGCTGATGCTGAATATTAGTGAATAAAAATCGCTTGCGCTCCGTTCATCTCCGCATCTCTGTTGGATTAATTTGATTGGTCACTATTGCACGAAACGTTTCGTCTCACTAGAAAGGCAGAATTAGTAATGATGATTCCGTTTTTCAGAAATGGCACCAGCTAAAACGTGAAGCTGCCAACACGTCGAACCTGCTCATACCCTGGGAACTCCGCATTAAGGAGATAGAATCACACTTCGGTTCCGTGGTCGCCTCATACTTCACGTTTCTGCGTTGGCTGTTCTGGGTGAATTTGGTCATTGGTTTCATATTGCTGGTCTTTGTTATAGTACCAGAGGTGAGTATCATAATTTATGCGGAATAGAAGATGTAGTGGCTAGGATTGGCAAAGTTATACTTCAGTGGCTTGGGTATCTCGAGAAATTTTCTGAAAGCAAACTAACTATACTGAGGATTTATGGTGGCCCCGTCACGTTGCTTATTATGGACAAGATAAAGCATCTATCACTTTCTTTAGAGTGACATCAGAAAGTGACAGCATCTTGTCATTTGTCGTGGATAAACGTGACCATTATAGACCCAAAGGTGATGGATAAAAGGATCGTAAGGTTGCTAAGACGACGTGAGTATCTTGATGTCGGACCACGCACGATGAAGGGTTCCGTACCAACACCTACTAGTCCACATTAAAAAATCACTATCCAATACATTGAATATAAAAAAGTCGTATTTTCATAGGAACTCACGGCAACTATGACCTTTTGTTTAGGCAAGAGAGTTTTTAAGCGAAAGCTCAAAAACCGTAAAACCTACATTGTTCAAACCAAAAATCGTTGAAAGTATTTATTAATACACACCACATCATTTTTCTGTAAGAATTTTAAACATCATAGTTTGGAAATTAGAGAGGGGGGCACATTTTTATGACTTTGACAGCTAATATCTCACCAATGGTTGACTTAAATGGAAAAGTTTTATAGAAACCTCCATATCATTTTTAAAGGTCTATCCATCGATACCCTACACGACTATGTGCGTTGTAATTTTTTTTATCATACACCAGCTTCATGTATGGAGTACCCCCCCTCCTAATTTAATATACTTTCGTAATTTCACATTACTTTTATGTAGCGTTTCATAAAATACACCTTCTTACACAAATTTCATAATTATAGTGCTTATAGTTTCCAAGTAAATCGGCTGTGACATACGGACGTAGGGACAGACATTACGAAACTATAAGGGTTCCGTTTTTGCCATTTTGGCTAAGGAACCTTAAAAAGTATTTCGTTGGCGGTGCCAATAAGAGATTATATAATCCTTTATCTAGATTATTGACATTGAAATATTGAGACATTTTAATTGAGAAAGAGACAATGATTATTTAATATCCAGTTTAATTTTCCTCCACACAAAGCCAGGAAAAGAAGACTGGCTTGGCTTTTTTTTGAACCTGTGGCTTTATAGGCCGGGCCCAATAAAGTGATAGGAGTGCGCGGTTGAAGAGTAGACTGGGGAAAATCCAGGGGAAAACCTCCGACACGACCACGCGTATGGTATTGGCTTGGTTTTACAAAGGTCCACCTTACGTTGATAAGTTATATCAAATATTTTACTGAATTACCATGATCTAACTGATCTTTATAAAACCCGGCCAAAATTGTTACGTAACGAGATTATTAAAATGTTTTGCTCTCAGTATCTGACTGCCAACAAAAGTGAAGACGGTGAAAGAAAGCGAATAACAGAAGATGAGAAGATTAACGCTACAAATCTTCTTACTCTGTGGGAGTTTGAAGGTTTCCTAAGAGTATCTCCAATTTTCTACGGGTACGTTTCTATGTAACGCGAAGAAAATTACAGCTAACACTTACAAGTGACTTATATTGACGACCGGTTTAGCCTAGTGGGTAGTGCACCTGACTGTGAAGCTGACGGTCCTGGTTTCGAATCCCGGTCAGGGCAAATATTTGTGTGATGAGCATGAATATTTGTTTCTGAGTCTTGGATGTTTTCTATGCATTTAAGTATGTATATCTATTAAATATATCGTCGTCTAGTACCCATAACACAAGCCCTCTTGAGCTTACTGTGGGGCTAGTTCGATTTGTGTAAGATTGTCCTCTAATATTTATTTATTTATTTATTTAACTGTTAGTGTCGAGTCATTGTCAGATGCAAAAACAAAAGTTGTCCCTTCAGTGGTCAATAGTTACCGGTTCATGTGCATGTAAGCTATGTTTGCAGTACACGGATTTATAGCAACGGAGACACTGTTTATGCGGGTTACTAGACCAATCCAAAATTAGGCTTTGTAGCCCTTAAATTTTGATCATCATCATCATCATCATCATTTCAGCCGAAAGACGTCCACTGCTGAACATAGGCCTCTCCCAAGGCTCGCCATTTAGACCGGTCCTGTGCCGTTCGTTTCCACCGGATTCCCGCGACCTTCACCAGGTCATCACTCCACCTTGTCGGAAGGCCTACCGACAGCTCGTCTTCCGGTGCGTGGACGCCACTCAAGCAGTTTCTGGCCCCATCGACCGTCAGTCCTGCGAGCAATGTGCCCTGCCCACTGCCACTTAAGCCAAATTTTGATATGTCCATCGAAAAGACGCGAACCTAAATCTGACAATGACCCTGGCGCTCCCTACGAAGCTGACGGTTCTAGGTTAAGATCCTGCGGGGTTATCACGCAACTTTTGTACTAGCGTTCAGTGGATATTAAAGTCGAATTTGAATTGTCAGCTCATACATTTATCCTTCAAAATTGACAGTAAATCTATCTACCGTTAGTACGTAAAGTTACGTGATTCGGTCAGGACAAATATTTTTCTGATAAGCATGAATGTTTGTCTCTGAGTGTTGGATGTTTTAGAATGTGTTTATTTACTTTCTATTATTTAATACTTCACCTTGTCGGAGGCCTACCGACAGCTCGTCTTCCGGGCCTATGTTCAGCAGTGGACGTCTTTCGGCTGAAATGATGATGATGATGATGATGATTCAATACTTACAATATCATATTACTGCTGTTAATTTTGCAGGTATTACAGCTGCATAGAACGATCCCAATACCGAATGCCGCTAGCGTACTTTCTAACAGGACTCGCCGTATACGTCTATGCCTTCGTTGCTATATTGAGGAAGTAAGTATACAGGGAGTGAAACCTTTTTGACGCAAAACGACGTATACAGGCTGTTACAAAAATAATAAGTGTTTAAGGCAATAGTCGGTATCGAATTGCGATTTTCAAAATCACTTCCCTATTACTCTTGGACTTCTTAAAAAAATTTTTTTTTCATAAAGAATAACACATTAAAAATTCGAAAAAGGTTGCTCTCCTGGCAGGTAAATTGATCGAACTATGTCAGGGGCGAGGATGACCTCACACAAAGTAAATCATTGACCTATCACTATACTATCTCTTTATTGTTTAGTTTATTGTATAGTTTTGGGGCACTCACTGAAAACCAGCGTCACGGTTTCCGTGACAACATGCTGAGTGTGTGTCCTATTTAGCACATAAGATGTACAAAATCAAATCAAATCAAAACATTTATTCTGCAAATAGGCCTCAAGGGCACTTTTACAAGTCAAAATCTATCTAGGTACATCAAATAAAAATAATACAATAATCAAAGTATCATTAATTAAATGTAGTGTTACATGTCAAAAATAAGACTAAGAAACTAATAACAATCGAGATTTGTTAGAGATGTATAAGGTCTCTAAGCGTCAAGATAAAAGGTAATAAAGTAAGTACACGAATCATAATAAAATATTTTGAGCTATATCTATAACACGTCAATATGAAAATAATAAAATCTAATAAATAAATATCCTCAGAGATGTATAAGGTCTCTGAGCGTCAGTCTAAAAAATAAAATCAAATGAGAACAGTGAAGTCTCTCATCATGTCAATTCCACTGAACACTAGTACTACACTAGTACTAGTACAAGTTGTTTTACAATTAAATTGTATACTTTTTAATAATGTGTGCTAAATAAATACATTTATTTCTATTCTATTCTATTTTATTCTATCGGCATTTCATTGACTTGTGCATGCCGCCAGTGAAGCCGGACCTCTAATTACGCCTAGCTGATATACGATTTCGGGGTCAAGTTAAATCTAGTCGAGGCAAATCGACTCATTGTGAATTACATTGGCAAGTGAGTGTAACAGAGCGACATCTTTTACTGCGATTACGCGACAGAAAACATACGCGACAGGGGTAAGCAACCTTCTGTAAAATGTTTCCGATGTATTATTTTATAAAACAAAGTCGCTTTCTCTGCCCCTATGTCCCATATCCCTATGTATGCTTAAATCTTTAAAACTATGCAACGGATTTTGATGCGGTTTTTTTTAATAGATAGAGTGACTCAAGGGAAAGGTTTATATGCATAATACATGCATCAGCATAGGACCCGTGCGAAGCCGGGGCGGGTCGCTAGAGATAGTATAAAAAAGTAAGTGATTTTCGAAATCTCAATTCGATACTGATTATTGCTCTAAGCGCTTCATATATCATTTTTGTAACAACCTGTATACGCGCCTCATCGGTTCGACGCCAACGACTGATAAACACATCACGGCGCGCAGAGCAATATCAACCTACATGCATGTTTAAGGGTTCAATTTCGCGTTTGTCATTCTCATGTTATAACGTGTGAGTGACATCTTACTATTGCTAACCCGTGAAGTTCTGACCGTAAAACATGAGCATCTTTACATCTCTTAGTTATAGGTTAAGTTTATACTATAAAAAGTTATTATAGGCCCTGAGACTCTATACATCTCTCTGCAAACGCGTGCCCAGGTTATTCGTCTGATGTATTGTTCACTTATTGCTGTGTGCTTTCACTATAGGTACTAACTATGTTTTTGACTTGTACTTAAAAGAGCCCTTGAGTGAGGCCTACTTGCAGAATAAATGTTTGATGTTTGATGTTTGATGCATAAAATCTATCGTGCTAAAAAGGTTGTATTTTGGCAAAAATCCAGTCGAGACAAAAAATCAGTAATTATCCCTCTCACTCTGACACTACTCATTTTTAGAATGGCCGAAAACTCCCGAATGTCCAAACTCTCGGAGAAAGAAGATGAATGCATTTTCTCATGGAAACTTTTCACTGGTTGGGACTTTATGATAGGAAACACGGAAACAGCACAGAACAGAACAGCGTCCGTCATTCTTGGGTTTAAAGAGGCGCTGCTAGAAGAAGCTGAGAAGAAGAAGGACGTGAGGAAGTAAGTGAAGCGCCTATGACACATTACAACGTAAAAGACCTTGTACTGTAAGAGGAAAACAAGAGGTCATTGCCAACTTTCATATAATGTTTTCTTTTACGGCGCGTAATAGAGTGAAATACCACATTTTGGTCGCGTTCAAAGGCCTAAAACTCAAAACTGGCCCGAAATATAGGTCTCGAAAAAAATATACTTGAAGAATTGATATGTCCTCTTCAGTCTGAGCTGCGGAAATTGCAACACGCCTAGACTGTCCTAACAAAAAAAAACAAATAAGGCATTTTTCAACCTTTTAAATCGCTACTGCTCACTATCTAGACATATTTTTTACACAGGATATTCAGAAAATAAAACTTAATTCAGTTTTTCATAATCTGAGCTGCGGATATTGTAAAATAATCATTACTTTTGTCAAAAACCTGGAATAACTACCACACCGTCATAAAAGTTGGGGCGGATACGTGCGCGGGCGACGGGCGGCATCGGCAGTCTGTCACCGGCTCTCGGACGGGAAGGCTGTGTCGCCTTACCTACATAACTATTTTATATATTTAATTACTTCAAACATTCCTATGTATTTAGAAGATAAAGCGACAGGAATGCGCGAGAGTGGCCTGGGGAAAATCTCCGACACGACCACGAGGGAGATTTAAACAATGGAATACTCTAAGAGTTTGCGCTACAGCGAGGTTGGTTGGGCGGCATCAACCAAATCTGAGGTGTGAGTGGAAACGAGCTACTGGGAGTTTTGTGGCTGCTTCACTAAACCTAGCCTAGCTGATAAGAGTAGAGCAAGAAACTCAGCTGGGGTCGACCTGGGTCGGACTGACTCTACCTGGTGTATGGTACCGGGACGAATAGGAACTATATGTGTCTGTGTTGTCGCGATCGTATTATGACTAAGTATTGGTTCTTCGAGCTGCAGTACTCGCGAGTAATTTTTTGGTAAACAATTTGTATTGATCATTTACAAACACCGATTTAAAAAAATCTGTATTAAGTATCGAGCAAAAATTCACTAGAATCGGTTCAGAAATGCGAAGTTGTAAAGGAAAATAACCAGAATCCGAATGCATTTTTGTCGCAGCTGAAGCGGAGATTCTCGTTCCACTCGGCTAATTATTTACTCATTTATTATCTAATTCTTCTTTTAACGATCCATTTAAAGAAACCGCTCCCTTTGTAGCTGGCGAATAATCGCACGCCGCGCCTTCGTCAACTTGACCGTCTTGGCGCTCCTAGCTGTGTCAGTTTTCGCTGTCCTCGAGGTAGTCTCCAGCGACACAAAGAAGTCAGGTAGCTGGTGGCATGACAATTCGACCACTATAGTGGTCACCATCATATCTATCCTGTTCCCAGTGTTCTTCGAGTTCCTGGGTTTAATGGAGAAGTATCATCCAAGGACGCAGCTTCGCTGGCAACTATTCAGGTAAGTTAGTACGGTTAAGGAATTTGGTTTCTGGGCTATTTCGTACCTTGTCAAAATGACATGCATATAAGGTCTCTAGCGGATTTCATGTTGATTTTCATTATGACAAGGTACGACGTCACTTCGGCTTCATTTTGGCTCTTGGCCAAGATGGGACTACTGGACAATCCAGAATGTAGGATGTGTGGCGAGGATGACGAGAAAATGGAACACTTATTGTGTGAATGTCACGCCCCTGCCAGGAGGAGAATGAATGACTTTGGCAATGGGTACCCAGAACCAAAGGAATTCAGAGTACTCCCGCTGAGCTCCATCATCCGGTTTGTGGATATATTGGAGATCCGCGTGGAATAGGCATAAAGTAGGGGGCAATTGCACAAAAAGTCCCATTGGGTCGAAGGGCATCCGCAAGGACTCTCACCAGATAAGATAAGATAAGATAAGATAATATAAGATAAGACAGGTACGAAGTGGTCCAGAAATCAAATTCCTTGACAGTAAAGTCAAAAGATAAACACATATAGCCTGGTCAGTTTCAATATATCTGATAGGTGATAGCATCTGTAGCTCTTATTAGTAAAAAATATTTTACTACAATATATAGAAGAATGCTTCTATAATTATGAGAACTATCTATAATGCGTTCTGTTCGTTCTTGGTAGCAAAGGCAGAACAGGAGAAAAGATTTAAGAAACTAGTGCCCAACAATTAATCATTTGTAAAAATTATGTTTAAGAACACAGATGAAACCTGTTATATCTCTTAATCCTGTGTAACCTGTGTTGAAGCACCATTTTGGCTAACATCTTGTTTTCATCCACTTTCGGTACCCGGACCGACTTCCGGTTATCAAAATTGAAATTAGCCATCCCCAAAACCCATTTTGATACCTCACGACGAGATTCAAATTATATTTAAGGATATTGAAGTTCTGGACGCATTTTTAAATTTTGAGCTTCGGAGAAATTCGGCTTGGTATCCTTCAGAATTGGATTTGGTAGGCTATTTAATTCAGAAAAATCATGTCGCCAAAATGGCTGACAAAATGCCGTTCAACTATTATTTTTTGCTTTCAGAATCATGCTGCTAAATCTTCTCAACTTATTTTCACTTATATTTGGTTTATTTTACAAAATTGATGGCATGTCTCGAGACCTGGAGGGCATGAAACCAAACATGACATTTAATGCAAACTTAACCATAAATAACAATACTTTAGACATAAATGAAACAATGATAATAACAGAAGTGATAAATTGTAAAGACATACAAAGTTGCTTACCGTGTGAAAATTATTGTATTATACCAACTGCTGCAAGTATATTGGCAGCTGCGTCAACCATAGCCAATAATTTAAGGAGAAGTTTTAAAGGTGACACTACATCAGTGAGTGTAAGGCCTACCCCTGACTTTAATAATAATGATATTTATGAAACGACACCTCTAGTGCTATCCGCCAATCTAATACTTAGTGATCCTTCAACTACAACTCTAATAGATAGATTAGAAGTATATTTAAGTAACATTAATGATACAATTGAAAGCGATGAAAGCAGTGATGGAAGTAATGAAGAGATCAATTATTACGAGGATACAATTGTGGATTCATCAAAAAGCTCGCTGATTACAGAGATTTCAACCAATTTTGATGCAACATTGATTACGTTTACTACTGATGCAACAGATCATACTTATGACTATGATAGTGATATGACAAAAGATTCGTTATATACTACTGAAAGCAATGATTCGGAAAATGATAGCACAACATTCAAATATAATGAAATAGATGTAAGCGAAAACATAAATGATAGCGACGCGACAATGAGTCCGACCGATGGAACAACAAGTGACACTACAGAAATGAGTACGCTTGTATATTCTTTAGATGCCAGTAGCACTACGGAAATGTATACTCCAAAATCATCGTCTGATGATTCGAACACCTCCCAGCAAAGCGAATATACAAATACTGATGATATAGGCATGGTAACAAATGTGTATTCGAGTAGCATTGATGTTACAACAACTTCAAATACCACTACAGAAACACTCCGTCACAAAACCAACCCAAAAATCCACTATAAAAAACACAAAAATACTACAGTAAATTTCACAGATGATTTTAATGAAACTAGGCCAACGGAACCAGCGAAATATTGTCCGTATTATATAATTAACTGTACGATGACTTGTGGAGATAAAAATGTTACTCAAGTTATAATCATATCAAATTGCCAAGTTACCAACAAAACGTATTACGTAACCAGAAGAGTTCCTGTAAACTATAATAAAAGAGAAACATTGAGAGCAAATGTAACTAATTCTTCTGAAGTAGATATTGTTTATATGAAATATAACATTAAAATGTATAATTTGACATCCAGAACTCGATCTAAGTTAACCAAACTATGCTGGGAGACGATGCTGGGTCAAGAGATGGTCAAACTAACTATGATGGATTTGGTAATTTAATTTTAATTAATGTTATTTTGCTGTTGTAATTTTGTTTAGTTTCAATCAATAAATAGCATATGAAAAGGTATCCAAGACAGATACTGTTCCTCTTGTTCACTAAATCTAAGACCTTATAGCATAATATTTGGCTACTTATTCGAATATTATACACTATGGGTATTGTTTTTGCTACACTCGAGCTCAAAAATTATGTTCTTAACTATGAACATGAGGAACCGAAAGATAAATTAGATTCTAAAGCAGTGTCACATTAATATAATATTTTTACAGGTCTTCTTGTTACTGAGCACTTTATTCATGGATTTCTTTCGAGCTCTATTCGTCCGCTACATGAACCGCTGTTGGTGCTGGGATCTCGAAAAACGCTTCCCAGAATACGGGGACTTCAAAATAGCAGAAAACATTCTCCATTTGATCAATAATCAGGGCCAAGTTTGGATGGGAATGTTCTTCTCACCCGGTCTCGTCGTATTAAACGTTTTCAAGTTGATCATCATGATGTATTTACGCTCTTGGGCTGTCATGACGTGCAATGTACCACACGAAGTAGTATTCAGAGTTTCCAAAAGCAACAACTTCTATCTAGGTCTCCTTCTGACTATGTTGTTTCTGTGTGTTTTACCAGTTGGATATTCCATAGTTTGGGTGAAACCATCTTGGCACTGCGGACCATTTTCAGAGTACGAAAAGATATATCAGATAGTGACTCTAAATCTGTCAAAATTGTTACCGAAATCACTAAATTTTGCAATTAAATACATAGTGTCGCCTGCCATTGTAATTCCTTTACTAGTATTACTAATATTAATTATTTATTATTTGATATCGCTGACAAATTCGTTGAGAGAAGCAAATAATGATTTGAAGGTAAGAAATTACAAAATAGCTTCACATACTTATGTGACAATTTAATGTTTCGATGAACTTCTGACCTTCGAATAGAGATAAAATTGACCTTCTCTTTGGATTGACCTACTCGTATATCTTTGCCTCATCTCTCCTCTATCATTTTTCCTTCAATTACACATAGTTCTCATGAACTAATTGTAGCATCGTAAAAAAAATATTTTTTTTTTTATTCCATTTAACAGATTCAACTTCGCCGGGAGCGTACAGAAGAGAGACGCAAGATGTTCCAGCTGGCCGACACGAGGCGAAGAGGCCAGTCAGCCATTGACAACACCCCATTCGCCAGATGGAAGAAAGCCCTGCCTGGATTCCCACTGGGCAAGTCGATCGACTCGGATGACCGGAAAACAGTTACTGATGACGATCCAAAAGTGCCAGCCAAGCCGTTAAAACGAAAAGGTGAGGAGGTAGTTTAAAAAATCAACCACAAAATGTGGCTTGTGTGTATATTTTTCTTATGTTGTTTTATTGTCACACATGTGTCTTCTGTGTCTGTGAATAAAAGTTTATTTCTTTCTTTTAAATTCTGAAGCATTACCTTCATATTTTTTAAATGCTTTTTCCATTAAGATTTAGATTTTCAATATGTTTCAAATATTATTTCATCAACGCTATTCTTATTCAGCTTTTATGTAGGCATTTTAAAAATTAAATTTTCAATTGGAACACAGTGTCTGCTGCTCACTTGGAATACAGTCTCAGCTAACATGCAAATTCAATGAATCCCTGACAAGAATAAATATTTAAGCATGGAATAGGCATCTACTAACTTCAAATTTCATTAAAATAGCTTATTTCGCCTCAGGAAATTTTTTCGCCAAAATCGTCGGGCAAGCAGTAGATAAGAAATCAGATATCAGCGAGATTGACAACGACCCTTCAATCTCTCCAAACAATGGTGACGAAACCGACACAGACTTCCACGAAACACTACCAAGAGACGTCCTTAAAGCAAAGGACATAACCATAATCAAAAGTGACAAGAAAAACGTGGAATTCAAAACCCAAGCCAGCGATGAAAATAAATTAAAAGTCAAAGTTGATAAAGAAGACCGCACAGAAAAGGCAGCAGTTGAGAAAAGAAATAATGAAGAAAAATCACGATTAGTTATTAGCAAAGTCAACGAACTTAGGAATAAACTAAAAACGGATCAACAGCAAAGGAAACAGTCTGATGGCAGTTCAATTATACCTGTTATAACTATAAGTAAGACAGAGAGTGACGAAGAATTTCAACGTGGTAAAGATAAGCAACGTCCAGATAAATCTAGTAAAAAAGCGAAAGACATAAAGTCGCTTCGGCGACAGAGCAGTGTTGACAGCATAAATGAACAGAAAACTGAAAAGAAGAAACCGGAGGATGGACATAAATATCAATATTCACTATAAAAGACCTTTAATAGTAAATTTTTGAGACTTTTCTTAGAGAAGTGCCTTTACCTGAAGAAATATGAAATTTCCAACATTATTTTCCAATATTGCTTATGCTACTTGCAATTTTGAATGTATAAACTAGGACCAAAACTGGAAAACGCGTCTCTAAACAATGCAAGCGGCAAATCATGTAACTGTTGGGATGATAACGGTATCGGAGGGTTTTACCCTGCAGATTCCGGATGTGTCTGTCGCCATTGCGATATTTTAACCGGAAGTACGATATGCCAGAAAAGGTGCAGCCCATACAACATTTTTTGTCGTACTACATTTAGTTTTAGCAAATTTTGTATCCTAAAATATTGAAGAACCATGTGCCAAGCACTAGTATGAACTTCGACAGAACAGGCAAAAACTGAAAAATTGACAGATTTTCCAAGATGGTGGAGGAACATATAGAGCTGGTCGAAAATTTTGGATTAAAACAATCGGACCTCTTTTAGAGTACCGGAGCAACGATTTATTAAATATATGGCGATTATTTTTCTACGAGCACCTTTTCCGGTATACAGTACTACCGGTTCAAATTTCGCAATGACGATAGGTTGATCCGGAATCGGTAGGGTCAATAACCCCTAAAAACGTTGTCACCTCAACTGTTACATGAAAAGAAAAAAGAAAGAAAGAAACATTTATTCACAGACACAGAAGACACACATATTACAAAAAAAAACAACAACAACAGAAGAAAACAAACCACAACATGTGTGTCCCCGCGGCAGTGAAACGGACACTGGCTCAGCATTATGCTGAGGTGTCAGACACCTACAGCGCTGATTTTCAGCCAGTACCGTCGGTGACTCACGGACCGCCATACACTAAATAATAGCCAAAAGAAAAATGATTAAATATGACTGCAAAAGAAAAAATAATACATAAGAGAAAAATAATAATAATATCCTCTTACTACTTACATACAGATATCTAGGGTAGAAACAAAAGAGAACTAAAAATTTTGAAATAGATTTTAACCGGTTGGTATATTTGTTGCTGCTATAGTGCTGGATTAGGATTGGGATTTTTGGAGCGTCAACAAATAGCTTTTAAGCTTACGCTTAAAGGTATACCTGCTAGGCGCCCCTTGGATAGGAGGTGGGAGGTCATACATGATTTGCTTCTTGCATTATA
The DNA here is from genome assembly GCA_963556455.1 of Epiblema foenella. NCBI lineage: Eukaryota > Metazoa > Arthropoda > Insecta > Lepidoptera > Tortricidae > Epiblema > Epiblema foenella. The sequence continues at coordinate 46,691,592 of OY747095.1, forward strand.
CTTTTAAAATGGTCCTAGTCTATGTAAGGCGCCTTGCCGACTTTGCGGGGCGAGGTCGGTATGTGTTATTTTTTCTTTGACGTGGTGTGGGAATACAGGTATCGGCAAATCAGCAAAGATTTAACAGTCATAGTAATCAGTGATTATTAGAGCTAAGAAAATTAAAACACGTACAATTTTCGCTCTTGTCACTATGATAATAAGGAATATACGACTACGTGTTAAAATCTCCTTTACATACACTACACAATTTTATGTAAAATTATTGTTAAGGTTCTTAATATGTTTATTATTGAATAATATATAAGCAGTAGAAATGTTTTGTTTTTTATTCAAAGACTAAAAGTGTTTCCCCTTATGATTTTTCCGCCTTAGGGCTCATTTTCAGTGGTATTTTTGTTAAGGCGAGTGTAGCCATAAAATATTTCCCCAAAAATAAACGAAAAACTGAAGAAGTTCTCAGAAAATATTACGTTTCCACTTGGGTTTTGCTGTTTCAAAGATTTTTAAATAAGTACATAAGATAAATTTTTAAATCCTTTTTTTTTACATTTCTATTGATCAAAATGAACACTGTTTGATCATTGAAAAGTCTTTATGTCACTTGTTGCAATTTCCGTACATACTCACAGTTAAATTGATCGAGTGAAACGAAGTTCTCCGCTTCAGCTTCGACAAAAATGCTTTCGTATATCCGGATTTCCGCTCTCCTCTACAGGTGCATAGTAAAGGGAGAATGTTTTGCGAGTGTGCGTAGTTTCTTTATATGTGTGTTGCCCCCCCCCCCCCCCCCGCTCCCACCAAGAATTTATCTAAATATTTTTTGCTCGGAAAGTGGCGTCGAAGGCGTGTTCCATCTTAAACGCTCTGAGATACTAAGTCATTAAAATTTTTAATTTCAATTTAATAAGTGTGGTTAGATTGTATGAGGTGCATGTTATACAAGCTGCAAGTTCTAAAAACTACACAATTCTAGACGGATTTTTTTTCATTCTTTTGGAGACGCAATATTTTTCTAAAAACAATAAAAGTACTTATCTAAAAAAAATCTTTCTTTCATTCACCAGTTACAGTCGTTGTTATTTTATACTTATAAGCAGTATAATAATTGACGACCGCTTTAGCCTAGTTGGTCGTGACCCTGCCTTCGAAGCTAGAGGTCCCGGGTTCGAATCCCGGTCAGGGCATGTATTTGTGTGATGAACACGAATATTTGTTCCTGAGTCTTGGATGTTTTCTATGTATTTAAGTATCTATTTATTTATATAAGCATGTATATCGTCACTTGGTAGTTGGTACCCATAGTACAAGCTTTGCTTAGTTTGGGACTAGGTTGATTTGTGTAAGATTGTCCAAAATATTTATTATTATTTATTTATTTATTATAATAAAATTACTTTCCTACAATATTTTACCTAAAATTGCCAATATAATCAATACTAGCAATCGCCCTTCAGAGATTGTCGAGACACTGTTGCAAAGAGTACCTTTACAGACGCAAACGTGAAAACGAACATAAAGCTGTACTGAACGGCTGTAAGATAATAAGTAAGCTTGGGGCGTAAATATACAACCATTATCCTTGTCTTTCAGCATCCTTTCTAAAGCCCTTAACCTTTTAGAAGCATAAGTCTTCCCAGAAGTACGTGGTGGCCAATCTCGACATCCTCTCTCATTGTAGTAGCCAACATCATCGAACCTTTTAAAGCATTTATAGGCCATGGACAAATTCCCAATGCATCTGTAGCGTAATGAAGACCTTTTGAAATACAGGTTACCATTTGGATTATCAAACACATCATAGCAGAAAGATGATCCGAATTTAGTCTCGTTTCTACCACATTCATAGCATATCCAGTTAGGTCGCGGGTAATGTCGGGTTTTTCTGGTTGCGTTGGTTTTAGTTGTGGTTGTTTTTTTTGTGGTTGTAGTGGTTGTGGTGGTTGTGTTTTTCTCTGATTTTTTTCTGACTGATTCGAACGGCCGAAAAAACACTGCTTTTCCCGGATCATCATGGAGTTCGTAATATTTCTTCAAATCCTCCTCATATGTATCATCTACATCATAACTTATTTCACCACCTGTTCTCGAGGTTGTCTTCTTAACTTGCCCTGAAGCTGTATTTGATGTTGCGGTCCTAGTTAATATTCCTGGATTGTTTATAAGTCCAAGTAGAGCTAAATTGCTGGGTATAATTCCGTACACGGCATAACCAGCTGGTTCAGCGGTGGTAAAGAAATGCCTCCAAAATTTACTAACCGCAGAACTATATCTTGTGGATGAAAGCGCTTCGCTGCTTTTCTTGGATAGGCGCTCTAAATTAGCAGTGAGAGTTGGTCGAAAGGATTGGAAGTGATCTCTGAAGGTACGTGTTAGTAAAGGGGGTGGGGTTGGAAATGAGAAGGAGGTTGCCTTCAGTATTCTGAATGTAATGGCCGGCCATGGTTCTTCGGGTGGCGCGAAGTTGATATCGTACTGAAACAATTTTGTATGAATACTTGAGCAACTACTTTTAATATAAGTAGGTCTTCAGGTTGTGCAATATGAAGGGAATTTATTTCTAATTAGCGAAGAGTCTCGAACTCAAGAGACGCAGATTAGAACGATGACATGGACTTGGCGGGGACGGAGAGGTTTCTCTCTCTGTCGCCCTATCGACATAAGCCATCCTGCATAATATATATCTTTCCGCATGGGCCAGTCAGTCGGACCCAGGCCCGGCCTAGCTGAGTTTCTTGCTGGACTCTTCTCGTCTAGGCTAAGTTTAGTGAACCAGGGACAAAATTTCCAGCTCGATTCCACTCACACCAGCTGAAGCCGCTCAACCAATCTCACTGGAGCGCACACTCTTAGAGTATCCCAGTGTTTCCCCTTGATCTTCCCCAGGCCACTCTCCATCCGCGCACTCCAATCGCTTTACTGGGCCCGGCTTATAAAGCCACAGTCAGTTTCAAACATAAAACAGCGCTATAGTGCTGTTCAGATATTTTAAAGCACCCTGATATTTTAAAGAGTATTAAAAATAACTGATGGTAACTGTAAGAAGATAATGTCACCAGAGATCGGACAAATTTGCGTCATTGCTAGCAATAATATGGACATGACTCCAAAATTAATCAAAATGTTAATCAATTAATCATTTCTTGAAATAAAACTTGAAAATCCGAAGATAATAATTTATACGTGCATATGATTATTAGCAAAATGTTATTTAAATTGGTTATCGTTTTCGTAAATATTTTTATATAATAAAGAAGTTACGATTTTAAACTGACACGTTTATTTACACTAGAAATAATACGCAACAATCACTACATGGTAAATATCCTGTTTTGATTATTATTTCTGACGAAGAAGTTTTTTAGTGGAATGCGAGCGAAGTTTTACAGCACTTAAGTATATTTTTGATGCAAAAAGAAATTGTCTGTAGAAAATTAAAAAAAATCGGATTATTCTCTTTAATAAATACTAGCGACCCGCCCCGGCTTCGCACGGGTGCAATGCTCAATGCTGATGCATGTATTATACATATGAACCTTCCCCTTGAGTCACTCTATCTATTAAAAAAACCGCATCAAAATCCGTTGCGTAGTTTTAAAGATTTAAGCATACATAGGGATATAGGGACATAGGGACAGAGAAAGCGACTTTGTTTTATACTATGTAGTGATAGTGATATACTTTATCGAAGTTTTGTATTTATTGACTCGGAATCAAATTATATGTCAAGTAAGAAAATAATTAATTGATTAAAATTTTGATTAATTTTGAAGTCATATCCATACTGCGAGTAATGACGCAAATTTGTCCGATCACTGAATGTTCATTGCTGTTAATTATAAGGTCAGCATCTACGTATTGTTTAGTGTTGCACTGGCCGTTATTTTATAAGGTTCTGGCAGAACACCAGCGCTGTGGCATGCCACAGCATTTATGCTGAGCCAGCGCCTATTCTCTGCCACGACACATGACTTATCTGATTAGTTTCTAAGTCTTAGTTCTTAAGTAGTTGCATGTTATTACTTATATACTGTCAGAGTTAATATTTAATTTAATTGTAGTACTGTGTTATTGTTGGAATAGTATAAACATACTCCTTGCTGATTACTGTGTCTGTCAATGAGCTGGGTGACTCAATGTGTCAACGTTTAAAATATTACGTTCGTCGTCATCCGCTTATTCCTATACGGTTGTGTATTTACCGGTTTCTTAATTATCTTCTATAATATATTATTTTCTGCTAGTTCGCGTGTTATTTACTAGAGTTATGCCATGTATGTTGTGGATATGAATAAAGAGTTTATCTATCTATCTATCTAATATCACTTACTGGTTGTAAAGTATTATTGGAGTGTTTCAATCTCTGCCCCTGAAGCTGCGCAATAACATCTGTGCGTACTGCGGGTACGGCATTGAACAACGCACTGTACTTTTTTCTGTGCAATGTCCTATTCTTGGTTCTAATGAAATCCTGAATCAAGACAAAGAAATCTGTTAGGGGACAGTCTTCTATGTTCAAACCATTCAATTTAAATAAATAAATATTAGAGGACAATCTTACACAAATCGAACTAGCCCCACAGTAAGCTCAAGATGGCTTGTGTTATGGGTACTAGACGACGATATATTTAATAGATATAAATACTTAAATACATAGAAAACATCCAAGACTCAGAAACAAATATTCATGATCATCACACAAATATTTGCCCTGACCGGGATTCGAACCCAGGACCGTCAGCTTCACAGGCAGGTGCACTACCCACTAAGCTAAACCGGTCGTCAATTTAGATGGTTGGCAGTCCAAAACTGTGCGTTTCTCAAGAAATTTCCTGCCTCACACAACCAAGCTATGGAATGAACTGTCGCCTGCGGTATTTCCGGACCGATATGACCTTCAAATCTTCAGGAAAAGAGCGTATTCCCTTCTGAAAGGCCGGCAACGCACTTGCGGCTCCTCTGGTGTTGCAGGTGTTTATGGGCGACGGTAATTGCTTACCATCAGGCGATCCGTCCGCTCGTTTGCCCCTTATAACATTAAAAAAAAACTCGGCTCTTCTTATGTGATGTTTAACAGTAGCTCTTCAAAAGTAAAACACCACGAGGAAACTGGACCGGTCTAATACGGATGTGATCGTCATCTGATCTTCCACTCCAAAGGCAAAATTTGCTTAGAGCATTTAAGACTGGAGACGCCTTTGATATACTTACTCCTCTAAGGTATAGTAGAAACTGCCACGTTATTAAAAACTACTTCTAAGCCGTCGTCTCCCGGCGTAAAATTCTCTCTGATTAGGAAAAAGTAGAAAAAAATTTTTTTGACGCAATTTTTTTTTTCTATGGGGCAGAGAGTCCATGTCAGCCAACTGTCCATTCCAAGGCCAAAAATTTATTGTGTCAAAAAAAATTTCTTCTACTTTTTCCTAATCAGAACACAATACCGAATATGCCCTTAAACGGATCCTCACTAGTTTTGTTTGACCCTGAGGGAGGACCTATCGTTAGTTCTATGAGTGACCGCCAGAGGCGCTGTACTTTTGTCCATACAAATCTCCATTTTGCTATTGAAATAGTTTTCTACAGTAGATATCGTATTGTTCGATAGCATCTGTCAAGTTTGCAACTCATGGTACCGATATTCTACAGCTACTTAACAGCTACAAAAGGTTAGTCGCTAACGTTTAGTTTTCGATAGGTAATTTACCGTAGAACTCATACTACCGATCCTTAGTTGTATCAATGACCGCCAGAGGCGCTGCACTTTTGTCCATTCAAATCTCCTTTTGCTATTGAAATAGTTTTCTACAGTAGATATCGTATTGTTCGATAGCATCTGTCAAGTTTGTAACTCATGGTACAGGTTAGTCGCTAACGTTTAGTTTTCGATAGGTTATTTACCGTAGAACTCATACTACCGATCCTTAGTTCTATCAATGACCACCAGAGGCGCTGTACTTTTGTACATACAAATTGTTTACGCAGTCGCTAGCGAGTACGGTCATTGTAAACTGGTAGTGCTTGTATGTGATAGTTAAGAAATTGGTTACTTAAATCTTTTGTTAGGAAAGATACGCAGCAGGCGTCTTACGTCTTAAAGACATTAAGAAACCCTGGGATTAAAACGAGAAGGTTAATGTGATAGTTAAGAAATTGGCTAGATAATCTTTTGTTGGGAAAGATACGCTGATTTGAAGGCGTCTTACGTCTTAAAGGCATTAAGAAACCTTGGGATTAAAACGGTTATTCAACTATGTTTTCCTTCACCGAAAATACCACCTGTACCCATAATTACCGACTGAAAAGACTTAGCACTTCTCCTTAGTTCCTCCTGGATACGTGCAACAACTACTCCTGTACGTCCAAAGGCCACATCTAAGGCTAGCTGAAAATAATAATTTCACCTTTGTACAAATAAGACTGTGGTGTCTTTGGGTAATTCCGAATGTCAAGTAATTCCGAAAATAACATATTTCTGTCTAACTAAATGATTTTCTTGCACTACCCAAATATCAACAAAAAAATTAACATTTCTTTTTGAAATGAAATGAAAATAATTTATTCGTGACATAGATACTAAAAGATAATACATTTTTAACTATTAACTAATAAAATTGCCACGAAATGGTCCCGCCTCAGCATAATGCTGATTCACAAGCCAGCGCTGGTCTTCCGGCGAGACCATTTTTTGTGGATCACGTTGCTCCGCTGTCCGACGCGGCCTTAACCTATTCTGAACGCACCCTTTACGCTTGCGCCAGACAGCGCCATCTGGCAGGCTGCTAATTGACTAATTGTCAATAGGCAAAGCCGTATGTGCATTTTGATGGTGATGATGTTGAGATGCAATAAAATAGCTTAACAAAGACTGGAATTTCTTATTTTCGGATTTACCCGACATTCGAAATTACCCGAAGACACCTTGGTTTATTTTCTGCTATTTACAAACTTAATTTCTAAAATGAAGTGTTGACTGCCAATAAGACCACAGAGTCGAGGATAAGTGGGGCCATCTCTTGGGTTTAATCAGGGCCTGAATTAACCACATCATAAAAGAATGACATACATGGATATGGCTGTAAAGAATTTCTTTTACCTGGGTCATTGTCAAATTTAGGTTCCCGTCTTTTCGGTAGACATACCAAAGTTAAGGGCCACAAAGCTTAATTTTGGATTGGTCTAGTAACCCGTAGAAGGTGTTTCCGTAACTATAAATCCATGTAAAGACATAACTTACACGTACATAAGCCGTTAACTATTGACCACCGGGTGGACAACTTTTGTTTTTACAACTGACAATGACCCGACTGTGTGCATACATGGCAGACGAGGAATGGTATGTTAAGTCGTCGTAAAGTATGATTTAACTAATTTACAATAAATAACGTAGTAAGGGGCGCTCGTGGCCCAGCAGCGAGGGGCGCTCGGTATGCGAGGTTAAGCAACATCGGCCGGGGTCAGTTCTTTGTGACCGCACTCGTGCTTTGGAAGTCACTAGGTATATCCCTCGTTCGCCTTGGTGCGCATATATACTTCGTTGGTGCCGAAAAGGGTATGGCGTCACTCCTACACCAGGGACCGATACCGGTATTTTTAAAAAACCCTGAATAAGCCCGATATTTTGGATTATTTTTTGCTCTTTACGTAGGGCTGAATCACGTATTTAGGTAATAACGTCGTATTATTAGATTGCCCTATTAAAAACGAAATAATGAACCGGTGACCGTAATAATACCGGCATTTTTCTATGGAGAAAATACCGGTATCCGATCCCTGTCCTACACTCGCTATCAAAGTTTCTTAAATCAGTTATACGCATATATAACTTCCCAACAAATTTCATTGGACTTCGGTCCCTGAGAGATCCCTCTATTGTCTTTTCTTCCTGTGTCCTATCTATTGTATATATGCACAAATATAATTTGTATATATAGATAGATACTCCCTTTTCTGTACATATCCCACCCTGTAGATACTCTATGTACGAACACATCCTGTGTATCCAAAAGGTTAACCTTTACCGTTGTATCTTCAATATATTCTCCATCTTCACCCGTTTTTGTCAAATGGTAACGTTTATTGTCATCATCATAATCAGTTCTGTCACCATCAACATCGGACACATATGTCATGTCATCACCGGTTTGGTCAAGTTCAACACAGTGCGATTGAATTATTACAAATAAATACGTAGTTATTATAATTCTTGACATTCTGTAATGTAAACAATGTGTTATTTATGTTTGACCAATATTTGACAGTTGACACATGGCTTATTTTTTCTGGATGACGTACACGGAGGAGTCCAAACAAAAAAAGCCTAATTTGGAGTAGCACGATTTGTTAGATATTTTTCCCAGAAGCGCTATTTCCTTTTCAATTATACTTTTTCTTATACATAATTTTCACTTTTTTTTAATGCAGATTTTGTAATACTTGGCCCTCACTTCATATTTTTGTATTGTTATTTAGAAAGAGGTTAAATTGCAGTATCACTTCCGATAGTTTTGGTAATTAACGAACCACAGCTAATATCCATAAATTGAGTAACTCAGTGGTCCTTGGATGTCTCACCATATGTGTGAAAAAAAAACGTTTTTACCACTGTGTTACCCATCTTTTACAGCAATATGTTAATATTTAAGTATTTTTACCTATAAATTCCTTTTATTAGGTTCAGGTACTATTTCGGAATCCTATTTTTGTACACTAATTCAATATATATCATAGTTTTTTTTGTAACAGAAAACTGGTCATGAAAAAGTAGAATGACTAAATACCAATAATAATAAAATAAATAAAGAAAGCAATATAAAGATCTCTTGTTTCAACCACGCTGTAAAACTGATATTTATAAAAGAAATGTATACAACATGAGTATCACGATTTACAATAAGTTGCCGGTAGAAATAAAAATTCTTGAGGGTAACAAATTTAAACAAACTCTAAGAACTTGGCTTCTAAATCACTGTTTCTATAAAGTCAGTGAATATCTAGACAAAACTGTTTCTTGATGTTTAGGTTGTAGATAGTCTCGGCAAACTTTATTTTGTCTGTTACCTTTGATGTTACAAAATAAAATATAAATATAAGTAGGTAATTAAATAAGTATAAATGAAATAAATGAACTTTATTCTGCAAGTAGGCCGCAAAGGCACTTTTACAAGTCAAAAACTACTAGCGTTTCTCAAGAGACCACTGCCGAGAAGAAACGCCGAAAGAAACTCGACAGTCAGTCATTTTCTCCAAAATATGCTTATTACAATGATACTACTTAACCTACTTAAGTAAACGTATAAAAAATGTTAATACCTAAAAGTATTTGTTGTAAATGCTATCTATAGATTATGATTAAGAACCACCATAATAATATTTTATGGTACAAATAATATTTGCATGCTGTTTGTAACAGCTGAAAAAGATGGAAAAACTGTATATTTACTCTACCACATGTAAAATAAACTCTTTTTCTGCAAATAAATTTTATTATTATTATTACCAGATACCAAAAACTAGTTGAATAAAGACTCCACAAACTTACATAGGTATTTATGAACAGTGCATGTTAAATAAGACCTTATAATATTAAAAGACCATGACTTTACGAGTAAAGTCAAAGGAATTAATATGATATGTACGTTCCCAAAGTGACGTTAAGAGGCCTTATAAGTTTTAAAATGTTTTGATTTCAAATTATGACAATGGTATTGATGTAATAATACTGGCTGTGGAATACCCATCATAGAACACTAGATTCCTTTTCTTTTTATGATATATTATTTTATACATATTGTATTATTTAACGTAATAAAGTTCCTCTATCTCTCTCATTTAAGGAGCCATAAAGATTCATATTAAATTCCAAAGTAATAAATTTGATGTAATTATACCAATAAAGTGATTAAAGGATACGATGACTTTATAAAGTTTGAGATTGTGACATTGCTGTTTTGATTTTATTGTGCGTAGTAGAATTTAAGCGGAAAACAGCCGTTATTAGTTTGAAAATTCACGTTTTGGGGTGATATTTGAAACGATATTTCTTAAAAAATCCAAAAAATACATTTAAAATTTATGCTATTAGGTTGCAGTCTTGCTCTAGATAGTAACTTTGATAAAATGTCAAGATACGCGTAAAAAACAGGTAAATGCCTAAATAGATGAGCATTTTTCTCATAAGGCCTCTTAATATCTGTACCGCTTTTACGCCCTTGTCATTAGTTTTAATCGCATATTTGTCACTCACTGTATTGCATATATTTTCAAAGCTAACTGTACAGTCGCCATTAGATATATCGGAGCGAACGAGGTGCTCACAAATATCTGAACACGACTCTATTGTCAAGGCGTTAAAGTGCATGCTCAAATATTTTTGAGCACCCTGAAGAATACAGATATATTTGATGGCGGCTGTACTATACGAAATAGTCAATACACAAAAATTTTGCACTCAACCGTTTATCCCTAAAGCTTCAAAAGGAACCAGTCCGCGACCCTCCAAACCCTTGCCACAAAAAAACGCTGGCGCATCGTCGCACGCGCATCCCGTCATTCAGCGCCCAGCCGCCGCGCGCACAACATGCGGGCGGCCATCATTGTTTTACTCCTGCACGGAGTAGCGGGGGAGATCCTCACCCCCCCTTACCTTAATCTGGCTTTAGGGAAGAAGATAACTGCTACAGCGACGTGTGGGGACATCAACCAGGAGTTATACTGCGAGCTGACTGGTTCGACTGATGAAACTGTGATCCAAGGGCAGGTTAGTGAATTGAGCTTTATTTGTATTGGAATAAGGGTTAGCGTTTCCTGTGAAAGATTTTAGTTGGCTGAATGAGTTAGACCTGTGTTTTTATTAAGTTGTTTTTAATTACATCAGTGTGTTAAAGGTTTATTGCTCTGTTATAAATACTAGGTAAATGTCCTAGTGTTCGACACCTTAGTGCCCAATAAATGACGCCTATTAATTATCTCTGTCATCATTAATATTTATTTATTTGTGTGACGACCGCTTTAGCCTAGTTGGTAGTGACCCTGCCTTCGAAGCTGGAGGTCCCGGGTTCGAATCCCGGTCAGGGCAAGTATCTGTGTGATGAACACGAATATTTGTTCCTGAGTCTTGGATGTTTTCTATGTATTTAAGTATCTATTTATCTATATAAGTATGTATATCGTCACTTGGTACCCATAGTACAAGCTTTGCTTAGTTTGGGACTAGGTTGATTTGTGTAAGATTGTCCAAAAATATTTATTTATTTATATTTATTTTATTTAACCTTTATTGCACTAAAGTAAAACTTATCATACAAAAGGAGGACTTAATGCTATAAGCATCCTCTACCAGTCAACCTTAGGGCAAAGCAGAATTGTGGGCGTTGCATTGTTGGAGCAATATTTGTCATATTGAAAATGTATTTGGACAATGTCTGTGTGATTTTGTATGACAACACGAAATGTAAACTGACTCGGATCTAAGTATGCAGACATTTATGAACTATTAAGTTATCATATTAAGTGCTTACTTAAGTAATATATTTATCATTTTAATATCGTTAAACGATCTATTGCATAAGTATTTATTGATTTATGATGCGGAATCTCGGAAACTGGGTTGCAAACGAGAGTACAGTCGAGTTCGATAATATGTGCACGGACAAAGTAATCAAAAATATGTGAACACTACGCTATTGTTAATGACATAAGGTTTTTCAGATATTTTGCATATGTACATATTTATGAACTCGTCTGTAACCTCTTTGGTTGTCAGTAGACACCGTAGCATATGGACATAACTTACAAGTTATCAAGTATTAATGAACATCTGGAGATATCGGTTGACAACCAAAAGTCACTAATGGAAGAAATCGCTCTTTAGCGATAAGACCGCCTGTTGTTTGCCTCTAATCATTGTGTTTTTGTACTGTACTGTATCCTTTGATTGACGTGTGCAATAAAGAGTATTTGTATTGTATTGCATTGTATAATTAACAGCCCAGGGTCTGTTATCAACAAACCGACTCGTCCTCACCTCAGGACATTTTATTTTATACAACGCCGGTGGCAAACAAGCGTACGGTCGACCTGATGGTAAGAGGCCACCGCAGTTCTAACACAGTTTAACAGATCTAACTTTTTTAAATAATGTTGGATTTGTTTTTACAAAAATGGCCACTTCGAGGATGTATAGGCAAGGCAACGTTAACAAATTCAGTTTTTTAAAGTGCGGAACGCAGCTGTCAGTTTGCTTTAATAATAATAATAATAATATTAGACGACAATCTTACACAAATCGAACTAGTCCCACAGTAAGCTCAAGAAGGCTTGTGTTATGGGTACTAGACGACGATATATTTAATAGATATAAATACTTAAATACATAGAAAACATCCAAGACTCAGAAACAAATATTCACGCTCATCACACAAATATTTGCCCTGACCGGGATTCGAACCCAGGACCGTCAGCTTTGCTTTGCTAAGAAAAAAAGCTCTGACAATCCCGATCGTGACACCAGTGACGTCACTGTCGTCGACACACACGTCCGCATACCGTCGATAGGCTGATGACGTAGGTCGTGTCATTCTACTAACCGATGTACCGGATTGATATACCGCAGTATATTATTGTATCATGCTCACCACCAGCAACTCACCACATACTTACATAACAAGTCTTGAAGTTTTGACGACCGGTTTAGCCTAGTGGGTAGTGCACCTGCCTGTGAAGCTGACGGTCCTGGGCTCGAATCCCGGTCAGGGCAAATATTTGTGTGATGAGCATGAATATTTGTTTCGAGTCTTGGATGTTTTCTATGTATTTAAGTATTTATATCTATTAAATATATCGTCGTCTAGTACCCATAACACAAGCCTTCTTGAGCTTACTGTGGGGCTAGTTCGATTTGTGTAAGATTGTCCTCTAATATTTATTTATTTTATTTATTTATTTATTAAAATGGGCGTAGTGCAGTTCATTTTAGATGCCATGCTAAATTCCGCGTCGCTATTTTTAGTACAAAGCAACAAGGTATCTTGATATTTGTGTTTATGTCAATATAATTTGTTTAATTTTTTACTTTTGCTCTGCGAAATTGTTTTGATGTCATCGGACATAATTTATTTATTTTGACCTGTTTGTTAGCAACTGCTTAAACAATTTAGTATGCCGATTCTTAGTTCTATTGCGTAACCGCCAGAGGCGCTGTACTTTTGCCCATACAAATTCTTACGCAGTACCTAGCGAGTACGGTCATGTAAACTCTCATAGTCAAATATGGCGCCGGCAGCTGTCATCTCATAGAAACTTGTCAAACTTTTCATACAAACAGATTTTAATGAACACCGCTTACGATTACAGACGGTTTGGTGCAACCCACCCTAAGGGTCGGTTGCACCAACATACGATCACAGGCCGGTCATCGTCAAATATGGCGCCGGCAGCTGTCATCCCATAAAAACTTGTCAAACTTTTCACACAATCAGATTTTAACGAACACCGCTTACGATTACAGACGGTTTGGTGCAACCCACCCTTAGATGGGTATGCTATCTATGCACGAATAGTGGAAAAGCGCTTTCGCTATTTCACCTAGATGGCGCTCTAGTCAATTATGTAAAACACTGAAAATATTTCGATTAGGTTTAAATATCCGCTGTCTAGATTGTCCGCCGCACCTTATTTTTTAAATCTACGTTCTATAATATGCTTCTAGTTTAACATTGCGTACAAGAGAGGGCATAAATATGTAAAAAAATAATTAAAATTTTAAACTGTTTATTTCAAAAAAGAAAATTAATTACATTTTATGTTAATTACTTAGCAAAAGCTAGCTAGCTTAGCTTTTAATGTAATTTCAATTTAAAATTTATTAATTTATGAACATTTGTCTGGAATAAAATTATTTCATTTCATTTCATTTTCATTTCATTTTAATTTCATTTTCATTTCATTTCATTTTCATTTCATTTCATTTAGCTAAATCTTTACATTTTAAGATTGTGATGCTAAGCTTATATTTTATTTAATATATGTATACATTTTTATATCTTATTTCAATGGAATAAGGTCGTAAAATGTATACATATTATTGCCATTGACTTAACGAAATTGTAATGAGTGATATAGCTTTTTAAACATTGTCAGTAAATGCCTATAACGGTCGTTTTAATCGCCTATTGCCGGGACCACTATAAGCGTCGTTATTCATTAAGCGGTTAACATACATTGAGATAAGGTACCGGCCTATAAACTAGCGATAACGTATCTCATCCTGCCGCCTTCTTGATAACGGGTTCGATGCTCGCTTTTGTGGACATCTCGTAATTACAATGGTATTAATAAGTTTCTCTGAAATATTGACGTTATGTTTGTTATAACATGCTGCGAAATACCATGTTTCGGGTGCGGCGCAACTCGTATAACTAGAAGGCCTCGTTAACACTCGGCCATCTATAACTACTCGGCCGGCAAGCCCTCTGTGTATGTACACGACCCGAGGAGTATTTTAAATATTACGGTTATGCAACAATTTTAACTTTAGGTAATGTGTTAGAAACAAATATCTATGAAGGGTATCTTCAAATTTTATCAATGACCTATGCCCCGGCAGCTTATCAGACTAGCAACTAGTTTAATATTTCAAGCGACTCAAAAATATCTACATAATAACTTATTTTCAACCCTGTGAAAATTGTAAAGGCACTTTTCCGCCAATTAGAAATTGGGGGTTTGTTTTTAGGCTTTCGTAGTGAACAAGGAACCCTTATAGTTTCGCCATGTCCGTCCGTCCGTCCCCCGCTTTTCTCAGTAACCGTTAGTACTAGAAAGCTGTAATTTAGCATGAGTATACATATCAATGACGCCGACAAAACGGTAAATAAAATCTAAATAAAATTTTTTTAGGGTACCTCCCCTACAAATAAAGTGGTGGTGCAATTTTTTTTCTACCAAACCCCCATCATGTAGGGTATCGTTGGATACAAGAATCGGTTGGCGTAATATTAAGCTTTGAAGTGATAATTTTTGCTATGGTCAAGTGTCCCCCCCCCCCCCCCTGCCAACTAAACGGTGGCTACTAGGCATGTGAAAAAAATCATGGTAGTAGTATATACGATGAATTTACAAGGAAAACTATCACAGCTAAGTAGATATTACCGTAAAGGGCAAAAATATGTATACAACACAACATCTCAAAAAAGTACATCATCAGTACTAAGATCAGTAAAAACCCTTCTACGAGTACCTATTTCGTCCCTTCAAGGTATGATTTTCAGGATAAAAAGTATCCTGTATGTTAATCTAGGCTTTAAACTCGCTGTTTATCAAATTTCATCACAATTCGTTAAGCCGTTTTTGCGTGATTGAGTTACAAACATTCAAGGCCCATTCTACTTTTTCATGTACATAATTTACAGACACTTTTTTTAAACGCAGATTTTGAAATAATTGGTGGTCACTTCATATTTTTGTATTGTTATTTAGAAAGAGGTTTAATTAGATTACCACTGATAGTTTTGGTAATTAACGAACCACAGGTAATATCCATAAATCGAGTAACTCAGTGGTGCTTGGATGTCTCACCATTTGTATGAAAAAATGGTTTTTACCACTGTGTTACCCGCCTTTTACAGCAATATGTTAATATTTAAGTATTTTTACCTATAAATTCCTTTTATTAGGTTCAGTTACTATTTCGAAATCCTATTTTTGGACACTAATTCAATACATATCATAGTTTTTTTTGTAATAGATGGTCATGAATAAGTAGAATGATCCAAACATTTAAATTTTGGTATTGATAGTATTAGTAGGATATTAAAAGCCAAGTCTAAATAAAGAACAAAAAACAGGCAAAAACTAGTTTGACTGACTGCCTAGTTATTCAATCTCGCAATACGTAAGTTGATACCTAATACTCTGTTATAATAATTTATGGCAGAGTATTTTGATTATCACAGCGTATATAAATTACACACATAAAAAATGCCACGCCGCAAGTTTAAAATTGCAAGACAATGTTTAGGCCATCTTCACAAGCGAAACAAATATACCAATGCGGTTGGTACTATTAAAAACTGAGGTGCTCGCTACATTTTGTTGTTCATAAAGGCTTGGGTGTCCGCAAATATAAGTTTGTGCCATGTGGCAAGCAAATGTTTATGTCTTGCCGAAAATGAATAGTCGGGATTGAAAAGGGCTTTGTTTTTCGTTGCCTTTATTTAGACGTTTTACTCGCGATATTATTGACATTCCAATACGTATTGTGTTTCGATCCCCAACGCGCCCAAAAGAGGGGTGTTACCTAATTTTAAGTTTCACATGTGTATATTGTATGGTGTCTTCGGGTAATTCCGAAAATAACAGATTTCTATCTAAGTGATAAAAAAAATTAAAAGTTAAAAATTTAAATTATTTATTTCATTGAATTCATAATAAAGTTACATTTTTTCTATACTTAACTACTAATAATCTTAATTATAAAAGATTTTTTTGAGTTAAGGAGCGTTCTTACTTCTTACATAATCATTAAGTTAAACTGTTACATATATCTTCGATAGTTGATTTTTGTTTCGCAGCATATGCTGTTTGACAATGGTTCTTGTTTGACTACAGGTTTTACCCTCAATTTTAAGTATTAGGTCACTAGGAAATCTATTTAGTATTGAAGGGAGAATACAATTCCATACCCTCTGCCCATATTCATTATTATTTTTGCCTACTTCATAGGTTGGGAGATTGATTTTGTTGCACTACCCAAACATCAACAAAAAAATTAACATTTCTTTTTAATGGTGATGATGATGAGATGCAATATAAAATAGTTTAGTTAGACTGGAATTTGTTATTTTCGGAATTACCCGACATTCAAAATTATCCGAACACACCTTATATTTATTACACCACTAATATAAACATGAAACAAACAACACAAAACACAATTAAAATATAAAGTTACGTACACGGCTGGATACCATCCTTACTTGGTCGAAATTCCTCTTATTCGAACCAAGCGCTTTGCATCATCTTTTATAATGCGCACTTCTAAGGTTTGGAATTCTCTGCCGGCGCTTGTGTTTCCGAGCTCATATAACCTAGACCTTTTTAGGGCACGAGTGAATAGGCTCCTTCTGGGTGAGCTCGCTTCATCGTCGGCCTCATCTTTGCCCCCTGGCTAGATGCTGGCCAAGAGCGATCCCATTTTTAATAAAAATAATAATAATACACCACTAACCTAATTAAACTAACTAAACCTACCTACCATGGGGTCCTGGTGCGAAGGCGCTCTTCAAGGAAATAGCGGGGGGCTTTTTTTTTTTTTTTTATAAAATAAATAAATATTAGAGGACAATCTTACACAAATCGAACTAGCCCCACAGTAAGCTCAAGAAGGCTTGTGCTATGGGTACTAGACGACGATATATTTAATAGATATAAATACTTAAATACATAGAAAACATCCAAGACTCAGAAACAAATATTCATGCTGATCACACAAATATTTGCCCTGACCGGGATTCGAACCCAGGACCGTCAGCTTCACAGGCAGGTGCACTACCGACTAGGCTAAACCGGTCGTCAAATGTTTGTATATTAATATTCATTTATTCATAAAGCATAAACATTTCACATGTAGTATACGTTTATATCTTTCTGTCTGTATCCTTATGAGATATTATGTGCATGCATCCGTTTATGATATCATAGCCCCATAACGGATGAGCCGATTTGATTGCAAAAGTACAATCGAATCGGTTCATCCGTTATGAAAAAATTGTTCGATTAAAAAATCGAGTCCTAATTTCGGAGATGATTCTTAGCTATGTTATTGTCAGGGGTTTTATAATATTTTTAAAGTATTTAACTTAAAATTGACCGAGTGAAACGAAGGTCTCCGCTTCAGCTTCGACAAAAATGCTTTCGTGTGTCCAGATTCCGGATTTCCGTTTGTTCTCGTCAACAGGTCGCAATTCTCAACCGATTCTCGTGGAATTTCGTGAGCAGGTTCGATAGTTATATAATTTTTTTTTATCGAGACGGTTTTGACGGACGAGCGCGATATTGACTCGTAAACGTAACGAAGGACTTCAGATTTTACTCCCGAGCGTAGCGAAGGTGCAATGAGTTAATTCCCGAGGGAATTAAGACTGAGTCCTGAGTCTAGTGAGGGATTTAAGCGCACACTAAACTAAAACAGTTTTATCCCCGAGGAGTAAACTCTTTTCTCACCTTTTGCGAGACAATAAAAAAAAAATTAAGGCTACTTAACTAGAAACAGAATCAATCAGTCCGCCAATGCCCAATCACTTTCGTGACTCGCCATGTTGTTAGAATTGTGGCTCCTATTTTTGTAGAATCTTTAGTTTTACTCCGTATAATGCAGCTTTTTGTAGCACTCACGGCTTTTGGTTTAGGTATTGAACAGTAAGTACATTACTGAAAAGGCCGCGAATGAAGGAAGGGCATCCCTGTTCCGGCCCAGGCCATTTCTCAAAAAAAAAATATTATTATTATTATAAAATCTGACCTAAGATCTAAAATAAATAAAGAGAATAATAATATTATTTCGGACAGAATCCATATGAGTTAGTTACAGACTTATAAACTAGTGTTAGCTAATTACCTTACTACACGAACACTTACAGAATCTATAAATTATTTTATACATGTATGGAGCTTAGTCCATCTATGCATAAGGGGGGAATCCCATCTATCAGCTAAAATGCAACAGTTTGAAAATTATAAGGAAGCTCCAAATTGAATTCCAAGGATTTCTGTCATAATTAGAGACAAGAGCGGCAGCAGCCTGCTTGCGGCGCTGGCTGCCGGCTTCGTCGTCGTGTTTTGTTTCAAACTCGACGGCCGCGGGCGAGCGACACGGTTCGTGGAGCTGGCGCGTCCTGTGCGAGTTCCCACGTGCCCGCCGGCGGGAATACCGAAGCGTACACTTAGGCATTCCCGCCGGCGGGGAGGTCCACCGCGCGATCGCTACAACACTGACACATATAGTCCCGGTACCGCCACAGACCGGGTAGAGTCACTCTGACCCAGGTCGGGCCTAGCTGAGTTTCTTGCTGGACTCTTCTCAGCTAGGCTAGGTTTAGTGAACCAGCGACAAAACTCCCAGTAGCTCGATTCCACTCACACCTCAGATTCGGTTGAAACCGCTCAACCAAACTCACTGGAGCGCAAACTCTTAGAGTATTCCAGTGTTCCAAACCACACGCGCGGTCGTGCCGGAGGCTTTCCCCTGGATTTTTCCCAGGCTACTCTCCAACCGCACACTCCTATCGCTTTATTGGGCCCGGCCTATAAAGCCACATTCAGGGGGGTTAGCAGAACTACCGCTGCGACGCGACGCGAGTAGAGAAAAAGCTATCCTCCTCTTTCTAACCCGCCCAGTTCGAACGGGACAGGAATCGCTGAGTCGCGCGAGATACGATTTGTCAGCAAGTTGTGCTAGCCCCCACTGGTTCAAAAAAAAAAACGCGTTCCCGTCGCCGTGCTGACTTCACGAAATTAGACTTTAAAGATACATAGTTCTTACTAAACTTTCATAGTTCTTATTGTTACAACCATGAAAGTGAAATCACATTATTATCCTGCGGGTTATAATGAAATTCAGTACAATATTACAACCCGGCTCAAGCAGAGGGCTATAATGATTTGCTTAAGGTTTGCATGATTCATAATTAGCCATTGTCGAGCGGTATGGTGTGTAAAATAATTTATAGGTATAGTTACTTCACAATTTTAGATTAATTTTAAAAGTTACGCTGGCGGTATTTAAAGAGTAACTTTTTGGCCTCAATAAGTTACAATACAATACAATACAAATATTCTTTATTGCTCACCAAACGAAGTACATTCAAAGAACAACAGAAATTAAAATACATGTAACAGTGGTAGACAACAGGCGGTCTTATCGCTAACAAGCGATCTCTTCCAGACAACCTTTGGGTAGTAGAAACTAAGCTAGAAAATTTAAATTACTTGAGGTAGGTGAAACAGAAAAATAAAGTATAAAATACCTATAATACTAACTATGACTATAAGAAGCACCAATCGATAAGTTACGTTTTAGAATATTTTTTATTTATTTAATTTTAAGGGAAAATATGGTTGTTAGATATATGAGGTAGTCCATATTAAAAGGGACCTTATAGCGGCCGGCACTTAAGCCCTTATTGCCGCTGTTCCAATACAACAATGAATAGGTGCAACGTAAGTGCCTGCCGCCATAAGGTCCCTTTCGATGTGGATTATCATGTGTTCCAAGACACCGTCCTTACCATTTCCGAGAGTATTGGGATCCTTGATGTCGACATCTCCAGCACCGTCCAATTTCGGAGCTTTTTAGAAGGCAAAGCCAAGCTGGCATCCAAAAAGCTAGGTGTGCTCAATAGAGCGAAGCGGTACTTCACTCCGGGACAGAGACATCTATTATATAAGTTACAAGTCCGTTCCCACATGGACTATTGCTATCACCTCTGGGCGGGAGCATCTGGATACCAGCTTGGGCCTTTTGACTCGCTTTAGAGACGTGCTGTGCGGATTGTAGACGATCCGAGAAATGGATGGAAAAAAAACGGTTGACCAACCTCTGCAAGCGTGCACGATGCAGTTCAACAGCATGATAGAATGTGATGAGAAGAATGTGTTTATATATGTATATTAAAGTGTCCTTGTGGCATGAACATATTTTGATTTCGGATTCTTTTCATCCAGGTCTGTGAATACTGTCGGGACGCCAATGACCAGATACGGCATCCGCCTGAATATGCAGTCGACGGATTGGAGACGCGGTGGCAGAGTCCCCCTTTATCCAGGGGGATGAAATACAATGAGGTCAACCTTACCATCGACTTAGGACAGGTTAGTAATTGACACCAATTGTTGACACAGCATCTACGACCTGTAATAGCTCACGGCTGGACATAGGCCACTTTTCATTTTTTTTTTTAATTAAAAATGGCATCGCTCTTGGCCAGCATCTAGCCAGGGGGCAAAGATGAGGCCGACGATGAAACGAGCTCACCCAGAAGGTGCCTATTCACTCGTGCCTTAAAAAGGTCTAGGTTATATGAGCTCGGAAACACACGCCGGCAGAGCATTCCAAACCTTAGAAGTGCGCATTATAAAAGATGATGCAAAGCGCTTGGTTTGAATAAGAGGAATTTCGACCAAGTAAGGATGGTATCCAGCCGTACGTCTGGATGTCCGATAGAAGAAGGGGGAAGGCGGTATGAGCTCATGGAGCTCCTGAGCACACTCTCCGAAGTACAAATACACAGGGCGGGCATTATTATTATTATACAGGGCGTCCCACGGCTATGCCACATGGAAGGAAAGTACCTTGAATATTGTAGATGGAGCATTTTACTGAAAAAAGACATTATTTTAATTTTAAAAACAATTTAAACTGTATTCACAGATATTTAAATAATAATTAAACCTTGAACCGGGAATCGAGTTATTCAGTATATATATTCACACTAAGTTATTCAGTGGCTCAAATTTGTAACAAAATTCGCCTATAGATGGCACCTCGGTACGCGAGTCAGACTCGCACTTGACCGGTGATTTTTTCTTTCACAACTCCCTATCGCTATATCCTTCTCCATATTATCTAACCTTCTTGTCACATTACTTTTTGAACAACATCGTACCTAAGTCTGTCAGTTAGCGCTGACTGAAATACTTCGGTTTCGATGCCCAAGCGCAGCTATCCTGGTCTAAATTTAGGTTTATGTCCTGGGAGTGGTGTAACCGGGGTCAAAGAACTCCCGGGACTATATTTGGCCACGTGCGCTCGCGTCACTGCTATGTTAACTGAAGTTAAGATAACAGAGTGCAGAAGAATCCACTTATTATCAGAGGTCGGACAAATTTGCGTCATGGCTAGCAATAATGTGGACATGACTCCAAAGTTAATCAAAATGTAAATTATAACCTATAAATTTTAAATGAACTTTTAGATTTAATTTTTCATTTCCTCGCACAATGCATTATAAAACTTTGTACGATACGTGTTCGGAAACGCAATTTTTTGACCCAACTCGTGTTGGTCAAAAACACTCGCTGATCGCTCGTGTTTTTGTTCAGCACCAAGAATTGATTACTTTCCGAACTTGTGTCGTAAATAACTATTTTTTATTACATGAGAATAGGGACTTCATTCGTTTGTCTATGATTAAAAAAAAATCTCGGAGGTTGGAATTGCCGCCATTACTTTTGTCATTATTGGTTTTTTGCTTTTACGAAAGTAGAATTATGATATGAACGTAGATAAAGTAGTGTATGCAATTGTACATAATTAGACCTTAAAACACTCATGGGATCCTATTATGAAACTCGCTGACGCTCGTTTCATAAAACCACACTCGTGTTTTAAGATCTCATTATGTATCACTTGCATAAACTACTATAATGTTGCTAGTTAGAGTTTTTCATAGCGTCAAAAACGTTTTTCTCTTACAATAAAGTTTTGACGTCATATGCGTAGCTTCTTTTGATGCTGACTGTCCATGTTATACCAGAAGGCCAATAGAATTAAAATCCATTTTTATAGAAATTCGGCCTGTAATAATAGATTGTTAAGGGTTGAAAGCTAGATATTTCAGATAAGACATTTCTTTCTTCTGAAATAGATGGTTTCACCCGAGTTAAAAGATGCTTTTCATTCCAAATACGAGGAAACTAAAAAATATTAAAATTTGCAAAAACATTGTTAGTAAGTCAAATCTTATTAAATCCATTTTAGAATCGTTTGTGTATGGACTATATTTGGCGGGAAGTGCATGTTGGCTGACGTTATTTAATATAGTATTTGTGTGAGGACCGTTTCCCGGAAGCGAATCTGTAGTATAATATAAATAACTTATATTGAACAAATGAATGCTTATAATTAAAATTTATTGAAGATATTGAAAATTATCTATAAAATTTTTGACTACTTCCATACCTAATTTAAAATTCTTATTCTTTGTAAGTGATTATCGATAATCTTCAATTATAACTGGAACATTCTGCTTTTTCATGTACATAATTTTCAGACACTTTTTTTATGCAGATTTTGGAATACTTGGCCCTCACTTCATATTTTTGTATTGTTATTTAGAAAAAGGTTTAATTGCAGTATCACTTCCGATAGTTTTGGTAATTAACGAACCACAGCCAATATCCATAAATCGAGTAACTCAGTGGTCCTTCGATATCTCACCATTTGTATGAAAAAATGGTTTTTACCACGGTGTTACCCACCTTTTACAGCAATATGTTAATATTTAAGTATTTTTATCTACAAAGCCTTTTATTAGGTTCAGATACTATTTAGAAATCCTATTTTTGTACACTAATTCAATACATTTCATAGATTTTTTTTTGTAACAGAAAACTGGTCATGAAAAAGTAGAATGACCCTATTACAATTTAGTAGCAGTGCAATTATGGCTAAAAACATAATTTATAATATTAACTCTTAATAATTATTAACATAGTTTGAAATCAATATTTTTTTACGAAAGTGTGTGTACCTACATGTTTCTGCCATTGCTCAATTTTTTTATTACTAGAGAATAAGAAAAAATTCTTGCTCAACAATCAAGTCTTGTTCACATATTTTTGATCACTATATCCGTGCATAAATTTTCGAACTCGACGGTGCATTATGTCTTCATCGATATATTGAAAACTTCTAACCGTCAAATTGCTCACTCATTTGACAAAGGGGGGTCGAAGTTGCACCACGTCCGTAGGGAGTACCCACCGCTACCCTACACGTGACCTCTGGGTGGTGCTAAAAGTACAACAAAACTGGTAATCGTATTGTCTTCTCGAAGATCTCACGGTTCGAAATAACTGCCATACGATAAATATTTTTTTTTTTTAATATCCTTTCAATCTTGCAATCTGCCTGTGTCAAGCAAGCATTTAGCTAGAGTTAAGTGCTTAGTTATTGGCATAAATGGTATTTGTCCATTGACAAATCCATGAGTTAAATATTGTCTGTTGCGACTATATTAGGTCTTGCGGGACTCTCCGCCTGTCTCTTAAAGGGGCATGCTCTTTTGTCCATTAAATTACAGGCCAGCTGGTTTGGATGCTTTTCAATTCTTTTTGCGTAAGATTTCAGTTTGATGGATATCTCTTGTTTAACGGTTGGTATGTTCAGGTCTTGGTGAAGTTGGTTGTTAGTGATATACCATGGTGCATCTGTTATCATACGCAGCATTTTGGATTGAAATCGCTGGAGGATCTCTATGTTTGAGTTCGCTGCTGTGCCCCACAGCTCCACTCCGTAAGACCAAATGGGTTTGAGTATACATTTGTATAGCAGAAGTTTGTTTTCCAATGATAATTTAGACTTCCTCGCCATTAGCCAATAAACAAATGAACTACGGTATTATTCGCTTCTGCACAGGTTCATACACGGATTTAGGTTCGCGTCTTCTGTGGACATACCAAAAGTTAAGAGCTACAATGCTTTTTGGATTGGACCAGTAACCCGCATAAACTGTGTCTCCCTTTCTATATACTTGTAATAGAAACATAGCTAACATGCACATAAGCCGTTAACTATTGAGCACAGGAGCGACGACTTTTGTTTTTTCAACTAAGTATGACCCGAGTACTTAATTTTCGGTCTGATATTTAATGTCTTACCGGGATGTAACTTTGCCACCATGCTGCCTAACTACCCGTTTCTTTCTGCGTGTACTAATTGAAAAGAGATAGTATCTATAGTTGCGAGATAGTTTGCGCCGACTTGTTGCATTGCTGCTCTATAGGTGCGCTACCTAGACTAAGTATATCTAATCCTTCGCGTTTGTAACCTTCACTTAACCTAAAAAGTCTCAAGTCCTCTTCAATGCTCACACTATTCTAGTCGTAAAACTTATATGAATTAGCTGCAAAATCTCGTAACAGGAAATGGGTTTAGGGTCGGTTTTTTATAGTCGGATTATAAATCGCCTGGAAATAGTTTTATTATCCTATGGCATAGCCAATCAATGGATGTTCGAATCTAACACGTTGCGTTTATTCATGGCCCAGCGGCTGTATACCGCGTGATGTAAATAAAATTATTTATTGCAATACCTTTATTTACGATAGGTGTTATAATAACATACTAAGGGGCTCCACGCGTTATTCATCGATTTTTGACCAGTTTTGAGTTGATATTATAACTCTGTCAAAACTATAGATATACTAGCAGCGCCCTGCGGTATTGCCCGCGAATAAAAGGTAGCCTATGTCCTATTCTGATGTCTAAGCTACAATACTGGAAAGTTTCATAGAGATCCGTTCAGTAGTTTTTGAGATTAAGCGGTACGTACATCCATCCGCACAAACTTTCACGTTTATAATATTATTAGGATTAGGACTAGCAGATCCATGCGCTGTTACCCGCGGACAAAAGGTAGTCATGTCCTATTCTGATGTCTAAGCTACAATACTGGAAAGTTTCATAGAGATCCGTTCAGTAGTTTTTGAGATTAAGCGGAACGTACATCCATCCGCAGAAACTTTCACGTTTATAATATTATTAGGATTAGGATTTATGGCACCAACGGTTATCGGCTCCTCAATCCTTTATATCTACGTATGCAGGAGCCAAATTTTTAAAAACCTACTTCTTATTTTCTATGTTTTCTTCAAATATGGTTGGGATTGGTGACTGTACCTACATGTTTCTGATATTGATCTTTTTTTACTTAAGTATAACATAAAAATTTGTCTCAAAGAATTTTTTGGTGATTCAATTTAGATGTACCTATTCGTACTACGTAAATTTTAGAAACTGGCAGTGAAAAACGTTAACTAGTGTATATGATTTGTGGACCTTGCTAGTTACTTTATTTTTAATGTCCAAAAACTGTCTCACAAAAAAATATATAATTATCGAACCTGCTCACAAAATTTCACGAGAATCGGTTGAGAAATGCGACATGTAGAGGAGAACGGAGATCTAGAAATATGGAACCCTGTAATTCGGATATACGAAAGCATTTTGACGACCGATTTAGCCTAGTTGGTAGTGACCCTGCCTTCGAAGCTGGAGGTCCCGGGTTCGAATCCCGGTCAGGGCATTTATTTGTGTGATGAACACGAATATTTGGTCCTAAGTCTTGGATGTTGTCTATGTATTTAAGTATCTATGTATCTATATAAGTATGTATATCGTCACTTAGTACCCATAGTACAAGCTTTGCTTAGTTTGGGACTAGGTTGATTGGTGTAAGATTGTCCAAAAATATTTATTTATTTATTTTTGTCGAAACTGAAGCAGAGACTTTCGTTTCACTCGATCAATAAAGTTACTCATATTGGGCTCATAAAAAACATTGTATATCACATAACACCAGTGTTTATGTTAACATGAGCTTCCAAGTAACTATATATTCGTATCAGTCAACCCACGCTATCCGTTTGCGCTGGCAGATGACTATAACATTACGCCATTTTAGGGTTACGTAGCTGTATCCGTAAAACGGAACCCCTATAGTTTCGTTATGTCAGTCCGTATGTCACAGCCTCTTTACTCGGAAACTATTAGTATTTTTTATTTATTTAGAAACAAACGGTCTTAAAAAAATAAGTAACTTAGCTGTGGCTATGTGAGTAATAACATACTAGACCTATAGTTTCATACATTACAATTAGATATTTATGTTATTTTTATTTCTAAAATATGACCGGCATCATGCTTTGTAAGTGCATTTACATCCATAAACCCCTACACACAAAATAGTAGATTGTATGACAAGGGTCTAAAATGAGCCATATTACCACGAGATAGTTATTTTCCCGAACGAAGTGAGGGAAAATAGTTCGAGGGGTAATATGGTTTTTAGACCAGAGTTATACACTCTACTTTTCACTTCAATTGCGAGAAAATAAATAAACAAAGGTTAACCCACCCAAGATTAACAATAAATTCCAAGGCGAAGATATATACTTTTGCAGCATGATTTTTTTTCTATACTCCTTTGACACACAAAACATAGAGACTGCGGTTCGCGCGCAACATTCACGCGCGAAAAAAGCTAACTGACCTTCTATTGAGTGCTTCAAAGTGTTGCTCGAACGATTTAACCGCTTTTTTAATTATTGTGAAATAGGGACTACTACAAACTTAATCTTTAGACTCTTTAGAAAAATTGATTATGTTTCCTGATTGGTCGATTTTAGTAATGCTGTATTCTGGTTGGTTAATACCCAATACCAAATATTTTTTTAAGAGTTAAATTAGTGTTCTGTGATTGGTGGATTTAATAGATGAAGTATTTTGATTGGTCAAATTCAAATATTTTATAAATCATAAATATGTATTCATATTTTCCCTAGGGGTTAAATGTACTACTTTAGCCCCGCTTGACAAGTCTAATATGACACACTTTTCGAGCATGAGAAGTGAAAAACAACTTAAGTATCTATATTATATTTGCACAAAGTTTCAGCTTACTACACATTAACATGGTTTTAACTATTAATATTAGACAGTGAAGCATAAACTAATCTTTTGAATATATGATACGAATTGCCAAACAAATCTGCGTCCATACATTTTTCGTTGTAAAGCTTACATGCGCGTTTAATATATGAATGCTGTGCGTGTTTAGTTTTGCTATTTGCAACAGTGAATAAGGCCTTTCTGCGACAACAACGTTCTAATCTACGGGGTACGTGAAAGCTTTTATTATGTAGTAGTTCATTAGTATTGGAATGATGTTAAATTAGGAATTAAAAAAACAGGGGGGGGGGTCACTCCATACAATCAACCGGGAGATGAAAAAAAAATTCAATGCACCTGGGCGTGTTGGATGCTGCCTTTAAAAATGATAGTATAGAGGTTCTTAAATAACTTTTCCCTTGTGTCAATAATAAGATATTAGCCGTCAAAGTCATAAAAAGTTTAATTTGAAAACTATGAAGTTTAAAATTCTGACAAAAAGTTAGGTGGTGACTATCAATAATTACTTTCAATGATTTTTATTTTGGACAAGATAGGTTCTACGGTTTTTGAGTTTTCGTTGAAAAACTGTCGCGCGAAAGCTCGTATGTGCCGTGAGTTCCCTATGAACATAACACCTTTTTTATTCAATGTATTGGATAGTGGTTTTTAACCGGTCGTTTACCGGTCCCTGGGAGGGATCATAACAAAAGAATGCTATTGTTTCTTGTTTTCGCCGGGAGGCGATGAAAGAAAGAAAGAAAGAAAGAATCAGAATCAGAATATTTATTTTGTTAAACATAGGTAGAAAAAGATGGTACATAGACAGATACGGTTGAGCACTATGTTTTACCCGCAATGCAGGTATACAAAAATTCATTTCATGCGATTATAATAAACATGTCATTCACTAATACAACTATCATTAATTTAATAAAACAATAAGCAAATTAAAGAAAAATAACTACTACATATTAATATAAAGCTGTGTTAGTAGTATCATTAAAAAAAACATTTATGGTATAGCAACATTTGTCAACAAGGAATAAAGTCAGCTGTTTTTTTAAAATTATGTATGTCAAGTGATATAATTGAGTCAGGGATTTTATTAAATATTTTCGGTAAAGAAAGCATTTATTCACTGCACCAAAAGACACACCGTTACAAATGAAATGTTGTGTATGAAATGAATTGGTAGGTGTTGGTACGGAACCCTTCATTATGCGTGATCCGACACGCACTTGCCCGGATTTTAATACTATTGGCCTTCTGGTATAACATGGACAGTCAGCATCAAAAGAAGCTACGCATATGACGTCAAAACTCTATTGCAAGAGAAAAACGGTTTTGACGCTATGAAAAACTCTAACTAGCAACATTATAGTAGTTTATGCAACTGATACATAATGAGAGGTCTTAAAATACGAGTGTGGTTTTATGAAACGAGCATCAGCGAGTTTCATAATAGGATCACACGAGTTTTAAGGCCTAATTATGTACAGTTGCATACACTACGTTATCTACGTTCATATCATAATTCTACTTTCGTAAAAGCAAAAAACCAATAATGATAACAGTAATGGCGGCAATTCCAACCTCCGTCAACAAGATTTTTTTTTAATCATAGACAAACGAATGAAGTACCTATTCTCATGTCACTCGAGATCAAATGTCCTGCGGTTTATATTAAAAAACCTACTGAATTGACGTTTCGTATCGATAACTGTTTTAATATCTATGGACACTAGAATAGAGACCCACTTGAGTTTTGACAGCTGTTCCAAATTTAAACTCATAACCTTACATAAATCTGTACTGTAATAACATTACAGTTCAAATTTTACCTACTACCACAGATAAGAAAGTTCTCATAGTAAAATTGGTTGCCGTAATGCTGGTCATTTCCTACGGTTTCTGAACGCGTTTTAGAGCACTAATGATATATGCGTAGATAAAAACAGTTATAATTTATTTTTTGAAATATCAGGATGGGATGTCTATTATTTGTCCATATTTGAAATCATTGACCAGCGATCTCTCCTTCTGCATCATTAAATTAAGCTGGCTAATCTAGTTAACGTATTACGAGTATTAGTTAAGATTATCTTTGTATCTCTCTTAGGGTGCCCTGAAAACCAGCGCCTTATCATATATTGCTATTGGCATATGCTGAGTGGCATCCTTTTTGGTGTTCATATCATACTTAATTTAATGTTAATTTCATCTTCTTCATGTACTTATTGTGTAATGATTTAACACCAATAAAATATTTCTTTCTTTCTTTCTTTATTTGGGTTCGAATCCCTGTCAGGGCAAATATTTGTGTGATGAGCATGAATATTTGTTTCTGAGTCTTGGATGTTTTCTATGTATTTAAGTATTTATATCTAATAAATATATCGTCGTCTAGTACCCATAACACAAGCCTTCTTGAGCTTACTGTGGGGCTAGATCGATTTGTGTAAGATTGTCCTCTAATATTTATTTATTTTTATTTATTTATTTATTCCTTCCTTCCTTTCTTTCTTTATTCCTTCCTTTCTTTCTTTCTTTATTCCTTCCTTTCTTTCTTTCTTTCTTTATTCCTTTCTTTCTTTCTTTCTTACTTTCTTTCTTTCTTTCTGTCATATTATTTGGTCCTGTCCTTATTAAAGTTATAATAAAATTTGAGTGAATAACCCTATTATTTTTATTCAACCAGGAGTTCCACGTGGCCTATGTGTTCGTGAAGATGGGCAATTCTCCGCGCCCTGGGCTTTGGGCTTTAGAGAAATCCACGGACTACGGAAAGACCTTCACGCCGTGGCAGTACTTCTCAGATTCAAGACAGTACGTTTGTTCGTTAACCCTTCCGTAGTGTTAAAATAATTAACCCTCTACCGCTGAGGTGGATTTCATGAGATCATTCCACTGAGGAGTAATCTGTCCGTCAATAGTAAATCCCATTAGAATTACGATTTGAAACGGGATATTTACCATGTATATTTGTATTTTTGAGTTCCCGATATTTCTTTATATTTCTTTTCGGAACCAGGAAGAGGGTATATCGCTATGGTGTGTGGGTAGACCACAACTAAAACTCGCAGCACGTCAGTTAATCCTTGATAATGGCGCTTGCAACAGTGTCGAAATATCGGGAACTCAAAAATACAAATAAACATGGTAAATATCCCATTTCAAATCGTAATTATAATGTAAATGACCATGTAAGCTTGAAATCTTATAGTAAATCCCATTATTTCAAAAAATATGATTATTTATAGATATATGTGTACAAGTATTATTTTGTAGCAATGTATAGAACTGTTTGATTAATGACAGAATCAAAGCTATGGATCAGTAAAATATTTAATCTTGTTTATAATCATCAAAATCTAGGAACTTTTGACACAGCTGTCTTTAAAAAACTGTATAAAAAAAAATAAAACCGACCATTTTGTCTTAAATTTATCTCTTCCTGAAATTAATAAACTAAATCCCAATTACATGATAATTTTTAAATACTTAAGTTAGTGATTATGTACGTCATGGATTATGAGTGAAATAAGTGATAGTTGAAAAATGACGGATATGCAAAAAGTGGATTGGACTATGTACTACATCTTACTAATATGTGATAATCCACATCGAAAGGGACCTTATGGCGGCAGGCGCTTACGTTACACCTATTCACTATTGTATTGGAACAGCGGCAATAAAGGCGTAAGTGCCGGCCGCCATAAGGTCCCTTTCGATGTGGATTATCACATATGTAATAATCCATATTGAAAGGGACCTTATGGCGGCAGGCGCTTACGTTACACCTATTCACTATTGTATTGGAACAGCGGCAATAAAGGCGTAAGTGCCGGCCGCCATAAGGTCCCTTTCGATGTGGATTATCACATATGTAATAATCCATATTGAAAGGGACCTTATGGGCAGGCGCTTACGTTACACCTATTCACTATTGTATTGGAACAGCGGCAATAAAGGCGTAAGTGCCGGCCGCCATAAGGTCCCTTTCGATGTGGATTATCACATATGTAATAATCCATATTGAAAGGGACCTTATGGGCAGGCGCTTACGTTACACCTATTCACTATTGTATTGGAACAGCGGCAATAAAGGCGTAAGTGCCGGCCGCCATAAGGTCCCTTTCGATGTGGATTATCACATATGTAATAATCCATATTGAAAGGGACCTTATGGGCAGGCGCTTACGTTACACCTATTCACTATTGTATTGGAACAGCGGCAATAAAGGCGTAAGTGCCGGCCGCCATAAACTGTCAATATACCTTTCAATATAGATTAAGTATCACATATTATAAATGCGTACGTTTAGATGTTTGTTACTCAATCACGCACAAATGGCTAAAAGGATTATAATGAAACAGTTTATAGCATGGATTAACATTTAGGACACTTATTATATCGAAAATCGTCCCCTGAAGGGATCAAATAGGAAGTGAAACTATACGCGGGCTGGCAAAAGCTAGTAAATTAATAATTATGATAAACTTACACTATATCTTTACCATTTGCAGAGATTGCGAGAGATACTTCGGAGCTCAAAGTTTGGAACCGATCACTAGGGACGACTCTGTTATCTGCAGTACTGAGTACTCCAAAATCGTACCGCTTTCTGGTGGTGAGGTAAGTTAATCTAGCAAAAGCGCACTAAATGGTTACACCGCGGCGGGGACGTCCACCGCGCGATCGCGACAACAGTGACACATATAGTCCCTATTTGTCCCGGTACCGCCGCACACCGGGTAGTCAGTCCGACCCAGGTCGGGCCTAGCTGAGTTTCTCGCTGGACTCTTCTCAGCTAGGCTAGGTTTAGTGAACCAGCGACAAAACTCCCAGTAGCTCGATTCCACTCACACCTCAGATTCGGTTGAAACCGCTCAACCAATCTCACTGGAGCGCAAACTCTTAGAGTATTCCAGTGTTCCAAACCACACGCGTGGTCGTGCCGGAGGTTTTCCCCTGGATTTTCCCCAGGCTACTCTCCAACCGCGCACTCCTATCGCTTTATTGGGCCCGGCCTATAAAGCCACAGCCAGGTTAAAAAAAAAATGGTTTCACCACTATCAGAGAAAAGTAAATTACATAGACTGCCAATATCTATACGTTGTGGCGTACCTTTAAAATAATGAGCCTGCTGTAGCCAGAGCTGAGGGGCTACTATGAACTTCGAAATCCGAATTTCGTATCGTGCCATCCCTTTCACTCATGTAATGTGTAACACGAGAGTGAAAGGGACGGCACGGTTCAAAGTTCGGAGTACAGGCTCTGGGAATTAACTCGTTAATCCGTTAATCATTAATTAACGAAGTTAACTTGCAAAATTTTTAACAGACTCATTAACTTCCGCTAACTGTTCAAAGTTCCGTTAATCCGTTAACTGAGTTCCTATTTAGCCTTGCCTAGCCTGGGGACAATCCAAGGAAATCACCGACACGGCTACGCTGGAATACTGTAAAAGTTGGCGCTCAAGTGAGATTGGTTGATCAGTTTCAACCGAATCTGAGCTCTGAGGTCTGAGAAAACAAGGTCTGTCAATACGGATCGTGAAACCACTTATATCACTGTCGACAACATACTCACACTTGCGTCCGCTTACCGTTAATAGGCTGATGCAAGGCTGATCACGTATATACATAATATGAACTGTGACATACATAATATTAATACTAGAAACAAATATAAGCTTGCGGTACCCTCCACTCGGCTCCAAAAAATAAGAAAATCATTCATGTGTAAATTGTGTAAAGTTTTATAATAAACTACCTACAAACGTGACTAATTTATCTATTAATAAATTCAAGACTTACGTAAAGCGTAAACTCATATCGAAAGCATATTATAGCACAAAAGACTACATGAATGATAAAACACCGTGGGTATAATTGTGGTTGAAATACTAATTATATTTTAATAATTATGACATTACATCGTAATGACTATTTTCATAACTATGACATTAGATGTTGACGTTAAATTTTCCTCTTGACATTCAGATTTTATTCTAGAAACTGTCTAGATTATACAATTTTTTATGTTTTTATTGACGATCTTTTTGTGAATTTATTATACCCTCATTTGAC
Source organism: Epiblema foenella (assembly GCA_963556455.1). NCBI lineage: Eukaryota > Metazoa > Arthropoda > Insecta > Lepidoptera > Tortricidae > Epiblema > Epiblema foenella. The sequence continues at coordinate 46,725,133 of OY747095.1, forward strand.
ATACATTATAGTAATTCATGTCTTTTTTTAAATTTCATATGCATCAATAAATTACTCTGAATAATTAGATTCAATTTATGTAATATATAACTGACGATTCAAAAGTGCTTGTTGCTAGACCTATTTGAATAAAGAATATTTTGAGTTTGAGTTTGAGGTCGTGTCCCCAAACTACTAACCGACGTACCAGATTGCCATACCTGGCGCAGTATATTATTGACTCAGATCAATTCCACAGATCCCAATATCATTGCTCAACTACCGTCCATCTGCGTTCAACTACTTCAACTCTTCGGTGCTGCAAGATTGGACAAGAGCCACCACAGTCAGACTCCGGCTTCTGAGGACCAAGAATCTGCTCGGTCATCTCATGTCCGTGGCTCGACAGGACCCCACGGTCACTAGGAGAGTAAGTAGACCAACTGGAATGATTTCGACTAGACTGATTTCAACTGGAATGATTTCAACTGGACTGATTTTCAACTGGACTGAGTTTGAGCTGGTCCTCGCTAAATAGGACTGCTACTCGACTGAATAGGTTCTCATCTGTACAAAACTTCAGCGACAGATGTGTAATTTGGACGACATTCAATTATAAAACAGATATAGTTATTCACAAGCGCTGGCGCGAATAGAACGAAAAAATGGATGAGGCCACATTTGACACTTTTGTTCACAGTAGACCAGCGGCCATTGGCGAGTGATTGAGTAACTTTGTCACCTCAAATTATGAGGTAGTTTACGTCAAATCCGGTAGTTCTGATTTTTATATTTGTTTATGATGTTGATCGAATGAATATTCTAAGTTTATGAGCTCGAGCGCCGAACGGAATTTTTTGCAAAAATAAAAAAAAACGATTATTACCATAAAGCACTACTTTTTGATATTATTTTCTCTAGACGTTTTTAAAGTAAATTAAATTTCCTGCCATATGAGACAAGAATTGTCTCTGTAGACCAAATAGTATCCGAGATAAAGCCTTTCAAAGTTTATAATATATTCGAACTTCGCAAACTTTGAGCTTTATGGCGGAAACTATTGGGTTGGGCAATTTAAGCCTCTTGTTGTATCAAATTAATCCTACTGTAAAATCGTCCTGAGAAGGTACTATCAGCAACTAGTCCTTTAAGTTTGTAATCGGTTTTTCGATTTTTGACTAAGTTGCGTTCGGCGCTCGAGGTCACAAACTTGGATTATTCATTGGGCTAATGTCATAAACAAGTCTACAAAAACACCTCAGATTCGGTTGAAACCACTCAACCAATCTCACTGGAGCGCAAACTCTTAGAGTATTCCAATGTTCCAAACCACACGCGTGGTCGTGCCGGAGGTTTTCCCCTGGATTTTCCCCAGGCTACTCTCCAACCGCGCACTCCTATCGCTTTATTGGGCCCGGTCTATAAAGCCACAGTCAGGTCAAAAAAAAAGTCTACAAAAAATCTGAACTACCGGATTTGACGATTTGACGCAAGCTCTGAATGTATACATTTACTGCATTACAGCACTAAGTACGCGGATTTGGGCCTCCTGGCTGTACTGTTTTTCTGTCACCAATGAGTTGTTTTTTTTTAGTACTTCTACAGTATAAAGGACATTAGTATCGGCGGTCGGTGTATGTGCAACGGGCACGCAGACACGTGTGACCCTAAGCCTGAAAGTGAGAACATTCTGGTGTGCCGGTGCCGCCACAACACCTGCGGCTCGCAGTGTGAGCAGTGCTGCCCAGGATTCGAGCAGAAGAAGTGGAGGATCTCGCAGAATTGGAACCGGTTTGAGTGTGAACGTAAGTAAAGAGTAAAGAGTAAATTTATTGATTCTAACACAAATGATACAACAGGTTACACGGGATTTTTGGTGCAGTCCAAACTAGGCGAGCCTGTATCTTGGAATGCACCATTTAAAAACTTAAAAATTAATAAACTAAGTAAAAGTGTTTGTTTGTAATATGTGTGAAGATGTGTGAGTGTGTATGTGAGTAGGGGTGTGGTGTGTGCGTGTGTGACGTGAATGAGTGCGAGTAGCTTAGGTGATAAAGATTTAGCTGACCACAGACCAAGAGTAAGTGCGTATTATGTCTTCTGTATCATTGTAAGATAGAGTTGCAAACCATTTTTTTAATATTCATGTTTAACATTTCTCTTCACCTGAACTTCCACGAATCACCTCCTCAATCCATATAGGCTTTATTGTGTGTTTAAGACCAGATGTGCCACGTGCAGTTTGCGAGGTTAAGCAACGTGGGGTGGGGTCAGTTCTTGGACGAGTGACCGCTTTGAGTGGTTACTAACTGAGCTTTGGACAACACGTTAAGCCGTTGATCCCGGCTGCTGTCTATAGCAGTAGTCTCAGTCTCTATCCGAATTCCAGATTTATATATTTCCGGTTCTTTTCCTGTACAGGGCACATTTCTCTCAACCTCACTTTGTGATCAGGTTTGGTAATTATATAGAATTTTTTTCGCGCGTTAGTTTTAGGAAATATTCTAAAACAAACTTTTCTTCAATGATTTTGTAAGTTTCCGCATGCGAATTTCGGTTGGTTGTCCTCTACATGTCGCATTTCTTAATCGAATCTCGCAGGTTCGATAGTTATATAGATTTTTTCTGTCAAGTCAGTTTTTGGAAAATTTAAAAAAAAACTCGCACGGTGTAGACGGGAGCCAATAGTCCTAAGTTTTTCTATTTATTTTACTCCTTAATCTTATCTAAATACATAATTTCTAGCGTGCAACTGCCACAACCACAGCACGGAATGCGTGTACGACCCAGTCGTTGACGAGAAGCGCCTGTCCCTGGACATCCGCGGGCGGTACGAGGGAGGGGGCGTGTGTCAGAACTGCCAACACAACACAGACGGCATCAATTGCAATAAATGCAAACCGACGTACTACAGGCCGCTGGGGAGGAGATGGGACGAAATCGACGTTTGTATACGTAAGTATAATTACACCCTTTTTTAGGGTTCCGTATCCAAAGGGTAAAACGGGACCCTATTACTAAGACTCCTCTGTCCGTCTGTCACCAGTCTTTATCTCATGAACCGTGATAGTTAGGCAGTTGAAATTTACACAGATGATATATTTTGTTGCCGCTATAACAGAAAATACTAAACACAGAATTAATGTTTTTTTTTATTTTTTTTTCCAAAAAAGTATGGTACAGTTTACATTGGTTTCCGTTTCGCCAAACGTTAAGTTTATCGGCGAAATATTACACTCACTTTCATTATTTTGTACCAAGTTATATATCTAATGACCTAAGTAATAAAGTAATTAATCCCTATCCTTTGAATATAAAACAAGATGGGTACTAGCTTATTTAATTAATATTAAGCATCTTGCGTTGAGGTGTTTAATAGCAACCTTTTGAGTTTGTTTTTAAATATATTTTTACTGCTACACTCGTTTTCAAATGTAATTGTGTTAAATATTCGCGGTGTTAAGTAGCTGCGTGTCCGTAAATATTTAAGCCGGCTCAGATAAAACAAACATGTTTTTTTGCCGTTTTTATAGATTTTACGGAACCCTTCGTGTGCGAGTTCGACTCGCACTTGGCCGGGTTTTTTCTTAGCATGTAGGGGTGTTCCACTGCTGGGCAAAAACGTCTAAGTAAGCACGCCATCTCGCGTTTAAGTTTTTTTTATTGGTCCATATAATATTTTTTGTTGATCATTATTGTTGGTCAAATATATGTAAATATAGATTGGATAATATAGATTTCAAAACTGTTGCCGGTTTTTTTTATTAAGAAATATTTTTTTACTATAAGGGTCATTGTCAGATTTGGGTTCGCGTCTTTACGGTGGACATATCAAAAGTTAAGGGCTACAAAGCTTAACTTTGGATTGGTCTAGTAGCTCCCATAAGCAGTGTCTCTGTTACTATAAATCCTTGTAATAAAAACATAGCTTATATGCACATAAGCCGGTAACTATTGACCACCGAAGGGACAACTTTTGATTTTGCTACTGTGGCAAGTGGCAGTGGGTGGGGAATATATGACTCAGAGCCAATGGCCGATGGAGCAAAGTTCTGGAGTGGGGACCACGACAGACTCGGCCTGTGGGACGACCCCCCGCCAGGTGGACCGACTACCTCAAGAGAGCGGGAAGCGGTTAGATGCAGAGCTGAGGACCGGGTGTAGTGAATTAAGAATGACGACCGGTTTAGCCTAGTGGGTAGTGCACCTGCCTGTGAAGCTGACGGTCCTGGGTTCGAATCCCGGTCAGGGCAAATATTTGTGTGGTGAGCATGAATATTTGTTTCTGAGTCTTGGATGTTTTCTATGTATTTAAGTATTTATATCTATTAAATATATCGTCGTCTAGTACCCAAAACAAGCCTTCTTGAGCCTACTGTGGGGCTAGTTCGATTTGTGTAAGATTGTCCTCTAATTTTTTTTTTTTAAGAAAGGCCTATGTCCAGCAGTGGACGACTGCAAGCTGACGATGATGATAATGATACTAAATGTCCCCAAAGATAATGTGTCCCTCTTATTTCAGCGTGTCGTTGCGATCTCCATTATTCCACTGGAAACTGTGAGGAGGGGACAGGTCGGTGCGAGTGCCGGAAGGAATATAACCCCCCAAACTGCGACTCTTGCGCATATGGGTACGTATCAAAATACTATCGATGTAAAGTAAAAACACGATAGAGAATTCTCATATTTTTTACCGAGTGACTGAAACGAAGCGAAGTCCCCTTGTCCGCTTGTTGGTAAAAGATGATTTTATATGTCCGGATTATCGGGTCGGTCCGAGTTTGTTCTCCACAGGTCGCATTTCTAAATCGATTCTCCTGAAAGTTGCTGAACAGTTGTAGGTAGGGGAAACTGGGCCGAATTGATCACCCCTTTTGATTTCATACTCTAGTTTTTCAATAACGGTTTTTCAATAATAATTTAACGGTATTGTAAAAATTTTTATGACATTAGATTTAAAAAAAATCTGTCCATAGATAATATGAACGAGACCAAGATTGGGTTACAATTTTGATTATAATTTAATAAAATGCCATAATGTAGAATTACCAGGTATCCCCTATGTCAAGGAGACTTGTTTACCACTCATATGCCTGGGGGAATCAAATCTCCCAAAAATGGGGGACAGATGGTAAGCAGATTATTACCGTGTGGTATACGGTTTTTTATGAATGAATGAATGAATGAATGAATGTTTTATTCACTTTAAACATATCGTACAAGTATAGATGTTACAATTAATCTTAGGTTCCTTAATATGTTTAGCCTCGACAGGCATGTGAAAATTGGCATCACATGTATGTCGACAGCTTTTGGAAAATTTTCAAAATGGCGGAGCCCCCATGGGTTGAAAAAGTAAAAAATACTCGCTAATTCTACAGCTACTAGTTTTTAAATATTCTGCCGTGAGATGTATACTAGGCTGATGATGACGATGATTATATAACGTTTTTGTTAACAGTTACTTCGACTACCCTAACTGCAAACCGTGTACATGCAATCTGAACGGGACGAGAGGACAGCACTGTACACCTGTCGAGGGAATTGTAAGTTGTATACTACTCATAACGTTATTTGTCTAAATAAAACAAATTTATATAGACAACTTGCATTATTTCATTGATATAGTCTCTTAAAGACACCAAAAACGAAAAAGTAATAATATGGACAAATAACTTATTTATTAATAAATAAAAAACCGTTATTTCCAATTTCGTGCATTAACGCTCGCTTGGTTAATGTGACGTCACTGTATAACACGTCAAACAATTCATGGCGCATGAATATTGTTGCAATGGCCATCATTATTGGAATACTGAACGTGAAAAACCCGGAAAATGACGTTGATGAAAACTGGCACAATAGCAAAATTGATGTTCCGGTTCTCCGTCACCTAAATTTATGCAGATTGTAGGCAAAAACAGTCTAAAAACGCTTAATATTGCCTACATAACGAAGGCAACATATTAGTAGTCATATGGATCAAAAATATAACTTCAACAAGGTGAAAACATTAATAAAATTTCCTGTACCACTAATTTTTTTTTTAGTTTGGCACGGTTTTCGCGGTTCAAAAACGTGGCTCAAACTTTCGTTAATTATATCTTGGTCATGTTGTTAAATAATATTTGAAGCTTATGTTAAAACAATTTGAAAATACAACAACTTAATAAGCGAATATTATTAGAATAGTTTATGTTATAACACTTATAAAAAACTTAAATTTGTAACTTGCACTACTACAGCAGTTGATGTACTTAACTAAATAGCTAACTAAAACAGTAATGTAAAGAAAGGGAGCTTATTTCTGCCAACAAACTGTTATACAGTTTGGCGGAAGTTATAATAAGTTGTAAAAGAATACTGTTTTCGTGAATAAATGCTTTATTTTTTTTTTAATATAGTTAGTGTTCTAAGTTGGGTATTAAGTAACGCAACGAGCCTAAACATGCGCGGGTAATTGTTTATATATTATTATTATAAGCATTTGTACGGAAGAAGTCATCCAAAATGACGAGAACCGGCGCCGGCGCACTGTCGGGAACCGGCGAAACGACCCTACTTACTTTCATTCGAAATGTGTCGGAGAAAAAGCATTGTATGCGACGGTGTATAACTGGTATAAAAAGGCTCGTGGTGTCTTTACTGGCGATGTTCGCCAAGGCTCACATCGCAACCCACACCACTCGCCTTTTTATACCCTTCTTATACACCAGTTGCATAATATACTATAATTGTAAACAGACTTCGTGTATCATAATACCAGTATGTGGAGTTACTGCCGATATGGCAAGTAATTAAAACCAAATAGTTAAAAGACTTCTCTTGTTATAATGGCAGTATGAGAAGTTTACTGCTAATATGCTAAGTAATACGTACCAAACAGTTAATAGACTTTGCTTATTATAGCGGCGATATGTATAGGTCGCATAGTAAACTAACATTGCTTAACATAACCACAGTATGTGTAATTACGGCCTATGTGATAAGTAACAGCTAAACATTAAGAGCGCTTTAATAAAATGTAGTGGGTCCACTAGCGCCACTCGTAAATAAAATTGAAATGAGAGTTAATAAAAAAGTTTGAATGTAATTATTATTAAATCTAAAATCGACGTCATGGTTCCTAAGAACAGATCTCGCTATCTCTCATAGTTTCCGACTTCACCATACTGACCCATTTGGATTGTACACCCGGTATGCTTAACTCAGTTTTGCCAAAAATAGGACTTACTGCTGTTATCGTTAGCGCGGCAGAGATCCAATCGTTTAATATACTTTTGTTTTCATCAGTGTCCCTGCAAGCCGAACTACGATGGAAAATCATGTGAAATATGCGCTGACGGATACTATTCACCGGAATGCAAAGGTAATAATTCTTCTTTCACTTTGCGAGCTATTCGGCTTTGGAATTCTTTATCTCCTGATTTGAGGCGTGCTGAATCTCTTGCTGTCTTCAAAAAACAGCTTAAAGATCACTATTTGTCTCTCTCATGACACACTTAAGGACTTAACTCCTTTAGACTATGTGGCTGACTATTTATTTGTATATGTTTATGTACGTATATTTTTATACTATATTTATGTATGTTTATTTATCCTTAATTAAATGTTATTGTTGTAATTATTAGTAGGCTTCATATGTATTAACTCTGCACCACCTGCTATGAATCGTTCTGTTTAGATTTCCGCTACCCTAAGGTTGTCTGGAAGAAATCGCTCTTTAGCGATAAGACCGCCTGTTGTTTGCCTCTTCTCATTGTGTTTTTTGTACTGTACTGTATCCTTTGATTGAGGTGTGCAATAAAGAGTATTTGTATTGTATTGTATTGTAATGACCATAAAAAACCATAAGTTTCGAAGGGGCACAATTTTATAATCGATTACCTAAATCCATAAAGGACTGCAAAAATTTTAACACTTTCAAGCGAAATTCAAACAATATGTAATTGCTAATGTCTAAATCCGGCCCTGGGAATTTTAACTTGGGAACAAAAGAAGCAATGAATGTTATCTTTTCGTACAACTGCAAACGCATGGTGTTATTATTTACAACCTAATGTTCAAGTACTTAGGGTTAAAAATGTAAAATTATATATCTGTAGCAAGGTGATTAGCAACATTGTATGTAAACTGTATGCTGGCAGTTGCTATGACCTTGTATATTACCCACTTTATTTTTAATGATATAGCTTGTGCTATTAACTAACTTATAAATACCTTATGCTTTAGTGTAAAACTGCTCTTGATGCATGATAATTTTGTTACTTATATATTTTTCTCATTAAGTGAAATGTAAATTTCTTTTGAGAATAAAGTTGTATAGACTGAATATACAGAATAACAAGATTACATACTGATAATAGAGCAAACTGGACTATCTCTCTCCAATCTAGGTTTTACGATAGAGCAAGCTGTACAACTTCCCTCCAATCTGCTCTACTAGTTTTCACAATAGAGTAAACTGGACAATTTCCCACCAATTTGCACTACTAGTTAGTATTAAGTGTACATAGGCACCAGAAAAAAAAACAATGAATATACAGCAACAGAACGGATTTATTTACTTCAACTACAGTTTTACATTTTGACATATATAGCAGTCATAAAGCTCATTTCGTACATACAAACTGTCTAGCTATATTCAACGACAATCAATAAAAGGTTAGTTTCGTTGCATACATTAACACTTAGATAGTACTACGACCACTAAAAAGATATTTAAGAGAAAAGCAAATTGCCAATACCTAAGCAGACGTTTAGTGTTATGTTTTATAGTGTTTAGTTGCTTCATGTAAGTTCAGTATTATAATCCACGATTTAGCTTGTATGTGCGTGTACAAAATATTATTCTCTATGGCTACACATTTCCCACGTTGTCAACGTCATGTTGTATGTTAGGGACAGCTCTCTCTCATGTTTACTGTTTCATAATTTCATGTTGTTTCCTGGTTGCCCTGGAAATCAGCGTCATGATTTTCATGACACTATGCTGAGCGGCACCCATTTTGGTACTAAATGGTACCTATTTATAATTACCTAGTATTTATAAACAATTTGTACCAAATAAATATTTCTTTCTTTCTTCGGAACGCCAAGGGTTTGATATATTTTAATTAGGCACAGAAACTGTGTAATCGAGTCCTGACTACGATACTCATGTTGTCTCGTTCCCGCAGACTGCGAGTGCAACAGCATCGGCTCGGTGTCACCCGTGTGCGACAAGGACAGCGGCAACTGCACGTGCAAGAGCAAGTTTAGCGGGCGTACTTGCGACAGATGCGAGGCGGGATATTATAACTACCCTACGTGTAGTCGTGAGTTTATCTTTTTTATTTTGTATTAAAAAAAACTTTATTGATATACAGTCGGTAATAATAGTTAAATAACAACAATTTAAATAATATTACAACTTAAGGGTCCTTATCAGTTAAAAAATGCTCATCTATTTACGCCATTATCTGTTTCAATTGACATGTCTCTTGACATTGACAAATGAAATCTGAATCGGAATCCTAATTATGCGAATTCCGAGACGGACTTTACCGTTTTTTAGCATTCATGTCCTTATTATTTTTCCATCAGAATGCAACTGCGACACAAGCGGTACCCAATCAAGAATTTGCGACGACATCACCGGAAAGTGCATATGCAAGGAAGGATTCGGAGGTGCGCGTTGTGACCAATGTCTTGCCGGGTAAGGTTCATATTTCCTTACTTTTGCCTTCGTAAGTCACCTTAATTTTTTTAATTATCAATATCCGCCAGCTTGTATTGATTCCAACTGGTGACGAACCGGTAAATTATAGTCGATATCAGTCAATATGCCTTCTTATCTTATCTTATTTAGATGAGGGCCCGTGCGGATGCACTTCGACCCAGTGGGATCTTTTGTGCAATTGCCCCCTCCTTTATGCCTACTCCAAGCTGCTCTCCAGCATTTCCACAAACCGAATGATGGAGTTCAGCGGGAGTACTCTGAATTCCTTTGATTCAGGATAACCATTGCCAAAGTTATTCATTCTCTGTCTGGCAAGGGCGTGACATTCACACAGTAAATGTTCCATTGTCTCGTCATCCACGCCACACATCCTACATTCTGTGTCGTCTGCTAGTCCCATCTTGGCCAAGATTCCTTTGACCCCGAAGTGACCTGTAAACACCCCAGTTATCATCCTGAGCTGCTTTCTGCTGTATTTCCAAATTTTTTTGGTCCAGTCTGTATACACTCCTTCCATGAAGAACTTTGAGTGCCTTAAGCCCGCCTTATTCCTCCACTCATGTTGGTGCTTGGTTTTGGCGCATTCTTTCAAGGCTAGTGTTATGGTTCTCTGCGAGAGCCCCACAAACGGTTCCGGAAAATATTCCTTACGGCAAGTTACATGAATTCGCCCTGCATGGCCAAGGGAATTGGGAAGCGTACGTTCGGCTCGTGGAAGAGTTTATTTTGCTCAATGAGATTAAAACCGAAATGCGAGTGGCCACGTTAGTGACGAATGTCGGCGCTGCTACCTACGAGCTAATGTGCGATTTGTGTGCTCCCGATCATCCAGAAAATAAGGAGTTCAAGGATTTAGTGGACCTCGTCAAAAATCACCTGAATCTGAAAGGTCAGAAATAGCCGAGAGGTATATTTTTCGACAACGGCGACAGGCAGCAAGAGAAACGATTGGAATTTTCCTTTAAAATTTAAAAGACAAGCAATCAATGCAAGACTTTTTATTGTAAGGGTGACGGTGGATGATGAATCCTATTTTTAGACCATCGTCCATATGTTACAATGTCATGCTCGCTTTAAGGGCTTTACCTTCGGTGGCGTCGTTAATCGGGTCGCCACGTTCAACAACAGATGGTCGAGGGAGGTGATGGCTGAGATACGCGTCATAATCGTCATCGGGTGCTGTTTGTGGAGTCCGTTCTGTTCATGCTTGCTAGGATATAGTGACTACGTTAATATTAGTGCCTTTTTATAGGGGATTGACGAGAGACATCATCCTGTTGTGGATTCGTTTTTATTATCAGTGACTTAGAGACCATATACATCTCTAACAATATTAAATTAATCTTAATTTTGACGCTCAGACACCATGTACGTCTCTGGGATATTATATTCATTTCATTATACTCCTAGTTTAATCTTGAGACCTTACACATCTAACTTTACTGATGTTGTAATATTTGTAATAGATAACTTTGCAAGCTTATCTTCACTGTATGACATTAATTTTGTTATAATTGTAAACTCGAAATTATTATTATTTCTTGAACTTTAAATTAATATTTTGACACAATGTTTGACAAATTTGAAAATATACTATTATAGTCAGACTTTTTTAAATTGTAAATTAATATTTTGACATGTAAAAGTGCCCTTGTGGCCTATTTGCAGAATAAATGTTTGATTTTGATTTTGATTTACATAAACGTCCATGGACTAAAACTGCAAGTTAATGGTGACCGTCTATGCAAGTCTATAATTTAATTTCCAGCTACTACATGCAAATGCAAGGCCGCGAGCGCGCCTGCGTCCAGTGCGAGTGCTCGACCACTGGATCGACTTCGACCAGTTGTGCCGCCGACGGAAAATGTAACTGCTTGACCAACTTCGGAGGCAAGCGGTGCGACCAGTGCTCGCCCGGATACTACAAGTACCCTGAATGCTTGCGTGAGTTATTATTATAAAAATGACTAAGGTTCAATTAAAATAAGGTTCGAAGATACCGTAAGCTGGGATTTTAGGAAAATCGAGGTCAATTTGATAGATTTAAAACAATTATATAATCCGTATAAAAAGTAAAACATGGCATAAACATATTTTCTAAAGTCGCCGCTCAGTTTGAAAGTCAGTTTACGGTACTGGCCCAATACTTGATACTTTCAATACTAATTAATACAATAGAGATAGAGGCAACCCACAGAATGTCATAAAAATAGGTATTTAGAAGTAAAACAGCAGGCTTCACGATCCGATGGCTCAAATCGGGCCTACGAAGTCTATACCACACTCTTAGAAAGTTTACATTGTTCCAAATGAGGCTTTTAATCCTCACGTTTTTATAGAAATTTGTCCAAACGCAATTTCCGAGGATTATTGCTTCTCGTTTTGGGAGCGTATCTCTTACACGGTTGGCGTGGTTTACAGAATCGAGATATCCTATACGCATTTTAACACATAATTTTTACAGGTTGGCTCGTTTTGTCTATTTCGGTCTAAGAGTATGACTACTGAGTCATGGCACAACAAAAATTAAAAAAACCTGCCTGCTGCTGGTAACAAAAATACATAGAAACGTAATGGATACTTAACTGACAGCTTATTTGTTACGTATAATTATTGCCGTAAATATACAGAATTTGGAAAAAATGCTTGTCCACGACTAGGTAGTCAGAATCTAATTAGTTTTTCAGTCCCTTATAACATACACTAATTAGAAAACTACCTTAAAATAAGAAAGTGAAAATAATGTATCTATTAGAGACGTACCTATGGATTTTGTCTACTAGCCAACTAATCGGAGCTGTGGTGGCCGGCTAGTCGCCGGCTACAAATGTAGCCGGATAGTCTGGACTAGTTGGTACCAACTAGCACCTATATTATATTATATCCAGCGTGTAACTGCGACGGCTCCGGCTCAATCGGCTCGTCTTGCGACGACGTCGGTAACTGCCACTGCAAACCCAACTTCGACGGAATCAAGTGTGACAGCTGTAAAGAAAGCTTCTACAACTACCCCGCGTGCGAGGAGTGCAACTGTGACCCTAGGGGTGTGATCGCTTCTTTTGCTGGTGAGTTTCTTCTCTTATGTCATATAACAAGTTATGAGCCAAGGCCAAGGTTCTTCAATATTTTTGCTTTGAGTCTACTGAGTGGACTTCCATTTGAAGGTAACACTAGTATCCTTCTTTAGATTTAACCTCTATGTAGTCTATAAATGTCACCGTAAAATTTTGAATTTGGATAGTTTATAATTTAACTAACGGTCGATTATAATAAACTTTAGAAGTTCACAGTTTCACGTTCACACACATTTTATTGCTCTATTATATTCTAGTTGAAATATGGGTAATGAAATAGTTATTCTTCATATTTACTTTCAAATGTGTCGACCGAGTAGATATTAAAGTAATTCGGCTAGTTATCTGTGAGTTTGAGCTTTAAGTTATAATGAATTAAACTTTAAAAATATGTTCTTTAAAAAGGTACGTGCTCGAATGTAATCAAATCTCTCAGTAGAGTGTACTATGTTCTCACGTAAAGACGGGACTTACGTAAAGATTACGGTATCATTAAGTTGCGTAATGTTACCCAGGCGTTTACGGCTGTTGGAGAAAATTCTGTGGTTTCAAACTAAAAAAACGTTTGTTTTGTCAGGTTGCGGATCGGTGCCAGCAGGCGAGCTTTGCCAATGCAAAGAGCGAGTTCAGGGCAGAATCTGCAACGACTGTAAACCACTCTACTGGAACCTGAAGAGTTACAACCCTTATGGATGCGAAGGTAAGTCATCATTATTTATCCAGTCATTAAATTAGGTTCGACTAACTAATCCTCAGATACTGGAGTAACTTTTTTTTGCGTTAGCAATAAAAAGACTGGGATTTACCAAGTGAGAGTATATATATACTTGAAATGTAGCCAGAGCCGCATGCGGGGCTCGTTTGTACAAACTGATCGTATTTTCGGTTTGAGGACTCTTGGATATAAACTAATGTTATGCTTTCCCATCTTTAAATGCTATGTAAAATGCTTCGAAGCTAAATTTCTTTCGCTTTTTGGGCCCAAAGTAGATAGACTTCTGAAACATCATTTTTGTTAACAACTTATTTAACTATTCGCTCACCAGAATGCAACTGCGACATAAGCGGCACACTCGGCGGTCTTGGTTCTTGCAACACGAAGACTGGACAGTGCATGTGCAAGCCCAACGTGGATGACCGTCAGTGTTCTGAATGCGCCGAGGGCTTCTATCATCTTGATGGCGGAAACATCTTCGGTTGCTCAGGTAAGGACTTGTTATGATGAAAACATAGATGTAGTAGGCCCTCTACTTTACTTGCTAGATGTGTATTACTACAAATTTTATCAGCACCTAAGCTCTTAGTAACAGGAAGAGTGGCGTGTGCATGTGCAAGCCCAATTTTGGCTATAATTGGTGACGGTCTTTATCATGTAGATGATTTATGATGATGATATCGATATGGTTGGTCCTTGATTTAAACTTGCTCTGATAGTATTTACTAAGCACTTTTAGACTTAGGTTGAATGGGCTTAAACTGTTTCTATTGGAACGTCTAACCTTAATATATCGATACAGGCCATAAAAATAAAATTACCTGCCACAGAATGCGACTGCGATGTGGGCGGCTCCACTGACAACAACTGCAATAAGACGACAGGGCAATGCTCCTGTCACTCCCGTGTGGAAGGGCTGCGATGCTCCTCGCCCATCAGGGCGCACTACTTCCCCACCCTACACCAGTTCCGTTACGAACTCGAGGAGGGCCAGACGCCGTCCGGCGCCGTCAGATACAGGGACTCGCAGGATGCCTTCCCGGGGCACTCTTGGAAGGGCTACGTCATGTTTTCGTTGCTCCAGGTTCGTTTTAGTTGATCTCGAGGAGGACAAGACGCCGTCCGGCGCAGTCAGATACAGACTCGCAGGAAGCCTTCCCGGGGCACTCCTAGAACTTTAACGCGTCGTCAACCGGTCCCTGGGATGCCAGGGATCGTAACAAAATAATGCTATTGTATATTTTTTCACCGAGAGACGATAGCTTAATCAAGATATCTGATTAATTTAACCTAATAGCAGGAAGAATATCGCCATAAAGACGTTATGTCACTTTGATTTATATACTATTCATAATAACGATTATTCAAGGAGTAATAGCACTCAGATACGTCAATAAGGTGGTCTATGTGGTGTAAGTTTTCTAAAGTCTTCTGGCTTAAGAAACTATGCATAGACCATGTCACATTACTATAAGATTATGGACAGTTAAATCAATAGTAAGTGGATTCCGGTAGTCAATGACATATTACATCCTCTTGGTAATGCCAGAGACTGTTTTGCTATCCTAACGAATGAGAAGTAGCTTTACACATCTCTTTATTTTTTATTCGCCAATGAGGCGAGCAACAGTTTTAAAAAAATACCTTAACTAAGTATTTTTTTCCAGAATGAAGTCATCAACGTAGTGCATATATCGAAGTCATTCCTTTACCGCATGGTCATTAAATACGCGAATCCGCTCAAGGATCCCGTGGTTGCCACCATCTTGGTTACTCCAGACAACCCTAGCGAGTCTCAGCAAACGTGAGTATCTACTTATTTATGCTATATTTAGATCAGTACCGTAGGGGAGGACTGAGCTACGGGGGTTCAATCAAACTATATAACTATTCAATATATCTTCCATATTCACTTCGACATATAATTTATGGACTCATCTGAACAGCGGTCGTATCAAGTCTGACGACGTCTGTTATCTCCTCGAAACAGAGCCGGCTACGATCCTAAACTCATATTTAGAAAGTTGTGTAGTCGTTTATAAAACACTATTAAAGTACTATTAAAAAAGCAGCTATAAACATAACAACACGGAATTTTTAATGAAATTGGTTTTATACAAAGCGTACCTAACAATATTAATCATCATCATCATCATCATCATTTCAGCCGAAAGACGTCCACTGCTGAACATAGGCCTCCCCCAAGGCTCGCCATTTAGACCGGTCCTGTGCCGTTCGTTTCCACCGGATTCCCGCGACCTTCACAATATTAATAAGAATATTTAACTTGAACTGGTTAGGAAACAGCGAATATGTCGGCTGAAAATGCAAATTAGGTTATATAATGACGGAAAAATACGAGTGTAGCGAAACGGATAAATAGCAGATTTGGTTTTCATGGCCCTAGTCTGTGTAGTATAGCTAGCAGCAGGCAGAAGCCAAATAAATTTATTACGATATATTTAACAACTGTGGCTGCCACTAAGTATATGATGCTGATTGTACCAGCCACTCATTTATCAGCGTCCTCCCATTATTTAGATCTCGCCACTCTAGGTTTGGTCTTTGGGCAAATCCGCCACTAGCTCAGGCAGTTTCTGCATCATCTAGAACTTTCTAAGTCTGGCAGGTTCTGTACGATCTAGATTTTTCTACAGTCTGGCAGTTTCTGTATTATATAGAACTTTCTACAGTCTGGCAGTTTCTTTATTATATAGAACTTTCTACAGTCTGACAGTTTCTGTATTAAATAGAACTTTCTATAGTCTGGCAGTTTCTGTATTATGTATAACTTTCTACAGTCTGGCAGTTTCTGTATTATATAGAACTTTCTACAGTCTGGCAGTTTCTGTATTATATAGAACTTTC
Source organism: Epiblema foenella (assembly GCA_963556455.1). Lineage (NCBI taxonomy): Eukaryota > Metazoa > Arthropoda > Insecta > Lepidoptera > Tortricidae > Epiblema > Epiblema foenella. Next base: position 46,741,490 of record OY747095.1, read on the forward strand.
TATAGTCTGGCAGTTTCTGTATTATGTATAACTTTTCTGTACCATCTAGAACTTTCTACAGTCTGGCAGTTTATGTATCACCTGGAACTTTCTACAGTCTGGCAGGTTCTACATTCTGGCAGTTTCTGTTTTTTACTTTGTACAGTCTGGCAGTTCATGTATCACTTGGAACTCCATACAGTCTGGCCGGTTCTTCATTCTGACAGTTTCTATTTTTTACTTTGTACAGTCTGGCAGTTTCTGTACCATCTAGAACTTCACGGATTTTCCCCAGGACCAACGTGCTGCTGAGGCCCACGGTGCTGCCGCAGCTGGTGACGGTGGCCGGTGAGAAGGGAAACACACCATCGGCCTTCATCATGGACGCTGGGAACTGGACCGTCACGATCAAGACAACTAAGGAAGTTCTGATTGTAAGTTCACCCTCCTAGTTTTCCTGGTTGTGCCCTAACGAGCCCATGGTCCGCTTTCTGACCTTTCACCCCAGAGCGAATACTAGACCTTGTTGGAATTAGATTGGTTTTCTCACTATGTATTCCCTCACCGAAAAGCCATTGTTAAATATCATATGATATATCGACTTTACGAGAACCGCTTGCGAGTTTAACTAAATTGCACGGTAACTAAATGCGGTCGCCGGATTTATTTTAAACTACTTAGGCCAACAAACGTCGTCTTTACATTACTCTGTCCACCTACCTATAAGCGTTGGCAGCTGTCGATCGCCGAATGCGGCCGACTAACGTGTTCTTTACACTTGCGGTCGCCGCATGCAGTATACAAATTGAACCATATTCGGAGAAAAAAAAAAAAGAGTTAACAGATTGTCAACCCATAAAACCCCTTTCTTGCGCCAGGACTACTTCGTGCTCATCCCCGAGCCGTACTACGAAGCCTCTGTGCTCAAGAAACTGGTGGACAAACCCTGCACCATTGGAGACCAGGACCTGTGCCGCGAGTTCCGGTACCCCAAGTTGAGCTCGTACTCTACTATTGATGCTGGTGGCCTGACGTCGGCAGCTAGCGAATACTTGGAGGATTCTGTGGTAAGTGAGTTTAGGGTCGGCCACTTCATGTTCTATGGTGGTGGAAATCAATGGATGACAGCAGGCTGAGGATAATGATGAACGTCATGTAATTCTGGAGTTTCTACCGATGTGGTATATAAAAAAAGACGACTTTAGCAATCAGGCATTAAGGGAGGGTTGCACCAAACCGTCTGTAATCGTAAGCAGTGTTCGTTAAAATCTGATTGTATAGAAAGTTTTATAAGGTATCAAGATTAAACAAGGAGTATAATAAAATTAATATAATATCCCAGGGACGTACATGGTCTCGGAGCGTCAAAACTAAGATTAATTTAATATTGTTAGAGATGTATATAGTCTCCAATCTAAGTCACTGATAATAAAAAAGAAATCCACAACAGGATGATGTCTCTCGTCAATCCCTTATAAAAAGTCACTAGTATTAAAGTAGTCACTATGTCCTAGCAAGCATGAACAGACCGGACTCCACAAACTGGACAGAAAGGGCTTGAGTTGCGGATTCTAAAGCAGTTTTTCTTTTTTTTTCAGCAACTAAAAGAACTCGAGATATCGCCATCCACGGTCCCCATACTTGGAACCCAACCCCTCACCTACAGCTGGATTATCAAGCCGAATGGCCCCTACGTCCTTGTCGTAGAATACGTCACCCCAGTAGACCGCAACTCCATCAGCATGGTCGGAAATCCCGCTAAAGTCAACAGCGTCATCAACGTACACTTCAAGTCTGGAAATCAGGAGTCGCAGGGGAGATTGATCCTTAATGAATGCTTGTACACTAGGCCGTGCAGGCAGGTCATTACAGATGACAGGGCTAGAGCGTTCGTGGCTGAAGTTTCCGATGAGAATAATGAGATTACGTTGGAGGTGAGTCCATTTTTATTATATTAAAATGTGAAATAAAAAAAATAGTTTCAACATCTGTCTTTATGCAATCGCCGAATTTTTTAAGTTTATAACAGTGTGGGGTGTGTACGATTCAAAACTGCTTCTGCTTTACCTAAACACGCACAGTTTCTTAAAAAGCTAAGCTATTGAAATAAATTCAACTATGCATAAGCATTTAGTTAAATATTTAGAATGAATTGTGAAAGAATCAATATGTCACTTTCAAAATTCCGTCAGAAAGGAATTCACTCATTGTGATTCTTTCATCTAGTAAGTAATGACTACAAAGAAGTACAGTAAGCTATAAAAACGTGTACAAAAATGAAATTTATGACATAACCTTATTTTTCCCCAGGGCAATGGAGACAACCTGGCGGGCATCAAGTCAATCACGGCAATACCGCAATCGGAATGGCATCTGGCGTACATCACGCCTAAGCCGTTCACGCTGAGACGCAACGGCGAGCCTTTTGTGAACGGCTTCCAGTCCGTCGATGTCAATGAGGTAGGTAATATTGACGAAGTACATCAGGCGTACATCGCCTCCAGGCCGTTCACGCTGAGGCGCAACGGCGAGCCTTTTGTGAACGGCTTCCAGTCCGTCGGTGTCAATGAGGTAGGTATTTATTGATGAAGTACATCAGGTATACATTACCCCCAGGTCCTTCACTCTGAGACGCAACGGCGAGCCTTTTGTGAATGGCTTCCAGTCCGTCGATGTCAATGAGGTAGGTATGTATTGACGAAGTACATCAGGCGTACATCACCCCCAGGCCGTTCACACTGAGACGCAACGGCGAGCCTTTTGTGAACGGCTTCCAGTCCGTCGATGTCAATGAGGTAGGTATTTATTGACGAAGTACATCAGGCGTACATCACCCCCAGGACCTTCACTCTGAGACGCAACGGCGAGCCTTTTGTGAACGGCTTCCAGTCCGTCGGTGTCAATGAGGTAGGTATTTATTGATGAAGTACATCAGGTATACATTACCCCCAGGTCCTTCACTCTGAGACGCAACGGCGAGCCTTTTGTGAATGGCTTCCAGTCCGTCGATGTCAATGAGGTAGGTATGTATTGACGAAGTACATCAGGCGTACATCACCCCCAGGCCGTTCACACTGAGACGCAACGGCGAGCCTTTTGTGAACGGCTTCCAGTCCGTCGATGTCAATGAGGTAGGTATTTATTGACGAAGTACATCAGGCGTACATCACCCCCAGGACCTTCACTCTGAGACGCAACGGCGAGCCTTTTGTGAACGGCTTCCAGTCCGTCGATGTCAATGAGGTAGGTATTTATTGACGAAGTACATCAGGCGTACATCACCCCCAGGCCGTTCACTCTGAGACGCAACGGCGAGCCTTTTGTGAACGGCTTCCAGTCCGTCGATGTCAATGAGGTAGGTATTTATTGACGAAGTACATCAGGCGTACATCACCCCCAGGACCTTCACTCTGAGACGCAACGGCCAGCCTTTTGTGAACGGCTTCCAGTCCGTCGATGTCAATGAGGTAGGTATTTATTGACGAAGTACATCAGGCGTACATCACCCCCAGGCCGTTCACTCTGAGACGCAACGGCGAGCCTTTTGTGAACGGGTTCCAGTCCGTCGATGTCAATGAGGTAGGTATTTATTGACGAAGTACATCAGGCGTACATCACCCCCAGGACCTTCACTCTGAGACGCAACGGCGAGCCTTTTGTGAACGGCTTCCAGTCCGTCGATGTCAATGAGGTAGGTATTTATTGACGAAGTACATCAGGCGCACATTACCCCCAGGCCGTTCACGCTGAGACGCAACGGTGAGCCTTTTGTGAACGGCTTCCAGTCCGTCGATGTCAATGAGGTAGATATTTATTGACGAAGTACATCAGGCGTACATCACCCCCAGGCCGTTCACTCTGAGACGCAACGGCGAGCCTTTTGTGAACGGCTTCCAGTCCGTCGATGTCAATGAGGTAGGTATTTATTGACGAAGTACATCAGGCGTACATCACCCCCAGGCCGTTCACTCTGAGACGCAACGGCGAGCCTTTTGTGAACGGCTTCCAGTCCGTCGATGTCAATGAGGTAGGTATTTATTGACGAAGTACATCAGGCGTACATCACCCCCAGGCCGTTCATTCTGAGACGCAACGGCGAGCCTTTTGTGAACGGCTTCCAGTCCGTCGACTTCAAAGAGGTAGGTATTTATTGACGAAGTACATCAGGCGTTCATCACAACAGGCCGTTCACTCTGAGACGCAACGGCGAGCCTTTTATGAACGGCTTGCAGTCCGGCGATGTCAATGAGGTAGGTATTTATTGATGAAGTACATCAGGCGTACATCACCCCCAGGCCGTTCACTCTGAGACGCAACGGCGAGCCTTTTGTGAACGGCTTCCAATCCATCGACGTCAATGAGGTAGGTTTTTATTGACGAAGTACATCAGGCGTACATCACCTCCAGGCCGTTCACGCTGAGACGCAACGGCCAGCCTTTTGTGAATGGCTTCCAGTCCGTCGACTTCCGTCGACAACGTAGATCTTACGTGTATTGTTTTCCTGTACCTACAAAACCGAGAAATAATATAGAACATTATAAATCATCATTTTGCATGTCGAAAACAGCGAGTCTGTTTACATTTTTTGAAATTTTGAAGCGCTTGCATAACACATATACGAAAATAAACACAACATTTCCGTCTCAATTTTTAATAGTGAAAAAATACACATGAGGTTTTTTCGTGGGAGGGGGGGGGGGGGGGTCCTAGAACCTTACCAAAGATCGCCAAGGGTGAGGGGAGTGTAAAAGTGGGCCAAAAAGCGTGGACAACTTCTGACAGTGACCTAAATACTCTTTATTGCACACCTCAATTAAAGAACACATTATAAAATCATAATGAGGCAAACAACAGGCGGTCAGTTAGATGGGTTTTACATGTTTTTCACCTATAATTCTTGTTCTCAGGTGAAGATAGAGCCGGCTGACAATAGAACAGAACTGGCTTATGTGGTAGCGGGTTCGAAGCCAGTGACGGTCGAAGTGGCCACCAAGCCTGGCCAGTACGAGTTCGTACTGCATTACCACCAGTCCGATCATCCTGGTAAGTCCATTCTAACATTCATCAACCTCCTAGCATTACCCCAATACAGCTGCATCCTGAAGGATGCCGGGAGTCCGCTACCTAATCCCAAGATATGGAGTAGCCACTGGTTTTTACGGAAGAGACTGCTATCTGACCTTTCAACTCGAGGGAAACTAGACCTTATTGGTATAAGGTTTGTCAAATGAGTGGGTAACTTGCCTATTAGAAGTTCTCATGTCTAGTCTACCATTATCATCATCAATTTATCATCATGTTTAACAGCCTAGGACTAACCAGTAAGTTGGCTCTCGACTACCTTAGCACTTTCCGTTAGGTAGTTCCAGTGCCTCTCTTCCGGCTGCATCATCAGACCCTTGACATTAGGTGTAGTGGTAATAGTTGATTACATTAGCCTTGCCGGCCTCTGTCAAATGCGAGTTAAGTACTATATGTGGAAGTGACGAAGAACGACACGCTCGACTCATTATCTCTGTCGAATACCGGTTAATTTCGTTCAACGAAAACGAAATTGAGCTAAGAACGGTTCCATCCAATACCGGTATTAATTGCCGAAAGCCATAATCAATAACGAAACTACAATTATTCATTTCGGTTTGGGGTCAATGACCAATACCGGTTTAAGGAAAATACCGGTATCCGATTTCCCAACTAGTCGGTACATCCCTAGTCAAAAAAAAGTTTATAATAAAAAAAATCTAGCATGAATATTCTTAAGATAATTATTTGTTATGTTTAAGAAAGATTCTTCGACATATGAAACCTGAAGTATGTATTGGTAGTTTTTTTATTATATTGCAGTAAATAACTAAGTGCCGAATAGTCGGTCTCTTTTACCGGCTAGTAGGCTGATTAAAAATGTGGCCGTATAGTCGTCTTTCCAGACTAGTTGGTGGTTAGCAGGTATATCTCTAGCATTAATGTCGAGCTTTGGATTGGGCACACTCCAGAGGGGGCCCGACCATACACCTAAACAGGCCTTAGAGTGGAACCCCCAAGGAAAGAAGCGAGGCCGCCCCAAATAAACCTGGCGGCGTACGGTGCTGGACAGGCACGTATCCAGAGGGGGGAATAATTGGGATTAATCCCCCCCCCCCCCGGAAACGTTTTTAGTCGTCTGTTTACAGTGATTACAGCGATTTTTACACAGTTCACATAGTTGTTTCAATGTTTGTCCCCCCCCGAACCAAAAGTCTGGATACATGCCGGGTGCTGGACGAGCCGGAGAAGATCGGGAAGTCTTGGAGCGAAATGAAGTGATAAGCTCAAGATCTATCTACATGGAGTCACTGTGGACGCCCTCTGCCCCATCTGCAGACATAGGATCTTAAGTCAATATGGTCGAGGGAGGCGATGGCTGAGATACGCGTCATACTCGTGAACGGGTGCTGTTTGTGGGGTCCGGTCTGTTCATGTTTGCAAGGACTAGTAACTTCGTACTAGTGTTCAGTGGAATTGACATGATGAGAGACTTCACTGTTCTCATTTGATTTTATTTTTTAGACTGACGCTCAGAGACCTTATACATCTCTGAGGATATTTATTTATTAGATTTTATTATTTTCATATTGACGTGTTATAGATATAGCTCAAAATATTTTATTATGATTCGTGTACTTACTTTATTACCTTTTATCTTGACGCTTAGAGACCTTATACATCTCTAACAAATCTCGATTGTTATTAGATTCTTAGTCTTATTTTTGACATGTAACACTACATTTAATTAATGATACTTTGATTATTGTATTATTTTTATTTGATGTACCTAGATAGATTTTGACTTGTAAAAGTGCCCTTGAGGCCTATTTGCAGAATAAATGTTTTGATTTTGATTTCAATATCGAACTTTGGGACGCTAACCTTTTTTTTCTTACAGAGAGCACAATAGACGTCACCATAGCCTGTGGCAGCGACAAGCGCGCCGGTCGCGTTACGCTGCCGTTCTGTGGCTCTTCATCAGGGTGCCGGGAACTGCTTAAACTACCAAATGAACTGTTCGAAGTCACTGACAACAACTGTACGCTGGTATTTGAGGTATGATATCATCAGTACAGTCAAGGCCGACTTTAACCAACTGGAAGCCCTGGGCACACTAGGGTAATGGGGCCCCTATGCCCTTGACAGATCACTAAATATTGGTTATCGTTTGGTTATCTGGCAGTAAGTAGTGGGCCTCTATCGATCACGGGGCCCTGGGCAAGTGCCCTTAGTGCCCAGTGTGAAAGACGGCCCTGAGTACAGTTGGTACTGGTATAACAGTTCAGTTGAATCCTGAAGGATGCTCAGGGTCCGCTATGTAATCGCAAGATTTAGCGTTTGGTGTGGTTTTGTTTGGTTTTCTGTTATACTGAATGGCTTCTGCAGCGTTATAAGGTAGGACCATGTACTGAATAAGGCCAGGTCAGAAGCACAGATGGGCACTGTTAAATAAATAGTTAACATCGTTAATCGATAATCCTTTAAAAAAAATTGAACTTCGTTAACCGTTAAAGTGTTGCATTACGGACCATTTAACGGAAGTTAACGTTAATCGTTAACTCATGACGCGCCTCACTCGCATCGTCTGTCTTACTCAGCGCCTATAGCTCGCGCCTACGCCGCCCCGATCGAATGGACTTGTCAGAACCTGTTTTTTGCGACGCGGCGGCGCGGTGTTCCTTTGATAAAATAGGTAGTTAACGTATTAACGGAACTTTAGACAGGTAGCGGAAGTTAATGAGTCCGTTAACAATTTTGCAAGTTAACTTAAAAGTTAATCCCATACACGGATGGTTAACTTCGTTAATTAACGGTTAACGGATTAACGAGTTAATGCACAGCTCTGGTCAGAAGTACCCGCAGCCGAAGAGCCTGTATGAGGAGATTTATTGATGTGATTGAAGCCAAAAAAGTATGCAAGGACCGTTTTGGTGTTCTTTTCTGTTCTTGCCGATGGGATACGGGCCTTCGGAAACTTTTGGCTTTTAGAAAGATCCGTTAGACCAAATGTCAGATCAAATTTCAGTAACTCAGTAAATTTTTTGACATAACAAACCGACATAAGGTCTAACGGATCTTTATAAAACCGAGCCTTAAAAAATTATTAAAAAGAGAAATCGTTTATGGGTGGATCAACTATTCTTTGCTGCTCGTTACCATGTTTACGTCTCTTGAGTCACTTTTTAAAACTGTGATTTTATAAGGTTTATATCTACCAAACATGAGTTTTTACGATAACCATGATCCATTTGGACATGGGTCATCTCTTGAGCATGCTTGAAGTCCATAAGTATTATAAACACTCGGTCACTATTGTCTCCTCGCTGACGGGACGTAATAACGACAAGAAAAAGTTGATTGACCCTTATAACGTGCAAGGAGTAGCTAAAAGGGTAATACGATTTCATCAATAATTTATTTCCACGACAGGGTACCGATAACAAAGGGGTCACACTCCAAAGCGTGCTTATCATCGAACCACGCTACTTCAAGGAGTCGGTGCTCGTTGAAGAAAATATGCTTGACTACGCGAGGGACTTCATCACGAGATGCGCCAACAACCATTATTACATCGAGCCTACAGTCACAGGTTAGTTGCCTGTTTTTAGGGTTCCGTAGTGAACAAGGAACCCTTATAGTTTCGCCATGTCCGGCCGTCCCCCGCTTTTCTCGGTAACAGTTAGTACTAGAAAGCTGTAATTTGGCATGAGTATACATATCAATGACGCCGACAAAACGGTAGAATAAAATCATAAAAAAAAAATTTTTAGGGTATCTCCAATACATGTAAAGGGGTGGTGCATTTTTTTTCTTTCAAATCCCATCGTGTGGAGTATCGGTGGATAGCGTTTTCAAAAATATTATAAGGTTTCTAAAAGGTTTCTTGCTCGAATTTGGAGCAGCTCAACTGGGGAAGTACCTCTGCCTTGCAGAATACCACAGCCATAATAACATTATTTACTATACAAGTATGTAGTGTTGTGTTCCTGGAGGTGAGCAAGGTTGCCAGAGCTCCCGAGGATGCACTGTGTTGAGAGCGAGGGACCTAAATGTGTTCCTTCTGCTGTCAACACAGTGCATCCTCAAATTTTATAAAGGGTCGGCGACGCGCACGTGACTATTTGGCCGCTTACCAGGTGGACCGTATGCTTGTTTGGCACAGGCGTTGTATAAAAAAAAGACACTACTACATGGAGAAATTTCAGTCGAGACACAAGAACCGAAGTAGCAACAAAGAGATATGCGGGAAAACCTATCCTATACCCCGTGCAAGCGGAGGATTCAGTAGCTTCTAGCCCCCCCCCCCCCCCCATACAAAAAACCGGCCAAGTGCGTATCGAACTCCGCGCATTTAGGGTTTTTCAATCAATCAATCAAATCGTTTATTTGCTGGAATACAGTAAATACAAATAGGTCTTATACATTATAACACAGTTCCATGTATTCAGCCTGCACGCAGGCATGCAAACATTTGCGAGTGCTGCGTACGTTATGATATAATATGTCAACAATAATAAATTAGCAAAGAATACAATAATTTAAAAAATTATAATTATAAAAAAAAATAGAATTCACAAAAAGTAATAATTATAAAAATAAATGTCAAATGTCAAAATACCCACGGAGTCAAAAATTACAGCTTCTATGTCAACTTTGATTTAAATAGCTTTTTACACTGTAGAAGCATTTGTCTAAAAGCAAAATGGACAAGCTGTGTTTAAAACTATTGCCCTGTAGTAACTTTATTTCGTCAGGTAAATTATTAAATAGTTTTATACACATGTTGAACACATTTCTGCCGTACAATGCCTTACGAGCGCGAGGTTTATGCAACAGGTTCATAATTCTTGGTCTGGTCTGCCTGTGCATGACTTCAGCACGTTTTTCGAAGTATGACCGATTGTTGCAGACAAAAACACATACATCTCTTATATATAAGCACGGGTTCCAAACCAACCACAAAATTGGTTATAGTAATATAATATTTTCCCCAGGTTTCTGCCGCGACGCGGTATTCTCGATAACGGCTGAATACAACAGTGGAACGCTTCGCTGCGCCTGCGACGTCGAAGGCTCCACCGATTTCGAGTGTGACGTGTTCGGCGGGCAGTGCAAGTGCCGGGAAAATGTCATTGGTAAGGATACAATAAAAAAAATAGGTTCCTGTCAAAAAAATCATTTTTGGTACTTACAAGATTCTATTGCCGTCTGGGTCATACTTAGTTGAAAAAACAAAAGTGGTCCCTCCTGTGGTCAATAGTTACCGGCTTATGTGCATGTTAGCTATGTTTTTATTACAGGGATTTATTGACGTCAGGGATTTATATTTGTCAGGAAGGAACACACATTTTACTCAGCAGAAACACAGAATAAGTAATAGTACTACGTACAGAAGGCCCACCGTTAACAAATCCCTCGTTTAGGTATGCCAAACGTGCCTAAACGTGGCCATCATTCTGTCGCACCCACTACTAGCTACAGTCGCTAAATCACTTTCTATCGCATGAACTTGCACCCTACGGGTGCCGGCCACATACTTGTAGCGGCGCGACGCAAGCACGGAGTGAGCCGCCCCTGGCAGAATTTTATTAAGTTTTAAGTATAAGGGGGTACGACTGACTATTCTCTGTATTCAGTTTGTAACTCGGTCAATAACTGTTACTTTTTGTCTATAGGACGGACTTGTGAATCCTGCAAGACTGGATACTACGGCTTCCCCAACTGCAAGCCTTGTCATTGCTCTCAAGCCGCTATTTGCGACGACGAAGGTAAATATTACTACTTATTCCTGGTGACTATAGTAACAATCTATACAGGGTGAAATAATATTGACCATTCAATTTTTTTCCAAGCATTAGGTATCAATAAAAGATAAAATTTCTTGTAAAAAGACAGGTAAAATTTTCGCAATAAAATGTGCTATCTAGATAAATATTTGTAAATTTTTATTTTCGATCTTGACGGACATACTTGACAATTATATACTAATCTAATAATTATGTATAAGAAAAACAAAAGAAACAAAAAATACCTTAAAATATACCTAACTAAACGCAAAATAATGTATATATAAAAAAGAAACTCCAATTATAAGAAGAATATGCCGTCCAGTGACTTCGTTTTCGACGACCGGTTTAGCCTAGTGGGTAGTGCACCTGCCTGTGAAGCTGACGGTCCTGGGTTCGAATCCCGGTCAGTGCAAATATTTGTGTGATGAGCATGAATATTTGTTTCTGAGTCTTGGATGTTTTCTATGTATTTAAGTATTTATATCTATTAAATATATCGTCGTCTAGTACCCATAAAACAAGCCTTCTTGAGCTTACTGTGGGGCTAGTTCGATTTGAAGATTGTCCTCTAATATTTATTTATTTATCTTGTAGGACGCTGCATCTGCCCACGCAACGTGATCGGGGTAAACTGTAACGAGTGCAAACCGCTCACGTTCAATTTCGACGAGTATCGCGGCTGCGATGACTGTAATTGCAACCCGCTTGGTGTGGTCGACGGTAACCTGGAGTGCGATAAGCAGAGTGGGAACTGTCAGTGAGTAAAGACTGTGTCGTGTTGGTGAGCTACTGAAGAAAGAAAAAGAGTATTTTTCTCATTTTCTTTCTTCAGTAGCTCACCAACACGAAAAAAATCAAAACATTTATTCTGCAAATAGGCCTCAAGGGCACTTTTACAAGTCAAAATCTATCTAGGTACATCAAATAAAAATAATACAATAATCAAAGTATCATTAATTAAATGTAGTGTTACATGTCAAAAATAAGACTAAGTAACTAATAACAATCGAGATTTGTTAGAGATGTATAAGGTCTCTAAGCGTCAAGATAAAAGGTAATAAAGTAGGTACACTAATCATAATAAAATATTTTGAGCTATATCTATAGCACGTCAACATGAAAATAATAAAATCTAAAGCAAGTTTCATGTTTGGACCATTCCCCGCTAGTTTATCCTCCTAGCGTTATGCCAGAGTACTGTGGCATCCTGAACTGTTGTAGCACTAGTTTTTATGGAAGCGACTGCCATCTGACCTTCCAAACCGAGGGGAAACCAGACCTATTGGAATTAGGCTTGCCAAATGAGTGGGTAACTGACTGTTAGAAGCTCTCAAGCCGGCCTTTGCCCTCTAACTTGGATTAACCATTGCTATCATAGACAGTAGCCGGGATCAACACGGAGCGTTCAGTTAATAACCACTCAAAACGGTCAGCCATCCAAGAATTGACCTCGGCTGACGTTTCTTAACCTCGAATACCGCACGTGGTACGCGGGCGCCGCTTGGCACCTTAATTCTGTGGTTCTATTTTTTTGACATATTGGTCATATTCAGCTCATAAGATTATCCACTTAACAGTATCCTAATGTGTTTATAGTTTTTCATATTAGGTATACTTTCGCTTTTGACTTTTGGTACCTTTTACATAGCTAATTAAAACATATTTTTAAATACGGAAACTCGTTACATATCGTTATAGGAAAAGTTTATAGAAAATAAATATGTATCTACCCTGGTCTTTGTCGGTTGTCTGATTGTTGCTTGATATGAATACATATTTATGATACCTAATTATATTGACAATTGATAAAATAAACCATTGATAGAATAAACAATTGATAGGGTAAATAATTGCTAGAATAAATAATTGATTTTGATTGTCTTGACACAGATGCAAAGAAAATGTAGTAGGGCGAGTGTGCGATCGTTGCGTGCCCGGCCACTTCGCGTTCCCAGAATGCGTCCAGTGCTCATGCAACACCGACGGGACTACCGACGATGTGTGTGACCAGGACACAGCACAATGCTACTGCAAACGCTACGTGCGGGAGCAGGTAAGATATACAAAGCCACTCTCAACACAGTGCATCCTCGGGAGCTCTGGCGTCTTTAATCCCCACCAAAAACACAACGCCACATACCTAAAGATAGCGAAACAGAGATTCGTGGTCTCTCAGTCGGCCAACGCTAATAAGTATATGTTACCATTACGAAAAGAGATTGTTGAGCCACTTGACAATATTCGCAACTTGGTCGTGTGATGGAAATCGGGACTGAGACAACATCGGGTAACATAGAAAGAAAGAAAGATAGAAAACACACGACCGACCGATATGACCTTCAAACCTTCAAGAAAAGAGCATATTCCCTTCTGAAAGGTGTTGCAGGTGTTTATGGGCGACGGTAATTGCTTACCATCAGGCGATCGTCTGCTCGTTTGCCCCCTATAACATAAAAAAACGAAAGACGTCAAGATCAACATCTGTCATTAATTACATGGCTAAATTCCGGACCACGCCAAGTTGATCAACAATACCGATTCGCGACTCACATCATACATTCTGCAGGTCGATATACAATGTGCTCTGAACAAGCCGACATTTCAATATCATTTGGTTTTATTATAACGCTGTTTGCAATACAACATAATCTATTTCAATTGAAAAAAAACCCGACTTCAATTTAATACTTCGTCAAGCCACTCCGAGAGCATAAAACACCGAAAGACCATTTTTCTGGAGTTGGTTTCAATTTCTGTTGTTTCAGTCCATATATAGTGAGTCATTACCACAGTGCATCTCACGACAATTCCGATAACCTCAAACACGGCTACATTACATCGTTTTATTACGGAGTTCCGTTGTCTATCTTCCGGCTTCAATTACCAGATCAGGTTGACAGTAACATTACATCACACACAGACAACCATCACAGTCATGACAGTACCATTTAAATTGGCTTCGACATACTCGTATCTAAATCGAAGTATCTTAGCGCTAACCATGAAACACTACGAGTTTTGTATGATCATTCGTGGTCTTCTTCATCAGTTCCCGTTCACCAAATGCTACTTTCTGAATGCAAATGCTTGATTTTTTACCGAAAATACTAAAATCGCTATATATTTCCCTTGAATTTTTGAGGAGTTCCCTCAATTCCTGGTGGTTTCTATCATAAGAAGTGAACTTTGAAAACAACGGGATGAATCTGGAAACATATGCTTTCAAACAAAGAAATAATTTTCCAAATCTGTTTATAAATGGCGGAGTAATCGCGTAACAAACATACAAAAAAATACAAACGAATCTGTTCACACTGTAAACGAATCTGTACAATCTGTACATAATTATTCTGTGGTAATGCAGCCCTCATTCTCAGCACATCGCATCCACGGGGCATTTGAATTATTCCACATTACGTATTTTTTTAAGTAGAGATTAAATAAGTACACAATAAGTTTATTTCTTGCAGGCTTGCGACACGTGCCAGGAGGAATACTTCAACCTGCAAGCGAGCAACCCCGACGGTTGCACCAAGTGTTACTGCTTCGGCAGGACCACAAGGTGTTCCAGTTCATACCTCTCTTGGGCTAAGGTGAGATACTATTCCAGTAGTTCGATTCCACTCACACCCCAGAAACGGTTGAAGCCGCTCAACCAAGCTCACTGGAGCGCAAACTCGTACAGTATTCCAGTGTTACCGCCCTCATGCTTGTGTAGGTGTTTTCCCCTGGATTTTCCACTCTTATCCCTTAATTGGGCCGCCAATACCGGCCGGACTATAATGCTACAGTCAGGTTCAAGAAACAAAGTCCCAATGCATTAAAGTCACAAGAAGAGCATCAAGCGACTGCCATCTGACCTTCCAACACATGGGGGAAACTAGAAGCCCGAAGCCCGGCAATCAATTCGTATCCACTTAAAGTATTCACCCATCCAATGAGTTGACCAAAACCGACGTTGCTGAACCTTGCCTACCGCACTCGGTACGCGTGCGCCGCTAGACCACCAACGCTTCTATTTACGAACATTACACTTTTTCATATTTTAGCAATTATTTAACAATTCTTCCGTTTCTCAGTTGGAGGGCATGTCGGGGTGGCACCTAGTGAACGTTGAGACCAACCGCACAATATCAGTGTACCCCCACACGGCCCCGCCGAACCAGGTTAACGACACGATCATCGGAGTTGAGCTGTCCGCAGACAAGGAGAGCCAGAAGGTGGTGTACTTCGCCGCGCCGGAACATTTCATTGGTAAGTTCTATATAGTATGTCCCAACTCCCAGTCCTCAGATTCGGTTGAAGCCGCTCAACCAATTTCAATAGAGTAAAAACTCTTTGAGTATTCTAGTGTTTAAACCGCCACGTGGTCATGTCTAAGGATTCCCCATGATTTTCACTAGTCTACTCTCCAACCGCATACTCCCATCGATTTATTGGGACAGGTCTATAAAGCCACAGTCAGGTTCAAAAAAAGTTCTAAATAGAATCGTGTCTCTTGTTCCACAAACGAGATTAAGACACTAACGCGGTGCTGCACCTCCTACAGCTTCGTGTATGACATTTTCTTGCCATATATGCGTATCTAGCTGTCGCTCTATGTCAATATATGAGGCTCAGGAAGGATTGAAAAGGATTGGTGTGTTCCTCTTGATAGATCGTAAGCTTAGAAATATGAAATGTTGTTAATTCTTGTTTGTCCCCAGGCAAACGTCTGACGTCATACGGTGGTAACCTCTCATTCTCCATCTTCTACGTGTCTCTTGACACTGGGCGTGCCATCTCCGCCGCTGACGTCATTATTGGAGGACCCAACGGATATATTTACCACAGCAGCATCGGTAAGTCTTTAAATGCTTAGAGGAATCTATAAAGTGTCTGGAGTTTAAGAATCATAACCATGTTCGATCAAAAATGTAAGCTAAGTGATCCGTGCCATAGTGGACTGAAAACTTGTATTCCAAATAAACAAAAAAAAAACCATTTATGAATCGGTCAAGCCGTTTTGAAGATATTGATGTGTACACACAAACAAACAAACAAACAACGTCTCACCCTAAACGCATATACCCTCTCCGTTCCGTCGTGGGTAATAAAGTGGGATTAGTTACACCATTTATATCTGAAAATCAGGTCCGCTGATTTAAATGATCTGTGATTTGTTGGATTCGTGACGCTGATATTATTGTATGGCGAAAAGAGGTCTGAGAAAAATACATAGGTAAAGAAAAGAAGATGGCGGGACGACTTTGATACATTTTGTACGGATTGGCGGGAACTGGCACACGACCGAGACGAGTGGCGAAAAAGAGGGAGGCCTTTGCCCAGCAGTGGGACACTATATAGGCTAGTAAAAAAAAAAGAAAATAAATTTAGCTAAAAGCTAACGCGACATTCATATAATAATCGGTGACTTAAATATATTAACGGCTAACTTAACGGCTGGTCGCCCCGTGAACAGTCACTGAGTTAGTATTTTAGTTGCCTACTTAGTTTTTAGGGTTCCGTACCCGAATCAAAATCAAAATCAAACATTTATTCCGCAAATAGGCCACAAGGGCACATTTACATTTCAAAATATTAATTTACAATTTAAGAAAGTCTGACTATAAGAACACATTTTTCATGTCAGAAGGGTCCAAACAGACCCTATTGTTGTTACTCACGCGTCCGTCTGTCCATCCGTCCGTCCGTCTTCGGTCACACAGGTTTTGTAGCCAAACAGTTGGAGCTTGTTTATACCTTATTGAGTAGATAAATACTGTATATTTTTTTTATTTAAAAATATTGTAAAACAGAGGAATGAGAATCCACCATCGTCAGCATTTTTTATAAAATTTTGTTTCGAAGATTTTTTTTACTTCCCATGCACCCATAAACTTGGTACCGCTTAAATGGTAGTAATGTTTATTATTGCTTATATTTTACCAACAATATAAACGTGTTATACGTTGGTACATCAGTTTTTTTTAGTGAAATTTCCTTATTATTCGTATTAAATCCAACTTAATTTTGGGGTCGGTTCGGAACCTTGATGTGCGGAGTCCGACTCGCACTTCACTGGTTTTTTGTAGGTCAGGTTTGTTTTTGAGGCTCATCATAATACAAACTTATAATAAACCCACAGAAACACCAGCACCGCAAACCACATGGTTCCACCACGTTCCCCTGACGGAAGAGCAGTTCATGAACCTGGACAACACCGCTGTGACCAGGGACCAGTTCATGAACACACTGGTGAACGTCACTGCTATCTACATCAGGGCTACGTTTGAAGACGAATCTGTTACTACGAGGTATGTGGTGATTTTATCACAGATTAATTAATAGTAATTACCTACTGAAGGTTTAGAATAAAGGAAAAATTGAAAAATTTAGACACCGAGCAGGATTCGAAGCTACGGCCTCCCTGCACTCGCGGCCAGTTGCTCTAGCAAACTGAGCAATATTTACCTGCAATCACCACCCAGTCCCAAATTCATTAACCGTTCCTTCGTATTAAGCCGCTGCTAACGTGAACTATTTTATACAAACGCCTTAAGGGAGGCGTACAGCGACATCTACCAGAAGACTAATGCTTCATTAACGGCACTAACGTCTCAAATCCTATTGAGAATCGTCAGTTCCGATGCGCCATCCCATACCCAAATTTAGAAAAAACTACTACTGAAGGTTTTCTTGTAACAAAACCGACGTTTGACAGCTAATCATGGCTCGCACGCGCTAATCAATATCGCATCTGAGACATGTTGATCAAAGTTCTCGAGGTTTGTTCTACCTTTTGTGTAGATAATCGTGTACCTGTCAGTGACGTTAGAAACCATTCGCTTCTTAAAAGTTTTCAGAGTCGTTTCAGAAATCAGAATCAGAAATCAGAAATTATTTATTTGCATAGACACAGTAAGTATGGATGTTACAATACATTTTGTTTCATGCATCTAGCCTGCATGCAAGCGTGCAAATACATATAATGTCAAAAGTTACAGTCATTAAAATGTCAAAAGAATAAAAATAAAAATAATTGAAATAAATATAGGAAGTCAAATTGAAATACTAGTAAAATTAACATAATAGGCATATCACAGTCAAAGAGGCACAATAAAATCATAAAATAATAACAATTATATAACTAAATATTACTAATTCTAATGCTGGTGTTCGAGATACGCCTTTACGCTGTAAAAACAATGCTCTAAAAGCCAGTTTGTTAGACTGCGTTTAAAGGCGTTTCCCTCCAGCAGCTTTAGTTCCTCCGGGAGATGATTATAAATGACAATACACATGTTGAAGACGTTCCTCTTGTATATGTTTCTTCAATTAGGTATCCTATAATACCATCAATTTTTACAGGTTAATAAACGTTACGCTAGACGTTGCCGTCCAATCCGACCCGTACAGTGGCATCGCCGACCGCGCTTTTTCCGTCGAACAATGCCAGTGCCCATCCGCGTACAAGGGTACATCTTGTGAGCAGTGCGCAGCCGGACACTATAGGCTGAGCACGGGCACCCATGCCGGGTACTGCGTGCCCTGCGAGTGCAACGGCCATTCACAGGAGTGTGACGTCAATACTGGCGTATGTTTGGTGAGTAAAAGACTTTAAAACCAGACGGGGTCTAAATAAAATGGTGGTGATTCGCTTAAGGCGTTAAACTTTTTGAGAGCCCGGCGGCGGAACAGGGCGACGTGCCGCTGCCGCCACCAACGTCAATGGCCGTCCAAATTTAACTGTTAAAAAGCTATGAAATACAACTCCTAGAACCACCCCTCCCCCTTCCCCTCTGCCTTTTACGATAGATTTCATTATTATTTTATTTAATGGCTCTGGCTTCCGGGGCACGTATTGCCGCTGACATCTGCAGCCGTCCCTGACTGTCAAAGGATTAATTGTCATATTATGCTTAAAAATTTACCTAATAATTGCTAATAGGAAACAAATGTCAGGTTTTTTAACAATCTACTTTTTAGTTGTAACCTGTATTAATTATCTCTCTCGTCGTGTTCGACTTGATCCTATTGTTATGAGTCAACTATTTTTCATATTTTTTTCGCTAGCCAGGAGAAAAAAAACTAAGCTTCTTTGAAACTGTCACAGTACGGATTTCTAACATACCTACTAAGATGATCAATAATAAACTGAGCGACGCGCCAACAAACTGTTCGCTACAGTTTGGCGCATTTTGTGAACTGTATTATGTAATTATTTTTACATGAATAAACGATTTCTAACTATCTATCTAATAATAAAACCGGTCAAGTACGAGTCCAACTCGCGCACCGAGGGTTCCGTACACAGATGTGTACCGGTTCCAACCCTATTAATTCAGGAGAATCTCAACAACATGGTGTATAAATTGAACGCCATGGGTACAGCGCCACCTATTGGCGAATTTTATTACAAATTTGAGTAACTAACTAAGAATGTATGGTGGTTTTTCAAGTATAATTCTTTATGACGTGAACCGATTTTAATTCTTTATTTCAAATAAGGTACTTTCAGCATATCTTGTAGAAATTTATGACACCAAAATACATTGACATGAAACTTATGTAATAATTTCATATTTTTCATGGTAAACTTCGTATATTAGGGGGGCGGTTTTTATTTTACATTTTCCCCCATAAATCGAAAAAACTCAACGTAATAAAAAATGTTTCAGAATGTGAAACTCAAACCCTTTCATATCACACACTTTTACATTTTGAACCACCCGTTTATCTGCACTTATTCAAAAAGAAATATTTAAAAAAGCCTTTTCAGTGCATCTAAATTACTCTTCTTTATATCTGTTCCAAATTTCAAATCGATAGCATAAGCAGTTCTTGAGATGTTTAGCGATGTGACAGACAGACAGACAGAGTGAAACCGTAAAGGTTCATTTTTTACCATTTTTGTACGGAACCCTAAAAATACGTTTCGAATGCCAATAAAACTACATTTGGTAGATTTAAACGCAAAAGCTTCGTTATAAAAGTGATTCTGGAGAGACTCCACCTTCAGCCTTCTAGCAACAGAAGACACATTTATGAGATTTTTTAATTTTGTTTTGTGTTTAGGAGTGCGGTGGTAACACAATGGGTGACCATTGCGAGATTTGCATCCCGGGATATTACGGAGACGCCACCCGCGAATCTTGCCAGATATGCTCCTGCCCTCTGCCATATCCAACCAACAAGTAAGTAATATAATGAAACTAAGTAACCGCCTATGGAATTATGTCGTACAACTGAAAAACAGCATTTATAACATACTGGTAATAATAGTATGCCATTTGGGCTAAAAAATACTCCATCCGTTTCCAAACTCTCTATGAAATGTATCTCTAATTTTGCTTTTATATAAGAAACGAAAATAAAAAAGATATATGTTTGTCACAAAAATTATTTCATGCACACTTTCAGACGCGAAAATATAATTTTTTCCATGATAAATATTAAAATCTGAATAAACTTCCAGCTTTGCTATGAGCTGCGATCTGAGCGACAACGAGCAACTGATCTCTTGTCAATGCAAGCCGGGCTACGGCGGGCCGCGATGCGAGTTCTGCACTGCAGGATACTACGGAGAACCTGAAGTTCTTAGTAAGTGGGCTTTTTTGTCTCCATTGACAAGGCAATTACGTTTGACAAATTTGACGTAGACATTACAGTTTCCATTTAAAAAGCTTTAAATAAATCTCAGTCTCAGCTCAGCTTTCATTAGCCAGACTCTATTATTAACTATACAACCACAGTGGTTTTAAAGAATTGCTCGATTTTACCAGATGACTACTGCAAGCCCTGCAACTGTTCCGGTAACATCAATCCCCTGGATCCGTCATCCTGTGACAGCGTCACCGGGAACTGCTTGAAGTGCGTCAACAACACCGCCGGTGCGGCGTGCAACCTCTGCGCGCCAGGATTCTACGGTGATGCTGTGTTCAGCAAGAACTGTACTGGTAAGAAGAGACGGGGAATTTTGAGTTTTTTTCAATAATATTGTCATAGGTAGTTACTTATCTGCTACGTACATATATACCTATTAGGTTGACGCTTTTTAAAGGCATAATAAGTATCAACAAGCTGTTGCGCCGTATTCAGTATGTCACACGCGCTGCCATCGCAACTGGTTCTAATGACCAAGGACCACGTATTGTCCTGAAACATGTCGACCTTAAAGACGTGTGACCCGTTAATTATTAAAGCTACAAATTGTAATACCTATAGTAGTCAATACGGTTTTTTGTTCTTTTTTCTCTTGTCTCGGTTGTTGTATCCGTTTTTCATATAGTGTCTGTAATGTTTTAGAACGTAATTCCTTAATGTCTTGAGGTAGGCGTAGTCACTGCGACACAGTCTCCGACTACTGCAGCTGATTACGATTATTTTGTTACCGTGTAAAACTTGTTTTATTATGTTCAATAAATCTAAATCTAAATTATATTGCAATATGACTTACAAAGGCAGTAAAACAGTTTAAAATAAATACAGGGAAAAAAAAGTTTTTGTAATGATCTGCTAGAGAAGTTAGCTTCTAACGTCATGATAAACTGGGATACAAAGTTATTGAGGACTATTTATTTTGGGCCCATTCTTATTTAATTTAAGACTAATGTTGACTAATGTTGACTAATGTTCTCCATAATGAAACGTACGTGACTCCTTTGGAGTTGCGGGCGTCTATAGGCTGCGGTGGCTGCTTACCATCAGGTAGATCGTAAGCTTGTTTGCCACCGGCGTTGTATAAAAATATAGAAATGATTACGGCGATTTGGCGGTAAAGGCTAAAATTTAACGTTGTCCCCAGCCTGCAGCTGTGACGAATACGGCATGGACCACTGCGACCACACTACCGGGACGTGCGTGTGTCGGCCCGGTGTAATCGGCGATCGTTGTGACGCGTGTGCCCCGGATCACTTTGGATTATCGAGTGGACTGGGTTGTATGCCTTGCCAGTGTGGATTGGCGTCGGAGAGTTCGCAATGCGACCTGGAGACTGGGCAGTGCAGGTAACATAACATTATGATGTATGTATTCATCTTAAGGTAGTATTCAATTTGTCCAATTTAGTTGTCCCATACACATTTGAATGTCAAATAAATTGGACGATTTGATCAAACTTGGGGGGGATAACGACATTTGATCAAAAATTAGTTGACATTAAAATCTATATGGCTACGCATGAAAAAAATTACTTACACGTAGATGTTGAATAAATGTAATGGAAAAAATTTTACAAAGTAACTGAATAAGTGGAATACCGCTTGATTCACTAGGAGACGAAACAACGGTTGAGTCTAAAGCGATTTGGTGATCATTATACAGATATTCTGGATCAGAAGCACCTTTCTGTCTCAGTGGCGCAGATATATGAGGACCACTGCCGACTGTTGTTTGACTGTATCGACAGAGAACGACGTATCTTACCTCAAAAGTTGTAGGTATCAAGCCGATGTATTCCGATTTCCTAACATGCGACAGTGACTTGAGACTGCTTTGCGGTATTAAGTGGTTTAGAGGAATGCTGGTACCGGTACCTATTTTTAATTTGTATGTAAGATCCGTCATAATAAGTATATTAAATATAGGTTTAAATATGGCCTAAAAAATATCTTATGGATGCCCTGCAAGGGGTAAGTTCACACTTTATGGATCACCCATGATATTAGCTACTTATATCTAAGGTCATATTGTACCTTATTACCTAATACCCAAGTAATATCTGTTACCTAATTATTGCCTAAGTTTTACCTATTTTTCTGAGACTGACATTCGACTCCATAGTTAAACTTATACACAGTTTTGTGGAGCAATATATTATATAATACCTTTTAGTACTTAATGATTAATAAATACATAATAAGAAATAATAATATTGTATTTTGACATTTAACAGATGTGCCAAGGGTGTCACCGGCAGGCACTGCGACCAATGCGCCGCTGGTTACTGGAACTACACTAAAGATGGATGCGACCGTAAGTAATGACACTATAATTAGTTGGTTGTTGTTGTTTGGGTCGTGTTCTTTTCCTTATCTTAAAATTTTACAAGTTAGAGTATCAATGTACGTTCTTACTCTCAGATTGCAATTGCAACACTGGATACTCGTTGGGCTTCATGTGCAACGCTACGGGACAGTGCGAGTGTCTGCCTGGCGTGATTGGAGAGAAGTGTGACCGGTGCCCAGAAAGGTAAACAAGGTTTTGCTGCGGCTGGCTTCATTTCTCACGAGATCATGCAGAGTGAGATTATCTCACTCTGCAAGGGCCATGCTGCAACTAATAAAGCTCCTAGTCACCCAGATAGTGGACAGGGCTATGCTATTTTTCTGCCTGAGCTCAGTGAAATCCATCCCCATTCTCTGGGTAGGCCCTGTCCATTCTCTGGGGGACTTCATCATAGTCGCAGCATAGCCTTCTCCATTTTCTGGGTGACATTGAACCTGATGGGGTCCAATATTAGTACACACATTTAAATTATATCAACGCCTAATTATTTTTGATGTCATGATTCGCATAAACGGTATCCTCGTTTCTGTAAATGTATACAATAAAAACATAACCAAGGTAAACGTTCCTGTGCTGGACACCCAAAACATGGCACTTTCAATCGCATGACAGAGGTGCCCAATAGGTCATAATAATGTAAGAGGTGACCAATAGGCGTCATATTTTGGGAATTAATGTGTCGAGCATACGGTATTTTTCTGGTAGTCAAATCAGCAACATTTTATTAAACATAGTATGAAGTTTGTAGGGAAATTTAATGTCTTAGTTACGTTATGAATTATTATGGTCAAACAGCGTGCTTTTTTATATCTTAATGCATATGAAACCTTTAAAATTGCTAAAATAAATTAAGGATTGATGTTTTCCAAGTATGCTTATAACTTTTTATTAGGAATGTAAAAAAGCAGTTTATTTCTTCTTTACCTTTGTTTAACATCCTATTGGGAAGTTTACCTTATATGCTGTTATCTCCATACACCATCAACTGTTAACCAATAGAGGGACGGCTTTTGTTTTTCAACCGTGTATAACCCAGGAACACAACAATTTTTTACAAGTCATTTATTTCACAGGTGGGTGCTGCTACCTCAAGAAGGCTGCCTCGAATGCGACTCTTGTACCGACGCTCTCGTCATTTCCGTTGAAGAGATGAGCGCTCGACTGGCTAGCGAGACTCAAGAGTTTAAGGTACCTACTTTTACCATTGTACTAGAAATCAAATTTTCTTGGAACAGGATCAAATTCTCAACCAAATAAAAAAGTAACTCAAAAGAATAAATAATTATATCATTACACGTCTTTAAAGTTTTAAGTGGTGGCATGTTATGTCCCTGTTTCGCAAAACGTTGATCTTCATTTACCATGGCGCTTTAGGTCAGTGACGTCACTGATTTGTAGCGCTTTCTCACTGTAATTAAAAACATTCTAACGGTTGTATTTAGCTTCGTTATTTTTTTGAGATATTTTAAAGGGGATTTCACTATTTGGCATAGTTTTGTGTCTTCTTTCTTTTGGATAATAATTTGGATACTAATAAATTTTGAGTCAACATCCCTATTGAAAATCAGTAACTTTATATACTTACGTTAGACATATTTTAAAATCATTTAATGAGCCTAGCTCATAGATTTATACCTCAGAAAAATTACATTAATATATACCTACCGTTAGTATATAAAGTTACGTGATTAGGCTGCAGACAGTGGTTAAATTGTTGAAATCAAGATTCTCCATCAAAGTTCAAAACTTGAAGTTAAGTAGCCGGTCCTAAATTGAGAAAGATGGCTATGATTTAAATATGAAGGTTTCTTGAGACTAGGAAGAAAGGAAATCGGTAGGCTCTCGCGATATCTCTCACATTTTATAGTTTCCTCGGTTACATCAACATCTACTTTCAAGCTTGTGGTCGTCTCGGTTACTTCGTTGAAGCTATTTCTTGGTTACCTAAAAATATTAGATTAATTAATTGCACTTGTATTCAGAGTTCATATAACCTAGACCTTATTAAGAACGAGTGAATAGGCATCTTCTGGGTGAGCTTGTTTCACCGTTGGCCTCATCTTTGTTCCCTAGGTAGATGACCAAGAGCGATTCTATCCATATAAATATTATAAATGCGAAAGTGTGTCTGTCTGTCAGTCTGTTACCTATTCACGCTTAAACCGCTGAACCGATTTAGACGAAATTAGGTATGGGGATAGTTTGTGTCCCGGGGAAGGACATCGCATAATTTTTATCTCGGAAATCGTCCCATAAGGGGGTGGAAGCTTGGATAGAATAGCGATGGTTCTACGCAGATGAAGTCGCGGGAAAAAGCTAGTATTTAATATATAAAAAAACGCCGTTTTTTTTTTCAGGACAAAGCAGACTCGTTCTTCACCACACAACGCCTGAACTACATATCGAACCAGACCTCCGCGCTGCGCCCGCGACTCGCCGAGCTGCGGAGTGTCGACGTCAACGCGGCTACTACCGCCGTCAACACTATTGAGAACTCAGGCCGAGGACAGCTTAGATCCGTATGTGATATAAAATTGCATATCAACTAATACCTTCAACGTGTCAGTCACGTCATTTAGACGTCAGTGCAACGGCACACATAAAAAACGGCAGCCCAAAGCACCAAGGCCGACTTTAACCAATTGGAAGCCCTGGGCACACTAGGGTAATGGGGCCCCTATGCCCTTGACAGATCACTAAATATCACGTTTGGTGATCTGGCATTAAGTAGTGGGCCCCTATCGATCGCGGGGCCCTGGGCAAGTGCCCTTAGTGCCCAGTGGGAAAGACGGCCTTGCAAAGCACATTGTTTTGATGAATGATTTCGGAATTTCAAATGAATGGTTACTTCGCATTTCTGTAGCATGAAAGAAGCATCCCGGAGTGAGAATAATCTACCTTCGGTCTTTTACAATATGTATGAATGTTTGTCACCCATCCCCATCCTCTATGTTTGTTCTGTATAATGCATATTTCTTCAAAAAATCTGATTTGTGAGGACTGCCTACATCATGTTACATAGTGAATAATCTCACCCTTACGAAGTTCACGAATGTTCAAATAACTATGCCTGCCGAACGTAATAAAGTTGACGACACCATCGAGAAATAACTAATTATACTATTATGGACCCTATTTATAGGCGGAATTCGCAGCGACCGACAGCGACAAGCAGATCACCCGCGCCGGTGTCTTGTCTTCCGACGCCGACAAGGTTTTGATGTCACTACGTGACAGCGCCCGCGCAGCTGAACTGACGGTGCAGCATGTTGCCGAATTAGCAACGGGACTGGAGATGAGCCAGCTACCGAAGGTTGACAGTGCGTTGACTGAGGCTCAGCAGATCAGGGATGACATCAAAGGTGAGGGAATCTGTAAGCTTGTAGAGAGGCGTAAATATATAGTGCATCGGAAGCTGCTTTAGAAAGTAGGCCAATAATATATGCCCCCGTTTAGCTGGATCCGCAACTGCATGTAGAAGTAAAGCAGCTATATCCGTAATCTTTGAGAAGAGATAGAAGTTTATTTAGAACAAAATGAAAGAAGTTAGAAATGTGTGTGAAATGAACCTGAGGCGATGGATGATATTTGGTTGCGGTTCCGAGCCTGAGTGCAAACCATGCCCCTTGCAGGATAAGCTGTGTTGATATCGTAGGACCTATATTCGGCCCTTTAGCTGTTTAAACAGCATTTGTCGATCCAAAGTTAATATTCTTTGCCACTTAGTTTATTTGGATCTGTTTTAATATGAAATGTTCTTTTACAGAAAAAGATCTGGCGCCGAAGAGGACAATGGCCCTATCTGTCCACACAAATGCTTCGGAACAACTTGAAAGAATGAACCTTTTCGTTTCCCCCGTGAATGAGCAAGCTAAGGTAATGATGGTGATGATACTGTGGGAAATCCATTTTAGTGCATTATTTTTGAGTAGTTATACTAACTACTTCATATATAACCAGTTCATATATAACGTTAAAGCGACAGAGGTGTTAAGCCCCTTGTGAGGCTGAATGTACCAGTATTTTTTGTATTTGGCTTTTGAGTATAGAACTTCATGTAGTATGGCAATGTTCTAGAAATTTGAAGAGCTTGTGGGTGAGGCAAAGAAACTGCACCGCAAGATGGACGATATGATGGAGCAGACGGCGGTCGCCAACCAACGGGCTGATGACGCCGAGAAACTTAAAGCCAGCAACAAGTGAGTATTACATTTGTTTACACCGTTGTAACGCGATATTTAGATATAGTATTTGTGTTTTTCTCGTGTCAAATTCATTGTCCTCGCTGCAAAGATTGGCTTTGTCAGTCACCAGAGAGCACCAGCGCCACTCTCAGTTGTGAGGAAAGTACTCGCTATGGTCAAATACGGCTAGAAAATGGTGATAATGAAACATATTTTCATATTTTGACAAATACATTCTTTCCACAGGCACTCCAAGTTCGGCGACAAAGTTGCCTCAGTTGGCAACTTGAACAACGAAGCCATGAAAGATCTGATCGACGCCGGAGTCGACATTGCCAACTCCTCCAAACTGAACACGCAAGCCGCCAATATAATCGGCAACGCCTCTGTAGCTCTGACCAGCCTCATTGAAGAGAATAACAAGTTAGAACAGGCGGTGAAACAGCGAGGGGACCTGCTGCCGAACTTGAAAAACGTCACTAAGGAAGCGAGGAATCATGCGGATGACTTGAAGAGTCGGGTAAGTTAAAGCCGTTAGAAAAGAGATCGTTTTGCGATTGCTTATGAAACCAAAACTGCAGAATAGATGCAGTTAAATAAAACTGATCTAAGTTTTTATGTACGTGATTTATTTACGTTTATTTTCTCAGGTTTACTATGTCGTTATATTACGTCTGTCTTTAAAAATATTTTTTTTTAGTTTTGATTCACTGCGCACTTGCAATCATTATCTCCGTCCCTCATCCGTTCAATGCAAGTTAGTATATCACCATAGTCACGAAGTAAGAACATGTTACATATATCCGTGTCCCTCAGGCTAAGAACCTCCACGCGTTAGCTGAGCGAGAGAACGATACGCGTCGCCAGCACGCCTACAGCGCCGCCTCGGCGTATTCCAGCATCGTTCAAGAGATCGGGGCCGCTAAGAAAGCCGCTGACGAGGCGACGGATGCGGATGCTAGGACTAATAATATCGTAAGTTCATTGGCTGAGTGATATGAAGGTCTCCGCTTCAGCTTCTACAAAAATGATTTAGTATGTCCGGATTTCAGGTTATACTCCATTGCAGGTTTGATCAAGTCATTATGTAATAGCCCAGACTGTACATGTTTTCCAGAACATAAACCTCAACGAAAAGGTCCGCCCAGCGCTGAATCGCTCCCGATCGCTCCAAGAGAGGGCGCTGCTAGCGCTGAGCATCGTTAAAGATGCGGTGGCGCCTAACCAGACGAGAGCGGAGCAGGCACTCAAGCAAGCTCAGAGGACGCTGGGAGAGTGTGATGATCGAAATAGTGCTATTATTCTGTAAGTGTTATGTACTAACTACACGACTGTCCAAAAAAGGAGTGTAATCAAAATCAAACATTTATTCTGCACATAGGCCACAAGGGAACTTTTACATGTCAAAATATTAATTTACAATTTCAAGAAAGAATAATAATTTCGAGTTTACAATTATAACAAAATTAATGTCATACAGTGAAGATAAACTTGCAAAGTTATCTATTATAAATATTACAACATCAGTAAAGTCAGAGATGTATAAGGTCTCAAGATTAAACAAGGAGTATAATGAAATTAATATAATATCCCAGAGATGATTTAAAGCTTAAAGTTTGTATAGTGCTTGTTGTGTGTGAGATTCTTTATTTAGACACAACGTGTCGATACAACCTACATATTATATCGTACGTATCATAATATAATATCTAAGAGAGTAGTCGGGGTATCGGCAATTATTACGCCTGAAGGGCGCTTTTACATGTCTATAAAAACTGTGATGTGTATAAAAGATTGATGATACATGGAATATGGCAAGAAAAAATTAATGCCGATAGGCATTTTACCTTCGTAAATGAAATTTTAGGTGATGCGTCAATAACGACTCGCATTTTTGTTTTTATCTTTATTCAAAATAATCTGTAACATGAAATATAAATACTTTATTAACAACACCAATACGTCGTTACATTATATTCATATTCATTTCGTTAATCATATTCATTTTTTCAGTTGATATTTGACTGGGTATATTAATGGTAAAGAATGCCATACAGCATTAAATCCGCCTATGTACGATAAGGTTTCTTTGGTACAATTAATATTAAATAAATAAATGTATATAAATATAAACTAATTGAATGGGGAGCTTATAAAACTCATCTATAGAGTAAAATGTATGTTCAAGGAGCAACTTACGCAAACACCATCATGACAGTTGCATTTTTTAAATAGTATTCATCTCATTTATTCCCGCAGCTCTTTACCAACTGTTGTGGAAAAATCGCTACAAGACGAGATGGATAAGGCCGAGAATGTGAATATTACTGTCAAGAACACCTTGAAGATGATGTCCGACCTTGGAAACGATCTGGCGGCCAGCAAGAAAATTGCCCAAACTCTGCCAAAACAGGCAGATGAGGCTCTGAAGAAGAAAGATAACTTGGAGATTACCGTGGGTAAGTATAAAAACCGGATAAGTGCTAGTCGGACTCGCGTATGAAGGGTTCCGTAACATTATCTATAAAAACGGCAAAAAAAAGCATTTATTGTTAGGGCCCCATAACAATAAATGTTTTTTTGCCGCGTCCATCAAAAAATGGAACGCTGCGCTTACGGCGTCCAACTAAGACACGACGCGTACACTTAGGCATTTCCGCCGGCGGGGACGTCCACCGCGCGACCGCGACAACACTGACCCATATAGTCCTTATTCGTCCCGGTACCGCCGCACACCGGGTAGAGTCAGTCCGACCCAGGTCTAGCTGAGTTTGTTGCTGGATTCTTCTCAGCTAGGATAGGTTAAATGAACCAGCGACAAAACTTCCAGTAGCTCGATTCCACTCACACCTCAGATTCGGTTGAAACTACTCAACCAATCGCACTGTAGCGCACTCTTAGAGTATTCCAGCGTTCCAAACCACCCGCGTGCTCGTGTCGGAGGTTTCACTGGATTTTAGTCTCCAACCGCGCACTCCTATCGCTTTATTGGGCTCAGCCTGTAAAGCCACAGTCAGGTTAAAATAAAATCATTTATGAATAACAAGAAAACTCTCAGACAGTTTCCGTATAAAAACGCGTGAACTGGGAGGTGGCTGGTGAGAACGGTGCTTAGTGAATCGCATAGCAGTTGACAATCATTTTATTTTTTCCACAGTCAACACGATTGAACGCGCAAAACCTAAGCTGCAACAGAAATACAACGACGTCAGGCAGAAGCAGGCGGACTTCGAAAAGCGAAGCGCAGACGCAACTAAGAAACTGACCAAGATCAAGGAACAGATTGAACAAGTAAGTACGCCACCATTAACATGTACATAATTTTCAGACACTTTTTAAATGCAGATTTTGGAATACTTGGCCCTCACTTCATAATTTTGATTGTTGTTTAGAGAGAGGTTTATGTGCAGTATTACTTCCGATAGTTTTGGTAATTAACGAACCACAGCTAATATCCATAAATCGAATAATTAACTCAGTGGTCCTTGGATGTCTCACCATTTGTATGAAAAAATGTTTTTTTCTACTCGTCGACTTCAATGTTTGAATTAAGATATCGTAGACGAAATAAAATCACATACATTTCTTTATTGGTTCCCTTCAAGTGAACTCTTATGAAATAGACCAATCACGTGTCGCCTTTTACTGTACTCTTATGAAATTGGCTAATCACGTGTCGCCATTACAGTACTCTTATGAAATTGACCAATCACGTGACGCCGCGGCATAAAACAGAAGACATCAACGAGCGTCCGACCCATGTGCCTAAACTTCATTTTTGCAAGACTAGTCTGTTTAATTGTTTCGGTTTGTTTAATTAATTTCCGTTGACTCGTAGAAAAAATTGTGTATACAATAGTTATATAATTAGCTTTTTAAGTCTCGAACCTTACTTAGACCACTCGGCAAGCCTCGTGATCTAATCGCGGTTCTTGACTAAAAAAAGCATACATTATATAACGATTGCATAAACTACTATTTCCAGTGCGTTACCCACCTTTTAGAGCAATATGTTAATATTTAAGTATTCTTACCTATAAATTCTTTGTATCAGGTTCAGGGACTATATAAAATGCTATTTTTGTACACTATGGTCATGAAAAAGTAGAATGACCCACCAAACAAATTCGGGGGGTCTATAAGGGTCACGTCAAGACAGACGTCAAAATAAGGCGTCTGTCACTTTTTGAATACGCTCGATAAGCTTATCACACGATAGTTTATCATGCAAACATCATGATCTCATCCATCTGTTCCGTGATAAGCTTTAGTTCATACGTAAACGAAAACCAAGATTTCTCCCACTGTTAACACTTATGTAATTCTATCTAGTTTCTCTTTTGTTCTTTTCTTTCACTATTTAAACTCATTCTCGCTCTCAAGCTACATAATTATAAGAATACCTTATAATCTCACTAGTGCGCAAACTCCTCAGATTCGGTTGAAACTGCTTAACCAATCTCACTGGAGCGCAAACTCTTAGAGTATTCCAGTGTTCAAAACGGCCCGCGTGGTCTTGTCTCAGGTTTCCCCTGGATTTTCTCCAAGCTACTCTCCAACCGCGCACTCCGTTCGCTTTATTGGGCCCGGCCTATAAAGCCACAGTAGTGTTAGCTATGTTGTACTTTACCTCTCATTTTGAAACCGCTTAACCAATCTCACTGGAGCGCAAACTCTTAGAGTATTCCAGTGTTCAAAACCGCCCGCGTGGTCGTGTCTCAGGTTTCCCCTGGATTTTCCCCAGGCTACTCTCCAACCGCGTACTCCTATCGCTTCATGGGCCCGGCCTATAAAGCTATAGTAGTGTTAGCTATGTTGCACTTTGCCTCTCATTTTGTCTTTTGTGGTCCCGTACAAAAATTGGATCGTCTCTAAAAACTGGTTCGAAAGACATGAAATTGTTTTTTGTCATCATGCTTATTTCATAATTCTTCTGAGTTTAGATGATTTTAAACCTTAAAGTGTAGAACTAAGATTGAAACATCGACACGTATATTGGGTAGACTGTTAGGGTTGAAGCGTTGATTCGTTTTGTGGGAGAGATGCAGCAGCAGTAAAAGAGGTAATTCGTAGGAAACAATATATTGCGACTATATGGCTTGCACATGAAGTTGTTAAGTATGGCGACCAAGTGCCACAGATAATAATCCAGACAGGATACACTGAACCTTAATACTACGTTTAATCTAGAATATCAGTAGTACCAACTTAATGATTTAGGTATCTATTGTTGGACTCTCCAACAACGTATGTGGTCGATAAATCGTAGTATGCCTGGAACAGGGATAAATATCCATGATATTTCGGTAATAAATTAACTGTTATCGATTGACTAAATCTTGGCTACTTCCAGGCAAGAAACGTGGCCAACGGCATTGAATTCGGCGTTGAGTTCGATCGCTTTGCGACGCTCCAGCCACGAATTCCGGACACGATCGACGAGATGGCCACAAGCACTCACGTCTCAGCCTACTTCAAGACCAGGTCACCTGATGGCTTCATCTTCTACCTTGGAAACCCCGAGGGCACAAATTTGAGGAGGACCAAGTCGGTAAGTGGTTTATTACGACGCGTACACTTAAGACGACGCGTACACTTAGGCATTCCCGCCGGCGGGGACGTCCACCGCGCGATCGCGACAACAGTGACACATATAGTCCCTATTCGTCCCGGTACCGCCGCACACATGCGTGTTACCGACCCTTAAAAATATATAATCAAATTGTTTAAGAGCCCCAGACAGCAAACTTTATTATTATCAAAAATCTAATGCACCATGAGAAGCGAAATATGATACACGATTTTGTCATATCCATAATGGCAGCAAGCGGTCTTATCGTTTTGAAGCCACTTTCAACCTTTGGGTACCTTTAGACTATGTTTCCTTCAGGATGACTTCATGGCTGTCAGCGTTCAGAACGGCTACCCGTCCCTGGTGATTGACATCGGCGACAGCGCGGAATCGGGTAGGGAGCCTACGCGCATCAACGTTGACAAGAGGGTCGATGACAACAAGTGGTACCAGGTCATCGTTGACAGGTGACTATACCCTACCCAACTTTGTGTCTGATTATAATATGGGGTAGCTAGGCCAGTTACGCGGCCTGCGTCAGTTTGCGGCCTTCTGAAGAACGAAGTTTTTTCAATTAAAGATGGATATAGCTGTGGTTCGTTAATTACCAAAACTATCGGAAGTGATACTGAAATTAAACCTCTTTCTAATTAATAATACGTAAATATAAAGCTAAGGCCAAGTATTCCAAAATCTGCATTAAAAAAAAGTGTCTGAAGATTTTGTACATGAAAAAGTAGAAGCCCACATAATAGTTAGCTATACTATGTCCAGACTTCTGTAAAATACTACCCCTTTGTTATCCAACCACTCTCACCACCACCGCTGAACAGTTGCCATTCGCCTGGATCAATCAATAATAGTAGACGATTTCGTGACTATAAATTGCTAACGGATTTCCGTAGCCAGCTCTCCGACTATTTGTGATAATCCACATCGAAAGGGACCTTATGGCGGCAGGCGCTTACGTTACACCTATTCACTATTGTATTGGAACAGCGGCAATAAAGGCGTAAGCGCCTGCCGCCATAAGGTCCCTTTCGATGTGGATTATCACATTTCATTCATTTTTGCTTCCAGGGTCGGACGTAATGTGAAATTCACAATTCGCGAAGCTCTAGAAGACAACACTGTCCGGATTCACTCAAAAGAGGCAGTGCTGCCAGGACAACACACCATCTTCAATCTTGGTAATTTTTTTTTCATTTAAGGTAAAGGGCTTGTCGCTAAGCGAACATACCGCCCCGCAGAGGCAGCAGAATATGTACAAAAAACTAAAAAGAACTGAGGCCCTCCGTCGTCAGGGGTTTTAATGGACTTTGATTCCAACCGGTCAATTTTTAAGTAGGATACTAAAGTAGGACTCATAAGTAGATGAACATTTTGGTATTTTATCGCTTTCCCGGTTAGAAAAGTACGACAGATGAAACATGACGTTAAATGGACACAGCTCGACGGTATCCTAAGGGTCGGTTGCACCAATATACGATCACAGGCCGGTCATCGTCAAATATGGCGCCGGCAGCTGTCATCCCATAGAAACTTGTCAAACTTATCATACAATCAGATTTTAAAGAACACCGCTTACGATTATAGACGAGGCCGAGGACGAGGTTTGGGGGAGGCCTATGTTCAGCAGTGGACGTCTTTCGGCTGAAATGATGATGATGATGGTGCAACCCATTAGTGAGTTGGACCGTATATCATTAAGTGTCTTAATCAATGTTCTGCAGATCGCCAGAAATCTAAGTTGTACGTTGGTGGCGTCCCATCGAACGCCAAGCTGCAAGCTATCAACTACCCAGCGTTTGAGGGTCAGATCGAGGAACTGATGCTGGGAGACACGCCAGTCGGCCTCTGGAACTTTGAGGCGGCGCAGAAACTGAAGGGGGCCAGGGAGAGGTGAGTTGTCAAGGGTAAAACATGGAAAATGATCAATTGGATAATGGATAGATGTGTTTTGCGGAAAGGGGACAGAGTATGCCCACTCTTAAAACTTTGGGGGCTTATAATTCTATTGGTAATTTTCAGTTTACAGGACTATAAAAAAAACATTATTGCGATTTTTGATGTCTCATGTCTTTTTATGATTTTGATTAATTTGTCTATTTATAGAGATAATTTGATGGTTTCCTATGGGCGTCCCACGGCTATGCCACATGGAGGGAAAGTACTTTGACTATTGTAGATGGGACATTTTACTGAAAGAAGACAATTTAAACTGCATTGCCAGATATTTAAATAATTTTATGGTTGAACCGGGAATCGAACCCGTTACACGTGATAAATTGATTAATTTTGTATTAAAAATGTTAAAATTCATGATCTTCCTTTTATTTCTGATACTATGTTATTTAGCAAAAAATAATCCATATGATGAAGCCTTTCGATTGGTATGATAAAGCTACAGGGTAATTATTTTACTTGTGTAACGGTTTCGATTCCCGGTTCACGGTTTAATTATTATTTAAATATCTGTGAATGCAGTTTAAATTGTTTTTAAAATTAAAATAATGTCTTCTTTCAGTAAAATGTTCCATCTACAATATTCAAGGTACTTTCTTTCCATGCTGCATAGCCGTGGGACACCCTGTATATAGCCACACTATGGAATAAATATTAACATGTGTCAAATACCCGATTATGTCCATAAGGACAATTACTAAGTATTTAGTATAAAAAGACTCTTTTCTAGAACCGGATTCTACTGCCATTTGAACTTCCAAAACAAAGGAAAAACTAGTAATTGTTGATATTGGGATAAGACTGGTTTCCGCACGATTATCGTACACTGAATTTATACTAATTCCATCCACAGGAATAAGATGATAAAGTTGAAATCTGGGCCTCAAGAGCACCGCTTCAACGGGCGAGCCCACGTCACGATGCCCGCAGTTTCCTCTCAAACCCCTCAGGAGAATACCGTATTGATCTTCTTCAGAACTTACGCCAAGAACGGTCTGATATTCTTAGTGGGAGACGAGAAAAACTTCTTCAACATTCAAATGCAAGACGGGAAGGTGTATTTGCAGGTAGGATCATGTCTTTGATTTAGAATAAAGGAAAAATTGAAAAATTTAGGCACCGAGCAGGATTCGAACCTGCGACCTCCCGGCACTCGCGGCCAGTCGCTTTAGCCAACTGAGCTATAGGTGCAATCACTACCCAGTCCTAAATTCATCAACCGTTCCTTCGTATTAAGCAGTACCGCTGCTAACGTAAACTATATTTTTATACAAATGCCTTAAGGGAGGCGTACAGCGACATCTACCAGAAGACTCATGCTTCATTAACGCCTCCCTTAAGGCGTTTGTATAGAAATATCATGTCTTTGGTTCATCATCCTAGCATTGTCCCAGTGCAGGTGCATCCCAGAACGATGTGTAGGGTCCGCTACCTTATAAAATAGCTAAACATTTTCTTGATGATTTAAAAATTCAGTCAGAGTATTAAAAAATTGTCTTTTAACAATTTTATTTAGCTGCGTTGCAATTTTTTTGTCAAATAACAATGTTATTTAAAGAAGAAAGAAATATTTATTTGGTGTTAAATCATTACACAATAATAAAGTACATGAAACACTAAATGTATGAGTAAGTATGAGTTATGAACACCAAAAAGGATACCATTCAGCAGGCCAATAGCAATATATGCTATGGCGCTGGTTTTCAGGGCACCCTAAGTCAATCTTATTTGGTCTAGTATTTTTATTATATTCTTGAATACTCATACCCTCGTACTCATAAAACTTAACAAACCTCCGCTAACTAAAATCTCTGTTGTCACCGTGTCACAAGCACATATGTCAAAGTGACAGATAAGGACAAACGAACTTTAGCGGCTACTTAACTAATATAGGTTTGATAGACGTTTATGAATAAGAGTGATAATCTTTTGGAATTTTCACTCAGAAACATAGTTTGCAACATCACTACGTTTGTGTTCTATTGTTCAGCTTATTATTATTTCAAGGTGTCTCTTGGCAACCCAGAAGAGCTGGTGATTATCGGAACAGCGAAGGAGTACAACGATGGCAAATGGCACAAGTTGGACGCTAAGCGTTACCTCAAGAGTTGCTCGCTCAGTGTCGACAATGAGAGCAACGATATGGTGTCAACTTCCAGCCAGGTAAGAGATTGGACAGACGGTCAGACCAACAGACAACATACAGTCGCTTAAATTAGGTCATAAGTATGTTTTTTTTTTATTAAAAATGGGATCGCTCTTGGCCACCATCTAGCCAGGGGGCAAAGATGAGGCCGACGATGAAGCGAGCTCACCCAGAAGGTGCCTATTCACTCGTGCCTTAAAAACGTCTAGGTTATATGAGCTCGGAAACACAAACGCCGGCAGAGAATTCCAAACCTTACAAGTGCGCATTGGTATCCAGCCGTACGTCTGGATGTCCGATAGAAGAAGGGGGAGGGCGGTATGAGCTCATGGAGCTCCTGAGCACACAAGTATTTGTGTGACGTGACGCGTCGGGATGATTCGAACATTGCTTTTTGAACATGACTGTGGCTTTACAGCCCGGGCCCAATAAAGCGATAGGAGTGCGCGATTGGAGAGTGGCCTGGGGAAAATCCAGGGGAGAACCTCCGACATCACCACGCGGACGGCTTAAACACTGGTATACTCCAAGAGTTTGCGCTCCAGTGAGAATGATATACAGTTACCTCAAAAAAAATCCATTTAAGTCAAACGTTGGTGAGATATTAGCTGTCAGTCATAAAAAGTGTGTCCCCCACCTCTTATTTCCAAACTATGAAGTTTGAAATTCTGAAAAAAAATTGAGGTAGTTTATATTAATAAATACTTTATACGATTTTTGGTTTGAACAACATAGGTTTTACGGTTTTTGAGTTTTCACTGAAAAACTGTCTTTCCCAAACAAAACGTTATAAGTTCCGTGACTTCCCTATGAAGATACGACCTAAGGTGGGTGTTGGTACGGAACCCCTCATTGTGCGTGATCCGACACGCACTTGGCCGGTTTTTGATCTGAGGATTCGTTCGTTTTAGCGAACAGAAAAACCAAAAATCCTTACCGCGGTTTAGTTTTTTATGTCACACATGGCCTTAGTGTCGGTGGTAAAGAAAAGCCTCAGATCGC
This sequence comes from Epiblema foenella, assembly GCA_963556455.1. NCBI lineage: Eukaryota > Metazoa > Arthropoda > Insecta > Lepidoptera > Tortricidae > Epiblema > Epiblema foenella. Next base: position 46,779,141 of record OY747095.1, read on the forward strand.
ATATTTGTTACCCTTGTCTTCGGCTCGGGTGTGAAATATCGACTTGGGACATTCTATTGTTTTAATGCCCTAAGTCAGTAATTTACAACCTAAAAAGCCTCAGATCGCATATTTATTACCCTTGTCTTCGGCTCGAGCGTCAAATATCGATATGGGACATTCTTTTGTTTTAATGCCCTAAGTCAGTAATTTACAACTTAAAAAGCCTCAGATCGCATATTAAACTGCGTGCCAACAGATATCAGACTGGAGGCCAATAGAGCAGCATATAAAAGAAAATTATTTAATTATTTCTTAAATAGCATAGTAGACACTAGTAAATAGTGAAAGTACATGCTAATAGTCATGTATGTGAATTTAGTTACCGAAGAGACTCCGATCCCACAGTCAAACTGTGTAAACCGTTTTGTGGGACAAACACTAATTGTAAAATTGTACCTCTTTATAATCTAAATATATAAAAGAAGAAAGTGACTGACTGACTGACTGACATATCAACGCACAGCCCAAACCGCTGGTTCTAGAAATTCCAAATTTGGCATGTAGGTTCCTTATAAGGTCTACGGGTGCACTAAGAAAGGATTTTTCAAAATTCACCCTCTAAAGGGGTGAAACGGGGGTCCAAAATTTGTATGAAAAACCGTATTTATTAGTCAGAAACTTGAAACTTTGTATATAGAGTTTGTGTTTAAGTATATTAATGGCGTATTCCCGCGTTTTTCTAAATTGCTCCACTAAAGGGGTGAAAGGGGGTTCAAAGGGTGTACGGGGAGAAAATCTTTTTTAAAGTGAGATATTTGAAACTTCGTATATAGACTCTGTTTAAATACAACAAAACATATAAAAGCGTCTTTCGAAATTGCTCCCCTAAAAGGGTGAAAAGGGGGTTTCAAGTATGTACCGGGAACAAATCTTTTTTGAAGTGAGAGATTTAAAACTTCGTACATAGACTCTATGTTTAAATACAACAAAACATATTTAAGCGTTTTTCGAAATTGCTCCCCTAAAGGGTTCAAAAGGGGGTTCCAAGTTTGTACGGAGAGCAAATCTTTTTTGAAGTGAGAGATTTAAAACTTCGTACATAGACTCTATTTTTAAATACAACAAAACATATTTAAGTGTTTTTTGAAATTGCTCCCCTAAAGGGTTCAAAAGGGGGTTCCAAGTTTGTACGGAGAGCAAATCTTTTTTGAAGTGAGAGATTTAAAACTTCGTATATAGACTCTTTGTTTAAAAACAACAAAACATGTTTCAGCATTTTTCGAAATTGCTCCCTTTAAGGGGTGAAAAGAGGGTTCCAAGTTTGAGCGGGGAACAAATTTTTCCTTTTCTTAAAAATCGATATGGGTCGTATGGGTGTCATTTTTGAGATTCCTCGGGGTGCCGATTACGAAAATGACATTCATTTTCAAATTAAAGATGGCGGACATTTATTTTTCTTAAAAATCAATATGGGTGTCATCTTCGAGGTTCCTCGGGGTGCAAATCACAAAAATGACATCCATTTTCAAATCCAAGATTGCGGACATTTATTTTTCTTAAAAATCAATATGGGTGTCATTTTCGAGGTTCCTCTGGGTGCCGATTACGAAAATGACACTCATTTTCAGATCAAAGATGGCGGATATTTATTTTTATAAAAATCGATATGGGTGTCGTCTTCGAGGTTCCTCGTGGTGCCGATTACGAAAATGGCATGCATTTTCAAATCAAAGATGGCGGAGATTTATTTTTCTTAAAAATCAATATGGGTGTCATTTTCGAGGTTTCTCTGGGTGCCGATTACGAAAATGACACTCATTTTCAGATCAAAGATGGCGGATATTTATTTTTATAAAAATCGACATGGGTGTCGTCTTCGAGGTTCCTCGTGGTGCCGATTACGAAAATGGCATGCATTTTCAAATCAAAGATGGCGGAGATTTATTTTTCTTAAAAATCAATATGGGTGTCATCTTTGAGGTTCCTCGGGGTGCAGATTACAAAAATGACATCCATTTTTAAATCCAGGATGGCGGACATTTAGTTTTCTTAAAAATCGATATGGGTGTCGTCTTCGAGGTTCCTCGTGGTGCCGATTACGAAAATGGCATGCATTTTCAAATCAAAGATGGCGGAGATTTATTTTTCTTTATTATCAATTTGGGTGTCATCTTTGAGGTTGCTCTGGGTGCCGATTACGAAAATGACATCCAGTTTCAAATCAAAGATGGCAGACATTTATGTTTCTTAAAAATCGATATGGGTGTCATCTTTGTGGTTCCTCGGGGTGACGATTACGAAAATGACATCCAATACATACCTGCATGCAGGTCAAACTGAGAACCTCCTTTTTTGTACACGGTTAAAAATTACTCTTAGTACGCGGGCGAAGCCGCGGGAAAAAGCTAGTAATAAATAAATAAATAAATAAAAAAATTGTCTTCGGCTCGGGCGTCAAATATGGGACATTCTTTTGTTTTAATGTCCTAGGTCACCTATTCCCAACTCATCTTTACTGAATTTTCAGAGTGAAATTCACGCGCTCGAAAGCATGAACTTAGGCGGGAACAATAAGGGCATCATCCAGGTTGCAGAGCAGGGCTTTGACGGCTGCATGCGTCAGGTCAGGGTCAACGGGGTTGACCTGGACCTGAGCAAGAACAGCCTGGAGTCGGTGGGCGTTGGGGACGGATGCAAGGTAAGAGAGAGTTTTTAGCTCTTTGAGCCCGAACGATTCTGCTCAGGAAATAAATGCAAAATTTTGAAGCTATCGTCAAAATGTCGGGAATCCATCATTTTACCGAAAATCGTTACATCGATTATCCTTTCCTATAACACTATTCGCAGAATTTTATTATCACTTAGGAATCATTCATCGAACTTCATTAGATCGCTCAAACATTTGATCGAATTACCTTTTACACAAGAATCAACTCATCGAATTTTAATTCAGTATTTTATTTGTTCATCGACGTAGTCCTTCATCGAATGGCCTTTAATATAATTTTGGTTTAACGAAGGTTTCAGTTCCCAAAATTCTTATTACCTAGAACATCATTTCACCAGTGTTACGTTTAAAATTAAAATTGAAAAAAAATTAAAATGAAATTCGTCGAACAGTTTTCGGTGAAATGTAAATCAATGTAAGATATTTCGATAAAATAATAGACACCCCAAAATGTCGATAGTTCCAGAAAGCCCCTACAACGCCATTTGTGTGAAAGGGTCGAAACATATTTTAGAATACGGAAGACAGTGTTAGATTATTTCGCGCACTTCATCAAGAGCAGAGTGGCGCAGTGGAAGCGTGCTGGGCCCATAACCCAGAGGTCCGTGGATCGAAACCACGCTCTGCTATCGTCTTTTTTTTTTATACAATGCCGGTGGCAAAGGCTTACAGTCCACCTGATGGTAAACGGCCACCGCAGCCTATAGACCCCCGCAAATCCAAAGGAGTCGTCACGTACTCGTTGCCGACCCTTTATAAAATTATGTAATTAATTAAATTAATTTTAATTATTATTTTTTTATTTGTTTTTTGCTTTTGTTTTCTTACAATTATAGCTATTAAGGGTCTGGAACTACTGTTTAAAATCTTACATTTGCAGAATTATATTTTTATAACATCAATCCAAATTGACTAATTTCAAACCTAAAAAAATGTTATCGTTTTCGCAAAGCAAAAATTGATTCCACCACTATCTAAAACCATACTAAAATCATATCAGTTTATCGGAATTATTAATAATTTTGGAATAATGTGTATGAATATTTTTTTAACTAATGGTTCTGTGACCTGTAGACCTCACTAGTTTTTTTTATTATATAAATTTTCGGAAAACTGATTTGACCAAAAAAACTATATATTTATCGAACCTGCCCACATTTTCACGAGATTCGGTTGAGAAATTCGACCTCTAGAGGAGAACAAACCGAAATTCGCCCGCAGTAAATTACAAAAGCATAGAAAAAAAATTACAAAAATGGACTCTGCTAAAACATTCTATAGGTATAATTATTGTAGAGGAGAACAACCGGAAATCTGGAAATCCGGAATTCGGACATACGAAAGCATTTTTATATTATAATTATCCCTTTTCAAATCCCGTTTATTTAGAAAGAAAGAAAGAAGAAAGATAAACATTTATTCGTGACGATACAAACATAAAATATAGATAAATAAACGTAATTAAAAAAAACAAAGAATCGCCACAAAAAGGTTCCGCCTCAGCGTAATGCCGACTCAGGGAGCTGGCGCTGATCTTCCGGCGAAACCTAGGTTGTTAAGAGGCCTTATAAGTTTTAAAACATTTCGATTTCAAATTACGACAAAAGTATTGATAAATACCAATAAAGTGATTAAAGGATACGATGATTTTAATAAAGTTTTAGATAGTAACAGAGCCATTTTTTGATTTTATTGTGTGTAATAGAATTTAAGCGGAAAAACACAGTTTTTAGCTTGTAAATGGTCGATTTGGAGTGATGTTTGAAACGGTATTCCTTAATGAAAAATACAAAAAATACATTAAAAATTGATAACATTTGGCCGCAATAGTCCTGTTCTAGATAGTAACATTGAGAAAATGTTAAGATACGTGTCAATTCAAACAGAAAATCGCCTAAATAGATGAGTGATTTTAACTGATAAGGGCTTTTAATGACGGTGTGTGTAGCACGCTTTGCCTAAAAATTTAAACATTTTCCTTTCAGTTCGCATCTCTAGTGTCCCTCTCTGGCACTGACAGTTCGCTCCGCTACACCAACATTTCAGCCGCCAGTCTGCAGCTGACCCTGAAGTTTAAGACGGACCAGCCGGATGGACTAATCTTCGTTTACATAAGTAGAACTCAGACGTCAACTATGCATGACAGCCTGACGTTGTCGTTGCAAAATGGTAAGGAAATTTTAATTTCTCATCTGAAAGTGGGTTGATCTAATTGGGTCACTGAAGGTGGTCCTATCTCTAAACGAGAGAAGTTTTTAAAAAAGTTAATGGTGTAACCCCTTCAGAACCTCATCCAGTTATTCATACACAAACGGTTTTAAAATTAACTCGATAGTATATTATGACCTTTTTTTTGCAAAATGAAAAGCAGTGTTTGACACAGGAAAGAAAAACAAAGTTTGAACGCCAAAATATCTCGTTTGAAAAGGATGGTTAACAATTTACTATTGACTGATATATTCAGCATAAGAAATAGCAATTGAAGAAATAAAGTAAGGTTAATTCAAATAAAAAGGGTCTTTATTTCAAGAGAATACGAGATTTTAACTTGGCATATGCCAAGTAACTTTTGATGCTGAATATGCACGATTATCGTTATTGGTTCTGCTCACTATGACCTTCACGCTGCTCATCGCTCTTCTCATGCTGCCGCGATATTGCCTTCTCTTTCCGCATAGTGGTCTACTAGTGAAATTAAAAGCAACGCTCCACACTAGGTTCTTTGACTTGCTCCCAAATATTAGGGAGCAGCGAGCATGAGGAGCGGCCGTCTGTCCTCTCTATTTCCCATGCCACTCGACGAATGTGTAGCGGATTCGTATTTTCCAATCGAAGTCGAAATACATGGCAAAATGACGCGCTTTTTAAACAGGCATATACAGGCTGTCCAGTAAATAATGGACAAGCTTCTAACCACCGATAGAGCATCTGAGCCTGGTCCAGAAAGTGGACTTTCAGGTTTAGTAAAAGTTCCTTGGTTTTCGAGATAATCGAACTTTTCCATTTTCTTAATAATTGGTACCTTCTTTGACTTTAATGACCGTCGAGGCCATAAATGGAGAGATATTCTCGTTATTTTTATTACTAAATATTCTCTAATGGTGTCAGACAGGGATTAGAGCAATAGAGTAGCCAGGACTCATTATTAAAAATTTGCCTATCGACGCTTGCTACTCCAGAAGATTCCCAAGCCAGTTGCTGCCTACCCTTATTGACTTGCGGATGGTTGTACTGACAGCTAGTAGAGACGAGGTCCTACATAAAGTTATCTCTGTTTTTCATTAACAACTTTTTTCGTTGACTCAGGTGGTAGCCAATTATTAAGAAAATGGAATAGTTCGATTATCTCGAAAACCAAGGGACTTTTACTGAATCTGAAAGTCCTTTTTCTGGACCAGTCTCAGGTGCTCTACCGGTAGTTAGAAGCTTGTCCATTATTTACTGGACACCTTATATGAAATCTTTTTCTGTCTGAAGTACTGGGGCATGGTGTCGTTGCAGAGGAAAATCTCCTATCTATTTAAACTAATCTGTGTGTATTTTGTAGGTAAACTAGTCCTCATGAGCCCACGGGACACACTAGATACAACGAATACATACAACGACTCCCAGTGGCACGTAGTCACCGTAACACATGGCTCCGCCTTCAAAATGAGGGTCGACGACTATGACCATTACAGGTTTGACAGTTTATTTATATTAGTGACTATTATGAGACGGATAAAAAAAAATTAAAATTTAAACTGTTTATTTCATTGAAATCATAATAAAGTTACATTTTTTCTATACTTAACTACTAATCTTAATTATAAAAGATTTTTGAGTTAAGGAGCCTTCTTACATAATCATTAAGTTAAACTATTACATATATCTTCTATAGTTGGTTTTTGTTTCGCAGCATATGCTGTTTGACAATGGTTCTTGTTTGACTACAGGTTTTACCCTCAATTTCAAGTATTAGGTCACTAGAAAATCTATTTAGTATTTTTTTTTGCCTACTTCATAGGTTGGGAGATCAGATAAGTTACGCAGGTGAAATAATTAATAATAGGGATAATTTGCTGTTTCTCCTCCTAGCGTTATCTCAGCACAGTTGCATCCTGAAGGATGCCCGGGATCCGCTACCTAATCCCAAGATTTGGCGTAGCCACTATTTTTTACGGAAGCGACTGCCGTCTGACCTTCCAACCTTATTGGAATTAGGCTTGTCAAATAGGGTGGGTCGAAAATCACGAATTTCGGAGTACCGTAATGTAATAGGGCTCAAAAGTAGCTGTGTATTCTGTAGGTTACAGGAAAAATAATTAAAAAATTATAGATTTAGACTTAACCCTTTTACATTACGATACTCCTAAATTCGTGATTTTCGACCCACCCTATGTCAAATGAGTGGGCAACTTGACTGTTAGTTCTCAAGCTGCCCGAGGGCCACTAACTTGGCTTAACGACTGCTGTCGTAGACATCAGCTTACCAATAGCTTAGCGTATCTTCGAAAGCACTGGAGGAGGAAGATAATTTGCTGTTAGTGTTGCAAAATAAATAGAAACTTTTATCTTCTAAATCGTTATATTCCGTAAAGGAATATAGCGAGGGAGTTTTCATTTTAAATTATTATTATTGTTTCAATATTATTTTCACAATTGTAATTATATTTATTGCTGACATTGTACCTATTGTCATTATGACATTAATTAATCTTATTATTATTTTTGAATTTGATATTTGACATCACCTAGGATATCCTAGTCATGTATACATTTTTATTCTATTATTTCATTAACATTTCTTAATTAATTATTATTGTTTTGAAGTTTTGAAATTATTGTAGACGATCCTTTAATGAATCCATTTTTTTTTTGATGTAAAATAATAATGTTATTTTCTAAAGGAAATAAATGAATCTATCTATCTATCTATCTAATACATAATTATTAATTTAGCTTTACACAAAGTATCACTTTCTCTTTCAGTTCCGACTCAGTTCCTGATCCCCTGAATATATTAGACGGCGTGCTTTACCTTGGAGGCACTCACAGCTCTGTGGCGGTCTACAAAGCGGCAACCAGGACAGCGTTCCGTGGTTGCATAGCCGATGCTACCATCAACGGACAGGTTCTGAACCTGTTGGGGCCTGCCAGCAAGCGGGGAGCCACGTTCGGAAGGTGTGGGGACACTATCAGCGGATTCACAGCAGGTATACCAGCTATGAGTTACAGGAGGTCACATATCCGACGCTGCTATCAACGGATGGATGCTAAACCTATTGGGACCTGCCTACAAGCGGGAAGCCACGTTCGGAAGGTGTGGGGACACTATCAGCGGATTCACAGCAGGTATACCAGCTATGAGTTACAGGAGGCCACATATCCGACGCTGCTATCAACGGGTGGATGCTAAACCTATTGGGACCAGCCTACAAGCGGGGAGCCACGTTCGGAAGGTGTGGGGACACTATCAGCGGATTCACAGCAGGTATACCAGCTATGAGTTACAGGAGGCCACATATCCGACGCTGCTATCAACGGATGGATGCTAAACCTATTGGGACCTGCCAACAAGCGGGGAGCCACGTTCGGAAGGTGCGGGGACACTATCAGCGGATTCACAGCAGGTATACCAGCTATAAGTTACAGGAGGCCACATATCTGACGCTGCTATCAACTGGTGGATGCTAAACCTATTAGGACCTGCTTACAAGCGGGGAGCCACGTTCGGAAGGTGTGGGGACACTATCAGCGGATTCACAGCAGGTATACCAGCTATGAGTTACAGGAGCTCACATATCCGACGCTGCTATCACCGGTTGGATGCTAAACCTATTGGGACCTGCTTACAAGCGGGGAGCCACGTTCGGAAGGTGTGGGGACACTATCAGTGGATTCACAGCAGGTCAGTTGCAGCTATGAGTTAGAGGAGGTCACATATCCGACGTTGCTATCAACGGGTGGATGCTAAACCTATTGGGACCTGCTTACAAGCGGGGAGCCACGTTCGGAAGGTGTGGGGACACTATCAGCGGATTCACAGCAGGTATACCAGCTATGAGTTACAGGAGGTCACATATCCGACGCCGCTATAAACGGGTGGGTGCTAAACCTATTGGGACCAGCCTACAAGCGGGGAGCCACGTTCGGAAGGTGTGGGGACACTATCAGCGGATTCACAGCAGGTATACCAGCTATGAGTTACAGGAGGTCACATATCCGACGCTGCTATCAACTTGTGGATGCTAAACCTATTAGGACCTGCCTACAAGCGGGGAGCCACGTTCGGAAGGTGTGGGGACACTATCAGTGGATTCACAGCAGGTATACCAGCTATGAGTTACAGGAGGTCACATATCCGACGCTGGTATCAACTGGTGGATGCTAAACCTATTGGGACCTGCCTACAAGCGGGGAGCCACGTTCGGAAGGTGTGGGGACACTATCAGCGGATTCACAGCAGGTCAGTTGCAGCTATTAGTTACAGTTTAGTTTAGTTTAGTTTATTTTATCTCACCATACGTGATAGTCCACATTGAAAGGGACCTTACGGCGGCAGGCGCTTACGCTGCGAATCGGTGCTATTGTACTCGAACAACGGCAATAAAGGCGTAAGTGCCGGCCGCTATAAGGTCCCTTTTGATATGGACTACCACATACAAGTTACATATAATACAACACGTTTGTTCATACTACTAATCATATCGTGATCGTTTAACAAAATAATAATTAACAATGGGCAATAGATTACAATTTGCAGCACATATACAAAACAGGTAGCTACAGTTAATGAAAATAATAATATCAATTGTAAACAGGGAAGAAAGGTCATATTAACGTCAATTTGAATAATAATAATGGTAAATAGAAATAATGATATTAAAGCAGTACTAAAGAAGTACATCTCAATTAATTAAATAATAATTATGTCAAATCTTAATACTAACAATAATACAAATAATAATTTGGTACCATAGGTGAGTACCTCTCATTTAAAATAATAACAATGTCAAATCATAGTATAATAAAATAAGCACATTTCTATTCATATGAAGACACATATCCGACGCTGATATCAACGGGTGGATGCTAAACCTATTAGAACCTGCCTACAAGCGGGGAGCCACGTTCATAATCATGCTTTCAGTTATACAAAATAGAATTAATTATCATTCGAATTAACAAATGTACAAAATTTCCGCTTTTCAAGTCGTACTTTTCTTCGCTCATTTGAGGGTAACAATCACAATGACTCTTTTCCTCATATAAGCTGTGAAAAACCGTATGTACCACTGGCAAAAATTGTGGGAAATTTCATGTTTTTAGCAGCGGGCCTCATAGGCGGTGTGAAAAGCAGTGTATCATAATAATAATAATAATTTATTCATAAAACATGTTGTACAAAATCAAGAACTATAATAGGCTAGGAGTTTACAAATATATGGTAGTAAATAACACGTGCCTGAGCTAGGAAACCCTGTGTTTCAGGCAAAGAAGGACTTACAATTACTTAGAAATATTCACATGCAAAATAAAACATATGCTACGATGCAAAATTATTTTACGATGCAAAATTTTATCACACACACGGAAGCAAAATTACTTTCGTTTTGGGCGTAAACACTTGAATCCCTCTCTACGCTCGAGATTCTACTTTAGAATCTCTCGCTACGCTCAGGATTCTATAGTAGAATCTTTTGCTTCACTCAGGATTCAACATACCACCCTCGCCGAAGATATATTTGCTCCCTTGAGACACAATTTACTATTTTACCTTAAATGTGTCTATAATGATAATTTATATATTTGACGACCGGTTTAGCCTAGTGGGTAGTGCACCTGCCTGTGAAGCTGACGGTCCTGGGTTCGAATCCCGGTCAGGGCAAATATTTGTGTGATGAGCATGAATATTTGTTTCTGAGTCTTGGATGTTTTCTATGTATTTAAGTATTTATATCTATTAAATATATCGTCGTCTAGTACCCATAACACAAGCCTTCTTGAGCTTACTGTGGGGCTAGTTCGATTTGTGTAAGATTGTCCTCTAATATTTATTTATTTATTTATTGTTCCACAGAATCAGGCACACCTATCTGGAATCCCATGCCAGACCCGGGACACGTCCTGCCGACGGTCCCGCCGCCGGCGCCGGATGTACCAGTCCCTGGGAATGAGGAGCCAGATGTGTACCATCCACCAGGTAATTTTATTTTATTTTATTTTATTTATTTAAGGAACAACAAACAGCTATACAATAGGTGTTACAATTAGTGTTACATATATGAGTGGTTTAATGTATAGTCAACAGCGTTATCCACGAATAACTTATGTAAGGTTGCTGAAGAACTGACAATTATACTATTAAACGATTAAAAACTATCAATTAAAACAATCTCTGGCTATACAGATTTCAAAATTAATAACATTGATTATATAAGTTTACAATTTGGTTGTACTGATTAGGGTCTATCACAAAATTTAAAAAAATTATCACTCTACAAGTAATCTACGTTAAGTATTCTAATATGGCTTTTTTATATTTAGCGGTGGGCAAGTGAAATATGTCTAAGGGGGTAAAGTTTTGGTTGTAGGTAGCGATGTAGAATTTTACGACACATCGGTGATGAAAATGAAAGATAAATTAGCAGTCATGTCGCATAAAAAGGTCATGGAGCAACCAAGAGATGACTTTGCGATTGTGGACACTTGAAATTCCATGAGTGTAAACCTTTATATTCTGTGCACTATTTTCTAATGGATCCTTGGAGAAACCTTAACGCCTCAGATTCGGATGAAACCGCTCAACCAATCTCACTGGAGCGCAAATTCTTAGAGTATTTCTGTGTTCCAAACCACCACGCGTGGTCATGTCGGAGGTTTTCCCCAGGCTACTCTCCAACCGCGCACTCCTGTTATTGGGCCCGGTCTATAAAGCCACAATCAGTATCAAAAAACAAAGTCTTATACAAAATAATGATAAAATTCTGTGATAATAATTCAATTCATAAAAGTATGACGTTTTTACATAAAAAATATCGTTCGTATACCGACTTTACAGACGAACAAAACGGGACATTGCTACAATATGGGATGTTCGATATTTATTTTTACTGTACGGTTTTATAAATATGATTTCAAGGTTGTTTTCACGCCCATATTAAGGGTGGATGCACCAAACCGTCTGTAATCGTAAGCGGTGTTCGTTAAAATCTGATTGTATTGAAAGTTTGACAAGTTTCTATGGGATGACAGCTGCCGGCGCCATATTTGACGATAACCAATAACCAGGGTTCGAATGGATAGTTATCAATGATAATTATCTTGATAATTATCAAGATAATTATCGTGATTTGTATGCTTTGATAATTATCGATTTGATAATAACCTAAAATAGTAAATTCGGCATGAGTCTTAAAAAAATACGTGCGTGAATTTGAACGTTATCAATTACGCTCTGTATTATGTGTTTTAATAATGTTCTAATGATTAATTGATTAATTTTAATGGTTAATAAAAAACTAGTAAAATATTGTATAGCAGCTATTTATTTAGCAGCCTAAAACACCATAACCTTTTATATATTAGTACAGAGTAGTCTTTATTGGTAAAAATACATTTTACAGGTCGTATCATACATCGGAAAATAAAAACTAATAAAATAACGTAAACTACCCTACCCATAAGAGGGATAATTATCGCGATAATTATCAAAGACAATAATTATCTTGATAATTATCAAAGACGATAATTATCTTGATAATTATCCAAGACGATAATTATCTTGATAATTTTCAAAGACGATAATTATCTTGATATTTATCAAACACGATAATTATCTTGATAATTTCGAACCCTGCCAATAACAAACTTAAGAGTTGGACCAAAAGCGCAGTGGTGCCAACTGGTGAGCAAAAAAAGGTAGCCCTCATTTGGTTTAACCTCCTGAGGCCTCACCTTCAAAAATTATCAAAATAATCTCGACCTTAATAAACGTATGTATACTTCAAAATCAATTGTAAGGTACTGTTACACATGCCGATTTCTAGCACGAAAGCATGCCACTATTGAGCAATTGCTATTTAGTAGCATGTGTGTCAAAACATTGCTAATAATGAGCATGCTGATTTTGAGTTTGCTCAAAAATCAACGGTCGTTCGATTTTTGCGCATGCTACCTGCAGCGCGGGTGGAGGGGGGCGTGGTATTAGCAAGATTAGCAAGTGTGGACGCTCTTGCTTAATGAGCATGCTAGTAGTTAGTATGTGAGTAGCATGCTTATCCCAAGCAAATGTATACAACTCAAAAGTATGCTCATATTAAGCATACTAATGAGCATGCTTTTTATGTGCTAGTTTTGAGCATGTGTAACAGTACCTGTATTTTATGTAGTACCTATATGACACGGGGCCTCACGAGGTTAATTTTTTTTTCTTAGAAGTCAAGCCGGTCACATCGCCGCCGGTCACGCAAGCGCCGACGCCTGCGACGCTACGTCCCACCACACCCCGCCCGGCGCCGCAGCCGCAGCCCGGCTGCGCGCTTGCGTACGACAGACACTACACCATCGGCGATCCATACGAGGGTTACAGATTCGGTGAGTGGACATTTTATTTTTTTTATTTTTTTATTTATTCAGGAAACAAACGGTCATGTACAGAAGAGAATATAATTTATTCATTTATTCAACATTTATGTCAAGTGCATTACAGGAGATGTTACAGGTAGTTGGTAGGTACATGACACCCAGATAGGGCACATAATGTTTACTAGTGTTAAGAGAACACAATGCATACGAAAAAATATTTAAATTCTAATCGCAATGTCAAGTTCTGTTATTAATAAATTCCAATTTTAATGTCAAGTTTCCTTTTTCTAGATTCTAAATACACTGTCAAGTTTGTTAATAAATTATTCTAATTATAATTATAATGTCAAATTTTGTACTTAATAGAATTCTAATTCAATGTCAAGTTTTGTTCTTAATAAGTTCTAAATACAATGTCGAGCTTTGTTCTTAAATAACAATTAAAAAATATATCTTAAAATATATCTTAAGATATGTAGACTGACACCTCCTTCATAAATATTCTTAAATCAAAACTAATCGAAAAGTGTTACTATTCCATAGCAGACTTTATGGAAGATACGAATTTGTGAAATAAATGTTTATAGCCACTATAAGTAAATTGTACCTAGCTATTATATTAAGAGAAACTTACCTGATTGTTGCTACACCCTTCCTGGGTCCATTGTATCTTAGTTAGTATCTAAGTATACTGTATCTACGTACATGGTTGCAATAAACGATTATTATTATTATTAACAAACCTGGAGTTCCATTAGTGTTTAGGAAATAACAATAGTTGTGATATATTTTCGAAACAGGGTGGGGTAAGTACGCATGCCTACTACTTACACGCCAATATTATGTTACATTCAAAGTTATACAATGATACTGAGATCCACTAAGCTTAGAGTTACACAATGATAAATTTAGATTACTTCTAGAAGTAAAAGAAAAACAATAGGCATTATATATGCACGCAGTTAACAAGTAGTAAAGTTATTCGCACTATTTTGAGAAAATTATGCTAAAGACAGCGCTACTATATTTTCCGAGAGATGATGAGAATATATCTAAATTCATAAAATTTGTATTGTAGTTATGACAAACTCTTCTAAAGAAAGTCATCATCATCATCATCATTTCAGCCGAAAGACGTCCACTGCTCAACATAGGCCTCCCCCAAGGCTCGCCATTTAGACCGGTCATCTGCCGTTCGTTTCCACCGGATTCCCGCGACCTTCTAAAGAAAGTGTTCCTAGCGAAATTGGAATGACATAGGCTGACATGAAATGTTAAGGGGTGGACATCCATAATCATCGTCCTACTAGCGTTATCCCAGTACAGTTGGATCCTGAAGGATTCCCGAGGTCCGCTACCTAATACCAAGATTGGCGTAGCTACTAGTTTTTGTAGAAGCGACTGCCATCTGTTCCGATTCGAGGGGAAACCAGACCTTATTGGAATTGGGCTTGTCAAATGAGAGGACATCCATAATATTCATACTAATATGTGATAATCCACATCGAAAGGGACCTTATGGCGGCAGGCGCTTACGTTGCACCTATTCGCTATTGTATTGGAACACCGGCAATAAAGGCGTAAGTGCCGGTCGCCATAAGGTCCCTTTCAATATGGATTATCACATATCACAATTGTCAAAGTATGTCTGTCTGTATGTCTGTCTGTCTTTCTGTCTGTTACCTCTTCACGCTAAAACCACTTAACCGATTTAGATGAAATTTGGTATGAAGATAGTTGGGCACCCGAGAAAGGACATAGGATACTTTTTATCCCGGAAATCAGGCCTTAAGGGCAGAAGTTTGTATGGAAGGAGCGATGACTAGCTAAGCACCTGATATAAAAAAATGTTTTCTCCATCATCACTACATAGTATAAAACAAAGTCGCTTTCTTTCTATGTCCCTATATCCCTATGTATGCTTAAATCTTTAAAACTACGTAACGGATTTTGATGCGGTTTTTTAATAGATAGAGTGACTCAAGGTGAAGGTTTATATGTATAATACATGCATCAGCATTGCACCCGTGCGAAGCCGGGGCGGGTCGCTAGTAAACGAATGAATGAACGAATGAATGAATGTTTTATTCACTTTAAACATATGGTACAAGTATAGATGTTACAATTAATCTTAGGTTCCTTAATATTTAATATGAGAACAACGGTTGGAACTCACTTGGAAAGTCACTATTTGCGACATGTTTCGGACTACAATTGGAGTCCTTCATCAGGTTGGCAGGCAGGACTCCAATTGTAGTCCGAAACATGTCGCAAATAGTGACTTTTCAAGTGAGTTCCAACCGTTGTTCTCATATTAAGTGTAAATATGTCTCACGTTAGTATAAATTTATGTGTTCCTTAATATGTTTAGCCTCGACAGGCATGTGAAAATTGGCATCACATTTGATGTATTGTCAAATGCATGCAAGATAATTATATACATTAAAATGTCATGTCAAGATGTCACAATTTATGATAATAATAGATACATTAAACATTCAAAAATATTTATTTATTTAATCTTTATTGCACAAAAGAAACCTTATCGTACAAAAGGCGGACTTAATGCCGTATGGCATTCTCTACCAGTCAACCTTAAGGCGAAGCAGAAATATTTGTTGGCGGTGCAACTAACAACTAACGAAACTCAAAATTAATATTATATATAATTATTTTATATATAATTATTTGTGTAATGCAACAAAACGAGTAAATGTATCGTTTATTACATTACACAGATATTTATATGGTAGTAATTAGAAACAAACGAATGTCTTCTCCGCCAGGCACAAGCGAGGGCAGCCGCATTGAGTACGCCAAGCTGCCTGGACGCCAATCCGACGAGCTCGACCTAACGGTGACACTGCGCACATTCGACGCGCACGGCGGCGTCATATTCTACGCGACCGCGGAACGTGCGCCGGAGCAGTTCCTGGCGATCTACATGAAGGATGCTAAGGTGAAATAACCAACTACTTAATCAAACACTACTCCCCCAACTTGGATTATGCTGATGTTTCCAATGACTCAATGAGGAGTAAAATAATAAGATTGAACGCCTCCAACTCTGCATTTGGTACATATTTGGTTTACGCAAATAATACCATGTGTCCGGGCGTTATGGGCGGAGATGGCCATAACGATACCGTTGTCGATGTTATTATGGCCATCTCCGCCCCGGACCAGCGCGATATTTTAAAGCTGGTCCTTACGTACACTTTTTGAGCACATTAAAGAGGATTTTATGTATGGGTGTAGATAAAATGGTTAATCTTATCCAGATCCATTTCGCCTTCAACTGCGGCGGTGAAACAGCCACGATCATCTCACCTGACTCGTACAACGGCACCGACTGGCATACCGTGACCGTCAGCCGCACCGGCGGTCACGGGAAGATGACCGTCGACAACACGATGGTAGCTGATGGCAGCGTGACCTGTTCCAGCCCTGTGGCGTTGGTAGCTCCGTATTATTACGGAGGTTTGAAGAGCGCTGACAGTGCCAAAGCACATCTCGGGGTGAGTTTACAATACAATACACTCTTTATTGCACACCTCAATCAAAGGATCATGAATGATCATGATCATCAATTTAAAGTTCATGACATATAGTCGCAATAATCCTGTTCTAAATAGTAACATTGAGAAAATGTCAAGATACGTGTCAATTCAAACAGAAAATGGCGTAAATAGATACAATACAATACAAATACTCTTTATTGCACACCTCAATCAAACGATACAGTACAGTACAAAAACACAATGAGAAGAGGCAAACAACAGGCGGTCTTATCGCTAAAGAGCGATTTCTTCCAGACAACCTTAGGGTAGCGGGAAATAAATCTAATCAGAACGATTCATAGCAGGTGGTGCAGAGTTAACACATATAAAGCCTACTAATAATTACAACAATAACATTTAATTAAGGATAATAAACATACATAAATGTAGTATAAAAATATACGAACATAAACATATACAAATATATAGTCAGCCACATAGTCTAAAGCAGCTAAGTCTTAAGTGTGTCATGAGAGAGACAAATAGTGATCTTTAAGCTGTTTACTTTAATTTGTCTAATTTATTATAATAAAGGCCGGCAACGCACTTGCGACTCCTCTGGTGTTGCAGGTGTTTATGGGCGACGGTAATTGCTTACCATCAGGCGATCCGTCTGCTCGTTTGCCCCCATAACATAAAAAAAAATTGACGGTTTTTATCCATATAGCCACACTATGTTAAAAATTGTGAAACGACTCGTCATCTCTAATAAGATCACTTTAGGTGGATGATATTTTGCAAAATGTTATTTGATTTTGAATCTACTAGCGTGCAAAATTATGTCGTTTTTAGGGTTCCGTACCAAAATGGTAAAAAAGGAACCCTTATGGTTTCACTTTGTCTGTCTGTCTGTCACATCGCTAAATATCTCAAGAACTACTTATGCTATCGATTTGAAATTTGGAATATCTATAAAGAAGGCTTACCTACATACATGGAACATGACTTTTTAATGTGAAAAAAAAAAACAATGTGTCCCCCCCTCTTATTTCCAAACTATAAAGTTTAAATTTCTGAAAAAAATTGAGGTGGTGTGCATTAGTAAATAATTTCAATGATTTTTGGTTTGAACAATATAGGTTTTACGGTTTGTGAGTTTTTGCTTAAAAACTGTCTTGCCCAAACAAAAGGTCGTAGGTGCCGTGAGTTCCCTATGAAGATACGACTTTTTAGATTCAATGTATTGGACAGTGATTTTAAATGTGGACTAGTAGGTGTTGGTATGAAACCCTTCATTGTGCGTGGTCCAACACTCATCTCATGCCTACCTATTTTTTTTTTGTCCAGGACTTCTACCAACCGTTCAAGGGCTGTCTGAAGGGACTGGTTATGAACGGCCAGTACGTGACTGAAGTACTGCGAAGGGTCAACGCCCTCCGTTGCATGGACAATATAGAGGACGGCGTGTACTTTGGACCCTCGACGAATACAACTAGCAACTATTTGAAGGTGGGTTAACCTTTTCACCTTTTTTGACCCGTTTTTAAGGTTCCGTAGCCAAAATGGTGAAAACTGAATTTTCGCTGTCTGTCCGTCCTTAGTCACAGTCGATTTACTCTGAGACTAATAAGTACTAAAATTATTAATTTGGTAGGAAGGTGTATATCCTATCAACCGCTACATAAAAGTAAATCGGGGGATGAAAAAAAATTCAAGCAACACAGGCGTGTGGAGTATCTATGGATGGGTCTTTAAAAATTTTTAAATTGTTTCTAAAAAAAAATCTATTTAAGTCAACCGTTCGTGAGATATTAGCTGTCAAAGTTATAGAAAGTGTCCCTCCCCCCTCATTTCCAAACCATGAAGATTAAAGATCTGAATAATAATGAGGTTGTGTACATTAATAAATACTTTCAACGAAATTGTTTTGTATTAGGCAACTACCTAGGTCTAACAGTTTTTAAATTATCGCTGAAAAACTGCCTTGTCCAAACAAACGTAGGACGTAAGTGCCTTAAGTTTTCCTACGAAGATACGACCTTTTTTAGGCACATAACCCTTCATGGTGCGTGGTACCATACGCACTTGGCCGGATTTGAATTTGGTTGAGATAGAGATGAGTAACGTGTGGTGTAATTATTTGTTTGAAGTCGCTCAGAAATGTTGGGTGGTTTGCAAATTTGGTACAATTAAAATAAAACATACAAATATTTCCGTGCATGGCGTGAAGAAATTGACAAGTCGAGGTGCAATATTGAATAAATTTGAACCTTATGCAATGTAATCTAAGTTCAAAGTTCGACAAAAAACATCTCGAGTTGTCAACTTCTTCCCGCCATGCATGGATTTTATATTGTAGAACAAACATCGACTGTCTATATTAATCGTCAGCTCGTTATGTTTAAAAAAAATGTTTTTTGCATTTAAAGGTCACTCATATTAAGTCGACAAAAAAGTTGAAGTTAGATTAGTTACAGGCTCGTCGACTCATTAGAACGTTGTAGCACGAGCCTAAAGCGAGGTCATAGCACGATTTGGCACTGGTCCCACGGCCGGCGAGTAGCGAGTAATCTCATAGTAATTCTACTCGCTTGAGCGAGAAACCGAGTAGAATCACTATGAGAGTACTCGCTGCTCGCCGGCGGTGGAACCAGGAGTGCTACCGCGAACGGCATTCGAAATTTTCCCTCTCCGTCGCACTCGCAAGTTTGCACATAAGTGCGACAGAGAGGACTTCGTTTGTGGTTTGCGGTAGCCCCTCAGTGCCTTTTTTCGCTGTCTGTTCATAAAATAATTCAAATTCAAAAAATTCAAAATTCTTTATTGGGTAAAGTACAATTTGTTATAATATAAGGCGATGGAGCCATCCGGTAAGCAAAAAAGCCTGTGTTGGATGGCGCCGCTTTTCCTAAAGGTTATAAAAAGTATTATGCTAGTGTTTAACTAAATTAAATCTGAAGTTATGTTAATTTAAGTAACATTTCATTCTTCTATGTTTACAACTTAACTTCATGGTGAATCTTGCGAAATAAATGTGTTACGTTTAATTGAATTAATAATTACAGCCAGGCGCGGATCCATTGTTCAGGGGGGGGGGGGCACTTTCGAACTTTTCGAAAATAAAACTGACTTTTGATAACTGTTTTTATTGTCAGAACATATTTCCTACGTCAGGACATAAGCAATTGCCCTCCCCTGACACAGGCTTCAGGGGGGGGGCAATTGCCCCTGTTGCCCCCCCCCCTGTATCCGCGCCTGATTACAGCTGCGCTAAATGTAATTTTGAACCAATTTTAACCTTTTTTTACCCCAGCTCTATGAAGTGAACTTCCGCGTCGGCATCAGCCTCTCCATCTCGATGGAGATCAAGCCCCGCAACACCACGGGGCTGCTCCTTGCCGTTCATGGCAAGAAGGACTTCCTAGTCCTGGAACTGCTGGAGGGGGAGGTGGTGGTCAACGTGGAGAACGGGAAGGGAGAGTTCAACGCGAGCTACAAACTTGCTAAGCCAACTTCGCTGTGTGATGGGAACTGGCATAAGATCCAGGGTAAGTTCTGGTTAAAAGGTTAAAAAGACTTTCCTCTTGACGACCGGTTTAGCCTAGTGGGTAGTGCACCTGCCTGTGAAGCTGACGGTCCTGGGTTCGAATCCCGGTCAGGGCAAATATTTGTGTGATGAGCATGAATATTTGTTTCTGAGTCTTGGATGGTTTTTTATGTATTTAAGTATTTATATCTATTACATATATCGTCGTCTAGTACCCATAACACAAGCCTTCTTGAGCTTACTGTGGGGCTAGTTCGGTTTGTGTAAAATTGTCCTCTAATATTTATTTATTTATTTATTCCTGTTATCTATATTAAAAATATTATTTTAAGAATTGACAATGTCATATATTTTTATAAATGAGTTAATTGAAAATAAGAAATATTTTTTTTTAATAGTAATTAGTATCTACCACCAAACTGTTACAATAAAATAACACTTTTTTTATACATTTAATACTTTTGAAATATCTCTTCGCAAAAAAAGGTATTTCAATTAGATATAAATTACTTTTCATAGAAAATTCAGTAATTATTTTAATTTAATTTGTAATTGAATAAAGTACAAAATAAAAAAGCAAAAAGATGATAGCAGAGCGTGGTTTCGATCCACGGACCTCTGGGTTATGGGCCCAGCACGCTTCCACTGCGCCACTCTGCTCTTGATGAAGGGTGCGAAATTGTCGAACAGTTTTTGTGTTAAGGCGTGACAATGATAAAATACATGGTTATCTAGTGTATTAGTCGCTTTTATTATGTAAACATATTTATGACTAGTACATAGTTGTATAATAAATTCTACTCATTTATTTTTTATATATGAAATTTTACATATAAAAGAAAATAAGGTATTTTTATAATAGGTATGTCAGTTGATTGAATTTTTCCAATTTAAGACAATTACATAAATTGACAAAATGTCAACGTAATACTAATAAATAAGATATGTAGGTTATTTATTTATTTACCCCCTTATTCATAAACGTCTGTCAAACCTATATTAGTTAAATAGCCGCTGAAGTTCGTTTGTCCTTATCTGTCACTTTGACATTGACGTTTGTGAGAATGGGACAAAGAACTTTTTAGTTAGCAGAGGTTTGTTAAGTTTTATGAATACGGGGGTTAATCTTTATTGCACAAAAGAAACCTTACAGTACAAAAGGCGAACTTATTACCGTATGGCATTCGCTACCAGTCGACCTTAAGGCGAAGCAGACAAATTTGTTGGCGGTGCAAGTAACAACTAAAGAAATTCAAAATGGATTACATAAAATTAAATTAACCATTTGATGTGATGTATTTGGGTCAATCAACCTTTTCTTGTTGTTATTCTGTCCCGTCAGCGAGGAGACAGTAACCGAGTTTTTTTTACAAAAATGTTTATAATATAGATTTCAAGCATGGTCAAGAGATGACCCATGTCGAAATGGATTTATACTCATCGCTAAAACTCATGTTTTGTAGGTTTAAACCCTATAAAATCACAGTTTTAAAGAGTGACTCAGGAGACGTAACCATGGTAACGAGCAATAAAAAATAGTTGATCCACCATTTAATGTAAGAGGAATCTTGATACATGAATTGTAGTTTCTCTTAGAGTTTAACCATTTTATTTCATAAAATGCCATTCCATTTTTTTTCTGTTAGAAGAGAGATGAGACTGATCGATCCCACAGTCAAATTGTGCAAACGGTTTTGTGGGTCTATGTACTTAAATAAATAATTATTAGAGGACAATCTTACACAAATCGAACTAGCCCCACAGTAAGCTCAAGAAGGCTTGTGTTATGGGTACTAGACGACGATATATTTAATAGATATAAATACTTAAATACATAGAAAACATCCAAGACTCAGAAGCAAATATTCATGCTCATCACACAAATATTTGCCCTGACCGGGATTCGAACCCAGGACCGTCAGCTTCACAGGCAGGTGCACTACCCACTAGGCTAAACCGGTCGTCAAAGTTTCTCTTAGAGTTTAACCTTTTTATTACATAACCTTTTAACCTTTTTTGCAGTTGCCAAAGCCCGTCACGTGGTATCCGTGGGCGTGGACAACCACTTCGGCGACGCCGGGCTCGGCAACGGACCGTCGACCGACACCCGCTCCGCCCTCTACATCGGCGGGCACGAGAAGGCGGTGGGCCGAGTGCGTGGTGTGCGCTCCAAACGCGGGTTCACCGGGTGCATACGGAAGATACATATTAGGGAGCAGATGGTGCAAATACCGCTGTCGGCCGCGCACAGGGACACACATATTGGCGCGTGCCCGAAGGACTAGTTTAACCTTTTGACCAGTTCGACGGGCAGATCTTTCTTTATTGATTTTAATGATTTTCTCTTCCGTAATTGATTATGAATAAAAATAAGTGATTTTCGTGAATTTAGACGCTGCTTGTATAGTACCGTAAACTGGGGTGACTTCAGGAAAATACGGGGCCACTTTGATAGATTTAAAACACTTATATAAACATCAATAAGTATTTCTAGTCTGATTCAATTTAGTAAATGGTTAGGAAATTTACCAAGCTATTTCACTGACCTCGTGCTAACCAAATTAAAACTAACATACGGTATAAAAAGTGGATTTTTAAAGTCGCCCCTCAATTTGAAAGTAACCTCGGTTGACTGTATCTTAATTAGTTTTTGCCATTAAAAATAAGATTGATAACCATAAAATACGAACATTATTCAATTTATATATTTTTTTCTTAATTTTCTCCTCCGTAAATGATTTTGATTATGAATTTATTCAACAGTTAGTTATACGTCAGTTTTATTAGTTTTTGTTAATAAAATTAATACACAGACAATACGAATAAACTAGTTAAGCCCTTTTTAAGACTATGACCCTGATACTTCGAACTTCAGAATCCGAACTTCGTGTCATGCCGTCCCTTTCACTCACACAGTGTATAAAACGAGAATGAAAGGGATGACACGACACGTAGTTCAGATTACAGGCTCTGAGTGAGCTTGGGCTATAAGTATGCTTATTTAGATGGTTAAAAAGACTTAAACAGTCCATTGATCATTCTAAAATTTTAACCTACATGATAACTACGGAAGCGTAATCATTAATCCCATGTTAATCTCATACTTTTTTCTTAAAAACTAGTCGTGATTCTGCCCGTTGAATTATTCTTACAACAGTTAAATCAATTTGAATCTTTTCTAATGTATATTAAGCGGTTGAATTATTCTTACAACAGTCAAATCAATTTTATCCTTACAACAGTTAAATCAATTTGAATATTTTCTAATGTATAATAAGCGTTTGAATTATTTTTTCAACAGTTAAATCAATTTTATTCTTACAACAGTTAAATCAATTTGAATCTTTTCTAATGTATGTATAATAAGCGATTGAATTATTCTTACAACAGTTAAATCAATTTGAATCTCTTTATGTATAATAAGCGAAAAAAGTATATATTTCTTATGTATGTGTTCTTGCAGTATTTTAAATAAAATTAAAGGTTAGAAGGTTAAAGCATCATTTTCCTGTATACGTTAAAATGAGATTGGGCCCATTCTACTTTTTCATGTACATTCGCCATCAAATATATCTGTACTCTTCAGGGTGCTCAAAAATATCTGAACATGCACTTTAACGCCTTGACAATAGAGTTGTGTTCACACATTTGTGAGCACCTTGTTCGCTCTGATATAATATATCTGATGGCGACTGTACATCATTTTCAAACACTTTTTTTTAATGCGGATACTGGAATACTTGGCCCACACTTCATATTTTTGTATTGTTATTTAGAAAGAGGTTTAATTGCAGTATCACTTCCGATAATTTTGGTCATTACCGAACCACAGCTAATATTCATAAATCAAGTAACTCAATGTTTCTTGGATGTCTCACTATTTGTATGAAAAAATGGTACTTCTACCACTGTGTTAGCTTTTACAGCAATATTGTATTTAAGTATTTTTACCTAAAAAATCCTTTTATTAGTTCAGGTACTATTTGGAAATCTTATTTTTGTACACTAATCCAATAGATATCATAGATTTTTTTGTAATAGTAAACTGGTCGTGAAAAAGTAGAATTACCCATTTATAAAGTTACGTAGCATAATATTTCACACCAAAATACTTTTTATTTTCAATGCGTTTCGTTATAATTTTTTAACCTTTGTCCTTACATTTTTTCAATAGTACCTATAAGCAAGTGTCTAAACCAGTCTTCTATTGTTACTATTATGTATTGCAATAAGAATAATGTAATAGCCAAACTGCCTCCATTACCAAATCAATAGAAATAAATAAAACCCAACCAAGACCTTAGTATTTTTTAACCTTTTAACCACGATACCGCTTTAACCATAAATGCCCTTGACCGGGATTCGAATCTGGACCTCCAGCTTCGTAGGCAGGCTCACTACATAAGCGGTCGATTAGTGGAATCAATAAAAACATCATTTTCATAAATTCCACTCACAGTTAGTTTCGGGTGAAATCGCTCAACCGATCTCACTGGAGCGCAAACTCTTAGAGTATTCCAGTGTTCCAAACCACACGCGTGGTCGTGCCGGAGGTTTTCCCCTGGATTTTCCCCAGGCTACTCTCCAACCGCGCACTCCTATTGCTTTATTGGGCCCGGCCTATAAAGACAGTCAGGTTAAAAAGAATACATTCATAAAAATCAGTTAGTCAGACATACATATTTAAATATAAAAAATGGGTCAACACGTATTTATATACATATATTTTATATGGTTAAAATCTTAAACCTGTTATACCTAAATAGTCTGTTATAAAAATTGAACTTAAAATAAATATTTTTTACTAACTGGTTATAGTGCCATCTATTGCTTTAACCTTACATTACTAGCATTACGGGTAGTTTGGAAAACAATTAGCACCCCTCAGTGAACCGAACATGTGTAAACATTAGGTTAGTTCGGCATAATATCGAGAGATGGCGCTCGAAAATAAACAG
Organism: Epiblema foenella; assembly: GCA_963556455.1. NCBI lineage: Eukaryota > Metazoa > Arthropoda > Insecta > Lepidoptera > Tortricidae > Epiblema > Epiblema foenella. Next base: position 46,804,425 of record OY747095.1, read on the forward strand.
TTTTCTTGTTAGGGTTGCGAAAGAAATCCATATAATAAGAATATCTCAAGAACTACTTATTCTATCGATTTGAAATTTGGAACAGTTATGAGGAAGGGTAACCTAGATGCACAGAACATGTATTTTTTTAAATATTTTCTGTGTAAAATGACGGATGGTGAAAATTTGAAAGTTTAGTGAATATGTCAAGTGGGGTGTCATAATATAAAAGAGCTTGAGTTACACATTCTGAAACATTTTTTTTACGTTGAGTCATTTTCGATTTATGAAGGAAAATGTAATAAAATACGGTTCCCCGCCTTATCTCTGAAGTTTACCAAGGAAAAAATATGAATTTATTACACAACATTGATATTAATGTATATTTTACAGGAAAATTATAATTATAGCTCTATCTAGTTTTTTTTTTTTTTTTGTCATCAAAAAACATTTCGAATTTTGCACGTATTTTTGTTTTACAAATTCCCATTATGCTGAAAATACCTTCTTTCAAATAAAGATTTCAAAGATTTAGAGGATTAGCCTAGCAATCCAAAGAGGAAACGCTGCCAGCCTTCTGGGCACTATAGCCAGTGATGGGGTCTTGGGGGGCATCTTCTTTTTATAGTTTAGTTATAGGTTTAGTTAGTTTAATTAGGTTAGTGATGTATTATTTAACTTTATATTTTAATTGTGTTTTTTATGTTTGTTTCAAGTTATAAATAAATTGAATAGTGTAGAACATGAAAAAAAATGATTTTTTTTTAAATAGGTTCAATTGATAAAGAATTATCCTTGAAAACCACTACACATACAAAGTTATTCAGTAGCTCAAATTCATAACTAAATTCGCCTTAAATATTATATAGATTTATTATTAGAAAGTTCCAAAAATAAAAATTGTTACTTTTACTCAATTTTCATATTTTTTTATAGATGGCGCTGTACCCATGGCGTTCAATGTCTACACCATGTTGTTGACATTTTCCTGAATTAGTTGAGTCTAGACCGGTACCTACACATCTGTGCACGGAACCCTCTGTGCGCAAGTCGGACTCACACTTGACCGGTTTCTTAAGTCTAGTTATGGATAACGATACAACCTCACCTAAACGTGATGTCAAAATACAATTAAAAAACCTGTTATTGACAGAGTTGTCACCCGATTGAGTTTTTGATAACAGTTTATTGACTTAATTATTAGATTTCATCTGTTGTACCTACGTACAGAGCTGCAAAGCAATGAAGGTGAATACAGATATACATGATACCTATATGTCTTCATAGATTTACACGTCGAAAGTATTCCCTAACTTGGATCTTGGCAACCTGTTGCTCTAGCAGCAATTACACTTCGTCGTTCGCATGCTGCATGCGGCGACCGCAAAAGTGTAAAGAACACGTTAGTCGGCCGCATTCGGCGATCGACAGCTGCCAACGCTTATAGGTAGGCGCACAGACTAATGTGTAGACGACGTTTGTTGGCCTAAGTAGTTTAAAATGAATTCGGCAACCGCATTAGGTGAACGACGAAGTGTAATTGCCGCTTCAGGAGTGCTACCGGGAACGGCATTCGAAATATTCCCTCTGTCGCACTTGCAAGTTTGCACATAAGTGAGACAGAGAGGGAAAACTTCGTTTGTGGTTCGCGGTAGGCCCTCAGCTCTGTTTCAAGTCGAGACAAGGTACTTCTTTCTTACCGGGCTCAACTGTAGATTATGTCCTATTGAGTCGAGGGCTCATATCTTTTTTATAGATTGTACTCATCATAAGGGGTCTCCTTACCAAATATTTGCGGAAACCCATAGTTTATGAGAAAAAAATATTAGTTCCAACTTTCAATGCAAAATTCACTATTAGAGCTACAGTTATAGTTCATTTGCACGTATTTATTTCGTTTGTGGCGTTTTTGCGGCTAATTATTACAATATGATGTTGTATTTTTATGTTTTTTTATTTTATGTTAGGGGCCGTTAGGGCGAAATCGACTAACACGGATAGGTTAGAAGATTAAGATGGCACACTCCTATAGCTCTATTGGGCCCGGCCTATAAAGCCACAGTCAGGTTAAAAAAAAACTCCACTTGTGAAAAACACACGCTTATGTTTCGACAAAACGGAGGTTTCCCCTGTTTCCTATCGCCTATTGGGCCCGGGTCTATAAAGGCAGTCAGGTTTTAAAAAAAAAGAAATAGACCATCTAGACAATTTCCACAGAAAGCGTGCGCAAGCATCAGTGACCCGTCAGTGCCGTCCCCCCGGACGCCATCGGTCTCACCTCATAGCCGGGCCGACCGCACTTCCTCTGATACTAAACTTGTAAGTACTACCTCAGATTCGATTGAAACACCTCAGATTCGATGGAAACACCTCAGATTCGGTTGAAGCCGCTCAACCAATCTCACTGGAGCGCAAACTCTTAGAGTATTCCAGTGTTCCAAACCACACTCGTGGTCGTGCCGGAGGTTTTCCCCCGGATTTTCCCCAGGCTAATCTCCAACCGCGCACTCCTATCGCTTTATTGGGCCCGGCCTATAAAGCCACAGTCAGGTTCAAAAACAAAATCGTAAGTAATATTCACACTTTATAGTAAAACCTTAACTAAAACTGCTAAATTTAGAACTAGTTACCATCACAACATTTTTTTGCGTGACCGTGCCTTTACCATGAGTTTACATGACCGTACTCGCTAGCAACTGCGTAAAAATGTATGGGCAAAAGTACAGCGTCTCTGGCGGTTACGCAATAGAACTAATCGGCATACTAAATCGTTTACGCCGTTGCTAGCAATTACGGTCAGTTGACTTACCGTTTTAAAAACGGTCTGATACGAAGCCATTGTTTACGATAAGAAAATGCTGACTTTTGCTTGAATCCCATACAAAATAACAGCAAATAATTACTCGTTTACTGCCTATATAAAGATTTAATAAAAGCTTTGTATTATTTAATCAGGTTATTGGAATGAGTGACCCAGTGAAACTAAGGTCTCTGGGCCATTCTACTTTTTCATGTACATAATTTTCAGACACTTCTTTTAAATGCAGATTTTGGAATACTTGGCCGTCACTTCATATTTTTGTATTGTTATTTAGAAAGAGGTTTAATTGCAGTATCACTTCCGAAAGTCTTGGTAATTAATGAACCACAGCTAATATCCATAAATAGAGTAACTCAGTGGTCCTTGGATGTCTCACCCTTTGTATGAAAAAATGGATTTTACCACTGTGTTACCGACCTTTTACAGCAATATATTTAAGTATTTTTACCTATAAATTCCTTATACTAGGTTCAGGTACTATTTCGAAATCCTATTTTTGTACAGTAATTCCATACATATCATAGATATTTTTTGGTAATAGAAAACTGATCATGAAAAAGTAGAATGACCCCTCTGCTTCAGTTTCGACAAAAATGCTTTCGTGTGTCCGAATTCCGGATTTCCGGTTGTTCTCCTCTACAGGTCGCATGTCTCAACCGATTCTTGTGAAATTTTGTGAATAGGCTCGGTAATTATATAGATTTTTTTTGTCGAGTCTGTTTTTGGTCATTTTTAAAAACAATAATTTTTTCAATGATTTTGTAAGTTATTCTACGAGCGAATTTCGGTTTGTTCATCTCTACAGGCCGCATTTCTCAACCGATTCTCGTAAAATTTTGTAAGCAGGTTCGATAATTATATATATATTTTTTTGTTAGGTCAAATTTTGGAAAATATAAAAAAAACTCGGGAGGTTGGCTGGTTACAGAGCCGATAGTCAATATACTTTGGTAAAAATTTAAAAATATTTTAAAATATGTAACCTCTTACGAAATATCACGTACAACACGATACGATTTTTAGACAGTATTTGTACGTTAAAGAAGCTCTATTACGTTAGTGTTAAAGTAGAATATCGAATGGAATAAGAGCATAATATGTCAGTGTCACATTTAATAGTACTTTACTGCAGAGGCCGCGAAATAGGGGATTGCCGGCCGAATAGTCATAGATGGCCGAGTGTTAACGATGCCATCTAGAGATACGAGGCCGGCAATCCCTGTTCGCGCCGAGACTTGTATAGTGCTTTTCTCAAATAATGCAATAATATTTGTAAATTATAAGAAACTCGAAATTAAATTTCAAGGATTCAGTGATAAAAACACGCGCAGCAGCTGACGACCGGTATCGTCTTTTGTTTCTAGGCCGCGGGCCAATTAACGATCACTTTGCCAGCCTAGGCCGGCAATGTTGTATGAAATTCCATTATGGGCCGCTCGTTGCGCCGCACCCGACACTGTTATAATGAACATATTATATGTTATAACAATATTTCATTGCATGTTTGGGAAAAGTTAATTTATCTAACCGTACTTGATTTGACATTTTACAGCCACGGGCGACAAGTGCCCACAGCAAACGAGGAGGGGGAGTGAAGGTAGCGGGGGGTGGTGGTAGCGAGCAGCGCACACGGAAGGTATACAAGGTATGCTAGATAGTATATGACAATAGGGAATATCAGTCCGACCCAGGTCGGGCGTAGCTGAGTTCCTTGCTGGATGGACTCTTCTCAGTTAGACGCTTGGTTCGAATAAGAGGAATTTCGACCAAGTAAGGATGGTATCCAGCCGTACGTCTGGATGTCCGGTGGAAGAAGGGGGAAGGCGGTATGAGCTCATGGAGCTCCTGAGCACACTCTCCGTACAATTTGTAGAAGACGCACAGACATGCTACTTTGCGTCTATGTGCTAGGCTCTGTAGCTTGTTTCCTACTACCTACTAGCTTCTATAGAAAGAACAAAATGATCCAGTGGAATTTCAAGTCAAATGTGAAAGAAATAGAGTTTCACTTCCTTTGTTTCTTAGGCTAAGTTTAGTGAACCAGCAACTCCCAGTAGCTAAATTCCATTCACACCTCAGATTCGGTTGAAACCGCTCAACCAATCTCACTGGAGCGCAAACTCTTGAGTATTCCAGTGTTCCAAACCACACGCGTGGTCATGTCGGAGGTTTTCCCCTGGATTTTCCCCAGGCTACTCTCTAACCGCGCACTCCTATTGTTTTATTGGGCCCGGCCTATAAAGCCACAGTCAGTATAAAAAAAAATAGGGAATGAATAACAATAAAATGTCACTATATGAATAGTAACCCATCAAATTATGACAAAAAACAGTCAATTAATAAATATGCTCAAAATTTAAAAAAAAATATGACACTTGAAACTTTCGAAAAATGATGTCATTTTATTATTGACTAAAAGTAAATGGATAAACCATTTATTTGTAAACGTAGGTACATAGGTTAAAATAAATAACGGATAAATATTTGATGTCAATAATCTAAATTAAAATAAATGTACATTATTTAGAACCCACCCCGCATCGTACCTGGCGCAAAGGTACCCATAATGCTCGCGGCATTTATATCTTGCAAAAGTAAATTAAAAATACCATCAGGATTCTTGTTTTAATAAACAAAAATTTGTTTGATAGCAATGTATCTAAAAGTAATATTTCACGACGAAAACGGTAAATCACTCGTTTTTTCATACAATGGTAGCACTGGCGCATAGTATATGACGTCACATACTATGCCCAATTAGTATGGGAGTTTTGGGGGCGTTTTGAGCGTACGGATTTTATACTGTACTTGAAAATCAGTTTTTGTCTTTTGTGTTGATCTAATTGTACTTATGCTATATACACATTTGTTCCTCTCTAAACACTGGTACGAATGGGATCATGAAAAAAAGATGCATATTCTCTTATTTGCTTTGGGTTAACAAGATGGTTATACAGTGAAAATTTGAGAACCGAATTTCTAACCGTTTGAAAGAAGAAAGAAAGAAAATAAGTTTATTTAACATCACAATTCAGCCGATTAAATAATAGTTATTTGTTATACAAGGGTGCAAAGTTGTATCATATTTGCCATAATCAAGCTCAGTATTGCAAAATAGTCACCATATTGTTCCAATTAGATATTAACCCGCGTAGCGTAACCACAAAGAGTGAGTTGACATTTCGGAGATCTTACGCTACACTAGTGCCTCTAGCGGCGAATACAATACATACGCGGCAGTCCTCATTAACATTACATTATTATACTCTGTAGAAGTAAAGATTGCACTTTTTAAAGCTTTCTGTCAATCTTTTTACGCGAGTGGCATGTGGGTTAAGTACTCGAAGCGAGCTTATAATGCTCTACGCGTGCAATATAATAATGCGTTCAGGATGCTGTTGGGACTGCCTACATGGTGTAGTGCATCGGGCATGTTTGCTGATGCACACACCAATGACTTTTACGCTATAATGCGCTACAAAATTGTGTCATTAATGGGACGGATTAGGAAAAGTCACAACAGCATCTTGAACATGGTAGCTAACAGATTTGACTGCGCATTGTTTCAGTACTGGGTTGGGCAAGTAAAATCTGTAGCTAAGTATATTAAATAATACCCGTCTACTAACCTATTAATATGGGTCGATAAAGACCTGAAATAAAAGATTTCATTTCATTTCATTCATTATTGAAAAACGGGACTCAACCGTGTACAATACCAAATTTATGAGGCCGACTGTACGACCACAATAAATTGTTTTTTTTTTGTTTCAGGTCCAATCACCTCGTGAGTATATTTCAGTTTCTAGATGGATTCCTGGGCCTTTAGTAACCTCTTGAGAACCAAGCTTCTATATAGAGAACAAAATGATCCAATGGAATGTCAAGTCAAATGTGAAAGAAATAGAGTTTCACTTTCTTTGTTTCTTAGGCTAGGTTTAGTGAACCAGCAACTCCTAGTAGCTAAATTCCATGCGCACCTCAGGTTCGGTTAAACCGCTAAACCAATCTCACTGGAGCGCAAACTCTTAGAGTATTCCAGTGTTCCAAACCACACGCGTCAATATGTACCTAAGTATTGTGTTTTTTTTAACCTGAGAACTCTCTTAATTTTCCCTACAATCCGTTGAGTTTAAAATTATGTCCAGCAGATGCGTCTTCTAACGAAATTATGAAGAGTGTGATGATTGAAAGATACGTCACCACAAGGGATAACCACGGTAGCTCAGTTGGTTAAGGGCAATGTACGGATTCGAGAGGTCGTGGGTTCAAATCCCACCTGTGGCGATTGGTTTTTCAATATTTAACTTTGATTGAAAATTACAATCCATTGAACCGTTTTGATTTGTCTATTAGAATTTAAGACTCATTAGGCTAAAGATGTTATAAAATAGGATATTATTAGGATCATTGACCGAGTGCAACGAAGGTCTCTGCTTCAGTTTCGACAAAAATTCTTTCGTATGCACGAATTCCGGATTTTCAGATTTACGGTTGTTCTTCTTTATAGGTCGTAATGCTCTACCGATTTTCTTGAAATTTTGTGAGCAGGTACAGTATTTATATCTGTATGTGTTCGAAAAAACCAGTACAGATTTTTATTGAGAGTCAGTGTTTGGAAACTTTAAAAAAACAATATTTTTCTCAACGGCATCTTTAAGTTTCTACGGGCGAATTTCGCTTTGAGATCGCATTTCTCAACCGATTCTCTTGAAATTTTGTGAGCAGGTTCGATAATTATACAGGGCGTCCCACGGCTATGCCACATGGAGGGAAAGTACCTTAAATATTGTAGATGGAGCATTTTACTGAATGTAGACATTATTTGAATTTAAAAAACAATTTAAACTGCATTCACAGATATTTAAATATTTTTATGGTTGAACCGGTTAATTTTGTATTAAAAATGTTAAAATTCATGGTCTTCCTTTTATTTCTGATACTATGTTATTTATCAAAAAATAATCCATATGACGAAGCCTTTTGATTGGTATGATAAAGCTACAGGGTATTTTTTTTTGTGTAACGGATTCCCGGTTCACGGTTTAATTATTATTTAGATATCTGTGAATGCAGTTTAAATTGTTTTTAAAATTAAAATAATATCTTCTTTCAGTAAAATGTTCCATCTACAATATTCAAGGTACTTTCCCTCCATGTGGCATAGCCGTGGGGCAGCCTGTATATATTTTAGTCTAGTCTTTTTTTGGGAATTAAATAAAAAACTCGCGAGGTCTACCAGCTTACAGTGCTACTAGTATTGTAGATGTAGATGTAGTGTAGGGACGCCTGGCCGGAAACAGGCGGGCTGTCGATCTTTGTTCAGGATCATTCAGCCCATTTCCCCAGAGTTTGAGCTCGAAGGTTATTGTCCCGGCGCTCCCATATTTGCTCCTTCCAATCTTCCCGTTCTCCTGCAGAACAGAAGGACATCTTTAAGGTCGACGTCCCTCAATTCTCCCTCCTCCAACACATCTCTACCGAATATATTATAACGCGTTGCTGCGTACATACTACACTCTGCTAATAGATGTTTACTCTAGTTTCTTCCTCCCCACAGTGAGGGCAGGAGGCATCATCTCTTATCTACTAGTATTAAAATGGTTTCTAGAATCTTCCGGAGACGCGGAAACGAGGTCAGCATGGCGTACGGAGATGAGACGCGGCACGCACGCGCTGAGGGATGTGCGCAACCATCTGGCCGATTTGCATCAGGTTTACCATCAATATTCAACTATTACCCGGTTACAAATTCGTTTACCCGGTTGTACCTTACGCTAAATCTTGGCATCTAGTGGACCAAGAATTGGCATGATGACTAAAAAAAATCATGCCATTCGAACCAGTTTTTAGAGACGATAATAGTACATTACTTACCAAGGGCGGTAAAACAAAGAATGTCTCAGATCGCAAGTAACTAACGCCCGAGCCGAAGGCAAGGGCGATAATTATGCGATCTGAGGCTTTCTTAATTAACGCCCGAGGTAAATACAAAATTGTATGTCGCCCCCTGGCCAGGAAGTGGGATTTTCCGCGCGCGGAGCGTGCGGTAATTGCCACTTTATGGCCAGGTGTGACATAAAATGATTTTGTAGCTCCAACTTCAATTAGAGCTAGACAAAAGACTAAAATGAGAGGCAAAGTACAGTATAACTAACAAGCACTGGAAATAATATTTCTCAATTTGTACGCGTAGACTTCCAGGGGAAACAGCTTCGTTCTACAGGTTACCTCAGAACGGTTCATCGTCGCATGGCACTTTCAATAAAAACCCTCGCGTCATCGGTCCCACTTATTACGAACGTCTACCCGCCTATATAAGGAACGAACCATCTGACGAAACTTTTAGGCGCAAACTTAGAAACCTTTTGTTGGAAACAAACCGGTTTGACGACCGGTTTAGCCTAGTGGATAGTGCACCTGCCTGTGAAGCTGACGGTCCTGGGTTCGAATCCCGGTCAGGGCAAATATTTGTGTGATGAGCATGAATATTTGTTTCTGAGTCTTCGATGTTTTCTATGTATTTAAGTATTTATATTTATTAAATATATCGTCGTCTAGTACCCATAACACAAGCCTTCTGGAGCTTACTGTGGGGCTAGTTCGATTTGTGTAAGATTGTCCTCTAAAAAGAAAGAAAGAAAAGAAAGAAAGAAAACCCATTGTACTCCGTTGACGAGTACATGGAAATGACTTGTTAATTACCTGACATTTCTATTATTATACTCTCTGTTTTAAGTATTAGTGACAATCCTTAATGGGAGATATGTTTCAGGTTTCATATTTCATTAGATAATGTAGACGTAGTTTAAATAATATTCTTTCGAGTAATTAATGAAGATTCTTTCTAAGAGATACAGAATTACTCTGATACCTAATTATTATTATTTTACATTTTGAAACATTGCTTGTTAATTTATACCTACATATTATTTAGTATTGATGATCATGATAGAAATTCTCGTAATTTTGACATACAGTCATATATTGTAATTTTTATCTTGAAATAAATGAATCTGAATCTCAAACTCTCCATAACGATTCACGCGTAGGCGTGACGTCACACTTGCGTGGCTTCGTATTACCGTTGTATAAAAAAGGGAAATTTTCCGTTTTCGTCATGAAATATTTCATTGGACATAGTTGCCATACAATTGCTTTTTTTTGAACATGAGAATCCTATTGGTAACTTTATACTGGCCATAAAAAAAATCAACTTACGAATATTTATATTCCCATATCTTTTTATGATTCATCTGAATATGATTTTAAATTTGTCTAATTTTTTTCATGTTATGGGGGCAAACGGATCGCCTGATGGTAAGCGATTACCGTCGCCCACAGACACCTGCAACACCAGATGAGTCGCAATGGCGAAATTTACTATTTGTTGCAGTGTTGCCAAATGGTTATATTTCTTACATTTTATATAGGGGGCAAACGGATCGCCTGATGGTAAGCGATTACCGTCGCCCACAGACACCTGCAACACCAGATGAGTCGCAATGGCGAAATTTACTATTTGTTGCAGTGTTGCCAAATGGTTACATTTCTTACATTTTATATAGGGGGCAAACGGATCGCCTGATGGTAAGCGATTACCGTCGCCCACAGACACCTGCAACACCAGATGAGTCGCAAGGGCGAAATTTACTATTTGTTGCAGTGTTGCCAAATGGTTACATTTCTTACATTTTATATAGGGGGCAAACGGATCGCCTGATGGTAAGCGATTACCGTCGCCCACAGACACCTGCAATACCAGATGAGTCGCAAGGGCGAAATTTACTATTTGTTGCAGTGTTGCCAAATGGTTACATTTCTTACATTTTATATAGGGGGCAAACGGATCGCCTGATGGTAAGCGATTACCGTCGCCCACAGACACCTGCAACACCAGATGAGTCGCAAGGGCGAAATTTACTATTTGTTGCAGTGTTGTCAGATGGTTACGTTTCTTACATTTTCCGTAACTTTTGACCGGCTCGCGTAACATGTAAGTAACTTCTGTTGTAAAGGAAATTTTCGTAACTTTTGAGAATAATGAAACTGTATTTAAAAAGAAAGGTCAGCTGTATACAGGGTGTCCAGTAAATAATGGACAAGCTTCTAACCACCGATAGAACACCTGAGGCTGATCCAGAAAATGGAAAAGTTCGATTATCTCGAAAACCAAGGGACATTTACTAAACCTGAAAGTCCTTTTTCTGGACCAGCCTCAGCTGCTCTATCGGTGGTTAGAAGCTTGTCCATTATTTACTGGACACCCTGTATAATCGGGAACAAGCAAGACAGTTTATAGGCTTCCATACAAAAAGGTGACAAAAGAATCCAAATGGTACGACTCTGTCTGTCCGCCGGTTCGGTTGCAACTGTGTATGACATTTGAGACACCTCCCATCAGTCCTGCGCGGCGTAATTTACGGCTTCTTAAAATCTAACGTTTTGATAAGTAATTATGAAAAATATTATAAATGTAACTTTTACATCAAAAATGTAACTTTTCAAAAACCGAAACGTAATTTACATCGCAATGGCCCTGGCAACACTGATTTCTTGTGATAAATTGATGGTTTTCTATCGATACAGCCACACTATGTTATAAATTGTAACATTCACTATCCCTACGTATTGTACTGGGATAATGGTAGGATAATGATGTGCCCTGGGGAACTCGGGGTTCGAATAGCTACAATCAATCTTGTTACTGTCAAATTGTCCATGTCAACTGTTTAACTGTTTAGAGATGGCTAGGCCTCTTCAGAATAAACCACTTGATAGTGGTATGAGCGGATAAAAAGCGCAACGCGTGCGTCAAGATATAAATAAATAATAATAATAATAAATAAATATTTGGGGATAATCTTACACAAATCGACCCAGTCCCAAACTAAGCAAAGCTTGTACTATGGGTACTAGGCGACGATATATATATTTTTTATTATTATAAAGAAGTATAATTTTACAATTAGTGTCTGTCTCACAAAACGGTTTACACAGTTTGACTGTGGGATCGGAGTCTCTTCGGTAACTAAATTCACATACATGACTATTACTATGTACTATCACTATTTACTAGTGTCTACTATGCTATTTAAGAAATAATTAAATAATTTTCTTTTATATGTTGCTCTATTGGCCTCCAGTCTGATATCTGTTGGCACGCAGTTTAAAATGTAGGGTATGCGTTTCCGCAGGCATCTATCGCCATAGTAGTTGGTATATCGCACTTGCCCGCAGCTACTGACCTGGTGCCGTAAGTGTGACATAAATGAGATAGGCCATGTTCTTGACTCCCATGGTGATTAAGTGCTAGGATGAATTTATGCTTAAGGCTTACTGGGAGAATCTTACATATCTTAAAAGTTTGTTATAATCTGTTTTACATTTATTTTTAGTCTTTTTATTGACTAGAAGTTTTAGGAATCTTAATTGCAATTTTTCTATTCTACTTAAATGTGTCTTAAAAGTTAATCCGTAACTAACCTATAATAGATTATACTAATATAGATAAACATATACTTAAATACATAGAAATCATCCAAGACTCAGGAACAAATATTCGTGCTTATCACACAAATAAATGCCACAGAGATATCATTAATTCCGGCGCGCAGCGGTCGCATTGAGTCGCACAAGCTGTGTGACCAAAGCTAAATTTCAAGTTATACCTCCATAGAAGGCTTTAGCAGGCAGTTGGGGTCCTGAAGAACTGCAGATACTCGTAGCAACTGGCTTGACCTCTTTAGAAAAGAAAACCGTCTTTTTGTCTATTGCGATTGGGTCTACGGGCCTACCGCGAACAGAAAACGAACGAAGTTTGAATATCTGCCTCTCTGTCGCAATAGCTTTGTTTTTTTTATTAAAAATGGGATCGCTCTTGGCCAGCATCTAGCCAGGGGGCAAAGATGAGACCGACGATGAAGCGAGCTCACCCAGAAGGTGCCTATTCACTCGTGCCTTAAAAACGTCTAGGTTATATGAGCTCGGAAACACAAACGCCGGCAGAGAATTCCAAACCTTAGAAGTGCGCATTATGAAAGATGATGCAAAGCGCTTGGTTCGAATAAGAGGAATTTCGACCAAGTAAGGATGGTATCCAGCCGTACGTCTGGATGTCCGATAGAAGAAGGGGGAAGGCGGTATGAGCTCATGGAGCTCCTGAGCACACTCTCCGAAGTACAATTTGTAGAAGACGCACAGACATGCTACTTTGCGTCTATGTGCTAGGCTCTGTAGCTTGTTTCCTACTACCTGACCGTCGCCAATAAGCCTCCTGGCTCTGCGGTCCACCGAGTCGAGTGCGGCAAGTTGGTACTTAGCCGAGCCATCTCAAAGGTGACTACAATACTCCATGCAAGATCGGACTTGCTAATTTGTGCGACAGAGGGAGATATTCAAACTTCGTTCGTTTTCGGTTCGCGGTAGCCCCTTAGCTCTTTGCTATCATTTAGGCGTAGGGTAAAGACGCGGCAGAAGATACCGAGCTCAGGAAGATGCCTATTTAAAACTGAAACTCCATCTGCTAAAGGAACAAATTTCTTCTGTCTAGCCGACGATGTGATTGTTTGTTTTCACCTCATTTATTATATTCATTATATATTCATTTTTATCCTATTCTAAATCTATATGGCGTAATTTTCGCATAATACCACGACACCGCACATCTCTGCTATATTCTGCTTCTCTTAGGTTAATTAGATGTATATTATTATTACTGTGTAAATGGATCCACTGAAAATCAGCGTCGTGGCACTTCATGCCCCGACACAATGCTGGGTGGGCTCCTTTTTGGAACCATCCTCAAATGTGTATTTCCTAGATTTAAGCTAACTGTACTTTATGTTGTGGTTTCAAATAAATAATTCATTCATTCATTCATTCATTTAATTTCAACTTGCATCTCCACAGAAGGCTTTATCAGGTAACTGGGGTCCCAAAGAACTGCAAGCTGCGACTGCGCGCGCGGCGCAACTCTTGAAAGAGGCAGAACGACTGCAGCAGAGGGCTGCTGAGCTGCAACCGAGCGCTGACGTTCAGAGGAGTCCAAACCGAGAGACTGTGAGCGAGTGCCCGCCTGGGTACCAGCCGGGAGATGCTTACGGTGTGTGTCAACTTAGGAGCGTCTTGGGACACACCACGAAATATTACAATACAATACCCTCGTGGCGCCCACGCGCCTTTTGATAAACCAAAATAAGCATGGCGGCTCCAGCCCAGCACTTTTTTCAACTAACCTTCAATTACTGCCCAGGCGCCTTTCAGATGGCCATATTAATAAACTCTGTAAATCTAGTAATTGAGGCCCAGAGTGGCCTTTGTAAAGATCAAAAGGTAGACAAATAATTGAATTTAAAAACACATGCTAATATAATCATAATTATACCCTGAAAGTTTCACTTCAAACATACACAAATTCACAAATACAAATTTCAACTCAATATCTTGGGCGGATATGACTGTAACTATTATGTCCTATAAGAAAGACAGTCGGGTCATAGTTAAAGAGGAGCCAAAAATTTTTGGGCGCCACGAGGATACAATACAAATACTCTTTATTGCACACCTCACATAATAAAATAGCACACAAAAAACAAAAAAACAAAGATACAGGGAGACAGAGACAGAACAACAGGCGGTCTTATCGCTAAAGAGCGATCTCTTCCAGACTACCTTTGGGTGGAGAAATGAAATATAAAGCTGAAAAGTAGGTGGTGCATAAACTATTACAATGAGAAAAAAAAGATTCCAAAACAACTATTCAATATAAATACACATACTTAAATAATATATAAATATACATACATATAATATATAATTATATATATCACTGCTATAGAATAGTAAGAATAAAATAATGTCAAAAACGTACGTGTGTAGTGTGTATGTTGTGTGAAATATTATTTATTTATTTATAAAAACATTTGCATGACAATACGACCAATGCGTCACGACTTATAATACAAACAATATAAAAAAGATATTCAACACAAATATTACAAAATTGAATTTCAAACTGCAGCGGCTGTTCCGTGGTGAATACAAAAAAACACTCTTCACTTTCTCTAAACCTACTTACTATGTAGTATTTCACAATAACATGTAACAAAAAAATATTGAAACAGTTGGGCACCTAGCATCTATCGCCTCACAAGCTTTCAAGCATTCCCTACACACACGGAGGCACCTGGATACCAGCTTGGACTTTTTGACTCGCTTCAGAGACGTTGTGCGGATTGTAGACGATCCCAAACTCACAAGCGATATTGAACCGTTAAGTTTAAGGAGAAACTTTGCCTCCTTGTGCGTGTTCTGTCGCTTGTTTAATGGGTTGTGCTCCGAAGAACTATTCGACATGATGCCTACGGCCGCTTTCTACCATTGCACCACTCGCCGCCGGCAGGGCATTCATCCTCACACCTCAGAACCGAAATGGTTGCGTGGGCCATTCTTTTTCTTGTACATAATTATAAGACACTTTTTTTAATGCAGATTTTGGAATACTTGCCCCTCACTTCATATTTTTGTATTGTTATTTAGAAGGAGGTTTAATTGCAGTATCACTTCCGATAGTTTTGGTAATTAACTAACCACAGCTAATATCCACAAATCGAGTAACTCAGTGGTCCTTGGATGTCTCACCGTTTGTATGAAAAAATGGTTTTTACCACTGTGTTACCCTTTTACAGCAATATGTTAATATTTAAGTATTTTTACCTCTAAATTCCTTTTATTAGGTTCAGGTACTATTTCTAAATTTAATTTTTGTACACTAATTCAATACATATCATAGTTTTTTTTGTAATAGTAAACTGGTCATGAAAAAGTAGAATGGCCGCGTACAGTACGGTTTCAGAGGAATTTCCTCCTTCGGACGGTCCGGTTGTGGAATGTATTGTATTGTTGCCCCATGAAGGAAATTGATTCCCTTTTTATTAAAACATGAGAAATCTTCATGAAATCTTTTATTATCGATTTACAATATTAATCCATCAAGGAGCCGTGTATATCGTTCGCCATTTTCAAGAGAGAGAGAGAGCGAGGGAGATCGCCCTGCCTGTTCTAGGAACGCGGGTTCCTGTTGGTAAAGCAGCGCGATCCCAGCGCCGCCTAGCGGGTACGGCCCGAACCACCGCTCAATTGTATGGGTAATCTAAGCCTCTGTGGTTTCAGGCCGCGCCACTAGGTGTCGCTTGTGATACCCCAGTCCCATAATGTTCTAATTAATTACTGGCGTGATTTAGAACCGCCACTGGTGCACGAGTTGCGAATGCTGCCACCGAGTTCGCTGCTAGCGCCGGTGCCGAGGCATCCGTCGGGCGGGCCCGGCGCTCTGAGGAGCAAATCTGTACGTTATTTTCTGCTGCGCTGGCGTCGGTCGCGTGCAGGAATCCTACTTCCTACTAATATTATAAGGGTCATCGGTTGCACCAACATACGATCACAGGCAATCCTCAAGTATGGCGCTGGCAGCTGTCATCCCATAGAAACTTGTCAAACTTTCCATACAATCAGATTTTGACGAACACCGCTTACGATTAAAGACGGTTTGATGCAACTCACCCTTAGTTGAAAAAACAAAATTCGCCCCTCCTTTGGTCAATAGTTAACGGCCTATGTGCATGTTAGCCATGTTTTTATTACAGGGATTTATAGAAACGGAGACACTGTTTATACTTTTATAAATAAATAAATAATAAATAAATATTAGAGGACAATCTTAAACAAATCGAACTAGCCCCACAGTAAGCTCAAGAAGGCTTGTGTTATGGGTACTAGACGACGATATATTTAATAGATATAAATACTTAAACACATAGATTACATAGAAAACATCCAAGACACAGAAAAAAATATTCATGCTCACCACACAAATATTTGCCCTGACCGGGATTCGAACCCAGGACCGTCAGCTTCACAGGCAGGTGCACTACACACTAGGCTAAACGGGTCGCCGGTCGGTAACTTTTGAACCTTAACACGCAAGTAATAGATTCGAAAATTGTTAGCCCACGTTCTCGGCTGATTGTACGGTATGTGCGCAGGAGTTGGAACTCTCGCGCCGCCTCAGCGAGAGCTTGGATATGCAAGAGCGGCTCGCGGCGGATAACGCTGACCTAGACGTGAAAAGGTCAGTCACCTTTAGTTACCTACATCACAGTACAGTAGGGCCTCGATAATCCGAACTTCAAAGAAACAACTACTGTTTGGACTCACGGAGCGTTCGAATTATAGTATGTTGGGATGAAATTACCTACCTAATGTTCTGTTCCTTTTTCATCAGATCAGAGATTGTAGCTTTTCCAATATCATACTTTTGAGAAAGCGAAGTAGCAGACACGCCATCTTTCAAGCTGTCTAATATGGCACACTTCTCAGCAATGGTCAAAATTTTGTGTTTACGTTTTGGTGTAGGAACCATATCATATTTCAAATGTAGGAACCTTATCATAAAACACGTGGTGTGCAGTACAGCATAATTTCGTATCCTTGAAAGAACTACAAACCGGATGGTTTAAACAAAGTCAGGTGTTACGGCGGAGGAGAAACGGGTCACTCGGCAGTTCGGATTACAGCGACGTTCGGATTAGCCTGTGTACGGCGGGTAGCGTATTAGACATATGTAGTTGTAATTGCGACCAGGGACCGATACCGGTATTTTTAAAAAACCCTGAATTAGCCCACTATTTTGGATTATTTTTTGCTCTTTACGTAGGGCTGAATCATGTATTTAGGTAACAACGACGTATTATTAGATTGTCCCATTAAAAACGAAATGATGAACCGGTGACCGTAATGATACCGGTATTTTTCTATGGAGAAAATACCGGTATCCGATTCCTGGTTGTGACACATTCGTATGTGATTGTAAAACCGGTTTTATTTAATACCTGTATAGAAATTGTCAAACTATTACCGCTAATAAAATAATATCTGTATTCTAATTAGAGGTATTGTTGCCATTCCGCTTTCATCTATACCTCTATGTATAGACTATTTACGATATTAAATATCTGTATTCAATACCGCTATTCCTTACACTTGAAAGGTAAGACGTCAATTAAACATTACTACTAAAACGCAACAAATACGTGTAAATACCTATTTTTTACTATACTCCAGTTTGCAGAAACAAATAATAGAGTATATTGACACTGACAGCTATTACCGGTAATGTTTTTTATGGGTAAAGTGTCAAATAGAGGTATTGTTGTCAATTGGCGAATCCGCTAATATTTGAATACCGGTTTTGATTATACCGCTAATCAGAGCTTTAGCGATATAAATAGCGAATGCAGTTATAACCGGTCATACCTTATTTAAAACCGGTAGTAAGGAGTGTATACATTTTTAAAGGGTCGGCAATGCGCATGTGACACCCCAGTAGTTGCGAGCGTCCATGGGCTACGGTGACCGCTTACCATCAGGCGGGCCGTACGCTTGTTTGCCACCGACATGGTATAAAATAATAATAATTAGAATATAGGTATTATTTTATTAGCGGTAATAGTTTGACAATTTCTATAAAGATATTAAGTAAAACCGGTTTTACAATCCCCGATTTAAATAAAGTAAAAACTAAAACCTGTGTTTCACATCATTTTCATAATTTGTAACCTCTTTATTATTTATGTTTATACCTTTATGCCTCAACCTTTTCACAATAATGCCAATGTCAACTTCACACGCCACGGCTGCTCGATTGGAAACACTGCAAAAAAAATTAACTAATCAGTGTCATACAACATGACATGTTTAGGCGAGTAATGCAAAATTATGGATAACTACCAATATTCCGTCTAAGGAATGCAAGCTTATAAACGTAAAAAAAACTGAAAATAAGTAACGAAAAAGACTTACTAAAGTTCAAAGCATAACCGTAAAGTATTCACACAGGTGAGTGTTTTAGGTACATATTGTATAAGGAGCTTATGGTGAAAGAGCAGAGGTTGGAAACAGCAAGAGCGCAGGCGGCGAGGCTGCAAGCGGAGCTGAAGTTGTTAGCCAGAGACAATGCCAGGTTACAGGTATCATCATGAATTTGAAATTGCAAACTCTTAGAGTATTCAAGTGTTCCAAACCACACGCGTGGTCGCGTGGTTTTCCCCTGGATTTTCCCCAGGTTACTCTCCAACCGCGCACTTCTATCGCTTTATTGGGCCCGGTCTATAAAGCCACAGTCAGGTTAAAAAAAAAGAGAAATATGGCGTTCTTTGAAACGCTGTTCTGTCCATACAAGGAATAAGGATAGATTTTTCAGATATATGATTCTTGGCTACTTATATGATTATTTCTCTAGATGGATGGAATTTTTTTCTATACAAAAAAATCTTTATATTCTGTCAGCCATGGTCCCCGTAACAGAGATACGCTAATCTCTTTCGCGCATGACCAAGCGGGATGCAATACTCTTCGGTAATGGCTTTTTTAGACAAATAATAAATAATAAATATTAGAGGACAATCTTACACAAATCGAACTAGCCCCACAGTAAGCTCAAGAAGGCTTGTGTTATGGGTACTAGACGACGATATATTTAATAGACATAAATACTTAAATACATAGAAAACATCCAAGACTCAGAAACAAATATTCATGCTCATCACACAAATATTTGCCCTGACCGGGATTCGAACCCAGGACCGTTAGCTTCACAGGCAGGTGCACTACCCACTAGGCTAAACCGGTCGTCAAAAAAATGTCGGTAAATATTTGACTGTGTGAAGTTTTATTAAATTTCCTCTTGAAAGAGATTAGATGAGGTAAAATACCATCATATTATAATTGTGTAGTTTAATAATGCTTTGTTTTAGTAGGCTGATTAAAAAAAGGAAAAATAGACGGTTTTTTTTCTATTGTGAAAATTTTAAGCTCCTTATTGTTTCCTCGTCTGGGCAGAAAAGCGATTCAAACAGGGATCGGATACCGGTATTTTCTCCATAGAAAAATACCGGTATTATTACTGTCACCGGTTCATTATTTTGTTGTTAATGAGACAATCTAATAATACGACGTTGTTACCTATATACATGATTCAGCCCTACGTAAAGAGCAAAAAATAATCCAAAATATTGGGCAAATTCAGGGTTTTTTAAAAATACCGGTATCGGTCCCTGGTTTCAAATAACGCGATATTTTTCCTTGCACGGCCTTAAGTAATATGATGGTATTACAACATCATCTTAATTCTGTCAAGAGGAAATTTAATAAAAGCTTCCCACAATCAGATATTTATCGATATTTGTCTGAAAAAGCTTTCCCCGAAGAGTGTTGCATCCCGGATTGCCGTGCGCGAAACACAGCGTGTCTTTCAAAAGAAGCGTCTTTTTTTGAACCTGACTGTGGCTTTATAGGCCGGGCCCTATAAAGCGATAGGAGTGCGCGGTTGGAGAGTAGCCTGGGGACCTGGATCGGACTTACTCTACCCGGTACCGGGACGAATAGGGACTATATGTGTCAGTGTTGTCGCGATCGCGCGGTGGACGCCGCCCGCCGGCAGGAATGCCTAAGTATACGCGTCGTGTCTGAGTTGGACGCTGTAAGCGCAGCGTTCCATCTTTCGATGGACCCTGTGATTACGTCGTCCGGGTCAGTGAGTGTGTGCCTAGGACGCCGGACCGTGTGGCCCCTAATCAATGATCGCCGAGTTACGACAGATGTGGACGAGTACGGTCATGTAAACTCATGGTACTAAGTGCGGGCGGCCAGTACCAAAAAAAAACCCACTGTGTTGTTAGTTCTATATGTGTGATGTTTTACAGGCTGCTGCGAATTCACAACCTGCTCCCGATATTGTTCAGGTATTATATTTCAATAATTTCTTAAGAGGCCTTATGAGTTAAAAAACGCTCATCTATTTGGGCCATTTTCTGTTTGAATTTACACGTATCTTGGCATTGTCTCAGTTGATCTAGAACAGGACTATTGCGACCTAATGTCACACATTTAAAATGAATTTGTCGTATTTTTCAATAAGTAATATTGTTTCATACATCACTCCGAAACGACCATTTTCAAACTAAAAACGGCTTTATTCCGCTTAAATTCTACTACACACAATTAAATCAATAAATGGCTATGTCACTATCTAGAACTTTTATAAAGTCATCGTATCCTTTAATCATTTCATTGGTATTATCAATACTTTTGTCACAATTTGAAATCAAAACATTTTAACACTTGTAAGGCCTCTTAAGGCTCGGTTTTATAAAGATCCGTTCAACTTTATGTCGGTTTGTTATCTCAAAAAATGTACTGAGTTACTGAAATTTGATCTGACATTTGGTCTAACGGATCTTTATAAAACCCGGCCTAAGTGTATTTTAATTTACACTAGGTATAGTTTACTGTGTTTCATAATTGGGCCATCCTGCTTTTTGTGACCAGCGGGCTGATCACGCAACTTTCGTACTACCGTTAGGTAGGTTTTAATGACAAATTTTTATTGTCAGCTCATACATTTATACTTCAAAATTGACAGTAAAATCATAAATTTACGCTAACGTGAGACATATTTACACTTAATAAGAGAACAAAGGTTGCAACTCACTTGGAAAGTCACTATTTGCGACATGTTTCGGACTACAATTGGAGTCCTTCATCAGGTTGAGTGTTATCAAGGCAACCGACCGCGCAACACTGCCCTCCGACCAGGGATCGGATACCGGTATTTTCTCCATAGAAAAATACCGGTATTATTACAGTTACCGGTTCATTATTTCGTTTTTAATGGGACAATCTAATAACACGACGTTGTTACCTAAATACATGATTCAGCCCTACGTAAAGAGCAAAAAATAATCCAAAATATTGGGTTAATTCAGGGTTTTTTAAAAATACCGGTATCGGTCCCTGCCTCCGACGCGCGCGAAGCTCGCGCAAGTAAGTTCCAACCGTTGTTCTCTTATTAAGTGACAGTTAAATCTATCTACGTTACGTTAAGTTACGTGATTCGCTTGCAGTTTTCTATTGCAAAAAACTATGATGTGTATCTAATTACAAAAATTGTATGCCGAAATAGTACCTGAAATTTATAAAAAGAAATTATTACTAAAATACTTAAATATTAACTTATGACTATGAAAACAATACAAAAATATGAACTGAGGGCAAATTTGCCTTCATATTTTTGTACTGTTATTTAGAAAGAGGTATAATTGCAGTATCACTCCAATAGTTTTGGTAATTAACGAACCACAGCTAATATCCATAAATCGAGTAACTCAGTGGTCCTTGGATGTCTCACCATTTGTATGAAAAAATGGTTTTTACCATTGTGTTACCCTCTCTTTACAGCAATATGTTAATATTTAAGTATTTTTACCTATTATTAGGTTCAGGTACTATTTCGAAATATTTATGTACACGAATGCAATACATATCACAGATTTTTTTGTAATAGAGTGACTGGTCATGACCAGGGATCGGATACCGGTATTTTCTCCATAGAAAAATACCGGTATTATTACGGTCACCGATTCATTATTTCGTTTTTAATGGGATAATCTAATAATACGATGTTGTTACCTAAATACATGATTCAGCCCTACGTAAAGAGCAAAAAATAATCCAAAATATTGGGCAAAATTTGGGTATCGGTCCCTGGTCATGACAAAGTAGAATGACCCTCCTAACCGATTTGAGTGCGGTTTTTTAAAACGAAAATGTCGATGGCGGAGAGGTTCTTAGCTAAGCTCAGTGTGGGGGGAGGGGTGGGGGGGATGTTTTTTATTTTATTTGTTAGACGAAAGTCGTACGCTTAATTTAAACATTGTATTTTAGAATCCAGAGCAACCGGAAACTGACCAAGCGGCGACCGAACCGGATGAGACTTACGCAGACTTAGTGAGTACAAGCGCAGTCACAGATTGCACAATGGGTGGATCAACTATTCTTTTCACACCTGCTATTCAGAAAAGAGTTATTGTTGCCTTCGAATAAGGGATCAAAGATATACTTTTCTTCCCTCATTTGAGGGCAACAATGACTCTTTTCCTCATAGAAGGTGTGAAAAGCAGTATGTTACACTCTGTAGTAAAATCATTTTTAAGATATTTCATGTTTTTAGCAGCGGGCCTCATAGACGGTGTGAAAAGCAGTATGTGTCACACGGTAGCAAAATTATTTCCGTCTTGGGCGTAAACACTTGAATCCCTCGCTACGCTCAAGATTCTACTTTAGAATCCCTCGCTACGCTCAGGATTCTATTGTAGAATCTTTCGCTTCACTCAGAATTCAATATAATGCCCTCGCCGTAAATATATCATTTTGCTCCCTTGAGACACAATCTACTATTGTTACTCGTTACCATGGTTACGTCTCCTGAGTCACTATTTAAAACTGTGATTTTATAGGGTTTAAATTTACCAGACGTGAGTTTTAACGACGTGCATAAATCCATTTGGACATGGTCATCTCTTGAGTATGCTTGAGACCACATTATAAACATTTTTCTAAGAAACTCGGTTACTGTTGTCTCCTCGCTGACGGGACAGAATAACAACAAGAAAAAGTTGATTGACCCTATTAGTTCTTGGAACAGATAACTCATGTTCTAATAAAAAGCTCATACCTACCGTTTTATATGCCTACTAAATTTAACAATGGAGCGACCTTGAACGCTGTGGTCGTTGGCCGCACGCGCCGGCGAAGCGACGCTAGGGTTGAATCTAACACATATTTACAAAACAATAAACCCTTTGTGTAGGTAAGTAACTTATTTTAATTTAGGAACATTTAATAATTGCAAGTTACATGAAATAGATGGACACATAAATAATACAGATATTGAAAAAACAAAAAAAAAAAAAAACACAATAAATAAAAAAAAGACTAAAAATAGAATGTCTGTGTATTTTTAGTCTTTTTTTATTTATGTTTATATTTTTTTATTTATATTTTTAATATATTTACTTTACATATTATAGTCAATATTATCGTAATCATTTTAGTTATTTTGATATTAGACCTAACCTAAACAATTAAACAATTAATTCTATACTATTGGATTTTCACCTTATTCCATCGAAATAAGATCCAAAAATTTATACATATTTATATGCCCTATACAAAGGGGTAAAATCGGAGGCGTATTCAGAAGTATTTTTTTCTGACAGTATAATAATTTGTAACATTGAATAAGACAAGTTTATTATATCAGAAATTTAATAGAAAAATAATAACCGAATACTTCAATCATGGTTACTCTATCACTTTTGATACGCGTTGTCATGAGATATTTATTTATTTATAGTACCTATGTCAATTTTGTGCCCCGCTTACCCACGGGTCGCGTCTACACGGACGGTTACCCTACGGTAACGGTGGGTACTCCCTACGGACGTGGAGCAACTTCGACCCCCCTTGTCATGATTGCCCAATCACTTGACAAGGGGGGGTCGAAGTTGCAACTGGACTGTTAGACGTTCTCAAGCCCGGAGGCCTCTAACTTGGCTTAACGACTGCTGCCGTTGACAGCAGCCAGGATCAACGACTTAGAGTCATGAGAGATGACAAACTGTCGTTTGGTGTAGGGTGACCACCAAGTTTTATTATGTAAATATTGTTTTTTCTGTAATTAATTATAATATAGTCATTATTACGAGTACAGAAACAATTTGTTTTTCAACATCATATCAAATAATTTCTGAATATCCTTGTATGTGGCACTGAATTTTGAACTAAACTGAAGAGTCAAGCGGCATTGGCTTTCAAAGTTTAAACACAAACTATAATGCAGGTGAAGCAATTGAGCGAGCTAGAAGAGGAGGTCCAAGTGGTGAGAGAGATGGCTACGACTAGGCATGCTGATGGCCTGTGCAAGGGGCGCCCGTGCCCCGGGGGCGGGGGGATCAATGAGTGCTTCGAGCAGCAGGCGAGTGCTTGAATATAATATTTATATCAAACTCCTAGCATTCCCGGTTGTGTCCGCTTTGACCTAATTCCATGATGGCGTGGGAAGTAGTTTTATGGAAGGGACTGCCATGTGATCTTCTAACTCATAGGGGAGACTAGACCTTTTTGGGATTAGAGCGGTCCTTTTAATGTTGAATATGAAATTATTACCCACGACGGAACGGAGAAGGAATGTGCGTTTAGGGTGAGAGGTTGTTTGTTTGTTTGTTTGTTTGTGTGTGCACATCAATATCTTCAAAACGGCTTGACCGATTTAGAAGCGGTTTTCGGCAATAGATTTGTAGTTTAGTCGGGACAAATTTTAGCTGGTTGTTACGATGATAACCACCAGGGGGCGCTGTAGTAAACATTTTTCACCGTACATCGTTCGTGGGTTTTTCAACATTTTTAATTTTGTTTTTTTTATTTATTAC
Source organism: Epiblema foenella (assembly GCA_963556455.1). Taxonomy (NCBI): domain Eukaryota; kingdom Metazoa; phylum Arthropoda; class Insecta; order Lepidoptera; family Tortricidae; genus Epiblema; species Epiblema foenella. The sequence continues at coordinate 46,829,553 of OY747095.1, forward strand.
ATGAGTTTTTGAAAAAATTCAGGAGTACGAGCCAGCCTTTAATATACTATTCCGTGCCTCAGCAATCCATAACCATTATTCGGATGCTGTTATGCAATGTGTCAACCTAATAGGAAAACCTATTAGGGATGGGTAATCTCGACTCCGGGGAGCGATTCGATTCTCTAAATCCGGCTCAACTATCGGTACCGACTCCGCTTATCGACTCTTCGACTCCTTTGAGGCTCGGTTTTATAAAGATCCGTTAGACCTTATGTCGGTGTGTTATGTCAAAAAAGGTACTGAGTTACTGAAATTTGATCTGACATTTGGTCTAACGGATCTTTATTAAACCCGGCCTAAATCCCTCAAAGTAATTCACTCAGTACTCGCTAGTTTCAATACAAATTTCGACCGGTTTAGCCTAGTGGGTAGTGCACCTGCCTGTGAAGCTGACGGTCCTGGGTCCGAATCCCGGTCAGGGCAAATATTTGTGTGATGAGCATGAATATTTGTTTCTGAGTCTTGGATGTTTTCTATGTATTTAAGTATTTATATCTATTAAATATATCGTTGTCTATTACCCATAACACAAGCCTTCTTGAGCTTACTGTGGGGCTAGTTCGATTTGTGTAAGATTGTCCACTAATATTTATTTATTTTATTTATTTAAATCCAGTGGTCTTAATGGTTCCTCGAATCATTTGATACTTTCAACTCCGGATTTGATCGAAATATACGAAATTCCACCAGTTTTACCTCCGCGATACCCGCGCAAACCGGGCATTGAATCGGCTCCGTACCGAGTCGGAGTTAATAACTCCCCGGATTCGATTAGATTTGAAAAGAGTCGATAAGGAATCGGCACCGCTTACGGATTAGAATCATTTAAATCTTCAAGTCCGGATTTACCCATCTCTAAAACCTATAGTAGGATGACACATTATTGCATAACAGCGTTCATTTAAAGGACCTTGATGATTGGAATCATAGTGAATGAAGCGGAGATAAAGACAAGTAAGTATGCTTAAGGTTCATTTTTGTTTGCAGCCGGGCATGCCGCCGATGCCGCCTACGCAGCGTGATGTAAGTACAAACATTTCTTTTAATTGCTTACAGCTAAAGATAGTAAAAGGTTTATGTATTTTAACGCCTGCTCGATTTCTCTAAAAGCATCATAAGTCTTTTTATTATCCAGCAACCGTATACATATCGACTTTGTTGTATCAAATAGACACAGATAACATCCCGAATTTACGGTAGAGGAATTTGAATGTTTAGCACTTTTGGACTCTATAACAATTGTAATAGAGTCCAACAGTGGCAAACATTCAAATTCCCTGTCTGTACTCTCAGCACAGCCATTCGTGAACCTCATTGCAACGAGATAAGTTACACCAATGACGCTCAGAGACCATGTACATCTCTGGGATATTATATTAATTTCATTATACTCTTTGTTTAATCTTGAGACCTTATACATCTCTGACTTTACTGATGTTGTAATATTTGTAATAGATAACTTTGCAAGTTTATCTTCACTGCATGACATTAATTTTGTTATAATTGTAAACTCCCAATTATTATTCTTTCTTGAACTCTAAATTATTATATTGACATGAAAAATGTATTATTATTTATTATAGTCAGACTTTATTAAACTGTAAATTAACATTTTGACATGAAAAAGTGCCCTTGTGGCCTATTTGCAGAATAAATGTTTGATTTTTGATTTTTGAAATGGTCAGTTAACTGGGACACTGATAGGTGCTATATTTTTTTTTTTGTTGACAGTGTCGCAAGTGTCCCCCTTGCCCTGCGTCTTGTAATCCCAATGCAGCTCTGGTAAGTCATCTTAACATGTTGAAATATAACAAACGGTCACACACGTCTCTAAAGTCAAGTATCGTCGAACATGTTTCGAAGCAAAACGGCCGTGGCACTGCGCGCTCGCGGGGGATCGATCGGCTGCTCGACGTTGGCGTCGGTAGTGGTGGTGGGGGCGAGAATCCACCCTCATTTTCTTGTGATTCAATGTGTTTATTATATTTCTACATGTCTGAAACACACGGGAATTTTACATCTCAATAACAGTTCATTTTTTATTGAACGTGACTCTGGTTCGCCTTTAAAGCCGGGCCCAGTAAAGCGATAGAAGTGCGCAATATAAGATTTCAAACTTACATGGTCATTTACATTAGAATTACGATTTGAAAAGAGACTGTTTCCGGAAAGAACTCGCGTATTGATACTGTGAGTGTGGTGTGTCGTGACCGTAATCGAGTTTCAAGTGACAAGGCGGGCGGTGGTAGTGACGGTGACACTGTGGGAAAAAAGCGAACCAGGAAGAGGGTAGATCGCTATGGTGTGTGGGTAGACCACAACTAAAACTCGCAGCACGTCAGTTAATCCTTGATAATGGCGCTTGCAACAGTGCCGAAATATCGGGAATTCAAAAATACAAATATACATGGTAAATATCCCGTTTCAAATCGTAATTCTAATGATAGAAGTGCGCGATTGGAGAGAAACCTGGTGAAAATCCTGGTTAAGCCTCCGACACGACAACGTGGGCGGTTTAAACACTGGAGTACTCTGTTTGCGCTCCAGTGAGATTGATTGAGCGGCTTCAAACGGTACTGAGACAGTTTAAGCCACCTATCTCTCAACTCCAAAGTGACATTTCACTCCGACGCAGTGGACAGGGACCGCCGAACGCCGAATGCTATCACGATACACGTTAGGGAACATACCCATACTAGAAGACCCATTATTTACCATTTTTGTCCCCCTACCCTCTATCGATGACAACCGGCAGTATGTATACGCCAAGACCCCCCTCCACTCCTATAAAATCCTATTTTTCAGACAATAAACCACGACCTGCCTGCGTTTGGTATGTGGCACAGGTTTTGTGGCATCGGAAAGGGTGCTGGTGAGCTTAAAAAGTGTTGAACGCATAGCCACAATTTGTCAGATCTCGCCAGAGGACATTGACTACGTGACGAAGACCTAAGACCCCCGCTTATTCTGTACTCTTTTCTTATATGCATGTGTTTTGTGGCAGACTCCGGTGGAGAAAGAAGTTATTCAACTCAAGGAGAGACTCGAAAAGTCTGAAGAAGAGTGCAAGAAATACATAGCAGAGGTTTGTAACCTCTCTTTTCATTGTATAACTAAATGTTGGACACTTTAGTAATATCACCTATTATAATATTCTCCCCTGTTTACGACATCCGATTGAAATTGTCATTGTATCAGTCTTGAGCACTGGATCGTTTACTTCTGCAACAGGCATGTTTTCATTCCAAAAATGCTTCTCTCTAGTCTTTTTTGACTACCGGTTTAGCCTAGTGGGTAGTGCACCTGCCTGTGAAGCTGACGGTCCTGGGTTCGAATCCCGGTCACGGCAAATATTTGTGTGATGAGCATGAATATTTGTTTCTGAGTCTTGGATGTTATCTATGTATTTAAGTATTTATATCTATTAAATATATCGTCGTCTAGTACCCATAACACAAGCCTTCTTAAGCTTACTGTGGGTCTAGTTCGATTTGTGTAAGATTGTCCTCAAATATTTATTTATTTATTTTTCCTTGTCAAAAAGACAAATGCAACCCAAATTCTACCTCTGATTTAGAAATGCACATCGCCAAGTTCAAAATCTTTTTTATTTCTTCATCCCATCACCTTTTTTCCTTAACTCACGTCTTCTTTAACACCTCTAGGTCTCCAACGGGAAAACAATACAAAGACGCTGCTTTTACGCTTCAATGTGAAAGGTTGAACTTTGTATCCTTTTCTTTTCAGTGCGTGCTTCTCCGCAAGGAGGTGCTTCAGCATAAAGAGGAGGCCGAGAATGAGAGGTGCGTCTCGCGTGAGGCGAGGGCTAGGCTCCGACAGCTCGAGATGAAATTCGAGGGTCTCACGCCGAAGACCAACATGGCTGGGCCACCGGAGAAGGCCTTTGAAGTCGTATGTTATCTTTAGCATATTCAGCTGAAAATGGGCCTATTTTTGTACCCTGGCGCGAAGGTTTGCGTTTGACACATGTATGTGTGTTAGCCAGGGATCGGATACCGGTATTTTCTCCATAGAAAAATACCGGTATTATTACGGTCACCGGTTCATTATTTCGTTTTTAATGGGACAATCTAATAATACGACGTTGTTACCTAAATACATGATTCAGCCCTACGTAAAGAGCAAAATATAATCCAAAATATTGGGCTAATTCTGGGTTTTTAAAAATACCGGTATCGGTCCCTGGTGTTAGCATTGTAGCTCTCAAGCGGATGAACTGATTTGAAAGCTGTCTTAGTTTCATCCCGGGATTGTAAAATCGGTTTTATTTAATACCTGTATAGATATTGACAAACTGTTACCGCTAATAAAAGAATAACTATATTCTAATTAGAGGTATTGTTGTCATTCCGCTTTTATCTATACCTCCATGTATAGAATATTCACGTTATTAGATACCTGTATTCAATACCGCTATTCATTGCACTTGAAAGGTAAGATGTTAAGTAAACATTAATACTAAAATGCAACAAATGTGTAAATACGCCAGTTGCTGACAGCTATTACCGGTAAAAAAGGCTCTTAGTTCCTTCGTAATAAGGTCCATAAATGTGTAAAATTATATTATTGAACTTCTTCGTCTTTAAGAATAAGCTGGTGTAATGTGGATTGTTCTATGACCTTCTCCAACAGTCTGTCTGGTGTCTTTATTATCATCAGATAATCGCCTATAGAAGAGTTTAATTTTAGGGTTCCGTACCAAAATGGTAAAAAAGGAACCCTTAGGGTATCACTTTGTCTGACTGTCTGTCACATCGCTAAATATCTCAAGAAGTACTTATGCTATCGATTTAAATTAAATTTGTGTTGTAAAGGCTAAATTTGAAAGTCAAGTAAATATGTCGAGCGAGGTGTCATATAAAATGGCTTGGGATGCACATTCTGAAAAAAAAAAATTTTGCGTTGACATTTTTGTTTTATGATGGAAAATGTAAAATGAAATCCCCCCTTCCTTATCGCCAAAGTTTTCCAAGGTTAAAATACGAAATTATTGCGTAACATAGATATTAATGTATATTTTACAGGAAAAATGTGATTATAGCTCTATCTTTTTTTTTACCATCAAAAAACATTTCTATACTATGTTTGTAATTTAATCACCTTTGCATGTATTTTTGTTATATAAATTCCTACGAAATTGTGCTGAAATTACCTTCTTTCAAATAAAGAAAAAATCGGTTAAAATGATAGAATTATCCTTGAAAAACCACCATCCATACTAAGTTATTCAGTCGCTCAAATTTGTAACAAAAGTCGCCGATAGATGGCGCTCTACCCATGGCGTTCAATTTCTACACCACGTAGTTGAGATTTTCTTGATTTAATAGAGTTGGAACCGGTACAAATCTGTATACGGAACCCTATTGGCAGGTTTTTTTTTTTTAATTTTCCAAACGATTCTGCCATTGTTTGTGTCTAACTTCCTATTCTCGTGTCGAGCCTTGCGTGGTGAGTCGGACTGTCCTGAACTTGTGGAGCGTCTCGTGTGACTTTTTGTCCCGGATGTCCCTCGGATCCCCCTCAGGCCACGCCGACGCGACCTGTTGGCCGTGCCGCCGGCGCGCACCGTGTCGTACAGGAACTCGCCGCTGCCCCGCACACATTTACAACTCAATGGGCTCCTGGCATCGACACCGGCGACTTGTTTGCGTGGCGACGGGCGGCAGTGTGTACGGAATGTTTGAGATTTTGTGAGGCATTGGATGCCAGGTGCTCAACTGTTCCAATATGAATTATTTGTTACCTTTTATTGTTATACTAAGTTTTGACGCATTGGTCATACTGTAATGTCATGTTAACGTTTTTTATATATAAATAAATAAATAAATATTCTTCTCTTGGTTTATAGGAGCTGAATGTTAACAACTTAAGGCAGATGCTTCGGGAGGCGAACGAGGAGATTGATGAACAGACTAAGCTGATCACGGAAATGGAGAAGCAGCTGCAGGATTATCGTATCAAGGTACTGCCTTTACTAGGCTCAGAAGGGTCACTTTTCTTTGTAATGATATTTGGCTTCAATAACGCGCCATTGAAATGAATATGGGTCAATCAACTTTTTCTTGTTGTTATTCTGTCCCGTCAGCGAGGAGACAACAGTAACCGAGTAAGAATTTATCTGCTCAGAATACATGATAATACATAAGGTGTTGAAAATAAATATGTCCAGTGCATTCAGCCTGCATGCAGGCGTGCAAACATTATTTAGCAGCGACATAATTAATCAATAATTTAATATATCTACACAATTTGCAAAATTAACGAAACAATGTCAAAGTAGTCAAAATTATAATAATGACATCAAATAATAATAATAATAATTCATGAATTATAATGTCAATTGGGGTCCAATTATTTTCTCACACTATAAAAGCATTTGTCCAGAAGCCAACCGGTCATTTTGTTCTTAAAACTATTGCCTTGTAGTAATTTCATGTCATCCGGCAGTTTATTATATATTACGATGCACATGTTAAATATGTTTTCTTTGAAATGATATTTGGTTTCAATAATGCGGCATTGAAATAAATATGGGTCAATCAACTTTTTCTTGTTGTTATTCTGTCCCGTCAGCGAGGAGACAACAGTAACCGAGTTTCTTACAAAAATGTTTAATAGGATGTATATTAGGCATGCTCAAGAGATGACCTATGTCCAAATAGATTTATGCTTATCGCTGAAACTCATGTTCGGTAGGTTTGAACCCTATGAAACTAGTTTTAAAGAGTGACTCAGGAGACGTATCCCGTTTCAAATCGTAATTCTAATATATTAGCATTCCTAAACACAAGACGTTTTTCAGAGGGAGTTTCAAATTTGCTGCTTCCAAAATTTGGAACGACTTACCACCACCCTTGCGAGAGCCTAAGTCGTTATTCAAATTTAAACAATTAACTCGAACACACCTCCTAGATACTCAGGGAAATAACTCCCTCGCAACTAATTATAATTAAGATTATAAAAACAACATACGAACCAAACACACAGACAACACAAAATTCATTCCGGTTGCGGCAACGGTCACCACAACACAACAACCTGTGCGCTCTTACCCAATTGTTGTTGTGACCCGAATTCTATCTCCGATTACCCGCTCACTCTTATCGCTACCGCTCGTGGTGATTATCGCAATTACCACGTGGAATCACCGGGTGTGTTAGTTGAGATTCTCTAAGTCTCCAGCTGACCCGCGTGTCTCTGCCCTCTGGAAATCCACGCTCGTAGTGTATCGGACTGTGGGCTAGACAGAATTGGTGGCTATCCGTTAGTTAAGACTTGCACATGCTGAAACTGGGACCCATTTGAGTCATACTTAGTTGTAAAAACAAAACTCGTCCCTCCTGTGGTCAATAGTTAACGGCTTATGTGCATGTTAGCTACATTTTTATTACAGTGATTTATAGAAATGGAGACACTATTTATGCGGGTTACTGGTCCAATCCAAAATTAAGCTTTGTAGCCCTTAACTTTTGGTATGTCCACGGAAAAGACGCGAACCTAAATCCGCGTATGACCCATTTGCCAACTTACACTCGAAGTTTTTCTTATTATAAATTTAATTAAGTTTTTTTTCACTCTTTCATAATTATTTTTTTATTTTTTAAGTACCGTGTCTCATCTCATTCAATTGTATGTGTTTTTCTTAATGGCAAATAAAAATATTCTTATCATCATCATCATCATCATTTCAGCCGAAAGACGTCCACTGCTGAACATAGGCCTCCCCAAGGCTCGCCATTTAGACCGGTCCTGTGCCGTTCGTTTCCACCGGATCCCCGCGACCTTCACCAGGTCATCACTCCACCTCGTCGGAGGCCTACTGACAGCTCGTCTTCCGGTGCATGGACGCCACTCATGCAGTTTCTGGCCCCATCGACCGTCAGTCCTGCGAGCAATGTGCCCTGCCCACTGCCACTTAAGTCTCGCAATTTTGAAGGCTATGTCGGTGACCCCAGTTCTGCTACGGATTCTTTTGCTTATAATATATTTATTTTCCCAGTATCTCCAATCCCAGCAATTGGCGGAAGAGCAGGGCAGGCAGATAGTCGCTTTGGACGCCGAAAACGTTCGCATCTCTGAGCAGATCAACTATGAGATTCAGCGCGTCAAGGTGAGATGTCGTGAACCAAGCTCATAATTCTAGATGATAATAAGGCTAGGTTATTGCCAAGCTTAAGGCAAGGCCATTCCAGAGCAAACGACCCCCTCTAACACGCGTGAGTTTGCAATTAACCATCCCGCTCTCTACGGAAAGTCTGCGCGTAATTTCGTTAATATTTAGTACATTTTTATTGATTGTTGGAAAACTGAATCACTTATGAAAAATCTATCCGGTTATTTCCTTAGAGAAATAAAAAAGCTATAATTTAAAAAAAAAGTTTCACTGTCGTTGATAAATAATTACGAGATCTGCAGAATTAAAGTTTATTTTTACTATGATATTTAGGATTTTTTGACAGAGTTAGACCAAGGCATTTTTCAATATTTTGTTCGGTTATTTCTTTTCTTTGTTTCTTTTTCAGTCTAATATAATTTTTGTGTAGTGTAATTCTACATTATTTCTTCACACTGGAAGCTCAAATTCCGTATTTTCGTCAGATCTGTGAATGGGCCTTGCCTTAAATATTTGTCTGATAGACGAGTCACATTACTTAATACTCTCAAAGAAATAATTAATCATTTTGACGCCAACATCGGATAATTTGCACCATAGGCTCAACGCCAACGATGAATAATTTGCACTGTAGGCTCAACGCCAACGATGAATAATTTGCACCGTAGGCTCAACGCCAACTATGAATAATTTGCACCGTAGGCTCAACGCCAACTATGAATAATTTGCACCGTAGACTCAGCGCCAACGATGAATAATTTACACCATAGGCTCAGCGCCAACGATGAATAATTCGGACCGTAGGCTCAGCGCCAACGATGAATAATTTGCACCGTAGGCTCAGCGCCAACGAGGGATATCCGTCACGCTGTGCTGTGCGATAATAACCTACATGAATTTCGCGTTTGACATTCCCTTGTCACGGCATGTGAGTGGCAGCTTTTGTGTTTACCATAATTTTATTGTACCTAGTTTTTTTTTAATTACTAATAAGGTCAACAATGAAGCAGTGGTCGTAAATACACATACATTTAATTCTCATTATTTGCACGAATGATCAGTTAGTGATTATGACAAATTATTTATTTCAAACCCGAACCGAATTGTCACAAGTTGCCTCTTTGGGTTTCTAATTGTACCACAACTTTTAGATGAATGAAACGAAACGTAATTTAAAACAAAATTAATGCCTCAATCATTTAATAGTACATTACTTACCAAGGGCGGTAAAATAAAGAATGTCTCAGATCGCAGGTATTTGACGCCCGAGCCGAAGGCAAGGGCGATAATTATGCGATCTGAGGCTTTGTTAATTACCGCCCGAGGTAAGTACAAAATTTTATGTCACCCCCTGGCCAGGAAGTGGGATTTTCCGCGCGCGGAGCGTGCGGTAATTGCCACTTTATGGCCAGGTGTGACATAAAAATATATGTAAGTAAATATAATGAAACATTATACAATGTAAGCATGTAATAACGGTTTTTATATTCATTGAGATTGTTTCATATTTTTACCGCAGAATTTTTACTGATAAAAAACCTCGGAAGTCGTTTTTTGTCATTCTTTCTAATGCTAAAAAAACAAGGTATAGTGTTGAAAAGGTTAATCATCATCATCATCATAGCAGCCGAAAACGTCTACTGCTGGACATAGGCCTCCCACAAAGAGTGCCATGACGACCGGTCCTGCGCCACCCGCATCCAGCGGACTCCCGCGACCTTTACCAGGTCATCAGTCCTCCTTGAATGGAAAAGGTTAATGAAACGAGAGACATCATCCTGTTGTGGATTCGTTTTTATTATCAGTGACTTAGATACCATATACATCTCTAACAATATTAAATTAATTTTAATTTTGACGCTCAGAGACCATGTACATCTCTGGGATATTATATCAATTTCATTATACTCCTTGTTTAATCTGTTCAGACCTTATACATCTCTAACTTTACTGATGTTGTAATATTTGTAATAGATAACTTTGCAAGTTTATCTTCACTGTATGACATTAATTTTGTTATAATTGCAAACTCGAAATTATTATTCCTTCTTGAACTGTAAATTAATATTTTGACATGAAAAATGTATTACTTATCATAGTCAGACTTTCTTAAATTGTAAATTAATATTTTGACATGTAAAAGTGCCCTTGTGGCCTAGTTGCAGAATAAATGTTTGTTTTTATTTTTTATTTTTGAAATATATGATTTAAATCAGACTGAATACAACTGAATATGTTCATACAAGCTCCTCACTAGAATAGAGGGGACAATTCACCATTCTGACATTTTGTGTTCTTACAGATCAAGTTCCAAGAGAGGTTGCAAGAGCTGACGCCGTTGCCCAAACTCCTGAATGCCACACATAGGCAGTTGCGCGACGCTCAGCAACAGCAAGCTACTGCTGAGTACAGAACTGAACAACTTGCCAGGGAGCTCATCTGTGCTAGAGACAAGGTACTTGGTGCTCCTATAAGCGGGGATTGTAAAACCTTTTTTTTTTAAATGTCTGTATACGTAAGTAGTAACTGACAATTAATATCGCTAATAGAATTAGAGGTATTGATGTTATTCCGCTTTTATCTATACCTATGTTATAGACTATTTACGATATTGAATACATTGTATTCAATACCGCTATTCATTGCACTTGAAAGGTAAGATGTAAATTAAACATTACTACTAAAACGCGACAAATGGGTGTAAATACCTACTTTTTACAATACGCCAGTTTGCAGAAACAAATAATCGAGTATATTGACACTGACAGCTATTACCGGTAATGGTTTTTATGGGTAGAGTGTCAAATAGAGGTATTGTTGTCAATTGGCGAAACCGCTAATATATTTGAATACCGGTTTTGATCATACCGCTAATCAGAGCTTTAGCGATATATATAGCGATATGCAATTACAACCGGTTATACCTTATTTAAAACCGGTAACGATCCCTACTGGCAACTATCCCATACGCCCATGACACAATTACATACTTCTTAGACCATGCATACGCTGAATAACATATCAATCAGTCGCGAGGGATAGTTGACGTGAGTTGCTCACGACCCACCTGCTGGGAGCCATTAGGACCGACACCCAGATCAATGGAGCGGATTTGCGACGTGTCCCAACACAGGTGAACGCACCCCATATAATCAAGCGCTAATCAGAGTTTTAGCGATATAAATAGCGAAATGCAATTACAACTGGTTATACCTTATTTAAAACCGGTAGTAAGAATACCGGTAACGATCCCTGCCTGTAAGGTTGTATGCTTCATGTATAAGTCTGTTGCATCTGCCTAGCAGCCCTATGTGAATTTCAGAAAAACATGGCTAAGGCAACGCCAATTTAGAGATCTGACGAAAATATTGAAGTTTGAGCTTCCAGTGTGAAGAAATAATGTAGAATTACACTACACAAAAAATACTGTACACTGAAAAAAAAACAGAGAAACATAATAACCGAACAAATTATTGAAAAATGTAAATTAGGCTCGGTTTTGTAAAGATCCGTTAGGCCTTATGTCGGTTTAATATTTCAAAAATGTACTGAGTTACTGAAAAATGATCTGACATTTGGTCTGACGGATCTTTATAAAACCCGGCCTTAGTCTATCAAAAAAACCTAAATGTCATCGTAAAAATTAACTTAAATGCTGCCGATTTCGTAATTGTCAATGAGCGTAATATGTACTTTCATTTACAAAAAGTGCTTTTTTATTGTTCCTACACAATAAACAGATAGATTTTTCATAAGTGATAGAGTATTCAGGAATCAATATTTACGAAACTACGCGCAGAGCTTCCGTAGAGAGCGGGATGGGTAATTGCAAACTCACGCGTGTCAGAGCGGGACATTTGCAATGCAATGGCCTCGCCATAATTGTAGTTGTTAGGAGGAATAGATAGATTCTGGCTGCCAGGACATAGAAGAATGCTAGGCAGTCTTAGCCTGCCGGTGACTCGCACAGATTAATTAAATATTAGAGGACAATCTTACACAAATCGAACTAGCCCCACAGTAAGCTCAAGAAGGCTTGTGTTATGGGTACTAGACGACGATATATTTAATAGATATAAATACTTAAATACATAGAAAACATCCAAGACTCAGAAACAAATATTCATGCTCATCACACAAATATTTGCCCTGACCGGGATTCGAACCCAGGACCGTCAGCTTCACAGGCAGGTGCACTACCCACTAGGCTAAACCGGTCGTCATGATTTGAATTTTTATATTTTTTACAGATTGCAGTATTGGAGTATAATCTTAATAAGCCGGTTGAGAAACAGGCCGGCGCAGACCGAGTGGCCGAAGGGAAACTCTTGGCCGCGACGCAACAGAGGGTCGCGCACTTGGCCGATGAAAACAACAAGTTCAAAGATGAAGTCGGTCGACTAAAGTAAGCATAATAAGTACATTATTAACCTAGGTGGTAGTGTGTGTGGTGGTCGCAGAGAACCATGACACTAGCCTTGAGAGAATGCGCCAAAACCAAGCACCAACATGAGTGGAGGAATGAGGCGGGCTTAAGGCACTCAAAGCTCTTCATGGAAGGAGTGGATACAGGCTGGACCAAAAAACTTTGGAAATACAGCAGAAAGCAGCTCAGGATGATAACTGCAGCTCAGAGTGTTTACAGGTCACTTCGGGGTCAAAGGAACCTTGGCCAAGATGGGACTAGCAGACGACACAGAATGTAGGATGTGTGGCGAGGATGACGAGACAATGGAACACTTACTGTGTGAATGTCACGCCCTTGCCAGACAGAATGAATGACTTTGGCAATGGTTATCCTGAACCAAAGGAATTTAGAGTACTCCCGCTGAACTCCATCATTCGATTTGTGGAAATGCTGGAGAGCAGCTTGGAGTAGGCATAAAGGAGGGGGCAAAAGATCCCACTGGGTCGAAGTGCATCCGCTAGGGCCCTCATCTAAATAAGATAAGATAAGATAAGATAACCTAGGTGGTAAAAAAATAATGTATCTTCGTAGGTTTGATGCCCGAGCCGAAGGCTAGGGCAATAAATCTGCGATCTGAGACTTTCAATGTTACCGCCCGTGCTGACTACGTAATTTGTCTCTCTCGGGACAGGAAGTACACTTCCGCGCCCGTAGTGTGCGGTGATTGCCACTGTATGCCCATGTGTGACATAAAAACGTTTACACCATGTTTACCACATTAAGATTACGGTCCAGCTTATGTGAAGCTGACACCGTACCCTATGGAGTTAATAGAAGCGTGCTGTTGGTTTCGGTCTCTTTGAGGCTCTGTGTGGCCAGACTCAAATCAAAGTTCTTCGCTCTCATCATATCGCTTCCTCCAGAGCTTTGGAGATTATACTCACCATCAGGAATACAACACCTCATGCATAACAATACAGAATACAGAATACAGTCTTTATTGGTAAAAATACATTTTACAGGTCATATTATTATTTATTACATTTCATTTAATTATGGTAAATTTTATTACATTAGATATAAACATATCTAGGTCAATGATCTTTCTGAGCACACATAAACTCGTCCATCGAGTAGTATGCTTTATTTAGCAGGAATAATTTGAGTTTATTTCTGAATATTCTGAAGCTGTCAGAGTCTTTTATGTCAGTTGAGACTGAGTTATATAGGGTAGGCCCAATGATGCTGAGTGACCGTCGTGACTTAGCCAATACGATAATTTATTGACATACGTCGTTATAGCGGGTGCAATAACCAATCAGATAAAGAGCACATATAACAGAATGTCTATTTGATAGAAACGGACATATTCTGCCTGCAGCTACTAAGCATCTAAGAGGCTTAGTAGCTGCTTTACTTGTGGAGAGTTTTCGCTAGAAAGGTCTATAAAAATTGAAGGCATGTTTACAAAAACAACATAACTAACATTTTTGGCGGACGCAGTCGATAAAATTTTTGAACAAAATTACAAGTCAAATATTTTGTAATAAGAATGTACACTTATTGATAATATTTATGTGTATATGTGTAAGTTAAGCCGTTGTCTACCCATCCTGAAGATTCGGGCACTTAACAACAGATAGCATTCTTTTGTTTTTTTTTTTCGCCGATCGAGGATGGGTTTTTTAAATCTCCTCGACCATGTACAGTGTTAAATCTAGTAGTCATTTTGGTAGCTTATTCTTAAACGCATCGGTGGGAGTCGCATCTGAGGGCCTAAATACTCCGAACTTCGTATCGTGTCATCGCTTTCAGTCTCGTGTTATAACACTATATGAGTGATAGGGACGGTACGACACGAAGTTAGGATTTAGTAGGCCCTCTGTAAACGACGCGGGCAGCCTGTTATATAACGATGGTCCCATTACGTGTACAGAACTCGCCGACTTTGCCAGTTTGTGCTTAGGTGTGATAAGGCGGTACGGTAGAACTACTTGGTCATTTATTGGTCTCATGTCACGTGGTAATTCCCCAGTATACCCCAAATTTTAGCAACAGGGTGTTGTTGTCAACTTTTGTTTTAGAATTTGTGTATCATCAGGCCAAATGGCAGCTGCATGATCTAGCCAATATATTTAGTTTGCAAAAAACTATACTGAAAAACATTGTTCCAAAAAATATAAAAATTAAATACAGTAATGACTATTCACACCTTTTCCAATATTGCAAGGTACTTCCCGTGCAAAACTTAGTAAAACTGTCCATACTCAAACAAGAAAATAATAATGTAACTTATTATTAAACTGAGTAACTAATTAAATGAATACCACCGTAATAGTAGGTTAAGGCGTTTATCCAATACACACAGATTCTTACTACCACAAATGAAAAATGTTTACGGCATGAGGACCAATCTATATTAGATTCATACCTATCCAACCCTAGATTACTTAAAGATGTCAACAAATATTTTGTCATGTAATAATTATGACTACGCCTTGTGATAAATACTTTCTTGTTGTTTACCAATGAACTGAATGTAATGTAAGTCCTAGTCCGAATTCTAGCTGTAAATAAGTCATTCATGGCTTTAGCAGTTAAGCAATTTCAAACCAGGGTATTTTCCCCAGGGTACTCTCCAACCGCGCACTCCTATCGCTTTATTGGGCTCGGCCTATAAAGCCACAGTCAGGTTAAAAAAAAAAAAAACTTACAAATGTTCATTTATTTTAGGACGACCGTGATACGCCTGGAGGAGTCGTTGACGGCGTCCGGTGTACGGTTCCAGGAGAAGATTGACGAGAACATCAAGCTGGTTGCTGACCAGGAGGTCATCAAGAAGGAAGCTGAGAAGGCGATCCAGCGCGCCAACAAACGCACCGAGACGATTCGAAAGTAAGGCTAAGATCCCAAGATTTTTTGTGAGCGGATACTCATATTCATATTCATATTCATATTCATATTCATATTCATATTCATATTCATATTCATATTCATATTCATATTCATATTCATATTCATATTCATATTCATATTCATATTCATATTCATATTCATATTCATATTCATATTCATATTCATATTCATATTCATGTTCATATTCATATTCATATTCATATTCATATTCATATTCATATTCAATTTCATATTCATATTCATATTCATTTATTCATTGCTTTGTGTGTACAAATAAGGTCTTAAACATAATACATAGGTATCAACACAACCCTGTGAGGGCATTGCAATTTAATACAGTAATTTATTAGATTGACATTAAATATTGATTACACAACAAAAAAAGATCACAGTAAAAAAATAAAATTTGTAAAAAAAATACGAAAAAATCAGTTATAATAATTAAACATTGATAATAATTAATTAATAATAATCATATGCATTGATTGATAATAATTAATTAATAATAATAGTAATTCATTATTAAAAATTACATTTAATTCATAATTATCATTATTTGCTATGTTGAATAATAATTATTTATTTGAATTGCGATTTCCTAATAGTCATTATTATTGCGATTTAAATATTCATTCACTGTATAATAAACATTTGCCACTAAAATTTTTTTACGGGTGTTAATAAATTTGAACAGACATGCATTTCCTTTGTTTCGATCGTTTTTGAGCAAAGGAAATTCAACTTTATTATCGGCTGTAATGTCATTTATATTGTATGGTGGGCTTTAGGAGCTAAAAGCATTATTTTTATTGTAACTCCAGGTGCATGCAAGAGAATATCGCCGAGTTGGAGAGACAGCTGGCGGCGAGTAGGGCGAAGGTCGCTCTTGCGGACAATGAACGCGATGAGGTATTTATAAAATAATAGTTATTTGTTATACAAGGGTGCAAAGTTGTATTTTAACCGCGAGTGTGGAATTGAAACACGAGCTAGCGAATGGATTCTATGCTTGAACCGCGAGCGAAGCGAGTGGTTCAAGCATAGAATCCTGAGCAAAGCGAGTGGTTCAAAAATAGAATCCTGAGAGTAGCGAGTGTTGCAACACACGAGACGTAAAATAACTTTGCAGCCGTGTATAACACAAATCTTTTCACCTCACTAGAGCGAGGATTTTTTTTTTCCTCCTCGTCCTAACATTGACAGTTGCGTCCTAAATATAGTTGTCCACTACCTAATTTCGAGATTTGGCGTAGGTACTAGTTTTTTAACACAACAGCACAATATAAAATTATTGTTGATGGACTGTCTGGACTGGCCTTTACGTGTAACATGTTTAAAAAAGTTACAAATAGCGTGTTCGGATTTCAAATATTCTTTGCACTCTTGTGGATAAAACGCAGTTTTGCTTTTTGTTTTTAAAGAATAAAAAAGGGCTTTCTGAGCCAGTGAGGTGAAAATAAATAAAAAGCCTTTTATTTCATGCAATATAACGACAACATAACAATTTAGAACTTAAACTAATTACTGTTTGCAAGAACCCCTCCTCAAGTGAAGGTGAAGGCCTCCTCCAAAGGTTTCCATTTCTCTCGGTCTTGAGCTATTTGTGGCCAGCGGGTACCAGCTATTTGTATTAATTCGTCTGCCCATCTCGTGTGGGGTCTCGCTTTGAGACGTTTCGAAAATGTGCAATAATTGACGGACATAAGTGTATCAATGTATACCTACATGGGAAATAAATTGAATTGAAAAAAAAATAATTGAATTAAATTATTACAGTTACGTCAAAACATGGAGAATCAAGTAAGCCGCCTCCAGGACAATTGCGAGATGGCGCATCGGCGCGTGCGCGGCCTGGCCGCTCAGGTGGCGATGCTGCGCAAGCTCGTGCCAGTTGACACCGTGCCCGACTCGCGCCATCCTTGCGTGTGCAAAGACTATATGGAAACGCTTGCGCCTGAAAAAGCTTAGGACGTGGTCTCCGATTGACAATGTTTTATCAACTGCCAGCACATTTATCTGACCATTGATATACCTACGTTATCCGTATATAATAATAATAGTTTATTTAATGTACATTAGTGACCCGCCACGGCTTTGCACGGGTAGTCCAGTCTTTATAATGTTGTGATCTATTTACCTACTATAAATTTCTAGTCCCTTACTTCGAATGTTATACACTTTTTCCATAATATATAAACATTCAACCGCTTTTTACACCCTTAAAGGATGAAACTACAAAAGGGCTAAGATTACTTTTTTTGAATTTTAACTGATAGTCTACCCGCCAAGTATAAAATCACTCTCTTTAAAATAAAGGATCGTGACAGACAGACAGACTGACAACAAAGTGATCCTATAAGGGTTCCGTTTTTTTCCTTTTGAGATACGGAACCCTACAAAATCATGATGCCTGTACAAACTTTCAACCCCTTTTTACCCCTTTAGGGGGCGAAATTTAAAAAACGGTGAAAACATTTTCATGCAGTCTATTAGGGAAGTTTTAAGTTTCTAATTTAATGATTATTTTTCTCCATACAAAATTTTCACCCCCTTTTAACCCTTCAAGGGGATGAATTTTAAATTAAATTATACTATGTATTATACTGATTTCTAAGCTACAATACTGGAATGTATCATAGAAACATTTGAAAAGTTAGGTGGCTCCGCTTGTCTGTACCAGACCACTAAGGCCGGGTTTTATAAAGATCCGTTAGACCAAATGTCAGATCATATTTTAGTAACTGAGTACATTTTTTGACATAACAAACCGACATAAGGTCTAACGGATATTTATAAAACCGAGCCTTAGGCTGGGTTTTATAAAGATACGTTACACCAAATGTCAGATCAAAATTCAGTTACTAAGTACATAACAAACCGACATAAGGTCTAACGGATCTTTATAAAACCGAGACTTAGTGACTATTCCGTGAAATAGATATATACCTTGATGGTATCCTAGTAAACTAATCTTCAAAATACCGGTTATACCAGTTCTATTCACACCACGCTTACATTCATATATTTTCTAGAGGATACTTCAAGAATATCTTCTAGACCTGCTATAGTTATTTTGATGCTACTATTATACGTTTGGTAATGTATACTATCGCAAAAGGCCGCGAAATCCACGATAACGCCTGGTTCCAAGATCTGGCCCACAAGCATGCTAAAAGGCGTAACCGCCAAGAGGATACGGATCCTCAGCACACTTGTCATAAATGTGGACGTAAATGTCGATCCCGGATTGGACTATATAGTCACGAGAAGCGTTGTTTCTCACACACAGACGCTGTTTAAATCATCTGTCAAGATGCATAGGCCGATGAATGAATGAATGAATGAATGTATTCTGAATGATTTATTTACATGGTACAACTTTCTTTACTACGCGTATAACTTTCTTTTGATACTTATTTGCTGTTATGTTACTGTTATTAGTAATTTTGCATTTGCTTGCTAAATAAAGAATTTGTAAGCATTAATGATTTTGATTTTTATACTTTACTAGCGACCCGCCCCGGCTTCGCACGGGTGCACTATTTAATGGATGTTATTATATAAACCTTCCTCTTCAATCACTCTATCTATTAAAAAAACCGCATCAAAATCCGTTGCGCAGTTTTAAAGATTTAAGCATACATAGGGATATAGGGTGAGAAAGCGACTTTGTTTTATACTATGTAGTGATCTGAGAGAGCTTCATTCGAGTCGAGTAGTAGTAGCATGACGTTCAAAAAGTGTAGGTACCTAACCTTTTGAGCGTCAAGCATTGGACAAAAGTGACGCGCGAAATTAAACATTACGCAAACGCGCGTAGATTGCTATTGCTTTGGCCAGGCTATCGGCTGTAGACGTCTTTGGCGACCAATTCACGATTATCCGACGCCGTGATGTACCGTCGTAACATTTTTCCCTAAAAACAAATTAAATGAAATTTCGTTTCTAAAACAATTATTTATTCTACACCAAAAAATCTAACAAATGCAACAATCTAATAACAGATAATTTTATTGGTAAAAGTATAAATACATTTTATTATCATCAACATCTAATTATTAACAATACGATTAAAACATGAACAGCTCACATTGGTAACAATAACATTAAATTTTATGCACACCAACAAATAATTATGTTGAAAATTAGTGTGATGCTATACAGCACGTACACGGAGGATTTCGTTATTTGTTTTGCGGTACATATTCACGAAAAAAAATGTACTTTTTTGTACTCATAATTTAAAAAAATGTACTCATGCGGTTTCGGCATTGCGACATAGAGCTAAATTAATGGTCGTGCTAGGTAGATGCTACCTGGCACGACCACAGATAATTTTGTTATTTCTTTTGCTGTGCGTATTCACCGAAAAATGTACTTTTATGTACTTTTATTGAAATCAATGTACTCGTAGCATCACACGAAAATTACCTGAATGGCTTCTAGAAAAGGACGGTAACGGTTTTGCCTCTGTTTTTCTCGACTTGACGGGGACACAAAAAAAAATAGTATTAATTTCGTGTTGTGTCATTAGTAGTAACTCCCTAAAGCGTAACTAGAAGAGTGCATTGATTGAAATATTCTTCATTACATGAATACCCGGACTTACGGTATCTCAGTGCCTTTACCGTGGTAAACCGGTACCGCTAGCGAGTACGGTCATGCAAACTCATGAGTTTACTCACTGGGTGGGACTCACGGTATCTCAGTGCCTTACTCATGGTAAATGCACTGTTGGTTAAAAGCGATCGACGGATTTCAGTGGTCGTGAAGGTAGGCACTTTGATTGAAAATTAATAAGTTTTATGTCACACCTGGCCATAAAGTGGCATTTACCGCACGCTCCGCGCGCGGAATATCCCACTTCCTGGCCAGGGGGTGATATAAAATTTTGTACTTACCTCGGGCGGTAATTAAGAAAGCCTCAGATCGCATAATTATCGCCCTTGCCTTCGGCTCGGGCGTCAAATACCTACGATCTGAGACATTCTTTGTTTTACCGCCCTTGGTAAGTAATGTACTATTATAAACGGAAGTTATAGTAATGTAAGCCAGCAACGTATTGTAGGACGCCCTGTAACTAGGTGGGGCGATGATATTCGTAAGGCAGTGGGCAGGGATTGGAGGAGAAGAGCTGAAGACCGAGCTCAGTGGCGTGCCATGGGAGAGGCCTATGTCCAGCAGTGGACTGACACAGGCTGATGATGTGTGTGTGAAGCCAGCAACGAGTTTCTGAATGCATAGTCTCCTATGTAAGTATATAAATCTAACAGTCTAAGTAGTCGATTACATGGAGAAGTTTGCTGTGAAGTACCCACTTCTCACATGCTTTGACAACACTGTTTCTACATTGGTGCCGGTGAACGTTTATTTTTCTTCACTGTTAACTTTGACGATATGGGAGTTGCCAGCGGAGGTTAGGAGCGCTCGCAGGGCCTCGTGGGCGAGGTAGGCCGCACGTCGTGGTGCGGCTGCAGTGCTGTGGTAGCGCTCCAAAGCGCCGCATATCACTTGTTTAGCCTCATCTACTTTCTGGTCGTCCATTAATCTAGCTCCCTCCTGTAAAAAACATTTTATTTGTTTATTTACATTAAAAAGAAAAATCTTATATTAGGTTTGACAGATAAGTGTCGTTAAACCCTATCGGGTTTGTATCGACACAACATTCGCGGACAATAAGGTAGCGAGTTTATATGAAAATGAGCTAAAAGCTATGTATGACACATTGAACAAAGACACCAACATGGTAATTACATTGTGGGGTAATATTAAATAGATAATTCCAATTCGGGTACCGAAACAATACAATAAACGGCGTGCAATTAGTGACACATTAAGGTTCAATTTTCTATTACTCCAGTGTAAGTTAACGCGAAGAACGTTACAACCATACTTAATCGGAGGTCTCTTTACACCGGTCAACTCACGGCTCAATTTACGGCTATGTACAGGCTTGGAACGAAAAATGGTCTATGATGGGCGTTTGTCACGCGATAAACGACGAGATAAAGCATCTATCAGTTTCTGTCACGACTTGATAGAAAGTGAAGGATGGTTTATTGTATAATACGTAGTCTGAGACTATCTAATGAGGGCTATCGTTTTTGTGCTCACCAGTTGGCGCCACTGTCGAGTAAGGACCAGATGTCAAAAATTGTTATTGGTTATTATGGGCATGAGAACCAAGTTTACATTCAAATCAAATATAATACCTTAAAACCGTATCGTAAAAATATCGAACACCCCGCATTGTAGCGCAGTCCCGTTTTGTTCGGAAAAAAGGAGGACATAAGTTTCTGAAAGACAAAAATGCCTCAAAGCACTGACAGTCATTGACCTGTAACTTATATTTGTCATAATCAAGCTCAGGTATTGCAAAATATTCACCATATTGTTCCAATTAGATATTAACCCGCGTAGCGCAACCGTAAAGAGTGACATTTGACGTTTCGGAGACCCCATGCTACACTAGCGCATCTAGCGGCGAATTCATACGCGATAGCCTTTATTGTAGAAAAACCTCGACAAAAATACGATCAATGATATATTACATTTACCCGAAACTACGTCAGAACCCTTTTTTTTAAACTGACTGCGACTGCGCTGTGACTGTGAGGCCGCACCCAATAAGACGATAGGACTCCGCGGTTGGAGAGTAGCCTGGGGAAAATCCAGGGGAAAACCTTCTACACGACAATGCGGGTGGTTTAAACTGGAATTCTCTAAGTTTGCACTCCAGTGGGAATCTGAGCGCCCAATAAAACGATAGGAGTGCGCGGTTGGAGACTATCCTGGGGAAAATCCAGGGGAAAACCTCCGACACGACCACGCGTGTGGTTTAAACTGGAATATTCTAAGTTTGCGCTTCAGTGGGAATCTGAGCGCCCAATAAAACGATAGGAGTGCGCGGTTGGAGACTATCCTGTGGAAAATCCAGGGGAAAACCTCAGCCACGACCATGCGGGTGGTTTAAACTGGAATACTTTAAGTTTGCACTCCAGTGGAAATCTTAGCGCCCAATAAAACGATAGGAGTGCGCGGTTGGAGAGTAGCCTGGGGAAAATCTAGGGGAAAACCTCCGACACGACCATGCCGGTGATTTAAACTGGAATACTCTAAGTTTGCGCTCCAGTGGGAATCTTAGCGCCCAATAAAATGATAGGAGTGCGCGGTTGGAGAGTAGCCTGGGGAAAATCCAGGGGAAAACCTCCGACACGACCATGCGGGTGGTTCAAACTGGAATACTCTAAGTTTGCGCTCCAGTGGGAATCTGAGCGCCCAATAAAATGATAGGAGTGCGCGGTTGGAGAGTAGCCTGGGGAAAATCCAGGGGAAAACCTCCGACACGACCATGCGGGTGGTTTAAACTGGAATACTCTTCATCATTCAGCCGGAACACATCCACTGCTGGATATAGGCCTCCCCCAAGGGGCGCCACAGCACACGGTCATTGGGGGGTTTTGCCATAATCCCCACGCTTAGCAGGCGGGTTGGGGATCGCAGTAATAATACGAGTAGGTATGACCTTCAGGGAACGCTGCTGCCCGTTCCCTGGATATTCTCCGTTAGTCGCCTCTTACGACACCCACCGGATGATATGGGGTGGTGCAATTCTAACCCGACACCACACGGGTAGAAACTAACTACTCTTAAGTTTGCACAAATCCAGTGGAAATCTGAGGTGTGAGTGGAATCGAGCCGGTGGAAGTTTTGTCGTTTCTGGTCCCGTATTCTGGCGTATCACTAAGCTCCAGAAATTTGGCATCAAACGTACATGAGAAGTCTCCATAAGACAGCTCTGCCATAAAAGAAAGCCTCTATCTAACAGTGGGACGTATAAATGATCATGATGAGATACCTGGAAGAGCTTATGGCAATCGTCAACAATTTCAATCCTTTTCTCAAGTGCCGCCCCGTCGAACATCGCGCCACACACCGAGCACTGAGCGCCCTGCTTAGCAGTCTCGCGTGATCCAGACAACACACCAGAGCATTCTGCCGTCAAGCATCTGAAAGAAACAGAAGAAGAAGAAAATATTTTAAAATTGGAGTTCATTAAATCAATATAAAACTTTACATTAACCTTTAATTCTTAGGTACGCACCAAGCCGCTTATTGCGTACTTAGGCTTAAGAAACCCCTGTACATCATTATGTAATTATCTTTTAACGGCTTATGTATCTAGTATTTAGTTTTGCAACCATCCTTCACACAAATGTAACCATACATCGCTTAAGGATTGCATAGCTAAAATTGAATTATTGACAAAACATTTAGGCAGGATAAGTAACATACCTACATGGTATTTTGCCTATTATCATCATCATCAAATAAATACAAATACAAACATTTATTCTGCAAATAGGCCACTAGGGCACTTTTACATGTGAAAATATTAATTTACAGTTCAAGAAGGAATAATTATTTCGAGTTTACAATTATAACAAAATTAATGTCATACAGTGAAGATAAACTTGCAAAGTTATTTATTACAAATATTACAACATCAGTAAAGTTAGAGATGTATAAGGTCTCAAGATTAAATAAGGAGTATAATGAAATTAATATAATATCCCAGAGATGTACATGGTCTCTGAGTGTCAAAATTAAAATTAATATCTATAAATAAATAAATCTCTAAGTCACTGATAATAAAAACGAATCCACAACAGGATGATGTCTCTCGTAAATCCCCTATAAAAAGACACTAGTATTAACGTAGTCACTATGTCCTAGCAAGCATGAACAGACCGGACTCCACAAACAGCACCCCATTCATGCTATTAGTCCATTTACAGGCCATTTAAGCAGTGTCAAGCTGGCAGCAACGTCTTTCATTTAGTTACCCTATTACATTCTCAATATTTTAATACTGCTTACTTCAGTGGTGGTTGACTTTCCCCGCACTCTTGCAAAGTCGGCCATATTGACGGGCGTTCGCAGGCGTCGCAAGCGCACGTGAACCAGTAGCGGGCGGCCAGTGTGCGCCGGCGCGTCGTGACGTCACGAAGCGCGCACGCAGGCCCGTAGCACTCGGAGACCGCCGCGCCGGGGGCGAGGGGGCGCGTTGCGGCAAGTACTAGTCGGCGGCCGATAAAGTATCTGGAATAGTTTTAAATGGACGCTGATTTGCAATAATGTGTCAACCGATTATAGGTTTTCTTATTAGGTTGACACATTATTGTATATAACAACTTCCAAATAGTCTTTGCTGTGCCTTATCCTCGTGGCGCCCAAAGATTTTTTGGCTCCTCTTTAACTATGACCCGACTGTCCTTCTTATAGGACATAATAGTTACAGTCATATCCGCCCAAGATTTTAAGTTGAAATTTGTATTTGTGAATTTGTGTATGTTTGAAGTGAAACTTTCAGGGTATAATTATGATTATATTAGCATGTGTTTTTAAATTCAATTATTTGTCTACCTTTTGATCTTTACAAAGGCCACTGGACCTCCATTACTAGATTTACAGAGTTTATTAATATGGCCTTCTGAAAGGCGCGTGGGCAGTAATTGAAGGTTAGTTGCAAAAAGTGCTGGGCTGGAGCCGCCATGCTTATTTTGGTTTATCAAAAGGCGCGTGGGCGCCACGAGGCTATATAACTGATGTCTTCTATGTAATAGAGGGAGGGACAAGGTAGGCAGTTAGTTTGAGATAAAACAGAAGTAGATCATAGAGATGAAAGGATGTAGATAAGAGGTAAATAAGAAAATGGGCTCAAAACACGAAGGACAGATCATAATTGTAATGAGGAAGGATGGAAGAAAAGACCTAAACACGAAGGAACAAACAAACAAATATAAGAACGGATGAGAACAAGACTTGATTGAAAAAATTAAAATTTAATTTAATTCATTTTGTTTTCGAAGAAATGTATGATATTGGGAGGGTCTAACGAAGAAAAGCAAGGGTAAAAGATTAGAGGAAGGGGCAAAATATATACAGGGCGTCCCACGGCTATGCCACATGGAGGGAAAGTACATTGGATATTGTAGATGGAACATTTTACTGAAAGAAGATATTATTTGAATTTAAAAAAACAATTTAAACTGCATTCACAGTATTTAAATAATTTTATGGTTGAACCGGGAATCGAACCCGTTACACGAGGAAAATAATTACCCTGTAGCTTTATCATACTGATCGAAAGGCTTCATAATAAGGATTATTTTTTGCTAAATAACATAGTGTCAGAAATAAAAGGAAGACCATCAATTTTAACATTTTTAATACAAAATTAGTCAATTTATCACGTGTAAAGGGTTCGATCAACCATAAAATTATTTAAATATCTGTGAATGCAGTTTAAATTGTTTATAAAATTAAATTAATGTGTTCTGTCAGTAAAATGTTCGATCTACAATATTCAAGGTACTTTCTCTCCATGTGACATAGCCGTGGGACGCCCTGCTCATAGCATGGCAAAGTATTCAAATGCACTAAGGATATAACAATACCTGGCAACGGCCGGAAAGCAGTCATGGTTGAACAGCGCTCCAGTAGGATATATAGCTACAGCAATATGCTGTGCGCGCGCGCCCCTGAAGAGGTGCCCTTCCCCCGCCCCGCTGCCGCTCCGCAGAGTCTCGAATACCTCGTGCGCGTTAAACTGTAGGAGCTGGAGGTTCCGTACAATCACGGCTACTACTGACCAGCGCGCTGTGGAAACAGACCACGATGCTTTAAGGCAATCACATACGGATATTAAGGATGGCACCAAACCGTCTGTAATCGTAAGCGGTGTTCGTTAAAATCTGATTGTTTGGAAAGTTTGACGAGCTTCTATGGGATGACAACTGCCGGCGCCTTATTAAGAGATGACCGGCCTGTGATCATATGTTGGTGCAACCGACCCTAAATATGTAATATATTCGAAATTGCGCCAGCAGCAATCCTCAATAAGTACTTTAAATAGTGCAATTTCATGATTACCAGTGGCGGCGTAGGGTAGATTGGCACCCGGAGCGGTTCTGAGCACCTTTTCCCCCTTAGACCACCAACATAACCCAGGCAGATCCTCCAGGAAGGCCCGAGGCGCGTTGTCTAGACTCTCCCTATCGTCTGGTTCACAAGCAGCCCTGAGGGCCGAAGGCCCGAAGCGTCCTATCAGTTACTCGCCTCCTTCCTCTTTCACAAGCAAGACGAACGAATGCAACGAGCGCCTGACTCTAAGTCTCATTCCCGCTCTCCGCTTCTTATAGCAGATTTTAACCGTACTTTGTCACCCCTTGGTACTTGGTCCCCGGGGCGGACCGCCCCCGTCGCCCCTCCTTACGCCGCCACTGATAATTATGATATACGGAATCTAAACTTAGATAATACCTCAGATGGTGTTTTCAAAAAATTCACGGACTTCTGATATTACTAAAACTCACGAGGCTCATCTGAAAACAATACTGTTTCTTGCCGTAATACGTATTAGAATTCCTTCGTCAGTTCTGTCACTGAAAATATCAGGTAGACAAAGAGAGGTATCATCAAGCAATCAATAGTAGCTCACCATTCTCCAACTCCTCAGGAGTCACGGAGTTGAAAAATCCGCTCTTCACCAAGCATTCTGTCAGGAAATACGCCACGACTAGTCTCTTGACGTAGTCCTCTCCAGTGCGTTGTTCTGAGTGGGTACATAGGGAGTATATCTATGGAAATAGGATAGATTTCAGTGTACCGAACTTCTCTCTATAATCAAGACTTAAGAATTGAGGGAAAATTCCTAATGGCATCCGATAGCTTTAGACACGGAATTTGTTACCTACTCTCAAATATTGGCACAAATTTTGCTGAAGCGACTGCCATAAGAACAATGAGATTCGTCCACGCTTAGGAAACCAACCCAGATGAATAAGAATTGAGGACTGCTTTCCATACCAAGAGTTAAAAATTGGGTGCAGAACATTTACATACA
The DNA here is from genome assembly GCA_963556455.1 of Epiblema foenella. Taxonomy (NCBI): domain Eukaryota; kingdom Metazoa; phylum Arthropoda; class Insecta; order Lepidoptera; family Tortricidae; genus Epiblema; species Epiblema foenella. Next base: position 46,856,961 of record OY747095.1, read on the forward strand.
TGGTTAATGAAAGTAGGTTACGGATCGGGATCAGGGAACTAAAGAAAAGCAAGCATGAAGTGGTAAAATAACCTGTGCTGTCTTTAACTCTCCATTCTCCTCGTCCTCAATTTTCTGTTCCTTCTCTCCTTCTCTGTCAGCCATCTTGAGTCCCTTCTTACTTCTATTAAGTCTCTCCTTCCTAGACTTCATCTTAGCCTTCCGCCCACCTTCAATGTCATCGTGGGTTAGGGATGCAACGTCGCCGGAGACGTGACGTGTATAGACGTCGATAACAGCAGCGAGACCGAGCTGGGTGACCATGCGCAGCGCGATGTGACTTAAGATGGACATTCCTGAACCTGGAATAGATAATAAAGCACAATACAATACACAACATTTAATATACGTCGGTAAAGACAAATAAAGACTCTTTTGTCGCTAAAAAATCAGAAAGCAGAGAGAAATTCTAATTTGTTTCATCAATTATGGCACACTCTACTGCTATCACCGATACTTAAAGTCGTGGCGGAGTTGTAAGGTATACAAATTTTAAACTGCGGGGCTAGACTACCGAGAAACTGATTCAGTTACCGATGAGAAGAAAGAGACTGTGTGATGTTGGAGCTTGTTGTTGTTGAATCCTTCTCGCGCCAAACTAGGATCGCAGAAACCTACTCATTTAAACAATATCCCTGTAACCAACTAGACTTTCGTCAATCACATGGACCGGGTGAAGGACAGCACCCAGGTTTTAAGGACCCTAAAAGCTTACCTATGAAAAGGTCCAGGAAAGTACACTCATGCTGGTGATACACCATCCCCTTATCACGACAGCGAAGCGAGCAGAACGCGACGCCTGCGCACCTAGGGCACCAGACTGCTGCCTCTTCCGCACATAACGATAACCTGTAAAGCAAGTTTTATTTGAGTATGGGTCTCATCACTGGCTTTCCGGTGCGTCAGCGTAGATGATGTGTGACGTCAGATAAACATTATGATGAATCCGGTTAGACCTAGTGGGGACTTCATAGCACATTTTAATTGGTTCGCAGATATGCCTCAAAAGGTTTTCCTTCACCGAAACCTTTAAAATATATACCTTAAAGATTGAGATCTGGCTCTAAGACCTGACTGACCTATTTTGTCCTTGTCTATCGCGCTAACGTCAAAATAAAGCATCCGTCACTTTCTAAGGGGTGTAGTGTTGAGAGCCAGAACTCGAGTCGTTAAAGCTACGAGGGGCGTTCAAAATATTCTCGGTATTGGAATGAAAACAAACAAGTATGAACAGTTTGATATTTTTTATTTTTCAATATACTCCCCCCCTATGTTAATACACTTAAAAGATCGATCAATTATTTTTTTTAATCCCTCATAAAAATATTTTTTATCCTTGGTATAAAAGTGCTCCTCTACTGCCGCCTTCAACGCCTCATCGTCAAAAAATCGACTTCCACGCAGATCCTTTTTGAGATTGGGGAACAAAAAGAAGTCGCTGGGGGCTTAGTCCGGACTATACGGTGGATGAGTTATAGTTCCGCACCCACATTCAGCAATAGCTGCCTTGGCAATATGAGCAGTATGGACAGGGGCGTTGTCATGCAGAAGCAGAATACTTTTAGACAACTTTCCTCGCCTTTTTTCTTTTATTGCGTCCCTTAATTGATGTAGAATATTCGCGTAGTACTGTCCCGTGATATTTACACCTTTTTCTTTATAATCGATCAACAATACTCCTTCACAATCCCAAAATATTGTTGCCATGACCTTGCCAGCGGAAGGGACGACCTTGAACTTCTTGGGATGAGCTGAACCCTTAATGTGCCACTGCATGGACTCCTGTTTACTATCTGGGTCATAATGATGAACCCAGGTTTCATCTCCAGTAACTATCTTTTGCAGCACCTCATCAGGATTTTCACCACACAGGTCAATAAAATCGGAACAGCAAGCTGCACGCACATCTTTTTGAAGTCGAGTCAGCATTCGCGGAACCCATCTTGCACTGACCTTTGACATATTAAGATGGTCATGGATAATGTCATGTACGGTACCAATAGAAAGATTGGTTACTTGAGCTATTGATTTTATCTTCACTCGACCATCTTCCAATATAAGGTTTTCCACCTGATCAATATTTTCTTGTGAAGTAGCTACTACAGGCCGGCCAGGTCTAGGGTCATCTTCAATACTCTCCCTGCCACGTTTGAATTCGCTTGACCACTTTTGAATTGTAGATAAAGAAGGAGCAGACTCACGGTAAACACAATCCATTTCCTCTTTTATGGTTTTTTGGTTTTTACCCTGTTTCGTCAAGAATTTTATTACGGAACGATGTTCTAATTTCGTTAACATTGTTAATTCACTCATTGTGTTCGTGTTTGTTCAGAAATTGCAGAAAAACAAAAGAACATCTCGGTTTGAATTATACTTTTTTTTAATGTCAAAGAATGATCCTTACCAGCCAGTAACAAAACAAATTCAAAAAGAGGTTATAAGATATCAATACCGAGAATATTTTGAACGCCCCTCGTAAGACTAGCCTTTTGCCGTACTGAGAAGACTCGTGTTCGCTTTCACGGTTCGAGTCTTCAAGACTTGGCCGAGTTGCTTGATACTACAGCACTAGTGTCAAAGAGTGGCGGATGTTTTAACTTTTTTTTAAGGGATTGCTTTTAGCCAGCATCTAGCCAGGGGGCAAAGATGAGGCCGTAGGTGAAGCGAGCTCGCTCAGAAAACGCCTATTTACTTGTGCCTTTATAAGATTATGATGATACATGAGCATAAACAGCTACCTGGTGAAGCAGTGTAGACAATGGGTCCCAAGGTGGTCTGGCAGCAGACAGGCTGCGTAAGGGTTCTCAGCTAACACCACGTCGCCTGGCCGGAGTGGCGCGCGCGCTGCTGCGAAACGTCCCTGACAAAACAAATCGAAATCAAATAAAATGATTATTATCTTAATTGTTTTTTAAATTCAAATAATGTCTTCTTTCAGTAAAATGTTCCATCTACAATATTTAAGGTACTTTCCCTCCATGTGGCATAGCCGTGGGACGCCCTGTATATTGGGACAAGTACCTGGGTGGATCAACTATTTTTTGTTGCTCGTTACCATGGTTACGTCTCCTGAGTCACTCTTTAAAACTGTGATTTTATAGGATTTAAATCTACCAAAATAAACTCATTTAGCGATGAGCATAAATCGCTTTAGACGCATAATGACCTAAAGTCGTGAAATGTCCTAAACGCAAAATACCCCAAACGCAAAATGTCATAACTGTTATATCACCTAAACGCATAATTACCCAATCGCAAAATGACTGAAACGTATGTGGTCTTAAATGTCCTAAACGCATAACACCCTTATCGCTTAATGACCTTTGCAATATAAGTTAACCTAAATGTGAGTTTTCTGAAGAAACAAGATTCCGTAGGCTACGGTGACTGCTTAATTTAATACCATCAGCAGGCTGTAAGCTTTATAGCCACTACCAAAAAATCTTATTTCAAAATATCGTGGGAATAAAAAAAACACACACAATATCTTAAAGACAAGGTTTATTGAAACAAAATACAAAAATAAACGCTCCTAATGCATACCTTATCTCTTCGGCATAACTAATTTACTCTTACGAACGAACAAAAAAAACAAGCTTTGTTATGTAATTCATACCATGCACAATTTTAATAACTTCGGTTTTTATTCTTGAATAGTTTTAACTTAACAAAAATAATTTTTCGCAGGAACTGTATGCCACTTAATTGATTTTTTCTCAGTTTCTTCAACAGTAAACTATACATCTTATCAAACATAATATCGCATTTTTGTCTATTGGTTGCACAAGTGAACACTTTTTCTGACTATTTCGACTTCTGACGACTCGTAAATAGATTCTTCCATCTGTGATGCCGACAAATGCATTAATGTTACTGTCGCACTGCAATAAGCTCGATGCACACATCTCCACACGCTGGTGCCATTTTTGTTAACTCTACTGAGTTTATTATAACGGTATCCGTTATGTAGTAATGTCGAATTTCCTTTCTGATTTGTAGAAAATATTATTTCTTCCTCCATTTCTACAATATTACCGCACAATGATGACCTAGTGACGTAAAACAAAACACAAATACGACAAATGATACTGAATAAAAGGAACTGTCTGAAGTGGCCATGATTAAGGCGAGATACGCTATTATTCTAAGAAAGAGGTTGATAATTAGTATATTACGCTACAAGTGGAGTGTTTTAAATCGACACGAGTTGCGAATTACTTTTTCGCACGTGTATCGTACAACGTTTTACAGTACATATGGCCCGTAAAATTTTTGACATAGTTGCGTCATGTGCTTATTGTCGCACTAGTGCGGTAATGTAACACCATATCTACTGTATAACCTGTGAATACTTCATAGGATAGCATTAGTACACATAATTCATAGAATCATAGAATGCATAATTATGTCTGCACGGTTTTAGAGCATTTTGCGTTTAGGGCGTTTTGCATTTAGGGCATTTTGCGTTTTAAGACATTTTGCGTTTAGGGTAATTTGCGTTTAGGGCATTTTGCGTTTTAGAGCATTTTGCGTTTAGGGCGTTTTGCATTTAGGGCATTTTGCGTTTTAAGACATTTTGCGTTTAGGGTAATTTGCGTTTAGGACATTTTGCGTTTGAGACATTTTGCGTTCGTAATATAGGTCATTATGCGTCTAGTGCCATAAATCGTGGACATGGGTCATCTCTTGAGCATGCTTGAACCCATATTATAAACATTTTTCTAAGAGACTCTGTTACTATTGTCTCCTTGCTGACGGGACAGAATAACAACAAGAAAAAGTTGATTGGCCCACCTATATTATACCAATAGACACATTAGACAATATAAAAAGTGTAATTTTAACACATTACTAAGTAATTGGTTGCCAAGAATTTGCCAAACCATACATTTTCGGAAACATAAATGTGGCAAATATTATTTTGCCAAATTATCATTCGCCGGAACGATTTTTTGGGACACATATTAATGAGGCCATCCGTAGCAGAACCAAAGTAACTGATATAGCCTTTTGAATCGCTAAACTCAAGTAGCAATGGGCGGGGCACATTGCACGTAGAACCGATGGCCGTTGGGGCCGGAAGGTTCTCGAGTGGCGACCACGGACGGAAGGCGCAGCTTGGGTTGGCCCCCCACAAGGTGGACTGATGAACTGGTAAAGGTCGCGGGAGTCCGTTGGATGCGGGTGGCGCAGGACCGGTCATTATGGCACTCTTTTGGAGGAGGCCTATGTCCAGCAGTGGACGTCTTTCGGCTGATATGATGATGATGATGATGATGATGATAGTTTGAGACATGAGAATTACCTATTATATAAAAAAAAATTTTTTTTGGGACAATCTTACACAAATCGACCAAGTCCCAAACTAAGCAAAGCTTGTACTATGGGTATATAGAGAAATATGTACTGAAATACATAGAAAACATCCAAGACTCAGGAACAAATATTCGTGTTCATCACACAAATAAATGCCCTGACCGGGATTCGAACCCGGGACCTCCAGCTTCGTAGGCAGGGTCACTACCAACTGGGCTAAAGCGGTCGTTAATTTAGTGAACCCGTTTTAGTGTCATGATTTCGGATATATTAAAGAAATATTGTTAGTAACTGTACCTTTCCTTCTTCCTCGACGATTTTGAGATATTTTGACAGCGCTGGCATGTTAGGCTTGCAGCCGCCTGCGAGAGTGATCTCTGTAACAATATCCAACATCAATTTATGATCCATGAAACTTCTGACTATGAAAGAAAGAATAGTAGATTGACAACCAAGGGTAATTCTTTCGAGCGATAATAGTTCAAGGGTGAAATGGGTGCTTTCACCCAAGTTAAACACTCTACTAAAATTTAGAATGAAGGAAAAATTGAAAAATTTAGGCACCGAGCAGGATTCGAACCTGCGACCTCTCGGCACTCGCGGCCAGTCGCTCTAGCCAACTGAGCTATAGGTGCAATCCCCCCTTAAGGCCTCCCCCCTCCCTCCCTCCCCCCTCCCCCTCCCCCTCGCCTCACTTAAGGCGTTTGTATAAAAAAAGCACTACTTTTCATTTCGCCTATGAGGAAAATAAATGAGAAATAAAAGTAATAGTAAATGATATTCTAAGGATTCAGTAATAAAAACACGCGCTGCAGCAACCAGCAGCCGCTGCCTATAGAACTTAAAACTTTCCACCCTAGGGTCGGAAAAATGACTTAAAACCCGGCTATCAACGCCTGAAAATCGAATTTTCCGAACAGAGGGCCTACTCGAAATCCGAATTTCGTATCGTGCCGTTCCTTTCACTAATGTAGTGTTTAACACGAGAGCGAAAGGGACAGCACGATACGAAATTCGGATTTCGAAGGGAGAGATGAAAAATACTTTTCGTAGCAGAAAGATATAAATACACACAAAAAAAGTTAAAATAAATACAAATCTTATGAGTACGTTCGGTAACATATAGGACATTTTTATAGGGTCAGTTTTTGGAAAATTTCGATAGGTAGTTATTTGTGAGTGCAAAGTTGTAATTTAACCGCGAGTGTGGAATTGAAACACGAGCTAGCGAATGGATTCTAGGGTTGAACTACGAGGTAGCGAATGGATGCTAGGGTTGAACCACGAGCGAAGCGAGTTGCAACACGAGGCGTAAAATAACTACAGCCGTGTAACCATAAAATAGCTGCAAATATTTTCACGACACGACCACGCGCGTGGTTCAGAACACTGGAATACTCTAAGAGTTAGCGCTTCAGTGAGATTGGTTGTGCGGCTTCAACCGAATCTTAGGTGTGAGTGGAATCGAGCTACTGGGAGTTTTGTCGCTGGTTCACTAAACCTAGCCTAGTTGAGAAGAGTCCAGCAAAAAACTCAGCTAGGCCCGACCTGGGTCGGACTGATTCTACCCGGTGTGCGGCTACCGGGACGAATATAGTCTATGTGTGTCTGTGTTGTCGCGATCGCGCGGTGGACGTCCCCGCCGGCGGGTATGCCCAAGTGTACGCTTCAAGTCTGTTGGACGCCATAAGAGCAGCGTTCCATCTTTCGATTACGTCGTCCGGTTCAGTGAGTAAGCCTAGGCCGCCGGACAGTGCGACTCTAATATGACAGAGGGGGGATCTAAGTGTGAAATGACTAACATCAAAGATTGATTAACAGCAAAGGAATATTGAACATGGAGAACCGAAGACACCTTCACTTAGCCAGCACTGTCCGTAAAGTGATAGAGTTCGAAACACCGCGATATTTATTTGATGAACTAAAATGGGTCAAAGACACAAGAAATAGGCCACTGAGAAGTCACAGAAAATTGGAGCTCATAGTTCCTAAACACAAGACAACATCCTTCAAAGGGAGTTTTAAATTTGCCGCGGAGAAAATCTGGAACGATTTACCACCGCCATTAAGAGAACCGATGCATTTCCTAAAATTTAAAAAAATGATGAAAACGCATCTACTTGAATCGCAGCGGCAAAAATAAAACTCACACTGAATAACCAAAGCTACATTCTACCCATTACCTAAATACTAAAAATATGTACCTATCTATAAGTCGTTGCATACCTTTTGTTTTTGTATTTTTTGTGTTATGGTAATAAATGTATTTGTATTTGTTGTTGTAAATGGGTGTCCAAACCTTGTGTTCCCTCTGCAGGTTCAGGCACAGGCTGGCTCATATCCAGTGCATCGAGGTCCTTCTGGAGACGTTCCCTCAAGGCGACATCATCGGCCCGAAGCAGTCTTAACGCCAGCTCGTAAGAGACCTTCGCACGTGTAGCCTCTCCACAGTCTAGAAGTAAGACGAAATTGTGTCCAAAAATTCGTAGAACAAGCGACTTTATTTTGCATTGTAGAAGATACACAATGCGATAACAGTTTAAAAAAATATTAGCCAGTACAATATCTCAAGTAAGTAGCTATAATTTGATTTACTTTACCACAGTGTTCTTGACCTAAGTCGAATAACTGTCCATCAGGATTTTGTCCGTACAAAAAACATTTAAGGATGATTCACAGTAGACCGTTCCGTGTCCGGGCCGTTCCGTTCCCGGGCCGGCCCGTCTCCGAGCTTTTTTGTGTGTCAATGTGCTAACCGTTCCGCGTCCGGGCCGGGCCGGGACCGTGCCGTTTCCGAGCCTCGGACGTAGGTAGATCGGCCGTCAAACGTTTGCATTGATAATAGAGCGACCGTTCCGTGTCCGGGCCGGCCCGTTTCCGAGCGTCACCGGGCCCGTCCGTGGCCGGGCGGCCGTTGATTTCCTGTCATAGAAAACGGGCCGGCCCGGACACGGAACTGTTTGCTATTATTGCGGTGAAAATATAGTATTTAAATATAGGTGAAATTATATAACTATTACATATATTATACTGTTTTTCTACCAGTCAACGGAAATTAATTAAACAAACTGGTCTTGAAATGAAGATTAGGCACATGGATTGATGTCTATTATGCTATGTCCGCGGCTTCACTTAATTGGTCAAAATCATTAAAGTTCAGTAACGGCGACCCGTGATTGGCCAATTTTATTACAGTTCACTAACGGCGACACGTGATTGGTCTATTTCATAAGGGTTCACTTGAAGGTAGCTGGATAGAGAAAAATATGTGATTAGTCGACGAGTAGAAAATCTAATTGGTTGACTGTACCTCTATAACAGTGTCCGGTCCTCCAATAATAGTGCGCGCGCATCTTAGCTGGTAAATGCGAGCGCAGTGCCAGCCTCAGGTCAGCGAGCGCCGCCCGCGCCCCCGCACCCCTCCGAGCGAGCAGGACGGCGCTACGCGTCCATAGGGCCAGGGCTAGGGTTGCCTCTTCGTCGTCGTCTGGAAATAAGGCAAGGACATTTCAGTGCATATGACCCCCTCTAACACGCGTGAGTTTTCAATTAACCATCCCGCTCTCTACGGAAGCTCTGTGCGTAATTTCGTAAATATTTAGTACATTTTTATTGATTGTTGGAACACTGAATCACTTATGAAAAATCTATCCGGTTATTTCCTTAGAACAATAAAAAAGTTAGGTATCGTTTTTATAAAAAAAAATGTATCACTTTACCGTTGATAATTACAAGAACTGCAGCATTAAAGTTTATTTTTACTATGATATTTTGACAGAGTTCCTAAGGCATTTTTCAATATTTTGTTCAGTTATTTCTTTTCTTTGTTTCTTTTTCAGTCTACTGTAATTTTTGTGTAGTGTAATTCTACATTACTTCTTCACACTGGAAGCTCAAACTTCAATATTTTAGATCTGTAAATGGGCCGTAAGGAGTTTTTATACATTAACTCCAGTTTACCGAGAAAATATCGTTTTCCCTTTGGGCTGAAATTGCTATGACAACAGATGACAAATTCTTCGCAATAACTAGCCGCAAGAGTCCTTATCAGTTAAAAATTGTCATCTATTTAGACGATTTTCTGATTGAACTGACACGTATTTTCTCAGTGGTACTATTTAGAACAGGACTATAGCAACCTAATGTCGTAAATTTTAAATGTATTTTTTGGATTTTTCATTAAGAAATATCGTTTCAAACATCACTCCAAATCGGCCATTTTCAAGCTAAAAACTGTGTTTTTCCGCTTAAATTCTAATACACACAATAAAATCAAAAAATGGCTATGTTACTATCTAAAACTTTAATAGAATCATCCTATCCTTTAATCACTTATTGGTGTTATCAATACTTTTGTCATAATTTGAAATCAGAACATTTTAAAACTTATAGGTCCTCTTAAAATAAAATAAAACGTTGAGCTAAATAGCACCATTAATGTTTGTTTATAACAATACCAGGATATATTTTTTTTCTTTCTACAGCCACTGCTAATCAGACTGGCTCATCCTCATCCTCGACATGGCGACAGGAGAAATGATAAACTGATGGTAAGGGAACGTACCCATACCATATAGGGGGGGGCGTGGTGGGTCCTCAAAATACTACGCTTGGTCACGGGGGTAATACTAGTAGTGCAGGGTCTTCGTCATGTAGCCAATATCCTGTAGCGTAATCTGGTATTTTTTCGAGCTACATTCAAATAACAGCACCCTTTCCGATGCCACAAAACCTTTTTCATATACTAAATCCAGGGTGGGGGGGCGTCTTGGCGTATACTACGGGTGGGCGCCAATGGGGGTAAAAAATGGTAAAAAAGAGTTCCTTAAGTAAAAGCGTCGTTTGTAAGCTGTCAACTCATTGTTGTCAGTAGGTATACTGAAATAACCTGTTCAGATTTTGAATATCTGATCATACTGCTGTAGACATTATATTTCCGAGCTCTAAATCAAATCGTCGGTCTAGAAGAATGGAAATATTGAATATTACTAGATGGAAGAAGTCAGGCAGTCGACCTCGATGTTTAGATCTCCTCGAAACGCTACCTCTCCTTCAATAAGGTTGAGTGCCATGTTTGTTATTCTTCCACCTGAACTGAGGTCACACTCTAGTGGCCAGTACCTCTCCGACAAGATTGTAGTGCAGCGGTCGTCAACCTCTTAGGAACCATGGGAGACATAGTCAGGCACGTATCCAGACTTTTGGTTCGGGGGGGACAAACATTGAAACAACCATGTGAACTGTGTAAAAATCGCTGTAATCACTGTACTATAAAAATGGCTAAAAACGTTTTCGGGGGGGATAAATCCCAACTATCCCCCCCTCTGGATACGTGCCTGCACATAGTACATAACGAAATTTGTGACTTCATCAGACAAATGTGGCACTGTCCGTCGATGAGGAAGCAACCAGGCCTCTGTAAAGGGTTGCCAATCGCTGCTGGATCAGACTGCTTACCCGACACAGGTGCTTTGAGAACCGCCTCACTGGCCAAAGCCAGCGCCCTTTCTACTGCCTCTTCCCCCTTTTCCTCGGCTCCCGCTAGCTCTAACTCCGCCGCCCGCCGCCGCTCCCGCGACGCACGCGCATCCTTCCCGCGGTATACTGGGGCGACTCGGGACACCACATCGCGGAGAGCATCCATCAACTACAACAAGGGAATCTCTGTTGGAAAAGAGACAAGTCATCGGGGCTGCTGTCAGTATGTAGAAAGATTCCTCGGATTAGTTACGTACGTAGGTAACTTTATACCTAATCTCTCCGATAAGACCCATATATTACGCGAATTATTAAAGAAAGACGTACAATGGCACTGGGACTCGAGGCATGATAGTTGTTTTAAAGCGTTAAAAAAGTGTCTGTGTAATCCTCCCGTGTTGCAATATTATGATGTAAACAAACCCGTAACTATTTCGGTGGACGCGAGCAAGCACGGCCTTGGAGGTTGCATACTTCAAAACGGGTTTCCGGTATGTTATATATCTAAGTCATTGACAAAGACAGAGCAAGCATACGCACAAATTGAGAAGGAACTTTATGCTTGTGTGTTTGCTTGTGAAAAGTTTTATACCTATATATATGGCAAAAATGATGTCACGATAGAAACTGATCACAAACCACTGGTGAGCATTATTAAAAAACCGTTAGTTAACACCCCCGCTAGATTACAACGGATGTTGTTAAGACTACAGCTCCAACTACCCACATTATATATATACTGACAGCTGCGAGATCCGAAAGTGCTCACGATCCTTGGAGACGAGGGTCCGACTGAATAGAGTGTCCCAGTGTCCCACATTTAGCGCGTCATGCCGTATGGAGTCGGTGTGATGCGCGGAATATGGGGCATTTAGAACCTTGTTAGCCTCCATTTTGGTCCACCAGGTTGCGTCTGCTTGACAGAATTTGAAATAATTCCTCCATCTGAGTGAATCACATAGTCAAGCCTCCAGCCCATGATCTGTGCGAGATTGAAGGCATTTTAACTATCAGGAATTAGACATTTGAGGAATGGTCTTTCAGACAATAGACTTTCGGAAAATGGACATTCAGGTAATTGGACCTAGGTGACCGGATCCATTTGTATTTCTTCCGTAAATAAGGCCCTATGGAACAAAACCGATGCTTGACATCGAATCATGTCTGTGTTCCGAATCACAATCACAGCCCTCAGAGCACGCACATGATCGGACCGATTCACGTGGCAATTAATGCACGAGGGGAATATCCCATGGCCAGAGGGAGACAAGTTTGTACTGGGCGGTAATGAAGAAAACCTCAGATCACATATTTGTCTCCCTTGCCTTCGTCTCGGGCGTCGTATGCCTGCGATCAGACATTCTTAATTTTATACTATACTAGCCTCAGTATGTTCTCTACATTCCTGCAGCCTTTGCGCATCAGAGAGTGGAGTGAGGGCTTGCAGCCACGCAGGCGTCGGTATAGCCGCCAACTCGGGCAGTAGCGCGCGCAGGAACCCTCGCTGCGCGCTGCACAGCGTCTGCGCGGAACACGCAGCGGCGTACGCGGCGTCCGGTTGCGGAAATCGGGACATTCTAAAAAAAAAAGTAGGACATAAGTTTCCGAAAGACAAAACTTGCAGTATCACTTCCGATAGTTTTGGTAATTACCGAAACACAGCTAATATCCATAAATCGAGTAACTCAGCGGCTCTTGGATGTCTCACCTTTTGTATGAAGAAATGGTTTTTACCATTGTGTTATCCACCTTTTACACCAATATGTTAATATTTAAGTATTTCTACCTATAAATTCCATTTATTAGGTTCAGGTACTATTTCGAAATCCTATTTTTGTACACTAATTGAATACATATCATAGATTTTTTTTTGTAATAGAAAACTGGTCATGAAAAAGTAGAATGACCCAATTGCTAGATCGGCTTCAACCAAATCGCAGGTATGAATCGAGCTACTGGGAGTTTTGTCCCTTGTTTACTAAACCTAGCCTAGCTGAGAGTCACTGTATTTAATTATATGTGATAATCCACATCGAAAGGGACCTTATGGCGGCAGGCGCTTACGTTACAGCTATTCACTATTGTATTGGAACAGCGGCAATAAAGGCGTAAGTGCCGGCCGCCATAAGGTTCCTTTCAATATGGATTATCACATATGTAGAGAGCAGGCGCGAGTTTATTTCTAACCCTTCCGTATTTCCAGCCAGCAATAAATCAGACATCACGTGTACACACAGACAATGTGATTTCTAACGAGTAGATATACTCGTACAATTGACGTTTGGCATTTGTAGATAGTCCTCTGTACTGTAGCCGAGTAGGGCACGATTTAAGTTTTTGGCCTTACCACTAAGTTTAAAATAACAATATGCTAAACTAAGGCAAAAAACATAATGGATTTCAGTGGCTCGATTCCACTCACACCTCAGATTCGGTTGAAACCGCTCAACCAATCTCACTGGAAAGTATTCAAACGCAAACTCTTAGAGTATTCCAGTGTTCTAAACCACACGCGTGGTCGTGTCGGAGGTTTTCCCCAGGCTAGTCTCCAACCGCGCACTCCTATCGCTTTATTGGGCCCGGCCTATAAAGCCACAGTCAGGTTCAAAAAAAAAATGAATTTATATAGAATTTGATGTCAACGAAATAGCCAACACAACAAAAGTTCATGATTGAATTTTCATTTGATTTTTAAATATATATAAGTTACATAATGGTGATAGTTATACAAGACGAGCCATATACATTCAGCCAACGGTGGCATGCAAAGTCAAATTTAATAAATAACATTAAAAATGATGTTAGAGCAATCAGTAAAGTCAGCTCTGGCAATTCACAGAAATGTTTAACCGGTTTATTGTATGAAGACGAAACCGGTTTTCGTGCCCTGCAGAAAACAAAAAAAGTTCCATTCGGTTCCTGAATCTAATTGAAGCCCAATTCCCGACTTTAAACATATCCGCATAGCAACAGTTTTAGCTCGGATTCATGTATAAGATTACTAATCTACTATTCTTTACCATATGAGCTATTAAAATAACAATAGTTACTTATCCTCCTGGGGTTCAAAGTGATAATACTGGGACAAAATCAGTTTGCAGTGAAAACCCAAGTATTTTAACAGAGAGTTGGAGCAATGACCCACTGTGATAGTACTAGAACAAAATATACGGTTAACCAGATATGAACAATTTTTGGTCCGGGCGTTCAGTACTTTATTAATTAGTTCTAATATTAGGACATTGGGTCTTCCTCGGAAGTACCGTCTTCGAAATTGGGTCGTAGGAGGTTATGATAACTAGAACAAATTTCTAAGTAAATCTAATTTAGAATGTTAAAGATAACTAAATTGTACCTGTATTCGCCGCGTACGCCGGTCCCCCACTGCTTCTAAAATTAAACTGTAAGCGGGCAGTTTTAGATCTGTCAAGAGTTACCATGTCGTCCCGGTAGATGTCGCTCGTAGTAGATGAAATAAAAAATAACAGCGGATAATGTGAATTGATTAATGAAATTGAAATGTAATATTGATAAATTAAAAAGATCTAAAGTAACAGGTAAACATTGTTTTGAAAGATATGATGTAACTTTAGTCGCGGTCCGAATTGTATCCGAAGAATGAAAGAACCGTGTCACATTGTGATAAAAGAAATCAAGAAGAGAAGGATGAATTAACGACCGCTTTAGCCTAGTTGGTAGTGACCCTGCCTACGAAGCTGGAGGTCCCGGGTTCGAATCCCGGTCAGGGCATTTATTTGTGTGATGAACACGAATATTTGAATATTCTGAGTCTTGGATGTTTTCTATGCATTTAAGTATATATTTATCTATATAAGTATATATATCGTCGCCTAGTACCCATAGTACAAGCTTTGCTTAGTTTGGGACTAGGTCGATTTGTGTAAGATTGTCCATAAATATTTATTTATTTATTTATTAATAGAATACAGTACTTTAATTTTATTATGAATACTTACGAAAAACATGAGAGGAGTGAATGCTTAAAATGAAACTCAAAAAAATAGTCAAAGGAGTGGTTTTAAAGTAGGTATGTAAATAAAAAAGATGAAGTTTTGGACTAAAAATGGAATATACACCACAGCCATAATAACATTATCAACCATACAAGTATGTAGTGTTGTGTTCCTGGAGGTGAGCAAGGTTGCCAGAGCTCCCGAGGATGCACTGTGTTGAGAGCGAGGGACCTAAATTTGTCCCTTCTGTTGTCAACACAGTGCATCCTCAAATTTTATAAAGGGTCGGCAATGCGTACGTGACTCCGTTGGAGTTGCGGGCATCTATAGGCTGCGGTGGCCGCTTACCATCAGGTGGACCGTAAGCTTGTTTGCCACCGGCGTTGTATAAAAAAGATACAAGGACTGCTACTTATGTAACCGGAATCCGGGTTTCAACAGTTTTAACGCTATGTATCCGAGCTTTATGGTAAAATTTTAACTTTCTTAAGGGTCCTTATCAGTTAAAAAGCGCTCATCTATTTAGGCCATTTTCTGTTTGAATTGACACGTATCTTGACATTTTCTCTGTGTTACTATCTAGAACAGGACTATTGCGACCTTATGTCATAAACCTTAATGTATCTTTTGGATTTTTCATTAAGAAGTATCGTTTCAAACATCACTCCAAATCGATCATTTTCAAGCTAAAAACTTGTTTTTTCCGCTTAAATTCTACTACGCACAATAAAAACAAAAAAATAACTATGTTACTATCTAACTTAAATAAAATTATCTTAGCCTTTAACAACCTTATTGGTATCGTCAATACTTTTGTCATAATTTGAAATCAAAACATTTTAAAACTTATAAGGCTTAATACTCACCGCTATCTATATACATTTTTTCTTATGTTGTACACAAGTATTTTATTTTTGGCGGCTTTAATATGTGATATTGCTGCATAAATGGAACTCAGTCGTGAAAATATTCGAGCTATGATTTATTACAATTTTCGGTGAGGTTTAACGCAACAACAGGGCATTAAGGGTCGGTTGCACCAACATACGATCACAGGCCGGTCATCATAAATATGGCGCCGCAGCTGTCATCCCATAGAAACTTGTCAAACTTTTGATACAATCAGATTTTAACGAACACCGCTTACGATTACAGACGGTTTGGTGCAACTCACTGGCTGAGATACGCGTCATACTCGTGAACGGGTGCTGTTTGTGGGGTCCGGTCTGTTCATGTTTGCAAGGACTAGTAACTTCGTACTAGTGTTCAGTGGAATTGACATGATGAGAGACTTCATTGTTCTCATTTGATTTTATTTTTTAGACTGACGCTCAGAGACCTTATACATCTCTGAGGATATTTATTTATTAGATTTTATTATTTTCATGTTGACGTGTTATAGATATACTTAGCTCAAAATATTTTATTATGATTAGTGTACTTACTTTATTACCTTTTACCTTGACGCTTAGAGACCTTATACATCTCTAACAAATCTCGATTGTTATTAGTTTCTTATTCTTATTTTTGACATGTAACACTACATTTAATTAATGATACTTTGATTATTGTATTATTTTTATTTGATGTACCTAGATAGATTTTGACTTGTAAAAGTGCCCTTGAGGCCTATTTGCAGAATAAATGTTTTGATTTTGATTTTGATTTTGATTTCACCCTTAGAGATTTTTTTTATTATTTTAGGAAAAAAGTGGCTTGTCGCCAGGCGAACATACCGCCCCGTAGAGGCAGCAGAATATGTGCAAAAAACTAAAAAGAACTTAAACTCTAGATTTTAAACCTACTTCAACTAAATTGTATAAAAACTCGGCTTCGTCCGGAATAGGATGCGATAAAAAACTATTTACCTACATATCCTGTGTCAACCAGTTTCGAATCGGACCAAGCTGCTCTCACAGCTTCGGTCCGGACACACTCCATCAATACATGTATTACATCCTAAACCACTCTTAGAGTTAAATTGCAAACGAGGTTATCCTACGGTGTGTTATGGATCGAACAAGTGAACCATTTTCGTTTGACATACGAAGAAACCAAGTCTAACTAAAGTTGCCAATAGCTGCAGTGACACTGCGGATATCCACTCTGACTCGCTTGCTAAAATAACATCTGTTGTTAAGCACATTGTAAAGTAATACATTACACACACTAGGTAATTAATGCATTTATTTAGATGTAATTTTTAACTTACAACGATTTTATATTATTTTAACGCATGAGGTGGTCGCCTGTAATTGATTGTGACATTTATCTCTTAAGTATTTAAAACTGCAAATCATGAAAGTATTGATGTTAACAATTGTTGGTGATCATTAAAAAAATAACTAGCACTAACAATATTCGTTTGCGGACGTTATAATCGTAGTTATGCCCTTATATCAGTACGCACTAGGAGCGTACTTGCCCATTAACGAGGGGACTAATTGGTCACCTGGGGCACGCTGATGACCTGTCAGTCACCAATCAGTGCGCCAAACATCAGGGTACAGACATGATAATTACAGACTGCGCAGGAATTACTCTGTTCCACATAGTTGCCTTTTTATTCTAGAAACTGTCTAGATTATACTATTTGTTATGTTTTTATTTTACATATTGACGATCTTTTTGTGAATTTATTATACTCTCTTGTGGCATACATTACTGTAATTCATGTTTTTTTTTTAAATTTCATATGCACCAATAAATTGCTCTGAATAATTAGATTCAATTTATGTAATATATAACTGACGATTCAAAAGTGCTTGTTGCTAGGCCTATTTGAATAAAGAATATTTTGAGTTTGAGTTTGAGTTGAGTTTAGTACTTCGGACGTTCAAAAGAGTATTATTTTTTATTTAAATGGCTCTTGGTCAGCATCTAGTCCGGGGCTAAAAATTAGCACGACGGTGAAGCGCTCTTAAAAAGATGCCTATACACTCGTGCCTTAAAAAGGTCTATTATATAGACCATATAACCTATAGGTTATATGAACTCTGAAATACAGCCGCTGGCAAGGAATCCACACATTTGATAAGATAAGATAATATAAGATAAGATAAGATAAGATACGACAAGATAAGATAAGATAAGATAACATAAATTTCAAATCAAATTTATACGCATTCACATATGATCGCCAAGAGTTACATAGGTACTGTTAAATAATATTTATACGAATATAGTGAATTAAACTATATTAATAGTTTAATCTTGGATACATAATCTTGTCAAAGTTAGTTTAAATTAAAATATTTATATTACATTAATTTTTATTTAGATCTTTGTCAAATTTAGAATAATCATTTGATAAAAAAGTAGAATACTTTTTCACGACCAGTTTTCTATTACAAAAAAATGATATCTATTGAATTAGTGCACAAAAATAAGATTTCGAAATAGTACCTGAACATAATAAAAGGAATTTATATGTAAAAATATTTAAATATTAACATATCGCTGTAAAAGATGGGTAACACAGTGGTAAAAAATCATTTTTTCATACAAATGGTGAGACATCCAGGACCACTGAGTTACTCGATTTATGAATATTAGCTGTGGTTCGGTAATTACCAAAACTATCGGGAGTGATACTCCAATTAAACCTCTTTCTAAATAACAATACAAAAGTATGAAGTGAGGACCGAGTATTCCAATATCTGCATAAAAAAAGTGTCTGAAAATTATGTACATGAAAAAGTAGTAATATTCTTTAATACTGTATAGTGTGCGATCTAATAGCACTGTTTTCAGGTTTTCAAGGGTAACCGAAAACATTTTCACTTAAATTTAGAATGAAGGAAAAATTGAAAAATTTAGGCACCGAGCAGGATTTGAACCTGCGACCTCCCGGCACTCGCGGCCAGTCGCTCTAGCCAACTGAGCTATTAGTGCAATCGCTACCCAGTTCCACATTCATCAACAGTTAAAAAAATCACTTCTTATATTTTAACTAATTTATTTATTTATTTAAATATATTTACACAGCATTACAGATTTACTCTAATACACTGTGAAACGAAACAATAACTTAAAGGAACAAAACAATGATACTAATTATCTACGTAGGTACACTAGGAAGCCTATCATCCTTCATCTCACAGAACTTCAGACACTCCCTACACACAGCCTTCAATCGCCACGCGAGCAGATCACACTCGGGTGCTGACACCAACAGGGCATTCAGCAGCGTCAGGGCGCGGAGGTGCGGCGAGTTCCTGTGCGACACAGTGCGAGCCGGAGGCACTGCTAAAAGCGGGCGCGTACGAGGTTTAAGATCCATTCGTGGGACTCCTGGAACGTGCAACCTCACAAATTGCCTCACTAGTTCTAGGCTATCTGACTCTCCCCGTAATACACGGCAAACAAAGGAGAGTAGGCTGAAGTTGCGCCTCACTTCCAAAGAGTGGAAAGTCAGAGTTCCAAGTAGAAACTTAACTTTTTTAATGTTATATGGCAATTTGTTATATAGCAACAGCCCATGGCGCTGGGAGAGCGCTTTGTCTGTTTCAGCCTATTTGGGAGTGGTATTATATCAAGCGACCTTTTGGTATTACGAGGATTACATTGAGATCGTACCTTGAATTAGTTTATGTTATTTTTCATATACATAATAACGTCCATTATATAGACAGCGATAGACGTCAGTATATTCAGGTGTTTGAAGTGGCCTCGACATCGACTCGTCTCCCTATGTTTCGTTCCCACGAGTATTCTAATGAGGGCTCTATCGTTTGTGCTCACCAGTTGGCGCCACTGTCGAGTAAGGTTTAGCTGTCAAAAATTATTATTGGTTATTATGGGCATTGTAACATAACGCCCCCCTCTACTAATATTAATACTAATTTACCCCTCCCCGAAATATATAAAAATAAAGAATAAAAATAATTATGAAGTTCTATTTGGAAGTTTTATTTGTGACGTAACTAATGGCCAGAACGTGATCGCTAGTGGTAGGACCCCCTTATTGTCGTGAACCGTAAGAACCCAAAGCTCTATGATAGTTGACGGAACCCTGAATCTCTCATCCCTTGGTACACAATAAATATTTACACTAATGTCCCTAAGACGAACTTTAAGTTTGAAGTAATAATAGTAATAAGAGGATTTTATTGAGATAGGTTAATGAGTTTTAAATAAGTTTTAGGCCTAAGTATGTATGTCAAGCTCAACGCGCCTATGTCTTAAACCTAGTATACAGAGTTGTGCTAACCCTATCAAATTAGGATTTTTAGCAGGGTTTGTAGAGATTAAGAAATATTTTGTTATTGGTTAAAAGGTCGGGCCCCTCCAGACCGCCCGAGAGATTGCTATCTCTCTCTGTTATTAAACAGAAACCAGTGGCTCTCGACCCAGACTGGACAAGCCCCCTCCAATATTTTCTAACACTATTCGGAGTGTAAAATCAATGTCATAAATTAATAACACTATGGGAGAGTTATGCTGGGATTATTCAACCGCATTGTCTCAGGACGCAACGATCAAATACCCCTTTGTAACTCTCGGGATTAGAATTTGTTCTAGAAAAAGGTGATCAGATAATTATAACAATTGAATCTACTAGTATTTCGAAATCCGCGCCAATAGATAAGGAGAAATACTGCAAGACCTCATCTATGGTGTCAGGCGAAATCCTAGCGTTACTACGCCGGAATCTGGCCCTAAATAAATCCCCTGCCAAATATCCTAACCCGGAAATATGTACTACCAATCTCCTAACTACTATCTAAGATTAGTAAGAAAATAGCTATTAAGCTAGATCGCTAGCTTGCCTGAATCTAGATTACCTACGTGGTTGTTTGAAGATTGGAATACCTATCATTTGGAGTCTATATTTGCCTATGATGAATATTCCCGATTCATTATATTACCGTATGAATTTCTCGCGACCTATAATGTAATTCCTATCTTAAACCAACCCAACGTGTACGGATCTAATTTTCCTACTTCCCTCAAAATTGTGTGTGAATTTACCCTAAATCTACCCCCATTTAGAACTAAACTGTTGAAACTAATATCCCTTACCTAGAATTTAGTTTCAATGAATGCGTATTCCCTAAACTAAGCTCTAAAGAGTTCAGTCGGCTAAACTGAGGATTGCAATACTATCAGCCTGTGTAGGTTGTCCCCCCCCTTGCGCCCGAGGGCATGGAGGCAAGAATAGGACGCCCTATTGTGTATATAAAGATAATATATAAATATATTTAACAAGTCCGTTCTCCAAATACTGCACAATTTCAACGAGCGAGGATCACCCTCTATGCTGACCCAAACTATGGCAGCCTCGTTTACGTTGCCAGCTGGACATTGTGAGAACGTGAAGGATAAATCATCTCCTGTGTTGGTATAAAGGAGATGTCAGGCCACCTTCAGACCTGATAACTACTAAGACTCTGAATCATGCCCATTGGCACCAGTTAGGCGGGCATGATTCCTCAGGTATACTGTAACCCTGGACAAAGTTCTGGCTTTTAAACGTATTGAAAATATCCAAAAACCCATTAATTTTACTAGTTATAATGCCAAAAGTGATCCCTCATGATGGGGAGAAAATCCCTCATAATGACGAACCACTCTTATGCCAATAAATTCACCCACCAAGAGATTTTACTAAGCAAGCCAGAGACCCTGACAGTCTGAGTGACGAATTCTAAGTGAAGTTAACTGCTCCGACTCGGCCTATTTATACCCTTAAACTGGGAGTTACTTGCTCGATGCGCTCGTCGCGCGCTCCAGGCCCATTTTTGTATGGAGAAAATCCAAACTCTCATAGTAAAAAGTGGGGATTTCATAGAAAATGCTGCGTGCTCATCGAGATCAAGGTGCTTAAAGTACTCAGGGAGATCATCATGATCAACAAATCACACTTTTGTGAGATCCAACTACCAGGCCACCATAATAGACGAAGAGGTTACAGCTTATAAGTTGTAATTTATTCAAACAACGTCATCAACCAATTAAAACCTTAATGGGCGCGGCCAAAATCTATTAGTCAATGATTGGCTATGTCATTCCGATATATTTACCTATGTCTCTTATATACAACATTCCGCCATTTTGAGACCGAACGAAAACCCCACCTACCCACAAGAAAAATTTTACAGTATTCACCTGGACTAACTTTATCCCTTTGTTAATAAGACTGAATCTAGCTAATCAGCTGACAAAACACTCTATAGATTTGATCCTTAAGACCGACATTTGCGAATGCGCATTCATTCCACGCTTGTTATGCCGCCCTAGTAAAATTAACGAGAATCTTGTTTTCAAAGCAGTCTTATTGATTACTACGTCAGCCGGTATATAGGTATTTAGGAAAGATTGCTAGACTTTCGTTTCACGAACTAATGTATTCCCGATACATTAATCATTTCCTCATATTATTTACTTATAAAGGCATTTCACTTAGGGAAAAAAATAAGGTTTAATTAGCCCCCTATTCTAAGTCTATTACATCTCGCCCCCATGAAGCTTTCACAATGAAATACTTATAATATTTCATGAAGAAACTTCATCCTAGGTCCTTGACTTGTTGGAAATTCCCCATCCCCGTTTAATCGCGTGGTGTGTATATCCAATACTAAGCGATCACCAATGTCCAAAACACCTGATGTAACCTCATGAATTCCAGTCATGAACCATGATAGTCATTTCCCCAAGTTTTTCCGTCTTGTCAGAGATACCGGGTTGTGAGGCCGATAGGTTCTAATAACCCGAATTCGCAGTATCATGTTGGATGTCTAGATCTGGCTGGGCATCTTTCGATCCATGTCCACATTGTCCGGACGCATGATACCCCAAAAGCTCCCCATACAAAACAAAAAAGTGTTTGGAATAGGTACTGAGGCTCTCAGACTTCATTACTCAATTCTGGCCACATTCAGGTTGTTTTGTCCACCCATAATCACCGGTTCTTGGTGATTGTTTCATGTTTGCAAAGTAAGTCAAATTTTATAATAATGTTGTAATGATAATACCTTTTTGTGTTTTGAATTATATACCTGTTAACCCATACCTTGTGTAAAAATTATTCAACCAATCCATAATTCAACTTACTTCACAAAACATGAGGTGTGTAGAAACCATCGAATGTGTTCAGTATTAGTCACCAAAATCTACCCGTTTACAATGGGTCGAACTGTTCATGACAGTTTTAACCTACTAATAAAACTTTAGTGACTAGTTGTGTCTCGTTCCCCCACAAATTCCAACAATCCAAGTTTGGATTATATTCCAACTATTGTCAGTCTGTATCAGTCCATTTTCACAAAAAAATAACATTTCTTCTCACTTCAAAACATCCCTTCATGCCATCCCTCCTTTTTGCTTCATATTAACACTGTCTCTCACCATATCACCTTCCCTTCCTCTATCGCCAGTTTATCTGACCTTTACAGACCGCCAAAGCCTTCATAATATAATCCTTAAGGAAATAATTTGACTGACCCATTATTTACCTTGCAATGCAATAAACCCCCATTTGCCTTTAAATCGTATCCAAAAGTAACACAACCCCCGCATCGCGCCGTCACATCAGTATACCGCAAACGAAAATAACTTATGAAACAATGAATAAGAAAGCTTTTACCTTAAAATTGGGGCCCCGCTTTGGTAATCCAATATTAAACACACTAATCTATCACTTTTGCAATGATTACACGCACTGTTACGAATATTATATTGATTCACTCTTGGATCTAGACTCCACATCACTACAATTATATTATTTCCTATTTGAATTACACTATTATAATATGTAAGTCTCCCAAACTTCCGAATAACTAGTTAAAATAACACCCGCCTTTATCCAATGTCAAAACGTCAACTAATAGTCAGTGTTGCCAGGGCCGTTGGGACGAAAATTACGTTTCTTTTCCTGAAAAGTTACATTTTTAATGCAAAAGTTAAATTTTATATATTTTTCATAATTACTTGTCAAAACATTCGGTTCTAAGAAACGAGTCGCCAATACAGCTACAATTCGGCGAGTTCGGCGATAGAATTACGGCGAGCTGATGGGCGGTGTCTCAAATGTATACAAAGTGGCAAGAGACGGATACACAGAGTCGTACTATGTAGGTTATTTTGTCACCTGAATGGAAGCCTATAAATTGTCCCGCTTGATCCCGGTCAGATACAATACCTTTCTTTTGTAAATACAGTCTCATTATTCTCAAAAGTTACGAAAATTTCCCTTACAACAGAAGCCACCTACATGTTACGCGAGCCGGTCGAAAAGTTACGAAAAATGTAAGAAATGCAACCATCCGGCAACACTGCTAAGAGTGCCGAGGTTGTGTTCCGTTCACAAACCATTCTAAAGTACCCCTACACACATACCCGCTATACCGTAGTGATAATATTATCGCGATATTTCAAAAGCCATATGGACTTTTACTTCAGTATTCAACAATACTCACGATACATACATCGTTATTGCGAAACAAGCTATAACGTCAAGGCTGACTATGTTTTGATGAAAGAGACAGCTATATTGCACTTGTTATAAGGGAGAATAGAAAGGCGAAACGTTTCGTCCTTAGCTTTTTACTTGGCCGTTTATAGATTCTAGTACCCAAATAGTGAAGCAAAACTATTAGTGTGTAAACCGGTCGAATAGCGCAGTTCAAATTTTATTTGACCATTTTTCTATTTATTTTTTCCCACTCCGCAATTTGTTGATGCTTCCAAAGCTACTCGTAACTATATTCTGTAACAACCTTTATTTGTCTATAAATCCATTTTTCTAACCTTCTAAAGATGTTATTTCTCCCTTAGGCAATTTAATGCGCGTCCATTGAAAGAGAAAGATATCAATACTTCTATCCCCCTCTATCTATTAATCGAATTTACTGTAGACGCGACAAGCAAACAACAACACCACAACCGAGCGAGACGGTCATATACATTCCCGTATAAGAGCGACAGAGAGCTACACACCATCTGTTGTCCTTGTCACAGCCTCACCTCTTTTTCCCGAGTAGAACCTTTTATATGATACCTGTGCCCAAATACGTCACACAAGCAATTTCTCGTCAGGGTTAAAGAATTAGATATGATAACCCGGCAGCCATTTTAAATCAATTCTCAATCTATCTACATAAGACCCCTTCAGACACTCTTGGTAGCCCGTGTATAGGATTTCTCTAAGAATTTAATATTGCTTTAGTTACTCATAACGCCATCTATCATTTGACTGTGGAACCTCCCGTTCCTAAAAGAGGGAAAACTACTTTGTGTTTTAATGATAATTTGTAAAAATATAATGGAAAACGTCTCCCTTTCCCCTTTTAATATTGACACGATACAGCCCAATTTATTTTTATAATCCTATTGTATGTTATTATTTATTTACGCTCAATTTTATCCCCGATTGCTATAATGCCATCTCGCGTCGAGTAGCGTTTCAATTAGGTAAATGAGTGACATCCGACCGAATACTTAACCATTTTTCTAGAACATTCTAACATAATTCTAGAATGCATTACTACGCCATCGATATTTGTTGTTGAATAGGATAGTGCGAGAGAGTGAACGAAAACGTATCTCTTGTCCTCTTCTGATCCTGATATACTCTTTCACTTTTAATGCAACCTAGAACTAAGTTGTTGCGACATCTGTTGCTGTGTAGCTACATGATTATCCCAACCGTACCTGTTGTTGAGTAGAGTAACTATAAGCTAACCATAGATAATCGATCTAATTCGTTCGTGTATAATACACTTAAATACTTTCCCTCGTATTCATAAAACTTAACAAACCTCTGCTAACTAATATGTCTGTTGTCACTGTCTCACAAGCACATGTGTCAACGCGACAGATAAGGACAAACGAACTTTAGCGGCTAGTTAACTAATATAAGTTTAATAGATGTTTACGAATAAGGGGGTTTGTTATTATTATTTGACAATATTATTTTCTTATTTATTAAATATGTTTTTTGAATATATCTACCTAAGATAAACAATTTATCATAAATAATTTATTTAGCTAAAATCGACCATAGCGTATGTTTTTTTTTTTTTTTTCATTTGACATTAGTGGTTTCGTTTTCTACCGCGAAACTTAATAAAACGTCTGCCCTGCCGTCCCGTTGTTAATTTGATACCAAAATAATTAGTTTCTTTGTGTCGGTAATAGTTTTAACTGAATAACGGAATGCCTAAGCCTATGGAAATTACTACGTTCATACTAATCAAGACGCATAATGAAATGAAATGAAACTACTTCGTGTTTTCAAACAAAGATCATGGTTACTACTGTGTTGAAGTTATCCAATAACTGGTAAGTCAGTTTCGTTTTACTATTACGCCTACCTATTGATTAAAATAATTTACGCATATCCACTTTGCTGAATAGTTCCCGTACTTGCTTACTTGAAAAACGTCAAACTTTTGTTTGGAACAAAGTACTTATTCATAATAATAATTGAAAACACTCAATTCGAAACCAATAATTCACTGTTATACTATACTAGGTAGTAAATTAACTATAAATCGGTCGAAAATGTTATGCAACAGCTATCTGCTCGAAATGCAGTTTTTTTTTTATTTTTTCAGAAAAGTAGATTTTTTTGGGAGCTTTTATTATGGGTTAAAAAGTTCTTATCTGCAAATACCATGTATGATCATATTAATGATGATGAGATCTCGGCCGCTTTCTGTCTCAATGATAAACTACAATTGACTATACCGTTTATAAGTGAACATATGTTTCCCAGTCCGTCAAAATGTGTGAGACCTGATCACTATTGGAATTTTCGCTAACCTACTTCCTATCTTGTCTCCAAGTTGACTAGTTTTGTTATAATGAGACACTATAACTACTTCAAAACTTTACATAACTTGGATACTCCATTCATAAAAATAAATAATTGTTCCTTTATTATAATATATTACTATATTACCCTTTTTTTTTCAGTTCAATGATGATTAAGCCTACAACTAGCAATGATCTATCCATTAAGTTGATAACTTGATGAGCTACAAACAACACAGTCATTTTGTGGAAATTTGTTCCGGCCCGCTAACTCCAAAAATACTACTGCCCTTTCTTCTACCAAAATATATGGATGACTTGAAACGTAAGTACATGTAATTAAACAATCTATTGACTATAACCAAATTTGAAGAATACTCAGTACAACCCTAATGTACCTAGTCAAATTTCACCGTGCTTTCCGCAGACCCCCAGTCCATTCAAAGATTTTGCAAAAAAAACTCAAATTATACTCCCAGTGTCTAAAATATTTTGTATAAGTAGTAATTTTATTTATTCCCAATGTCTAAAAGTACATATATTAATGATACTCTCTTTTAATGCTAATTTTTATACTTTTTCATTTTCAGTTGTGAATGTTCAATAGCGACTTGCTGGATGATTGACAAGCTACTTATTTTCTAACTACTGCAGTACCCTGATGGTAATTATGTCATTTATTCTGTATGTAATGGTAACACATTTTTGTTTGAAGACAAAACTAGTGCCTACGCCAAGTCACGGGATCAGACAACGGACTCTCGATATGCGACTATACTGGTATAATTAAGATATTGATGATATCCATATAACTTTGAAAACATAAACTAGTGCCTACGCCAAATCAATGAACCCCGGCGATCTCCCAACATAAAAGTGCACTGTACAACTATGATATTGATGATGATGAACTTTGCACAAAAGATCCCATTGGTTCGAAGTGCATTCTTAAGGGCCCTCATCTAGATAGGATAAGATAAGATAAGAGAAGATGATGATGAACTTATGTAAGTTATAACTAACGCCCCCAATATACTAAACTCTTATTTTCTTAACTTCTTATTAATGAATACTTGTCGGCCCAGTTGGTATCGACCCCACCCATAAAGCCAGAAGTCCCGGATTCGAATCCCGGTAGGAGCAGCAAAACAAATCCACCGATATTTATTGTTATTTACTATAAACTAGTCAAAATCATAATAATGATCGCGTCTATTTGCATTCAACTGTAATAATGTAAAACATTTTGTTAAGAGGCCTTATAAATTCCTTAATGATTTGATTTCAAATTGACAAAAATATTATCAGTAACAATAAAGCGATTAACGAATACGATGATTTTATTAAGGCTTTTAGATAGTAACACAGCCATTTTCCGATTCTACTACGTGTATTAGATTTTAAGAGGAAAAACACAGTTATTTAGCTTGAAATCTGTAGATTTGGAGTGATGTTTGAAACGATACTTCCCAATGAAAAATCCATAAATATACATTTAAAAGTTATGACACCAGATCGAAATAGTCCCGGTTCTAGATAACAACACCGAGAAAACGTCAAGACACGCGTCAATTCAATCAGAAAACCGCCCAAACAGACGACCGTTTTCAACTGATAAGGGCTCTTAACTCAAACGTTGTAAACTAACAATATGTAAACTTGTCCCTAGCGCCGATATATTTTCGTGTTTTCCGCGACCATATGCTTATTTATTTTTATTGCGTCTAACAGTACCCTAAGTGCGTCGTCTGTTCCCTAGTTTTCGCAGGTCTACCCGTTTTAGTAATAAAAAATAACTTAATTTTTTCGCCCCCAGTTTTTATTTTCTTATTATTTAATAATAGTAAACGTTTCATTATTTTCAGATACGGATTCTAACAACTAGCTGCCCGAGTCCCTAGCAAGATTAATGGATGAGAGAACCAGACCCCGTGAAAATCACATCGCTTGCACTGCAACAAACTGTAGCCTCCAAAGAGACTACTGAACTTAAAATTAGTACTTCGCTTGCCGAACCGGAGCCCTAGGGCTTCGGAACATCGTGGTCACGGCTTCACCAAACTGTAACATAACGCCCCCCTCTACTAATATTAATACTAATTTACCCCTCCCCGAAATATATAAAAATAAAGAATAAAAATAATTATGAAGTTCTATTTGGAAGTTTTATTTGTGACGTAACTAATGGCCAGAACGTGATCGCTAGTGGTAGGACCCCCTTATTGTCGTGAACCGTAAGAACCCAAAGCTCTATGATAGTTGACGGAACCCTGAATCTCTCATCCCTTGGTACACAATAAATATTTACACTAATGTCCCTAAGACGAACTTTAAGTTTGAAGTAATAATAGTAATAAGAGGATTTTATTGAGATAGGTTAATGAGTTTTAAATAAGTTTTAGGCCTAAGTATGTATGTCAAGCTCAACGCGCCTATGTCTTAAACCTAGTATACAGAGTTGTGCTAACCCTATCAAATTAGGATTTTTAGCAGGGTTTGTAGAGATTAAGAAATATTTTGTTATTGGTTAAAAGGTCGGGCCCCTCCAGACCGCCCGAGAGATTGCTATCTCTCTCTGTTATTAAACAGAAACCAGTGGCTCTCGACCCAGACTGGACAAGCCCCCTCCAATATTTTCTAACACTATTCGGAGTGTAAAATCAATGTCATAAATTAATAACACTATGGGAGAGTTATGCTGGGATTATTCAACCGCATTGTCTCAGGACGCAACGATCAAATACCCCTTTGTAACTCTCGGGATTAGAATTTGTTCTAGAAAAAGGTGATCAGATAATTATAACAATTGAATCTACTAGTATTTCGAAATCCGCGCCAATAGATAAGGAGAAATACTGCAAGACCTCATCTATGGTGTCAGGCGAAATCCTAGCGTTACTACGCCGGAATCTGGCCCTAAATAAATCCCCTGCCAAATATCCTAACCCGGAAATATGTACTACCAATCTCCTAACTACTATCTAAGATTAGTAAGAAAATAGCTATTAAGCTAGATCGCTAGCTTGCCTGAATCTAGATTACCTACGTGGTTGTTTGAAGATTGGAATACCTATCATTTGGAGTCTATATTTGCCTATGATGAATATTCCCGATTCATTATATTACCGTATGAATTTCTCGCGACCTATAATGTAATTCCTATCTTAAACCAACCCAACGTGTACGGATCTAATTTTCCTACTTCCCTCAAAATTGTGTGTGAATTTACCCTAAATCTACCCCCATTTAGAACTAAACTGTTGAAACTAATATCCCTTACCTAGAATTTAGTTTCAATGAATGCGTATTCCCTAAACTAAGCTCTAAAGAGTTCAGTCGGCTAAACTGAGGATTGCAATACTATCAGCCTGTGTAGGTTGTCCCCCCCCTTGCGCCCGAGGGCATGGAGGCAAGAATAGGACGCCCTATTGTGTATATAAAGATAATATATAAATATATTTAACAAGTCCGTTCTCCAAATACTGCACAATTTCAACGAGCGAGGATCACCCTCTATGCTGACCCAAACTATGGCAGCCTCGTTTACGTTGCCAGCTGGACATTGTGAGAACGTGAAGGATAAATCATCTCCTGTGTTGGTATAAAGGAGATGTCAGGCCACCTTCAGACCTGATAACTACTAAGACTCTGAATCATGCCCATTGGCACCAGTTAGGCGGGCATGATTCCTCAGGTATACTGTAACCCTGGACAAAGTTCTGGCTTTTAAACGTATTGAAAATATCCAAAAACCCATTAATTTTACTAGTTATAATGCCAAAAGTGATCCCTCATGATGGGGAGAAAATCCCTCATAATGACGAACCACTCTTATGCCAATAAATTCACCCACCAAGAGATTTTACTAAGCAAGCCAGAGACCCTGACAGTCTGAGTGACGAATTCTAAGTGAAGTTAACTGCTCCGACTCGGCCTATTTATACCCTTAAACTGGGAGTTACTTGCTCGATGCGCTCGTCGCGCGCTCCAGGCCCATTTTTGTATGGAGAAAATCCAAACTCTCATAGTAAAAAGTGGGGATTTCATAGAAAATGCTGCGTGCTCATCGAGATCAAGGTGCTTAAAGTACTCAGGGAGATCATCATGATCAACAAATCACACTTTTGTGAGATCCAACTACCAGGCCACCATAATAGACGAAGAGGTTACAGCTTATAAGTTGTAATTTATTCAAACAACGTCATCAACCAATTAAAACCTTAATGGGCGCGGCCAAAATCTATTAGTCAATGATTGGCTATGTCATTCCGATATATTTACCTATGTCTCTTATATACAACATTCCGCCATTTTGAGACCGAACGAAAACCCCACCTACCCACAAGAAAAATTTTACAGTATTCACCTGGACTAACTTTATCCCTTTGTTAATAAGACTGAATCTAGCTAATCAGCTGACAAAACACTCTATAGATTTGATCCTTAAGACCGACATTTGCGAATGCGCATTCATTCCACGCTTGTTATGCCGCCCTAGTAAAATTAACGAGAATCTTGTTTTCAAAGCAGTCTTATTGATTACTACGTCAGCCGGTATATAGGTATTTAGGAAAGATTGCTAGACTTTCGTTTCACGAACTAATGTATTCCCGATACATTAATCATTTCCTCATATTATTTACTTATAAAGGCATTTCACTTAGGGAAAAAAATAAGGTTTAATTAGCCCCCTATTCTAAGTCTATTACAGCATGAGAACGAAGTTTGCATTTAAATCATGTTTAAAACCTTAAAGCCGTACCGTAAAAATATCGCACAGTCCCGTTTTGCTCGGAAACAAGGAGGAAATAAGTGTCCGAAAGACAAAACTGTCTCAAAGCACTGACAGTCATTGACCCGTAACTCATATTTGCCATAATAAAGCTCGGGTATTGCAAATTACTCACCATATTGTGCCAATTAGATATTAACCCGCGTAACGCAACCACAAAGAGTGACATTTGACATTTCGGAGACCTCACGCTACACTAGCGCCTCTGGCGGCGAATTCATACGCGATAGCCCCCATTGCTTGCTTTTGCATCTAAGAGCCCTTATCAGTTAAAAAACGCTCATCTATTTGACGATTTTCTGATTGAATTGACACATATTATCTTGACATTTTCTCAATACGAGTATTACTCTCTAGAACAGGACTATTGCGACCTAATGTCATAAATTTTAAATGTAATTTTTGGATTTTTCATTAAGAAATATCGTTTCAAAAATCACTCCAAATCGGCCATTTTCAAGCTAAAAATTGTGTTTTTCCGCTTCACTACATAGTATAAAACAAAGTCGCTTTCTCTGTCCCTATATCCCTATGTATGCTTAAATCTTTAAAACTACGCAACGGATTTTGATGTGTTTTTTTTAATAGATAGAGTGACTCAAGCGGAAGGTTTATATATATAACATGCATCAGCATTGCACCCGTGCGAAGTCGGGGCGGGTCGCTAGTAAATCGTAATACACACATGGCTTTGTTACTATCTAAAACCTTGATAAAATCATCGTATCCTTTAATCACTTTATGGGTATTATCAATAATTTGGCATAATTTGAAATCAAACCATTTAAAATTTATAAGTCCGCTTAAGAATGTGTTCGGTTATCCGCACAACATCCCCATAATATTATACCATATGATATCATCGAATGGACATATGCATAATGGACATTAGTAGTAAGCATTATAAAAGATGATGAAAAGTGCTTCGTTAGTAGAAGTAAAACTATATTAGTAAAACTGTTCATACTCAAACAAGAAAATAATAATGTAACTCAATTAAATGAATACCACCGTAATAGTAGGTTAAGGCGTTTATCTAATACACACAGATTCTTACTACCACAAATGAGAAATGTTTACGGCATGAGGACCAATCTATATCTGCTTCCTAAAATTATAAATAGCCTCCCAACACACATACAAGATTCATACCTATCCAACCTTAGATTACTTAAAGATGTTAACAAATATTTTATGTCATGTAATAATTATGACTACGCCTTGTGATAAGTACTTTCTTCTTGTTTACCAATGAACTGAATGTAATGTAAGTCTTAGTCCGAACTCTAGCTGTAAATAAGCCATTCATGGATTTAGCAGTTAAGCAATTTCAAACTCTGCGCTAAATAATTTGGAACTTTAATTAAAACAAGAAAAAAAAGAGGAATTTCTACCAGGTAATGGTAACCAGCCGTACGTCTGGATGTCCGATGGTTGAAGGCGGAAGGTGGCTCACGGAGCTCCTGTGAGCACATTCACCGAAGTACAATTTGTAGATCGCGCACAGACATGCTGTTACTTTGCGTCTATGTGCTAGAGTCTGGCGATTGAACGGTAATAGGAATTAAGCTGCAGACTCTAGCACATAGACGGAAAGTAGCAGCATGTCTGTGCGCGATCTACAAATTGTATTGGCGATTGAACGGTAGTAGGAATTAAGCTGCAATGAGCCTCCTGGCTGCGAATTTAAAATGCCTATACCATTTGACTCAAAGTGAAAATTGAACTCGATTAGCTTTTGTTTAGGCAAAATTTTGACAAAACCCTAATCTGTTATACTGCAAAAATCGACTGAAATCGCGTAGACTTTGTTAACTACATTCGTACTGGCATTGCAACAAATGCTAGTCTATTTAGGTCTACAATTTGAATAAAATTTTAGTGATGTTAAAAAAACTTATCTAACTAGTGTAATTATTTTATGTTATAAAAACGATTCTGGATTCGCTGTTTATTCAGGTTCTAACACTCTCCTCGCTTCGCTCGTCGTCGTACCTAACTTATCTCTGTCACATGTGAGATTTCTGTTACTACCTATACGTATTAAATAAAACTGAAAAATGGCTGAAAATTTGTTCAAGTTGTAGATCGCAATATAGACTAGCATTTGTTGTTGCAATGTTAACAAAGTTTATGCGATTTCAGTCGAATTCAGTACTATAACAGTTTAGGGTTTTGTCAGGGTTTTGCCTAAACAAAAACTAATCGAGTACAGTTATCACTTTGACTCACATAGTATAGGTATTGTAAATTTGGCTCCTGGCTCTGCGATCCTCCGAGTCAAGTGCAGCGAGTTGGTACTTAGAGCCATCCCAAAGCTGACCACAATACTACATGCAAAAGGTCTCCTACGATCCGCAACCGAAGTCTTCCCTGATTGTCGCACTTGCACGTTCGTACTTAAGTGCAACAGAGAGGGAAATCGTTTGCGGTTAGTGGCAGGCGCTCATAATCGTACTTGTGGCTTGTCGGTTGTTAGACGCATTCATCATTTCCTTTTCGGTATTTTTTTTTTGAACCTGACTGTGGCTTTATAGGCCGAGCCCAATAAAGCGATAGGAGTGCGCGGTTGGAGAGTGGCCTGGGGAAAATCCAGGGGAAAACCTCCGGCACGACCACGCGTGTGGTTAGGAACACTGGAATACTCTAAGAGTTTGCGCTCCAGTGAGATTGGTTTCAACCGAATCTGAGGTGTGAGTGGAATCGAGCTACTGGGAGTTTTGTTGGTTCACTAAACCTAGCCTAGCTGAGAAGAGTCCAGCAAGAAACTCAGCTAGGCCCGACCTGGGTCGGACTGACTCTACCCGGTGTGCGGCGGTACCGGGAGCGGATTTTCGCTCGTACATGGGGCCCAGCGACGGAACACAGGATTTAAAGATTTGTTTAAAGCGTAACCAGAAATATATAACCAAGCGCCATGTTGCGGTTTCTCATTGGAACTAATTTCTTGCACTAGTAATAATTATAATGTTAGTTGTCACTTGTCAGTGTCACAGTTGCTGTTTATTTCAATGAATGAAGTTGTAAAATTTATATGATAAGTGACAAAAGATTTTCCAAAACGATTCACGGTCTCTGTTAGTATGATATTGAAAAACATACCCCCTTATTCATAAACGTCTATGAAACCTATATTAGTTAACTAGCCGCTAAAGTTCGTTTGTCTTTATCTATCACTTTGACGTATGTGCTGGTGGGACAGTGACAACAGACATTTTAGTTAGCAGAGGTTTGTTAAGTTTTATGAATAAGGGGGATAGAATAGAGCACTCGTGGCCCAGCGTACCGCGTGCGGTATGCAACATGGGCAGAGGTCAGTTCTTGGATGGCTGACCGCTTTGAGTGGTTATTAACGCTCACGTGCTTTGAAAGGCACATTCAACCGTTGATCCCGGCTGCTGTCTATGATAACAGTCGTTAAGCCAAGAGGCCTTCCGGCGGCTTGAGAACATCCTAACAGTCAAGTTGCCCACTCACTTGACAAGCCTAATTCTAATAAGGTCTGGTTTTCCCTCGGGTTGGAAAGTCAGATGGTAATCGCTTTCGTAAAAACTAGTGCCTACGCCAAATCTTGGGATTAGGAAGTGGTCCCCGGGCATCCTTCAGGATTCAACAGTACTGGGATACCGCTAGGAATCCTCCTAGCGTTAAATAAAAAAAAATCAAAATCAAACATTTATTCTGCAAATAAGCCACACGGGCAGTTTTATATGTCAAAATATTAATTTACAATTTAAGAAAGTCTGACTATAATAAATAATACATTTTTCATGTCAAAATATTAATTTACAGTTCAAGAAGGAATAATAATTTCGAGTTAACAATTATAACAAAATTAATGTCATACAGTGACGATAAACTTGCAAAGTTATCTATTACAAATATTACAACATCAGTAAAGTTAGAGATGTATAAGTTCTCAAGATTAAACAAGGAGTATAATGAAATTAATATAATATCCCAGAGATTTACATGGTCTCTGAGCGTCAAAATTAAAATTAATTTAACATTGTTAGAAATGTATATATGGTCTCTAAGTCACTGATAATAAAACGAATCCACAACAGGATGATGTCTCTCGTCAATCCCCTATAAAAAGACACTAGTATTAACGTAGTCACTATGTCCTAGCAAGCATGAACAGATCGGACTCCACAAACAGCACCCGATCACGAGTATGACGCGTATCTCAGCCATCGCCTCCCTCGACCATCTGTTAGGGAAGGTGGCGACCCGATCAACGACGCCACCGTAGGCAAAGCCCTTAAAGCGAGCATGACATATTCAAGCTGGCGGACATTAGTTATCCCAGTACTGTCATATTGTCGTGTATCATCCGATGATTGGAAAACATATAGAATACCTATATGTATATTGTATACACGTCCGCATGTTCTCAGAAATACTACTCCGAACTATTCAACCCATCTTGCCGCGGGCGAGTAATATGGGGCGGTTCATTAGACATATTTATATATGTATGTATGATATGTAGTACAATATTAATTACGTAGCTCACGTTTGGGTCTAATGGGGATTGAAAACAAATGGTTCTGCGACGCGTTTTGAAAAGGTTTTACAGCTGTATGTATTGCGATATTCTACAGTTTTACGTATCTGTGTTTAACATTGAACCAAAATTCAATATTTTCAATCTCTGTCTTAATCATACTTATTAAAACGAATAAATAGATGTCAATTTGTTGGGTACTCCAGCAGGCTTTTTGTTGTGTCTTAAGATTGTAATATATAATGTAATCTTATTATGAAACAAATGCATTCGATCCATATGGAATATGAAATACATTTTGTGTATCTGTGCCTTTACCATAAGTTTACATTACTAATCGTTAGCGACTGAGTAAAAATTGGTATGGGCAAAAGTAGAGCGCCTCTGGCGGTTACGCAATAGAACTAAGAATCGGCATACTAAATCGTTTACGCAGTCACTAGCGAAAACTGCAAACTCATGGTAAAATCACTGTTATTTTTCAGGCTTAGGGTCGATTTTTCAATCGACTGGTAAAATTAACCGTCAATTAAAATTATCGCTGCCACTTTCTAATGTCATACGAAAGAAAAGAGAGCTAATATTTATCTGGCAGATACTTTTGTGGGAATTAAAAAATTGGTTCTTAAACTGATTGTTAAGATACGATTTTTGATAATGGGACATTCTACTTTTTCATGTACGCTGTAAATTACAGACACTTTTTTTTAAATGCAGATTTTGGGAAACTTGGCCCTTTTGATAATTAACGAACCACAGCTAATATCAATAAATCGAGTAACTCAGTGGTCCTTGGATGTCTCACCATTTGTATGAAAAATGGTTTTTACCACTGTGTTACCCACTTTATACAGCAATATGTTAACATTTAAGTATTTTTACCTATACATTCCTGTTATTAGGTTCAGGTAGTATTTCGAAATCCTATTTTTGTACACTAATTCAATACATCATAGATTTTTTTTTGTAATAGAAAACTGGTCATGAATAAGTAGAACAGCCTAAAAAAAAAAAATTAAGACAGGAACATTATTATATTTTTCTTGTTATGTTAATATACATTCATTTTAATCATGTGTAAATTTTATAATTAAGGTGAATGTCCCAGTGCTCGACACCTTAGTGCCCAATAAATAAATAATAAATAAAATAAAAAGCCTCTTTATTCCTTAAAAGTAGAGAAATACAAAAAATTTGCTACATTGTTATTATTATTAAAATTTCAAATATATGTACTATATAAAGATATCATTCCTAAATTTTAATTTTATTAATTCAGTACTATTTTTATTCAAGTTAATAATTTACTAAAGAATAATGACTATATGTATATGTTGTACTTAATAATTAATTCATGTATTTTTTTTTGCGGTTTTAAGGACCCCTCCTTGGGTGAAGGCCTCCTCCAGTTTAGTTAGTGCCCAATAGATGACACCAATTAATCACCTCTGTTACAATTGACATAAGATTGAAAGTGCCATGTATAGGTTCAGTGTCGAGCACAGGGATGTTTAACTGATAATAATTAAAAAAAAAAACTTAATCTTAATAAACTTTGGCACATTTTCTTTTATAAATAGATATTGAACCAGTGCTAAAACAAATGAAAAGCTATAATGGATAACTGAAGTCGGTTCATAGACACGCGTGGTCGTGTCGGAGGTTTTCCCCTGGATTTTCCCCAGGCTACTCTCCAACCGCGCACTCCTATCGCTTTATTGGACCCGGCCTATAAAGCCACAGTCAGGTTCAAAAAAAAGTGGTTCATCGCATCATCGCTTACCTTTTTGGTAAGTATGGATCATAACATTTACATGTTAAATTCTTTGTGGTAATGTAACACGGTACCTAAGAACATACACAGAGAGAGAGATTTAGAGAGGTAGGGCACAGCAAAATGTCATCTTGCTCGAATTTGGAGCAGCCCAACTGGTGAAGTACCTCCACCTTGCAGAAAACCACAGCCATAATAACATTATCAAGTATACAAGTATGTAGTGTTGTGTTCCTGGAGGTGCAAGGTGGAGCAAGGTTGCCAGAGCTCCCGAGGATGCACTGTGTTGAGAGCAAGGGACCTAAATTTGTCCTTTCTGCTGTCAACACAGCGAATTCTCAAATTTCATAAAGGGTCGGCAACGCGTACGTGACTCCTTTGGAGTTGCGGGCGTCTATAGGCTGCGGTGGTCACTTACCATCAGGTGGACCGTAAGCTTGTTTGCCACCGGCGTTGTATAAAAAAAATATGCGTGTAAGCGAGGACCAAGTATCAGGTCGCATCGGATTGATTTTGAAACTGACTGCAGCTGTGAAGTTTCGCAAAGATCCATACAACAATGCAATACAAATATTTACCCCCTTATTCATAAAACTTAACCTCTGCTAACTAAAATGTTTTTTGTCCCTTTCTCACAAACGTAAATGTCAAAGTGACAAATAAGGACAAACGAACTTTAGCGGCTAGTTAACTAATATAGGTTTCATAGACGTTTATGAAGCAGCACGTATATATGGAACAATACTTACCATCAGGTGGACCGTAAGCTTGTTTGCCACCGACGTTGTGTAAAAAAAAAGATTATACTCAAGCCCGTGTCCCTTTTTTATGTCCCTACATAGTCCTTTCGCTTCATCACATCCATTATACTGCCCTCTAGTCTTTACACCGCCCTTCTAAACAAATCTAATCTATAAACGTAAAACCGAACAGTCCAACGAAACCTGAAACCAATAGTCGCAACCACTCAACCATCGGTCAAACAGATCACATCCCACACCAAAAACGTCCCTAACACAATCAAATTTCAAAACACTTACGACGGTATTCCCTCGAACATTATCTACGATACAGTTACGTAGCGTGACGTCACGACGGCGCCGGCGCCTCTAACCCATCCCTTTTTAACTCGGATGAATAGAGAAAAGTGAAAACGGGACGGTGATCTAGGTTGTTGAGGTGGTTATCAATCTTATCAGTAATGGTACGGTTGCACGGGCGGTTGCACGCGCATTGTGTTCGTTAGTTGTAAAACAAATTTGTTCATCTTATCACGGACACCAGGTACGCTTTGCCGCTGTAATGGCTTTAGGATATCAAGACGGATTACGAAATTTAATCATTATAATCGTTCCCAATTCATCCGTTTGCAAATGCATCATTAAGTTTTTTATTTATTTAAGCTGTGGCGAACTATAATTTTAATACCATTTTTAAAACGGAAAGCGTGCAATGTGATGTTGAAAGACAATTGTTTTAAATGCGTTAGTTGTGTACGTATTGTCTTGTGATTAGGTTGAAATTGGCGTGTCGGGTTGTTGAAAGCGAGGCCCTGAGGCAAATTCTGCCGAATGTGTCACACTATTTAACTTTAACCACAGCTGACTAGTCTCTTCCAAGTAAGGCCACAGCGCTTAGCAATAGTATTCTCAATTTCTTAGAGGCTAAAATTACACTTCATTATAAATATGTACATAAGATACATATTACTTTGACAAAGCCTAGTTTGGCACTTGTCTCATTCAAATTTTTCATGAACAGTTTTCTATTACAAAAAAATATATATGATATGTATTGAATTAGTGTACAACAATAGGATTTCGAAATAGTCCCTGAAACTTATAAAATAAATTTAAAAGTTATTAACATATTGCTGTAAAAGGTGAGTGACACCATTAAAACCATTTTTTCATACAAATAGTTAGACATCCAAGGACCACTGAGTTACTCGATTTATGGATATCAGCTGTGGTTCGTTAATTACCAAAACTATCGGAAATACTGATACTGCAATTAAACCTCTTTCTAAATCACTACATAGTATAAAACAAAGTCGCTTTCTCTGTCCCTATGTCCCTACATCCCTATGTATGCTTAAATCTTTAAAACTACGCAACGGATTTTGAAGCGGTTTTTTTTAATAGATAGTGATTGAAGAGGAAGGTTTATATGTACTACATAGTATAAAACAAAGTCGCTTTCTCTGTCCCTATATCCCTATGTAAGTATGCTTAAATATTTAAAACTA
Organism: Epiblema foenella; assembly: GCA_963556455.1. Lineage (NCBI taxonomy): Eukaryota > Metazoa > Arthropoda > Insecta > Lepidoptera > Tortricidae > Epiblema > Epiblema foenella. The sequence goes on from OY747095.1 coordinate 46,896,849, forward strand.
CGCAACGGATTTTGATGCGGTTTTTTTAATAAATAGAGTGATTGAAGAGGAAGGTTTATATGTATAATATTTCTGTAGTGCATTTAGTATCAGCATTGCACCCGTGCGAAGCCGGGGCGGGTCGCTAGTAACAATACAAAAATGTGAAGTGAGGGCCAAGTATTGCGAACCCTGCATTTAAAAAAAGTGTTAGAAAATTATGTGCATGAAAAAGTAGAATGGCCCACCTATCCAGAGATTTAGTCTAGGAACTTGTGTTACAAAAACGACTGACAGACAACAGACAACTTCCAGCAAAAATAGACTTTTGTTTGGATTAGATTGGCTGATTGATGAAGATAGTGTTAATTGTTAAATTATATTTTAAAAAATCAAAATCAGACATTTATTCTGCAAATAGGCCACAAGGGCACTTTTACATGTCAAAATACTAATTTACAATTTATGAAAATCTGACTATAATAAGTAAAATATTAATTTACAGTTCAAGAAGGAATAATAATTTCGAGTTTACAATTATAACAAAATTAATGTCATACAGTGAAGATAAACTTGCAAAGTTATCTATTACAAATATAACAACATCAGTAAGAGATGTATAAGGTCTCAAAATTGAACAAGGAGTATAATGAAATTAATATAATATCCCAGAGATGTACATGGTCTCTGAGCGTCAAAATTAAAATTAATTTAATATTGTTAGAGATGTATATGGTCTGTAAGTCACTGATAATAATAACGAATTTACAACAGGATGATGTCTCAGTTGAGCAATCCAACGATCGAGGGACATAGTACGTGGCTCTGGAGACGCAAGCGTCCATAGGCTACGGTGACCACTCACCATCAGGTGGAACGTGCGCTTGATTGGTCGCTTGAGGTCGGTCCGGTACCTAATCGTAAGATTTGGCGTAGGCACTAGTTTTTACGGAAGCGACTGCTATCTGACCTTCCAACCTGAGGGAAAACCAGACTTTATTGGAATTGGGCTTGTCAAGTGAGTGGACAACTTGACTGTTAGAAGTTCTCGAGCCGCCCAAAGACCTAACTTGGCTTAACCGCTGCTGTCTCAATGGCTTAACGTGCCTTCCAAAGCACGGGAGCGCTCAGTTAATAACCACTCAAAGCGGTCACGCATCCAATAACTGACCTGGGCCATCGTTGCTGAACCCCGCATACGGCACGCGGTACGCAGGCGCCGCTGGGCCGCGAGCTACTAAATACTCTCACTTTTCCTCAAAGCGAACCTTAGTATTGGAACGATCGTCATTTACTATGGCGCTCGTGGTCAATGACGTCACTGATCTATCGTGCTCACACTCTTTAAGTCTCCTTATTTTTTGGGATAATAAAATAGGTTTTCACCATTCTTTTAGAGTAGTTATATGAAGTAGTCAAGTTTTGAGTTAACATCCCGATTGTCAGTTAACTCAGTCATTCTATTTTTTTATGAGCAGTTTTCTATTTTAAAATAAAATTATGATATGTATTGAATTAGTGTACAAAAACTGGATTTCGAAAGCACCTGAACGTAATAAAAGGATTTTATAGGTAAAAATACTTAAATATTAACATAGGTATTGCTGAAAAAGGTGGGTAACATAGTGTTAAAAATGGTGAGACATCCAAGGACTACTGAGTTACTCGATTTATTTATATTAGCTGTGGTTCGTTAATTACCAAAACTGTCGGAAGTGATGCTGGAATTAAACCTTTCTAAATAACAATACAAAAATATGAAGTGAGGGCCAAGTATTTCAAAATATGCATTAAAAATAAAGTGTCTGAAAATTATGTACATGAAAAAGTATAATGGCCCATAGGGCCTACTTCGTATCGCGCCGTCCCTTTCAGTCTCCTGTTAAATACTATATGAGTGAAAGGGACGACACGATACGAATTTCCTTAGCTGTATAAGCCGAACGTGAGCCACTAATTAACACCTAAACACGTGTTCAGATGTTTTGAACTCCCTTAATACTAACTAACAGCTTGAGATCTCAACTTACCTTTTGATAGATCTATTTCTAGTCTGACCCTAATATTAACCAACAAAAATATAAACTGAAATATGAACCCTATTACAACTGTATAAGGTTCACGGATATGTATATCAAGGGCAGATTTGGCCTTATCTAACGTATCTGTTTAAATGCTGAGGCATTTCACTATGCACAATAAGACCAGAGTAAGTTTGACCCCTGATTAAAAGAAAACGGCAGGAAAGATGGCGTCCAGTTATACTGGAGATTTCATAGGTAGTCGCTGTAAAATATATGGAAAATAGTTATTCTCATCTTGTATCTATGCGATTGTCGTGATAATTGCTAGAAGTTTAAAGGTTAGAATGGCGTGACTGGGAGTCCGTACTATACATACTGAATTCATCATAGATTTTTACGTTTTAAATTTATTTGAACAGTACTAAAACGTAAGAAAACTCATAACACAACTTTTGGGGAAAACATAACTTTTGGCTTTTAACCAAGTTTACAACAGATAATTAATTTTTGAAATGAAATGAAATCATTTATTCTTCAATTTAGGCATGTTACATGCACTTATGAATGTCAAAAAACTACCACCGGTTCATAAAATAAACCTCTGCCTCGAGAAGAATCGGCGTAAGAAACTCGGCGAGGTGCCATTTTTTCAAAACAATATAAAATAACAGTATCATAATACTACAGAATTCAAATGCTACAATATAAACATACGTACACATTTTTTATAAAATTGAAGTCAAATATTTACTAAAAAAACAGTCAATGCGAGTCGGACTCGCGCACGTAGGATTCCGTACCATTATATATAAAAAAAAATCACGTTAATTCTATAGGAGCCCCGTTATATATTTTATACCATTTTTTAGTATTTACTGTAATAGCAACAACAGTTGTACATCATCTGTGAAAATTTCAACTAACTATCACGGTTCATGAGATACAAGCCTGGTGACAAACGGACAGACGGACGGACGGCAAAGTCTTAGTAATAGTTCCGTTTTACGGTACGGAACTTTAAAAAGCGTTCCCTAAGATAACGAAACCTCCACCAATAAAACTATTCATTTTTTTTATACAACGCCGGTGGCAAACAAGCTTAAGGTCCTGATCTCCAACGGAGATCGCGATCGCAACTCCAAAGGAGTCAAGTACGCGTTGCCGACCCTTAATAAAATTTGAGGGTGCACCGTGTTGACAACAGAGAGACAAATTTAGGTCCCTCGCTCTCAACACAGTGCATCCTCGGGAGCTCATTTGACGACCGCTTTAGCCTAGTTGGTAGTGACCCTGCCTTCGAAGGTGGAGGTCCCGGGTTCGAATCCCGGTCAGGGCATGTATTTGTGTGATGAACACGAATATTTGTTTCTGAGTCATGGATGTTTTTTATGTATTTAAGTATCTATTTATCTATATAAGTATGTGTATCGTCACTTGGTACACATAGTACAAGCTTTGCTTAGTTTGGGACTAGGTTGATTTGTGTAAGATTGTCCAAAAATATGTATTTATTTATTTTATTCTGTTGGGAGTTACAAGTTAAATTGCCAGCTCATGCCGATCTACTTAGTATGTAAGTAAATTGCCTAGCTTCGTGTGACGCTTATTTTAGTTCACATGCTATAGTTTTTAAGCCACGGGGGTGGCAGAATAACAGCGTCTGTAGACAAGAGTCTTTAGTGGTCTCTTGGTACAGACACAAGCTGAGCCACCTACCCTTTCAATTGTTTTTGTATACTTTGTTTTATTGTACCTGTCTTGGTTACCTGTAAATGTATACAATCATTGAATAAACGTCTTATTATTATTTATTTATTTATTTATTTAGGCACTGCTCCCACCGCCGGCGAGTAGCGAGTAATCTCATAGTAATTTTACTCGCTGCTCGCCGGCAGTGGGATCAGTGCCTTATTTCCGACCATAAAATACAGGCTGTCCATAGACAAAATGTGTTTATGATTTATTCCCTTTTTACGGAACACGCAACGTTATTCCTGAATAGCGAGCGAGACCCCGGATTTAGCTAAAATCACGCAAAGGGACGGCCGAAACGTTTTAAGTTTACGGTTCGATTTAATAACACATAGTGTCACTTAACTTAGATAAATCCACTGTAAAGTGGTTACAAAAAGGAGCTTCTTTTTTTGAACCTGTGGCTTTATAGGCCGGGCCCAATAAAGCGATAGGAGTGCGCGGTTGGAGAGTAGCCTGGGGAAAATCCAGGGGAAAACCTCCGGCGCGACCACGCGTGTGGTTTGGAACACTGGAATACTCTAAGAGTTTGCGCTCCAGTGAGATTGATTGAGCGGTTTCAACCGGATCTAAGGTGTGAGTGGAATAGAGCTACTGGGAGTTTTATCGCTGGTTCACTAAACCTAGCCTAGCTGAGAAGAGTCCAGCAAGAAACTCAGCTAGGCCCGACCTGACTTGGACTGACTCTACCCGGTGTGCGGCGGTACCGGGATGAATAGGGACTATATCTGTCACTGATGTCGCGATCGCGCGGTGGACGTCCCCGCCGGCGGGAATGCCTAAGTGAGGAGCTTCAAATAAAGTGAGAATAAATATGTTTTCACCTCACTAGTTAGGAAAGCCCTTTTATATTCTTTAAAAACAGATAACATGCAGCTTATCCACAAGAGTGCAAAGAATATTTCAAATAGGACCGTGTTGTTTGCAACTTTTTTAAACATAATAACATGTAAAGGCCAGTCCAGACAGTCCACCAACAATAATTTTATATTGTACTGTTGTGTTAACAAAACTAGCACCTACGCCAAATCTCGGGATTAGGTAGTGGACCCCAGGCATCCAACTATATTTCATGCAACTGTACTGGAATAACGCTAGGACGAGTAGAAGCAAACTTTGCTGTGAGTTTTTGGAAATTAAAAAAAAAAATTTTTTTTCAACGGTTTGTTCTCCTCTATAGGTTGCATTCCGCAAACGATTCTCGTGAAATTTCGTGAGTAGGTTCGATAGTTACGTAGAATTTTTTTGTCGAGACCGTTTTTGGAAATTTTCAAAAACAATTTTTATTTCAAAGATTTTGTAAGTTTCTGCGTCCGAATCTCGGTTTGTTGTCCTATACTTAACTTGCTTGAGAAATCGCACATGTGCGTGAGCCTAGTGAATACTTTTAAATCATTTAACTTAGTGAACTTATTTTATGAACCTACTCGTATTACAGCAACCAGCGCAACATGTATAGATAACGTTTTCAGTAACAAGGAAGCTATTAATAAGTCAATCATAAACACCTTAAGTTCTGACCACTGTGGACAACAAGTCTCTTTCAGCGGAAAAACTGACGAAGCTCCACGAGACACAATGTGCAGACCTATTTCTGAAAAAAGATTAGATTTATTCAATCGCAATATCACGGAACGATTACGTTACCTTCCAATTGTTCAGGAAAGCCCTGACCGTTTATGTGCTCAATTGTTTAACTGCATCAAAACCGAATTTGATGCCAGTTTTATTTTAAAGAAAATTCAAAGCAAGGTCAAGCCTAAGTTCAGCGACTGGGCTACCCCAGATATTCACGGGAGAAGACGCCGACTCTATGAGTTGTAGGATTCGAGAACTACTGATAAAAGGCCGGAATTTCTAGAGTATGTTAGGAACTATTCGAAATCTTTTAAATTAATGTGTGTCGCCGCTAAAGCCGATTACTTGTCAAAAAAGATCCAAAACTCCAAAGATAAAGTCAAAACTGTATGGCAAGTTATCAACACTGAAACTGGGTATAGTAAAATAAAAGATCCGCACTACAGCCTACGAATCGATGATACTCTGGTAAGTTCTGACTACGAAGTAGCGGATCATTTTGAGCGGTTGTTTTCTAACGTGCCTGTCGAGACTACGAAGTCCTTAAACTCATCACCAGATGTCGCTGAATCATTATTGAAAGCAAATGTAACAGAATGTACAGAAATCTTTAGCTTTACTTATGTGTCTCCCATAACTTTAATAAAAGCTTTTAAGTCAATAAATTTAAAGAAGACTGAAGATCTCTGGGGCCTTTCAGTAAAAGTATTACATTCCATTATAGAATCAATCGCACCTTTCTTAGCTGATATTTTCAATAAATGTATTGATACTGGAGTTTTTCCTGACCTGATGAAACACAGTAAAATTATCCCCTTGTTTAAATCGGGAGCAAAAACTGACCCTACCAACTTCAGGCCAATATCAATACTACCGGCATTAAGCAAAGTTTTTGAGAAACTTATTCTTAATCAGCTTATGTCCCACTTTAATCGCAATAAACTACTCAATAGCAATCAATTCGGATTCACTAGAGGTCGTTCTACCACCGATGCCGGGGTGGTACTAATTAAACATATACATGATGCCTGGGAAGGGGCTCAAGATGCTATTGGAGTGTTCTGTGATCTATCAAAGGCATTTGATTGCGTTGATCATGTGAACTTAATTAGAAAGTTAAGACATTATGGGATAAAAAACGGTGCTCTTGACCTTGTTTCATCGTATCTGACGAAAAGAACTCAACGAGTAGTCATTAATGGAACTCAATCTGCAGGGACAACTGTTGCGCTTGGAGTCCCTCAAGGCTAGATTCTGGGTCCATTTCTGTTCCTAGTTTACATCAATGACTTACCAAACTTGGTGCAACATAAACATGATATAGTGCTATTTGCAGACGATACATCACTTATCTTCAAGATAGGACGGAAAGAGAAAAACTATGATGTTATTAATGAGGCACTAATTACTGTTGTGAACTGGTTTACAGCAAATAATTTACTTCTAAATTCCAAGAAAACAAAGTGCATCAAATTCACTTTGCCAAATGTCAAGCAAATAAACTATTCTAAAATCAAACTAAAGGATGATGAACTGGAGTTTGAAGACAACACAGTGTTCTTAGGCATTACCTTAGATTCAAAACTGCAATGGCATGCGCATATTGCCACTCTGGCTGGCAAACTTAGTTCTGCGGCCTATGCAGTTAGACGTATTAGACAGTTAACTAACGTTGAAACGGCCAGGCTGGTGTATTATAGTTACTTCCATAGTGTTATGTCCTACGGAATCCTGTTGTGGGGTAAAGCGGCTGACATCCAGACCATCTTCGTGCTACAGAAACGAGCTGTACGCTCCATCTACGAACTAAAAGCCAGAGAATCTCTCAAAGATAAATTTAAAGAGGCAAACATTCTTACTGTAGCATGCCAATACATTCTTGAAAATATTATGCATGTGCGGAAAAATTTACAGGAATTCAAGCTTAACAGTGATATCCATGACTACAACACTAGAAGTAAACACAAGATTGCAGTGAAGGCCAGTCGTCTCCGAAAGGTTAGCATGTCATTTGTGGGGAACTGTATACGATTTTATAATAAAATACCTATCGAAATAGTTAATTTGCCATTCAGTAAATTTAAGTCCCATATTAAAAGGTATTTGCTAAGCCAGGCGTATTATACTGTCAACGATTTCTTAAATGACAAAAATGCTTTCAAGCCAGTGGTATTTTAATCCTGTTACTTTTAATATATCTATGTTTATTTTAGGATATATTCTTGTATAGTAGTTCCGTTACGTTTTATGTAACACGCTGCTATTTCTCGCCTCACAGTCGCCTTAACTTTGTTATTATCAATGTCCGCCAGCTTGAATATGTCATGCTCGCTTTAAGGGCTTTGCCTACGGTGGCGTCGTTGATCGGGTCGCCACCTTCCCTAACAGATGGTCGAGGGAGGCGATGGCTGAGATACGCGTCATACTCGTGATCGGGTGCTGTTTGTGGAGTCCGGTCTGTTCATGCTTGCTAGGACATAGTGACTACGTTAATACTAGTGTCTTTTTATAGGGCTTGACGAGAGACATCATCCTGTTGTGGATTCGTTTTTATTATCAGTGACTTAGAGACCATATACATCTCTAACAATATTAAATTAATTTTAATTTTGACGCTCAGAGACCATGTACAGCTCTGGGATAATATATTAATTTCACTCCTTGTTTAATCTTGAGACCTTATACATCTCTAACTTAATATTTGTAATAGATAACTTTGCAAGTTTATCTTCACTGTATGACATTAATTTTGTTATAATTGTTAAACTCGAAATTATTATTCCTTCTTGAACTGTAAATTAATATTTTGACATGAAAAATGTATTACTTATTATAGTCAGACTTTCTTAAATTGTAATTAATATTTTGACATGTAAAAGTGCCCTTGTGGCCTATTTGCAGAATAAATGTTTGTATTTGTATTTGTATTTGTATACAGTTCGCATTTTTCAACCGCTTCTCGTGAAATTTTGTTGGCAGGTTCGATATTCATAATTGATCTTTTTTATAATGTCATGGAAATGATAAAAAAACTCACTCACGAGGTCTTCAGCTCATAGAGCCACTAGTGTATGTATGTATGATTATAGTGTTATCATGCGCAGTGCCACATCTTGAATCGTGACGTTAGCTTATATGTAATAAGTAAGTATTACATAATTATAGTTGAGATCTTTTAAGCCAACCAATATATTATAACACTGACATTGGAATTTCAATCTTCCACCATACACAATTGAATCGCTTTTTAAAATACTATTGTATCCGATAATTTAACTGATAACTGAAATGAGGATGCTATTTCGTTTACTCTTGTCTAGTCTTGCGGAAACTGTCTCAATTATAAGCACGGTGCACACTCAGTAGTTTGCAACTCTAGAAGATCCACGGGCTTTACCGACCCGCTGATAGATATGAGGATTTCCCTCTCTCTCAACACAACGGGGGGCTAGTTCGATTTGCGTAAGATTGTCCTCTAATATTTATTTATTTATGACGAAGTCGATGAATGAGAAGTCACTATGACAACTCAAAAATGCTACGGAAATTCCGGTCTCTTTTAATATGGTATAAAGGCATTAAACTTAATGGCTACTAGCAGCCAGTATTGTGGCTGTAACTACTGTTCATATACGGGTATTATGTTTCGTCAGTTACTTCGGGATTATGATCTTTAGTTATCATGTAATCCTTCGGTTTTTTCCGCTGTTTCGATGAAATAGTTAACTACTTATAATATTTTAGCGGCCGTTTACGCAATAATTATAACGATACTGGTATGTTAACAGATTTTATATAGATTCGCGGATTTGATAATACTGAACTCGAACTCAAACTCAAAATATTCTTTATTCAAATAGGCCTAGCAACAAGCACTTTGGAATCGTCAGTTATATATTACATAAATTTAATCTAATTATTCAGAGCAATTCATTGATGCATATGAAATTTAAAAAAAACATGAATTACTGTAATGTATGTCAAAATAGAGTATAATAAATTCACAAAAAGATCGTCAATATGTAAAATAAAAACATGAAAAATAGTATAATCTAGACAGTTTCTAGAATAAAATCTGAATGTCAAGAGGAAAATTTAACGTCAACATCTAATGTCATAGTTATGAAAATAGTCATTAAGATGTAATGTCATAATTATTAAAATATAATTAGTATTTCAACCACAATTATACCCACGGTGTTTTATCATTCATGTAGTCTTTTGTGCTATAATATGCTTTCGATATGAGTTTACGCCTTACATAAGTCTTGAATTTATTAATAGATAAATTAGTCAAGTTTGTAGGTAGTTTATTATAAAACTTTACACAATTATACATGAATGATTTTCTTATTTTTTGGAGCCGAGTGGAAGGTGAAGGTGCCTCAAAAGTAATGACGGGTTTCGTAGCTAAAAATTTATACACCACTATTTTTGCATGTCGTAACCTGTTAAGACAATCCTCTAGTTCTATAAAGAATGCAATTGTTGGACTTTATTTTAGTTATACTGTCTTTGTTACTTCACGGCGTAATGCGTTTTGATAATAAAAAGTATGAAAGGAGACAAATACAAAATTCGTGTATTGTTGAGACATTATTGGAAACAAAAAATTTAAAGCAGCCGCGCGCCAGCAAGAAAATCATGTCAAGTTGAAGGGGGAGACGTGTCAAATGAACGGATGGCACAGCGTTGGTTTAATCGTTTTAGTAGTGGAGATTTGACGCTTGATGATCGACCGCCCTCTCGATCGATGCTACAAAGGAAGCCGTTGAAAACCAACCCAGTACCAGCACTCGGCTTAAATCGGCTGTGACATACGGACTGACGGACAGGCATGACGAAACTATAGGAGTTCCGTTTTCGCCATTTTGGCCGCGTAACCCTAAAAACTATTCTAGAGTCCGACCACGCTAACTCTGCATTGGAATAATTTGGCAACACTACCTCAAACGTCACATTTTCATACAAATATGACGTATAATGCACAGTGTTGCCAAATTATTCCTTTCAGAGTTAGAGGGTCGGACTCTATATGTTAATCGTGCTGTGAAACTTTGTATACAACGTGTTTATAGCTATAGCTACCAAGTTTCACAGCCGTTTTTGCGACATTCAGGGTCGGTTGCACCAACATACGATCACAGGCTGGTCATTGTCAAATATGGCGCCGGCAGCTGTCATCCCATAGACACTTATGTCAAAATTTCCGTACAATCAGATTTTAACGAACACCGCTTACGATTACAGACGGTTTGGTGCAACCCACCCTCAATCTATGTACGTCTACCGGGGGGTGACACTCCTTCGGGTACGTGGTCACCGCCATCACTCGAGAAACCCCCCCTATTTCGGAGCAAATGTTTGTTTATTCATGGATTCTAATTAACGGTTGTCCAATTTTCACCTGTCCGGCTGGCTAACGTGGTCAAAGTTTAAATATAACAAGTAGGGTCGCTAGGCCAGTTACGCGGCCTGCGTCAGTTTGCGGCCTCCTGAAGAACAAAGTTTTATCAAATAAAGATTTTTACATAGGGGTTTTCGGAGGCCGAACAATAAATAGTTCTAGAAAAAAAACCACCAAGCAATATTAATACATTTACTATATTTATTTACAACAATGTACTGAAGCATATGACGACCGGTTTAGCCTAGTGGGTAGTGCACCTGCCTGTGAAGCTGACGGTCATGGGTTCGAATCCCGGTCAGGGCAAATATTTGTGTGATGAGCATGAATATTTGTTTCCGAGTCTTGGATGTTATCTATGTATTTAAGTATTTATATCTATTAAATGTATCGTCGTCTAGTACCCATAACACAAGCCTTCTTGAGCTTACTGTGGGGCTAGTTCGATTTGTGTAAGATTGTCCACTAATATTCATTTATTATTTATACTGGATACGACATACTCGTACATTATTTATAATGATGTTGGATATACTAATGCCACCAAGCTACTATTCTTGTCCTTGGACTTTCCGTTCTTGACGGCTGCTAGATGGCAAGAGGGCTTCCGCCATGTTGCCACCTTTTTTATAGGGGGTAATTTAACAGCTTCTGGTGCACTACACTCACCAGAATCTCCGTGTAGAACATAGCTTGGTCTGATCTCTGGGAAAATTTAGTGCGAGTGAAGGTCGGTCGCCTAACTACTCTTTTATTCAACGACAGTTGCAAACACCTTGGCCTATGAACCAATGGGGGCTATCGCGTATGAATTCGCCGCTAGAGGCGTTAGTGTAGCGCGAGGTCTCCGAAATGTCAAATGTCACTTTTTGTGGTTGCGCTACGCGGGTTAACATCTAATTGGAACAATATGGTGACTATTTTGCAATACCTGAGCTTGATTATGGCAAATATGAGTTACGGGTCAATGAGTTTTGTCTTTCGGAAACTTATTTCCTCCTTTATTTTCTAACAAAACGCGACAATGCGGGATGTTGGATATTTTTAAGGTACGGTTTTAAGGTATTAAATATGATTTAAACGTAAACTTCGTTCTCATGCCCATAATAGCCAATAAAAAATTGACAGCTGGAGCTTACTCGACAGTGGCGCCAACAGGTGAGCACAAAAACGATAGCCCTCATTTACGTACGTTACGCTTATTTGTGCTGTATCTGTGCCACGACTAAATGTTTTTGTTTCTTTCTTACTTTCTTCTTCAATTTCTCTTTCACCTGAATCACCTGATGGTATGCGATCTACGGTGTACACTGTCTAGATTATATCTGTTCACTCGCAACTTGACTTAAGATGTACTTGGTCTAAGAAAGCAAGGTCAAACAATCCGGATTATGACACCACATACGTCATTGTTGATGACACACATACTTACGTCCGCATACGATCGATAGACTGTTGCTGACTGATACCGTAGGTCATGTCATCCACACTACGTATACTAACCGATGTGCCAGTTTGCCTTTTTTACCATCCATTATATTATGACTTTTTATGAAATGTTTAATTAGATTTGAATTTACACGTTTTCCGTAATTTGTAATGTTTATTTGGAATTAAAAAAATTGTGATATTTTATCTTTTTTTAAATGATACTTTGTGTTTTTTTTAATTAATTTGACTGTTTTATTATACTTATTTGATTTATTATATTAATAGCGACCCGCCCCGTCTTCGCACGGGTGCAATGCTGATGCATGTATTATACATATAAACCTTCCCCTTGAGTCACTCTATCTATTAAAAAAAATCGCATCAAAATCCGTTGCATAGTTTTAAAGATTTAAGCATACATAGGGATATAGGGACATAGGGACAGAGAAAGCGACTTTGTTTTATACTATGTAGTAATTAAAAAAATTCAAACACAATTCACATTGTTCATGAATAAAAAAACTGTGAAACTTTGCCGTACCTCGCGCAATATATTATTGTTTCATGGATGTGTATTATATTGTGAGAATTAGATAAGTCTTCCTACTTATTTAACTCTGACCATGTCCAAGCTAGTCACAGTTGGCCAAAGCTAGATAGCTGTCAGATTCAGCCTTTGCAATTTGGGAGCACACACATGCAGTGATGGGTGGTTATTTATGAGTAGGTTTCGTGTGCATGGTTCAGGTCTATTTATTAAAAAAAATACAGTGTTACAAAAATGGTATATAAATAAATAAAGAAATAAATATTTGTGGACAATCTCACACTAGTCCCAAACTAAGCAAAGCTTGTACTATGGTTACTAGGCGACGATATACATACTTATATAGATAAATATATACTTAAATACATAGAAAACATCCAAGACTCAGGAACAAATATTCGTGTTCATCACACAAATAAATGCCCTGACCAGGATTAGAACCCGAGACCTCCAGCTTCGAAGGCAGGGTCACTACCAACTAGGCTAAAGCGGTCGCCATATGAAGCGCTGAAGGCAATAATCGGTATCGAATTGCGATTCCGAAAATCAGTTCTTTCCCCGAGTGCTCGTGGCCCAACGGTGCTCGCGTACCGCGTGCGGTATGCGAGGGTAAGCAACGTCGGGCCAGGTCAGTTCTTGGATGGGTGACCCCTTTGAGTGGTTATCTGAACGCACCCGTGCTTTAGAAGGCACGATAAGCCGTTGATCCCGGCTGCTGTCTATGATAACAGTCGTTCAGCCGAGTTAGAGGCCTCCGCGGCTTGAGAACTTCTAACAGTCAAGTTGCTCACTCACTTGACAATGCACCACAGTCCAGTTGCACAGTTGCACCATGTCCGTAGGGAGTACCCGCCGCTACCCTACACGTGACCCCTGGGTGGTGCTAAAAGTGCAACAAAAACCGGCAACCGTACTGTCTTCTCGAAGATCTCACGGTTCTAAATAATTGCCATACGATAGAAAAATAATCTTCCTTCCTATTAAAAAAAATTGTGTATAAAAAATACATTTAAAACATTTTACAAAAGGTTGCTAACCCCTGTCGCGTAGGGTTCATCTCGCTTTCGCAATGAAAGACGTCGCGCTGTTAAACTCATTTGCCAATGTAGTTCACAATGAGTGTCGATTTGCCGCAGCTAGTTTATCTTGACCCCGAGATTCGTATATTAACTAGGCGTAATTAGATTGGCATGCATTATGAACGTAGGTTATAGCGGCACAATTACGGTGGGCCAATTTACCTACCAGCAAGCAACCTTTTTAGGGTCCCGTAGCCAAAAAGGCAAAAACGGAACCCTTATAGATTCGCCATGTCTGTTCGTCCGTATGTCACAGCCGATTTACTCGGAGACTATAAGCACTACAATTATGAAAATTGGTAGGAAGGTGTATTCTATGAACCGCTACATAAAAGTGATATAAAATTATAAAAAATATTAAATTAGGGGGGCACTCCGTACATGCAGGTAATCGGTGGATGAAAAAAAAAATTCAACGTACATAGTCGTGTAGGATATTGATGGATAGGCCTTTAAAAATGATATGGAGGTTTCTAAAATACTTGTGCATTTAAGTCAACCGTTGGTGAAATATTAGCTGTCAAAGTCATAGAAAGTTGTTCCCCCCCTCTATTTCCCAAACTATAAAGTTTAAAATTCTGAAAAAAATTTAGGTGGTGTGCATTAGTAAATACTTTCAACGATTTTTGTTTTGAACAATATAGGTTTTACGGTTTTTGAGTTTTCGCTTAAAAACTGTCTTCCCCAAACAAAAGGTAGTAAGTGTCGTGAGTTCCCTATGAAGATACGACTTTTTTAGATTCAATGTATTTGATAGTGATTTTAAATGTGGACTAGTAGGTGTTGGTATGGAACCCTTCATTGTGCGTGGTCCGACACGCACTTGGCCGTTTTTTGGAAATGTTTTTAATGTATTTTTCTACTCCGGTACTTTTGTCTGTCAATTGTATGGTCCCGCAAACGAATATAAAAGCATGTCTCATAAAATTTCAATTATCTAGTCTATTCTTCATAAAGACCCTAGCATTATTATATGATATAATGCAACTGCTAACAGAGGTGCCCTGTGTACCCAACAAATAAAAATAAAAAAACACTAAATTTACAACGAAATCAAAACTGCCGACTTAACAAACAACTGAATTCATGTGGTTTGAAACAATAACAAAACTAAAATAATTACTGCCAACATAAGGAAAAACGCAAGTCAGTAAATGACAATTGAAAGTGTCTATGATTACGTTCTGCGGACTGTCATCTGTCACTATCCAACTTACCGCTCTTTCTTATACGTATTGCTGTTTAATTTTGTGTTTTATTTTTTAATCCCTAGTCGTAGAAAAAGTAATGTATGCAACGTTGTATAAGTAGGTCAAAAAAGGCTCATGGCGTCTTTATTAACAATTTTCGGCTTCGCCTCAAATTGTTACACCCGCCACTCACCTTTTTTGAACCCTTTTATACAACTATAGTATAAACTACTATATTTTTTTTGAAGTATTTTTTGAAAGTTATTTAAGAATAATATGGAAATGGCTTTTGGAATTGTAACTTGATACATTTATTGCTTTTAGCGCTTCGTCATATAGGCTACTCTACTCGTACTTTTTCATGTACATAATTTTCATACACTTTTTTTTAATGCAAATTTTGCAATACTTGGCGCTTGCTTCATATTTTTGTATTGTTATTTAGAAACAGCGGGGTAATCACGTAACTTTTTTACTACCGTTAGGTAGATTTTAATGTCAAATTTTAATTGTCACCTCATACATTTATACTTCAAAATTGACAGTAAAATCTATCTACCGTTAGTAGATAAAGTTACGTGATTCGCCTGCAGGTTTACTTGCAGTATCACTTCAGATAGTTCTGGTAATTAACGAACTATAGATAATATCCATAAATCGAGTAACTCAGTGGTCCTTGGATGTCTCACCATTTGTATGATAAAATGGTTTTTACCACTGTGTTATCCACCTTTTGCAGCATTGTTAATATTTAAGTATTTTTACCTATAAATTCCTTTTATTAGATTCAGGTACTATTTCACAATACTATTTTTGTACACTAATTGAATTAGTGTATTGATGTGTATTGATATCATAGTTTTTTTTTGTAATAGAAAACTGGTCATGAAAAAGTATAGAATTACCCATACCATTCCCTACAAATTACTTAAAAAACCGAACGTTTTTGACGTTTCAACAAAATCTAGATAACTAGAATATCAGGTAAAATATCGTAATTCTATGATCACTTAATTTGTTAAAAAAATATACTATTTACTTACGCAAGTGTTCTACGCTGTAAGTTAATATTAACCTACAACATCCCATTGAAATAATTATTTCCTGAAGCCTCTACATCAGCTGTTCATGCGTCTCGCTTACACATACGAAAATAGCGGAGACAAGAGTCGCAAGGTTAAAATTGCAGGCACATTCCAAAATGAGCCTTAACGCTATAAGATGAAGCTTAAGTCAGTTAGCACGCAATCTTTTACAAGGTTACTGAAAGCGAAGCCTGGTCAACCTTATTGTTACCATTTTAATGTTAATATTCGCTTGTATTATTACATGCGCCGTGATGTAAAGGGCCTCCAATTATCTAGTGTTTAGTAAGCCTGCGCCTGCGCAGACGACTTATTTTTAATTTTTAGAATGACTTAAGTGTGTACCGCTTTCAGTTTCAAATCATTACTTTTGACCGAGTGAAACGTATGTCTCTGCTTCACCTTCGAAAAAAAATGGTTTCGTATGTCCAGATTCCGGATTTCGGTTTGGTCTCCTCTACAGGTCGCAATTCTCAGTCGATTATCGTGAAATTTTGTGAGCAGGTTCGATAGTTCTATATATTTTTTTTATCGAGACGGTTTTTGGAAACTTCCAAAAACAATTTTTTTATCAATGATTTTGTAAGTTTCTGCGGGTGAATTTCGATTTGTTTTCCTCTATAGGTCGCATTTCTCAACCGATTCTCGTAAAATTTTGTGAGCAGGCTGGCTCATTGCCGACCCTTTAAAAATTTATGCACTCTTTCTTGAAGAACCTCATATTATAATCCCTCGGGAAAACCTCGGCAGGGAGCTCATTCCACAACCGGAGCCTCCGTGGGAAGAAATTCCTCTGAAACCGTACCGTGCGCGACCATTTCGGTTCTAAGGTGTGAGGATAATGCCCTGCCGACGGCGAGGTGTATTGTTGGTGTGTTGTGCCACAAAAAAATTACACGTTAAAAATTATTTATTATTTATAGTGTTAAGCCGGGTTTTACAAAGATCCGTTAGACCAAATGTTAGATCTAATTTCAGTAACTCAGTAAATTTTTTGACATAACAAATCGACATAAGGTCTAACGGATCTTTATAAAACCGAGCCTTAATGTGACTCTTAGATGAACAGGTGTAAGTATTAGAAGTCCTCTCCTCTGGTAGGAGAAGTGCTTTAATTTTAATTATTTATTTATCGCATGGCAATTACTTCGAGAAACAGTACGGTTGCCAGTTTTGTTACACTTTTAGCACCACCCAGTGGACACGTGTAGGGTAGCGGTGGGTACTCCATGGACGTGGTATACCTTCGGACCCACTTATTCAAGTGAATGGGCCACTTGACTGTTAGAATTTCTCGCCGCCCGAAGGCTTCCAATTTGGCTTAACGACTGCTTCCATCGACACCAGCCGGGATCAACGGCTTAAAGTGCCTTCCTTCTTAAATAATCCATAAGTAACTCTGTTTGTATGTTACCTATTCACGTATAAACCGATGACCGGATTTAGATAAAATTTGGCTTTGAGATAGTATGTATCCCTAGGAATGACGTAGGATAGTTATCATCCCGGAAATCATTCCCCAATGGGTTAAACAGGGACGAAACGAAGAAGGACGTAGGATACTTTTTATCCCGGGAATCATTCCCCAATGGGTCAAAGAGGGACGAAACGAAGAAGGAAGTAGGATACTTTACATCCCGGAAATTATTCCCCAATGGGTCAAACAGGGACGAAACGAGGAAGGATGTAGGATTGTTTTCATCCCGGAAATCATTCACTAATGGGTGAAACGGAGACGAAACGAGGAAGGACGTAGGATAGTTTTCAGTCTGGAAATAATTCCCTAATGGGTCAAACGGAGACGAAACGAGGAAGGACAGAAAAGTTTACATCCCGGAAGTCATTCCCCAATGGGTCGAACGGGGACGAAGCGAGGAAGGACTGAAAAGTTTTCATCCCGGAAATCATTCTCCAATGGGTGGAAAGGGGACGAAGCGGGGAAGGACAGAAAAGTTTTCTGGAAATAATTCCCTAATCGGTCACAAAAGTTAGTATGGAGGTACGATCATCTACGCGGATGAAGTCGCAGGCAATAGCTAGTATTAATATAAATTACATATCCGACATCAAGTGTCTGCCAGTCAAGACGCCCATTCCGATTATTTTATAGAGCCATAAACTTACGCCATAAATTTAATTTATGACATGTATCAAACTAACCGTGTATAGACTTCGGATAGTTTATATGTTCAATAAAATATTAGAAGAGGTGCATAGCGGATCATCTCTCGTTGACCGTTTATCACTTTGACAGCTGATATCTCACAAACGGTTGACTTAAATGGAAAAAAAATTGAAAAACCTCCATATCTTTTTTAAAGATCATGGATTTCCTACACGACTGTGTGCGTTGATTTTTTTTCCAGATCCACCGAAGTCCCCCCCCCCCCCCCACCCTTAATTTTTTTTTCGTAATTTCACATCACTTTTATGCAGTAGTTCATAGATAACACCTTCCCAAATTTAATAATTGTACTGCTTATAGTCTCCGAGTAAATCGGCTGTGACATACGGACGGACGGACATGATGAAACTATAAGGCTTCCATTTTCCCAATTTTGGATACGGAACGCTAAAAATCTTGAATATAATTTCCTCATTTTTTTTATACAACGCCGGTGACGAACAAGCTTACGGTCCACCTGATTAGCGGCTACCGCAGCCTATAAACGCCCGCAACTCCAAAGGAGTCACGTACGCGACACGTTTAACTAACACACGACATTGTTTCCTGTAAATCTAATAATAGTATAGAAATGACAGTGTAATGACTAACAATGACAGTTACCTTGATCGGTAATTACAGCAACGTCTGTGATCGTAATATGATAACAATAGACTTACGAGTATGTACCATCGCGAACAAGAAATCCGACCCAGGTCGGGCCTAGCTGAATTTCTTGCTGGACTCTTCTCAGCTAGGCTAGGTTTAGCTCGATTCCACTCACACCTAAGATTCGGTTGAAACCGCTCAACCAATCTCACTAGAGCGCAAACTCTTAGAGTATTCCAGTGTTCCAAACCACACGCGTGGTCGTGCCGGAGGTTTTCCCCTAGATTTTCCCCAGGCTACTCTCCAACCGCGCACTCCTATCGCTTTATTGGGCCCGGCCTTTAAAGCCACAGTCAGGTTCAAAAAAAAAAAGTTAAGACACTTGCGAACCTTCGCAACTTGGTCGTGTAACGCAAATCGGTACTGACACGTCATCGGGTAAAATTGGTCATTTATTATACGGCTAAGGGATGTTGATACCAAATAAAATCAATAACTTAGAATTTTCTAGAAAAATTCAAATGCGGAAAAAAATAACTCAAAAGAATAGATAATTGGGTCAATCAACTTTTCCTTGTTGTTACTCTGTCCCGTCAGCGAGGAGACAATAGTAACCGAGTCTCTTAGAAAAATGTTTATAATATGGAATGTTAATTTAGAACTAAATAAGCTTTACTTAAATAAATAAATAAATATTTTTGGACAATCTTACACAAATCAACTAGTCCCAAACCAAGCAAAGCTTGTACTATGGGTACCAATTGACGATATACATACTTATATAGGTCAATAGATACTTAAATACATAGAAAACATCCAAGACTCAGGAACAAAAATTCGTGTTCATCACACAAATACATGACCTGACCGGGATTCGAACCCGGGACCTCTAGCTTCGAAGGCAGGGTCACTACCAACTAGGCTAAAGCGGTCGTCATCATATATCAGCATCGAATCGCATTTTGTAATACAAATACGCAATATTATATGAAGATGCGTCCGCATCAATTCACCCTTCCGCAGCGATTCAGCTTCAGCATTAAATGCGTATAAGTATAGCTATCCATTTAACATATTGACGACCGGTTTAGCCTAGTGGGTAGTGCACCTGCCTGTGAAGCTGACGGTCCTGGGTTCGAATCCCGGTCAGGGCAAATATTTGTGTGATGAGCATGAATATTTGTTTCTGAGTCTTGGATGTTTTCTATGTATTTAAGTATTTATATCTATTAAATATATCGACGTCTAGTACCCATAACACAAGCCTTCTTGAGCTTACTGTGGGACTAGTTCGATTTGTGTAAGATTGTCCTCTAATATTTATTTATTTATTACTAGCTTTTGCCCGCGACTTCGTTCGCGTGAACGTCTACTGACTATTCCTTCCCCTTGGTAGATTCATATATTCTGCAGGTTAGGTTATAAACTACTTTGAGTGACTCACTCAAAATGTACTGAAACGTTTTTACGTCTCAAAGTTACAACCTTACAAAGTTTCTTATTCATATAAATATAGTAGCAAGTTAAATGGGCCCCCTTTTTCATGAAAGGAGGCATGTGTCTTGAAGTAGGATGTAATAGGCGGATAATGAAACAAAATGGGTAATATGATTTTTCAATAGGTACTGTTCAAGGGTACTGGCCAGGAAATTCAGATGTTAAATACACATTTCATTCCAGCCCCAAGAACGCCGTCGACTCGATCCCATATAGCATATATACGTACAAATAATTTTTATGATTTCTTATACTACGTAACGAAACACAATGTGTGCTAAGAAACTACGTCATCAAATCCATGTAGCATAGTGGTGTCATGGTTCGATGTTACGTACGTACGTATACACATTCGTTCTTGTTCTATGAAGTTTCCCAATTCCCTACTTTCCGAGCCTTAGTACTGACATGCTCGATGTAGCGACTACAGGGGAAAACATATCATGATTGAATGGAACAAAAACTTCGATTTTTCTCGAATTGCAGCGTGTTAGGAGTCCCACATTATAACCCAAGATCTGTAATGACCTACAACAATATGACACGCTCTACTTGCAGTGAACACCTTGGGCACATGTCTCTACGCATTATCCCTCTGTATGAAACTTTATTTAATACTTCTAGTTTACTAAGAATTTTTTTTTCATATGTACTTGTAGTTGACTAAGACAAAAACGTTTACAAAAGTGTTTATTTTCTCCCTTAATCATAGGTATTTTTCTAATGAAGAAACACTTTCCAAAACGTACAATCGAACCGGTGACATCCTGACATATGCAGCCAATCACTTTAACTAAGCTGTCTGCATGAAAAATCAATAATCACACTCGGTCACCAAATCCTTCAACCAGTTCTTTCTTCTCTTCTTCAAAGCCTTGGGGATGCGTACTCAGAGTGACATCTACCAAAAAGACTCGCGCTTCCTTAACTTCAACTTGTAATTTAAAACAGTAGTAATATTTTTAACTACCTACGCGCATATTATCGTTTTACAACTAATCAGTCAGGTAATCCATGTTTTCATACCTGTACCATGTTTACATACCTACATTGAATTAGTATTTTGGATAAGCTGACTTATAGTAACCAAAAAGATTTGTAACGGTTTCTATGGGTCCTTAGGATAGACACAAAATTACCCTGCCGGCGGGGATGTCCACCGCACGATCGCGATATCGCAGACACATATAGTCCCTATTCGTCCCGATACCGCTGCATACCGGGTAGAGTCAGTCCGACCTAGGTCGGGTCTGGCTGAGTTCCTAACTGGTCTCTTCTCAGCTAGTCTTGGTTTAGTGAAACAGCGACAAAACTCCCAGTAGTTTGATTCCACCCACACCTCAGATTTAGTTGAGGCCGCTCAACCAATCTCACTGGAGCGCATACTCTTAGAGTATTCCAGTTGCAGCGTTTAAACCCCCCGTGTGGTCGCGTTGGAGGTTTCTCCTGGATTTTCCCCAGGCCACTCTCCAAACAAACGCGCACTCACTATCGTTCAAGAAAAATAAATCTGTTTTACATTTCTCAACCATCCATTATTTTTCAATAAAAAGAATAGAGTGGAGTGGAATTTCTGTAATTTTTATGTAGGCATATATCAAAGCGCTGGTTAGTCAATGCTGACAACAATCGTCTCATCATCATCATCATCATTTCAGCCAAAAGACGTCCACTGCTGAACATAGGCCTCCCCCAAGGCTCGCCATTTAGACCGGTCCTGTGCCGTTCGTTTCCACCGGATTCCCGCGACCTTCACCAGGTCATCACTCCACCTTGTCGGAGGCCTACCGACAGCTCGTCTTCCGGTGCGTGGACGCCACTCAAGCAGTTTCTGGCCCCATCGACCGTCAGTCCTGCGAGCAATGTGCCCTGCCCACTGCCACTTAAGTCTCGCAATTTTGAAGGCTATGTCGGTGACCCCAGTTCTACTACGGATAGCATCATTCCTAATTCTATCACGCAGAGAAACCCCGAGCATAGCTCGTTCCATTGCTCTTTGGGTGACCTTGAGCTTTCTTATGAGGCCCATCGTTAGCGCCCATGTTTCGGATCCATATGTCATCACTGGCAACACACACTGGTCAAAGACTTTTGACTTGAGGCACTGCGGTAAATTGGACGAGAATACACTGCGAAGCTTCCCGAACGCTGCCCAGCCGAGTCGGATTCGACGAGTGATCTCTTTCTCGAAGTTGGACCTACCTAACTGGACTGTTTGTCCCAGGTATACGTACTCGTCAACAACTTCGAGCGCAGAGCCGCCGATTATTACGGGAGTTGGTACAACATGGGCATTAGACATGACCTTCGTCTTGTCCATGTTCATTTTCAGACCAACTCGATCGGAAACTCTGCTGAGATCAACGAGCATTGTACTGAGGTCCTCCATGGTCTCAGCCATGACTACAATGTCGTCAGCAAATCGAAGGTGAGTGATGTACTCGCCATTTACGTTGATGCCTCGTCCTTCCCAGTCCAGAAATTTAAAAGCATCCTCCAGTGCAGCAGTGAAGAGCTTCGGAGAGATCACATCTCCTTGTCTGACTCCCCGCTGCAGTGGAACAGGCTTTGTTTCCTGGTCCTGTAGTCGGACGGACATGGTGGCGTTTTCGTACAGGCACTTCAGGACTTCGATACAATCGTCTACGTCCAATCAATTTAATCTCCAATTTTATAAACAGTATAGTTATTTAGGCTCAATGGGTCAGCAAGTTTTGATATAAAACGCAAGCGCTTTAAAGGCTGTAAGTCAGTACCTAAATAACGCAAATCCAAAACATAATAGATTTGCGTTATTTAGGTACTTCTTACAATTATGCATGTAAATAATTAATAGATACTTCAGGCAAGTACTGAAATGCGGTAAACATTCACATTCACATGAGACGCTTTGGTTTTGAGATAATTAAGCTCTAAGAGTCACAAATAACCGAAATCTTTCATAATAATAGTTCATCATAATCAATTGGTAGCGACATTACTCAGTTTATAACTACGATGGTAAAACTAAAAACTTTACATGAAAATATGTACTTTATCATAGCAACTATAAGACTCAAATTATTCAATTTTGCAAGTAGTAAATAATCTATATTAACTTCGATTCGACTTGATCGAATGGCATCTGTGTAATGGCACGACTTTGACAACCAAACGTCAAATATCGTGAATTTACAACAGTCTACACTCGCCTCACGATACCTCCTTACTGTATCTTGACCCTACGATTCGTGACAACTATGTGCATATTTGGAGCTCAGACTTACACTGGTTCATCTAAGACGAATTTTCGTAAGTCAGCGGGTATTGTAAATATTCTACATGATTCTGGATCTATGAAATTCAACTTCCACCCCTGAATTTATCTATTTGAGGGATGACGAAGGGATAAAAAGTATCCTATATGTTAATCCAGGTTATAAACTCGTTGTGTACCAAGTTTCATCATAATCCGGTCAGCCGTTTTTGCGTGATTGAGTAACAAATATCCAAACATCTAAACATTCGATCTTTCACATTTATAATATTAGTGGGAATAGTAGGTATTCGCTGTTTTTGTAGGCCCTCAGATGACACCATTATCACACTCGACCACACGAACAACGAATATATATCAATTATAGGTAGACGAAGTTCAAGGCACTGGTTTGACAATGACTAACATAATTAAATCTCTCATTTCAAACAGTCACTAAGGGTTGAGAGATTTATGGTTATTTGTCGGTAAGCACTTTTTTACCCTCCAGTTTTTCACATATTTTCTGTTTATTGTACAATTTTTGAATAAGATTCTTTTTATTTTGCTTCCAATTATATGCTTACCAATTTTCAAGCCTTTAACTCACGAATTGAAGGACTTCTCATACAAAGTTCAACCCCTCTTTTCACCCCCTTTCATCCCCAATCTGTATGATTTTTATAGCCTATAACCCGTCCGAAGATCAATTAAAAGTATTAGTGAAGGTTGTATTGAAATCTATTGGCTAGTTTTCGCGTGATGGTGAGACAAATAAACAGACAGACAAACAGACACAAATTTTAAAAACTGTTGAAATGTGTTCTGTTATCGATTCTAAGACCCCTCCATCGATTTTTTTGCTAATATCTTCTATGTACAGACTTTCGAACCTCTACAGCTTTATTATATGTATAGATAGATTTACTTAATGTTAATTTAGAATTAAATTAACTTTGATTATTTATTTACCTTTTTGTTTTCTGAATATGTTTATTATCTTACGGATAAAAAGGTTTTTTATAATGCAGGGACATAGCGGTTGCAGCGGTACCGGCCGGGTGCGGTATTTCTCGCCCTTGTACCAATGTAACCGAATTTGTCTGTATTTTTTACGCGTTTTGTGTACATTGAAGTATTTCCATACATACGTTATAAAGGAAAACCTTGCAGTTATAATGCAATGGCAATTGTGTCTCAACATTTACAGTAACTATTGAACATTACAGTTGAGGAAATTACCTTCTATCTTCTGTTACATGAGTAAATTACTAGGTAATTTAACTGCTACTTCCTGGGTTTGAATTTTCATTATATTCTAATGACTATTAAGAAATTAATTAAATATTAGCAAAGGGCTTTGTTCAGCTGTGTATAGTGCTCATTGTTTAAACGTTGGTACCAGGTCATCATCACCCTCCTATCGTTATCCCAATACAGTACCGACATATGGAAAGAGTTTTTCGATAAACGATCTCAAGAAAAAGGTACCTGGTATAGGACTATCCAGCCTGAGCCGTTACAGTCTGGATATCCCAGTGTTCGCTTTCCCGGCAAGATGTTATAATAGCGATGAGACTCCGCTCTGGACATGTTCCCACTAATAAATTAAAATTCCTTATGGGGAAAGTTAGATAACAGAAGAGGAAAAATGATGGGACGTCTCATACGCCATGACGAATAGATCAGAACAATAATAGAAGGAAAGATAGAGGGAAAAAGGAAAAGGGGAAGACCTAGAATGACGTACATGGAGCAAATAAAACATATAATAAATGCTACGTCATACAAAGAAGTGAAGGACAAAGCTGAATGTAGAATAAGCTGGCAATTACTCCACCGACAAGAGCCAAGCTCTTAAATATTATGATGATGGGGAAGTTACCAACCCTTTCTGCTCTGACTGTGGGGTAATAGAGGACGTATACCATATTTTGATGGAATGTGTAAGAGGGGAGTCTCTCCGTACAACCTACCATACTGGATCGTGAAACGTAGCGCTGGCTGATCCTGAGTCTGCTCAGGCGAACTTATTGTATAAGTCCTACAAACTGTGTCTTAGGTAATCGTATTCCTAACTGTGGACGTATGGAGTGACATTCTCGTTCAACATTAAAGCTCCTTAAAATTAGATTAAAATAAATAATTAAAAATTACCAAAGGGCTTTGTTCAGCTGTGCATAGTGCTCATTATGTAAACGTTGGTGCCAGGTCATCATCACCCTCCTAGCGTTATCCCAATACAGTTGCACCTTAAAGGATGCCCAGGATCCGCAACTTAATCCCTGATTTGGCGTAGCCATTTTTAAGGAAGCGACTGCCATCTGACCTTCCAACCCGAGGGGAAATCAGACCTTATTGGAATTAGTATTCTCGAGTGAGTGGGCTTGACTGTTAGAAGTTCTCAAGCCGTCCGATGGCCTAGGCTTAACGACTGCTATCATAGATAGCAGCCGGTATAAACGGCTTAACGTGCCTTCCAAAGCACGGGAGATCGTAACCAAAAGGTCGTACGTTTATAATATTGACGACCGCTTTAGCCTAGTTGGTAGTGACCCTGCCTTCGAAGCTGGAGGTTCCGGGTTCGAATCCCTGTCAGGGCATGTATTTGTGTGATGAACACGAATATTTGTTCCTGAGTCTTGGATGTTTTCTATGTATTTAAGTATCTATTTATCTATATAAGTATGTATATCGTCACTTGGTACCCATAGTACAAGCTTTGCTTAGTTTGGGATTAGGTTGTTTTGTGTAAGATTGTCCAAAAATATTTACTTATTTATTTTATTTATTTACAATAGAAACTATTATGTTAGCGGTGGAGTAGAATATCCAACGGATAAAGACCATTGTCAATTTCAAATTAAAAATAACGACCGTACGAATACTGATCCAACTAGTGGATTACTTGTTTTGGTTGGATTGGTTGAAGCCGCTCAACCAACGTCGCTGGAGCGCAAACTCTTAGAATATTCCAGCGTTTAAACCACAAGCGTGCTCGTGTCGGAGGTTTCACTGGATTTTCCCCAGTCCACTCTTCAACCGCGCATTCTGGGCCCATTATTGGGCCCAGCCTACGCGGGTGTTTTAAACACTGAAATACTCTAAGAGTTTGCGCTTCAGTGACTGCCTTCAAGCAATCCAACCAAACCAAGTAATCCACTACATTTGAACATCGTCACTCTCTTCTATATTTTAAAACTATATCATAAATTGTGGGACGCCGAGGTTCAGGAAAACACTAGATTACACTGAACAGGGCCAGAAACTGCTTGAGTGGCGTCCACGCACCGGAAGACGAGCTGTCGGTAGGCCTCCGACAAGGTGGAGTGATGACCTGGTGAAGGCCGCGGGAATCCGGTGGAAACAAACGGCACAGGACCGGTCTAAATGGCGAGCCTTGGGGGAGGCCTATGTTCAGCAGTGGACGTCTTTCGGCTGAAATGATGATGATGATGACACTGAACACGTTTTATTAACCTTCAAATACTTATTTAACCTATACAAATTAGTTAATAAGTGTTTTATCCTTATTGGTCAACGATCGAATGTCTTGCCCCCTCAACGCTAGCTGTTCCTTCGCCTCATCCCCCACCATCGACCGTTATTGAAGGTTGGTATGCAAAACTATGGCGCCACTGTTGACAGCGAGCGTTGGCGGGAATTTGTATGATACAATTTCACTATTTATTTAATAATTGCGAGTTTAATTTCATATTACTCATAATGTTAAATAATATCATAAAATTAGTGTTAATTATAGTAAATATTGTGTACGATTCTAAAATGCACATTAAACGACTGTATACAATGTCAAAACACCAGGAAACTCTGCACTGTTCACTATCATTACCATAACAACTAAAGGTCGCATGCCGCATGCGCTAGAATAGTCATAAAACCAAACTGACAAAACTCCTAACACGTCCACACTATTCTAGGCTTTAACTCTCTACTTATAAGTTGTATAATCGTACTGAAGCTAATGAACCATTGATGTGAGCATATTCAAGCCATTTTAGGCCGTAGTGCTTCAGCAATATGTTAAATTATCGCTAGTAAAATTTGTTTTAAGGGTAGTTCATATATTATGCACAATCAAGTAACATCTATGTGGGAATGAGATAAGTTGGCTGTTACGCAAGTTACATGCCTAACAAAATATTAAGGTTTATAATAAGTATACTACAGGGCATCCCACGGCTATGCCACATGGAGGAAAAGTACTTTGAATATTGTATATGGAACATTTTACTGAAAGAAGACATTATTTGAATTTAAAAAACAATTTTAACTGCATTCACAGATATTTAAATAATTTTATGGTTGAACCGGGAATGGAACCCGATACACGAGAAAAATAATTACCCTGTAGCTTTATCATGCCGATCGAAAGGAAGGATTATTTTTTGCTAAATAACATAGTGTCAGAAATAAAAGGAAGACCATGAATTTTAACATTTTTAATACAAAAATTATCAATTTATCAAGTGTAACAGGTTCGATTCCCTATTCGTTCCGGTATCGCCACACACCGGGTAGAGTCAGTCCGACCCAAGCCGGACCTAGCTGAGTTTCTTGCTGGACTCTTCTCAGCTAGGTTAGGTTTAGTGAGACAGGGACAAATCTCACAGTAGCTTAATTCCACTCACACCTCAGATTCGGTTGAGCCCGCTCAACCAATCTCACTGGAGCGCAAACTCTGAGTATTCCAGTGTTCCAAAACACACGCGTGGTCGTGCCGGAGGTTTTCCCCTGGATTTTCCCCAGGCTACTCCCAACCGCGCACTCCTTTCGCTTTATTGGGTATCGCTATAAAGCCACAGTCAGGTTCAAAAAAAAAAGAAAAAAAAAAGCGAAAGACATTGTTTCGGCGTTAAGGCGACATAGCTCATGAAAGAGTGTTAGGCCTACGACACTACCTTGCGGCATGCCATATCCCATGTTTTCCTCTTTACTGTATACATCTGCTCTTACTGACCTGACTGATCGCTTTATTGGGCCCGGCCTATAAAGCCACAATCAGGTTAAAAAAAAGAGGGACGCGGCTGACCGCATCGCGGCATCCCTTTAATATCTCATATCGCAAGCGGTGCCGCTGGACCAAAAACGCTTTTTTCCAGTGCAATAAAGAATATTTCTGTTTATTTTTCTGAGTGAAGTATCCCGTGAAGAGTGCAACGATATTTGCTGGGTTTCCAATTAAATGTCTAAGTAATTGTTTGTCCCCGACAAGCCAGGAGCTAATACGGAAATCTTTTGAAACACAGTGTTACGAGTACCTACTTACCTCATATACTAAATAGCTTCCCTAGTCAAGTCATAGATTGCATAATGGAAAATCCTAATAGAACTAAAAATATTGTCAAACAAGCACTCATAAATAAAGAAAAAAAAATGTAAGCATAGTTATAATATAAATATATATGTATACACAATATCACATAATGTCAAAAAAGTAAACAAATGTATATTTAAATTATAGATAGGGAGCCACTCCCAACACCCCATAGTTTAATAAAATCTTAAATGTCAAAGATTATAGACTGTGTAGACTATAATAAATATATTTGTAATTTAATACTGCAATAAACAGATTAATTTTTTTTTTGAGTATTGCAAAAATAAACCGGCCAGTGCCTTTACCATGAGTTTGGATGACTGTACTCGCTAGCAACTCCGTAAACGATTTAGTATGCCGATTCTTAGTTCTATTGCATAACCACCGAAGGCGCTGTACTTTTGCCCATACAAATTTTTATGCAGTCGCTAGCGAGTATGGTAATTTTTTTTTGAACCTGACTGTGGCTTTATAGGCCGGGCCCAATAAAGCGATAGGAGTGCGCGGTTGGAGAGTAGCCTGGGGAAAATCCAGGGGAAAACCTCCGGCACGACCACGCGTGTGGTTTGGAACACTGGAATACTCTAAGAGTTTGCGCTCCAGTGAGATTGGTTGAGCGGTTTCAACCGAATCTGAGGTGTGAGTGGAATCGAGCTACTGGGCCTAGGCCCGATCTGGGTCGGACTGACTCTACTCGGTGTGCGGCGGTACCGGGACGAATAGGGACTAGAGTACAGTCATGTAAACTCATTGTAAAGGCACAGGTGCGTGTGGGGAACCCGAATCGGTTCCGAAACAATCGCAAAATTAAGTTTGATTTTAATAGGTAAAAAAGGAAATTGCATTGGAAAACCTGACTTGTGATATTAGTATTTGTTTATTTAACTCACTCAACTCAACTCAAAATATTCTTTATTCAAATAAGCCTAGCAACAAGCACTTTTCAAACAGAATCGTCAGTTATATATTACATGAATTGAATCTTATTATTCAGAGCAATTTATTGATGCATATGAAAAAAAAAGACATGAATTACTGTAATGTATGTCAAAAGAGAGTATAATAAATTCACAAAAAGATCGTCAATATGAAAAATAAAAACATAAAAAATAGTATAATCTAGACTGTTTCTAGAATAAAATCTGAACGTCATGTATTTGTGACATTATCGGTTTTCAAGTTTATAAGTTAAAAGGAAGTTAAAAAAAACTGACATCGGTGGCTTCTCATTCCCAATTTTTGAAATATTTTTTTTATTTGAAAAGTAGAGTATTTTTATACTTATTGAGCTCTAAATAACAATATCTCGATCGACGGGGTAGGTAAAAGTGTTTGACACTGAATTCTACTCGACACTATTCTATTAGACAGTCTACAGTACAGTCTACTTTAACCCTATTGCAATAAAGCTTTTATTACAAACATACAATTTTTAAACAGTGTGTATGTAATAGAAACTCTGTTACATTACTTTTAAAGTTGAATATCCATTGGAATATATGGTTCAAAATTTAAAAGACTAATGAATATATGTCAAGTGGGGTGTCATATGAAAGAGCTTGAGTTGTGAATTCTGAAGCTATTTTTTATTTTTTAGATTGAGTCATTTTCGACTTATAGAGGAAAATGTAAAAAAAAATACGTAAATCAATCATGCACGCATACTCAAAACACTAAATTTCGACCTTACAAGAGTTTACACTAGATCAATTATAGCATGGCTAAATTTAATATTTCACTAAGGATCATATTTCATAGAAATTCTTAAGTATATAGTCCTTGTACCCAGAAATACGGTGAAATTTGATAACAAAATAGCTGACAAGCGTAATGATGTAGCATGAATGTTTTTAAATTGACTTAGTAATTGAAGCTCGATTTACGATTTTAATTAAAACTAACTGTGCAGAAAATTATAATTAAAGCGAAAACAGACGTGCCAGTGAAATGATAATTCAATTGTTCGTAAATTTGATAAATTAAAATGCTTTTTGCACCCGAAACAGCATAAAAGCATTTTAACGAAGCTCTTAATACGCGGGGAATGATTTCGAGACTGACGTAAAATTTAATCAATTAATGAAGTAGTTTTTAATAACGTGGCAGATTTTTGTTCTATGCCTTTGGCAAAGGTGGGTCAATCAACTTTTTCTCGTTATTCTGTCCCGTCAGCGAGGAGACAATAGTAACTGAGTCTCTTATTTATTTATTTTAGGAGAAACAAAAAGAAGTAAATGTACAAAAGGAAAACATGAAAGTACCAGTACTTAGTTGCTAAACATGCATTTACCCCCTTGACAGTTCCTACTGAGACATAAATGTTAAGTAGGTATAGGTACAAAAGAAAAATATTTGTAATTTATGAACTTCAAAGCATGCTTAAGAGATGACCCATGTCCAAATGGATTTATGCACATCGCTAAAACTTATGTTTGATAAATTTAAACCCTATAAAATCGCAGTTTTAAAGAGTGACTCAGGAGACGTAACCATGGTAACGAGCAACAAATAATAGTTGATCCACCCATGTACTTAGTTGCTAAACATACATTTACCCACTTTACAGTTGCCACTGAGACATAAATATTAAGTAGGTATAGGTACAAAAGAAAAATGTTTGTAATATGAACTTCAAGCAAGCTCAAGAGATGACCCATGTCCAAATGGATTTATGCACATCGCTAAAACTCATTTTTGATAGATTTAAACCCTATAAAATCAAAGTTTTAAAGAGTGACTCAGGAGACGTAACCATGGTAACAAGCAACAAATAATAGTTGATCCACTCGGGTAAATAGGTCATTGTCAGATTCAGGTTCACGTCTTTTCGGTGGACATATCAAAAGTTAAGGGCTACAAAGCTTAATTTTGAATTGATCTAGTAACCCGCATAAACAGCGTCTCCGTTGCTATAAATCCATGTACTAAAAACATAGCTTACATGCACATAAACCGGTAACTATT
Source organism: Epiblema foenella (assembly GCA_963556455.1). Classification (NCBI taxonomy): domain Eukaryota; kingdom Metazoa; phylum Arthropoda; class Insecta; order Lepidoptera; family Tortricidae; genus Epiblema; species Epiblema foenella. Next base: position 46,928,731 of record OY747095.1, read on the forward strand.
GACCACCGAAGGGACAACTTTTGATTTTGCAACTGACAATGACCTAAATATATCATGGCGTCTCCAATTTTAAATGCTAGCATAAAATTGATCTAGCTTTTAGTAAGAAACAAAGAAGTCTAGAAAGATGTAGTATTTATAGACTTTTGTCTATTTTGTGATATTTCTTCTACACGCTCTCGGTCTACAATATTGTTATAACATCCCAAGCATCAGTTTTCATCTCTTACAAAAAGAACATTCTTCCTGCTTCAATTTAAGAATGCAAATATTGTCCTGCACAGGCGAAATTAAACCTCAAAACCGTGCCCTGACGTCCAATTTCAAACGGCTATGCCATCTCAATTTCCTTGGACCATGACAAGAGAGTTTTTGTCTTGATTATATTGAAACAAAGTTACATATTGAGTGTGCTGCATCGAGATGGATCTTGAAAGATGATTCAAATGTGCACGCGATGTTACTTTGATTGTTTCGTTTCGAATTCGTATTGAGAGGACGGGAAATATTTATGAAATTACTGTGTGCATGTTTTGACTCGACATAGGAGAATAAAATCAATCTAATATGCTGAGGGGCTACGCGCCTTTCACTCTCGTGTTATCACTACATAGTAAAAAACAAAGTCGCTTTCTCTGTCCCTATATCCCTATGTATGCTTAAATCTTTAAAACTACGCAACGGATTTTGATGCGGTTTTTTTTAATAGATAGAGTGATTGAAGAGGAAGGTTTATATGTATAATAACATCCATTAAATAGTGCACCCGTGCGAAGCCGGGACGGGTCGCTAGTATACTATACGAGTGAAAGGGACGACGCGTTACGAAAGTCGGAGTAGGTCCTCTGACGTCAGATGCGAGCGAAAAGCATAGATCATTTATCAAATTCAGTGCCTTTACCATGAATTTGCATGAACGTACTCGATAGCGACTGCGTAAAAATTTGTATAGGCAAAAGTACAGCGCCTCTGGCGGTTACGCAATAGAACTAAGAATCGGCATACTAAATCGTTTACGCAGTCGCTAGCGAGTACGGTCATGCAAACTCATAGTAAAGGCACAGTTGAGTAATTACGAGGGGACATAGGAACGGACATATGTAGTCAACATCGAAAATACGCGGTACACTGACAAAATATGCGAACATGACTAATGGCAAGAGCGGGAGGGAACATACCCATAATAAGTGACTCATTTGAACCCCCGTAGTATACGCCAAGCAGGGACTGCATAATAATCGGTAACGGAATATAACGGTACCGTTATTATAAAAATTGTCATTTGTTTTTACGGTTGATTATTCCGAGAATATGGAATCACGTGCCATCAACTTCGATCCCGGATTGACTAAGTTAGGCACCATAGGCCTCGTGAATCAACTGTCAAATTGAATGGGGCCTATGATGATGAGCCATGTTACTAGCTCTCGTTTAAACAAGTCGAATAGTATCTTTGACGTTTACCGACTCTCTAATCCGGGGAATAACACGGCTGAATGAAGCTAATGTACCGTGAAAGACAACGAGCCACAGAAGTGGTTGTAGTGCAGAAGCTTGTCTATAAATAAATAATAAATAAATATTAAAGGACAATCTTACACAAATCGAACTAGCCCCACAGTAAGCTCAAGAAGGCCTGTGTTATGGGTACTAGACGACGATATATTTAATAGATATAAATACTTAAACACATAGAAAACATCCAAGACTCAGAAACAAATATTCATGCTCATCACACAAATATTTGCCCTGACCGGGATTCGAACCCAGGACCATCAGCTTCACAGGCAGGTGCACTACCCACTAGGCTAAACCGGTCGTCTAGGTAAATATAGATGAAAAAAAATTATTTGCGCACAATCTTACACAAATCAATAGTTCCAAACTAAGCAAGGTTTTTAATATGGGTACTAAACGTCAATACATACTTCATATAGATAAATATGTTAGTGAGTCGCGTCCGTAAACCGGCAAATAAGAAAATAACCTGTCAAGTCGCTAACGGAGATTTTAATTAAAAGTGGCTGGTTACGGTTAGCTGAAGTTTAAGAGGCCTTATAAGGGTGGATCAACTATTTTTTGTTGCTCGTTACCATGGTTACGTCTCCTGAGTCACTCTTTAAAACTGTGATTTTATAGGGCTTAAACCTACCAAACATGAGTTTTAGCGATGAGTATAAATCCATTTCGACATGGGTCATCTCTTGACCATGCTTGAAGTCTATAATTATAAACATTTTTGTAAGAAACTCGGTTACTGTTGTCTCCTCGCTGACGGGACAGAATAACAACAAGAAAAAGTTGATTAACCCATAAATTACAAAATATTTTGAACTCAAACTTTTAAGGTCTCGAATTCCCTGTCGGCGTCTGTATGAATGAGTTATTTTAACCCGAACCTTTTCAAAGGTCTGATAAATAAGCATATTCTTAGCTATGTCATTTTATTTGTTTTTGGTAGGTTATTTACATATATTATACAGGGCGTCCCACGGCTATGCCACATGGAGGGAAAGTACCTTGAATATTGTAGATGGAACATTTTACTGAAAGATGACATTATTTTAATTTTAAAAACAATTTAAACTGCATTCAACCCATTGCAAACCCTCCATGTGGCATAGCTGTGGGACGCCCTGTATAGCCTGTTTTTCAGTATACAACTGCTGGGCAAAGGGCTTTTTTTATATACAACGACGGTGGTAAACAAGCCTACGGTCCACCTGATGGTAAGCGGGCACCGCAGCCCGCAGCTCCAAAGGAGTCACGTACGCGTCGCCGACCAATTATAAAATTTGAGTATGCATTGTGTTGACAACAGAAGGGACAAATTTAGGTCCCTCGCTCTCAACACAGTGCATTCTCGGGAGCTCTGGCAACCTTGCTCACCTCCATGAACACAACACTACACCTCCGCCTCCCCTCTTTCTCCCCATTCGGACCTTTCTTGCATCTACCACCAAATTAAACCGAACGGGTGATAAATGTATGTCGAAACTTTGGGGCCGTGGTGCCAAGCGCGCGTCGACTTTATAATGATCTGTCGAAGCGCCTAATAGAGCCTTCTGGTGAACAGAGGGCTGGCCTCTATTTCGGTCAGCGAATAAGTATTGCCGTGCAGCGAGGAAATCCAGCCAGCCTTCTGGGCACTCTACTAATTGACAGCGATTTGGGCCATTTTTTTATTTGTAATTTTAATTAGGTTATTTGTTTTATGTACAGTCGCCATCAAATATATCTGTACTCTTCAGGGTGCTCAAAAATATCTGAACATGCACTTTAACGCCTTGACAATAGAGTCGTGTTCAGATATTTGGAGGACCTTGTTCGCTCCGATATATCTGATGGCGACTGTACTTACGTATAAATTGACTTAGGATAATTTATATTGTATTCTTATTTTAAAGTTATTCTATATAGTATTAAAAGAATCTATTAAATATCGCAAGTTCACACACGTTAAATACCAAACCACTCAAATTTTAATGAAACTAGCACTATCAGTGCATGAGGCACATAACCTATTAAAAGAATCTATTAAATATGGTTATATAGAACGATATCAGAGTTAGTGGCTGATGGAGTTGTTTCGTGGCTGATATATTTTCAGCAAGTGATATAAAGAATATAAACAAACCGTTTCTAAGTCAGTTTAAATCTGTGACAAGTACGTAATACTGATTACTTATAGACGGCCAGCAGGCACATATGCCACCTCCAATATATAGTAGGTTAAGTAGTATCATTGTAATAAGCATATTTTGGAGAAAATGACTGACTGTCGAGTTTCTTTCGGCGTTTCTTCTCGGCAGTGGTCTCATGAGAAACGCTAGTAGTTTTTGACTTGTAAAAGTGCCTTTGCGGCCTACTTGCAGAATAAAGTTCATTTATTTCATTTATGTTAATCCAGGCACGTTGAGTATCCAGTCTATCCCGGTCTACAAAGCTGCTCTGGTCAAAAAAAAATGCGTTGATTACCAAATGTCATTATAATCCGGTCAGCCGTTGTTGAGTGATTGAGTTCGACATCGAAACATTCAAACTCTTACATTTATATTATCACTAGGATCTATTTGGCGCAGCTCTAATCACTAACTACTTTTGACGACCGCTTTAGCCTAGTTGGTAGTGACCCTGCCTTCGATGCTGGAGGTCCCAGGTTTGAATCCCGGTCAGGGCATGTATTTGTGTGATGAACACGAATATTTGTTCCTGAGTCTTGGATGTTTTCTATGTATTTAAGTATATATTTATCTATATAAGTATGTATATAGTCACTTGGTTTAGTTTGGGACTAGGTTGATTTGTGTAAGATTGTCTAAATATATTTATTTATTTAACTTTAACTTCTGTACCTTATAAGTTTCTGTGGCATTACAGGATGTCCAATAATTCCAATATCCGTTGAAGTTAGATAATAATTAGCGATATTCATTGCTATTCAGTGACAGGATATTCACCAGAACTCACTGCTTTTCACTGGACACGGTATTCAGTGCTTTGGCTTCCGTATCGAGATTTCATTTACTCTAGTCAGAATAATATTGAGGCTAGATTTTATTATCTAATTAGATTATGTTGGTAAGTTATGAAAAAAGGTACTGAGTTAAGGAAATTTAATCTGATATTTGGTTAAGAGGCCTTATGAGTTTTAAAATGTTTTGATTTCAAATTATGACAAAAGCGTTAATAATACCAATAAAGTTATTAAAGGCTACAATGATTTTATCAAATATTTAGATAGTAACATAGCCAGTTTTTGATTTTATTGTGTGTGATAGAATTTAAGCGGAAAAGACAAGTTTTTAGCTTGAAAACTGACGATTTGGAGTGATGTTTGAAACGATATTTCTTAATGAAAAATCCAAAAAATACATTAAAGTTTATGTCATAAGGTCGCAATAGCCCTGTTCTAGATAGTAACATAGGGAAAATGTCGAGATACGTGTAAATTCAAACAGAAAATGGCGTAAATAGATGAGCGTTTTTAAACTGATAAGGAGAATTGAACTGATCTTTATAAACCGCGCCTTAAATAAAGTAATTTTGTAGACGAAAAATTACGTAACGTAATATAGATATCTCGCTTTTTATTTCAGTACTTTATGTTCTTTTTCTATAAGTTTTTGGGGCCCAAAATACGTTTGAATTAAAATATATCTATAGAAAATCATCGTAAGGGCTAATTTTGCGTTTTTGGTCACGTTTCTTAGGCTAAAAACCTGAAGCATTTCATTATTATCCAATATTTCCTTTTTTCGTTTGTGTTCTCTTATTACTCGTTATACATGTGATGAATCCTTGGCCTCATTCTTTTAAATGGATGCGATGCGATACTTACGATGCGATCCTCACAAACTCCGTGTGTCACACGCCGAAAAATGCAGAATAAACAAAAAAAATATACGTATTTCAGAGCGTAGCATTAAAAAACAGAGACTTAATAATCATAATGTCTTCAAAGGGTAATGTAAAATTTGCAGATATTTCATTGAAATATAGGGGGAGCGGGCGCGCCGCGCAGGCCCCCCGCACCTGCTCCGCCCCCACGCTACTTCACCCCCTCAAAAGCTCAGCGAACGAGTTTCGCCTTATATGTGTGATTGTCAACTTCGCCGAAAAAAATATTGATATCTAAATGGCTGCCAAGTTCTATGGATAATCCTAAATTGTATTTATAACATACAGTTTCTTATTTTTCTACTACAACAATATTTTCTATCTGAATGTATTCACTTCTTAAATTTGAACACTAATTATTACACAATGCAGATAACTTAGGATAAATTGATGCTCAAGATTTAAGAGGGCTTATAAGTTTTTAAATGTTTAGATTTTAAATTATGACAAAAATATTGATAATACCAATAATGTGATCAAAGGCTACGATAATTTTATAAAAGTTTTAGATAGTAACATAGCCATTTTTTGATTTTATTGTGTGTAGTAGAATTTAAGCGGAAAAAACGAGTGATGTTCGAAACGACATTACGTAATGAAAAAACCAAAAAATAAATTTAAAGTTTATGTCATAAGTAAGGTCGCAACAGTCCTGTTCTATATAGTAACATTGACATAAATGTCAATATGCGTATCAATTCAAACAGAAAATGGCGTAAATAGATGAGCGTTTTTAACTGATAAGGACCCTTAACTGGGATTGTTTTTACATACAAGCTATCAGATATTCGGCTAATCAACCTATCATCTTTGTCATAAGTAACTTAGTTATTTGTAACTATTGTAAGGTTATAGCGAAAAATTCTGGGTTGCTGGTAAAAGCTAGCCAAGCCAAGAGTACCTATCAATTTATCATAAGTTATCTGCATTGTGTAAGAATTCGAGTGATCAAATATGGCTCATGTGATCCTAAACAAATATGCTTGCGGAGAACCGACCGGACACCGACCGACACCTACTGGCACCGAATTCAAACAGACCATAAAATATTTTATATAAATTAATAGGGAACAGATTTTGACAAGAATTGATATATACTTAATGATAATACCTATGTAGGTTGGTACAAAATACAAAATACAAACATTTATTCTGCAAATAGGCCACAAGGGCACTTTTACATGTCAAAATATTAATTTACAATTTCAGAAAGTCTGACTATAATAAGTAATACATTTTTCATGTCAAAATATTAATTGACAGTTCAAGAAGGAATAATAATTTCGAGTTTACAATTATGACAAAATTAATGTCATACAGTGAAGATAAACTTGCAAAGTTATCTATTACAAATATTACAACATCAGTAAAGTTAGAGATGTATAAGGTCTCAAGATTAGTAAGTAAAGGTAGATAAGTAAGTAATTTTAACAGTGCGTATACTTAGAAAATATCTCATTACTGTTAATTGGTAGTTAATGATAACTAAAGTCTTTGGTTTAGGCTAGAAATAGATGAGGTTGAAGTTAAACATACCATAAACAATCTAAAAAATAGTTCATACACAGAGTGGGATGGAATATCGTCATCTTTTCTAAAACTGGTCGCGGATATTTTATCACTGCTTATAACTATTATATGTAACCTTTGATTAAATACGGGTATATTCAAATTCAAATTCAAAATTATTTTCTTTGCCATAAGTACGAGTATATAGATATACATGCAAATACAAAGTAAAATAATAAACACAACGCATTTTAATTTTATATCTTAGAGTACCTAAATTTTTGCCTTAGTCTAGTGCATTAGAAAAGTTTTCATTGATGGAATAAAATGGTCTTGTTAGAAAAAAACATTTCAGTTTTCTGTCGAAAGTATTTACGTCAGTACAGTCTTTAATGTCATTACTTAAATGATTATAAACTTTAATTGCATTGTTATTAATACTATTACTAAAATGTTTAAATTGTGGTCTGCATAGAGCTAAGTCATTGATTTTTCTTTAATTGCGATTAGAACTATTTCTAACTGTAGGGAAACATTCAATATTTTTATAGGGTTGTACACTGTTTTATAGACAACATTTTCAAAGAATTTCGTTTCGCAGAAAATGCTTCTCATATTATCATTTCACAGAATAATCATTACTTCGAACACTTACTTTGTAGAAACTCAAATCAATGATTTTTGATATAAATATTTTTTAATATTTCGATATTCATATCATAGAACTACAAATCAAATATTATTTTTTCTTATATTATTTAGTTTACGTAAAAATTATTACCAAGACAATAGTTGTACAGAATTCTGTTTCTCGTAAAATGAATCTCATATTATCATTTCATATAACAAACAATTCGTAAAATATTTACTTTGTAGAAATTTATATCGTAGATTTTTATTACAAAGAAAATTTAATGTTTCGATATTTATTACGGTATAATTACAAATCATGTATTCTTTGACCTTATGTTATGTAGTTAAAATAAAACATAGTACGCAGAAAAGCATGTGGAGTTGCAGTTTCTAAATATTCCAATTCATACCTTTGAAAAAATGCATAAGTACCCTCCTATAAAATTATAACACTGCGTTCACAACAACAATGCGGGTAAATTCTAGTGAAGCAAGAGAAAAACCTTGTTATTGTTATAAAAAACGAAAATACACTGATAAGGATGATCATATTGATCGGATTCTACAGCATAAACAAGATTATTAAGAAATTGTAATTTACTGTTCGAAATAAATGCAAATAAAACTGAACTGTTTCGCTTCGCTTCGCTTCAGCTCCCGTCTTAATCTTCTAACCTACCCGCGTTAGAATTGATTTTTCCCCAACAAGTCTTTCTGGGCTTTTATAAAAAAAATAACCTCGAAGATTAAGACGGGAGCTTCGCTTCGCTTCAGCTCCCGTCTTAATCTTCTAACCTATCCGCCTTAGAGTCGATTTTGCCCTAACAGGTCTTTCTGGGCTTTTATTAATAAAATGTGTTGATGTATTTGAAATACCATGAAAAAAAAACACCGAACAAACAATGTTCGTTAAAACATAATTCTACTGTTTGATAAGTTTCTTAAATAAAAAAATAAAAAATATAAATTCATTGAATTGTGTTTCAGCAAAATATGTTTCTGTGTAGTGAATAAGCGGTGATACAATCATATTCAAAATAAAAATACAAGAACCAAATACCTATTATTTAATATAAGTTTCTGTAAAACGAAATTCTATGATTTTTCTGTCTGCGAAACAATGAAATACCAAACGTAATTCTACGGTTTGATAAGTTTGTTAAATAAAAAAATTATATTACAAAATTCATTGAATTGTGTTTCTGCGAAATATGTTTCATTCAAATAAATAGTCATTGAAACAATAATAGTCGAAATAAAAATACAAGGACCAAATATTATTTGAAACATTTTCTGCGAAACAAAATTCTATGAAATTTCTGTCTGCAAAACAAGGGGACACCTTTTTATAGACATACAATAAGCAAATTCGATATAGATAGATGGACACAACAGTAAAAATCTTATTTTCTACAAATATTTCCTGATGCCTCCCCCTATATACAAGTCTGGAAACAGAAACTGAATCTCAAATTACAGATCCATATATCCCTATTGCCAGCTTTAGCGAAAGTGCTAGAAAAAATTATTAACAAAAGACTAAAAAGCTACGTGGAAACGAATAATCTACTAAGTAAAAATCAATATGGCTTTAGAGAACGAAAATCTAAAGAAGATGCAGTAATACAACTAACTAACTATATTGTTGACAAACAAGCTCATAATAAAAAATCTATCGGAATCTCCTTAGATATTCATAAAGCGTTCGATACAGTTTCTGTCTCATTAATCATTAAGAAAATGGAAAATATAGGTATACTGGGCACACCGCTGCACCTTCTCAGTAATTATCTCAAAAATAGGATACAGTCAGTAAGAGCAGATGTATACAGTACAGATGTATACAGAGGAAAACATGGAATACGGCATGCTGCAAGGTAGTGTCCTAGGCCTAACACTCTTTCATGAGCTATGTCGCCTTAATGCCGAAATAATGTCTTTCGCTGATGATACCGCTATTTTGTATTACGGCAACTAGTGGGGTGAGGTTACAAACTAGCACAAAAAGGTTACAATCAGGTGCATGATTACAATCGGTTAACACTTAATTACGAAAATACTAAATATATAACCATTTAGCATTAAGAATAGTAAGTAATCTCTATATGAAAATATATCGATTAAAAGGTTTTTAATGTAGCTAACTTTTTTTATGTTATACTAACATTATAAAAAATTTATTAAATAACTGTGCAAGTATTGATTTTCGAAATATAAACATATTAACCAACAAAAATAAATCTAATTACAACTAAATTGAAACCTAAATATAAAACTAAATTAAATCTAAAAATGGCCCCCGCGGCATGGTGCCGAAGACACTGGCAGCATTTCCTCTTTGAATAGCCAAACTTATACGTTGACCGAGGTAGTTGCCAGCTCTTCGGTCACCTGTGGCATCAATAAGCCTCTTCGATAGTCCCTTGAAGAGGCTTAGGCCTAACACTCTTTCATGAGCTATGTCGCCTTAATGCCGAAATAATCGATTAAAATACATTCTTGCCACGGCGATAATGATGGCTCGTGCCAATCTATATAATAATAGTAATAATAGTTTATTTATTATACAAAACCACAGAAATACAAATTATGCGAATATCTGTTGAGACCCAAACTAGGCTGAGCCTGTATCTTGGGACCCACTGAGACGGTTAACAAAACACGTGAGTAATCATACTCCACATAAATAGCACGACGTGAGCATTACAAAATGAAAATTACGTTATTAGGTTAGGTTTGGTTAAAATTAGGTTATTAGTTATTACGAACATATTAATTTTTAACATTAAAATTAAGTACACATGGAACATCTTGATTATTAAACTAGGGTATATGGTATTTGAGTGCAAGAGGCTTAGTGTGTATGTGTATGTGTGTGTGTGTGTGTGTGTGTGGGTGTCGGTGTGTGTGAATGATTGTGTCAGAGTGTTCATTAATTACGGTATAGCAACCTTATTTAATAACGGGAACGTACTATGTCTTCCGTGTCACTATATGACAAAGTGGCTAACCATTTCTTTAGAGTGGACTTAACATTGTATATCGTGCACTGTTTTATGTCGCAGACTTTACAGACAGCATTATAGACAAAGGGGTGAATGAAGAATGCAGAGCGTTTAGCGTGTGCCGATCTGACTGTGGGAATGGGAACTCTATATATGCGTCTACTCATGATGGCGTCAGAAAGAGGAGACTTTGCTGCACTTCTGTGGACCCGAATAACAGCATTCATGATGAACAGTTGTCGAACTCTAAGAAAGCCTGTTTGCTGATATAGTGTGTCAGTGGGAAACCGAAAAGGTTTTCTCAACATTACCTTGATCACTGCCCGTTGCGCGCGTTCAAGGTCAAGAAACGCCGTCTTACCAGCGCTACCCCAGACTGCAATACCATATTGAATAATTGATTGGCAAAGCGCATGGTATACTAAACGTAAAACCTCCGGAGGCGAACAGTCCCGCAGTCGTTTTACCAAATAAATCAGTTTCCTGACTTTCTTAGAGAGCGCAACTATGTGACATTTGAAAGACAAATGTTCGTCCAATACTAGACCCAGGTACTTTACTGTGCTACATCTGCTTAAAGTGCCACACGAGCAGCTTGCACATAAAGTTCCACAGCAGTGCATTTTAAGTTTAATTGAGTCCGGCGGAGAGGAAACTACCGTTTTAGAAAAAGGAATGTAGTGGCTCTTATCCACATTTAGTGTGAGTAGGTTGCTATCTAGCCACTTTGCTATTTTCGATAGACCTGCCTCGGCTGACAGGTATGTCTCCTCCCAGGTGTTGTTGCTAAAGAGTACTACGGTATCGTCGGCATAACATATTGTTTCAGAGCTGGGAATAGACTGTTGGAGAAGGTCATTAATGTAAGTGACAAAAAGCGTTGGGCCGAGAATACTGCCCTGCGGGACGCCAAAGCAGACAAGAGACCTGCTGCTTGTGGACTCCCCGATCTTTACCGCTTGCTGTCTATTGGTAAGATAGCTAGAGAACCAGTCAAGGGCCAATCTATATCCAAAACTTCTTCCATTAGGTACAGTCGCCATCAAATTCTGTACTCTTCAGGGTGCTCAAAAATATCTGAACATGCACTTTAACGCCTTGACAATAGAGTCTTGTTCAGATATTTGTGAGCACCTTGTTCGCTCCGATATATTTGATGGCTGACTATACTTAGGAGTTCTAGTAGATAAAAATCTCGGTTTGCGTGAACATATCTCTGGTCTTGCTGGCAAGTTTAGAAACTGATATATATGTGATAATCCACATCGAAAGGGACCTTATGGCGGCAGGCGCTTACGTTACACCTATTCACTATTGTATTGGAACAGCGGCAATAAAGGCGTAAGTGCCGGCCGCCATAAGGTTCCTTTCAATATGGATTATCACATATATTCAAAAACCTGAGACACGTGTGCGATAAGAAACTATTCTTTTCAATTTATTACGCTCTTTGTCAACCTGTGACTACTTATTACATTACCGCTTGGGGAATAGCATCAAATAATTCTATAATTATACTTGAAAGAGCCCAACGTGCAGTGCTTAAGGGTATAACATTTTAAAAAATCCTGTATTTTTGAACTACACACTCCTTTCATTATACTCTTTGTTTAATCTTGAGACCTTATACATCTCTAAATTTACTGATGTTGTAATATTTGTAATAGATAACTTTGCAAGTTTATCTTCACTGTATAACATTAATTTGGTTATAATTGTAAACTTGAAATTATTATTCTTTCTTGAACTGTAAATTAATATTTTGACATGTAAAAGTGCCCTTGTGGCCTATTTGCAGAATAAATGTTTGATTTAGATTTTGATTTTTTGACAAATTATCAGGAAAAATACTAACAGTAAAACAGCTTTTTATAAAACAACTTTTAACAAAACAGCACATGTGGTCCAGAATTTTCTGCCACAAGAAGGAGGAATGACTTTTTTTACTCTATTCCATTAATAAAACAAAATTATCTAAAAAAATCATTAATGTACTAGGTCCCCCCATATACAATAGAATAAGTAAGATATCAAATTCCGAACACTTAATTTACATTCAGTTAAAAAGTCACTGTAAGATTATTTACAAAAACTTAATTATGAAAACACCGAACAGCATACACTATGCGTACTACAAACGTAATCGTATTTAATAGTACATTACTTACCAAGGGCGGTAAAACAAAGAATATCTCAGATCGCAGGTATTTGATGCCCGAGCCGAAGGCAAGGGCGATAATTATGCGATCTGAGGCTTTCTTAATTACTGCCCGAGGTAAGTACAAAATTTTATGTCACCCCCTGGCCAGGAAGGGGGATTTTCCGCGCGCGGAGCGTGCGGTAATTGCCACTTTATGGCCAGGTGTGACATAAAATATAAGAATTATATTTATGCTAACTTTTTGCATATACTACTTGTTTACTTCTTAGTCTGCCCGGCGACGGTCGCACGGTATTGTTTATCTCAGATCTTTTGTTCATCTTGTCCTTATGTGTATACCCACTTATGTCTTTGCTACCTTGTAACACGAATAAATCAAACTTTCATAAAATGATAAACGATACGTAGATATATAGTAGAAAGAAAGAAAGAAGGAAAAGAAAGAAAAAACATTTATTCGTGGCACAGACACAGTACAAATTAACATAACACCAAAATACAGAAAATAGCCACGAAATGGCCCCAAATCAGCATAGTGCTAGCCATTGACTAGCGCTGGTCTTCCTTTGGGACCACGAGAAGCCACGAAAGACAAAAAACACTAAAGTCACAAACAACATACCAATTAAATAAATGTATATATAAATGTCATAATTTACATTTTAAACAGACAAGAACAGACAAACATGAAAGCGACCTTAAACAAACTTTAAATATCTGTGGTCTGTCACAAGTCGCAACTAGCGCCAGCGGACAACCACTAAAACAGTGACAGATTACGCGATTTCGTGAAATGAGAATGGAGGCATTATTAGGTTGGCGTCATATGATAATATAAAAATTACTGATTAAAACTAAACACATAAAAGCAAATGAAATGTCTGCGTTGTAGTCACAACACGAGACAGAGAATAGCAATCAATCAATCATGCAAATGGTGCATAAGTAGCTACATAGTTATATACGTGTTGAAACAGAAGTGCTAAGGACGGTGAATTCTGACCCACCGTGATACAGTTCAAATTAGTCCGGGGGTCAGATGACACTTACATATTTGGTTTTTACCATTGCAATCAAATAACAAATAGTCATGCAAGTACTGTACGTTATAAGTTTTATTACTTCAATAAAATATTATTTATTATTACTCTCCTCGTTTTCCTTCTTAGGCTAGGTTTTTACATCTTCAGCCAGGCGGGGTGTAAGCTACCGGTGGTTAGGGCGACAGAGAGAGGAACCTCCTGACTATCCGCGCCGTGTCCAGGAATACCGCTTTCTATATCTGATCCTTGACCCAGTCATCTAGTTAGTCTCTTGAGGTATTGGTCAAGACTCTTCGCTATGAGACCGTTCGCAGAAACGAGTATCGGGACGATGATCGTTGAATCAACATCCCATATGGCGGTCACCTCGTGTGCCAAGTCTAGGTACTTGCTGACTTTGTCCTTCTCGGCCTTCACGAGGTTCTCGTCATGCGGGATAGTGATATCAACGAGCATTGCATGGTGTTTCGATCGATCTGTCAGCACGATATCAGGTTTATTGGCTACAATAGTCCTGTCCGTGTATACTTAGTACGGCACTTCGAAGTCCACAATGCGGTATAAAAGAGCAAGTTGCTGGTGAATGCTCCTAGCTACTAAGTTATGTCTGTGCAAGTACTTGCCGTTAGCAAGACGACCACAACCGGAAATAATATGCCCGAGTGATTCTCCGAGACGGCGGCATGCCCGACAAATGTCGACCATACCGTCCTTCATTATACACATCTGGTAGTTGTTCATAATGATAACTTCGTCCGCAATTGCACAGACAAAACCTTCGGTTTCTCGAAAGAGATCCCCGAAACGTAGTTCACCGACGCGAGCAGGTCTACGTCGAGCCCTGTGAAAGCTCTGTAGAACCGCCCGTCTAGCTCCTTACTCTTTCATTCTGCCTTGCGTTCCTCGGTGCTCCATACTTTAAGTCTGCGCCAGTTCTCGTTTGCCATGGAAAGCGGGGTGAAAGATGCGTCTGACAGAAGACTGCTACTACGTCCCGATGCATCCCACACTCGCTGTTAAAGAAATAATCCCTGAGACCGCACACCTCACGGTTGTGGAAGTCTTTGGAATTTAGAAATCCGTGACCTCCACACTTCAGTCGGATGTACAGTCTCATAATAGACTAGCGTGGGTGTAGCCAGAGGACAATGATGAGGCCGATGGTGAAGCGAGCTCATCTAGAAGATACCTGACACTCGTCCCTTAAAATTTTCTTGGTTTTATGAATTACAGACGCCGGCAGGGAATTCCAGACCTTAGCAATAGTAATTGGAGGAGCGAAGCGAACGAAACGAACAAAGGGTTAGGTTTCAGTTTGCCGCCCGCTGTTTCTTTCTACAACAGGCGAATCACGTAACTTTATGTACTAACGGTAGATAGATTTTACTGTCAATTTTGAAGTATAAATGTATGAGGTGACAATTAAAATTTGACATTAAAATCTATCTAACGGTAGTACAAAAGTTACGTGTTACCCCGCAGGTCGCATTCTCGTGAAATTTTGTGTTTTGTTTTGTAGATGCAGCTTGAGGATTTTTCTCATAATGATCGAGCGGTGGGGTTAAGTAAACGTAAAAAATTACTCATGCGGGGTTTTCAGCACAAAGTCCCACTGTACGAGTAATATTTTCTCTAGGGATCTAAAGTTAACAGAAATGTTTCCGTAGTTAATTGGATTTCTCCTCGTTATTTCCTTCTTTGTCGGTGCGCTAGGTTGACTTGTATTAATAAGTTCCTAGTATTACTTAGGTAAATATTAAAGAACTATGTAAGCCTTCGGGAAAGTAAGGTTTTACTTTATTAAATTACTAGCGACCTGCCCTGGCCTCGCACGGGTGCACTATTTAATGGATGTTATTATACATATAAACCTTCCTCTTCAATCACTATCTATTAAAAAAAAAACGCATCAAAATCCGTTGCGTAGCTTTAAAGATTTAAGCATACATAGGGATATAGGGACAGAGAATGCGACTTTGTTTTATACTATGTAGTGAAAAACAATGCATTTTTCTGAATATTTCATAAAATGTCGTATCACTATTATAATCAATTATGTCAAGAAGTTAATATTGTCAGAACGCAATTATAATCCTGTCAATAAATTAATTAATTGAAATCGCGAAGCGTCTGGTTGAAGTGACTGGTGAGGGAAGAGCTGGCGACTTCCTCGCACAGCGTATCAGCATTGCGATACAGCGAGGAAATGCCGCCAGCATTCTCGGTACACTGCCCCAAGGGCCTGTTTTAGGTTTAAGTTAGTTGTAATATTATTTAAGTTATAGTTATTTAACTATTATTACCGCCTGTAAATCAATGAATGTTGAAAATACTTATATTCTACATATACACCATTAACCACATTTGAGTAACTAAAGATTAATTTACAATATAAGAAATGCTGACAATAAGAATAGTTATTCCAAAACTACAAATCGGGTATTGTCAGTTGTAAAAACAAAAGTTGTCCACCAGGTGGTCAATAGTTTAAAGGCTTATGTACATATAAGTTATGTTTTTATTACATGGATTTATAGTTATGGAAACACCGTTAATGAGGGTTACTAGACCAATACAAAATTAAGCTTTGTGGCCCTTAACTTTTGATATGTCCACCGAAAAGACGCGAACCTAAATCTGACAATGACCCAAATATACTTGCAAGGTATTACCTATCGCGAATATTATAATAGTTATTAGTAGACGTACGTGGTCTCTAAATTATCGAACAAATTATCCAAATATACTCGCTTTCCCATTTAGCCTAATTATATGGCACACAGATATATATTCATTAATTAAATACACACGAAACTAATACAGACATCAAAGTGCATATGATAGAGCGCCATTCGGTGGAAATACATAGGCTGGGAACCAGCCGTCAAACCGTCGCTCTCCGTAAATCTTTGAAAGAAAGAAAGAAAGAAAAAACATTTATTCGTGGCACAGACACAGTACAAATTAACATAACACCAAAATACAGAAAATAGCCACGAAATGGCCCCAAATCAGCATAGTGCTAGCCATTGGCTAGCGCTGGTCTTCCTTTGGGACCACGAGAAGCCATGAAAGACAAAAAACACTAAAGTCACAAACAACAATTAAATAAATGTCATAATTTACAATTTAAACGGACAAGAACAGATAAACATGAACGCGACCTTAAAAAAATTATTTCTAATCGTTGTCAAAATTACTAATTTTGTAACCATTGTTTTGTATGCAATTGTCGCGAACAGTCTGACTTAATTTATACCGTACGTCGTCTACCAGTCCCTGGGATCCCCGGGCTCATTACAAAATGCTATTGTTTATTTTTTTCGGAGATGACGGCTTATTACAATTTTTTTTAGTTTCAAACTCGAATGATGACAAAAGCAACGATTTTTCCAATACACTGATTAAAATATACAACGCTTTTATAAAAGTTTTCCAAATTAACGCAGTAATTTTTCGGTTTTATTGTGTGTAGTAGAATTCAAGCAGAAGTAACCAGTTAGATGGATTTTTTTTATATTTTTAGATTACGGTAAAAATTGGTGGGTAGATTAAGTTCTTACTTTGATAATTATTTGGATGATTTCCTACATTGTCCTACAATTTTTTCAATACAGTAATAAACTTATATAAAGTCTATGAGAAAAAAAATAGGATACATAATTTATGATTTTATATGTATTTTGGAGAGAACCAGTAGCTCTTCTAACTTACCTATTTCGATACAATACTGACAAAAAAAACACAACAATATAAAAATTAGCCTAGATATGCTTTGTAATATGGAGTGATGTAAGATTCGATATTTATTCCCTTAATAAAAAAGCCAGAAAATGCATGTATAATTTAAATAGGCCGCAATAGACTGCACTATACGAGTAGAAAATACTCAGATACCGATCAATCCACAGACAAAATAATCGAAATAGATTTAGTTGATAACAACTCCTATGATTTTTTTATCCTAATGCAAGACATAAATGGTTTCTTTAAGCAGACTGCCAAACGTAATTTTGACAACACTCCCCATCATAAGAATCCGTTAGTTAGGAAGGCTGTCGACTACGTTCCCATACCTCCTCCCTGTAGTAACTCGGCGATCACTGATTAGGGGCGGCACGGTCCGGCATCCTAGGCACACACTCACGGACCCGAAGGAATCACAGCGTTCATCGAAACATCGCGACAATACTGACACATATAGTCCCTATTCGTCCCGGTACCCTGCAGGTAGAGACTCCGACCCAGGTCGGGCCTAGCTGAGTTTCTTATCGGACTCTTCTCAGCTAGGTTAGGTTTAGTGTACCAGCGACAATCAGGTCAAAAAATCAAAGTACTCCTAATATCCATTCCACAAATAAAATAAAATAAAATAAAAATAAAAAAGCCTTTTATTTCTTGCATTAAACAATAGTAATCACATGCAGTTACTAATGTTTACATATTAACTAAAGTACATTTATAAATACTTAACTATGTTGTAATCTATTTTAAATTGTAGTTTGAAATATTATAAATCATCATGCAAGAATCCCTTCTGCGAGGGTGAAGGCCTCCTCCAGACTTCTCCAATGATCTCTGTCTTTGGCTTTGATCATCCATCTCTTTCCAATTCGTCGTGTGATGTCATCTTCCCATCGCGTTATTTGTCTCCCTCTTTTCCTATTGCCTGCTGCATCCATACCATACGTTTAGAAAATTATTTTCCATCCGCCTCTCGGGCTACCTGCTAAGTGGTAGTTGGGCTGTCAGTTAACTCACTCGTAACGAAGCCGTGATGTTTGGCTGCGCGAGTCAAATGCTTTTGACAAACTGAAATGGTGAAATTGCCACATATGTACTGCATGTTTGGAACAAATTTGTGTAACTTGTGTGGTGATTAAATTTGTGATTCTGTTAGTGTGTTTTACTTTGATAAACGCATATCAAGCATTCATTTTCAACTTCTAAAAATTATGAGTCTTACCCCCTTATTCATAAACGTCTATTAAACCTATATTAGCTAACTAGCCGCTAAAGTTCGTTTGTCCTTATCTGTCATTTTGACACTTGTGCTTGTGAGACATGTGACAAGAAACATTTTTGTTAGCAGAGGTCTGTTAAGTTTTATGAATAAGGGGGTTAGACGCGTGTTTTCTTGAGATTTGTATTTATATAAAATCTGTGTTAACTTACCTCTATGCCAAAATGCACATGACTAAGTAACAATGTTAGACTATAACAAATTGTTTTTTTAAAAACTAAACCGACTTCTTCCCCCAGGCTACTCTCCAACCGGAAGTCCAGGGGAAACCTGGCCCAAGCCCAGCCTATAAATCCACAGTCGGGTTCAAAAAAAGAATCAACATAACACTTTTTTTTGAACCTGACTGTGGCTTTATAGGCCGGGCCCAATAAAGCGATAGGAGTGCGCGGTTGGAGAGTAGCCTGGGGAAATCCAGGGGAAAACCTCCGGCATGACCACGCGTGTGGTTTGGATCACTGGAATACACTAAGATTTTGCGCTCCAGTGAGATTGGTTGAGCGGTTTCAACCAAATCTGAGGTGTGAGTGGAATCGAGCTACTGGGAGTTTTGTCACTGGTTCACTAAACCTAGCCTAGCTGAAAAGAGTCCAGCAAGAAACTCAGCTAGGCCCGACCTGGGTCGGACTAACTCTACCCGGTGTGCGGCGGTACCGGGACGAATAGCAACATAACACGTGGCTTACATCGGGTATGAAGGTAGTAACTGTCTTTCTTCTTCATAGGATTATCAGTCATAATACACTCTCAGACTAATAGTGCCAACTATAAAGGCCCTGGCTTCGTACGGCATGGCGGCTGTCGCTCGGGACAATGGCAGGTATACGCTGAACTAAACATCAGTGTTTGGTTACTACGCTAATCAACAAGGACTGATTGTATTGTTTTACAACGACACTGGAAACCAAAATTATGGTCTGTCTGATGATATGATATGATTTATTTATCTCAAAAGGTACAATATCACTTTCAAACACAAACTCAAAATATTCTTTATTCAAATAGGCCTAGTTTGAATCGTCAGTTATATACATAAATTGAATCTAATTATTCAGAGCAATTTATTGGTGCATATGAAATTTTAAAAAGGACATGAATTACTGTAATTTATGTCAAAAGAGAGTATAATAAACTCACAAAAAGATCGTCAATATGTAAAATAAAAATTCATATAGTTCATTTTTAAGGGACTTGAATTGTGATCGTCAGTTATATTAACATTTTCAAATGACATTAAAAGTATCAATATTTTACAAGTATGAAATATGTCAACAAGTTATAATATAAAGATTCAAGATTAAGATATCAATAATTTAAAATGAAAATCACCATCTATGGATCTACATTCATCCTTAGACTACCCACATAATTCAAATAACTAAACAGTTCAGATGTCATACGGCTAAAATGAAATAAAAAATATCTTAGTCGTTTGTAGCTTAGTAGATACCGCAACCTTACATGGGTCAGCAACTCAACGAGAACCACAAGTGCGTTACCGACCGTTTATGGACTTGAGGATTTGTTGTATTGACAGCTAAAGTGATCTCTTTAGCTGTCAATACACACCAACGAATCCACGGGAGCTCGTTAACACTATAGTTGATTTTGTATTGGGAGCCTTGAGTTTTTTGGAGTCCATATAATATTTTTATTGATAGTAAACTTATTATAGAGTTCAAAACCGTTGCCGGTTTTTTTTAATGTGTCGTTTTTAAAAAAAAATATCGTGTTTTTGAAATACTACACGTTTGGAGGTGTTAATAGGATCGTGCTTTGGTCTGCCGCGAATATAATAAAAAACATTTTGACATTTGTCAGCTGTCAAGTTGATGTTTTTTGCATGGCAGTCGTTTACGTAAAACTAGTGCCTACGTAAAATCTGTGAATTAGTAAGCGGATCCCGGGCATCCTCGAAGATGCAACTGTACTTAGATAACGTTAGGAGGATGACCCCAAAGGCCATATAGAAAACCTCCTGACTATCCGCGCCATGTCCAGGAGTACCGCCTTCTGTTTCAGACCCTTGACCCAGCAATCTAGCGAGAATATGTAAAGCCACTGGCAGTTTACAGAGACGACTATTCAAAAAGTAATTCCCTTAAATTATTGCATCTTTTTCTCTCGTGTGGGGGAGAAAATAACGTATATCGTTACTGAGCTACCTCGTTGACTGGACTAACTAAGCAACTCGTCCAATGAAGAATGTTTTTGTCACAACACAATAGTTAATACCTCAACAAAAGAGCTTTTAGTCCGATAACTAAGGCTTTATTGGATAATGAAAGTACTGTATTAACTATTAGAATATAGTAGGAAAATATGAAAGAGTTCCTATAAGCCGTCGCTAAACGTCTAAGTAAGCTTTTATCATACTTGAGCTGTTAAAAGACTTGTCAGGCGCAGAGCATACGTTTAATTCTAAGCAAAGGCATAAAATCATGGCTTCCAGAGACAATGTAAAATGTCAACTATTATGTTATAATGGAAAAATATGAAAAACCTCTTTAACTCGCTAAAAAACGGCATTAGCACGGAAACAGCTTTTTTATAACACGTCAGTGACAAAATCGCTATCAGGGTCATACTTAGTTGAAAAAACAAAAGTCGTCCCTCCTGTGGTCAATAGTTAACGGCTTATGTGCATGTTAGCTATGTTTTTATTACAGGGATTTATAGAAACGGCGACACTGTTTATGCGGGTTACTTGTCCAATCCAAAATTAAGCTTACAAGCGCTTAACTTTTGGAATGTCCACAGAAAAGACGCGAACCTAAATCCGCGTATGACCCATCATGGACTTTTGCTACTCTAAGGGTGTCACATGCACGCAACCAATATTTTAAAAACTTTTACATTCATTTTAAGTTTTTATTTTAAGTTTAGTTTGTAGGCCTTTTATTATATTGTATATTATATTATGTTATGATTTGTAAATGATAGTAGCTGTTGGTTCTTCGAATAAATATATATTTTATGTCTTGTCCGATCGAAATGTATTTGCGATGGAAAGCGACACAAAATATACTTCTATATTTATTTATCTAAAAAATGTTAAGGCAAAGCTCATTCACAGATCTGACGAAAATACTGAAGTTTGAGCTTCCAGTGTGAAGAAATAATGTAGAATTACACTACACAAAAATTACAGTAGACTGAAAAAGAAACAAAGAAAAGAAATAACCGAACAAAATATTGAAAAATGCCTTGGCAACTCTGTCAAAAAATCCTAAATATCATAGTAAAAATAAACTTTAATGCTGCAGATCTCGTAATTATCAACGACAGTGATACGTTTTTTTACAAAAACAATAGCTGTTTTATTGTTCTAAGGAAATAACCGGACAGATTTTTCATAAATGATTCAGTGTTCCAACAATCAATAAAAATGTACTAAATATTTAGGAAAATACGCGCAGAGCTTCCGTAGAGAGCGGGATGGTTAATTGTAAACTCACGCATGTTAGAGGAGGTCATTTGCACTGGAATGGCCTTGCCTTAATTTTGATTTCCCCAAACTCCAACCAGCCACGTGTAAATTCAAGTAATCGCTCCGAAATACTTTCGCTGTCAATATGTTTACAAACATGTACCTTGCCCTTTCGTAATAAGACTAATAAGGCGAAATGTGCATACATATTTTAGACGCAGGTATCCAAAAGTCGGGGCTCATCCTTAATGAAGATGAGTGTATAATTAACAAAAAATAGTCATTAAAGGCAGAGGAACAGCCCCCCCCCCGACCTAATTACCCCAAACATAGGGTGGCGTTATTAGGAATTTCAACGTGAGGTATATTTTGCTCGACTATACTGTGTGAAATTGGTACGATTTTTTCCTTACCTATTTCAAGGGCCCCATAACTAAAATAGCAAAAACGGAACTCTTGTAGTTTTGTCATGTGTCCGTCCGTCCGTCCGTACGTCACAGCTGATTTACTCGGATACTATAAGCATTACGAAATTCGCTAGGAAGGTGTATTCAATGAACCGCTACATAAAAACGATGTGAATATACAATAAAGAAATTAAAGTGGGGGGCACTCCAAAATTTTTTTTTTTATATGTAACCGGAGGTTGAAAAAAAATCAATGTAAATAGGGGTGGGGGATATCTCTAGAGAGGCCATGAAAAATGATAAAGAGGTGCCTAAAATACTTTACCATTTACGTCAACTGTTGGTGAGATTAACTGTAAAAGTCGTAAAAAGTGAATCCTCCCCCTCTAATTCCCAAACTGTTAATAGTACATTACTTCCCAAGGGCGGTAAAACAAAGAATGTCTCAGATCGCAGGTATTTGACGCCCGAGCCGAATGCAAGGGCGATAATTATGCGATCTGAGGCTTTCATAATTACCGCCCGAGGTAAGTACAAAATTTTATGTCACCCCCTGGCCAGGAAGTGGGATTTTCGTGCGGTAATTGCCACTTTATGGCCAGGTGTGACATAAATTTAAAATATTGAAAAAATTAAGGTGGTCAATACTAATAAATACTTTCAAGGTATTTTCGTTTGAACCTATAGGTCTAACGGTTTTTTGAATAATTTCTGAAAAACTGTCCCAAATAAAATGACGTAAGTGCCTTAAGTTTCCTACGAAGATACGACCTTTTTTGATTCAATGTATTGGATAGTGGTTTTGAATGTGGACTAAGGTAGGTGTCGGTATAAAACCCTTTTGCGTGATCCGACACGCACTTGACCAGTTTTATGGTATTAAATATGGTATGGATAAAATATTAAATGCCGTGTCAATTGAGACATACATTGCTTGGTTCTTTACGTGTCAGAAACATGATACAGAAAATCGTATCATAGTACAATATTCCTTATGCATTGCTACTTCAATAACAAATTTGGAACTCTTAGGGTGAGTTGCACCAAACCGTCTGTAATCGTAAGCGGCGTGTGTGTGTGTTTTTTTTAATAAAAGAATACCTATATTCTAATTAGTGGTATTGTTGTCATTCCGCTTTTATCTATACCTCTATGTATAGACTATTCACGATTTTAATACTTGTATTAAATACGACTATTTTTTTTTAACCTGACTGTGGCTTTATAGGCCGGGCCCAATAAAGCGATAGGAGTGCGCGGTTGGAGAGTAGCTTGGGGTAAATCCAGGGGAAAACCTCCGGCACGACCACGCGTGTGGTTTGGAACACTGGAATACTCTTTTGCGCTCCAGCGATACTGGTTGAGCGGTTTCAACCGAATCTGAGGTGTGAGTGGATTCGAGCTGGGAGTTTTGCGACTGGTTCACTAAACGTAGCCTAGCTGAGAAGAGTCCAGCAAGAAACTCAGCTAGGCCCGACCTGGGTCGGACTGACTCTACCCGGTGTGCGGCGGTACCGGGACGTATAGGGACTATATGTGTCACTGTTGTCGCGATCGCGCGTAAGCGGTGTTCGTTAATATCTAAATGTATGGAAAGTTTGACAAGTTTCTATGGGATGACAGCTGCCGACGCCATATTTGACGATGACCGGCCTGTGATCGTATGTTGGTGCAACCGAGCCTTAGAGTATTCCAGTGTTCGTAACCACGTGGTCGTGTCGGAGGTTTTCCCCTGGATTAAAAAATACTATGAGTAAAATAAAGTACACCAATTGCAATAAAGTACAACAAAGTCGCTTTCTCTGTCCCTATGTCACTATATCCCTATATCCCTATGTATGCTTAAATCTTTAAAACTACGCAACGGATTTTGATGCGGTTTTTTTTAATAGATAGAGTGACTCAAGGGGAAGGTTTATAATATAAACCTTAAGATATAAACTTTATATGTATAATACATGCATCAGCATTGCACCCGTGCGAAGCCGGGGCGGGTCGCTAGTTATTTATATAACTAGAGAATTGTCTTAACAGGTTACGACATCCATAAATAGTGGTGTAGTAAATTTTATTTACGACATTACTTATGTAAAAAGACAGCTTCAGTATATCACCAAAGCGCGTAACAAATATCAAACCGATTCCATTTCGAGTAATCGATGCAAATATACCCTGTTTTAGGCAGTTCAAAGAGAGGGAAAGAATAATTGATTAGATTTCTGGAAGTGCTGAATTAGACAGTTTTAATTATTCATTTTTTGAGAGTGTATCGCGAATGTACGCTTAAGAGGTCTTATAAGTTAAAAAACGCTCATCGATTTAGGCCATTTTCTGTTTGAATTTACTCGCATCTAACATTTTCTCAATGTTACTATCTAGAACAGGACTATTGCAACTAATATCTTAAATTATAAATGTATTTTTTGGATTTTTCATTGAGAAATATCGTTTCAAACATCACTCCAAAACGACCACTTTGAAACTAAAAACGGGTTTTTTTCGCTTAAATTCTATTACGCACAATAAAATCAAGAAATGTTATTATCTAAAACTTTTATAAAGTCATAATATCCTTTAATCACTTCATTGATATTATCAATACTTTTGTCATAATTCGAAATCAAAACATTCTAAAACTTATAAGGCCTCTTAAGTGCAGCGAAAATGGATACATTTCGTCATCCTCGCGTCATCCTGGGCCGTGTTGCATAATAACTTGTAACTTATAATATTAGGGGAAGTCACTTTCTAATACGTGAAGAAGAAAAGAGGTTTCCGCTAATATTATAAGTTACAAGTTATTATGCAATACGTCCCTGGTTATATTTTATACAAACGCCTAAATGGAACGATCGTCATTTACTATGGCGCTAGAGATCAGTGACGTCACTGATCTGTCGCGCTTTCTCTCTCTAACCAGCAATATTAATTAGCTTCGTTATTTTTTGAGATATATGAATATGTATTTCAATTTGTCAATTATTGGAAATCAAGAATGCCATATAAATAAAACATACGTTCGGTACTTACTAGTAGCTACGAGAGGAATGATACACCGTAGCCGCGCTACGCATTTGCGGAAACTTTCGTAGACAGATTCGTAGCAAATGAGAAGTTTCGTAGCAGTTACTACAAGCTCTTTGATAACAGTGTGTGGCTGATGATACACCGTAGCCGCGCTACGCATTTGCGGAAACTTTCGTAGACAGATTCGTAGCAAATGAGAAGTTTCGTAGCAGTTACTTCAAGCTCTTCGATAACAGTGTGTGGCAGTTTTTTAAAACTTTGAACGCCAAGAACCTATAAAGTGGTCACGTGTCGTCGTGCCCACCATGCCAAAAACCACTTAAAAGGTACGAGTCAAGGTGTATTTTGATCATGAATAAAATTTATTATAAATTGTTTTTTTTATTGGTTTAAAAGTTTTTTTAACGTAATAGTTCTTGGCGTGTGAGTGACTTTATGCAAATATGAAAGCGTTCAAAGTGTTAACGGATGTTAGATTTTTTTAACCAATAACAACTTCTTTTTTTAAATGTAAGATGGAATGTATTTTCGTACTCATTTATATAATACATCACTACATAGTATAAAACAAAGTCGCTTTCTCTGTCCCTATGTCCCTATATCCCTATGTATGCTTAAATCTTTAACACTACGCAACGGATTTTGATGCGGTTTTTTTAAATAGATAGAGTGATTGAAGAGGACGGTTTATATGTATAATAACATCCATTAAATAGTGCACCCGTGCGAAGCCGGTGCGGGTCGCTAGTTATATATAATTGGGCTTTCAGTAAATAGGCTAATACTGACCCAATGAGCTGTTAACATTATCATAAAATAGCTGTTTATTATACAAGGGTGCAAAGTTGTATTTTAACCGCGAGTGGAGCGAGTGGTTCGAAAATAGAATCCTGAGCGTAGCGATTGGTTCAAAAATAGAATCCTGAGCGTAGCGAGTGTTGCAACACACGAGACGTAAAATAACTTTGCAGCCGTCTATAGCACAAATCTTTCTACCTCATTAGAGCGAGGAAAAAAATTTGTCTTTTCAGTACAGTTGCATACTAAATATAGTTGGATGGATGCCCGGGGTGTACTACCTAATCCTAGGTACTAATTTTAGTGCTGGACTGTCTGGACTGGTCTTTACATGTTATTAGGTTATGTTTAAAAAAGTTAAAATAGCAGTTTGGGATTTCAAATATTCTTTGCACTCTTGACGACCGCCTTAGCCTAGTTGGTAGTGACCCTGCCTACGAAGCTGGAGGTCCCGGGTTCGAATCCCGGTCAGGGCATTTATTTGTGTGATTAGCTTGAATAGTTGTTCCTGAGTCTTGGATGTTTTCTATGTATTTAAGTATCTATTTATCTATATAAGTATGTATAGCGTCACTTGGTACCCATAGTACAAGCTTTGCTTAGTTTGGGACTAAGTAGATTTGTGTAAAATTGTCCACAAAAAATTTTTTTTGTGGAAAATCGCAGTTTTGTTATCTGTTTTTAAACAATAATAAAGTGTTTTTCGGGATAAAGAGGTGAAAATGATTTTAATTTTTTTTGTCTTTCCGTAATTAAAATTTTGCTAATGAAATTAACCGGTCTAGAAAAAAATTACAATCTCGACTTTAACTATCATTTTATAATTCGCAACGTCGACTGAACTATCAACATTAGTGAACCTTATCGCAACGAGATAAGGTCTACCATGATCAATTAACTGTAATGAATTGACCATGGTAGACCTTATCGCAACGAGATAAGGTCTATGGTCAATTAACTGTGATGAATTGATGATAGTATACTTGAAATCATTTCAGTTCGCAGAGCTGCATCAAAATCTTCGTTTAATAAATTATTTTACCATTTAAATAATAAGGTTCCAAATCGAATACAATTTGTAGTAAGTTGATGAAAAAATTGTGACAATCCTACACAAATCGATCTAATCCCAGGGATCGGATACCGGTATTTTCTCCATAGAAAAATACCGGTATTATTACGGTCAGCGGTTCATTATTTCGTTTTTAATGGGACAATCTAATAATACGACGTTGTTACCTAAATACATGATTCAGCCCTACGTAAAGAGCAAAAAATAATCCAAAATATAGGGCTTATTCAGGGTTTTTTAAAAATACCGGTATCGGTCCCTGCCTAATCCCAGACTAAGCAAAGCTTCTACTATAGGTACTAAGCGACGATATACACTTAATCATTTATATAGAAAAATATATACTTAAATACATAGAAATCATTCAAGATTCAGGAACAAATATTCCCGCTCATCACAAAATAAATGCCCTGACCGGGATTAGAACCCGGGACCTCCAGCTACGTAGTCAGGGTCAGGTTTTATCGGAACCGGAAGCGGAATCAGATGTTTTAATTTCGGTATATCGGAACCAGAACCGGAATCGTAGCCGGAACTGAAAACGGATGCGGAACCGGATGCGGAGCCCGAGTGATAGATGCATAAGATGTTAAGGGCAGAGCAGGTCTAAGCTACATCTATTCTAAATTAAAATTCCAAATATTAATCAGCCTTTATTATTGCAGTACTTATTTTAACAAACTTAGACCTTCTAGGTGTTCAACAAAAAAATCTTACCTAATTAGTAGATATATTATAATCATTTACTAGTTATAATTAGCATCGCCTGGAACTTTTAAATGTTAAATTAAAAATAAAACAATTATAAAAATATTCATTATTGAATTACCGAAGTACACGGTCAAGGCTCAAAATTACAACAGGTATAAACCTGTTTGTTTTTGATGTACGCCGCTCATTTCTCCCCGCTGCGCTGCTTTGACATCCGATGTAACATCCGCATTAAAATAACAGAACCGGAACCGAAGCGGATGTTTGAAACCAATCGGAGGTTCCGACTTAACGGAACCGGAACCGGAGCTCTGTTAATTCCCTGGCCACTACCGCTGAGCTAAGGCGGTCGTCAAAAATAGATAATTAAATTATAGAAAAATAGATAATTAAATAATAAAAAACGCTAACGCTAACAGTGTTAATCAGTTTAAAAACAAACTTGACAAACTAAGATCTAAGCAGTGTTAACCAGTGCCAAGTGAACTATGATTTAGACGTATCAGCGTCAGCTGCCTGTCTAAAATATATAATAATAATAATTGCGAACGGTCTAATAGCGAAGTGTCTCGACCAACACTTCAAGAGACTCTCGCTAGATGGCTGGGTCAAGGGTCAGATACAGAAGGCGGTACTCCTGGACACGGCGCGGATAGTCAGGAGGTTCCTCTCTCTGTCGCCCGACACCACCGGTAGCTTAGGCCCCGCCTCGCTGCCGGCGGCACACTAGGTTAGGTTTTTATAATGATTTTATGTTTTGTGTAATATTGTTTTATATTTTATTTTTATATAATTATTATAAAATCTAATCTAAGTGCTAAAGCAAATAAAGATGATAATAATAAAATTTAAGACTCGGGAACAAATAATCGTGCTCATAACACAAATAAATGCCCTCGCCGGGATTAGAACCCAGGACCTCGCAGGTACTACTAATTAGCTGGTGGTCAAAAGAATTCCTTACAAACAATATCCATAGACTTATATGCCCTTATTAATCACTTATTTTGTCATTCAAGTGCGTGTAGATATTTTCTATGTTGACTGTACGCATGCGTGCAGCAACAGGATGGCACGGTATAGGTGCGACCGGCACTCGCGCCGCGCGCGCCCGACGCGCCGCCCGTGCGTCCGTTAAGAACTACCGGGATCGCTGGTGAGTCGAGATTCTAAGTCTACCTACTTAGTAAAAAAAAGTTTATTTTTTGCTGTAATAAAACTAATTCTGGTTTAGTTCTTTAATCAAAGTTTAAGGGAGTTAGTTGATTTTTATTTCATAATTTGAAAAAAAAATGTTGTTTATTTTTTATGGCTCTTGCGATTGTCTTATTTTAAGTTAGTGGAATTTTTGTTTTACATGCGTTTTGTTTTAACTGTATTATAATATATTCGATAGGGAAACAGGATTTAAACTCGTAAAAAGAATTAAAAACGATGTGAGTAAAATTCAATGGAATTGTTATATTATTTGAGTCCTAACTTAAAATATATGTCGGTTAAACCATTTCATTCGTGATTTTTATTTTACACGTTTTTAATTTGAACGGTGTTATAAACATATACGATAGGGAAACAGGACTAAAACTTGTAAAAAAAATTAAAATCGATGTAAGTAAAATTCAATGGAATCGTTATATTATTTTAGTCCTAAGTTAAAATGTATGCCGGTTAAACCATTTCATTCGTGAATTTTAATTTAAATAATCAGCATTTTGTTTTCTTAAAAATTACAACATATTGTTTTATAGACTAGTTAATTATATGGTTTTTTTTGTCTATGTTACTGATTGATAGCCAAATATTGCAATTTAAATGAAGCGAGCTGTGTCTAATCCCCTTATAATTAATTCAATTTAATTATGAAACGATCATTGACTGACTAACACAAACTCACTTAAATAAGATATGATGAAATTTATTTTGTATTATAAAATAAATGTATTACAGTAATTAAATTGTAATACAATTTTTAAGATAATTAACGAAGTAGCTTTTTTTGTAATTAACTAAAAAATTCCGGACTTCAAAGAGATTCAAATTACCAAATTATTATGACAACGTACGTTAGGGACATTCAGAAATATTTATTCTCAGACTCGCCGGCATTCGATTAAACTGTTCATTGTTTTAAAAATATCACCGAAAATTAAAAAAAATACACTTGAAATAAAATTAAAAATTGCATTAAAAATTTATCTAATATCACGTCCGCTTTAAATATTCATACAAGTTTAATTTCAAATCTCTCAACTTAAAATA
Organism: Epiblema foenella; assembly: GCA_963556455.1. Lineage (NCBI taxonomy): Eukaryota > Metazoa > Arthropoda > Insecta > Lepidoptera > Tortricidae > Epiblema > Epiblema foenella. The sequence goes on from OY747095.1 coordinate 46,959,209, forward strand.
TTCCTCGGCAGAGAGTACAATTTTGTACCTTTTGGTGTCGATACTCTTGGTCCACTTCTTCGCACAACGTATCAGCATTGCGATACAGCGAGGAAATGCCGCCAGCATCCTCGGTACAATGCCCCAAGGGCCTGTTTTAGATTTAAGTTAGTTGTAATATTATTTCAGTTATTGTTATTTAACTATTATTATCGCCTAAAAAAATATTCCTGGAGGTGAGCAAGGTTGCCAGAGCTCCCGAGGATGCACTGTGTTGAGAGCGAGGGACCTAAATTTGTCCCTTCTGCTGTCAACACAGTGAATTCTCAAATTTATCTCTCTCTCCTTTAGAGTTGCGGGCGTCTATAGGCTGCGGTGGCCGCATACCATCAGGTGGACCGTAAGCTTATTTGCCACCGGCGTTTTATAAAAAAAAAATGTATTCCTTGGAATTACTCCAAAATTTATTAATTTCTCGGAAACTATAGACTTCATTAAGAACTATCAAGTTTTAACCAATATTTTCGTCATTTTTTTCTCATTTGCAATGTAACAAAGACGCGATCCGAAACTATGTCTTGTCTAAGTAGCCTAATTTAGGAAAATTGATCGATTTAATGGTAAGCGATACCATGATATGCATAATATATAAAGACGTTTCTTCTAAATATAGATGAACAGTTGGAATTAGAGTCTGATTAGATTTTATCGCAATAAAATGAAAACCTTTTTCATGCGAAATTAAACGTGATGTATTTCGAATTTCCAAAAAGGCTTAGTAATAAATGAGGAAACCACTTAAGTCGTCTTTCCTATGATCATTGATAAAGATAAGAGGCCCTCCAAGTACCGAATGATTTGAACTCAAATTATATAAAAGTCTTTATAACTTCAATAAATTAATTAAAGGAGACGGTTCTTTGATTCGTAGATAGTAATCGAGGCATTTTCTGCTTTTATTATATATTATATAAATAGGAAAACCAGCTTTTAGCCAATTGCGTCCCACTCCGTGATTCGATCGCGCCGCTACAGTACTTACACGTGGACGGCATTCGTCGGGTGTCCGTTCATGTATGACATTTTTAAGATCTCCGCTTATATCTGAAACTAAGGATATTTTGGTTAGACAATGTATGACAAAGTTAAAGATAATTAAATTCCCTAAAAGTTCGTTGTTGAACCATATTTTTAAGTTTACTGTTAACGGAGATTCAGCCGATCAAAGTTATAGTATTTTTTACATTTACAAAAAGTGGTCTCCTTCAAAATTTTCATCGACACGGCTTCTATTATGCTTGAAACAAGTATGCATGTGTTCCACTTTGTCTACAGAATAAAAATTTACTGGTTATAAGAGACGGAAGGGGGGGCAGCCATAGCTGTGACGTCATAAAGATGGCAGCCGATTTTTGTCCAAATCTCAGGTTATATGTGTGGTATGAGAGAGTGATACATGCTTAGAAAGGAACGTAGAGAAAGGGACGGTGTGATAGGTATGAGCGAGAAAGGTATAGCGTGAAATAGGCTTGCTACACTTTTTCGTAATGGCGGATATCGTTGTTTTTCGGATGTTTTATTCCCATGTTAAATATTATAAATATAATAGTTTTCCTGAAGTACGGTCTGCTTATTTATCTCCCGCGGTCCCACATATGTTACCAATCGGTAAGTGTGAGGTGTCGTTTAAAAAATAACCTAAAAGATGAGCGTTCTTATCGGATATTTAAGAAGTAAATTCGCGTCTTTCCTAAATTAAAGGCCTTATTAGATATATTTTTTGATAAACGGCTCATAAACTGCGTCTCAACTCATATAATTTTGGGTCTTTCTACGTTTTCATGACCAGTTTATTATTACAAAAAAATCTATGATATGTATTGAATTAGTATACAAAAACAGGATTTCGAAATAGTACCTAACCTAAACCTAATAAAAGGAGCTTCTAAAAGAAACGAACGAAAAAGAGTAAAAATACTTAAATATTAACTTATTGCTGTAAAAGGTGGGTAACAATTGTAAAGACCATTTTTTCATACAAATAATTTAGTGAGACATCCTCCACATTTAGACTGACGCTCAGAGACCTTATACATCTCTGAGGATATTTATTTAATAGATTTTATTATTATCATGTTGACGTGTTATAGATATAGCTCAACATATTTTATTATGATTAGTGTACCTACTTTACTTTATTACATTTTATCTTGACGATTAGATACCTTATACATCTCTAACAAATCTCGATTGTTAATTAGTTTCTTAGTCTTATTTTTGACATGTAACACTACATTTAATTAATGATACTTTGATAGATTTTGACTTGTAAAAGTGCCCTTGAGGCCTATTTGCAGAATAAATGTTTTGATTTTGATTTTTGATTTTTTGATCTTAGAACCACTGAGTTATTCGATTTATGGATATTCGCTGTGGTGCGGTAATTACCAAAGCTATCGGAAGTGATACTCCAATTAAACCACTTTCTAAATAACAATACAACAATATGAAGTGAGGGCCAAGTACTCCAAAATCTGCATTAAAAAAGTGTCTGAAAATTATGTACATGAAAAAGTAGAAAGACCCTTTTACGCTATGAAAGTCTTTGATATGTGCTTGCCAACCTCTAACTATTAACCACAGAAAAACGTTATTTGTTTATTGTTTACTAGTAGGGTTTGCTCCCGGGAAATACCGGAACCGAAAATACCGGGATTTCCCGGGAGCAAAGAACCGGGACAGCAAAATTGAAATACTGGTACTTACGGGATTTTCGGGAAATCCATTTTTGCTCTATATTTTCTCAAATCTAGTTAAATTACACGAAACAGCCGTTAAACATAGAGAAGAAAAGTGCAATTCAAAGAAAACTATGTATTCCTCACCATTGAAACCAGTTCCGAGTCAGTGTCAGATAAGGATGATCGAATTTCAGCGGCTATTTAACTAAAATAGGTTTAATGAAAATCCCCCCCCAAATTGGGGGAGGCCTATGTTCAGCAGTGGACGTCTTTCGGCTGAAATGATGATGATGATGAGGTTTAATGAACGTTTGCATAAGGCGGTTTATATATTTAGTAAGTAACCGTAAGTATGCAAAGGCATTGACATTCCTACAGTTGTTTTCTTTTAAAAGTAAGTTTAGAATCATAACTATTGCCTTTCCCGGTTTGTTTACCAATTATATGTAACATTAGTGCGGTCCCGAGAGTACCGAAAATACCGGGTAATCCCGGTTCCATTTCTAGCTGGTACCGAAAATCCCGGTTCTTGAAAACAGTACCGGTTCTGCAATCCCTATTTACTAGTGACTCGCTTGGGCTTCGCACGGGTTCTAGTTTGACTTAACAGTAGCTCAATTCCGCTCACACCTCAGATTAGGTTTAAGCCGCTCAATTAATCTCACTGGAGCGCAAACTCAGAGTATTCCAGTGTTTAAATCGCCTGCGTGCTCGTGTCGGAGGTTTTCCCCGAGATTTTCACCTGACCACTCTCCAACCATGCACTCCTATCGCTTTATTGGGTCCAGCCTTCAACGCCACAGGTTCAAAAATACAAAAAAAAGTTTACGTTACGACATTTAATTTTATACGAGTATATCCTAAAGGCATACATTTTGAAATAAATTATAAACTATGTATAATTCTGATATCTGAGCTACAATACTGGAAAGTTTATTAGATAGCAGTAAAAAAGCTATCTTTAAAAAAAAAAACATATCACTGTCGTTGTTAATTAGAAAAAAAATTATAGCACGTCGGTGGCAAACAAACGTACGGCCCGCCTGATGGTAAGCTTTCACTGTAGCCTATGGACGCTTGCAACTCCTGGGATGTCACATGCGCGTTGCCGACCCTTTAAAAATATATTTTATTATTACTATGATATTCAGGATTTTCTGACACAGTTACCAAGGCATTTTTCTTTTATTCTGTTCCTTTTTCAGTTCGCACTCATTTTTGTGTAGTTCTAACAGTCAAGTTGCCCACTCATTTGACAAGCCTAATTCCAATAAGGTCTGGTTTTCCCTCGGGTTGGAAGGTCAGATGGTAGTCACTTCCGTAAGAACTATAGTGGCTACGTCAACTCTTGGGATTAGGTAGCGGACCCCGGGCATCCTTTAGGATGCAACTGTACAGGGATAGCGCTAGGATGATGATGATGATTATTTTTGTGTAATGTAAATTGAATTGGCCGTGCCTTAAAATGCCCGACAAAAATTCTAACCAGTTACGACCGGCTTATCCTTTTCTATCCTATCTCAGTTATCTTATCTTTTATTAACGGCATGTTACGGCGCTTATCTTTTATTGTATCTTTAAAATAAATTATCTAATATTACTTATCGTGAAAACCAATATCGATATAATTAGTTTTTGTAATACTAATTCTTCTAAACACGATAGTTTTCCACTGTATTTTAAAAAATATACCTAAATAACGGCACGATTTTATAGTTCAAATGTGGGGCAAGTTTAAAAACCGTAATCAATTCGGTTCGCTTTAAAATACAAATTAATTTAATAACTATTCCATTCCACACGAATTCGTTATTTCAATGCAAGAGAAACAAATTTTATACGAATAAACTCACCATAATAAAAACAATATTTGCGAATGTTGTTTTCGATTATCGTCACATTATCGGTGTTGTATTCGAATGTACGTGTAGGTTGGCATTGGTTTGAATTGCGCGCATTCAATAGATCCTAATCCTATCCTATCCTATCCTATAATATTATAAACGTGAAAGTTTGTGCGGATGGATGGACGTTCCGCTTCATCTCAAAAACTACTTAACGGATCTCTATGAAACTTTCCAGTATTGTAGCTTAGACATCAGAATAGGACATAGGCTACCTTTTATCCGCGGGTAACACCGCAGGGCGCTGCTAGTAATGCAATATAATTTTAACATTAAACCCCAAAATTAAGATTTAAATTCAATTGACATACATGCGGTCGATAAATCGTTCTATACCTAGGATGGGTAAAAAAAAAACTCAAAATATGAAACTGAAAAAACAATGCCAAGTCAAGTATCGCATCGGTCATTCATTACGATTAAACGGCTCGATGAGGGTTATCGTTTTTGTGCTCACCACATGGCGCCACTGTCGAGTAAGGTCCAGCTGTCAAAAATTGTTATAGGTTATTATGGGCATGAGAAAGAAGTTTACATTTAAATCATATTTAATACCTTAAAACCGTACCGTAAAAATATCGAACATCCCGCATTGTAGCGCGGTCCCGTTTTGTCCGGAAAAAAGGAAGAAATAAGTTTCCGAAAGACAAAACTGTTTCAAAGCACTAACAGTCATTGACCCGTAACTCATATTTTTCATAATCAAGCTCGGGTATTGCAAATTAGTCACCATATTGTTCCAATTAGATTAAACCGCGTAGCGCAACCACAAAGAGTGACATTTGACATTTCGGAGACCTCACGCTACACTAGCGCCTCTAGCGGCGAATTTATACGCAATAGCCCTCATTGCAGACTATAGCAAGTGGCTCAACAATCCTGGTTCAAGATTGTACTGCCAATGGCATAAATATATATACGTATTTAGATCTTATTTTAATGGAATAAGGTGACAAAATGTATACATATTGGTGCCCTTGACTGTATCTCCAGTTTTTTCGCTCAGTGACGTAAAAATAATATTATTTTAGGAAGCTATTAGGCAGGTAAACCATTTTATATTATGATGAATATTAAACACATTTTAATGCCTTTCCTGTCGCATTTTGCTGCGGTGGGCTGAAAACAGGCCAAAGTACTTAAATGTACCTTCATTTTGTGGTTTTCGTAGAAGCGTTTTGATTATTTTATCGATATCGAGCCAATTATCGAACCAGGCTCACAAAATTTCACGGGAACCGATGCGAGCTGAGGGGCTACCGCGAACAGGAAACGAACGAAATTCAAATATTGCATAAATTAGCAAGTGCGGCAGAAAGGGAGATATTCGAATTTCGTTCGTTTTCGGTCCGCGGTAGCCCCTCTGTAGAGTAGCGTCAAAATTAAAATTAATTTAATATTGTTAGAGATGTATATGGTCTCTAAGTCACTGATAATAAAAACGAACCCACAACAGGATATGCCTCACGTCAATCCCCTATAAAAAGACACTAGTATTAACGTAGTCACTATGTCCAAGCAAGCGTGAACAGACCGGACTCCACAAACAGCACCCGATCACGAGTATGACGCGTATCTCAGCCATCGCCTCCCTCGACCATCTGTTAGGGAAGGTGGCGACCCGATCAACGACGCCACCGTAGGCAAAGCCCTTAAAGCGAGCATGACATATTCAAGCCGGCGGACATTGATAATAACAAAATTAAGACTGTGAGGCGAGAAATAGCATCGTGTTACATAAAACGTAACGGAACTACTATACAAGGATATATCCTAAAATAAACATAGATATATTAAAAGTAACAGGATTAAACTACCACTGGCTTGAAAGCAGTTTTGTCATTTAAGAAATCGTTGTCAGTATAATACGCCTGGCTTAGCAAATACTTTTTAATATGGGACTTAAATTTACTGAATGGCAAATTGACTATTTCGATAGGCATTTTATTATAAAATCGTATACAGTTCCCCACAAATGACGTGCTAACCTTTCGGAGACAACTGGCAATCACTGCAATCTTGTGTTTACTTCTAGTGTTGTAGTCATGGATATCACTGTTAAGCTTGAATTCCTGTAATTTTTTCCGCACATGCATAATATTTTCAAGAATGTATTGGCATGCTACAATGAGAATGATTGCCTCTTTAAATTTATCTCTGAGATATTCTCTGGCTTTTAGTTCGTAGATGGAGCGTACAGCTTGTTTCCGTAGCACGAAGATGGTCTGGATGTCAGCCGCTTTACCCCACAACAGGATTCCGTAGGACATAACACTATGGAAGTAACTATAATACACCAGCCTGGCCGTTTCAACGTTAGTTAACTGTCTAATACGTCTAACTGCATAGGCCGCAGAACTAAGTTTGCCAGCCAGAGTGGCAATATGCGCATGCCATTGCAGTTTTGAATCTAAGGTAATGCCTAAGAACACTGTGTTATCTTCAAATTCCAGTTCATCATCCTTTAGTTTGTTCTTAGAATCTTATAATAGTTTATTTGCTTGACATTTGGCAAAGTGAATTTGATGCACTTTGTTTTCTTTGAATTTGGAAGTAAATTATTTGCTGTAAACCAGTTCACAACAGTAATTAGTGCCTCATTAAAGAACACTAACTATAAGGTAGATTTTTGCTTGCGTTCATTTGACAGAATTTGGGTTTAAAGTTTCGGGTGTAAGTACATACTATATTTGTATGTATTAAAATATGCGTTAATATGGACACACTGTCGATTTCTTTCAAAAGAACTATTATATCTTGTATCGCCTTCCGTCTATAGATTCAAAGATACATTGAACAACCTACCCAAAATCGGAAGTGTCTTAAGCTCGTTTTGATCCACACAATTACCTACCTAATTGTCACATTCTTACGGCGTACAATCGCGTGGACTTTCCCGTGAAATCTCATATACAATTGTTGGAAACCGTCCAAAAAAGGGAGACGTGTTTGCCATTACACGTGATAGCCTTCGTTTTGCTAGGAAATAAAGAGAAGCTGGCTTCGAAGCAAATAGTCGGGAATGCAACCAGGGTCACCGGGGCACGTGCCATATAACTTCAACCATACAAATACAAAAATAAAAATACAAATACATTTATTTTTGCTTAAGGGTCCTTATCAGTTAAAAAACGCTCATCTGTTTAGACAATTTTCTGATTGAATTGACACGTATCTTGACATTTTCTCAATGTTACTATCTAGAAAATGACTATTGCGATGTAATGTCATAAATTTTAAATGTATTTTTAGGATTTTTCATTAAAAAATATCGTTTCACACATCACTCCAAATCGACTATTTTCAAGCTAAAAACTCTGTTTTTAAGCTTAAATTCTAATATACACAATAAAATCAAAAATGGCCATGTTACTATTTAAAACTTTAATAAAATTATCGTATTCTTTAATCATTTTAATGGTATTATCATTACTTTTGTTATAATTTGAAATCAAAACATTTTAAAACTTATAAGGCCTCTTAAAATGTGGTACAGAAGATATTACAGAGTTCAAGTTTCACACATTTTGCCAGCAGCTGGCATGCAAAATAATAATAATAATTATAATAAACTTAATAATACAATTGGATAACAATAAAATGATGAGATTAAAGTCAAAGCGACGACCGCTTTAGCCTAGTTGGTAGTGACCCTGCCTTCGAAGCTGGAGGTCCCGGGTTCGAATCCCGGTCAGGGCATTTATTTGTGTGATGAACACGAATATTTGTTCCTGAGTCTTGGATGTTTTCTATGTGTTTAAGTATATATTTATCTATATAAGTACCTATGTATATCGTCGCCTAGTACCCATAGTACAAGCTTTGCTTAGTTTGGGACCAGGTTGATTTGTGCAAGATTGTCCACAAATATTTATTATTATTATTATTAATATTTTATACTTCATAGTTCAGGAATTAGAGAGGACATACTTTTTATGACTTTGACAGTTAATATCTCACCAACGGTTGAATTCAATGGAAAAGTTTTTTTGGAAACATCTGTATGATTTATCATGAATCTTTATAGTTAGACAGTTGAAATTTTCTCATATGATGTATTTCGGCTGCTCGTTTGCAAAACAAAGTAAGGCATTTTCGCTAAATGTTCAGGAGAGCAAAAATAGTATTTTTTTTGTATAAAATCTGAACTACGCCGCATAATTACAAAAAGTCAAATATACCTTGTTTATAAAATTAGAGCCTATATACCAAGCATAAAAAATAAATAAAAAATAAATAAATAATAAATAAATAATAAATAAATAATAAATAAATAATAAATAAATAATAAATAAATAATAAATAAATAATAAATAAATAATAAATAAATAATAAATAAATAATAAATAAATAATAAATAAATAATAAATAAATAATAAATAAATAATAAATAAATAATAAATAAATAATAAATAAATAATAAATAAATAATAAATAAATAATAAATAAATAATAAATAAATAATAAATAAATAAATAAATAAATATTAGAGGACAATCTTACACAAATCGAACTAGCCCCACAGTAAGCTCAAGAAGGCTTGTGTTATGGGTACTAGACGACGATATATTTAATAGATATAAATACTTAAATACATAGAAAACATCCAAGACTCAGAAACAAATATTCATGCTCATCACACGTAATGGTAAAAATGAAAATGAACGTATAGGTTGGAATTACACAAAGATATTTATCAAAAAAATGTAAGCACTGTGTTTTATCATGGGATTTTAATTAAACTTTGTTTTGTAGTGGTGATTTATCGAAAAAATAAAAATAAATCCCAAAACTTAGTTTTAACGTCCATACTAAAATCAGTAAATACCTGTACTTTGTTTTGATATATTTTTGAAACCCATACTGTATATTGGTATATGTACAACATGGTGTTTTCCCCAAAACATGAATAATATCAATATTGTAATTATAAAGCATACACGTAATACTTTTATTTTTCTTTCTGTTGCCGCTATAACATCAAATACTAAAGAATAGAATAAAATAAATATTTAAGTGACCTCCCGTACAAAAATCGTAATTTTTTGCCGTTTTTATAGATAGTACGGAACCTTTCGTATGCGAGTCCGACTCGCACATGGCCGGTTTTTTGACATCATTGTCTGTTGCCTAACATGTTTGTAAGTGTTTTGGCATCATCACTACATAGTATAAAACAAAATCGCTTTCTCTGTCCCTATATCCCTATGTATGCTTAAATCTTTAAAACTACGCAACGGATTTTGATGCGGTTTTTTTAATAGATAGAGTGATTGAAGAGGAAGGTTTATATGTATAATAACATCCATTAAATAGTGCACCCGTGCGAAGCCGGGGCGGGTCGCTAGTGTATTATAAAAAAGGCTCGGTGAAAGAAAACACAGTGAAGAAACAGGTTAATCAAAGAAGGTCAAGTTTTCCCTTTGAGGTGGAGTTAAAATTTCAACTATCTAACTATCACGGTTCATGAGCCTGGTGACAGACGGACGGACAGCGAAGTCTTAGTAATATATTCCCGTTTTCTCCTTTGCGTGAAGAAAAAAACGCTAGAAGGATGGATGTTAAATATATCGTCGTCTAGTACCCATAACACAAGCCTTCTTGAGCTTACTGTGGGGCTAGTTCGATTTGTGTAAGATTGTCCTCTAATATTTATTTATTTATTTATGACGGGGACGTTTATATATTTTTCTACTCCGGTACTTTTATCTGTCAATTATATGGACCCGCAAACGAATATAAAAGCATAGGACACAATTTCAAAAAAGTTTATCTAGATCTAGTCTATTCTTCATAAAGACCCTAGGGTTATTATGTGATATAATGCAACTGCTAACAGAGGTGCCCTGTGAACCCAACATATAAAAAAAACAACACTAAATTTACAACAAAAATCAAAACTGCCAACTTAACAAACAACTGAATTCATAGGGTTTGAAACAATAACAAAACTAAAATAATTACTGCCAACATAAGGAAAAACGCAAGTCAGTAAATGACAGTTGAAAAAAATTACCGTGTCTATGATTACGTTCTGTGGACTGTCATTTATCACTATCCAACTTACCGCTCTTTCTTATGCTGTATTGCTGTTTAATTTTGTGTTTTATTATTAAATCCATAGTCGTAGAAAAAGTAATGTATGCAACGTTGTATAAGTAGGTCAAAATAGGCTCATAGCGTCTTTATTAACAATTTTCGGCTTCGCCTCAAATTGTTACACACGCCACTAACCTTTTTTGAACCCTCTTATACAACTATTGCATAAAATACTATAATGGCTGACTGTGTCTCCATTTACTACATTGGCTGCCAGCCAGTGATAAAACGATTAGTCGCTTAATCATCGTTAGTGCTAATTAATGCCTAGCTAATTAAACGATGGTCGACTTCCCTGCGCGTATCCATGGGGCCTAACTGTCACTTACGTTTCGCAAAGAAAGAAGATACCAGCCAAGTGTGTGTCACACTTCCCACATTTAGGATTCCCAAACAACCATAAAATTATGTTGGTTATAATAGAAAAAATGAGAAAATTTCAAATAAAAATCTCATCACAAGCTGGAGGTCACTGGTTCGAATCCCGGTCGGGGCATTTATTTGATTGATCAGCACGAATATTTGTTCGTGACTCTAGTATGTTTTTTATGTATTTAAGTATATATTTCTCTATATAAGTATGTATATCTCCCCTCCCATAGTACAAGCTTTGCTTAGTTTGGGACTAGGTCGATTTGTGTAAGATTGTCCACAAAATATTTATTTATTTATTTATAACTATATTAATATGAATTTTATGGACATGATTCAGGTTAAATATGCATTTTGTACTCTATTATACTATTATTAAATACGATTTTGTTATGATTGAAAGGAAGTAGACCAGGTATTACAAACATTTATACATTATTTATTTTTATTACAGTTGATGTACCTAAGTGAAAACTATATTTTCACACCTGCTATTCAGAAAAGAGTTATAGTTGCCTTCGAATGAGGGATCAAAGTTGTACTTTTCTTCCCTCATTTGAGGGCAACAATGACTCTTTTCCTTATAGAAGGTGTGAAAAGCAGTATGTGACACTGTAGTAAAATCATTTGTAAGACATTTCATGTTTTTAGCAGCGGGCCTCATAGACGGTGTGAAAAGCAGTATGTGTTACACGGTAGCAAAATTATTTCCGTCTTGGGCGTAAACACTGGAATCCCTCGCTACGCTCAAGATTCTACAATAGAATCCTGAGCGTAGCGAGGCATTCTATTGCAGAATCTTTCGCTTCACTCAGAATTCAATATACCGCCCTCGCCGTAAATATAATTATCATTTTGCTCCCTTGAGACACAATCTACTATTAATTTCAGTTGATGTACCTAAGTAAAAACCCCGAGATGCTCTATTTTTTCATTCCAACCTTAACTTAGTTAACTTAGCTATTAATGAAACATATATACAATAAAATAAAAATAAATTAATAAAACTTAACCTAAATTAAAAAAAAAATTGTGTACAATCTTACACAAATCGACCTAGTCCCAAACTAAGCAAAGCTTGTACTATGGGTACTAAGTGATGATGTACATACTTATATAGATAAATAGATACTTAAATACATAGAAAACATCCAAGACTCAGGAACAAATATTTGTGTTCATCACACAAATAAATACCCTGACCGGGATTCGAACCCGGGACCTCCAGCAAACAAAAAACAAAACAAAAAACAAATATAATTAACAAAATAAAAAAAAAATAAAAAAAAATTGATAAATTGACAAATATAATTTATACTTTTAAATTAATATTAGTTGGTAAAATATACGTGATAATAAACATTATAACAAAATTTCCAGTGCATATGTCAATGGGACAGTTGACGGACTGACGGACGCGCCAGTGACAGCAATAGGGTTCCCTTGGACCGTTCGGGTACGGAACCCTCAAAGAGGCACATGGTTACCTATCGAAAAAATATTGGTATTCATAAATCTAAAATCGAAACGTTTGAATTTTTTTTATACCACGTCGGTCGCAAACAAGCGTACGGTCCGCCTGATCGTAAGAGGTCACCGTAGCCTATGGACGCTTGCCGACCCTTTATAAAATTTGAGAATGCACTGTATTGACAACAGAAGGGACAAATTCAGGCCCCTCGCTCTCAACACTGCATCCTCAGGAGTTCTGGCAACCTTGCTCACCTCCAGGAACACAACACTACATACTTGTATAGTAGATAATGTTATTATGGCTGTGGTCTTCTGCAAGGCGGTACTTCCCCAGTTGGGCTGGGTGTCACACGCGCGTTGACGACCTTTTAAAAATTTATACACTTCTTTCTTGAAGTACCCCATACTGTAGTCCCTCAGGAAAATACCTATACAATCATTCGTTCAATTTTCCGGTGTTGGTTTGTGCGTGGGTAAATCACAGCATATATCGATATCACTCTAGGGAGCGAGCGAGATAACTTGGGAGCACCACGGGTCTTAACTTTAGGATATGTTGACAGGAAAATAATAAACCTAAAGTATCTAAATCAAAATCAAAATCAAACATTTATTCTGAAAATAGGCCACAAGAGCACTTTTACATGTCAAAATATTAATTTACAATTTAAGAAAGTCTGACTATTATAAGAAGAGATACATTTTTCATGTCAAAATATTAATTTACAGCTCAAGAAGGAATAATAATTTCGAGTTTACAATTATAACAAAATTAATGTCATACAGTGAAGATAAACTTGCAAAGTTATCTATTACAAATATTACAACATCAGTAAAGTTAGAGATGTATAAGGTCTTAAGATTAAATTAGGAGTATAATTAAATTAGAGATGTACATGGTCTCTGAGCGTCAAAATTAAAATTAATTTAATATTGTTAGAGATGTATATGGTCTCTAAGTCACTGATAATAAAAACGAATCCACAACAGGATGATGTCTCTCGTCAATCCCCTATAAAAAGACACTAGTATTAATGTAGTCACTATGTCCTAGCAAGCATGAACAGACCGGACTCCACAAACAGCACCCGATCATGAGTATGACGCGTATCTCAGCCATCGCCTCCCTCGACCATCTGTTAGGGATAGGCCCTACGTAACCAGTTACGATTGAATGGTTTACAGAACATGTGATTCCGATGGTGTCGTGAAGACCAGTCCCTGGAAAACCAATTGTTTCCAGAAGAATGCCAGTTTGACGCATTCTCGAATCATAGTTTAAATTCAATTTGTATACGTTATGATTCCGGGGCTACACGGTCAGCCTCATACCGTAACAACCTCTACAGTACCTTTTAATTATTCTGCGTTTCTGCACCTAAATACAAATTTAATTATCTACAATCGCCATGATTTGGCGAGGCTCTATTAGGATTTACAAAAGTTTTAAGAAGTTTATTAAAGAGATAATGGGTTTATAAGGTTGTTAATATATTATACATCTAGGACCGCTTTTACGTTTAAGTACTTAAAGATTTGAACAATTCGCGTGTCAGTTTTTCCCACAAAATGCGTTAATTTACGAATAAATAAATAAATAAATAAATATTAGAGGACAATCTTACACAAATTGAACTAGCCCCACAGTAAGCTCAAGAAGGCTTGTGATGAGTACTAGACGACGATATATTTGATAGATATAAATACTTAAATACATAGAAAATATCCAAGACTCAGAAACAAATATTCATGCTCATCACACAAATATTTGCCCTGACCGGGATTCGAACCCAGGACCGTCAGCTTCACAGGCAGGTGCACTACCCACTAGGCTAATGCGGTCGTCAAAATGATCCCAGGGAAAAATGCTACGCACTATGAATTTTTGGATGTGGCCTGGATATCGGTTTGACGCAATGCGGGCTGAACTCCGCATTTCTCGCAAAATGTATCGATTTCAATTTCCTGGGACCCGTGAAAGATCTAATATAATGTATTTATATGATTGAATATCTAAAACAAGGACCATATTATAGATCAATTAAAATTTATAATAAAATATAGAACGCAGTATTTAAACAAGTTAATCTTGAGACCTTATACATCTCTAACTTTACTGATGTTGTAATATTTGAAATAGATAACTTTGCAAGTTTATCTTCACTGTATGACATTAATTTTGTTATAATTGTAAACTCGAAATTATTATTCCTTCTAGAACTGTAAATTGTAAATTAATATTTTGACATGTAAAAGTGCCCTTGTGGCCTATTTGCTGAATAAATGTTTGATATTTGATATTGATATTTGATAGTTGTATTATTTATGTTCACTTTAGAAAAAAAAACAAATGTCATCCACTTAATCACCATCATCCAAGTATACAGTTACATCCTACCCGGAGTCCGCTACCTAATCCCAATATTTGGCGTAGGCACTAGTTTTAACTGAGGCGACTGACATCTGACCTTCCAAACTGAGGGGAAACCAGACCTTATTGGAATTAGGCTTGTCAAGTGAGTGGGCAACTTGACTGTTAGAAGTTCTCAGGCCGCACATATAGGTATCTAACTTGGCTTAACGATTGCTATCAAAGACAACAGCCGGGATCAATGGCTCAACGTGCCTTCCAAAGCACGGGAGCACTCAGTTAACCACTCAAAGCGTTCACCCATCGAGGAACTGACCTCAGCCGACGTTGCTTAAACTCGCATACCGCACGCGGTACGCGGGCGCCGCTGGGCCACGAGCGCTCTTGTCAACAAATGTCATCCTCGGTTGAGTCCTAGAGGAGATCAGGGGCCGCTCGGGCATCAAATGCCAAGATTTGTCGTAGGCACTGGTTTATTGAAAGCGCCTACCATCTGACTGTCCAACACAGAGGGGATAAGTAGACCTTGTAGCGAGAATACACAGTTTTTCTCACGATTTTCTCCTTCATCGAAAATCTAGAAGAAGAAAGAAAGAAAGAAAGAAAATGGTTTATTAGCGCAAATCACGTACTTACAAACGAAACTGAATATATTTAAACATAATTGCGCCAAAGGGTCTTCACTCAGCTTGTACCCATAGTACGAGTCACATGACACGCTCCGTGACGCAGATTTTCAGTGAAGCCATTGGATGGATTAGATGGCACTGAAATATTACAATATGGAAACAAAAGATCAGACACAGTGTGTGTGTGTGTGCGTGTGTGTGTGTGTGTGCGCGTGTGTGTGTGTGTGTTTGTTTGTGCGTGCGTGCGTGTGTGCGTGCGGGTGTGTGTTGCGTGCGTGCGTGCATGCGTGCGTGCGTGTAAGTGTGTGTGTGTGCATGTTTGCAAGGTGCCTATTCAAGTAGTACATTTTTGTTTAGCTATTATATATTTTCTAAGGGACATTTTAAAAGAATTTACTGTATTCTATCTACTATTGCAAATCAAATGATATTACGTCAAGTGTGAAATCATAATTTTGCTACCGTGTGACACATACTGCTTTTCACACCGTCTATGAGGCCCGCTGCTAAAAATATGAAATATCTTACAAATGATTTTACTACAGTGTCACATACTGCTTTTCACACCTTCTATGAGGAAAAGAGTCATTGTTGCCCTCAAATGAGGGAAGAAAAGTACATCTTTGATCCCTCATTTTAAGGTAACAATAACTCTTTTCTGAATTGCAGGTGTGAAAATAAATATAATCGACGCTGGACGTATTACGAGGACTTCATAATGTATTGATCAAAACAGATTTTAGTGTATAAATTGTAACAAACTGCAAGTGGCAGCTGTCAAGTTCACTACAGACGCACACAGAAACCTCTGTCTACATGTCTTAAAATGTGAACTTCGGGGACCATGGGGATAAAACGCTACATGGAAATATGTACTTTATTTTTATTACTTTAGCATTTTTTTCGAATAACATTCACTTTATGGATACGGGATACATGACAAAATGAAAGCTTACTATTTTTGATTACACAGAAAAGTCCTACATCGCTTTGGTAAAATGTAAAGCTTTTTTGCCAAAGCGATGTAGGGATTTCACAGACGAAATTATCAATATGGCGGCCGGCACGGGGATAGAGCAAAGGGATTTACTGAGTTTTTTTGCTGGACTCTTCTCGGCTAGGGTAGATTTATACGCGCACTATCGCTTTACTGGGCCCGGTCTATAAAACCACAGTTACTTGTAGATATATATTTTTTAATTAACTCCCAGTGGACGAGGGACTGATTCAATATGAGAATTTCTATTTGCGTCTATTGCGTTTAAGAATTGTTTTACTTTCTCTATTGTTTACAAAGCGCGGGGACTTCATAACCGGAAAATAAAGGTAGCTTTTTAAAACGGTATAAAATAATACCGTTTCGTTTCGGTTAGGTTTCGATACCGCAAAATAACATTTTCGGTAGCGGAATATAACGGTACCGTTATTATTTTCGATACCTCAAACGTTTTCATTAAGATATCGTTTGGGCTTTACGAGGGTGCCGCCAACGGCGCCAACCAATCAGAGCCAGTTATTGGGTGTATGCCTAAAATACCCATTTTGTTAAATTTTTATTAACAATAACGGGTATTTTAGGCATACAGTTGATTACTGACTTAGTCGCTGTTCGCTGTTGGTCGCGTTTATGTACCCATCGTAAGAGTTACGATCGAAATTTAATACCGAAATATTGCCGGTTGGCTACCTTTATAATAAATGTTTGAGTACACCTATGAGAAATAGCGATATCGTTATTTTATACCAGTAGCGTACCTTCATATTTCATATATGTTCTACCTGTATAGTTTTACCTTTATAAGGAAACGTTATCGATAACGCTACCATACCGTTTATACCGTACCGAAAACGGTCCCTGGTTTTCTGTCCCTTAAGGAAAAGGGATAATATCTATCTACTAGTTAAAAACCTTACTGGGTAAGACTCTTATTTCTCATGAAAATGCCTCTATTTTTTTGTATTAAGATAGTAGAAATTACGTATATCTATATCATATTCATCAAGGTCGATATTCAGGTCTCCAATTTGATGAAAATATACACTTTTGACTTTTGTAAGGAAATTTGAAGCTACAAGTTTGATGGAAATTTAAAAAAGAGTAAATAACGCGTTTACAGAGTACAGCGAAAGTTAATTAAAAACAGTTACAATTCGATTTCAATTATTTCAACTATTGTCGGAGAAGTCTAGACTTATTTACTTATTTAATCTTTATTGCACAAAAGAAAAACTTATAGTACAAAAGGCGAACTTATAGCCAAAAGTATTCTCTACCAGTCAACCTTACGGCAAAGCAGAAAGATTGTGGGTGGTGCAACTTATAGGAAAAATCTTAAGTATGTAAAATAATAGGGGGAGGTAATATATGACACGATATGATATTATACAATATTATACAACACATATAATATAAAGCTATACATAAATAAATACAACTACATACATACACATACATACGAATATAGATGAAACGTACGAGTCAGATATATTAAGAGTCTTTATTTCTGCCAGCAAAAAACTTAGATAAGGCAAACAATAAACAATTAAAAAACTTATAAACAATTGAGTTCAATAAAGTTTCAATTCTATTTATAGACTCTCAAAAATCGTGATCTGATGATGTAGACAAAAGTGTGACCAAAACCATCCATCCCCAAAACTGTTTTGTCCGAAACTTACTCAGTGTGTGTGTGACCTAAATAATCATATCGCTATTGTCGCGCAGCCACACCACCCCAAGTTGGCGTAACATTTTCGTTAACTCCCCCTGAAACCGTGCCAAAACTGATAAGCACTTGATTTACGGCAGCTTGAGGGTTAAGCCTGCGTAACATATGGACACTAGAATACACGGGTTAACTGTAGTGGAATCTAAAGTTCAATGTCATGCAAGTTTCTTAAAACCGGCTCTTGCTGGAGCTGACATCGTCATCTTGACGAAAGCTTCGAAATAAATAAAGATAAAAAAAAAACAAACCGGCTCCATCACTTATGTTGTTTTTCGGGTTTCGTAGCCAAAATGGGTCATTGTCAGATTTAGGTTCTTTTCGGTGGACATATCAAAAGTTAAAGGCTACAAAGCTTAATTTTAGATTGCTCTAGTAACCCGCATAAACGGTGTTCCCGTAACTATAAATCCATGTAATAAAAACGTAACTTACATGTACATAAGCTGTTAACTATTTACCACCGGGTGGACAATTTTTTTTTACAACTGACAACGACCCAAATGGCAAAAACGGAACCGTTATAGATTCGTCATGTCTGTCCGTCCGTATGTCACAGCCGATTTACTCGGAGACTATAAGCACTACAATTATGAAATTTGGTAGGAAGGTCTATTCTATGAACCGCTACATAAAAGTGATGTGAAATTACAAAAAAATATTAAATTAGGGGGGGGGGCACTCCATGTAACCGGTGGATCAAAAAAAATTTTCAACGCACATAGTCGTGTGGGGTATCGATGGATAGGCCTTTAAAAATGATATGGAGGTTTCTAAAAAACTTTTTAATTTAAGCAACCGTTGGTGAGATACTAGCTGTCAAAGTCATAGAAATTGTATCCCCCCCTCTAATTTCCAAACTATAAAGTTTAAAATTCTGAAAAAAATTGGGGTGGTGTGCTTTAGTAAATACTTTCAATGATTTCTGGTTTGAACAATATAGGTAAAACTGTCTTGCCCAAACATAAGGTCGTAAGTGCCGTGAGTTCCCTATGAAGATACGACTTTTTTAGATTCAATGTATTGGATAGTGATTTTAGATGTGGAGTAGTAGGTGTTGGTTCGGAACCCTTCATTGTGCGTGCTCCGACACGCACTTGCCCAGTTATTTTATGGTAATACCAGGCCAGCATCTAGACAGGGGGCGAAAATGAGACCGATTGTGAAGCGAGCTCACCCAGAATATGCCTCTCTCTCACTCTAAAATACAGAAAAAACATTACAAACAACTGTTAATGAAACTCCATTATTCCATACAATATCTGTATTATGAATTATTTCAATAGTATTTTTGTACAATCAGTATGCTTATTCTGCATTATATAAATTTACAACGTTATGACAACAATTTTAACATTCGATAATTTCCTCAAGCAGCCTGCATATTATATCTTTTTAATTTCCCATTGGCCAAGACCGTGGAAAAGGCGGCAAACGGATTAATCAATCATAATCAATCAAACATTTATTCTGCAAATAGGCCACAAGGGCACTTTTACATGTCAAAATATTAATTTACAATTTAAGAAAGTCTGACTATAATAAGTAATACATTTTTCATGTCAAAATATTAATTTACAGTTCAAGAAGGAATAATAATTTCGAGTTTACAATTATAACAAAATTAATGTCATACAGTGAAGATAAACTTGCAAAGTTATCTATTACAAATATTACATCATCAGTAAAGTTAGAGATGTATAAGGTCTCAAGATTAAACAAGGAGTATAATGAAATTAATATAATATCCCAGAGATGTACATGGTCTCTGAGCGTCAAAATTAAAATTAATTTAATATTGTTTTCAATGTATATGGTCTCTAAGTCACTGATAATAAAAACGAATCCACAACAGGATGATTTCTCTCGTCAATCCCCTATAAAAAGACACTAGTATTAACGTGGTCACTATGTCCTAGCAAGCATGAACAGACCGGACTCCACAAACAGCACCCGATCACGAGTATGACGCGTATCTCAGCCATCGCCTCCTTCATTAGTTACCCATATAGGCCACCGCCCCGCGGCGCCACTGTCTACTTGTCTACGTCATCGGTATCGCCACTGCTGAACACTTAACAACTATGATATGATTTAAGGCTTCTGGCGATATCGATATTTGAATCCCTTAATTTGTTCGTATACTGGTTAATACATATAATAATAAACAACTTCATTTAATATGATTCTAACACAACTATGTTTTGTTCGAATGCTCCGTTTATCTGTTTTTCTTGGACTACGAGTTTGGCTTACATTTTCTTTGAAACTTGTAAGTGAACATTGAGAAAATAGTAAAAGGACCTATTCAGTTCTAGTTCCATTCCAAAATGAGCCATTCGCTCCATATCCCGCGTCCTATATAAAGGACAAAATATGGTCAACGGAAAATAAGTTAAATTTTGAAGTGATAGAGTTGCATTTGTTTTGGTTTGATTGATTTGACATAAAATAAAATTCAAATTTGTAATCGGAACTGTTAGGTTCAAATTCGATTGTATTTTTATTTGTATGGTGGGTCTCAGGAGGATATAATATGGTTTCGGTACGGAGAAGAAAACAGCCAACTCGAAGCGAACGCTGTCAGTCGGCGGCGGTAAATGACATTTTACATTGTTTTCAGTGTCACTGATTCATTTTATCGTATGGCAATTTTGTTGCCAGTTTTTGTTGCACTGTTAACACCACCCAGGGGTCGCACGTAAGGTATCAGTAGGTACTCGCTACGGACGTGGTATAACTTCGAACCCCCTTGTCAAGTGTGTGGGCAACTTTACTTAGTTCTCAAGCCGCCCGGCTCCAACTTGGCTTAACGACTACTTAACATACGTATGTCAATTCAAACAATTGCCTAAATTGACGAGCGTTTTTCAACTGATAGGACTCATAAGATGGATACTAAAACTTGCATTGTATATGTATGTACTTACGTACAATAGAATGCCTACGAAAATCAAACAATATTTGAAAATTGCTACCGGATATCGATTCTCGCAGAATATTCGCGCACGTGACTCCTTTGAGGTTGCGGACGTCTATAGGCTACGGTAGCCGCTTACCATCAGGTGGACCGTAGGCTTATTTGCCACCGGCGTTGTATAAAAAAAATCGTTAGGGTTCAATAGGTAGATATTAATGTTTTATCACTTTTTCTCCTTTAATTCGTTTGATACTGGCTCCCATGTATCCGAGTTTATTGCTGGACTCTTCTCAGCTAGATCTAATGAACCAGCGACAAAACTTGCAGTAGTTCGATTCCACTCACACCTCAGATTTGGTTCATGTCGCTAAACCAAATTCGCTGGAGCGCAAACTCTTAGAGTATTCCAGTGTTTAAACCGCCCGCGTGGTCGTTACGGTTTCCTCCGAATTTTCCCCAAGCCACTCTTCAACCGCGCACTCCTATCGATTTATTGGGCCCGGCCTAAAAAGCCACAGTCAGGTTAAAAAAAAAAATAGTTCTAATACGTTGTAAAACATTAAGAGCCCTTACAAGTTTTACAATATTTTGATTTCAAATTATGACAAAAGTATACATAATACTAATAAAGTTATTAAAGGACACAATGATTTTATTAAAGTTATACCCCCTTATTCATAAAACTTAACAAACCTCTGCTAACTAAAATGTCTGCTGTCACTGTCTCACAAGCATATGTGTTAAAGTGACAGATAAGGACAAACGAACTTTAGCGGCTAGTTAACTAATATAGATTTGATAGACGTTTATGAATACGGGAGTTAGATAGTAACACAGCCGTTTTTTGATTAAATTGTGTTTAGTAGAAGTGAAGCGGAAAATAAAGAGTTTTAGTTTGAAAATGGTCGATCGTGCGGTTTGAAACGATATTTCTTAATGAATACATTTAAAATACATTTAAAATGAATGACATTAGTTTGCAATAGCCCTGTTCTAGATAGTAACATTGAGAATATATCAGGATATTTGTCAATCACACAGAAAATGGCCTAAATATAGTTTTTTAACTGATAAGGACCCGTAAATAAGGCAGATTTAGATTTAAAATCGCTACTGCTTCTAAACCATACAGTGATATATTCACAACTTAAGTACTCAAAGAAAATACTGGAGATAGATGGGAGGTTTTATGACAGTAAAGTTGAACGGCATTTTTGTGAGCCAATTTGACTTTTCCGAAGTAAAAACAAAATTCCGAACGCAGCCAAGCCGAATTTTTAGCTCCTTTGCTCAGAATGCAAGATGGCGGTCAAAGCGGTGAAAAAAACCTATCATAAGATTCCTTTGACATCGAAAATGAGAGCGATTTTTAGAAATAACTACCGGTATCAGATGCATTTTTAAAAATTGGATCAAATGTTATTCCGTGCGCGGGCGAAAAACAAGCAAGTACGTGATATTTTGTTGTCATGTTGTGAAATATCAAATTCTCGATCTCAAAGATTATTAGAGTATAACGCAAGAAACATATGTTCTACTATCAGATAACAGTAGTAGGCGCCTAATCGTTTGTAGATAGTGTCATTATCTCTGAATTTATTTTCACCTGCTATTCAGAAAAGAGTTATTGTTGCCTTCGAATGAGGGATCAAAGTTGTATTTTTCTTCCCTCATTTGAGGGCAACAATGACTCTTTTCCTCATAGGTGTGAAAAGCAGTATGTGACACTCTGTTGTAATATCATTTGTAAGATATTTCATGTTTTTAGCAGCGGGCCTCATAGACGGTGTGAAAAGCAGTATGTGTCACACGGTAGCAAATTATTTCCGTCTTGGGCGTAAACACTTGAATCCCTCGCTACGTTCAAGATTCTATTGTAGAATCTTTCGCTTCACCCAGAATTCAATATACCGCCCTCGCCGTAAATATATCATTTTGCTCCCTTGAGACACAATCTATTATTAATTAGGTACCTCCTATACGGCACTGGCCATGGCTATCAAAAATATCGCAGGACAGTATAAATGCCGCCAGCATCCTCGGTACAATGCCCCAAGGGCCTATTTTAGATTTAAGTCAGTTGTAATATTATTAAAGTTATTGTTATTTAACTATTAATATCGCCTGTAAATCAATAAATGTTTATTTTCAGTATATCATTATTTAAAAAAATACCAGTTCCTTTTTGACAGTTATGAATTGGCGTGTGAAGTGATGAGGGTAAGACAAATAAACAGATAATTAGATCTAATGGTATCTAAAACCAAGATTTGGCGTAGGCACTAGTTTTTACGGAAGCGACTTCTAGCTGAGGTTCTTTGTATTGGAACGATCGTCATTTACTATGCAGCTCGAGAGCAATGACGTCACATATCACATACCCAGTTATTTTTTGAGATATTTGAATAGGATTTTCACCATCTAGCATATTTTTTTGCCTTGTTTCTTTTGGAGTAATCATATTATTATTATTATATGTCCCACTGCTGGGCAAAGGCCTCTCCCCTCTTTTTCCATTCCTCGCGGTCTTGTGCGAATTTTGACCAGTCTTTTAAAAAGGAGTCCAAGTTATCCCGCCACCGCCGGCGAGGTCTACCGCGTCTCCGTTTTGAGTCGTGGGGCGTCCACTCTGTGTATCTGTGTGTGTGTGTGTGTGTGGACGTGCATGCGTGCGTGCGTGCGTGCGTGCGTGCGTGCGTGCGTGCGTGCGTGCGTGCGTGCGTGCGTGTGTGTGTGTGTGATGTGGAGTAATCATATGGAGTAGTCATATTTAGAGTCAACATGCCAATTATGGTTTGTACAGTTGCCTTCAAATATATATGAACTCTCCAGGGTGCTCAAAAATATATAAACATACACTCTCACGCTAGACAATAAAGTCATGCTCATATATTTATGAGCTCTTTCGCTTTGATATACTTATATCTGACGATTGCATCGAGTTCATAAATATGTAATTATTATATATTTTTTATATAACGTCGGTGGCAAACAAGCTGACAGCCCACCAGTAAGTGGTTACCGTCGCCTATAGACGCTTGCAGCCTCGCGCGTTGCCGACCCGTAAGAAACCTTTTCACGCCTTTTCCCAAACTTCAAAAACATCTAGGCAACCTTATGGCTTCAACAATGAACGTCGTTGGCATAATTTTGAACACAATTTTCGATACTAAAATCTAAAGAACTAACTCGTTTAAAGGGTACCAAAATCTTTTGAACGAGTTTGTTCTTTGTTATTAATCGCATTGTTTCCGTCGAACGATGGAACGTCTATTATTCCTTTCATCGGTATTTAGAAGTATGTAATTCTGTTGGAACAGGAGTTAGCCCGCGGACTGTGCCTTTACTATGAGTTTACATGACCGTACTCGCTAGCGACTACGTAAAAGTTTGTACAGGCAAACGTACAGCGCCTCTGGCGATTACGCAATAGAACTAAGAATCGGCATACTAAATCGTTTACGCAGTCACTAGCGAGTACGGTCATGCAAACTCATGGTAAAGGCATACGACGCTAGCGGGCAGTGGCCCTGTGCACGACACTGTCCAAATACATGGCACTTTCAATCGTATGTCAAAGGTTATTGACAGGTGTCATCTATTTGACACTAAATTGTCAAGCACTGGGACGATTACGTTACATCTAATAATAACAAAACACAAATTAAAATATTTTAATTTTTATTTAATATTTTCAGAAACCGATTTAAATAGTTTTATTTCAATAAATGCGTGTTATTTATTTATTTATTTATATAAAAAATATTAATGCTTGCGGTATGCGTGCTCATTATTTGTACCACCCTCTTTTTTAAGTACTTATTTGTCTTTGTCCGCTCATGACAAAGTCTGTTTTTTATTTATATGTTATCTCATGTAAGTGAATTGTATAATTCTTCATGAGATTAAATGATCTTAAACCTTATTAACATGACATTACAGTATGACCAAGGCGTCACGAAACTTAGCATAACAATAAAAAGTAACAAATAATTCATATTGGAACAGTTGAGCACCTGGCATCCATCGCCTCACGAAATCTCAAACATTCCGTACACACTGCCGCCCGTCGCCACGCAAACAAGTCGCCGGTGTCGATGCCAGGAGCCCATTGAGCTGTGAAAGCGGGGCAGCGGCGAGTTCCCGAATAAATAAAGTTCAGATACCTAGGAAAGATACTTAAAGCATTTCATTTATTCATTCATCTAAACTTATTCCGAAATTAATTATAACGTTTCCGGTTCTTTACATATTAGAGGTAGCTAAAGTTGTTCGTACGAATCTTGAGATATTTAGAAAATATGCCACTGATAGCTGAAGCAGAAATAAGCTCCTTACGAATAGGCACAGGCTAAAGAAATCTGAGCCGTTTATATGGTACATAGAACCTAAAATATAAAATCAACCAACAGACTTCAGGGAATTAGAAATATAAGAAAAATCATTTATAAGTCAGCTGGAAGAATACCTAATAGATAGGGCATTTTCCTCTGTGAAAGAATTCCTTAATAAAATTAATTAAATATGTAATTTGATTACAAACTGTAACATAGATATAAATATAAATGGGTCAATCAACATTTTCTTATTGTTATTCTGTCCCGTCAGCGAGGAGACAACAGTAACTAAGTTTCTTAGGAAAATGTTAGAGTATGGGATTCAAGCATGCTCAAGAGATGACCCAAGTCCAAATAGATTTATGCTCATGGCTAAAACTCATATTTGGTTAATTTATAACCTATAAAATTACCATTTTAAAGAGTGACTCAGGAGACGTAACCATGGTAACGAGCAACAAAGAATAGTTGATTCACCCAAATACCTAAAATATGAATGTGTATAGTTTAATTAATTTGTAATTTATAAATTGTTCAATGACATAACTAATGTTATCAATAAAGAATTGAATTGAAAAGAATTGAATTTCATTCATTCACTTTTTTTTGCAATTGGGTCATTGTCAGATTTAGGTTCGCGTCTTTTCGTTGGACATATCAAAAGTTAAGGGCCACAAAACTTAATTTTGGATTGGTGTAGTAATCCGCATAAACGGCGTTTCCGTAACTATAAATCCATGTAAAAAACATAACTTACATGTACATAAGCCGTTGACTATTGACCACCGGGTGGACAACTTTTGTTTTTACAACTGGCAATGACCCAAAATCAGTACATTCAAGTTGATGGTGTGTTTTCACTATAACTCTCGTGGCACTGCCTGTACTTCGTGGATAATATCATTGATTGTTCTACATAGAGTACCTCTCATCTATTATCGATTGTAATATATAACATACCTATATTATATCGCTCCTTGAAAATCAGAACGTCATTATCCAAAAACACTGTTTTTGGGTACAGCGCTTTAAAGTTTTCAAAAACTACTGACGTGAAAACATCTTTAATATAGTAGAATTCGCTTATAACGACTCCGCAAACAACATTTTACCGCTTTTAACGACTTCAAAATCACCACGCATTAGATTTCATACCAAACATTTTCAAAGTAAATCAGTCCGTTTTGTGCGACGTCCTGTTAGTGCGACGTAATATCACCAGTCCCTTGAATGTCGTTTTATCCGGATTTTACTGTAGTAATAAAAATTAATTGTTATGACTAAATACCGGTAGTTCCGTATACTAGTTTATTGATATATATAAATTAAATGTGTTTTGAATAAGTATTTCAATAATTCAATTCATAAATAATAGTATTGTTACTGTTACGGTTATTTTCGCTTCATTTCTCTGTTCGATTTACTATGTACCCATGTTCCGAATATATTAGAAAAAAAATGTCTTTATACTAGTTTCTTTTGGATGTCAACCGAATATTTACACAAATATACAGTTGTTTGTTATCCCTAAAATAAACAAATAGCTCTGTGAGCTGTAGACCCCGTGAGTGAGTTTTATTATCATTTCCAAAATCTATCATTATAAAAAAGATCAATTATGAATATCGAACCTGCTAACAAAATTTCACGAGAAGCGGTTGAGAAATGCGACCTGTAGAGGAGAACAAACCGAAATTCGGACGCAGAAACTTACAAAATCTTTGAAATAAAAATTGTTGTTTAAAATATCCAAAAACTGACTCGACAAAAAATTCTATATAATTACCGGACCGGCTCACAAAATTTCATGAGAGTCGTTAACGAAATGCTACCTGTCGAGGAGAACAAACCATTGAACAAATATATATATATTTTTAATTTCCGAAAACTTATTCGACAAAAAAATATATTTATCCAACCTGCTCACAAAATTTCACGAGAATCGATTGAGAAATACGACCTGTAGAGGAGAACAACCGAAATTCGCTCGCAGAAACTTACAAAATCATTGATAAAAAATATTTTTGGAAATTTCCAAAAACCATCTCGACAAAAAAATGTATGTATAACTATCGAACCAGCTCACGAAATTTCACCAGAATAGGTTGAGAATTGCGACCTGTAGACGAGAACAAACGGAAATCCGGAAAATTGGACATACGAAAGCATATTTGTCGAATCTGATAAGCAGAGACCTTCGTTTCACTCGGTCAATAAATACCAGTCAGTGAGGAGGATAGACGTCCCTACCTTTTAAAACGTGGGTCATTTGTATTGACCAAAATAGAACCTCTATTATAATCGGCACCCTGGTATTTATAAAGTTATATTTTCAGTCCATCTATAAGTAATCGTTCATCGACGTTACTTTTTGTCGGCTTTATCCTAACTACTGCGGTAGAATGATACTAGTTTATGCAATCGTTCTATAATGTATGCTTTTTTAGTCGAGAACAGCGTTTATAGACCACGAGGCTTGCCGAAAGGTGTAAGTAAGGTTAAAGACTTAAAAAGTTAATTACATAACTATTACATACACTATTTTTTTCTACGAGTCAACGGAAATTAATTAAACAAACCGAAACAATTAAACAAACTAGTCCTACGGAAATGAAGATTAGGCACATGGGTCGGACGCTCGTTGATGTCTTTGGTTCAATGTCCGCGGCGTCACGTGATTGATCAATTTCATAAGAGTACAGTAACGGCGACACGTGATTGGTCTATTTCATAAGAGTTCACTTGAAAGGACTCCATGGAGAGAGGAGTATGTGATTTTAGTTTCGTCTACGATATCTTAATTCAAACGTTGAAGTCGACGAGTAGAAAAATGAATTTTGATGTTCTTGCGAGTATAGTATCTAGTAAACTTTTTTTTAATACTATTTTTTTACCGTGTTTAAAACCGTATTCACCATACGTATGTTCAGGTTCAAAAAAAGGCATAAATTAGCTGTACTAGCACATACAAATCTTGGCAACTGTACTATGACTGATGATGGTGAATTAAATATATATAATTAATATAGTTTAATTTTGTTGCAGACACCCCAACGATTGGGGAAGCGCGAGTCAACCATGTAACCAGTTCTCCCGCGTCCGGCATTGCCGCATACCAGTGATGTGATAGTGCTGTGCGTGTGAGTGAGATGCGATAGAGACGCGAGTGATGCAGGGGAGAGAGAGAGATAGGGAGCGACGGGGGGGTAATATGTCGCTCCCTATGATGAGGAGCTTTAGCTCGGAGGGGGGGACGGCCAAGCGCGATTGGAAGCTGCGCTTGAGTCTCCGGAGTCGGAGTGGGCATAGCGTGGTGAGTACCTTTTCTATCTCATTATCATACATTAAGGGGATGCCCTTGCCAGACTGAGAATGAATGACTTTGGAATCGGCTACCCCGAGCGAAAGGAATTCAGAGTACTCCCGCTGAACTCTATCATCAGGTTTATGGAAATGGTGGAGAACAGCTTGGAGTAGACATAAAGGAGGGGGCAATTGCACAAAAGATCCCAATGGGTCGAAGTGCATCCGCCAGGGCCCTCATCTAGACAAGATAAGATAAGATAAGGGGATGCCTTGATGCGGTCACTCACGCTCCCCTTGAAAGAGACGTTTGTCTTTCGCGCACTGCAAAACAGGATGCAACATTCCGGGAACGGCTTCTCGATAAATATCTGACTGTAAGCAATTTTATTAAATTTTGACGACCGGTTTAGCCTAGTGGTTAGTGCACCTGCCTGTGAAGCTGACGGTCCTGGGTTCGAATCCCGGTCAGGGCAAATATTTGTGTGATGAGCATGAATATTTGTTTCTGAGTCTTAGATGTTTTCTATGTATTTAAGTATTTATATCTATTAAATATAGCGTCGTCTAGTACCCACAACACAAGCCTTCTTGAGCTTACTGTGGGGCTAGTTCGATTTGTGTAATATTGTCCTCTAATATTTATTTATTATTTATTTATTTTCTCTTGACAGATTTTAAATAAGGTTAAATACCATCATTTATACTTATTTGTGTCGTTAAATAATGCGTTGTTTTAGTAGTTTGAGTAAAAAAAGGAAAATAAAGGCTCAACTTTTGATTTTTCTTTCTATAGAGAAAATTTTAAGCAATCATGTTTCGGCTATTGCCAGAAAGTAAAAAATGCTGTGCGAAATATCAATCAACCAACTAGTATTACATATAGACGGGTCTCAACTCAACCGAGTAATTTTACATCACATAGCAGGAATTCTTTCATCAAACAACCACCAGCTTAATCCAAGCTTAGATCGATTTAGACCAGAAACTAGGGTATTAACCATTCGAATGCAATTCAACCATGTTTATAACTACCACGTTGTCGCGTTCAGTTTCATCTATTTGTGGAGTCGTTATAGCTTACTAACTTCAAAAGAGCTTAATGACCTACAAATTCTCATACTAATACCACTTTTCGTTTCATGGGACGTTGGTTCACTCATGAGAAAATGGAAGGGTGTTAGTGCGGTTTGTAAAACGGATTTTAGGACTGTTTGGGCGCGTGAGTTGATATTATGAGTAAAACACCGTTTGCTAGTAGAAACAATGGTTAAAATTGGATAGCCGGACGCATGTGTATAGGTAGCGATTATTAAACGTTTACATGTACATTATTATACGTTTATTTGTCAATAGCGATAAACAACATGCGGAGTGGCCTTTGCCCAGCTGTGGCATAATCATTAGCTACTTTTTGGTATCACATTTTTACATATCAAATTAAATGAAATCATTTATTCTTCAATTTAGGCATATTACATGCACTTATGAATGTCAAAAAACTCGCAACGGTTCATAAAATAAACCTCTGCCTCGAGAAGAACCGGAGTAAGAAACTCGGTGACGTGTCATTTTTTTGAAATTAAATACAATGTATATAATATAACAGTATCATAATACTACAAAATTAAAATGCTACAATATAAAACATACATATTATAATTTTTTTAATATTTATAACGGTGTGTCTTTTCGTGCAGTGAATAAATGTTTTCTTTCTTTCTTTTCTTCTTTGATACCAAATGTACATACATATGAATACTGGCGCTTCATTAAAATTGATTGCATGCGAAAGTAATGTTGAAGATATTATGCTCGAAAGGGTCAAAATGCAATTACCAAGCGGTGTCCTCTTTCAAATCATTGGTAATGAATATAGTTCCCCTTGGTATTAATTAAAATCGGTCTAAGCTTTAGTCTAAATTTTAATGAAGCGTTAGTTATGGATAGTTATGTATTTTAAGTTATTTTAGACACGGTATGTAGATCCTACTTCAGGAGCGCTCGTGGCCCAGCGGCGCCCGCGTACCCCGTGCGGTATGCGAGGTTAAGCAACGTCGGCCCAGGTCAGTTATTGGATGGTGACCGCTTTGAGTGGTTATTAATTGAGCGCTCCCGTGCTTTGGAAGGCACGTTAAGCCGTTGATCCTGACTGCTGTCTATGATAGCAGTAGTTAAGTTAGAGGCCTTCGGGCGGCTCGAGAACTTCTAACAGCCAAGTTGCCCACTCACTTGACAAGCCTAATTCCAATAAGGTTTGATTCTCCCTCGGGTTGGAAGGTCAGATGGCAGTAGCTTCCGTAAAAACTAGTGACTACGCTAACTCTTGGGATTAGGTAGCGGACCCCGGGCATCCTTTAGGGTGAAACTGTACCGAGATAACGCTATCTAGATCTTATTTCGCTAGGAAGATTGTTATAGACACGAATAGCCGACATAAATGCACTCTTCTTGTACATTAAGGAGTTGGCTTTCGGAAGTATCAAATCATGTAGATATTGAGATCGAACATTGTACTTCGATGATCTCTTTGCAAAATATTCTGGATGATTTTTTACAAGTAAGCATAATTCAAAAATATATATGCCAGTAAGTGTTAGGAAACACTTTTCCCGGAAGACATTTCGGAGTGACTCATCGATGATTTTTATGTTATGCCTATGTGATTTATTTATTTGAACTTTATTGCACAGAACACAAATCGCATTGTACAATGTACAAATGGCATTCTCTGCGAGCCTATAGGTATGTTGTAAAGCTGCCGTATCTATTTTTTTAGCAGTATTTATGCTTTTCATATATTAATTTACGGAGTTATCGTCAAGTGTTTTAGTTGTAGTATTTTCTAACTATAACTCATTAATTAGCTTGCGTAAATTAATTATGAATTTTCAACTTATCGAAGCAAACAAACTCGTTAAGTATTTCTACAAACTTTCAGCAACTAAATATTAATTAGTGTTAAAGGCTGTGCCAGGTTAAGCTAAGTGATTCTGCCTTCTGCCCCCATCGATTTTGGGTGAGAAAAGAGATAAAATTATATGATACTAGCGACCCGCCCCGGCTTCGCACGGGTGCACTATTTAATGGATGTTATTATACATATAAACCTTCCTCTTCAATCACTCTACCTATTAAAAAAAACCGCATCAAAATCCGTTGCGTAGTTTTAAAGATTTAAGCATACATAGGGATATAGGGACAGAGAAAGCGGCTTTGTTTTACACTATGTAGTGACGCGTCATACTCGTGAACGGGTGCTGTTTGTGGGGTCCGGTCTGTTCATGTTTGCAAGGACTAGTAACTTCGTACTAGTGTTCAGTGCAATTGACGTGATGAGAGACTTCGCTCTGTTCTCATTTGATTTTATTTTTAAACTGACGCTCCGAGACCTTTTACATCTCTGAAGATATTTATTTATTAGATTATATTATTTTCATGTTGACGCTTAGGGATACATCACACAGTATTTTATTATGATTAGTGTACTTACCTTATTACCTTTTATCTTGACGCTTAGAGACCTTGTACATCTCTAACAAATCTCGATTGTTATTAGTTTCTTGCTCTTATTTTTGATATGTAACACTACATTTAATTAATGATACTTTGATTATTGTATTATTTTTATTTGATATAGATAGATTTTGATTTGTAAAAGTACCCTTGGGGCCTGTTTGCAGAATAAATGTTTTGTTTTTGATTTTGAATGTATGGTAAAGTATTTTATATCAAGATATCATCTACTCGCACAGCTAAAATTTAAAAAAAATCATATAGCTCGCTAATGTTCTTATAGCGAACCACACTCGTGTTTCAATGTCTCTGATTCTGCCATGCTAATTTAAAAAGCTCGATTCCACTCACACCTCAGATTCGGTTGAAACCGCTCAATTGGAGCGCAAACTCTTAGAGTATTCCAGTGTGTGTGTAACCACACGCGTGGTCGTGCCGGAGGGTTTCCCCTGGATTTTCCCCAAGCTACTCTCCAACCGCGCACTCCTATCGCTCTATTGGGCCCGGCCTATAAAGCCACAGATTCAAAATAAAGTAATATAATAGTCACTTTTTCTACACAAATTATATTTGTCAATTTGCTATTGATTAGGCATAGACCGTCTGCATCTACGTCAGGAACTGGTGAATTTAAGATTAAATACAATTCGCACACCATATCTCTGTACTTACAAGAAGCAACGCTATGGCCCCCTTGAAAAAATTGAATGTGTTTTACCAGAATACCCGCGGCTTACGCTCAAAAACCCACCAATTTTATCAGAATATCTTAAGCAACTGCTATGACGTAATAATTATAACTGAGAGTTGGCTTTGTGATAGTATTTTTGACTCGGAGCTATGCGATGACAGGTATGATGTGTTTAGACGTGATCGGAATAGGGCTCTGAGTGGCAAATCGGACGGTGGTGGTGTAATGATATTAGTGCTGCGCGCTCTTGGCGCTCGAGTTCGCCCCGACTGGTCTTTTGTCGGCGCTGAATGTTTGTGGGTAACTATCCCTGGCGCGACACTAAATTCTCGTTGCAATTCTTTGACATCGAGCCCCGACCTTCACGTCTGTTCCGCATACGCACCTCCTGGTCAATGTTTGGCTGGCCATATTTATAATATAAACTGTGTTCTTGAGAGAGTATTTGCCGATTCCCCCGGATCTAATTATTTTTTTGCCGGAGATTTTAACCTTCCTCACATAACATGGGATACCGAAACTCCTCCTGTATATGAACGACGAGGACCAGTGGAAGTCCAAAATGCATCGTACAAATTGGTTAGCACCCTGTCTCTCGCGGGACTTGAGCAGCGTAACTTCATTAAAAACCCGAGCAATAACATTCTAGATTTAGTTTTCACTAACTTTGCCGCAGAAGTTCAGGGCTCTAATTTTCCGCTTGTTAAAATTGACTCACATCACCCTCCTCTAGAAATTACGATAACCGATATATTTTCTGCCCCGTTAAAGGAAACTTCTAAACCAACATTCCGTTTCCGCAAAGGTAATTACATAGCCATTAACGATCATCTTAATAAAATTGACTGGAGTACTTACCTTGCTGATGACTCTGTAAATACTGCTCTCTCGAAATTTTACAAAATTCTCAATGATGTAATTATTGCTCACGTCCCTCTGGACTCCCGTACGCATAAAGGCCGATATCCTATCTGGTATAAAAATAGTCTAATAAAAATTATAAAAGAAAAGGATTACATGCATAGTAAATGGAAAAAATATGGCAATCCGCTTGACTACGACAGTTTCTCATTGCTACGTAAACGTCAAAAGCGTGTGCAGGGGACATGCTGGGAACAATACCTACTTTCTGTACAGAATAATATTAAGCATAACCCCAAGCAATTGTGGTCCTTTATTAAGGCTCGACGTGGCGGCTCTGCCTACCCAAAGTCATTTGAGTACTTGAACCATACACTACATAAAAAAAACCGGCCAAGGGCGAGTTGGACTCGCGCACGAAGGGTTCCGTACTAGTATCTATAAAACAGCAAAAATAACTTAACCAAAATTACAGTTAAATCAACCTATCTCAAAAACTATAAGAGATACTTTGATCAAACCAAAAATCGTTGAAAGAGTTAATTAGCATGCATCACCTCTATTTTTTTTAGAATTTTATACCCCGTAGTTATAAAAATAGAGGGGGGGGGACATACTTTTTACGACTTTGAGAGCTGATATCTCAAAAACCGTTCACTTTAAGAAAAATGTTTTTTAGAAAACTTTATATCATTTTAAAAGACCTTTCCATTGATACCCCACACGGGTATGTACATCGAAAAAAAAATTTTCATCCCTCAGTTACATGTATGGGGGGCCCCACCCCCAATTCTTTTTTTTACTATTTAGTGTCATAATTTTGTAGCGGTTCATACAACACATATTCCCATCAAATTTCATCACTGTAGTACTTATAGTTTCCGAGTAAATCGGCTGTGACAGACGGACAGACGGACAGACGGACAGACGGACAGACGGACATGACGAAACTATAAGGGTTCCGTTTTTGCCATTTTGGCTACGGAACCCTAAAAATGGGGATATATGTGCAGAATTTAGCAATTTCTTTAGCTCCGTATTTAGTAAACCCCTCAATTCATACCCTGACTATCCACTCCCACCTCCGTTTTGCGATAATGGAGACGTAATATCCTCTATAAGTATCTTACCTGAGGATATAACTAAGGTCCTGTCTAAGATAAACGCTAACGGCGGTGCGGGAAGTGACGGTATACCGCCCTTTTTCATTAAAAACTGTGCATCAAGTCTAGGCTTACCACTCTCTATACTTTTCAATAAGTCCTTAGCTGAGGGTCTATTTCCTGGTAAATGGAAGGAAGCGTTGATTGTGCCAATTCACAAAAAAGGTTCGAAAACGAAAATAATTAACTACCGTCCTATATCAATATTAAATCAATTTAGTAAGACATTCGAAAAAAATATTCTACATAATATATATAACGTTTTAAACAAAGGTATTCCTTCTCAGCAACATGGCTTTTTAAAAGGGCGGTCAACAGTTTCCAATCTTATGGTTTTCAGTAACTTTGTTCTCAGGAATATGGAAAAAAGGAAGCAGATTGATGTGATTTACACAGATTTCGAAAAAGCTTTCGATCGTGTGGATCACATCATTCTGCTCCACAAATTATATTGGTTGGTTTTACGCGGCGACGTTTTTAGGTGGGTCTGCTCATATGTTTCCAACAGAAGCCAAGCAGTTGTACTTGGTGGCTGCAGGTCGGACTTTGTGGATGTTCCCTCAGGAGTCCCACAGGGTTCACACTTGGGTCCGTTGTTGTATAACGCATACTTATACGACATTTATACAGTTTTTCAAAACTCCTACTTTCTCATGTATGCTGACGACAAAAAAGTGTTTATTGATGTACGAAAGTCGGAAGACTGTCTTAAGTTACAAGAAGACCTAGACCGATTGTCTACATATTATGTCAAAAACCGAATCAACGTAAACGTCCAAAAATGCGCTCAGATCTCCTTTACTCGTAGTCCATCTCCTGTCATCTTTCAGTACAATATCGGTGGTGAAGTTATACAACGTGTAAGTTTGATACGAGACCTGGGTGTGCTCCTTGACGCAAAGTTGTCATTTGACCAACATATTGATAACATAGTGAACCGTGCTCAAAAAAATCTAGGTTTCGTTTTCCGGGTTTGCAGCGAGTTCAATGACGTAAGTTGCTTGAAGGTCGTTTACAACTCTTATGTCAGAAGCGTATTAGAATACGCCAGTTGTATTTGGTCCCCTCAATATGTAATCCATAAAGAGAAAATTGAGAAAATTCAGCGCTCTTTTCTACGACACATGAATTATCGCGTCAAAAAGTGGGATACATCCTACGAGTTGATGTGTATCCGTCACCATCTTCTAAGCCTTGAAAGTAGGCGTATGTCGTTCGATGTTTTAGTACTACATGACATCTTATCTGGACGTATTGATAGTTCCGAGCTACTTGGTGAAATTAGATTCTTTGTTCCAACAATTCGAACCAGGCACACTGACCGTAGTCTATTCAGTGTACCAATCGTACATACTAATTATGCCCAGAATTCACCTCTAATTCGTATTTTAAAAAATTATAATAAAAGATTTAATACTATTGACTTATTCAACTGTGCCAAGCCCGCCCTGAAGACTTGTATTCAATCGCTGTTAAAGCATAACATTGCAGATAAATAAATAAGTGAAGTGAATTTATATTCCGACCACCACAATTTATACACACACACACACGCACACGCATGCACGCACGCACACACACACACACTCACACACACACACACACACACACACACACACACACACACACACACACACACACACACACACACACAAGTGGAGTACCTCTTGATATTAATTTGTCTTGATAAGTAATTTGTAATACACGCATGTTTTGAAACTTGATTCTTAAATGAATAGCCTCTGTTTTACCAGTTGTATGTTTTATGTTTTACGTTCTTTTTCAATCAACTGTATTTGTGTGGACATCTATAATTGGCTTTGTTATTAGCTATTAAGTTTTGTATTATTTTTCTGTAATGCTGTTGATGCCCCGAATAAATAAAAATAAAAAATAAAAATAAAATAAAAGGTGTTAGTATGGAATCCTTCATTGTGCGTCACCCGACACGCACTTATTTCTTAAAAAAACAAGCGTGGATATTTTTAGATCGCTCGATGGTTTGCAATTTGTGGTCCAGCAGTCGGGTCCCAGTGATAACACGATCTTGTTTCCAACAAGTTTTTTTTATTTTTTATTTATTTCTTACAAAAAAAGTTTACATTCGTTTACACTATAACTTCGCCAAACTGCATCACAGTTTGTTGGCGAAAGAAACACTCTTTATTTTTTTACTCGGCCATCTAAATATGTTAGTAACATTATTTTACCTACTTAATTTCACCTTAATTAAAAATACATACATATTTTTTATCTTATCTTATCTTGTTTAGATGAGGGCCCTGCGGATGCACTTCGACCCAATGGGATCTTTTGTGCAATTACCCCTCCTTTATGCAGTGTTGCCAGGACCCTTAGGACGAAAATTACGTTTCTTTTCTTGAAAAGTTACATTTTTGATGCAGAAGTTACATTTTTTATATTTTTCATAATTACTTTCGTAAAATCGTAACGTTCGATTTTAAGAATTGAATAGCCATATACAACTATAATTCGGCGAGTTCGGCGAACGAATTACGCCAGTCTGATGGGCGGTATCTCGAATGTCATACATAGTTGCAACAGACGGACAGACTAAGGCGTACCATGTAGGTTCTTTTGTCACCTTTTCTGTATCTCGCTTGGTCACGGTTAGATACAATTGACCTTTCTTTTTAAATAGAGTTTCATTATTCTCAAAAGTTACAAAAAAATCCTTTACAACAGAAGTTACTTACATGTTACGCGAGCCGGTCAAAAGTTACGAAAAATGTAAGAAATGTAACCATCTGGCAACACTGCCTTTATGTCTACTCCAACCTCTCCAACAATTCCACAAACCGTGGAGTTCAGTGGTAGTACTCTGAATTCCTTTGGTTCAATAACCATTGCCAAAATCATTCGTTCTCTGTCTTGTTTCCACTGATGTCGACGGTTTCCTTTTTAGGGTTCCGTAGCCAAAATGGCAAAAACGGAACCCTTATAGTTTCGTCATGTCCGTCTGTCCGTCTGTCCGTCTGTCCGTCTGTCCGTCTGTCACAGCCGATTTACTCGGAAACTATAAGTACTACAGTGATGAAATTTGATGGGAATATGTGTTGTATGAACCGCTACAAAATTATGACACTAAATAGTAAAAAAAAGAATTGGGGGTGGGGCCCCCCATACATGTAACTGAGGGATGAAAATTTTTTTTTCGATGTACATACCCGTGTGGGGTATCAATGGAAAGGTCTTTTAAAATGATATAAAGTTTTCTAAAAAACATTTTTCTTAAAGTGAACGGTTTTTGAGATATCAGCTCTCAAAGTCGTAAAAAGTATGTCCCCCCCCCTCTATTTTTATAACTACGGGGTATAAAATTCTAAAAAAAATAGAGGTGATGCATGCTAATTAACTCTTTCAACGATTTTTGGTTTGATCAAAGTATCTCTTATAGTTTTTGAGATAGGTTGATTTAACTGTAATTTTGGTTAAGTTATTTTTGCTGTTTTATAGATACTAGTACGGAACCCTTCGTGCGCGAGTCCAACTCGCCCTTGGCCGGTTTTTACTTATGGCTTAGGTAAATGGGGTCCCGTCACCGTCGGCGTTGGATAACTGCTCTCAGGTTCGTCCGAGATTTATTGAGGTTTGTCGGTCGGTGTTCAAATTTTGCTTTCGAGGTGCGTCTACGATTTTGGGTGATTCTTAGGTGTCAGCGGTCTCATTACTTACTTTTTAGGGTTCCGTACACGAAGGGTGAAACGGGATCCTATTACTAGGGTGAAACAACTTTTTAGTGCCACTCGTTGCCGTGGTTACGTCTAGTTGTCCAGAGAACAAAATTCGAATACAATCGTGATTTTATGCTATTTAAGTTTATCAAACATACTTATTTGAGGTACTTATAAGCTATTTCCATAATGGTCCATCTACTAAGCACGTCAGTAGAACTTAATACAACATTTTTTTGAACAAATGCACTACTTTGGACAACGGGTCAAGATAACAACACAAAAAAGATCCACCCACTAAGACTTCGCTGTCCATCTATCTGTCCGTCTGTCACCAGGCGAACAGATATAATTAGGCAGTTGAAATTTTAGATTGAAATTTATGTTGGCAGAATATGCTGAACTAACCCATTTACTAACCTATAATATTGCACCATGTTCTTAGAAATAAATGATTGATTGATTGTTTGATTGAAATTAACCAAAACCAAATATCAATAATAAATAAAATGAATACGATGTGAATAAGTGGTATAATAAATGATAATTTTTGGTTTGAGGACGCTGATACAATATTTGATAAAGAAAATATTAGGCTAGATAATCGATTCGATCAACCACTCGTTAATAATCGCTTAATTTGACAGATGATATACGTACGTCTTAGCCTCATCACTACAAACGTCAATTTTTTTTATACAACGCCGGTGGCAAACAAGCTTACGGTCCACCTGATGGTAAGCGGCTACCGCAGCCTATAGACGCCCGCAACTCCAAAGGAGTCATGTACGCCTTGCCGACCCTTTATAAAATTTGAGGATGCACTGTGTTGACAGCAGAAGGGACAAATTTAGGTCCCTCGCTCTCAAGACAATGCATTCTCGGGAGCTCTGGCAACCTTGCTCGCCTCCAGGAACGTCACTACATACTTGTATAGTAGATAATGTTATTATGGCTGTGGTCTTCTGCAAGGCGGAGGTATTACCCCAGTTGGGCTGCTCCAAATTCGAGCAAGATGACATTATGCTGTGCCCTACCTCTCGTAGGTAGGTTGATCCCTTTGTTACCAGAATCTAGTCCTGATGATGGTATCTATGAGGAATTGAGGGAACTCCTTAAATATTCAAGGGAAACATAATAGCGATTTTAATATTTTTGCTAATAAATCAAGCATTTGCAATCAGAAAGTAGCATTTGGTGAATGACAGCTGATCTGAACGAGAAAGTCTCAATCTCAATTCAAAAATGTCAAATATTTGAAGTTACAAATAACAAAGTATAACAAATAATTTTCGAAGATTTGTAAGTAGGAATTTATTTGACTGTTCAGTTGACATCCCTATTATTCCGACGCTGTCAAAACTGATATCGGTGACAAACGAAATGTCACTTCACTTATAAACACAACAATGAAAGCCACGTTCTTTATTCTCATTTCCGTGGCCCTTTTTTTAAATTGCATCAAACGTCACCGAAACTTCGTCGAATGAGATAATGTAGCAGCTATTCTTATTGCTTGTCGTCTGTATTGACAGGCATTGTGTCCGAAATGTGAATTTTGCACACAGATGTGATTATTTTTATTGGCGTGTGACGAGGGAAGGTTTTCGGTGACGAGTTTAGATGGCTGCAGAGTTTCGATACGGTTTTTAGGATTGTTGAATCAGCATTTTTTTATGGAACTTAAAAAACGCTAGGTTTTTATGAAGATTGAAGGGAAATATAAGTAAAGTAACATCACAGTTATCTATGGTTAAACTTAGTTATTTTTAATAGGGTATTAACCATAGAGATAAATTATGATATGACTGATATAATGAAGCATTTGACTATGTAAAATCACTACATAGTATAAAACAAGTCGCTTTCTCTGTCCCTATGTCCCTATATCCCTATGTATGCTTAAATCTTTAAAACTACGCAACGGATTTTGATGTGGTTTTTAATAGATAGAGTGACTCAATGGGAAGATTTATATGCATAATACATGCATCAGCATTGCACCCGTGCGAAGCCGGGGCGGGTCGCTAGTTAAGTAATAAAAGAACCGGTTAAGAGCCCTTATAAGTTAAAGCACGCCTATCTATTTAGGCCATTTTCTGTTTGAATTGACACGTATTTTGACATTTTCTTAATGTTACTATTTAGAACAGGACAATTGCGACCTTATATCATGAATTTTAAATCTATCTTTTAATATTCTCATTAAGAAATATCGTTTCAAAAAACAGTCCAAAACGAGAATTTTCAAACTAAACACGGCTTTTTTCCGCTTAAATTCTATTAAAAAAATTAATAAATCTTATGTTACTATATAAAACTATTATAAAGTCATCGTATCCTTTAATCAGTTTATTGGTATTATCAACATTTTTGTCATAATTTGAAATCAAAACATTTTAAAACTTATAAGGCCCCTTAAGTACGTGTCGGACTTCTCACATTTAAGTCACCAACAGCAAAATTAACCTCCTACGACCCAATTTCGAAGACGGTACTTCCGAGGAAGACCCAATGTCCTAATATTAGAACTAATTAATAAAGTACTGAACGCCCGGACCAAAAATTGTTCTTATCTGGTTAACCGTATATTTTGTTCTAGTACTATCACAGTGGGTCATTGCTCCAACTCTCTGTTAAAATACTTGGGATTTCACTGCAAACTGATTTTGTCCTAGTATTATCACTTTGAACCCCAGAAGGTTAAGTTGTAATGTAAATATTTTTTTTTCATTTATTTAAACTATTTTTTAACGCGAATAGATTTGAAAAGGACATGGATTTGTTTGATTATAGTAACTTATGAAGCCACTTACACAATATTTCCCTACAAATTTCGCAATGACAGCATTTTTGACGTTTATCAGTAATATTTCCGTATTTTAATGTATTTAATAATCTATCTAGTTTAAACAATATGTGATAATCCACATCGAAAGGGACCTTATGGCGGCAGGCGCTTACGTTGCACCAATTCACTATTGTATTGGAACCACGAGGGACGTCACTGTCGAGGACTTACACACTTACTGGAATACCTTTATTGTAGTTTTCCCTGATTTTTACATATAAAAAATTTATAGTAATAATAAATACTAAATAATAATCAGAGCTCGGAATAGGTAGTGCCTATTTACCTAAACTTCGCGGGAGGACGTAACTAAGAGTGGTTACAAGCACCAAAAATAATTATTTCTTTTTAATGAATGCTGGATTTCCCGGGATTTACTGTATTATTCTAGAGGCTTAATACATTTCGCTTTACTTATAAATCTTGTTATATTGCATATTATTTGTTTAATTACCTTGAAATAACAATCAGGTATTAAAAATATAACATGGATCAAATTAAATCAAAAGGATTCCGAAATTTGATAGTTTTTAGTTGACTTAGACAGAATTATACTCCTTTCTTCCATAAGAGGGGACCTGTGTCTGGCAGTAGAACGTATATAGATTAGTGATGAGACAGAACTATGATATGGCATAGAAGATATCGTACAGATGTATTCTAATTGATTTCTAATATGATGGTATACATGTACTTACATGTTAAATAAAACTAATTTTCAACCGATTATATCGCGTAATGAATTTAAAATACATTCCGTGACCACGAGTGCTGTAAAGGACTCGAAACGTCGGAATGAATGTCGGAATTTTCTATACGATATCATAGTTCTGTCTCATCACCAATCTATATACGCCCTAATGCTGGACACAGATCCCCTCTCACGGAAGAAAGGAGTATAATTCTGTCTAAGTCAACTAAAAAGTATCAAATTTCGAAATCCTTTTGATTCAATTTGATCCATATTATATTTTTAATGACTGATTGTTATTTAAAGGTAATTAAACAAATAATATGCAATATAACAAGATTTATAAGTAAAGCGAAATGTATTAAGCCTCTAGAATAATACAGTAAATCCCGGGAAATCCAGCATTCATTAAAAAGAAATAATTATTTTTGGTGCTTGTAACCACTCTTAGTTACGTCCTCCCGCGAAGTTTAGGTAAATAGGCACTACCTATTCCGAGCTCTGATAATAATAATAAATATTTTTTTATGATTTATTATTTTTATATTTATTATTAAAGTAAGTATACGAATATCGCTTAATTTTACTAAATTTTAAATAAACACGAAGGTAAATTTGAAAAATTTTGACTCCGAGAAGGATTCGGACCTGAGAACCTAAATTTAGCAATTTTTCTTGAATTTAGATTTGCAGTTCACGTCTTTATTGTTTAATACAATATTAAAGACATTACAACATTAATACATAGGTAATTACTTCTACTTGACTAGTTTATAGTCATTTTTTGAAAAAAATAAGTACAAATTATAACAAGTGGTGTTATTATTGCTGACATTGTACCTATTGATATTATGACATTAATAAATCTTATTATTATTTTTGAATTTGATATTTGACATCACCTAGGATATCCTAGTCATGTATACATTTAGACATTTTTATTCTATTATTTCATTAACATGTGACATTTCTCAATTTATTGTTATTGTTTTGAAGTTTTGAAATTATTATAGACAATCCTTTAACGAATCCATTTTATTTTGTTTTGATGTAAAATAATAATGTTATTTTCTAAAGGTTATAAATGAATCTAATCTATCTATCTATCTATTATTTCATACCGTACTTATACAAAACCATTTAATAAGGTTCCCTATATCGTATATATTTGAGTCGTTTTTAATTGAGGAGCAAATTCTTGTCACATATTCAAGGC
The DNA here is from genome assembly GCA_963556455.1 of Epiblema foenella. NCBI lineage: Eukaryota > Metazoa > Arthropoda > Insecta > Lepidoptera > Tortricidae > Epiblema > Epiblema foenella. Next base: position 47,002,747 of record OY747095.1, read on the forward strand.
ATTTAATACGCAAAATTTTAATTGACTCCGTTGTGATACGAAAGTTACCCATATAAGTTGTACGGGTAACATTCCTGTCTCAATAGAATAATTAAAATAAAGCCTTATTAAATGACTCAAGAGGCTTTATAAGTTTTAATATGTTTTGATTTCGAATTATGACAAAAGTATTGATACCGTTAAAGTGATTAAAAGATAGGATAATGTTATTAATGTTTTAGATAGTAACACAGCCATTTTTTGATTCTGTTGTTTGTATTAGAATTTAAACGGAAAAACATAGTTTTTAGCTTGAAAATGGTCGATTTGTAGCAGGGATCGGATACCGGTATTTTCTACATAGAATAATACCGGTATTATTACGGTCCCGGTTCATTATTTCGTTTTTAATGGAACTATCTAATAATACGACGTTGTTACCTAAATATATCTGCCGTCCTATGTCTAAAACCAAACTAACCCACAAATTATAGTTTTGAGATATGAGCAAAAAACGTTAAAATAAAAAATTCTAGGAAATGTGTATATTTATTCCAGATTTCTTTTACGTAAAAATTAAAACTAAATTTATACTTGCTTTTTTATTGCATTACTCCGTAAAAGAATGAATATTTATTTTGATAATAAGGTTTTTGTGTTTTACTGTTGCAATTAATTACTAAACTACCAACGATATTACACTTAAAACACCGTTAAGTATACCTTAGCCGTTCTTTAGCATTGCATAACAAACAGAATATAGCTAAATAACGGCTAAGTCACTTAACAATTTTATAGTATTTGTAGTTGTGAGCAGATTACACTGAAAAACTTTAAATAAGCACGTTATTGGACTGTAACCGTTTTGTAGCTTTGCAATAACTGCAAATATTCAAGCAAGTTGTATGCGTTCCTAATTTAAAAACACGTTAGATAACGAACCATCGCCTCTAACTGGGTTTTAGTCGTGTAATCTTGTGGAAAAAAGGTTTAGTTTTTTGGCAAAACCACGTTAATCCACACTGTTATAGAAGTAAGTTTTAAAAGTAATTCAATATTTTTAATAAATATATAAAATCTGTATAGATGTATCTATTTGTTTACAAAAAAAGAAACAAATCCTCTTCGAACAGTTTCATAGCCAGCTTTATCGGAATATACAATCTCGTTTAGTAGATACGAAATTTATTTGTCTCCGTCGTTGTCTTAATTATGTTTAATATATTATATATCGGAATCCTTCATAGATCTAACTCATGGGTAACTAGGCTATTAAAGCACACCGTGCTACAGTCATGTCTTCGGCCTAGTCTCAATTTAAGTTTTAGATCTCGTGCTTTTTTTCAAAGATTTTTATTTAAGTGAAGTAAAACCAACAGCCTTAACAACAATATCGGGAAATATATAAGTGAAAGCTTTCATTGCAGAGCTTTCGAAGCCTAAAGTTATTTATTGGGATTTCAATCCGACCTTTGTGATTTTATTACACTCAGCAAAATTTCATACGTTTTTATGTTCTTGTTATGCAAAAATGTATAAATCAATAGGGTTATACCTACGTTATGTTTGTTAATTTAAGCCGTGCAAACTGTAAATTTGTGAAAATGGAGGCGGACAAGACTTGAAAGTACCATCCGCAGTGAAGTGGTGTATTTTGTTTATCTGGATTTTACAATCACTTTAAGCAAACACCAATAATACCGTTTTTCCATCGCAGTTGTCGTCAACGAGTAGGAAATCGGCAAATTGCCTTAGTATTTGATATTCTTCGGGCGTACAACATTTTAATTTTAATTCTTCTAGAGTACCTAGTCAATCGACAAGAGTAATTATAGTCAACTCTTAAATAAAAAAGTAGACTTCTAGATTATTTTTTCTCTGTCGATATGCCGAAGATTTATCAATATTGAATTTTGGAAGTTAATAGTGAAGATGAATGTTTTTTTTCTGAAGATCATATCATTTAAGTATACTGCTTCTGGATTGGTTCGTAATTATTTGCACATCTTTTTTAAAACCAGCAATCTCTTTTTATTACTACTTCTTTTGTCTTTTGTTATATTTGTTATGCATTACGTTACATGGTATTTGCTTTTTATAATACCTTTCCAGCCGGAGTCCTGTGTAACATTTCCCTTGCACGCTGGTCTACTACCACATATCCACAAAGATTGGGAGTATTTTTTGTACACTTTTTTCCGGTAATATTTACGGCCATTGATTAACAGTATTTATGCTCCTCTTTTAGAAGGAATAAGCTGTAATTTGTTTAAATCATCTTCTAACACGCTTGATGAAGTAGGCGGCTCACAATATTCATATGAATAATGCATTGTTATAGTGTTCTCAGCAATCAACTCAAATAAGCAGTGAAAATTAGAATATCAATATCCAATCTAAAACTTCTGATGATATGATAGCAAGACAGCGTTGAAAACTCATATCTACTGCATTTTTTCCTATTTTATTGCGATGCATTCAAATAGGTTCAATTACTATAGAGAAGACCGTCGATTATGTTCGGCGATAGGACCAGAGGGTCCATGACAAATTGTAACGTATAGTAATGAAATGTATACATATCAAATAAACACATTTATTTTTTGTGTGATCAGCATAAATATTTCGACTACTCTTTGGCAAAATAGCATAGGTAAATTCAACTAACAGTACTTTTAACCAGATAATCTTGTATATTAGATACCCATCTCAAAAACAGGGCTAAAGATTTTGATAAAATTTGGTATTTAGAGTTTTACCTCCTAAATTCATCTAAACAAGTCTAGAATCTGACCTGCGTTCTGAGGTCCTATCTGAGTTTTGAATTTGAAACGTTACAATTTTCAGTGGGTACAAAATCGACGATCTCCTTTACCACTTACAGTTCCGTATCCAGCTACTAAACAGGATTTTAAATTCCCATACGGTTGCTGGCTACAAAATGGTAAAGAAAGTCTCGTTTCGTATCTACCTACTAAACGGGATTTTATATTTCCATATGGTAGCTGGCTATGAAACGGTTTGAAGGATGGTTTCCTGACATTTTGTGACGATAATTAATATCATCACTCACTACACAACTAGACACAACGTCCTGCGCACTGTAACGATCCCCCCCTCCTAACTGCTACTAATACTACTAAATTAAATAATTAAATAAATTAAACTAATTACCCCTATATATACCTACCTAATCCTAACTAGACTACCCACCCAGTACTTGACTTAACCCAATTTACCTATTAGAATCCAAATACGAAATATTCCAATCCACCCCCACTCCCCTCGTAACTAGAGTCTGAAACTGTAAAACCAAGGTTTTAATTACATATGAATTTACTATTTTATACCCTATTCCCTTTATAATTAAGGCCAATACAGATACTAAACTATTTTGCCAAATATGGTCTCATGATACTTGACAAATCTTACAACCTGTTTTTGCTGTCCTTGAAAGTTACAGTGATTCGACCAATTCCGTACTCTTATAAAAATAAGGTTTAATTTAGTTTGAATTTCTAATTGTTTATATCCGATTAAACTGTAGATTTAAGTTTGTTTTTTCTAGCTAACAATCTTAACATGAGAAGTGTTATGCTATAACCGAATGTTTGGCAAACTCATAATGCAGCCGGTGTACTAGTAGTGTGAATTTTAAAACCTCTTACAGCTTTGTAATAAAGTTCAAGATCGAATAAAATATATTTTGTTTTCTAATGTTTCACTAACAAAATTAAGTAAATTAAGTTGGTATTCTAATAAATCTTAATCACTTCCAATAATTAAGACCTGTGTGAAATTATACACTCGTGGGTGCTTGGGAAAAATAAGATGATTTAAAAATAGAATTATAATATAATTATGTTTACATATTTTGAAACAAATCAAGTAAATTCTGGTTTGTTACAATCTTCCCCCAAAGTTAACTGAAGTTTAAATATATAAACATATATTTACGAAAGTTAACTTTCAAGTAAAAGCAAAAATAAAACAAAATATGATAATATTGAAATCAAATCATGACTATAAACTTATTAACATTCATCCCGTCTGTGATCGCCTTTTTTTTTTTAGCGGCGGGTGTGTGTGTGTGTGTGTTTAAACCAAACAGAAGAATGAAACATATTCAAGAAAACAAGATTCCAAATTCAATATGTTAGAAATTAACAATTACTGGCCTAACAAGTTAATCCTGCCTCTACAAGAGAATAGAAGTTGTGCTACTCTTCTACCGACCCTATTGGTACATACGAAAGCTTCCGACCCGAGTCTATATTTTAGCGACCGAGAAAGGATTCAGACGTATCTCTCCGTAAAAACAAGATTGAAACCACTTAACCATGATGGATACCAAACATGGGTATTAAAACCATTAAAAGATTAAATTCCAACACAGTAATCTAGATCTTTCCCTCCTAAATAGCCATTCCCAGTCTGGAGCATGTTACATCGCTTAACAAGACGTTATTGTTGAGTGAAAGATAAACCTAAGGCAGGCTTAGCCTATCCCTCATTTGTAAAAAAAAACTTAATGAATCATAAACATATGTAGTATAAATTTAAACTAAATAAATAGTACCATCTAATAGAAAAGAATAACTAATCAGAAACTTGATTAGAAGTAAATTCACAATTGAAATTCTTTGGAATTTGCCACGAACTCACTCCGTAACAGTTATGCTTTTCATTTTAAAGAAAGCACTATACGCCTTGTTAATGATGAGTGTAAAGTCAATCATGACACCATATACTGATGTAGTGTGGAGTGAAGAAACAACACAGAAGGCAGTTTAGAAATCTGCAATATTGCTCTTTTTTTTTTTAGCGAGCCTAAACCTAACACCAATCGACTGCATTGTTTCCTTTGTGTAGTGTGTAGTGTGTTCCGGTCAAACTGTTAATGAAGTATTTCGCGCTCGTCTTGCTTCATAGCCAAAGTTCTGCATACTATTTAACTTTAATAATAAAATTAAAGCAAATTCAGTTTCATTCATCATATATATTCATCCCCGTTCTCATTTTCATACTACTCTGATATGAAACAACACTTTAATTACGAATGGAAAAATAAAATAATGCAAACATTTAACTACATAAAAAAAAATATATTTGAAAAATCAACTGCAAATATATGTTTTATGTACAAAAATATAATAAGTAATATTTACAAATCCCAAAAATAAAACATAATTATAACATCCCATAAACGTATCAAAAATGTTACGAACACATAGTTCCTTTAGACAAATGAAATATCCTCTTATCTGATATCAAAGACATTCTAGTAATGAAGATCTCTAATGAAATAAGTTTATTTATAGATGCAACTGACACTTCCACACAAATCCCAAACATTGGATAGCTAAACATTTTACTAATTTAATATTTTTTACTTTATTTTACTCTGACTAATAAAATTACTATCAAAATAACTTTATTTGAAACCTTAGATGTAATAAGTTTAATATATTAGATATGGCTATATGTTTAATACCACTACATGTTGCGACAGTAAATAAAAACTAAATGAGCATCATGAAAAAACATATGACGCTTTGCTATTTTTTTATATTATATTAATAATAAATCTAGTAATTTATATTTATGAACAGTAACCTAAAATGTAACAATGAGAATAATGTCTTATAACTAGGTAATTAAATTTAATTAAATTCTTTACCAACACAGATATTCAAAATGTTGACACTACAGTTATGGTACCTCCTTCCTTGCTCGTTTAAATAGAATAGTGACTGCAGGCAATATCAATTTTAGAGTGAGAGGTGTATAATTACGAGTATATTTTAATACTATCTCTGCAATTGAATCATGTAAGTAGTACTTCAATATGACTATTAGTATATGTACTTTTATTATGAGTGTTTTTTATGTCAATTCTATCTTGAAAAAATATGATAATTTCAATAAATTTGTATTTTTATGTAATATATTGTTATGTATGACATAATTTATTTAGTGAAATATCAAGTGAACTAAGCAAATCATCTACTTAAATAAGTCAAAACTTGTCGTAATCGGTAAATGCTTAGCTTTATTATTTATTTAATAAAGTTTGTACGATACAAAGTGAAAAATTCCTACAGCTTATGACTATAGTGTCAATGCTATAAACGCTCTAAATTGTAGTATAAATAATATCAGTCCAAATACTACCTCCATAGCAAAATAAAGAATTCAGTAGATGACATAATTTTATTTATGGGACGATTCGAGAGTATTCTGAGTTTATAAAACTGACAAACTATCTTGGAAGTGAAATTAAGTTTTAAAATAACATTTTATTTTAAAAATCAGATGTAGTAATTGTATTTAATTATGTCATTGTATACAAACGTCATGTGGTGGGAATAGTGGAATATATGCTATTGATACTAATAGATCTGCAAAATGAATATATATATATTACTTTTGTGATTAACTTCTGCAAATAAAAATAATTTTAAAACAATAGAAGGCCCTACACATATGTATACTAATTACTCGTTTTGTGGGACCACAGGAGGCGAACAAAACAGAACATCTAAAATACTCCGTATATTGGACTTGAATCGACATAAATAATTAACTACAGCAAAAGCCAACTTTAATGATCATACTAATCTTTTAACTGTTAAAGGCAACGATCTTCGTAATTAGAACAATATAATTTTAACTAAGTAATTCTAGAGATCTCCGCATGATGACTACCTGACCTGGCTCAACAGCTTATAATTCCGATAATTGTTAAACTCACTATTTGTATGTTACACTAAAACTATAAAAGGTTTGTTTACCACGTCGGTGGCAAACAAGCATACAACTCACTTAATTACAAACAGCTCATAGAACCATTTTACAAAGGAGTTACATGCGTATAACTTATGATAAGATACTTAAAGTGAAGCTTTAAAGTTACTGAATTTCCCTAACATGTATAAATGTACCTAAAAAAACAATCTCTAAGAAGTATATTGATGATTGAAACCTAAACTAAACTAACAAATTGTAAATAACAACATAATATTATTTCAGGTTATTTGTGAATAGCTCTAATAACCCGTATCTACCTAATTATCAAGAAACCTGACATTGTAAGTAGTCATTCTGTAACTGTACTTCTGTACTGTCATTAACCTGAATCAAATATCGGATATTAAATAAGTATGACTAAATATTATGACGTCTACGATTCTGAATGTAGTAGACTATTTTTTGTCAGTTTAACTACCATGTTAAAAATGTCCTTAAAGACTCACACAAAGAAGGTGAAAAAACGTAACCAGTTTGAACTAACTCAGTCATGTGAATATTATTCTTACGTGTCAAATCTGTTACTAAATGAATTACCACTATAATAAAAGTCAAAATAATAAAAGTGAAATAAATAAATATAACTAATTTTTCCTACTTAAGTTTCAGATCGCTGAACTATGATAAAAGCTCTACTCATTAAATGAAGACTCTTTATCGATTGATCAATCAACTACGCAGCAACGTCAAATAACTTTACTACATTTCATATTAAATGAAAACTGCACAGTCAAATATGTATAACATAAAATCATCGTTGAAATAGAGGCATAAATAAATAAGGTAAAACTATTTCGATCTCTGATTATAATATCTCATGAATATAATATCTTCATTTAAAAGATCGACTTCATTACTTCTAGTAGTATAATGATCTGAACAAAAACAAGATTCGTACTAAAATGTCAACAAATATCTAATCTTCAATAACGTATGCGTTCCTCATCTTTAATCGTAATCGACTTCCCCCAATATTTACAGCTTTAGTAATTTTTACCACACTTCTACAAGTCTATTATGTGACTGTACTACTGACATAAAATAAGTCTATTTCTACTAATTTCATTTACAAATGACAGACTTTACATGCTGCGCATTGAAATTGTTTCACCCTACAATAAATGTCGCTATTGATGTGTAGTTAAATTCGTAAACATGATACAACGACAAAGACATAAAAATCTATAAATCTTTTAGGAATACTCAGTTATTTTCGACCACGTCTGTGCCTACTTCATAACTGAAATTCCTATTTATCTTCATTTTACTCAAATGGCATCAGATCTGCTAAATAATTATAATTATTAAAATGTGTATAATATATAAAATGATAACGTATATTTCCTAAGTAATAAGTAAACCATCTCTCTCATGCTATCCGTTTTCACAACAACAATTGTGTTGTTATAATTAATGCAAATCAACTATAACAACATGTTTGATCCAAAACAAAACATGTAACTAACCAACAAAAATAACATTAAGTGTAAATTATGATTAAGGTATTCGATTGCGAATATAAGGTACAAATAAACTATAGATGCAAATTTAAAGTGAAATAAAATGAGAAACAAATGCAATTTAATAAATCTACTATCACGGAAACAATTTCATAGATGATGTTCGTGAAAATGATTTCATAAAACCTGTTTTAATCCTAATTACATAGATCCTGGTCACGGCACCAATTGTAACGATCCCCCCCTCCTAACTGCTACTAATACTACTAAATTAAATAATTAAATAAATTAAACTAATTACCCCTATATATACCTACCTAATCCTAACTAGACTACCCACCCAGTACTTGACTTAACCCAATTTACCTATTAGAATCCAAATACGAAATATTCCAATCCACCCCCACTCCCCTCGTAACTAGAGTCTGAAACTGTAAAACCAAGGTTTTAATTACATATGAATTTACTATTTTATACCCTATTCCCTTTATAATTAAGGCCAATACAGATACTAAACTATTTTGCCAAATATGGTCTCATGATACTTGACAAATCTTACAACCTGTTTTTGCTGTCCTTGAAAGTTACAGTGATTCGACCAATTCCGTACTCTTATAAAAATAAGGTTTAATTTAGTTTGAATTTCTAATTGTTTATATCCGATTAAACTGTAGATTTAAGTTTGTTTTTTCTAGCTAACAATCTTAACATGAGAAGTGTTATGCTATAACCGAATGTTTGGCAAACTCATAATGCAGCCGGTGTACTAGTAGTGTGAATTTTAAAACCTCTTACAGCCTTGTAATAAAGTTCAAGATCGAATAAAATATATTTTGTTTTCTAATGTTTCACTAACAAAATTAAGTAAATTAAGTTGGTATTCTAATAAATCTTAATCACTTCCAATAATTAAGACCTGTGTGAAATTATACACTCGTGGGTGCTTGGGAAAAATAAGATGATTTAAAAATAGAATTATAATATAATTATGTTTACATATTTTGAAACAAATCAAGTAAATTCTGGTTTGTTACAGCACGCGCCGCTCGGCTGACTGGCCGCATGCCGTAAAATCGGAGGGATAATATTTTGCGTATAGCTAGGTTTTAGCGTAGCATTGCTGGTTAGCCGGGTTTAAGAGTTGCATTATTATGTTTTTTAATGTAGGTAGTCACGGATTAGTTACAGTTACTAGGTTTTAGTGTTGTATTTGCAATAGGAATCGCAAGCAAAGTCTTACAAATACAGGGCTAAGGGTGTTTTGCCGTGTATAAGCGTAGTAACTGTTTTTTTGTGTAGTATTTGATAAGAAATTATAGGTATAAAAGAAGGTAAGAAAAAGGTAAAAGGACTTTAACGGCGCTTTATGAAGTTTTTGTCTAATAACGGTTTTTTAGCTGTGAATCATGCTAGTGATTTATTAAATTAAACAACAGCTAGGGGCTTTTAGAGTACTTATAGTGTAGTAATGTTGGTTTGCGATTATATAGTATTGTAAAGTCTCAAACTGTCATGCACTTAGCGTGGTAGGTCGACTCAGTATCTTCGCAATTACAAATGATAAAAATATGATTCCAAGACCATTCGATAGAGCTTTTCTTTCTCTTTTAGCGCATGTAAAGTACAGAAAACTGCTATAAAGCAGCTTTGATCAGTTTTAGACATAGGACGGCAGATATGATTCAGCCCTTCGTAAAGAGCAAAAAATAATCCAAAATATTGGGCTAATTCAGGGTTTTTTTAAATACCGGTCTCGGTCCCTGATTTGTAGTGATGTTTGAAACGATAATTCTTAAAGAGAAATCCAAAAATACATTAAATATTTATGACATTAGGTCGCAATAGTCCTTTTCTAGATATTAACACTGATAAAATGTCAAGATATGTGTAAATTTAATCAGAAAATCGTCTAAATAGATGAGCATTTTTTAACTGATAATGACCCTTAAGTATGTGACAGGAATTTGGTCCTTTAAATTAACCTTTAGAAGATTCTTTCATAATTCCGAATACATATTAAAAATAAACATCAAAACGTTCCATTAATCGGTAATTCGTTTCCGTTTCACCCCAAACAACAACCCTGATTAACCCCTTTGCACAGTCGAAGGCATAATTATGTACCTATCTTAATTCAATGGAATAAGGTGGGAAATCGTATACATATTAGTGCACTTCACTGGGCCTTAATCAATGCTTTTATTTGATTGTTCACGGGATTTAACTTCAAAAACAACAGGAACAAGTTCTAAATAACAAGGAAATACCAATTTAAATACACACTTTCATCCAAACAATGATGATAATTAATATGTTATTTCGCTGCAGCTTTATTCTTAATAAAATTAGTTAATTTACAGCCACATAAAACGACTTTAAGGGTGGATCAACTTATTCTCTGTTGATCGTTACCATGGTTACGTCTCCTGAGTCACTCTTTAAAACTGTGATTTTATAGGGTTGAGATCTACCAAACATGAGTTTTAGCGATGAGCATATATCCATTTTGGCATGTATCATTTCTTGAGCATGCTTGAAGTCCGTATTATAATCATTTTTCTAAGAAACTCGGTTACTGTTGTCCCCTCGATAACGGGACAGTATAACAACAAGAAAAAATTGATTGACCCTTAAACTTAATGTATATAGCGTTAAAGACGTTGTTAACGGATTTTGTAGTGATCACCCTTACTTGGGGGTAGGAAAGGAAATAAGAACTGTTGCCTGCGGTATTTCCGGACCGATATGACTCAAACTCAAACTCAAAATATTCTTTATTCAAATAGGCCTAGCAACAAGCACTTTTGAATCGTCAGTTATATATTACATAAATTGAATCTAATTATTCAGAGCAATTTATTGATGCATATGAAATTTTAAAAAATACATGAATTACTGTAATGTATGTCAAAAGAGAGTATAATAAATTCACAAAAAGATCGTCAATATGTAAAATAAAAACATAAAAAATTGTATAATGACCTTCAAACCTTCAAGGAAAGAGCATATTCCCTTCTGAAAGGGTGTCAACACAGTGCATCCTCAAATTTTATAAATGGTCGGCAACGCGTACGTGACTCCTCTGGAGTTGGCCGCTTACCATCAGGTGGACCGTAAGCTTGTTTGCCACCGACGTTGTCTAAAAAAATGCACTGTTGTAATATAAAAAATCATTTTAAAAAGGATTTTTAATTTTTTGGAAAACAAATTATGCTATTTTTAACCGACTTCAAAAAAGGAGATTCTCAATTCGGTTGTATGTTTTTTAATGTATGCCATTTCGTCAACTTTAGACAATTTCATTGGATAGCGCCGGCTTCAAAAATTACAATAGCTACGTCTACATTGTTCAATAAGAAGCGTAAAGTCTCATGTTAGAAGTAAGACAATTATTTTTTACTTACTTTTTAGAGTTTTTTGAAGTCGGTTACATTTTTGTTCCTTCGAGAGTATTGATCAATCAAAATACAGAGAGACATCACACTACACACAGAGAGGCATCTAATGTATTCAAATAATATTTAGTACTCTACAAATTCTGTAGTATTATGATACTGTATTTTATATACATTGTATATTGTTTTGAGAAACTTACACCTCGCCGAGTTTCTTACGCCGGTTCTTCTCGAGGCAGAGGTTTATTTTATGAACCGGTGGTAGTTTTTTGACATTCATAAGTGCATGTAACATGCCTAAATTGAAGAATAAATGATTTCATTTCTTTTTATAGTCAGACTTTCTTAAAGTGTAAATTAATATTTTGACATGTAAAAGTGCCCTTGTGGCCAATTTGCAGAATAAATGTTTGATTTTGATCACGTCTTTAAAAAACAAGATGAAAAAGAAACATTTTAATAACATTCGTATTAATTGACACCGAAAAAAATACATTCGGAAATATTTCGGAATCACAATTCCTTGTCAGATAATTAATTAAATCCAAATAATTCGCGCCCGGAATCTCATCGCCAATTTTGATAACGTAATAATTTCATACTTCCATATAGGCGTTTACGTCGTTTTGTACCCGAGTTCGGCGCGAAATAAAGGAATCCTTAATGGACGGAGTGATGTTTCCTTAATTAAAATATAAAATGAAAGGGAAACACCCAGTTTTCTCAAATTTATATTTGTACTGACTGAAACACGGTGAGACCAGCTAAGGAAACGATATTTTTAGGGTTCTGTACGGGAAAAGGAATAAACGGAAACATTGTTGGATCACTTTTGTGTTTCTCAAGACCCTATCGGGAACTCGCGGAGGAATCGAGTTGAAATCAAAACCATACACATTACTCAGGTCTACAGTCCCTTGAAGCTGTGCAAAAAATCAAACTTATAAGTTAACGTATAAAAAAAGTACAGTCAAACGGGGTTACTTTCAAAATGAGGGGCGACTTTAAAAATCCAGTTTTTATACCGTATATTAGTTTTAATTTGGTTAACATGAGGTCAGTGAAATATCTTGGTAAACCTAACCGTTTACTACACGGAATCAGACTAGAAATACTTATTGATCATTATATAAGTGTTCTAAATCTATCAAAGTGGCCCCGTTTTTTCCTAGTCACCAGAGTTTACGGTAACAAAAATAGTGAGGATTCGTTTCGGTATCGTGTTTTGATTAGGAAAAAAGTAGAAGAAATTTTTTTTGACACGAATTTTTTTTTTCTATGGGGCAGGTTGTCCGAGTCAGCCAATAAAAAAAAAGTAACAAAAATAGTGAAGATCCGTTTCAGGCCATATTAGGTATCGTATTCTGATTAGTAAAAAGTAGAAGAATAATTTTTTTGATGCAATAAATTTTTGTCCCTTGTATGGACAGTTGGCTGACTCGGACAACCTGCCTCATACAAAAAAAAATTTTTCGTGTCGAATATGCCCATAAACGGATCCTCACTATTTTTGTTACACACTTAAAGGGTACTTTCCGTTGACCTAAAACTATAAAAATAATGTAATATCGTCTTATACTAAGTACAAAGAAACAGAAACAAAAAACATTAGTTATTGTATAAAACCGTGCAGAAAAATTAGGTACAGGTAGGTACAGTACCTGTGTAGTGTTTGTTTCACGACAGATTTAAATTTAGAATCCGTAAGTTCAGGAACGTGTCTTGGAATTTTATTATATTCAAAAGCATATTATAAGAAACGATTACATCATGGATAGGAGGGATGTTTGGATTGTTTGGTCAGTGATCGTTCCGTACAAGTAATCTAACACAGAAATATTTTGCACTAAATATTAAAAATAAATATACATGTTTTTATATTGTATCATTTTAATTGTGTAGTATTATGATACTGTTATTTTATATACATTGTATGTCGTTTTGAAAAAATGACACCTCGCCGTGTTTCTTACGCCGGTTCTTCTCGAGGCAGAGGTTTATTTTATGAACTGGTAGTTTATTGACATTCGTAAGTGCATGTGTTATGTGGCGTGGAGTAAAACACGGTTTGACGTTTCGGAGTGAACTGATTTAATATTGAAACGAGGTCTGCTTATATAGGGCAAGCTTATTAACTAACTTATTATCTAATGATGTGAACAACAAACACATTAGGATCCTGTGATCCTTGAGATAAACAAACAGTAATACAAATTAGATACGGTAACGAGAAGATCATTAGATGTTTACAATTAACAATGAGAAATGTAAATAAGGAAATCAATATCCTAACTATTGGGAAAGGTAAACAAGGCAAAGATCAAAGAATGTATCTTAACTAACAATAGGTATGTGGTTATATATATTACATAACACCTCCCCCCTTAGAATAAAGATTGGGCGCTAGCGCCTGATCTTTTCGATTTTACAGTAGACGTGGAACTACCAGAAACAAGTGGCATTTGTTGCGGTTTGGCGTCTTCGTCTTCGTCTTCTGTGACGCAGCTGGTCGAGATCGTGGACATAGGGATTGCGACGTGAGTTCTCTGACGTCGCGATGAAGTTGCGAAGCAGTTATTGAAGATCTGGATACATCCGGATGAATCTTGACTTGGCGTAGTTTGTGTATGGCGGCGGAAAAGGAGCCCATTGGGCCAGCGTTTGCATATTTTGTACACGAAGTATGCTAGCATTAAGAGACTAAGTGAAAAATACATCCATGAGAAGGTAGATGTATTTTTTTCGGTAAAGGTTCTGGATTTGATTTTTTTAATTTCGTCTCCATATTTATCGACATGGTACTTGATCTGTTTTAAGGAGTCTAACGGCAATTCGTTTATTTTAATTGGCATGAGGTCTGGTTTCTCGATGTTTTTGTAATCTTCGAAACATTCGTCGGTTCTGATGTCAGGAATTATTATAGGGTAGGATACGTTTTCTGTAGACTCTTGATATGCTGCTAGTGTGCTGTAACCAGTGTGCAGTTTACAGTTCTGAGGTAATGACAGGATACCTGCGCCTTGTATCTTATGGTGAGTTACTTCCTTTGTGCATTGAAGGACGCAGTTTACTTCTTCTGAAAGTATGTACAACCACTTGTTGTTGTCGATGTACTGGAACGTGTTGATTTCGGCATCAAATGTTGAAGTAATGCAGATTTTTGGAAGAGATTTTGAGATGCTGTGCAGAATTTGGAGTTCGCAGATTGGTCGCGCTGTGGCGTCATAAGCAACTAGACCGGTGCAGATTCTTTTCTCGGCGGCGTATGTTCTACATGTCTCCAAGGTGCTCGTCGATACATAGGTTTGACCGTTGGGGTTCGTAGCCAGATACACGTGCTCGGGAAGGATGGTTGTATGAAGAGAGGAATTTGGGTGTTGTATGGGAATTGAATATACGTGGTATAAGTCAAGAGGATCATTTTGAATTAAAGGAAAGGTTAATACATAAACAAGCTTATCTGAATATACGTATGCGGATAATGAGGAAGATTCTAGAATTGTGTGTATGTTCTGAGGGGTGACCGTAACGACTAAGTGCTTGTTTGTACGAATGTGGTTAGATAAAAGAAGTTCTTCGTAGAGTTTTTTTTTAGACTAATAATTGAAGGGTGAATGGTGCTCGATTTTGCAAAGAGGATACTGCTGAGGCAGTCATTGATCTCGTTTTCTAGGTTTATAACAGATTCTAAGATTTGAAGTGATATCGTTGACACATCTTCACTGGCTTTTAAACTGAACATGAGTGATTGAGACGCGTTGAGATAATTATTTAACCGATCAATATTTTCATTAATTACTACTTCGTCATAAGTGATTTTAAATAGGGTCTCGTTAAAGGTTTTGACTGTTGATGAGACAATCTGTGTTTGCTCAAGCATGAGGGAAGAAAGGTCAGTTTCTCCCTTTTCCAGTTGATTGATGCAATCATCATATCGCTTGGCGTCTCTGGCGTCGGGCGTGCCAATAAGCCATTTGAGGATTGGGCTAAGTCCATCCAGCAGTTCGCGTTTTTGTCTTGAATTTTTTCCTAAGTACATGTTCAATTCTGATAGCCGGTTTTCTATTTTATCTAAATTTACTTTAAGAAATGCTTTTGTAGATACTACGTGGGTGAAGTTGTTGTATTTTGTTGCGACAAAATGAAATTTATTTGCTAATCGAATCAGTGACTCTTTAGCTATAAAAAGGGGTTTGAGATCGCGGTAAATTATGAGTTTCCATGATTCGTCGGTTAGAAACAATGTTCCTTCCTTTTTAAAGAATAATCCCGAGTAAGACGGGAGTGGGTCAGTCAATTGGTCAGTGATGGCTCCGCTCGCTGAGGCGAAGGCCCTGTAAGAGACATATTGGTCTCATTAGGTTTGGAACGCGCTTTTAATATACTTTTGATTTTCTTATAAAGTTTATAAAGGGCTATGAACACGATTAATTTGATTAAGGAGCAAATGATAAAACTAACGTAGGGGTTATTCATGATGTGGGAGAAAGATGTAGTATTTTTTGGAGTAGGTTGAGTAAATGCTGGGCAGATGACCCTGAAATGACAATGCGTGTCATTAGTATTAACTAAACTTGTATTTCTAATTGATCTTATTATTAAGACGTAGTGCTTACTATACTGATGAGATTAACCTAACCTATCTTACCTAAATATAACTAGATTAGTCGCCTCCTACGACACGCCTGCAAGACAAGCGTTAGTACTATTCTTTGAACAGCCGGTTACTACACGGCTAAGGGTTTTAGTCGCCTTTTACGACATGCCATACTTTACAGGCAGTAGGATTATTCTTTGGTCAAGCCGATCGCTACACGGCTAAGGGTTTTTTAAGTGTTGGGGTTATTTATAAAAGGCCTAAGACGATTGGCATGGACGAGTTGGTTTCTCCCGGACTTCCTAACTAAATAATTTTCGTTGAACCCGACTCGGATGACTTCGAATGGTCCTTCCCATTTAGGATCTAGGTTATTGGGATTAGGTGCTTTTACCATGACCTTATCCCCGAGAGCAAACCTAGCTACATTTCTTATTTGATTATCGTATCGTTCCTTGGCTTTTTCTTTCATCTTCTGAACATTTTGTGTTGCTACGTCGCGAGCTACTCTTAATCGTTCGTTAAGGTCCTTAATGTAGTCAGCTGCTGTGTAATCTGGGACTGTTTTGAGTGAATAGAAGGAGCGTGGCTTAAAACCGAATAGGAGTTCGTAGGGTGTATATCCCGTGGAATTATTTACAGATGTGTTATGGCAGATTATTGCTAGAGGGATTATTTGATCCCAATTTTTTTGTTTCCTTGATTGGTACATGCGAATATGATCCCTTAATGTACCATGGAATCTCTCAAGGGCTCCATTAGTTTGAGGATGATAGGCTGTGTTGAAAGTTTGACTTGAACCTAGAAATTTAACTAACTGTTTCATCAGTCCGTTCATGAACTCGGTACCCTGGTCAGAGTGAAATCGCTTAGGTACCCCAAAATGTTGACAAAAGTGGAGGAGTTGTTTGGCTACTGTTAAAGCTTCTTTATCGGGAATGGGGTAGGCTTGAACGTATCTAGTCAGTTCGTCTTGTAACGTCAGAATGTACTTGTTGTTATTATCACTAATATCGGAGTAGGAGAGTAAATCCATAGAAACACGTTCGAAAGGTTCTGAAGATTGTGAGGTTATGACCAAAGGAGCTTTGAAAGTTCGTCTCTGAATTTTGTTTCGTTGGCAGGTTTCACAGGAGTTTATGTAATTTTTAATGTCTTCTGCCATGTTTTGCCAAAAGTAATTTTCGCGGATTTTTCTACTAGTTTCGATGATGCCTCGATGTCCGGAAAGTGGTTCGTCATGGTATATTTTAAGAATATTGGGTATTTCTTGAGGCGTTGGGTGATTAATTTTGTTTTCACAGATTATTATAGTACAGTTGTATAATTCTGCTAGATAAGCGGTAATACGTAATTGTTGGTTTCCTTCGAGTTTGCAGGTTCGATCATGCTTTAAATCCGGAACGAATAAGGTTTCAGGTTGATTTTTTTCTAGGCATGCTAATAATGATTTGAAGTAGTTTTCAGTATCCCAGGGATCATAATATGAAGGTCTGGTACAGCAAAGAAAAAGGTTTTGTTTATTTTCAGAGATTAAGTGATCAATGTCATAGATGGTTCTATTTCTGTTGGGGTATGTGCTGTTCTGTGGACATAAATCTAGGGCTTCACTGAATAGGTTGTCAAGGTCAGGATTAGCGCATGGAATGGGAATGAATACGTGTTTATGTCGGGTATCCAGAAGTCTTTCAGGAGATATCTTTAGTAAGTGAGAATCTGAAGTACAGCCCTGAGATATGTATTGTTCGTAACATGTTTGTAGGTAATCATCTGAAACAGTTTTGGGATCATTAATTCCCATGTTATTAATTGGAGGACGTGAAAGTGCGTCTGCGTTAGTGTTCATTTTACCCGCTTTGTATATTATTTTGTAAGTGTATTCCGAAAGTTTTAATCTCCAGCGGATGAGGCGCGATCCTGGATCTTTGATGGACATTAGCCAGGTGAGAGGCTTATGATCGGTGACAATTGTAAATTCTCTACCAAAGAGATATGGTCGGAAATGTTTTACTGCCCAGACTATCGCTAGCAGTTCCCGTTCTATAGTTGAATAATTAGTTTCGGCTTTGTTTAGGGTACGGGAAGCGTATGCTATAGGCAGGTCCTTACCTACTTCACCTTGAGACAAGACAGCTCCAATGGCATGAAGGGAAGCATCGGTTGTTAGTATGAACTGTTTGCTAAAATCAGGATATTGCAATAAAGGGGTGGTTGTTAATATATTTTTGCAAGAATCGAATGCTTCTTGTTGCTGGGGTCCCCAAATAAAAGGCACATCCTTTTTAAGCAGACTGGTCAGTGGTTTCGTGAGTTTGCTGAAATTTGCTATAAACCTACGGTAATAGCCTGCTAAACCTAAGAATGACTTGATATCTTTGCATGATTTAGGGACTGGAAAGTTCTGAACGGATCTTATTTTATCAGGATTCGGTTTTACCCCTTCGTTTGAGATTATGTGACCTAAATAAGCTACTTCTTTCCTCAAAAATTCACATTTGTCGGGTTGAATTTTGAGCCCATGTTTCCTCAAACGATGAAAGACTTCGGTGAGTTTTTCTTCGTGTTCCTGGAGACTTGATGCAAAAACAACAATATCGTCGAGGTAGACGAAACATCTTTCACCTTGTAAGCCGTAGAGGACACTGTCCATAGCTCGTTGGAAGGTGGCCGGTGCATTTTTGAGACCAAAGGGCATTCTGAGGAATTCGTAATGACCATATGGTGTGTTAAATGCAGTCTTAGGTATATCTTTTGGGTCTAATTCTATTTGATGAAATCCGGAAGCGAGATCTAAGGTCGTGAAGTAAATTGAATGACCCAATTTGTCTAAGATATCGGTGATGTTAGGTAACGGGTAACTATCTCCTATGGTGACATCATTTAATTTCCTATAGTCTATGACAACGCGCCATTTCTGTTTGCCGGAAGCGTCTAGTTTTTTAGGTACAACCCAGATAGGACTACTCCAAGGGGACGTGCTAGGTTGTATGATGTTTTGTTTCAGCATTTTGTCCACTTGGGTTTTAACTTCTTGTTGATGAATTTGTGGGAATCTATAAGTTTTCGTGTGTATAGGCATTTCAGAGGTAGTAGGAATAGAATGTTTTGTATGGTTTGTGAATGTCAAAGGTTCGCCTTCGGTATAAAAGATATCAGAAAATTCCATTATGATTTTATCTAGAGATTCGCGTTCCTCTTCATTAAGGTGATCGCGTCTAATAAGTCCATTTATGTCCTTCTGAGGTTGATTATTAGTGTTATATCCGCAGTTGAATGTATTGAGTGGGTGTTGGGTGAGTTCTGGTTCTTCGACTTTATTGACATGGATAGTAGGGGTTGATATATATTTGTCTATATCACTAGAGTTTACACAAGTTATTAGGAATTGATTATTTTTGATAACAACAAGTGCGTTTGGAATGGTTAAGTCCTCGTCTATGAATTGTTTATCTACGATTGCAGTTCCGTCTGAGACATCATTCGTGAGACAAGTGATAACGGTTTCTGATCTTTGTGGCAGGGTTTGTTTGTTGTTATCGATAGATTCGCTTGCAGAGTCTTTTAATAGGAAAAGTCTGTAAGTTCTGTCTCGTATTCGCATTGTTTTGGATTGGATATAGATATTGACATTGAATTTTGACATAAAGTCATTGCCTAGTATGCCATCGGCATGGATGTTAAGATTAGCTACGTGGAATTTGAATTTGGGGAATTGGTCCAGTGATATATTACAGGTGCCGTACGTTTGGACGGAGGAGTTCGTATTAGAGACGCCTATGATTGAAGCGATTTTAGAGGAATCAATTTGATTGTTGCCGATTTTATCTCTATTGATGACTGAGATGGCTGCTCCGGTGTCCACCAACAATGTGACTGGTTCACCATCAACATGGAATTTGCAATGCAAAAGGTTTTCAGGAGGTACATTTAAGGAAGAGATATTGTATTCATCAAGAGTTCTAACTTCCGTCTTAGAATTAGATTTTCTTTGTGATTTTGTATGATGCTTTGATTTGTTAGCCTTGGTTTTCTTCGTTTTTGTGATTTCTTTGGTTTTAGTTGAACTAGTAGTTGAATCAGAGTTAGAGTTGACTTGGGGTGTTTCTGGCGAATGGACTGAGGAATTGATATTACAAGAGGTACTTCGAGTTTCTGAAATAGATGTCGTTCGGTTTGCGTTTGTAGTAGATTCAGGGGATGTTGAAACTGAAAGAGATTCCGTTAGTTTTGTGAGCCGAGTTAGCAAGAGTTCGAGAGGTTCTGACAATTGATTTTGCACGAGGTTAGATTTATCTAGAGTTTGTGTAGATGCGTCGCGATAAGAGAGTTCGAGAGGTTCTGATAATTGATTTTGCACGAGGTTAGATTTATCTAGAGTTTGTGTAGATGCGTCGCGATAAGAGATTTCGAGAGGTTCTGATATTTGATTTTGTATGAGATTTGGTTTATATAGGGTTTGTGTGAGTGCGTCGCGCGAGTGTCTCCGATAGACTGAATTTGCTCGTGGTCGCGTAGCTTCACAAGGTAAAGCATTAGGAGTTGATTTAGGTTGCATGAGTTGAGTCGTGTTGATATCTACTGGAGTTGTAAGTTTTGCATGGCCGCGTGAAGTTCTGGGGCCATATCCTGCCTCGACATAAGTGTCGGGGCATTTGGGCAAAATGGCGAAGCGGTTCCCGAGTCCGAGCCCATTTCCTCGGCCGCTGTCCAGTTTAAATGATTGACGCGGGCTGGAGTGGTAGTAGTAGTAGGACGCTCTATGTGCTGATTTTTAAAGTTATTGTTGTAGGCCCTTTTCCTGCACTCTGAAATTAGGTGACCTGGTTTTTTACAATAATTACAGGTCTTCGTCTGCCTAAATGTGTTGGGTTGCATAACATTAGGTGAAGCTGGCGCTTGATTGGTTGGTGGTGGCGGTCTACGAGTGATATTGCTATAAATTGGTGCTCTATTGTTTTTGAATAAGGTCTGTCGCGCTTGGTTCATATTTTGAATTTTTTCTTCCTGAATCGCGAAAGTCCCGGCCTCGGACAAGGTAGTGAATCCCTTAGTTCTTAGCATTGAACCAAGGTTAGAGCTAACGCCGTTTACAAATACGCTAAGAGCGGTTTCTTCAGCGCTGGTCTTTCGACCGATTAACGATATATCAGAGATCTCGGCGGTTAGTTTATCAAGGATCTTATTCCGACACAAATCAACTCTGTGAAAGTAGTCCGTGACTGATTCGCTTGGTTTTTGAAATAACGATTGTAATTCCAGATTTAGGTGTGTCAACGTCTTTGTCTGTGAAAATTTTTGTATTAGAAAGGCTTTAAGTTCTGACCAACTTAGGTACCTTTTTGCAAACACGTCCGAGGAATTGTGTCCTGTGATTTTATTTAAAGCATATGTGATTAATATGGCCTGTTGTGAGGCGGTTGCCAGTTCGAACGCGGAGTCGCATGAGCGTACGAATCTATAAACTTGTGCGGGATGTGCTGTATCAAATTCGGGTATTAGTTGCAAGAGTGTGTTTAGGGGAATAACTTCTACGGTAGAAGGTGTGTTTTCTAATTTTACCGCATTTGTGTCCTTGGCTGTTTGTGCGTTTTCTGTGATGGGAGGAGACATTGTGTTTTATAGATTTAGTACCACTAGATTGTGATATATTGGATAGTTAAGAGATATAGGATATGGAAATATCAAGGAAACGGAGCAAACGTGTTCGGCCACTTACCACAGTAACGGGATCAAAAGTTGCATCACGGAGCGTTGCGTTCGGCGAGCTGGGTTGAAGCCCTTCAGGCACCGTCTAGGCTGGCGGCGATGTTGGTCCTTGGCCTAGGCGTTGAGCTCGTCTTCTTACAGCGGTTGTGACGCGGTAATTATCCTACCGACTGCGCCAAATTGTTATGTGGCGTGGAGTAAAACACGGTTTGACGTTTCGGAGTGAACTGATTTAATATTGAAACGAGGTCTGCTTATATAGGGCAAGCTTATTAACTAACTTATTATCTAATGATGTGAACAACAAACACATTAGGATCCTGTGATCCTTGAGATAAACAAACAGTAATACAAATTAGATACGGTAACGAGAAGATCATTAGATGTTTACAATTAACAATGAGAAATGTAAATAAGGAAATCAATATCCTAACTATTGGGAAAGGTAAACAAGGCAAAGATCAAAGAATGTATCTTAACTAACAATAGGTATGTGGTTATATATATTACATAACACATGTAATATGCCTAAATTGATGAATAAATTATTTCATTTCAATAACGTAATCAATTATCGAGGTTAAGAAACGGTATTCGGTACGGTTTAACGGTATTGTGACGACCGGCCTGTGAAGCTGAAGGTCCTGGGTTCGAATCCCGGTCAGGGCAAATATTTGTGTGATGAGCATGAATATTTGTTTCTGAGTCTTGGATGTTTTCTATGTATTTAAGTATTTATATCTATTAAATAGTTCGATTTGTTTAAGATTGTCCTCCAATATTTATTTATTTATTTTTATTTTTTATTTTATTCTCATGTACCTACAAAGTAAGAAACCCTCGGTGTGCGAGTCCGACCTCCGCTTCTCCTTTCACATTTACACAGCCTACACCGGGCTTTCAAAAACTTTCTCTAGCCATGGACCCCTTCCGAAATTAAAAGAGCCGGCGGGCATATTCAGAAATGTACGCCAATTTTGCCCGGACACAAATCCGGAAACACGGACTCTAGGGGTCCACGGACTACAGTTTCAGAAACCTTGGTCTAAACTTACTCTTATAAACCCAACTTTGAGTAGATCTAAGAAAGAGTAACTAATTATTTGAGAACAATAATATGTATATTGTTTTTATTTAAAATAATATTCTTCAGTTTTAATATTAAGTTTATTCTGCAAATAGGCTACAAGGGTACTTTTACGTGTCAAAATATTAATTTAAAATTTAAGAAAGTCTGACTATAGTAATAGATTTTTCATGTCAAAATATTAATTTACAGTTCAAGACAGATAATAATTTCGAGTTTACAATTATAACACAATTAATGTCATACAGTGAAGATAAACTTGCAAAGTTATCTATTACAACATCAGTAAACTTAGAGATGTATAAGGTCTCAAAACAGATTAAAAGAGTATAATGAAGTTAATATAACAACTCAGAGATGTAGGTCTATGAGCGTCAAAATTAAGACTAAATTAATATTGTTAGAGATGTATGTGGTCTCTAACCTCCTGACGACTAGGTATCAAAACTTGGCAGAATAAATGTTACTCTGTCAAATTGACACAGAGTCTAAACTTAATTGGGGCCTATGTACTATGTATAGGATGCCGGTCGTCAGGATGATAAGACACTGATAATAAAAGAGAATCTATAACGGGATGACGTCTCTCATCAATCCCCTATAAAAAGACACTAGTATTAACGTAGTTACTATATCCTTGCAAGCATGAACAGACCGGACTCTACAATACGAATATCAAACAATGATCGATTATTAAAAAATCGAGTAAAACCCTATTATTATTTTAAAAATAATCGATTTTTAAATCGATTTAGATTTTGCAATAAATTGATTAATAAAAAATCGATTATGATTTTTACAGCCGATTAATCGTAACATAATTTATGAAAGAATATTGTAAGATACCACCTTGAACATGAGAATATTAGACGTCTACAAAGTCCTAGTAAAGACCCTGGCACTATGACGACATTTCTAGCAATGAAGCTAATACTGAAGCCCGAAAGGTATCGAGGATTTCAAAATATCCAGATTTGCTCAGATATTATCACGATACTGCGATACACGTCAACATTCTTGTGATACTGATCATGATATGAGTGTATCGCATGATAATAATCACCTTGGAACCGAATAGGGAAAATAAATAAAAAATCGATTTATTATTCCTTCAAAAATCGATTGTTTTTTAATTGATTTTAATTTGGAGCAAAATAATAATAATAATAATAAGACGTTTATTCAATGATTGTATGCATTTACAGGTAACCAAGACAGGTACAATAAAACAAAGTATACAAAAACAATTGAAAGGGTAGGTGGCTCAGCTTGTGTCTGTACTAAGAGACCACTAAAGACTCTCTGAATAATCGGTTTTTCAATACAGAAGTGACATCCCTATTCCACAAACCTCCGTTCGTCACGGAAGCTCAATAGTGGATGCCTACTGGCGTCCAAGTGAGTCTTCGCCATTACTGGAAGTGGAAGGGGGGGCGGCCACGTGTTCCGGTCACGTGACCGATCATTACAATTACTTTTAAATACTGGTTGACTTAATAAATATTATCTAAATATAAGTATATCATCATCATCATGGGTCAATCAATTTTTTCTTGTTGTTATTCTGTTCCGTCAGCGAGGAGACAACAGTAGCCAAGTTTTTTAGAAAAATGTTAATAATTATGTACTTCCAGCATGCTCAAGGGATGACCAATGTCCAAATGGATTGTTGCTCATCGCTAAATACCTACTTTTTGCAATACGCCAGTTTGCAGAAACAAATAATCTAGTATATTGATACTGACAGCTATTACCGGTAATGGTTTTTATGGGTAAAGTGTCAAATAGAGGTATTGTTGTCGATTGGCGAAACCACTAATATATTTGAATACCGGTTTTGATTATACCGCTAATCAGAGCTGTTAGCGAAATGCAATTATAACCGGTTATACCTTATTTAAACCGGTAGTAATAATACCGGTAATGATCCCTGTTTTAAATACAGTGGAATCCGGATAAAGCGACATACAAGGGACCGGTGATATTACGTCGCACTAACAGGACGTCGCACAAAACGGACTGATTTACTTTGAAAATGTTTGATATCAAATCTAATGTGTGGTGATTTCGAAGTCGTTAAAAGCGGTAAAATGTTATAAGCGGAGTCGTTATAAGCGGATTCTACTGTAAGTGGATTTATACGATTACATCATAATACTTCATTCCAATTATAATGGATTTCGGTTTTGGCCACTTCCAACACTTCAGAGACCTTTTTATAGAAGATATATATGCTCCATTCGCAGAACGTTTTTTGCCACACCCGAAAACTTTAGGATCAAAGTTACCCCAACATGTGGTGAAAAAGTAGGTACTTGAGCGGGGACGTCCATCGCGCGATCGCGACAACACTAACACATATTATTATAGTGCCTATTCGTCCCAGTACCGCCGCACACCGGGTAGAGTCAATCCGACCCAGGTCGGGCCTAGCTGAGTTTCTTGCTGGACTTCTCAGCTAGGCTAGGTTTAGTGAACCAGCGACAAAACTACCTGTAGCTTGATTCCACTCACACCTGAGATTCGGTTGAAACCGCTCAACCAATCTCATTGGAGTGCAAATTCTTGAAGTATTCCAGTGTTCAAAACCGCACGCGTGGTCATGTCGGAGGTTTTCCACAGGATTTTCCCCAGGCCACTCTCCAACCGCGCACTCCTATCGGTTTATTGGGCCCGGTCTATAAAGCCACAGTCAGGTTCAAAAAAAAACGAACAATTCATTCTCTCTCTAGACGGTAACGAGTGCGATGGCCCCGCAGTTCTTAAAGTACCTATTCTAGTGTTCCAAACCACAAGCGTGGTCGTGTCGGAGGTTTTCCCCAGGCTACTCTCCAACCGCGCACTCCTATCGCTTCAAAAAAAAGATACTTGTAAAAAGATCAAAGTGAAGCCTTGAAATAACTAGAAAGTTGTAGAAATATTGTGAACATGGGATTGCTGATTATATACAGGAACACATCACACCACACTAACCGTGAAACGATAGTCACTTCATACAGTATAACCTCGTGGCGCCCAAAGTTTTTTTGGCTCCTCTTTAACTGTGACCCGACCGTCCTTCTTATAGGACATAATCATAAAAAAATGCGATTTACTTACCACGTCTTCGTGAGCCAACCATACCACCGTGCATTTTTCAAACATCTGTCAATAGTCAAAAGTCAATTGTGACAGTCAATTGAATGGTAGCATACCGGACACTGTTCCCTAATATTTCGTTTAGAAATCGAATTAAATTATTTCTCTAACCCGCGAAATTTCAAAAATCTGTACAGAGTTTATTAATATGGCCTTCTGAAAGTCGCGTGAGTTCCGAGCATTCAAAAGGCCGTCAAAACTCCCATACTAATTGAGCATAGTGTGTGACGTCATATACTATGCGCCCGAACTACCATTGTATGGAAAAACGAGTAATTTGCTGTTTTGGTCGTGAAATCTTGCGTTTAGGTATACAGGGTGACTGGTATGGTCATACTTAGTTGAAAAAACAAAAGTCGTCCCTCCTGTGGTCAATAGTTAACGGCTTATGTGCATGTTAGCTATGTTTTTATTACAGGGATTTATATAAACGGAGACACTGTTTATGCGGGTTACTGGTCCAATCCAAAATTAAGCTTTGTAGCCCTTAACTTTTGGTATGTCCACAGAAAAGACGCGAACCTAAATCCGTGTATGACCCAATTCGACCTATTCCTTGAGAGGGGTTATAATAGAGCTAATTTGCTACTATTTAGGTCCAGTCAACCAGGGGTCGAAACTCGCTGGTTTCCGAGTTTTTAGTTTTTGTTCTTTTAATCCGCCTTGTAGCCTTAAACTGGTGATTGTGACTAAATTACTGCCATTTGGATGACAATAAAACATTTTTCTCATAGCCTACGAATAAGACGATTACTTGAAATCAAAATTTGTGTCCAAAATTTCAAAAACTTTAAATAAAAGGTGATGAAGTCAGAAGTTTTGACTTTTTTTCTCAAAGTCGTCTCGATCAAAGAGAATTACCCAAAAAAATGTATGACACTTGGCGTAAAAACTGCTCAAATAAGTTCTCCAATTCATAAGCTTCCCAAAACGATGCAATTGTTAACATTTTTTATAAAATTACAGATAATAATAACAATAATAGCAGAGCACGTAGTGGATTTGCTACAAGTGTGCCTGAACGGGAACCGACTTGTTTGTTAGTGTACTTTGTTATTTCAACATTTATTCAACATTTATGTCAAGTGCATTACAGGAGATGTTACAGGCAGTTGGTAGGTACATGACACCCAGATAGGGCACATAATGTTTACTAGTGTTAAGAGAACACAATGCATACGAAAAATATTTAAATTCTAATCGCAATGTCAAGTTCTGTTATTAATAAATTCCAATTTTAATGTCAAGTTTCCTTTTTATAGATTCTAAATACACTGTCAAGTTTGTTAATAAATTATTCTTATTATAATTATAATGTCAAATTTTTGTTTTAATAAGTTATAATTACAATGTCAATTTTTGTTTACCTTCGGTATCTTATCTTATCTTTCTAGGGGACGGGATCAACACAATGCCTTCGATAAATTATTAATAATAATCTCTGCTTGATCAGATCAATTAACGGATTTTAGGCTTAAATACCCTCATTAGGTACCTGAGCTGAAACCGATTTGCTAAAAAAGCTTGTCCGTTTGCCTTAAGTATCTTATCTTAACATCTGGAGGTCGGGGCGGTGTTCAGACAGTTTCTTTTAACAGGTGTAGAAAAAAATACTAAATTTCTAAAATTTATTTACAGTTACAAAGATTTTTCCGTTTCAGTTCAGTTTCAGTTTAAAGATATTTATTCTCAAAAAAGACAATTGAAGTCACTTATATGAGAACATGGATTTAGGAACATTTCAAGAAAAGTAGACATTTGTTAATTGTTTTGTGTGTTCTCGCTTAAGGTATTCTTAAAGAGGGTATTGTTCATAAATATGAACCGCTAATTTACTTTTGACAACCTTAAGTGAGCCTACAGCTTTTAAAACAGGCGGTAATTTGTTATATAATTTTGTGCACCTTTCATATGTAAACATTTTTTTTCCTAGTTGGGTCCTTATTTTTATTAAATACTAACACAAATTAAATCATTAAAACTGTACAATAACCTTAATAATAACTTAAATCATTTAATTACATGATTACAATTAATTGTTGTAGTATATTTTATTGTTTATTACAATATAGCAATCCTGATGGCGGTTTTTAAATTACTTGTAGTCAATAAAAAAAATAACATAATTTTTCGAAAATTTCGTGGTTTTTAAGATTTTGAGTATATTTATTAATTTACTTTTTTTTTCATAATTAGATGGCTTACTATATTATATTATAATACAATTATTTAATTGATATTTTTTTACATTACCTTCCTTAAAATCTTAGTCAATTCCCAAAAGACAACGTGCCGCACCTAAAGACGTTTTATACCAATATCATACTTTATTCCCTTGATATAAGGACCATGAAGGGACAGCTAGCACTGTAGTCGATACAAGAAATGATATTAACCCTATACCAATACGATTAACGGACGGTCGGGGGTCCATAACGTTGTTACTAACTGAGTGAATTATACATCAAAGCAATTTGTATTTCGGCCTAAAATTACTAGTGATGCGCCGATGGGTTTGACCTAATACTAACATTCGGCCGAATATTAGGTCCGGCTGTTGCCGAACCGAATATTCGGCCGAATTATTCGGTTCAACGTAATTCCTTCATCTATTGTTGTAAAACGGAATAATTGAATGGTAAAATTTTTGTTCATTATCAAGACATTAGAGTTAAATTGACGACCGCTTTAGCCTAGTTGGTAGTGACCCTACCTTCGAAGCTGGAGGTCCCGGGTTCGAATCCCGGTCAGGGCATGTATTTGTGTGATGAACACGAATATTTGTTCCTGAGTCTTGGATGTTTTCTATGTATTTAAGTATCTATTTATCTATATAAGTATGTATATCGTCACTTGGTACCCATAGTACAAGCTTTGCTTAGTTTGGGACTAGGTTGATTTGTGTAAGATTGTCCAAAAATTTAAAAAAAATTGTTGGCGTAACCGACGTACAGTTATAACAGTTTTTTTTAATCAAACTTATCTTATATAATAGATAGATAAGAAGTAATATGCCTATCTTTAGCATGGTAGAATAAACAAAGAAGCAGTGTTAACCTATTCGCCAACAAACTGGACCGCAGTAAACTTTGTAGTAATTTTTAGGAATCTTTTTTTTGAGCAATAAATGAAAAAAATGACGGAATATTATCAAAACATAAATTAAATTACTGTTAATGATGGGTAAATCATTAATTTCACGAAGCAGTAACTATAACACACTCTTGTAACTTAACAAAACCCTCTCAAAATTGTTCGGTTAATATTCGGCAGCTGAACCGAATAATTCGGCTGAATATCGAACATTCAAAAACATGCCGAATAGATTCAGATTCAGATTAATTTATTTCATAGATGTAAATTACAATATAAATCTGCATTCATGTCAAAAGTATACGAATTCACATCATGATCGTCAATTAAGACACACACATATGCCGAATACCGAATAATAACCGAATATTCGGCGCATCCCTAAAAATTACTATCGGGCACCATCGAACGGGAATCATACACAGTAAGTTGTGGATCACGCAAAACGAAGGGTCCCGTACCAACACTTACTAGTCCACATTTAAAACCACTATCCAATACATTGAATCTAAAAAGGTCGCATCTTCATAGGTGACGAGGTTTGACTAACGGTTTAGCCTAGTGGGTAGTGCACCTGCCTGTGAAGCTGACGGTCCTGGGTTCGAATCCCGGTCAGAGCAAATATTTGTGTGATGAGCATGAATATTTGTTTTTGAGTCTTGGATGTTTTCTATGTATTTAAGTATTTATATCTATTAAATATATCGTCGTCTAGTACCCATAACACAAGCCTTCTTGAGCTTACTGTGGGGCTAGTTCGATTTGTGTAAGATTGTCCTCTAATAATTATTTATTTATTTATTTATTATTTATAGGTAACTCACGGCACTTGCAACCTTTTGGTTGGGTAACCGTAAAACCTTGTTCAAGATGAAAATTATTGAAATTTATTAATGTGCACCGCCTTGATTTTTTTCCCAATTTTAAACTAGTTTGGAAATTAGAGGAGGCCCCCCCCCCCCACACTGTTTACGACTTTGATAGCTAATAATACCAAAACGGTTTACTTAAATGTTTTTTTTAATAAATTTTAAAAGGCCTATCCATGGATACCCTGCACTACTACGTGTATTGAAATTTTCTTTTCATCCACCGGTTACTATGGAGTGCCACCCCTAATTTAATATTTATTTTATAATTTCACATCACTTTTATGTATCGGCTCATAGAATTTCAACCAGAAAACCTTTCAACCAAATTTAATAAAAATAATGCTTACAGTCTCCGAGTAAATCGACTGTGACATAAGTACGGACGGACGGACAGACATGACGAAACTATAAGGTTACCGTTTTCGTTTCGGAATAAAAAAAAACAGGCAACAATTCTGACCTCTATACTAATTTTATTATCAATACAAATTATAATACGGACCACTCCAAAAAAATTAACGTTCCCAATTTCTTAAATGGGTCATTATCAGATTTAGGTTCGCGTCGTTTCGGTGGGCATATCAAAAGTTAAGTGCCACAAAGCTTAACTTTGGATTGGTCTAACCCGCATAAACGGTGTTTCCGTAACTATAAAT
The DNA here is from genome assembly GCA_963556455.1 of Epiblema foenella. Lineage (NCBI taxonomy): Eukaryota > Metazoa > Arthropoda > Insecta > Lepidoptera > Tortricidae > Epiblema > Epiblema foenella. The sequence continues at coordinate 47,033,540 of OY747095.1, forward strand.
CCATGTAATAAAAACATAACTTACATGTCTTCGTCATTTTCGGATATGCAAGAGCTTTTTTGACGTAGTTGAAGCAGAGACCTTCGTTTCACTCGGTCAATTTTGTGTAATACTTACATTCAGTTACTTATATCAATGTTGTAAAACGCATAATTGTAGATATGGTATGATTATATGGGCTTGGCTGTCAAACACATTACTTATATGTATAGATTTTTTGTCTGGCCTTTTGCTCATATATATATATAACAAAACAGGGGTCAAAAATATCTACACACATTTCTGCGACACATATACATACGTATATATATATTTTTTGACCTCTGCTTTGTTGTATGTATATGAAAAACATGTACATAGATACTTTTGTCTGCGTGTTTGCCTACATATATTTGTCTGACATTGTACGCATATATATGAACGTATTAGTGTACACAATTCAAGGACTCTATTAATGTTCACATATTTCTTATCGAAATTGTTGTATGGATATTTTTGGCTAACAAATAGTACAGATATTTATGTCGCTTTGGGGACGTGTATATATTTATGCCCTTGACTGTACATAAGCCGTTAACTATTGATCACCGGGTCGACAACTTTTGTTTTTACAACTGACCCATGTCATATCTCAGAATTATTTTACAAAAATTACATCACGTAACTTCAACAATACAGCCATAAAACAACATTTAAAACTCGTATAAAACCCAATAAGTTCTTTAAATCATATAAAATGTCACTAGTACACTTTACAAGAACGAATAAAATCGAAAAACTCCTATATACATTTTTTTGTCGTTATTTATAATGGATAATTGTTATTCAGAAATGAATAAATCAAGCAATAATACTAGTGGCTCTGTGAGCTGTAGACCTCGTGATTGAGTACTTTTATCATTTCCAAAATCTGACATTATAAAAAAGATCGAACCTGCTAACAAAATTTCACGAGAAGCGGTTGAAAAATGTGACCTGTAGAGGAGAACAAACCGAAATTCGGACACAGAAACTTACAAATCATGGAAATAAAAATTGTTTTTGAAAATTTCCAAAAACTGACTTGACAAGAAAATTCTATATAACTATCGAACCTGCTCACGAATTTTCACGAGAATCGGTTGAGAATTGCGACCTGTAGACGAAAACAGACGGAAATCCGGACATACGAAAGCATTTTTGTCGAAGCTGAAGCAAGCCTTCGTTTCACTCGGTCAATTACAACTAACTTAAATCTAAAACAGGCCCTTAGGGCGTTGTACCGAGGATGCTGGCGGCATTTCCTCGCTGTATCACAATGCTGATACGTTGTGCGAGGAAGTCGCCAGCTCTTCCCTCACCAGTTACGTTAACCAGACGCTTCGCGATTTCACTGATTTATTTAAGTTACTGTTATTTAACTACTATTACCGCCTGTAAATTATCTGCTAATGACCACTCACTTGACAAGCCTAATTCCAATAAGGTCTGGTTTTCCCTTGGGTTGGAAGGTCAGATGGCAGTCGCTTCCGTAAAAACTAGTAAGTAGAAGTAACTCTTGGGATTAGGTAGCGGACCCCGGAAATCCGTTAGGATGCAACTGTACCGGGATAACGCTAGGATGATGATGATGATGATTTATTTTTGGTCTTAAGTTAGGTTTTTACAATATCTTTATAAAAAGTAAAATATAAAAATACACTTACAAAACACAAAAATATTATAAAATCCTAACCTAGTGTGCCGCCGGCAGCGAGGCGGGGCCTAAGCTACCGGTGGTTAGGGCGACAGAGAGAGGAACCTCCTGACTATCCGCGCCGTGTCCAGGAATACCGCCTTCTGTATCTGACCCTTGACCCAGCCATCTAGCGAGAGTCTCTTGAGGTGTTGTGTTTACCGCCTGTAAATTAGTTAATAAATATTTATTTTGCAATAATACATCTGCTAATGACCTTTATTTCTTCAACAGGAGGCCCTCCGCGGCCGCCGATGCGCTTCCCTGCGGGGCGCGCCGCGCGACGACTCAGGGCGCTCGACGCCCGCGCCCGCGCGCCGCGCCTCCCCCTCCCCCGCGGGAACACCCGCTCCTAAAAAGTCCAACTGGGAAGTTATAGAGCACTTCTCAAAAACCAAGAAGAGTCCTACTGCGGTAAGTACCGGGTCATTCTACTTTTTCATTACCAGTTTTCTATTTAAAAAAAAATCAAGATATTTATTGAATTAGTGTACAAAAATAGGATTTCGAAATAGTGCCTGGACCTAATAAAAGGAATTTATAACTAAAAATACTTAAATATTAACATATTGCTGTAAAAGGTGAGTAACACAGTGGTAAAAACCATTTTCTCATACAAATGGTGAGACGTCCAAGAACCACTGAGTTACTCGATTTATAACGAGTCAGCGCAAAAGGCTTCCCTTGGGAAGCTTTATAAGTCGCTTGAAAGCTAAAAAATAAAAACACTGTTTTCAACGGATTGTAACGCGAAAAAAACGAGCTTAGTCTGCAGTTTTAAGCTCTTGACTATTTGCCGGCCTCCAACTTTAAACTACCTATAATGGAGTATGGATTAAAAAAAAAGCGCGTATAACGTATTCTTATTGACCGAGCAACCGCGAAGCATCTTCTTTTCAGCTTGGATAAAAATGTTTCGTTTGTTTTTTTGTTTTTTTTTTAGTTTATTTAGAAAACAAACAGCCATGTACAAAAAAAAATCATACAAAAATGGACGCAGATTAGGCCTAAAGTTTCATATATTACTACGTAACAATTATTGACTGAATAAGTTACAGGTGCCGTTATAATTACCTATTAAGTTGTTGTTTTACTTACAAATGAAAAGAAATGTCATCCCTTTTTCCATCTGTGTGGCTTCTACACCATATTACGGTGCAGGCATTATTATCGTAATATTTTTAACCACTAACTTTTTTTAATTTTTTTTTGACAAATTGTCAACCGATTGGGTCAATGTCGGATAGCCGACTGAGAAGCGATCCGGCACTGAAACGTCACTCAAAGTATAAGCTCCGCCTTCGGCACTAGATTTGGTGGCACCAGTTTTGAGCGACAGTTAGGCACTTGTCCCACCGCCGTCGAGTAGCGAGTAATCTCATAGTAATTCCACTCGCTTGAGCGAGAAAACGAGTAGAATTACTATGAATATACTCGCTGCTCGCCGGCGGTGGGACAAGACTTATGCTTCCATACTTAGGCTCGGTTTTATAAAGACCCGTTAGACCTTATCTCGGTTTGTTATGTCAAAAAATGTACTCAGTTATTGAAATTTGATCTGACATTTGGTCTAATCGATCTTTATAAAACCCGACCTTATTATATTTCGATGGGCGCGTCACTCAACCGACTGTCGTGAAATTTTGTGACTGGTTCGATAACTTTTTTTTTGTCGGACCAGTTTTTGTCGGATAATTTTATATTTATTGATAAAACGTGAACAATTACTAGATTTGAAAGTCTTTTATAAGCGTATTTAAAAAAAATGCTTTATTTTGGATTGTTATTAAACCAAAACGCTAAAATAATTAATGCTGATCCGACAAAATGTTATTACTTGTTAAAAATTGCCATAAAAAGTGTTTTAAAATATATTTAAATGCAAATGAGATGTAAATGTCAGTGCTTTACATAAAAATGAAAGAGCTGAGTTATAAGAAATACAAAACCGTCCGCAAAATTGAAGACTCAATATTAATCAGTTCATTATCGGAAAATGAAAAAACCACACGCACCGCCAAATCGACAACGCTTGTTAACTTAATGAGGGTTATCGTTTTTGTACTCACCAGTTGGCGCCACTGTCGAGTAAGGTCCAGTTGTCAAAAATTGTTATTGGTTATTATGGGCATGAGAACGAAGTTTACATTTAAATCATGATTAATATCTTAAAACCGTACCGTAAAAATATCGAACATCCCGCATTGTAGCGCAGTCCCGTTTTGTTCGGAAAAAGGGGATATAAGTTTTCGAAAGCAAAACTGTCTCAAAGCACTGACAGTCATTGACCCGTAACTCATATTTGCCATAATCAAGCTCAGGTATTGCAAAATAGTCACTATATAGTTCCAATTAGATATTAACCCGCGTAGCGCAACCACAAAGAGTGATGTTTGACATTTCGAAGACCTCGCGCTTCACTAGCGCCTCTAGCGGCGAGTTCATACGCGATAGCCCCTATTGAGATATGTTGTGAGTTAGCCGAGGGATGAATGGAGGTTCTAAGTGAAACCAAACATAGTAGCACCGAATATGTATTCTCGAAGAAGTATAAGATTAGAACAAAATATATCTAAACATACGGTACTTATAGGTATATATTAACAGTCCGTAGCAGAACTGGGGTCACCGACATAGCCTTCAAAATTGCGAGACTTAAGTGGCAGTGGGCAGGGCACATTGCTCGCAGGACTGACGGTCGATGGGGCCAGAAACTGCTTGAGTGGCGTCCACGCACCGGAAGACGAGCTGTCGGTAGGCCTCCGACAAGGTGGAGTGATGACCTGGTGAAGGTCGTGGGAATCCGGTGGAAACGAACGGCACAGGACTGGTCTAAATGGCGAGCCTTGGGGGAGGCCTATGTTCAGCAGGGGTCTTTCGGCTGAAATGATGATGATGATGATGAACAGTATATTATTATTATATTCTGACATTCATTCATTCATTTTTTATTTCTGGTTCTTTGCTATTGTGTTGTTATTGGTGTGAACCTGTAATTGGCTTTTTGTATCATATGTCGAAAATTAATGTAATAATTGGTAGCTGTTGGTTCCCCGAAAAAAAAAAATATTGCTGTTTTTGCAGAGACCCAACTAAATGATACTAGTATACGAGTGAAGATTTACCCTTTAGTTAGGATACAAATTACAACTCTGTTGTATTTTCAACGCACTATGCCCACTATGGCAATACTCAATAAATGCATCTAGTTTTTTTTTATACAACGCCGGTGACAAACAAGCGTACGGTCCACCTGATGGTAAGCGGCCACCGTAGCCTATAGACGCCCGCAACTCCAAAGGAGTCACGTGCGCGTTGCCGACCCTTTATAAGATTTGAGGATGCACTGTGTTGACAGCAGAAGGAACACATTTACGTCCCTCGCTCTCAACACAGTGCATCCTTGGGAGCTCTTGTTCGACATGAACAATTGTAATTATATTTTGTTAAAAATAAAGTAATTTATAACAAACTAGCCACCTGCCCCGGCTTCGCACGTGTGCACTATTTAATGGACGTTATTATACATATAAACCTTCCTCTTCAATCAATCTATCTATCTAAAAAACCGCATCAAATTCCGTTGCATAGTTTTAAAGATTTAAGCATACATAGGGATATAGGGACAGAGAAAGCGACTTTGTTTTATACTATGTAGTGATGTCTCGAGGGCACTTTTACAAGCAATATTGTCCGCCCTTAACACATAATTTATTGAGTATTGCCATAGTGGGAATAGTGCGTGTAGTTAGGTTACACAGAATTTCTAATAGTCAAGTTGCCCGCTCACTTGACAAGCCTAATTCCAATAAGGTCTGGTTTCCCCTCGGGTTGGAAGGTCAGATGGCAGTCGCTTCCGTAAAAACTAGTGTCTACGCCAAATCTTGGGATTAGGTAGCGGCCCGGGCATCCTTCAGGATGCAACTGCACCGGGATAAAGCTAGGAGGATGATGATGTGTTATTTAAATATTAAAAAATATTAAATAAATATTTTTGGACAATCTTACACAAATCAACCTAATCCCAAACTAAGCAAAACTTGTACTATGGGTACCAAGTGACGATATACATACTTATATAGATAAATAGATACTTAAATACATAGAAAACATCCAAGACTCAGGAACAAATATTCGTGTTCATCACACAAATACATGCTCTGACCGGGATTCGAACCCGGGACCTCCAGCTTCGTAGGCAGTGTCACTACCAACTAGGCTAAAGTGGTCGTCAAATTGTTTTCTTTGTCTCGAATAAATATTTGTTATTTATTTCTTTTGAACATACAATATAAATCTCGTTCCTTTTAAATAAAACGTTCTCAACAATTATGTACATTAATTATTCCAAGTAATTTACGAAACATCGGAGTTTCCCGACAACACACACTTTGGGCTCCAATCAACCTGTCAATTAAATTTAGTGCTCTAAATAAGCACTTTCCGCTCCAGGAGACCTGTTCACAGATAACTAAACACGTAAACAAGATGTGGTAAACACGATATTACAGCACCGAACAACAATGTTGGACAAACTTTGGCAGTTGCTATTTTCTATCGCTATTTATACCCAGTGTTACCAGGGCCCTTAGGGCGAAAATTACGTTTCTTTTCTTGAAAAGTTACATTTTTGATGCAAAAGTTACATTTTTATATTTTTCATAATTAATTTCGTAACGTTCGATTTTAAGAAATGAATAGCCACATACAACTGTAATTCGGCGAGTTCGGCGACAGAATTACGCCAGTCTGATGGGCGGTATCTCGAATGTCTTACATAGTTACAACAGACGGACAGACTGATATGTACCACGTAGGTTCTTTTGTCACCTTTTCTGTATGAAAGCCTATAAATTGACTCGCTTGGTCCCGGTTAGATACAATTGACCTTTCTTTTTAAATAGAGTTTCATTATTCTCAAAAGTTACAAAAAATTCCTTTACAACAGAAGTTACTTACATGTTACGCGAGCCGGTCAAAAGTTACGAAAAATGTAAGAAATGTAACCATCTGGTAACACTGTTTATACCAGTCGCATTTGAATATTGTCCACACCTCTGCCAATAAATAAACAAAGTACAGTGGAATCCGGATAAAGCGACAGTTTATTGTTATATATTATTGTTTCAATTTAACAGGTTTACAAGTAATTGTACATTTCATTAACTACTATGGTATTTGATCTTCTAGACATTCTGTCGCTGATGCTTGTAATAGGCTTTGTAGATGCTTGTAACCTGTGCTACAAGGATCAGCTGCCTTCCTTCTTACTAAGATGAATTAGAAACAATAGCTCGTTTGTAACTTTTTATACTTAACTTTAAATAAAAACTAAACATTAAAAATTACTGTGGAATCCGGATAAAGCGACAGTCAAGCGACCGGTGATATTACGTCGCACTAACAGGACATCGCACAAAAAGGACTGAATTACTTTGAAAATGTTTGGTATGAAATGTAATGCGTGGTGATTTTCGAAGTCGTTAAAAGCGGTCACATGTTATAAGCTAAGTCGTTACAAACGGATTCTACTGTATAAATACATAAATAAAATACTTGTATCAAACTTAGAGCTTTTTTGGACTATGTTTCAATAAATGATAAAAAAATTGGTGGCCCAAAGTCAGTTGTAACAACAAAAGTTGTCCACCGGGTGGTTAATAGTTAACGGCTTATGTACATGTAAGTTATGTTTTTATAATATGGATTTTCAGTTACGGAAACACCGTTTATGCGGGTTACTAGACCAATCCAAAATTAAGCTTTGTGGTTCTTCAAAATTGACAAATCACTTTTTCTGCACTTGCTTGGTATCCGAATAAGCTGAAATCTAAATATATAAAAAAAGAGGTCCTGATCTACCGTCAATGCACAGCCGAAATTACTGGAACTAGAAACTTCAAATTTGGTCCAGAGCTTACTTTTATGACGTATGCAAGGGATGAGACGGGATTTTTGGAAATTCCGCCCCTAAGGGGATCAAATAGGGGTGCAAAGTTTGTATGGGAGAAAATTTTATATGTTCACCGAAATAACGCGAACCTAAATGGTCGGTGCGACGTAATATCACCGGTCCCTTGACTGTCACTTCATCTGAATTCCACTGTACATATGAAATGTACATGTAACTGTTGCTTACTGACATCTATAACAACGCAATAGAGATTTTTATTTTAAACTCATCTTCACAAAAGTTACTTCTAAAAAAACTATTTTTTTTTGTCTAAAATTGCCCGTTTGATGCCATATTTCTCTAAGTCCGCGTTTTGAAGTAAATATGGTTATATAATTTCGGTAAACCTCGTTGTTCTTAATACGATAAACCATGAAAAACACGAGAAAATGAAGAATTTTTAGAGAGGTAGGGCACAGAAAAGTGTCACCTTGCTCGAATTTGGAGCAGCCCAACTGGGGAAGTCTTGCAGAAGACCACGGCCATAATAACATTATCTACTATACAAGTATGTAGTGTTGTGTTCCTGGAGGTGAGCAAGGTTGCCAGAGCTCTCGAGGATGCACTGTGTTGAGAGCGAGGGACCTCAATTTGTCCCTTCTGCTATCAACACAGTGCATACTCAAATAATAACGCGTACGTGACTCTTTTGGAGTTGCGGGCGTCTATAGGCTGCGGTGGCCGCTTACCATCAGGTGGACCGTAAGCTTGTTTGCCACCGTCGTTGTATAAAAAAAAATTACAGATCGAAGTTCATTTGGAGCTTAATAAATCTGCCTCTTTGGGTTTTTTATTGTACTTTTAGATGTTTATCCCGTCGTCGACCGGTACCGGTCCCTGGGATCCCCGGGCTCATTACAAAAGAATGATATCGTGTTTTTTTTTCGCCGGCAGATGACGGCTTAAACGAAACGTAATTAAAAAAAAAATTATGCCTTGTTACTTAAAATGTAAATTAAGATTTTTTCTTATTTTTGAATAACAATATGTAATGTGAGCGTGAAATAACGGTTTTAATGTTTATTAAGTCTAAGATTTTATTGTCAGACTGACAATTATAGTCAAGAATCATGTACTTATCTGAAAAGCAATCCTTATTGTTTCCTTGTCTAGGGAGAAGTTTCAAAAAATGCGATATTTTTGCTACGGCTTACGCGCTACGTACATTATTGACCGCGTAAAACGAAGGTCTCTGCTTCAGTTTCGACAAAAATGCTTTCGTATGTCCGGATTTCCGTTTGTTCTCGTCTACAGCGGGGTAATCACGTAACTTTTTTACTACCGTTAGGTAGATTTTAATGTCAAATTTTAATTGTCACCTCATACATTTATACTTCAAAATTGACAGTAAAATCTATCTACCGTTAGTACATAAAGTTACGTGATTCGCCTGCTGGTCGCAATTCTCAACCGCTTATCGTGAAATTTTGTGAGCAGGTTCGATAGTTATATAGAATTTTATTGTCGAGACGGTTTTTGGAAATTTACAAAATCAATTTTTTTATCAATGATTTTGTAAGTTTCTGCGTCCGAATTTCGGTTCGTTGTCCTCTACAGGTCGCATTCCTCAACAGATTCCCGTGAAATTTTGTGAGCACGTTGGATAAATATACAGATTTTTTTTGTCGAATAAGTTTTTGGAAATTAGAAATATATATATATATTTTATCAACGGTTTGTTCTCCTCTACAGGTCGTATTTCGCAAACGATTCTCGTGAAATTTTGTGAGCATGTCCGGTAATTATATTGATTTTTTTTGTCGAGTCAGTTTTTGGAAATTTTCAAAAAAAAAATTATTTCAATGATTTTGTAAGTTTCTGTGGGCGAATTTCGGTTTGTTCTCCTCTACAGGTCGCATTTTTCAACCGCTTCTCGTGAAATTTGTTAGCAGGTTCGATATTCATAATTGATTTTTCTTATAATGCCAGATTTTGGAAATGATAAAAAAACTCACTCACGAGGCCTAAGCTCACAGAGCCACTAGTTATGAAATATACAATGCGATGCAATGATTTTAATTTTTTTCTGCGTTCTGCGATCCATCAATTAGATATAACTGAAAATTCGGATCCATGTGATCCATCAAATTGTTCCAACACTTTCATGTAATAAGTATTTTCCAGCTCCAAGTATCGCGCAAAACTCGATTTAATCAAAATCAAATGTTTATATGCTACTATACAATAGCATAGTACCTAATAGTGATCTATTGGGGTCAGTTACATGGCTATTATTATCACAATACTGGGATGCCAATATTATCGTGGTATTGAAAAGTGTATGAATTCTGTTTCAATATTATTGTGATATAATACACGATCAATATGTATTGTGATATGGGTGTATCGCGTGTTAATAATCACTGAGATCTGACCACATTAAAAGTTTAAATTTAATGTGGATTATACAATACAATAAAAATACGAGCTAAAGAGCGATCTCTTCGAGACAACCTTTGGGTAGCGGAGATAACTAAGCACACATTTTCAGTGGGTTGTAAAAAAATAAAAACTAGGTACTGGAATACATAATTAAAACTGAAAGATAAAAATGAAAGTAAAACACATATTATTTTAGCCTTTAAACCAATAATGAAATGAATGAACTTTATTCTGCAAGTAGGCCGCAAAGGCACTTTTACAAGTCAAAAACTACTAGCGTTTCTCAAGAGACCACTGCCGAGAAGAAACGCCGAAAGAAACTCGACAGTCAGTCATTTTCTCCAAAATATGCTTATTACAATGATACTACTTAACCTACTTAAGTAAATGTAGTAAATGTAAATAGACTTTGAGCCTATAGAGTTTGTGGAAAAACTGAAAGAACCAGTGAAGTGGGTGCATTTTTCGGTGAGTGGGGTTAAATGTCAGGTGGAGAGAAGGGGAGAAAGGAAGAAAAAGAAAAAGAAAGAAAAAACATTTATTGGTGGCACAGACACAGTACAAATTAACATAACACCAAAATACAGAAAATAGCCACGAAATGGCCCCAAATCAGCATAGTGCTAGCCATTGGCTAGCGCTGGTCTTCCTTTGGGACCACGAGAAGCCACGAAAGACAAAAAACACTAAAGTCACAAACAACATAACAATTAAATTAATGTCATAATTTACAATTTAAACAGACAAGAACAGACAAACATGAACGCGACCTTAAACAATCTTTAAATATCTGTGTGTCTGTCACAAGTCGCAACTAGCGCCAGCGGACAACCACTAAAACAGTGACAGATTACGCAATTTCGTAAAAGAAGGTGAGAATTGTACTTTTGTAGACCATACTTATTTACTTACTTACTACGCTTGCTCGCTGACCAAAATATGATCTTGGCCGTTCTCGTGGGCATTTTCTTGTATCAGAACCCCAGTCCATCAGTTGTATCACAAAGCCAGATTATTTACGCGTCATACTCGTGATCGGGTGCTGTTTGTGGAGTCCGGTCTGTTCATGCTTGCAAGGACATGTGACTACGTTAATACTAGTGTCTTTTATAGGGGATTGACGAGAGACATCATCCTGTTGTGGATTCGTTTTATTATCAGTGACTTAGAGACCATATACATCTCTAACAATGTTAAATTAGTCTTAATTTTGACGCTCATAGACCATGTACATCTCTGGGATATTATATTAATTTCATTATACTCTTTGTTTAATCTTGAGACCTTATCCATCTCTAACTTTACTGATGTAGTAATATTTGTAATAGATAACTTTGCAAGTTTATCTATTACAAATATTAGACATTTATTTTGTTATAATTGTAAACTCGGAATCATTATTCTTTCTTGAACTGTAAATTAATATTTTGACATGAGAAATGTATTATTATAGTGAGACTTTCTTAAATTGTAAATTAATATTTTGACATGTAAAAGTGCCCTTGTGGCTTATTTGCAAAATAAATGTTTGATTTGATTTTATTTGATGTATCACGAATATTTCAAGTTCATAGGTTAGAGTTAAGTAAAAAAAATTAGGAACAAAATTTTGTAAAAAAAGCATATTTTGGCAGCTTCTCATACCCTCAAAAATATTGTATTTATATACTCAGTGAGCTGTAAACAACGATACCCCATTCGATGGGGTAAGTCAAAAATTTTTTGCTCCTCCATTTAGCTGTGGAGATTCCCCTTAAAAACATTGTTTTTTAATTTTCACACACCCCACACTGTAGTTGCTAAGGGAAACCTAGAAATGCGAACTCATTCCACAACCGGAAAGTTCGAGGGATGAATATCTTTCCATCCGTGCAGCGAACAATCATGTACATCTAATTCCGCCAGTTTAATGACTCCGTATCAACGCTATGACGATAATACACCAAAATAGGACTCATAAATCGCTGAACCGATTTCGTTGGATTCCGGCCGCGCCCGCCTTTGTAGCGCGGGAGCTGTGGAGGTGAAAATGTACACATTAAAGCTATTGTTTAATACTAGATTATAGCACACCTCAATGGATAAGTAGAGGCAAACAACAGGCGGTCTTATCGATAAAGACTATTTCTGCCATCTGGCAGAATTAAAGCAACAGCACAAGCAGCGAATTGTAGCTAAGGTTATCTAACCTTAGCTACAATTCGCTGTTTTCCTGCGTCGCCACCACATATTATATAGCGCGAAAATAATCTTTGATGACTCGATTGTATTTTTTTGAAGACTTATATTGTAATTATGGCAATTATTAAATCAATTATAAACTTAAAGAATATATATTATTTATTTATTTAAAATATTTTTTTTTTTACAAACAAACTTACGGACCGTGAGTTTGTTTGTAAAAAAAAATTATACAATAACTATTATACCTGATGGTAAGTGGCCACCGCAGCCTATAGACGCCCGCAACTCCAAAGGAGTCACGTACGCGTTGCCGACCCTTTATAAGATTTGAGGATGCACTGTGTTGACAGCAGAAGGAACATATTTAGGTCCCTCGCTCTCAACACAGTGCATCCTCGGGAGCTCTGGCAACCTTGCTCACCTCCCGGAACACAACACTAAATACTTGTATAGTAAATAATGTTATTATGTCTGTGGTCTTATTTATTTGTGTGATGAACACGAATATTTGTTACTGAGTCATGGATGTTTTCTATGCATTTAAGTATCTATTTATATATATAAGTATCTATATCGTCGCCTTGTACCCATAGTACAAGCTTTCCTTAGTTTGGGATTAGGTCGATTTGTGTGAGATTGTCCATAAATATTTATTATTTTTTATTTATTTATTTATTATTTCCGCGTCCAGCTCTCGGACTACCGCGGCATAAATGAGGCTAAAGGTAAACTAAGCGACCTTATAGAAAGGGCGTGTGGCTTCGCGCTACATCCATACAAATAAAACATGAATTTGCTTCATCCACATGTAACAAAGAGATGTAGGGCACAGCAAAATGTCATCTTACTCGAAGGAGCAGCCCAACTGGGGAAGTACCTCCGCCTTGCAGAAGACCACAGCCATAATAACAATTTTTTATATGAAAATTAATTTTTGTATTAAGCAGTATTTGGTATGGGCTGGCGCATCGCAACTGACGATTCTCGATATGATTTGAGACGTTAGTGAATGAAATTGGGGCTGGGTGGCGATTGCACCTATAGCTCAGTTGGCTAGAGCGACTGGCCACGAGTGCCGGGAGGTCGCAGGTTCGTATCCTGCTCGGTGCCTAAATTTTTCAATTTTTCCTTTATTCTAAATTTGGGTATGGGATGGCGCATCGCAACTGACGATTCCCAACATGATTTGAGACGTTAGTGCCGTTAATGAAGCATGACTTCTGGTAGATGTCGCCTCCCTTAAGGTGTTTGTATAAATGAAGGAGCGGTTGAGGAATTTGGGACTGGATGGCGATTGCACCTATAGCTCAGTTGGCTAGAGCGACTGGCCGCGAGTGCCGGGATGTCGCAGTTTCGTATCCTGCTCGGTGCCTAAATTTTTCAATTTTTCCTTTATTCTACTGACGACCGATTCAGCCTAGTGGGTGCTGCACCTGCCTGTGAAGCTGACGGTCCTGGGTTCGAATCCCGGTCAGGGCAAATATTTGTGTGATGAGCATGAATATTTGTTTCTGAGTCTTGGATGTTTTCTATGTATTTAAGTATTATATCTATTAAATATATCGTCGTCTAGTACCCATAACACAAGCCTTCTTGAGCTTACTGTGGGGCTAGTTCGATTTGTGTAAGATTGTCCTCTAATATTTATTTATTTATTCTAAATTTGTAGTTTACGATAGCAGCGGTACCGCTTAATACAAGAATTAAATTAACATTGTTCGCTATTAAGTGCCATTTTCCAATAACAATATATTAAATTCCGCCTGTCATGTAAATGTCATCGTAATATTCGTAGATCAAAAACGAAACACTGAATACGTATTTACCCGCGCCCCGTTTGCAACGTTATTTGTTAACAATTAAATACTCCGAAACTCATGTACAAAATTAAACGTTGAATTATTTAGCACTCAGTGAAATTACATTTTAAGCCCGATACGTGTAATTAGTGATGTACAACCTTAAGAGGGTTCGCGTCGTGAAATGTTTTAAAGCAAGATTATTAAATAGAAGATTAACATTGATTATATCACGTTACAATAAAAAAAAAATAAAAAAAAAAAAAATATTACAGGACAATCCTACACAAATCGAACTAGCCCCACAGTAAGCTCAAGAAGGCTTGTGTTATGGGTACTAGACGACGATATATTTAATAGATGTAAATACTTATATATATAGAAAACATCCAAGACTCAGAAACAAATATTCGTGTTCATCACACAAATATTTGCCCTGACCGGGATTCGAACCCAGGACCGTCAGCTTCACAGGCAGGTGCACTACCAACTAGGCTAAACCGGTCGTCAAACAATACAATACTAATACTCTTTTCACAAATCTTCCCGCCGGCGGGGACGTCCACCGCGCGATCGCGACAACAGTGACATATATAGTATACAGTAGCCTAGCTGAGTTTCTTGCTGGACTCTTCTCAGCTAGGCTAGGTTTAGTGAACCAGCGACAAAACTCCCAGTAGCCCGATTCTACTCACATCTCAGATTCGGTTGAAACCACTTAACTAATCTCACTGGAGCGCAAATTCTTAGAGTATTCCAGTGTTCCAAACCACACGCGTGGTCATGCCGGAGGTTTTCCCCTGGATTTTTCCAAGGCTACTCTCCAACCGCGCACTCCTATCGCTTTATTGGGCCCGGCCTTACAACCTTAGGGTAGCGGAAATGAAATCTAATCATAACGATTCACAGCAGGTGGTGAAGAGTTAATACATATGAATCCTAGTAATAATTACAACAATAACATATAATTAAGGATAATAAACATACATAAATATGGTATAAAAGGGTCATACTTAGTTGAAAAAACAAAAGTCGTCCCTCCTGTGGTCAATAGTTAACGGCTTATGTGCATGTTAGCTATGTGTTTAATACAGGGATTTATAGAAACGGAGACACTGTTTATGCAGGTTACTGGTCCAATCCAAAATTAAGCTTTGTAGTCCTTAACTTTTGGTATGTCCACAGGAAAGACGCGAACCTTAATCCGTGTACGACCCAAAAATATACGTATACATAAACATATACAAATATATAGTCAGCCACATAGTCTAAAGGAGCCACCTTATGCTTTTTTGTGAATTTTTAGACACCAACGAAGTATTTTTTGGTTTTCAGCTGGAAAAAGTCGCTAATATTTCAGAAATACACGTACCATTTATAACATCGTGTCAGAATCGTCCTATACAAGCAAAATGGTGGTTTTATGACATCCATATGCGCATTTAATATACCTAATTGAAGAATATATAACTTTTGCTTCGACTAGATAAAATATCAAGATAACTACGTGTCTGTTCACAAGAAAATGTCCTACTTAGTAATTTATTTATTTCAACTTTATTGCATAAAACAAGAGAATACAAATGGTGGACTAAAATAGTTAAATGTCTTTTAAGTGATAACGAGCCTTAGCCGTTTTTCAAGCAACACTAGAAGGCTTTATAAAAAATCAAAATTAAAATTATTACTAGTGTTCGGAGTATCGGTGGCAAATTTCACACAGTGGGTAATGGAGTCGTTTTTATCATTAATTTTCTATGATTTGAATAAATAAATGATTCATTTATCTGAAGTACTTAGTATCCATGACATCAAAGGTACTCGTAAATTCCAGTCACCAATAATTGAAGGGATTTTAAATATAATGTATACACACTCTTTTGAGTAGGTGGTAACTGGCAATTAAGTACATAAATGTGAGAAAAATAAAATTGGAACCAAATATATTACGATTGACGTATCCAGAAGACTCATTTACATCTTAAAAATGGGTGGAAATCATTCATCTCCAGAGTCATTGAAATGTTGGTTTTTACCGAAGTTTGCTCCAGATGTGGACATAGGGAGTATGATGTTTGTGATACCGAATTGAATAATTGGCGGCAGGTACACACATTATACTGTCCCGACTGTTTAGGTGACATGTTTGTACGTACGTAATAAGTAAAAATAAATAAATTTATTAAACAATGTTTACCTACATACTTGTGTTATTAGTAGTCCTGTGTTATCGTGGTATAAGTAGGTAATGCTCGCTAGATAATTTAAAAGGAGTATTTTGACGACCTCTTTAGCCTAGTTAGTAGTGACTCTGCCTTCGAAGCTGGAGGTCCCGGGTTCGAATCCCGGTCAGAGCATTTATTTGTGTGATGAACATGAAATTTGTTCCTGAGTCTCGGATGTTTTCTATGTATTTAAGTATCTATTTATCTATATAAGTATTTATATCGTCACTTGGTACCCATAGTACAAGCTTTGCTTAGTTTGGGACTAGGTTGATTTGTGTAGATTGTCCACAAATATTAAATAATAATAAAAATAAATGTAAGATTAATAATTAAATCGTTATTCGTTTAATCAAAAAAATAGTTAGGCCACTCCATTTACCTCTGTGAAAGCAACCGAAACTGCGAACACTAATTATTATGTTTTATTTATCGTACAGCAATTATTTCGAACCGTGAGATCTTCTAGAAGACAGTACGGTTGCCAGTTTTTGTTGCACTTTTAGCACCTGCCAGAGGTCACGTGTAGGGTAGCGGTGGGTCTCTACGGACGTGGTGCAACTTCGACCCCCCTTGTCAAGTGAGTGGGCAATTTGAATGTCAGTAGTTTTTTCTCAAGCCGCCCGAAGACCTCTAACTTGGCTTAACGACTGCTATCATAGACAGCAGCCGGGATGTGTCAGTGAGCGCTCAGCAAATAAAAAAAATCAAGAAGAGTCACTTTTTAAGCGGATGCAATGCTCATTTTAACCTTAAACCCCAGAAATAAGATTGAATTTCTATTGACACATTATGTGGATAGGGGTTAAAATAATTAATTTCTTTGTTGATGAACGCGTATGTATACCTTGAGTTTCTATCGTTATGGATTCTAAAGTTTATATTTAGACAAGAGGCCTTCGCCCTCGTTTTTATGTTTTACAGTCAACGTCATATTTATGTATACACAATCGACCTCATCTCCAAAAATGATTTAGTGTTTATACATATTTATGATTAAAAAGCACATAACCCAGCCATCTCCCGATGTCTGGATACCAAGACCGCAGGTGGTATCCAAGTAATAAAAACAAAAAGAGGTCGTTTAGATGTCTCAGATATTTATGTTTTTCTATGGCAGCTACTGATGCTTTTTAATCATAAATGTGTATAAATTAAATCCTAACAATATTATAAACGTGAAAGTTTGTGCGGATGGATGTACGTTCCGCTTAATCTCAAAAACTACTGAACGGATCTCTATTAAACTTTCCAGTATTGTAGCTTAGACATCAGAATAGGGCATAGGCTACCTTTTATCCGCTGGTAACACTGCAGGGCGCTGCTAGTAATATTATAAACGAGAAAGTTTGCACGGATGGATGTACGTTCCGCTTAATCTCAAAAACTATTGAACGGATCTCTATGAAACTTTCCAGTATTGTAGCTTAGACTTCAGAATAGGACATAGGCTACCTTTTATCCGCGGGTAACACTGCAGGGCGCTGCTAGTATATATATTTTTTAGAGTTGAGGTCAATTGTATATACATAAATATGACGTTGACTGTACAACATAAAAACGAGGGCGAAGGCCTCTTGTCTAAATACAAACTTTACTAAAAAACTAAAAAATGCGTTATTGCGCGTTCATGCGATGAACTTTAGGATCTCAAGACTGAACACTAGAGTCTTATTCGCACTTTGCTACCCTCGGCTTTTAGAGCGATTGCAAGGTGCATTTGCCGCATTGAGCACTCGCAACCCAGAAACCCCTTTAGCCACCTTTCACGATAGGCGGGGATTCTTGACCGAGTCTACGCTAGAAAAGAAACCAATAAACACAATAACCTTTAAGTCTGTTGTCACTAAATTGTATCTGTAGTCTTGCAGGCAAATCACGTAACTTTATGTACTAACAGTAGATACATTTTATTTTGTCATAGATAGTTTACTGTCAATTTATATACTGTCGATAGATAGTTTACTGTCAATTTTGAAGTATAAATGTATGAGCTGCGGGGTAATCACGTAACTTATTTACTACCGTTAGGTAGATTTTAATGTCAAATTTCAAGTGTCAGCTCATACATTTATACTTCAAAATTGACATTAAAATCTATCTAACGGTAGTAAATAAAGTTACGTGATTCGCCTGCAGCTGGCGAATCACGTAACTTTACGTACTAACGGTAGATAGATTTTACTGTCAATTTTGAAGTATGAATGTATGAGCTGACAGTTAAAATTTGACATTCAATTAATCAATCTTTGTAGATTATGGCCCCATCGATATTGTCGATGATTCCGCCAACGTAAAATTTGACATTAAAATCTACCTAACGGTAGTAAAAAAGTTACGTGATTACCCCGCTGACAGTTGAAATTTGACATTAAAATCTATCCTAACGGTAGTACAAAAGTTACGTGGTTACCTCGCTGTGTTTAATATATACTGTTGTCCTAGTTAGTTGAAGCTTGTCCTGTTGATTTCTTAGCAAAATATTTATAAAAGTTCAGTTGAAATGTATTATGTTCCTACTTACTACCCTCTAACTTAGCTTAAGCAAATAATTATCGCATCGCGCTTTTGAATATATGTACTATGTGTTCTTAGTAAGATATATCCAAGGAAACATCTGTATCTATTGTCTATTTTCTATTTGGTTACACACATTGTATGATTGTTTCTGTGTTATCTCCGTAAATAAATAAATAAATAAACCGAACAAAATATTAAAAAATGCATCGGTAACTCTGTCAAAAAACCATAAATATCATCGTAAAAATAAACGTTCATGCTGCCGGTTCCGTAGTTATCAATGACAGTGATAAGTTTTACGAGGCGGGGGACCTCTTGTCCGATTCTACGCGAGAAATGAAACCAATAAACAAAATAACCGAACAAAATATTAAAAAATGCCTTAGTAACTCTGTCAAAAAATTATAAATATCATCGTAAAAGTAAACGTTCATACTGCCGGTTCCGTAATTATCAATGACAGTGATACCTTTTACGAGAGGCGGGGAGAACTCTTGTCCGATTCTACGCGAGAAAAGAACCAATAAACAAAATATTAAAAAATGCCTTGGTAACTCTGTCAAAATTTTTTAAATATCATCGTAAAAATAAACTTTCATGCTGCCGGTTCCGTAATTATCAATGACAGTGATACCTTTTACGAGAGGCGGGGGGACCTCTTGTCCGATTCTACGCGAGAAAAGAAACCAATAAACAAAATAACCGAACAAAATATTTAAACTGTATCGCATTCTTTACCATTAATATTATTGGTAAAGAATGCCATACAGCATTAAATCCGCCTTTTTTACGATGTAAGTTATGTTACCTAGTCAAATATCAACTGATAAACTGAATATGATTAATAATTTAATGAAATCAAATTTTAAGGAAATGAATATGAATATAATGCAACGACGTATTGGTGTTGTTAATAAAGTACTTATATTTGATGTTACAGAACATTTTGGATAAAGATAAAAACAAAAATGCGAGTCGTTGTTGACGCATCACCTTAAATTTCATTTAGGAAGGTAAAGGCATTAATCTCTTCTTGCTATATTTCATATATTCCAAACATCTCAGTTTTTATAGACATTACATAAGCCGTTAACTATTGACCACCGGGTGGACAACTTTTGTTTTTACAACTGACAATGACCAGTACTGAATGTTATCAGTAAACACGAGTTCATTTACTAAAATCATAAAATAGGCTACTCCTTTTTTTGGAGTCGTAAATATTAAAAAGTAATTAAGTACTGGGGGCCTACTCTGAACTTCTAAATCCGAACTACGTATCGTGCCGTCCCTTTCACTCATATAGTACATAACACGAGAGTGAAAGGGGTGGCACGATGCGAATTTCGGATTCCGCAGTGAGGCCCTTTGATGTTTTAATCTGAGAGACATTTAATTTTAATATCACCTCAAAGAATTTAAAAATACGTCGTTATTTGATTATAAGTCACTGACTTTCAATTTTTTTTAATGGTATTCTGCCTTTGACTAATTAATTTTAATTAAAATTGTCGTTTCGACGGAATATTTGAAACGAACAATCCGACCGTATCGGTCTTATATTTTATTATACATATATATAGTAGAATCCGTTTATTATGACTCCGCCTCTATTGACCAACCACCTATTATGATTGATTATGATATTCATATAAAAATCTTGTAACAAAGTCGGATATAATGACTTCACTTACAGTGACATATCGCTTATTACGACCCATTTTTAATGAATTTTGTCCGTTTATAGTGACCGACATGATTCTTTACACCTACCTTCGGTCATGTTCGTTGATTCCCGACGACGTTCGGCACGTGGCTGGTTTTTGTTTTGAATCTCAGTGAGTAATATTGACAGTTGAACGTCACGGATTTGTTTTTAGTGATATCCTATGTTCATAGTAATATTGAAAATGATAATTTGCCTATGGTAATGTCTTCTATACACAATAGTATTAGAGACTGTTATTACAATAAAATGAAAAAACAAAAGCAGACAAAAATTACAAATTTCTTAAGTACATAAAAAAGGGTCTGTGGCCTGTGGCGGACGTCAAGGCTAACCGAAATGCTCCGAATCAACGGCTGGGGCCGCTGGGACGGAGAAATGATGTACTAACCTACCTATTTGATTCCGGCATATTAGACCGATAAAAATTAAAGCAACTTAAATTCCTTAACACCATTCATTACCTACCATAACCAAGTAATGTCATTAAATACACGCCCGGAAGAATCAGTTTACTGAATGTAACTCTGAAATCCCTGAATACCAATATACCACTGTCATTAAATTTAATCAGTATATAAAATAAAAGAAATACCTATAATGAACTATTAAACTATAAAAATTCGACCTTACAGAATGTTATACATTATAAGTAAATCTATATCTTTACTAAATTACTGATATACAAGATTGATTCACTCGAATCAATCTCGCTCAGTAATTCGCGACGCAAAAGAGCGCGACGCGTTGCTCGCGTCGCTCGCATCGCTCCTGGCGAGAGCTACTGATCGACGGATGTCACGGATGCATACGGATATAAAGATATAGAAGAGTGATATATATCCCGGGTACCGAAAGATATGTTTCACTCTTTTCTTTAAAGTGACACATTTCGCCCATGTCTAATTTGATGTGTGAGTCGAGCTACTAGTGAAAGTCGTCTGTTTTGCTCTAGTACAGTGGCTGGCGGTTGCCCTACCTAATTGCCTGATCGCGATACATTAAAATCGAATGAACGAACATGAAATCAAGCTACATAATACATGTGTTCGGTATTAAATTAATTATCTTTCAAAGCTCATCGCCGTACACTGCACGAGTGACATTAATTATGCTACTAAATTGAATTATTTATAGGTTACGATGTAGGAAAGGAAATATGGTTTTTCAAGCGTAATTATAGGGAGGGAATTGAAAATATTTCAAAAATTTACTCACAAAATACTAATGGTTATAAATGATAATGGCTCATTGTCAGTTGTCCACCCGGTGGTCAATAGTTAACGGCTTATGTACAAGTTATGTCTTTATTACATGGATTTATAGTTACGGAAATACTGTTTATGCGGATTACTAGACCAATCCAAAATTAAGCTTAGTGGCCCTTAGGCACTGGTCCCACCGCCGGCGAGTAGCGAGTAATCTCATAGTAATTCTACTCGCTTGAGCGAGAAAACGAGTAGAATTACTATGAGAGTACTCGCTGCTCGCCGGCGGTGGGACCAGTGCCTCAACTTTTGATATGTTCACCGAAAAGACGCGAACCTAAATCTGACAATGACCTAATGTTTAGGGGTCTTTCTACTTTTTCATCACCAGTTTTCTATTACAAAAAAAAAACGATAGGTATGTATTGAATTAGTACACAAAAATAGGATTTCGAAATACTACCTGAAACTAATAAAAGGAATTTATAGGTAAAAATAGTTAAACATTAACATATTGCTGTAAAATGTGGGTAACACAGTGGTAAAAACCGTTTTTTCATACAAATAGTGAGACATCCAAGGACCACTGAGTTACTCGATTTATGGATATTAGCTGTGGTTCGTTAATTACCGAAACTATCGGAAGTGATAATCTAATTAAACCAATCATACGAATAGAGGTCCAAGTATTCCAAAATCTGCATTTAAAAAAAGGTGTCTGGAAATTATGTACAATCAAGGGCACCAATATCTATACATTTTTTAACCTTATTCTATTAAAATATGGTCCAAAAACGTATACATATTTATGCCCTTGACTGTGCATGAAAAAGTAGAATGGTCTGATGTGTGGTTATTTGCATGTTTATATGTTTGTTACTCAATCCCGCAAAAACTGCTGAACGTATAATGATGAAACTTGGTATACCTACAACGATTTTATAGCCCGGACACATATAGGATACTACAAATTTAGAAATAAAGGAAAAAATTAAAAATTTAGGCACCGAGCAAGATTTGGAACTGTTCGCTAGCAACGGTACTGCTTAATACAAAATTAATATAGGACACATACCGAAAATCATATTAGAATAAGAGAGAGGGAGAGATTAGAAGCTTTTAAGATGTGTGTTGGCGTAGAATGGAAGGCATAAATTGGACGGAAAAAATAACGAATGAACGTGTGTTGCAAAGAATAAAAGAAAAGAGACAAATACAACCATAGAGAATATGAGAAGAATAATGATGAGCTATCTGCTAAAACATGACCTTTCCTTAAGACTATTATAGAAGAGAAGATTGAAAAAAAGAGAGAAAGAGGAAGGCCAAGAAGAAACTACTTCCAGCAAACAAAAGAGAAGGTTAAGGTCATGTCATATCGATACATGAAACTCCACCTACTCAAAGTACAATTTCCAGCCTAGCTGATCTGTGTCGGCGTCTTGTATCTGTGTCTGCTTAAGTTTACATTGAGTTGTTATTGTTGTATTTGTTTCCGCTGGTAAAAACATTAATGTGGCACAATGCAATTGGATAAATTTTTCTTTTTATGTTTTCAATCTCTTTAGTTTTAGTTCATGGGATCCACTGAAAATCAGCGTTGTTGCACTCTGTGCCTCGACACATGCTGAGTGGACTCCTTTTTTGTGACAACACTGTATATCTCTCAGATTTAAGCCTTTTGTAATGTAATTTATTATGTTGTTGTTGCAAAATAAATATATTATATTCTATTCTATTCTATTCTATATCAGAAAGTAAAGGAGATGGCAGAGGACAGAAACGGCTGGCGATTGCTCCACCAACAAAAGTGGCAAACCACAAATAGAAGAAAAATACCGAAAATCAAAGGGAATAGGCAGTGGAAGTTTACACGGACTAAGTCGCGAGCTAAAACTAGTAATACTCATACTCATACTCATTTATTTGCAACGGATCATATACATTACTCGTCAGAAACAATGATTGACACATGGATCGGATACCGGTATTTTCTCCATAGAAAAATACCGGTATTATTACGGTCACCGGTTCATTATTTAATTTTTAATGGGATAATCTAATAATACGACTTTGTTACCTAAATACATGGTTCAGCCCTACGTAAAGAGCAAAAAATAATCCAAAATATTGGGCTAATAGGGATGTTGACACTAAGTAAGAAACTCAACTACTTCAAATTTTCTCGAAAAAGGATCAAAT
This sequence comes from Epiblema foenella, assembly GCA_963556455.1. Lineage (NCBI taxonomy): Eukaryota > Metazoa > Arthropoda > Insecta > Lepidoptera > Tortricidae > Epiblema > Epiblema foenella. The sequence goes on from OY747095.1 coordinate 47,057,453, forward strand.
TCTCAACCAAATAGCGAAAAAAGTAACTCAAAAAAATAAATAATTACATAATTACAAGTCATCAAAGTTTTAAGTGGGGGCATGTTCTGTCCCTTTTTCGCAAAACGCACCTCTGTATGGAACGATCTTCATTTACTATGGCGCTTTAAGTCAGTGACGTCACTACAAATTGGTGCTTTCTCACTCTTATTAACAACATTCTAACGGTTGTAGCTTCGTTATTTTTTGAGATATTTTAATGGGATTTTCACCATTTGGCATAGTTTTATGTCTTCTTTCTTTTGGATATAATTTAGATACCAATAAATTTTGAGTCAACATCCCTATTCAGGGTTTTTTTAAAAATACCGGTATCGGTCCCTGGATTGACAATGATAAAACAGTCTAATATTAAATATATAATTATCGTTTACAAATTTTAAGCGAACTGATTGAGAAATGCGACCTTTATCAAAGCGGAAATGAGACCTTTGTCGTCTTTTGTGTTGTTCTAATTGCAGTTTCAAATAAATTTGTTCCTGTCTTTATACTGGTTATAATGGCATTTGTTATGGCTATTTAACAGGAATTATAAGTTACTAAATGTTATGATTTCAAATTATGACAAAAGTATTTATAATACCAATAAAATAATTATATGCTACGATGATTTAGTTTCAGATAGTAACATAGCCCTTTTTTGATTTTATCGTGTGTAGTAGAATTTAAGCAGTAAAAATAATTTTAGCTTGAAAATGGTCGATTTGGAGTGATGTTTGAAACGATATTTCTTAATGAAAAATCCAAAAAATACATTTAAAGTTTATGTCATAAGGTCGCAATAGTCCTGTTCTAGATATAACATTGAGAAAATGTCAAGATACGTGTCAATTCAAACAGAAAATGGACTAAATAGATGAGAGTTTTTTAACTGATAAGTACTCTTAACAATACAATACAATACAATACAATACAAATACTCTTTATTGCACACCTCAATCAAAGGATACAGTACAGTACAAAAACACAATGAGAGAAAACAGGCAAATAACAGGCGGTCTTATCGCTAAAGAGCGATTTCTTCCAGACAACCTTAGGGTAGCGGAAATGAAATCTAATCAGAACGAACCAAAATAGAGAAGGAAAACTGTTCTATTGTACATTTAAGAAAGAATTTTTGTGCGGGAATCACTTACTTTTATATTTTCACTATGGAATCCCCTGTAAAAGAGAATCACTAACAAATTGAAGCTGCTTTTTCGGACCCGGCTCTATTTAAACGCATCGAATTTAAAACCGTAACACGTTAAACATAAAGTTGAAAACAGTTCGCTCGTTTCAAGTTTTAAAGATAAAATAACATGTGTCATCAGGGCTTATTTTTTTATTGTTCGATTTTGTATTCTGTTAGCTGTTACATTGTGTTTATTTTCGCTTGTCATAACGGATATGCTTAATAGGGTGGCATAATATAATGATACCCACACGAAAAACACGGTTTTAAACGCGACAAAGCGTCAAAGAGAAGCATTACAATGTAAAACATTGTTTGGTATTATAGCATTTACCTTGCGTACAACATAAGCAACATAATTATGTTGTGTAATGAGCGTCGAATTACTGGATATTTGGTGTTAGGTGTTGAAATGTACCATGGTGCGGTTTTATAGATAGTCAGCCATCGAATTATCACAATAAATATTAAATAAGAGAAATTAATCAAAATCATAAAAATGTAATGATGATGTGTGATGGTTGGTAGTCCAAAACGCACAGTTTTCTTTTTTTCTCAAGAAATTTCATGCCTCGCACAGCCAAACTATGGAATGAATTGTCGCCCGCGGTATTTCCGGACCGATATGACCTTCAAACCTTCAAGAAAAGAGCGTATTCCCTAAGGCCGGCAACGCACTTGCGACTCCTCTGGTATAGCAGGTGTTTATGGGCGACGGTAATTGCTTACCATCAGGCGATCCGTCTGCTCGTTTGCCCCCTATAACATTAAAAAAAAAATGTAATATTGTTTTCACACCTGCTATTCAGAAAATAGTTACCTATTGTTGCCTTCGAATGAGGGATCAAAGGTGTACTTTTCTTCCCTCATTTGAGGGCAACAATGACTCTTTTCCTCATAGGAGTGAAATGCAGTATGTGACACTCTGTAGTAATTTTTTTATGACATTTCATGTTTTTAGCAGCAGGCCTCATAGGCGGTGTGAAAAGCAGTATGTGTCACACGGTAGCAAAATTATTTACGTCTCGGGCGTAAACACTTGCACTCGCTACGCTCAAGATTCAATATACCGCCCCCGCCGTAAATATATCATTTTGCTCGCTTGAGACACAATCTACTATTCGATCCTGTGTGTAGCTGATTCATTTGAAGTGTCAAAAGGGCATCTACGTGTTGGGTATGTGGTACTCGTTTGGTACTTCGGTGCCTCGGTACTTCGGCTCCGCGCACGCCTCCCAAAGTTCCGGGATACCATTGTCCCGTGAACGGGAAAGATATAATAATAATATTCTTTATTGCACCACTAATACTACTATGATTATGGCTCGCAGCTTGCGGTATGCGCGCTCATTATTTGTACCACCCTCTTTTTAAGTACTTATTTGTCTTTGTGCGCTCATGACGAAGTCTGTTTATTATTTATATGTTATCTCATGTGAATTGTATGATTCTTTATGAGATTAAATGATCTTAAACCTTAAACCTACAGGAGTACATTTGTACAAATAGTCAATTGTTGAGATTTAACTATTTATTAAGTAAGGTAACCGTTCCTATCGACAACGAAAAAAAAATCAATACAGAGAACTCACGAAAATATTGAATTTTGAGCTTCCAGTGTGAAGAAATAATGTAAAATTACACTACACAAAAAATACTATGTACTTACTGAAAACAAACAAAGAAAAACAAAAACCTAACAAAATAACCCTTAAATGCATAATTTTTTATTTTTCCATAAAAACTCGATATTTGATAATTTCAGATATACCTGAAAACAAGAAAAATAATATAAAAATCCTGTTGTAAGTTCTTGATACAAACTTTGTAAATATAAATAACTAGAGACCCGCCCCGGCTTCGCACGGGTGCACTATTTAATGGATATTATACATATAAACCTTCGTTTTCAATCACTCTATCTATTAAAAAAAATCGCATCAAAATCCGTTGCGTAGTTTTAAAGATTTAAGCATACATAGAGATATAGGGATATAGGGACAGAGAAAGCGATTTTGTTTTATACTATGTAGTGATAAGATTTTTTTAATACATCATAAAAATATACAAACAATCCTTGTTTACATGTGAAACATTTTACTAAACTTAGTACTCGCACAATATTTATGACGTGTAGAAATATATTCTCGTAAGAAATAAATTATTTTCTAAACAATAAGGCCGCCAAAAACACCGATCACAAAACCTCAATTTTCGAGTCCATAAAAAATACGGCGGCGGATATTTGAAATTACCGGCTTTTCGTTTATAAACCAATGTAATATTTATTTTTTGTATAGAAGCGTTAATATTTTAAGAGTGAATATGAAAATATATTAAATTTCCTTGTGAAATGAGTCTGAATATTATTATAAATATTCCTACTTTTAAATAAATCTAAAAATTCTTTTTTATGGAAGCTGCGTGCTACAGTACGCATTTATAGGTTAAATAATACAAAATACAAAATACAAATACAAAATACAAACATTTATTCTGCAAATAGGCCACAAGGGCACTTTTACATGTCAAAATATTAATTTATAATTTAAGAAAGTCTGACTATAATAAGTAATACATTTTTCATGTCAAAATATTAATTTACAGTTCAAGAAGGAATAATAATTTCGAGTTTAACAATTATAACAAAATTAATGTCATACAGTGAAGATAAACTTGCAAAGTTATCTATTACAAATATTAAGTTAGAGATGTATAAGGTCTCAAGATTAAACAAGGAGTGAAATTAATATATTATCCCAGAGATGTACATGGTCTCTGAGCGTCAAAATTAAAATTAATTTAATATTGTTAGAGATGTATATGGTCTCTATGTCTCTGATAATAAAAACGAATCCACAACAGGATGATGTCTCTCGTCAATCCCTTATAAAAGACACTAGTATTAACGTAGTCACTATGTCCTAGCAAGCATGAATAATGCCTTGATAAGTGTCAAAAAATCCTAAATGGGTCATACTTAGTTGAAAAAACAAAAGTCGTCCCTCCTGTGGTCAATAGTTAACGGCTTGTGTGCATGTTAGCTATGTGTTTATTACAGGGATTTATAGAAACGGAGACACTGTTTATGCGGGTTACTGGGCCAATCCAAAATTAAGCTTTGTAGCCCTTAACTTTTGGTATCTCCACAGAAAAGACGCGAACCTAAATCCGCGTATGACCCAAATACTATCATAAAAATAAACTTAAATACTGCCTATTCCGCAAGTCAACGAAACGAAAAAGACAGCTTTTTTTTATCACAATAACCGGATAGATTTTTTATAAGTGATCCAGTATTCCAAAAAATAATTAAAATGTACTAAATATTTACGAAATTACGCGCAGAGCCTCCGCAGAGAGCGGGATGGTTAATTGCAAACACACGCCACTCACCTTTTTTGAACCCTCTTATACAACTATTGCATAAAATACTATAAAATAGTGAATAACTAGGTTTTCCCAATAATATTACATAGTATTTCCATCAAGTATTTTACCTAGTATTACCTAGTATACATTACCTAGTATTGCACAAGTATTTTTCCTAGCCTTTTACACGGTAGTTTTCCAAGCATCACCGATCGACACATCCGGCTTCTAAGTGGGTGCAGTGGTCCGAGCGAGCGCCTCCGGTCTGCTGCGCCCTTTAGTCTCTTACTAACCAATTTAGTTGGCTCCTGGCTTTATAATGAACATTCTCTGTCAGAGGTCAACATACACTGGTTATTGCTACCGTTGTGAACGTTAACGGGCATTTCACAAAGTCATACATATATATATGAAAGTAGCTACGTACTTAGCTGTGTCGTCGCTATTTATAGTATTGTATTCGTGGGAAATAGGTACTTGGGGGTGGATCAACTATTCTTTGTTGCTAGTTACCATGGTTACGTCTCCTGAGTCATTCTTTAAAAACGTGATTTTATAGGATTTAAATCTACCAAACATGAGTTTTAGCGATGGGCATAAATCCATTTGGACATGGGTCATCTCTTGAGCATGCTTGAAGTCCATATTATAATCTCTTTTCTAAGAAACTCGGTTACTATTGTCTCCTTGCTGACGGGACAGAATAACAACAAGACATTGCGTAATTACTATTCTTTGTTACATATACCTGTATTTTTTAAACCTGACTGTGGCTTTATAGGTCGAGACCAATAAAGCGATAGGAGTGTGCGGTTGGAGAGTAGCCTTGAGAAAATCAAGGGGAAAACCTCCGACACGACCACGCGTGTGGTTTGGAACACTGGAATACTCTAAGAGTTTGCGCTCCAGTGAAATTGGTTGAGCGGTTTCAACCGAATCTGAGGTGTGTTAACCACACACATGGTCGTGCCAGAGGTTTTCCCCTAGATTTTCCCCAGGCTACTCTCCAACCGCGCACTCCTATCGCTTTATTGGGGCCGGCCTAGCCAGCCACAGTCAAGTTCAAAAAAAAACACCACAATATAAATTGGGAATTACGTTTTTCATGAAAACGTACTGGATATTTTTTAACCATACGAAATTTACATATACGTGTTCTTCTTCTACCTACAGTAATAAATCAGATGCCAAAAGAAACAGCAAAATGCTCTTAGCAAATAAGATTTGTATGAAAAATGTGTTTCCCTAACCACAAAGTCTCGAAAATGCCGGTAAGTAAATCTCTGGTGACAACTAAATTTGAGCAATGTAAGGGCAACTAAAACACCCAGTTCAATAATGTAATAAGCGTCATAAAACTGCACATACACTTAATACGTTTCTTTTTTAAACAGTTGCATAACTTGTACCACTCAGACGTAACTGCAATAAACTTTCACCGCGAACGTGAACTCTGTTGGCTTGAGTTAAGACTTATTTTTTTGTTATCATTACCATATCTGCGTAATACAAAGAGTTCAAAATAGGAAAAAATTGCCGTTTTCGTGACAGATTATGTTAAAAACCGTCTGTTTTACGTCGAAATGGGTTTTGTATTGAATTTGTGGGTTGCGGTAAACGTTAAAACGTCATTATGCTATACAACGACTCGATTACTTTCATGTTGTACTTAGATTTTATTATTTTCATGTTGACGTGTTATAGATATAGCTCAAAACATTTTATAATGATTAGTGGACCTACTTTATTACCTTTTATCTTGACGCTTAGAGACCTTATACATCTCTAACAAATCTCGATTGTTATTAGTTTCTTAGTCTTATTTTTGACATGTAACACTATATTTAATTAATGATACTTTGATTATTGTATTATTTTTATTTGATGTACCTAGATAGATTTTGACTTGTAAAAGTGCCCTTGAGGCCTATTTGCAGAATAAATGTTTTGATTTTGATTTTTTTGATTTTGATTACGGTAAAAACAACCGTCTTTGGTCGGGTTAAAGGTCATTTAATGACCGAGAGTTTTTACAAAAATACAAATACAAGGGCACTTTTACATGACAAAATATTAATTTACAATTTAAGAAAGTTCGACTATAATAAATAATACATTTTTCGTATCAAAATATTAATTTACAGTTCAAGAAGGAATGATAATTTCGAGTTTACAATTATAACAAAATTAATGTCATACAGTGAAGATAAACTTGCAAAGTTATCTATTAGAAAAAGCTAAACAATAACATTATTTTGTATTGAGCCCTGGGACCCCAGTGGCCGGTAGATGACTGGTAACCGCCCACGTAGTCGTGTCGAAGGTTTCCCCTGAAAAATTCCCAGGCCACTCTCCAATCAATCGCGCACTCTTATCGCTTTATTGAGCCAGTTAGATAAAAAAAACCTTGCCGATAGCATGCTTTTCCTCGTAGTTAGAAAGAAAGAAGAAAGAAAATCATTTATTCATGACGATACAAACATAAAATATAGATAAATAAACGTGATTAGAAAAAAAAAAAACAAGTAATCGCCATGAAAAGGTTTCGCCTCAGCGTAATGCCGACTCAGGGAGCTGGCGCTGATCTTCCGGCGAAACCTAGGTTGTTAATGACGGTGTGTGTAGCACGCTTCGCCTAAAAATTGATTGAAATTTAGAGGTAATTGCGTAGCGCTACGAAAAAACTTGTCAGCGAAAATGTTAAACGCCTTCTCCACCCCTTTTGTGTGCTGTAACTTCGATTACTCTTTATTTGTCAGTCAGTTTCTTAATTACGTCTCAATGTCGTCTTAGTGCGACAAGGGGGAACTTTGCGGACGTAGTCACAAAAACACCCATTAACGACCTGTGGCGTAACGTTATTGAAAAAAAACAAATATATAACTTCGACTATAAACAAAGGGGAGAATTCCGACATGTTTTCATGACAGCTCTTGATGTGAAGTATAACGATATATATTATATAAAGCAGGGACTGCATAACCGGAAAATATAGGTAGCGTTTAAAAGCGGTATGACGATACCGTTTCGTTTCGGCTAGGTTTCGATACCGCAAAAGAAATTTTTCGGTAGCGGAATATAACGATACTGCTATTTTTTTCGATACCTTAACCGTTTTCATTAAGGTATCGTTTGGGCGTTACGAGGGTGCCGACAACGGTGCCAACCAATCAGAGCTTGTTATACCGTAACCACGTACCCATCGTAAAATTTCCATTCGATTTTTTTCGGTACCGAAATAATACCGGTTGGCTACCGATATAATAAATGTTTGAGTCAGGGACCGATACCGGTATTTTTAAAAAACCCTGAACTAGCCCAATATTTTGGATTATTTTTTGCTCTTCACGTAGGGCTGAATCATTTATTTAGGTAACAACGTCGTATTATTAGATTGTCTCATTAAAAACGAAATAATGAACCGGTTACCGTAATAATACCGGTATTTTTCTATGGAGAAAATACCGGTATCCGATCCCTGGTTTGAGTACACCTATGAAAAATAGCGATATCGTTATTTAATACCGGTAGCGTACTTTTATATTTCAACCGGTATAATTCTACGTTTATAACGAAACGGTATCGATATCCAATACCGCTACTATACCGTTTATACCGTACCGAAAACATGTGACCATTGTCAAGATGGCGCTATTATTCTCACTTATTGACGACCGGTTTAGCCTAGTGGGTAGTGCACCTGCCTGTGAAGCTGACGGTCCTGGGTTCGAATCCCGGTCAGGGCAAATATTTGTGTGATGAGCATGAATATTTGTTTCTGAGTCTTGGATGTTTTATATGTATTTAAATATTTATATCTATTAAATATGTCGTCGTCTAGTACCCATAACACAATCCTTCTTGAGCTTACTGTGGGGCTAGTTCGATTTGTGTAAGATTGTTCTCTAATATTTATTTATTTTATTTATTTATTTGCCATACAGCGGGATAATTACGTAACTTTTTGTATTACCGTTAGGTAGATTTTAATGTCAAATAATTGTCATCTCATACATGCGTGGATCAACTTCTTTGTTGCTCGTTACCATGGTTACGTCTCCCGAGTCACTCTCTAAAACTGTCATTTTATAGGTTTTAAATCTACCAAACATGAGTTTTAGCTATAAGTATAAATTCATTTGGACATGGGTCATCTCCTGTGGATGCTTGAAGTCCATATTATAAACATTTTTCTATGAAACATTGTTACTGTTGTCTCCTCGCTGACGGGACAGTATAACAACAAGAAAAAGTTGATTGACCCACATATTTACTTCAAAATTGACAGTAAAATTTAACTACCGTTAGTATATAAAGTTACGTGTTTCATCTGTCATTAGTGTCAGTCGAAATAATGACATTTTGACTTGTTTAATTTTAATTCTGATGTTAGTATTAAAATGTACCGTAGCCATTTTTTTTTCCAGAATTTTATTATATACATACGTTATTAATAATGTTTCGCTCTTGATAATGAATCGTTTTGTCATTTATTATTCAATATTCAGCATTTACTATTGTTCAAATAAATCACTAAAGTGACACTGACAACAATCAATCAATCAATCAATTAATCTATTTGCTGAGAATACAGTCTAGCTTAATAAGGTAATTACCTATTTCTGTGTCCCCTTGTATTCAGCCATATTAAGCGTGCAAATATGTTACGAATTATATAATAGAATTAACATTAAAGAAAAGAATAGAATAGTTAAATAATAATGTTAAAATTTATCACGAAATATAATATAAAACTATTATTTAAATCTATTTTGATTGAGAAAATAGCTGACCCGGTAAAAACCTATCATTAAAATTATTGCCAGTGTAAGAAATTAGCTAGATATATATTTTTTCGTAACTAGATTTTTTTTTTCGTAACTAGGTTTTTTTTCGTAACTAGATTTTTTTTTTCGTAACTAGATTTTTTTTTCGTAACTAGATTTTTTTTCGTAACTAGATATATATTTATTTGTAACTAGATAATTTTGAGTGTTCTAACTTAAAATCAGTAGTGCTGATCGATTCGGTTGCAAAAAGTCCTCGATTTTTTTAAATATTTTCTGTGTCAGGTACACTTTAGAGACATCACACGATAAATGATACAGTTAAGTTTGCACAAAATCAGTAGCTTATAGACCAGCATGACATCCAAAGCAAGTAGTGCACACAGCATGATAAAATGGCTCGTGGTGTCGTGGTGTCTTTGTGGTGTTTTTTAGCATACAACCTACTTTAAATTAATTATATTGTTATTGTAATTAATTTAATTTTATAACCCTTATTTAGTGTGAAACCAACTCACTGACTACGGGTGGGCTTAAAACCAGCTTAGCGCTGTGCTCACACCAATTTTTCAACGACTTATTTTTAATACCCATACTTATAGATTGAACATTGTAAAATTTTGAGAAATAAACCTTTTTGTATTTGTAGTTTTGTATTTGTATTTACTTGTTGCATTGAAATTTCGCAACATGGCGCTCTGGTCCGGGTTTCAAAAGGGCATTTTCGCTTCTAGTTTTACTAATACTTTGTTTCTCAGAGCATGGTAATAATGGGTTTCTACCTTAGAATCATAAGTACTCTTGATTTTCCGTATAAATGTTATGTGTCTGTTATGGCGGAACTTGTTAACTGTGTAAAAGAAACGTCAAAAAACTGATTTGTGTTTACAGACAGTTTCTCTTTATAAAAATAAATGTTATTTGACGACCGGTTTAGCCTAGTGGGTAGTGCACCTGCCTGTGAAGCTGACGGTCCTGGGTTCGAATCCCGGTCAGGGCAAATATTTGTGTGATGAACACGAATATTTGTTTCTGAGTCTTGGATGTTTTCTATGTATTTAAGTATTTATATCTATTAAATATATCGTCGTGTAGTACCCATAACACAAGCCTTCTTGAGCTTACTGTGGGGCTAGTTTGATTTGTGTAAGACTGTCCTCTAATATTTATTTATTTATTTATAAATAAATAGTGTTAAGAGGCCTTATAATTTTAAAATTGTTTTGATTTTAAATTATGACAAAAGTATAGATAATATCAGTAAAGTGATTAAAGTATACGATAATTTTATTAAAGTTTTCGATAGTAACATGGCTATTTTTTGATTTTATTGTGTGTATTAGAATTTAAGCCGAAAAACACAGTTTTTATCCTGAAAATGGTCGATAAGGAGTGATGTTTGAAACGATATTACTTAAAGAAAAATCCAAAAAATACGCTTAAAATTTATGACATTAGGTCGCAATAGTCTTTTTCTAGATAGTAACACTGTGAAAATGTCAAGATACATCTCAATTCAATCAGAAAATCGTCTAAATAGATGAGCGTTTTTTAACTGATAAGGACCCTTAAAGCCTAGATTACCTAAGCCTTAGCCTAGATTAATTCTAAAAAAGTATAAAGTGAACAGGAAAGTAAATTTGAAGAGCACCGCTTATAATTACAGACGGTTTTGTGCAACCCACTATTATACATTTATATAAAAAGGTACATTTTGTAATTTGTCATACAAAAACCTATCAATACACTAGTAATACTCCATCTTCTAACATTGAAAGGATTTCTCCCAAATCACCCAATCTCCATGAAACCCTAGTACCTAACGGACAAAAATTAATTTGTCCAAAGCTTATTAAATACCTGCTATATTCACGTAACACAACTGTATGTACCAATATACCTTGAGCCCTGAAATTAGGAACTACAATGTAAACGGAACTCATATTAAGACTGGTACCTTGTAAATATGAGCAAAACGCGAAGAATCCCGGGCAATCGAGTTTCGGGATGGTCATAACAAGATAACATCTCCACGTCTCAAATAAAAAGTATCACGTTCCAAGGAAAAACAGGGCGCTTAGAACCTTTTCTCTCTAAACCTTCGTGGTATCGGCTCCGAACTTTTTCCATTCAGTATAATTCGAGTCTTAGCGGGTTGTTCGGGATTAGCGGATGGCAAAAATAAGCTTTGGAAGCTTCAGGAAGCTTTTTGTTGAGAGGTAATCAATGAGCTTTTACACTGTGCTAGGGTGGTGTAATTCGTTTGGTTTCTTATCAATACTCGTATAACTGTTACTAATCTCCTATTCGGTGAAGAACTACGTCACGTATTTTACCTGCCTTTTTGATTTAGAATTATGTAATTTTGGGTTTCAGTTCGCCATTTAGACCGGTCCTGTGCCGTTCGTTTCCACCGGATTCCCGCGACCTTCACCAGGTCATCACTCCACCTTGTCGGAGGCCTACCGACAGCTCGTCTTCCGGTCTAAATGGCGAGCCTTGGGGGAGGCCTATGTTCAGCAGTGGACGTCTTTCGGCTGAAATGAGGATGATGATGATGATGATGATGGGTTTCAGTTTCAGTACCATTTTCTATCGTTTGTTTCACTGGAAGTGCTCGGAGGAATTGTTTGGAATAATCCCTGCCGCATCTTTTCGTCATCGTCCTACGCGTCAGCGTTTCCATCCTCACCATTTAGATGGTTGGCAGTCCAAAACTGTGCGTTTCTCAAGAAATTTCCTGCCTCGCACAACCGAACTATGGAATGAACTATCGCTTGCGGTATCCGGACCGATATGACCTTCAAACCTTCAAGAAAAGAGCGTATTCCCTTCTGAAAGCCCGGCAACGCACTTGCGACTCTTCTTGTGTTGCAGGTGTTTATGGGCGACGGTAATTGCTTACCATCAGGCGATCCGTCTGCTCGTTTGCCCCCTATAACATAAAAAAATACTTAAATATTAAAATATTGCTATAAAAGGTGGGTAATACAGTGGTAACTTTTAAACCTTTTTTTCATACGAATAAACCTTTTTGTATTTGTATTTATATTTGTACTAATGGTGAGACATCCCAGGACCACTGAGTTACTCGATTTATGGATATTAGCTGTGGTTCGTTAATTACCGTAACTATCGGAAGTGATACTGCAATAAACCTCTTACTAAATAATTGTACAAAAATATGAAGTGAGGGCCAAGTATTCCAAAATCTGTATTAAAAAGTGTCTGAAAATTATGTACATGAAAAAGTAGAATGGCCCATTGAACCTTGAAGACTGGAGAACTTCCTCCTGGTTCTTTGCTACTATTTCATAAACAAAACCTAGTTTATACGTTTTGATTTTTTTATTAATTCCTTGATGATTATATAAGGATGTAAGGAATCGATAAGGGACAATATTGTTTTATTAATTCCTTGATGATTATATAAGGATGTATGGAATCGATAAGGGACAATATTGTTTTATTAATTCCTTGATGATTATATAAGGATGTAAGGAATCGATAAGGGACAATATTGTTTCATTTGATAAAGGTTTCACGGGTGGAAAGCGTTGCTGCGCGAAGCATTAATTCTACGAGAAATTAGACCAAACAGCCGACGGCTACGACTCCCTCTATTCACACGATGCGGGCACAATACCCCGATGGGTGGAACGGTAATAATATTCCGAATTGCCTGTTCTCGCCTCTCACAATAGATTCACAGACTTAGCAAGTACTGTCTCCAACATTAATATCTGCCACACAATAATATCGCAATTTATTTACATATCACTAGTGGAATCGATTATAAGTTCTCTGGATTGTTATGGCCTCATGTTTAGAACGAATTTGGAAAAAGTTGAAAAATTCGAAATTAGATTTCTCAAACTGCTAGTAAACAATAAAATTAAAAATAAATATAAAAATTATTACTATAAGTTATTTGAAATATGTAAAGTTCTTCCGGCAACCTTAAGACACAAATCTATATCTATCACTACATAGTATAAAACAAAGTCGCTTTCTCTGTCCCTATATCCTTATGTATGCTTAAATCTTTAAAACTACGCAACGGATTTTCATGCATTTTTTTTTAATAGATAGAGTGATTGAAGAGAAAGGTTTATATGTATAATAACATCCATTAAATAGTGCACCCGTGCGAAGCCGGGGCCGGTCGCTAGTATATATATACATTACGCGAGGCCGATTTTTATACACCCCATCAGATCTACAGTTGCGGTTCGATTTTAATAAATGATATGACATTAGATCCGTTTCAAGCTGGGGAGTTGCATAAAACTCTTAATTTTTTTAAATTTTTAGAGGAAAACTACTATAAAATGGATTTTTTTCATATTTCTGGAGAAAAAGTACTAAAAAATGGATTTTAAAAAACTACTGTGCGCTGACCACTTGACTTTGGCCGCGTGACGTCACGCCATGTGGCTCCTGTTTTGAATTGACATAACACATTAAAAAGTAAACAATAACTGAACTCAAACCTGTAGTAAGTTCTTCAACATGAGAAAATATACGTTTTGAGTCGGCGACATATCCACAAACCGAAGAAAATTAAAGGGTTTACAATGTTTAGGTTTAGAGATTCTTTATTTTACTCAAAAAAACAAACAGTTCACTTAAATGAGCTTACATAGGTATCCCTAAAATTAACATATTTAGAAAGAAAGAAAGAAAATAAGAAAGAAAGAAAGAAAGAAAGAAAGAAATATTTATTTGGTACAAGTTGTTTACACATTGTAGGATATAGTAAATAGGTACCCATGTAGTGCCAAAATGGGTGCCGCTCAGCATAATGTCATGAAAATCATGACGCTGATTTTCAGGGCAACCAGGAAACAACATGAAATTACAAAACAATAAACATGAGAGAGAGCTGTCCTTAACATGCATTTAGCATGGTCGCTACAGGTTTATTTTATATGACTAAATATGTATTTCTTCGGATTGGTTTTATATAAATTGAGGGATTCACCGTCTTTTACATTATTTGGAAGTTCGTTATACATCTGTGCTCCAGCATACATTACGCTACTCTTGCCATAGCCCGTTCTCGTAATTGTAACTTATTTGTGTTTCTTAAAACGTTTTTTGAAGGAAATGTCGGAATGTATTTTATTTGTTAGGATTTTCCTTAAGAAAAGGCATGTCGAGTAGGTATATAACTGTTTTAAATTAAAGAGTTGTACTTTCTTGTATAGCAGTTCGGTGTTAAATCGATGATCGTACTTAAACATCGTTTTAATGGATTTATTCTGGGATCTTTGCAGTTTCTGTAAGTTACTTTTGGCAGCACATCCCCATATCTCTTTGCATGTCATGTTTACATAAATGACAGACGTATCGTATCGTCATTTAATTGAACGTCAACAATTAATTATTTTTTTACTTTATAATAGTATTTATTATTACCCAATGAACACAGCAAGCTAACGATGAGCCTCATAAGAAAGCTCAAGGTCACCCAAAGAGCAATGGAAAGAGCTATGCTCGGGGTTTCTCTTCGTGATAGAATTAGGAATGAAGCTATCCGTAGCAGAACTGGGGTCACCGACATAGCCTTCAAAATTGCGAGACTTAAGTGGCAGTGGGCAGGGCACATTGCTCGCAGGACTGACGGTCGATGGGGCCAGAAACTGCTTGAGTGGCGTCCACGCACCGGAAGACGAGCTGTCGGTAGGCCTCCGACGAGGTGGAGCGATGACCTGGTGAAGGTCGCGGGAATCCGGTGGAAACGAACGGCACAGGACCGGTCTGAATGGCGAGCCTTGGGGGAGGCCTATGTTCAGCAGTGGACGTCTTTCGGCTGAAATGATGATGATGATGATGACAGCAATCAAGAGAGAAACTTATCTCAAATTAGCCAAAAACATGGCACCAGGTCTGTAGCTGCAGGTAAGTATGCTGTACTTAGATTAAGCAATTACTATGGGGATAGACTCATTGAAAAACTATTACCTTATTTACTTAACGAGTTACCTGCGCCTATAGGAAGGGAGTGAAACAAAAATAGATTTAAAAGAGCCTTGTTACAACTACCTCGACAGTATGTAAATAGGTACCTTATATCAAGCTGACTATCCACTTTTTGCCACATCACTTAAGGCTGTTCTTTTTATTGAGATATTAGGTAACTAACTCACTTAAGATTACTACTAATATACTTAAGATTTTAATACACCGACAGTTTTGACGACCGCTTTAGCCTAGTTAGTAGTGACCCTGCCTTCGAAGCTGGAGGTCCCTGGTTCCAATCCCGGTCAGGGCATGTATTTGTGTGATGAACACGAATATTTTTTCCCGAGTCATGGATGTTTTCTATGTATTTAAGTATCTATTTATCTATATAAGTATGTATATCGTCACTTGGTACCCATAGTACAAGCTTTGCTTAGTTTGGGACTAGGTTGATTTGTGAAAGATTATCCAAAAAATATTTATATATTTAATAGACTTATGGATCCCACAGTCAAACTGTGCAAACAGTTTGCGGGAGGTTGTATTTAATTTTGAGTCATGGCATTTGCTTTACTGAATAAATAAATAATAAATATCTGGAACGTCCTAACGCCCCTGGGGAAAGACCTAAACCCTCCTACGTGCTCACAATATATAACATGTATTGGTCACACTTTTTAGGGTTAGCACCCTAAGGTCGGATTTTATAAAGATCCGTAAGACCAAATGTCAGATCAAATTTCAGTAACTCAGTACATTTTTTGACATAACAAACCGATATAAGGTCTAAAGTATTAATTAACAATTTAAGAAAGTCTGACTATAATAAGTAATGCATTTTTCATGTCAACATATTAATTTACAGTTCAAGAAAGAATAATAATTTCGAGTTTACAATTATAACAAAATTAATGTCATAAAGTGAAGATAAACTTGCAAAGTTGTCTATTACAAATATTATAACATCAGTAAAGTTAGACATGTATAAGGTCTCAAGATTAAACAAGGATTATAATGAAATTAATATAATATCCCAGAGACGTACATGGTCTCTGAGCGTCAAAATTAAGATTAATTTAATATTGTTACAGATGTATATGGTCTCTAAGTCACTGATAATAATGAATCCACAACAGGATGATGTCTCTCGTCAATCGCCTATAAAAACGCTAGTATTAACGTAGTCACTATGTCCTAGCAAGCATTAACAGACCGGACTCCACAAATATTTTTCGACTCTTTATAAGAAAATTAAAAATGATCGCGTAACCAGAAATTCTCGGGAAATTGCCAGTATGTTAATACGGTACCTCCTTCTAAAATACGTCGAAAAAACCTGTCAGCGCGTCAGGATGTCTGAAGGAATACATAAAGAATTGAGAAATGATGCCTCGAGGGATTACTATTTGCTCCAACGAACATTATCCTTTTAAATCCTAATGTGCTTTACAACGTACATATACGTTTGAACAAAATCTCCGTGTTATTTATTTGGGAATCAGGTTGGCGATCGTTCGGTCTGGTTTTATAACACAAATGAATATTTTATAAAGGCTAGGTTTCATATTAGTCCCGTGTGGTTCCAGATTAGAACATGTGATAAATGGGCCATTCTACTTTTTCATGTACATCATTTTCAGACACTTTTTTTAAATGCAGATTTTGAGATGACCCTCACTTCATACTTTAGTATTGTTACTTAGAAAGAGGTTTAATTGCAGTATCACTTCCGATAGTTTTGGTAATTAACGAACCACAGCTAATATCCATAAATCGAGTAACTCAGTGATCCTTGGTTGTCTCACCATTTGTATGAAAAAATGGTTATTACCGCTGTGTTACCCAACTTTTACAGCAATATGTTAATATTTAAGTATTTTTACCTATAAATTCCTTATATTAGGTTCAGGTATTATTTCGAAATCCTTTTTTTGTACACTAATTCAATACATATCATAGTTTTTTTTTTGTTAATATAAAACTGGTCATGAAAAAGTAGAATGGGCCAAATAATCGAACTTCTTTATTAGACTTAATTTAAACGCCATCTGTTTACAATGAAAGGCTTCATGGATGATGAACATTTAGAATATATAAATCAGCTTTTACGAAGCCAAGAAGCGTTTCTGAAAGCTTAGAAGCTTTCCCGAAGCTAAGGTGCTTCCCAGAAGCCTCCTTTGAAGTTAAGAAGCTACATTGAAGCTTAGGAGCACGTAAAGCTTTTCCGAAGCTTAGAAATGAACTTTTCACACGAATGACGGATGTCGATCTGGTACAAACAGCACTAGTCCCTTTCTTCCCGCGGGTGTAGTAAGAGGGTTTTAGTGTGCTGTGGGTGATGAACTAGCAACCTATGACTGCGATATCACATTTTCCCCTACAATTGCCTACAATTAGGTATTTGACACATGTTAAAATTGATACTATAGTGTGGTTAATAGATAAAAATCGTCAAATGATCACAATAAGTAAATAAGACAAATTAACCAAAATCGTAAAAATACATGGGCTTTAAATTCACAAAAATGCTGTTTTTTTAATAGTCCAAATGTAAATTGAAATTTCACAATACAACTCTTATGTTTCAAAATGATCAACTATGTCCTTAAACGCAATATTTCACGACTAAAATAGCAAATTACATTGCACTGTGACGTCACATTTCACTGCCTATCAGCACGGAGCGTTTTCAATGCCCGTAAACTACGCTTTACTTTATAATAATCAGTAATAAATATTTTGGACAATCTTACACAAATCAACCTAGTCCCAAACTAAGCAAAGCTTGTACTATGGGTACCAAGTGACGATATACATACTTATATTGATAAATAGATACTTAAATACATAGAAAACATCCAAGATTCAGGAACAAATATTCGTGTTCACAGCAATTGGAAGTCTTAAGTACAGTTTAATTAGGTATAAAGTTATATAAACGTCATTTACATTAAACATCATAAACGCTTTGTTAGTATGAAGTTTGTAATGAAATAAATAAATAAATTTTAAATAAATATTTGTGGACAATCTTACACAAATCAACCTAGTCCCAAACTAAGCAAAGCTTGTACTATAGGTACCAAGTGACGATATACATACTTATATAGATAAATAGATACTGAAATACATAGAAAACATCCAAGACTCAGGAACAAATATTCGTGTTCACACAAATACATGCCCTGACCGGGATTCGTACTCGGGACCTCTAGCTTCGAAGGCAGGGCCACTACTAACTAGACTAAAGCAGTTGTCAAAATTAAGTCAAAACGCGTGTGCAATTAACCATCCCGCTCTCTAAGGAAGCTCAGCGTGTAATTTCGTAAATATTTCATCATCATCATCATCATCATTTCAGCCGAAAGACGTCCACTGCTGAACATAGGCCTCCCCCAAGGGTCGCCATTTAGACCGGTCCTGTGCCGTTCGTTTCCACCGGATTCCCGCGACCTTCACCAGGTCATCACTCCACCTCGTCGGAGGCCTACCGACAGCTCGTCTTCCGGTACGTGGACGCCACTCAAGCAGTTTCTGGCCCCATCGACCGTCAGTCCTGCGAGCAATGTGCCCTGCCCACTGCCACTTAAGTCTCGCAATTTTGAAGGCTATGTCGGTGACCCCAGTTCTGCTACGGATAGTTTCATTCCTAATTCTATCACGCACAGAAACCCCGAGCATAGCTCTTTCCATTGCTCTTTGGGTGACCTTGAGCTTTCTTATGAGTAAATATTTAGTACATTTTAATTGATGGAACACTGGAACACTTATCAAAATCTGTCCGGTTATTGTGTTAGAACAATAAAACCGGCCAAGTGCGTGTCGGACCACCCGGTACCTCTAGCTTCGAAGGCAGTGTCACTACCAACTAGGCTAAAGCGGTCGTAAATCTAGTTTTCATCTTTTGTATCGCTATAATTGTGGTCCCATGCAAAAATTTGTAAGTCTCTATAAACTGGTTGGTATGGCACAAAAAGCCAAATAGCCGATTGCTAAATCATCATCATCATCATCATCATCATCATCATCATTTCAGCCGAAAGATGTCCACTGCTGAACATAGGCCTCCCCCAAGGCTCGCCATTTAGACCGGTCCTGTGCCGTTCGTTTCCACCGGATTCCCGCGACCTTCACCAGGTCATCACTCCACCTTGTCGGAGGCCTACCGACAGCTCGTCTTCCGGTGCGTGGACGCCACTCAAGCAGTTTCTGGCCCCATCGACCGTCAGTCCTGCGAGCAATGTGCCCTGCCCACTGCCACTTAAGTCATTTATTGCTAAATGTGGCACTCGAATTAAATTTCATACCCTCTGCCTAACCTTTTTGGGAATACAAGCATGAGTTTATGTATGTATGTAGGTATTATAAAGTGTAAAGAACACGTTAGTCGGCCGCTCTGTCAATACGAAACTCGCCACCAATAACACAACAGGGCAATAATACAAACACAAAAGTAAATACGAAATGCTTTATTTACGTGAAAACACGTACACTTTCTTTGTTGAATCTGATTGTGGCTTTACAGTAGGGATGTCACGGAGGTACGACTTCGGCTCCGATATACCGAAACTTTCGGCTGAATTCACACCTCCGGCTTCGGCTTCGGTTTCGTCTAATTTGAAGCGGAGGTTTAAACGGAGCCGAAAGTCAGCGGCCGCGGCACGCGGCGTGTGCCTACTGTGCCTAGGAGTACAAACAGGTTTTGACTTGTCTCCCCAGGATAAAAATCTAAGTACTATACTAGCATTGTTTTATTTTATTGCCTGACTCCGCCTTAACATAAAAAATATAAATAGATTAGGTTCACAATGTTCACATTAGTCTCCCTCCACCTCCGGCTCCGGTTTCGGATACGGTTTCGGTTTCGCTTTCGGTTTCGCTTTTGGGTTCGCTTTCGGTTTCGGATTCAATCAATCAATCATTTATTTCTAAGAATATGGTACAATATTATAGGTTAGTAAATGGGTTAGTTCAGCATATTCTGCCAACATCGGCGTAGAAATATTGGAGAGAATGGTACCTATAGTTAGTAATTAGTAATGGGTTATTATTAATTAAAATTTATGTGTACATGTCAAATGAAAATAATAATAACAGTATCATCATCATCATCATCATCATTACAGCCGAAAAACGTCCACTGCTGAACATAGGCCTCCCCCAAGTGGGGGGGATTTGCCATAGTCGCCACGCTTGGCAAGCGGGTTGACGACCGCAGTTTGATGGTGATAATGATCGAAGGATGCTGCTGCCCACCCTCCTAATAACAGTATAATCACAATTAATTCAATGTCTAAGTTCTAGGTATATAACTAAACAATCTTATATTGCTCTAGAAAACATCTAACACTATAAAAACGTTTATCTAACAACCAGCCATTTAACTTAGATTTAAACAAATTACCATCCAACATCCTTAATTCTTCGGGTAGACGGTTGTGAATGGCAATACACAGATTCGCTTTCGGTTTAATTAAAACAAATTTGAAAACTCCGGTTTCGGCTTCGGTTCCGATAAAACCACCTCCGCAACATCCCTGCTTTAGAGGCCGGGCCCAATAAAGGGATAGGAGTGCGCGGTTGCTCGGGATATTCAGAAGTGGGTTAAGGCCCATTCAGAGATCTAACGATAATACTGAAGTTTGAGCTTCAAGTAGAATGACACTACATAAAAATTACTGTAGAGTGAAAAAAAAAAAAAAAACAACTGAACAGGATATTGATAAATCCTAAGTATCATCATAAAAATATTCTTTACACAAACGCTTGATGAATTTGGGAATATAGTTTAAAATTCTGAAAAAAATGGAGGTGGTGTACATTAGTAAATACTTTAAATGATTTTTAGTTTGAACAATATAGGTTTTACTGTTTTTGAGTTTTCGCTTAAAAACTGTCTAGCCAAAACAATCGTAAGTGCAGTGACTTCCTATGAAGATACGACTTTTTTAAATTCAATGTATTGAATAGTCATTTTAAATGTGGGCTAGTAGATGTTGGTACGGAACCCTTCATTGTGCGTGGTCCGACACGCACTTGGCCGGTTTTATTGTTCTAACACAATAACCGAACAGATTTTGATAAGTGTTCCAGTGTTCCATCAATTGAAATGTACTAAATGTGATAATCCACATCGAAAGGGACCTTATGGCGGCAGACGCTTACGTTACACCTATTCACTATTTTATTGGAACAGCGGCAATAAAGGCGTAAGTGCCGGCCGCCATAAGGTCCCTTTCGATGTGGATTATCACAAATATTTACGAAATTACACGCAGAGCTTCCGTAGAGAGCGGGGTGGTTAATTGCAAACTCACGTTTTGCCTTAATTTTGACGACCGCTTTAGTCTAGTTAGTAGTGGCCCTGCCTTCGAAGCTGGAGGTTCCGGGTTCGAATCCCGGTCAGGGTATTTATTTGTGTGATGAACACGAATAATGTTCCTGAGTCTTGGATGTTTTCTATGTATTTAAGTATCTATTTATCTATATAAGTATGTATAATGTCACTTAGTACCGAAGGTACAAGCTTTGCTTAGTTTGGGACTAATAAGACTAAGAAACTAATAACAATCGAGATTTGTTAGAGATGTATAAGGTCTCTAAACGTCAAGATAAAAGGTAATAAAGTAGGTACACTAATCATAATAAAATATTTGAACTATATCTATAACACGTCAACATGAAAATAATAAAATCTAATAAATAAATATCCTCAGAAATGTATAAGGAGCGTCAGTCTAAATACAAAATCAAATGAGAACAGAGCACAGTCTCTCATCATGTCAATTCCACTGAACACTAGTACGAAGTTACTAGTCCTTGCAAACATGAACAGACCGGACCCCACAAACAGGTATAACCGGTTATACCTTATTTAAAACCGGTAACGACCCCTGGCTCGAGTTCACAAATTTGGATAATTCGTTGGGCCAACATCATAAAAAGATCTGCAAAAAATCAGAAAAATCAGACAAAATCAGAAGGATTTGACGGAAACTCTGATGTATAAAGTTACTGGATGTATATGGCGCGGGCAATTCCAACACACGATTGTACCAAGGAAGTAAAATTCGCTCAACAGAAAGATGAACCGCGCGATCGCGACAACAGTGACACATATAGTCCCTATTCGTCCCGGTACCACACACCGGGTAGAGTCAGTCCGACCCAGGTCGGGCCTAGCTGACTTTCTTGCTGGACTCTTCTCAGCGACAAAACTCCCAGTAGCTCGATTCCACTCACACCTCAGATTCGGTTGAAATCGCTCAACTAATCTCACTGGAGCGCAAACTCTTAGAGTATTCCAGTGTTCAAAACCACACGCGTGGTCGTGTCGGATGTTTCCCCTGATTTTCCCCAGGCTACTCTCCAACCACGCACTCCTATCGCTTTATTGGGCCCGGCCTATAAAGCCACAGTCAGGTTCAAAAAAAAAAGAAAGATTAATAGATGTGATTCTTGTTGTTCGGTTTCTTAAATTCATTGCCTTAAGTTTGTTGCCTTCAGTTTTCTCCGTTTTCGGGCATCTGCCCTACTCTACCTTGAATCGATCGGTGAGCGGGTAATACATTATCTATTAGCTAATTTTACCTTTGGGGGTCACTTTAGGTTATGGACTAATTTATTTATTCAGAGAACCAACAGCTACTATCATTAGATCAATTTTTGACATACGAGTTTTTTTTTAATACAACGCCGGTGGCAAACAAGCGTACGGTCCACCTGATGGTAAGCGGCCACCGCAGCCTATAGACGCCCGCAACTCCAAAGGAGTCACGTGCGCGTTACAGACCCTTTATAAGATTTGAGGATGCACTGTGTTGACAGCAGAAGGAACACATTTAGATCCCTCGCTCTCAACACAGTGCATCCTCCGGAGCTCTGACAACCTTGCTCACCTCCAGGAACACAACACTACACACTTGTATAGTAAATAATGTTATTATAGCTGTGGTCTTCTGCAAGGCGGAGGTACTTCCCCACTTGGGCTGCTACAAACGATTAAAAAATGATGAGTATGATAAAAAAGCCATTTGCAGGTTCACAACAGTAACAACACAATAACTAAATAATAAATAATAATAAATATTTGTGGACAATCTTACACAAATCAACCTGGTCACAAACTAAGCAAAGCTTGTACTATGGGTACTAGGCAACGATATACATACTTATATAGATAAATATATACTTAAATACATAGAAAACATCCAAGACTCAGGAACAAATATTCGTGTTCATCACACAAATAAATGCCCTGACCGGAATTCGAACCCGGGACCTCCAACTTCGAAGGCAGGTTACGCCGCACAGCTTAGATACCAACCACCACCCATCTATAGCTCCACTACTGTATTTAGGCTTTTATCGACTCGTATCAAGAGCCTATTTTGTCTGCAGTTCCACGAAGCAAGAGGAATTGGGTATTTGGGTCATACTTAGTTGAAAAAACAAAAGTCGTCCCTCCTGTGGTCAATAGTTAACGGCTTATGTGCATGTTAGCTATGTTTTTATTACAGGGATTTATAGAGACACTGTTTGTGCGGTTTACTGGTCTAATCCAAAATTAAGCTTTGTAACCCTTAACTTTTGGTATGTCCAAGACGCCAACCTAAATCCGCGTCGACTAAATCCCGATAAATCGAGATAATTGATTTTTGAAATGAGAACTCAACATCCATTACGCAGAGTTCTATTTTCAAATAACCATTTAGATAACTTGTCGGGTTTGACCACTCACCCTTCGATATGTTAAAATTTGTACCATAGTGTGGTTATAAAGACAGACGTCCATCAAATTATCACAATAAATATTAAATTAGAACTCTCCCACCACTCCCAGTAGCTCGATACACCCAGTACCTTTCCACTCACACCTCAGATTCGTTTGAAACCGCTCAAAAAATCTCACTGGAGTGCAAACTCTTAGAGTATTCCAGTGTTCCAAACCACACTCGTGGTCGTGTCGGAGGTTTTCCCCTGCATTTTCCCCAGGCTACTCTCCAACCGCGCACTCCTATCTATAGCTTTATTGGGACTGATCTATAAAGCCACAGTCAGGTTAAAAAAATGACCGATTTAGATATTTATTCCAGTTATTTGAAAATAGAAAAACGCATACCTACAACATCCACAATAAGGCGCGGAAGGCGTTTTTACATTTCATTTGTTATTATGCGGGTTTAATTTAAGGTCGCTGTCAGAAACAGGGACTATATTCAAAACGCGTACCGAATCGCCTAGGGGCCGGGAGGAAAACTCCGATATTACGCCTGCGTTCCCAATTGGGGTAGGCAATAGCTCGCTTTGCGTCGTTAGCCCGTAAGTAAGGTACTGTTACACATGCTCAAAATTAGCACGTAAAAACAATGTCATTAGTATGCTTAAAATGAGCATGCTTTTGAGTTGTATACATTTGCTTGGGATAAGCATACTACTACCATACTAACTACTAGCATGCTCAATTAAGCAAGAGTGTCCACACTTGCTAATTTTGCTAATACCACGCCCCCCTCCACCCGCGCTGCACGTAGCATGCTCACAAATCGCATGAGCGTCGATTATTGAGCAAACTCGAAGTGAGCATGCGTATTATTAGCAATGTTTCGACACACATACTACTAAGTAGCAATTGCTCAATAATGGCATGCTTTCGTGCTAGTAATCAGCATGTGTAAAGGTACTGTTACACATGCTGATTTCTAGCGTGGTATTAGCAAGATTAGCAAGTGTGGACGCTCTTGCTTAATGAGCATGCTAGTAGTTAGTATGGTAGTAGTATGCTTATCCCAAGCAAATGTATACAACTCAAAAAAGTATGCTCATCTTAAGCATACTAATGAGCTTGCTTTTTACGTGCTAATTTTGAGCATGTGTAACAGTACCTATATACTACTAAGTAGCAATTGCTCTATAGTGGCATGCTTTCGTGCTAGTAATCATCATGTGTGACCGTAGCAGTTAAAATTTTGCTAAATCATCATCTCGTGATTAATATACGATCCTCTTACAACGGTTTAAAATACGTTTAAAACCCTTTAATGTTCCAAACTCAATTTTCTCCGAATACCGAACAAGTCGGGGACGTGTTGCAATCCTTTCAATAAATCTGGGGCCAGGAAGTTCGGCCACGTGACTACACAGTCGCCTCACAGATTTACGCCTATCGATTTACCATCGCCAACCCAAATTAAACCTAAACACGTAACTTTAAAATTCCCTATTGAATGGCACAAGTTCCACGATCAAGGCAGTGTCAACTCGAGGGTACGGAGAAAGTTTGAATTGAGTTTTTATTCGAGGCATTGCTGGAATTAATTTTGGTTTTCTCGTTGAATCGACATGTTGAGTAATAGTCAAATCAGTGGTATTTTGTAAAACTTCAAAGTCTCTCAGGAAAGTGGTAGTCGTATCTATGTAATGTTGTATGTATGTAGTGGTATTGTACCTACTTGTTCCATATACACTTCTAAAAACTGGTTCGAATGTATATGGAACAAGTACAATTAACAACACAAAGGATAAAACCGGCCGAGTGCGTGTCGGACCACGCACAATGAAGGGATCCGTACCAACACCTACTAGTCCTCATTTAAAATTCCTATCCAATACATTGAATCTAAAAAAGTCGTATCTTCATAGGGAACTCACGGCACTTACGACCTTTTGTTTGGACAAGACAGTTTTTAAGCGAAAACTTAAAAACCCTAAAACCTATATGGTTCAACCCACACACACACACTTTCTATGACTTTGACAGCTAAAATCTCCCCAATGGTTGACTTAAATGGACAAGTTTTTTAGAAGCCCCATATCATTTTTAAAGGCCTATCTAACGCTACCTACCCCACACGACTATGTGCGTTGAATTTCCTTCATTGTGCGTGGTCCGACACGCACTTGGCCGGTTTTTTTTTGTGTATCTTTTTATGTGTGTAAATCGACACTCTATAAATACCTCGCGGTTACATTCTATTCATAAATAAATTAGGACGGTATTATCTCGGACCGGTTCATTTTTTAAATTCATTTAGTCCCTTTGAAACGTGAGCTTATATGACTAGTCATTTCATATTTATAACACGAGTGCTATCAATACCTCTGGTATATTCTTTTTCGAAACATAATCGCAAAAGAATCAGTTTGCGTGTATTTATTGTATTAATTCTATGATTTTCTATTTATATATTGTTAGTTGTAAAAACAAAAGTTGTCCACCCGGTGGTCAATGATATATTATATGATATATTGAACCTGGCTGTGGCTATATAGGCCGGGCCCAATAAAGCGATAGGAGCGCGCGGTTGGAGAGTAGTCTGGGGAAAATCCAGGGGAAAAGATCCGACACGACCACGCGTGTGGTTTGGAACACTGGAATACTCTGAGAGTTTGCGCTCCAGTGAGATTGGTTGAGCGGTTTTAACCGAATCTGCGGTGTGAGTGGAATCGAGCTCCGGTGGTCAATAGTTAACGGCTTATGTACATACAAGTTATGTTTTTATTACATGGATTTATAGTTACGGAAACACCGTTTATGCGGGTTACTAGACCAATCCAAAATTAAGCTTTGTGGCCGTTAACTTTTGGTATGTCCACCGAAAAGATGCGAATCTAAATCTGACAATGACCCATTTTTACTGGTATAATTTTTAACATGTGTGAAATACCTAATTATTTCAGATTCTAGTTATAAATTTATAATGGATTGTAATTGCATTTACACGATTTCGTGCCGAAATTATACTTATGTCGTTATGGGGAACATAAAAGCTAATTCAATGAAGGTACTGCTACAGTTACACATGCTGATTACTAGCACGAAAGCATGCCACTATTGAGCAATTGCTACTTAGTAGTATGCGTGTCGAAACATTGCTAATAATGAGCATGCTCACTTCGAGTTTGCCCAAAAATCGACGCTCGTGCGATTTTTAGGCATACTACGCTTGGGATAATCATACTAACTATTAGCATGTTCATTAAGGAAGAGCGTCCACACTTGCTAATCTTGCTAATACCACGCCCCCTTCCACCCGCGCTGCAGGTAGCATGCCCAAAAATCGCACGAGCGTCGATTTTTGAGCAAACTCGAAGTGAGCATGCTCATTATTAGCAATGTTTCGACATACATACTACTAAGTAGCAATTGCTCAGTAGTTGCAAGCTTTCGTGCTAGTAATCAGCATGTGTAATTGTAGCATTTTTGTATAATATACTAGCGACCCGTCCCGGCTTCGCACGAGTGAACTATTTAATGGATGTTATTATACACATAAACCTTCCTCTTCAATCGCTCTATCTATTAAAAAAAACACATTAAAATCCGTTGCGTAGTTATAAAGATTTAAGCATACATAGGGATATAGGGACAAAGAAAGCGACTTTGTTTTATACTATGTAGTGAAGTGCCTGGCTGCCACAATATACCTATTATAAATAATGGTACGAAACAGAGGCTTATAATTTGCTGAATCAACCATGGACCCTGCTCATGTCTCCTGATTTACCCTGTAATACCTTCGCATAAGGCTTGTTCTTCGTAAATAATTGTATATAGCAGTGCCTTTTCGATGAGTTTGCATGACCGTACTCGCTAGCGACTGCGTAAAAATTTGTACGGGCAAAAGTACAGCGCCTCTGGCGGTTACGCAATAGAACTAGGAATCGGCATACTAAATCGTTTGGCAGAGTTCCCATAAGGCTAGCCGCGTTGCCTCGCTGAATGGCAATCAGGGATCGCATACCGGTATGTTCTCCATAGAAAAATACCGGTATTATTACGGTCACCGGTTCATTATTTCGTTTTTAATGGGACAATCTAATAATACGACGTTGTTACCTAAATACATGATTCAGCCCTACGTAAAGAGCAA
Organism: Epiblema foenella; assembly: GCA_963556455.1. NCBI lineage: Eukaryota > Metazoa > Arthropoda > Insecta > Lepidoptera > Tortricidae > Epiblema > Epiblema foenella. Next base: position 47,085,664 of record OY747095.1, read on the forward strand.
AATATAATCGAAAATATTGGGGTAATTCAGGGTTTTAAAAAAATACTAGTATCGGTCCCTGATGGCAATGCCGATTCGCTGAGCGAGGAACGAGCCAGCCCTACGGTCACCCGAGGACCGGATAAGCAAATACTTAACTTAATCTTTCGAAAAGTTTAATTGTATCCGGTTCCCACGGACTCAGGGACGTGGTTTTCCTCTAGTTCAAAGTGGCTTACGTATATCCTCCTGAGACCCACCATACAAATAAAAATACAATCGAATTTGAACCTAACAGTTCCGATTACAAATTTGAATTTTATTTTATGTCAAATCAATCAAACCAAAACAAATGCAACTCTATCACTTCAAAATTTAACTTATTTTCCGTTGACCATATTTTGTCCTTTATATAGGATGCGGGGTCTTAGGAGGCTATACTCTACATACTATCTATCTCTTACATACTTGCATGGTATTAAGAAGTATGTCTCACATTTCTTATGACCTCAGTCGCCAGTTTGATTTGCGGGTACTATAGCGTTTTTCCAACCCGGGCTCGACTTTGGTATCTAAAACCAAGATTTGGCGTAGGTACTAGTTTTTACGGAAGCGACTTCTATCTGAGGTTCTTTGTATTGGAACGATCGTCATTTACTATGGCGCTCGTGGTCAGTGACGTCACTAATCTGTCGCGCTCTCTCTCTAACCAGCAACATTAAAACGGTTGTAGCTTCGTTATTTTTTGAGATATTTGAATAGGATTTTCACCATGTAGCATATTTTTTGCCTTGTTTCTACTGGATTAGTCTTATGTAGTAGTCAAATTTTGAGTCCCTATTTCTATAAAAATGTCATTGGATTATGAACCTTACTGTTAGGACGGTAAAATAGCTTTTCGAATGAATTACTTTGATGCAACTCGGCTAACTGAATGATTTCAAGTTATACCTAAACAGTTGACGGTCAAACCGGTTTCTCTTGTCAATGGGTAGAACGCGTAAGTGCCCAGAAATTAGTTTCTTTTGACGTTATCACGTAAAATTTTCGTCCGTAAACCGACTTTACAAGCAACCACTTTTTTTTTAATTAGGCTTAGGAGGCCTTATAAGTTTCAAAATATTTTGATTTCAAATTATGACAAATGTATTGATTATACCAATAAAGTTATTAAAGGCTACGATACTTTTATCAAAGTTTTAGATAGTAACATAGCAATTTTTTGATTTTATTGTGTGTACTAGAATTTAAGCGGAAAAAAACAAGTTTTTAGCTTGGAAATGGTCGATTTGGAGTGATGTTTGAAACGATATTTCATATTGAAATATGCAAAAATTACATTTAAAGTTTGTGACATAAGGTCGCAATAGTCCTGTTCTAGATAGTAACATTGAGAAAATGTCTAGATCCGTGTCAATTCAAATAGAAAATGGCGTAAATATATGAGCGTTTTTATAACTTATCGTGAATGGATGTTGTCTGTGGGTCCGCTCCGTCCCTCACACTCATATAGTGAATAACACGAGAGTGAAAGGAAAGTTCGGAGTACAGGCTCTGTTCATGTTTGCAAGGACTAGTAACTTCGTATTAGTGTTCAGTGGAATTGAGATGATGAGAGACTTCGCTCTCTTCTTATTTGATTTTATTTTTAGACTGACGCTCAGAGACCTTATACATCTCTGAGGACATTTAAAGAGACACGCTTATGCCTTTCCCGCAAGACAAAACGGGATGCAACACTCTTCGGAAATGATTTTTTTACACAAATCTCGGTAAACATCTGACTGTGTATAGTTTTATTAAATTTCCTCTTGGCAGAGTTGAGATGCGGTAAAATACCATCATTTTAACTTAATTGTATGTCGTTTAATAATACGTTGTTTTAGTAGGCTGAGTAAAAAAAGGAAAATAAAGCCTCATTTTTGGATTTTATTCTTTCGAGAAAATTTTAAGCAATCATGTTTGGACTATTGTCAGAAACACAGTCATATAGTCAAGAATCATATATCTGAGAATCAATCCTTATTGTTTCCTCGTTTGGTCAGAACAGCGTTTCAAAGAACGCGATATTTCTCAATGCACGGCCTTAAGGGCCACGTATTGGCCCTAAACATGTCAAACTATACTCGACCTTAAAAACGTGAGTGACCCGTTTACCATATTTCAATAAGTTAAATATTAATGAAACAGGCAGTTTGACAGTGATAAGTGATAGCACTGTAATTAATATTCCAATTAAGCCTCCAAGTAGTACTAATTAAATATTGCTGTCACCCCTATTGCAATTTACAACGCAAACAACTGCGATTCAAAAAGTTGTTACATAACAAGTATTTTTACCTAGTATTTCAATATTATGAATTCCTAGAGTCCGACCACGCTAAATCTGCAAGGAATAATTTGGCAACACTGTGCGTTATACGTGATATTTAATGTGACGTTTGAGGTAGTGTTGCCAAATTATTTCAATGCCGAGTTAGCGTGGTCGGACTCTAATGCTACAGTTACACATGCTGATTAGTAGCACGAAAGCATGCCACTATTGAGCAATTGCTACTTAGTAGTATGTGTGTCGAAACATTGCTAATAATGAGCATGCTCACTTCGAGTTTGCTCAAAAATCGACGCTCGTGCGATTTTTGGGCATGCTACCTGCAGAGCGGGTGGAAGGGGGTCTGGTATTAGCAAGATTAGTAAGTGTGGACGCTCTCGCTTAATGAGAATGCTAGTAGTTAGTATGGTAGTAGTATGCTTATCCCAAGCAAATGTATGCAACTCAAAAGCATGCTCATCTTAAGCGTACTAATGAGCATGCTTTTTACGTGCTAATTTTAAGCATGTGTAACAGTACCTTTAAGTCTGAGGGGCTACCGCGAACCACAAACGAAGTTTTTTTATTTTTATTTTTTTATATTCTTATAAGTACAACTACATCATATATATTACATTTCACTTAAAGCTAGTAATTTAGGAGGTATTTATTCTGATATATACAACAATTACGGCAGTACATGGGTAGATCAACTATTCTTTGTTGCTTGTTACCATGGTTACGTCTCCTGAGTCACTCTTTAAAACTGTGATTTTATAGGGTTTAAATCCACCAAAAATGAGTTTTAGCAATAAGTATAAATCTATTTGGAAATGGGTCATCTCCTAAGGATGCTTGATATCCATATTATAAAAAAATTTCTAAGAAACATGGTTACTGTTGTCTCCTCGCTGACGGGACAGAATAACAACAAGAAAAAGTTGATTGACCCACATAACATTTGCTACGCTTGTGGCAGTGAGATCAATAAAGGTTATTTAATGTATACAATAAGACAACAACATTTAGGTACAAGATATGAGATAAACTCTTAAACTAACATTAACATTAACATTAACAGAATTTGTATATGGCGCACGGTTAACGGTTACAGAATTATTTGGGTTTTGGCAATAATGTCGATTTAAACTTAGGTAGACGGTCGTGGAAGATGTCGATTGAATTATTTGTTTTCCCTCTCTGTCGCACTTGCAAGTTAGCACATAAGTGCAACAGAAAGGGAAAACTTCGTATGTGGTTCGCGGTAGCAGCTCTAATGACAGCAGAGATTTATTTAAAACTTTTATATGGCAACTATAATATCAACGTCAAATGTGTCAAACGTCACTCAGTTGCCGTGTCAATGGAGACAAATATTGCTTGATCCTTTGCGGGTCAGAAACAGGATACAGCAAATCGTATCATAGCATTATTCCGTTTGAATTGCTACTCCCATAACAGACTGGGAGAATTTACATACATACATAAACTTGCGTCTGTATTCGCAAAAGGGGTAGGCAGAGGCAGAGCACATATAATTTAAATACAGTGCCAGAGAATATGCATCTTTTTTTATACAACGGTGGCAAACAAGCGTACGGTCCACCTGATGGTAAGCGGCCACCGCAGCCTACAGACGCTCGGAATTCCAAAGGAGTCACGTGTGCGTTGCCGACCCTTTATAAGATTTGAGGATGCACTGTGTTTTCATGATGCCATCAAACGATCTGGCTTACCTAAATGGACACGATGGCTGCGTGTTTTCCTATGCTGACGACACTGTAATAGTCTTTAATGACAGTAATTGGGAGGCAGTTTATGCTAAGGCAGAGAAAGGGCTTAATTTAATATATGCCTGGCTCAAACATAATATGCTCACGCTAAATGCCGCAAAAACAAATTACATGTGCTTCTCCAGGTATGACAAGACGCAGCCATCACAAAACTACAAGTTAAAAATACATATCTGTAACCAAGCTAACCCTGTAAACTGTGACTGTACAGCTATCAACAAAGTCCCTACAACTAAATATCTAGGCGTAATTCTAGACCAGAGACTTTCATGGAACGATCACATTGAGCACCTAAATGGACGCATTAGAAAGCTGATATGGGTCTTTAAACTCCTCAGGCAAGTGGCCCCCGTTAAACTCCTAAAACAACTATACACTACTCTAGCACAATCGATTATGACCTACTGCATATCTAGTTGGGGTGGTGCCAGTAAAACAAAATTCCTAGAGGTAGAGAGAGCCCAAAGATGCTTACTTAAAGTTACATTCTCAAAACCATTTATGTATCCCACCACGGAGCTTTACAAGGATTGTAATCTGTTGTCCATGAGGAAACTCTATATTGTAAGTTCTATTGTAAGATTGCATAAAACCCTTACCTATGACCCAAACACACAAAATCGAAGAAGAAAACACATTGTAGCTCCTGTCCCAGTCTGCAGGTCCCGCTATGCTAGCAAACAATTTGCCATTCAGTCAGCTCGATTATACAATCGTATAAATAAGACTATCAATATTTATCCGCTTCAAACTTACCATTGTAAACTTACCTTAGTTGATTGGTTAAAAAACCTAACTTATGATGAAACAGAGGCATTATTATCTTTCACATCATAATTTTGTAAATCCTTCTCTGTAAAAGTACATCCATACACAAAACTACACACACATTACACACACGCACTCACGCACACACACACACACGCATGCACGCACACACACACACACACACACACACACACACACACACACACACACACACACACACACACCACACACACACACACACACACACACATACACACACACACACACATTAAATATAGATTATTATACACGATTAAAATAAGATAAATCTGTAACTGCTTAAGCGTCAAAATGTTTATTATGGTTGATTGTCCACTTCTTACTGTTTGGAAGAGCGGTGTCTCCTGACACAAGCAAAATTACTTGCTTAATAGGAGGCTCCAACCTTTTCTATTATTGTTAAAAATCTTAAAAAACCGAAATAAACTTTTTTCATTTTCATTTTCATTTTCATTTTCATTCGAACCAGTTTTTGGAGAGGAACAAATGTGTGTATAGAACAAGTAAAGTAAAGTAAAGTAAAGTAAAAGTTTATTTCATAAGTACGTACAAGAAGTGTTAGCCTGATTTTACAACATAGTTTTCAACATAGTTTGCAGTACTTTAAAATGAGTTCTTGAACATCTTATATTGGCTCCTGCACTAGGCGTAGCCTGTCTCGCAGGTAACCAACTCGAATATGGACATGCAAAAAATTATCGCGCTAGAGTTAACAATTGGAGAGAGGAACTTATACATTAAACTGATATTATAATATGCTTTAATTAAATTACAGATCTTAAATAGTGTATTACTAATACTAATTCATTAAAATTATATATGTGTGTGCGTGTGTGTGTGTGTGCGTGCGTGCGGGCGTGTGAGTGTGTGTGTGTGTGTGTGTGTGGGCGCGCGTGTGTGTGTGTGCATGTGTGTGTGTGTGTGTGTGTGTGTGTGTGTGTGTGTGTGTGTGTGTGTGTGTGTGTGTCTGTGTGTAAGTTTTATGTGTAGGTAAATACTTTCGTCCAGCTGTTCACTCTAATTAAGTCTTCAATGTCTTCATAGTTCAGATTACTGAGCCATTTTCGAACCGTTTGTGATACTTCTTTGATAGAGCATTGTTTTAAGGAGATTTTTGAACTTACTTTATTGTAAACATACGGCTGAAGGAAACTTACGAACCTCTTAGCAAAAACGGTCTTAGTCGTGGGGACGGGAATTTTATATTTACGTTTTTGAAGTATGTGCATTAAGTCGGGAGACTTCAAGAACTGTGCATGTTCCTTCATGACTACACGCAAGACAAACATACAACAGTATAAGAACAACACAAAAAACAGAGATAGATTTCAATGTACAGCATAAAATCCAAGCGTTTAAAACTCCCCCAAAACTCCCAGGATATTAATGGGGGCTATCGCGTATGAATTCGCCGCTAGAGGCGCTAGTGTAGCGCGAGGTCCCCGAAATGTCAAGTGTCACTCTTTGTGGTTGCGGTACGCGGGTTAATATCTAATTGGAACAATATGGTGAGTATTTTGCAAGACCTGAGCTTTATTTATTATGGCAAATATGAGTTACGGGTCAATGACTGTCAGTGCTTTGAGACAGTTTTGTCTTTGGGAAACTTATTTCCTCCTTTTTTTCCGAACAAAACGGGACTGCGTTACAATGCGGGAGGTTCGATATTTTTACGGTACGTTTTTAAGGTTTTAAACCTTCGTTCTCATGCCCATAATAACCAATAATAATTTTTGACAACTGGACCTTACTCGACAGTGGCGCCAACTGGTGAGCATAAAAACGATAACTAACAGGACCGAATAAAACTAAGAATAGGCATACTAAATCGTTTACGCAGTCGCTAGCGAGTACAGTCATACAAACTCATGGTAAAGGCACTGTGCCATTATTATTTGTCGCATTACACACAGTGTTGCACCACGTCGATATTTTTAATTTGCCGCTCTTTTCTAGTCTCAGATTTCATTAGCCAGTATCTACCTAGTATGCTAATAAGTATTTATACGTAGTATCATTATCTAGTATATCACCGAGTATTTGTCGTTTAGGAGTCATAATGGAACCTAATGTATCTGCCGGTGACACGCTGTGTTCTAATTACTCGGCCCGGCTGAATACCCGTACGCAATTAGTAGTGAAAGGTATGGTTCGACCTTGTTAATAAATAATAGAGGGACATTGCATACTTTAATAACTAGAGTTAGAGAGACGACGATACACAAAAACAGTTTTCCGTGCTTAGCTCATAATTTATATCCATAACATTGTACTTTGTACATGTTAGATTTATCATCATCAGCTGTTACCACCATATTTGACGATGACCGGCCTTCCAAACCACACGCGTGGTCGTGCCGGAGGTTTTCCCCTGTATTTTCCCCAGGCTACTCTCCAACCGCGCACTCCTATCACTTTATTGGGCCCGGCCTATAAAGCCACAGTCAAGTACAAAAAAAAAGCAATAGTATTCGATAACTGACACGAATGAGGGATATAACAATGAATCGGTTGAACTGCGATTGTGCCAATCACTACGTGCCATATGACGTCACAAAAATGGCGGCTCTCGCTTTCGAGCGGATATTGAAACTGCATATTGTTTTAGTATTCATCGATTCCATAAAATTCCACGTGGTAATTGAAACGTACGGATTAATATAGGCTACTTTTCAAAAATACATGTATGCACAGAGCTCCCGTAGAGAGGGGGACGGTTAATTGCAAACTCACGCGTGTTAGAGAGGGTTATTTGCATTGGAATGAGGGCTATCGCGTTTGAGTTCGCCGCTAGAGGCGCTAGTGTAGCGTGATGTCTCTGAAATGTCAAATGTCACTCTTTGTTGTTGCACTACGCGGGTTAATATCTAATTGGAACAATTATGTTGAGTATTTTGCAATACCTGAGCTTGATTACGGCAAATATGAGTTACGGGTCAATGACTGTCAGTGTTGTCAGTTTTGTATTTCGGAAACTTATTTCCTTTCTTTTTCCGAACAAAACGGGACCGCGCTACAATGCGCGATGTTCGATATTTTTACGGTACGGTTTTAAGGTATTAAATATGATTTAAACGTAAACTTCGTTCTCATGCCCATAATAACCAATAACAATTTTTGACAGCTGGACCTTATTCGACAGTGGCGCTAACTGGTGAGCACAAAAACGATAGCCCTCATTGCCTTGCCTTAAGGCTCGACCGTCTAAATGTGGTCTCGCTCGCTCAGCTGTATTAGCTCAATATGCTGTCTCACCGACGCGCCGTCGGTACCGGCGTTACTAACAGCATAAAACATGTTTTATTGTTATAAAGGATAATCCTAATACTAATAATATTATAAACGTGAAAGTTTGTGCGGATGGATGTACGTTCCACTTAATCTCAAAAACTACTGAACGGATCTCTATGAAACTTTCCAGTATTGTAGCTTGGACATCAGAATAGGACATAGGCTACCTTTTATCCGCGGGTAACACCGCAGGGCGCTGCTAGTAATATTATAAACGTGAAAGTTTGTGCGGATGGATGTACGTTCCGCTTAATCTCAAAAACTACTGAACGGATCTCTATGAAACTTTCCAGTATTGTACTTAGACATCAGAATAGGACATAGGCTACCTTTTATCCGCGGGTAACACCGCAGGCCGCTAGTTCATTATAAATCTAACATGTACAAACGTCAACACAGTTATCTTACCTTTGTTGACACTTATTGAAATGAGCATAAAGTGCATAATGGCCAGTTAACTTACACCTCAGATTCGGTTGAAACCGCTCAACCAATCTCACTGGAGCGCAAACTCTTAGAGTATTCGAGTGTTCCAAACCACACGCGTGGTCGTGCCGGAGGTTTTCCCCTGTATTTTCCCCAGGCTACTCTCCAACCGCGCACTCCTATCGCTTTATTGGGCCCGGCCTATAAAGCCACAGTCAGGTTCAAAAAAAAAGGCCGGTTAACTGTATTGCCGATGGTGAAGTTATAACCGACAATAAGTTATTCCATCAGCGTATTTTATCAATACTTATTTATAGGTACAAGGTCGGTTATCAAGTTCGGAAACTTTTTCTTGTTGTTCTGTCCCGGTAAGCCAAACGGTTTTAATAGTGACAGAGTTATTGAAATATAAATAACGGGTCACTAACATGTTTTAGGTAGAATATTACTTGATATAGGGAACTCACGGCACTTAAGACCTTTTGTTTGTGCAAGACAGTTTAGAAGCGAAAACTCAAAAACCGTAAAACCTATGTTCTTCAAACTAAAAATCGTTGAAAGTATTTACTAATGCACACCACCTCAATTTATTTCAGAATTTTAAACTGTATAGTTTGGAAATTAGAGGGGGGGGGACACACTTTCTATGACTTTGACAGCTAATATCTCACCAACGGTTGACTTAAATGGACAAGTTTTTTAAAAACAATCATGTCATTTTTAAAGGCTTTCCATCGATACCCCACAACTATGTGCGTTGAATTTTTTTTTCATCCACCGGTTACATGCATGGAGCGCCCCCCAAATTTAATATTTTTTTGTAATTTCACATCACTTTTATGTAGCGGTTCATAGAATACACCTTCCTACCAAATTTCATAATTGTAGTGCTTATAGTCTCCGAGTATATCGGCTGTGACATACGGACGGATGGACGGACGGACGGACAGACATGACGAATCTATAAGGGTCCCGTTTTTGCCATTTTGGCTGCAGAACCCTAAAAATGGTATCATTTATGTAAAAAAAGAAGTAAATCGGCCGCAAGAAAGTTATTTTTATGATTTAGAATAAAGGAAACATTGAAAAATTTAGGCACCGAGCAGGATTCGAACCTGCGACCTCCCGGCACTCGCGGCCAGTCGCTCTAGCCAACTGAGCTATTAAAAAAACAAAAAAAAACAAAGAATGTTTTCAGAACATTCCTGCAAAATGAAAGTTATCGTTTAAAAAAGAAAATGTTTTTATAAGTACAAAAAAAAATGACCTTAATTTAAAGTTACATATTACTACACGTTTTAATCTGTCACAGTTAGTTAGTTTTTTGTTAAGTGTTGTTGGGCCGTTCTACTTTTTGCACATTGCTATATATATAACGATATTACATATTTAAGTTTAATTTAGAAGCGAGCTTAATTTTACATACATTGTATATTGCTTTGAAAAAACGTTTCTTACGCCGCTTCTTCTCGAGGCAGAGATTTATTTTACGAACCGGTGGTAGTGTTTTTACATTCATTTCGCTAAAATTTGTTTGCTCTAAGATATATTTCATTTCGACATTTTACGTTTATTAAAACTGGCCCTAAACATTTTAGTTAAGTTTTATTAATAGCATTAGAATACAGTATGAAATATTAGCGCAATAACGCCTACTGGTTACGAGTATAACGTTTAATGTTCATTATAGCACCCAATTTGTAACTGAAGGATGAGAAGTTACGGGCGGCATTAACATAAAGTTACGGATCAGAGAGGTATGGCCCGAACTCGTAGTTAATAATGCGTCTCGCTCTAAATCTCGGCGCCATTATCGATGGACGGAAGGGTACGTATCCGCAGTGTAATATTTCATTACAGTATAGTATTCTGTAATATAATATTTTTATCTACACCCATACAGTAAATTTTTATGTGCTCAAAAAGTGTAGGTAAGGACCAACTTTACAATATCGCGCCGGTCCGGGGCGGAGATGGACATAACAGCATCAAAAACGGCATTACGATACAGGCTCGTGCTCAAAAAGACTTCAACGAGCTCACGAACTCGAACTCCTGCACTTTCAACGCAATGGTGCCTCAACACATGAAAGAGAATTTAATGTATGGATGTAGATAAAGTAGTGTATACAACTGTACATAATTAGGCATTAAAACACTCGAGTGTTCCTATTATGAAACTTGCTGACGCTCGTTTCATAAAACCGCACTCGTGTTTTAAGACCTCTCATTATGTGTCAGTTGCATAAACTACTATTAACGGGTCGCAGTGTTCCTGTTCATTTAATAGCTGAAGAAGTAAAGATTTTGATAGGGAGCATCTACTCGCTCGTCGACGCAAATGTAGACCAAAGAGTTGGCAGCTTCCTCGCACAACGTTTAAGCATAGCCATACAGCGAGGCAATGCTGCCAGCGTCTTTGGTACGATGCCACGGGGGCCCTTTTTAGATATAATTTAATTACTTTTAATTACAGCGGTGTTTTATTTAACTTATGGCAATTATTTCGAACCGTGAGATCTTTTAGTGGACAGTACCGCTGCCAGTTTTGTTGCGTTTTTAGCGCCACTCAGGGGTCACGTGTGGGGTAGCGGGTACTCCCTACGGACGTGGTGTCAAGTGACTGTAACTTGACTGTAAGAAGTTCTCAAGCCGCCCGGAGGTCTCTAACTTGGCTCGACGACTGTTATCATAGACAGCATAAGTTATTATAGACCCATCGCAGCGCCCTTTAAACAAACGTGACCAACTGTGACAAGGATTGGGACGGTAAAAAATCATGAAATTAGTGTGACGTATTTTATGGATCACCCCTAATGTCCAACAAATTTAATCATCATCATCATCATCATCCTAGCGTTATCCCGGTACAGTTGCATCCTAAAGGATGCTCGGGGTCCGCTACCCAATCTCAAAAATTAGCATAGGCACTAGTTTTTACGGAAGCGACCTTCCAACCCGAGGGACTGGGCTTGTCAAGTGAAATGAAACGAAATGAAATGAAATCATTTATTCTTCAATTTAGGCATGTTACATGCACTTATGAATGTCAAAAAACTACCACCAAGTGAATGGGCAACTTGACTGTTAGAAGTTCTCGAGCCGCCCGAAGGCCTCTAACTTGACTTAAATACTTCTATCATAGACAGCAGCCGGGATCAACGGCTTAACGTGCCTTCCAAAGCACGGGAGCGCTCAGTTAATAAATAAACAATAGAGGACAATCTTACACAAATCGAACTAGCCCCACAGTAAGCTCAAGAAGGCTTGTGTTATGGGTACTAGACGACGATATATTTAATAGATATAAATACTTAAATACATAGAAAACATCCAAGACTCAGAAACAAATATTCATGCTCATAACACAAATATTTGCCCTGACCAAGATTCGAACCCAGGACCGTCAGGTGCACTACCCACTAGGTCGCCGGTCGTTAATAACCACTCAAAGCGGTCACCCATCCAATAACTGACCTGGGCCGACGTTGCTTAACTTCTCATACCGGTACGCGGCGCCGCGGGTCCACGAGCGCTCCCAATGTCCAACAATTTTAGTATTTTTTATAGATTAGTAAATAAAAAGAATATATTTTTACTGTTGCTAATACCGTGTTATGCTGAGACACTATATTGATAGTTACCGAAGGTAGGCGTGAAAGGCGACCCCGTCTCTTATTGACATACTATTTTGTATCGGTGAGCTCAGCCTATGCACTCCAAATTTAGAATGAAGGAAAATTTAAAAATTTAGGCACCGAGCAGGATTCGAACCTGCGACCTCCCGGCACTCGCGGCCAGTCGCTCTAGCCAACTGAGCTATAGGTGCAATCACTACCCAGTTCTAAATTCATCAACGGTTCCTTCGTATTAAGCAGTACCGCTGCTAACGTAAACTATTCTTTTTATACAAACGCCTTAAGGGAGGCGTACAGCGACATCTACCAGAAAACTCATGCTTCATTAACGGCACTAACGTCTCAAATCATATTGAGAATCGTCAGTTACGATGCGCCATCCCATACCCAAATTTAGAATGAAGGAAAGATTGAAAAATTTAGGCACCGAGCAGGATTCGAACCTGCGACCTCTCGGCACTCGCGGCCTGTCGCTCTAGCCAACTGAGCTATAGGTGCAATCACTACCCAGTTCTAAATTCATCAACGGTTCCTTCGTATTAAGCAGTACCGCTGCTAACTTAAACTATTCTTTTTATACAAACGCCTTAATGCACTCCACTATAAATAGTCTATATCGTAGGTTGACCTGGACGCTGAAGGCTCGGGTCCTTAGAAGGATAGACGCATAGGTTTCCACCTCAGATTCGGTTGAAACCACTCAACCAATCTCACTGGAGCGCAAACTCTTAGAGTATTCCAGTGTTCCAAACCACACGCGTGGTCGTGCCGGAGGTTTTCCCCTAGATTTTCCCCAGACTACTCTACAACCGCGCACTCCTATCGCTTTATTGGGCCCGGCCTATAAAGCCACAGTCAGGTTCAAAAAAAAGCATAGGATTCGCCGGAAGATCAGCGCCAGCTCCCTGAGTCGGCATTACGCTGAGGCGAAACCTTTTTGTGGCGTTTCCTTGTTTTTTTTTTTAATTACATTTATTTATTTATATTTTATGTTTGTATCGTCACGAATAAATGTTTTTCTTTCTTTCTTTCTTTCGAGATGTGGTGCGTGCGAAGAATGCTCCGGATATCCTGGTTTCGCACTAACGAGTCTATCTTATAGGAGCTCAATATAACAACTAGACTTTTTTTAATACAACGCCGGTGGCAAACAAGCGTACGGTCCATCTGATGGTAACCGGCCACCGCAGCCTATAGACGCCCAAAGGCACATACGCGTCGCCGACCCTTTATAAAATTTGAGAATGCATTGTGTTGACAGTGACAGCAGAAGGGACAAATTTAGGTCCCTCGCTCTTAACACAGTGCATCCTCGGGACCTTGGGCGAGCTGCTGCCGAGAACAGTCCTTCTGAGCGGGGGGGGGGCAGAGTGGCGTGATAGGTTTGCGAGGAGTTCGGGAAGGAGCTCGAAAAGACAGGAGGGCTAATAGTTGCGGACAATTTATATGATTATTAATGAGCTTATATGAAAAAATTGCATCCGCAACTTTCACCCGCGTTTCTATTGATACAAATACAAATATAAATTCTTTATTTGCTTCAACACGGTTACAAAGATCTTATATTTAGAAAGTTCATGCGTATTCAACCTGCATGCAGGTGTGCAAATTTTATCAGTCATATTTCTAATTTAATAGAAGTCAAATGTATTACAATATCAAATATTTATTGTATCATATTATATATTAGCTTTTAGCGCGTCAAATATTCATTAATATTGTAGAAACAATTTTCCTGTAGCCATTTAGTCAATTTACTTTTAAATAACATCTCATTTTCTAGTTTAATATTAATAGGTAGTTTATTATACAAGACTATGCACATGTTATAACAATTTTTCTTATAAATAGAGGTGTGGCAAGGAGGCTGATATAATGAAAGAAGATCTTGAATGAAAGAGCTGTTCTATCTGCTAAGGTAAAGGGCTCCATTGATTTATTTGGGACCCGTTCGGTTAGATTTATATCGCAGCCTATGACCTTACAACAAGGACACCTGGAAGCCGATTCGATTATCCTAAATAACTAGTTAACAGAAGAAGATCGACTGATATTAAGCATCAGGGTTCGTTACCGGTATTATTACTACCGGTTTTAAATAAGGTAAAACAAAAAATAAATAAATAAAACTAACAATTTAAGTGTTATGTCTTTAATGATGCTCTGTAGGTATCGTAACTCTTTAAATAAATTAATTTTTAATAAATTAATTAATTTAAGTAAATTATCAATTCTTAGCATATTGTGTTATTTTGAAATTTCGTTTTTTGGTCTGAGCAACAGATTTTGTATTAGTTGCGTAAATTATCAATTCTTAGCATATTGTGTTATTTTGAAGTTTCGTTTTTTGGTCTGAGCAACAGATTTTGTATTAGTCAGTAGTGGAAACTGTTTGGCTAATGTTATGTTTATTATGATTAACTTGATGTAATATTTTTGCCTGTTTGTTTCCCAAATAAATAAATAAATAAATATACGGTGCCGATTCGATTATCCTCAATAACTAGTTAACAGAAGAAGATCGAGGACTGATATTAAGCATCAGGGTTCGTTACCGGTATTATTACTACCGGTTTTAAATAAGGTATAACCGGTGCCGATTCGATTATCCTAAATAACTAGTTAACAGAAGAGATCGAGGACTGATATTAAGCATCAGGGTTCGTTACCGGTATTATTACTACCGGTTTTAAATAAGGTATAACCGGTGCCGATTCGATTATCCTCAATAACTAGTTAACAGAAGAAGATCGAGGACTGATATTAAGCATCAGGGTTCGTTACCGGTATTATTACTACCGGTTTTAAATAAGGTATAACCGGTGCCGATTCGATTATCCTCAATAACTAGTTAACAGAAGAAGATCGAGGACTGATATTAAGCATCAGGGTTCGTTACCGGTATTATTACTACCGGTTTTAAATAAGGTATAACCGGTGCCGATTCGATTATCCTCAATAACTAGTTAACAGAAGAGATCGAGGACTGATATTAAGCATCAGGGTTCGTTACCGGTATTATTACTACCGGTTTTAAATAAGGTATAACCGGTGCCGATCCGATTATCCTCAATAACTAGTTAACAGAAGAAGATCGGGGACTGATATTAAGCATCAGGGTTCGTTACCGGTATTATTACTACCGGTTTTAAATAAGGTATAACCGGTGCCGATCCGATTATCCTCAATAACTAGTTAACAGAAGGAGATCGGGGACTGATATTAAGCATCAGGGTTCATTACCGGTATTATTACTACCGGTTTTAAATAAGGTATAACCTGTTATAATTGCATTTCGCTATTTAAATCGCTAATGCTCTGATTATTCAAATATATTAGCGGTTTCGCCAATTGACAACAATACCTTTATTTGACACAAACGGTTATCGATTATTCAATACTTCGCTACATTAGTATAAAACTTGCTTTGCGCTGTCTGTCTGTTTATGTATGCTTAGATCTTTAAAACTACACAACGGTTTTTGATATGTTTTTTTAATACATACAGTGATTCAAGCGGCAGGTTTATGTCAGCATTGCATTCGTGCGAAGCCGGGGCGGGTCGCTAGTTGAGTCATACGCGGATTTAGGTTCGCGTCTTTTCTGTGGACACACCAAAAGTTAAGGGCTACAAAGCTTAATATTGGATTGCACCAGTAACCCGCATAAACAGTGTCTCCGTTTCTATAAATCCCTGTAATAAAAACATAGCTAACATGCACATAAGCCGTTAACTATTGACCACAGGAGGGACGACTTTTGTTTTTTCAACTAAGTATGACCCAGTTATACATATTTGCAAGAGCCAAATCTTGAGAAAAAATGACTTCTTACTTTTTTACGGATTATTCAAACATGGTCCAAAAGCTGACACCACCTGACGCCCTGCGCCCTTATGTTTTTGCACACATTCAGTAGCTAAATTAAAAAATGTTAACACCACTGATTATTATAATTACGAATTGAAACGGGATATTTACCATGTATATTTGTATTTTTGAGTTCCCGATATTTCGGCACTGTTGCAAGCGCCATTATCAAGGATTAACTGACGAGCTGCGAGTTTTAAAACTCGAATACAAATATACATGGTAAATATCCCGTTTCAAATCGTAATTCTAATGTAAATGACCATGTAAGCTTGAAACCACTGATGATTGTTCTCTCTTCATGTAGCAAATTACTACTTTATTTCACTTACACGGTACAGGCTAATTTGGTTTTTTATCCAAACACGCGCCTTTTATTTTGGGATTATTTTACAATGTAATCACAAACATACGGAATATATGAGTATTCATTATTATGTCATTGAATGACATAAAATACTACAATCAAACAAATGATACCACAGATTACTGAGAAGATAATACGTGGTGTAAATAATGATAGGTAATCAAAGACCAAAGAGATTATAATCACCAGTGCTGCCAGGGCCCTTAGGACGAAAATTACGTTTCTTTTCTTGAAAAGTTACATTTTTGATGGAAAAGTTACATTTTTTTATATTTTTCATAATTATTTTCGTAACTTTCGATTTTAAGAAATGAGTAGCCACATACAACTATAATTCGGCGAGTTCGGCGACAGAATTACGCCAATCTGATGGGCGGTATCTCGAATGTCATACATAGTTGCAACAGACGGGCAGACTGAGGCGTACCATGTAGGTTCTTTTGTCACCTTTTCTGTATGAAAGCCTATAAATTGTCTCGCTTGGTCCCAGTTAGATATAATTGACCTTTATTTTTAAATAGAGTTTCATTATTCTCAAAAGTTACAAAAAAAACCTTTACAACTGAAGTTACTTACATGTTACGCGAGCCGGTCAAAAGTTACGAAAAATGTAAGAAATGTAACCATCTGGCAACACTGATAATCACTATACGTTTTAATCAAAGAGCATAGCCCGGTTTGTTCATGTTTGCAAGGACTAGTAACTTCGTATTAGTGTTCAGTGGATTGACATGATGAGAGACTTCGCTCTGTTCTCATTTGATTTTATTTTCGGACTGACGCTCAGAGACCTTATACACCTCTGAGGATATTTATTTATTAGAGTTTATTATTTGCATGTTGACGCTTAGAGATGGATCCTGTTGGAATTGCTGTGTATATACACCCTTTCATATGCATATGTCTATGCCTAGTTAAGAAAACTATATGTTGTCTATGCTCGAATGTTCGCTCCTCTTCTTCTCAACTACCTTGTCGTGTACACACGTTTGTCGCAAGTATAAAATATAATAACACAAGTCTGTCTTCTAACATGAGTTTTATCTGCTCTACCAACCACTCCCGCTCCTCTCTCGTCCACTGCTTCTGCCTGTCTAACAGATCTCACAGTATTTTATTATAATTAGTACACCTTATTACTTTTTATCTTGACGCTTAGCGACCTTATACATCTCTGAGGATATTTATTTGTTAGATTTTTTATTTTCATGTTGACGCTTAGAGATATATCTCACAATATTTTAATATGATTAGTGTACCTTATTATTTTTTATATTGAGGTTTAGAGACCTTATACATCTATAACAAATCTGGATTGTTATTAGTTTCTTTATATTTTGATTGTTATAGATTGTTATAGATTTTGACTTGAGAAATGCCTTTGAGGCCTATTTGCAGAATAAATGTATTGGTTTTGATTTTGCATAAAGATTCGTTGCCATAGAGGCAATTAGAAATACCATAGACAGTACAATAACCTAGTCCCTTTGCCACATAAAAAATATACATATAATAATGACATTTGGAACTGAGGGGCTACCGCGAACTGAAAACGAAGTTCGAATATCTCCCTCTCTGTCGCACTTCCTAATTCGTGCGGCAGAGAGGGAGATATTCGAACTTCGTTCGTTTTCGACTCGCGGTAGTCCCTCTGTTGTGTGGCAATGAATATATTTTCTTTCCTTCCTTCTAAACGTAAACACAGGTGGTCACCAATTGTGGCCCTTATTACAATGCGGATAAAGTGCACGGGTAGTTAGTTTTCACCGTATTGGCGTCTGTATGGTCGATATGCAATCATGCGGTGCGGTTCCCCCGCGGTTCCTTATTTACATGAAAATGTTCCGATGTGTTCAGACATTATCCGTGCGGAAATCGCTCCGCGCGGTTCTTGCAAGTCTGAACCGGGCCTTACATGACTACCGTGACTACCCAATTTACTATTGAATTGTTCGCAGACATCAGAATAAAAACTTTTGGAGTAGATACTTATGTTTTCATTCAAAAACTATGGTCATGTTACGTCAATGTCAGAACTACATATATCGTGTAAAATTGGTGTTTTGCATCTATAATGACTAAAAATAAATATTTAGAATAATATTATAGAGATTGCTCTAAAGTGCAGAAGTGTATTATATTCTTGTTATCGTAACACGAACAAAACTTTAAGATGTAATTGTAATGCATGAAATTTTTGTATGAAAATGGGTGGAAGTGAAAAAACAAGATTATTTGATTATAGTTATTCAATTATTCACGTTAGTTGTGTATTTATACTGATTAATGTAATGCTGATAATAGTTAATCATCAAGGATAGAGATTTCATGTCAATAACAAACTGATTTCAAACGCAAGTCTATTCGCCTAACTTATTTGAAGTGTCAGATGGTGTCGGTTGATATTTGTCGCGCGCGTATGCCTGAACCTAGCTAAGAAATGATGTATGTAAAATAATGTAAGGTTTACCAGTCAATGAGGCGTTATAAATTTTAATATGTTTTGAACTCAAATTATGCTAATATTATTGATAAACCCAATGAACTGATTAAAACCTTCACTGTTGCTTAGAAGTGAACGCATATTCTGCCTTGCTAGCAACGGCAGTGAATCTCTATATGTTGTTTTTAGTATTTTTTAGATAATAACGAAGATATTATTGTGTGTACATTCACAGAGAGACCAATTTTTAGAAAGAAACTTGTCAATTTGGAGTGATAATTGAAGGGGAAATCCAGTACCTAAATAAATGTAAAAAAGTATAAATAGACGTTTATCAGCTGATAAGGACTTAAGTCTAATAGACCTATAAATTGTAGTACTCTTTTTGAAAACATACGGACCAATTGTATGGCTAGAAGTTGTGTGAGATTATAAACACGTAGGTAGGTAATTCAATTAGTTATTTCTACAATTTTTTTGTGTGATAAATAAGTGAAACAGTGATTAATAATGAGTGAGTTGACTCGAAGAAAACGGACGGGGTATGGACACAATAAGTTCGAAGTTGGTATCATTTTTTTTGTATAAAAATAGTTTACGTTAGCAGCGGTACTGCTTGCGAAGGAACGGTTGATGAATTTGGAACTGGGTAGCGGTTGCACCTATAGCTCAGTTGGCTAGAGCGACTGGCCGCGAGTGCCGGGAGGTCGCAGGTTCGAATCCTGCTCGGTGCCAAAATTTTTCAATTTTTCCTTCATTCTAAATTTGGGTATGGGATGGCGCATCGTAAGTGACGATTCTCAATATGATTTGAGACGTTAGTGCTGTTAATGAATCATGAGTCTTCTGGTAGATGTCGCTGTACGCCTCCCTTAAGGCGTTTGTATAATTGTTTACGTTAGCAGCGGTACTGCTTGATGCGAAGGAACGGTTGATGAATTTGGAACTGGGTAGCGATTGCACCTATAGCTCAGTTGGCTAGAGCGACTGGCCGCGAGTGCCGGGAGGTCGCAGGTTCGAATCCTGCTCGGTGCCGAAATTTTTCAATTTTTCCTTCATTCTAAATTTGGGTATGGGATGGCGCATCGTAACTGATTATTCTAAATATGATTTGAGACGTTAGTGCCGTTAATGAATCATGAGTCTTCTGGTAGATGTCGCTGTACGCCTCCCTTAAGGCGTTTGTATAAAAAATAGTTTACGTTAGCAGCGGTACTGCTTGATGCGAGGGAACGGTTGATGAATTTGGAACTGGGTGGCGATTGCACCTATAGCTCAGTTGGATAGAGCGACTGGGACTGCCGGGAGGTCGCAGGTTCGAATCCTGCTCGGTGCCTAAATTTTTTAATTTTTTTCATTCTAAATTTAAAGTTGGTATCATTGTTGTGTTGCCTTTTAACGTAGTTCAATCCAGTTAAACCTTTAAGTCGCAGCCAGATTGAAATTACAGCAACGGCATAAAACGAGATTCGCCGACGCTTATGAACGTCTCGGGTAAAATGGGGTTACACTTGAGTTTTCCACTCTGCTTTTCACTTTGATTGCGAGAAGATTAAACGAATTAAACCCTTCGCTTACCGGTCCCGGGGCTCATTACAAAATAATGATATTGTTTATTTTTTTTCATAATATGATTAAGGTTATATCATCCTATTTTCGTTCACTGCGGGTGATCGTGCAGGGCTACTGGCGAGCGCGCTCCGGGTCGGATTTTACTTTATACACGCATTTTAGCAGCCGTATATAAATAAAGAACAACTTTACAAGCATGAGAAGTGAAATAGTTATTTGTTATTGAATTGAATTGAAATCATTTATTTCGTGTAACATTGACACATAGAAATTGTTGATGGTCTAGGTGTTCCAGAATAAAAAGCACTGATTTAGAAACGAGAAAACTATAATTTTTGAAAATTAGCGACACCACTTGTTACAAATGAGAGAGCAGTAGGTACGTGTGTCGCGCGCGGATAGACAGAGAACGACTGACTCGCCGGCCAAGCAAGACCGTTAGAAATATGTCGCTGCGTCACACGTATATCTACCTGCAAATTTGGCTTAAAAACTAACTGCGTACAATTTTAGAGTACCTTAACACTAAATGCAGAACCTAAACAAATGTACACCACCCAATTTGAGCACGTCGCTAACACGCCCCACCCCAGTGCTGACTCAGCACTCATCAACCAAAGGGATTCTAGCGACGCGCGCCGCTGACCGCCTCAGGATTCCGGACCTAGTTTTGAGCTCTACCAGCCTGATCCGCCCGTCCCTACCTGGGAATACCTGCTGCACCACCGCTTTCTGCCAAACGTTGCGTGGGGCTCCTGGGTCTACAACTAGCACGAGGTCATTTACCTGAAGTGGTGTCTGCTCTTGGTTCCACTTTCTTCTAGGAAGCAGCTCGGGCAGGTATTCCTTAACCCACCTTTGCCAATACATATCTGCGAGCCTTTGACTCTTCCGCCACTGCTTACGAAGAAACAAGTCGGAATCGTCAAAAACCCCTAATGCAGGTGAGTTAGGAGGCGAATGGAGAAGAAAGTGGTTTGGAGTTAAAGCCTCCTCACTACCCGGCTCAACCGATACATGAGTTAAAGGGCGACTATTAACAATGTTCTCAACCTCTGCCATGAGGGTGCTGAGAACTTCGTCCTTCGGTGCGCGCTCCTTTAAAATAACACTGAGACTCCTTTTAATGCTTCGGATCAAACGTTCCCACGCCCCGCCCCAATGTGGGCTGGCGGGGGGAATGAACTTCCATCTTGATCCATTATTTATAGCCATATCACTAAGGGCTTTATTGTCAAGTTCCCGGATAGACCTCTTCAACTCGGCATCAGCTCCCCGTAGGTTAGTGCCATTATCCGAGTAGAAGCAGTCAGGCCATCCACGTCGCGCCGTCATACGGCGTAAGGCCATAATCAGCGAGTCAGTAGTGAGAGAGTGTACGATCTCCAGGTGGATCGCTCTTACAGTTAGGCAGGTAAAAATAACCCCATACCTCTTCTGGCGCCCTCTCCCTACCACCACCTCCATGGGGCCGAAAAGGTCTAGGCCGCAGTGCGAAAACAGCCTATGATGATGTGCCATTCGACCTTGAGGTAGCTCGCCCATTACAGGAACATTCGGTTTCGCTTTGCGTATTTTACAAAACATACATCTAGTAGCTACATGTTTAACCGTTGGTCTTATCCTAATAATTGCATATTTTTGCTTGAGGTTGTTAACCACCGTCTCCAAGTTATCGTGTGCAGCCTTAACATGATAATGTCTCACGAGCAATCTCGTTATATGGTGCCGCCCGTCTAATATAATCGGGTTCTTCATGCCAGCTGGGACATCACGCGCAGCATTAATACGACCACCGCAGCGAAGAACTCCGTGCTCGTCCAGGTAAGGCGACCAGGTAAGTATTCGACTGGTCCGATTAATACTCACAGCTTTTTTAAGTGCAGTCAACTCCGCGCCGAAGCATTCTTCCTGTGCCTGTCGCACCAGAAGAAGCTCGGCCTGCCGCATCAGCTCAGAGTCATCATGTGTAAGTTTTCGGCATACTCGCACAAACCTTAGCACACAAAATGTGCTTCTCAACAACCGCAACCATGAAGAAAAACGTTCAGGATCCGGGATAGGTAAGCATGTATCAGGTGAGTCATTAATTAAATGTATAACTTCTGACCTTTCATTTAGAGCATCATCGACAGGAGCAATAACAGTACGTGGCCAGGATGACTCATCACCTCGTAAAAATGAAGGACCCCGCAACCATTCATTTTCAAAAAGAGCGTTATCATAATTATCACGCGTTCCAATATCTGCAACGTTCATTGCGGTAGGTATGTACCGCCATTCATTACTACGGGTGAGGTCATCGATTTCTCCCAACCGGTTTGCTACGAATGTTTTGTAGTTACGCGCATCATTATAAATCCAATGCAGGACAGTGGTAGAATCGCTCCAAAAGTAACGGCGCCGGGCTACTAGCCTATGCTCCTTACCTATACTGTCTGCCAGGCGCGCTGCTAGAAGAGCTGACTGTAGTTCTGCTCGAGGTACAGTTAACACAGGTTTGACTGGTGTAACCCTGGCCTTACTAGCTATAAAGGCGATGAATACTTCATCGTTGTAAATCCAACGCCAATAAGCCACTGCGCACATCGCTTTCAATGACGAGTCACAAAAAATATGCATTTGTAAGTCATTATACGTACTCGTAGCCGATCCCGGCGTGAATGGCGTAGCACTGGCCGGCGGCGTAGCCTTATTAATTTGCGCGGGAGTAGATGAAGGCGCGGGGCGCGCGGGAACGGGTTTATCGGCTACGCTCGTAGCACTGCTGGCCACTGGGCTCAGATAACATCTAGGTATACGTACATGGCGCATTTGATGTAGAAGTACAAGCCATTCGACCCACTTTTCGAAAATGTTGTCTGGAACATTTTCGTCCCAACCAATAGATAACTGCCAAAGAGATTGTAACATTATTTTACCTTGTATGGTAAACGGGGACAAGAAGCCGAACACGTCGAATATCGACATAATTACTTGAAGCATGATCCTCTTTGTAGGTACTCGTTTACCACTAACTATATCGTTAGGTATGCGATTGAGTGACAAGTTAAATACAAACTCGTCTGTAGCCGGGTACCAGATAAGACCAAGTGTTCGCTCACCTTCGTACTGTCGATCTAATTTGAACCTTAAAGCTGCCTGCCCTAAGGCTTCTTTTGGTACGCTCTCCAAGACCGCCTCACTGTTACTTGTCCAGTTGCACATTTCGAAACCGCCCTGCTTGTGAATAAAAGTAACATCTTTTACCATTTGAACTGCTGCGGCTTCGTCTGGCAAACTGTCCAAGTAGTCGTCCATATAGTGTTGCTCGCAGATAGCGGCAACCGCGGCGGGCATTGTAGACACAAAACGTTGTGCGTTCCTATTTTTTATATACTGAGCTATGAATGGGGCGCAGTTTGCACCGAAGACCAATGACGTCATAGCGTACGTTTTAATTGGCTGTTTACAATTAGGCCTCCATAAAAATCTAAATGCGTCCTGGTCTTCGGGTCTTATTTTGACTCTAAGAAACATGTCACGTATATCCCCGGCTACAGCGTATCTGTTCTCCCTGAATCGTACCATGATGCCGAACAGAGACGCGAGCAGGTCGGGACCTTGAAGTAAGTAATGGTTCAAGGACGCCCCATTACTTACAGATGAACAATCGAAAACAAGGCGTAACTTTCTCTTGTTTGGATTATCGACTCCAAAATGAGCTAAATAGTAGGTGCGCCGAGAAGTGGATATAGGGTCTTTGACCTCCCTTGCGTAATCATTTTGGAATAAATGATTTACGCGTTCCGTGTACCTTTTAGCATACTCACTGTCCGCCGCCATCTTCTTCTCGACCCCTCTCAGCCTTTTTAAGGCGTTTGGATAACTGTCGGCGAGCGCGCTGCTCTCGTCGCGCCACGGTAGACCCACGTGCCACCTGCCGTTCACAAAGGTCGCCGTGCGGTCCAACTGGGCCACGGCTCGCACGTCCTCACTGTTTTGGCGGGGTTTGCTACACACACCTAAGGAGTCAAGCAAAAAGGAACGTCTTACTTCCTCGTGAAGTTCGCGGAGTGCGTCGTCGTGAGCGCTCAGCTGCGGACAGTGCGCGCCGGCGCCGGGGCCGGCCGCCGCCAGGAGCAGGCTGGCGTGGGCGGCCTGAGCGCGATCACCGCGCGGCGGAGGCGCGCGAACAACACCATGCACGCACCAGCCTAGAGGGGATCGCGTAGCGGACGGCTCATTGGGTTTACCTACACATACTTCTAGTGGCACAAGTAAATTATAATTATCCTGCCCAATTAATACTTCAGGCACACCTGACATTGCATTTAACATCAATTTATCCTTTAACTTTTGCAAATGGGCATATTTATTACAATCGATTGACCTTGAGTCTTGCCCAGGAAGTTTTAAATTATCTACACCTCGCACATTTATATTGAAAATTTTACTATCGCTATAGCCCGAGACATTAACAGACATAACTATAGAAGTGCATACTACATCACTATCGCTCCACGCGCCGCTTACGCGCATGGTCTCAGTGCGCCCGCGCAAGCCGGCGCGTTCGGCGAGAGATTTACTAATTAGGCTAATACTCGACCCGTCATCCAATAGCGCTGTTGACGTAATAATACCGTTAGGTCCATGTATATTTATCGGAACTACCTTTAGCAACACTCTATGCTCACTTAAGTTTATATGCGTCACTATTTCCGCAGAAGGGTTAGACTCGACTTTTTCCCGCGCCTCTGGAGATCCTGACGTAGTATCCTTATCTAGGTTTCGATCTTGTGGATAATGCAGTAACCGATGGTGGGCCTCGCCGCAGCCGTCCTTATCGCAGACCGGCGCGGGGCAGGTTTCACGGTCATGGCGCGACACTAAACACTTGAAGCAAACTCCGTGGCGCTTGACATGCCGCCATCGGTCCTTTCGCAACGCCTTTTTAAACAGCTTACAGTCTGTCAACATATGCTTTGCCCCGTGGCAAAATAAACACTTATTGTCACTGCGCGCCGATTGCACTAAAACTGTCTGTTGGCGGTTAGCGTTATTATTATCACTTTTGTTTCTCGGGTGATACTGATAACCGACGTTGCGCGGGTCCGTGGCGTGAATGTTCGCTGTTGTTGTTATTTTAATTGCTTCACAGTTTAGAAAATCGCCGAGTATTTCCAAGCGTGATTTCTTGCCTTCGGTTATGGCAGGAAAACTGTAGTCCGACCATTTTGATATAATGACTGCTGGTAGCTTGGATAAAAGAATATTGGCCATATTTACGTCGTGTAGGTATTCCTTACGGCCAACCGCATGTACGGCTGCGATGAAGTTCTGCACCTTCACTGAGAATGATACGATGTCTTTGCTGTATTCATTTGACATGGGTGGAAGTCTTCGTAATCCTTGCGTGAGCCGGTTCAGGATATTTTCAGCATTACCACATACTAGTTCTAAGGTTTTCATCACTATATCGGGTGATGTGGCACTGACCATTAGAGCTGAAACTGCCTCTCTCGCCGGCCCGTGGAGACACTTCCTGAGTCTCCATAAGTTCTCCTTCGGGCTGAATCCGCACACCTCGGTAGACTCCTCATATGCCTGCTTAAATTGGAGCCACTCCAACGGGTCACCAGAGTAACTTGGCAGGTCTCTGGGAGTACATAATCGGCTAAGCAGGTTTTTCTCGGTCCTATTATTAGCAGAACTTGCGGTTAGGTTTTGGAGTGCACTCGCGAGCATTTGAACCGTTCCATTAGAGGTGCCGGGGTCGACGGCCGCCGGCGGGTACGGCAGGCCCGGCTGATTACCATGATCGGGGGCTTGCTGTACGGCGGATTCAAGTTCACGCTGGCTTCGTTCTAACCACTTCTCCACTACACTGTGTTTGTGAGAGACGTCGGTGTGGTCATCTTCATGTGGACTGTATTCTTGTTCCTCATCTAAGTTGGCCAAATCAGCCTCAAGCTTTTTATCGATGAGAGTCATTTGGATACGCGCCTTCTCTTGAGCCGCTTCCAGTTCCAGCTGTTTCTTTCGAGCCCGCACAGATGATGATGAAGACTTGGACTTTGCCCCCGTTAGCGAAGCGGGCGTACGTGACTGGCGATGTTCCGATTTCACGCTGCTACCCGATATTTTAAAAGCGGGGATAACTATCTGCGTATTGTCACTAGTCTCATTATTCTGCGTAATTCCATAGGTTGGCTGAGAAGAAGGTCCTGGTAGCTGGGTTTGTCTATCCTCTTTTTCTTTGTTCTCGCGCTCCCGGCGCGTAGTGCTTCTAGTATTCACCATATTTTTCGGCGTGCGAAACATACGATCCGGTCGAAGTGACCACTTTGTTGATGGTCTAGGTGTTCCAGAATAAAAAGCACTGATTTAGAAACGAGAAAACTATAATTTTTGAAAATTAGCGACACCACTTGTTACAAATGAGAGAGCAGTAGGTACGTGTGTCGCGCGCGGATAGACAGAGAACGACTGACTCGCCGGCCAAGCAAGACCGTTAGAAATATGTCGCTGCGTCACACGTATATCTACCTGCAAATTTGGCTTAAAAACTAACTGCGTACAATTTTAGAGTACCTTAACACTAAATGCAGAACCTAAACAAATGTACACCACCCAATTTGAGCACGTCGCTAACAGAAATTATATACATAATACATCTATCATAATACAATAATCACATATAGTGCTACCAATTGATTACACTGGCGGAAGAATGCAGCCCCGCACAGTGTAACATGATAGCACAGTCAGGCTTGTCCGCTATCATTCTCAGAATGGTATTGGGACTGCTCCGCACCCGGCGCACCAGTGCAAAGTTGTATTTTAACCGCGAGTGTGGTATTGAAACACGAGCTAGCGAATGGATTCTAGGATTGAACCACGAGCTAGCGAAAGTATACTATGGTTGAACCGCGAGCGAAGCGAGTGATTCGGAAATAGAATCCTGAGCGAAGCGAGTGGTTCAAAAATAGAATCCTGAGCGAAGCGAGTGTTGCAACACACGAGTCTTAAAATAACTTTTCATTACTCATACTCTGAAAGGGGGTCATTGTTCATCCAGGCACCGTGCTGAAAGTGGTACATGCCTGCTCTAAAGCAGAAAAGTATTAAAATATATATATATGAATCGTAGTTTATATTGAACAACGCAATGGTAGTAACCTATACAGCCATAAAACGATTAATTCTTCATTTATTACAGTTTTGTTGACATTTAAATTCTTTTTGATGTTTATAATTAATATAATGTACTTTATGTATTTATTAGTCACTTTCAAGGCGAGATGTGATTTGCGAAATAAATTAAAATATTGTTTAAGACACAGATAAAACCACCAAATACGCAAATTCAAAATGGCCGTCTTTCGCGGTCGCGCGCCATCTTGCGAATTGTGATGTACGGCTAGCACAAGTTGGCGCGCGAGCTAGACCATCCGTCTGTTTCGGCGTGATTTCCTTAAGTTTTATATTTTAAACTTGTTTTTATCTTTTAGTGATTAACATTAATAATTAATTTTTTAAATACTAATTAAAAAAAATAATTTGAGCAGTCGTTTAAAAGGGCGGATAGTTTATCTCTCGGCGAGTTAGCTCACGCGCCGATTTGTGCTAGCCGTGCAGGGTGTACGTTGGTATTAAAAAAGTAAACTGGCGGGAAACCTTAAATAAAAAAGTGCAATTTTTTCTATGGAAGTTCCATTAGACTGTGTTTGTGATATTCGAAATTGAGTTTAATATAACAAAATGAGTTCTAGCGGTTCTGAAATTGAATTAACACCTGATTTTATAAGAGAAGAGGCTCAAGCTGTTGTAGAAAACCTTTTGCCAACGATATCTAAGGAACGATATATGAAATCGTATAATGATTTCATAAAGTGGCGTGCCGAGAAAAGGGTGAAATCTCTATCGGAAAGTGTTTTCCTTACGTATTTCAGTGAACTATCAAAGAAACTTCAGCCTTCAACTTTATGGAGCATATTTTCTATGCTGAGATCGGTAATAAATACAAAACACGACGTCAATATAAAAAACTACACCAAGCTCATATCATTTTTGAAGAGGCAATCGGATGTATTTAAATGCAAAAAGTCGAAGGTTTTTACTGGAAAAGAAGTAGAAACCTTCTTAAATCAAGCCCCCGATGAAATATATTTGGCAACAAAGGTAAGAGAAAGATTACAACTATAGTTAACTTGACGTATGTACCCCACATAACGTAATCTAATTGAATTTGGGCTCGTCGTAATATTCTTGTCGTAAGGTATATTTAATGTTATCGTATTTTTTTGCAGGTTGCACTCATTTTGGGCATCAGCGGCGCCTGTAGGTGCATCGAGCTTACAAATCTCACCATAGAAAACATGGAAAAACACGGCCAATTACACTTAATAAAACTTCCAAATACCAAAACAGAGATTGACAGAACATTTGTGGTGCGTGAAGAATTCGCTCTGGTGGTGGAAAAAAATATTTCTCTAACGCTCAGTAACTGTACAAACGTTAATATTAATTTCAAGTGACTTTGTTTTTTAATAAAATATTTTGATTTCAAGTGACTGTTTTTTAATAAAATAATTTTGATTTTAACTGGCTTGTGTTTACTTTCCTCGTATTCGTAATGAAAAGTAGAGTGTTTTACTCGGGTGATAGCACCCATTTTTGCCTCGAACTATTGGCGCTCTCACTTCGTTCGAGCGCCAAAACATCTCGTCAGAGATGGGTGCCTTTCAGCCCTCGGTTAACAATCTACTATTTCAGCCGTGTATAACACAAATCTTTTCACCTCACTAGAGCGTGGACTTTTTTTTTCCTCCTCCTCGTCTTAGCGTTGACAGTTGCGTCCTAAATATAGCTGTCCACTACCTAATCCCGAGATTTGGCGTAGGTACTAGTTTTTTAACACAACAGCACAATATAAAATTATTGTTGCTGGACTGGCCTTTACATGTTATTATGTTTAAGAAAGTTACAAATAGCGCGTTCGGATTTCAAATATTCTTTGCACTCTTGTGGATAAAACGCAGTTTTTCTATCTGTTTTAAAGAATTATAAAGGCTTTCCGAGCTAGTGAGGTGAAAAACTAATTATTTGTATGTATTGTCCACAGGTGGAATCGGAAAATGGCGCCTCGCCGGCGCTCCCTCTCTGTCCTGCGGGGAGGCCGGACGCCGACGCGACACCGCTCCTCGGAGATGGTGAGTACTACCAATAATAACTATACACACAAAAGATCCCACTGGGTCGGAGTGCATCCGCTAGGGCCCTCATCGAAATAAGATAAGATACACACGGCTATGCCACATGGAAGGAAAGTACCTTAAGAACGCTTTAATAAAATGTAACAGGTCCACTAGCGCCACTCGTTAATAATTGCAATTATTTAAATTAAATGATATATAACTAAAAAAGGGGGCCTCTACGTACTATATTTTGTATTTAAGTACAAAATGAATCCGTCAAACTAGTTTTTACGTTGCTAGATTGGTCTCTCTATGAGCTCAAAAATAAAACGGCCGTTTTAACTTTGGACGCATAGATTGACAAATCCAGCAACGTAATAACTAGTTTGATGGATTTAAAACGTACCTAAATACAAAATACAGTACGTAGCGGCCCCCTTTTTTAAATATCTATCGTTAAATTTAGACAATCACAATTATTTACGAGTGGTGCTAGTGGACCTGTTACATTTGATTAAAGCGCTCTTAAATATTGTAGATGGAGCATTTTACTGAATGAAGACATTGTTTGAATTTAAAAAAAACATTGTAAATTGCATTCACATCTATTTAAATATTTTTATGGTTGAACCGGGAATCGAACCCGTTACACGTGATAAATTGATTAATTGTGTATTAAAAATGTTAAAATTCATGGTATTCCTTTTATTTCTGATACTATGTTATTTAGCAAAAAATAATCCATATGATGAAGCCTTTCGATTGGTATGATAAAGCTACAGGGTAATTATTTTTCTTGTGTGACGGGTTCGATTCCCGGTTCACGGTTTAATTATTTAAATATCTGTGAATGCAGTTTAAATTGTTTTTAAAATTCAAATAATGTCTTCTTTCAGTAAAATGTTCCATCTACAATATTCAAGGTACTTTCCCTCCATGTGGCATAGCCGTGGGACAGCCTGTATAATAATAATGGGGTAAACCCCGCGATGGTGAAATCTGAGCCGCACCTCTCTACACCCTGAGCTGCTTACACCAGTGTTGCTACCCTCGCTGCCATTTGGTAGCTTCTAATAGGGCGGCCCACCTAGTGAGCGGCGAGTCACCGTCTGCCCTGATTAGCGAGATGTGACATTTCATATGGCAGGCGTCCCGTTGTCTCACCAATATCCCAGCAACCAGTCCCTCTAGTTCCTTCCTATAAAAACGGTGTAGTGAAGCGGTCGTCAAACCGGTCGGCGGTTTAATTTTGTATTGGACCAGTAACCCGCATAAACAGTGTCTCTGTTTCCATAAATCCCTGTAATAAAAACAGCTAACATGCACATAAACGGATTACTACCTGTTAGCTTTTTATATTTACTATAGAGCTCATTTTTATGTAACCAACTAATTATAATATTCATTCATATATACCAACATGACTAAACTTAATTTTTAATTACGAATCTGTAATCTAGTAGAGAAATGTCAATAAAGTTGAAACCAGTCAAAACCACGCCGTTTGGCGC
This sequence comes from Epiblema foenella, assembly GCA_963556455.1. Classification (NCBI taxonomy): domain Eukaryota; kingdom Metazoa; phylum Arthropoda; class Insecta; order Lepidoptera; family Tortricidae; genus Epiblema; species Epiblema foenella. The sequence goes on from OY747095.1 coordinate 47,116,850, forward strand.
GCTTTTGATATTTTTATGTGCTCTGTGGAAAAAATCGTTGTTGACTGTCATACTCTTAAAGACTTGATATTGTATCTTGGTATCGCCTAATAATGTAATAAAAGTGAGAAAGTGAAGCCTGTGTTTGGAATATTATCAATTGTGGATCCCAAAGCGTTGGCTCGAAGGGTGAGCCAACAATTCAGAAGTTGGATGAGGTGAGACTATGTGTCTCGAAAACCGACGCCCGCCGTGTCGTGAAACAAGCTATTGAGGTCAGAGAATTCCATTTATTACCTTTTGAATGCTGTTATCTTCGTGTGGTGGTGATGAAATCAGAACCCCGTAGCTTCTTAATGAAAATGGGAGCTTGGGAGCGAAAACTATAACTAAACTAACTCCACGAATATCTGTCACTTTACTAACGCCAGAAACCTAAGATTGCTGATATATTTCCGTGAATGCATAAAGAAAAGGAATACTGACAATATTTTGGGGTCTCGTTTGTGATGTCTGGTGATTGGTGATCGTTCTTGAGAACGCTTATAACAAATTTGGATTGCTGATGCGTTTTGTGTGCTTGAGGGCACATTTGTGTGTTGGGTGCTATTTGTGTTTTTTTTTTTGGTAATTGAGAATACAGTGAAAATTCAAGGGATGTTACACAGTGACTACATAGATAATACAAATGATTTTGATTATAATTCAATAGGTTATGTTAGTAAACTGATTGAATTTGATTTTACTACAATATTTGTGAATGTTGAGATTTATTATTCATAATTCAATTTCAATGTGCACTCTGAATCTCTAGTTATAGCAGCATTTGTTTCAGCAGGTAAATCAATATTTGTTATTTTTGTTTTGTCTGTTTTCACAATTCAAGTTGCTAAATAAAATTGAAAATGGGCCGATCTCATAGTCATAGTGGAAAGCGAGTTCATAAGAGTAAGAGATATGCTAGTATGGTATCTCGAGTACATAGACATTCAAGAGATCGAGTAGTATCTAGAGACCGCAGCCGATCCAGTAGTAGCACAGTGTCAACTGACCATAGTGTGACGAGACATCGAAGCGTTGATACTAACCATAAACGGAGGAGTAGGTCGGAGGCTAACAATCACAGGTATAAAAGCAAAAGTAGACGACATTGTAAAAAACATGCATGCCATTCACATAAATGTTGCCAAAATACTAATGTGGAGCCCCGAGAAACCCAACGTGAAATAACTCAAACGCCACCCATGCCATTGCTGTCACTGGGATCTAACAACTTCCCTGTCTCACATAGTGTAGTGCCAGAATTTGACCCCAGTGATAACAGCCAGACTATACTAACTTGGATCAACAAAGTAAATGAATGTGCTCAAATTTATCGCTGGGATGATCGTCAAATTTGTCACTATGCTATCCCGAAGCTGAGTGGTTTAGCTAAAAAGTGGTATCAAGGCTTACCTTCAGTTTTATTTACATGGACTGAATGGACTGAGAAGCTGAAAACAGCTTTCCTGTCAAATGAAAATTATGGAGAAGTTTTAACAAATATGTTAAAGCTTCGGTGCCGGCACGGACAGTCTTTAGAGAATTACTATTATGACAAAATGGCACTCATAAATAAGTGTGAGATACTAGGTCGAAAAGCTGTTGGGTGTTTGATTCATGGTATTGATGACAAATTTGTACGAATGAGTGCTGGTGCATGCATGTTCGAAGAACCAGAGCATCTCTTAAATTATTTGCGCACTGTTTCACAAAGCGATGCAAACAATGTGATGCGCAATAAAAATATGCCATTTAACAAACCGGTACAAAGTACAGCCAAAAGCAATGATTCTAACACACAACAGCTACGATGCTTCAATTGCAATGAGATTGGTCATATAAGCATCAAGTGTAATAAACCAGTAAAGAAATGCACCTTTTGTTTAAAGTTAGGTCATGAGACAAAGGATTGCCGAAAAAGAGCTTTTTCAGGCAGTAGCAATGAGAAGCAGCAGTCATACAGAGATGATAATCAATCTGTCCTGTTAATTAATGATGTCACAAATGAAAATGACAAGTATCATAAAGTAATTTTTGTTAATGGGGTTCAATGTCAGGCATATATTGATTTTGGTAGCCGATGCACTTTGATGAGAGAAACTGATGCTAGAAGAATAATCAAAGACTGGGACTTGTGTGATTTACCAATGCTACAGGGATTTGGGAATACATTGGTGAAGCCGTTAGGAAAAAAATATATAAAGATAGAAGTTAGTAATGTTGAGGCAGAAATTGAAATGTTAATAGTACCTGATCAATATTTGCAAACACCAGTATTAGTAGGCCAAACATTTACTGAAAAACCGCATGTTATAGTGTACAAAACAAATGACCAGCTGATATTCATGCACAAACCCGAGATTCTTGATGAAAACGACAAGTTACGACTAAATGTATATAACAATACCACCCTAATGCCACAGTCAACGTCACCAGTAGATGTTAAAATAGAAGGCGATTATTCTGGTGGTTTGTTTGTTCAGTACAGTCATAGAATGGTAAGAGATGACACTGAATATATTGTGCTTCCCGGAGTATATAAATTTGAAAACGGAATTGGATATGTAATGGTGACAAACTTATCAAATAATGAGGTAAACTTGAACAACCAAGAGTTGTTAACACGAGGCTATCACTACAAAGAAATTCCTAATGAGTATGTAGGAAAAGTAGGTACATGCACTACCAGCCAAACCACTGAATACTTACCACTGCCAGTGGAAGAGATAAAATTGGGAGTCGAAATGAATGATACTGACAAGCGTACATTTCATGAGCTACTGGAAAAATACAGGGATTGTTTCGCCTTAAATCTTAGAGAATTAGGACGAACCGATTTATCGAAAATGCACATCACCTTAAATGATAACGTGCCAGTAGTTCACAATCCTTACAGAATGTCACAACTGGAACGTGAGCAGTTATCGAACATAATTGATGACTTATTATCGAACGACATTATACGAGGAAGCTCGTCTTCATATTCAAGCCCTGTGATACTAGTTAAGAAGAAAAATGGTCAAAAGCGTTTATGTATAGACTACAGGGCTTTGAATAGAAAGACACTGAAAGACAAATACCCCCTACCACGAATTGAGGATCAATTGGATAGCCTGGGAGGTAATGCCTATTTTAGCAGTCTCGATCTGGCTTCAGGTTATTACCAAGTACCCATGGATGAGGAAAGCAAACATCTTACTGCGTTCGTTACACCAGACGGGTTATACGAATTCAATCGCATGCCCTTTGGTTTAGCCAATGCCCCCAGTGTATTTCAGAGAACCATTAATGCTATGTTGAGAGGTTTTGGTCGTAATTTGGCCCTAGCTTACATGGATGATTTATTAGTGCCCTCTAAGACCATAGCCGAAGGCTTAGACAAATTAGAGAAAGTCTTACAGTTGATCCGATCAGCTAAACTGACTTTGAACCTGAGCAAATGCCATTTCTTTCAGACTCGCATTGATTATTTAGGTTATGAGATTAGCTCGGAGGGAATACGTCCCGGCTCAGCCAAAATTAAAGCCGTTCAAGATTTTCCGGTACCGTCCAACGTACATGAGGTTCGCCAATTCATTGGTCTTACAAGTTATTTTAGGCGGTTTATAAAGAACTTTTCAGTGATTGCGAGGCCGTTAACTGCTCTCACAAAAAAAGACACAAAATTTCACTTTGGCGATGCTGAAATGAGTGCATTCACAGATCTCAAACAAAAGTTGACTACACGTCCAGTGTTAGCTTTATATGACCCAAATTTAGAATTGGAAATTCATACTGATGCCAGTAAGTTAGGCATTGCAGGCATACTTATGCAACGACATCCTACAGCAGGGTTGCAACCCTTATCGTATTACAGTCGGCAGACTACCCTGGATGAGAGTAAACTACACTCTTATGAATTAGAAACGCTAGCTGTAGTTTGTTCTCTGGATCGATTCCGGGTGTATGTACTTGGCAAAATGTTTAAAGTGGTAACCGACTGTATTGCCATACGAAGCACCATGACTAAGCGCGATTTAATACCGAGGGTCGCCCGTTGGTATATTGACATGACCGAGTACACTTTTGATGTGGAACATAGGGAGGGGACTAAGATGGCTCATGTTGACGCCTTGTCAAGAAATCCAATCCAGTCCGATCCACACGAGCGAACTAATGTCGTAGATATTTTAACCATCGGTGATGATTCTTGGCTACAAACAGTTCAACAACAGGATTCTGAACTGCAGCGTATTATGAGTATTCTGAACGACCATGATACAAAAGGAATTGTTGGGGTTCATAAGAACTTCTCTATAAAAAATGGTCGTCTTTACCGAATAATTAACAAGAACGGAGAAGTAAACCTAAAGTGGGTAATTCCAAAAGCGGTTAGGTGGCAAATAGTCCGCATGAACCACGACGACTTAGGACACGTTGGTTTTGATAAAACGTATGAAAAGGTCAGCAGAGTTTATTGGTTTCCAAAGATGAAACGATTTATTAAAAAGTACTGTCAAGCATGTTTGAACTGCGCTCATAACAAGTTGCCGGCTGGGCCAAAAGAAGGGTATCTTCACCCTATACCCAAAGTAAATAAACCTTTTGATACTTTACATACAGACCATTGTGGCCCATTCCCTATGAGTAAAGCCAAAAATTGTTACATCCTTTGCATAATAGATGCCTTTACCAAATTCATTCACATCAAACCTGTAAAAAATGTTAAAACTAGTACCACCATCCAAGTGTTCAGCGATTATTTCTATCAGTATGCGGTTCCACGCCGCATCATCTCTGATCGAGGAACTAGTTTCACCAGTAAGGATTTTGCAGAGTTCTTGAAACAAAGGGGTGTCACGGAACACATATTAAACGCAGTGGCCACGCCTCGTGCGAATGGCCAAATAGAAAGGTACAATCGTACCATTGTCGACGCTTTAACAGCCGTTAATCATGACAAGCCGGATAATTTGTGGGATTTAGCTATACCGCAAGTTCAGTGGGCCATTAATAACACTGTTAACAAAACAACTGGGCGTACACCAGCCGAGTTGTTATTTAGTTTAAGACCCACGGGTTGCTCTGATGGAGTCATGAATACTGTAGTATCAGAATTTGAACAGCCCCAAGATATAGATAAAATAAGAACAGAAGTAGCTCATAAGATAGAAAACAGTCAGAAAAATCAGAAAGAACGTTTTGATAAAACTCGAAAGAGGCCTGAGACGTATGAGGTGGGTGATTTAGTACGCGTAGAGAGAGAGAGCCGTAGCGAACCAGGACAAAGCAAAAAACTAGTGCAAAAATGTGGTGGACCTTATAGAATCACTAAAGTGTTGGGGAACGATCGTTACGAGGTGGAAGATACTCCCATCACACGTAAACATGGCACTAAAATGTACAAAGGGACTTATTCTGTAGACAAGTTGCATCCATGGCTAGTATTCAGTAATGATGTTATTTCTAGTGATTCAGAGTAAAGACCTTTTAATACAGTTTGACAGGTGTACTTAATGTTTATGAAAATGTCGTTATTAATGTGATTTTATAAATAATAGATAATAAATCGTAAAAGATGAGACAAATACAAAACATTTAATTCAAATACTTAAATATTTTATAATTCATATTATATTAATTTAGGAAGACTCAAATGATTGTGATAAATTTTTAGTGATATTAGTTGGAGGGTAACATACATGTCTGTAATAATTTGTTATTCATAGAGTATTGCAATGTTAATTGAAGATAATAATGCGAAATGAAAGTGTAAAAGGTTGTTATAAACAGCCATTGAGTAATAATTCATTACTGTGTAATTGAATAGTGAAATATATAAATGTTTATGTTAATATTCCTTTTTCAGAAAGTGAGACATTACAATAGAGTCTTGTAACATTATAATGAGTGAAATATGGATATGCAACATTTTTAATAAAGTGAGTCTTGGCAGGACTATTCCTGCTTATGAGCTTATACTTGTATAACATTGAGAATATTACTGAATTAATTACAAATAATAATTTATTTATTTGAACTTATAGTGAGACATAGCAAGTGACAAAAAAAAAACTGTATATGAAAACATTTATAAGTAGTGAGTTTGAGTCATGACATAGGATCTTTGTCATAATAGAGAAAATAAATTTTGCAAAACTAAGATTTTGCTAGTGAATCTGTTTTGATGGCATAGTCCACAAGAGAGAGCTATTTCAGGAGAATACTTGTGATGATATAGTTAACAAGAGTGAGTCATTGTGGGTGAATACCTGTGATGATGTATTTAGTAAGAGTGAGTCATTGCTGGTGAATACCTGTGATGATGTAGTTAGTAAGAGTGAGTCATTGCTGGTGAATACCTGTGATGATGTAGTTAGTAAGAGTGAGTCATTGCTGGTGAATACCTGTGATGATGTAGTTAGTAAGAGTGAGTCATTGCTGGTGAATACCTGTGATGATGTAGTTAGTAAGAGTGAGTCATTGCTGGTGAATGCTTGTGATGATATAGTTAATATTTTATATGTGTAGTTCATGTAAAATTTCTCGTTTTCTTTTTCATTATTTTGTTAATGTAACTGTTGTGTTGTGTTTCATCTATGACCCGTTTTAAATGCGGGGTCGCATTTTGATGTCAGGATTAGCCGAATGTTAGCTTTTTATATTTACTATAGAGCTCATTTTTATGTAACCAACTAATTATAATATTCATTCATATATACCAACATGACTAAACTTAATTTTTAATTACGAATCTGTAATCTAGTAGAGAAATGTCAATAAAGTTGAAACCAGTCAAAACCACGCCGTTTGGCGCGCTTTTGATATTTTTATGTGCTCTGTGGAAAAAATCGTTGTTGACTGTCATACTCTTAAAGACTTGATATTGTATCTTGGTATCGCCTAATAATGTAATAAAAGTGAGAAAGTGAAGCCTGTGTTTGGAATATTATCAATTGTGGATCCCAAAGCGTTGGCTCGAAGGGTGAGCCAACATACCGAAACCGTTAACTATTGACCACAGGAGGGACGACTTTTGTTTTTTCAACTAAGTATTATGACGTAAGTGATTAGCGATCGTTTTTGACCGACACGAGTTGGGTAGTTGGGAATTGCGTTTCCGAACACGTGTCGTACAACGTTTTATAATGAATTGTGCGAGGAAATGAAAAAATTAATCGAAAATTTAATTTATAATTTATAGGTTATAATTTATATTGCTCGATACGTCAACGTCAACTGAAGGCACAGGCTGAATATGCATTCAGCCAAGCATGTTAGTGAATATTTACAATTTATTTATAGATAAAATTTTAAATCTCAAAAAGGCCTTATAAGTTTTTAAATGTTTTGATTTTAAATTATAACAAAAGTATTGATAATACCATTAAAGTGATTAAAGAATACGATAATTTTATTAAAGTTTTAGATAGTAACATAGCCATTGTTTGATTTTATTGTGTATATTAGAATTTAAGAGGAAAAACACAGTTTTTAGTGTGAAAATGGTCGATATGGAGTGATGTTTGAAACGATATTTCATAATGAAAAATCCAAAAAATACATTTTTAAGTTGAGACATAAAGTCGAAATAGTTCTGTTCTGGATAGTAACATTGAGATATTGTCAAGATACGTGTCATCTCTAACAGAAAACGGCTTAAATAGATGAGCGTTTTTTAACTGATTAAACTTAATTATGTGACAATTTTATGGTCGTCAACCCCGACTTTATTTCTCTTGAAATGCCTTAAACAGTAGCGTACAGGGCGGTTCGCAATTGCGGTGGGTAAATAATAGAGTGGGGGTCGACTTGTTTGGCGCTGGCAATCTAACTTGATGTTTGCTTTGTTAAATCAGTTCCCGACGAGCGCAGAATAGAACAGCATTGCCGTTTTATGAAACAGAACTAGTTTTTTGCAAGCGGCCCTCGGGCCCTCGAGTGAGCTCGAATGGGACGCTTCGGGCCTTAGGCCCTACGTGGACGGGCATAGAATATGGCTACGGTATCCTCTGCCTGTCGTAGAAGGCGACTAAAAGGGGGTCCTCGGGGTCGTAGACGGTCGTAGTTGGGGGCTACGATCTTCATAGAAACATAGCGGGACCCACATAAGTGGACTCTAGGGCGGCACTGGTGCGTTCCGTAGGAGATTCCAGAGCCCGAAATGGGTTGAGGAGGACAAGCGGGGGTTTTTAGTCGGTGCAAGTCCGACATAACCACCGCGCCGCCCCCACGGTGCGGAGGTATCCATAACGGATTTTTCCCGGCCCTACGTGGAGCTCGGCCTTCGGTCTCGCTTGGCCTTGCCGCTCACCGCTTGTCAGTTTCGCTTCTAACAATAACGGGAGTAGGGAGTGTCCGCGTCGGCTGGTCCTTCGGGCCGCCGGCCCTAGAGCTCGCGTGGAGAACGCGCTCTGATAGAACGCTTCGGGTCTTCGGCCCTAAGCGGATTACGATCTAGAGCAACCAAAACAGCTGCTGCGAATTGACGCGTGTAGATAACTATACTCTTTCTAATTGGCATACGATTGGCATCGAACGCCTGGGCAAATCCAACTTCAAGGAAGAGATCGATCGGCGAATCCAACTCGGATGGGCTGCGTTCGGGAAGTTGAGGAGGATCTTCACGTCAGAAATTCCATAGTCCCTGAAGTCCAAAGTCTTCGACCAGTGCGTGTTGCCAGTGATGACTTATGCAACTGAAACGTGGCCGCTGAATGTGGGCCTCTTAAATAAGCTCAGAGTTGCTCAGCGTGCGATGGAGAGAGCTATGCTTGTAGTTTCTCTGCGGGACATGATCCGAAACTCGGAGATCCACAGAAGAACCAGGGTTACCGACATAGCTCAGAGAATCTGCTAGTTGAAGTGGCAGTGGGCGGGCCACATTGCTCGTAGAACCGATAACCGTTGGGGAAGAAAGGTTCTCGAGTGGCGGCCTCGCACGGGAAGACGGGGCGTTGGACTGCCTCCAACTAGGTGGACTGATGACTTGGTCAAGGCAGCGGGGAGTCGCTGGATGCGGGTGGCTCGCGACCGTGTGCTGTGGCGCTCCTTGGGGGAGGCCTATATCCAGCAGTGGATGACTTCCGGTTGAATGATGATGATGATGATGGTGCCATAGAACGAGTGAAACGGGAGATACGACTTGGTTAGCCAACTTAGTATGATTAAAATTTTAGTTGGCAAGTAGATCAGTCAGCAAGTTGTTTTTACCGTTGAAAGAATTTCATTCGTAACCGTCATGCATGTTTGCATGACGACCGGTTTAGCCTAGTGGGTAGTGCACCTTGTCTGTGAAGCTGACGGTCCTGGGTTCGAATCCCGGTCAGGGCAAATATTTGTGTGATGAGCATGAATATTTGTTTCTGAGTCTTGGATGTTTCTTGATTTAAATATATCGGCTTGTGTTATGGGTACTACCCTTAACACAAGCCTTCTTGAGCTTACTGTGGGGCTAGTTCGATTTGTGTAAGAGTGTCCTCTAATATTTATTTATTTTATTATTTATATTTTATGTTAGTTTTGAAGTTTTGATTTACTTCTACGTTTGAAGCGTGAAAAACTATTCTTCTGACTTTATAACTAGACCAATTGAACTGAAAGCTAACCACATTAGTTAATGGATGTTGTGTTGTGGACACAAACATAAATAATATCGGTTCGACAACTATTATAGGTCATATCTAATGATTTTAAGTGGCGATGTATAGTGTTTTTAGAAGGTCCTAGTGTGACCGATAATCGGCGAATGCTGGTACTGGATTGGTTTTCAACGGCTTCCTTTGTAACCTCAATATCGATCCAGAAGGCAGTCGATCATAATTCATAATTCATAATAATTCATAATTTTATTGCGTTATTAATCAAGTGTTACATAAGGTCTTACAAAGAGCATTTTACAGCTAGTGTTCACATGAACCCTGTTAGGGTATATAGCAATGTACTTAACTAAAAACTAAATGCTAAAGCAATTACGTATACTATTACATTACTTTTTGGTAATGTTATCGCATAGTATGTAGGTAATGAAATATTTAGTGGGAACGTTTTATTTTGTTGCCCAAGTATCATTATTGTTTTGTCACGTTATTCAAAGTGTCACGTTGAAATGCATCACGTGGATTTTTTTAAATTGCCGCTCTTTTCCAGTCTTATCTTTCATTAGCCAGACTCTATTGTGAAAATAATAAAATATATGACAGTTACGTACCTGACTGGCGTAAAATCTGACAGGAGAGTGACAGGTACTTACTGTATTATGGACACGTGACTTTGTGACACGTGGGTGTGAATTGTTAGACTAGAAGTCAAGAATTTCTGGTCATCCTAAATTAAATGGTTAGGTTTAATGGACATTTAAGAATAAAGATTTAATATGTCATCATAAATAAAAATAGTATCTTCTGTTGGCACAGATATAGGTAATAGTAGGTGTTAAGGAACGAGTGCTTTTAATTTATTCGCCAACAAACTGCACCGCAGTTTGGCGAAGCCTTGTATTAGTCTTTTAAAAAAAAAATTAGCAAAAATAAAATTAAAAAAATTAATCGCAGGTTTTTGTAAATATTTTTAGTATAATTTATTATATTTGACACACCAACAAGATACTAAGCTAATACATTAATAAGAACATAAAGTTAGATGACGCAAGTCCTGCCTGTGTCTCAATAACAGGCGTGCAACATCATTAAGTTAAGATACCAGGTCAGTATAACAATAAGCAGACTTAAGTGGCAAGTTCAAAATTGCGAGACTTAAGTGGCAGTGGGCAGGGCACATTGCTCGCAGGACTGACGGTCGATGGGGCCAGAAACTGCTTGAGTGGCGTCCACGCACCGAGACCAAGACGAGCTGTCGGTAGGCCTCCGACAAGGTGGAGTGATGACCTGGTGAAGGTCGCGGGAATCCGGTGGAAACGAACGGCACAGGACCGGTCTAAATGGCGAGCCTTGGGGGAGGCCTATGTTCAGCAGTGGACGTCTTTCGGCTGAAATGATGATGATGATAACAATAAGCAAGAGTACAATTTAAGTTTCCGATATCAGCAAAATTACAATTAATGCGTTATTTAGACTACGATATTAGAAAGAGATTTTACACTAGTTTTATTTACATTATACTAATAATAAAATATCATGTAAATAAAACTAGTGTAAAATATTATATTGATATTTTTATGATAGGATCCCGGGAATTGCTAATACTGTTGAGTATTACTAAGAATAAAATAATAAAGTATTAGCAGTTCCCGGCATCCTATCATAAAAAACATCAATATCCAAAAATTTTATTCATCTACTCAAAATCAAAATCAAAATTATCTTTATTGCTAGATTATGGTAAATTCACAATGGTGAAGATGTTTGGTACAGTTTTTTGTTATGCGCGCATAATCTACTCATAAGAGCATGCAATAGTTCCTTTAAATACAGTTAAAAATGATATAATCTACATCACAAAGTACAGAATGAAATAGGTGATTATTGTTGGCTACTCAATAATTTCTAAACAATGATAGCACTCGATGGGGTAGCTCAAAAAAATTTTGCGGCACCATTAAAAATAAATAAAATTAAATTTTGACTATTTGTTTGGCTTTGGCTCAAGAAGATTCTTATACATACTGTAAATTTTTGAGACAGTAGCTCCAATCGCTTGGCTGTAAAACCTGTGTGACAAACCACGGACGGACAGACGGACGCGTGAGTGACAACAATAGGGTCCCGTTTGGACCCTTCTGATACGGAACCCAAAAAATGCAACGAAATATGAAAATTATAAATAAATAAATATTAGAGGACAATCTTACACAAATCGAACTAGCCCCACAGTAAGCTCAAGAAGGCTTGTGTTATGGGTACTAGACGACGATATATTTAATAGACATAAATACTTAAATACATAGAAAACATCCAAGACTCAGAAACAAATATTCGTGCTCATCACACAAATATTTGCCCTGACCGGGATTCGAACCCAGGACCGTCAGCTTCGTAGGCAGGGTCACTTCCAACTAGGCTAACGCGGATGTTATTAATTCTTAATTAAAAAAAATAATGGTCCATACACAAACACTGTTAATGTCACGCAAAAAGACAATAGTACCCGCCAAAATTGTTCTTTCGCTGATTCAGAAAATGTGTGCATATTTCGTAACTTTTTTAGTTACTACCAACTAGGCTACTACGTCTACTACGTACTAAGGATTAAGTAAGTAATACAAACGCGCGCTGCATCAGCGTCGCCTTTTGTTCCTGTGGCCCTTGGAAACAAAAGACGATCACTTTGCCGGCCCACGCCGGCAATGCCGTCTGAAATTAATGCTCTTTGCGCCGCATCCGAAACGTGATACTTTGCAGCCTGTTTATAAAGAACATTACGTCGATATTTCATTGTATGTTTGGAGAAAATAATATTTATTTTGACTAGACTTGATTTGACTTGACATACGGGGAGTGTATATCGGCTTCGTGTTCTGTATGGCGTTCCGTGAGTCACCGATGGTACTGGCTGAAAATCAACGCTGTAGGTGTCAATGACTATTCAGCTTAATGCTGAGCCAGTGTCCGTTTCACTGCCGCGGGGACACACATGTTGTGTGGTTTCTGTGTATTTTTTCTTGTCATTTATGTGTGTCTACTGTGTCTGTGAATAAATGTTTCTTTCTTTCTTTCTTTCTTTCTTTCTTTCTTTCTTTCTTTCTAAGCCAACGTGTACGAACAGAGCGCCAGAAGGGCTACACCGAACTTCGTATCGTGCCGTCCCTCTCACTCATATAGTGAATAACACGAGTGTGAAAGGGACGGTACGACACGAAGTTTAGATTTCGAAGAACGGAGTACAGTTTCAGCTAGGCGTGTATCTGGCTGTGAATGTGTAAATGGGATGGCACTATTCGGTCAGCCACGCCCCCCGTGAGACACACGCTTATGTCTTTAGCGCACGATAAAACGGCAACACTTCGGGAATGGCTTTTTAGATAAATCCCGATAAATATCTGACCGTGTGCAGTTTCATTAAATTTCCTCTTGACATAATTTAGATGAGGTAAAAAACTATCATCTTAAATTAATTGTGTAGTTTAATAATGCGTTGTTTTAGTACGCCGAGTAAAAAACGAACTCTAAAGACTCAATTATAGAGTTTTTTTTCTATCCAGAAACTTTCAGCAATCATGTTTCGGCTCTTGTCAGAAATACAATCATATAGTCAAGAATCATATCAGTCAACTTTTTCTTGTTGTTATTCTGTCCCGTCAGCGAGGAGACAACAATAACCTAGTTTCTTACAATTTTTTTTATAATATAGACTACAAGCATGCTCACGAGATGACCCATGTCCTAATGGATTAATGCTCATCGCTAAAACTCATGTTTGGTAGATTTAAACTCTATAAAATCATAGTTTTTGAGTGACTTAGGAGACGTAACCATGGTAACGAGCAACAAAAAATAGTTGATCTACCCATATGTCTGAATATCAATCCTTTTTTTCCCTCGTCTGGGCAGAACAGCGTTTCAAACATATATTTTAAACAAGATATTTCTCGTTGCTCGGCCTTCACAAGCGTCACCTCTGTCTTACTCTGCGTTATTTCATCGGGAACTACGAACAACAGGTGCTATTTCACCGACTCCTCAGGGAGCCTCGACGGAATTAGCTTCACAGCTAGAAATTGCTACAATAGGTCTGACTAGTGATATTAGTTTTTATATATCGTGAGACCCTCGAGATGACTGTACGGTTGCCAGTTTTTATTCCACTTTTAGCACCACTCGTTTAGGGTGACGGTGGGTACCCCCTACGGACCAGGGATCGGATACCGGTATTTTCTCCATAGAAAAATACCGGTATTATTACGGTCACCGGTTCATTATTTCGTTTTAATTGGACAATCTCGGAGGTCGCGGGAATCCGGTGGAAACGAACGGCACAGGACCGGTCTAAATGGCGAGCCTTGGGGGAGGCCTATGTTCAGCAGTGGACGTCTTTCGGCTGAAATGATGATGATGATGATGATGGGACAATCTAATAATACGACGTTGTTACCTAAATACATGATTCAGCCCTACGTAAAGAGCAAAAAATAATCCAAAATATTGGGCTAATTCAGGGTTTTTTAAAAATACCGGTATCGGTCCCTGCTATGGACGTGGTACAACTTCGACCTCCATTGTCAAGTGTGTGGACAACTTGACTGTTAGAAGTTCTCAAGCCGCTCGAAGGCCTCTTACTTGGCTTAACGACTGCTCTCATAGGCAGCAGCAGGGATCAACGGCTTAACCTGCCTTCTAAATCACGTGAGCGCTCAGTTAGTGACCACTCAAAGAGGTCGCCCATTTAAGAACTGACCTGGGTCGATTGCTTATCCTCGCATACCGTTACATAATATTATATTAGTGAAGTTATCCAGCACATTTCTGGTGACACTGATATGAAAATGTACGCCTCTCTACTATTAAGCATAGGTTCTTTCTGTATGTCATCATCCTTCGGTGTTTTTCTGGGCCTCCGAACATCGAAATTCGAAATTCGTATCGTGCCGTCCCTTTCACTCGTGTTTTACACTGTACGAGTGAATGGGACGGTACGATAGGAATTCAGATTTCCAAGTTCGAAGTAGCCCTTCTGATGAAATCTAAACACGGACTGTTACAAAATGAAATCTACGTTGAAACATTCATTTCCCATATTAAATTAAAGGCCAGGAGTCGAAAGCGCCTTTGGATTAAAAAAAAGCTGCCAATTATTGTAATTACACACATTAAAATTCCATTGGCATACAAAAGGATCGCATTTTAAACATACATTTCACAATTTCCAGACAACCTTAAAAAAACCTTATTCGTTTACAATAAGACTCGTAACTGCAATGCGAGGTAGCCTAATTCGAATCCCCAGGAATTTTCCAAGCATCGCCATTGGAATTAAAACTGTATGATCGAAGTAATGAGGTTGATTTTCGGTTGGGTCAAAGTTCGCTGAAAACCAGTCGATCTCAGGTTTGGTAAGGGAAATAAAGAAATATTTGACTTGCTAATTGGCCAAAGAGCGACACTCGGGTGAAAAATGGACTTCTAGGGGCTTTAATGTGTTTTTCGACAAATTACGATGCGGGACTGAGTAGACAAATAAGGATGGCTGCCTCACTTTTCTCTGACGTCATAATCCTGTTAGAGTTTTACTTTTTGTGCCGTAAGCAGCCCGCTTTAGCACTTATGCAACTGAGTTAGATAATGCTAGGAAAAATACCGGTATTAGCACAGGAAAATACCGGTTCTTTATAGAGGTTCCTAGTCCTACACGTGTGGGTCATTGTCAGTTGCAAAAACAAAAGTTGTCCCTTCGGTGGTCAATAGTTAACGGCTTATGTGCATGTAAGCTATGTTTTTAGTACATGGATTATAGCAACGGATACTCTGTTTATGCGGGTTACTAGGCCAATCCTAAATTAAGTTTTGTGGCCCTTAACTTTTGATATGTCCGTATCTATCTAGATTAGGGTTGCCATAAGCATGAGGACGAGCACCGGGACAATTAAAGAAAAAGTAGTATAGGTAGAGCTCAAAAAGAAAAATTGGAAGGACATCAGCGTAATGCCTCATCCCCAAAGTCAAAGCAGATGTGGGAGCGGGTCCGGTCTTTGCCGTGGGACGGAATACTTCATGCGCGCGCGCCGCGCAGGCACTGCCTGTCTTAATTGTTAGGCTTATAGCCGTCCGTACTACGTACATGCATAAGTACTTATTTACCTAGCTGCTGGGTCCCTACTAATTAACTATGCTTTTTAAACCGGGACAATTTGCTTAATGGACGGGACACTGGGATGCTTCAAACCGGGACATGTCCCGGCATACCGGGACGTATGGCAACCCTAATCTAGATGTAACGATTCCGTGTATTACTTGTGTTGCTATGATTGTTGCTCGCAGCTTGCGGTATGCGCGCTCATTATTTGTACCACTCTCTTTTTTAAGTACTTGGGTCAATCAACTTTTTCTTGTTGTTAGTCTGTCCCGTCAGCCAGGAGACACAAGTAACCATGTTTCTTAGAAAAATATTTATAATATGGACTTCAAGCATACTCAGGAGATGACCCATGTCCAAATGGATTTATACTTATCGCTAAAACTCATGTTTGGTAGATTTTAAACCCTATAAAGTCACAGTTTTAAAGAGTGACTCAGGAGACGTAACCATGGTAACAAGCAACAAAGAATAGTTGATCCACCCACTTATTTGTCTTTGTGCGCTCATGACAAAGTCTGTTTATTATTTAAATGTTATCTCATGTAAGTGAATTGTAAAATTCTTTATGATATTAAATGATCTTAAACCTTATGTCCACCGAAAAGATACGAACCTAAATCTGACAATGACCCGTGTATGATACGCTGTTACCCGGCGGCGGCACCTACTAATATTACTATTAATAAAAAATCGATTATAATTTATACAGCCGATTAATCGTAACATAATTGTATCAATAGGTAGTAACTGAGGGCTGAAAGTCACCAATTTTGGAAAATATTTCGTGGCTGAAATGGGTGGTATCACTAGTTTAAACACTGTTTTCATTCCAAATAAGAGGAAACGAAAAACCGGCCAAGTGCGTGTCGGACCACGCACAATGAAGGGTTCCGTACCAACACCTACTAGTCCATATTTAAAATCACTATCCAATACATTGGATCTAAAAAAAGTCGTATCTTCATAGGGTACTCACGGCAATTACGACCTTTTGTTTTTGGCAAGACAGTTTGTAAGACTCAAAAACTGGCAAACCTATATTGTTCAAACCAAAGATCGTTGAAAGTATTTACTAATGCACACCATCTCAATTTTTTTCAGAATTTTAAACATTATAGTTTGGAAATTAGAGGGGGGGGGGGACACACTTTCTATGACTTTGACAGCTAATATCTCACCAACGGTTGACTTAAATGGACAAGTTGTTTAGAAACGGACGGACAGATATTACGAATCTATAAGGGTTCCGTTTTTGCCATTTTGGCTACGGAACCCTAAAAAGTTACGAAATATGCACACATTTTCTGAATCAGCGAAAAAACATTTTTGGCGGGAACTATTGACTTTTCGCGTGACATTAACAGTGTTTGTGTATGGACCATTATTATTATTATTTTAATTAAGAATTAGTCGTACTTATTTTGTATGGTTACGGTGCCTTTGCACAATCTAACTACGATTCACAGTAGTTTTCGTTTAAATACTTTTCTGCTCTAGAGCAGAAAAGTGCCACTTTCAGCACGCCATCTAGATCAACAATGACCCACTTTCAGAGTGTGAGAAATGAAAATAATATATTGTAAGCTACTAGAGAATAGACGGCTACTAAGTCTTAGTAAAGCCGGTATTATTAGGACATATCGAGCTAATATTGAAGCCACGTCCCTTAGGTATCGCGGATTTCAAAATATCCGGATTTGCTCAGATATTATCACGATACTGCCATACACGTCAATATTCGCAAGATACTGATCATGATACGAGTGTATCGCGTGATAGTAATCATCGTGTAACCGACCGCATAGGAAAAATAAATAAAAAACGATTATTGATAAATCGATTATTTCTTCAAAAATCGATTGTTTTGAAAATAATAGAATTTTCAAGATGGAAGGTCATATCCCTAGATCTTCCCCAGGCTTACTCTCCAGCCGCGCATTCGCATAGCTTTATATAGGTACAAAATAAAATATTAAACTAGTAACAACTTAGGCAAGTTGCAAAGATGTGACTATTATAAATCATTGATGTATAATCGTGATTAATGACAAGGAAATTATGCAGCTGTTTCTACGAAGCAACGCCACTGACAATGCTTGATTTTTTACCGTGTGACTTGTATAATTGTCCTATTTATAGAACGACATGATATAGTGCAATTATAAATACTAGGTATTCCTTGGGTCTATTTTAATACCTCTAATCTCAATACGGTGTGGTTTTCCCCCTGTTTCGGAAGATCAGTAGGTACCTCTTGTATTTTTTTCGAAACAAAACACTAACGAACGCGTTGTGTTTTGTTTTGCATGGCAAAAAATAGTTACCACGAAACTCCACCAGAGGCGCTGCTCGCGTAGCCATATAAATTGAGACTAAACGCAAACGGTTTGATTTGTGTTTTGTTTTAAAAAAAACCTGATCGAATTATTGGTGTTTGTGTCAAAGCGGACCCAACAGGGAACTTTTTTCGTGCCAACAGGTTGCGAAACTCAACTGTCATCTATACTGGTTCTGGAACATGCATATACGTTTTCTTGTTTCGCAACTAGTTGCGTAACAGGATATTTACTTTATCAACTTGTTGCGAAACTTAGTTGCCAAAACGTCCGGAGGGTCCATACAGAATTTCATCTAAATATAAAGAAGTTTAAGCGTGAAGAAGTACCAGACGGAGTTATTTTCGCGTTTGAAATATAACTAGTATGGATAGCGAGTTGTAACTTTTTAATTTCATGATACAGGTCAATAAACTTTTCTTTGTTGTTATTTTGTCCCTTTCTTTTTTTTTCAATTTAAGCGTATTACATGCACTTATGAATGTAAAAAAACTACCACCGGTTCATAAAATAAACCTGTGCCTCTTGAAGAACCGGCGTAAGAAACTTCAGCGAGCAGACAACAGTAACTGAGATTCTTAGAAAAATGTTTATAATATTGACTTCAAGCATGCTTGAGAGATGACCCATGTCCAAATGGATAGATACTCATCGCTAAAACTCATGTTTGGTAGATTTAAAGCCTACAAAATCACAGTTTTAAAGAGTGGACTCAGACGACGTAACCATAGTAACGAGCAACAAAGAATAGTATATTCCGTAGCTAGTTTACAAATTACTTATTTGACGATTCCCAATATCGTCAACAAGTCGAACAAAGCTTAATGAAAGCTGTACTGAGCTGAAGCTCTGGCCTGGCTTTATATCAAACTTTCCAACAATCCTATTCATAAAATCTGAACAATCTTTGAGGGCAGTAATGATCTTTCATTGTCTGGCAGCTTTACATTTCGGTATTTTTAATGTCATGAAGTAGAAGCCCTTTTCTATAACCTGCTTGTGGTTTTATGGGCCAATATAAAGCTATAGGTGTGAGCGGTTCGAGAGTAGCCTGTTGAAAAATCAGGGGAAAACTCCAACACGACCGCGCGGGCGGTTAAAATACTGGAATACTCTAGAGTGCTACCGCGAACTGCATTCGAAATTTTCCCTCTCCGTCGCACTTGCAAGTTTGCATATAAGTGAGACAGAGAGGGAAAGCTTCGTTTGTGGGTCGCGGTAGCCCCTCTAATCTCTATTTCTGCTTCCGGAAAGAACTCGCGTATTGATACTGTGAGTGTGGTGTGTCGTGACCGTAATCGAGTTTCAAGTGACAAGGCGGACGGTGGTAGTGACGGTTACACTGTGGAAAAAAAGCGAACCAGGAAGGGGGTAGATCGCTATGGTGCGTGGGTAGACCACAACTAAAACTCGCAGCACGTCAGCTAATCCTTGATAATGGCGCTTGCAACAGTGCCGAAATATCGGGAACTCATAAATACAAATATACATGGTAAATATCCTTTCAAATCGTAATTCTAATACTCTAATCCCGTTATTCATAGATATTAAATGCTCTGCTAATTAAAATGTGTTTTGTCTCTTTCTCATAGAAACAAATTTCAAATTGAGTAACCAATTTTAACGGCATTTTAGCTGAAATAGGCTTATGGAGTTTACGCTCCAGTGAAATTGGTTGAGCGGCTTCAAACGAATCTGAGGCGTAAGTGATATCGAGCTACTGGGAGTTTTGTCGCTGGTTAACTAAACCTAGCCTAGCTGAGAAGAGTCCAGCAAGAAACTCAGCTAGTCCCGACGAAGAAGATGGATTGACGCTTGTAAATTGAGACAGATTGTTTGCCGTTAGGATCACTTTTGCCACATGTGACATGACAAAAAAAAGTGACTTGATTGGCATATTAACCGATTATTAGCGATTTCGACTTATAACCACCGACGACCCCTTGACCCCACCCTTTTGACGACCGGTTTAGCCTAGTGGGTAGTGCACCTGCCTGTGAAGCTGACGGTCCTGGGTTCGAATCCCGTTCAGGGCAAATATTTGTGTGATGAGCATGAATATTTGTTTCTGAGTCTTGGATGTTTTCTTTGTATTTAAGTATTTATATCTATTAAATATATCGTCGTCTAGTACCCATAACACAAGCCTTCTTGAGCTTACTGTGGGGCTAGTTCGATTTGTGTAAGATTGTCCTATAATATTTATTTATTATAACCATAATCGATTTATATGATTATCGTTTTAAAATTTAAAACAACTTGAAAAGTGCACAGTAAAACCGCAATACCACGAAGAAGCGCGCATCGACATTTGTTTTATAACTTTTTTAATGCCAAATATTGTATCGTTGAGACCATCAAATAAGTCGATTAACGGTTCACTAATAAATTTTGAACGATGGTACTGGTTACTGCACTAAATTTAAGAAAAATGAGATGCAAATTCCACTCACACCAATGGTTGAAGCCGTTCAACCTCGCTGGAGCACTAACTCTTATTCCAGTGTTTAAACCGTCCACGTGTTCGTGTCGAACTTGTCGGAGGTTTTCCCTGGATTCTCCCCAGGCCCCGGCAGGTCCCGGTACTGCTACAGATCGGGTAGAGCCAGTCTGACCCAGGTCGGGCCTAGCTGAGTTTCTTGCTGGACTCTTCTCAGCTAGGCTAGGTTTAATGAAGCAGCTACAAAACTCCCAGTAGCTCGAATCCACTCACACCTCAGATTCAGTTGAAACCGCTCAACCAAACTCACTGGAGCGCAAACTCTTAGAGTAATCTAGTGTTCCAAACCACACGCGTGGTCGTGTCGGAGGTTTTCCCTTGGATTTTCCCCAGGCCACTCTCTAACCGCGCACTCCTGTCGCTTTATTGGGCCTGGCCTATAAAGCCACACCAATATGACTTAATGTGTGTACGATGGCAGATAAGCCCTAGGGCCTAAGCCTAGGGTGGCAGGATATTAGCACGACCAATCGTGACTAAATATTAGGTCAATGGACGGCTGGTACTTACTATATTTATTATTTATTTATTAACCGCTTTAGCCTAGTTGGTAGTGACCCTGCCTTCGAAGCTGGAGGCCCGGGATTCGAGTCCCGGTCAGGGCATTTATTTGTGTGATGAACACGAAATTTTTTCCTGAGTCTTGGATGATTTCTATGTATTTAAGTATCTATTTATCTATATAAGTATTTATATCGTCATTTGGTACCCATATAAGCTTTGCTTAGTTTGGGACTAGGTTGATTTGTGTAGATTGTCCACAAATATTTATTTATTTAATAATTAAGTACAAAAAGGTATTATATAATATATCGCTATACAAAACTATTTATAAGTTTAATTATGGAGTCTAATGTCACTCTCAAAACAATAGGTGAAACTTAGGTAATAATTAGGTAACAAATGTTACTTAAGTTTATTACCTGGTTCCTGGAACTGCAAATCTGCCACTGGTGCCCAGACGCACGAGGTGGAATCTGTAGTTTAAGTTTTTTTATGTTTGTTGTTGTAGGTGATAATCCATATTGAAAGGAACCTTATGGCGGCCGGCACTTACGCCTTTATTGCCGCTGTTCCAATACAATAGTGAATAGGTCTAACGTAAGCGCCTGCTGCCATAAGGTCCCTTTCGATGTGGATTATCACATGTTGTTGTCCTTACAGTCTTGTTGTGATTAGGTCGGTTTCTTTGCGACGTTTTCCTTAACCGAAAAACTATTGTTAAATATTAAAAGCTAATATTTACCCACGACGGAACGGAAGGTATATTATAATACGCGTTTTGGGTGAGAATTCGTTTGTTTGTGGGTCCACATCCAATATCTTCAAAACCGCTTGAACGATATAGAAACGGTTTTATGCAATAGGCTTTTAGTTCAGTCGGGACGAATTTTATTAAAATAGACGCTTTAAAAAACCTAACAACCTGAAACTGCGTATCAGTGCAGCTAAAAATAGTAACTGCACATCAAACGTGGTTTTGATATGCAATTAATATGTTAGCTACGCAAATCAGTAATAGTCAGTTGAAACAAAAGAAATTAGCAGTGTCATTACCCTACTACGTTTAATCTAGTATATCAGTAGTACCAACTTAATGAAGGTATATATTGTTGGACTCTCCAACAGTAGTTACTAACTTTATTAATCATCTGAACGAGCCGACATATTTAAATGAAAATGGCCCCCGAATTTTCTTTGTATCTCCATTTTCTCGCTGTAATTCCGTAAAATTAAATAAACCCCCGGGCTATAAAGTGACAAGTCCGCATACCGACGCCGTGTAGCGATAAAACACAATTCCGAGGGAATTCCGGGCCCGTAAGCGCCCTTACAATAGCCGTACGAATAGTTAAGATATTATGTGTAGGCCGGTATTTAGAGAAACTGACAAAACTTTTCGAACCTTCCGGCGTGTGAAATTAAGTCGCTTTTTATACGTATTAATTCGGGCAACTTAAATAATAATAAGTATCTATAAGTAGGGTAAGCGTTCCTTGAATTCCCATTGTGAATGTAAACGGCCAGGGACTGCGTTTAGTTTAAATTTAGATTCGAAATATTAAGGGTCGTTATCAGTTAAAAAACGCCTTTAGGGGAAGTTGGTTGAGTGAAATTGGACTACATCCTAGAGGGGTTTATGGAACACACCCAGTGAGAGTCAGATGTAATCTGCACAACTGTGAATCTGTCTTTATTGATGATACTGCTTCCTAAAGAGCGCTTTAATAAAATATAACAGGTCCACTAGCGCCACTCATAAATAATTGTACTTAATTATTTAAATTTAACGATATATAACTAAAAAAGGGGGCCGCTACGTACTGTATTTTGTATTTAAGTACTTTTTAAATCCATAAAACTAGTTTTTACGTTGCTAGATTCGTCTCTCTACGAGCTCAAAATTAAAACGGCCGTTTTAACTTCGGACGCATCGATTGACGAATCCAGCAACGTAAAAACCAGTATGATGGATTCAAAAAGTACTTAAATAGAAACTATTGTACGTAGCGGCCCCCTTTTTTAGTTATATATCGTTACATTTAAATAATTACAATTATTTACGAGTGGCGCTAGTGGACCTGTTACATTTTATTAAAGCGCTCTTAAATACTAGCACACACATACATAATCATACATACATCTCGCACGCTCTTAATCTCTAACTTATCTTACGCACGTAATATAAGATTACCCTATCAATTTAGAATTATGTGCCTCGTCGGCAAAACGCCCATCTATTTACGTCATCTTCTGTTTGAATTGACACGTATCTTGACATTTTCTCAATGTTACTATCTAGAACAGGACTATTGCGACCTTATGTCATGAACTTTAAATGTATTTTCAGGGCTTATCTTTAAGAAATATCGTTTCAAACATCACTCCAAATCGTCAATTTTCAGGCTAAAAACTTATTCCGCTTAAATTCTACTACACACAATAAAATCAAAAAATGGCTATGCTGCTATCTAAAATTTTAACAAAATTATCGCAGCCTTTAATAACTTTATTGGTATTGTCCTTGTAGGACCAAGCTGCGGGGTAATCACGTAACTTTTGTACTACCGTTAGATAGATTTTAATGTCAAATTTCAACTGTCAGCTCATACATTTATACTTCAAAATTGACAGTAAAATCTATCTACCGTTAGTACATAAAGTTACGTGATTCGCCTGCTGGGTGAAATTAGCCAATGACCGGAAAAAATGGCAAGGGATGGAGGAGGCTTTTACCCAAACGGGGTCCATATGATAACAAACAGAATAATATAAAACTCATAATAAAATGAAAATTGTATCTTGTGGTTTAAATAAAAAAAAAAAAAAAAAAAAAAAAACTTAAAAAAAAAATCTATGGAATAAATAAAGCTTAAAAAAATTGGTGTTGTCAATACTTTTATCATAATTTGATATCAAAACAATTTAAAAGTTATAAAGCCTCTTAAGGCAGAGCTGTATCGTGGTTATATTTTTTATAAATAAATAAATAATAAATAAATATTAGAGGACAATCTTACACAAATCGAACTAGCCCCACAGTAAGCTCAAGAAGGCTTGTGTTACGGGTACTAGACGACGATATATTTAATAGATATAAATACTTAAATACATAGAAAACATCCACTCAGAAACAAATATTCATGCTCGTCACACAAATATTTGCCCTGACCGGGATTCGAACCCAGGACCGTCAGCTTCACAGGCAGGTGCACTACCCACTAGGCTAAACCGGTCGTCATATTTGATTGGTAACCAAGTGGAATCAGCGCAGGATAGATGGAATGGCGACAGGTATCAGCAACTAGATGCGACGGCCGAATGCCAGTTCGATTGAAGAGCAAATACAAGACCATTGTAAGACCTGTCGTCATGTATGTGTCGCAGTCGGTTCGTATAATTCGCCATAATTACATTACGGCTAGCCGTTTTGAAATGCGGCGGTAAAACGTTTAGCCGGGTTTTAATTTAATATAATATCAGAAGAGCATTGGAAAACCCGTCTTCATGTATGTGTCGCAGTCAGATTGTATAATTCGCCATAATTACATTACGGCTAGGCGTTTTGAAATGCGGCGGTACAACGTTTCTAAACTTTAAAAAAAAGGTATAATTGGGGCCCAGTAAAGTCAATGTTAAACAAAGTAATTACGTAATTAGTACCTAATAATGTAACCAAAGTAATTAGTACCTAACGTAACAATTGACACTCGTTTTTTTTCCCCGTTCAGTGTGTCTGCGTCGGGGATAATTCGGTCTAATGCCCTCATCCGATGTCATGGGTCGGGTGTTGCAAAAAGTGATAATTACAGGGCGAGTTCATTAGAGCAGGATTAAATTCCTAGTGCTCTAAAGCGACCTTTGCGTTGTTTTACAGGGTAAAGGTTGTGTAGGTGGGGTAATAAGTAAGCTTCTTGTCATTTTTAGTTTATTTTTTATTTAAATGTGTTACCTTCCGGGAAATCACTTAATGGTTCTGTCGGAAGATCAGCGCTGGTAATCGCGCCAGCACTACGCTGAGACAGAACCATTTCGTGCAATACCTACCTTGTTCTTCTGTTTTTATTTATTTTCTTGTTCTTTTTGTTTTGCATGAATAAATATTTCTGATTTCTGATTTCTGAAGTAAAGAGGTAAAAAAATCTAATCTTTATTTACATAATATCTTTAAACGAGGATTCTTTTAAAGATCT
The DNA here is from genome assembly GCA_963556455.1 of Epiblema foenella. NCBI lineage: Eukaryota > Metazoa > Arthropoda > Insecta > Lepidoptera > Tortricidae > Epiblema > Epiblema foenella. The sequence continues at coordinate 47,142,130 of OY747095.1, forward strand.
CCGAAGCCGCTCTATATCTATGAACTTTGCTATGGGGTGACTTTTAGGGGTGAACAAATCGATCTAGCTAGATCGCATTCCCGCGCAACGGGTCCAGTAATTGTATTTTTTTTGGACACGCCTCATGATTTTTTATAGAGATAAACCAATTTTTCAGTTTTCGTTCGGTATTCGGTTTTTAGAATGTTCGGTATACGGTCGGTAAAAAGTACATAAAATAACATTACAGTATCGCATTCACCGGCAGTTTAAACTTACTCATTTTCCGTCCGGTTTCGCCAAAGCCGTGATCAAATATGAATGCTTTATCACACAGCTTTCTTTATACATTGTGCGACAATATTTATTTAAGATACAAGTTCGGAAAGCAGGCAATTTCGAATGACCGACACGGGTTGGGAATTACGTTTCCGAACACGTATCGTACAAACATTTTTGTGCGAGGAAATGAAAAATTGAATCAAGAGGTAATTTTTTTTTTTTTACTAATAAAAAGAATACAGTTTAAACATTACAATAGATCAGCGACTAAAGCCGTACAGGTTTAACTGCCGCTGCAATTCGCTCGTGAAGTTGTTATACCTATTTACATTGTTCTATTATCGTATAAACAGTCCATCCTTATAGATATAGTGCTTTCATAAATTGTTTACATTTGTGTGGGTTCTCACAAATCTTAATGAAAGTATCGAGGGGTAGTTAGTTCATTGAGAATGTTTGGTAACAAATATTCCCAACGACGTTTGCCGTACGCGTTACTACATTTACATTTAATTAATAATTATAGGTTATATTATAGGTCAATCTACTAACTGCGCATCATCGATTTAAAATACCCTAGATGCACCATCCGCCTGTCAAAAGCGTCCGCGCTCAAGAGTGCTTAAATGCCTTTTAAGCACTCTTGCGCTCATAGTCGCGCGCTAGCCATCGGCGAGTCAACATGCCCAAGTGCTCCGTAAAAAAATGCATAAACAACACGTTAACGACGTTAAAAAAGGATGGAATTTCGTATTTTCGGTGAGTATTTATTTAAAGTTTCATTATTTAATTGATTTGTAGTTATATTAAGCTTTAACGCGCTTATAACAATTATTTCATCAAAATATCAGACACACGACCAACTATGCTACTGTCTCTTTCCCTCACGTTGAGTGAGTCGTATATCGAAACGAAACGGGAGACCTATAAATCGGACTATAGTAAAATTTCGAAGGAATGGAGTCGCAGACTGACTAATTTTTTTATGAAAGTTTTCAAGTATTGTTTGTTATTAGTACACACCTATGGAGTGTGTATGTAGATATGTAAGATCGTAAAAACTATAAATTAAAATATTAGCGTTTATCTAAAAGAAAGTGAATAAAAAGTATTAAATGATTTATGGCTGTTTGTAGAAAGATAAGTTCTGGTAATTTTGAGGGGTATGTTACCTATATGTAATTTCAAAATGTAAAATAAAGATTTCAAAGCTTGAGACACTATCATATATATAAGTTACTCTGATTCAGTGTATTTTTTGTAAATTAAACCTTGTTTTTAAAAATATTGTGGTACGAATAATAATATTCTATTTCTTCTTTCGAGTATAACTTATTCGATTAACTGCTTTAATTTAATGGTAACATAACATGAAATTACAGTAGAACCATTTAAAGTGGCTTTGTCATAGTCGCTTGAGTATCTTGATCGAAATATCTTAGCGCCACACACAAACACTAGGTGTTTTGGATGGTCCCATCCATGGTCTTCGTCATCAGCTTCTGTTCTCCAAATGCTACTTTCTGAATGCAAATGCTCGATTTGTTACCGAAAAACTAAAATCGCTATATGTTTCCCCTGATTTTTTAAGGATTTTCCTCAATTCCTCATGGATACCATCATCATAACTAGTTTACGGCAACAACGGGACCAACATGCTTCAAGCATATGATTCCAAACAAAGAAAGAATTTTCCGAATCGGTTCATAAACTACGGAGTTCCAAAGTAACACACATTAAAATAATAAAAATTAAAAAAGAACATACAACATAATAAATCGATTTATCATTACTATTTATAATAAATCGACGTTAACACCTGACGTCGTATACTTGTTTACCACCTACCTATTTTAAACAAATCATTTTCGACTCCACGGTACACGATACCGACTCTGTTCCAATGTATGTCCAATGCTGCCAACACAACCAGTCCCGACTTGATTCGTGCAATTGGTAATGCTATAACCGCCAAACGCTCTCATTTAAAATAAAACGTTACGCTGGTGATATAAGGCTGACTATTGGAAAAAAATAAATTGATCCCAATTGACTTACGCTCGTTTAGTGTGTGTCTAACACGCACACACTCACCATGTCAGCTCGGCCGGCTCGGACACTTTTTCGTCTTGAATTTGTAGGTGATAGTGTATCTAGGGTATTTTAAATCGATGCTGCGCATGCGCAACATGGTAAAGCGGGAAGGCAAGCATGTTAGTGAATATTTACAATTTACATTGGAATCCGGATAAAGCGACAGTCAAGGGACCGGTGATATTACGTCGCACTAACAGGACGTCGCAGAAAACGGACTGATTTACTTTGAAAATGCTTGGTATGAAATCTAATGTGTGGTGATTTCGAAGTCGTTAAAAGCGGTAAAATGTTATATGCGGAGTCGTTATAAGCGAATTCTACTGTATTTATACAAATACAAATACAAACATTTATTCTGCAAATAGGCCACAAGGGCACTTTTACATGTCAAAATATTAATTTACAATTTAAGAAAGTCTGACTATAACAAGTAATACATTTTTCATCACAAACAGCACCCGATCACGAGTATGACGCGTATCTTAGCCATCTCAGTCATCCATATAGCCAGCCATATAGTTAAAAATTTCAATCTAAAATGATCAATAATAGGTACGTTTAGTGAAGTATACATATTTATGTAGTTTTTACAAGAATGTGAAACTGTGATTGACTAACTTGTAAAACTTTTCTTAATTCTTAATTAATAAATTCTCCTTGCGTCGAGCTGACGACGGTGTTAAAAATATTAAATAAAATTGAAAATTAAAAAGCACTAGTGCGAAAAAGTGGTACTTTCTGCACAGTTTGGCTGCTTATAAAAACGCACTTTTCGAGCAAAATTATTAGAGTACTGCGACGGCATTTAGGTCTTTATTAAACGTTTCATAATGAACCATTATTATGAAGTTACAACAAATGAAGGTTATTGTAAAAATCGTGTTATTTCAAAATTACTTTGGGTATGCGTCTCTTTGGCACGTGTAGCCGGTGTAATAGAGCGAGCGAAGCTTCTCTGTTTTAGCTTGAGCAAAAATGTTTGGTTATCGCGCAGTTGTCCTCATGGGTCGATTTTCTCAACCGATTGTCGCGAAATATCGTGCGCTGGTTCGATAATTATAATCCAGCTGTTATGTACTTTATGCCTCGAAAGTGTTCAACGGAAAATAAAACTGCTATGAATGTGTTCCTCTTTGTCTCCAGAATACGCATTTACCGGTTTTAAGAAATAGCGTACCCCCAAAGTACCCCTTAAAGGGTCATTAAGTTCCGAACTATTTCCATCTACACCCACCTTGTTACGACATATCAAAATGAATTATGTTTTTTTTTTGTAAACTCAGTTTTCTTTTAAATGTTGCCAGAGCTCCCGAGGATGCACTGTGTTGAGATATAGGGACCCAAATTTATCCCTTCTGCTGTCAACACAGTGAATTCTCAAATTTCATAAAGGGTTGGCAACGCGTACGTGGCCACTTGCCATCAGGTGGACCGTACGCTAGTTTGCCACCGGCGTCAAAAAATCAAAAGGCAAATAATTTTCTTTTCATAATATCTATTCGTCTAATTTATAGTGAGTTTCAAAATAAAGTGCAACTTAAAAATCAATTGTATTAATTGTAAAATCGTTGAGGGCCGGTGGAGCGGCCGCCGTGGCTGAATCAGCAAAGCGCCACAAATATGCAACTCTTGGCGATAGTTACATATTTGCGGCGTTTGCTGTGGATACTCTGGGTCCGTGGGGACCGGATGCAATTAAACTTTTCAAAAGGTTAAGTTATTTGCATATCCGGTCCTCAGGTGACCGTAGGGCTGGCTCGTTGCTCGCACAGCGAATTGGCATTGCCAATCAGCGAGGCAACGCGGCCAGCCTTATGGGAACTCTGCCCAGCGGCAGCGACTTGGGCGACCCATGCCCATACAGTTTAGGCCTTTAGTTTAGGTTAGATTTAGGTACTTAGTAAGATCTTGTTTTGTTTTTGTTCTGTATTTTAATTATTGATTACTAAGAATAAACGTTTATTTAAAACAGGTGACTGAAATAAAAACTGATAGTAGTTATTTGTTATACAAGGGTGCAAAATTGTATTTTAACCGCGAGTGTGGAATTGAAACACGAGCTAGCGAATGGATTCTAGGATTGAACTACGAGCTAGCGAAGGGAATCTATGGTTGAACCGCGAGCGAAGCGAGTGGTTCGAAAATAGAATCAGAATAGATCAAATAGCGAGTGTTGCAACACACGAGACGTAAAATAACTTTGCAACCGTGTATAACACAAATCTTTTCACCTCACTAGAGCGAGGAATTTTGTTTCCTCCTCCTCGTCCTAACGTTGACAGTTGCGTCCTAAATATAGTTGTCCACTACCTAATCCCGAAATTTGGCGTAGGTACTAGTTTTTTAACACAGCAGCACAATATAAAATGATTGTTGCTGGACTGTCTGGACTGACCTTTACATGTTATTATGTTTAAAAAAGTTACAAATAGCGCGTTCGTATTTCAAATATTCTTTGCACTCTTGTGGATAAAATGCAGTTTTGCTATCTGTTTTTAAAGAATAAAAAAGGGCTTTCCGAGCTAGTGAGGTGAAAATTGTATTAATGATATCTTTACTAAACCCTGTGTCCCATTTAATTTATAGCTCATATTGAATTCCCACGGTCTTATTTATCGTGTTACCATGCCAGGGCAATAAATAAACCTCCTGACCCCTAATTTATGTCCAGCGTCCGAAACCGAAGGGCTCAGTGGACTTTAGGTAATGTTATTAGTCATTTAACGAAATGGGACAAAAATTTACTAGCGATCCATTCTACTTTTTCGTGGACATAATTTTCAGACACTTTTTTTAATGCAGGTTTGGAATAATAATAAATAATAAATAAATAAATAAATAAATATTTTTGGACAATCTTACACAAATCAACCTAGTCCCAAACTAAGCAAAGCTTGTACTATGGGTACCAAGTGACGAATAATAATAATATTCATTTATCTCAGGCATAATAATAACAATATTCATTTATTTCAGGCATTGCCCATAAAGTGTTAGTAACAAATTCAGAAAACTTACAAAACTAATGTTAGTTGCATCACAAAATAATAAACCAGAAAGACAGGACCGGATGAGTCTTCACTTCACTCAATACACAAATTATACATTTTAAAATTAGGCATTTTATTATTTTTATTTTTTAATTATTATTTGAATATATTACTTTAAAAGATTTATTATAATTTAAAATATTATCGAATTAAAAATAAAACAATGAAATAAATTAAAATACTTGGCCCTCACTTCATATTTTTGTATTGTTATTTAGAAAGAGGTTTAATTTCAGTATCGCTTCCGATAGTTTTGGTAATTAACGAACCACAGCTAATATCCATAAATCGAGTAACTCAGTGGTCCTTGGATGTCTCACCATTTGTATGAAAATACGGTTTTTACCACCTTTTACAGCAATATGTTAATATTTAAGTATTTTTACCTGTAAATTCCTTTTACTAGGTTCAGTTACTACAGTAGAATCCGCTTATAACGACTCCGCATATAACATTTGACCGCTTTTAACGACTTCGAAATCACCACACAGTCATTAGATCTCATACCAAACATTTTCAAAGTAAATAAGTCCGTTTTGTGCGACGTCCTGTTAGTGCGACGTAATATCACCTGTCCATTGGCTGTCGCTTCATCCGGATTCCACTGTATTTCTAAATCCTATTTTTGTACACTAATTCAATACATATCATATTGAGATTTTTTTTGTAATAGAAAACTGGGCATGACAATGTAGAATGGCCATAGTACATGTAACGTTAGACCTTTTGGTCCAATTATTTTCCTCACAAGCGCGGGTCAGCCATATTTGTAGTTGTATCACATACGATCACATAGACAATATGAACTTATGTATATAATGGTTTGAAACACTGGAATACTCTAAGAGTTTGCGCTCCAGTGAGATTGGTTGAGCGGTTTCAACCGAATCTGAGGTGTGAGTGGAATCGAGCTACTGAGAGTTTTGTCTCTAGTTCACAGTCCAGCAAGAAACTCAGCTAGGCCCAACCTGTGGCGCTACTGCGAACAGCAAACGAAGTTTTCCCTCTCTGTCGCACTTGCAAGTTTGCATATAAGTGAGACAGAGAGGGAAAACTTCGTTTGTGGTTCGCGGTAGCCCCTCTGGGTCGGACTATAAGTGTCAGTGTGTATATTCTCGTTCTAACCATACAATTTCCTCAATTGAGTCTAACATATTATGTTGCTAATTTGAAAAGGGCGTAAGTCCAGGAATACTTGTATGAACATAGACTTTTTTGGAGTTGGATGCCGGTATTACCCTCGTGCCTATCCCATTTAACATTGCGGTTACCATACTTAAACCACTTTATACTAAACGTCCTAAATCATGCATATAATCGATGACTTAAAGCATATTGGTCCTCAGTTCCACCCAACATTGTCACAGTATCGAAATGTTCTAAGTTTCTTATGTTGCGTGTCGATTTGTGACATTTTCTTATAGTTCAGAATAAAGGTACATAATCGATATAGGATTGTATTTGGTCGTTAATATTTGACGTTTTAGTTAAGGCGACGGGATGCAGGGCAAACGCTCTCCATACAAACTTTGTGCAAGTTTTCCTTCGCTTGTATTTGCACTACAGTTGTGATTTTTGGTCAGTATGCTTATTTTTCTGTTAGCCATAACCTGGAGAAAATTTTATTTTTAATTTTTTTTTTTTTAATTTTATTTGCTTTAGATTCGGGAGTGCCAAAACCAACGAGTAAAACTTGCACAGAGTTTGTATGGAAAAGGCCTTGCCCTAAAGAGCCTTAAGAGCAAGTAAATATGTCATTCTTAGCCATAACCTGGAGATTTTTTTTTGATTTTTTTAAATTTTTTTTTCTTCAGATTCGGGAGTGTCAAAACCAACGAATAAAACTTGCACAGAGTTTGTATGGAAATGGCCTTGCCCTTAAGAGCGAGTAAATATGTCATTCCTTTAAACCTAAATGGTTGCGCACGTTGTGGTTTCAGAGGGATTTCCTCCCCCGGGCGCTCCGGTTGTGGAATGAGCTCCCTACCGAGGTTAATCGGGGTCTTCAAGTAAAAATATTACATTTTTAAAGGTAGCCGGCATGTGACACCCCTAGACTAGGGTGACCGCTTACCATCAAGCGGGACGGACGCTTGTTTTTGCCACCGCCGTGGTATTAAAGAAGAAAAAATAAAATCCCCTGTTTTTATTTCCATCATGTTACATTTATTCGTACGTTATGCATGGACTGTAACAGAGTGGAAACTTTAAAAAAGTGTGAAAAATAAAATATGATACAGCACATTGGTTTCAAGCAGGAAAAGGTCAAATTATAAAAATTCACAATCTAGCATAGTTAAAAAAAACAGCCAAAAAGCACAAAATTAAGTTGATTTTAATAGGAAAAATAAGTATATTTCAAAGGAAAAAGGGCGTTTTTCAATATTTATAGGATTTCCTGTTAAGATGCAGTTAATAATAAACAATATCACTAAATTTCAGGTTCGTAAGTCAATGGAATTTTAAAAAATTCTTCGACCCAAAAATTCGTAAAAAAACTGATTTGGTGGCTTCTCATTCTTTTATTTTCCAATGTTCTTCAAAACTAAAAATACGGTATTTACCTAAAGAGCTCTAAACGACAATATCCTACTGGATGGGGTAGCTGTAAAAAAAAACGCACCCTCTTGCTGTATGGAAGGCCCCTTTAAAACATTTAAAAATAAGTTTTGACGAGGCCAAGGCAGGCGTTGCATGAAAAAAAAGGCAAATTTATCTATTTTTTTATTGAAACATTCAAATTCTATTGCTAACTTTCAATTTAGATTTGGCCAATAAGCAAAAAACAACATTTTTGCGAATCTTTATAGTCCCATATGACCTTAATTCTTCTCCATTCCCCCTTAATCTCTTTAATTCTTCTCCATCATTAAGTTAAGCTGGCTAGTCTAGTTAAGATGTATTATTAGTTAATTATCTTTTTAGATCTCTTAGGGTGCCCTGAAAACCAGCACCTTAAGCGGCAATTACACTTCGTCGTTCACCTAATGCGGTCGCCGAATTCATTTTAAACTACTTAGGCCAACAAACGTCGTCTTCACATTAGTCTGTCCGCCTACCTATAAGCGTTGGCAGCTGTCGATCGCCGAATGCGGCCGACTAACGTGCTGTTTACACTTTTGCGGTCGCCGCATGCAGCATGCGGCGAACGACGAAGTGTAATTGCCGCTTTAGCATATGCTGAGTGGTATACTTTTTGGTGTTCATAACTCATACTTAATTTAGTGTCTATTGCATCTTATTTCATGTACTTTATTATTGTGTAATGATTTAACAGCAAATAAATATTACTTTCTTTCTTCTTTCCATATATTTTTTATAATTTTAAGTAATTGGAGTACCTAATTTACTTTTTATTGTGATAATCCCCTCCGTCTAATTTATAATATAGCCACACTATTTTATAAATTGTAACATGAGTTATCATCCCTATTTTCGACCTTATCTCAAATATACTAAAGCTGAATAATTAGTCTACGGATTTTATTATTGAAGATTATCTTTCAAGCCCTCCCACGGGATAACTTTCATAGATCACTTAATTAATTTTATTGCGCGGTTAATTTTCACCACTCACCCGTTGAGATAAGGTTGGAAATAAAAGTAGTGGCTCTGTGATCTGTAGACATTAAAAGTGATATTTTTAGGGTTCCGTACCCCAAGGGTCCAAAGGGTACCTTATTGCTGTCACTCACGCGTCCGTCAGTCGTCTGTCATACAAGTTTTACAGCCAAACGGTTAGACATTACTAAAATTTTGACAGCATGAGCATCTTGTTGACCAAAAGCCATGCAAATTGTCGAAACTTATTTTTTAATGTTTTTAAGGGTCTGGGGGGAGTAACACCTAAAGGGGGCGTGAATAAAATGTTTGACCTATCCGATCGAGTGGGGTACTATATTTTTTGGTTTTTAAAAATATTGGAAAATAAAGCAATGAGAAACCAAAGTTTTACAAAATTTTATTCCGATCGAATTTTTAGCTCCCGTTTAACCTATTAACCTGTGATAACGTTTAGTATTACGTATATTTCACAACCAGATACTAATAAACAGGGCGTCCCACGGCTATGCCACGTTGAAGGAAAGTACCTTAAATATTGTAGATGGAACATTTTACTGAAAGAAGACATGATTTGAATTTAAAAAACAATGTAAACTGAATTCACAGATATTTAAATAATTTTATGGTTGAACCGGGAATCGAACCCGAATAATTTCTATATACGGAATACACAAGATATTTTAAAGTAGCTAGGCTTAGGTTGCAATTCAAAAGTTCGTTTTGCGACTTGTGACCATTCGAAATAAAAAAGTGATATTGGTTCACAATTACTCTTTGGCCTTGATTACTATAAAAACTATACAAGGCTTTAAAAATAACATTATTACAACTTAATGTATGTATACTTAAAAAAAATGTTATAATTTTGAGATGCCGGAATCCGTATCAAAATAATACGCCCTAAAAGCTACCTTCATTTTTGAAACTGAAGGTTCAAATCCCATAAACTTCTTACTAAGGAATCCGACATATTAAAATGATTTTAATTACAATCTCGTGTATATTGTATTTAGCACAATTACTTTTTAAGGAAACTGTAGGTCTTATGTTAACTGGGTCAATCAACATTTTCTTGTTGTTATTCTGTCCCGTCAGCGAGGAGACAACAGTAACAATGTTTCTTAGAAAAATGTTATTAATATGGAATTCAAGCATGCTCAGCAGATAACCCATGTCCAAATGGATTTATACTCATCGCTAAAACTCATGTTTGGTTAGGTTAGGTTAGGTTCCCCACCCAATAAAATCACACTTTTAAAGAGTGACTCAGGAGACGTAACCATGGTAACGAGCAACAAAGAATAGTTGATCCACCCAACTACATGCATTTCTGTACACATTTTTTTTATATATGACCGTTTGTTTCTTTCAATAAATAAATAAACATAGCCCGCTAGCTTGGTCTAAACAATGATATAAAAAACCACACCTTTTTCTATGAAAATTTCGTAACAAAACGGATTAGCTGCGATCAAGGGTATTCGTTACCGTAACTTGATGCTCATTGCCCCAAAAACGTAGCAGATTTTTTATGAAAAAAGGCAGAGCGTAAGTCGAGTATCAAAATAAGGGTTTGGGTCATTGTCAGATTTAGATTCGCGTATTTTCGGTGGACATATGAAAAGTTGAGGGCTACAAAGCTTAATTTTGGATTGATTTAGGCTCGGTTTTATAAAGATCCGTTAGTCCTTATGTCGGTTTGTTATGTCAAAAAATGTACTGAGTTACTGAAATTTGATCTGACATTTGGTCTAACGGATCTTTATAAAACCTGGCCTTAGTAACCTGCATAAACAGTGCTTGCAGAACACCACAGCCATAATAACATTATCTACTGTACAAGTATGTAGTGTTGTGTTCCTGGAGGTGAGCAAGGTTGCCAGAGCTCCCGAGGATGCACTGTGTTGAGAGCGAGGGACCTAAATTTGTCATTTCTGCTGTCAGTGAATTCTCAAATTTCATAAAGGGTCGGCAACGCGTACGTGACTCCTTTGGAGTTGCGGGCGTCTATGGGCTGCGGTGGCCGCTTACCATCAGGTGGACTGTAAGGTGGTTTGCCAGCGGCGTTGTAAAAAAATAAAAAATAACATAAACAGTGTCTCCGTTGCTATAAATACATGTACTAAAAACATAGTTTATATGCACATCAAGCGATAACTAAATTGACCATCGAAGGGACAACTTTTGTTTTTGCAACTGACAATAATGACCCGTTTAGCAACATACATTTTAGAATGTGGCTGCTTGTTTTTTTTATGAAGATGGTGGCAAAACGAACAAGCATACCGTAATCTATGGACGCTGGCGACTGCGGAATAATCAAAAGCGATTTTTAAGGTATGGCTCGTGAGAGTTTAGACGGGGTAAGACATTACTCCAAGTTGATTGTGGGCCAATTTGTCAATACCCCGATAAAAATACCCGTCAGATACATTTTAGCTCTGTCCTTGTCTTTCATATGACATTAGAAAGTGACAGCAATAACTGATAGATAGATCTGGCGTGACGTATTGTTGCAGCGGGCTGATTAAAATGAAATATAAGACTCAATTTAAGCTTTATGATTAATAAAAATACCGTATTCCATTTATGGTCATTTAAACCACTACCATTACTTGTGAGCAATAGTAGAAGTAATATCCCCTCTGTCGTTACTCGGCGATCACTGGTTAGGGGCCGCACGGTCCGGCGTCCTAGGCACACACTTACGGACCCGGACGACGTAACAGCGTCTATCGAAAGATGGAACGCTGCGCTTACGGCGTTCAACTCTGACACGACGCGTACACTTAAGCATTCCCGCCGGCGGGGACGTCCACCGCACGATCGCGACATAGTGACACATATAGTCCCTATTCGTCCCGGTACCGCCGCACACCGGGTAGAGTCAGTCCGACCCAGGTCGGGCCTAGCTGAGTTTCTTGCTGGACTCTTCACAGCTAGGCTAGGTTTAGTGAACCAGCGACAAAACTCCCAGTAGCTCGATTCCACTCACACCTCAGATTCGGTTAATACCGCTGAACCAATCTCACTGGAGCGCAAACTCTTCGAGTATTCCAGTGATCCAAACCACACGCGTGGTCATGCCGGAGGTTTTCCCCTGGATTTTCCCCAGGCTACTCTCCAACCGCGCACTCCTGCCGCTTTATTGGGCCCGGCCTATAAAGCCACAGTCAGGTTCAAAAAAATAGAAGTAATAGTAGAAGGGACATGTTCCTAACGTGAGTAAGTTGCCTTAGGTCTAAAAGCGGCCCCGTTTGTCATCCAATCTTATGTTGGCCTGTTTCGGCGCCAGACTTGCCCACTTCAATATTCTCAATACACATCAGTCCACTATGCCGGAAAAACGTGCTCAAAAGAATAACCTTTCAACTATCCCCGCGGAGTTATATACGAGGGATGAATGTGTGAACGTCATTTTCCGAATTGGACCAATACGTCCAGGAAATGTCGAACGAAAGGTAAAGTAATATGGTATTAAAGTAAGTTAAATTTACGTAAAATTAACAGTATGGTACTAAAATAAGTTAATTTGACGACCGGTTTAGCCTAGTGGGTAGTGCAACTGCCTATGAAGCTGACGGTCCTGGGTTCGAATCCCGGTCAGGGCAAATATTTGTGTGATGAGCATGAATATTTGTTTGTGAGTCTTGGATGTTTTCTATGTATTTTAAGTATTTGTATCTATTAAATATATAGTTGTCTAGTACCCATAACACAAGCCTTCTTGAGCTTACTGTGGGGCTAGTTCGATTTGTGTAAGATTGTCCTCTAATATTTATTTATTTTATTTTATTTATTTATTTATAAGTTAATTCTACGTAAAATTAACAGTATGGTACTAAAATAAGTTCATCTTACTTAAAATTAACAGTATGGTACTAAAATAAGTCAATCTTACTTAAAATTAACAGTATGGTACTAAAATAAGTTAATATTACGTAAAATTAACAGTATGGTACTGAAATAAATTAAATTGACGTAAAATTAACAATATGGTATTAAAATAAGTTAATTTTACGTAAAATTGACTTACTTTAATACCATGATAAAATGAAATATAAAAAAATGTACAAAATTGCCAAAGTTCAAATGCAGTAAATACCAAAGCGTTTAGTTATGGTAAAAAAAAAGTTAATATCGAATGAAAAAAAATTAACACATGAAAAATAATAAACAAACCAGGCATAAAATTAAATAAAGTATGCTTATGAAAATAGAATATATGAAACAAAATAAACATAAGTCGTTAGAGATTTAGAGATTTAGAGTATTTATTTTTTGATAAGGCTTTTTGCTTACCGGATGGCTCCATCGCCTTATATTATAACAAATTGTACTTTACCAAATAAAGAATTTTGAATTTTTTTTGAATTTTGAATAAGGAATTACATTATAAATTTGCACACATGTCAAAATTACAAGAATTGTTATCATGATCGTCATAACAGGAAAAATACAAATAACATAATGTCGACCTGAATACAAAACAAACAACCAAGTAAAAAAACAAACAAGTAAAAAGTAAACAGAAAAATTACAAAACAAACAAGTAAAAAGTAAACAGAAAAATTACAAAATACAAATTTCAAAACACAACAATACAAATCAGTGGAATTCAAATTGAGTTATAATTATTTACATGTCAGTAAGCTAAGATCCATATACTATTCAACCGAGTATAGTAGATAAAATCGGCCAAGTGTGTGTCGGATCACGTACAGTGAAGGGTTTCGCACCAACACCTAACTGGTCGACATTTGAAACTACTATCCAATACATTGAATCTAAAAAAGTCGTATCTTCATAGGGAACGCACGGCATTTACGACCTTTTGTTTGGGAAAGACAGTTTTACAACGAAAATTCAAAAACCGTAAAACCTATACTTGTTCAGACCAAAAATTTCTGAAAGTACTTATTAATGCACACGGCCTCAACTTTTTCAGAAAATTAAACTTCATAATTAGGAAATTAGAGGGGGTACTTGTACACATTTTTTTCTCACCAACGCTTGACTTTAACGGTTTTTTTTACCTCCATATTTTTTTTACAGTCCTACACATAGATACAATGTGCGTTGATTTTTTTTTTCATCGACCGGTTACATGTATCGAGTGCCCCTCCTCCTAATTTAATATATTATTGTAATTTTACATCACAAAAAATATTAAATTAGGGGCGGTTCATATAATACACCTTTCTACGAAATTTCATAATTGTAGTGTTTATAGTCTCCGAGTAAACCAGCCGACAGACGGACGGACAGACATGACGAAACTATAAGGGTTCAGTTTATGCCATAAAAAGTGTAAACGGGCCCTTATTTAATAAACTCGAGCGCCCATCCAATCTGTCATATCGTAAACGATCTCTTCATTGAAATTGGGCAGTAAATATGGTAGTAATGCGGCGATAAGTATGGCGATAAGTCCGGCGATAAATCCGACGGTAATTCGGATCGGATCGCCGTTACTAAGGCACATGAAACCGTAGGATGCCGGATTTATTTTAATGCTATAAAAGTTGAGGTTCGCGTTAATGACGATATTTTTACGGCTGTGCAAGAAAGGTTTATATCGATTAGAATTGTAAATACAGTCGCCGTGAGATACATGGATGGATCAACTATTCTTTGTTGCTCGTTACCATAGTTACGTCTCCTGAGTCACTCTTTAAAACTGTGATTTTATAGGGTTTAAATCTACCAAACATGAGTTTTAGCCATGCACATGGGTCATTTCTTGAGCATGCTTGAAGTCCATATAATAAACATTTTTCTAAGAGACTCGGTTACTATTGTCTCCTCGCTGACGGGACAGAATAACAACAAGAAAAAGTTGATTGACCCACATTTTTTTTAACCTGGCTGTGGCTTTATATATTTATATAAATTATGTAAATTTAATATAAAATCAATTATTCAATTTCTTTTGACATTGTATTCTAATTCATTAACATTTTAATTCTGACTTCTTAGTTGATAATTATTATTCTACTTTATTTATAAACATCTTAAAATGTATTTAATTAAGTCTTTGACATACCTATTCAATTTAAAATGTTTGACATGTAAAATTTTATATTTTATCAATAAAATGAGTATGAGTATAGGCCAGACCCGGCTTAGTCTACTTTTTCATGTAACACCGCTTACGATTACAGACGGTTTGGTGCAACCCGGCCTAAGTCTTAAAAGAAAAAACGGGCCAAGTGCAAGTCGGAATCGCGCACGGAAGGTCTTACCATTATCTATAAAGACTGCAAAAAAATCACATTTGTTGTATGGGAGCCCAATAAGGGCTATCGCGTATGAATTCGCCGCTAGAGGCGCTAGTGTAGCGCGGGGTCTACGAAACGTCAAATGTCACACTTTGTGGTTGCGTTACGCGGGTTAATATCTAATTGGAACAATATGGTGACAATTTTGCAATACCTGAGCTTGATTAAGACAAAATATGAGTTAAGGGTCAATGACTGTCAGGGCTTTGAGACAGTTTTCTCTCTCGGAAACTTATTTCCTCCTTTTTTCCGAACAAAACGGGACCGCGCTACAATGCGGTATGTTCGATATTTTTACGGTACGGTTTTAAGGTATTAAATACGATTTAAATGTAAACTTCGTTCTCATGTCCATAATAACCAATAACAATTTTTGACAGCTGGACCTTAATTTGTTTTTACTGCTTAAATTCTACTACACACAATAAAATCAAAAAATGGCTATGTTACTATCTGAAACTGTAATGAAATCATCGTAGCCTTTAATCACTTTATTGGTACTGTCAATACTTTTGTTATAATTTGAAATCCCAAGTCCGACCTGCATGGAGTATTGTAGTCACCTTTGGGATGGCTCGGCTAAGCACCAACTTGCCGCATTCGACTCGATGGACCGCAGAGCCAGGAGGCTTATTGGCGACGGTCAGGTAGTAGGAAACAAGTGTCTGTGTGTCTTCTACAAATTGTACTTCGGAGAGTGTGCTCAGGAGCTCCATGAGCTCATACCGCCTTCCCCCTTCTTCCATCGGACATCCAGACGTACGGCTGGATACCATCCTTACTTAGTCGAAATTCCTCTTATTCGAACCAAGCGCTTTGCATCAATTTTTATAATGCGCACTTCTAAGGTTTGGAATTCTCTGCCGGCGTTTGTGTTTCCGAGCTCATATAACCTGGACCTTTTTAAGGCATGAGTGAATAGGCACCTTCTGGGTGAGCTCGCTTCATCGTCGGCCTCATCTTTGCCCCCTGGCTAGATGCTGGCCAAGAGCGATCCCATTTTTAATAAAAAAAAAGAAATCAAAACATTTTAAATTCCTCCTAAACTGTATCGAGAAGGTATCGAACCGCTACAGGGTTGTTTAAAAACCGTTTCAGCTTCACAAATATAGAAGCATGCCCGTGCATACATTAACGGGAGAGCTAGATATATTTTCTGAAAACACAGATCGGGGGAACATTGAACAGACGCATTTTTATATCTTGATCGTTTGGTATAGTTAATAGCACTGTGTATAAATAAACTATTTTTGTATTTTGTTTTTTGTAATTTTGTACGCCTTTGTAAAGTCGTCGTCAAAAATATTTATTTAGGTATTTAAACTTTATTGCGCACTAGCGACCCGCCCCGGCTTCGCACGGGTGCAATATAAACCTTCCTCTTCAATCACTCTATCTATTAAAAAAAACCGCATCAAAACCCGTTGCGTAGTTTTAAAGATTTAAGCATACATAGGGATATAGGGACAGAGAAAGCGACTTTGTTTTATACTATGTAGTGATTGATATTTGGTGTTCGTCATCAATTTAAGGTTTATACAATCGATTTTAGACAAATCAAGGAAATGACATCTGAATCGAAATGACAGACTTGGTCACAACACTATTTTTTTTAAAAAAGAACTCCTAGCACGTAACTGTTTCCGTGGTAAATTATTACCTTAAAATACTCAACAGCTATATACTGAAAAAAATTAACATAAGTTAAACTATGATTAAGAAAAGCAAAGTATTGTTTTGAGGTACTTGAGAAGCCTTAGTAATATTACGTGATTTTATTTATTAATTTCGATGGATCATGCATGTTTATGTTCTATAGGTGTTGAGATGTGTCAAATATTTGAAGTTACAAATCACAAAGTCATTAACATTAGATTCGATTTTATTATTTTCATGTTGACGTGTTATAGATATAGCTCAAAATATTTTATTATGATTAGTGTACTTACTTTATTACCTTTTATCTTGACGCTTAGAGACCTTATACATCTCTAACAAATCTCGATTGTTATTAGTTTCTTAGTCTTATTTTTGACATGTAACACTACATTTAATTAATGATACTTTGATTATTGTATTATTTTTATTTGATGTATCTAGATAGATTTTGACTTGTAAAAGTGCCCTTGAGGCCTATTTGCAGAATAAATGTTTTGATTTTTGATTTTGATTCACAAGCAATTTCCGCTACAATGCGGAAAAGTTCCGCTGCAATGCGGAAAAATTCCGCTCCAGTGCGGAATATTTCCGCTACGCGCCAAGGCGTACCGCATGTAGCGTAGCTCAGCATCGAAACGATCAAGTCAACGATTAAGAATGTGCTCCGTTTCAACCAGAAATCGAACTTACGCCCCACGCGCCGTTGCCATGGCGACCGGTACCTGGCAACACCCTCCTACTACCTTTGCAACATGTTCATTTGACTGTACTTGGCCGAGCATATGAATGACAGCGTAACAATAGCTGGACAGTTTGGTACCTTGTCGCCTTGAGCCGTTGGAAAGGCCGTAGCAGGATAAGGGAACAAAATATGCCCTTTTGTAATTAAACGCTGGTTTTTTTTTCTATAGTTACTTACATCTAGTAGTACAATTGTGCAAAGTTCTGTTAATAAAATTCAAGTGGTTCAGCTGGAAAAAAATAAAATCCGAATTTCTAAAAAAAAATATTTCTCTAAAAGTATTGAACTTTATCATACTATCTTTATTTCATTTTAGTCAACTGAAAAGTAAATATTTTCTCAAAAATTACTGAGTCTCCATCTTTAACATTTCTGTAAAAAACACGTAAGTCAAAATTTCTTAAATTTTTTTTTTTTACTTCTGAAGGCGTGACCACTCTAAGTGGATGGTGGATCAATTAAGAGGTATTACTGTGAATGTGCGAATGGAATGCGGACTGTAGGGTGTTGTTCACACATTGCCGCTATTGTGTACTACCTATCGTACGCAAGATATGACTTGACATCTCAGTGTTACTATCTAGAACAGGACTATTGCGACCTTATGTCATAAACGAGTAATGTATTTTTTGGATTTTTCATTAAGAAATATCGTTTCAAACATCACTCCAAATAAAGTGTTCAAGACAAAAACTTGTATTTTGCGCTTGAATTCTACTATACACAATAAAATCGAAAAGTGGCTATGTTACTATCTAAAACTTCAATAAAATCATCGTAGCCTTTAATAATTTTATTGGTATTATCAATACTTTCGTCATAATTTGAAATCAAAATATTTTAAAACTTATAAGCAGAGCTCGGAATAGGTAGTGCCTATTTACCTAAACTTCGCGGGAGGACGTAACTAAGAGTGGTTACAAGCACCAAAAATAATTATTTCTTTTTAATGAATGCGGGATTTCCCGGGATTTACTGTGTTATTCTAGAGGCTTAATATATTTCTCTTTACTTATAAATCTTGTTATATTGCATATTATTTGTTTAATTATCTTTAAATAACAATCAGTCATTAAAAATATAATATGGATCAAATTGAAACAAAAGGATTCCGAAATTTGATACTTTTAGTTGACTTAGACAGAATTATACTCCTTTCTTCCATGAGAGGGGACCTGTGTCCAGTATTAGGGCGTATATAGATTGGTGATGAGACAGAACTATGATATCGTATAGAAAATTCCGACATTCATTCCGACGTTTCGAGTCCTTTGCAGCACTCGTGGTCACGGAATGTATTTTAAATTCATTATACACGATATAATCGGTTGAAAAATAGTTTTATTTAATATATAAGTACATTTATACCATCATATTAGAAATAAATTAGAATACATCTGTACGATATCTTCTATGCCATATCATAGTTCTGTCTCATCACTAATCTGTATACGCCCTAATGCTGGACACAGGTCCCCTCTCATGGAAGAAAGGAGTATAATTCTGTCTAATGTCTAAGTCAACTAAAAACTATCAAATTTCGGAATCCTTTTGATTCAATTTGATCCATATTATATTTTTAATGACTGATTGTTATTTAAAGATAATTAAACAAATAATATGCAATATAACAAGATTTATAAGTAAAGAGAAATGTATTAAGCCTCTAGAATAACACAGTAAATCCCGGGAAATCCCGCATTCATTAAAAAGAAATAATTATTTTCGGTGCTTGTAACCACTCTTAGTTACGTCCTCCCGCGAAGTTTAGGTAAATAGGCACTACCTATTCCGAGCTCTGCTTATAAGGCCTCTTAAACATGAATTTTTTGGCGACCGGTTTAGCCTAGTGGGTAGTGCACCTGCCTGTGAAGCTGACGGTCCTGGGTTCGAATCCCGGTCAGGGCAAATATTTGTGTGATGAGCATGAATATTTGTTTCTGAGTCTTGGATGTTTTCTATGTATTTAAGTATTTATATCTATTAAATATATCGTCGTCTAGTACCCATAACACAAGCCTTCTTGAGCTTACTGTGGGGCTAGTTAGATTTGTGTAAGATTGTCCTCAAATATTTATTTATTTTATTTATTTATTTATTTTAATTTAAAGCGACAGGGTACAAAGGTGAGCCACTTGTGAGGCCCAGCTACAGTCGGCAAAAACAATTCACTATCGTATATAAGGTGCAACGGAACACAGAATCATTTTACAATTTATAACACAGTGTGGCGATATATATACAAAAACCATCAAATTCTGTATAAAATACTACACACTGTAGCTTACCCCTAAAATAAAAATGAAATGAAATTAATTGAATGTATTTTTGATTATATAAATTGTTCCAATGTAATTAATTCAAAAATCAATTTATTGAAATAATGTAAATACTAACATGCCTAGGTTAAGAAATTACTAACAATATATGGATTTTAAGTCCGAAATAAATATTAAAATTGTATAATCATACACAACGCAATAGCTTTCAGATACAAGTTTATAACAGGCCTGAGGGGCTTTCGAACTTAATATCGTGCGGTCCCTTTCACTCATATAGTGTATAACACGAGAGTGAAAGGAAAGGCACGATACGATACGAAATTCGTATTCCGAAATTCGAAGTACAGGGCCTGATTAGGGCACTCTTATTTACGCATCAACGCCTTCACTTTTTAGGGTTCCGCACTCAAAGGGTCAAAGTGGAACCATATTCAATCTTGCTGTGTACACATAGTTTAGAGCATCAGTCTAGTTTTTTATAAAAAATATTGCTGTATGGTTGTATTAATGATTGATACTTGTTTTGTGTGCCTATTTAATAAATAAATAAATAAATAAATAAATATTGCTGTCACTTACGAACGTACGTCAGTAATCTGTCATTAAATTTTGTCCCGAAGAAGTGTTTGACTTCCCATTGATCTGTAAACTTGAAATTTGTTGATAATATTTATTACTAGCAGCTCCCTGCGGTGTTACCCGCGGATAAAAGGTAGCCTATGTCCTATTCTGATATTTCTGATGTCTAAGCTACAATACTGGAAAGTTTCATAGAGATCCGTTCAGTAGTTTTTGAGATTAAGCGGAACGTACATCCGTCCCCTCAAACTTTCACGCTTATAATATTACTAGCAGCGCCCTGCGGTGTTACCCGCGGATAAAAGGTAGCCTATGTCCTATTCTGATGTCTAAGCTACAATACTGGAAAGTTTCATAGAGATCCGTTCAGTAGTTTTTGAGATTAAGCGGAACGTACATCCATCCGCACAAACTTTCACGTTTATAATATTATTAGGATTACGTACGTATATTTTACCAACGAATACTGATATATTGATAAGCTGCAATGGCTGAGATACGCGTCATACTCGTGATCGAGTGCTGTTTATGGAGTCCGATCTGTTCATGCTTGCTAGGACATAGTGACTACGTTAATACTAGTGTCTTTTTATAGGGGATTGACGAGAGACATCATCCTGTTGTGGATTCGTTTTTATTGTCAGTGATTTAGAGACCATATACATCTCTAACAATATAAAATTAATCTTAATTTTGACGCTCAGAGACCATGTACATCTCTGGGATATTATATTAATTTCATTATACTCCTTATTTAATCTAGAGACCTTATACATCTCTAACTTTACTGATGTTGTAATATTTATAATACATAACTTTGCAAGTTTATCTTCACTGTATAACATTAATTTTGTTATAATTGTAAACTCGAAATTATTATTCCTTCTTGAACTGTAAATTAATATTTCGACATGAAAAATGTATTACTTATTATAGTCAGACTTTCTTAAATTGTAAATTTATATTTTGACATGTAAATGTGCCCTTGAGGCCTATTTGCAGAATAAATGTTTTATTTTGATTGTGATTTCAGATTGTTTTTTATTTGATTTTTTTAACTATTAAAACCTACTTAATTTCCGGTTGGTTCGGAACCCTAAATGTGCGACGTCCGACACGCACTTGGCCGGTTTTTTTACGATGCTGTCGCGTCAGCCGCGTTCGGATGAATTAACATTTTCATTGCCTGACTTTAATCTTGAATTTACCCTATAAACCGATGTAGCGAGATACCTATACCAACAGCCCGCCTGGAGGGCGCTAGGGGCTTAGAAAAGTTACCCAGTTACGCCCGCCAGGCGAGTTCCTAGCAGAGAAAGTAGCAAGGCCCATTCACTGATCTGACGAAAATACTAAAGTTTGAGCTTGCAGCGTGAAGAAATAATGTAGAATTACACTACACATACATCCTTATTTGGTCGAAATTCCTCTTATTCGAATCAAGCGCTTTGCATAATCTTTTATAATGCGCACTTCTAAGGTTTGGAATTCTCTGCCGGCATTTGTGTTTCCGAGCTCATATAACCTGGACCTTTTTAAGGCACGAGTAAATAGGCACCTTCTGGGTGAGCTCGCTTCATCGTCGGCCTCATCTTTGCCCCCTGGCTAGATGCTGACCAAGAGCGATCCCATTTTTAATAAAAAAAACACAAAAATTACAGTAGACTGAAAAAGAAACAAAAGAAATAACTGTACAAAATATTGAAAAATGCCTTGGTAACTCTGTCAAAAAATCTTAAATATCATAATAAAAATAAATTTTAATATTGCAGATCTCGTAATTATCAACGACAGTGATACGTTTTTTTTTTGCAAAACGATAGCTTTTTTATTGTTCTAAGAAAACGGATAGACTTTTCATAAGTGATTCAGTGTTCCAACAATCAATAAAATGTACTAAATATTTACGCGCAGCAGAGCTTCCGTAGAGAGCGGGATGGTTAATTGCAAACTCACGCGTGTTAGAGTGGCTCATTTGCACTGGAATGGCATTGCCTTAACACTACAGTGAATTTGTGTTTGTGATGAGAGCCGAGTTCGACCGAATCATAAGAGACTGTTTGTGTCATATGAGGAAATGCCATTGCGTTAGGGTGTTTCGTTCACTAGGGCAGCCGCCGGGGCGGCCTGTTGCCGCTGCCGCTCCAGCGTATTTCCTGTCAATTTCCTACCGCCACGTAGCATATTAGCGGCTGTCTAGTGGAATTGAAGATTGTACTAGTCTAGTGGGTGTGCGAGTTTCACGTTTTCAACTCGTATAGCTCCAGAACGGGATGGTATTTTAGTATACGGGATGGTATATAGTAGTAAAGAGTCTAATATTTTCATTGTATCTAGTTGACACATTTCTTGCAGGAAAGCATATCAAACGAATCGACATGTTTTGTTTTCTTGTGTAACTACACATTGTAAATACCTATTGTTATTTTTTCCTTTTTGTTGTTTACCACTTACATTTACTTAAGTAGGTTAAGTAGAATCGTTGTGATAAGCATATTTTGGAGAAAATGACTGACTGTCGAGTTTCTTTCGGCGTTTCTTCTCGGCAGTGGTCTCATGAGAAACGCTAGTAGTTTTTGACTTGTAAGTAAAAGGGCCTTTGCGGCCTACTTGCAGAATAAAGTTCATTTATTTCATTATATTATGCAACTGGTGTATAAGAGGGGTGTAAAAGGCGAGTGGTGAAGACACCACGATTTTTAACCGCAGTTATAACACTATTGCATACAATACTTTCGAATATTAAAAAAATAATGAACTTATGATATAAGTGTTAAAAAAGAAATTGTAGTACGTTCAATTATACACGTCCCACGTACCGTTTGTTAACATTGAACCCGTGATTTGGACATAAGTCGGCCGCCATCTTTATGACGTCACAGCTATGGCTGTGCCCATTCCTATTCTGGAAAGAAAGAGGAACATATCCATACCAGTTTTGGGTATACAGAAGTTGTGTCGATGAAAATCGTGATGGAGACGACGTATACACTTGCCTCTATACTACAACTTTGATCGGCTGAATCTCCGTTAATAGTAAGTCTGAAAATATGATTCAGCGACAAACTTTTAGGAATTTTAATGCTCTTTAACTTTATGATACAATGTGGAACCGAAATGTAGTTAGTTTAAGAGATATAAGCGAAAATCTGAAGAATGTCAGACATTTTGCCCCACAGCCAGCACACGGTCTTCGAGGTGGAAAACTTAGTATAGTCTTTCTAGTGTGTCCCCAAATAACCCCATGCCAGTTCCATTGCAAATTCCTCGATTTTTGAGTTGATGAAGCTCCGTTAAAAGTATAGACATATTTATGGCACAAACGGTTATCGGTTCTTCAATCCTTTATCTACAGTTGCAAGAGCCAATTACGAAATAACTCCCTACATATTTTTTTTATGATTGTTCAAATATGGTCCAAAAAGCTCTGTTTTTGATATTAGTATGTTGTTTATGCACTTATTGACCGAGTGAAACGAAGGTCTCTGCTTCAGCTTCGACAAAAATGCTTTCGTATGTACGGATTTCCGTTTGTTCTCGTCTACAGGTAGCAATTCTCAACCGATTCTCGTTAAATTTCGTAAGCATGTTCGATAGTTATATAGATTTTTTTGTTGAGACGGTTTTTGGAGATTTCCAAAAACAATTTTTTTGTCAATGATTTTGCAAGTTTCTGCGGGCGAATTTCGGTTTGTTCTTCTCTACAGGTCGCATTTCTCAACCGATTCTCGTGATATTTTGTGAGCAGGTTCGATATTCATAATTAATGTTTTTTATAATGTCTGATTTCGAAAATGATAAAAAACTCACTCACGAGGTCTACATCTCACAGACCCACTAGTATTATTATTTAATTATTTATTTAAACTTTATTGCACAAAAAGAATATAAGTACAAAGGGCGGACTTAATGCCATGAGGCAATTTCTACCAGTCGACCATAGGACCAAACAGAAACTAGCAAATGTAAACTAGTATATATGAAATGTACATGTAACTGTTCCTTATTAACGTCTCTAACAACGCAAGAGAGATTTTTATTTTAAACTCATCTTCACAATAGTTACGTGCAACAAACTGGTTTTTTGGTCTAAAATTGCCAAAGTCTGATGCCATATATAGCGAAGACAGTGAGTTTTGAAGCCACACACGTGGTCGTGCCGGAGGTTTTCCCCAGGCTATTCACCAACCGCGCACTCCTATCGCTTTATTGGGCCCGGCCTATAAAGCCACAATCAGGTTCAAAAAACAAAAGAGTTTTGAAAAAAATATTGTACACTATTTCGGTAAATCTTATTGTTCTTAAGCCGTCGTCTTCCGGCGAAAAAAATAAACAATAGCATTCTTTTGTTATGATTCCATGGAGCGGTAGATGACGGGTTGATACTAAGCCGTAAAAAACAATAGAAAACAGAGAGTTACAAGTCGAAGGTTATCGGGAGCTAGGAGCCCCTTAAGGGGGATGCCTCGATTCGGTCAGCCACGCCCCCCGTGAAAGAGACACGCTTATGTCTTTCGCGCACGACAATACGGGATGCAACACTCTTCGGGAATGGCATTTTTAGACAAATCTCGATAAATATCTGACTGTGTGCAGTTTTATTAAATTTCCTCTTGACAGAGTTTAGATGAGATAAAATAACATGGTTTTAATTTATATGTGTCGTTTAATAATGCGTTGTTTTAATAGGCTGAGTAAAAAAAGGAAAATAAAATAAATAATTTGGGGACAATCTTACACAAGTCGACCTAGTCCCAAACTAAGCAAAGCTTGTACTATTGGTACTAGGCAACGATATACATACTTATACAAAACATCCAAGACTCAGGAACAAATATAAAGACATAAAGAGTCAAATATAAAGAGATAAATAAAGGCTCAAATTTGGATTTTTTTCTATCTAGAAAATTTTAAGCGATCATGTTTCGGCTATAGTCAGAAACACAGCCGTATAGTCAAGAATCATATATCTGAAAATCAATCCTTATTGTTTCCTCGTCTAGGCAGAACAGCGTTTCAAAAAACGAAAAGAAAGCTGTTAGAAAAGAAAGAAAGAAAGAAAGAAACATTTATTATTCACAGACACAGTAGATAAATGACAAAAAAAAAATACACAGAAACCACACAACATGTGTGTCCCCGCGGCAGTGAAACGGACACTGGCTCAGCATTATGCTGAGGTGTCATTGACACCTACAGCGCTGATTTTCAGCCAGTACCATCGGTGACTCACGGAACGCCATACAGTTGCAGAAAAATTAAAATAACTGCAATAGTGAAATGAATAAATAAATAAAATAATAATAATAATAAGCAAAAATATAAACACTTACTACTTACATACAGCATCAGGAGTACAAAAACAAAAAAGCTACAATTTTGAAATCTATAAATGAATACGGTTGGTATATTTTTTTGCTGTTAATAGTGCTGGATTAGGATTGGGATTTTTGAAGCGTCAACAAATAGCCTTTAAGCTAGCACCACCTTGTTACTATATATCAACTGTATCATAAAACTAGCAGACTAAAACGCCACTTAACTACGAGGCAAAGTAAAGTTCGTTAAGGAACTTCCCGGAATCCGTGTTTGTATTTCAACATGGTTAATTATTAACTACGTTGAGGTTTGTATTGCGTGTATTACTCCCGAGTTTATAAAATAGCCTTTGACCTTTTCGTAATAACGTTTCTACGTATTAATACGTGTTTATATGTTTAGATACTACATCGTACTAGTGTTCAGTGGAATTGACATGATGAGAGACTTCACTGTTCTCATTTGATTTTATTTTTAGACTGACGCTCAGAGAAGTTATACATCTCTGAGGATATTTATTTATTAGATTTTATTATTTTCATGTTGACGTGTTATAGATATAGCTCAAAATATTTTATTATGATTAGTGTACCTACTTTATTATCTTTTATCTTGACACTTAGAGACCTTATACATCTCTAACAAATCTCGATTGTTATTAGTTTCTTAGTCTTATTTTTGACATGTAACACTACATTTAATTAATGATACTTTGATTATTGTATTATTTTTATTTGATGTACCTAGATAGATTTTGACTTGTAAATATGAGGCCTATTTGCAGAATAAATGTTTTGATTTTGATTTTTTGATTTTGATAATTAAAGTATAACACTTAAATGAGACTTCGCTTTAGCGAGATGCGAAGGCCAAATTGAAATTCAACGCAATGCATGCTTCATTTTATAAAATAAATGGCAAACAGGGCTCGGGAACCGGTTACGTCTTCATACAATTAACCTGTAAAAAATAAAAAATAAAATAAAAAATAAATATTTTTTAGACAATCTTACACAAATCAACCTAGTCCCAAACTAAGCAAAGCTTGTACTATGGGTGACGATAAACATACTTATATAGATAAATATATACTTAAATACATAGAAAACATCCAAGACTCAGGAACAAATATTCGTGTTCATCACACAAATACCTGCCCTGACCGGGATTCGAACCCGGGACCTCCAGCTTCGAAGGCAGGGTCACTACCAACTAGGCTAAAGCGGCCGTCATTATTGATTATATACCTAAACAGTATTCGTTAAAGAAGGTAGGTTTTGGTTACGGCGTTGCTACTACTACTCAAAAAAAATCAAAATCAAAAATCCAATTGTAGTCCGAAACAAATAGTGACTTTCCAAGTGAGTTCCAACCGTTGTTCTCATATTAAATGTAAATTTGTCTCACGTTAGTGTAAATTTATGCAAAATCAAAAACTCAAAAAAAAATAAAACGTCTTCAAATTAAAAATCAAATCAAATCAAAGCGTCGGTCAAATTTAGGTTAATTGATAGTTTTTCGTACTTTAAATCATTTATTTCATAGACGAAGGATAGTAAATACAAATCTTTAAAAAAAAATGGTGATTTGAGAAATACTTTAGGGGGTCTTTCAAAAATAATAGAAACCAGTTTCGAGCCCTGATGGCAATACTGAGATTTCTGTATTGAAAGAAGAAGATAAAAAAACCGGCCAAGTGCGAGTCGGGCTCGCGCACAAAGGGTTCCGTAGCAGCAAAAATCAACCTATCTCAAAAACTATAAGAGATACTTTGATCAAACCAAAAATTGTTGAAAGAGTTAATTAGCATGCATCACCTCTATTTTTTTTAGAATTTTATACCCCGTAGTTATAAAAATAGAGGGGGGGGGACATACTTTTTACGACTTTGAGAGCTGATATCTCAAAAACCGTTCACTTTAAGAAAAATGTTTTTTAGAAAACTTTATATCATTTTAAAAGACCTTTCCATTGATACCCCACACGGGTATGTACATCGAAAAAAAAATTTTCATCCCTCAGTTACATGTATGGGGGGCCCCACCCCCAATTCTTTTTTTTACTATTTAGTGTCATAATTTTGTAGCGGTTCATACAACACATATTCCCATCAAATTTCATCACTGTAGTACTTATAGTTTCCGAGTAAATCGGCTGTGACAGACGGACAGACGGACAGACGGACAGACGGACAGACGGACATGACGAAACTATAAGGGTTCCGTTTTTGCCATTTTGGCTACGGAACCCTAAAAAGGAGGTTCTCAGTTTGACCCGTATGTTTATATGTATGTATGTAGATAAGTATGGATGTCATTTCCGTAATCAGTACCATAAATATGACACCCATATAGATTTTTAAGAAAAATAAATTTCTGCAATTTTTGATTTGAAAATTGATGTCATTTTCGTATAGTTGGCAACCCGAGGAAGCTCGGAGATGACACCCATCTCGATTTTTCAGGTTAAAGACATTTATTTACTCAAAAGAAATAACATTTCATTGAATGAGTAATTTTAATATAAAACAGATTAGTGAATATTCGCGAGTGTTCAAATTACTTTATAGTTATTTTAACATATATAATCGTATTCGTATGTGTTCAATACACACTAAGAATTACAAACTTATATAACATACTTAAACAACATCTTATAGCTAGCGGTAAATAGTTTTAGCTGAACGTAACGTGTTTAAACATAAAGTGAACGACATAAACGCCAAAATAAATAAGTTTATTAACGAATTGGCCATTACAATTTTAATATCTACGAGCGAGTATATTACAAGTGAGCGATTTAGTTACGAAAATACACGGTACACGCAATATTCACACATAAGCATGATGATTGATGATTGGCATGATTGTAAGAAAAACAAATGTCCGCCATCATGGATTTGAAAAATAGTAGTTTATGCAATCGTTATATAATGTATGCTTTTTTAGTCGAGAACCGCGATTAGATCACGAGACTTGCCGAGAGGTCTAAGGAAGGTTCGAGACTTAAAAAGCTAAGTATATAACTATTGCATACACTATTTTTTCTACGAGTCAACGGAAATTAACTAAACAAACTGAAACAATTAAACAAACTAGTCCTGCGAAAATGAAGTTTAGGCACATGGGTCGGACGCTCGTTGATGTCTTCTGTTCTGTGCCGCGGCGTCACTTGATTGGTCAATTTCATAAGAGTACTGTAATGGCGACACGTGATTAGCCAATTTCATAAGAGTGCAGTAAAAGGCGACACGTGATAGGTATATTTCATAAGAGTTCACTTGAAGGGAACCAATAGAGAAATGTATGTGATTTTAGTTTCGTCTACGATATCTTAATTCAAACATTGAAATCGACGAGTAGAAAAAGAAATGTTATTTTATGTGTGTATTGTCGGCTCCAGTTTTATCCTTTCATGATTTGAGATTAAAAGGAAACGGGTTCGTTTGTGTTCTAGTAAAAACTTATACTAGAGGTACTGAATTGAAACTTTTGTTTGGACGTTTTCTTCACGATCCCCGAGGCTGTCGGTCGTCAAAAAAGAATTCTGCTCATAGCGAGGGCTTTGAGTTATTTATAGTTGTCTACTGATATTAGTTTTACCTGAGATAATATTAGTGTTCGTTATTCTTTACGAAACATGGAGATTACATCAAAGACGTTGGGGGTTGGTTACAGTAGGAAAAATATTTATTTAATATTTAACAAAGTTTGCTTGAATTGGTCTAATTTAAGAGTTTTTTTTTTTTATATTTGGGAACAATCTTACACAAGTCGACCTAGTCCCAAACTAAGCAAAGCTTGTACTATGGGTACTAGGCAACGATATACATACTTATATAGAATATATACTTAAATACATAGAATACATCCAAGACTCAGGAACAAATATTCATGCTCATCACACAAATAAATTCTCTGACCAGGATTCGAACCCGGGACCTTCAGCTTCGTAGGCAGCGTCGCTACCAACTAGGCTCGGTCGTCAATAAGTGAGAATAATAGCGCCATCTTGACAATGGTCACATATTTCTGGTCAGACTTTATATCAGGGACCGTTTTCGGTACGGTATAAACGGTATAGTAGCGGTATTGGATATCGATACCGCTTCGTTATAAACGTGGAACTATACCGGTTGAAACATAAAGGTACGCTACCGGTATAAAATAAAAAGCTAAAGCGCCCGTCATTATTGATTATATACCTAAACAGTATTCGTTAAAGAAGGTAGATTTTGGTTACGGCGTTGCTATTCATGAAAACGAAGTCTGGCAACACTCAACATGTTTAAGAGAAGTGGCAAATGGACCATACTACTTTTTAAAGTACATAATTTTCAGACATTTTTTAATGCAGAATTTGGAATACTTGGCCCTCACTTTATATTTTTCTATTGTTATTTAGGAAGAGGTGTAATTGCAGTATCGCTTCCGATAGTTTTGGTAATAATAATAATAATAAGGTTAGGTTTTTATAATGATTTTATGTTTTGTAAGTGTATTTTTATAAAGATATTGTAAAAACCTAGCCTACGGCGAAAAATAAATAAAGAGAATAATAATAATAATTCTTTATTTCAGGCTTAGCCCATATTACAACACAAAATTACATTAGGAACATTACATTAACCAAAAATAATAACCAAAAATAAAAACCATTAATCAACGAACCACAACTAATATCTATAAATTGAGTAACTCAGTGGTTTGGATGTCTCACCATTTGTATGAGAAAATGGTTTTTACCACTGTCATACACACCTTTTACAGCAATATGTTAATATTGAAGTATTTTTACCTATAAACTTTGATTAGGTTCAGGCACTATTTCGAAATCCTCAACCACTAACTTAATATTATCATGGATTTTTTTTGTAATAGAAAACTCGTCATCAAAAACTAGAATGAACCAAATATCGATCCAGAAAATCCCGAAACTCATTATTTGTCGTTAAACGGAAAATGATTAGATACTTTATGATGATGTTCTTGAAAAGCAAAAATTGTTTTTCGTGATTTGAATAAAATGATACTGTAAAATTTCTGTTGTCGAACCAAGCGCCTTTCATCGTCTTTTAAACGCACCTAGGCTAAACTGGCCGTCAATATAATTATGTGCGTTTTTGATTGACGATTCGTAAAAGCTTAATTAACCCTGCTCTGTGTTGGTCGACTTGACACTAGTGCTGTATGTGCACTTGGTCAATTATGCGCTTAGTTATTGATCATGCTGTGTGCACTTGCTTTGGATGTCATGCTGGTCTATAAACTACTGATTTTGTGCAAACTTAACTGTATCATGTATTGTGTGATGTCTGTAAAGTGTACCTTTTTTAAATAAATAAATAAATAAAATAAAATAAATAAATAAAAGCTTAGTTTCACTACGTCTGACCGTCCGTATATCACAGCCGATTTACTAGGAGACTAATAAGTATTACAATTATGAAATTTGGCAGGAAGGTGTATTCCAGGGCTCGGAAACCGGTTTCGTCTTCTAAAATTAACCGGTTAAAAATTTCGGTTAATTGCGTTTTACGATATTATATCGTACTTAAAATCATTTATTTTATAGATGAAGGTTAACAAAAACAAATCTTAAAATAAAAACGGAGATATGACTAATGGGTGGATCAACTATTCTTTGTTGCTTGTTACCATGGTTACGTCTCCTGAGTCACTGTTTAAAACTGTAATTTTATAGGGTTTAAATCGACCAAACATTAGTTTTAGCGATAAGTATGAATCCATTTGGACATG
The DNA here is from genome assembly GCA_963556455.1 of Epiblema foenella. Lineage (NCBI taxonomy): Eukaryota > Metazoa > Arthropoda > Insecta > Lepidoptera > Tortricidae > Epiblema > Epiblema foenella. Next base: position 47,173,723 of record OY747095.1, read on the forward strand.
GGTCATCTCCTGGGCATGTTTGAATTCCATATTATAAACATTTTTCTTAGAAACATGGTTACTGTTGTCTCCTCGCTGACGGGAAAGAATAACAACAAGAAAAAGTAAATTGACCCAAATACTTTAAGAGATATTTCAAAAATAGTAAAAACCGGTTCTATGAACTGCTTCATAAAAGTGATTTGAAATTATAAAAAAAAAATTAGGGGAGCGCTAGTTACAATAAATCGGGAGACAAAATAAAATCCATATAGGAGTGTGGATATATAGATTCTATGAATAGTCCTTTAAAAATGATACAGAGCATTTTATAAAACTTTCCATTTAAGTCAACCTGTCAAAATTGTAAAGATTGTCCATCCGTCTCATTAATTTCCAAACCACGAAGTTTAAAATTCTGAAAAAAATGGAGGTTGTGAACATTAAAAAATACTTTGAAAGAAAATTGTTTTGAACCAGTGTCTAACCATTTATGAATTATCGCTGTCAAAACTGACTGGCCCAAAAAACCGGACAAATACAAGGGTGGATTGCAAAAAAAATGTACGTAACGCATAGGAATATTCACAAAAATGTTAAACAAAGGAAGCAATTGAAAGATTAATTTCTATGGGGAAAAAATTGTGTAACGTCACACAACGTGACACAATGTAACACAGGTTGCGAAATTGGAGCCCAAAAAACTTGTCAATTCGTATTAAAAAATACTGTTAGAAATTCTAGCATTCGTATATGCCAAGCCGTTTACTTATTAATTCCACCATCCAGCTGTGTAAATACAGTAATAAAAAACAATAATATTACCTATTTTAGGCATAACACAAAATTGTCCAATATTTGCGAAAAAACGCTCCGTTTCCCTTTATCGTACCACTACACAAAAACTAATAGGGCTATCGACAAATTACTACTTATAGCCAGAGATAAAACTGCTGTGGCTACGTTAATTATCTACGTTAAAATCATAATATAGCGTTACACAGCTGACTTAATACAAAGGAACGAAATCTTTCCCCGAACTTAAAAATTTTTTTTGACGTAGTATATTCTTTCTAGAAACCTGACACACTATTTTCTATATATACCCGTTGTACTCAAAGGGACTCTAAATAAATCTCTTGGCCCGGGCTGTTTTAATCAAAGTTATGATTTTTTGAATACCCTCTGTTACACAAAGGACATATGAAATTATACAGTACAACCAAAAACGCAGAGCTTCACAAGTTCATGAATTCATCCATGCAGTATATTGTGTTCTCAAGCAGTTTTTACCCACGACGGAACGGAGAAGGTATATGCGTTTAGGGTGAGAGGTTGTTTGTTTGTTTGTTTGTGTGTGCACATCAATATCTTCGAAACGGCTTGACCGATTTAGAAACGGTTTTCTGCAATAGGTTTGTAGTTGAGTCGGGCAGAAATTTAGCTAGGAGTTACGATGATAACTCGCCAGGGGGCGCTGCAGTAAATATTTTTCACTTTCTAAAGTACGTGTGAGTGCATTTTTTCCGGAACTGCTGGGCCAGCATTGCCGATTTTTGCTTTAATTGGGATTGGAATTCCGATACACTGGCTATGTCTTTCACTCGCTGCGGTAATTTTTCGTAGAGGCTTGGCCCCATCACCTGGGAGTCTTTAGCGCACAGCGCTAGCTTTCTTCAAATATTGATGAGGCAATGTGCATTTCGAGTGTTGAAATTATGCACATCATCGGCTCGTTTAAACGTTTCTTAAATTTCTTTTGACATTCATCACTGTATCATGTATATAAAATGAACATACAGTTAGTATAATACTTACTTGCAACAGATTTATAACATCCAAATAAGACTTCTTAAGGCTTTAGTACCGCTAAAAATTAAGCATCAATATAGAAATAATTATAATAAACTGTTCCAGTACTGTAGAGTCCTAAGTGTATATGACAAGGTGAAATTGGCGGTTATACTAGAGTACAAAGACACGATAGGGACGCTGGATAGATATAGGAGGCCACCTAGGCATCGGAACTTACCTAATGAACCATACTTTACAATTCCAAAGAAAAACAATGAATATGGCAGACGAGTATCCAGTACCTACTTACCTCATATACTAAACAGCTTCCCTAGACAAGTCATAGATTGCATAATGGAAAAGCCTAATAGGACTAAAAATATTGTCAAACAAGCACTCATAAATAAAGAAAATAAAATGTAAGCATAGTTATAATATAAATATATATGTATACACAATATCACATAATGTCAAATAAGTAAACAAATGTATATTTAAATTATAGATAGGGAGCCACTCCCAACACCCCATAGTTTAATAAAATCTTAAATGTAAAAGATTATAATCTATGTAGACTGTAGTAAATATATTTGTAATTTAATACTGCAATAAACAGATTAAATTTTTTTTTTTTTTTTTAAGTATTTTCTTGGTATAAAATTCAATAAGTAAAGGCGTTTGCGGCCAGAAACTTCGAAGCATTCCTGGACTTTGTTATTAAGATGCCAACTTGATTGGCTCGAGTCTCAGCATCCCCTATATTAATTAATTTCATACCAGTTCCGTTATAACAGGAAATGTGAAATTCGTTTTAGTTTCATAATTTCATCGGCCTTCATCGACTCTTGGATGGATCGTTTTGAGTGGTTATTAACTGAGCTTTTTTTTTTGTTTGAACCTGACTGTGGCTTTATAGGCCGGGCCCAATAAAGCGATAGGAGAGCGCGGTTGGAGAGTAGTCTGGGGAAAATCCAGGGGCAAACCTCCGGCACGACCACGCGTGTGGTTTGGAACACTGGAATACTCTAAGAGTTTGCGCTCCAGTGAGATTGGTTGAGCGGTTTCAACCGAATCTGAGGTGTGAGTGGAATCGAGCTACTGGGAGTTTTGTCGCTGGTTCACTAAACCTAGCCTAGCTGAGAAGATTCCAGCAAGAAACTCAGCTAGGCCCGACCTGGGTCGGACTGACTCTACCCGGTGTGCGGCGGTACCGGGACGAATATATTAACTGAGCGCTCCAGTGCTTCGGAAAGCGCACTAAGCCGTTGGTCCCGCCCAGCAGTTGTTAAGCCAAGTTAGAAGTGTTCGGGTGGCTTGAGAACTTCTAACAGTCAGTCTTGACAAGCCTAGTCTCAATAAGGTCTAGTTTCGCGCTTGAGTTGGGATTTCAGATAGCAGTCGCTTACGTCAAAACTAGTGCCTTCGCCTGATTGTGGGATTATGTAGCGGACCCCGAACATCTCTAAAAATGTAACAGAACTGTGCTGGGATAACGCTAGGGATGATGATGTAGATAGATCGGATTAGGTATTTCGCATAAGCCGAAGACAAAGAAAACTGTATAAATGTAGGGATAATTCATCATCATTAATGAACCGTTACTAACATGACTAGATATTTTGTTAGGTACAAGATATTTTTGGTAGTACTACCGTAAAAAATAAAATATAATTGATTCTCGTTTACTGTTTACCATAAGAAATATAATTGACAACAATAAGTTGTCTGCAGTGGTCCATATTATATTAATTGATAGTAGACTTACTATAAAGTTTAAAACTGTTGGCAGTTTTTTTTATTAAATGGGTTAATCAACTTTTTCTTGTTCTTATTCTGTCCCGTCAGCGAGGAGACAACAGTAACCGAGTTTTTTTAGAAAAATGTTTATAATATTTACTTCAAGCATGCTCATCTACAAATGTATGTATGCCCATCGCTAAAACTCATGTTTGATAGATTTAAACCCTATAAAATCACATTTTTAAAGAGTGACTCAGGAGACGTAACCATGGTAACAATCAACAATACACAATCTTTATGGCTCACCCGCTTTCGGGTCGCATTTTTCAGCCGCTTCTCGTAAAATTTTGTTAGCAGGTTCGATATTCATAATTAATCTTTTTTATAATGTTAGATTTTGGAAATGATAAAAAGCTCACTCACGAGGTCTATATGTGTCATATATACACTATATATATATGTGTCAAATACTCAATTTTGTCGCATACATTCGTATTCAATATGCTGGATAGCATAAACTTAATCTAAATTGGTAAATAAGAATGTTACAAACATAAAGTAGGTAGATAAAATAAATACCCTTTAGAGCAATGTAATTGATTGTTGTTTTCTTTTTCTGCTGTCTTTGGTGAGTAATAAACAATGTTTTTAGTCTTTTGTAAGCCTGCAATGTTTTTATTTATGTCTGACCTGAAACTGACAGACATCGCCTTTTAATATGTATCGAATAACATACTTTTTCAGGCGTTTGAGTGAAATGGAATTTTTTCGTAGAAATGGCCCGTGAATAATATACTCTTTACAAATTTTAAGGTGAGATCAAAATAAAAAAATAAAAATCATTGTATTGTTACATATAAATTCCATTATCTGTCGAGTTCTAAACTTATAAAAAATAGAAACAGCCATATAAAAGACGGCACAGGTTGTATTCAGCCAATTCAACTCGTATTTTTCTGTTGGAAACATGACTTTTTTATACGTGTCTCAAATTATATGCGTTTATCGGTTGAAAAATACACTTGCCTTTCTGTATAAAAAAAAAACGGCGGGAAAACATGAATCTTGCATGGATCTTGTTTTCAATGTATTTTCTGGTGAACTATAAAGATTATTTGTAACTAAAGGGCTAGAGTGGATATATTGCTAACTGCTGCTACCAGTATTTTGTATTTCCGTAAATGGTCCCTTTTGCGAATGTCCTCTCATAAGATACTGAAGTCACATAAATGATAAGTGACAATTTAATAATAAATGAATAAATGAATAAAGAATTAAAGTTTTTTCTGTACTGAGTGGCGAAAGATTGCACAGATCTCCGACCAGTGTTGACGCAATTTGTTAATATATAAAACGACCTAAGTGCTACACAGTGCGAGACATGTAAACCGTATTGTCTTGTTGGTTCCAAGCCATTTGTAGGCCTAGTGGGTCATGAATCAGTTGGTTCGACTGTACATGCCGATTAATTAATTGATTATAAAATTGTAGCGTACATTAATTATAACTATTTTCGGAAATTCTATTAATTTGATAATTCGCATGATAATTAAATCTATTTTGTAATTAGCTGAAAGCATGATTATGAATTCTGTCTGATGAGTCTAGACTAGCAATGTACATACCTACTATTAATTGAATGTTTATTGTTTCATTTAATCACGGGGTGTCATGAACTGATGGGCAAAATTTATTTGAATAACGAATTACGAATAAGAATAACATGCTTATTGGAGGAGGGCAAGCGGAAGCATGGCGGTCAACTCCTCCGCTATAAGGATGTCCTAAAGCGACACATGAAGAGATGCGGAGTGTTTGGCAGCACAACGCCCAGAATGGCGCAGGCTGGTGAACGGCAAGGTAGGGGAATTCGAGGAACGTAAAGTTGACCTTGATACCAAACGCGACCAGCTTAAGGCCCGCCCACCTGCTGCCATCTCCTACAAATATGTAGACGGCGTGCTTACGTGCCCTCAATGTGCGCGGAGTTTTATAGCAAAAATAGGCTACATTAGCCATCTTCAGGCGCATGAGTGCCGGGGCACTGATTAGGTCGAAGTGGTCGCCATGGCCGAAACCAGTTAGACTCATCATCATCATCATCATCAATCGCTGTTCACGATGGTACATGACTTTTACAATGAAATAAATGAACTAATAAAATATCACTAAATGGGTCAATCAACTTTTTCTTGTTGTTATTCTGTCCCATCAGCGAGGAGACAACAGTAACCATATTTCTTAGAAAAATGTTTATGATATGGACTCGAAGCATGCTCAGGAGATGACCCATGACCAAATGGATTTATACTTATCGCTAAAACTCATGTTTGGTAGCTTTAAACCCTATAAAATCACAGTTTTAAAGAGTGACTCAAGAGACGTAACCATGGTAACGAGCAACAAAGAATAGTTGATCCACCCAAATACATAAGCGTAAAAATACTGTGTGTGTGCCGTCAAAAGATTCCTCTGCAGTTGTACTGTTATTTATTCAAGAAATACATACTTTGAGCTTTGGGAGCACGTAATAAAAACATTATCCAATTACTGAGGTTGCCCTCCAATTCAATGTTATTCTAGGAGTGATTTATTATTGCAGGAGAAATCACCGTCGAAAGGTTAGAGGAAAATGTAGCGACTAGCGAAACCCGCCAGAATATCGGCACGGCGAATTGTAACGAAATATTTGTTTTGCGCATTCGCATACCGAAATACCTCGTTTGTCGACGTTCGACAAAGGTTATAGTATTATTAAAACGGGAAAGGTGGGTGCGGAAACGAACAGATATATACAGGAAAGGGTATCTACATACTATATTACGTACGATATATTTACAATAGATGGGAGATACAGGAAGATACTACAATAGAGATCCCTCAGGGACAGAGTCCGATGAGAGTTGTTGGGACGTTGTATACATCGTGGGCTTTAATAATCTGAAAGATTTAAACCAACGATTTTAGAGCCTAATTAGAGTACCGTAAACTGAGGTGACTTTAAGAAAAAACGGGGTTACTTTGATACATATAAAACACTTATATATTCATCGCTAACTATTTCTAGTTTGATGCAGTTAAGTAAATAGTTAGAAAATTAACGAAGGTATAACTTGACTCAAGGTTAACTAAATAAGAAAGTAAAATACGGCAAAAAACTGAATTTTTAAAGCCGCCCCTCAATTTGAAAGTAACCCCGGTTTACGGTATATGAAGTTATATAACATATTGCCCAAAATAATATCGGCAAGAACTTAATCTCTAATAGAATAGTAAAGGCATGGTACAAATTACCTTCAAAAGTAGTGAACGCTAACAGTGTTAATCAGTTTAAAAACAAACTTGACAAACTAAGATCTAAGCAGTGTTAACAATTGCCAAGTGAACTATGATTTAGACGTATCAGCGTCAGCTGCCTGTCTAAAATATATAATAATAATAAAATCCGTAATTTAAGAGGTATTAATTATTCAAAACGAATCACAAGTTAAAAAATCTCAATTCTAACACACCCTAAAGGCGTGACGTAGCGACCTACTACTTTTACACGCAGATGCACTAACTGCATGGCTGTTAGCCTGTTTCACTTAATTAAGTTTGGTATCTATCCTGCAAAAAGGTTTCAATACCGAAAATTTTCGTCGTATTTACCTTCACTGATTATTTGAAATTGATGTCACTAAAATGACAATGCTCGGTCTCTGTTTCTCAACTTGAGATTAATTATACTCGCGCACTCTCTGAAGTAAAGGTTTGTTCACAAAAAAGTGATCAATTAATCACTACATAGTATAAAACAAAGTCGCTTTCTCTGTCCCTATATCCCTATGTAAGCTTAAATCTTTAAAACTACGCAACGGATTTTGATGCGGTTTTTTTTTAATAGAGTGACTCAAGGGGAAGGTTTATAAGTATAATACATGCATCAGCATTGCACCCGTGCGAAGCCGGGGCGGGTCGCTAGTATGAAATAATTTGTACTGAAATAGTAATTTAATCAAGACGCATAATTGAACCCATGTTGATATAGCATTATTTACTCGTACTTTCGTCAAAAATACATTGTTCAAATCTTTCGGGTTATCAACGCCCATGTTGTATATGCCAATTGATTTAGGAAACTTCGATAGCGCGATGCAGAACACGTCAGATTTGACAGATGACAGGAGGACGGAACAAGCGGCGGGGAAGTCCAGACAGCGAGGATATCCACCGCGCGATCGCCACGACACCGACACATATAGTCCCTATTCGTCCCGGTACCGCCGCATACCGGGTAGAGTCAGTCCGACCCAGAGGGGTTACTACGAACTTCGCAATCCGAACTGCGTATCGTGCCATCCCTTTCACTCTCGTATTATCACTATAAAGTTTTGAAACTTGTGTGACATGATACCTTTGGGTGTAGTCTTCAAAACTCACAATTCTCCCGTCCCCTCCCAGTTTATTAATTTGTTTGACATCCCCATACATGTATTACTTAGAATAACCGTATTACCCAGCAGTAGAAAATCATAAAATGTGTAAAACTCGCAAACTATGAATGTCAGGATGGCGGGTGTACCTTCACTTTGTAATTACTTTAAATACGGAAGGGTACAATTTTTTTTAAATTGGTACAAAATAGTCATCATCATCATCATCATTTCAGCCGAAAGACGTCCACTGCTGAACATAGGCCTCCCCCAAGGCTCGCCATTTAGACCGGTCCTGTGCCGTTCGTTTCCACCGGATTCCCGCGACCTTCACCAGGTATAAAAAAAATAGTACAAATTCAGTACAAATTTTTCGTACACCTTATTTAACTATTTGTTAAGGTACACCCGCCATCCTGACTCTCACTTTGTTTTCGGTTCGGTGATTGTAACAGCCGGCTGGTGAAGATGTCAGAGCGGCTGGACTGTCCGCTCATTAAATACTGGACACGGGTTGTAATAGAGAACGCCAAATAATAATAATAAATTAATTAAGATACAGAAGGCGGTACTCCTGGACACGGCGCGGATAGTTAGGTGGTTCCTCTCTCTGTCGCGCGACACCACCGGTAGCTTAGGCCCCGCCTCGCTGCCGGCGGCACACTAGGTTAGGTTTTTATAATGATTTTATGTTTTGTAAGTGTATTTTTATGTTTTACTCTTTATAAAGATATTGTAAAAACCTAGCCTAAGGCGAAAAATAAAGAGAATAATAATAATAATCGTTTATTCTTAAATTACAAATGTTTACGCAACTTACGCACTTCTGCCAAACCAGAGTGCGGTTTGTTGACAGGCGAGGCTCCATCTATATTTACTTAAGTAACACTTGTCTTATGTCTGCGTTTGTAACAATTATAGCATTGCATTTTTAACTTTACTTATTAACACGTTACTAACTCTCTTTTTAAATATTTTTTTAATTCATTATAGTACATAACTGCAGAAGCCGCGAAGTAGGGGACTGCTTGAATCTTGTTAGTGCTTTGAAAATTATAACAAAACTCTAAATGAAGAACTCGGTAACTAATTAAAACACGCGCCGAGGCAGCGGGCGGCCGCGCGGCGGCGCCGCGTTTTGTTTGCGGGGCGCGCCCGAAACAAAAGACGATCGTGTACTTGTATGTCCGTCTGTAGTGTCTAGTACACTCCACCTTCCAATTATGCGGGAGGTGGCGTCAACTTCTCCGACCTTTAGTTATAATAAAATTGTAGTTCAAAATTTATTTGCGTTTTGTAAGGTTTTAAATTTTAATGCCAAGCATGTGTTCTCAGTGAGATATGTCTAGGGAAACATCTAAATCTATATTGTATTTTTATGTTATTGACACCTATTCTGTTTGCATGTTTCTGTTTTATCTCCGAATAAATAAAGAAATAAATAAATAAATAGTAAGATGTCCGGTTGTTTTATTTTACTGTTGGGATAACTCAAGCGATAATTATATCAGTTTTTTTTTGGATTCTATTCAAAATGTCCACCTTGAATGATTCCAAAGAAATTAGTTTAACGCCCGGTCCTCTTATTTAATTAATTATATTATTTATTTATTATTCTTAAGTTTAACGTTTAGTTTTAGTTATTTTAATTTAATAGTAGTTTTAGTCTTGTATTAACTCTTTTATGTACCTATCTGGTTTTTAAAATTTTCTCAGAATAAACATCTCTTTTAAACCCTTAAAAGATCTTAAACCCTTATCAGTTAAAAACGTTCATATATTTAGACGATTTTCTGATTGAATTGACAGGTATATTGACATTTTCTCGATGTTACTATCTAGAACAGGACTATTGCGACCTAACGTCATAAATTTAAAATGTATTTTTTTGATTTTTCGTTAAGAAATATCGTTTGAAACATCACTCCGATTTTCAAGCTAAAAACTGTTTTTTTCCGCTTAAATTCTAATACATCAATAAAAAAAATGGCTATGGGGTCATTCTACTTTTACATGACCAGTTTTCTATTACAAAAAAAATTATGGTATATATTGAATTAGTAAACAAAAATAGGATTTCGAAATAGTACCTGAGCCTAATAAAAGGATTTTGTAGATAAAAATACTTAAATATTAACATATTGCTGTAAAGGGTAGGTAACACAGTGGTAAAAACCATTTTTTCGTACAAATGGTGAGACATCCAAGGACCACTGAGTTACTTAATTTATTGATATTAGCTGTGGTTCGTTGATTACCAAAACTATCGAAAGTGATACTGCAATTAAACCTCTATCTAAATAACAATACAAAAATATAAAGTGAGAGAAAAGTATTCCAAAATCAGCATTTAAAAAAAAGTGTTGAAAATTATGTAAGTACATAAAAAAGTAGAATGGCTCTATGTATAGCTCTATATTACTATCTAAAACTTTAATAAAATCATCATATCCTTTAATCACTTTATTGGTATTATCAATACTTTTGTCATAATTTGAAATCAAAACATTTTAAAACTTATAAGTCCTTAAGTTTGACACCTTTTGATAATAATAATAATAATATACTTTATTGTGCACTACACAAAATGGAAATGTTAAAAACAAACTTTAACACTGACAATAATGCAAACATAAGGCGGTCTTATCGCTAAAAAGCGATCTCTTCCAGACAACCTTTGGGTAGCAGGAAATTCAGAAAATGAAAGTTAACAGGTAGTGCATATTTAGCAGAGAGATAGATATACAATGATCTATACTATATAATAAATTAATACAACTAATAACCACCTACATAAAGTACTATAATGGCTGCATTCTTCTGTGAGGCGTGTTTCCTCATTCGGGCAGTTCTAATGTCACCGAGATCATATTCCGACGTACCCTTTTGCATTTGTGAACTTCAGTCTCGAGATAACTCGAGTTCCCCAGTTATTCTCGAGACATTACTATTCATTTTATGGCACTGACGAGGGTCGCACCATTACCGACCCAGATTGCTGATAATATTTATTCGCTCACATCGTTTGTACTTAAATAATAAAATAAATCTCTGCCCACAATAAACATTTAAATTTACACCTTACAGCATCGAGATAAAGTCGGAAACGTATGCCCATTTATGCCCGCCACGGTTAACTATCGAAAGATCGTTTCTGTGTAAGAAGTTACAATGACTTAAGACTTTTCCGAATTGCAATTGATCCGGAGGAAAACTTTGCGTGTGGCCTTAAATTTGGGCGTAGACATTATGAGTAAATTAGAATTTTCTTAACTTGGATGTAGGTCACTTTTTACGAGTTCTCATTTAGATGCTGTTATGCAATAATGTGTCAACCTAATAGGAAAACCTATAGTAAGTTAACACATTATAGCATAGCAGTGTCCATTTAGTATTTAGATATAGATAGATATTTATTATTTATTCGGATAACACAAGTATCTATGTAATACACCTTAAAAGCTAACAAACAGATAATAATAATAATTTTAATAATAATAATTTATTCAGTATCTTAGACTATTTAACAATGTAATAGGCTGGTGCCTCTTTTTAAGTATTAGGTAATACCTGTGTCAAGAGTCACCACTCTTCCACATATGGTAACTAAATGTGAAGCTTAAAACACTATTTAAAAACAAAAGGATAATAGAAATTATAAATGTGTGTGCGTGCGCGTATGCGTGTGCGTATGCGTGTGCGTGTGCGTGTGCGTGTGCGTGTGCGTGAGCGTGTGCGTGTGCGTGCGCGTGTGCGTGTGTGTGTGTGTATGATTGTGTGTGTGTGTGCGTACTATATGATTGTGTACGGGCGTGCGTTTTTGTTTGTGTCTGTAAGATGTGCTACCGAAAAGGTCTCCACTCAGCAATGCAGTTGACACAGCAGTGCCAAGGGCGCTGGTTTTCTGCGGATCCAGCGTTAGGGTCATTGTCAGTTGTAAAAACTAAAGTTTTCCACCCGGTGGTCAATAGTTAACGGCTTATGTACATGTAAGTTATGTTTTTATTACACGGATTTATAGTTACGGAAACACCGTTTATGCGGGTTACTAGACCAATCCAAAATTAAGCTTTGTGGCCCTTAACTTTTGATATGTCCACCGAAAACATGCGAACCTAAATCAGACAATGACCCAGGCACGTATCCAGACTTTTGGTTCGGGGTGGGGGGACAAACATTGAAACAACCATGTGAATTGTAAAAATCGCTGTAATCACTACTGGCTAAAAACGTTTTCGGGAGGGGGGGAATAAATCCCAACTATCCCCCCCCCCCCCCCCCCTCTGGATACGTGCCTGCAATGACCCATTTACTTTCGAAACCTTTTGGGCGTCCGTCTTTGGTAACTGTATGACAGTTGTTCGTGGTTACCAAAGACGGATTTAGCCATATCAAGAGTTAAATAAAATCTTAAACACCCTTATTACTTATTCGTTTATTAAACTAATGTTGTATTTAGTTGTATTGGTATCTTATCTTATCTTATTTAGATGAGGGCCCTAGCGGATGCACTTCGACCCAGTGGGATCTTTTGTGCAATTGCCCCCTCCTTTATGCCTACTCCAAGCTGCTCTCCAGCATTTCCACAAACCGAATGATGGAGTTCAGCGGGAGTACTCTAAATTCCTTTGGTTCAGGGTAACCATTGCCAAAGTCATTCATTCTCTGTCTGGCAAGGGCGTGACATTCACACAGTAAGTGTTCCATTGTCTCGTCATCCTCGCCACACATCCTACATAGTTGTATTGGTAACTGACATGTTTACTATAACCGAACGAAACATCCGACACGAGGCAGTTTAAACACAGGATTCTAAGACGATTTGACTGGCTTCAAATCTGAGGTGTGAGTGGAGCCGAGCTACTGGGATTTCTGTCGCTGGTTCACCTATTAGCCTAGCTGAAAATAGTCCAGTAAGAAAGTCAGCTAGGCCCGACCTGGCTCAATACATTGATTTAAAACCATTGACGTGTTTTCAATCTACTTATCATCATCATCATCATCATCATTTCAGCTGAAAGACGTCCACTGCTGAACATAGGCCTCCCCCAAGGCTCCCCATTTAGACCGGTCCTGTGCCGTTCGTTTCCACCGGATTCCCGCGACCTTCACCAGGTCATCACTCCACCTTGTCGGACGCCTACCGACAGCAATCTACTTATGTGTTTTTAATACTACCCACCCTTAGGGTCGATTGCACCAACATACGATCACAGGCCGGTCATCGTCAAATATGACGCCGGCAGCTGTCATCCCATAGAAACTTGTCAAACTTTCCATACAATCAGATTTTAACGAACACCTCTCACGATTACAGACGGTTTGGTGCAATCCACCCTAAGTAATAGTGGAATGTTCGGTTCAGTTCTCAGGCCTTCAAATCCACATGTACGTTTAAAAATTCCACTCTAGAAACGTCTTGGCAACTGGCGGCTATAAAACGCATACTGTCATAAAATTCGTCATATTGACTTCCAATGCTTTACGATTGTTATTATTGTTTATTACTTCATGCGGCGTGGCCACAGTAGCTCGATTCCACTCACACCTCAGATCCGGTTGAAACCGCTCAACCAATCTCACTGGAGCAAACTCTTAGAGTATTACAGTGTTTTAAACCACACCCGTGGTCGTGTCGGAGGTTTTCCCCTGGATTTTCCCAAAGAAAGAAAGAAAGAAACATTTATTCACAGGCACAGTAGACACACATAAATGGCAAGAAAAAATACACAGAAACCACACAACATGTGTATCCCCGCGGAAGTGAAACTGACACTGGCTCAGCATTGTGCAAGGCTACTCTCCAACTGCGTACTCCTATCGCTTTATTGGGCCAGGCCTTTAAAGCCCCAGTCAGGTTCAAAAAAGTTCGTCTTTTGGGTGGACATATCAAAAGTTAAGGGCTACAAAGCTTAATTTTGGATTGGTCCAGTAACCCGCATAAACGGTGTTTCCATAACTATAAATCCATGTAATAAAAACATACATGTACGGTCTACATAAGCCGTTAACTATTGACCATCGATCGGGTGGACAACTTTTGTTTTTACAACTGACAATGACTTTAATTTATTGGATTATAAAAAAAAACAATCATATAAACAAAACCTGTGTGACGACGTGTGAGTGAGACCAAAAGGGGACCGTTTCGATCCTTTCGGGTACGGTACCCAAAAAAAATAAAAATATATATATTTGTGGACAATCTTACACAGATCAACCTAGTCCGAAACTAAGCAAAGCTTGTACTATGGGTACTAAGTGACAATATATATACTTATATAGATAAATACTTGAATACATAGAAAACATCCATGACTCAGGAACAAATATTTGTGTTCATCACACAAATAAATGCCCTGACCGGGATTCGAACCCGGGACCTCCAGCCTCGAAGGCAGGGTCACTACCAACTGGGTCATACTTAGTTGAAAAAACAAAAGTCGTCCCTCCTGTAAATAAATAAATATTAGTGGACAATCTTACACAAATCGAACTAGGCCCACAGTAAGCTCAAGAAGGCTTGTGTTATGGTTACTAGACGACGATATATTTAATAGATATTAACACTTAAATACATAGAAAACATCCAAGACTCAGGAACAAATATTCATGCTCATCACACAAATATTTGCCCTGACCGGGATTCGAACCCAGGACCGTCAGCTTCACAGGCAGGTGCACTACCCACTAGGCTAAACCGGTCGTCATTCTGTGGTCAATAGTTAACGGCTTATATGCATGTTAGCTATGTTTTTATTACAGGGATTTATAGAAACAGAGACACTGTTTATGCGGGTTACTGGTCCATTGCAAAATGAAGCTTTGTAGCCCTTAACTTTTGGTATGTCCACAGAAAAGACGCGAACCTAAATCCGCGTATGACCCAACTAGGTCGTCCAAAGAAATACTAGTCTAGACAGTGGGTATAACAACCAGTTTGCTCCAAAATCCCGCACTATACAGGGTGGTAAATAACCGCAGAGCTCACCCGGGGGCCCTTTATAGGTTAACACCTTAGTTTTATTGGCGGTTGAAGTGGTCCCTTTGATACTGGAAGCCCGTGTTTTGGAAACAACGCGTTATTTGAAACGCTAGGAAACCCTATGATAACCGTAATAACTAAACCCTATGGTATAGTTTTAAGGTTAAATCACTTGTTTGAGTTTTGAAATGTATGTAAGTAAGTTTGGATACATGTCTTAACACTCGTCCCCCCCGGCGAGAAAAATAAACAATAGCATTTTTAAGAAAAAGTTGACGACGCTATTAATTGAAAAATGTTACTATTCTACTCAAGATTTTATTAATGACACGGATCTGTAATTCTATTTTATTTATTTTTTAGTATAATTGACATTTTAAAGTACATTATATAGTTATGTTTTATGATTATTTTGTATTTTGTTTATAATTCGTTTGACATTGAACTCGTGTTTTAATAATTATTTTGTTACTTTTCAAAGACAGACGTTATTGTTTGACCTTGAATATTTGTATGCCAACCGGCAAAACATAGAGATCCATGTATTTATGTAAGACCAAACTCTGTACCACCTATGTTTCACAAATAAAGATTCTGATTCTGATTCTGATTCTTTTGTTACGTGGCCGTAGATATCCCTCAAGGGGTATGTAGTGTATGTCCCAACCTGTAGTGTATGTCCCATACGCATTCCATTGCGTGTTGTGTTGTTTTACTTCTAGTTACGCTGCTATTGTACACCATACTTGTAACTCCATATATTGGCACTCATAAGTTGCAATATGCAATAAGTTTTTAGTGTTAAATGTTTAGTTGACTGTATTTTTTATCTCTGACCTAATTTTCGGTTCACGTGATCCGTCATGCTCTTGTCATGTTAGCTTTAGTTTAATAGTTTTAAATGTTGATGCCACAGAATAAAAGGGTATATCTTGTGCGTCCTGGAATCAGGTTTTTTAAGCCAAGCGTTTGGCGTTCTGCGTTATGTTGTTAAGTGTATTAGTGTTTTTTTATTATTTTTTTAGCTAGTTCTTGTTAATTCTGTGTGTTTGCGTTTTCGTCACTGTGCCGTGAAATCACCAAATGGTCACAACGGAAGATCAGCGCTGGCCCTGCCAGCATAACGCTGAGTTGTGACCATTTCGTGGCAATAAGTTATTCTGTTCTGTCATCTTTGTAAATGTCTTGTGTTTGTCGCGAATAAATGAGTCTTTCTTTCTTTCTTTCTATGAGACCAAATTATGATGACTATTTCCCTATTTAAAAAAAATATTACTTAAAAAGAAACTATTATATGTATTGACTTAGTCTACAAAGATAGTATTTTGAAATAGTACCTGAACATAATAAAAAGAATTTATAGGTAAAAATAAGTACTTTTACCTATAAATTCTTTTTACAGCAATATGTTAATATTTAAGTAAATATTAACAACGTAAAAATATTAACCTGTTCCCGTTAGATAATAACTTTTTAATAAAAAATATTATTCAAAACCACTCTATACCAGAAAACTATAACCTTTTTCACCAACATGATCTAAATATTATAAAGCGTTCCCCGATTTTCTTATGATAATGAAATAAGATAGAATTTCGCCTGGCGTGTGGAAAAAAATTCGCAATACCTTTACAATACTCTCAATATTCGGGTCTGTAAGTGAACATTTGGCGGTCTTACCCTAATCCTAAAGGATAACGGCTGTTTTGCACGCACTGTCCCACATTTGGAAGAAATTAGCACTCTTGAACCCGGATACGAAGGGACCGGACACATCAACGTACGGAACTATTCAGGTGGCTTATTTGTTACCCTCCCCGTATAGATTCTTCATCTTCAAAGTACAAGTTTCTGGTCTGATATTAGCGATTTGAAGTGTCGTTTGCAGCGGTACTTGTTTGAAAAAAACCCTGTAAAATATCTAATATAATTACAATGAGAAAAGTTCTAGATAAGTGTTAAGTCACATAGATATATATTATTAACTGATAAGGACCCTTAAGTAAGTGGTATACTAAATAAGTGGCAGCTACTCCGGTTACCAGGCGCCACTGAAAATCAGCGCCACGACTTAATGCCTAATAGCTTATTTCGTGGCACCAAGCTGAGTGGCGACCATTTTAGGATATATTAGTTGTATTTTAATTTTCCTTTGTTTTATTACTATTTTAATATTGTATATGCTAAATAAGCATGTTTTCTTTCTTTCTTTCTATTTTTACCTTTAATAAGGCCCAAGTTATACAGATAATGCTACGTAAAAGTTTAATATATTCTCATGTTTGTAGAGCCCTGGGGTATACAATGGGGGCTATCGCGTATGAATTCGCCGCTAGAGGCGCTTGTGTAGCGCGAGGTCTCCGAAATGTCAAAAGTTACTACTTGTGGTTGTGTTTGATTGTGTGGTGTGTCAGACGCGTGGTCGTGTCGGAGGTTTTCCCCTGGATTATTCCCAGGCCACTCTCCAACCGCGCACTCCTATCTTTTTTGGGCCCGGCCTATAAAGCCACAGTCAGGTTCAATAAAAAATAATTATGAATATGAATCTTATCTTAAGGGCCCTCGCAGATGCACCTCGACCCAATGACCCAATCAGATCTTTTGTGCAATTTCCCCCCTCCTTTATGTCTACTCCAAGCTGCTCTCCAACATTTTCACAAACCGGACAATGAAGCTTAGCGGGAGAACGCTGAATGCCTTCGATTTTGACTAGCCATTGCCAAAGTCATTCTAAGAGCTCAATATATATATATATGCTGTATATGTAATTTATGTTATGTTGTATGTAACGTCTTTTATATAATCTGTACTCGTCTTTTTTGTTATTATGCACTGCCCAATAACTAATTTCTATTCGCTGTATCGCTATCTGAAGGTTGTCTGGAAGAGATCGCTTTTTAGCGATAAGACCGCCTGTTGTTACCTACTTAAGTCCTGTTCATGTTTTGTCATTGTAATAATTCTCCATGTAGTGCACAATAAAGCATTTTATTATTATTTGTATGTCTTTCCCGTTCACGGGACAATGGTATCCCGGACCTTTGGGAGGCGTGCGCGGAGCCGAAGTACCGAGGCACCGAAGTACCAAACGAGTACCACATAGCCAATACGTAGAGGTCCTTTTGACACTTTAATGAAATGCAAGGGATACACCGAGCGGATGCTGTCCCTGCCCGTGTCATGGGACGCACACAGAGACAGCACCCGCCAGGGTGTACAGGGACTATTTCTGGTTGATGGAGCCTAAATGAACTAGGTTATTGGGTGAAAATGATGAATTAATGGCTGGGTTATTGCGTGAGACAACGGACGCCTGCCTAATAAAACTGTCTCAGATATTTATTTAAGGGCAACATCGTTCAGAGAGCTGGGGGTGGAGAGTTGGCACTGGACTTTAAACATATAGCCAACTCGCCACTTAGGTGACCACATCCACCCTCGAGCATCAGCTCTTGCGACTCCACTCTGGACGGCCGATTAAGGCAAGCCAGAGGCGGGGGGTCTGTCCCACCAACCACACAGGCCACCCCCAGGAGGACTTAGGTACGTAGGGCCGCTACTCCCTAACAACTCGCCACAAGCCGCCTTACGTTGACTGATTGCACTGGAAAACCAGTGGGCGATGGGGTCGTCACATTCCTACGCCTTATTATTAATATGAATACTAACATGCCACGTTTGTTACAGACACAGCAGTGAACCTGTACTCGTCTGGCTCTCACTCGCAGGGGCCGGACGGGTGCTGCGCGGGATGCATACGCACGCTACCACCACCCATAGGCGAGCTGTGCATGCCGCACCGCTTCCACAACCTGCATGTGAGTACTAGTGTGATAGAGACGGTGAATAGACTCGGACGGGCGTCGGTGCGGAGGCAAAGCGGCACAGCTGCGCCGGCGTTGCGTTGACGCAGTGGGGCAGGGACCGTTTTCGGTACGGTATAAACGGTATTGTAGCGGTATCGGATATCGATACCGCTTCGTTATAAAGATAGAACTATACCGGTTGAAATATAAAGGTACGCTACCGGTATAAAATAAAGATATCGTTATTTTTCATATGTGTACTGAAACCTTTCTTATAAAGGTAGCCAACCGGTATTATTTCGGTACCGAAAAATTTCG
Source organism: Epiblema foenella (assembly GCA_963556455.1). Lineage (NCBI taxonomy): Eukaryota > Metazoa > Arthropoda > Insecta > Lepidoptera > Tortricidae > Epiblema > Epiblema foenella. The sequence goes on from OY747095.1 coordinate 47,192,760, forward strand.
ATCGTAACTCTTACGATGGGTACGTAAACGCGAACAGTAATCTATCGCGCCGAACGAAATTAAAACATTCGCTCAGAAGAAAATAACTCGCACAATGAAAGGGTCAACAAGCCAGCTCCTCACACACCTGTCGACTGAACAAGTCAAGCTAAACCATGCATCATGTGGGGCCTAAAGTGTATAACAAACTTCCCGCAGACGTGAAAAATGCGGGTAGTGTCTATAGCTAGTGGCTCTGTGAGCTGTAGACCTCGTGAATGAGTTTTTTTTATCATTTCCAAAATCTGACATTATAGAAAAGATCAATTATGAATATCGAACCTGCTAACAAAATTTCACGAGAAGCGGTTGAAAAATGCGACCTGTAGACGAGAACAAACGGAAATCCGGAATCTGGACATACGAAAGCATTTTTGTCGAAGCTGAAGCAGAGACCTTCGTTTCACTCGCGCAATTAATACTGTTTAATTGAATTATAACAATGACATGTAATATTGACAATATTATTAAAATGACTATGACTTTGACCACAAGCTATACTACAAGCAATGAAATGTGTGTGGCGTGAGTAAGCTCATGTCAAAATGGAGAATAGGTATCGCATTAATCGCATATCGGGCCCGGCCCGCGGACTCAGCGGCAGCGGGGCGTGCAGCGGGGCGTCGCGAGAACAATGGAATCGCACCGCTGTCGCTCAGAACAGGATCATTAAGGCAGTGGCATTCCAGTGCAAATGACCTCCTCTAACACGCGTGAGTTTGCAATTAACCATCCCGCTCTCTACGGAAGCTCTGCACGTAATTTCGTAAATATTTATTTAGTACATTTTAATTGATTTTTCGAACACTGGATCACTTATGAAAAATCTATGCAGTTATTTCTTTTATTGAATTTTTTATTGTTCTAAAGAAATAACTGCATCCCTTTTGTAAAAAAAAATATCACTGTCGTTGATAATTACGAAATCTGAAGCATTAAAGTTTATTTTTATGATGATAATTAACGTTTCACTATCGTTGATAAATAAGTACGAGAACTGCAGAATTAAAGTTTTATGTTTACTATGCTATTTAGGATATTTTGACAGAGTTACCATGGCATTTTTCAATATTTTATTCGGTTATTTCTTTTCTTTGTTTCTTTTTCAGTCTATTGTAATTTTTGTGTAGTGTAATTCTACATTATCTCTTCACACTGGAAGCTCAAACTTCTCTGAATGGGCCTTGCCTTAAGTCTATGCATTTTGATCGCGCCGCTGCCCGCTCCGCTCGTCGCCCCGCTGCATAAATAAGCTACTATACACAGTCGTAGTCGTTATAAACTAATCTGCTAAACCAACAGAAACTCAACGTCACTACTGAAATTGACTTCGAAACGTATTTAAAAGTAAAAGACAGTAACTGTAATATCACTGTTAACTCACTAACCATTTATGACTCTTATTGCATCCGTATAAAGCACATAATTGGATTCCCCGGCGTGTTTTAGTTCGTAGTGGAGTACTTATGGCGTTTCGTTAGTGGCAGTTTGTCTATTTCAATATTGCATAGCCTTTGCCAGTGCACTTTGCTTGTTAAGGATCGCTAGTAGGGAATGTATTCAGAAGTTTTGTTTAACTGACGAATTAGTTATACTTACACAGTTTTCCGTCGAGGAAATTTAAAGATATTCCCAGCCGCAGGGCTCGCGGTTTTTACTATTTTTTATTATAAATATCTCCTAAAGTGCTTTTTTTTTGTGCGAGTACTTGTTAACTCTCACATTTACTTGATAGGATTCTTGATATTGGAACACGAAAGACGGTTTATTGATATAATCTTGATTTATTTAACTTGATAGGTGTGCACACTTATGAATAGCGAACGTAAAGTGAGGTGAATTGACTTATTAGCTTATTACGAAATATTATACAAAGCAAATGCTGATGGTGCAAATGAGTGCTATGACGCACGCGCAATGTACTTGTACACATATCTCCATTTTTATTTTAATATTTGTTTTTGTTAGCCTTCATCTATGATATAAATGATTTAGAATACGAAAAAATATCGTAAGACGCAATTAACCGAAATTTTAACCGGTTAATTGTATGAAGACGAAACCGTTTCCGAGCCCTGTGCAGCCGGCACATGGACAGCGCTGTTTTTCAGCCCGCACCTACTTCACAGCTCAAGAATATATTACTTGCAAACATTAAAAACACAGAAAGCTGTAAACCCTATTTCCAAAAGAACGGTATTCTTACTTTAACATCAATTTATATATTTGAAGTTTGTAAATTCGTTAGAAAATACCCTCAGTTATTCAATAGAGTCGCCGACCAACCACGACGATACGAGACCAGGTATAAAAATAAACTAGCACGAACCGTATTATCGAAACTTAAACTACATAATAATAGCCCTAACGTAATGTGTATAAAGATATTCAATAAACTTAGTGATGAGATAAAATGCCTAAGCTCTGAAAACATCTTCAACAACCGTCTAAAGAAATTCTTGATAAAGAAGAGCTACTATTCTTTAAATGAATTCCTTGATGACAAAGATAAATAAATAAATAAAATATGTTCCTACCCCCGCTGTATAACTTGAATTAAAATATTATTATTAGTTAAGTTAGTATATTAATGCTATTGTGTGCCCTGACAGGGCGTCATGTACAGACTTCCTCGAAATGTAATATAACACCAACATTATTGTAACTACATGACTATACAATGAATAAATGAATATGAATATGAATATGAATATGTGTAATAGCTGATTATGGGAAACATTCACTTGAGTATTCTACTGAGATAAGCTAATCTATTGTACTTAAAACATTTAATACTTACATATTATCTAGGTAGGTACTTACATATTAACTAGGATGTGGCCAAAGTCGAACGGAGGGCCCATTTCTTAGAGTATTCCAGTGTTTAAATGTATGCAATATACTGGTCACTACGCAATTAACTTGTTCATTTCAGTAGCCGTCGTCTCCGGGCGAAAAAAATAAACAATAGCATCCTTTTTTAATGTGCCCGGGGATCCCAGGGACCGGTAGACGAAGAATTACCGCCCGCGTGGTCGTTTAGGATTTCCCCCTGGACTTCCCCCAGGCTACTCTCCAACCGCTGATACAATGATAAGCGTAGGTATACTTATTACTTATTACGTGTGTATTTGATTCTATTGGGCCAATTTCGATGTGGTTTAAGCTATACAGACATTACACGCGTATCGTGTATGAAATAATGAATAATTTATCTGTAATCCGCAAAACAGGCAGCTGGTTACCATGGTAACTGCTAAGTATATAATTTGCGACTCCCGATTTATATTGATCTGAAAATGAGTACTAATTTGTAGACGTTACATATTTAGATAATATCTTACTCTGTCGACCGAAGACAGCTTGTGCAAAACTGCTATAGTATGTCAGTGATAATGTATATATGTTTTTTAACCTGATTGTGGCTTTATAGGCCGGGCCCAATAAAGCGATAGGAGTGCGCGGTTGGAGAGTAGCCTGGGGGCAATCCAGGGGAAAACCTCCGGCACGACCACGCGTGTGGTTTGGAACACTGGAATACTCTAAGAGTTTACGCTCCAGTGAGATTGTTGAGCGGTTTCAACCGAATCTGACGTGTAAGTTTTGTTGTTGGTTCACTAAACCTAGCGTAACTGAGAAGAATCGAGGACTACGTTCCCATCCCTCCCCCCTCTGTCGTTACTCGGCGATCACTGATTAGGGGCCGCACGGTCCGGCGTCCTAGGCACACACTTACGGCCCCGGACGACGTAATCACAGCGTCTATCGAAAGATGGAACGCTGCGCTTACGGCGTCCAACTCTGAAACGACGCGTACACTTAGGCATTCCCGCCGGCGGGGACGTCCACCGCGCGATCGCGACAACACTGACACATATAGTCCCTATTCGTCCCGGTACCGCCGCACACTGGGTAGAGTCAGTCCGACCCAGGTCGGGCCTAGCTGAGTTTCTTGCTGGACTCTTCTCAGCTAGGCTAGGTTTAGTGAACCAGCGACAAAACTCCCAGTAGCTCGATTCCACTCACACCTCAGATTCGGTTGAAACCGCTCAACCAATCTCACTGAAGGGCAAACTCGCGGAGAGAGAAGAGCGGTTCTTGAACTGTAAATTAATATTTTGACATGTAAAAGTGCCCTTGAGACCTATTTGCAGAATAAATGTTTTGATTTTGATTTTGATTAAAAAAAAAATCCTTTATAGGAACAGTTCACTAAGCTACTGGCTTCACAAGTGAAACTAAGTTGCACTTAATTAAAACTCCTCTTTGTGGCTACGAGGCTTGAGATACGGGGCAATGACAATCTGTATTAAAAACTGTACTTAAAACGCGTTGAAATAAAAGCGATGTTTACTTGTTAAAACTTAACTGACACTATTGTGTGAGCACTTTTGCCGCGTCACATCTTGCACGGACAACGCGGTCAGAAAAGAAAGAAAGAAAGAAAAAACATTTATTCGTGGCACAGACACAGTACAAAATCACATAACACTAAAATACAGAAAATAGCCACGAAATGGCCCCAAATCAGCATAGTGCTAGCCATTGGCTAGCGCTGGTCTTCCTTTGGGACCACGAGAAGCCACGAAAGACAAAAAACACTAAAGTCACAAACAACATAACAATTAAATAAATGTCAGCTGGCGGGGCAGCAGAGACTGCTGCTAGACTTAAACATACCAAGTATTCAAACTTGGAACCGGTGTATGACTTCGTACCTCTTGCTGTTGAAACGGCGGGACCTTGATGTTCAGAGGCAAAGCAATTTATACGAGCCTTGGGAAGACGTTTGCAAGATAGGGGTTGCGATCCTAGATCCGGTGCGTACCTGGTTCAACGTATCTCTTTAGCAATCCAGCGCGGGAACGCGGCGAGTATATTTGGGACGTTTGAGCCGGGTACTTATCGGACAAGTCATTGTTAATGGAGTATGTAGCATAGGTGACGAAACGTGTTGTGGATGATTCTTTGTAGCATAAATTGACGAAACCTGTGGTGGATACTTTTTGTTTGATATAATTAGTTTACATATATTTCATTAATAAATAATACTGTCTTTACTGACACTATACTAAGTGCCTGCAGTCGTGGCTGTAAAGGTCACTGTACCGACTTTCGTAATTTCGTCTTAATTAAGGGGCCTTATAAATTATAATTAATTTAATTATAAATAAATGTGCTTAAGCAGTAATTAACGTAAATTAGAAATTTCTAATCGCTATACGCCTCCCTAAGGCGGTGTAAGTGAGGTATTTGGGGGCCGGGCGTGGTTGCTCCGGTAGCTTAGAGGCTAGAGGGATATTATTTTTTCATAGAAATGGTGAGACAGCCAGAAGACCAATGAGTTACTCGATTAATGGATATTAGCTGTGGTTCGGTAATTATCAAAACTATCTAGTTACCATGGTGAAGTCTCCTGAGTCACTCTTAAAATGTGTCTTTTTGTAGGATTTAAATACACCAAACATGAGTTTTAGCGATAACTATAAATCCATTTGGACATGGGTCATCTCCTGAGCATGCCTGAATTCCAACAAACGTTTTTGACGACCGGTTTAGCCTAGTGGGTAGTGCACCTCCCTGTGAAGCTGACGGTCCTGGGTTCGAATCCCGGTCAGGGCAGATATTTGTGTCATGAGCATGAATATTTGTTTCTGAGTCTTGGATGTTTTCTATGTATTTAAGTATTCATATCTATTAAATATATCGTCGTCTAGTACCCATAACACAAGCCTTCTTGAGCTTACTGTGGGGCTAGTTCGATTTGTGTAAGATTGTCCTCTAATATTTATTTATTTATTTATTTTTCTAAGAAACATGTCATAAGGGACAGTGTCCCGTCAGCGAGGAGACAACAGTAACCATGTTTCTTAGAAAACGTTTGTAATATGGAATTCAGGCATGCTCAGGAGATGACCCATGTTCAAATGGATTTATAGTTATCGCTAAAACTCATGTTTGGTGTATTTAAATCCTACAAAATGACAGTTATTAAGAGTGACTGAGGAAAATATTGATTGACCCATAATTTTCTGCAAGATCTGTTAACTGGTTCTCAATTTTAGACATCAAAAGATAACGACAATAATATTGTTTCAAGTATTATTCGTTACCTCTTTCAAGGGTTCTTTAAGGGTCCTTATCAGTTAAAAAACGCTCATCTATTTAGACGGTTGTCTGATTGAATTGACACGTATCTTGACATTTTCTCAGTGTTACTATCTAGAACAGGACTATTGCAACTTAATGTCACAAAATATGAATGTATTTTTTGGATTTTTCTTTAAGATATATCGTTTCAAACATCACTCCAAATCGACCATTTTCAAGCTAAAAACTGTATCAGTAATCAAAAAATGGCCATGTTACTATCTAAAATTTTAATAAAATTATCGTATCCTTTAATCACTTTAATGGTATTATCAATACTTTTGTCACAATTTGAAACCAAAACATCTTAAAACTTATAAGTCCTCTTGCTAGCGCTCCTTGGATAGGTGGGGGGAGATCATTCCAGCACTTGGACTGAAACTTCCCCGAAACGCTGCGGTATGATGCATATAAATGAGAATAATGGCGCTCTCTTGCGAATGGTCATATACTTCTGATCGCCCTTTATATTAATGTTACATGTGACGTCTGCGACGTTATTTTGCGACGGACATGTCGAAAGCGTACTCTGGTTGATTCGCGTCTATCCTGTGGACATAACAGTTTCTTTAATACTTCATATGAGAACAACGGTTGGAACTCACTTGGAAAGTCACTATTTGCGACATGTTTCGGACTACAATTGGAGTCCTTCATCAGGTTGAGTATTATCAAGGCAACCGACCGCGCAACACTGCCCTCCGTCGCGCGCGAAGCTCGCGGGCGGAGGCTGGCGGGGGCGGGGGCGGGGCGGCGCAGCCCTGTGTTAAAGTTGACTGCTCCAACAAATTGTCCAAGTCGACCGACGGCAGGCACACCGAACTAACTATGTCCACACGTTCATCGTTATACAATTGTGGTCCAGGAATAACAGGCTTCCACGCTGGCGGCAAAACCCAGCCCTTGTCTCTATTAAAATTAGGGCGTCGTCCAATTTCAATAGCCTCGCGGATCTTGCGTGGCATAAAACTTTTTTTACCGTGCCAACAGTTTCGCCTTGAATGAAATAGTGACTTTCCAAGTGAGTTCCAACCGTTGTTCTCATATTAAGTGTAAATATGTCTCACGTTAGTGTAAATTTATAGTTTCTTTAATTTTATTTTATTGTACTGCAATTATTTCTAACCGTGAGATCTTTTAGAAGACAGTACGGTTGCCAGTTTTGTTGCACTTTTAGCACCACCCAGGGGTGACGTGTAGGGTAGCGGTGGCTACTCCCAACACAATATAAAATTATTGTTGCTGGAATGTCTGGACTGGCCTTTACATGTTATGTTTATAAGATTTACAAATAGCACGTTCGGATTTCAAATATTCTTTGCACTCTTATGTCTTCTTTTAAAGAACAAAAAAGGCATTTTCGAACTAGTGAGGTGAAAATAGCGTTTTCATTGTACTCTTTAGACCCAACGTTTCTAATACCATCAAATAGCATCAGTATAATCCTCTTAAACGAGATATATAATATAGACTTTATTATTTGGCATTACTAACTTAATCTCACTGTATATTCAGTGAACAACATCAAAAGATAACAATACATTAATGTATTCAAAACCACTAAATTCTCAGGTATAAACTTCAGTAGCGACCGTTTCACCTGTACTTGGTTCTATTCTGGCATTATGGTCTAAGCTGGTGTCATGGCAGCAGCCACTTTTATGTATTTGAAATTAAATGTAACGAGTAGGTACCGATACCTATTTTGATGCAAATAGCGCCACTGACCTTATTTGTCCGACGAGATGGCAGTCGCTCACCAGCAGCTTTTAAAAAGCAATTGTTTATTAAAATTGTGTGGGGCTGGTCAGTGCGTCCTTCGCATGTATATGCAGCAGGATTTACAGTTGCCGCCCAATGTGCAACTTGTCATCACGAAGATCCCTATATAACCCGTAGTTACACTGACGATATACAATTGTTTAAAGTTTATTGTAATTATTGTGGAAAAAACTATGATAAATCCTAACGAACACCATAGACTTTTATTTCTTCGTTTATTATTATATATATTTTTATACAAAAGTAATAAGTAGTACCTAGTGACACCCCTTTGAAATTATCAGCGACATACAGTATCGACATTTAGATAGTCGATAAGAAAAGCATTCACGCTCTACTAAAAAACAATTTCTGTGCGACAAGATAACGGGGTCTAGTAATCACTACATAGTATAAAAAGTCGCTTTCTCTGTCCCTTTGAATGCTTAAATCTTTAAAACTAATCAACGGATTTTGATGCGGTTTTTTTAATAGATAGAGTAACTCAAGGGGAAGGTTTATATGTATAATACATGCATCAGCATTGCACCCGTGCGAAGCCGGGGCGGGTCGCTAGTTACAAATAATATAAAGAGCTGACTTAAGGTACTACCCAAAGGTATAGGATACTTTAGATGCTTACTTATGTAACAATGAATATTATCACCTTTCAAGTGTACCTACAGGTTAATGGGATGTCAAAAAAATCTTCCGAACAAAATTATGAAGTCACCAAAAGGTGATTCGGGTGGCTTCTAATTCCTTTGTTTTCCATTTTTTTTTTAAATACTGTATTTTAACGCACTCGATGGGGTAGGTCACTTTTTTTTGCCCCCCTTTTGCTGTATGTGAGCCCCGCTCAAAAACATTTAAAGACTAGCAGCTCCCTGCGGTGTTACCCGCGGATAAAAGGTAGCCTATGTCCTATTCTGATGTCTAAGCTACAATACTGGAAAGTTTCATAGAGATCCGTTTAGTAGTTTTTGAGATTAAGCGGAACGTACATCCATCAGCACAAACTTTCACGTTTATAATATTATATTTATAATATAATATTATAAAATTTTGAGACTTAAGTAGCTTCAACCGTTTCGCTGTAAAACTTGTGTGACGAACGACGGACAGACGGACGGTTGTTGACCTTTCGGGTACGGAACCCTAGACATTATGACAACTAAATAATTAGAATTACGATTTGAAACGGGATGTTTACCATGTTTATTTGTATTTGTGAGTTCCCGATATTTCGGCACTGTTGCAAGCGCCATTATCAAGGATTAACTGACGTGCTGCGAGTTTCAGTTGTGGTCTACCCACACACTATAGCGATCTACCCTCTTCCTGGTTCGCTTTTTTCGCACAGTGTCACCGTCACTACTACCGTGCGCCTTGTCACTAGTCTTGAAACTCGATTACGGTCACGACACACCACACTCACAGTATCAATACGCGAGTTCTTTCCGGAAACAGTCTCTTTTCTAAATAATTCTGATTTAACCGATATTTACGTGATTTAGCAGTTATCCCAGAGCTCCTATTTCTGCTAGTTTGTGACAGACCACAGATATTTAAAGATTGTTTAAGGTCGCGTTCATGTTTGTCTGTTCTTGTCTGTTTAAATTGTAAATTATGACATTTATTTAATTGTTATGTTGTTTGTGACTTTAGTGTTTTTTGTCTTTCGTGGCTTCTCGTGGTCCCAAAGGAAGACCAGCGCTAGCCAATGGCTAGCACTATGCTGTTTTGGGGCCATTTCGTGGCTATTTTCTGTATTTTGGTGTTATGTTAATTTGTACTGTGTCTGTGCCACGAATTTTTTTTTTTCTTTCTTTCTTTTCTTTTCTTTCTTTCTAGTCAGCCTTTCGTTCACCTGAAGCTACCTAACAGACTTTACACGCCTTTCGCAATAACAACTGTCCTAACTGGAAACCTTTAGATATTAAATTTACGTCAGTTACAATTTTTGTCGTTTTCCGTTTGTAAACAATATCTAATTGGAAGTTAAGTTTTCGCAAACCCCAAACTGAAGCGTTTCCATCTAATGAAAAATGTTTTTTTGTTTGACTTGACAATTCTATTTGTTCACCGTTGTAGCAGGATGCAGCGTAAATTGAACCTTTACAAACTAAGCTCAGGGCGCAAATTTGGTTGGCGGGCACTGTGCAAATCATATTTTTTGCAGGTTAGCCCGTGAAATGCCTCGCCGAAGTTCGAGGGCTCTTGAGGAGTTCGTTTTATGCGAATTCCAAAAAGGTGGTTTTGGAAAACACGGTCGCACGTCGAGATTTTATGAATATAAAATACTTTTTTAAGTATATTATGCATGTAAAGTTGCAGAGTGTCTGAATTACAGCGGTATATCGTTACCTTCATATTTACCCCGTGTGGTTGCCGGGTAAGAATTGCGCCACCCCATCTCTTCCCGTGGGTTTCGTAGGAGGCGAATCGGAGGGTGGGCAGCAGCATCCTTCAATCATTACCACCATCAAACTGCGGTCGCCAACCCGCTTGCCAAGCGTGGCGACTATGGCTAATCCCCCCCAAATTGGGGGAGGCCTATGTTCAGCAGTGGACGTCTTTCGGCCGAAATGATGATGATGATCGTTACCTTCATATTTGGGGCTGTCCGACTTGGGAAGTACAGTCGCGAACTGGAATTTATTTATTTATTTATTGCAACCATGGTAAATACAGTAGATCTTATATAGTTATATTGGTTTCACATGGACCCTGGTAGGGCATTGCACATTTTAAATAGCCTATATGTTACAATTATAGTAATAGCCTAATAGCATGCAACTTGCGGAAATTACAATTTAATTAATTAATTATAAATATTAGATAGGGATATCAAATTAATATTATATAACATTTTATTATACGAAATATTAGTTCACATTTAATTAATTAAGCTGCTTACCATTGTCCGTAATTTGTATATACTTTTATATAGGTCGTATCTAATGATTTTAAGTGGCGATGTATAGTGTCTTTAGAAGGTCCAAGTGTGCTGGTACTGGATTGGTTTTCAACGGCTTCCTTTGTAGCATCGATCGTGAGGGTGGTCGGTTTTGTATGCGTTAAGTACGGCGTCAATTAACAAATACAGTATGACTAAAATAAACAAGTAAAGGTCCCTTTATTTATTTATTTTGTAAAAATGTTATAAACGGTGGCCCGTATCAAAAAATGTTCTGAGACATATGTAATCTACATAAAATTCTCTACAAAAAGATTCTACACACTTTTTCGCTAGGGTCAATATTTATTGAGATTTAAAAGAGGGAACCTTTACAACCCCCCCCCCCCCACCCTTTTAGCTCTCCCCCAAACCCGGCAGTACTTTTAGTATGTTGTTTAGGACATCTTTACCTACAACTGTCAAAATTCGCTAATACACGAATTATTTCCGCCAATTTTCCTTCGTTGGGCGGACTATTTACCTCAATGTTAAGAGAGTTCAAACCAGTATCACCGAAATAAAAAAAAAACCGGGTAATCCGGGTTTACCGCCAACTGGAAAAACCGGCTTTTTCGATTTTTAGATTTTACATTTATATACAACTAGCAGCGCCATGCGGTGTTACCCGCGGATAAAAGGTAGCCTATGTCCTATTCTGATGTCTAAGCTACAATACTGGAAAGTTTCTTAGAGATCCGGTAAGTAGTTTTTGATATTAAGCGGAACGTACATCCATCCGCACAAACTTTCACGTTTATAATATTACTAGCAGCGCCCTGCGGTGTTACCCGCGGATAAAAGGTAGCCTATATCCTATTCTGATGTCTAAGCTACAATACTGGAAAGTTTCATAGAGATCCGTTCAGTAGTTTTTGATATTAAGCGGAAGGTACATCCATCCGCACAAACTTTCTGGTTTATAATATTATAGGATGAGTATAAACCTAAAGTAAAGGGTAAACATTCTCCCATATCTGCCTTTTAGTTTTAAGAGTAAAATAACATTGTTAGACATATTGAGCTCTTATATTTTAGTAAAGGGAATCCGGATAAAGCGACAGTCAAGGGACCGATGATATTACGTCGCACTAACAGGACGTCGCACAAAACGGACTGATTTACTTTGAAAATGTTTGGTATGAAATCTAATGAGAAATGTTATATGCGAAGTCATTATAAGCGGATTCTACTGTGTATGTAAGAACTTTTAGTTAGTTCAAAGACTAATTTGAGGTAATTACGTTTCTTTTGATTTATAATTATGTGTTTTATTTATTAAACAATTGTTCATATTTATTTAACTGATCAGGTAGTCTGAATAGTAGATGATAAATTGTTAAAACATAATATTAAATCATATATATAATCACAAAATAGAAATCACCGAAAATATCCGAAACCCGGTTTTTCTTTTGTGTAAAAACCATAAAACCGGTTTTCTGAAATTCGAGCGGTTTTGTGACTCCTAAGTTCAATTGAAAAATTGTTCTTTTTTTATTTTATTTTTTCGACATAGGTTTTGTCGATGACAAATTTTCAATTTACATATGGACTGTTAACAAAAACCATCTCCTTGTGATTTTGACTAATGTTAATTTACTATTTATTGTCATAATTTGGTGGTTTTCTACGTATATAGGTTGTCCAGTAAATAATGGACAAGCTTCTAACCACCACAAAAAGAACGAGAATATCTCTTCATTTATGGCCTCGACGATCATTAAAGTCAAAGAAGGTACCAATTATTAAGAAAATGGAAAAGTTCGATTATCTCGAAAACCAAGGGACTTTTACTAAACCTGAAAGTCCTTTTTCTGGACCAGCCTCAGATGCTCTATCGGTAGTTAGAAGCTTGTCCATTATTTACTGGACACCCTGTATAACCACACTATGCAATAAATTTTAACATGTGTCAAATACCGAATGATGGCTCCGATGCAAGGTTGGTCAGGGGTTTATATCGAACAGACGAATGCTTCAGGGCTTCCCACTGAGTGCTAAATATATAGACGTTATTGAGAGATGTAACGAGCAGGGCCATCTTTCCCATTAGGCTCTCTGGGCAAGTGCCCAGGGCCCCGCGATCGATAGGGCCCCCTAGTTCCTGCCAGATCACCAAACGATAACCAATATTTATTACCGAAAAAATATTTAGTTCACAAAATCAAACGATAATGACATACAAAAATGAAATTTTTGACAGAATCATAATATTGACCTGTGAATACTAAAAGTGTTACTTTTGTGGATCATATCATACGACACGTACAGGAGAACAACCGGAAATCCGGAAAATGGGACATAGAAAGTATGTTTGTCGAAGCTGAAGCAGAGAACTTTGTCTCTCGGTCAATAAAAATAAATGTTAGAATCTTGTTTAGCTACTTTCTTTGTCTATTCTAACAAAATAGTGATCTGTGAAGGGCATAGGGGCCCCTTTACCCTAATGTGCCCAGGGCCTCAAATTGGTTAAAGACGGCCCTGGTAACGAGTCAGCGAACCTTACAGACTGAGATTCTGGAAAACTTCACAGCGTTCTTTCTCGAAGCACTGAGTTGTGTTCTAATTACTAAGTTTCGTAGCTTTGAGGGGATTAAGATAAGATGCTCTGAACTTTGTTTCGAGTTTTTTTTCTTTATTACAACGAGTTTCTTTCATCGTTTCTTCTTGGCAGAGGAGTTGAGAAACTTTACTAGTTTTTTACTTGTGAAAGAGGTATTGCGGCCTACTTGCAGAATAAAGTTGTATTTCTCAAAATCGCCCCGGCAAAGTGAACCTTATTCGCTGCATTTTTTTTTCTTTTATTTCAATACAGTGGTTATAATTAATTATATGACACCTCACATTTACGATCGCAACCTACCGCTGTTTGATTAAATTATTGTTTACAGAATCAAGTTTCGCTGTGTCCCCTGCACTAGGCTTGGCCTGACTCGCAGTTTGACTCTTGAACGATTAACAGTTTTAAAGTTTACCTGGCGTTAAAGAATTTTAGCAGTTACATACAAAGACAATTTTAAACACTTAAAGTATATAAAGTACAATGTTATGGATATAAATTATGAGCTGAGCACGAAAAACTGTTTTTACAGAATTTCATATGTAGATACAGAACTAAAAAGATTGCAAGGTACTCACAATGAAATAGTATGTGTGTATGTGTGTGTGTGTGTGAGTGTGCATGTGTGAGTGCGTGTGCGTGAGCGCGTGCGTATGTGTGTACGGTGCGTGTGTGTGTGTTTGTGTATATCTGTTTGTAAAATAAGGCAACAAATTAGTGCGAGATAATTTTTGCAGTATAGCGGTAGTTAAGAGTGCTCAACCACTTTATAGTTTTATTTATGATTGGAAGTTAAAGTGCATAGTTTAAGGTCAGATCAAAATTTAAAAATACTGGTACGTTACTGCATACGCCGGGAAAGAAGGGCTTGCCTGGTCGACCGTAGGGAGGCCGGATAGTGATACGAAGCCCTTTTCACGGCAAGGCATGTATAGTGCTGTTCTCAAACATATGCAACAGAATAAAAAAAAATACACCTCTCAAAAATAGTAGATTGTTTGACAAGGGTCTAAAATGAGCCGTATCACCACGAGATTGAGGTTTAGTTGATTTTCCCGAACGAAGTGAGGGAAAATAGTTCGAGGGGTAATATGGCTTTTAGTCCAGAGTTATACACTCTACTTTTCACTTCGATTGCGAGAAAATAAATAAACAAAGGTTAACCCACCCAAAATTAACAATACACTCCACGGCGAAGATATATACTTTTGCAGCATTTTTTTTTTTCTATACTCCTTTGACACACAAAACATAGACACTGCGGTTCGCGCGTAACATTCACGCGCGACTGACCTTCCATTGAGCGCTTCAAAGTGTTGCTCGAACGATTTAACCACTTTTTTAATTATTGTGAAATAGGGACTACTACAAACTTAATCTTTAGACTCTTTAGAAAAATTAATTATGTTTCCAGATTGCTCGATTTTAGTAAAGCTGTATTCTGGTTGGTTAATACCCAATACCAAATATTTTTTTAAGAGTTAAATTAGTGCTCTGTGATTGGTGGATTTAATAGGTGAAGTATTTTGATTGGTCAAATTCAAATGTTTTGTAAATCATAAATATATATTTATATTTTCCCTAGGGGTTAAATGTACTACTTTAGCCCCGCTTGACAAGTCTAATATGACACTTTTCGAGCATGAGAAGTGAAAACAAATTTTTATTTACCCTCCAATCCCTCCATAACGTCTTTTCTTTACTGAAGTCGTCCGTGTTTCGCATGTGTAGTGTTCAAATAGACCGTATTAGGACCATTATACACAACCTGATAATAGTAATCTTAAGTCTCGACCAACACCTCAAGAGACTCTCGCTAGATGGCTGGGTCAAAGGTCAGATACAGAAGGCGGTACTCCTGGACACGGCGCGGATAGTCAGGTTCCTCTCTCTGTCGCCCGACACCACCGGTAGCTTAGGCCCCGCCTCGCTGCCGGCGGCACACTAGGTTAGGATTTTATAATGATTTTATGTTTTGTAAATATTGTTTTATATTTTACTTTTTATATAATTATTATAAAATTTAACCAAAGTCTTAAAGTAAATAAAGAGAATAATATTAATTAAATTAAATAAATGCAGAGGCTTTCAAATATTGTCTATGGTCTCCGGTGACTTACGTAATAGACAAAATATTAAATTTATCCATCAATACATTGAATCATACAGATTTGTGTTCTTTCTAAGCCGTCGTCGCCCGGCAAAAAAAAACAAACAATAGCATTATTTTGTTATGATCCCTGGGATGCCAGGGACCGATATACGACGGGTAACATCGATTATAAAAATTTGTACACTAATAAATAGTTAGTTTCCCCTAGGGTCAGGTTCTCTGCCGGTGTTTGTGTTTCTGAGCTCATATAACCTAGACCTTTTTAAGGCACGAGTGAATAGGCACCTTCTGGGTGAGCTCGCTTCATCGTCGGCCTCATCTTTGCCCCCTGGCAAGATGCTGGCCAAGAGCGATCCCATTTTTAATAATAAAAAAAAGGTCAGATCGCTTCCGTAAAAACTAGTGGCTACGCTAAATCTTGGGATTAGGTAGCGGACCCCGGGCGACCTTCAGGTTTTTTTTATGTTATAGGGGGCAAACGAGCAGACGGATCGCCTGATGGTAAGCAATTACCGTCGCCCATAGACATCTGCAACACCAGAGGAGTCGCAAGTGCGTTGCCGGCGTTCAGTACGCTCTTTTCTTGAAGGTTCGAAGGTCATATCGGTCCGGAAATACCGCAGGCGACAGTTCATTCCATAGTTTGGTTGTGCGAGGCAGGATGCAACTACACCGGGATAACGCTAGAAGGATGATGATGATTCGATTCACGTGTGTCGATGGCTAATGGAATTTGATAACTACGTCACATAAAGTTGATACGGAAATATAATTATTGACCGAGTGAAACGAACGTCTCTGTTTCAGCTTCGACAAAAATGCTTTCATATATCCAGATTCTGGATCCGGATTTCCCTTTGTTCTCGTCTACAGGTCGCAATTCTCAACCGATTCACGTGAAATTTCGTGAGCAGGTCCGATATTTATGTGGATTTTTTCTGGATATTTCCAAAAACATTTTTTTTATCAATGATTTAGTAAGTTTCTGCGGGCGAATTTCGGTTTGTTATACTCTATACGTCGCATTTCTCAACCGATTCTCGTGAAATTTCGTGAGCAGGTTCGATAAATATACAGTTTTTGTTGTCGAATAAGTTTTTGCAAATTAAAAAAGAAATGTTTAACGGTTTGTTCTCCTCTACAGGTCGCATTTCGCAAACGATTCTCGTGAAATTTTGTGATCAGGTCCGGTAATTATAAAGAATTTTTTTTTCGGACGCAGAAACTTACAAAATCTTTCCGAATTTCGGTATGTGCTCCTCTAAAGATCGCATTTTTCAACCGCTTCTCGCGAAATTTCGTTAGCAGGTCCGAAATTGCTTTTTTATAATGTCAGATTTTGGAAATGATAAAAAAAACTCACTCACGAGGTCTACAGCTCACAGAGCCACTAGTTTATTTTAAAGAAATCAAGGGTCTGTTGCAAATTGCTCCATATTGGTCGACAACTGGTATACTTTGATGTGTAATTTAGGTGGTTCGTATTTCACATTTTTCGCATGTAGCCTCTTTAGTACTATATAATAGTACTCAAAGTCCACATTCATCTTAGCCACTTTGTGGTGGAGAGTCAACGGCACTGTGACGCTCGCATAGTTCTTCCACTTTCTTTCCATCTGATTGACGTTCAAGATTTCTAATATCTTCACTGATTTCTTGAAAAGTAATCTCAGTTTATGACATATATACCCTATTCGGTAGGCGAGCGTGGTTTTGTCCACGTACTCTTTCCTTTCGAACAGTTTAAAGTAATGTCTCGCCATGTAAACGAGCTGCAACATGCAATCGACTACTTTTGTTTTGAATTGTAACGCCATCGCGCTCAAACTCTCTAAGGGGTCGTTTGGGTTGTGGTAATTGTAGTAAACCCTTCGGCTTGGTTTCTCTCCGGACAGCACGGTTTCCAAGTTATCCCTTACCAACATCCGGAATATCGGCTCCGAAATGTTTTTCCGGAGCGTGACCAAATCTAGTCCCGATTTTATCTTCTCAACCGCGCGAGTAATGTAATTCGGGTCTTGCAAATGAGTGACGACATCTTGGATCCTCGGATATTTCTTCCGTGGTTCTATCACAGATATGCATATGCCTGTAAAACGGTAAACAGCACTCTCACTCTTAGCTAAAAACCCACGGGTAATTGGACCAACCTATTACGAGCGCCTACCCGCCAAATTAAGAACTGTGCCTTTACCATGAGTTTGCATGACCGTACTCGCTAGCGACTGCGTAAACGATTTAGTATGTCGATTCTTAGTTCTATTGCGTAACCGCCAGAGGCGCTGTACTTTTGCCCATTAAATTTTTTACGCAGTCGCTAGCGAGTAAGGTCATGTAAACTCATGGTAAAGGCACAGAACCATCTGACGAAACATTCAAACGTCAACTGAGAAACTTTTTATATTCCATTAGCGAATACATGGAAATAAAATATAGTTGACATTGTTTAATTTAATTTAATATTATTCATCTAATTTAATTTATGTTTTAATATTTATTTTGACGATCATTACTAGATATCGATATTTAATTCCTTGTTATCCTTGTTTAGAGTACCTATTAATAATGTTACAACATATTTTGAAATGACATTGAATTACCTAACATAATTATTATTATTTTAATTATTTGACGATCATAATGTAAATTCATGTAAATTAGCTTAAGTTAATCTATATTGTAAATTTATATTATGAAATAAATAAATCGAAATCTCAATCTATTGTAAGAAAATATTCAAGTATTGGATGAGTTGGAAGGTATAAGGTTAGTAATGGCAGTACCGTAAACTGGGGTATATTTAGAAAAAACGGGGCTACTTTGATACATATAAAAACACTTATATTTTCATCACTAAGTATTTCTAGGTTGATTCAGTTTAGTAAATAGTTAGGAAATTAACGAAGGTATAACTTGACTCAAGGTTAACTTAATAAAAAAGTAAAACACGGGATGAAAACCGAATTTTTAAAGTCGCCCCTCAATTTGAAAGTTTACGGTACAGTGTGAGTCGGACTCGCTCACGAAGGGTTTTGTAGGTACCATTACCTATAAAATCACGTCTGTTGTATGAGAGCCCCCTTAAATATTGATTTTATTCTGTTTTATAACAGCAACACAAATTCATCATTTGTGAAAATTTTAGCTGTCTAACTATTACGGTTCATGAGATACAGGTTTACCCTTTAGGTACGAATAAATTGATTTTCGTAACTGAGCGATATCCCATGGGACCGCCTATGAAATCGTAAAAATTGTAATCAACTATCAGTCAACTGAAACTTAACAATGAGTTAATGGGGCGAGTTATTAGCTATTTAGTTAATATCAAACGAAAATATGTTCGGGGCAACTATACCTTGTTTTTTTTTTTTAATATTAGAAATTTTCTTTCTACTTTTCCCTAATCAGAACACGATACCAAATATGCCCTTAACCGGATTCTCACTAGTTTTGTTACACCCTGTATACCTTTACTTACATATTAAGAATATAATTTTCTTGAAATATTCCAACTCGTTCATGAAGGTTGTTTAAGACAGTTTATAATCAATCTTTGTTATTTTCATTACAGATTTTATGTTCAGCAGTAAATTTTAATAGTCTATTAAAACACTCATGCATTGTTAAACCGAGTTTATGGATAAACAGGTCCTTTACTGAATTATTACCCAGTAAGCTGGTAACTGTTTTAACTGGTACATAAATAATATTAAAACTAACTTAAATCTAAAATAGAACCTTGGGGCATTGTACCGAGGATGCTGGCGGTATTTCCTCGCTGTATCGCAATGCTGATACGTTGCGCGAGGAAGTCGCCAGCTCTTCGGTCAGCAGTTACGTCAACCAAACGCTTCGCGATTTCAGTAAAGAACTCGGTATTCAGTTACATAGCATGCGATTAATTGCGCAAGTCAACAACGATTTGGATTCCATTCGTTGCTGGGCGTTCAAATTCGGATTAAAAGTGAATGCAAAGAAATCGCAGGCAATTGTTATTGGTAGTCCTTACTATATAAGTAAGCTCTAAGATGTGGTGGTGCCTGATATCCTTTTTGATGGAATCTCTATTCCTCTGTCCTCTACTGTTAGGAATTTGGGCATCACCATGGATCAGACGCTTTCTTGGACTCCTCATATTGCCGAAGTGAGTCAAAAAATATTTGGATCTCTCCACTCACTAAGGCGTCTACAGAATTTCCTTCCTCTGCATACTAAGCGGACTCTTACTCAGTCTCTTCTCCTTCCTCTTCTGGACTATGGGGATATCGCGTTCCTTGATCTCAGGGAAGAGCTGCTTGACAAGCTTGAACGCCTGCAAAACGTATGTATCAGGTACATTTTCGGTCTACGCAAGTATGATCACATCTCCTACTTTCGGTCTCAGCTTCAGTGGTTGCCGATCCGCCGGCGGAGAGATGTGCATATTCTGTCGTTACTGTTCAACACACTTTTTAATCCTGCTGCCCCTCCATACCTTTCTGAGAGATTTAGATACATGGCTGATGGCAGTGGTCATCGTCTGAGGTCCAGCGCCAACCTTACTCTTGCTCTACCGTCTAATAAGACGCGAACATACTCTAGATCTTTCACGGTACGCGCTGTGAAGTTGTGGAACGAGTTGCCCTTGTCAATAAGACAGTCCCAGTCTGTCGCCTCACTCAAGAGCAATTTGAAGAAATTGTGGCTCTCCAACGACTTGTGATTTGGTTGAATACTATATATATTTATTTATGTATATTTATTTAAATACGTATATATTTATAATATGTATTTATTATATGTTATAGTTGTTATATATTTATTTGGTTTTGGTTTTAGTTATAAGTTTCCTTATTGAAAAGTTTTAGTACACTGTGTAAGTTTGTCTATCTCATTCTCCCACTATACACTCAATCCCTCAAAGGTTAGCTGGAAGAGATCCCTCATAGGGATAAGTTCGCCTTTGTACTCTAATCTTATGTGACATGTATATTGTTTTAACCTGTTATTGTGTACAATAAAGTGCTTACAAACAAACAAACAAACAAATTATATATATATATATTTTTTAGCTAGGCTAGGTTTAGTGAACCAGCGACAAAACTCACAGTAGCTCGATTCTACTCATACCTCAGATTCGGTTGAAACCGCTCAACCAATCTCACTGGAGCGCAAACTCTTAGAGTATTCCAGTGTTCTAAACCACACGCGTGATCGTGCCGGAGGTTTCCCCTGGATTTTCCCCAGGCTACTCTCCAACCGCGCACTCCTATCGCTTTATTGGGCCCGGCCTATAAAGCCACAGTCAGGTTCAAAAAAAAAGATCGATTCTTACTAAGTCATTATGGACGATCTTGAAGGCAGCGGGATCGTTAAACTGGCGAAGGTTGCGGATAAGGGATAAATGAAATAATAATTATTAATTCCTCAGATTTTAATCCCAAATCTGCGGGAATCTCTTCGGCGGCGGCTTTTCGATCGGTTGCAGTGACAGTTGTCGCACCTTGTAGTGAAGTCGCTTCAGTACTTGGTAGAAGTAGTCAAAGTCCACGTGCAGCTTGGCAACTCTGTGATGCAGGGCGAGAGCCGGTGCTGATGTTTTATATATAGCCCAGCGGTCTGCCTTCTGCCTGTTGTTCAGTATCTCCAAGATTCTAATCGACTTGTGATAGTTGTTCCTGTTAGACCACAATGTATTTGGATCATTGTCGGATTTAGATTCGCGTCTTTCCGGTGGACATATCAAAAGTTAATGGCCACAAAGCTTATTTTGGATTGGCCTAGTAACCCGCACAAACGGTGTTTTTATTACATGGATTTCTAGTTACGGAAACACCGTTTGTGCGGGTTACTAGACCAATCCAAAATTAAGCTTTGTGACCGTTAACTTTTGATATGTCCACCGAAAGACGTGAACCTGAATCTGGCAATAGCCCTTATAGTAAAGTGGAATTAATTACTTTGATGTTAGATATAAAACTCCCGTGACTTTCAGAAATGGGTCATACTTAGTTGAAAAAACAAAAGTCGTCCCTCCTGTGGTCAATAGTTAACGGCTTATGTGCATGTTAGCTATGTTTTTTTTACAGGGATTTATAGAAACGGAGACACTGTTTATGCGGGGTGCTGGTCCAATCCAAAATTTAACTTTGTGGCCCTTAACTTCTGATATGTCCACCGAAAAGACGCGAACCTAAATCTGACAATGACCCAGTTGTAAAAACAAAAGTTGTCCACCCGGTGGTCAATAGTTAACGGCTTATATACATGTAAGTTACGTTTTTATTACCTGGATTTATAGTTTATGCGGGTTACTAGACCAATCCAAAATTAAGCTTTGTGGCCCTTAACTTTGATATGTCCACCGAAAAGACCCGAACCTAAATCTGACAATGATCCAATCATGAGAACCAGCCGCTACGGTCGCGCGTCTAGCACTTTGTGAGTGTTACCCGTTCATCTACAATATTTAAGGTACTTTCCCTCCATGTGGCATAGCCGTGGGACACCCTGTTTAGATAAATATATACTTAAATACATTGAAAACATCCAAGACTCAGGAACATATATACTATGCATAGCTGTGGGACGCCCTGTATAAGTATGTATATCGTCACCTATACCCGTAGTACAAGCTTTGCTTAGTTTGAGACCAGCAGGCTAATCACGTAACTTTATGTAACGGTAGATAGATTTTACTGTCAATTTTGAAGTATAAATGTATGAGCTGACAATTAGAATTTGGCATTAAAATCTATCTAACGGTAGTACAAAAGTTACGTGATTACCCCGCAGGTTGATTTTATTTTTGCTGATAAATTTAAATTATTTTTTTTAAAATAGAATATAAACTAAACTAAAAACTAAATATTTACAAGTAATTAAGAGGCTCCAGCTCGGAGCTCGGCGGTAGGGTGCCCAGAAGGCTGGCCGCATTGCCGCGCTGAACAGCAATGCTGATCCGCTGAGCGAGGTACGCACCAGCCTTCTGGTCACCCGTCGCTTCCACAAGGCGCTTCGCTAGCTCCTTAAATATATAATGAGCTGCAGCAGGTTGACTTGTTTAAGATTGTCCACTTTTTTTATTTATAAAATTGACTTGTGAAATGTTTGCAGTATATGAATCGGCAAACATTTTCAAACGTACCTGAGCTGCCGCGCGAGCACTCCAACGCGGTACGCTGGCGAGTTCCTATCGATAAACTGGTTTCTTTCGAACAGTTTTATATTGTGTCGCGCCATGTAGACCAGCTGGAGCATACAATCCAGGATTTTAGTTCTGAACTGGAGCTTCATGGCTCTCAAGTATTCGTCATTATTATTATCATACACGGTCTGCCGTCTTGTGTCCAATGCTCTGTCTATAGAGACGTTGTCTTCTGAGTTACCGCCGATCTGTCTACTTAACAACTCATTTGTGTGGGGATTATCGAAGTTTAGGTATGATTTTATTTCTCTTATAATACGGGAGAAATAGTTGTCTTGCGTGTTGGGGAACGAAATCACGTCCTGGATTTTCGGATATTTTCTTTTCGATTCGGTCAGAGCTATGTAAAAGCCTGAATAAAAAGAGATAATGGAGTCATTCTACTTTCTCATGACTAGTTTTCTATTACGAAAAAAAACTGTGATATATATTGAATTACTGTACAAAAAATAGGATTTCGAAATAATACCTGAACCTCATAAAAGGAATTTATAAGGTTTAGGTATTATTTCGAAATCCTTTTTACTTAAAATACTTAAATATTAATGCTGTAAAAGGTGGGTAACACAGTGGTGAAAATCATTTTTTCATACAAATGGTGAGACATCTAAGGACCACTGAGTTACTTGATTTATGGATATTAGCTGTGGTTCGTTAATTACCAAAACTATCTTAAGTGATACTGCAATTAAACATCTTTCTAAATAACAATACAAGAATATGAAGTGAAGACCAAGTATTCCAAAATCTGCATTTAAAAAAGTGTCTGAAAATTATGTACATGAAAAGTAGAATGGCCCACCTATTTACATTAATAAATACTTTCAACGAAAATTGTTTTGAACCATACCTAGTTTTACGGTTTTTGAACTATCAGTGAAAAACTGCCTTACCCAAACAAACGGACGTACTTATGTGGCGTGGGTTTCCTACGATGATACGATGTTTTTTAATGAACAGCGTGTGAACCCTTCATGGTGCGTTGTCCGACACGCACTTGGCCGGTTTTTGTTTACTTACTTACTTACTTACTTTATAGCCTATTGGCTGCCCCACTGCTGGGCAAAGGCCTCTCTCCATGCCTTCCAGGTCTCCCTATTGAGCGCTTCTTCCTCCCAATTCTTGGCAAATGCATCCAGATCATCCCGCCATCTCCGTCTGGGCCTGCCCCGTCTGCGTCGCCCATCATGTGGCACCCACTTGGTAGCTACACCGGCCCACCTATCTGGATGCATGCGTCAGACGTGGCCGGCCCAGTCCCACTTGAGCCTGGCAGCCTTTTTTTGTTGTTTACTTACATATTAAAAATATAATTTCCTTACAGTGTAGTACGGTCATCACCCAAGAGAGCTGTAAAACAAGCTATTAAAACTTCTCTTATAATTTCCTGGTTTAAGTGTTTGAAACAATTAAATGTAATGATGTAGATAATAGTGATGTGATGATAAGGATAAACAACTTCACAGATTAGGGCTTATCCAGAAATGATGCCAGGTTTTTTTGCCCCACTTTTACACTTTTAGACCCCAATACCCGTTGGTGATTTTTGGTAAGGTTCTAGGAGAACCTCACGTGTATTTTTCACTATTAAAAATTTAGACTGCAATGATATTGTGTTAGTTGATCTTGTGTTTATTTTCGTATATGTGTTATGCAAGCGCTCCAAAATTTCAAAAAACGTAAATAGACTCGCTGTTTTTGACGTGCGAAACGATGATTTATGATTTCCCACATGAGTAGATATTACTTTTGGGTTATACGACCGCTTTAGCCTAGTTGGTAGTGACCCTGCCTTCGAAGCTGGAGGTCCCGGGTTCGAATCCCGGTCGGGGCATGTATTTGTGTGATGAACACGAATATTTGTTCCTGAGTCATGGATTTTTTCTATGTATTTAAGTACCTATTTATCTATATAAGTATGTATATCGTCACTTGGTACCCATAGTACAAGCTTTGCTTAGTTTGGGACTAGGTTGATATGTATAAGATTGACCAAAAATAAAAATAAAAATAAAATAAATAAATACTTAGTTGAAAAAACAAAAATCGTCCCTCCTGTGGTCAATAGTTAACGGCTTATGTGCATGTTAGCTATGTCTTTATTACAGGGATTTATAGAAACGGAGACACTGTTTATGAGGGTTACTGCTCCAATCCAAAATTAAGCTTTGTAGCCCTTAACTTTTGGCATGTCCACAGAAAAGACGCGAACATAAATCCGCGTATACCCCTTTTAGGTTTTGTTGGTACAGGAGAATAATACACGTGAGGAATACGTTGTACCCCCCCCTCCTTGGTCTTCCCCCTTCGGAACCTCGCGTGATATCTGGATGAACCCTTACCTGCTGAAACCTTAGAGCATTTAAGAAGAGGCCTTCAGCGCATCTTTCCGAACAAAATATTTCGACTAAATTTAGGGGGGGACGAGGTAACACACATTATTATAAAGAAACCCTTTGTTCCCTGTATATAACCAAGTTACATTACCAGTACTGGTAGGGAACAAAATATTCCTGGTACACAACTAGGTAATGTGAAAGGAATCTGTTCCCCTTACAAAACCAAAATGGCCGACCAGTTGTGTACAGCGACAAAAAAAATACTGCTTCACTACTGCCCCGGTTTTATTTTTAGTGAGACTTTTTTCCCAATAATTCCTATCTCTACACATTCTAATCTAAGGCAGGTCGGTGTAGACGACGAGCGAAGCGGACTGTTAGTAAAAGTGTTAGAACTAGAAGAGTGGGTTTTGGAAATGAATTGATTTTTTTACGAAACCAGTGGACGGAATGTAATACCTAAATTATTGTATTGTATAATTATTTTAATATTGTATAAAACTGACATTTTAATCTTATTGTACAATGTTGATTGTCTATATTTGATTTGACATGTTTTAATTACTTTAATTTCCCTATAAATTGACATGTAATATGAATTATTATGAATAAATGATTATGATTATGATAATAATGCGGTATATTTTTGGAATCGACTCGCGGAGTCCTTCCATTTGATACTCCACTCGAAGGGTTTTTAAAGAAAAAAAATCATACAAGAAATTGAAGACATTATAGCATATTTAGAGGGGGGGGGGGGGGGCACAAAACTGGTTGGAAAAAGAAATATGTAGAGATAGGAATTATTGGGAAAAGTCTCATTAAAAATAAAACCGAGTTATGTAGCAGTATTTTTTGTCGCTGTACATATAACTGGTCGGCCATTTTGTTTTTGTAAGGGGAACAGACATTCCTTTCACATCAGTACCAGTTATGTACGGGGAACAAGGGAAAGAAACTAAGCGCACTTGTAAAACACTCTACCATCACTACTCACCTACACTAAAACAATCACGCGCACACACTCAAAACATTAAATTCGAGCAATAAAATTCGACCTTACAAGTGTCTATACTATGTCAATTATTGCATAGCTAAAATGGCGAATGTAACTAAGGATGACATAATCATATAAATTCTCATCGATATTAGTCCTTAAGGTCGGAAATACCGTGACGTGAAATATCAATGTCAATAGCGGCCAAGCGTGAAGCGTCGAGTGCGAATGTTTTTAAATCGACCTTGTAATCGATGCTCGATTTACGATTTTAATTAAAACTTTAATTGGCCAGAATATCATAACTAAAGTGAAAACATACGTGCAATTGAAATGATAATTCATCTGTTTGTAAATTTGAGAAATTAAAATGTTTATTTCACCCGAAAACAGCACATAAGGTATTTTGAAGGAGCTCTTCACACGCGGAGAACGATTTCGAGACCGACGTATAATAGATTAATGAATATAAAAAAAAACAAGATATAGGTCTAGTTTTACTTCTCTCTGGGTTGGAAGGTCAGATGACAGTCAGATCAGTTTAAAACTAGTGCCTACTCCATATCTCGGATTTAGGTGTAAAAGCGGACCCCGTGCTCCATAGGCTGCAACCGGGAAAACGCTAGGAAGAGGAAGACTGTCGACTACGTTCCTATCCCTCCCCCTCTGCCGTAACTCGGCGATCACCGATTAGCCCCGTATGGTCCGGCGTCCTACGCACACACTCACGGAATCCCAGTAGCTATAATCCACTTATCCCCTCGTACTCGTATCGTATCCACTAACACCTTAGATTAGATTGAAGCCGCTCAACCAATCTCACTGGAGCGCAAACGCTTAGGCTGGGTTTTATAAAGATCCGTTAGACCTTATGTCAGTTTGTTATGTGAAAAAATTTACTAAGTTACTGAAATTTGGTCTAAGGCTGGGTTTTATAAAGATCCGTTAGACTAAATGTCAGATCAAATTTCAGTAACTCAGTACATTTGACATAACAAACCGACATAAGGTCTAACAGATCTGTATAAAACCCAGCCTTAGAGTATTCCAATGTTTAAACCGCCCGCGTGGTCGTGCCGGAGGTTTTCCCCTGGATTTTCCCCAGGCTACTCTCCAACCGCGCACTCCTATTGCTTTAATGGGCCCGGCCTATAAAGCCGCAGTCAGGTTAAAAAAGGAGGGGGTGGAGAATGCATGGACTAATAAAAAAAAATTAATCTGTTTATTGCAGTATCAAATTACAAATATATTTATTACAGTCTACAGGGTGAAAATTATATTCAAATATCTCAAAAAAATATGGTAATATGGTGGGAGGACCCAGATGCAGGGATGTCAATTCCGTCTTGAGAAATCGATTATTAAATAATCGATTATTGAATAATAAAATAATTATTAATAAAAAATAACATTAAAAATAACCTATTACTAAATATAAACCTAATAAAGATCCCCCAAATCGATCCCCTGTGGCAGGCTGCCCACAAGGCTGGCACAAGGTAGACCGTCTGGGCCACCATAGCCTCTCCTGCTGTCGAAACCTAGGGCCATGGAGTCCGGACGCCCACAATTTAATAAAAAATATAAATAAAAGACTACGGCAGTCCAACGCAGATCGCAGGGCTGGCTCATTCCTCTGCCAAAGGATAGGCATTGCGATCCAGCGGGGGAATGTAGCCAGCCGCCTTGTGGGCAGTCTACATAGTCTATAATCTTCTACATTTAATATTTTATTAAACGATGGGGTGTTGGGAGTGGCTCCCTATCTATAATTTAAATATACATTTGTTTACTTATTTGACATTATGTGATATTGTGTATACATATTATATTTATATTATAATAAGAGGATGAATGTTCTTACATATGTGTTTTGTTACATAAAAAAAAATATTAATTAATTTATTAAAAAAGTACATAACAGTTACAACCTTTTAATTTCTCGCCAAACTGCCATAACAGTTTGTTGGCGAGATCGCGCTCATTTAACTAATGTTTGGTACTTACTATGCTATCATGAACTAAACTTAAACACTGAATATGACAATGCCTTAACATTTAACTGATTTATGATTGGATTAAATAAGAAAAACGACTGTACCGCGCTTTGAAATCTCGCTCGTAAATATTCATCCGCGCGAACATATTTCTTTTCACACGGAACATTATTATCGCACAGCTTCGTGACGCGTGCTGGGAAAAATATCGCGATATTTGAAATGCCGTTGTGATGGGATTAGGAAATAATTAGGACAGATATGATATTCTTGATTTTATTATTGTTTCTGATGCTAGATCGGTAGCTTGTATGCATACAATTCTGTCGATATAATATCCCTTTTCACACGGAACATTATTATCGCGCAGCTTCGTGACGCATGCTAGGAAAAATATCGCGATATTTCAAATGCCGTTGTGATGGGATTAGGAAATAATTAGGACAGATATGATTCTTGATTTTATGATTGTTTCTTGATACTGAAACGCTCATCTATATAGGCGATTTTCTGATTGAATTGTCATTTTCTCAATGTTACTATCTAGAACAGGACTATTGCGGCCTCATGTCATACATTTTAAATGTATTTTTTTGGATTTTTCAAGGAATACCGTTTAAAACATCACTCCAAATCGACCATTTTCAAGCTAAAAAAGTGTTCTGCCGCTTAAATTCTAATATACATAATAAAATAAAAAATGGCTATGTTACTATTTAAAACACTAATAAAATCATCGTATCCTTTAATCACTTTATTGGTATTATAAATACTTTTGTCATAATTTGAAATCAAAACATTTAAATACTTATAAGATCTCTTAAAGAAACTTCACAAAGCCATATAGCATTCTAATATCGCTCGACCAATACGTGACCCTTAGTCATGAGAACCAGCTGCGACGGCCGCACGTCTAGCACTGCTCGCGCGCGGTTCGCTCGGCAGGTCGATGTTCGCGGCGGCAGAGGTGCGGGGGGCGAGAATCCACCCTCATTCCCGTCACTATTATTCAATGTCGGTTTACACACAACACTCACAGTCACATGCTAATGACTCGTCTACACTCGTCCAGGGATCGTATACCGGTATTTTCTCCATAGAAAAATACCGGTATTATTACGGTCACCGGTGACTTTACCATGAGTTTGCATGACCGTACTCGCTAGCGACTGCGTAAACGATTTAGTATGCCGATTCATAGTTCTATTGCGTAACCGCCAGAGGCGCTGTACTTTTGCCCATACAAATTTTTACGCAGTCGTTAGCGAGTACGGTCATGTAAACTCGTGGTAAAGGCACGGTTCATTATGTCGTTTTTAATGGGACAATCTAATAATACGACGTTGTTACCTATATACATTATTCAGCCCTACGCAAAGAGCAAAAAATAATCCAAAATATTGGGCTAATTCAGGGTTTTTTAAAAATACCGGTATCGGTCCCTGCACTCGTCACGACTTAATTCAATAAATTATGATCTCGGTAGGATAAATAGTATATTAGCTTGTCCGTCCTCAGAAGAGGCGGAACTATTGTACAAATTAGTTAAAACTGTATTAGAATTAAGAAGTGATTAGTATATAAGAGAGCCACTATGAGGGTGGCATTTGTAAAACCCTCTTTAATAAATAAAGAATAAAAAATAAAAAGTTCTCCAGCTGCACGTGAGTTACCCGTTTCTTATAATTCAATAACTGAAACTCACGGTAGTTTTATATTTAAAAAAAAACTTGTATTCGTTTAGACGCCGAAGTTTACGAATTGCACTAAAGTTTGCGCTGAAAGTTTTCTCGATACACACGAAAGTTCTTCTCGTCTTGGTTCGTACTGGCGTATTATTGTCGTTATCTTTTTTTTAACGCTGCGAAACAAGCAAATATAACCTTAATTTACTTAAGTGTTCGTTCTGTTGACAGCTAGAGACATAATAGTAGAGGAGCTCGGGACGGAATTTCGGAATTTACTCGAGCGCGTTAGATCATGACCGGAGTATTTGTGGGTCATTCTACTTTTTCATGCACAGTCGCCATCAAATATATCTGTACTCTTCAGGGTGCTCAAAAATATCTGAACATGCACTTTAACGCCTTCACAATAGAGTCGTGTTCAGATATTTGTGAGCACCTTGTTCGCTCCGAAATATCTGATGGCGACTGTACATAATTTACAGACACTTTTTTTTAAAATGGAGATTTTGGAATACCTGGCCCTCACTTCATATTTTTATATTGTTATTTAGAAAGAGGTTTAATTGCAGTATCACTTCCGATAGTTTTGGTAATTAACTAACCACAGCTAATATCCAAAAATCGAGTAATTCAGTTCTTGGATGTCTCACCATTTTTATGAAAAAAAGGTTTTTACCATTGTGTTACCCACCTTTTATATCAATATGTTAATAATTAAATATTTTTACCTATATATTCCTTTTATTTGGTTCAGGTACTATTTCGAAATCCTGAGACTTTGAATTCCTGGCCCTCACTTCATATTTTTATATTGTTATTTAGAAAGAGGTTTAATTGCAGTATCACTTCCGATAGTTTTGGTAATTAACGAACCACAGCTATTATAAGAATATAGAAGGAATCTACATGTTCCATGTTGGAGAACCGCTTGCCACCCGGAGACGTACGAAGCCATTGCCCAAGCAGAGGGACTAATCTGAACTTCATATCGTGCCTTCCCTTTCACTCTAGTGTTATTCACTATATGTGCGAAAGGGACGGCACGATACGCAGTTCGGAGTAAACCCTCTGAAGCAGAGACGTTTCAATACTAAATAAATACTATACTATCCTCAAACCAAACTGAGGACTGCGGCAATAAAACCATTAGGTTTGCGTTATCTCTTTTGCATTATTTTTCACGGAGCGAGCCGAGACCCATATAGTGCGGGTAGTAAACACGCAACAAAGAATGTCGATAGAATGAAGTGATTAGATAAAATGTGTGTCTTAAATATGAATTTTATAATGTATTTCCTGATTTGACCGCTTAACGTTTAAGTAAAACCTGGGGCGCTACCGCGAATAGCAAACGAAGTTTTCCCTCTCTGTCGCACTTGCAAGTTTGCATATAGGTGAGACAGAGAGGGAAAACTTCGTTTGTGGTTCGCGGTAGCCCCTCTGTATCGACATGCCGCCATCCCTACCGTCGCCGGCGTTTATTACCCCAGTCCTCAATTTGGTTTGAGGATAGTATAATACGACGAGCTGTCGGTAGGCCTCCGACAAGGTGGAGTGATGACCTGGTGAAGGTCGCGGGAATCCGGTGGAAACGAACGGCAAAGGACCGGTCTGAATGGCGAGCCTTGGGGGAGGCCTATGTTCAGCAGTGGACGTCTTTCGGCTGAAATGATGATGATGATGATGATGATAGTATAATAACCTTGTTAAATCTCGATCGAAAGATATATCACTGACGTTTCTCAATTTCAAAGATTAGATAATAAGGCTCGTTACGTATTCATAATACTGGAATGCGTAGATATGCTAATTTGCGATGAGATTTGACCGCCCCGGGATGTAGATTACGTATGTGGCCCAAGCTGTAAGCTTGCGTAAAATTCAGCAAGTATAAGTGGGTCATTCGACTTTTTCATGACCAGTTTTCTATTACAAAAAAAAACTATGATCTATGACTATTTGACGACCGGTTTAGCCTAGTGGGTAGCGCACCTGCCTGTGAAACTGACGGTCCTGGGTTCCAATCCCGGTCAGGGCAAATATTTGTGTGATGAGCATGAATATTTGTTTCTGAGTCTTGGATGTTTTCTATGTATTTAAGTATTTATATATATTAAATATATCGTCGTCTAGTACCCATAACACAAGCCGTCTTGAGCTTACTGTGGGGCTAGTTCGATTTGTGTAAGATTGTCCTCTAATATTTATTTATTTATTTATTTTATGTGTTGAATTAGTGTACAAAAAAGGATTACGTAACAGCAGTAAAAATACTTAAATATTAACATATTGCTGTAAAATGTGGGTAACACCCATTTTTTCATACAAATGGTGAGACATTCAAGGGTCACTGAGTTACTCGATTTATGGATATTAGCTGTGGTTCGTTAATTACCAAAACTGCAGCAACCAGCAGGCGCGTGCGGCCGGCGCGCGCCCGCAGCCTAAACAACTTAAAAAAAAATACTTTCCACCCTAGGGTCGGGAAAGCGACTTTCAAGTCTTTCAACCCGGCTATCTACTTATGAAAATTTAAATATCCGAACAGGAGAGATGAAAATAAGTATGAAATATGTTACAGCCATCGTTACCGCATTCAAATATAAAAAATATTCCATTTATACCTGAAACTAAATAGATACTAATTGTGTCCATAAATATGTTGACGACCGGTTTAGCCTAGTGGGTTGTGCACCTGCCTGTGAAGCTGACGGTCCTGGGTTCGAATCCCGGTCAGGGCAAATATTTGTGTGATGAGCATGAATATTTGTTTCTGAGTCTTGGATGTTTTCTATGTATTTAAGTATTTATATCTATTAAATATATCGTCGTCTAGTACCCATAATACAAGCCTTCTTGAGCTTACTGTGGAGCTAGTTCGATTTGTGTAAGATTGTCCTCTAATATTTATTTATTTATTTTATGTGTTGAATTAGTGTACAAAAAAGGATTTCGTAATAGCAGTAAAAATACTTAAATATTAACATATGGCTGTAAAATGTGGGCAACACCCATTTTTTCGTACAAATGGTGACACATCCAAGGATCACTGAGTTACTCGATTTATGGATATTAGCTGTGGTTCGTTAATTACCAAAACTGCAGCAACCAGCAGGCGTGCGGACGGCGCGCGCCCGCGGCTTAAACAACTTTAAAAAAAATACTTTCCACCCTAGGGTCGGCAAAGCGACTTTCAAGTCTTTCAACCCGGCTATCTACTTATGAAAATTGAACTTTCCGAACAGGAGAGATGAAAATAAATATGAAAAATGTTACGGCCATCGTTACCGCATTCAAATATAAAAATTCCATTTATACCTGAAACTAAATAGATACTCTGTTGAAGAGGCTATTGAGCGCAACAGAGGCTCTAAGGTTTTCGCTAGAGATCTGTCTGTTGGTCAGAGCCAGATGACTAAGCTGAAGACCGACGATGGCAGGATCATTTCTTCCAAACCTGAGCTTCTGCGTGAAGTTGAAAGGTTCTATGGGCAGCTATACACAACCACCCGAAGACCCGCCGTTGATTTAACCAAAGACCCTAGAGCTAGATTAACCCGACACTATACCGAAGATATCCCGGACGTCAGCCTGTATGAGATTACTATGTCTCTCAAACAGTTGAAGAACGGCAAAGCCCCGGGTGACGACGGAATTACAGCCATCGTGTAATCGCCATCACTCGACCCCGCCCTTACATCACATGATAAAAACACGACATAAAGAGGAAAGGTTGAAACATAACCACGCGAATTTACTTTCAGCGTTTTCCTTATGTTACCTCCGCCGTGTTGTGTTTTTCATCTAAAGAAATACAGCTGTCAAAAGATATACGATTCAGACGGTCCGCAGAACCAGTGTTGCCAACTCAGCTCTTTTAGAGCCAAATACAGCTCTTTTTGCAATTCGACAGCTCTAATAAAATATATTTAGCTCCATAGCTCTTTTTTATCTTCATCGAACGCGCCTGTTTGACCACTGTAAATTGAACGCAACCATCAGTACTAGCTTTGTCTATGAATGCTGGGGGATCAGTAATCACCGAATCAATCACCCACGGGGACGGGGAATTCCTATCAGATAGGAATTAGTACCCATTACCTAAACTTTAATAATATAAAAATGTGTCCATTAATATTAAAATTCTGATTATAATTAACCAAGGTAATTTGTTAACCAGTGATCGACCGACCGATCTCTCTAGGGTCCTTTCTGAAAACCAGCGTCAGGCCCTGTGCTTGGCACAAGCTGAGACTGGAACCCTTTGCCCAACCAATGTTTTGTTTTAAATTTTAACTATAGATATTAAGTATTACTGTTTATGTGTAGTCTGTAAAGATTTCGTACCTATCTATCCATTTATATTAATTTGAGGCAATAAATATATTCTGATTCTGATTCTGATTCTGATTCTGATTATGAATATTTTTTTATTTAGCTCCTTTTCTTGCACAAAAGTAGCTCCTTTTTAGCTTTTTTTTACAACTCAGTAGCTCTATTACTAAGTACAGAGTACAAGTACAGTTGGCAACACTGCGCAGAACTGTTAGCTTGTATAAGTCGAGCCTCAAACTGGTTCAAACTGCTAGTAAACGGGGGTCCATGGTACTGGTGTTTATAATTTTCGTGAACAGCACAACCATTTTGTAACTATCGTTCTTTCCAATTCCATCTCGATAATGGGCCGTTCTACTTTTTCGTGTACATAATTTTCCCATCCCATCCTCGTCGCCACTATTATAACTCACAGTTTAGGGGTCCTAGCACATGCTCTGCGGGGCTAGCACAACTGTCGCTGCGACGCGACGCGAGTAGAGAAAAATCTGCGCTCCTCTTTCTATTCCGCACAGTTTGAGCGAGACAGGAATCGCCGAGTCGCGCGAGATACGACTTGGCAGCAAGTTGTGCTAGCCTACCTGGTGGGCTAGCACAACTTGCTGCCAAGTCGTATCTCGCGCGACTCAGCGATTCCTGTCTCACTCGAACTGTGCGAATTGGAAAGAGGAGGGTAGATTTATCTCTACTCGCGTCGCGTCGCAGTGGCAGTTATGCTAGCCCCACTGGTCTAGAAACGCGGTGACAGACTGCTTTTTCAGTCTACCTTCCATATCTTCACACTTGTCACAAATCTACCCACTTTGTCCACAATGTTCATACATAACACAGACACTTTTTTTTTTCATTAATGTAGATTTTGGAACACTTGGACCTCATTTCATATTTTAGTATTGTTCTTTAGAAAGAGGTTTAATTGCATTATCTTTCCGATAGATTTGGTAATTAACGAACCTGTCCACCCTGTATTAATTTTTACCGGTTTTATTTAATACCTGTATAGAAATTAACAAACTATTACCGCTAATAAAAGAATACCTATATTCTAATTAGAGGTATTGTTGTCATTCCGCTTTTATCTATACCTCTATGTATAGACTATTTACGATATTAAATACCTGTATTCAATACCGCTATTCATTGCACTTGAAAGGTAAGATGTCTATTTAAACATTACTACTAAAACGCAACAAATACGTGTAAATACCTACTTTTTGCAATACGCCAGTTTGCAGCAACAAATAATCTAGTATAATTGACACTGACATCTATTACCGGTAATGATTTTTATAAATAGTGTCAAAATAGAGTTATTGTTGTCAATTGGCGAAACCGCTAATATATTTGAATACCGGTTTTGATTATACCGCTAATCAGAGTTTTAGCGATATAAATAGCGAAATGCAATTAAAACCGGTTATACCTTATTGAAAACCGGTAATAAGAATATCGGTAACGATCCCTGCCCTGTAATCGCTCACTGCTGAGCATAGATCTATCTTCTAGTACTCGTCCCGGTCCCTTACTAGTCTCATCCAGGAGTTAACCACGGTATTTTTAATGTCGTCAACCCATAATCATCCTCCTAGCGTTATCCCAGTACAGTTGCATCCTGCTTCCTGAAGGATGCACGGGGTCCGCTACCTAATCCCAAGAATTGGCGTAGACACTAGTTTTTACGTTAGCGACTTGTATCTGACCTTCCAACCCGAGGGGAAACCAGACCTTATTGGAATTAGGCTTGTCAAGTGAGTGCAACTTGATTGTTAAAAGTTCTCAAGCCGCTTGAAGGTTTCTAACTTGTTTTATGTAACACCTGGCCATAAAGTGGCAATTACCGCACGCTCCGCGCGCAGAAAATCCCACTTCCTGGCCAGGGGGTGACATAAAATTTTGTATTTACCTCGGGCGGTAATTAAGAAAGCCTTAGATCGCATAATTATCGCCCTTGCCTTCGGCTCGGGCGTCAAATATCTGCGATCTGAGACATTTTTTGTTTTACTGCCCTTGGTAAATAATGTACTATTAACGACTGCTTTCATAGACAGCAGCTGGGATCAACGGCTTAGCGTGCCTTCCAAAGCACGGGAGCGCTCAGTTAATAACCACTCAAAACGGTCACCCATCCAAGAACTGACCTCGGCCAACGCAGCTCAACCCCGTATACCGCAAGCGGTACGCGGGTGCCGCTGGATCGATCGCTCCAACAATATAATCATCAGGGATGTAACAGATGTGGTTTTATCGGAACCGGAAGCGGAAACAGATGTTTTAAATTCGGTATATCGGAACCAGAACCGGAATCGGAGACGGAACTGAAAACGGATGCGCAACCGGATGCGGAGCCCGAGTGATAGATAAATAAGATATTAAAGGCGGGGCAGGTCTAAGCTGTCTATTCTAAATAAAAATTCCAAATATTAATCATCCTTTATTATTGCTTTAGTAAGTACCTACTTTAAAAAACTTAGACCTTCTAGGTGTCCAACAAAAAAAATGTAACGTAATTAGTAGATATTTTACAATCATTTACTAGTTATATTTTAGCATCGCCTAGAACTTTTAGATGTTACATTAAAAATAAAACAATTATAATGATATTCATTATTGAATTACCGAAATACACGGTCAGAGCTCAAAATTACAACCTATAAACCTGTTTGTTTTTGATGTACGCCGCTCATTTCCCCCCGCTGCGCTCCTTTGACATCCGATGTAACATCCGCATTAAAAATAACAGAACCGGAACCGAAGCGGATGTTCAAAACCAATCGGAAGTTCCGACTTAACGGAACCGGAACCGGAGCTCTGTTACATCCCTAATAATGTTATGAAATTACAAATCCACGCAACGCCATATTTTTACGACGTTTTTTACAATTATTCATTTCTATTACTTTCTTTTACGGATTTCTCCCTCTTTATTTTAATATAAACACAGATCGTTTGGCGGGAAAGTGTAATTTTGGCATAATCGACTTTTATTGACGCAGCCCAAGTTTAATTCACAACCTTATGTTTATCGCTTTAAGGTCGGATTTTGAATGTGGTTTTCTCTAAACCGAGACATTTTTTTGGAATGCTTCGCGTTTTTGATGTTTAGTACCTAATAAAGAAACAAGAAAGTATTCATGATTAAAAGAAAACCAGCCAAGTGCGAGTAGGACTCGCGCACGAAGAGTAATACGGAACCCTTCGTGCGCTAGTCCGACTCTTATCTATAAAAATGGCAAAAAAATCACGTTTGTTGTATGGGAGTAACCTCCTTAAATTTTCTTTTTTTCTGTTTTTTAGTACATAATTTATGAAAATTTCAACTGTCTAACTACCACGGTTCATGAGATACAGCCTGCTGACAGACGGACAGACGGACGGAGAGCAAAGTCTTAGTAATAGGGTCCCGTTTTACCCCATTTACGATAAAGAAACAAATAAAACCAATTACAAAAAAACACTACATATAAAAATTCTGCCTGCGGCATTGGACCCCAAATCGGCGGCGTTACCCCTCTGAACCGCAAGAGCAATCCATTGGGAGAGGTACGCGCCAGCTCTGGTTCCCTGAGACGTGGACTGGGGTGACTTTAAGACTAAACGGGGCACTTTGATAGATTAAGAACACTAATATAATCGTCACTAAGTATTTCTATTTTTTTTTAATTCAACGCCGGTGGCAAACAAGCGTACGGTCCACCTGATGGTAAGCGGCCACCGCAGCCTGTAGCCAGATTGTCACATACTGCTAATCACATCTTCTATGAGGAAAAGAGTCATTTCACACCTGCTATTCAGAAAAGAGTTATTGTTGCCTTCGAATGAGGGATCAAAGTTGTACTTTTCTTCCCTCATTCGAGGGCAACAATAAGTCTTTTCCTCATAGAAGGTGTGAAAAGCAGTATGTGACACTCTGTAGTAAAATCATTTGTAAGAAATTTCATGTTTTTAGCAGCGGGCCTCATAGACGGTGTGAAAAGCAGTATGTGTCACACGGTAGCAAAATTATTTCCGTCTTGGGCGTAAATACTTGAATCCCTCGCTACGCTCAAGATTCTACTTTAGAATCCCTCGCTACGCTCAGGATTCTATAGTAGAATCTTTCGCTTCACTCAGAATTCAATATACCGCCCTCGCCTTAAATATATCATTTTGCTCCCTTGAGACACAATCTACTATTGTTGCCCTTAAATGAGGGAAGAAAAGTAAATCTTTGATCCCTCATTCGAAGGCAACAATAACTCTTTTCTGAATAGCAGGTGTGAAAACTAGATTTTAAAATTAGCCCCTGAATTTAAAAGTAACCCCGGTTTACCTTTTTTCGTTGCTCGTTAGCGGTTGAAAAACAATCTGAAACGTGAGATTTTTATAAGTTATGTAGATTATTATCAGACAATCGCCGTGAACCAATCAATTTTTCAAATATGTTCATTTATTCACGACAGTCCGCTTGGAAGCATTCCGCATTACATAAATGAAAAAAACCACAGTTGAAAAACGTCGTCTGTATTATTACGTTGAAAATACACGTTAGACTTTTCGCGAGCCAAGTTGACGATTGCCGAGAAAATGCTTAATAATTTTCTTGTTTCGTCGCAATCAGAATATCAAAACGTCATAAGTAAAAGAAAAATTCTATATTAAGCCTTGATGCGCTTCGTTTTAGGTTCAAAGACCTGTGCTCGTTTTTTTAAACATGACTGTGGCTTTATAGGTCGGGCCCAAAGCGGTTGGAGAGTAGCCTGGAAAAATCCAGGGGAAAAACTCCGACACGACCACGCGGGCGATTTTGAGCACTAGAATACTTTGACCGCTTTATTCATAAACGTTCATCAAACCTACTTTAACTAAAATGCCGTTAATATTCGTTTGTCTTTATCTGTCACTTTGACATTTGATGTTTGAGGAAAAGAGACAAAACACATATTAGTTAGCAGAGGTTTGTTAATTGTTATGAATAAGCGGATAAGCGTTTGCGCTCCAGTGAGATTGGTTGCACGGTTTCAACCGAATCTGAGATGTGTGGAATCGAGCTACAACCTAGCCTAGCTGAAGAGTCCAGCAAGATACTCAGCTAGGCCCGACCTGGGTCGGACTGACTCTACCCGATATGTGGCTGTACCGGGACGAACAGGGACTATATGTCTCTGTGTTGTCGCGATTGTGCGGTGGACGTCCCCGCCGGGGGGAATTCCTAAGTGTACGTACGCGTCGTGTCTGACTTCACAGATAGAAAAGATATCTTCACTCAAAACGCAAAACTCTCTTGCACACGGTGCCTTAAAGAGAATAATAAATCGCTTAGTCCAATAAATATGTCTTGAGTTGAAAATTTCATGTTATTTACGGAAGACACACATTTTTGAAGCAAATGGGACAGATTTGAGTTAAGATATTCATTATTTGCCTCAAAAAAAAAGGTATTCCAAAGAAGAAGCACCAAATTTTCTTTTGAGACTTTTAATGTTTTTAGGCGGGAGCGATTAATTCATGGTTTCATGTTTTCAATTTACAGTCAAGATTTATTTATTTATAACCATGACGTATTGATAATTACGTAAAAGAAGGCCAATAACAGTTTTCCATTGATTTCTCATAGTTTTAAAGCTGTTCCAAAGCAGAAGCACCAAAAATTTCAATTGAGACTTTTTAGTTTGTACTGCATCGCGCTATCGAAGTTTCCTAAATAATTTTCATAAATACGACATCAAAATAACTCTCCTGTGTCTCCGGCCGCATAGAGATGATTCTATAATATTGTGGTCTGATCCTGTATTTCCTGTCAATTGCATATTTATAGTTTGTGGTTAACCTTTATATATATCCCGCGTTGTAGATAATACACTGGCGCACATTTACTTATCTACATTGGTGACCTCAACAATCGAAGTATGACAACTGAATCAGATTATAATAAATAAATATTTTTGGGCAATCTTACACAAATCAACCTAGTCCCAAACTAAGCAAAGCTTGTACTATGGGTACCAAGTGACGATATACATACTTATATATAAATAGATACTTAAATACATAGAAAACATCCAAGACTCACGAACAAATATTCGTGATGTCACAAATACATGCCCTGACCGGGATTCGAACCCGGGACCTCCGGCTTCGAAGGCAGGGTCACTACCAACTAGGCTAAAGCGGTCGTCAAATGACGCCGCCTTGCAGGCAACCCTCTCTCCCTGTCTCTTTCTCTATGACGTCACCTAGCATGCCTCCTATAGGAGGTACATGCCCGGTAAATCAACCGTCATCAATTTCTCTTCCTACAGTTTTCAAGAAATTTTAGCTCTTGATGTAAATAATATCGAACCAGTGCGTTTTCATGTTTCCGCGGAGAAATACAATTCTCAATTGAATTATGAGTATTTAACGCCAAGAAACAAAGTTTTTTTATGTATGGCTTCATATGTATTAACTCTGCACCACCTGCTATGAATCGTTCTGATTAGATTTCCGCTACCCTAAGGTTGTCTGGAAGAAATCGCTCTTTAGCGATAAGACCGCCTGTTGTTTGCCTCTTCTCATTGTGTTTTTGTACTGTACTGTATCCTTTGATTGAGGTGTGCAATAAAGAGTATTTTTATTGTATTGTATTGTTTCTTGGTACAATTTCTTTAAGTATTCCACTAAAACACATTAGATTCAATTCAAAATATACAATAGATAAAACAAAACGCTCACGGTCTTTATCTGACTATTAAACGTTAAAAAAAACCTTTTTAGAGCTTGGATTAAGTATTGAATTTTTTAGGTTAAATATGTCCTACACACGAAGGGGTTGAATCGGACTGTCCGCAATTACTGGCTTCGTGGTGGTATCCACCCCACACTGCAACTTCGTTGGCACCGTTAGGATCCGTTGCAATGCAGCCACTGCGAGCGTGGTCTTTCAAAGGGACAGAGACCCGGGTCTGACTTGAGAAAGTCTTATCTAACGGATAGCCACCAATTGTGTCTAGCCCACAGTCCGATCGTTGCGACCAATACGAGCGTGGATTTCCAGAGAGGCCGAGACACGCGGGTCAGCTGGAGACAAGAAAGTCTTAACTAACACACCCGGTGCTTCCACGTGGTAATTGCGATAATCACCATGGCTGGCAGCGATAAGAGTGAGAAGGTAGTGTATAGGCAATAACAACTGGGCAAGAGCGTGTGCTCTTGCCCAATGCCCAGGTAGCACGACCTCCTCGACCGTTGTCGCAACCGAAATGCTATGCTCCTTTTAAGCTTATCTTGCTAATGAGGAACTGTTCTATAAAATTTTATATTTTTTAAAAATGGTCTCACATTAACGCTCACACCAACACACAGACACACACACACGCACGCATGCACGCACGCACGCACGAACGCACGCACGCACGCGCACACACACACACACACACACACACACACACACACACACACACACACACACACATACACGCACGCACGCACGCACACACATACACACACACACTCACACATTTATATGTATATTAATATTTGTGTTACATTAGTATCAATTATTTAAGTTCCGATTAAGTATGTAGTTAATAGTCTAAATTCTAATATTTGCCGTTCATTTCATGTCTACATGATTGTCTCATTTGTGTAGTGTACTGCTAGATCCCGAGATACAGGCTCGTATGCGTATTTTATATGTTTTATATGATTCTAAATAAATAAAATTCTAGAAACGGTCACGAAAATGTAGATGTTTAGAAACGATATTTTATTGTTTAAGGTTGATTGTTCTCTGTTTAGAACGTGCTTGTTATTTATCTGGAATCACGTATCCAGATTTATATTTTTGATGCCTATTGGGCGGACACGGATTGTAAAAGAAATCATTTTGGATGCGTATTAAAGGAATCGTCGGTAATGATAAATCGTAACCGAATGTGCTCTGAGTTCAGACGACTGAATGTAAATGTGATAATCCATATTGAAAGGGACCTTATGGCGGCCGGCACTTACGCCTTTATTGCCGCTGTTCCAATACAATAGTGAATAGGTGCAACGTAAGCGCCTGCCGCCATAAGGTCCCTTTCGATGTGGATTATCACAAATTATGCAGAATACGTACCTACAGTACTTTTTTATAACGAACTCGGGTGAGCTATGGTTGTGTATTGAGATATACACGCACATTGTCTATTTGTGCGTCAGTGTAAGAGCTATGGGTTCACATTATCTATTTGTTCGTATGTGTCACAACTACAGTAAAAATGTAAGTGAAAAATGTTTACTGCAGCTCCCCCTGGCGAGTTATCATCGTAACACCTAGCTAAAATTCGTCCCGACTAAGTTACAAATCTATTGCCGAAAACCGCTTCTAAATCGGTCAAGCCGTTTTGAAGATATTGATGTACACACACAAACAAACAAAAAACAAACAAACAACCTCTCACCCTAAACGCATATACCTTCTCCGTTCTGTCGTGGGTGAAAAGAAAACGTAATTTGTTAGAATTCCCTCTGGGTTGTAATGTTAAATATTTTCTGCTCGTCAAAAACGTTACTAGTGCATATTGCATAACATGCGGAAGGTATGCCAATTAGGGGAATATTTGAAATTTGTTGTCATCACATTTTGTCTGCAATTCCAGAAGGAAAATGTACATCAACTGCAACATAATGTTCACGGCATAAGATCTTAGATTATTCTAAAAGTCATATGACCCTTAACGCATGCTGCTCGGTTTAATAAACTCGCCTGCGATATTCCGACTCAAACACACTGTTTTTTTCTTTAACCACATATAAGCGGGAATTAATTAACTTGGGTTTACTGTTAAACCGGAGCCTAAGATACGGAACTGATAAAAGCCCTTTGGATTAGTTGGCGTTTTTGCAATAAAGTTCTAGAGGTATAAAAAGATAGTACTTTTTAATATAATCCCGTACATACTATACTAGTTGAAGATAGCAGCGCTGCGCTCGC
This sequence comes from Epiblema foenella, assembly GCA_963556455.1. Lineage (NCBI taxonomy): Eukaryota > Metazoa > Arthropoda > Insecta > Lepidoptera > Tortricidae > Epiblema > Epiblema foenella. The sequence continues at coordinate 47,235,825 of OY747095.1, forward strand.
GTACCGCATGCGGCATGCGAGGTTAAGCAGCGTGGGTCGAGGTCAGTTCTTGGATGGGTGACTGATTTGCATATGCATGTAAACAATGTTTAAAGGGTCGGCAACGTGCAAGTGACATCCTTTAATTTACAAGCATCCATAGGCTTTGGTGACCCCGTACCATCAGGTGGAACGCACACATGTTTTCCACCGACGGGGTATAAAAAAATGGTACAACCGAGCTGATCTGATGCCGGAGACAGAAGGTGGCCATAGCAACTCCTAAACTACAAAAGATACGCCCATCGCGTTTGGGATTAGCCGTCTCAAGGATTGTGATGTGCGGGTTTAGCGCACATCCATATCCCTCGACCGTTTAGGGCCTCGTGAGGGTTTCCAGACTAGCTCAGAGGTGATATCGGGGATCGAGAGTCAAACACAGGTTTAAATCTATAATAAAGATGGGTCTTACGCCCCTTTATTGATATAATGCAACTCTAGTTTAGAATACACTACGGCGCGGAACGGTATGACGGGGTTATCGCGAATCTACGGTACGGAAGTATTAATACGCACTTATATCTAAGGGCGGGCGGTTGTTAGAGTAGGACTGGAGCGGAATGTTATTTCAGGGGTCCTAGAATCGTGGCTAGTGCGGCGGAACCACTCTGCCTCAAATACTAGGCGTCTCGGGCAACGAGGCGAACCCCAGTGCCTTGGAGAGGGCGGGAGTGACTCGGGCGGTGCGAGGACTTGCCAGCGCAGCCTCGGAGAGGTCGGGATACTCGGGCAATGCGAGGACTTGCCAGCGCAGCCTCGGAGAGGTCGGGATACTCGGGCAAAGTGAGGGCTTGCCAGCACTGCCTCGGAGAGGAGGGGAGGGCAGTGTTCACCACAGCGAGCCGTGGCTCACACTCCGCCGCTCTACCCTGTGCATCGGGTTTTATGCGCGCTCCGCGTCGGAGCCGGTCGGTGAGTGTGGTGGGGATGGCCGCTGTGTCGTACCGCTCTCTCCCCGCGCGCCGCCTCTGGTGCTTGTGACGTAGCGTGCGCCGGTGTCGCTGCGGCTACGTCACAGTCTCCCGGGTCGTGTGGAGATTTTTTTACCTATGGGAAAAAAATCACCGTATATATATATCTACATGCTATTTACGCAAGGCGCTATTTCCTTGCTGATTTTGGTACCTATGTGGCTATGTCAGTTGTTAGCCCACTGTAGGATTTGTATAACAACAACCGCCGGTCTAACAAGTCTTGTATTTTAAATGTTCCATTTATGTGTTCACTGTTCACACATGCGTAATGAAAATAATAAAAAAATATGTAAGTATACCTACTATCGTAGTACGCCGTTATCAACACAGTAACAATAGTTAAACAAGGTAGGTAGTACTAGTAGTTAGTTAAACAACAAAAACAACGGTAATAAAAAATGTATTTAAAAAAAAATTTTTTTGCGGTCAGTTTAAAATCCCGGCGTTCTAAACTACCGCCGCTTTACGCGGTCCGTGCGTAAACATGCGCCGCGGTGCGAGCGCGCCGTTATGCACTCTATAGATGGGAGTAGAATCTAAATGTTATCTTCCCCATGTCTTATTTCCCTTTTCGTGTCAATTATTGTTTCCCTTTCTTCCCCTCATAACGTTTTCCTCTCTTCCCGTGTTCCTTCTGTTAATTATTTTCACCTATTATGAAATACCTATTGAGTTTTATACCGTGACACTTGTTCTAATTTCGACCTTATCTCTTGGTGTGCTAGGTTCATATTTGCGTGTGCGCACTTCCGAGTCTGGCTTGTTTACCCACTGCCATTACGTTAATCCCTTAATTGGTTCTATTGTATTTTCGCACCTGTGGTCTTGGCGCGTGCCGAGCAGGTATCTTTTTTTCCTATGCGTTTGATAGTTATTAGGTAATTAGTTATTTACGGTTGAATGATTTCAATGTCACGGCTAAGTTATGGGATGTTGCGATTGAGCGCATGAATGTCGACCTTGTGTATATGATATTACGTTCGGTTTTCCTTTGGGTTAGCGTCGGTAGTTCTTACCGGTACGCCGGCGTCGGCGCGTCGTCGGGCGGGCGTTCATTTTATTTATCAGGTTTATAGTGATGAAGCGTGTGCGGTTTCATTGTCTATACGGTTTTAAATCTTTCACGTGTGCTGTTATGGGTTTCCCCGTTCCGTCTGGGTTTTTTAATATGTAAATAACCGGTGATGTGCGATGTTGTACCTTAAGTGGGCCAATGTATTTTGGGGCTAATTTCGCGCAGAAATTCCTCTCCGCGTTTGATAATACTTGGTTCTTTTTTAGTACTAAGTCGCCGATATTTGGTTCCCAGTGCTGTCTTTTCTTGTCATAATATAACTTTTGCTGCGCGGACGCCTTATTTTGTTGTTGTCTTACTATGTCGTACACTTCTTGCAACATGTTGTTGTCTTTCACTCTGGGTGTCGGTAATGTGTTTTGATCTCTGGGATTCCTTAGTTCCCTTCCATATAATAGGAAGGCCGGGGTATGTTTGGTTGATTCTTGCACGGACGTGTTGATTGCGAAGTTGAATTCTGCTAGGTACTTGTCCCATTGTTTGTGGTTTTCGTCTACAAATGTTGCTATCATGTCTTCCAATGTTCGATTCTGCCTTTCTGTCGGGTTGCAGTTTGGACTGTAGGGAGGGGTTAATTTATGTTCCGTGCCGTACTTCTGCAGTACATCTTTAAATTGTTTGGACATGTATTGCGGGCCGCGGTCGGATAGAAGCGCCTGCGGTGGGCCGTGCCGCAACGCTATACGCTCTTCGAATGCCTTTGCTATTGAATGCGCCGTAGCGTTCCGTAAGGGCATTATCTCTGTCCATTTGGTGAATTTGTCGTGGAAAACTATGATCCATTTATATCCCCTCGACGATCTAGGTAAAGGCCCGATCAGGTCGCTTGTAACTACTTCCCAGGGATTGCTGGCATTACTTATGTGCATAAGCCCGTTTTGTTTTTGCTGCGAAACTTTGTGTTTTTGACAGGCGCTGCACGCCCTTACGTACCTCATTATTTCTGTTTGCATTTTCGGCCAGTAATACCTCTGTGTTATTCGCTTAATAGTTTTCGCTATTCCTAGGTGTCCCGCCGTAGGTGAGTCATGATTCTGATATATTATTTGGTTTGTGTCGGTTTTAGGTACGCATATTTTCCATTCGGAATCGGGATCCGTGTATTTGCTGTGAGTGATGTGGGGTGGCCTCCAGTACAACTTGCCGGCTTGAATACGGTAATCGTGCGTTGGTTCGGTGCCGTTCTGGACTTGTGCCCGTTTGGTTTCATACCAGTCGCTATCGGTGACGGCGTTAACAGGGTTGCGAGATAGTTCGTCGGCTATCTTATTCTGTTTTCCGCTCAGGTCAAAGTGTTGCTGCAACATGTGGTCCGGTTTTCTTTTTCCTGTTTCGGTTAGTTTTTGTCCGGCCGTGGTTTGCGAGTCGCTATCGGTTCGACTTACGTTATTCTGTTTTTTGCTGTCGGGGTGTTCTGCAGGTGAGGTGCTTGGCCCAGGTGGTTGTTGCGTCGGCGTGGTCGCCTTGCTCGGTTCTTGTCCCTCGCCTGCCCATGTTATTTGCATGCCTACTCGTCGTAACACATCCATCCCTATAATAGTGTGTGCAGCCGACGGTAGCACCCTCACCCAGTGTTTGATAGTCGCGCCTTTTACCTGAATTGTGGCGAGCAAGCTACTGTTTATTTGCGTCCTTGTCCCGTCAGCCAGAACGATTCCTTTTTGTAATTGTTTTTCTAACGCGCCATGACCCTGGCAGGCGTTATAAACGTGCTGATTTATATAAGTATTTGTGGAGCCCGTGTCCACCAAGCAAACGTGTGTGGTGCCCATTATCGTGGCCTCTACGTAAAGTCGGTTATCCTCGCGTTTGCTGTCATTCGCTTCCCCTAGGTACTCTTTCTTTTGGCGGGTCCCCGCCTTACAACAATCTTTGCTCAACACGCCCATTCTCCCGCAGCCACTACAAAATATTTGATGCCTGGACCTGCACTCTCTTGTGTTATGGCCCGGTTTGCCGCACGACCAGCAGCACGTGTGCGGGTCATACTGTGGGTGTACCTTTGTTCCCTTAGTGTGTTCGGGCTTTTCCCCTCCTGTCGGTCGCTCTCGTGGCGTATACCGGGTTGCATTACCGGGACCGCTTGCTGCTGTGCTCATTTTACTGGGGCCTTGTCCCCACTGTTCCTGTGTGGCGGGGCTTGCTCTCGGGGAATATGTGTAGCTAGATGATGCATTCCCGTGGGACGACGATCCTATGTTTTCGTACTCGGCCGCAAGCTTCACAAGCTCGCGTAGGGTTTTGTAATCCTGTCTCTTTATATATAACTTGTAGTCACGTGACATGTTCTCATGGATTCTGTGTAATTTCTCCTTTTCATCTAGTTTCCCGTACCTCCTCATTAGTGTCTGCAGGTCCGTCAGGTATTCCGTGAAACTTTCTCTAAACTTTTGTTTTCTCGCAACTATCCTCACTATGAGGTCTTCCTCGTAATTGCTGGGGAAATAGTAAAGCTTGAAAAGCTCCAGGAAGTCTTCCCATGTTTCCCACGAGTCGGAATTGTTCCTGTACCATAGAAGGGCCTTTCCTTTAAGAATGCGTGGTAATGCCGGTAGCACGTCCTCCCTTTCTATGCCACTCGCGTCTACCAATTCCTCCAGCCTCTCTATGAATTCCACAGCATTGTCGGACATCCCGTATGACAGGTTCCATTCTTTTATTAACTTATTCAGCCTGTTTGATTTCCCTTTATCGTCGTCGTTCTCCATAATTAGGGATCGTGATTCCTCCGGTGTCCCAAATCCCTCGGTTTCTCTAATCGTGTCCACAAGTAGCTTGCGTATTTGCTCTACAGTTAAGCCCTCGGTCGCTATGCCTCTTCCCTCGGCTTCGTTGACGAGTTCTGGTTTCTTAAGGCGATAGATCCAAGCTGTCTTCATCTAAACGTGTCCTGAAAACTCGACGCTACGGGAATACCAAGATACGGTTACGGTATGCCTTATTGAAGGCGTATGTTATGGGAATACTACTCGGCGGTAAATTACACGGGGTTTAAATCGGGCGGGAGGGTAGCGTCGCAGCAGATAGCTTAGAAATATAGCGCTGAAATCAAATGGTTAAACTACTGTAACCTAAATATCCTCTATTATCACTTTGAGCTATGTAAACTCTTAAATATGTGAGTTATTACGTTGGGCGCCAAATGTGATGTGCGGGTTTAGCGCACATCCATATCCCTCGACCGTTTAGGGCCTCGTGAGGGTTTCCAGACTAGCTCAGAGGTGATATCGGGGATCGAGAGTCAAACACAGGTTTAAATCTATAATAAAGATGGGTCTTACGCCCCTTTATTGATATAATGCAACTCTAGTTTAGAATACACTACGGCGCGGAACGGTATGACGGGGTTATCGCGAATCTACGGTACGGAAGTATTAATACGCACTTATATCTAAGGGCGGGCGGTTGTTAGAGTAGGACTGGAGCGGAATGTTATTTCAGGGGTCCTAGAATCGTGGCTAGTGCGGCGGAACCACTCTGCCTCAAATACTAGGCGTCTCGGGCAACGAGGCGAACCCCAGTGCCTTGGAGAGGGCGGGAGTGACTCGGGCGGTGCGAGGACTTGCCAGCGCAGCCTCGGAGAGGTCGGGATACTCGGGCAATGCGAGGACTTGCCAGCGCAGCCTCGGAGAGGTCGGGATACTCGGGCAAAGTGAGGGCTTGCCAGCACTGCCTCGGAGAGGAGGGGAGGGCAGTGTTCACCACAGCGAGCCGTGGCTCACACTCCGCCGCTCTACCCTGTGCATCGGGTTTTATGCGCGCTCCGCGTCGGAGCCGGTCGGTGAGTGTGGTGGGGATGGCCGCTGTGTCGTACCGCTCTCTCCCCGCGCGCCGCCTCTGGTGCTTGTGACGTAGCGTGCGCCGGTGTCGCTGCGGCTACGTCACAGGATTACAATTCATGCCCGTGGAAAAAAGTAGAATGGGCAATAAAAGGTAGTGCAAAAAATTTAATTTTTGATAGATTTTTTTTAATACGGATTAAAAAAAAATCTTATTATATCTCGGTGTTACCCGCGAATAAATGGTAGCATATATATCACATTGACAATAAAATAACCCACTCATTTCACACTGACAAAATTTGCAACAAAATTGCTTCTGGTAACTACGCACTTCTAAAACTGAGACCCTCAATTGATAGGAAAACACTTATTATGGCTTATTACGCATTTGTTCACGCTCATCTAAATTATGCACTGACTACTTGGGGCAATGCTGTTGGCATAAAAAGAGTACTTAGATCGCAAAAAGATGTTATTAGAACCATATACAGTAGGGTGGGTCGAAAATCACGAATTATTGGAGTATCGTAATGTAATAGGGCTCAAAAGTTGCTGTGTATTCTGTAGATTACAGGAAAATTAATTTAAAAAATCTAGATTTAGACTTTTAACCCCCGCATAGCCGCCAAAGATCGATGTTAAGGCCTAGATTATATAAGTACTTAAATAAAGTACGTGACAATTATGTTAATAATTTATCACTTAATAAAGTAAATTAAACTATAATAAAGCTAAATTATACTGAGACTTTTTTGTTATTTTCAAAATAGTCGACATTATAGCTTTTTGAAGTTTGATAACTTAAAATATTATGGCATAAATAAAGCAAAATGCCATATCTATATACGGTACTCCGAAATTCGTGATTTTCGACCCACCCTAATATACAGTCGACGTAAAGGCACTTCAGCCAGAGAATACTTTATTAACGGTCAAATTATGACGGTTGTATCGTTATTCATATTTAACAGTTTATTAGAAATCCATACTAGTAAAAATAATTTTAAAGCAATGAAAGACATTCATAATTACAACACACGCAATAAGGATAAACTATGCGTTCCTGAAAGAAATCTTGTCAAAACATTTAAGCAGGGCATCACTTTAAAAATTACATTGTACAACCTACTACCGTCCCACATCAGAAATTTAACATATTTAGAATTTAAAAGCAAACTAAAAAGATTCTTCCAATGTAACCCATTTTACTCAATTGATGAATTTACAGAAAAAACGAAACAAAATGATTTTCTCTTATTAATCAAATAATTGTATACTATAGGACTTATTTACGTTCTTACTATGCTAAGGTAGTTTTATGTTATTAATGTCATGATATAATGGTACTCAATAGATATTGCATGTAATATGACTTGCTAAATGTAATGTACTTTGTTACTTGGCCAAATAAATGAACTTGATCTTGAACTATGTGTTAATCCAGGGTGTAAGCTACCTCCATTCCAAATTCCAGCCAAATACGTCCAGCCGTTATTGAGATTAAGAGGAACGTACATCCATCCATACATACTCACACACTTTCACGTTTATAATATTACTAGCAGCGCCCTGCCGTGTTAGCCGCGGATAAAAGGTAGCCTATGTTCTATTCTGATGTCTAAGCTACAATACTGGAAAGTTTCATAGAGATCCGTTCAGTAGTTTTTGAGATTAAGCGGAACGTACATCCATCCGCACAAACTTTCACGTTCATAATATTACTAGCAGCGCCCTGCGGTGTTACCCGCGGATAAAAGGTAGCCTATGTTCTATTCTGATGTCTAAGCTACAATACTGGAAAGTTTCATAGAGATCCGTTCAGTAGTTTTTGATATTAAGCGGCAACATGCATCCGCACAAACTTTCACGTTTATAATATTATTAGGATTAGGATTAGGATGTGGAGAGAGTATATGTGAAAGAATAAATACTAGTAATTATCTTCATTACCTATTTCGATACCAGTAATTTCACCTCAGATTCGGTTGAAACCACTCAACCAATCTCACTGGAGCGCAAACTCTTAGAGTATTCCAGTGTTCCAAACCACACGCGTGTTCGTGCCGGAGGTTTTCCCCTGGATTTTCCCCAGGCTACTCTCCAACCGCGCACTCCTATCGCTTTATTGGGCCCGGCCTATAAAGCTTGTATATCTTCGCTACCTAAATCAGTAGCTGCCTGTTATCATATATAATTGTATAATACATATTGTCCATGTATTAATACATTTCTGGGTAAGGTAAAACGCCTCTGGCGTTAACCCTCGTGCCCAATACGCATTTTGTAATGGAAATATGATTCTTCCGGGTATTCCAGATACCATCAAGAGGTAAGCTGAGCGCCTTTTCCCAAGCATTCTTAGATGAATACTTCTGTTGCTGGGTGGATTTCAACGAGAAATTTTTCCCCATGCAAAAAATAATTTGTTTTTTTGTTTCTTTCAAATGCGAGAAAAACAATTCAAAACGATGTAGAGATGTTTGCTGAGTAATTTAATTATATTTAGCCAATCATTTAATGAGTTTATTTGAAGTTATTACATTCGTAACATTAAACCATGAGATGGTGTTGACGAATGTGGTCTGGTAAGGATTTTTCAATGGATGGTGCTGATATCTTTGGCATGGTAATGACCAGTTAATGGTATAAAGGTATGAAATACACTGAAAAGCAAATTGACATATTTTTTTATTTGAATAATCAATAATAATTTTACTTTAAATTTGTATAAGTAGGTCATAAAAGGCTAATGGCGTCTTTATTAACAATTTTCTGCTTCGCCTCAACTATTGCATAAAATACTATTAAAAAACAGATATTTGCCTTGTTGAAATAGTGTTAAATACATGTAGTCGATTGCTCTTACGAGTATATTGGTATTTCAATATTTTTGGTGCGTGTTATATTGTGATAGTATAGTTATTAGCTAATTGCCCTGTATATATTTAAGACTGTGTTTCTAAATAAATTAAAATAAATTTTTTGGGCATCCCTTTTTGTGACACGTAATCCCCTTGGCATTGGTGCCCTTATAATTAACCCGTTGTATTCAAGGTCCGGTGCCCAAAAATGCCGGTAAAAAATGTATAATACATATACATATCGGTATATATATTATAAGCTTAATTTTGGATTGGACCAGTAACCCGCATAAACAGTGTCTCCGTTTCTATAAATCCCTGTAATAAAAACATAGCTAACATGCACATAAGCCGTTAACTATTGACCACAGGAGGGACGACTTTTGTTTTTTCAAGTAAGTATGACCCCAATACTCAAATACATAGATAGCATCTAGCGGGCGGGTCCTTGAATAAGAGTCTCGAAAAGTTATCGTAATGAAAAAGAAGAATGTCCCAAAGACCCATACCGTGAGCGTAGCAGGCTACATTGCAAAACCGACCTTGGCATACAATACAATACAATACAAATACTCCTTATTGCACACCTCACATAATGAAATAGCACATAAAAAACAAAAAACATGGATACAGGGAGACAGAGGCAGAACAACAGGCGGTCTTAGCGCTAAAGAGCGATCTCTTCCAGACAACCTTTGGGTAGTGGAGAAATGAAATATAAAGCTGAAAAGTATGTGGTGCATAAATTATTACAATGAGAAAAAAAGAAAAAAAAATCCAAAACAACTATTCAATATAAATACACATACTTAAATAATATATAAATATACATACATTAAAATATACATACATATAATATGTAATTATATATATCACTGGATAATTGATTAATAAGGAAAATAATTCAAAATCCTTCATAAATCTAAAGTCATTAATATTGACTTTGAACTTTGAGGGGATGAAATTACAATCCCGGGGGAAATCAGTAAGCGTTCCTAAGCACAGGTTAATCACGTATGGAAGGAATTTGCCATGGGTGGATCCAAGGTTAAGTATAGTATCGATCCGACATGAAACAAAACCGGCCAATTACGTTAGTTTCGTACCATAAATAAATAAATAATAAATATTTGGGGACAATCTTACACAAATCAACCCAGTCCCATACCATAAATAAATAAATAATAAATATTTGGGGACAATATTACACAAATCAACCCAGTCCCATTCCATAAATAAATAAATAATAAGTATTTGGGGACAATCTTACATAAATCAACCCAATCCCATACCATAAATAAATAAATAATAAATATTTGGGGACAATCTTACACAAATCAACCCAGTCCCATATCATAACAAAATAAATAATAAATATTTGGGGACAATCTTACACAAATCAACCCAGTCCTATGTCATAAATAAATAAATATTAAATATTTGGGGACATCTTTCACAAATCAGCCCAGTCCCATACCATAAATAAATAAATTATAAATATTTGGGAACAATCTTGCACAAACCAATCCAGTCCCATACCATAAATAAATAAATAATAAATATTTGGGGACAATCTTATACAAATCAACCCAGTCTCATACCATAAACAAATAAATAATAAATATTTTGGGGGGCAATCTTACACAAATCAACCCAGTCCCATACCATAAATAAATAAATAATAAATATCTGGGGACAATCTTACACAAATCAACCCGGTCCCATACCATAAATAAATAAATAATAAATATTTGGGGACAATCTTACACAAATCGACCCAGTCCCAAACTAAGCAAAGCTTGTACTATGGGTACTAGGCGACGATATTACTTATATAGATAAACATATACTTAAATACATAGAAAACATCCAAGACTCAGGAACAAATATTCGTGTTCATCACACAAATAAATGCCCTGACCGGGATCCGAACCCAGGACCTCCAGCTTCGTAGGCAGGGTCACTACCAACTAGGCTAAAGCGGTCGTCAAATTATATTATCTATATAAACGGCAAAAAAATCACGTTTGTTGTATGGAAGCCGCCTTAAATTTTTATTTTATTCTATTTTTTAGTATTTGTTGTTATAGCGGCAACAGAAATACATCATCTGTGAAAATATCAACTATGATGAGATACAGCCTGGTGACCAGAGCTCGGAATAGGTAGTGCCTATTTACCTAAACTTCGCGGGAGGACGTAACTAAGAGTGGTTACAACCACCAAATATAATTACTTCTTTTTATTGAATGTGGGGTTTCCCGGGATTTACTGTATTATTGTAGAGGCTTAATTCATTTCTCTTTACTTATAAATCTTGTTATATTGCATATTATTTGTTTAATTACCTTTAAATAACAATCAGTCATTAAAAATATAATATAGATCAAATTGAATCAAAAGGATTCCGAAATTTGATACTTTTAGTTGACTTAGACATAATTATACTCCTTTCTTCCATGAGAGGGGACCTGTGTCCAGCATTAGGGCGTATATAGATTGGTGATGAGACAGAACTATGATATCGTATAGAAAGTTCCGACATTCATTCCGACGTTTCGAGTCCTTTACAGCACTCGTGGTCACGGAATGTATTTTAAATTCATTATACGCGATATAATCGGTTGAAAAATAGTTTTATTTAATATATAAGTACATGTTTACCATCATATTAGAAATAAATTAGAATACATCTGTACGATATCTTCTACGCCATATCATAATTCTGTCTCATTACTAATCTATATACGCCCTAATGCTGGACACAGGTCCCCTCTCATGGAAGAAAGGAGTATAATTCTATCTAAGTCAACTAGAAACTATCAAATTTCGGAATTCTTTTGATTCAATTTGATCCATATTATATTTTTAATGACTGATTGTTATTTCAAGGTAATTAAACAAATAATATGCTATATAACAAGATTTATAAGTAAACCGAAATGTATTAAGCCTCTAGAATAATACAGTAAATCCCGGGAAATCCCGCATTCATTAAAAATAAATAATTATTTTTGGTGCTTGTAACCACTCTTAGTTACGTCCTCCCGCGAAGTTTAGGTAAATAGGCACTACCTATTCCGAGCTCTGCTGGTGACAGACGGACAGACAGACGGAGAGCGGAGTCTTAGCAATAGAGTCCCGTTTCACTCTTTGGGTACGGAACCCAAAAAGAACACTTTATTCCAATAATCGACATGGAAAACTAAAACCCGTAGGTACCTATGTTTTTAGATATACTGTCGCCTGCGGTATTTCCGAACAGATATGACCTTCAAACCTTCAAGAAAAGAGCGTATTCCCTTCTGAAATGCCGGCAACGCACTTGCGACTCCTCTGGTGTTGCAGGTGTTTATGGGCGACGGTAATTGCTTACCATCAGGCGATCCGTCTGCTCGTTTGCCCCCTATAACATAAAAAAAACAAAAATGACTTGAAAATCGCGGGTACTTTTTTGATGTCCTGCATACGTTCAACATTTTTTACTCTAATTTATTATTTTACTAGCGACCCGCCCGTGGATTCTCATCCCCGGACCACCACCGCCGCCGCCAACATCACCAACGCAGCGCTAAATAGAAGCGCCGCCGTCGCCGCGTTTCTCACGATTAAGGGCCACATATTTCTCGGAAACATGTCGAGCAATACTCGACTTTAGACCTGAGTGATCTGTTTATTAAACGATTACTTTGTGTTTGACACCGATAACGATTGCCCTTCTTTTTTATACATAAACATACGATTTTTAAACCGTGTGTTCTAACACCGAACAGCCATAAGTATAAGCTAGTTAATCACAGAAACGACGTGAACCTAAATCTGACCATGACCTGACATTTATAAAGTTTCCATAATTATATGTTTACTAGCAGCGCCCTGCGGTGTTACCGGCGGATAAAAGGTAGCCTATGTCCTATTCTGATGTCTAAAGGTGTGTCTACGCTAGACGAACCGAGCACGAGCGAAGCACGAGCAGAGCCGTTCTCGGGTTCGTCGTTCGCGGTGTCAAGCCTGGACGTACAACGAACCTACAACGAGCATTTACCTCAATCGTAGTATTCCACAGTGTGCTCGCGGCTTTTGGCTAACATGGACGATATCAGTAATATTGCAGCAACCGCTGCTGTGGCAGCGATTATTATAGCGGTAGTCAGTAAAAAAGGAAAAAGGCCAAGACGATGGGGATCTACAAATCTATATAAAATGAGATCCAATCAACAACACTTGCTAACTATTTTGAGAGGACAAGAAGCAACTGGCCAGTTTAGTTAACAGGGTCCCATATCAATGGATTATTTTGATATAACTCAATTAATCTCAAGGATGCATCTTCAGTCCACGCGTCCATGATGCTCAGCTCGAGCGACCGACGTCTGTCACTAAACACGTCCAGGAGCGCACTGCGAGCGCGAAGCGAATCCCTTCGTGTTCGTCAAATAACCGACAACTGGCGGAACGCAACCGAGCACGAGCAAAACGTTCGGAGCGCGCTCGTTCGAGGCTCGTAAGTCGGTCCACTCTAGACGAATTGTGTTCGGCTCGTGCTCTGCTCGTGCTTCGCTCGTGCTCGGTTCGTCTAGCGTAGACGCACCTTAAGCTACAATACTGGAAAGTTTCATAGAGATCCGTTCAGTAGTTTTTGAGATTAAGCGGAACGTACATCCATCCGCACAAACTTTCTCGTTTATAATATTACTAGCGACCCGCCCCGGCTTCGCACGGGTGCACTATTTAATGGATGTTATTATACATTTACCCTTCACTCTTCAATCACTCTATCTATTAAAAAAAACCGCATCAAAATCGGTTGCGTAGTTTTAAAGATTTAAGCATACATAGGGATATAGGGACAGAGAAAGCGACTTTCTTTTATACTATGTAGTGATGATCCCATCTACTTATTCTGATACACAATTGTTTCGAGAACACAAAAAAAAACACTCATTCAAAGTCCCGAAGTTTCTTGCGCTGTGCTGTATTTGACAAAGAAAAATTAACTTTCCCTCAGTCTATTTCGTCGTTCGGGATATACCACTTAAGGCAAGGCCCATTCACAGATCTGACGAAAATACTGAAGTGTGAGCTTCCAGTGTGAAGAAATAATGTAGAATTACACTACACAAAAATTACAGTAGACTGAAAACAAATGCGTGTCGGACCACGCACAATGAAGGGTTCCGTACCAACACTTACTAGTCCACATTTAAAATCACTATCCAATACATTGAATCTAAAAAAGTCGTATCTTCGGGAACTAACAGCACTTACGAACTTTTGTTTGGGCAAGACAGTTTTTAAGCGAAAACTCATAAACCGTAAAACCTATATTGTTCAAACCAAAAATCGTTGAAAGTATTTACTAATGCACACCACCTCAATTTTTTTCAGAATTTTAAACTTTATAGTTTGGAAATTAGAGACTTTCTTTCTATGACTGTGTGGCCCACTCACTTAACAACCACATCCGTAGGGAGTACCCACCGCTACCCTACAAGTCACCCCTCGGTTGTGCTAAAAATGCAACAAAACTGGCAACCGTACTGTCTTCTAGAAGGTTCACGGTTCGAAATAATTGCCATACGGTATCACATTAACACAATCTATTTTCTATACCAACGTATAGGGTCTAAAATAAGCAACGCCACGAGATGGTTATTTTCCCGAGCGAACTGAAGGGAAATAGTTCGACTGGTAATGTATTTAATAGTTAAATTAGTTGAACAAAGTATGAAGCAAAAAGAACCCAACGTTCCAATTGGCTGTTGACGTGTTTTCTGATTGGTGGATTTAAAGAAAGAAAGAAAGAAAAAACGTTTATTTGGTGTACATACAGATAAAAAGAAGATATTACAAATTAGAAGTGGGTATACACCAAAAAGGTTGTCGCTCAGCATGAGCCACGACTGATGTGTCGTGACGCTGATTTTCAGGACAACCAAAAAATATATATACTAGTCTTAACCTAATTAATATATAATGGGTGACGACACGACCGATAATAACACAGCTCAAATAACGTTTATATTGTATGGCAACACTAAAACAAGCAAGTTCCATTTGAGTTGTTGTAACGGCCAAATCCTAATGAAAAGAAAAAAGATCTGAGACTTGTCTAGTGCTAATTATTAAATGCATATACTGAAATGTTTCTTTAAACATAACAATCTAATGTATGTAACATATTCACGAATGCCAGCTCCACAAAGAACGAGAGTATATACACGCTAGTGAATGATTTTACAAATACATACATACTTAACATTCAGTGACGGTAAGATTGACTCTCAAATATGTCATTGGTATTCATATACTTCATCAAAATACTTCAATCAAATTAAAATGTTTTGTAAATCATAAATATTCCTAGGGGCTACATGTTTAGCCCCGCTTAATAATCCTATTATGACACACTTTTCGAGCATGAGAAGTGAAAAATAATTGATATACTATTCTGTACCGACACGATGGGCCATGACGCCCCAACGAACAAGCCGTAGTTATGTGTACGTACCATCATGGCCCACTGTGTAAATCCGGCATTAGTTCACTTACACCAAAGTTGCCTTTACCAAACATTACCACCTACTCCACTCAAACCTCTCAACAAATCCCCGTTTAGTTAACAACCTTTATACCAGTTCATAAAGTCGAATTTCGCTTCTCATACACTTATCAATTGAATCGTCAGTTCGCAAATTAATATAGACTCTTATCCTATATTAATGTAGAGTCTTTTCCTATATTAAGTACACATTTTTATTTTATTTGACACTAATCCATTTCGATCTCAATACACTCAGAAAAATCAGATTAATACCGATCAAAAATCAGCTTTATCATCTAAAGAATACGATTACTTTTTGTTTACCGTCGCTGGTTCGATATTTCCCGCGAAGACAATAGACTGCCTAAAAAAATGTTTCAAGACATGAATTTATTGGGATCATTCGACTTTTGGGTTCTGAGCGGCAGCGTGAGTATCGCGTTCAGCTGTTTTGATCTTTATAGGTGCGAGTTTAGGGTACTTTTTAGCTTAACAGGATGGTCCCATGGGAAGAAAATGGAAACAGTGGGTCGACGTGAATCGCCATTGTTTGGGGGAGCAAATGATTGATTACTTTCTGTATCAACCGTAGTCTGATGAGGAAAATCGAACTGCCGTAGACTTTACAAACAAAATACGATTTATAGTTTTATAACGGAAACTAGAGATTAACTATAAGCCTCTTTTGTTACGCGGGTTATCATAAACATATATTCAGATTCAGATTCAGATCCATTTATTCAGAATATAAGATTACAATGCAATAAAGGCAGAATTAAGATTAAAATTATATTTATGGTGTTATGTCAAAAACTCCGCTTACAGAATACTTTAATAGCCTATTGACTGTCCCACTGCTGGGCAAAGGCCTCTCCCCATGTTTTCCAGGTCTCCCTCTTGAGCGCTTCTTCCTCCCAATTGCTAGAAAATCCATCCAGGTCATCCCGCCATCTCCGTCTGGGCCTGCCCCGTCTGCGTCGTCCATCATGTGGCACCCACTTGGTGGCTACATTAGCCCACATCTGGATGCATGCGACAGACGTGGCCGGCCCAGTCCCACTTGAGCCGGGCAGTTTTTTTACCTACGTCAGCAATGCGTGTTTTAGAGCGCAGTGTTTCGGACACGATCCGTCCTTTTGACACCCAAAATGCGCAGCACAGCGCGCTGGCAAACCTTCAATTTGGATTTCTGGATCTCAGTTAACGACCATGTTTTTGCACCGTAGGTTGGGACAGGCAAAATACACATGTCGACGAGTTTTCGCTTCAGTGACAGTGGAAGGGTGCCCTTCATTAGCTCCTTCATGGACCAGTAGCTCTTCCAGGCGTTCTCGATACGGCGTTCGACTTCCTTGTCTTGCCTGTTCCTGAAAGAAACTAGCTGGCCCAAGTATATATACTCGTCAACGTAGTGTATGATATGCCTGTACCTCGACCCTACGCTTTGTGCTGTTTGTCGTCACCACATTATTCTGTAAGCCGTTAACTATTGTATTACACATTACGGCTTACAGAATACAGAGGGTTTTTCAATAGAAAGTATCATCATCATTATCATCATATCTGCCGAAAGACGTCCACTGCTGGACTTAGGCCTCCCCTAAAGAGTGCCATAATGACCGGTCCTGCGCCACCCGCGTCCCGCGGACTCCCGCGACCTTTACCAGGTCATCAGTCCTCCTTGCAGGGGGCCTACCCACGCCGCGCCTACGGTCCGTGGTCGCCACTCAAGAACCTTCCGGCCCCAACGGCCATCGGTTCTACGTGCAATGTGCCGCCCACTGCCACTTAAATTTAGCGATTCGAACGCTATATCGGTTACTTTGGTTCTGCTACGGATGGCCTCATTTCTGATGCGATCACGCAGAGAAACCCAGCATAGCCCTCTCCATTGCCCTCTGAGTGGCTTTGAGCCTTCTTGTAAGGCCCAGAGTAAACATGTATGATAACTTTATAAATGGGTCATTGTCAGATTTAGGTTCGCGTCGTTTCGGTGGTCATATCAAAAGTTAAGGGCCAACAAAGTTTAATTTTTGGATTGGTCTCGTAACCCGCACAAACGGTGTTTCCGTAACTGTAAATCCATGTAATAAAAACATAACTTACATATACATAAGACGTTAACTATCGACCATCAGGTGGACAACTTTTGTTTTTACAACTGACAATGATCCGATTGTATATACAGGTGATAGGGACCCCGGAAATACTACGAACAAGATTAATCTTCAGTGGGGCAATCTACACTGCGAGAATTCCCGGAATATTCGTCCCGGTACCGCCGCACACCGGGTAGAGTCACTCCGACCCAGGTCGGGCCTAGCTGAGTTTCTTGCTGGACTCTTCTCAGCTAGGCTAGGTTTAGTGAACCAGCGACAAAACTCCCAGTAGCTCGATTCCACTCACACCTCAGATTCGGTTGAAACCGCTCAACCAATCTCACTGGAGCGCAAACTCTTAGAGTATTCCAGTGTTCCAAACCACACGCGTGGTCGTGCCGGAGGTTTTCCCCTGGATTTTCCCCAGGCTACTCTCCAACCGCGCACTCCTATCGCTTTATTGGGCCCGGCCTATAAAGCCACAGTCAGGTTCAAAAAAAAAACTGCAAGAATTTAAAACTAATCGAAAATGTATTCCGTATTTTACATCATTTACTAGAGTGCTATGGTCATTGTCAGTTGTAAAAACAAAAGTTATCCACACGGTGGTCAATAGTTAACGGCTTATATACATATAAGTGGATGATTCTCATCGTTAAAGTTAATTGAAGTCCTTACCATCCCGAAAATTAAGTGAAAGTTAAGGTAATCAGAGTGCAATTTAAACTTATTGTAGACTCGAGTTTACTCTATACCTGGATCCCTAACTGTTAAAATGGTTAGTCACAAATAATCAGTCACGAGTCGTTAACAATCCGGGCCCGGTAAGGACAAGTTAAGAAAATGTTAAATTTTTGAATAAGAATCACCAAGTTTTTGGGTCATACTTAGTTGAAAAAATAATAGTCGTCCCTCCTGTGGTCAATAGTTAACGGCTTATGTGGATGTTAGCTGTTTTTATTACAGGGATGTATATAAACGGATACACTGTTTATGCTACTTGTCTATGTGGGTTACTTGTCTAGTCCAAAATTAAGCTTTGTAGCCCTTAACTTTTGGTATGTCCACAGAAAAGACGAGAACCTAAATCCGTGTATGACCCTTTTATTACATGGATTTATAGTTACGGAAAGACCGTTTATGGACTATAAGACCAATCCAAAATTAAGCTTTGTAGCCGTTAACTTTTGATATATCCACCGAAAAGACGCGAAGCTAAATCTGACAATAACCTATCTATGTCCGGATAGCGAAAAAGTGCTTACAAAATTTCACAAAGATGATACTCTAGTAAATGATGTAAAACGTAGAAAATATTTCGATTAGTTTTAATTGGCCTCAGTCTAGATTGCCACGCTGCACCCTACGTGTTTGACGCTCCAAGTCAAAGTCAGGGATAGAAAGAAATATTTATTCACAGACAACAGAAGACACACATAAATGACAAGAAAAAAAAACACAGAATCCACACATGTGTGTCCCCGCGGCAGCGAAACGGACACTGGCTCAGCATTATGCTCAGGTGTCAGACACCTATGTTAAAACAAATTTTAACTCTGACAATAATGCAAACAACAGGCGGTCTTATCGCTAAAAAGCGATCTCTTCCAGACAACCTTTGGGTAGCAGGAAATTCAGAAAAAGAAAGTTAACAGGTAGTGCATATTTAGCAGAGAGATAGATATACAATGATCTATACTATATAATAAATTAATACAACTAATAACTATATTATATATATACAAATACAATAGATACATACATATATAAATATTTATATATACATATATATATTATACTCAAATACATATATAAATCCAAAGGCAATCAAGAGAGCGACAAGAAATGAAGTTTCAAAGCATTTTTAAAAACAGGAAGTGATTTCGCACACCTCAAATCCAACGGCAAAGCATTCCAAAGCCGAACAGCACGAAAGGTAAATGATCTATTATAGAATTTAGAGGAAGATGCCATACATTTGCAGAAAAATAAAAATAACTGCAGTAGTGAAAACAATTCGTAGGTTATGAATACATGAATAAATAAATCAAAAATAATAATAATAACAAAAATAAAAAATCCTTACTACTTAGTTATGTATGTTGGCTCCCGGACCCCCAGACCAGTTATAGTGAATGCATAACCGCTGAATTGCGGTAAGGATGTTATGACCAGGGCCGCCCACGCGCAGGTGGCCGGTACCGGGAATCAAGCCCACCGCTGTGCATGAGATAGTTTTTAGATAGAATAAGGCAGTTACAGTTTAAGTTACAGTTTTATCTATTAATAAATTCAAGACTTATGTAAGGCGTAAACTCATATCGAAAGCATATTATAGCACAAAAGACTACATGAATGATAAAACACCGTGGGTATAATTGTGGTTGAAATACTAATTATATTTTAATAATTATGACATTACATCTTAATGACTCTTTTCATAACTATGACATTAGATGTTGACGTTAAATTTTCCTCTTGACATTCAGATTTTATTCTAGAAACTGTCTAGATTATACTATTTGTTATGTTTTTATTTTACATATTGACGATCTTTTTGTGAATTTATTATACTCTCTTTTGACATACATTACAGTAATTCATGCCTTTTTTAAAATTTCATATGCATCAGTAAATTGCTCTGAATAATTATATTCAATTTATGTAATATATAACTGACGATTAAAAAGTGCTTGTTGCTAGGCCTATTTGAATAAAGAATATTTTGAGTTTGAGTTTGAGTAAGCCTCAAGCTGTACACTCATATTTTAATCATTAAAGTTAAATTCAAGTAACTCGATTTTTTGCCTTGAAACGCCCTCACGAGCTCCCAACTTTAACTGGCACAGCCGTGAAGGATATTCGTGAAAATAGTGCGTATAGTCGCGTCGCGTGTTTTGACGACCGGTTTGGCCTAGTGGGTAGTGCACCTGCCTGTGAAGCTGACGGTCCTGGGTTCGAATCCCGGTCAGGGCAAATATTTGTGTGATGAGCGTGAATATTTGTTTCTTGAGTCTTGGATGTTTTCTATGTATTTAAGTATTTATATCTATTAAATATATCGTCGTCTAGTACCCATAACACAAGCCTTCTTGAGCTTACTGTGGGGCTAGTTCGATTTGTGTAAGATTGTCCTCTAATATTTATTTATTTAAAGGACACTACTATTGGTTCTCACGCGTAACTCGAATATCTTCGAACCAAATAAATAAGTTAAATTGTGGACATTGATTGAATTACAACGTGAGGTACGTGATAAAAGGTGTCATCAGCAGCGGAAGTCATGGCAATCGGCGGTTTGTGAGTAGACCTTTTTGCATTCCTTGCTTATTCCTGATTTTTCCTGAAAGCTAGTGAAAACTCGTGTTACTAGTTGGTTTATAGTAGTAGTTGTTAATAGTAGATTTTCGGATAAAATTCACTGGAAACTAGCAAATAGTGTTTAAGTTATCGTGCTCTGCTCTCAATCGATAGAGTCGCGTAAATAATAAGAAACTGATATAGGAATAAGTGCTATAATAGATTAAGTGTTTTGTGTTAATTTTTACATAAAAAAATATATGTGTTTTTTTTGAGCCAGCAAATAAAAATTCGTGATTTCACATTGGTCATAAATATTATTAATTTTACTAAAATAATATGGCTCAAGTACAATTACAATTAATTCCCAAAGAGATGATTGATATCATCCCTAGATTTGAGGGTGATAATAAACAATTAGACTTATTCATCCGTAAAGCTGAATATGTAATTCAGAGATTTAGAGGTGTAGATGAAAATGTTATTCAAGACGAATAATACGAATATGTATTTCAATGCTGTAACAGGCAGGCTTATTGGTAGGGCTGCGACCCTCCTGAGTGAACGAGGAGATTTGGTGTCATGGGATCAATTAAAAAGTGTATTACGCCAACATTTCGGTGATGCTCGTTGAGAGCAATGTATTGCTATTGAATTAGATAATTTAAAAATTAAACAAGGTGAATCTTACACCGATTTTTGCAATAGAATTCAGCACGTGAGAAGTACTTTATTTGCCAAGGTCAATGAAATTGAGACAAAATCAATGATTGATTACGAGATGCTAAGGCGACAATATATAATAATACCGCATTAAACTCGTTTTTGTGTAACCTTTCCGAGTACATGCTTAGGATAGTGCGTCTAAAGGGTTGCCCCACTTTGGAGGGTGCGTTGAGTGTGGTCACTGAGGAAGTGAATTTCCAATTTCAGTATAATTCTAAAAATGGCACGCGTCCTGTGCAACCACAGCAAAACTCGCAGCCACGTCTGACCTTTCAACAACCACCACAAAATCGTTATTTTAGCGTTCCCCAACAAAACAATTTTAGATTTGGCATTCCTCAAAATTCGACAACGAGACCAAATAGTTTCCAACCCAATTCAACATCGAATCAGGGTTTCAGATTTGGTATCCCAAATCAGCCACAGCTAGGTTTTAGGCCTACTTCTAATCAAGTATTTGGGTATGGTGCACCCCAACAATATAATGGATTTAGATTTGGCACTCCTGCTCAACATGGCTATAGGCCTTTGCCCAATCACGGTTTCAACCAACAAACAGCATCCCCAGGCTTTCGGTTTGGTGGTCCACGGGTTCAGCCAAACCTAAGAGCCCTTGACAATTCTGACGTCACCATGCGCACAGTTAGACAGAATAACTTGGTCGTGCCATGCGAAAATGATAACCTGTTTTACAGCGACAACCCGCAGTATTTAGACAACGAATATTACTACGAACAAGAGCCTGTTGGACCGACTCAAATCGAAGAAATACCTGAAGAAAACGCGAATGATGAACAAAACGTACTCGAAACTGAAAATTTTCAGTTAACGCCCTCACGAGCTCCCAACTTAACAATTTTACAACTACTTACATACAGCATCGGGAGTACAAAAACAAAAAAGCTACAAATTACAAATCTATAAATGAATACGGTTGGTATATTTTTGCTGCTACTAGTGCTGGATTAGGATTGGGATTTTTAGAGCGAGATGACGTAACCTTTTATTTATTTATTTATTTATTTATATTTATTATGAAACAAACAGTCATACAAACGTTTTGCTACAAGTTAATTATTATAATATATAGACCTATAGTTTCCAATACTGATTTTTTTTTAAACATAAGAAACATGGTTGCTTAAATATTAGTTGCTAAGTACATTAGTTATAGACTATAAGTGAAAATTATTAATAATTTTACAAACTTGTCTGAAGTATTATTGGATATAATGTTTTTGACCTACAGGATACTTACAATTTACAATTTCACTTTTGCTATCTTAAGTAACTTTCCAAAATAACATTACTGTTGTTTAATATTAGTCTTAAATACATTTTTTAATGAGCCTATGGTACAGTTAAATATATCTACATCT
Source organism: Epiblema foenella (assembly GCA_963556455.1). Lineage (NCBI taxonomy): Eukaryota > Metazoa > Arthropoda > Insecta > Lepidoptera > Tortricidae > Epiblema > Epiblema foenella. Next base: position 47,258,604 of record OY747095.1, read on the forward strand.
TTTAGTATTTTATTATGGTTGTAAAGTGCACAAGCGCGCTTAATGAACATGTTCTTTGAGTAATTCGTTCTACTACGTGGAATGGAAAAGAGATGTTTGTCACGACACTGGCGTTCTTTTCTTCGTGGAACTCTGATCTGGATGTCCTGCAGCAGGCTAGGGGCATCGAGATGATTGTTAACTACTTTATATAGCAAAACAGAGTCCATACAATCTCTTCGACATTCGAGGGACTGCATATTATGCCGATTTAATGATTCGAAATAATCTTTGTATTCATTTCCGCATTTAAAGTCTAGGGATTTTAAGAACTTTTTTTGAAGTCTCTCAATTCTATTTTTATGAACACTATAATGGGGTTTCCACACAGCACATGCAAACTCAAGGCGACTACGTACATAACTGTTGTACAGTATTTTAAGTGTTAGAGGATTCTTAAAGGGTTTACCAATTCTCAATATCATACCCAGCTGCTTAAAAGATTTACTCAAGATTGAATCAATATGGGGTATAAATGTTAATTTATCGTCCATGATGACGCCAAGATCACGGATCTCCTTCACTCTTACTAAAACTTTGTTACATAACTTATAATTAAAGAGAGACGATTTCTTTTTTCTTGAGAAACTGATTATTTTACACTTATCTGGATTAAGGAATAGATTGTTTTCTCTACAAAAGGTTACAAAATTAGATAGATCATTTTGTAAAAGTTCGCAGTCAGCATCATTTCTAATAACTCTATAGATTTTTGCGTCGTCTGCATAAAGGAGAATGTTAGAGTGACAGAGAGATTTTACTATATCGTTTATGTATAAGGTAAATAACAATGGCCCCAAATGGGATCCTTGCGGGACACCAGAACTTATACTTTTGCTGCTTGAAATATACCCTGACACTACTACACACTGAGTACGATTCTCAACATAGGATTTAACCCAACGAAACAAGTCACCGTGTATACCAAGTTCCCAAAGCTTGCATAATAAAGTAAAATGACAAATTTTATCGAATGCTTTGGCAAAATCGGTATACACGGCATCTACAGAGAAACCATCATCCAAAGCCTTCAATATAACGTTCGTAAATGTTAACAGATTAGTATCAACCGAGCGTCCCCTAAAAAAACCATGTTGATTGGGCACAATGTGGTTTCGCACAGCATTAGCAAATTGATCTGTAACAATTTTTTCAAGAAGTTTGCCAAATTGACATAATTTGGAAATTGGTCGATATTTTCCAATGTCGCGACTAATAGGGCCCTTAGGTACAGGAGTTATCCAGGCTTGTTTCCATATAGTAGGGACACAACCCTCCTTAACAGATTTTTCAAAAATAAACGTAATTGGAGTAGCTAGCGCTGAATAACAATTTTTAATAAATAAAGGATGTATACCATCTGGACCCGCACCCTTGTGAATATTAACAGATTTAAGATATTTTTTTACAATGTTTTCATTGATTTCTATTGTATTTATATCTATCAAAGGATTAAGTGGTGGGGCCAAATTGTCAATACTAGAAGAATTCATATTATATACTTCAAAAACAGAGTGAAAATGATCATTGAATAGATTACATATTTGTTCCCCGTCGGATGTAACAGTGTCCTTGTACGTCATAGTTTGCGGCAATCTATTATTTAAAAAAATTGATTTTATGTATGTCCAAAAGAATTTTGGATTATATTTAATATTTTTTTCTGAATGTGATATAAAATTGCGATAACATTCTTGTTCAATTTTTTCGGCACGTTTTCGGAGAATTCTAAAACTGTCGTAGTCAAGGGGATTTCCATACAACTTCCAAAGCTTGTGAAATTTACGTTTTTCTTTAAGAATTTTTTTCAATGATTTACTATACCAAGCTGGTAGTTTAGATGAAGAGCTAAGTTTACGACGAGGAACATACTTATGAATAATATTATGCAAGACGTTATAGAATTGTTCAACTGCAGCGTCACAATTAAGATTGTTTAAATAAGTAGACCAATTTATGTTAGATATTTCATCATTGATTTGCTCATAATTGGCTAAGTGGAAGTTGTAAACAAATTGTGTAGGGGGCGTTAATTGACATAATGAAGTTCCAGGTAAATAAGCAGTGACTTATGATATGATGAGTCCTCGGCAACTAATGGAACATCACATGTAGAAGCGCGACACTGTCTGTTACAAAACACCAGGTCAAGTAGGTTGTTATATGAGTTAAAAATACAGTTATATTGTCTTAAGTCAGTAAAACTCATAAAATCAGCCATAAGCTGCGAGGCATAATTACCGCCCGACAGCAAATCCATTTCACCATTTAGGTTTAAAGACATTTATTCTCATATAAGATCCACAATCACTTCCATGAGAACATGGTTATAGACAAATACATGTATTCGACTTGGTTGTTGTCACCGCAAGAATGCAAAATCATGGAGGTTGCAACACGGCAAAACCTCCGCAGTGCGTCCGCTGGCGCACTGGCCGGTGAGAAAGAAAATGTACACATTTTTCACGGCCGTGTTTTGTTTTTGGGATGGAAAAATTGACTTGGAGCGTTTTGTTTCTGGAAAACTATTCTAATACTTATTTAAATAAACTCGTGTTCTAACTTGAATAATAGTGATATATATAATCGGGTCGCCACCTTCCCTAACAGATGGTCGAGGGAGGCGATGGCTGAGATACGCGTCATACTCGTGATCGGGTGCTGTTTGTGGAGTCCGGTCTGTTCATGCTTGCTAGGACATAGTGACTACGTTAATACTAGTGTCTTTTTATAGGGGATTGACGAGAGACATCATCCTGTTGTGGATTCGTTTTTATTATCAGTGACTTAGAGACCATATACATCTCTAACAATATTAAATTAATTTTAATTTTGACGCTCAGAGACCATGTACATCTCTGGGATAATATATTAATTTCACTCCTTGTTTAATCTTGAGACCTTATGCATCTCTAACTTAATATTTATAATAGATAACTTTGCAAGTTTATCTTCACTGTATGACATTAATTTTGTTATAATTGTTAAACTCGAAATTATTATTCCTTCTTGAACTGTAAATTAATATTTTGACATGAAAAATGTATTACTTATTATAGTCAGACTTTCTTAAATTGTAAACTAATTTTTTTGACATGTAAAAGTGCCCTTGTGGCCTATTTGCAGAATAAATGTTTGTATTTGTATTTGTATTTGCACTATTTCTAAATTCACCTGTAAATATTGCATAGTTCATATTAATCATACAAGGGCCGCCACTTACGCAGCCCTTTCTACTTGGATACATTATTGCCGATACATACTTTCGTCGGCGCTGTCTCGATGCTAGCCGCCGATGCCATACAGCCTTTGAAATTACCGTATATCTACACAACTAAGCGGCAACTCACAGACCACCTTCCAATTTACAGACTTCCTCAACATAATACTTACAGGCCAGTGACTTGTGTTTATGCCGCCGTACTGACTGAACTAGTTAACTCATTTTTTGCATATTTTCCCTATTTTATTAAATGGTTAAGATTAGTTTTATTTATAACCCGCCGGCTAGGTTTGTGACTCCATAAGTGACCCGTTGTATACAATTTATTGAATCTAGAGTTCGTTAAAAAAAAGAAAGAAAGAAAAAACGTTTATTTGGTGTACATACAGATAAAAAGAAGATATTACACATTAGAAGTGGGTATACACCAAAAAGGTTGTCGCTCAGCATGTGCCACGAATGATGTGTCGTGACGCTGATTTTCAGGACAACCAAGAAATATATATACTAGTCTTAACCTGATTAATATATAATGGGTGACGACACGACCGCTCTTAATAACACAGCTCAACGTTGCATTGGCAAACTGGTGATAAATGTCATAATTTCAACACAGAGCAGAAGAAACCTTACTATATAATAAGATATTACCATAATTTGGGTTCGTGATACCTGTCAATTAACTGTCAATATATCCTTAGATATATTATGTATGATACGATTTACTGTATCCTGTTTCTGACCCGTAAAGGATCAAGCAATGTTCGTCTCCATTGACACGGCAATTGAGTGACGTTTGACACATTTGACGTAGATATTATAGTTGCCATATAAAAAAATAATAATTCTCAGTATCACCTTTCATTAGTCAGATTCTATCTCTCAAACGTCGTTTTTGTCAGAAGAAACACTTTTGGATGTAAGTACTATGCTTTCGTAGTACGGGAACCAGGCGACGACCGGTCCCTGGGATCCCATGGATCATAAAAAAAAAATATTTGTGGACAATCTAACACAAATCAACCTGGTCCCAAACTAAGCAAAGCTTGTACTATGGGTACTAGGCGACGATATACGTACTTATATAGATAAATATATACTTAAATACATACATAGAAAACATCCAAGACACAGGAACAAATATTCGTGTTCACCACACAAATACATGCCCTGACCGGGATTCGAACCCAGGACGTCCAGCTTCGAAGACAGGGTCGCTACCAACTAGGCTAAAGCGGTCGTCAACACATTACATTTATTTGTAATTTGCAAACCGTACTGGTTTAACTCAGAAGTAAGGACCATGATGTGTGGCGCTCCTTGGGGGAGGCCTATATCCAGCAGTGGATGTCTTCCGGCTGAATGATGATGATGATGATGATGATGAAGGACCATGAAACAAACACCGCTGCCAGGAAACGAATGACCAGCCTGCAACTGAACTGCCTGCCGATTAATTCTCATCCCCACTACTATGCCCGCTTGTGATTGGTCGTCGATAACTGTCAATATCTCGACCAATCACAAAAAGTCAATACAAGTACTTTTAATCTTGCAACTTTATAATATAAATATTCTAATTATATGAATATTTAAAGGAATAGTTTAAATATTTATAACAAATTAAATCATAAAAAACATAGTCTCTATTTATACGTAATCGATACCTTCAAAGTAAGGGACCCTCGGTCGGCCGACTCGCACTTGCCCGGCTAATTTTTATGAGAGCAATTTTTTTCATACGGCGGGTAGAAAGCGATGGCGGTCATTCTGCTTAGATCCGTGATACCGTACGGTTACCTCGATCAAGTATATCATTGGGCAGTCGGATAATTTAATACTATTATATCTCAACTGGTATTTAGGAGTTCGTGTCACACATCACAGAACTACAGAGTAAGTTGGCGGTCTTCTGTAAGTTACAGTCGGTCTAAGTAGTACGCTTTGGTACTCTGTCGTTTCCACCATTGCCACGTGTTTGCATGACCGTACTCGCTAGCGACTGCGTAAACGATTTAGTACGCTGATTCTTAGTATATGTGATTTGTTTTGTTTTGTAATATGTCTTTATTTGTCATAAGCAACTATTACAATGTAAGTACAATAATACAATCACTTACATACGAAAATTTAGGCTATAAATACTTTATACAGGCTAGTTTGCGCCTTTTAAAGTTGGTTGCATAAATATATATCTAAATTGTAATTAACAAAGAAACTGATAACATATATATACTAATGGTTGTACACTGTTTTATAGACAACATTTTTAAAGAATTTCGTTTCGCAGAAAATGTTTCTCATATTATCATTTCACAGAATAATCATTACGCTGAACACTTACTTTGTAGAAACTCAAATCAATGATTTTTGATATCAATATTTTTTACTATTCCGATATTCATATCATAGAATTACAAATGAAATATTATTTTTTCTGATATTATTGAGTTTACGTAAAAATTATTACTAAGACAATAGTTGTATAGAATTTTGTTTCTCATAAAATAAATCTCATATTATCATTTCATAGAATAATCAATTCGTAAAATAATTAATTTGTAGATAATTTTATAGTAGATTTTTATTACAAAGAAAATTTAATGTTTCGATATTCATTACAAATCATATATTCTTTGGCCTTACGTTAATTAGTTAATATGAATCTTATTACGCAGAAAAACATGTTATTAAGTTGCAGTTTCTAAACATTCCAATTCATGCCTTTGACAAAATGCATACCCTCCTATAAAATTACAAAACTGCGTTCACAACAACAATGCGGGTAAAAAATCTTGAACTGTCTTAATCTTCCAACCTATCCGCGATAGAGTCGATTTTGCCACAACAGGTATTTCTGGGCTTTTATAAAAAAAATAACCTCGAAGATTAGGACGGGAGCTTCGCTTCGCTTCAGCTCCCGTCTTAATCTTCTAACCTATCCGCGTTAGAGTCGATTTTGCCCTAACAGGTCTTTCTGGGCTTTTATTAATAAAATAACCTGTATTATATATAGATATTATGATAGATATTATATTTTTATATGTACACATAGTTATTATGTGTTGATGTATTTGAAATACCATGAAAAGAAAACACCGAAAAAACAATGTTCGTTAAAACATAATTCTACTGTTTGATAAGTTTCTTAAATAAACAAATAAAAAAATTAAATTCATTGAATTGTGTTTCAGTAAAATATGTTTCTATGAAGTGAATTAGCGGTGATACAATCACATTCAAAATAAAAATACAAGAACCAAATATTATTTAATATAAGTTTCTGTAAAACGAAATTCTGTGAATTTTCTGTCTGCGAAACAATGAAACACCAAACGTAATTCTACGGTTTGATAAGTTTGTTAAATAAAAAAGTATATTACAAAATTCATTGAATTGTGTTTCTGTGAAATATGTTTCATTCAAGTAAATAATCATTGAAACAATAATAGTCGAATTCAAAATACAAGGACCAGTTATTATTTGAAACATTTTCTGCGAAACAAAATTCTATGAAATTTCTGTCTGCAAAACAAGGGGACACCATATACTAATATATGATAACTAATGTTAATTTATATGGCCCATTGTGTTGGGTACATTTTTTGCATCAAAACATTATACTTATAAACAAAAAAACTATAATTAAGTTACATTTAAAGAACAAGTGAATTAAATAATTACTTAATTCCGCTAATATTGTGGGTAACTCGAAATATTGATAACACCAGTACTAAGCCGTGAGCAACATGTGAGTATATGTGATAATCCACATCGAAAGTGACCTTATGGCGGCCGGCACTTACGCCTTTATTGCCGCTGTTCCAATACAATAGTGAATAGGTGTAACGTAAACGCCTGCCGCCATAAGGTCCCTTTCGATGTGGATTATCACATATATATTAAGAGAGGAAAATGTCATCGTGCTCGAATTTGGAGCAGCCCAACTGGGGAAGTAACTCCGCCTTGCAGGAGACCACGGCCATAATAACATTATCTACTATACAAGTACGTAGTGTTGTGTTCCTGGAGGTGAGCGAGGTTGCCAGAGCTCCCGAAGATGCACTGTGCTGAGAGCGAAGGAACCTAAATTTGTCCCTTCTGCTGTCAACACAATGCATCCTCAAATTTTATAAAGGTTCGGCAACGCGTACGTGACTCCTTTGAAGTTGCGGGCGTCTATAGGCTGCGGTGGCCGCTTACCGTCAGGTGGACCGTAAGCTTGTTTGCCACCGGCGTTGTATAAAAAAAATTTATTGCGTAACCGCTAGCGCTGTACTTTTGCACATACAAATTGCGCAGTCGCTAGCGAGTACGGTCATGTAAAGGCACGGTTGCCAATTTAGTATGACAGTTAAAATAGTATATTATGCAACTGGTGTATAAGAAGGGTATAAAAAGGCGAGTGGTGTGGGTTGCGATGTGAGCCTTGGCGAACATCGCAAGTAAAGACACCACGAGCCTTTTTATACCAATTATACACCGTTGCATACAATACTTTTTCTACGACTTATTTCAAATAAAAAGTAAGTATTTTCAGACTTTTCATGCGCCATATTTTCCCTTAGTAATTTTACAACTTACCTACGCAATTTCTTCAGTAATGCTATATAACTTCTTCGTGGATTTTTAAAAGAATCAACGTACCTACACATTTTCTTCATGAACACAAAATAAAACGTTTTATTTAAGTAATATAATCATTTATCAACTTCAATGTTTATGTTTTCAATTAGGAATTTGGTGGGAAATCTAAAATATGACACTTTGTTTATGGTTTGTTTTTTTTAATTTGCTTGACTTGGCATCCGACCTAAACTGAATTCAAATCCGGATCGGAACTCAACTGTTTCTTTTTCATAAATATATCCGAAAATAGATAAAACTTGTTAAATAACACAAAAAAGATGATAAATGTATGTATTTATATTTGTAAATAATATATTATGCGTTAATTAATACATAAAAATTATAGCAATGTTGCGTTAAGTTGGCAGCACTGATTTTAATCATAAAAGTTTCACTCGAACACACCACAGAATGACTACTAAACATAGTATTTGTAGCAGTCTGTGGCACCCAACTTTGCTTTTATTTTTCATTAAAGTAGGGTAAGGAGTGTGTTTTTGGGCAATAGACTAGATAGACTTTTTACAGAATAAATAAAGTATGTATTTATATTAAAGTTCACGATTACGTAAATCGCGAAAAAAGTACAGGAGTAGAAAAATGATTTTAAAGCGACAGGGTACAAAGGTGTTAAGTACTTCCCCAGTAAGGCCGCTATTCGAAACGTGAGTTACTACCCCGAAATCCGAACTTGTATGCCGTCCCTCTCACTCATATAGTGTATAACACGAGAGGGAAAGGGACGGCACGATACGAAGTTCGCAGTACAGGTGTGTATTCTCACATACAGTCCATATTCGTCCCGGTACCTCCGCATACCGGTTAGAGTCAGTCCGACCCAGGTCGGGCCTAGCTCAGTTTCTTGCTGGACTCTTCTCAGCTGGGCTACAAAACTCCCAGTAGCTCGATTCCACTAACACCTCAGATCCGGTTGAAACCGCTCAACCAATCTCACTGGAGCGCAAACTCTTTCCAGTGTTCCAAACCACACGCGTGTTATATAATGTTAAAACACATAACCCACAATTTTACTCATACTCATACTCATAGTCATTTTATTGATAAAATATAAAATTTTACATGTCAAACATTTTAAATTGAATAGGTATGTCAAAGATTTAATTAAATACATTTTAAGATGATTATAAATAAAGTAGAATAATAATTATCAACTAAGAAGTCAGAATTAAAATGTTAATAAATTAGAATACAATGTCAAAAGAATTTATAATAATTGATTTTATATTAAATTTACATAATTATTCGTCTTATAAAATTCTGACATATTATAAAACGCCTGGGCGGTAAGCCATTTTTTCAATTTGTAACAAAAGGTTGTGTCATTTTCAATATTTTTTATGTCATTAGGTACTTTATTGTATACTTCAGGCCCTACAATAGACATAGTTTTGGAGGATTTAGCGAGTCGGTAACATGTGGTGGCCAATGTGTTTTTGTCCGTACTTAAGTATAAGAAATCAATCTTCGTGCACTAGCGCCCTACCGGAGCCTGGCCAGACGCTACGTTGCGAATTCCATGAGATAACTCGCCCGGCGACGGCCCCCCTGCACGATTCTTAGAGCTAAGTTTTATTCAGTTATTATAACTCATTAAGTCGGTTCGGACACATAACAAATAATGTATTAAATTGACGGTTAAACTTTATTTTTTAAGAGCTTTATTACATTGACCGTGAACTTTATTCTCAAAAGCTTTGTGAAAAATTACTGTAACTTTGTGGAGTGAACTTTTTATGAACAATTACACAATTTAATAAAACCAAGTGATTTTAATTCATTAAAACATCCGAACCGCATAATTCGCACTTGATAAATGCATGCATAAAAAACTCAACTTTTCCTAATAACCTAAAAATAGGAACCATCCGACCAATTTATAAGAAAGGTAGCCACTGCGATACAAATAATTACCGACCTATTACAATATTATCATGCATAGACAAAATTATAGAAAAATTCTTTGGAATACATATACATAACTTCTTAAGTAAACATAATATTATAAACAATAAACAATACGGTTTCCAGAAGGGAAAAAATACGTCACATTTGCTATGTAAATTCACTAATGAAGTTAATATGTACCTAAATAGTAAAAAATATGTTATTGCTATTTTTATTGATTTCAGTAAAGCATTCGACACACTCAAACACAACACTCTATTTTCCAAACTTTCGCAAAACGGTATACAGGGCCCACTACTAGAATTTTTTAAAAATTACCACACTAACCGACTTACGACTGTTAAAATTAACAATATTCTTAATGAAAAAATTCCCACAGAAAAAGGTACAGCTCAAGGAAAAAATTCATTAAAACATCCGAACCGCATAATTCGCGTGGTCGTTTCGGAGGGTTTCCCCTGGACTTTCGCCAGGCTCCTCTCCAAACGCGCACTCCTATCGCTTTTGGGCCCGAACCATAAACCCACAGTCAGGTTCAAAAAAAGTGTACTCTAAAACAAATGAAAGTAGTCAACTGATACTGATGGCCATTAGGATTGGTCGAAAACCACGAATTTCGGAGTACCGTAATCTCTAGTTTGGCTACATGATGACAAAATATGATGCATGGATAAAATATAATAAAAAAATAAATAATTTTGAAATACAATAGTGTTATTTAATGATTTAAATATCTCCTAAAATATTTGTCATATCTCCATTTTAATTTTAAGATTAAGTGTGTATTAGTTTATTATACAATATAATAATACTTAATTTAAAAAACAACGAGATTTACTGAAATAGTATACCATATTTGCATATTTTTTGGACGTAACTTTTGTGAAGATTAGTTAAAAATAACTCTATTGCGTTGTTAGAGACGTCAATAAAGAATAGTATTATCTACATCTACAAATCACTTGTTATATATGTAGATTTGCTTCGTAATTAATTAATACGACAAATTATTTGCAAGTGACATCTTTATTTAACCCAACGTCAAAAAACACTTCTACAAGATAAACCACAAACAATTCTAAGCAGGTTATTACTACACTCTTCCCCGCTTAGCTAAAGTAAACAATTAAAAAAAAAAAGCAAAAGAAAACTAATCAAATAGACCGCCCCTCGCCGTTTCCGGTGCAAAAGTGCCCATAACACTGGCGACGTTTCCTCGCTGAATAGCCATGGACAGCCTTTGCACCAAAAACGACTCAGCGCGGGTGTCCTCACCCTTTTGCCGAAGTCGACGGCCTATATTATGTAAATTTATACATTAATAAATAAATAATTTGATTTAAATAGTTTGTGTTTATATAATATGGAGTGAAAATAAAAAATATAAATCTTTTTTTATACTTAACAGCCGTGCGGGGGTTAAAAGTGTAAATCTAGATTTTTTTTTATTATTTTTCCTTTAATCTACAGAATACACAGCAACTTTTGAGCCCTATTACATTACGATACTCCAAAATTCGTGAATTTCGACCCACCCTAATGTCTAAGGGTTAATCAACTTTTTCTTGTTGTTATTCTGTCCCGTCAGCGAGGAGACAACAGTAACCGAGTTTCTTAGAAAAATGTTTATAATATGGACTTCAAGCATGCTCAAGGGATGACCCATGTCCAAATGGATTGTTGCTTATCGCTAAAACTCATGATTAATAGATTCAAACCCTACAAAATCACAGTTTTAAAGAGTGACTCAGGAGACGTAACCATGGTAACGGGCAACAAAGAATAGTTGATCCACCCTAAAAACAAATGAAAGTAGTCAACTGATACTGATGGTCATCTCTTTCCCGCAGGTGGAGATGCTATACCAACGCTACTTCCTCCGCATGAACCAGACGAATATGACACACCTCCTCGGGCTGCTGCTCGCCGTGATGATGGCTTTGATGCTGGTCCACGTGCGAGCCCTGCTACTGGCACAGGGGCAGCTGGTTGAGGAACTGGAATTGGCTGACAGGTATGGATGACTGAGCTGTCCCCAACCCCGATCTACCTTGCGCCAAATGACGAAAAAAGCAAGGCTCGGAACCGGTTTACCGGTAAAAACCGGTTTATTTCGGTTTAGTTTCTAACTTTTCGTGGTAACGTGAACGTTTTAAGAACGTTTTATTAACCGGTTTATTCGACGCGAGGCCCGGCCGGCGTGCTAGCGGGGCTCACGTCTGTTGGTATTACGGTAGGTAGATTTAGTTGAAATTCTTTTCGGTGACCGAATTTCTATGAACATATTATTGGATTATGCACCTTATTGTTAAAACAGTAAAATAGCTTTTTAAAGAAATTAAGTTGGTGCAACTCGGCCAACTCAAATGAAATCATAATCGTGCGCCCTCATTAACCGGTTTAATATCGTCTAAATCGGTTAATCCGAACAAAACCTTTATATAAAGCTCCTCCGTAAACCGGTTTAAATAAACCGGTATTTGTATCTAAACCTAAATAAAAAGGTTTTGCGGCAATTACATGATAACGGCTTGAAAAATTAACCGGTTTCCGAGCCCTGGAAAAAAGTAACTCAAAATAATTACATAACTATAAGTCTTCAAAGTTTTAACAGGGGACATACTCTGTCCCTTTTCCGCAATACGCACCTTTGTATTGGAACGATCGTTATTTACTATGGCGCTCGCGGACGATGACGTCACTGATCTGTCGCGCTTTCTCTCTGACCAGCAACATTAAAACGCTTGTATCTTCGTTATCTTTTTGAGATGCTTGAATAGATTTTCGCCATTTGACACATTTTTTTGCCTTGTCTCTTTCGGAGTAGGGTCATTCTACTTTTTCATGTACATAATTTTCAGACACTTTTCTTTAATGCAGATTTTGGAATACTTCTGGCCCTCATTTCATATTTTTGTATTGTTATTTAGAAAGAGGTTTAATTGCAGTATCGCTTCCGATAATTTTGGTAATTAATGAACCACAGCAAATATCCATAAATCGAGTAACTCAGTGGTCCTTGGATATCTCACCATTTGTATAAAAAAATAGTTTTTACCACTGTACCCACTTTTTACAGCAATAATAATCATAATCATCATTTATTCATAATACCATATTATATGTCAATTTTATAATTAAATTAGAATAAGATATATTATACCTACTACATGTTAATATAAGTATTTTAAAATTTAGAATGAAGGAAAAATTGAAAAAAATAGGGACCGAGCAGGATTCGAACCTGCGACCTCCCGGCACTCGCGGTCAGTCGCTCTAGCCAACTGAGCTATCGTGTACGCCTCCCTTAAGGCGTTTGTATAAAAAAAAAAGTATTTTTACCTATAAATTCCTTTTATTAGGTTCAGGTACTATTTCGAAATCCCATTTTTGTACACTAATTCAATACATATCGTAGATTTTATTTCTAATAGAACACTGGTCATGAAAATGTAGAATGACAAGTTTTCATACAAAATGGTGAGACATCCAAGGACCACTGAATTACTCGATTTATGGATATTAGTTGTGGTTCGTTAATTACCAAAACTATCGGAAGTGCTACTGCAATTAAACCTCTTTCTAAATAACAATACAAAAGTTCCAAGTATTCCAAAATCTGCATAAAAAAAGTGTCTGGTAATTATGGATCATACTTAGTTGAAAAAACAAAAGACGTCCCTCCTGTGGTCAATAGTTAACGGCTCATGTGCATGTTAGCTACCTATGTTTTTATTACCCAGGCATTTATAGAAACGGGGACACTGTTTATGCGGGTTACTGGTCCAATCCGAAATTAAACTTTGTAGCCCTAAACTTTTGGTATGTCCACAGAAAAGACGCGAACCTAAATCCGCGTATGACCCTTATGTACCTACATAAAAGTAGAACGGTCCACTTATTCTGATCTTTCGTGCGATTAATGCGAATTTAATGTGTGTGTGTTTACGACAACTGCTTCGTTAGACGACCGGTTTAGCCTAGTGGGTAGTGCACCTGCCTGTGAAGCTGACGGTCCTGGGTTCGAATCCCGGTCAGGGCAAATATTTGTGTGATGAGCATGAATATTTGTTTCTGAGTCTTGGATGTTTTCTATGTATTTAAGTATTTATATCTATTAAATATATCGTCGTCTAGTACCCATAACACAAGCCTTCTTGAGCTTACTGCGGGGCTAGTTCGATTTGTGTAAGATTGTCCTCTAATATTTATTCATTTATTTATTTATTTATTATTTATTCGTTGTGTACCTAATAGCGAAGCTATTTTTTTCTGTTGTTGAGTGTTAGAACTAAATATCGGATAAATTTGCGTCATTGCTAGCAATAATGTGGATATGACTCCAAAATTAATCAAAATGTTAATCAATTAATGAATTGGGCGAATCAACTTTTTAGCGCCACTCGTTGCCGTGGTTACGTCTAGTTGTCCAGGGGACAAAATTCGAATACAATCGTGATTTTATTTATTAAATTTATCAAACCTACGTATTTGTGGTGTTTATAAGCTATTTCCATAATGGTCCATCTACTAAGCATGTTAGCAGTAACTTAATACAACATTATTTGAACAAACTGCGCCACTAGTGTCTCTTGGACAACGGGTCAAGATTACAACACAAAAAAAGTTGATCCACCCAATTCTTGAAATAAATTTTGAATTTCCGGAGATAATAGTTTGTACGTGCTTATAATTATTAGCAAAATGTTATTTTAAAGTGGTTATCGTTTTCGTAAATGTTTTATATAACAAACAAGTCACTATTTTAAACTGATTATTTACACTAGAAATAATAACCAACATGGTAATTATCCTGCTATGATTATTATTTCTGACGAAGAAGTTTTGTAGTGGATTGCGAGTGGAGTTTTTCAGCACTTAAGTATATTTTGATGTAAAAAGAAATAGGCTGACTGAAGAAAATTTGGAAAAAATGCTGATTATTTTCTTTAATAAATATATAGTTTAACAAACTTTTGTATTTATTAACTACTAGCAGCGCCCTGCGGTGTTACCCGCGGATAGAAGGTAGCGTATGTCCTATTCTGATGTCTAAGCTACAATACTGGAAAGTTTCATAGAGATCCGTTCAGTAGTTTTTGAGATTAAGCGGAACGTACATTTATAATATTATTAGGATTAGGATTAGGATGAATCAAATTACATGTCAAGTAATAAATTTATTAATTGATTAATATTGGAGTCATATCCACATTATTGCAAGCAATGACGCAATTTGTTCGATCTATTGTTAGAACAGAACACAACACCACACATCTAAAGAGCAAGTCTAAGTACTGGTATTATGAAATCGTAAGAATCCTTTTACAAGGCTTTCACAAGTTTGTATCTAAGTGATCTGCTGATCTGTTACCACCACCAGATTTGGTGATCATATTCAACAGTTGCGTTGACTGTGGAGAGTTTCCCGATTTATTAAAACATAGCAAAATTATTCCTCTTTTCAAGACGGGCAGTGCGTCTGATCCCACTAACTTTAGACCCATTTCAGTACTGCCCACCTTCAGTAAAATCTTTGAAAAATTAATTCTATTGCAATTACAAGGACACTTTAACAAAAATAATTTGATGCACAATAAGCAATTTGGATTTACTCGCGGTCGCTCGACCATTGACGCTGGACTCGAGTTGATCAAAAACGTGTTTGATGCCTGGGAGGAGTCACACGATGCCATAGGCATTTTTTGTGACTTATCAAAGGCATTCGACTGCGTTAGTCACGAAACCTTACTCAAAAAACTTCACCATTATGGGGTTAGGGGAATAGCTCTGAACTTGCTAAAATCGTATTTGAACCAGAGAATTCAAAGGGTGGACGTGAATGGGGAGAGGTCCTCTGGATCATTAGTCTCAATAGGCGTCCCACAGGGTTCAATTTTGGGACCCTTCTTGTTTCTCATTTACATAAATGATTTACCTCATTTAGTGCACAACCACCATGATATAGTATTGTTCGCCGATGATACCTCTTTAATTTTCAACGTTAAACGACACTTAGACGCCAACTACCACATAAACAATGCTATATCAAATGTGGTACATTGGTTCAACGCCAATAACCTATTACTAAATGAAAAAAAAACAAAAAGTATCAAGTTCGTCACTACTAATGTCAAAACTACACAAACAACTATATGTATTAAAAATAAGGAACTAGAGCTGGATAGTAGTGTAGTATTCTTAGGTCTAACATTAGATTCAAAGTTACAATGGGGTCCTCACATAAATAACCTTGCGAATAAGCTCAGTTCTGCAGCTTTTGCAGTGTGGAAAATCCGTCTACTTACAGACGAGAAAACAGCTAGATTGGTATATTTTAGCTACTTTCATAGCGTAATGGCATACGGTATTTTACTATGGGGTAGTGCTGCTGACATAAATGCCATATTTGTACTGCAAAAGCGGGCCATTCGTGCGATTTATAAGATGAGTCCTAGGGAGTCGCTACGAAATAAGTTTAAGGAGATTAATGTGCTGACAGTGCATTGTCAATACATTTATGAAAACATTGTGTATGTCCATAAAAATTACAAAAGCTTCAGGAGAAATTGCGACATACATAATATTAATACAAGAAATAAATATAAACTTGCCATGCCAACTACGCGGTTACAAAAAATCCGAAACTCCTTTAAAGGAAACTTTATACGGTTCTATAATAAACTCCCAAGTAGTGTGACGGAACTTCCAGTTGACAAATTTAAAACATGCATTAAAAATAAGCTAATTTGTAAAGCTTACTACAGCACCAAGGATTATCTTACTGATAAAAATGCATGGGATTGAATAGCTCCAATTCCTGTGGCAATTTATCTTAATAATTGACATTTTATAATCAATCGATATATTATTCGATATATTATAGCTTTATGAATTTTATTGTTTCAATGTTGTTATAAATTTTATATTTCTATTGACATGATTTTATTATAATACAAGTATACTTTATTTTCGTATGAATTTGACATTGTTTGTTTTGTGCAATTATTTGATATTTTTGTTATTGTTAACTTTATGGTGTATGACTTGATATTTTTGTTATTGTTATCTTTATGGTGTATGACTTTTCGAAAGTGCTGTTTATACTGCCTACTTGGAAAAATAAATTACTTTGACTTTGACTTTGACTTGTTACGTAGTAGCCCTAATTGGCGTAACATAATGTCCATCGTATATTCCAACTGTTGCAACTTTTTGTCGACAACCCTATTCTGATATAACGATACAAATTCGCTTCTGCGACCCCCTAATTGGCTCCGAGCGAGCTCTTCACAAATATTAATAGCCCGTATTTACTCGTACACACATACCGATTCGTATAATTCGCGCTGAAACCAGCAACGGACAGCCTTATGTGAATTACAGTAGAGATCAATTTCAAAGGCACCTACTGAGTTGAGAAATAGGGGGGACCGTTATTATAAAAGTTAGAAGGCTGTGGAGGATTTTAGCAAGTCATGGCATAATCCCCTTGAACCTGAAAGTTGAGGGGCGTCAAAAAAAATTAAACGTGCAATTACTTTGATTTTCATATTGATAATATCTTAGCTTTTGCCAGGGACTTTTTACACAACTCGCTCACCGCGTCAGAATTTAGTTGCAATCATTTTATTTTGGGCGCTAACGGTGCAACTGGCAACTAAATCGGCAATTACACTTCGTCGTTCGCCGCGTGCTGCATGCGGCGAACGACGAAGTGTAAGGAACACGTTAGCCGGCTGCATTCGGCGATCGACACTAATGTAAAGACGACGTTTGTTGGCCTAAGTAGTTTTACTACTAACGTGTTCTTTACACTTCGTCGTTCGCCGCATGCTGCATGCGGCGAACGACGAAGTGTAAAGAACACGTTAGCCGGCCGCATTCGGCGATCGACAGTTGCCAACGCTTATAGATAGGCGGACAGACTAATGTAAAGACGACGTTTGTTGGAATAAGTAGTTTAAAATGAATTCAGCGATCGCATTAGGTGAACGACGAAGTGTAATTGCCGCTTAATTGCCAAACTTACGATAAATGGGTGGATCAACTATTCTTTGTTGTTTGTTACCATGGTTACGTCTCCTGAGTTACTCTTTAAAACTGTGATTGTATAGGGTTCAAATCTATCAAACATGAGTTTTAGAGATAAATATCAATCCATTTGTACATGGGTCATCTCCTGAGCATGCTTGAAGTCCATATTATAAACTCTTTTCTAATCCCCTTATTCATAAACGTCTGTCATACCTATATTAGTTAACTAGCCGCTAAAGTTCGTATGTCCTTATCTGTCACTTTGACATATGTGCTTGTGAGACAGTGACAACAGATATTTTAGTTAGCAGAGGTTTGTTAAGTTTTATGAATAAGGGCATAAGAACATAGTTACTGTTGTCTCCTGGCTGACGGGACAGAATAACAACAAGAAAAAGTTGATTGACCCAAATATAAAATTGGGTAACTTTCGTGTCACAAAGGAATAAATGTAGGCGAATTAAAAGAGCGAATTATGGTACAGAAATTTGATCCTTATACATAACCGGGGTATATTCAATCAAGTAAATAGCAACCGACGGGTTAATACGTCATCCACACCATGAGTTTACAATGACCGTACTCGCTAGCGACTGCGTAAACGATTTGTATATACAAAAGTACAGCGCCTCTGGCGGTCACTCATAGAACTAAGGATCGGTAGTATGAGTTCTACGGTTAATTACCAGAGTCCGCAATTTCGGTAGCATTTTCGAGCTGTCATAGTGACTTCTCATTTACTGACTTTTAATATATGGTAAGTTATCGATGAAGGCATGTAAATTCAAAATATATGTAATGTATATATTATACTTAACAAATGTAAACATTCTATCATTGAATATATTTACCTTTAATTGCCAGTTTAATTGACATAATTATGCATTAGTAAAGTATGTACACTATCTTTTTCTCAAAAGAAAATATAATTTAAGTAATACCATAAAAATTCCGTGTATAAAACTCGGTAAATAATATTATATAACCACGAAATTGTTTCATTTTGAGGCATCCATTTGGAACAAATTTGGAAACTTATCACTATCACCAAGAAGAATATTTGGCATTACGAGATCAACCAACGAAGACTTGTTAGCACTAACAAATAAATATCTTTAAATCTATATTTTTGTATATGTGTATCGATATGACGAAGTCGATGAATGCGTAATTGAGAAGTCAAAAATGCTACCAATATTCCGGACTCTGTTAATTACCTATCGAAAACTAAACGCTAGCGACTGATGTTTTGTAGCTGTCAAGTAGCTGTTATAGAAAATCAGTACCATGAGTTACAAACTTGACAGATGCTATCGAACAATACGATATCGACTGTAGAAAACTATTTCACTAGCAGAATGGAGATTTGTATAGACAAAAGTACAGCGCCTCTGGCGGTCACTCATAGAACTAACGATAGGTGGTATGAGTCCTACTGTTGTTTTTAATTTCAGTAAGCTTGAATCGATTAATTATCGGTCCTCGTTTCTTTTAGCATTTATCCTTTATTTTAGCGAATGTTGCGAATTGTAAGTTGTAAATATCGCGTGCTTATTTTTTTTAATTTTTAGCTGGTTCGATTCCCGGGTGGTACAAGCGAATTTTAGAATATTTTTGAATGCAGTTATGTTGAACTAAATGAACTTTATTCTGCAAGTAGGCCGCAAAGGCACTTTTACAAGTCAAAAACTACTAGCGTTTCTCATGAGACCACTGCCGAGAAGCAACGCCGAAAGAAACTCGACAGTCAGTCATTTTCTCCAAAATATGATTATTACAATGATACTACATAACCTACTTAAGTAAATGTAAGTGGTAAACAACAAAAGAGAATTGAAAGAAAAACGAGGAAAAACTAACAATGTGTAGTTACACAAAAAAACGAAACATGTCAAATCGTTTGATATGCTTTCCTGCAAGAACTGTGCCAATTAGATACAATGAAAATATTATACATGACTCTACGCTATTTAGGTATTTGATTTTTAAAAATAAAAGAATGTCTCCTTTAATTAAAATGAGTTAACTTAAGGCAACCCTCTCTAACACGCGTGAGTTTGCAATTAACCATCCCGCTCTCTACGGAAGCTCTGCGGGTAATCGGGTGCTGTTTGTGGAGTCCGGTCTGTTCATGCTTGCAAGGACATAGTGACTACGTTAATACTAGTGTCTTTTTATAGGGGATTGACGAGAGACATCATCCTGTTGTGGATTCGTTTTTATTATCAGTGACTTATAGACCATATACATCTCTAACAATATTAAATTAATCTTAATCTTGACGCTCTGAGACCATGTACAATCTCTGAGGTATTATGTTAATTTCATTATACTCCTTGTTTAATCTTGAGACCTTATACATATCCAACTTTACTTTGCAAGTTCATCTTTGCTGTACATTAATTTTGTTATATTTGTAAAGTCGATATTACTATTCTTTCTTGAACTGTAAATTAATATTTTGACAATAAAAAATGTATTATTATAGTCAGACTTTCTTAAATTGTAATTTAATATTTTGACATGTAAAAGTGCCCTTGTGGCCTATTTGTAGAATAAATGTTAGTTTTTTTTTTGTAGATTTAGATCAAGGTGTCCTCGGGTAATTCCGAATGTGGGGTAATACCGAATTAACATATTCCAGTCTAACTAACCGATATCTTTGCACTACCAAACATCAACAAAAAATCTAACATTTCTTTTTTATGATGATGATGATGAGATGCAATGAAAGTGGTTAGTTAGACAGGAATTTGTTATTT